>CM040128.1:126375065-128907648 GCA_022559845.1 Amorphophallus konjac
AGTGAAAAACATGGAGGAGGAGGAGGACAATGCTTTGTTTGGAGAAAAACCAAGGAAGAACTCAAGCATGCAAAGATGAACTTGAAAGATCAAAACAAAAGTACTCCCTTGACTGGAAGATGGATGGACGTGGGAAGCAACTCCTCCTGGATGAAGATGGCTCCTGAGTTCGGCAGCACTTCGTCGTGAATCAAAATCTCCTCCTCCCTTGGCCATGAATTCAAGGGTTCTATTTATAGACCCTCAAAACTCGTAGGTCGAGTAGAGGATAATTCAGCAGGAAAAAGGGATAAGTCTTAGCAAATCTTTGAGGATAATATCACCAAGAGTCCAAAGAAACAAACGGGAAGTCCTGAGGATCGGATTAGAAAGAGATAAGGTCAATCCACGTTCTTATCTCACACACGGAGTAGCAGAGAAAAGGCCTGAACTGCCAGGACTCCCGGAAAGAAGTAACGGCTGTACGATAGACCGCCACTTGGAAGTAACGCACCAAGGAACGACCGCTATTTGCAACCTTATCCAAAGTGATAAGATCAACGGAAAGAAGCCCCAACAAGCTGGACTCTTCAAGGAAATGACGGTCAAAGCATAGGGCGTCATAAGGAAACAACGGCTGCACGACAGACCGTTATTATCAACGTGGATTCAACAGGATAAGCACTGAACACGTGGCCTTAAGCCTTAGGACTCTTCAAAGAGTAACAGTCTAAGATCCATCCGTTAGAAGGCAGTGACGCACCTGTCTGGGACCGTTATTTAGCATTGAGATTCAAGAATATAGGGAAGGGTTTTGCTAAGCTTTATCCAACGAAATGCTACCGGGAGCCAATTCTTTATCCAGAAGAAGACTCAAGAAACAGGCTTCAACTGATCAGGAGACTCGATGAAAAGCGAACAACTCGGAGCATCATATTGAATGAATAAGGAGATGACCCGACTTATGGGTATAAAACGGGTGTCAACAGCTACGTGGAGCACAAAGGGAGGGGTACATGTGGGTACCAAAAGGAAGGGAACGCGAGGGCGCCGATGGGAGGGGCACGCGAGGGTGCCAAAGGGAGTGGTAATCAAAATAAAAACAAAAAGTGTCCCACTGTGATCGCCAATTTGTGGAACGTGTCAAATAGACATGTTGTTAAAATGAGATTCAATTCACATGACAACTAGAGGAAAGGGAGCATGTGATGCTCCTAAGGGAGTGTGATCACCAGAGGGTATGATACCCCTCAAAAGAAGAGTGATCTCGAGGAGTACCTGGTGAGCGAGTGAGATTAAGGTTCTTCCTTCCTCCTTCAATCGGCCGGCCGATGAAGTGGGTCTTTATTTTGATTACCTTGAAAAGGAAGCACAAACCAAGAAAAATAAACTAGATTAGCCAATGTGTAGTATCAAATTCTCTGTGTATAAAATGATATGAAATTGTGTATGAACACACCTTTTGGTGGGTTTTTAAACACCTAGGAGGAGTGTAGGATGGAGAATATGTGGATGCAATAACTAGTTACTAAGACTATAATGCAAGAATTAACTAATGATTCCAACACCTGAGGCTAGATGAGCAATATGGTGATAAATCATGCATTTCAGTCAATAAGAAAGCATGAACCCCTTCTGCTCCTGTAAGCAGTACAAGGGAGGAACACTTTGATCAACTTCAGATGCTCAACACTAGCAAAGAACGGTAGCAATAGGAACACAACAAGTGAAGATTTGTGAGCTCTCGGGCAATTCTCTCAAGATTATCAGAGTACTTCTCTCAGATTGCTCAGGTTGCCTTCTCTCTCAGGTTGCAACAGGGTGTTGCTCTCTCTTTTTTTTTTCTCAGGCTGATTCTCTCGCGCGAAGGGGCATATGAGGGGTATTTATAGTGGTTTATGGGAGATCAAAGTGAGGAAGGGCCAGAGACCCCCTTCCAAAGCTGAATAGGGTGTTAAATAATAGCAATACTCAATTTGGGAAGGTAGAAATTGATTTGGACACGAAACTAAAATCGCGACCGGGTAACGGCCGCTATTCATGAACAGCGCCCTCGGGTCAGCCACCTCTTAGGTTTGAAAATTCAGACTTTCCATATTTAAAAAGTGACACGCGTCCAAGGGACGGGCGCCTTTCTCAATTGGCATCCTAATCAAGGGCGTTACTTTCATAAATTGATTTTCAATCGGATTCGTAAGGCTCGATGAACATGCTTGAGACGCGGGCGCCATTCACTAAGAGGCGACGTCACTAAGGGCGTGTTTTAAGAAACGACTACGGGTCAATCGCGATTTCCAAGAAAATGATAAAAAACATATTTATTAAACCAATGATGAAGTTCACTCGGGGCATTATATTGTAACATGAAATTTACTCAACATAGTGTCAAATTTGGCGTGTCTACATGCCTTATCGCCTTATGGTCCCATAGATATGGAGACCTGCAGCTGCATCAGCACACGTTAGTAAAGTTCATCAATGATAATAGGAATAGAACAATAAACACATTTCATGTAATGAACCATTAAATTATCATGGCAAACCATATATAATTAGTTAAGCATAGCTTCACAAGGACGGGGACGAGGGCGGCTAGGTAGCTAGCTACCCCAGGGTCTGGGCGGCCAGACCTGTGGTTGCCCAGGCCAGGGGTGGGCGGCCATCGCTTTGGCAGCCCTCCTGCTCTTATCCCAAACCGTAGAAGTTCGAGCCAGGTGGGACTCTCAGCCTATAAGGACTATGGGGCAGAGTTCTACTCCGTGGTTGATCAAAGAATTAAAGCAAGAGGAATACTTCTAAAGAGAGAATAGGCAATGACGTCTTCTTCTACCCCATCAGGAGGCCACGAGCTTGGTGTTCTCTCTGACATGCCCAGTCACTTAAGCAATCTTGTGAAGCAGGGCAAGGTATGGCTTGTGTGCGAACTATTTTTGTTGTTTATATTTTCTTCTTTTTTGGTTTTTTTGGATTTTTCTTGATAGGATCTGACATGTTTATTGGTTGATTTTCTCTTCTCTCTTCTACCTTTTAAATGATGCAGCCTATGCCTGCTTTTCCTGGGGCAAGACATGCCCGTCGCTACGGCTGGCTTCATGATTTGATGGATGCAATTACTCCCGCCATGAGGGTATTCATGCACCAGTGGCACCTGATCCGGCTGTGTTGAATCTCTATAGTTTTGATGATGACTAACACTATGAATCAAATTATTTGCATGCACATCTTCTGATTAAAATGTCTTTCATCATGCTCTTCTGATTAAATGCTTCTCCAACGTGTTCACTCATTAGCTCGTATCTGTTTGTCTTCATTTATATGGGTTCCGTGCCTTCAGTGCGTTGACGCACTTGGCTGGCTGCGTAGACGCAATTGTGCGTCTTTCGCTTGCTGTCGTGTTCACTGTGTCGACGCTGTCACCTGATGCGTTGACGCATTGGCTTGTTGCCAAGGGCTTGAGCGTCTCGCCTAAGGAGCTGAGGCGACGCTGCACGATGGAAGCGTCGACGCCTTGAGCTTATGACCCAAGGTCTTATGATCAACAACCAAGCAGACGCGTCGACGCTGTCACTAATGCGTTGACGCATTGGTGTGCTTTGTCAAGGGACCTGTTCTCCATTATATCCATTGCGTTAACGCCTTGGCTTTAGTGCGTTGACGCGTTCTTCAGTCCTTTGATAAGTCCCGTGCAATCTGTGTGAACAAATGTATGACTTGAATATTTCTGAGACTGACTGAATGTTCTCTGAAACCTTACAGGGACTTAAAGACAAATTGAACTTTATTCCAATCATGTGAGCACGTGATTTGAGGGAATAATCATCTAACACGTGGCTCGGCTCATCTGGAAGCATCTTCTTCGCGCGTGTCTCCCACACCCTCAGTCTCTCGTGAGTCTGGATATATATAGGAAGGTTTCTGCCCCTGAAAAGCCGACGAAGCCACAAGGAAAAGGGTGAGGCCAGAGCGAGAGGAAGGAGAGGAGAAACCATCCTGATCCATTCGTTGAGCGTACCTGGAAGAGAGAGAGTGATGAAGGAGAGGATGGTTTTCTGCTACGTTTTGTCTATGCTTCTTTAAGAAGCTACATTGTTTCTCCGTTCGATTGTCTTTCAATATTTCTTTATGTCTTCGTTTGTTTGTTCTCAAATTCCGATACTCTATTTTCGTTCCCTCTAGGTGTAGAGGAAGAGAGGTGAATCCTCTGGGTCGCAGTGTGGTTTCCCTCTGATTTAGATCAGAGGAAGGGAGGAGTTCTCCGGGGTTTTTATGTTCAGGTAGTGAGAAGGCTACCTGGGTTCTTCCCTCCGGCTGAGGAGGAAGAGAGACAGCGTCTCTGAATTGCATTTAGGGTGGGTCACTGCTAGGTTCCCTCTTGTCTAAGAGGAAGGGAGAGTTATCTCCGGGTCAGGTCTTGTGGTGTGAGACCTGGGTGCAAGCTGTGAGTTCAGCGTCTGTAGGGATTTCGATCCCCAAGCTGTGGATCAGCGTGTTGTTGGCAGACTGAGTCTGCGGTTCTTCTTGTGAAAGGAAAGCCTCACTCTGCCTTGAGTGAGAGATGGACGTAAGTCTGCAGGTTGCAGACTGAACCATCTAAATCTCTTGTTCTCCGTGGTGTGGTTGTGCGCATCTATTTTCCTTATGCTTCTGTCTGGCTTCATGAAGTAAGTGTGATTGTTGATGATCGAAACCTTGGTCTGACTGCTCGCTTAGTGCTTGTGCATATGTGCTGATGAAATTCTGAGTGATATATGTTCTGCGCTCGTGACCTGCTTTATCTCGGTTAAGGTTCCGTATCATTTTACATATTATCAGTCCTCCTAGCCAATCTCATCTTCTAAGATCTCCTCGGCTCAAACAAATATTTTTTAAACGGTGATCTATTCATCCCCTCCCCTTCTAGCTCACCGTTCTCCTGTTTAACAGTTGGTATCAGAGTGGGTTTACCCGAGATGTGGTCCAATGACCAGGGTAATCCTGGAACCAGTGGTCCTCGCAGCTACATAGCTGAAGGACAATCAATCTCTCGTCCCCCATATTTTGATGGTTCTAATTATTTCTTTTGGAAAAACAGGATGGAAGTTTTCATCCGATCTCAGAGCCACGAGCTGTGGAGAGTCATTACAACTGGACCTTATGATTTACCTCCGAATGAGGAGATGTGGTCTGAAGAACAAGTCAAATTATCTGGACTGAACTGGTCTGCGCTCAACATCATCCAGTGCGTAGTTCACCCTGAAGAATATGCTCGAATTTCGGCGTGCAAAATGGCTAAGAAGATGTGGGATGAACTAGCGCTGATTTACGAGGGTACCTCTCAGGTCAGAGCTACCAAGGTAAACTACCTAACCTCTAAGTATGAATTATTCAAGATGAAGTCAGAGGAGAGCGCGACTGATATGTACGCTAGGTTGTCACTGATCACAAACAGCCTCAAGGGATTTGGAAAGGAAATATCTGAAGGGGATATAGTCAGGAAGATCTTAAGATCCTTGACTCCAGCGTGGCACACAAAAGCTACGGTGATAGAGGAATCAAAGGATTTAACAACCATGACCGTCACTGAACTCATAGGGTCTCTTATGACCTATGAGATAAATCTCAAGAAAACAGGAGAAGGAAATGACAGAAAGGGCAAGAATGTTGTTCTTAAAGTTGAACGACACAGCAGCAGCAGCAGCAGTAGTAGCAGCAGCAGCAGCAGCGGAGAGTCTAATGGAATTCCAGACCTTGACAGAAGTGAAAAAGCACTGCTCACACGTCAGTTCAGGAAATTCCTGAAAATGCAGGGAAATTCATATAGGAAAAGAAGAAACTACTCATCAGGTAAATATCCGAACAATGGCAATGACAAGGATAGGAATGCTAAAGGTGTGATGTGTTATCATTGCAGGAACTTTGGGCACATGAAGCAAGATTGCCCTGAGCTTAGAAGAAGACACCGGACTACCCCAAGAAAGGCTCCAAAGTGTACAAGACAAAGCCAAAAGCTATGGTATGCACTTGGAGCGATGAAGAAGAAACTCAGAGACTAACTCCTCAGGAAAGGAGACTGAAGGAGTATGTCTGATGGCCGACGAGAAAATGAGGTAACCAATCCCTTTGTAACTTACTCTATTGATGACTGGGAAGAGAAATATGGTGAACTGCTAGATATGTACAATGCCTTAGCTAAAGAACATAGAGTCATCAAACGCAAACTCAATATGGTTAATGAAGAACAAGAACTCGTCAAGACAGAAAATTCCAAAATGGTAGCTGAATTAGCTCAGATGGAGAATGTAAGAAATGAGAATACTCTTTTTAAGAATGAACTTAAAAAATTTAGAAAACAGCTTGATGAAACCAATCAACATACTGAAGAAAACCTGAGACAAAATGACTTAATCAAGGAAGGGTATGAAGCTGTTATAAAGGTCAATGATGAATTGCTGGAAAACAACATATCTCTGCGAAAGGAGTTAGAAGATAAGAATAAAACTCTTGAGAGGTTTGTTTTGGGAGAAAGTAATTTGAACGCCTTGTTAGGCACCAAAGTAAACTTTAACAGAGAAGGTTTGGGTTTCAACCTAAATAAGAAGGAAGCATTTGGGATAAAAACCACCACATTTTGCACTGAGAAAGGAAAAGAGAAACTGGACATCCCATCCAGTTCCAAAAGTACTGAACAACAAAAGAACATCCATAAACAACAGCCTGATTTTGGAAAAAATGTCTTTAAGAAATTCAACAAGCCCACGCACCAGAAACAAGGTGCCTGTCAATTCAACAACTATGACTCTAATAAAGGAATGGGCTATTTGAAAAGAAACATGGGAAGGTCTAACTACACACAGAATACTGTCAATAAAATGTCTTCAACTAGACAGTTTAGAAATTATGGTCTGGCTGGGACCCAAGCTTTTATCAACAGAAACAGGACTCACTTTGAGAAACAAAAGGAAACAACTGAAATGCACATCAATAGCAAAACCGTCAATTCTCAGCACAGAAAGAAAAAAGGGGTGAAGCAGATCTGGATCCCCAAAACTGTGCTTAATCATTTGAGTGGTATTTTTGGACCCAACTTACCTTGGGCTCCAAAGCACACTACTTAAATTGTTATTGTGCAGGTGAGCCTAGCAGCCGAGAACAACAAGTGGTATCTCGACAGTGGCTGCTCGAGGCACATGACAGGGGATCAAAGAAGTTCAGCAAGCTTGAATTGAAAGCAGGAGGGATAGTCAAGTTTGGAGGTAAAAACAAAGGCCAAATCATTGGGACCAGAACCATCGATAAGAAAACCTCCAACTCTGTTGAAAAAGTATTGTTGGTCGAAGGTCTACAACACAACTTATTGAGTATTAGTCAGTTATGTGACAAGGGTCACAAGGTCCTTTTTGATGAGCATGCTTACAAAATTCTAGAACCCAACTCTGATAAAATAAAGTTCATTGCAAATAGAGTCAATAATGTCTATATTGTGGATTTTGATGTTGAGTCTGAGTCTAATCTGTGTCTCTCTGCTGATTCAGAGAATAACATGTTTGACTGGCATAGGCGACTAGGTCATGCTAGCTTTAACACCTTGCATAAATTAGCTAAATTTGACTTAGTTAGAGGCATGCCTAGCTTGAAGTTCAAATCATTCTCTAAGCCTTGCGATGCCTGTGCTCTAGGCAAGCAAACCCGAGCTTCTTTTAAAATAAGGACTGAGAGCTTGTCAAACAAGCTTATGGAACACTTGCACATGGATCTCTTTGGTCCTACCAGAACCCAGAGCCTAAATGGTAAGAGATTTGGTTTTGTCATTGTCGATGACTACTCTAGATTTGCATGGCTGTTTTTCTTGGCTAATAAGAATGATGCTTTTCAAAAATTTGAACATTTTTTTAATAAGCAAAAACTTGTAGGCCACAAGATCACTGTTATCCAATCAGATCATGGAGGAGAGTTTGAGAACTCCTCATTTTCTAGTTTTTGTGACAAGGAGGGACTGACTCACAAATTTTCTTCTCCCAGGACCCCAGAGCAGAATGGGATTGTGGAAAGAAGGAATAGGACAATAGTAGAAATGGCAAGAACATTACTAATGGAGAGTCAGCTACCGAAGAGTTTTTGGGCAGAAGCAGCAAACACAGCCTGTTATATACTTAATAGAGCTTTGGTAAGACCCATACATAAGAAAACACCATATGAACTCCTGAAAGGTAAGAGGCCTAATGTCTCATATTTCAAAATTTTTGGTTCAAAATGCTTTATTCATAATAACAACAAGAGAGACTTAGATAAATTTGATGCTAGAAGTATTCCAGGAATATTCCTAGGATACTCTGAAACATCTAGGGCCTTCAGGGTCTTTAATAAAACTGATAGAACTGTAGAGGAAACCCCTCATGTCATTTTTGATGAAACAAAAATATCTAACAGACTAAATGATGATAACAGGTCTACAAGTCATGATGGAGAGTTCCTGAATCAAATGCAAGAGGAGGAAGTACAACTGGCTGAAGAACCCACTGATCTGAACCCAGTAAGTACAGCCGAACAAGGTGAGTCCTCAACAAATGTCAGAATTTTAAAAGACCACCCTGTAACCAATATTATTGGTAGTCTTCATGATCCCCCTAGGACAAGATCCCATTTCAGAAATGTTCAGAATCAGGACTTAATTTCTTTAGTTTCTCAAATTGAGCCTAAGACCATTGAAGAAGCCTTAAGTGATGAAAATTGGGTAACTGCCATGTGTGAAGAACTAGGGCAATTTGATAGAAACAATGTCTGGGAACTTGTACCTAGACCTGAAAATTTCAATGTAATAGGAACAAAATGGGTTTTTAAGAACAAACTGAATGAAGAAGGTGTCATCTCTAGGAATAAAGCTAGACTTGTAGCTAAAGGCTACAGTCAGGAGTATGGAATAGACTTTGATGAATCCTTTGCTCCAGTAGCTAGAATAGAGGCTATCAGAATTCTATTAGCATTTGCTTGTTCAAACAACATAAAACTTCAACAAATAGATGTTAAGAGTGCTTTCTTGAATGGAATTCTAAAAGAAGAAGTTTATGTTGAACAACCTCCTGGTTTTCAGTTTTTGACTAAACCTGATCAAGTTTTCAGGTTAAACAAAGCTCTTTATGGACTAAAGCAGGCTCCTCGGGCTTGGTATGAAAGGCTGACCAGTTTCTTACTGAATAAAGGATATAACAGAGGTAATGTTGACCAAAATTTATTCACTAAGAATTCCAGACAAGATCTCATCATAGTTCAGGTATACGTAGACGACATCATCTTTGGATCAACAAATCCTGAACTATGTAATGAATTTTCACAACTTATGTCAGCTGAATTTGAGATGAGCTTAGTTGGAGAACTGACTTACTTTCTTGGCTTACAGATAAATCAAATGTCAGATGGCTGCTTCTTCCACCAAACCAAGTACACGCTGGTTATCCTAAAAAGGTTTGGGATGACTAACCTGAAGCAAATATCCACCCCAATGAGCACAAGCATGACCCTTAATGCAGATGAGTCAGGTAAACAAGTGGATGAAAAACTCTACAGAGGTATGATTGGATCCCTCTTGTACTTAACAGCTTCTAGGCCAGACATACAATTCAGTGTTGGCCTATGTGCAAGATATCAGTCTAGGCCTACTGAACTTCATTTGTCTGCTGTAAAAAGGATCTTTAGATATCTGTCTGCCACACACACATTAGGATTATGGTATCATGCTTCTCGCACATTAGATTTAGTTGCATACACTGATGCAGACTTTGCTGGATGCAAATTAGATAGGAAGAGCACCAGTGGCCACTACCAATTCTTAGGAGGATGCCTAGTTTCTTGGAGTTCAAAGAAACAACATTCAGTGGCCCTTTCCACTGCTGAGGCTGAATACGTGGCTGCAAGCAGCTGTGGCACTCAAGTTATCTGGATTAAGCATCAGCTTCAGGATTACCAAGTAGAGACAGGATGCACTCCCATTTTTTGTGACAACACGAGTGCCATAAACATTGCAAAGAATCTTGTTTTACACTCACGAACAAAACACATTGAAATCAGGCACCACTTTATTAGAAATGAAATTGCAAATAAAACATTTGAACTAATTCATGTTGGGACTGCAAATCAAACTACTGATATTTTTACAAAACCTTTAGATAGTGAAAAATTCACTTCATTGAGAAGAGAACTTGGTATTTACAAACTCTGACTGATCTGTGGCAATGAATTCAGTTTTATGTATTTCCATGATTTTAGTGGTAGTTCTGTCTTACTTTTTCTGATGGGGTCACTATGTGAGGGGGAGCGGGTGTGAGATTTGAAAGGTATCAGGTCTGGTTCTCTACTGTTATCAGGGTAGAATGGGAGATAGAGCTACTAGAGACGGGGGAGCTTGACTAATTAAAAACGTTTGAAAGATGGTTGTTGTTGCTGGATTATTTGTCAGAATTGATCTTGAGCATCCCTTTTAGTAGAACCTCATTCATTTCCTACATTCTTAAGTTTGTGCAATTAAAGTCCAGCCAGAATATTCTTCTAGTAAGTCTTAAGAGGCTAAGTTTAACCTTCACAAGTATATCCTCTTACTTTGTTTCTTGACTGGTGAACAAGCTAGACTCATATGAAATGGGTTCTGTTATACGCTTTTCATTGGATTTCGTGATAAGACCACGAGTAATTGCCCTGGCTTTGTCTTCAAACAACCTTCTTGAAGAGCTAGTTAAACTGATCAGTGTTTAAAACTGTATACTGAGAAACTAGGAATCCCATCAATGAAATGGAAACTTTCTAAGTCATGAAGTATCAGTTCTCATAAACAAAAACAAAAGAAAGAAATTCAATTCAAAATTTATGTTTTGGCAGAGCAATGATGACAGGTGGTGAGTAACTGGGGATTCTGGCCTCTGATCAAGGTGTCTCCTCATGTAAAAATCAATAGTCACTATCTATGTTCTCTAACTGAGAAGGTATGAGGCTCTTACACTGAGTAACTGAGGATGCTGGCCTCTGACCAAGGTGCATACTTAATGTCAAAGGTGTAACTGGCCAAATACACTCTATAACAGTGCTTTCTCTCCTTGGAATGTTTGTCCTCAGCGCCTACAGGCTGTTTTCATGGTTCAAATTCTTGTTGTCCTTTTGACGAGCCTTAACAGCTACCTCAGTCATATTTGTTGACACTTGCTCTTCTTTCACATTCATCGTAAGTTGATAAACTTCAAGCTTCTTCTGAATCTCTTTCTCTTACCATAACTCCAAGATTCTTCACTGACCTTAAAGCCCCACTTAAGCATCTAAGATTTGACACTGAGTTTCTACTGTTGGAATTCTCTCCATCATTTCTCATCAATCCAACGTCAACTGCTCTCTTTCTCTTCTGTTTTGATGATGTCAAAGGGGGAGAAGGTTGGAAGGGGGAGTGAAGAGGTTGTAAGGAGGAGGTTGAGCTAGTGAACTTTTGGGTAAAAGATAATGAGTGCTGAGAGTTCAGATTTTGAGAGGTCACCATTGCTATTTTATCGAGAACTATTGCTGTTGCTAATGAGACTATTTTAGGTTGATGTTTCCTCTTTCTCTGAATTTGACTCATGGTGTTGCCATCATCAAAAAGGGGGAGATTGTTGAATCTCTGTAGTTTTGATGATGACTAACACTATGAATCAAATTATTTGCATGCACATCTTCTGATTAAAATGTCTTTCATCATGCTCTTCTGATTAAATGCTTCTCCAACGTGTTCACTCATTAGCTCGTATCTGTTTGTCTTCATTTATATGGGTTCCGTGCCTTCAGTGCGTTGACGCACTTCGCTGGCTGCGTAGACGCAATTGTGCGTCTTTCGCTTGCTGTCGTGTTCACTGTGTCGACGTTGTCACCTGATGCGTTGACGCATTGGCTTGTTGCCAAGGGCTTGAGCGTCTCGCCTAAGGAGCTGAGGCAACGCTGCACGATGGAAGCGTCGACGCCTTGAGCTTATGACCCAAGGTCTTATGATCAACAACCAAGCAAACGCGTCGACGCTGTCACTAATGTGTTGATGCATTGGTGTGCTTTGTCAAGGGACCTGTTCTCCATTATATCCATTGCGTTAACGCCTTGGCTTTAGTGCATTGACGCGTTCTTCAGTCCTTTGATAAGTCCCGTGCAATCTGTGTGAACAAATGTATGACTTGAATATTTCTGAGACTGACTGAATGTTCTCTGAAACCTTACAGGGACTTGAAGACAAATTGGAACTTTATTCCAATCATGTGAGCACGTGATTTGAGGGAATAATCGTCTAACACGTGGCTCGGCTCATCTGGAAGCATCTTCTTCGCGCGTGTCACCCACACCCTCAGTCTCTCGTGAGTCTGGATATATATAGGAAGGTTTCTGCTCCTGAAAAGCCGCCGAAGCCACAAGGAAAAGGGTGAGGCCAGAGCGAGAGGAAGGAGAGGAGAAGCCATCCTGATCCATTCGTTGAGCGTACCTGGAAGAGAGAGAGTGATGAAGGAGAGGATGGTTTCCTGCTACGTTTTGTCTATGCTTCTTTAAGAAGCTACATTGTTTCTCCGTTCGATTGTCTTTCAATATTTCTTTTTGTCTTCATTTTGTTCGTTCTCAAATTCCGATACTCTGTTTTCGTTCCCTCAAGGTGAAGAGGAAGAGAGGTGAATCCTCTGGGTCGCAGTGTGGTTTCCCTCTGATTTAGATCAGAGGAAGGGAGGAGTTCTCCGGGGTTTTTGTGTTCAGGTAGTGAGAAGGCTACCTGGGTTCTTCCCTCCGGCTGAGGAGGAAGAGAGACAGCGTCTCTGAATTGCAGTGAGGGTGGGTCACTGCTGGGTTCCCTCTTGTCTAAGAGGAAGGGAGAGTTATCTCCAGGTCAGGTCTTGTGGTGTGAGACCTGGGTGCAAGCTGTGAGTTCAGCGTCTGTAGGGATTTCGATCCCCAAGCTGTGGATCAGCGTGTTGTTGGCAGACTGAGTCTGCGGTTCTTTCTTGTGAAAGGAAAGCCTCACTCTGCCTTGAGTGAGGGATGGACGTAAGTCTGCAGGTTACAGACTGAACCATCTAAATCTCTTGTTCTCCGTGGTGTGGTTGTGCGCATCTATTTTCCTTATGCTCCTGTCTGGCTTCATGAAGTAAGTGTGATTGTTGATAATCGAAACCTTGGTCTGATTGCTCGCTTAGTGCTTGTGCATATGTGCTGATGAAATTCTGAGTGATATATGTTCTGCGCTCGTGACCTGCTTTATCTCGGTTAAGGTTCCGGATCATTTTACATATTGTCAGTCCTCCTAGCCAATCTCATCTTCTAAGATCTCCTCGGCTCGGACAAATATTTTTTAAACGGTGATCTATTCATCCCCTCCCCTTCTAGCTCACCGTTCTCCTGTTTAATAGGCTGGTCATCATGGCGAAGCACTTCAACAGCATGTGGTGGAATTGGGAATCACTAGCGGCATTGATCGAGCTGTGGCATCCAGATATGCACACCTTCGTTTTCCCTGAGTTCGAGGCCTCGATGCTGGTAGAAGAACTGGATTTCATCTTCCAGTTGGGGGACTTGAAGGTGGGCGAGCTGATCAACCTTCCTCCCTGGGATGAGATCCTAACAGAAATTGTGCGAGACAAGCGCGAGGTTCGTCAGATGACTGACAAGCGAGGGATCCTAGTCGACCACCTAGAAGGATGGCTTGTGGGCCATGTGAAGGCTAAGTCAATGGAAGCAGATTGACTGGTGCGCGGTGTGACATTGTGCCTAGGCGGGGCGCTACTCTTTCCTACGTCAGGCGACGTGCTGAGGCGAGAGTATGTGGGGCCCCTCACTCTCCTGTGGACATGACATTCTCTTTCTCGGGCCGTGCTGGCTCATATATATTATGGGCTCACTCAGATGAGTCTAGGTGGCAGCGCCATGGGGAGCCTATACCTTCTACAGCTGTGGATGGAAGTCCACTTGAGATTTGATTTTCACAGCGATGCGACCACTACTTCCAGGATCTTTGAGAAGAGCGCCATCTACCCCGCGAGGGCTATCTTTGGTCCTGAGGATCAGGTGATATGCAAGACGGCATTACTAAAGACCAGAGATGACTGGCGTGACTACCTGAATTTCCTACCTGAGGATGATTTCGTGTTCATGCCGATGATGTATCGACATGAGGAATTTAAAGTGCGTGGATCGTCAGAGCAGGAATTATGGCTGGTAGGGGCTGAGGACTTGGTGTTGTACTAGGGGCACCGTTGCCATTGCCAGGTGGGGTTACCCAGACGGATCCCATGGGCAGCAAGGTGCTTTCTGGGGACCAACGAGGATCGACGGTGACTAGACAGGATCGGGAAGGCGTGGAGACGGTATGCCACCACGGTGAAGGCCAAAGTGGTCATAGAGGAGGACAAAGATGAATTGAGGCACTATGTGGGTTACCTACAAAGCTTCAGGCCGGCCGTGAATGAATTTTTCATGAGGAGGCGTACCTGATCAGAGTTTGTTCAGCATTTTTCTTTATAGTTATGTTAAGATAGGTGGACTACATATTTTTGTGTTTTTCTTTTGGTTTGGACAATGAGTGATTGATGGTTGTGGAACTTGGTAGATGTGAATGAAATTATGTGAACACATTTAGGCGACTGGACTTGCATCAATTTTTGTTAATTTTCCATTTTTGTATATTTTTTTCACTGAACAAAGAGGACGGCGGCTAGGGTCCGGGCCGCCTTCACTAAAGGCTGGGCGGCCAGACCTTTGGCCGCCCTATGCTTTCAGGGTTAATTAAAAGGGTGGTCGCCCCTCATTTGGGCGGCCCTTGTTGTGGATGCCTTGGGAGCTTGAGAGAGTGTTGTTCTTGCTTGAGTGAGGTTCTAGCCACTTGAATCTTCTAGATAGAGCAATGGGGAGAAGGAGGGCTCGCCTTGATATCGCGCCCGATGCCTCTTCCTTAAGTGAAGAGCATGTTGTGCCCCTGTGATCATTTGAGTGATCTTTGGTCACTTGGGTCATTTGACATCATCCTGTGGTCATTTGAGTTATTTGATATTCTTGGTTTTGATAATGGCTAAACACTATAAGTCATTGATGTTTTACCACTCTTATATAACTAAACTACTTGATGTTCTTTCATGACATATATGCCAAGGAATAGAGTGGAGATGGCAAAAGTGAAAGCTCAATGATTGCGCCCTCGCACGCGGAGATGGCAAAATTTTGATTATAGGAGCGATATAATCAATTGAAATCTTCAAGACTGTCAAGGTTGATGCCACAGATGAGAACGGGCTGCTAAAGGATCAAGCGACGGAGGTAAAGGGGTTAACGGACTGACCCGGCATAACCCGGGGTCTGCCCAGCTGGTGGTCGACCACCCCTGCCAGCAACTCCCTGTTTGCCCGATTCTCAGTGGCGATCGACCGCCAACCCAGTAGCGGTCGACCGAAAATTCCAGAGATCAAATTTTTACAGGGTTTCTCAGTAGCGGTCGACCGCCAGCTTTCTCAGGTCGACCGCCAGCCCCGAGCCAACAAATGTTGACTTTGTTTTCCACTTCGAGAAGAGCCCCTTTCCTTGTACTTGTTTAACCCCAAAGTCACCCAATCCCCCATGGATTGTGGATCTGGTCTGGGGGATGTCCAAGGACCATTCAAACTCTATAAAACCAACACATGAGAGGTTAGAAACCCTAATGCTTCAATTGGAACAAGAGAGACCAAGGGAGGCTAGAGGAGGTGATTCGCGGGTACTGTAGCACCTCCGTGAATAGTGCTTCTGGCTGGAGTTCTTCATCCATTCAAGGTGATTCAAGCTTGTTTTTGAAGCCATCAACCTCCAAGAAAGGTGTAGAAGCAATCAAGGTTCAAGGCTGCATCCATTATCTCCCACATCAACTCAAAGGAGATTCAAAGAAGGAGATTCAAGGAAGATCGATTTTCAAAGAAGAAGGAACCCTTGTTGCTGAACCAAGAGGAGTCTTTGCAAGAGAGAAGAAGCCCTTGTTGCTGATCAACATCGAATCTCAGACAATATCTTTTCTCCTTGAGCATATTCTATATCTTGTTTGAGAGCTTTCATATTTGTTCTCTTTCCATTTCATTCAAACATTTGAAACCAAAGATCATCCCTACCGGTGGTTAGTTGGAAGGCAATTGAAAGTTATCCGATCTGCAGTGTTGACGTCCCTACCTGTGGTTAGTAGGAAGGCAATCGGGGTCTTTCCGATTTGCGGTTCAGTGCATGGCACTAGTGGAGCCTCACCAGATTTGGTGAGGGGTGGACGTAGGACTGGAGATTCAATCTGAACCACCTTAAAATCTCGTGTGTGGTGGTTTGCTTGTACGATTGCTTTGTGTTACATGCATCCTTAGGTTCAATCTCTATATTACGTAATCATCTTGCTAAGTAAATCGTTGTGTCCTTCGTTAAGATAGTTATATTCTGCTACTATTATCATTATCTAGCTTTAAAGAGGGGTGTTCTGTGAAAAGAGGGGCAGATCTATTCACCCCACCCCTCTAGATCTGCTATCCACTACTCAACAGAGCAAGAGAAAATAGAAGCTATGGCGAGCTCATCTTCTTTGGCCACAGTTTCAGCAAACTTGGAGGAGAGTAGAAATGATGGAAGTGATGGAGGACAGGCTATCCCCGACGAGGGGCCGGCTGAAGGTGATGATGGAGATGAAGGTGAAGATAGCGAGGGTTTGGGTGATGGTGAGCCCGACCAAGGGAAGGGAGGGCAGCCCGGGAAGGTAAGCTTTGTGCCCTTGCTTTTCATTCATTAGATCAGTATGTGGATGTGTGTTTAATGGAGAGATGGAGGTCGATTTGTGGATTGAGGGGGGATGAACCTGTGGGCGGCCAGGGTGGTGGTCGCCCATTGATCTGGGCGGTTAGGTTGCTGGTCGCCCTCAGGTGGGCTTGGGCGGCTAGGCCTTTGGCCGCCCAGGGAGGTGGGCGACCAGGCCTTTGGCGGCCCTGCTCCCAAGGCTTGTGAAGTCTTGAAAAATGGGAAGAATGTGGAGTGGATTGGAAGATCTAATGAATTCTTTGTGTTTTCTTCTAATGTGTGCAGGGTCCTCAAAGGATAAGAGCCCGAGTCACATGGGACTTGGTGTGGGCTTGGTATCATGCCCTACCTCCTGGGCAACCGGAGAGGGTGGATAGAATGGGATTCGGCCCGTTCTTCAGGATTCGACCCTTCCAGGTGGACGCCACCTTCCTGACGGCGGTGCGGGAGAGATGGGTGGATAGCTGCAGAGTGTTTGTGATGCCGTGGGGGCATATGATCCCCACCCTTGAGGACGTGGCCTTCTTGATGGCATTGCCAGTGGCAGGGGTCCCGGTGCTCGGCCGAGAGTTGAAAGATTATCGTGAGGAGGTAGAGGATTTGCTCGGGCCTCAGCTGGCTCAATCTAGAAGACCAGTGACTAGTCTTCCACCCGGGAGAATCAGTTCTACGATGGGGCTCGTAAGGATGACGCGCAGGCCGCTAGAGGATCTGGATGTGTACTCAGGGCGAGTGAGGCAGAGACTCAGATCTCAAGGGAGGAGCGAGCAGCAAGAGTTGCGGCTTTTCTTCTTGTACTTCTTTGGGAGGATGTTGTTTGCTACCGCCTTGAACAAGGTGAATCTAAAGTATCTCTTGATGGTCCGGGACCTAGAGCAGGGACCACTGCTTGCGTGGGGGAGAGCGATGCTGGCGCACCTCTTCGCCCACTTGGATCCAGTGCGCCCAGGTTCAGGGAACCTGGGTGGCTTAATGCCCTTCTTAGAGGTATAAGTCTACCCCTTTTAGGCATGTTGATTCTAAATTGATTGATTGATTGATTGTTTATTTGTGTGTTTTTAGATTTGGGGGTACACTCAATTCCCTCTAGGTCACGGTACGATCCCGCGAGCCCTAATGCAGATGGTGCCTCTAATGGCTAGATGAGAGATGGTCCGGGACCGGCGTCTGGTGGCCACTAGACTTACTGATCTTAGGACAGCGCTGGATGAGTACCCTCCCCACCAGGTGAGTGTTTTTGTTAAAAGAGTTGTGTAATGTTTCAGTATTTGTTATGTACTCAATTAGCAAAACATTCATCTTTTTCTTTGATGTGTGGCAGGTGATTTGGACTCCTTATGCGACGGAGGATACTACCACTCAGCCTTGGGTGAGGGAGGGGTGAGCTTGGTTCCATAGAGATACCATGTTGTTCTGCGTGAACCTGAGGGAGCCGCTCTTCCTTCGCCTAGTGTAGAGGACGCTGGGGTGGGATCAGCCGCCAGTGGCAATTCCAGCCGAGCATGAGTCGGACCGGGGATGCCGACGGACTTCCACGAGCGATCAGGACTGGGCCTCTTGCTACCACAGAGAGGCAGAGGCACTACAAGACGGCCCCTCACTAGAGCATGATCGGACCGTGAGGAGTAGCGAGATTTACCTGACGGATTATCAGGACCGGTATGCTAGATGGCTTCGTCTCGACACCCGAGAGGTTAGTAGCTTTTTTAGCTCTCAATTGTGATGTTCTTGTTTAAGCAAAGAGCTAAGTGAGCTTGAGGATGTGATGTGCAGATGTCAGAGACCGAGGCTGTGAAAATATTGTTGCATCCCTACGGTTTTGATGATGTCTCACACTATAAATCAATCTTCTATCTCTAGAATAATTCATGCTTCAACATGTAAGACTGTGCAGTTCATATGGTTGTCAAATAGATATGCACTACTTGATCATGTCTACACACTGTCTGCATAGTCTGGACACTGATGGGTCGACGCTCCACCTCTGATGGGTCGACGCTCCACCTCTGGTGGGTCGACGCCTCCTTTACTCTCCAAGTCCATACATTGAATTTCATATTCAAAGTATGTACATTGGTCTTCACCTGAAGTCCATACATTGAACTTCATATTCAAAGTCTGTACCCCTTCCGCTAAGCCTTCAGAGTCTGTACAGCCATTCCTTGAGTTCATGTCCATACAACGGCACTGTAGCTTGCATCTGAAGTGTATACATCCTTTCAAGGGGTCAAGTCTATACATTCTCCCGTTCATTTCAAAGTCTACACATCGTCTTCCATCTTCCAAGTCTATACATCCAGTTGAACCACAAGCCTATACATCGTCTACCATTTCAAAGTCAATACACTGTCCCTCGTCTCACACATCATGACCCAATGTCTGTACAGCTTCTAGTCACTGTACAAGTCCATACACTGGCAGTCTACACTGCAATGTAGCTGCATCGTTTCACCTGAAGTCTGTACATTGTCTCAGCCACCGTCTCATTCAGCGTCTCACGCTTACAAAGTCTATACACTGGTCGGTGGAAGCAAGTCTATACATTCGACTGTTCAGCCTGTGATCAAGTCTGTACAACCAGGGAGACCATTAAGTCTATACACTCATTCACTGTAGCTTGCACGAGGTGAAGTCTGTACATTGGCTTTAGTTTTTCAAGTCTGTACATCGGACTGGTTGAGCAAGTCTGTACAGCGGTTGCATTCTCTTAAAGTCTATACATTGGGATTTTTACCTACGCTCTGAATTGAACTGAGTAAGTCTATACATTCCTCATATCTTTTACCTACGCTCAGTTCAGTAAGGCTGTACACTGGGAACTTTACTGACGTTGCCTTGCCAAAGTCTACACACTGTGAACCTTCAAGTCTGTACCGATTTTACTTGTTCAAGTCTGTACATCGTCTAACTCTTTGGCAAGTCTACACATCTCTACGTCTATACACTCAGTTATCCTTCAACCCTATACACTCGATATCACCTTCAAGTGTATACACTCTCAAGTTGTTCATACTTGCCTATATGCTATTTTCAAGTGTATACACTCTCTCACTTGACACACTTGCTTAATTGATGTTTCTAAGTCTACACATTTGATGCCTTCATGCAGTGTTCTCTTCGAAGTCTATACATTGACGTCTATACATTAAAGTCCATACATTGCATACAGTTGTGCTTCACAAGTCTACACATTGTTGCTCTTCATTACAAGTCCTTACACTCGTCCTCCTTCACATGATCAACTCTATACATCCATTGTCTTGCCTGCTGAATGAAGTCTACACACTGAGATCGCATGAACACTTACAAGTCCATACACTGAGCTCGCATGAGAACTTCAACTCTACACACTCTCACACTTGACACACTTGCCTATTTGACATCCCTGAGTCTATACACTCGAGGGCTTCATACACTTCACAGAAGTCCACCCATTTCCTCTGTTGTGCTAATGCATTATTCAGCTAGTCTATACACTGAGGTCGCATGAGGACTCACAAGTCTATACACTCCCTCAGTGTACACACTTACTCATCTGCTATTCTAAAGTATATACATTCGTATCTGACTGAACTAACTAGTCACATTTTCTTGTTTCTGCCTGCAGATGATTCAGGTTAATGATTGGGCACGTGAATCGAGGATGATACTTGGCACGTGATCCGAGAATGCTCTGGAAAAGGAGGGTACGAGACTCACTCGTGTGAAGGCCTGAAACTCAGGTCGAATGCCATATAAAAGGTGCCTTCTGCGATTAGATGGACAGAACTGGAGAAAAGGCTGAAGAGCAAAATCCCTGAGCAGAAGAAGAAAAGAGTGAGAGCCTCCACGTTCCAAAAAGAAGATAGAGAGAATTTGCTTCTTCGGAAGCTACATTTGATTTTGGTTTTTCTGAAACGATTTGTGTTCATCATTGGTCTTGTTTACATTACTGTTTTTCCTTTTATTTCTTCAGATATCTGATTTCGAGTTGTTACCCTCCGGTGTTTGGAGGAAGGGAGAGTTACTCCGGTTCCCCTCTGGGCTGCAGAGGAAGAGAGATCTGTGATATCTGGTTTTGCCAGTGACGGGTTGTCATTAGCAGGTTCCCTCCGGGTTGGAGGAAGGGAGAGCCATCTCCGGTTCTGGTCTTGCTGGTAGTAGGTCCAGGTGTCAAGCTCTGTGGGTAGCAGAGTTTGGTTGAGGGATTTGTTTCCCTTGGTTGTTCAAGCTGTGTGGCAGCATATTGTTCGCAGACTGAGTCTGCAGTTTTCTAGCAGTGGCTAGTGGAATCCTCACTCTAGTTGGAGTGAGGGGTGGATGTAGATTGTGGACTACAATCGAACCACCTTAAAATCTCTTGTCTCCTCTATGGCTTGGTATTATCGTTTGTGCTTTCCTTCTATTTGGCATTGTGTTTGTGTGTGGACGGCCTCTTCCAATCGCACCTTATTATCCTGTCTTAGTTTGTCACTGCGTTAGCTGCATTGTTAAGCCATATCTGAAGGGTTGTATTTCGAAGTAGTGAGTTTCCGCTGAAGTTTTGTAAATTGGGAGTGATCTATTCATCCCCCCCCCCTTCTATATCACTCTTCGCTGCGCTAACATTTGGTATCAGAGCAGGTTTGCATCATGTGGATGAACGGTCAGGGAAATGCTAATGGTCCTAGAAGCTTCATGGCTGAAGGATAATCCATTAGTCACCCTCCATTTTTTGATGGTAATAATTATCTCTTTTAGAAGAACAGGATGGAAGTGTTTATCAGAGCACAGAGCCACAAGCTGTGAAGGGTAATCACTGTTGGCCCGTATGATCTGCCACCGAACGAGGACGCGTGGACAGATGACCATGTCAAGCTATCTTCACTCAACTGGACGGCGCTGAACATCATCCAGTGTGCTGTTCACCCAGAGGAATATACCCGTATATCTGCCTACAGGACTGCCAAGCGAATGTGGGATGAGCTGTAATTAATCTACGAAGGTACAGCTCAAGTGAAAGCCTCGAAGGTAAACCTCTACACCTCTAAGTATGAATTGTTTAGGATGAATGCAGAGGAGAATATTACTGAAATGTATGCCAGGTTGCCCTCGATCACAAACACACTTAAGGGGCTAGGGAAGGATCTAGCTGAGGCAGACATAGTCAGGAAAATTCTTAGATCCTTATCCCCAGCATGGCACACTAAGGCCATCGTGATTGAAGAGTCAAAAGATCTGACGACCTTGACAGTGAATGAATTCGTAGGATCCCTCATGACCTATGAGATGAATTTCAAAGGAGGTGGTGAAGGAAGTGATAGGAAGGCTAAGAATGTAGCTCTCAAGGCATCCCGCAACAAGAGTAGCAGTAGCAGCAGCAACAGCAGCAGTAGCGGTGAGTCTGATGGCTTCTCAGATCTCGACCAGAAGGAGCAGGCAATGTTCACTCGTCAGTTCAGTAAATTTTTAAGGAGAAAGGGGAAGACCTTTAGGAGGAAAAAGCCATACTCCTTTAACAAGAATGTTGAATCTACCAATTATAGGGATAGAAATCCTAAGAGACTGACTTGTTATCATTGTAACAAACAGGGACACATGAAAGGCGAATGCCCAGATCTTCAGAAGAAGGGTCCCTACTTCCAGAAGAAGAACACAAAAGTGCAGAAGAAGAAGAAGTCACAGGCGATGGTCTGCACATGGAGCGAGGAGGAAGAAGATCCTGAAGATACTTCCTCAGAGGAGCATGAAGAAGGAATTTGCCTTATGGCAAACAGTGAAGAGGAGGTAACCAATGTTTTTGAAAATTTTACGATTGATGATTGGGAAGATGCTTATGCTGAGTTATTATATAAATTCAATTCTCTTAGTAAAGAGCATAGGGTTCTGAAAAGAAAATTTAATACTAATGTTGAAGAACAAACCCAGGTCTGTGAGGAAAATCAGAGACTAAAAGAGCAACTAGAAGAAATGACCTCACTAAGAAGAGAAAATGATAAGCTCAAGGGAGAAAACCAAGAAAGTCAAAATCAGCTCAATGAACTCAAAATAAGAATTGAAGAAAATTTGAATGAAAGTAGAGTGAACTCAGAAAAATATGAAGCTGTTAAGAAAGTCAATGGTGAACTTCTAAAAAATTCTGAGTCCCTTCAAAAGGAGCTGGAAGACAAACAGAAAGTTTTGGAAAACTTTGTCCAAGGAAAATCTAGTCTGGATGCTATACTGGGGGCTAGGGTTAACTTCAATAAGGAGGGTCTAGGCTATGACCCAACTAACAAAAGACCCTTACAATTCAAAACCATTACCTTCTGCCCAGAGAAGGGAAAAGAAAAGGTGGACACACCATCCAGCTCAAACAGTAGTAAGGGAACTCAAGGTCAGAAGGAAAGTCCTAAAAACAGTGCTGGTCAACCATTTAAAATGGGAATGAATTCTGTGAAGAATTTCACTAAGCCTACCAATCAGAACATAAATGGTAAATGGACTAAGCAAGTGGATCAGAAGAAAAGCTGGAATTACTACAATCAGATGGGTCCAAAGAGGACCTACTGGAGAAATGATCATCATCTTCAAAAATCTGTTGATCAACAAACTTACAGAAGATATCCTAGGAGTGGCAAGCCTAATGAATGGAATAGAACTTACTTCTCCAGACCAGCTGGACTTAATTTCAATAAGCCAGAAGTAAAGGTGCCAGGGAAATCCATGCTGAAGCAAATTTGGATTCCTAAACACTTGATTAGATATTTGAATAATGTCCTTGGACCCAATTCATCTTGGGTTCCAAATCACTCTGCTTGATGTTATTTGTGTAGGTCGGCCTGGCAGTTGAAGACAACAAGTGGTATCTCGACAGTGGCTGCTCCAGGCACATGACAGGTGACCGATCCAAGTTCAACAAGATAGAGATGAAGGTAGGGGGTCTGGTCAAGTTTGGAGGAAAGAAAAAAGGTAAGATTATTGGAGTTGGTACAGTAGGTAAGTCTTCCACAAACTCCATTGAAAAGTTCTACTTGTGGAAGGTCTTCAACACAACCTGATTAGCATTAGTCAGTTATGTGACAAGGGTCACAGGGTTGTGTTTGATGATAACTCATGCAAAATCTTTGAAATAAATTCTGATGTGGTTAAATTTGTAGCTAACAGGATTAATAATGTCTACATGGTAAACCTAGATGAGGAATTTGAATCTAATATTTGTTTATCTGCCAATTCTGAAAATGATGCTTTTGAATGGCATAGACGTCTAGGTCATGCTAGCTTTACTACTTTAAATAAATTGGTCAAGCATGATTTAGTGAGAGGCATGCCTAGAATAAAATTCAATTCTATTTCAAAATCATGTGATGCATGTGCTCTAGGTAAACAGACCAGGAATTCTTTCAAATTAAGATCTGAGCCATTATCCTCTAGACCAATGGAACTTCTCCATATGGACCTCTTCGGTCCTACTAGAACTCAGAGTCTTAATGGGAACAGGTTTGGCTATGTCATCATAGATGACTTCTCTAGATATTCATGGATCTTTTTCTTAGCAAATAAAAGTGATGCATTTCAAAAGTTTAATCTATTTTTCAATAAGGTCAAACAAGAAGGAAAACACAAGATCTGTTCTATTCAATCTGACCATGGAGGTGAGTTTGAAAACTCCATGTTTTTTGATCTTTGTGAAAGAGAGGGACTAACACACGGATTTTCTTCTCCCAGGACACCTGAACAGAATGGAATTGTGGAGAGAAGAAATAGAACTGTGGTGGAGATGGCCCGAACCATGCTAATTGAAAGTCAATTACCAAGGAGGTTTTGGGTAGAGGCGGCCAATACAGCAACTTACATAATCAACAGGGCCATGGTAAGACCCATTCACAAGAAAACACCCTATGAGCTTCTAAAAGGTAAGAAACCAAACTTGTTTCATTTCAGAATTTTTGGAGCAAAATGTTTTATTCACAACAATGAAAAGAAAGATTTAGACAAGTTTGAAGCTAAAAGCTCCCCTGGAATATTTTTGGATATTCAGAAGTGTCTAGGGCATATAGGGTCTTTAACATAACAGACAAAAAGGTTGAAGAGTCTCCACACATTATTTTTAGTGAAAAGAAAGGTGTTTCTAACAATGAAAATTTTGACAGGGATTCTAATCATGATGGAAAATTCCTAGAAGACCAAGAAGAAGAGAACACTCAGGCAAGTGGAACAGCAAATCCTCCCAACCAGGAAGAGCCAAGAGAAGTAGGTGAGTCTTCAATAAATGTTAGATTTCTTAAAGATCATCTGATAGATAATGTCATAGGCAATCCTGAAGATCCTCTTCGGACTAGGTCTCATTTTAGGAATGTGAATAATGAAGACTTAATTACTTTAGTCTCACAAATTGAACCCAAATCAATAGAAGAGGCCTTGGCTGATCAAGCTTGGGTCAATGCCATGAGTGAGGAATTGGGCCAGTTTGAAAGAAATAATGTCTGGGAACTTGTTCCAAGACCAGATAATGTTAATATCATAGGAACTAAGTGGGTGTTCAAAAATAAAATGAATGAAGATGGAATCATTTCTAGGAATAAGGCCAGATTAGTAGCCAAGGGCTACTGTCAGGAATTTGGTGTAGATTTCGATGAATCCTATGCACCTGTTGCTGGGATGGAAGCTATAAGACTGTTGCTTACTTTTGCATGTTCAAAGAACATAAAACTCCAACAAATGGATGTTAAAAGTGCCTTTTTAAATGGAGTCATTAAAGAAGAGGTTTTTGTTGAACAACCCCCTGGATTTCAATTTTCCCCTCAACCTGACCAAGTTTTCAGGTTAAACAAAGCCTTGTATGGTCTAAAGCAGGCTCCAAGAGCATGGTATGAAAGATTGACTGAATTTCTGATCAGCAAGGGCTACAAAAGAGGTAAAGTAGATCAAACTTTATTTACCAAGGGTACAAATAAAGATCTCCTCATAGTTCAGGTATATGTAGACGACATTGTGTTTGGATCAACTAAGCATGAACTATGTGTTGAATTCTCTAAAATAATGTCTACTGAATTAGAGATGAGTTTGGTTGGTGAACTAAAGTACTTCCTTGGCTTGCAGGTACAACAGCTAGAGGATGGGTGCTTCATCAACCAGACCAAATACACAATGGAACTGTTCAAGAGGTTTGGTATGGAAAACCTGAAGCACATTACAACACCCATGGGTACCAATACCTCACTGGATGCAGATGAGACAGGTAAAGAAGTAAATGCCAAGCTCTATCGAGGTATGATTGGATCACTTCTATACTTGACAGCTTCTAGACCTGATATACAATTCAGTGTAGGAATGTGTGCAAGGTATCAGTCTAGACCTACTGAATTACATTTAGCTGCAGTGAAAAGAATTTTCAGATATTTGTCAGCTACTCATTCTCTTGGTTTATGGTTTCCTACATCACACACATTTGACTTAGTTGCATACACAGATGCTGATTATGCAGGATGTAAACTAGACAGGAAAAGCACTAGTGGTCATTGTGAATTTTTGGGTGGGTGTTTAGTGTCTTGGGGTTCCAAGAAACAACATTCTGTGGCCCTCTCCACTGCAGAAGCTGAATATGTGGCTACAGGGAGTTGTGGAACACAAGTCATTTGGATTAAACACCAGCTTCAGGACTACCAAGTAGACCTGGGGTGCACACCTATCTATTGTGATAATACCAGTGCCATTAATCTTGCCAAAAATCATGTTTTGCATTCACGCACCAAACACATAGAAATAAGGCATCATTTCATAAGAGATGAGGTTTCTAAAAATAATTTTGAACTGATTCATGTAGGCACAGATAATCAGATTGCTGACATCTTCACTAAACCTCTGGATAATGAAAAATTCACAACACTAAGAAGAGAATTAGGCTTATATAAATTGTCTTAATTGTGTAGTCTGTTCTTTTTGTGAGGGGGAGTTCTGTATGACAGTTGGTTAGCTTTCAGAAATGCTGTGAGTGAGGGGGAGCTGGTTGAGCTGTGAGAAGAAGTGTTCTTTGACAGATTCAAAAAGATTGACCAGATGTGTGTATTTGCTGGTTTTCATGACAGATCTAGTGTGGTTCTCTCAGACAGCAGAATGTCACTTAATTCTTAAGTCTATAAGTCAGTGATACTAAAGTCCAGTTAGAATCCTTCCTCTGGTATTCCTTCAGAGATCTGGATTAATTGTAAAAAGTATATCTTCCTACATTGTCAATGATTCTGGTTTAGGCCAAAACCTGCATGTCTTGATATCTGACCCAATCAGCTTGAAATCTAGACTTCAAGATTAACTTCAAGTAATAGTCCTTCTGGTATTGTTTTCAATCATTCCATCTCTTCAACACAAGGGCTTAATTAAACAAACATGTCTTGTTTTGTTCACTGAGAAACTGGGAGCTTCATCAATGAAATGAATATTTCTCCTATGTCATGAGGTGTCAAATGCTTAAAATGAATGAAAAAGACATGACAGAGCAATGGTGACTTGCTGGTGAGTAACTGGGGACTCTGGCCTCTAATCAAGGTGTTTCCTCATGTCAAAAGCCACAGTTACTAACTCTGCTCCTTTAAAAAAAGGGGGGGGGGAAGTAATGAGGTACTCACTCTGAGTAACTGGGGATTCAGGCCTCTAATCAAGGTGTCTCCCTAATGTCAAAAGAGTGAATTACTAACTTACTCATTGATCTTCTTGAAAATCATCTCAAAAAATTCCTTGTTATTGTGCAACTAATGGATTGCTTGTCTTCAATACCTTGAGAACACCTCTTTGACTTTGTCTCTTGTTGTCTTTTTGGATTGTTGACAGTTCAGCAATATCTGGCCATACTTGTTAATTCCTGCTCTAAATCATACTCCATGTATGCTGATAAACTTTTCTATCATTCTATTTCTCTAGTGTGTACTGGAGTTCAAGAATCTTCACTTGAGTTTAGCACCTCACTTATTTTCTTAAGACTTGCTTGCGCCTTTCTGCTCTAAGAAGTTACCGTACTTTTTCTTCATGTCTCCAGCACTTTCATATATTCTGCATTTCCTTTTGCTGATGTCAAAGGGGGAGAAGAGGTTATGCAATATCAGTAGATCATGTATTGTCATGAGTTGTGGGGGAGTATTGTTCATGAGCTAAGGGGGAGATTACCTTGCAATGTGATGGCTTTATCTGAGAATGGGTTGTAGGGGAGCTGAGAGGGAGTGGTTTTGAAGAAAGAAGTGCTTCTGCAGTAGTGTTTAATTTGGCTGTGCTTTCACTTGCCTTGAATTTGCTTTGATTGTTGAAACTGTAGTTAATTTCTTGTTAAGCTTTGATATTGCTTGATTCATAGTGTTGCCTGTAGATCTCTTTTAAAATCCACACTTAAAAATATAAAAAGTAATAGATATATGGGTGAAAGCAATAAAAATAGCACGAGGTGCTAATGTAGAGTGTGTGTGATCGCCAGAGACACGAGGGTCTCAAAGAGGAGATTGATATGGGAAGATGATCGCAAAATACCTCAAATATGCGGGGGATGTGAGTATTCCTTTCTCTTCAAATCGGCCGGCCGACGAAGAGAGTTCTTCCTTTAATTACCCTTGCAAAAAGATAAACACCAATGAAGAAATTGCATTAGATATGTGGTGAGTGTAGCATCAATTCATGATAGAAATATGTGAGCATGAAAGCATGTGCAAGAACGCACCTTAAGGGTGGTTGCCCTTAAACCCCTATGCAAAGGGTGTGGGAGATGAATGAATGCATGAAAATAATGAGAATAAGGGAGATGTGCAAGAGTTGCACTATGGGGAGATCTCAATATGATGGTTGAGAAAAATCAATGAAAACAATGATATATGATGCATGATCTATAACAATAATGATAATGAAGATAAGAAGAATAATGAAGGGAAGATAAGATAAAAAAAATCTTTTTTTGTGGTTCCTTGGCTTGAATGCTCGATGGGGAGAAAGCCTCAAAGGGATGAAGATGTTGATGTGAAGTCCTCCTTAGCCAAAGGGCCCTGCGTTCGGTTCCTGTAAAAAAAAAAGAAGAAACAAAAGGAAAAGAACAACAGCAGAAGAAGAAGAATAAGAAGAAGAAGAAGACGGAGGCACGTAGAAGACAGAAGAAGAAAAGGAAAAAAAATAGAAGAACGCAGGGGAGAATGAGAATTATCGGGACCAACCCCTTAACAGAGGCGAGAGCCTCTATTAATAGGTTAGAAAAAGGTGATAAGAAGGGAAGAGATTAAAGGAGGAAGGGATAAGAACGGGCAAGAGCCCAAATAGAGGAGGAGTCTAACGAGGCAAGGACTCTCCGGTGAAAGGGCTGCGAAGCCAGAAGGTGAAACACGCCTTAAGTCAAGGCGTCAATTAATGAATTGACGACTTGACCAGAGGGCGTTTCTCAAAAACACGCCCTGCACAAGGGCGTTTCTCAAAAACCAAATTTAGCAATAAAAACTCCCCATATTTGAAAAATGTAAAACACGCCTTAATTAAAGCCACGTTTAAAAACACGCCCCTGAGAAGGGCGTTAATTTCAAGAGCTCAAATGGGGAAGTCGGTCAAACCTAGAAGAATTAACGCCCTCAGGTGAGGTCGTCCTTTCTTTAAGAAACGCCCTTGGTTAAGTCATGTTTTGAAGAAAACACGCCCTTACCCAGGTCGTGAATTTAGAAAATTCATAAAATAGATAAAATGGGGGAGAAATAGATAAAATGGGAGAAAACGCCCTAGACAAGGTCGTGTTTCAAAAACACGCCCCTGATGAGGGCGTGAATTCAAAAAAAATAGAGATAAATGCCAGAAAATCCAGAAAAATAGGAAAAAGGAGAAAAATGGGGAAAAATATGAGAAATTCAAGAAAAAATGGGAAAACCACTCAAATAAGCTGATTTGAGGGTCAAATGGGGCATCGCAGAGTGATATGAAATATACTCAAAATAATGTCAATTTTGGCGTGTCTACAGCTGCCCCGCCTTGGCGTCTGCTTTGCAAGGGAGCGTAGCAAACTGAAAAGTAGATCCCAAGGTGTGATGAGACACGCAATCAACATCACTTGATGAGAATCAAATCAAAAGCACGAGATGAAGCAAATCTCGGGAAATTCAAGGAAATCAACAATGTTTGGATAAAAGGGGAGATGCGCACGCGGTGCACGAAGGAGATAAAATAAATGATCAACTTCCAATGCGGTGGAAGTACCCCAGGTCACAAACCTGCAGGTTTCACCATTGGGGAGCGGTTACCAGCCAGTGGACGTGCTGCAGCCAAGGTGGATCAAAGGAAAGGAGATTAAAAATAAGATGATAAAAATCCAAACAAGGAGCTTTCGAGAAAATCACCCAAAACAGCGACAAAACGAACTGAGGATCCAATTCGGCAAGGAAAATCTCATATCGAGAAAGATTAAGATCAATTCAACTCTCACATCAGCTTATCAAAAATGATTTTTCAACAATTGCTTCAAAGTCCTACATGAATGCATGCTGGGCTAAAGGGAAAAATAACAAATGAAAATATAATATAATCAAGGATAATATTGTTAAACTGCCCAGACTGGGTCAAGAAACCAATTCTGCGAGCTGATACTAAGCCGAAGCCCGTTTATCCACGCACCAACTCGTAAAAAGGGAACCATCGTCCCCAGTCTCGGACGGCTCAACGGCCTATCCGTGTGACTAAGACTTCTCTGGAATCATCATTATTTTTGATGAAGGGGAACTCAAATCCCAGATTTACCAAAGCCACAAGGTCCTTGATATAATCTAGTAACATATAGTAAAATGCATACAGGGAGATGGTGATAGCAATAAGCCTGGGGGACTCAGAAATGAGCTGCAAAACCGGTGGGACTTTGATGATGATGCCCAGCCGACGGGACCAAGAGCTTCTTATCCTGCGCTCAAAATCTCATTAGCCAAGATATAAAAGATAACAAGCAATGAATAAGACATTCAATCATAGCAATCATCAAAGCATCAATTATAGCATGTATATGGCATGAAGCATAAGCATTGTTTCAAATCATAGCATTGTTTCTTGTTTTATCATGAGGAGACAATCTGGCTAATCAAGATTTAGAATTGAATGATCAAGATCTGATATAATGCCCATCGGCGGAGTGATCAGATGAAATTAGCAGGAGTTGATTAAAAAAAATTTGGAGATGAATAATCATGAGATATGAGGAAATGATAATCAAAATGCCCAGGGTGGCATGTTATGAGAATATCGGGAAGAATCAATAGATTGATAGCAATAAGTGGAGAGAGGACTCATCCCGTGCTCCTGGTCCTTGCAAAGTTGTTCCTGCAAAACACCATCAGACAATACAATGCAATTTTTTTTTGGATTTTGAAAATATGCAAATTTTTATGAGTTTTGAAAAAGATATTCCAATTTTTATGAATTTTATCAATATGCAAATTTTTGTGGTTTTTTTTAGGAAAAGATATTCAAATTTTCATGAAGTTTTGAGAAAGAAATATTCAATTTTTTGTTTGATTTTGGTTAAACATTGCTAAAGCAGCATCAAAGGGTGTCTTAAACCACTGGCTAGGGGCCCTCGTTCCTTCCCCTTTCACTAAAATTTCCCAAAGCCGGGCGTGCATTGAAGGGTGGCGCCCTATAACCGACAGTCTTTGATCAACGGTGCCCCTACCAAGGCCATACCCGAGAAACATTCGGTCTTAGAGGGAGAAGAGAAGAATAATTGGAGATAAGCTTTATGCAGGATGGGAGATATCAAGACTTGAATTCCTTCCAAGGTGTTAACCCTCAAAGAGGTAGTCTGTTGTGCCGGGGCTTTATGCCTTTGATTTTTAGACCCTTGACATGCATACGACCAGGGTTTTCCCTGCGGGGACTTTGCCACTCTTGTCATGCCATAATTCCTAATTGCAATTATCAAAATTCTGATTTGATTTCCATAATAGCCCTTGTGGCAAGATTTATCATGAAATTCATATTTATTTTTCTTCTGGGTCAAGACTGCCCCTATTTGAGACTCCTCTCGTATTGGGATTTACCAAGGTTGGTCATCTCATCCGTCGATCTCTTGCACCTGCATTCGGCCGAGTAAAGAAGAGAAAAAGACTTTCAGAAATTCATGGCATGGCCAAGGTAGGAACGGTGTTTTAACCAAAAGAGCCGGCTAAGGACGCCGTGAAGTGTGTGGAATGCCCAGCTAAGGGTTGCTCTTAACAAGCGGGGAGAGAATATTGAATCCACACTTAAAAATATAAAAAGCAATAGATATATGGGTGAAAGCAATAAAAATAGCACGAGGTGCTAATGTGGAGTGTGTGTGATCGCCAAAGACACGAGGGTCTCAAAGAGGAGATTGATATGGGAAGATGATCGCAAAATACCTCAAATATGCGGGGGATGTGAGTATTCCTTTCTCTTCAAATCGGCCGGCCGACGAAGAGAGTTCTTCCTTTAATTACCCTTGCAAAAAGACAAACACCAATGAAGAAATTGCATTAGATATGTGGTGAGTGTAGCATCAATTCATGATAGAAATATGTGAGCATGAAAGCATGTGCAAGAACGCACCTTAAGGGTGGTTGCCCTTAAACCCCTATGCAAAGGGTGTGGGAGATGAATGAATGCATGAAAATAATGAGAATAAGGGAGATGTGCAAGAGTTGCACTATGGGGAGATCTCAATATGATGGTTGAGAAAAATCAATGAAAACAATGATATATGATGCATGATCTATAACAATAATGATAATGAAGATAAGAAGAATAATGAAGGGAAGATAAGATAAAAAAAATCTTTTTTTGTGGTTCCTTGGCTTGAATGCTCGATGGGGAGAAAGCCTCAAAGGGATGAAGATGTTGATGTGAAGTCCTCCTTAGTCAAAGGGCCCTGCGTTCGGTTCCTGTAAAAAAAAAGAAGAAACAAAAGGAAAAGAACAACAGCAGAAGAAGAAGAATAAGAAGAAGAAGAAGACGGAGGCACGTAGAAGACAGAAGAAGAAAAGGAAAAAAAATAGAAGAATGCAGGGGAGAATGATAATTATCGGGACCAACCCCTTAACAGAGGCGAGAGCCTCTATTAATAGGTTAGAAAAAGGTGATAAGAAGGGAAGAGATTAAAGGAGGAAGGGATAAGAACGGGCAAGAGCCCAAATAGAGGAGGAGTCTAACGAGGCAAGGACTCTCCGGTGAAAGGGCTGCGAAGCCAGAAGGTGAAACACGCCTTAGGTCAAGGCGTCAATTAATGAATTGACGACTTGACCAGAGGGCGTTTCTCAAAAACACGCCCTGCACAAGGGCGTTTCTCAAAAACCAAATTTAGCAATAAAAACTCCCCATATTTGAAAAATGTAAAACACGCCTTAATTAAAGCCACATTTAAAAACACGCCCCTGAGAAGGGCGTTAATTTCAAGAGCTCAAATGGGGAAGTCGGTCAAACCTAGAAGAATTAACGCCCTCAGGTGAGGTCGTCCTTTCTTTAAGAAACGCCCTTGGTTAAGTCATGTTTTGAAGAAAACACGCCCTTACCCAGGTCGTGAATTTAGAAAATTCATAAAATAGATAAAATGGGGGAGAAATAGATAAAATGGGAGAAAACGCCCTAGACAAGGTCGTGTTTCAAAAACACGCCCCTGATGAGGGCGTGAATTCAAAAAAAATAGAGATAAATGCCCAGAAAATCCAGAAAAATAGGAAAAAAGAGAAAAATGGGGAAAAATAGGAGAAATTCAAGAAAAAGTGGGAAAACCACTCAAATAAGCTGATTTGAGGGTCAAATGGGGCATCGCAGAGTGATATGAAATATACTCAAAATAATGTCAATTTTGGCGTGTCTACATTGCCATCATCAAAAATGGGGAGATTATTGCATCCCTATGGTTTTGATGATGTCTCACACTATAAATCAATCTTCTATCTCTAGAATAATTCATGCTTCAACATGTAAGACTGTGCAGTTCATATGGTTGTCAGATATATATGCACTACTTGATCATGTCTACACATTGTCTGCATAGTCTGGACACTGATGGGTCGACGCTCCACCTCTGATGGGTTGACGCTCCACCTCTGATGGGTCGACGCCTCCTTTACTCTCCAAGTCCATACATTGAATTTCATATTCAAAGTATGTACATTGGTCTTCACCTGAAGTCCATACATTGAACTTCATATTCAAAGTCTGTACACCCTCCGCTAAGCCTTCAGAGTCTGTACAGCCATTCCTTGAGTTCACGTCCATACAACGGCACTATAGCTTGCATCTGAAGTGTATACATCCTTTCAAGGGGTCAAGTCTATACATTCTCCCGTTCATTTCAAAGTCTACACATCGTCTTCCATCTTCCAAGTCTATACATCCAGTTGAACCACAAGTCTATACATCGTCTGCCATTTCAAAGTCAATACACTGTCCCTCGTCTCACACATCATGACCCAAAGTCTGTACAGCCTCTAGTCACTGTACAAGTCCATACACTGGCAGTCTACACTGCACTGTAGCTGCATCGTTTCACCTGAAGTCTGTACATCGTCTCAGCCACCGTCTCATTCAGCATCTCACGCTTACAAAGTCTATACACTGGTCGGTGGAAGCAAGTCTATACATTCGACTGTTCAGCCTGTGATCAAGTTTGTACAGCCAGGGAGACCATTAAGTCTATACACTAATTCACTGTAGCTTGCACGAGGTGAAGTCTATACATTGGCTTTAGTTTTTCAAGTCTGTACATCCTTCTGTTGAAATTCCAAGTCTGTACATCGGACTGGTTGAGCAAGTCTGTACAGCGGTTGCATTCTCTTAAAGTCTATACATTGGAACTTTTACCTACGTTCTGAATTAGACTGAGTAAGTCTATACATTCCTCATATCTTTTACCTACGCTCAATTCAGTAAGTCTGTACACTGGGAACTTTACTGACGTTGCCTTGCCAAAGTCTACATACTGTGAACCTTCAAGTCTGTACAGACTTTACTTGTTCAAGTCTATACATCATCCAGCTCTTTGGCAAGTCTACACATCTCTACGTCTATACACTCGGTTATCCTTCAACCCTATACACTCGATATCACCTTCAAGTGTATACACTCTCAAGTTGTTCATACTTGCCTATATGCTGTTTTCAAGTGTATACACTCTCTCACTTGACACACTTGCTTAATTACTATTTCTAAGTCTACACATTCGATGCCTTCATGCATTGTTCTCTTCGAAGTCTATACATCGACGTCTATACATTGAAGTCCATACATTGCATACAGTTGTGCTTCACAAGTCTACACATTGCTGCTCTTCATTACAAGTCCTTACACTCGTCCTCCTTCACACGATCAACTCTATACATCCATTGTCTTGCCTGCTGAATGAAGTCTACACACTGAGATCGCATGAACACTTACAAGTCCATACACTGAGCTCGCATGAAGCACTTCAACTCTACACACTCTCACACTTGACACACTTGCCTATTTGACATCCCTGAGTCTATACACTCGAGGGCTTCATACACTTCACAGAAGTCCACACATTTCCTCTATTGTGCTAATGCATTATTCAGCTAGTCTATACACTGAGGTCGCATGAGGACTCACAAGTATATACACTCCCTCAGTGTACACACTTACTCATCTGCTATTCTAAAGTATATACATTCGTATCTGACTGAACTAACTAATCACATTTCCTTGTTTCTGCCTGCAGATGATTCAGGTTAAAGATTGGGCACGTGAACCGAGGATGATACCTGGCACGTGATCCGAGAATACTCTGGAAAAGGAGAGTATGAGACTCACTCGTGTGAAGGCATGAAACTCAGGTCGAATGCCATATAAAAGGTGCCTTCTGCGATTAGATGGACAGAACTGGAGAAAAAGCTGAAGAGCAAAATCCCTGAGTAGAAGAAGAAAAGAGTGAGAGCCTCCACGTTCCAGAAAGAAGATAGAGAGAAAAGATTTGAGAGTATTGCCGTGAGAGAAAAGTCTGAGTGAGAGAGAAGAGTCCAATTTGCTTCTTCGGAAGCTACATTTGATTTTGGTTTTTCTGAAATGATTTGTGTTCATCGTTGGTCTTGTTTACATTTCTATTTTTCCTTTTATTTCTTCAGATATCTGATTTCGAGTTGTTACCCTCCGGTGTTTGGAGGAAGGGAGAGTTACTCCGGTTCCCCTCTGGGCTGCAGAGGAAGAGAGATCTATGATCTCTGGTTTTGCCAGTGACGGGTTGTCATTAGCAGGTTCCCTCCGGGTTGGAGGAAGGGAGAGCCATCTCCGGTTCTGGTCTTGCTGGTAGTAGGTCCAGGTGTCAAGCTCTGTGGGTAGCAGAGTTTGGTTGAGGGATTTGTTTCCCTTGGTTGTTCAAGCTGTGTGGCAGCATATTGTTCACAGACTGAGTCTGCAGTTTTCTAGCAGTGGCTAGTGGAATCCTCACTCTAGTTGGAGTGAGGGGTGGATGTAGATTGTGGACTACAATCGAACCACCTTAAAATCTCTTGTCTCCTCTGTGGCTTGGTATTATCGTTTGTGCTTTCCTTCTGTTCGGCATTGTGTTTGTGTGTGGACGGCCTCTTCCAATCGCACCTTATTATCCTGTCTTAGTTTGTCACTGGGTTAGCTACATTGTTAAGCCATATCTGAAGGGTTGTATTTCGAAGTAGTGAGTTTCCGCTGAAGTTTTGTAAATTGGGAGTGATCTATTCATCCCCCCCCTTCTATATCACTCTTCGCTGCGCTAATAAATACTCAAGGATCGATAGGTGTCCTTAACCAAACGATTATGAACTTGCGACACAAGATCTAAGAGATGGTAAGTCAAAACAAAATGATTGATTTGGGATTTGGAATTGATTGAGTTTGACTAACCGCTTGCCCCTTGCCTTGCGAGTGAGGGGAATTGGCCTACGTGTGGGTGAGGGTAGGTGGAGAGGCTGGCCCTTCGTCCCGAGTCGACGCTCTAGAGGAGCTGGAGGATCGCCTAGCCGGGGCTATCGAGCGAGCTGAGGAGCGAGAGGCCGAGCTAGCCGAGGCGGTGAGAACCTAGCACTCAAGTTGAAATCAGTTCTCTTCTTTATCATCTTTGCCTGTTTTACATGACTGTTTGTTTTCTGCAGAGGAAGGAGCTGGCGGCCAGCCTGGCCATCCGACGAGAGCAGGATGCGCAGATAGAGGAGTTGACACGCCGTCTTGGAGAGCTGAGCTCCATTAAGAGGATCGAGGGTCACCTTGCCGAGGCGAAGGAAAGAGAAGCCGAGGCGCGTGCTCGAGAGATGGCGATGGCGGCTCGGGAGTAGCGGGCTCTCGATCAGCTAGAGGCCTTGCGACGACGGGTACTGCGGAGGTACCAGGGCAGAGGTGCCCCAGGAGAGGGAGCTAGGCCTATGACTCCTTCTGAGTCACTCCGGTCCCTAGGAGATTTGCATTTCACTATAGAGGAGCTTATGGGCATGGTTCCATCTCCTGCAGAGCGGGGAGCGGTTCAGCCAGCCGCGTCAGTTTCGAGAGCTTCACGGCCATCACGGCTGTAAGACATGGGAGGCGGAGGCGGGGACGAGGCTGATAGTTGGCAGAGTCGACCTCGCACTGGTGCGGATTAGGAGGAGATAGAGAGAGAGAGAGACGCAGTTGGGTCACAGCTGCCCCTTTTGTACACTGGGGGTATGCCCCTAGGATGTTGTATCGCTAGAATGTGATGGACATATTTGGCAGTGAAATGAGCTTTCTTCAGTGTACTTGTCTCGATTTGGCTTGACATCGTCTTCCCTTTTTACCTGTTTTAACCACACTAAAGGGAAAAGGTTACTGTAGTATGTTTTTAGCCCCTGCCAAAAGCAAATAGTACCTTTCTCGATGCAGGGTCAGAGGGCTAAATCTTATTAACAAGATTTAGAAAAAAGGAAATGTGATATGCGCATGCAAGCAAGCGAAAATGTAAGCAGAAAGGGAAACATGATCATGCAATGCTCATGCGGTTGCGAAACATATTTTTGAATTTTGGATTTTTGAGCATTTTTTGGTGTTTTGTGCTTATATATATATATATTTGGAGTTATAGATTTTTAGATTTTTTTGGTTTGAATATATTGATTTTTTCTTGTTTTATTTATTTTTTTTGGAACGCCTAGTGACCACCCATATGGCACCTGACCTATATGGAGATGGGCATTTTCTAAATTACCTCCCAGGTATCTTAAGTGCACTTCTAGGTTGATTTGGGCCTCTAGACTCCTCAAAATGATGGTCCCGCCGGTTAAGTCTTATCTTGATGACAATGCCGTCATGCCAAGCTTAGGCTTCCAGTTGCTTCCGACCACAGGGATACACCCAAAAGTGTTCGAGGTAAATGATATGCCCGACCCGGGTCTGTTTCCTCACAACTCTAGAAAGTATATGATGGAACACCTTGGAACCCTAACGGTGAACCGCGTGACGTTGACCCGGAATCAGACGCCGTCGCACCCATAGGTGACGCGCTTGCATTGACCTAAGCCTGAGGTAACATAAGAAAGCTTTAAGGGTGGTAAATAGAGATCTTGACCAGCCTAAAACACAGAGACCTCTTCGCAGCAATGGCTTTTGTTATTTCAAAGTGGACAACCATAAATATATTTTGTTAAATAAGGTTGCAACCTAGATAGGGTTCATCCTTCAGGACCTCCATCAAGCTTTACATCTTTTGAGGGGAGAAGGAAGAATGTAGGGGGTAAACCTCCTGAGAGGACTTGGCAAAGTCGTTAACCCGGCAAGCTAGTTAAAGGCCTACTTGACTTTCTCCTTTGGGGCAATTTCGTACCATACCCCGAGCATTATGACGTCAGATGCCCCTGCTGTGGAAAACTTTGATTTGATTTTTTTGAATAGGAGGGGTTTCATCTGCTAAGGTCAGGCACGGTCACGACTAGGCCTTTTCATGTGACTTTGTCACATATCATAATTTTTCTTTCTTTTTCATTTTTTCTTGGGGAGAAGAATATTGTCATTTTGTTTTGGAATTTCCTTTTTCATGCATGCGGGGACACTGCCCTCTTCTTGTGCTCTGACCCGGGCTCGAGGGGATGAATCCTACTCTCGCCTTAAGGATCATATACTTCGGCTTCACATGCTCAGCGTTTTAAAGGTGCCGGCTGTCTCATTTGGTTGACGAGAAGAAGAACAAAAGAGTGCTGCTTATCTGGAGACCTTCGGGTGAGGCCTCATCATAGGTGATGCTACCCATTTTGGATAAAACACGTGAGTGTGTGCAAGTTGTTTTTTCTTCTTATAAACATAGGCCGACGTGGCCGGACAGGGATCTCCATGGTTCTGGCAGACCAAGGCCTGATACTTACCACATCTTGACGGTCCCTATCTAGCATGAAGGGTTGATGCAATGAGTTTGGACTGCGTGGCGATCACCAGGCGTTAATTTTGATTTTCTTTTTTTTGTTTGTTTTGAAATTTTTCAATTTTTTTGTTTGTTTTTGAATAGTTATGTACAAGGTCTCATGAATAAAATTTCTTGAGATACACCCCATTCCATGGATATGTGAGCTCTACTCCTTTTTATCTACCAATTTGTAAGCATTACCTGAGTAGACTTCTTTGATAACAAAAGGGCCTTCCCAATTTTCTTGAAATTTTACTTTTAAACTCGTGGTTTTAGTGATTTTCTTTTTTAAAACCAGTTCACCTGCCCTGAAGTTTCTCTCCAGAACTTTCTTGGCATAATAACGTGCAATTCTCTTGCGACAGACTTGAGCATGATCGGCCGCGATCATCCGTTTCTCATCTAATAGTTCCAGCTGGGCCAATAGGTTTTCTCGGCGTTGCTCGGGATCGAGCTCGAGATCCAGCTGCACTCTTAGTGAGGGAACGAATATTTCATATGGGAGTACCGCATCTGTCCCAAAAGTAAGTGCGTACGGGGTTTGACCCGTGGGAGTACGAACGGAAGTGCGGTAAGCCAAGAGGGCCTCAACGAGGCGATCTGGCCAGTCTGAATAGATGGTGAGATTTGCAAGTTTTCTTGATGATTCTAATGAGAGTTTTATTTGTAGCTTCAGCTTGTCCGTTTCCTTGTGGGTAGTATGGAGATGAATGATGCATATTGATGCCATATTCACCACACATGTTGCGGAGTTCCTGGGATGTGAACTGCGGTCTGTTGTTGGTGACGATGTCACGGGGAACGCCGAACCTTGCAAAGATGTCATGCTTGATAAACTTGACCACCGTTGCTGCTTTGATTCAGTGAATGCCTCAGCTTCTGCCCATTTCGTGAAGTATTCCGTAGCGGTGAGGATGAAGGATTTTCTTCGGATTTCTCCGGTTCTATCTCTAGGGGACCAACTACATCAAATGCCCACATGGCAAAAGGCCAAGGAGCTATAAGAGGATGAAGTGAGGATGAAGGAGTATGGACCTTGCCCACATGGAGTTGACATTTAGCACAATGTTGGACAAACCAGGCACAATCCTCATTCATGGTAGGCCAATAGTATTGACGAAGGAGTTTCTGAGCAAGCATGCGACCATTTACATGGCCACCACATTCGCTGGAGTGTGCAACTTCGACAACAGCTCGAGATTCGGTCTCATCGAGGCAGCGGAGGTAAACTCCACTAAGAGATTTACGATACAAGAGACCACCTATAATGGCAAAATACTCCGTGGCTCGGTGAATGGCATGTCGATCGAGAGCGGTAGCATAATCGGGGAAGGAGCGATCCCTGAGATAGTTCTTGATGTCGAAGAACCAGGGGTTGCCATCTTCAAGGTCGATCTCAGGCTCATGGGAGATGACGTGGACTTGAGAAGAGGGCTCAGAGAATAGTTGGAACCAGGGATTAGAATGTGAAGGGGTGTGCATTCTTTGCATGATGACAGTGGATGACAGCTTTTCGTCGGAGATTGGAAGGGAAGATGCCAAAGAGCATCGGCTAGAATGTTTTGAGCTCGAGGGGTGTGCACCAGGGTGAGCTTCCTAAACCGCCAGACTACCCTGCCAACCAGGTCTTGGTAGGGTTTCAATTTTGGGTCTCAGGTTTGGTACTTGCTGAGGGATTATCGGAGTATGAGCTGAGAATCTCTGATGATCCGGAGCTCCTTAACTCCGAGTGCCAGTGCCATCTTTAAGCCCATGAGGAGTGCCTCATATTCAGCCATATTATTTGTAGCAAGGAAGGTTAGCTGACAAACACGGGGAATAAAGACACCTTCCGGGGACTGGAGAACGGCTCCGACTCCATAGCCCTTGGAATTGAATGCACCATTGAAGTAGAGAATCCACGAAGGTTCACCATCTATAATGGCTCCTAACTTATCGTCCGGGAAAATCTCATCGACAGGGGAGAATGTAGGGAGTGGATGATGGTCAAGGTGCTCGGCAATGGCGTGCCCCTTGACCGCCTTCTGATTGACTTTGGTGATAACGAATTGATTGAGAAAACTCTGCCATCTTACCAAACGATCAGTTAGGATAGGCTTTTCCAGCAAGTACTTAATAGGGTCCATTCGCGCCAAGAGCTTAACTTCATGTGCAAGAAAATAATGCTTTAGCTTTTGGGCGACCCAGATGACATCTGCGCAAGTCTTCTCCATAGGAGTGTACCTCTGCTCGGCTTCATTAAACAATTTGGACAAATAGTAGACTGTGCGTTCTCTTTTGGCATCGTCATATTGGGCCAATACTGCTCCAACAGATTCATTAGTGGTAGAAACATAGAGCAATAAAGGCTGACCCGGGACCGGGGGTGCCAGAATGTGAGGATTTAAAAGATAGCTCTTCAGGTCATCAAAGGCCTTTTGACATTTGTCATTCCAATCAAATTTAGCCTCTCCTTTTAGCATGTCGTAGAAGGGCTTGCATCGATGAGAATGGTGAGATATAAATCTTCTAATGAATTGCAAACGCCCGATCAAACCACGGACCTCTTTGATGTTCTTGGGAGGAGACATCTCGGCAATGGCCTTAGCTTTGTTAGGGTCGATCTCAATTCCTCTCTTGCTGGCAATGAACCCTAGAAGCTTGCCTGAAGAAACCCTGAAAACACATTTCTTGGGGTTCATTTTAAGTTGGTGCTCCTGCGACCGTTGGAGAACTGCATGGAGGACTTCTGCATGGCCACTCCTGGTTCTGGATTTAACCAGAATGTCATCCACATAAGCTTCCATATAAATATGCATCATGTCATGGAAGATAGCCACCATTGCCCTTTGATAGGTTGCCCCTGTGTTCTTAAGACCGAAGGGTATGACGACATAGCAGTAGGTCCCCCACTGAGTGGTGAAAGATGTTTTCTCCTGGTCTTCTTCCGCTAGGCGGATTTGGTTATACCCCGAGAAGCCATCCATGAAGGAGAGCATCTCATAGTCGGCGGTGTTGTCCACCAGGACATCTATGTGGGGAAGAGGAAAATCATCCTTTAGACAAGCACAATGTTAGCTACCCATTGCGAATACAAAACTACCCTTATGAACTTGGCCTTATGGAGCTTGTCTACTTCTTCTTTGACTTTGAGTACGAGCTTCGGGTGAAGTCGCCTTAACTTCTATTTGACAGCTCGAGCGTCAGGATTTAGGACCAGACGGAGTTCAACTAAGGACGGGTCCAGACCCGACATGTCCTCGTAGGACCAAGCGAAAGCATCAGGAAATTCTTTGAGAACTGTCACAAGAGTAGCTTCCTCCTTAACAGTCAAATTGGCACTTATCAATATAATCTTTGGATCATCCTTGGTGCCGAGATTGACTTCCTTGGTGGATTCACCAATAGAAACATTAGGCTCTTCAAATCTATTGGTTCCGTCAACGAAGGAAGCTATCGGATCACTACCATCTTCTAATGGCTCTTCTTCTTCTTTTGTGTCATCCTCTTCTAAAACGTACACCCCTAGGCCGTCATCTGCTGGAGATCCGTCTAGTTCGACTGCCCCTAGGGAAATGGGAGTGGAAGTGAATTCAGAGACCTGACAAAGCTGTGCACATTTATTTGCCAGCTGGCCGATATAACGCGCGGGAACCTGACGGACACTAGACTTTTTGGAAGGGAAAGACGGTATGTACAAACTTGGACTTAACCTAGACTCTACCCTACTATGTACAACAGAAGCGTGTAGAAGGGAGTTCAAGGTGGAAAGAGTCGGCCCTTGGCCAAGGGAACCATCTTCCAAGGAGGCTATTTCCTCACTAGTGAGCTCGCAGGCCCACGTTTGAGAATTGGCATTTTTTTTTGGTCATGAGTGAAGGTACACACCTGATGGGTGGGTTGCCCTACAATCGGATAAGTAAGGAGCGGAGGAAATGGTGAATGGAATACGACGGGGAGAAAGTGATGGGAATCAACACCGGGCACTGATATTTTTCTATTACATTTGTGTCCTTTTACTTGCATTTATACCCTTGTGTAATTGGGTACGCAATTGTATGGCAAGTATAAGCCAAAATATGAGTCTTTAGATTTTAGTGGGTTTATGTGCAAAGTCTAGTAGGTCCAGCTGGGGCCCCCCACCGCCTTCCCCATTGGTCCACCAACGCCTTAGGGCCCATGTGGGGCCGGTCAAAGGTCCAAGGTGGGCTTCTAGATGGCTTGACCATTCAAGGGGACAAAGGGTTAAAAAATTCAAAAATGAAGGCCCTTGAAAGTCAAGGGGGCGCCGCTCTTTTATATTTGTTTAATAGGATTGTATTTTTATTTTATTTGGTTCCAAACCACATGGGAGAATTAAATATGATCTCTCCCATTTGCCCCTCTTCTAATTTAGATCTGAGGACAGTTTAGGTCATTTTACATTTCTTATATAAACCTTGTAATTTATGAATTACTTAGCATTAATGAAGGAAACTCCATTATTTGCTCACGAGGCCCAAGGGCGCCCCTCTCTCCCCCTCTAGAGTTGTGAGAGCTCTCTTTCAGAGGTGTGAAGCCTCTCCTCCACCACCTCCCTGAGTGTGAAGTTCAGCACCGCCGCCGCCGCCGCCATCGAGCCGCCACCGTCTTGCCGTCGAAGTTCTCTCCAAATCAGGACAGAGCCCCCTTGTTCGAATTTTAGCTCCCAACCCCATGATCTGGATCCCAAACTTTGATGGTGAGTTCCAGAGGTCCATCCCACGTCCCATAAAAATTTTCCTATTTTCTAGCCTTCGTTTTTTATTTTTTCCATTTCGTGTTCCCCAGCCCTCCAGATCTGCCTGTGTTCTATTTTGTGTCACAGCAACCTAGTTCTTCCTCTGTTCAACCCCCTTCCCCTTTTCTGATTGAGTCCAAATTTGGATTGGGTATTTTACCCACCAAAGCCCCACTCCACAAATTTTCCCTCGATTTTAGAAGTTCTTTTTCCCCACCAAAAAATTAAAACTCAGTCAAAAATCTGTTCTGTCCTGTGCAGTCCAGATCCGACCCACCAGTGTTAGAAAATCTGTTTCCCCATCCAAACCTCCACCATAAATTACAACAACAATATCCACGTCTTCTTTACTTCCCCCTCTCCAACTTTCATAAAGAGGTCAACTTTCAGATCTGACGTATTCCCTTCGGTCAAATCCCATTCTCAGGCAGATCCAAATCTGTCCTACCAGATTTGGTTCTGTGAACCAGCAGCTTGTAAATTCGACCAAGGCCATCAAAGGGAGAGTCAAAATTCTTACTCTGACCATAGATCGTAGCTCTCTGAGTCAACTTTCCAATGGCACCAATTTCACGTCGATCCGACGTCAGGATTGATTGCAGCAGTTGTTCTCGCCGGGTCGCGCACTACAAAATAAAAGTTCAGATCCGTGGACAGCAAGTTCACCACTTGAAGATCGGAGCCGCCTCGCCTTCCACAAGGCGAACCAGCGTGCCGCCTTCCCAGGGAGCGTCCCTCCAGGCGTCCCCATCACAACGGTTCCACACCGGGCCCACTCGGCCCCCCCGACCAGCATGTAGGCCCCACAACCAGCAGCAAGCATCTTCCGGACGGCACCGATGGAGCGGATCACAGTGCTGCCCGTCAACCCAAGATTGGTCCTCACGGGCCCCACTTTTAGCCCGTTACCTCCCTGGGTGGAGTGGGCAGTAGAAATTATTTTTGTAAATTATTGAAATTGTTTGTATCGGGAGTTACCGTACTTGGCCGGGATCGTCTTCCCCACGCCCGGCGCGTGGAGGTATCGTGTCCGCTCCCCATCTCGGCACTTTGCTTTACTCGTATGTATTTCTTTATGCCGCTGCTAGAGAGCATCATAGGATAATTAGCTCACCAACTATTGTTATTCACCGCTGTGAGCGAGAGAGCGAGACCCGTCCCGTGACCCGATCCGGGCACGAGAGTGAGCCGACCACCCTAGCTCACTAATGATTTATCAACCGCGCACAGTCCCACGCATCCCTCTCTAGGGATGCCCGCGAGCTAGAGTCTCAGGTCGCGTGTCCGTCCCGTAACAAATTGGTATCAGAGCTTGTCTAAAGTCCCAGATCGCCAGCTTGTCTAAAGTCCAAGGTTTGCATATCAACTTGGAGTCGAGTCCGCTGTCCGTCCCGCATCAATTTGGTATATGTTGGCCCAGATAGTAATATAGGCGGACAAGAAGGGGGGGTTGAATTGTCCCCCACACGAAATTACAGATTTTAAACAATATGCACAATTAATGAGATTGATGAAAAACAAGTTGAATAGAAATAAATCTAGTTCACTCAATCTCTCCGAGCACACTCGAATGTGTTGGAATAAGAAAATGTGCAAGCAAGCAACCACAGGACACGGGGATTTTAAGGTGGTTCGGGACCACGACGGGCTCCCTACGTCCACCCCTCACCGAACCGGTGAGGCTTCACTTGCTTCACAACGAAGCACACGGAGAATATACTCCAACACACACGGAGACTTCGTCTCCACAATGATCCAACAGCGGGATCAATCCACACACACACACCGCAACACTCGCAGCAAGATATGATCACAACCGTACGCAGACGGTACACCACACACAGAGTTAAAGTTCAGAAATAAATGATATGTTCAATACATACTCATAAACGAAGAGTAAATGACTGGAATAGATGGGAAAAGAGTGAAGAAATGAATCCCCATATGTAGCAAGGGCTGAAAATGATCTTCTTTGATTTCCGGTTCGGAGGGAGGTCGGATGATGGCGATTCAAGCTTCCTCTTGATCCTCTCGTCGATCCGCTCTTCTTTCTCTTCTTCCACAATCTCTATAAATGCATTGTTGGAGATGAAATCCTCCTTGCAATAGCCCCTCCCTCCTTTTCCCCCTTTCTTCACATACAAGATAAGAGAAAGATAGCACATTAGGGTTCTCTCTTGCCAAATTCGGAGTTCACAATGATATATATAGAGGGGTGGGGAAAAGACACATAAAATCCTCCCAAAGTGTGTTAGAAACACCTAAACATGGTTAGTAACTAATGGGGGGTGTTTTGGTAAAGTTTAGAAAGATTTTCAGTGGGTTTTAATCGGGTTCGCAAAACCCGTGCCGAAATGGGTCGACCCTATGGGTCGACCCCTGGACAACCAGAGGACGGGCATAAGCAAAATAAAGACCCAGAACCCAGGGGTTGACCCATGGGGTCGACCCATGCAGTGTGGGTCGACCCCATGGGTCGACCCCTGCACACTGGGTCACAAACATGTGTTCTGTCTAGACAGAAACTCTAAGGGTCGACCCCATGGGTCGACCCCTGCAGAGAGTGTTTACAAAACACCAGTTTTAGTCAAGTTTAAGCATCAAAAACACATCCAAAAATCATGATATAATTATCATGCATTTAACAAAGTATTTGGACCATTCAAAACAAATTTCAACACGTTTCATGAGAATCACATAAGCACATTTGAAAACTCAAATATCTCATCTTAGAGATGCAAGAAACTCATTCAAGGCAATAACATCTCATAGAAGATGTTCTTGAAAACAACCCACACATAAAGCCATGTGAAGGCAAGTTAAAATTAAAAATTCTCAAAACTCCCATTCAAATCAAGCATAAGAAATGGTTAGATATTACCATCGTTCACTTGACATGAGAGGGTTTAAAAACCATCCTTAAACCTGTAAAGACACAACCATCAAGTTAGTTTATGTATCAAAAATTGAGTTCTCCTTAACTTGATTCTTCCACATAAAACTCCATATCTATACACATTCAAATGCACATTGCAATAAGTAAATGGAATTGTAAAACATGAACCACCATCTTTGGCATTTGATAGACTTTAAATCTCTTAAGCATTCGAGTATAAAACCATGGAAGCTCAAGCATACAAAAAGCATTCTTGTATTTACCAATCCTTCCAAATGCTCAACAACAAGAAACTCCAAGTGATGGATATTCATTTTCACATCAGTGAGTACTTTCATTGGACATTTTAAGCCTTTCCAAAAGCATGATAAATATTTGCTCCACAAACACACAATATTTTGTTATCATCAAAACCAAGGTCAAAAACAATGTGGGAATGCAACACCCAATAGTATCAGAGAGAGTTGAGTCTAGGGTAGTCTTTGCTTAATACAAAAAAAGAGTCATTTAAGTCTAGGAGTCTAAGTCTAAATCGGTCGTTGCATTTGCATACCATTATTCGGTATATTAAAAGGTGTTGCCCGAACATTCAGTTACGCCTATCGAGAAGGTCGCACACTTGCGAGAGAGGATCTTCAGATCCCATAACTCCGCCAAGTACCGTCTATTGGTTGAGTCTAGGTGTGTAGTCGAGTCGGCATTCCAAACTTTGCATTGTCATTGTCGTTTCTAGTCGATTTGTCTTGTCACCAAGTGTCTTCATGTCCATCCTATTGTTCCCCAGTCACCCATGGATTCCCAATCGCCCAGGCGATATCACTGGCTGCATGACTCCCATGGGCTTGGAAGCCATCCTCTCCACTTCCGTAGGCCCGAAGCCCCGGACTTTTATGGCTCCAATGACCCGGGCGACTAACTCAAGTGGGAGGCCGCCATGGACAAATATTTTGAATGTTACACCATGTCCGATGCCATGCAAGTCAGTTTTGCCCAAAAGAGGCTTGTCCACAAAGCCGCCTGGAAATGGGAGAGCATTGAGAGCATGAGAGAGGTGTGGACGCACTTTTCCACACGCTCATTTGTCTGTTTCTTTAAATCGGTTTATTCAGTGGGTTTATTCGTTTTATTAAGTGCGTGGGCGTGCCAGTCACAAAGTGACGATTTATTGTGCGCTCGATCTGACTAATCAGACGATTGTATGGTTCGTGTCGGGACCAAAACCCGCCGCTCCATAAAGGTCACAGCGTCATTTACATCCCCTCGGAGAGGGGAACACCCTTGATTAATCGCCGGGAATCAGGGCCTCATGGCCAGGAAATTATATCGAGAGAAACTAGCCGATAGCGGTCTCGAATCAATCAAAAAGTCTGATGTCTAGGGAAGCAAGCATTCGAAATATGTCGGTCACTCAAGGGACCATTTTGATATTCAGACGAGCGTTCGGCTTCAGAAAGTCATGATCATCACGGGGAAAATCGGAGCATATGTATGCCGGGGTACGACAAATTTATTGTTCAAAGGGACGGGAAACATTCAGTTAAATCCCGGTTAGAGCGGTCGGAAATCGATAAGTTTGTCGGCCCGGTGCAAGATCAAGCTACGACCATACTGCGGTGGGCCCCCCGCGGTCGAAGTCGGGCTCGCGTGGGCGTCGTCAATATTTTCGGTGCCAAGGGCAGCGGGAAAGTGTCCCGGGACTAGATTCCAAAACAAAGATGTGTATAGAGATAGCTGGCTATAGGCCTAGGATGTGGGTCAGGCGATGACCATGGTTGGGGCGAACCCGAGGTCCAAACGTGACTCACGAAGGTCTTATTGATATCCCCACCCATAGGGTTCGGGGAAGACGAGAGCCGTCTCGTCCCATTCAACTTTTGTTGGTCATTCATGGACCACTTTATGTTCAGACAAAGATCCGTATTGAAGGCATGACGTAAACGGAAATAAACCCGTACAAATGTCTGCCGTGAGTATGGCAAGTTTGATGCAAGTGCGGGATTAGATCCCGGTATATATGTCGGTCACTAATGGACCATTCGTCGTTCGGATGAGAGTCCGCATTTGAAGCGTCGAAGACAACAACAAAACCACACGGATTTCTGCCGTAGGTACAGCAAATTTAATGTGGGTACGGGATTAGATCCCGATATATATGTCGGTCACTAACGAACCATTCATTGTTCGGACGAGAGCCCGCATTAGTAGCGTCGAGGACGATGATAAAACTGCACGGATATCTACCGTAGGTACGACAAGTTTCATGTGGGTGAGGGATTGGATCCCGGCATATATGTCGGTCACTAATGGACCATTAATTATTCAGACGGAAGTCCGTATTAGTAGCGTCGAGGATGACGATAAAACCGCACGGATGTCTGCCGTATGTACGGCAAGTTTAATGTAGGTGCGGGATCGGATCTCGATAAAGATGGGTCAAGCTAACGAACTATCGGCCCGGGATAAGATCGGATCATGGTCACGTCCGGGCGAGGGCTCCCGAGATCCAAGTCCGATCTAGTGGGGCATCATTGCTTTTCTCTTCAAATACAGTCCGGGGAAGCGGATTGTTAAGTGTGAAGCCTGAACTCGCCAACATGCGCCCTCGCACGCGGATCGACCTGCCCGGTCAGGTCGCAGTCCCTTGGGACAAAATTTTGATTATGACAAAAATAGCTTATATTCTTTCATTTCTTTTTATTTATTTAGGTCTCTTCATTTGTTTTATTTAATAGTTTCAGGCCTTTTATTTTTATTTAGCTAATTATGTTGCCCTTTCTTTTAATGAGGCACGCCGGTTTAATGAAGCAAATGGGTGCGCCGGATAAGGGGATGCCAAGGGGGGGGCGCCGGTAAAGGGGGTGCAATTGGGCACGCCGATTAAAGATGTTAAGGAGGGGCGCGCCGATTACATGGCAAGAAGGAAGAGGGGCCAGGGGCGCATCGGAATAGGGTAATGAATAGTAAGGCGCGCCGGTTTAAGGGGCTATGCAAGGGGGGGCGTCGGATAGATGCCAAGAAAATGAAGGGGGTTTTGAGTGTGAAGCTAAACCGGCGCGGGGGCGTACCGCGCCGGATTAGCCCACGTCGGATTAGGAGCGCGCCGGGATGGCTTCCATGAGGTTTCCTTTCATTCTTGTTGGCTCTGTTTCTTCTTTCTATCAACTGCAAGCTACTTTGATGACTGATTTATTCATCTTATTGATGGATTAAGCTTGTGGAAAGAAAGTTTAAGTATTTTAATTATTTGTTAGGGTGAATTAGCATGAGGATTCAAGTGTTTCGTTCAGAGGGGTTTGTGCAGGAACTGGGAGGTTCAGTTGTGATCAGGGGCTTCAAGCATGTGCAGCTCTGGCCCTCAGAGAGTAGTTTGTTTATTCGCTCTGGTATGCATTTGGTTCTTATCGTTCTTGGCCCTGGCAAAAATCGGGCAGCACTTCCCCCGGACTGAAGCTTGCCAGAGACAAATAGAGGAACACCAAACGGATTGCTCCGGGGTGAACCTCTAAATGCATACCTCACGGCGGTCCGATAACCCAAATGTGAGTGTGGAAAAGCTCGAGGACTAGCCTTCAAGAGCTCCCACGACTCACGGGTGATGATTCCTCAAAGCGGGACAAATGTGTGCCACGAAAGGCTATGAATGTTCATCCATCATGTGGATTCCTTTGAAGGCCATGCCATGGAAAGGCAGGCTTCAAAGACCCCGGATGAATAGAAGGTGAAATAGGGAAAGAAGAAGCTAGACAAAGAATCGCGTTTGCCAAAAGGGCCTTCTGTTTATTCATCCACCAAAGGGAGAAAACGGCTCAAACCCAAGAGATTTCATCTCAAAAGAAGAGAAATACATTGCAGAGGGAGAAAAGGGAAAGAGATACATGGACGGGGGGAACAGAGCACAAGCTCTTCCCCCCTAACTCCCCTCTCGCTCTCACCCTCACTCTTTCACTCTTTCCCTCACCTCTCTAGTGTGGATGGATGGAGTTTTTCTTCTCTTCGGGTGGCCTTCTCTTCTTTCTTCAGTCGCCCTCCGGGGGTTCGAGCTTCTCTTTTTTCTTTTTTTTTGGCTCTGTCGAACATAGAGAGTATATATAGAATGGGCTGCCCTTTCGTTCCTGAACGGAAGGAACTCCTGCCATCTTCCTCCTCGCTTGTTGAGGCATCCGGAGTTGACATGCCATGGTGTCATCAATTGATTTGCGCAGTACGTTGGCATTTATCTGAGGACGGGATGTTTGCGGGTTTACCGGAAGATCTGCTGCTGCTACTCCCCCCATCGATGCTTGCCTTCACCGTTGATGCAGCTGTGTTGTCGAACGGACGTGGAGACAGGGCTTCAGAGCATTGAATGCCCATGGAGACAGGGCTTCAGAGCATTGAATGCCCTCTAGGCACCAGGCTGATGCGAAAATAGGGTATCGGCTGGCGGATGAGATGGCTTTTGAGTTAAACCGGCGCGGTGTTGTGCGCGCCGGATAAACTACAAACAAAGAGGGGCGCCGGTTTAATGGCCACAGGAGGGGCGCCGGATTAGAATGTTGAAGGGGCGCGCCGGTTTAGAGGGCGCCAGTTTAAGGCCCTTCCACGCCGTTTTAAGCATCAAATGGATTCTTTTTGAAGTCGCAGCCATTTATTCGAATGTTGGTGTTCCCAAAATGTTCTAGTTGCAATGTATGGCATTCATAATATTCCGTTTGCAGCCTCTGGGGCTCAGTCCCAGACTTTGCGTGACTTTCGATGCATGCCGAGACCATGCCGGAGTTCTCGACTTTACTCTGATTCAGCTTTCGGCATGGCCGGTCGGAGAGTTGTAGCCGTATCTTCCACCTTGGGGGCTTCCTTAACGGGTAGCAGACCACCAAGCGAGTTCTCATCCTGATCGGGCGAGGCATGAGGTTTATTCTGCATTTTCATCTTCGGCTCGCTCTTGAGTGTCAAGACATGCATGCCGTATGATCCTCATCGACATTTTTTGACGTCCACAAGAGGTTAGGAGGTAATGGCCCATCGAGTCATGGTGTCACATGAAAGACGAGCTTAGGAAGGTCTATCTACCACACCCAAGCACCTCCAACCAAGTGGGCCATAGTCGGAGGCAAAGCGCCCCGCATGTAGAATAGCCTAGGTCCACGACTAAGCCGAGTTCTTATGGGCGAGCCCATCACATTGCTCCTACTCCAAACCCCACCATTGTCAAACTCTTCCAAATCATTTCGGAGAGAGTGGATAGGAGGTGTGCTTATATTGAGTCCCTGGTTTCCCCTTGCCTACCTCCTAGACAGAATGGAACCAAGCACGAGCCTAAGGAGGTAGCAGCCGGTAGTCCCAACCCGGTACCATCTATGGTTCCATCCCAAGGTCCTCTCCCCATCATGGTGGATCCTCTTCCCCTACCCACGAGAGCCCCATTGCCTACACCCCATGTCCGTCGGGAGGATAAGGGTAAGGACCCACTTATCAGGGAGCCTAGTGGGTCGCGACAGCAATGTTATCGTTGCCAGGGGTTCAGCCACTTTGCCAGACAGTGTCCCACTCGGGCATCACTAGACCTAGAGGACAAGAGGGTTAGAGAAGCCTCACTCTCTGATCTTTATTTGGAGCCACCCCAGCCGGAGCCACCCCAGCCAGAGCCACCCGTACTTCTAACAGGGAAGCTACACATAGTCGAGCCACTACTTAGTTGGCTCAAAATAGGCTTGGTCCCCGGGCCGCCTTTATACCCATCTAGGGACCCGGCACTACAAGTAGTGCCCGTCATCTCCTTCTACATAACGTTCCGGTCTAGTCACCACATAGATACCTTGGAAGACCTTCTCAAGGGATTAGACCACCAATGGAAGTTGACGCATATGTTGGCCCCAGGCTTCGACCGGTCCACGAGTCGTAGCTTCACGCATCCCGCGATGGGGTCCATTACCTCCGTATACACCGTGGGTCATGTCACCACGGAGGTTCTTCTATTCCTCCCCATGCCGGCCGAGCCTACCTACATTCCTTTTATCCCAAGGGAGGAACCATCTCTTCTATACATTGTGCGCTCTTCCACGATGGGTGAAGGTGACCATTTACACCTTCATGAAATTCAAACATGGGACTATGTAATGGAGGAACCCATCTCGAGGGGTCACACATTTTTCGACCCTTTCGACCCCTTCTGCAATGAGTCTTATGACCCACCACTTCCCTTCTACTTTGTCAAGGAAGTCCCCTACCACTCCCCTTCCACTCGGCCCAATCAACCTCCACATAGCAATGGGTCCGAACCACCATATGGGAGTAACAAAGACTTCGCCCCACCTAAACCACCGGAACCTCCCAAACTTCTCACACCCAAGTCCAAAAGGGGTTCAATGCATGACTAGCTTATACTTGGGTGTCTAGGAGTCCCCCATGATGTCAACCTCCGGTTACGTCAAATGCATGCATGGCACACATTTGGGTGTCCTGGTCCGCCATTACATATGTATGGGTCAGACTAACAGTAGGTGTGTCTAGGGTCTTGTGTGTCTGTCCATGCATGTGTCGAGCACATTAGGAGCCACATAGTCGGTCTATGTCAGCTCGCGATGTTAGTCCCTTTCGAGTGTGAGATAAGTCGGATCTATTGCGTACATTATAGACTTGCTGGCATTTGGGATCGGCTCGACCATTCTCTATCTCGGATCTAGTCATATATAGGGACCCAGCGGTGATTCCTAGTGAGTCTTGGAGCCGCCTTCGCCCCTTTGAGAGTGACCCCACCCCGGAGTGTCCACCTCTAGTCTCATTCCCACAGTAGCGTCAGCATATCAAATCTATACGGGATGAGCAGGTGTCGAATACTTGGAGTGGAGCGTACTCCGCGACTCTTGGTCGATGATGGATCCGCAGGAGTCACACGAGTAGCCGCAACCCTTACTCGACGGGGTCGAGTTCTTCCCACCCGAAGAGAATTGATGGGAATCAACACTGGGTACTGATATTTTTCTATTACATTTGTGTCCTTTTACTTGCATTTATACCCTTGTGTAATTAGGTATGCAATTGTATGACAAGTATAAGCCAAAATGTGAGTCTTTAGGTTTTAGTGGGTTTATGTGCAAAGTCCAGTAGGTCCAGCTAGGGCCCCCCACCTCCCTCTCCATTGGTCCACCTAAGCCTTGGGGCCCATGTGGGGTCGGTCAAAGGTCCAAGGTGGGCTTCTAGATGGCTTGACCATTCAAGGGGACAAAGGGTTAAAAAATTTAAAAATGAAGGCCCTTGAAAGTCAAGGGGGCGCCGCTCTTTTATATTTATTTAATAGGATTGTATTTTTATTTTATTTGGTTCCAAACCACATGGGAGAATTAAATATGATCTCTCCCATTTGCCCCTCCCCTAATTTAGATCTGAGGACAGTTTAGGTCATTTTACATTTCTTATATAAACCTTGTAATTTATGAATTACTTAGCATTAATGAAGGAAATTCCATTATTTGCTCATGAGGCCCAAGGGTGCCCCTCTCTCCCCCTCTAGAGCTGTGAGAGCTCTCCTTTCAGAGGTGTGAAGTCTCTCCTCCACCACCTCCCTGAGTGTGAAGCTCAGCACCGCCGCCGCCATCGAGCCGCCATCGCACTGCCATCGTCTTGCCGCCGGAGTTCTGTCCAAATCAGGACAGAGCACCCTTGTTTGAATTTTAGCTCCCAACCCCGCGATCTTCTGGATCCCAAACTTTGAGGGTGAGTTTCAGAGGTCCATCCCACGTCCCATAAAAATTTTCCTATTTTCTAGCCTTTTTTCTAGTTTTTCCATTTCGTGTTCCCCAGCCCTCTAGATCTGCCAGTGTTCTGTTTTGTGTCCAGCAACCTAGTTCTTCCTCTGTTAGACCCCCTTCCCCTTTTCTGATTGAGTCCAAATTCAGATTGGATATTCTTCCCACCAAAGCCCCTCTCCACAAATTTTTCCTCGATTTTAGAAGTTCTTTTTCCCCACCAAAAAATTAAAACTCAGTCAAAAATCTGTTCTGTCCTGTGCAGTCTAGATCCGACCCACCAGTGTTAGAAAAGCTGTTTCCCCATCCAAACCTCCACCATAAATTACAAAAAAAATATCCACGTCTTCCTTACTTCCCCCTCTCCAACTTTCATAAAGAGGTCAACTTTCAGATCTGACATATTCCCTTCGGTCAAATCCCATTCTCAGGTAGATCCAAATTTTTCCTGCCAGATCTGGTTCTGTGAACCAGCAGCTTGTAAATTCGACCAAGGCCATCAAATGGGGAGTCAAAATTCTTACTCTAGTCAGAGATCGTAGCTCTCTGAGTCCGCTTTCCAACGGCATCAATTTCACGTCGATCCGACGTCGGGATTGATCGCAGCAGCTGTTCTCGCCGGGTCGCGCACTGCAAAACAAAAGTTCAGATCCGTGCACAGCAAGTTCAACACTTGAAGATCGGAGACATCTCACCTTCCACAAGGTGAACCAGCGCGCCGCCTTCCCAGGGAGCATCCCTCCAAGCATTCTCGTCACAGCGGTTCCACTACGGGCCCACTCGGCCCCACCGACCAGCACATGGGCCCCACAACCAGCAGCAAGCGTCTTCCAGATGGCACCAACGGAGCGGATCACAGTGCTGCCTGTCAACCCAAGATCGGTCCTCCCGGGCCCCACTTGTAGCTCGTTACCTCCCTGCGTGGAGTGGGCAGTGGAAATTTTTCTATAAATTTTTGAAATTGTTTGTACCAGGGGTTACCGTACTTGGCCGGGATCGTATTCCCCACGCCCGGTGCGTGGAGGTATCGTGTCCGCTCCCCATCTCGGCACTTTGCTTTACTCGTATGTATTTCTTTATGCCATTGCTAGAGAGCATGCTAGGATAATTAGCTCGCCAACTATTGTTTTTCACCGCTACGAGCGAGAGAGCGAGACCGTCCCGTGACATGATCCCGGCACGAGAGAGAGCCAACCACCCTAGCTCACTACCGATTTCTCAACCGCGCACGGTCCCACGCATCCCTCGCTAGGGACGCCAGCGAGCTAGAGTCCCAGGTCGCGTGTCTGTCCCGCATGAAATTGGTATTAGAGCTTGTCTAAAGTCCTAGATCGCGAGCTTGTCTAAAGTCCAAGGTTTGCATATCAACTTGAAGTCGAGTTCGCTGTCCGTCCCGCATCAGAAAGAGAACAAGTGCGGGCCTATTCGAAGCGAGGAAGACACCTGAGGAGGAAACCTCGTCGGAGGGTTTATCTAAATGAAAGAGGGAGAGGAGACCGAAGTCTTCCTCGAGTACTGAACCGGGTGGGATTTTTTTTCTTTGGTCAACTTCAAATTTTTCACTCGGCTCCTGCCAAGTTCCTGACTGAATTGGTCCTATGACAAAGCGACCAATCACTAAATCTCTACCCTGAGTGGCCTTAGATGGCTCTTCTGGAGAGTAACCCAAATCTGCGCGACCTTTAGCAACCTGGAGTTTTCTTTTATGCGTGGGCCCTTGTTCAAGCTAACCTAGACCTTTATCCATGGTGAAGCCCATACTGGCCATGATCTCCCATCCTTTACTAGGAGGGATGTTGTAATGTGTGATTGGCCTAGGAAGAAAAGGGGAATCGGGTAGACCTAAAGCGGAAGGTCCCACCGCGCCCTCTATGGAGAGGACGGGCTTCTTGCCCTTATCTGGAATAGTCATGAAGGGGATCTGTTCAGAAGTGATGGCATTGAGAGTTTCCACTAGCGGGATACTCTTGATCTTGATCACCCTACCGTTGTAAGGAAATTTGAAGCATTGGTGGGCTGTTCATGGAATCCCAAGGGTTTGCTCAATCCAAGGCCGTCCTAAGATGGTCTTATATGCAGGGTCGACATCCAGGACAAAGAAGTCTGGTGTCATAACCATTGGTCCTAAACCAAGTTGTAGGGTCACCTTCCCTTTTGCGAACCTTTTTGAATTATCGTAAGCTGATATGGTGGTGCATACCTCTTCTAGGTTTTATTCCTGGAGGCCAATCTTCTTGATGGTCTTCATGGGACACACATTAATCGAAGCTCCCATGTTGATGAGAGCAGAGTCCACCTTGACTCCGTTGAGAGAGACAGTGAGGCATAATGGGAGTGACCTACTTTCTGGCAAAGTAAGGTCTTTATCAGAGAACGAGATGAATGGTCCGCATGTAAGGACCATGATAGCCTCGGTCACGCCACTTGCTGGGAGGTCTTCATTGACCATGATTTTCTGGAGGAATTGAAGTAAAGTGGCTTGGTGTGATGGGGATTTCCTAAGGAGCTCTAGGAGAGAAACCTTAGCAGGGGTCCTGTCTAGATGCTGGAGAATGTCATACTCCATGGGAAGACTTTGAAAATTAACCCCTTCCTCCGGCTGAGACTGCCTTTGGGATGGGGGAATGATGCGGTTCCGGAGAGTGACATTGACCGAAGCTTCCTTCGGGTCATTCTGTTCCAAAGGTTTTGGGTGAATGAGCTATAAGGGAGCTGGAGATCCAAATATGCATGAGACAGAGGCTGAATCATCTCCAGATTCGACAGGAGGAGGAGGAGAGACTGATTTTGGTTGAGGTGGCTTTAGGAGGACCAAGGGGCGCTCCTACACCGGCTGAGCTTTTGGAAAGACATAGGGCTCTTGACGTGGCATTTGAGGAGGGTTGATTAGGGTGAGTGGGTTTTGGGTAACACTCGGAGACTGACTGGGTGGTGAGATCAGGGTTCGGGATTGAGTGAACATGTTGATGTCCACCTAGGGTTCATGAGCTTCTACTTCTATTTTCCCGTACCAACCTGGGAATCCTTCTACACCCCACATCTGAGTCCTTCTGAGAACTCGTGGTTCCATTCCAATCACAGTGTTCACCTGCTCATGCTGCCTTGAGGTAGATGAATCTTTAGTTGTTTGATGAGTTGGCAATGGGTTATGCACAATGCCGAGGTCCTTGTTAGGCTTCTTGAGGTTGGCAATAGCTAGCTTCACATCTGTCCAATTGATTCTCCCCTCATCATTCATATCATATACCCAATCCTGGAATTGGAAGCAATTTAATATATCATGGCCGGGAGTTCGATGATATGGGCAATATCGGGAGGTGTCAGCGTTGGGAGGGACCCGATCTCGTTGAGGGGGAAGCTGAATGGAGTCTGAGGACATAAGGGCAAAGAAGATGTCACCTGAAGTTTCAGGCAATGGACGATAAGTAGCCCCTTTTGGTCTAGGGGGACCATAGCTTTGAGGTGGAGGGACATTGGAATAAGGCTTGGAATTACCTTGCCCCTGGCTAGTCGTAGCCTGAGTGGATGGGAGGCCTGGCGATTGTTGGTCTTGAAGGACTGGCCAACTGCATTGACCTGCTCATTTACTGTGACACCCTCGGTGGTGGGGACAGCCGGGGTCTTTCTACTCTTAGTGCGAGGTTTGAAGAAAGGAGACAAGGTAGAGTCCCTTACTTAGGCTTGAACTATCCAAGCTCGGTTGTAGAGTTTGTGGAACGTGTGTAGTTCACTAAGCATTAGGATGGCCCTAAGCTGTGGAGTGGCATTGTTCACTAGCATGGTGACAGCCTGGGATTCGGGAATAGGAACCTCCGTCCTAGCAGCCATGATCCTCCATCAGTTTGCAAAGCTAACGAAGTTCTCGTCGGGCTTCATTTTCTCCTTGACTAGGTCAAACAATGTGGGGGAAATGGATGACATGTGACCAAAGTGAGCGAGGAATCGCTCGGAGACTATATCAAAATTAACTAGATCGATAGCTGGCAAGGATGCAAACCAACATAGGGCCTCACCCTCCGGGGATTTTTGAAATAGATGGACCAATAAAACCCTATCGTGGAGGCATTGATGGGAATCCATAAGGAAACCCGAAAGGTGATGGTCAGGGTCGGTGGTACCATCATACCTTCTGTACTTTGGAGCCTTGAATCCGGGTGGGAAATAAGCATTGGGGAGCTTACAATACTGGGCTAGCGAGTGGCGATGTGAGTTTCGCATACTCTCGGCCACCGCCTGTCGAATGTAGCTTTGAATATCCTGCCGGAGTGACGGGTCCATCCCTTTCAAGGAGGCACCCATGGTTGGAGGAGTTGGGGGTGAAGGAACCCTTTGTGGAGGTGCTGGATAACTGAATTGGATTGGGCTTTCGGGAATGGGTCGGCTCGTGGACCCTTGGAAGGGAATTTGAGCACGGGAAGGTGTGACATGTGGAGACATGTGCGGGACGGCTGGAGCCTTCCCACGAGAATCCATCGTGGCTAAGTCCGTGGGGGAATAACGGGATAGCACGCTAATCAATTCCTGATCTTCGTGCAGAGAGAATGTTGGAGCCCGTGGGCTACCATGACCATGGTTGCTCGGGGAAGAAGAAGCCGAATCGACGTGGACGGCCTCATTTGGTGTGGCCGAAAACATGCCTATTAAGGCATCCAAACCATTGTCCTCTATTTGAAACAGAGGATTGCCCCTAATTCCAGAGTCAAATTGGGGAGGAAATTCCTCCTCATAACCAGATTTGAATAAACTTTCTCCATCCTAAACCAATTAACAATTGATTTAGAATAAAGAAAATAAAAGGTGTAAGGGAGGGGGAATGTTTCCAAACACAACAAGTGTAAGCACAAGCAACGTCCCAATTCCTTTTTCTTTTTTTTCCTTTTTCCACTTTTTTTTTGCTTTTCTTTGTTCACTCGGAGGAGAGAAGGGAACTAAAGGCGTGGAATGAACTCCGGGAGCCTAGCAGAAACCTCACTCAAAAAACCCAGGGTGATCTAATGGGACTTCCGATGGTACAACATGCCTGGTGACCGTGTGGGAATCCACGGTTCGCGAGGACTCACGGAGGTTCCCGAATGGACTGAACCAATTGCACCAGAGTGGGAATCCTCAGGTGAAGGGTCCAATTCCAACGGGAGGGTTTTCTATAAGGGTGATACCAGCTCTTCCTAAACCCAACCACGTGCTTTAACCTGTAGGAATTAGCCACACAATACACAAGCACACAAACTAACAAAGAGGAATAATGTTTAACCAAGACAGAACACTGTTATGGGAGAATACAGGAACAGGACAGAGGGCGGCCAAGGTGTTGGTCGTCCACAAACCTGGGCGGCCAAGTCGAAGGTCGCCCAAAAGGGAAGGTGGCCAAAGTAGTGGCCTTCTAGCAAGGGGAGAGGGCGGCCAGGTCGATGGTCGCCTGGGGCCCAGGGCTGCCAGGGTACTGGTCACCCAGGAGATGGCCTAGGCTGCCACTGGCTTGGTTGCCCAGGGGCCTAGGCGGCCAGGAGTCTGGCCTCCTTCTGTCCAACTTTTAGAAAATAAAAAATAGAGATACGGAAATTGAACTAATGTAAAAGCATGGTTTCATTAATCCTTGACTTCAAGCATTAGGGACTTACAGTAGGCAGTAGAGGGTCCCACCATGATCGCCACTTCGCTTGTAGGCGCCCGGGAGATCGGTGTTTGTTTGTTTGTTTGTTTGTGAAGGGGGGGGAGTGTTGGTTGGAACTTATGGATGGACGTATCCTGAGTACCTACAAAGGAACAAGAAGAGAACGTTAGAACGTGATTGCCAGAGGTGTTTACCTGAACCTCACAGGGGTGATGATCGCGGGGAGATGATCCAGATGGGGAGATGATGGGTTCCCTTCTTCCTCGTCCGCGGCCGGCCAAGGGCAAGGAGCCCTGCTTGTCCCTTGTGCGGAAGTCTTGCAACGTAGCTCAAAAGAAAAGAAAAAAACAAGCCATGAGTAAAGAAGTGAGTGTAATATCTACTCTAATCGAATGAATGAAAATGGGAATGATGGTGGCAATTTTACTTGGGGGTGGTGGGAAGGAGGGATGGCCAATACTTTCGACCACCCACCTTCCCTTTGTTTTTGGGAAGAAACCTCTTAAGTTTAGGGGCTAAGGGATCGACACTACATGCAATGCTACGTACTTACCTGGAAGCCGTGATGCAAGTAGGGAGTAGGAGCTATGAAGTTCAAACCGAAGCAAAGGAAGTAGGAGGAAGATGACCGGCGTGGCTCTTCTCCGATGCCGAAGTCCGCCGGGTTTCCCCTCTCGATTCTACCTTGATCCTTCCTCTGAAAATGGCCTTCATCCCCTCCTTCACACTGGAGAGCGACGATTTTGTGTATCCAACACGGAGTTTCAAATCGTGTGGGGAAGATCGTGCAGAACGATGGAACAGACGTGCCCATGAATCGGGCAACGTTCTCTGACCGGGTAAACAGAGGAAGGCGGCCAAACTTTTGGCCACCTTGAGGAGGAGGGCGGCCAGGAGGTTGGCCACCCACCTGGGGAGGGCGGCCATCACCCTGGTCACCCAGGACTGGGGGTGGCCAGGCCTTTGGCTGCCCAGACCACACTCCTTGGGCCCCTAAGTGGGCGAGGCCCAATAGCTAAAAGGCTAGGGGCTGGGCTTAAAAACTCAAACACCGGTAAAACGAGTACAACAATTAAGCGTCATTCACACGAATGTCCATTGGGGATCCGCGGGATGTCCGAAATTAGGCGTCTACAAGGGGGAAATCATCTTTAGGACACGCGCAGTTAAAGTCCCGAAAATCTATGAAAATTCTGACTCTTCCATCCTTTTTCATAACTGGGATGATGTTAGCCACCCAATTGGGATATAGGACGACTCTAATGAATCTAGCCTTATGGAGCTTATCGACCTCTTCTTTCATCTTTAATGCCATATGAGGGTGGAAACGTCTTAACCGCTGCTTGACCAGTACGGACCCTGGCTTAAGTGTTAGACGATGTTCAACAAGCGCAGGATCCAGCCCCGGCATATCTTCATAACTCCATGCAAACGCGTCCTTGTATTCTCAAAGAACTTGAATAAGCGCCTCTTCCTCGGAAGGAGGTAAATTTTTGCTTATGAGGACAATCCTAGGGTTTTCTTCAGTACCCAAATTGATTTCTTTGGTAGGCTCTTCTACTGAGGCTGACGGTTCGACGAATCTCCTCATGGCGCTAGCAAAAGCGTCAGCCTCGTCCTCATATTCCTCATGTTCTTAATCCCCCTCTTCAACAGAGTCTTCATCATTCATAATTTCATAAACCCCGAACCCTTCATCTAAGGAGCACATTTCCTCACATTGCAAATCCGGCAGGAGTATTGGATCCTCCAAAAAATCGGGGAGGGCCAAACATACCCAGCATCTCCTAGCTAAATCCAACAAGAACCTACGGGGAATCTGCTTACCCTTGGCTTTCCTAGCGGGAACTACCCCAAAACTCTTAATACTGGAAAAAGAAGATGACCTAGCCTGACCGTTAGTTCCTAACGAATAGGAGGAAGAAGAAGTGGATACAGGAGAAGGTACAAAAGAATCTCCCTCGCCAAAGGGAAAAAGGAAACCCATTAACGGACCTTGAATGAGCGGCCCTTGGATCGGGGCACACTCATTAGCAAAATAGGAGGTCTCCTCAATAGAGATGGAGGATTGAAAAGTTGGAATTTTGACGTTTTTTTTTTCTTTTTCAATAATGAAACAATGGGAAGAAGGAGTAGAAGGTGATGTGGAAATCGAAAGCTTGGAGAAAGAATGAACGAGGGAATGCCCATGCATGGGCATGATAGAAAGCTGAGAGAATTGCTCGAGGAGCAAAGGAGGGATTGATAGTCTTTGAAGCATATCTGAGGAAAAAGATATCAAGACTGCTGGTGGTCTGGGAATGTTGGAGGTAAATAGCTTATCAAGAGAACAGATAATAAGTGATGGATGAATGGAATTGAGGGAAAAGAGGCTGGCCCATAGCCTATCTATAGTGAAACCATCTTTAAACGGCACATCATGCTCTCCCGTATCGGCGTAATTGCTGAGCAACTGCCTCTTGTCTGTGATTACAATTGGCTTTTCTATCAAGTCATGAATTAGTGGCGGCCATTCCGGATCAGTAGGCATAAATAGTCGGCTCAGAGAAATACCAATATCATCCGTATCAAACCACCTATACCATTCACATTGTGGGTCACCCATCTTCCTTCTTTTGAATGGTCTTAATGACTCCAAGGCTTTATAGGTGACCAGTGGTGCTAAGTGACGAGCAAATTGGCACGCATGCACATCTTGATAATCCAAGAATGAAGTAATCACAGTAGTTTGCTCGTCATCCTGTTGAGTGGGCCCCTTCACAAAGTGAGTATATAAAGACCATGTGAGTGGTCGTCTGTCTATTTTTAAAGTAGAAGTCATGGTGGCCCATGGCTCTTCATCATCTTTATCACATTTTCTTTGCCCGGCCCTTTGTATCCTAGCCCGCCTCGAGGAATTAACTTGCAATTCTTGATAGGCTTTACTCTGGCCTGGAGGTTAACACCCAGGCCTTTGCCGGATCTGTTCCCCATTCTCATCAAAATGTTCCACCCCGGGGTATTCATCATATTCTTCTTTTTCTTCCCCTTGGGGGGTAGAGGTGACATTAAAGCTGATGCAGGGGTTGAGGCTGGTGGCCTTAACAAATCATGCCGCAGATCGGCAAAATCTAACACTGATAACAGAGGCCTATTAGTCGGCCATATGGAGGGTACTGACGTTGCTGAGTGTATATCGTCTGACGGCAGAATGGGCATGCTAGTGACTTTGATGATGTGCCCTTTATGTGGGAAGTTTATACATTGATGATTTGTGGAGGGAACAGCATCAAGCTCTTGAATATATGGGCGGCCCAAAATACCATTAAAAGTTGGATCCATGTCTAGAATGTTGAAATCTACTGTAATCAACACAAGACCCAACCCAACTTTTAAGGTAATCATGCCCAGTGGAGGCTTCTTTGTATTATCATAGGCGGTAACTGTAATAGTAGATGGCCGAATTTGACTGTCCGGAATGCCACACATTTTTAAAGCACTGGGAGGCAGCACATTGGTAGATGCTCCTGTATCCACCAAACATTGCTTAACAGGTACTTCATTAATATCAATTGTGATACACAGGGCATACTTCCTGGCTGGCTTCGGAGCTAATTCATGCTCATGAAAAATAATGGCCGGTTGGTCACTTGCCGGAGTCAGGACTGAAGTAATTTGTTCAGCAGGGAGGTCCTCATTGACCATTATCTTTTGTAAATATTCCTTTAAGGCTTGTTGGTGAATGGTGGATCTCTTAATCAGTTCCAAAAAAGAAATCCTGGCCCGGGTCTTGTCCAGATGTTTCAGGAAATCATATTGGGTGCCCGGTATGGATTCCTGCTCTTGCTCTTGCTCTTGTTCTTCATTCCCCTGTGCCGGCTCTGGCTTCCATTGTGGAAACACACGGTGAAATATCCGTCCACTACGGAGCACCATAGTTTGTGACGTTCGTTCCTCTGTCGGGTTTTGTGGAGGATTGGTGGATGTGGAAGGGATAGTGGGGTTAACAGATGGTGGAGGTAAAGTGACTGAATCGGGAACCCTTATGAGGGGCCGCGTCAGCTGAAGGCTAGTTGGTGTTAAGAGGGTAGGTATGGGAGTGGGACTAGCAGGAGTAGGTGATGTCTGGGTGATTGGAAGTGGTGTAGGCCGGACAAGGAGGGGCCTAGGCGGAGGTGGAGGGTTTGCGGTAGTCATGGTGGATGCCGGTGTAGGTTGGAATGTGGGAGTCCTTACAGACGGAGGGTTAGGGGTGATAGGTCAGGGAATTGGTGCCGGTGAGGGGCGAATAAGGAGTGGCTTGGACAATAAAAGATTGGTGGAAGGAGAAGGGGTTTGTTGTGGAGAAAGAGGTAATGGAGTACGGATAAGGAGAGGCCTAGGCGGCAAGGGGTTGGTAGTGCTTGTAGGGTTGGTGGTGCGCAAGAAGGGATGAGAAGGTTGAGGAAAAGGTGTTGGTTGTGGGGTTGTTCTTAATAGACGTGGCAGTTGGTTTGGAGTTTGATTTACGGCCCCGACAGAGGCGTTTTCTTCGTGCCACCCTTGCCCTCTCTCTACTTCATGGAAGGAGGTGACATGGTTCACTTGTTGATTAGGTGGGTGCTCCGGTAGCGGATTATTGACAATCCCCATGTTTGGCTACAGCTCGAGAGCCGGTTGCATCGGGGGACGTGGTTGAACTTGTTGCTGGAGAGGCTGCTGAGCCTGCTGCTGTCGTGGAGGTCTTCGTGCTTTCATTGTAGTAACAAATTTTCTCATCTCATCCCAGTCAATACCGCCTTGGTCATTCAAATCATATATATAATCCTTAAAATGATAGCAATGATCTATGTTGTGACTAGGCTATCGATGGAAGACACAGTACCGAGAGGTATCCACAGTAGGAGGCCAGACCATTCTTTCCTTTGGCAGGGTGAGCAGGTTGGCGGCCATGAGGGCGTTAAATATATCGTGGAGGCTCTCGGGTAATGGAGGGTAGTGGGCTCTTCTAGGGCCTACTAATCTTGTTGGCTGTTGTGGATGATAATTGGTCGGAGGAGGCACATTGTGGTATTGTTGGTGAACTGGAGGATTTTGTGGTAGATTCTGGTTTTGTGGAGGAGGTGGAGGCCGAAAGGGTCGAGGAGGTTTCTTTATTTGGTGGGGAATCTGGTTAAGGAATGAGGGTTGTTGCGGTGATTGTTGTTGTTGCGGGGGTCTTAGGTTAGAAGAATTACGGAAAGGTCTGGTGTTGCCAATCGCACCCACTTGCTCATTGGTAACAGTACCTTCGGTTGTGCCACCATTAGTATTGACATTATTACTCTTCCTTATTATCCTCGGCCTCGGTTCGAACATGCCCATGATGGGCAAATCCTTCATTTGAGTTTGAATATATCGAGCTCTTTCATATAGTTCCTCCATAGTGTTGAGCTTGTTCATGGCCAATATGTGCCGGAACTGTGGAGTTGCATTAGAGACTATCATCTTTACCTGCTCGGATTCTGACAAAGTATCTTTTAACTTTTCAGCCATGAACCTCCATCTATCGGTAAATTGCATAAAGTCCTCATCGGACTTCATCTTTTCGACAACAAGATCAGTAACGGACAAAGAAGGACCTACTCGGTCTTTGTACTTTTGCAGAAACTTGTGCTAAACAACATCAAAATATCCGGCTTTGGCCGATTCTAGGAAGTAAAACCATTCAAGGGCCGGGCCCTCAAGAGACCTTCTAAAAAGATATGCCAAAGAGGTCTTGTTGTCCTGCCAAAAGGATGCCTCATACATGAAATCTTTCAAATGGATGAACGGATTGCCCGTTCCATTGTAGCACCTGAAGTTAGGCATCTCCAACGGAGGCAAATGGAAGACCAGAAGGGTAGGGAGAGTGACCTCTGAGGCATTCTTGGGGGCTGTGACTTTCTTGAGTTGTTCCTCCATGTTAGCAATCTTTTGGAGGAGTATAGTGTTGGTGTAAGACTCGGCCGGTGCCGGGTGAATAGGGAAGGAGTTTGGCATAGGCCTCTCTAAGAGTGGCGGAGGTAGAGGTTGTTGTGGCCTAGCTACAGAATGGCTCACCAGTTGGGCCGGCGTAACCATAATAGGGGTTTGTAGACGGGATGGAATTCTCTAGGAGGCCGCCTGGTCATTAGCGGGGTTGACTTGAAGGCCACCCGCAGCCTGAGGGGGATTGGAAGAGGAAGAAGGGACCGATTTCCCTTTAAGAGCAGCCTGGACCGCTTGGCGTTGGACGTCAGCCAACTAGGATAGAGCGTTGATAAGATTATTGAGATTGAAAGAGGGGGAGGTCTCCCCGAGAGTGGATTGAGTGATGGGTTGAGTTTGAGAAGAGGGCTCAACTCCTTGAGTGGTGGTGTCCACCACATAGACTTGAGGGTAGGAGGGAACATAGTTTCCTCATGAAGGGCCTCATATTGAGTGAGTCCCTGAGGAGGGACCTCATAAGATTGGTCATATTGACCGTCCTCATAATCATATGAATACTCTTGATTGGCCATGTTGACAATTCTACCTGACCGAAGCATCATGATTATAATAACGAATTATTTCAAGCAAACAAGATCAACACTTAAGTAAATTGCCCAATAAGTTGTCAAACAAGTTATGATGCTTAGGGAGGATTTTAACGTTCTTTGAGTTTAATCAAGGATGAATTTTTAATGGAGTATTTAGCCCTCTCTTCAATGTAGATCCTAGTTTCAATTTGGATGTATTCTCTGGGTTAACTAGGTTCTTTCTCTCTCTTCACCAACGCATAGGTCAACTAAACTCCGGGGTTCTTCAAAGGTACAACCAGCCCGGCGTCCGTGAGAGAATCCACGGGTGTGGAGACTTATTAAGGCTTTGGTCAAGGAATTTCTAATCCAAAGAGACGGAATGTTCAATGGAGGGTCCTTCCTTTCCCAAGAAAGTGTGGGGGATCCTATGATGGGAACATCACCTCCCATGCCCACATTCACGGCTCATCTCCTCGCCCCGGTTGCATCCGGCATGGTCTAGTTATTTATTTTGAGTCCTATGTAATTTTTTTCAAGTCATATCATTGTATTTTCCCTTTTATTTGAGTCATGTCCCTAGGTCTTTTGTTTATTTCCCTAAGTTTGAGTGTCATTAGGTTGATTAGATTGTTATTGGGCCCAATTCATTGGGCTAGGCCCAAGGGCGCCCCTACCCCTTGGTTATTTGTCATTGTTGCATGAGTCAGGGACTTTTTGTAAAATGTGGGTTGCCTATATATAGGACCCCATTCCCCCCATTTCAAATCAATGAATGAATGAATGAATGAATATTTGAATTTTCTAGTGTCCAACTTAAATCTTCTTCTTTTGGTGAGAAGCCAATTGAGTGGGTGAGAAGCCCCTATCCCCCCCTCTCTCTCTACCTCCCTCTCTAGGAAGTCATTTTCTCTCTCCTCCATTTTCTCTCTCTAAAACCTGCGCCCCTTTCTCTCTCCTCCCCTTCCAACCACCTTTCTCTCTCTTCCCCCCCTCCAATAACTCATCCCCAACTCCCTACCACCCCACCTTAACTCCACCCCAGCCCTAAGGGAGATTCCACCACTCCCCACTCCACCCTCCAACCACCAACCACCAACTCCCCTTCCCCAAGCACCCTCTCATCTCCCAAGGGAAAATTCCCACTCCCCAAGCCCCCCATTTACCTTCCCCACACACCCCTTCCCATCCCCAAGACCAGAAATTAATCCCACCCTTAAACCCATTTTCAAATACCCTTTCCTTCTCTCCCTTCCAACCAAATTCGCAGCTCCTCTCTCACCCACTGCAAACACCACCTTCCAGACCCCATTCTCCCCCTCCCACACCTTGGAATACCCCCTCCCAGATGCCCTCACAGCCAGGGGTTGCCCCCATACCCATCCACCCCATTTCCCATCCCTTCTACCCCATTCTCCCACCACCTTTCACCACCTACAATTCTCAGGTCGTATGCAGCAGAGTACCAACAGCTTGCAGAGCCGGCTCCGACTTCATCCCAGTGTCCCTGGAGTCCCAAGAGGTACCGTTGGAAGCGTCTCTCCGTCCTCTTCTCAACGGCGGTGGTCTCATCCCATTCTGAGTTCGGGGCCGTCCTGAGCTGTCGATCTTCCCTGACTGCGCACTTCCTCCCTGAAGAGTAACCTGAAGCTGACTCCTGAAGCTACCACGACCACTCTCTTGAAGATCTGGAGGCGAGGTTTGGCCGGGAGCTTCTTCGACAAGTCTACTTCCAGAATCAAGAAGCGGAGCTCTGTTTTGCACCCGGAATCAAGAGTTCTCATTTTCTTCCTCCGGGTGTGCGGTTCTACTTCCTGACAGTCTGCTTCGACCCCCCCTCATTGTTCGAGCTCTACCGGTCTACTCCGACAATGTTTGGCATCCCCGTTGGTCTCGCTTTGAAGAGGACTCACCGATGGTTCCAACGACTCTGGCGGTGCCTGATTCTGAGCTCTGGAGCGCTTGTGGAAATCTCTTCTTCCTACTGTTGTGAACATAAAGCAGTCAGAACTGAAGATCTGCCACCCTGTTCGAGCTTCTGCCCCGACCAGCATCTGTGACCATAGAAATCAACAAAATTCAGGCGTCATCCCATTCCAGCTATGAAGAAATTCCAACTGGTTTCGTCATCAACAAAATTCGGGAGTGGTCGCAGCGTCAAGTTATCCAACTGTCTATCCTGAAGCGCAGGAAGCGGACAGAATCGGCATCGGCTCCCTTGTTAGCTTCTAGCTCGATTTCGCCCCACCCCGCTTGGCCGGCTGAAGGCCCCTCCCTGTGTGGAGGTAGTTTTGGATGTAATAACAATTTTTCCTCACCCCAGGATCCCCCTCCTACGAGAGGTGTAGTGTTGTAACACTTAAACAGGTCAAGCTTCTCCGGCGCGGCGTGTGGGGAACCCACGCTTCCCCGCTCGCCCTCGTCTCCGAGTGGGACCGGTTTCTTCAAGCCGGTCGAGTAAGTGCTCCAACCTTGCTCTAATTTTGTGCTTATTCTTTCAATATTAGTTCATAGTTCCGCTGGCCGTGAGAGTGAGAGCTTGATCCTTAAGTTCCTTTGCTTCAAGCGATCACCGTGGTGAGAGGAGTGTACCCGTACCCTTGGCACAACGTCGGCTCCCTTGAATTGGGCAGCCATACCCTTGGGAGAACATTCCTTGGCCTTGCTGGCCCTCTACCAGCAAGGGCCCAACCCTCACATCCTCCACTTGGCATTGCCAAGTTACCCCGGGTCATGATGAGCATCGGGTGAGCGGTCGCCGTTATCGGTCCGTTTGGAATGCCAATTGTGCTTGCTTGGTAAGTCCTAGGTTGTGTCACATCAATTGGTATCAGATCAAGTCATTGATTTATCTCTATCAAGTCAAGTCCTAGGGCACGCTTGCATTGGAGTCATCATCAGCCCGACCATTGCATTTATCTCCCCCCCCCCCCCCCCCCGATCTTCATGGCCACTTCCTACTTAACCTACTAGCCACCCTTGGACTTCATTCTAGATGATGATATTACCTTTGACGGATCACATTCTAGTGATTATGATAGGTGGGAGGCTACCATGGAAAGATATTTTGAAAAGACTTGGATATATGGACCCGCAAGAGTCCGCAAGGCCAAGGGACGATTTCGGGGTCAAGCCAAGAGTAAGTGGGAACACATAGAGGGATTAAGAAGGGTTAGGAGGCAAGAGCCCATTTCTTCATGGGATGATATGAAGGAAGAACTTAGGAAGATCTATATCCCCAAATATTCTCACCCCTCCTACTCAAACACCCCTAGCCCGAGGAGCACTACCACTCCTCCATCCCCACCCGGCCAACTTGAGACCACCTTTAGGCCTCCACCCCCACCACTCCCAACAAATCCCCTCTCAACCATCACCGCTACACTCCGCCACCAAATCATGTCCCTTAGGACCCAAATAATTCAGGCATCCACCTCCCCACCTAACCCCATGAGGGTCCCCACACCCCAACCAAAACCCCCTTCCACAAACCTCACTATCCAAACCCAATTAGCCCCCACTTTCACCCCTCCACAACCGGCCGATCCTAAGGGGAAGAGACCCCTAACTGACCTGGTTTCCCCAATAAGGACCACCACTACCCCTCCATTTTTCCCTATAAGGAACACTCCCCCCAAGACCAACCAACCCAATCCACCCCAACCAACCCATCTCCCACTCCCTCCCCCAAAACTCCCATGTCCTAGTCCCCCACTACTTCCCCTCCCTATCCCAAACCAAGTTTCCCTTTACCTTCCACCCCGGATGCGCCATGCACCAACCCTCATCACCATACCACCAAAAGACTCTCTCACCTCCTTAGAGGAGGAACCCATACCCGACCCCATAGTGGTGAACACTCCGGACCCTATCTCTACCACGGAGACCACCCATGACCAAGTAGAAGAAGAAACATCACATGGTGACCTTCACCTTACACCACCCTCTCTAGTTAGGGCCAAACTCATCTTAGGGGAACCCCTTATTAGTTGGCTAAAGAAGAGCCCAATAAGAGAGATCACGGCCCATGATTTCCCTCCCATAAAGGAAAACCTTTCCATAGTGCACCTCTCCTCCTATCACACCATAATCCAAACATCCTACCAAGTGGAAACCTTAGAGGACCTTCTCGAGGGCTTAGCTTGGCAATTTGAGTTGACCGGCTTGTTGACCCCCATAGCCCACCAATCTAGGAGCCTTGATCTCCTACACCTTTGTGTCGGGTCTATCACCTCGGTTTGCACCATTGGTTACTACACTAGCGACCTCCTTCTATTCCTCCCCACACCCGATGAGCCCGACCTTCTCCTCAATTTGGAGCTTCTTATATCGGGTGGAAAGTCAAGCCCTCCCCTCATGGTCGAGCCACCCACAAAGAACTTCGGCCCAATTGTCTCATTAGAGGAGGATGACCCACCACTATTTGAGGATCTTGAGGACATAGGGCCACTCCCCCTCGATAACCCTTTTTATGATCCCTTTGATCCCCTCCAATGGGGGTCAAAGAACCCATGGGACCCAACCACCTTATCCACCAGCCACCTTTCCCTATCTCAACCCACCATGTTTTACCCAATCCACCCCATCCTAGACCCGGGTTACACCTTGGGAGCCATGACCTTGGGCCACATATCCCTAGGTAATAAGGTTGTGCCCCACCCCATGATGACCACCTTCTTAGATCCATTCGATCCTTTCCAATGGGAGTTCAAAGGTTGTCCCATACCTATACACATGGAAGTCACCTTTGGGAAAAGCGTGCATGTGTCTAGGCTTACCACACAACTTGGCATGAACACTATGTTGGGTCCATTCATTCATATCATCCACATATCAAGTAGAAAGTATGAATGGTCCAAATTTGGATGTAATGGTCCTCCTTCATTCATCATGGGTCGTAGGCATGATAGGAGTATTCATGGATGTCCAGGTCCCCCGGCATTTGTCACCCCCATGCATGACCAGATCACCTATGGATGCCTCGGTCCTCCCCATTCTATCAAAATTTTCTTGGCGTCAAAGTATGATTGGTCTACTTGATGCGGGACGGACACGGGAGACGACACTATACAGTGCCACCCTCAGACTCTAAATGAAGACGGGACCAGCAATACACACCAGGGAGACGCTAAGCCCGACACTACGAGCTCCTAGTGGCAAACGTCGCTAACAGAAGTACAAGCTCACTCGACGTCCCATGCGAGGGAAAGCGTGGATCGTGCGCGGTTAAGGAACCGGCAGAGTTCAAGGTAGTCAGACTCACTTCCGGACTCGGATCGAGTCGCGGGACGGGTCACTCTCACGCTCACAGCGGTGACATGGACACACGGGCTAGGAACCTACACTCTCGGCAGCGGCCTAAGACCGTATACTAGCTAAGCAATGTAACGCCAAGAAGTTAAGACCTTTACCTCCACGCACCCGGCGTGGCGAAGACACCCCGGCTGACTTACGGACCCCTGGTTAACATAATTCACAGCGGTACAAAAGGATTCGACCCACTCCACGCAGGGAGGTAAAAGGTCACATGTGGGCCCCAGGGATCACGTAAATCAGGTTGACAGGCAGCATCTTGATGTCGACTCGACGCGCCGAACTCCGCGTTTTCGTGCTTTCCGAACGGCGGGTTCTGCGGGCCCGTGGGGCCCACGGATGGCGCTGTCCTCCGGATCTGCGGAGGTGGGTCCCACTATGATGGAGACCCCTGGTGGCGCGCCTCCACGGACGGCGGTCGGCCGGAGACACCGATTGGTGGCCGGTCGGGTCCGATCTTCAAGTTGTGGAATGGCTGCCCACGGATTTCAGTTCTGTTTTCCCTGCGCGCGCTCCGGCGAAAACAGCCGCTGCGGTCGATCCCGACGTCGGATCGGGACGCATGGGCTATCGTTGGAAAGCTCTCTTCAAATGCTTCAATCTAGACTCAGAGAGATCTGATGGATCTAGCCGGATCTAGACTTTAATGAATTTACAAATCCCTGTTGTACAGTAACCGAGACATCAGATTTATAGGGTACTTATCTGAGAACCACCGTTGACCACCTACTTTCCGTAGGAGTTAGACTTCGAGCTCTTCTTCAACATTGTAGATAATCAAACCACGAAGCTGGGACAATTTTTAGAATTGGATTTGGAGGTGGTGGTGATTTGATAGGATTTTTGGAGTGTCTGGTGGTCGGATCTGGGAACTGGGGAACAGAACTGTAGCTAGGACTGAGAACGAATTTTAGAAAATATGAAATGGACGAACAAAAAATTAAAAAAAATGGTGCATGAAGGGATGGATGCAAGGAACACCCAGTTAAATTGGGCAAACCAAAGAAAATCAAAAAAAGGACCTAAGACTTAAAACTCTGAGCGGGTGAAAATGGAAACAGACAGGAGACAGATCTGGAAACTGGGATTGGACGAAAATAAAAAAATACCAAATGAGATCTTTATGTCCAACAAAAATTCTGAGGACGTGCTGGACACCTATGAAACATCCAGTAAAATTCTCAGCTCGATCTGAGGCCGTGGCTGAGACTGAAATTTCGTAGAAGCTGCTGTGGTACTGCGTGGACAGAACTCCGGTGGTGGCGATGGCGGCTCGTGGCGGCGGCGGCGGCGACCGGAACTGATAGGGTGGAGTCACACCACCAAGAGGCAGCCTTCACAGCTGAAAGGGGGAGAGGGAGAGAGGAAGGGGGCGGCCTAGGCCTGCTCAAGAGATTTTTTTTCCAACTTTCAAATGGCATTAATTGCATAAAATGGGAAATTACAACCTTAAATAGTCTACATCTCACATCCATCCATAGCCATTGGATCTAGGGGATGGGGATAACGGGCTAGGATGGCATGTGACACACACACAAAATACAATATAATATTAAAGGGGGGGGCGGCCCTTGGACCAAGGAGAGGGGGGGTGGTGGAAGGTTGAAAATGGTAGGTGGGAGGTAGGTAGCCTCCTTGGACTTTTTAAGTCCATTGTCCTCCATGTGTTCAAATACAAGTCAACCTTCTAGATGCTCCCATGTGGCATGTTGACTGGCCCCACGTGGGACCCTGGGATGAGGTGGCCCAATGGGGTGGGGCCCGGGAGGCCTGTGGGGCCCACGGGGTCCGAAATGCTCGTAAGCCCCTATTACACTCAAAATGGCCAACCGGACGTAACGAAATAAATGCAAATTAAACACACATAAAGTCTAACTGAATATAATAAATGGGGAAGCTCAAGGCGGAGTCTCCAGGCTATCTCGGAGCCAGGTGGACGCTGAGGTGGCTTGTGTCGTGCTCCGTGTGCGGTACCGGTGACTCGGTGTGTCGTGCCGATCAACTGCTCGGGTGTCCGCACCAATTCTCCCCGGGTGGGAGAAACTCGACCCTGTCGAGTAAGGGTCTGCATCGCTCCTGTATCGCTCCAAAAGGTCCGGATCAATCCGCTGTAACTCGCCATGTGTGATCCATGTGTCCTCGGTAGCGGGCCGTCCTCTCCATCGCACTAGGTAGCGCGGGTAAGATCCACTCCTGGTAACTGTCACTTGCTCGTCCAGTATACGATCTATGTGCTCACGCTGCCGTGAAAAAGGGGCTGGAGGTGGAAGTGGACACTCAGGTGTGGGATCACTCTCAAGGGGAGGAGATGGCTCAAAAGGCTCACTAGGGATCACCGCTGGGTCCCTATATGCAACAAGATCCGATACATTGAAGGTAGAGCTTATACCATATTCCTCGGGCAGGTCCACAACATACGCATTGGATCCAACGCGTTTCAACACTCTAAAGGGACCGGCTCCGCGAGCTTGCAACTTCTTAACGGTTCCAGAGGGAAACCGTTCAGGTCTTACCCTGATAATGACATATTCGCCCTCCTGGAACTCTCGGTGGTGTCGGTGGGCATCGGCTAACTCCTTGTACCGTGCATTGCTGGCCTCAATGTGACGACGGATGTCGTCATGCAAACTCCTAACATGCCTAGCAAACGACTCTGCCGACTCCGACACTCTAGCATGGACAGGCATGGGGACAAGGTCAATGGGTTTCCTAGGCCTACGACCTGTGACAATTTCAAATGGACTCATGCCAGTAGACCTATTCACCGAATCATTATATGCAAACTCAGCCATAGGTAGAATGAGATCCCAATCCCCAATGCGGTCCCTAACAAGACATCTCAAAAGATCACCCAGACTCCTATTGACCACCTCGGTCTGACCATCTGTCTGGGGATGGTATGCAGTGGAAAACTTGAGGTGCGTACCCATCATATGCCATAGTGTCTTCCAAAAATAGGAAGTGAACCTAACATCACGGTCAGACACTATAGTGCGAGGCAACCCGAACTTGCACACCACATGAGTAAGGAATAGGCGGGCTACCCTAGAAGCATCCGAAGTCTTTGAGCAAGGGATAAAGAGGGCCATCTTCGAGAAACGGTCAACCACCACATAGACCGAATCGTGCTTCCTGGAGGTACGTGGCAATCCCAAAACAAAATCCATGCTGACATCTTGCCACGGGGCATCAGGCACGGGGAGAGGCGTATAAAGGCCCGAGCTTTGCTTCTTCATTTTGGCCGTAGCACATGTACGGCACTAAGCCACGATGTTAGCAACATCGCGCTTCAAGCTCGGCCAATAAAATCGATGCTCCACTGCCTCAATAGTCTTGTTCCGACCAAAGTGGCCGGCTAGACCTCCCGCATGTAGTTCCCACACTAGGAAATCTCGAACCGAAGTTCGGGGAACACATAGCCTGCTACCTCGAAAGAGGTAACCCTCCTGAAGCACATAATCATCATGGTCTCTCGAGGGCCCGGCCTGGAGAGTAGTAAAAATCTGACCGAAGTCAGGACAATCAACATAGGCCTCCTTCATCTTCTCTAGCCCTATGACCTCGGCACTCATGGTGGTAAGAAGACATGCTCGCCGACTCAGGGCATCGGCCACCTTGTTCTCCACTCCAGCCTTATGTTTTAGCACAAAGGTGAACTGCTGGAGATACTCAACCCAACGACTATGACGCGAATTCAGCTTCTTTTGGGAATGGAGGTACCTCAAAGCCTCATGATCGGAGTATAAGACAAACTCCTGATGTAATAGGTAATGCCTCTAATGCCTAAGAGCCTGAACAACTACGTAAAACTCTTTATCATATGTGGAATATCGCAGTTTCGCGTCATTCAGCTTCTCGCTGAAATATGCGATCGGGTGGGACTCCTGACTCAAAACTCCTCCTATCCCAACACCCGACGCATCACAACAGACCTCAAACACCTTCGAGAAATCAGGCAGTCGAAGGATAGGTGTCTGGGTCATGCGCTCCTTGATGTCCTTGAAGGCGGCAGATGCGGCCTTCGTCCATACAAAGGTGCCCTTCCGGATGCAATCCGTGATCGGGGCAGTGACGGAGCTAAATCCGCGGATGAAGCGACGGTAAAACGTCGCAAGGCCATGAAAGCTGCGGACATCATGAACCGTACGGGGTTCCGGCCACTCAACAATGGCCCGGACCTTCTTCGGATCGGCGGAGACCCCAGTACTAGACACAATGAAACCCAAGAAGATAAGCTGAGGTGTCATGAATGCACACTTCTGTGGGTTCGTAAATAGCGGCTCTCGCCTGAGAAGTAGACAGACCTGCCGAAGGTGGTCTAAGTGGTCCCCTGTGGTGCGACTATAGATAAGAATATCATCAAAATACACCACTACAAAGACTCTGATGAAAGGCCGAAGGACCTGTGTCATGAGTCGCATGAAAGTGCTAGGGGCATTGGTCAACCCAAAAGGCATGACCAACCACTCATATAGACCGTCCTTGGTCTTAAATGCGGTCTTCCACTCATCACCTGGCCTAATCCTCACCTGATGGTAGCCACTCTTAAGATCGATCTTCGAAAAGATAGTGGCACCTGCCATCATGTCTAGCATGTCATCAAGGCGGGGAATAGGGAACCTGTACTTCACGGTGATTTTGTTGATGGCACGACTATCAATGCACATTCTCCACGTGCCATCCTTCTTCGGGGCGAGTAACGCGGGTACAGCACATGGACTCATGCTATCCCGAACAGATCCTCTCTGCACGAGCTCATCGACCTGCCGTTTAAGCTCGGCATGCTCCGTGGGGCTCATTCGATAATGAGGAAGGTTGGGCAAAGAAGAGCCCGAAACAAGGTCGATGGCATGCTGAATATCCCGCATGGGTGGGAGTCCCTCGGGAAGCTCATCGGGAAAGACATCAGCATACTCCTGCAGAATGGGAACAACCTCGGGTGGGAGCTCACCCTCGGAGTCCCGCTCCACCTCTCGGACCGTAATGGCAAACACCGGACAGCCCTGACTAAGCTCCTGCTCCATTTCCCGAGAGCTAATCATCATCAATCTCCTCGTCGAGGGCTCTCCTGGGCCAGAGGTAACGGTCATAGCCCGAGCTGGGGATGGGGTACTAGGCCCGGGAACGGAAGGCTTCGGGGTACTCGGGCCAGTAGGACCCCTGATTGATGGACTCCTGGGCCGAACGGGTTGGAGGGTGACCCGCTGGCCAGCGTGGTCGAAGGTACAGGTGTTCGACCGACCATGGAGTGTGGCATCTCGGTCGAATAACCACGGCCTACCAAGAATGATACTTCCCACTTCCATGGGGAGAACATCACACCAGATATCGTCACGGTAGGAGTGGAGCTGCAGCGGGACCAAGCACCGCAGCCTGACCGAAATAGAAGTGGTATCCACCCATGATACCTGATAGGGACAAGGATGGTCTACGGGTGTGAGACCAAGACGAGTGACAGCGTTCGTGGAGATTGCATTGATACAACTCCCGCTATCGATGACCACCTTGCAAATTTGCTTTCCCAGCCTACAGAATACATGAAGGATAGTGGTCCGACGCCAGTCATCACTGACCTGTGGCTGGGTGAGGATACATCTGACGACCCCTACGTGGGTATCGTCTGACTGCTGGGCATCCTGGGCCTCACCTCCCATCTCATAGTACTCGTCAGCTAACTCTTCATCTGCCTCATAGCTGACTAACTCTAGGCCCGCAGGGGTGGTATCCTCGGCCTGTGTGTCCCCAATGTGAAGAGATGGGCGGGTGGGACACTGGTTGGCGAAATGGCCAAACCCATTGCAGCGATAACACTGCTGCCGTGATCTACTAGGCTCCCCAATCATAGGTCCTTTACGTTTATCCTCCCGACGGATAGGAGGTGTAGGCAACAAAGGACGCGCAGGAGGTGCGGGTGCTGGTGGACGGGCTGTGGGTCGGGCCGTAAGATGCTGGGGACGAGGAAGGTCCCTCGGGGGTGGAGGGCGAGGCCTAGGAGCAAAGGGCTCGTGGCGAACGGGCTCCTGAGGTCGAGCCATGGGGGCCCTCGGATATGTGCCAGATGAGCCACGTGACTCGACACTACGAAGGGGAAAGGAGCCCAACCGATGGGGTGACTCGAACTCGGCCTCGAACTGTTCCAATTCGAGAGCAATCTGATATGCATGCTCCAAAGTGGTGGCATTGCGGCGAAAGAGTTCATATTGATAATTAGGCCGCAAACCTCTCCGAAAGCGGGATATCGTCATGGTGCTCTCTTCCGTGACCCCGCACCGCAAGTAATACTCATCGAACTCGGCGGTGTACTCGGTCACGGATCGGTTCCCTTGGGAGATGCTTTGCCACTTATCTATAAGACGTTGGCGATATGAGGCAGGAAGGTACTTCTCCCTCAATTTGAGTTTCATATCATCCCAGGTACCGATTTGGGGTTGACGTCGCTGGTTGAGCAGGCTCTCCACATTGATCCAATAAGTTTGGGCCTGCCCTTGCAGCTTCATCTTCGCATATCGGACTCTTCGGTGGTCCGTCATCTCAAATCACTCGAAGTACCGGTCCATACCGGCCTCCCAATCTAGATACACCCTAGGGTCCAAGGACCCGCTAAAAGTGGGAGGGTCCGCACGCACACCCCTAAGAATGCGGTCGTCATCCTCGTCATCACGATTCCGTCGTTGATGACGACGACCGTTACCCCCGTGATCATTGTCGGAGGCATAATCATCCACTATAGGCGCCTGTTGCCTCCCGACATCCTCTACCTGAGCCCTTGGCACAGCGGGTTGCTGCACCGGCTCTTGTTGGCCGTTCGTCGGTGCGGGTTGCGCCGCTACTGGGCCCCTCTCTAGGACGGCAATCCTCCCAACAAGGCCTTGAATGGACTGCTCCGAAACCCCGGCCCGATCCTCGAGGACCTTCATCCTCCCTTCTAGACGCGTCCCTATGCCATCCATACGCGTACTAAGACCATCCATACGCGTGTCTAAACGATCCATGATGGCCCGGAACATCTCGGCCGTGGAAGACTCATCGGAACTACGGGCTCGGGAGTCCGCCATAGGTGGTGGTGGCGAGTATTGGGTGCCTCGACGGGTGGGCATGCAAAGACGTACGGACTAGGTGACAACGACCGACTAATGCAAACACACTAAATGATACACTTAGACCTAATTGCAATTTGAAAACACTCCTTTTTTGGTATTTTGAAAGAATGCAATTTAAAACACTTTTTTTTTGTTTTGAAAAGAATGAGACTCGACTACACCCTAGACACGGCCAAGACTCGGTACGCGGCGGAGGTAATCGACCCGAAGGTCACTCGCGCAAGTGTGTGGTCTTCCCGGTAGGCGAAGCCTAACGGTCGGACAACACCTTTGGATATACCGAGTGAAGGTGTGTGTGGGGTAACCTTAGACTATGCAAGACTTATCCAACGACTACCCTAGACTCGACTTGCTCTGATACCAAACTGATGCGGGACGGACACGGGAGACGACACTATACAGTGCCACCCTCGGACTCTAAATGAAGACGCGACCAGCAATACACACCAGGGAGACGCTAAGCCCGACACTACGAGCTCCTAGTGGCAAACGTCGCTAACAGAAGTACAAGCTCACTCGGCGTCCCATGCGAGGGAAAGCGTGGATCGTGCGCGGTTAAGGAACCGGCAGAGTTCAAGGTAGTCAGACTCACTTCCGGACTCGGATCGAGTCGCGGGACGGGTCACTCTCACGCTCACAGCGGTGACATGGACACACGGGCTAGGAACCTACACTCTCGGCAGCGGCCTAAGACCGTATACTAGCTAAGCAATGTAACGCCAAGAAGTTAAGACCTTTACCTCCACGCACCCGGCGTGGCGAAGACACCCCGGCTGACTTACGGACCCCTGGTTAACATAATTCACAGCGGTACAAAAGGATTCGACCCACTCCACGCAGGGAGGTAAAAGGTCACATGTGGGCCCCAGGGATCACGTAAATCAGGTTGACAGGCAGCATCTTGATGTCGACTCGACGCGCCGAACTCCGCGTTTTCGTGCTTTCCGAACGGCGGGTTCTGCGGGCCCGTGGGGCCCACGGATGGCGCTGTCCTCCGGATCTGCGGAGGTGGGTCCCACTATGATGGAGACCCCTGGTGGCGCGCCTCCACGGACGGCGGTCGGCCGGAGACACCGATTGGTGGCCGGTCGGGTCCGATCTTCAAGTTGTGGAATGGCTGCCCACGGATTTCAGTTCTGTTTTCCCTGCGCGCGCTCCGGCGAAAACAGCCGCTGCGGTCGATCCCGACGTCGGATCGGGACGCATGAGCTATCGTTGGAAAGCTCTCTTCAAATGCTTCAATCTAGACTCAGAGAGATCTGATGGATCTAGCCGGATCTAGACTTTAATGAATTTACAAATCCCTGTTGTACAGTAACCGAGACATCAGATTTACAGGGTACTTATCTGAGAACCACCGTTGACCGCCTACTTGCCGTAGGAATTAGACTTCGAGATCTTCTTCAACATTGTAGATAATCAAACCACGAAGCTGGGACAATTTTTAGAATTGGATTTAGAGGTGGTGGTGATTTGATAGGATTTTTGGAGTGTCTAGTGGTCGGATCTGGGAACTGGGGAACAGAACTGTAGCTAGGACTGAGAACGAATTTTAGAAAATATGAAATGGACGAACCAAAAATTAAAAAAATGGTGGATGAAGGGATGGACGCAGGGAACACCCAGTTAAATTGGGCGAACCAAAGAAAATCAAAAAAAAGACCTAAGACTTAAAACTCTGGGAGGGTGAAAATGGAAACAGACAGGAGACAGATCTGGAAACTGGGATTGGACGAAAATAAAAAAATACCAAATGAGATCTTTATGACCAAAAAAAATTCGGAGGATGTTCTGGACACCTCTGGAACATCCAGTAAAATTCTCAGCTCGATCTGAGGCCGTGGCTGAGACTGAAATTTCGTAGAAGCTGCTGTGGTACTGCGCGGACAGAACTCCGGTGGTGGCAATGGCGGCTCGTGGCGGCGGCGGCGGCGACCGGAACTGATAGGGTGGAGTCACACCACCAAGAGGCAGCCTTCACAGCTGCAAGGGGGAGAGGGAGAGAGGAAGGGGGCGGCCTAGGCCTGCTCAAGAGATTTTTTTCCAACTTTCAAATGGCATTAATTGCATAAAATGGGAAATTACAACCTTAAATAGTCTACATCTCACATCCATCCATAGCCATTGGATCTAGGGGATGGGGATGAAGGGCTAGGATGGCATGTGACACACACACAAAATACAATATAATATTAAGGGGGGGGGGCGGCCCTTGGACCAAGGAGAGGGGGGGTGGTGGAAGGTTGAAAATGGTAGGTGGGAGGTAGGTAGCCTCCTTGGACTTTTTAAGTCCATTGTCCCCCATGTGTTCAAATACAAGTCAACCTTCTAAATGCTCCCATGTGGCATGTTGATTGGCCCCACGTGGGACCCTGGGATGAGGTGGCCCAATGGGGTGGGGCCCGGGAGGCCTGTGGGGCCCACGGGGTCCGAAATACTCGTAAGCCCCTATTACACTCAAAATGGCCAACCGGACGTAACGAAATAAATGCAAATTAAACACACATAAAGTCTAACTGAATATAATAAATGGGGAAGCTCAAGGCGGAGTCTTCAGGCTGTCTCCGAGCCAGATGGACGCTGAGGTGGCTCGTGTCGTGCTCCGTGTGCGGTACCGGTGGCTCGGTGTGTCGTGCCGATCAACTGCTCGGGTGTCCGCACCACTACTTTTGGTTTCCCAGGTCCACCCATCACCCCTAGAAAGTCAGCATTCATAAAATTACATGAAAATCTTCGCAAGCACATCAGCAAGGAAAATGAGACTTATAAAAGGTAGGCTGACTCCCATAGGCATCACCAAGAATTCCACGTGGGTAACTTTGTGATTGTGAGGACGGAGAGGCTCTCCCCGGGAGCCATCTCCAAATTGAGGCCTCGTGCGGCTGGTCCCTTCCAGGTTCTGAGGTGCATTGGCACTAGTGCCAATGAGTTAGATCTTTCCGAGGAGTACGAAGTGAGCCCCACATTCAACGTGGCTGACATAGTGCCATATAAGGGTCCCACGGTGGTACCCAGTGAGGATATTGAGCCCACACCCCTCATTGAGAGAGCATCCACCCGTGAGAAGAGTCCACTAGCCAGGGGAGCCCAGCGTGAGCAAATTGAGCAAATATTGGATGAACAGGTCACTACCACCAGGAGCAAGGTGACTGAGCACTATCTCGTCGGGTGGATGGATCGGTCTCCTTTGGAATACTTGCGGGCGGTATCGCTTCTACACCGTCCGAGGAGGGAAGGACTCTTACTCGACGGAGTCGAGTTCTCCGCACCCCGGGAGTATGATGGGGACATCACCTCCCATGCCCACATTCACGGCTCGTCTCCTCGCCCCGGTTGCATCCGGCATGGTCTAGTTATTTATTTTGAGTCCTATGTAATTTTTTTCAAGTCATATCATTGTATTTTCCCTTTTATTTGAGTCATGTTCGTCGGTCTTTTGTTTATTTCCCTAAGTTTGAGTGTCATTAGCTTGATTAGTTTGTTATTGGGCCCAACTCATTGGGCTAGGCCCAAGGGCGCCCCTACCCCTTGGTTATTTGTCAATGTTGCATGAGTCAGGGACTTTTTGTAAAATGTGGGTTGCCTATATATAGGACCCCATTCCCCCCATTTCAAATCAATGAATGAATGAATGAATGAATATTTGAATTTTCTAGTGTCGAACTTAAATCTTCTTCTTTTGGTGAGAAGCCAATTGAGTGGGTGAGAAGCCCCTATCCCCCCCTCTCTCTCTAGGAAGTCATTTTCTCTCTCCTCAACTTTCTCTCTCTAAAACCTGTGCCCTTTTCTCTCTCCTCCCCTCCCAACCACCTTTCTCTCTCTTCCCCCCCTCCAATAACTCATCCCCAACTCCCCACCACCCCACCTTAACTCCACCCCAGCCCCAAGGGAGATTCCACCACTCCCCACTCCACCCTCCAACCACCAACCAACCACTCCCCTTCCCCAAGCACCCTCTCATCTCCCAAGGGAGAATTCCCACTTTCCAAGCCCCCCCTTTACCTTCCCCACACACCCCTTCCCATCCCCAAGACCAGAAATTAATCCCACCCTTAAACCCATTTTCAAATACCCTTTCCCTCTCTCCCTTCCAACCAAATTCGCAGCTCCTCTCTCACCCACTGCAAACACCACCTTCCAGACCCCATTCTCCCCCTCCCACACCTTGGAATACCCCCTCACAGCCAGGGGTTGCCCCCACACCCATCCACCCCATTTCTCATCCCTTCTACCCCATTCCCCCACCACCTTTCACCACCTGCAATTCTCAGGTCGTATGCAGCAGAGTACCAGCAGCTTGCAGAGCCGGCTCTTACTTCATCCCATTATCCCTAGAGTTCCAAGGAGTTCCGTTGGAAGCGTCTCTCCGTCCTCTTCGCAACGGCGGTGGTCTCATCCCATTCTGAATTCGGGGCCGTCCTGAGCAGTCGATCTTCCCCTACTGCGCACTTCCTCCCTGAAGAGTAACCTGAAGCTGACTCCTGAAGCTACCACAACCACTCTCTTAAAGATCTGGAGGCGAGGCTTGGCCGGGAGCTTCTTCAAAAAGTCTACTTCCAGAATCAAGAAGCGGAGCTCTGTTTTGCACCCGGAATCAAGAGTTCTCATTTTCTTCCTCCGGGTGTGCAATTCTGCTTCCTGACAGTCTGCTTCGATCCCCTCTCATTATTCGAGCTCTACCGGTCTACTCCGACAACGTTTGGCATCTCTGTTGGTCTCGCTTCAAAGAGGACTGACCTTCGGTTCCAACGACTCTGGCGGTGCCTGATTCTGAGCTCTGGAGCGCTTGTGACAACCTCTTCTTCCTGCTGTTGTGAACCTGAAGCAGTCAGAACTGAAGATCTACCACCCTGTTCAAGCTTCTGGCCCGACCAGCATCTGTGACCAGAGAAATCAACAAAATTCAGGCGTCATCCCGTTCCAGCTATGAAGAAACTCCAACTGGTTTCGTCATCAACAAAATTCGAGAGTGGTCGCAGCGTCAAGTGATCCAACTGTCTGTCCTGAAGCGCAGGAAGCGGACAGAATCGGCATCGGCTCCCTTGTTAGCTTCTAGCTCGATTTCGCCCCACCCCGCTTGGCCGGCTGAAGGCCCCTCCCTATGTGGAGGTAGTTTTAGATGTAATAACAATTTGTCCTCACCCCAAGATCCCCCTCCTGCGAGAGGTGTAGTGTTGTAACACTTAAACAGGTCAAGCTTCTCCGGCACGGCGTGTGGGGAACCCACGCTTCCCCGCTCGCCCTCATCTCCGAGTGGGACCAGTTTCTTCAAACCGGTCGAGTTAGTGCTCCAACCTTGCTATAATTTTGTGCTTGTTCTTTCAATATTAGTTCATAGTTCCGCTGGCTGTGAGAGTGAGAGCTCGATTCTTAAGTTCCTTTGCTTCAAGCGATCACCGTGGTGAGAGGAGTGTACCCGTGCCCTTGGCACAACGTCGGCTCCCTTGAATTATGCATCCATACCCTTGGGAGAACATTCCTTGGCCTTGCTGGCCCTCTACCAGCAAGGGCCCAACCCTCACATCCTCCACTTGGCATTGCCAAGTTACCCCGGGTCATGATGAGCATCGGGTGAGCGGTCGCCGTTATCGGTCCGTTTGGAATGCCAATTGTGCTTGCTTGCTAAGTCGTAGGTTGTGTCACATCATCCTAAAAGTGTAAAGAGAGGAGGTCTCTCAACCAAATGCCCTAGAATGCAAGCTAGTGCAAACAAGATCAACAATAATGTAAAGAAAATCAATAATCCAATCAAACAAGTCCAAACAATAGCAGATATGGCAATTCTGTGAACACACAGGGAAATAGCTACCAGACAGCGGTCGATGTCTTAGTGAATAACGACTGTATGACAGCCGTTGATATAATAAATGATGCCTCTGTAAAGGGGCGATAATAGCCAAAATAGTAAACTACTGTAAAAGGTTGTCAACAGTGACCCAGGAATTGGCGCCTTGGAGGTAGGCGCTGCAATTATGAATAACGCCTCTGTGAAGGGGCGCAGATTATATAAACAGTAAATAATATGGAAAATGCTCTGGTGAGCACCTCTGTGAGACGTCGCTGGTTCATAAAATAGCGACTTTTGAGCGGTCGCTGATTAGTTTGAGAGAATAGAAGGTAATGTAAACTACAAAAAAAATAAATTTTCTCTTTAAAAATGCTATGGACAGTGCAAAAATTGACTAATCAAGTGGGGAATGTGAAAGTGGTGCACAAAGGGAGTGTGCTACGTGGAGCACAAAGGAAGGGAACACGTGGGTGCCAAAGGGAGGGGCACATAAGGGTGCCAAAGGAGGGGTAATCAAAATAAAAATAGCAAGAGTCCCACCATGATCGCCAATTTGTGAACGTGTCACATAAACATTTAAAAAGGAAGAAAAATCATCATCATAGACATGATAAAAATAATAATAATGGAAGGGATCATGTGATGCTATTAAGGAGTGTGATCGCTAGAGGGGTTACCTCAAAATAAAGAGATGATCGCATGTACCTTGTGAAGCGGGTGTGGACGTAAATCCAACTTCCTCCTCCAATCGGCCGGCCGATGAAGGGGGGTTTTTACTCTTGATTACCCTTAAAAGAAAACAATCAAAACAAGAAATTTGGATTAGCCAATAGAAGTGTAGTATCTATACTCAATAGAATGATGATATGCAATATGGGCATGAACACACCTTGTGGTTTTGTTTTAAAACCCCTAAGAGGAGTGAAGGTGGGAGAAGTATGTATGCAAAAGAAATATATAAGATATGCGAAGATGCTCGTAGAAATCATGGGTATGATGATGATATGTAGAAAACTTATAAGAATTGAAAGGAGGAAAGAGGGATCCTTCTTCTGCGCCTATGAGCAGGACAGAGGAGAGGAGAGAAAACGAAAGCTCAAGATTTGAGCTAAACACCACAGCAACGGCCACCCCCCTTGACAGCGACAGGAAGGAACAGCGGCAAGTAGAGCTCCAGCAGATTTTGGCTGGAGAATCCGTCATAGAGCCATCCCATGGGACAGCCGGGTTGCAGAATGTGGTATTCAAATGGCTTCCAAGTGCTCATGTTGTCATCATCCTAAGGCTGAAGACATTAACCATCTCTTTATCAGCGGTGATCTGGCTGCGGAATTATGGCACTAGTTCACTCCCTTGATTAGCCCGGGTGTCGTTCTGCTCTGCCAGGTTACCACCCGTCTCTGGAGTTTTCTTGAAAGTTGCAATGTGAGTTCCCCTTTCGGTTTTGCCTCTCTTTATACCTGCCTCCTTATTCTCTGGGAGCTGTGGAAGGCTAGATGCTCTAGGAGGTTTCAGTCGGAATTTGCTTCCAGTCGGAACATCATCTCCTCAATAGTGCACAAAGTTAGCTGGGCGCTGAATAAAACTAAATTCCGATCGGAGATTAATCCGCAGTAGGCAGCTATTCTTACCCACTTTGGGTATCAGCCGAGGTGGTCACAGAAGGCTTTTAAGTTAGTCCGGTAGATTCCCCCTAACGCTGGATATTGTCTCAATGTGGACGGTGCATGCAAAGGGAACCCAAGCCTCAGTGGAGGAGGAGGTTGTATTAGAGATACTGCAGGGAATGTCAGAATAGCTTTTGCTCACTTCTACGGCACCGGGAACAGCCTACTTGCGGAGGTCCGGGCGTTATGTGATGGCCTACATTTGGCCGCTGCATTTGGTTACGGTCTCTCCTTGGTGCAGTCTGATTCCGCTGTGCTCGTGCAGTCCACCAATAGATCTATATGCCCGTCGTGGCAAATCCTTAAGTGGTGGCGCATTATGCTACGCTATCTCAATGCCAGCAATATCCCAGTTGTTCATGTCCACCGGGAGGCAAACCGAGTAGCTAACTCTCTCGCCAATCATGCATGTTCAGTCGCGGAGAACACCATCTTCAGTTCGGCGCCCTTACTTCCACGAGCCTGCAGAGGAAATGTACTTCTTGACAAGGTTTCCCTTGGTAGTATAAGAGTGGTCTAGCCATGTGTCAATCAGGGGTTCTTCCCTGTTGATATTGTACTCATTTGCCATCATCAATAAAATTATCTTGCTTTCGTTGCAAAAAAAAACATAAGAAGGATATAGGAGGTAATGGATTAGCCAATAATGGAATGTCAGCTAGAAAGTCTCTCAACTATTCAGCTTCTGTGCAGGTGGTGTTTAGTACAATCATCTCAGATTCCATTGTGCTTCTAGCTAAAATAGTTTTTTGATTAAAAAAAAGTAGAGCTCCAGCAGAAGAACTCTTAATCCAGGGGTGCGTGTGTGTAATGTTCTCGCGCGAGAGAAATCAGAGGGTATTTATAGGGATGGAAACCTTATTCCAATAGGATAAGATAACTATCAATCATGGATCTCGTTTCCTTAATTGATCGTGGAGTTTAAAACAAGGAAGGACACCTTTTGGGAAGGTTGTAGACGACACAGAAATAAAAACTGAAATGGCGACCTAGAAACTGTCGCTGTTCTAAACAGCGCCCCTGGGTCTGTCGCTATTTCACTTTGAATTTTGGACTTTCCATATTTTAAAATTCATAATTCGCGACCGTGCACAGAAGCGTTCATTAATGAGCGCCCGCCGGGAAGGGCGCTATTTCAAGGAATTTAATTTCGATTGAAACTTTAAAAAAGAATCGAAACAGCGCCCACGCGCACGGTCGCTTATTCAAGTAAGTCCGGAAATAGCGACAGCTCATAGGGCGTTATTTAAATAGCGACCATGTGGACGGTCGTTATATTCAAAGAAAATCTAAAGAAATAGGAAAACCCACTTATTAAGCCAATAATGAAGCCCACTTAGGGCATTACATCGTGACATGAAATTTACTCAACATAGCATCGATTTTGACGTGTCTACATCCCCGACAGTAGAGACTACTGTCCCGATCATCCTGATCCCCTCTTCTACAGAGGGACCGGGTGGCCCAAAGCTGCTCCATGATAGTTGTGGTGGACTGAAAGTCGTGAAATCACTTTCGTAAGCAGAAGAGCCCCCGACATCTTTGGTCTCTGTCCCCACCATTGGAAACTCCCCATCACTGGAGTCGCCACCATAATCCACCTACTCTAATGAAGACGAGCTTTGAACCAGCACTGGGTCTTTCCATTTAAGAGCAAGCAGCCCCTCACCCAGATGGCCTCCCGAAGGAGCGTCTTGCTCAATAGAAGCCTGCTCAGCCAGATCTATAGCAAGGATGACGGGCGAATGAACTTCAGGAGAAAGATGACTTTCTGGTATGATCCCCTGCTCAGTAAAAGTTCCCTCGGTTGACTCCACGACAGTGGGAGAAGGCGGTCGGATCTTGACCGAAGCTAAAATAGGAAGCACTCATGTGAGTCTAGGGTGTGATAAATTGTGGAAATCCTTAGAGGATAGACCACAAATTACCTTTTATCTCATGGCTGGGCGTGGGAGAAGGTAGATCTTCTTCAAAGGGAGCTACTGGCACTCCATCACCTCTTTCTTCAGCTCCCACAGGGGTGGCAACCTCTTGTGCAACCGTTGCAGATGAAATTACAGCAACTGCAAAATAAGAATCAAACTATGCAACCAAAATAGAGGCGGGGTACAGAATGAAAGACATACCCTGGGTTGCGCCTGCCGACACATGTGAAGCCTTGAATTCTTCAAACGAGAACACGGCTAGAGGAACAACTGCTGGTTCCAGGTCTACAGTCTTCTTCCAGAGGGCCTGCTTCGCTCGAGTGACCGCCTCCCTTACTTGAGACCTCGTTCGCTTGCGTGAATCACCGGGGGAGAAAAGGTGTTGTGGTCAGAGCCGCCTCTGGGGTTTCAAAATATGTTGGCTTCTGGGCCTTTATAATTAGCTCCCTAAAGTGCCTGGTCTCCTCCGAAGTGAGCCGAAATGCACATATACAAGGGTGAGAAAGAATGACATACAGTACAGCAAGAAGGGAACCAAAAGCTGATAGCAAAGAATGAAAGATACCTGCTGGCCCCATATACAAAGGAGAGAGTGGCCAGTAAAACAACGAAAGCTCTTTGTTCTTTGAAGCAGCCTCGCAAACCAGCCAACAAATGTCTCCTATTACCTCGCACTGTTCTTCCAGTGACGCCAAGTCCAAATGGTCGCGAGAAGATACATGATAATACAAGCTGAGGTGGTCCAGCCCCCATCCGTCGGCATACTCATAAGAAAGGAAAAGAGGTTGGCCCAATAGGGCTTCACTAGGGCCACCTACTGAAAGCCTGTGAGAACGCAGCAATGCAAATAGCCAAGGAGTACTGCTGTAAAGTGTCGGCCGTCGGTCCTCTCTTCTAATGAAAGTCATGTAAGGATATAGCCGGTCGCTCTTAGGGTGCCAATAAGCTATAGACAGAAGAGGCTCCTCCACTAGCAGAGGAATCTACTAAAGAATCAATCGTTCACCGCTCACGCAGGCATAAGCTTTGAAGAGTCTTCAAGAAGCCATCCTTGTTGAACTCCGGCAGTTTCGGCTCAATCTTGGGTGAGCGTTGCTTGGCAGCCTTACATCTGGAATTTTAACTTCTTCAGATAAGCCGGGTCAGCATCCAGAGCTGGCACTGGCTGAGAGTCCAAGAATCGACGTTCAGCAACGACCCAGCATTTTCTTCTCGAGCTCCTATAAAAGTCGGTGCACACATTCAACCACTTGATATATTCTGAAGTCACACGGGAGAAGCGTGCAGGGGCCAGAACTCTGAATGAAACCGTCTCTCGGTGATGAAAATAGTCCCACCATATGCGAGCCTCGTCATTCGATACTTGGCCAGCCCGGGCCCTGTTCGGTAGCACAAATTGAGTGGAGGAAGCAAGAATGTGCTGGCCATAACCAAAATTCTGACTGAATCGGAATGGGTAGTAAGGATCCAGCCATAAAATATCGCTCTTGTGGAAAAGCAAGACGCTCGGCCTTATTGATAGCGCCCAATCAACTAGCTCTCACTCCAGAATTGGCCTTGTGCACCTAGCACCAGAAATGGGGTGAACATACTCTTCTATTTCGTGAAGGCGGCACTCCCGCATCTTGTTCACTAATGGGCTCGAGTGGGCGGCCAAGCTCCAAAAATGCAAAACTTTGGGCGTGTCTGTTGGAACTTTGGTCAGTTTGTCCCGAATAGCAAAGAGCTGGTCTGCTGTCTGGGTCAGCTCAACACTGGCAAACTCTATCATCTTGGGAACTAGCTGTGCCGACTAGAGTGATCGAGGAGTAGCTTCCGGGAATAATGTACAAACCCAGGCATTGAAAAGGTGAAATGAACCAACCCTCCGCAGATTCCTAGGAAGATGAGATCGATGCAAGTCCCCCAACATTTTATACACTAAGCACAGCACCATTGGGCACAACGAGAGATTCATGCCCCATGCCATCAGGCAGGCAGGGTAAATTGCCTCCGCCCGAATCACACTCTCGTCGCCCTGTGGAAGAGCGAAGGAGCAAATCCAATAGGTCAAGTATGCAGCGCAATGAGTGACTGCATCAACACGGGTAGGGTTGGGCCCTCCTTGTTGTCCTCCCATCAATGTGGATGGGAAAGCGGCTTGTCGCCGAACCCTCTTCTTTTGCTGGATAGGGCCGGCACTATCGAGGGGAAGTCTTTGTATTTCTGCTCCCCTCTGAAGAAATACTAGAGCCCGGTGCCCACCCTCACGCGCCTCTTCTCTCCAGGCTTGCGTGCTTCCATAGTATCATATGAGGAACGGCAGAGAGTATGATATGCTTTCATCAGATAGCGGTAGGCGAAACCAGTTAGGTATCACCCTTCACCATCTGTCTGATCCTTCAACCAGTCTGGCCAACAGACTTCCTCATACGGCTCACCGTCGATCGGGAGGTCGCTTAGTTGAGAGAGACTCTAGAGGTCTAGCAATGTCTCTCCTTCTGAGGTATAGAAGGTGTTGTACTCTGGACATAACACCTCAATCATACCGCAACACAGACCCTAGAAGATGGGATAGCGGTACCTTGATGCATATACACTATGGTATACGCCTGCCTTGATCAAAATAGGAGCATACTGTTGTAGAACATTATCTGTAAACTCCACTGCTCCTGGCCAGAAGGCATGGGCATCAGTAGCCTTCAAGTCGGAAAACCAGCCTATCGAAATCTGGTGCTTGAAGCGCATGGCTAAGCAATCCAGCAAAAAGGGCTCCTCTCTGTACCCGCATTTTAGCGGGGCAAAGAATAAGCCGAAAGACGGCTTCTCCCGATCAACACGGCCCGCCGCCTCATTCCATCTGGCTGGGATGAATTCAGGGGCCTTGGTCAGTAGCCCGTCCTGCGGAGTCAGCTCCTAGAGTCTGAGTACGGCACTCCATTTCCTCGACTCGTCGGGCAAATAGATGGGTCTTTGATGCGGGACGGACACATGAGACCGACTCTATATGATGCGGGCCTTGGACTCTAGATGGAGATGCGACCGGCAACACACAAATTGGATAGATTTCGGCCCGACACTATGAGTTACTATGGGCTATACGTCGCTAATAGAAACACAATCTCACTCGTCGTCCCAAGCGAGGGAAACGCAGATCGTGCACAGTTGAGGAACCGGCAGAGTTCAAGGGTAGTCGACTCACTTCCGGACTCGGATCGAGCCACGGGACGGGTCACTCTCACACTCACAGCGGTGACATGGACTCACGGGTTAGTTCCTATCGCACTCGGCAGCGGCCTAAGATCATATACTAAACTAGCAAATGAATGCCAAAGAGTTACGATCGTTACCTCCACACTCCCAGCGTGGGGAAGACAACCCCGGCCAATCTCGGACTCCCGGTTAACAAAATTTTACAGTAGTACAAAAGTTTGACCCACTCCACGCAGGGAGGTAACAGGTCACATGTGGGGCCCGGGAGTCACGACAATCGGGTTGACGGGCAGCATCTTGATGTCGTCCCTGCGGTGCCGAACCCGCATTTTGGTGCTGTCCGGACAGCGTGATCTACGGGTCCGTGGGGCCCACGGACCGCTCCAACCTCCGGCTCTGGTGGGGTGGGGCCGGCTGTGATGGGGACCCCTGGTGGCGCGCCTCCCTGGACGGTGGTCGGTCGGAAACACCGGTCGGAGACCGATCGGCTCCGATCTCCAAGCGGGGAAGTTGCTGCCCACGGACTTCTGCTTCTATTTTTCAGCGCGCGGTCCGGCAAGATCGGCCGCTGCGATCAATCCCGATGTCGGATCGAACCTCAGGAGGTACCGTTGGAAAGCTCTCTCGAAGTCCTTCAATCTAGGACCAAAGAGTTGAACTGGATCTGCACGGATCTGGACTTTGTTGATTTTTGAAGTGGCTGTTGGACAGTTCTCGAAATCTCAGAACAGCAGAGTAATTTCCTGAGAACTGCCTTTGACCGCGGGGTAGACCTCAGATTCAGGCTTTGAGCTCTTCCTAAAAGTTATAGAGGGCAGGGAGAGGAAAACGACAATATTTTTTGTGAAAGGTTTTGTTCAGATTTGGGTGGGGAAACGTATTTTAGACTGGCGGGTGGTCGGATCTGGACAGCAGGGGACTAAACAGATCTTGGGAAAAAGATGGAATTTCTAAAAATAGATGGAGGCCTGTGGAAATTCCACGAAAAATTGGGGATGTAGAGGAAGGTGGACAGAACTTCTAGTAAATTTGGGAGCTCCTGTAAAAATCAAAAAGTGGTCCGAAGATTGTAAACTCAGGGTGGGTGGAAATCAAAACTGAAAATAGATAGATCTGGAAGGAGAAGTTGGACGAAAATGGGAAATTATCAAACGAGTTCTGGAGGCCAAACCAATTTTTCTAAGAGGTGGTGGGAACCTCTGGACACCCCTTGAAAATTTCAGCTCAAGAGGAGCTCGTGGCTGAGATCAGAAAATCGTGGAGGGGAACTCTATCCTGGGTGGACAGAACACCGGCAACAATGGTGGCGGTGCGATGGCGGCACGTGGCGGCGGCGGCGATCACCGGAACTGATAGGGAGGGTTCACACCTCAAGAACACAGCCTTCCCAGCTGCAAAGGGGAGGGGGAGGAGAGAGGAGGAGGGTGCACCAGGCTGCTCCAAGAATTTCTTCCAATTCAAATGCATTAATTCTTCATAAATGGGAAATACAATGCATTTATATGAATTGCCAAAAGACTCAAACTACCCCTAGATCTAGGGTTTGGGGGAATAAAAAAAGATATAGAACTAATTAGTTCTAATACATATTTTAGCAAAAATAAAAATGGTGATAGTGAGAGGGGGGCGCCCCCTTGACCATGGGGTTAAGGTTGGTGGCCAACCTTGACATTTAAGCCCACTTGTCCCCCACTTGGCCCACCCTTCTAGAAGCCCACAATTGACATGTTGGCTGACCCCACATGGGCCCTGGGGATGAGGTGGATCAATGGGAGGAGGGGTGGGGGGCCCGTGGGACCCGGGTGGTCCCATTTTGCATATAAACCCTTATTACAATCCAAATTACAAACCGAATAAAGATAAATAAAAAATGCATTACACACAAATAAAGTCCCAGTAAATGTGATAAATGCCGAGACTCAAGGGGGAGTCTCCAGACTGTCTCCGAGCCAGATGGACGCCAAAGTGGCTCGGGTGTTGCTCCGCGTACGGTACCGGTGGCTCGGCATATCATGCTTCTCAATCGCGCGGGTGTCCGCACCAATTCTCCCCGGGTGGGAGAAACTTGACCCTGTCGAGTAAGGGTCGGCATCACTGTGGTACCGCTCCAGTAGGTCCGGATCAATCCGCTGCAACTCTCCATGGGTGATCCATGTATCCTCGGTGGCGGGCCGTCCTCTCCATCGCACTAGGTAGCGCGGGTAGGATCCACTCTTGGTAACTGTCACCTGCTCATCCAGTATATGATCTATATGCTCTCGCTGCCATGGAAAAGGGGCTGGAGGTGGACACTCAGATGTGGGATCACTCTCAATGGGAGGGGATGACTCGAAAGGCTCACTAGGGATCACCGTTGGGTCCCTATATGTAACTAGATCCGATACATTAAAAGTAGAGCTTATACCATATTCCTCGGGCAGGTCCACAACATACGCATTGGATCCAACGCGTTTCAACACTCTAAATGGACCGGCTCCGCGAGCTTGCAATTTCTTAACGGTTCCAGAGGGAAACCGTTCAGGTCTTACCCTGATCATGATATATTCACCCTCTTGGAACTCTCGGTGGTGTCGATGGGCATCGGCTAGCTCCTTATACCGTGCATTGCTGGCCTCAATGTGACGATGGATGTCATCATGCAAACTCCTAACATGCCTAGCAAACGACTCGGCAGACCCCGACACTCGAGCATGGATAGGCATGGGGACAAGATCCACTGGCTTCCTAGGCCTACGGCCTGTGACAATCTCGAATGGACTCATACCAGTAGACCTATTAACTGAATCATTATATGCAAATTCTGCCATGGGTAGAATGAGATCCCAATCCCCTATGCGGTCCCTGATAAGACACCTCAAAAGGTCATCCAGATTCCTATTGATCACCTCGGTCTGACCATCTGTCTGGGGATGATATGCAGTGGAAAACTTGAGGTGAGTACCCAACATATGCCACAGTGTCTTCCAAAAATAACTAGTGAATCTAACATCACGGTCAGACACTATGGTACGAGGCAACCTGAACTTACACACCACATGAGTAAGAAAAAGGTGGGCTACCCTCGAAGCATCCGAAGTCTTCGAGCAGGGAATGAAAAGGGCCATCTTCGAGAATCGGTCAACAACCACATAGACCGAATCATACTTCCTGGAGGTACGTGGCAATCCCAAAAAACAATCCATGCTAACATCCTGCCACGGGGCATCGGGCACGGGAAGAGGCGTATAGAGGCCCGAGCTTTGCTTCTTCATCTTGGCCGTAGCACATGTACGGCACTGAGCCACAATGTGAGCAACATCGTACTTCAAGCTCGGCCAATAAAATCTATGCTCAACTGTCTCAATAGTCTTGTTCCGACCAAAGTGGCCGGCTAGACCTCCCGCATATAGCTCCCAAACTAAGAAGTCTCGAACCGAAGTTCGGGGAACACAAAGTCTGCCTCCTCGAAAGAGGTAGCCCTCCTGAAGCACATAATCATCATATAGAGTCGGTCTCCCATGTCCGTCCCGCATCAGTCTTCCCCGCATAACAAAGTCTGTTAGACTGTCCCGCTCGGCAAGTAGCGCCTGCTCAGCCTTCCGAACGAGGAATAGATCCCACTTCCCCTGAAGGTTGAATCGCTTCATAAAATACATCAGATGCTTGTCTTTGGGATGGTCCACTCTGATGCGGGACAGACACGGGGACCGACTCTAAGTGATATGGACCTCAGACTCTAAATGCATACACGACCAGCAACATACGAGCATGAGAGACACTAGGCCCGACACAAAGAGCTCCTATGGGCTATATGTCGCTAACAGAAACGCAAGCTCACTCGTCGTCCCAAGTGAGAGAAACGCGGATCGTGCACGATTGAGGAACAGACAGAGTTAAGGGTAGTCTGACTCACTTCTGTGCTCGGATCGAGTCACGGGACGGGTCACTCTCTTACACACAGCGGTGACATGGACTCACGGGCTAGAACCCTACGCTCTAACAGTGGCATACGACCATATACTAGCTAAGCAAAGTAATGCCAAGAAGTTACGATTGTACCTCCACGCACCCGACTTGGGGAAGACAACCCCGGCCAAATCCGTACTCCCGGTTAACAATTATTACAGAGGTACAAAGGTTTTGACACACTCCACGTAGGGAGGTAATAGGTCACATGTGGGGCCCGAGAGTCACACGAATTGGGTGGACGGGTAACATCTTGAGGTCGCTCCGTCAGTGTCGAAACCCGCGTTTAGTGCTGTCCGGACGGCGCGATCTACGGGTTCGTGGGGCCCACGGTCCGCTCTGTCCTCCGTATCTGATGGGGTGGGTCCTGTAGTGATGGAGACCCCTGGAGGCGCGCCGCCCTGGATGGCGGTCGGGCGGGAACGCCGGTCGGAGGCTGATCGGCTCCGATCTCCAAGCTTTGGAGCTGCTGCCCACGGACTGGTTGCTTCTGTTTTCAAGCGCGCGATCCGGCGAGATCGGTTGCTACGATCACTCCTGACGTCGGATCGACGCACAAGAGGTACCGTTGGAAAGATCTCTCGAAGTCCTTCAACTCTGTGGGGCTCATAAAAATTCACCGGAGTTGTGCTTCTGATGGGCGATTTTAGAACCGACCTGTTCTCAGTTTCAGATCTGACTGGGTAGAAACTTAATTTCCAGAGAGTTGGCGTTGACCGTGGGGTAGACCTCCGATTCAGATCTCGAGCTCTTCATGAAAATTTTAGAGGGGAGAGAGAGGAAAATGGAAATAATTCTTATGACTGATTTGGTGGGGATTTGGATGGGGAAAGATATTTTATACTGGCGGGTGATCGGATCTGGATAGAAGCAGACAGAACTGAAGGGGATCTGAAAATGATTTTTAGAAAATAGGTGGAGGCCTTTTGAAATTCCACGAAAATTCTTGGGTGGAGGGGATGTTGCACAGAAGCTCCAGTAAAATTGGGGGCTCCAGGAAAAATCAAAAAGTGGGTCGTAGATGGGAAGATCAGGGTTGCTATCACAGTAGATAGAAACCTGACAGATCTGGAAGGAAAAGATGGACGAAAATGGAAAAATGGAAATCGGAATCTAAAGGCCAAACCAAATTTTCTGAAATGTGAAGGAAACCTCTGGGACTCACCCTGAAAGTTTGAGCTCAAGAAGGGTTCGTGGCTGGGTGCAAAAATTCGTAGAAGGGGGATATATCCTGGATGGACAGAACTCCGGCGAACACGACGGTGGTGCAATGGCGGCACGGTGGCGGTGGTGGCGGCAACGACGAGCTCCGGAACTGATAGAGGCGGCTTCACACCTCAGAATCACAGCCTTCCCAGCTGCTGAAGGGGGAGAGAGGAGAGAGAGAAGGGGGCGGCCCTTGCTTGCTCCAACAATAATCTAATTTTTTCATTCATTAATTCTAATCAAATAAAAATACAATCTATTTATATGAAATGATAAAAGACACTAACTATCCCTAGATCTAGGGTTGGGGAGGGGTACAATAGGGAGTCCACAATTTATTTCTCCCATGTGGTTTGGAGTCAAATAAAATAAAATTCAAAACCTATTAAATTAATGCAAAAGGGGGGGGACACCCCCTTGAATTAAGGAGAGATCTTGGAGATGCTCCCCCCTTTGTCCCCTCCTTTGGTCCCACCTTCTAGAAGCTCACAATGGAAGGTTAACTGACCCCACATGGGCCCTAGGGCTGAGGTGGATCAATGGGAGGAGGGATGGGGGGGCCCGTGGGACCCAGGGGTCCCATTTTGCACAAAAACCCTCCTTACAATTCATATTACAATCTGAATAAAAACACATTACACACAAATAAAGTCCTCATAAATATCATAAATACTAAGACTCAAGGAGGAGTCTCTAGACTGTCTCCGAGCCAGATGGACGCCGAAGTGGCTCGGGTGGTGCTCCGCGTATGGTACCAGTGGCTCGCCGATTCGTGCTTCTCGCTCGCTCTGATGTCCGCACCAATTCTCCCCGGGTGGGAGAAACTCGACCCTGTCGAGTAAGGGTCTGCATCGCTCTGGTAGCGCTCTAGTAGATCCGGATCTATCCGCTGCAAATCTCCACGGGTGATCCAAGTATCCTCGGTGGCGGGTCGCCCTCTCCAACGCACTAGGTAGCGCGGGTAGGATCCACTCATGGTAACTGTCACCTGCTCATCCAGTATATGATCGATATGCTCTCGCTGCTGTGGAAAAGGGGCTGGTGGTGGACACTCAGGTGTGGGATCACTCTCAATGGGAGGAGATGGCTCGAAAGGCTCACTAGGGATCACCGTTGGGTCCCTATATGCAACTAGATCCGACACATTGAAAGTAGAGCTTATACCATATTCCTCGAGCAGGTCCACAACATACACATTGGATCCAACGTGTTTCAACACTCTAAATGGACCGGCTCCGCAAGCTTGCAATTTCTTTACGGTTCCAGAGGGAAACCGTTCAGGTCTTACCCTGATCATGACATATTCACCCTCTTGGAACTCACGGTGGTGTCGATGGGCATCGGCTAACTCCTTATACCGTGCATTGCTGGCCTCAATGTGACGACGAACATCATCATGCAGACTCCTAACATGCTTAGCAAAAAGAAAAACACACGGATGCACACACGACCCTAAACAACCCTATGCGGTTAGTCCGACTCATGGATTTGCAAAGGTGGATCAGGACACCCGAATGTGTGCCATGCATACACTAGATGCAACCGGTGGTTGGCGGAAAGTGGGACTCCTAGACATCCTACTTTGTCCCTAGCATGCGGCTGCCCATTGGATTTGGGAGGGCTAGGAGGGCCGGATGTAGGTGTATCGGGCTTGGATGTGAAAGGATTGGGAGATCTAAAACTACCTTTGTCAACACCCCTAGATGTAGGTAAGGCATGCCATGTTCCCCAATCATCGGACCTATTGCTATGTGGAGGTTGATTGGCCTGAGTGGGAGGGGTGTGGTAGTGGACTCCCTCGAAGAAGTGAAGTATATATGGTGGGTCAAGGGGCCCACTATGGAATGGGTCAAAGGGATCAAAGAAGGTATGACCCCTTGTGGTGGGTTCCCACAAGTCACAGTCCCATGTGTAGAAGTCTTGAAGGTGTGGATGGTCACCTTCATGCATTGTGGCGGGAGGGACGGTGATCGTAGGTAAGAAGTATGATTCCTCCCTCGGACAAAAGGGTATGAATTCGGGCTCGGCCAGCATGGGGAGGAATAAGAGGATCTCCGTGGTGACCCAACCCATGGTGCACACGGAGGTAATGGACCCTAAGGCGGATGGGTGAAGCTAAGACTAGTGGGTTGGTCGAAGCTTCGGGCCAAGGAGTGCGTCAACTGTCATTGTGAGTCTAATCCCATAACAAGCTCATCCAATGTGTCAATATGGTGACTAGATCGGAATGTGGTATTGTAAGACCCCAGAATTTATGTAAATAATTTTTGAATTTATAAATAATTTTCTAGAATTTATAAAGGCCTAAATGTATTAATAAATGGGTTATTAAATTAATAAGTCATTAGAAGGCCCATTTGTGTTAAATAATTAACCAAATCCATTTAAATAAAGTCCAAAAGGTTTAAGGACCAAGCCCATTAAGTTTGGCCCATATTCTAGAAGGTTATTAAGTCTATTCACATATTTTAAGGATAAATACTAATTATCTAAGATAATTATATGGATAAACGAATAAAAGAGTTTTATTAAATTGAAACTCTATACACGTTGACTGTAACGGTCCATCGGGCGACCGCCACAGCCAGGTAACGCGCCTGGACACGACCGTTACATGCTGCAAGTTCTGTGAGTCAAAGAACTCCCAAAAAGATTGAAACTTTGGGATCTTATCAACTAGGGATCGACTTGGGAAGAGTTATAACATTACTAAGGACTCTTAGGGATTTGATTCTGGCAGATTAAGGATTCTAGAATCGATCTAATCTTCAAACTCTAGCCAAAACCCTATAAATAGGACCTAGTTCTAAACTGAGCAACCCTTACTTTTGCTCGCGTGGAATCAAGGTAAGGAGTCATAATTTCGGGTAAGTTCTTTAGAAACTTATGTTTATAATACATTAGACTAATAGCTCTCCAAATTTCGTGCTAGGAGACCAAGCAACCAAGGAGTTAGAGCCCAAGGAAGTTGCTGAAAAGTCACAGGAAGAGGAGAGCTAGGGCACATTTTTCAACCCTAAATTGGAAGTTTAAAACCAAGTTAAGAGGTAGGTTATCTCATGAACGGCAAAAATAACATGTTAGGGATAAAAACCCTCTGATTTTGTTTGATTACATGCACTTTAGCTCATGAATTTCATGTTTTAGTAGAATCATGCATACGCAACTATTCTTAACCCTAATTGCATTGAAAAGGAACTTCCTTGTGAAATTCACTAGAACCCATGCATGATATTAGTTTAGCTTTCATTCTATCATGTGGGAAGTTATATGTATATGATTTTCAGACATGATGTGAGTTGAAACTTAGGTCATTATTATCTGTTGCTGTCAGCAGAGGCTCTAACGGATCATGGTAGGACCGTCACGTGCATGTAACGGCCTTACGACAGACCGTCACACACTCTGTTATGTTTTTATTTCACTGTTATCTCTAACGCACCTGGACAGGAGCATTACATTACTGTAACGGCCCCCTGATAGACCCTCACAGACACTGTGATGCACTCCTGTTAGACCGTTAGACTTTGTGTTCTGTCAGCCCATGACAGAATAGTAACCAGTTAAGTTAACTTATAAATAAGCCTAGTTAGCTGAGTTTTGACATGTTATTATGCTTTTAAGTTTACTTACTAATTCATATCGGAATCTACATGATCTAGGCATCTTGAACTATTTTAAGTTATGTTAATTTCATTGGCCAAAACTTATAGCTTTGTATTCTAATCATGATTTTTCAAATATTGTAATGACGGAGTTTCCTCATGGTTTCACAATGTTACACATTCTTCCTCTATCTATAGAGTCATTCTTTAAGTACATGGCACATATTCCGGTATGTTGTCCATTAGTTAACTTTGCACTATAGGAACATTATTCTTGGACATGAGGACCTCTCTATTGGATATTCCGTCCAATGGACTAAGAAATCTTGTTTCAAGGCCTCCGTAATTCTTCGCGAGCCTGGGATTTCCACTAGGACGCCGAGTTGGTTGTACCATTAAAACCCATTGATTAGATTACACTATCGATGTTTTCTGGTTGTCAGTAGTGTAACGGCCTAATCCTAAACCGTCAGGCCATGTAACGGCCCAATATACGACCGTCACATTCATCTGAGTTCGATATCTTGATTCTGGACTCAGACCACTGTAACGGCCTAATCCTGGACCGTCACATCATGTAACGGCCTAGTACACGACCGTCACACTGCTTGAGTATTTTAACCCAAGGTGGACCAAGGGTTGATATTCCATGGTTTCTAGATGACCCTTGATAATCTAGAACTTATCATATTGCTTAATAGACTAAATATAATGAATGAAAGTTAAGAAATATACCATTATGCTACCTATTTATTTTATGAGCATAACATTGTTTAATGTCATTTTTGATTCCTCATATTCAAATTTAAGCGTTCATTCATTGAATTATTGTTATCATAAGCTTATTGAACTTATTACATTTTTGGCCATATTGTTACATGCGTGGAAGTAACTTGATTTATACTTGAAGATGCGATCGAGCACTGATTATGTTCAAGGGCTCTATGCTAGTCCCCTCGGCTGATTGTCGAAAACATACTATTTTATAAACCATGGGGTATGATGCTACTGGCGTCGCATTGCGCTGGGAGTACTTTCTTTATAAATAAGTGAAAATCCACGGCACGACATGACATTCTTGTACATGACTTTCTTGCTTGATATTCCACAGAAATTCACGAAGTACTTACTCATAAGCAAAAGATACTGGAGTGATGATTAGGTGGCTTGCTAGTACATTCTCGATACATTCTTGAAAGGCCAATGTCATGTTCTGGTTACATTCTTACTAGTTCATACTTGCTCTCATTCTAACTTACTTGATCATCTGGTTACTTGGTTTAATCGCATGATTGATTGCATTCGCATGATTTTTACCTTATTCTTTAGAGCTAAATTGTTAATCACTTTAATAGTGCCTTCATGTTGATGCGAAAATACCTACTGGGCAAGTGTGCTCATTACCTATTTTCCAATCTTTTCAGGAGATGGAAGTGATTCGGATTCGGATTCGGGTTATTCAAGTAGCGGGTCCGAGAGCGAATGAAAGTATTGTCAAGATGAGAGTGCAGACTTAGGAAAGTCTAAATTGTTTAGATTGAGTCTATGTAATTTTCCTATTTCTTGAGTCTAGTGCATAATGGAAATTGAATTAGTGGATGTATTTGAATATTTGATTATCAATGAAATAACGTTGGAGTTTGAATATATATATATATATATATATTGTGCAATTGTATCTTTATGTGTGATTGTCTTGCGCTCTGATTGTTCTTGCTCGCAAGAGACTTACCATGCCGGCTGTTCGCGCTCCCTGAGTTAGTCTTCTACTGTAATAAAGGCTCAGGGCGTGACAAGTATGGAATCAGTTGACCGGCAGTAATGGTAGGGTGGGGGTCCATGGATGGGTAAGGAGACGGGACCAAGCCATCCTTGAGCCAACTAACAAGCGGCTAGGCTATGAAAAGCGTACCCGTTAGAAACACGGGTGGCTCGGGCTTTGGTGGCTCCAAATGAGAGGACTCCGAAATAAGATCGGAAGGTGAGTGTGATGGTAATGGAGCTCTCATGGGTGGGGAAGACCATGGGTAGGCTGTCCGACCGGCTTAGGAATCGACTGAGAGGTAGAGGCTTGCCGAAGGGCGGCATCTGCTCGCCGAATGGCGGCATCAAACCAGGCCTCGAAAGGCTCGGCCTCAAGAGCGACCTGATAACACTGCGCCAGAGAGAACACGTCGCGAATAAGACATTCATACCGGAAATGAAGCCGCAAACTTCTCCGGAACTGAGAGGAAGTCGTGGTGCTCTCGTTTCCAAACCGGTACACTGCGAAGTCCCTAATGTACTCGGACACGGACTTGTCGCCTTGGACGGGTTGGCATGGGTTGGCCATAGTTGCCAAAGGATGGGAACAGATCCCTAGGAATGGACATGCAAGGTCATTTTTTAGTTTTTATTTTATAAGCAAAATGTTATGCCAACTAATGCAAGCACCTAGACACGACTTAGAATGAGATGCAAATGCAAAGTTGAAATGAGACTCGACTACAACCTAGACACAACCAAGACTCGGTACGTTGGCGGAGTTACGGGATCCAAAGATCCTCTTGCGCAAGTGTGCGGTCTTCCCGATAGGCGTAGCCTAACATTCGGACAACACCTTTTAATATACCGAATAAAGGTATGCGATGCAACCTTGGACCGACTTAAAATTAGACTCGACTTAAATGACCCTTTTTTATATTTTTGTTAAGCATTGATGAATGACTACCCTAGACTCAACTGTCTCTGATACCAAACTGATGCGGGACGGACACGGGGACCGACTCTAAGTGATATGGACCTCGGACTCTAAATGCATACACGACCAGCAACATACGAGCATGAGAAACACTAGGCCCGACACTAAGAGCTCCTATGGGCTATATGTCGCTAATAGAAACGCAAGCTCACTCATCGTCCCAAGTGAGGGAAACACGGATCGTGCACGGTTAAGGAACCGATAGAGTTAAGGGTAGTCTGACTCACTTCCGTGCTCGGATCGAGTCAAGGGACGGGTCACTCTCTTACTCACAGCGGTGACATGGACTCACGGGCTAGAACCCTACGCTCTCACAGCGGCATACGACCATATACTAGCTAAGCAAAGTAATGCCAAGAAGTTACGATCGTACCTCCACGCACCCGACATGGGGAAGACAACCCCGGCCAAATCCGTACTCCCGATTAACAATTATTACAGCGGTACAAAGGTTTTGACCCACTCCACGCAGGGAGGTAATAGGTCACATGTGGGGCCCGGAAGTCACGCGAATTGGGTTAACGGGCAGCATCTTGAGGTCGCTCCGTCGGTGCTGAAACCCGCATTTAGTGCTATCCGGACGGCGCGATCTACGGGTTCGTGGGGCCCACGGTCCGCTCTGTCCTCCGGATCTGATGGGGTGGGTCCCGCAGTGATGGAGACCTCTGGTGGCGCGCCGCGCTGGATTGCGGTCGGGCGGGAATGCCAGTCGGAGGCCGATCGGCTCCGATCTCCAAGCTTTGGAGTTGCTGCCCACGGACTAGTTGCTTCTTTTTTCAGGCGCGCGATCCGGCGAGATCGGCTTCTGAGATCACTCCGGACATCGGATCGACGCACAAGATGTACCGTTGGAAAGCTCTCTCGAAGTCCTTCAACTCTATGGGGCTCATAAAAATTCACCGGAGTTGTGCTTCTGATGGGCGATTTTAGAACCGACCTGTTCTCAGTTTCAGATCTGACTGGGCAGAAACTGAATTTCTTGAGAGTCGGCGTTGACCGTGGGGTAGACCTCCGATTCAGATCTCGAGCTCTTCATGAAAATTGTAGAGGGGAGAGAGAGAAAAACGGAAAAAAATTTTTTTGGCTGATTTGGTGGGGATTTGGATGGGGAAACATATTTTATACTGGTGGGTGGTCGGATCTGGACAAAAGCTGAGAGAACTGAAGGGGATCTGAAAATGATTTTTAGAAAATAGGTGGAGGCCTTTTGAAATTCCACGAAAATTCTTGGGTGGAGGAGATGTTGGACAGAACCTCCAGTAAAATTGGGGGCTCCAGGAAAAATCAAAAAGTGGATCGTAGATGGGAAGATCAGGGTTACTGTTACAGTAGACAGAAACCTGGCAGATCTGGAAGGAAAAGATGGACGAAAATGGAAAAATGGAAATCGGAATCTAAAGGCCAAACCAAATTTTATGGAACGTGGGGGAAACCTCTGGGACTCACCCTGAAAGTTTGAGCTCAAGAAGAGTTCGTGGTTGGGAGCAGAAACTCGTGGAAGGGGGATCTATCCTAGATGGACAGAACTCCGGCGAACACGACGGTGGTGTGATGGCGGCACGGTGGCGGCGACGACGAGCTCCGGAACTGATAGAGGAGGCTTCACACCTCAGAATCACAGCCTTCCCAACTGCTGAAGGGGGAGAGAGGAGAGAGAGAAGGGGGCGGCCCTTGCTTGCTCCAACAATAATCTGATTTTTTCATTCATTAATTCTAATCGAATGAAAATACAATCTATTTATATGAAATGGTAAAAGACACTAACTATCTCTAGATCTAGGGTTGGGGAGGGGTACAATAGGAAGTCCCCAATTTATTTCTCCCATGTGATTTGGAATCAAATAAAATAAAATTCAAAACCTATTAAACTAATGCAAAAGGGGGGGATACCCCCTTGAATTAAGGAGAAATCTAGGAGATGCTCCCCCCTTTGTCCCCTCCTTTGGTCCCACCTTCTAGAAGCCCACAATGGAAGGTTGACTGTCCCCACATGGGCCCTAGGGCTGAGGTGGATCAATGGGAGGAGGGATGGGGGGGCCCGTGGGACCCAGGGGTCCCATTTTGCACAAAAACCCTTCTTACAATTCAAATTACAATCCGAATAAAAACACATTACACACAAATAAAGTCCTCATAAATATCATAAATACTAAGACTCAAGGGGGGGTCTCCAGACTGTCTCTGAGCCATATGGACGCCGAAGTGGCTCGGGTGGTGCTCTGCGTACGGTACTTGTGGCTCGCCGGTTCGTGCTTCTCGCTCGCTCTGGTGTCCGCACCACACTCTATAGCCATCATGGCGATCATATTTGAAGGAGTCGCTCCCGATGATTAATAGGCGGCCAGTATCTACTGTCTCGGTCTCTGAATCAGAAGACTCTGCAACTATGACCAGCTTATCGTGGCCACTGTCCAGAGAATCAACGTTCCTCCAGGTTACCACAGCACGGGAGGAGGAAGGAGAATCAGATGCCATGGTATCTGCACCAAAGAAAACACAAAAGAAAATAAACAAGGTCAGAAAAGAGTTGTTGGAAACAAAATTCTGACAAAATTCCAGCAGAGTCTCCCCAGCCCGGGAGCTTGCCAGAAGAAAGCGGGAATACATCCATTAAGGGACAGTCCCTGAACAGGCCGTGGGTGTCACACCGGGGCCGAACAGGACACCCAGGGTTGTAGCTCCGAGGACAAGCCTACTAAGAGCCTCCCGGGGCCTGAAAAGAGGGTGTTTGAATCCCCTGAATCGAAAGAATGGAGCCCTCCCTCACTAGCTCTCACCACCACCACCGCCGTCACGAGACTCAAAGAAGAGGACGCTCGCCACCGTGGGAAGAGAGGAAGAGAGGAGAGAGAAGCTCAGGTTGTAAATGAAATGGAATGAGAAGAAAGAGAAGAAAGAGAGAATATATAGGGGGGCCTCAATGGGTCTAATATGGCACGCTAAAAGGGCGCGCCGTTTTAGCCCTTGTCGCCCAAATTCAAAATCGAAAGGGTGCGCCATTTTAAGGCCCCTATGCCAGATTAAGACACGCCCAAAAGGCGCGCCGTTTTAACAGTCGAAGCCATGGCCGCGCCGTTTTAAGGCCGCTATGGGGTCGTGCCACTCCGACGGCATCTCGACTGCACCAAACAAATACTATGTGCTAATCATACAAAGAATATGCTCAGTCTGGGTACATCCGCTAGTCCCGCGCCACTCATTCCTCACTTGCAACACCCGCAGTTGGGGGCATTTGTTGACACCCGAAATATGATCAATGGCAATCACGCCCGAGCGACAAAAAGAATGCGGCCCGCTGAAGCGCAAAAGCCAAAGGAAATCAATGCCCAAGGGTCCTCTAGGACCGTTGAAGCCTTAGGTCATTTGACGAGAGCTTCAGGGACTCCACCTCCGGATGGTCAAAAGAAATCTACAGCAAACCGACATTGCTGTGCAGCCTACCCAACAAACCAGTATCGACTCGGTCATGCTAAACAAACCCCATCCATCGTTCGATCAAGACAAGAATGTACCCGGTGGTTTGCCACCTGACAAGAAACCCTCCTGAGGTAAAGAAATGTCTCTGGCCCCTCAGAACAAGGTGCCGAAGGCTATATCAGCGAAAAACTTGGGTAGCCCTGCGTGGGTACGTCATCTTACCAAACAGGTCTATTGGTGACCAAATAGCTGCCCAGCCAAGGCGAAAGCACTTTGGATGGTGATTCACTCCCTGGGAACGTTACGAGTACAAATATAGTCGGCCCGATAGCACAGATCATAATGCCGAAAGCCGTATCAGCTGGAAACCCGAGTGGCCAAACTAAAGGCACGCTGGACGCTGGTATTGGCCGTTCAGTGGCCTGAAGGCTTTCCCGATGCTTCTCATGGCGGTTCCGTAAGACCACGATGAGATGAAAGAGCAAGCTGACTCCCAGGGTAGGTCTGAGACTCGCGGGCCAAGTCCTGCTCAAACAAGCACGACAGGGGGATTAACCCGGCACGCCCCCAAACCGGCGCGCTCCCCCTTGAACCGGCGCGCTCCCTGAACCAGCGCCCTCCACGGCGCGCAAAAGGCCATGCCATTAACTGATGCGCCCATCCTCCGCGCCGGGTGAGGCAATGCCAGTTAAAGGCTATAAAAGCAGGGTTTTCGAACAAAGAAAAAAAGAGAAACAGAGAGGCCAGGAGGAGAAAAAAGAAGAAGCAGTGAGACGAAACGGAGAGAGTAGGAAGAAAGAGAAATATGAGAGTAGAGACTTGGGGAGAAAGAAAGGGTGAGAGAGGTCTTCCTAAGCCGCTGTCTGCCATTCTTTGATGGAGGAGAGAGATCCAGTGCAACGAGGGAGAGCCCCCATTACGATACCCTATTTTCGCTGCGAAGAACGGAGGTTGGGCGTCAATTGTGCTCTTCAATCATCTTCCCCTCTTTTCTATCCATTTTTTTTTACCATGGTGATCTGCATGTAAATGGGCGATGATATGAGCCTGTATCCCCTTTTATTTTTTTTTCTTAGTTTAGCCCTTGGCTCCATCCCTTTTTTTTATCTTCTGATGCATGGATGTAATGGGACGGTTCTGTGTGACAACGCCAAGCCGAATGTAATATTTTGTTATTTCCTAAGCTATGTCTGAATTCTTCCTCTTTCTCTACGGCATTCACTTCCACACTGTTCATCGTCGTCTGGCTTCTTCTATTGATGCCAAGGACGCCATAAGATAACCAAGGGCTACAGTAATATCACCCCTTTCCCAGGACTCTCTCAGTGTGGTAGCTGCATCGAATGCACCGTATACTCCTCGTGGGTTTTATCACCGGAGACACATGTATATGTGCATCTCCGTTCACCCCCTAGGGATTGGCTCCCCCATCATCTCTCCGTTCACAGTCATGAACCAGAGAGAATAGGGTCACCCCTACAATCTGGGCACAGGGCCGTTTAATATGGTCAATTTTCTATATACCACCCGCCAATTGCTTGAGCATTTGCTTATTACATTCTCAGTGGTTCATCGGCTCCCAGCTGACTCCTAAGTGTTAACTAATTAACCTCCTTCTGTGCCTAACCCATCGCCAATGGTGTAGTGGATGAATAACGTATCACTGTGACTTCTTTATCCCGAGAAGGATGGGGGAAAGGTCTGCCCAATGTGGCCTGTGCCCCGTTCCAACCGCATGGGTAAAATTGAGGGTTTAATGCAAATACCGTGTCTTCTCTCGACAGTTATGATTCACTGACCGGGGAGAGGGGACATCCCCATCAAACGCTCACGCCACTTTCCTTCTGAATCACCACAAGGTTATAGTATCCCGCCCTCATGCGGCGTGGAGTCCTACAAGCCATCTAAGGTGAATAGGAATGGGTCTTTTGACCCGACACTAAATCCACATTCCTCTGGGAATGGTGGTGGCTGTAGGTGAGGAACCTTTTGTAGGCTAGCCCTCGAGGTTTTCTTCCCATTCTGGCCGTCTCTTTGAACAGTACCTTTGGCCCATGGAGCATTAGTGCCCCTTGTAGGCTAGCCCTCGGGGTTTGCATCCATCTGGGTCCGCCGGTCACCGTTTGCCTTCCCGGCTTTAAGGAGCTTACCCCAGTTTCTGTGGGAATGTCTCTACTTTCCCCTTGCAACCCTCGGGGTACAGGGAGCTGCTGCCGAATTTTTGTCTGAATACTTAGGCTGAATCATCATGGAACCTTAGTTCTGAGAGCTGCAAACCTACTTTGAACTGAGAATGGACTGTGGTTGAGTAGGAACCTCGCACAAGTCTTGATTTGTCATATCTGCAGAACAACTAGAATTTGAATTCATTCACTGATGAACCTTAATTAACATCAAAAGGTTGAACAAAATCACAATGTAACTCAACAGTTCAAACAAATTAGAATTCAGCTCCAAACCGGCACACCCTAATCCAGTGCCTACCCCCACCGTGCCATCTTAACCCTACACTCAAAAGCCATTTCAACCCCATTGGCCCTAAACTGGCACGGCCTTATTCGGTGCGCCTGTCCCCCCACCGCCCCGATGGGACCACGCCGTTTAACCCCCTTTCCTACGCTGCCCCACGCCGTTTTAAACCTATTCCTACGCTTCACTACGCCGGATCAGATGCCAACTCCTCCCTCTGTGTCGTTTTAAACACCCGTTCTATCCTCCATCTTCCCATCATACTCAGCTCCGGGGTGCTCGATCACCAATTAACCAATAAGAATCTCAGTTAGCTTTCATCTGTTAGCTGCTTTGAAATCAATTCTATCATACATTTATATATGCGCATGCATGCCTACTGTGTATTTGTCACTATCTCAAACCTCGGTATATTAAATGGTGATCTACTGAAGGTCAAACTAGCTTTGACTGAAAGCTCCCACTACGCGTGATGGTGGTCTTCGGACCTACGTCCTCCGCTACGTATCGAGGGTTTCGGATATTGAATGGAATTGAACTACATGTCCGAGCTTGTATTTGGTTCCCGCATTGCAAATTATCATTCTTGCTGGTTTACTTATGCCTGCATATCTATATAGCCCCCGGTGGCCCGTTATCTTGGCAATTAATCAAGAGTTTTCCTCTTTTTGGAGATATAATTAACGTCATAGCCTTTATGGTATGACGGATTGCCGGTCCCGATGCGGACTTCACTTTCGTCTGACAAATTCAGATCGAGCGCACAATAAACTTGTCACTTAGTGACTTGCACGCCCACATAATAAACAAATAAATCAAACAAATTCAATAAATTATAATTAATTAATAAATAAATGAAATATTTAATAAAATCCCATCCCCACACCACCCCGCCATAGCCATGGCCTAACTTTGCCTTGGGCCAACAACCTTCCGAATTCGACCTATTTCTATCGGGATTCATCCCGCTCCTATCATCATCAGACATCAAACTTGTTATATTCTCGACAGACATTTTCTTTAATATCATTCATACTTTCGTTGAGCTTCCAACTCAGAATACTTTCCGAGCACGGAGCATGCGATGAGCAAATGAACAGGCTTAAATGCCCTCGCCCTGACACGGGAAATTCTGATATGTTTTCAAATTATCCATTCTCTTTTATTAATTCAAATTTTAAGTTATAGGGCGCCTCTTCTTGACGACTAATCAAGGGTTTTCTCCCCTTTGGGGAGATGTAATTAACGTCGTGACCTTTATGGCACGGCGGGTTTCGGTCTCGACACGCTACCCACTATCGTCTGATTAGTCAGATGACGCACATCAGCGGCTCCAGATCACCTTGGTCTTCAGAGTTCGAATAAACCGTCACATTGTGGCTGGCACGCCTACGCACTAATAAACGAAACAGATAAATAAATACATAAATAAAATAAATATATAGATAAAAAAGTGTGTCCACAGTGCGTCGACCTAACTAGTGTTCCAGCATGCATTAACAACCGCCAGAAGCTAGTAGCAACAATAGTGCAAGCAACAGCTAGTAGCCAGCAGTTCCAGGAGCATTTTACAAGAGTGCGTCGACTCACCTCACTAGGTGCGTCGACACATAATGGTCTGACTCGCAGACCAGCACGCAACAGCCAGCATAGGGGGTGAGGTGAGTCGACACACCCCACTAGGTGCGTCGACACACTTGAAGCTCATTTGACAGATCTGTCGACTCAATCGATTGACCTGAGATCGTCCGTACAAACACGTGGGTCTTCAAGTAGTCACATGTTTACTTACTCCAAGTCAATGGCACACACCTCCAGGACACGTGGCTCGAGGTCTGAAAAGGTCCTAGGACAAAGATCCTTCTTTTTTATCATGGGACAGTCAGATTATTTTTTGTGAAAAGGACATGTTAGAAAATAGTTATGGAAAAACATCACTTTCCATGTTTTCCTCTCGATAAACGTGGACCAATCAGGTGGGAGCTTCTAAAAAGGAACCAATCACAAAACTGATTGGGAAAAAGGGACTTTCCATGTTTCTATAAGGATGGACCAATCGTGTAGCAGCATCTAAAAGAACCAATCACAAAATAGATCTGAGAAAGAGGCACTCTCCATGTCTCTCGTCTATAAATATCGACCTATCGTCTTAAGAACAAGTGGCGCAGGACAAAGCTGGTAAGAGGCTCTGAAGCTTGTTCGATCTGAAGTCCTCAGCATTAGGCGCCCTGACCTTTATGAAGAACATCTGAGAAGTAGAAAAAGAAGAGCAGCCCTTCAGCAATTTGCCTGAGCGACCCTAGCACTGAGAAGAGAATCTGAAAGAGAGAGAAGAGAATCTTCCTCCCCGAGTTTGTGTGCGGCCACTGAGCAGAGAAGCACACCGGTTTTCAGACATGAGTCCAGATCTACATATTCAGCTTCAAGACTTCGATCTGAAGCTACACTTTCGTTTCTTAGTTTTGTGCTTTTCTTTTCAAACTTCACATTCGTGTTTCCCGTGTATGGGGCTGGTTTGATAGCATTTTTCCAGTACTCTATTTTAGAGACCAGAGTGGGCTTTGGCTGATTTGCAGCTGTGTGTGTGTGGATGAGGAGCTTGTTCCTCGTGCAAGCTATTTGTCAGCTTCTGTGACACTTGTTGGGGTTTGTCCCCGTATGTTGCGGTATCTTTACAGCGTGTTTTTCTTTTGGGATTTGTCTCCGTGTGGTGCTGCACCTTTGCAGTGTAATTTTATTTTGGGGTCTATCCCCGTGTGGTGTTGCACCTTTGCAGCGTGTGTGTGGGGCTCGTCCCCGTGTGTGGCTGTGAAAACAGCGTGTGTGTGTGTGTGGGGTTCATCTCCGTCAAGCTGTGTATTAGCGTTTGTTGGGACTTGTCCCCGTCTGTGTTGCTGCATTTGCAGCGTAGAAAGCTTCACCGAGTTTGGTGAGGGGTGGACGTAGGTCTGCTGGATAACAGCCGAACCATCTTAAAATCTCTGTGTTCATATCTGAATGTCTGTGCATTTGTCTATTTCCTCTATATTCAATCACAGGTTCAAGCAAACACTATCATACACACTAAGTTGTTTACGCCGCTACACACACTAAGTGTTTGATAGATCTCTCCTCTGTAGTGCAGCAGATCCTTCTGTCTGCCAGAATTTCAGATTATTTTATCAAGCCAGTCAACTCTTCACTACGTCAATATGATTCATAAAGAATCTAAATCTCGCTCCAATGTTTCTAAGCGTCATTGGTGAATCCGTTGTATGCTGAAACCAGAGCTTCATCTGGTTAAATTTTTTAACAGAACATAATTAATTCACCCTCCCTCTTAATTACGGTTGCACCAAGGGATCCAACAAGGGAGAGGTGGGGGTGGGCTGTTTGTCAGAGAGGGAGAGGGGGGCAACGAGGGGTGGGGGGTCACCGCTAGCCAGAGGGGTAGAGAGGGGCCGAGATGCATGGGTGGGTGAGAGGGTGGTAGTGCGAGCTCGCCAGAGTTCACTGGAGGTAGGGAAGAGGGGCCACAAGTGACATCTCTCTCTCTCTCTCACACACACACATACACAAGGTCATTTTGGATATTTTACATGTTTAAACTATTTCTTTGTCAGACTTGATGGCTTAGGAACCATGGAAGTATAATGGGATATTGGTGTGAATATGTGAAAAATAGTGGAATAAATATAAATATGATATTTATAAGAGTATAAATGTAATACTCCCAAAAAAATACTAAACCAAAGAAAATTAACGTCGACGCTCCGCTCGCTGGAGGGTTCGTGTAGGGGACAGGTGCGGCACGTGGCGATGGGACGCGGAAGAGTGCATCGGGTGGGGGCGTGGGGGGAAGGGGGTGGGTTCCTGTGCTGTGGATGTGGACGCCTGGTCTCGGGAGCCGAAGGCATGACCTCCTCTGCGGGTGCGCCCTTCAGCTTCTGTCAGAGGCGCGCGTGGCCAATTTGTAGTGTGTGTCCGCGGTTTTAGAAGATTAGAGAGAAAAGTGAACTTTTTTATAAAAAAACATTTTCCCAAAATTAGCGAGTGTCCAGTACTGCATGTGTGTTCAACTCATGGTGCAAGTGTGTTATAGTTGATCAATTCCGCGGGGCCACAAGAACCTGACCAGTTTGTCATGAATGTGCTATAATTGCGCACGTCATAATGTTATATATGTCTCTCTCGGAGGTGCTCAACCTTGGCCCACTAGATGAATTATATATATATATATATATATATATTGAGCATTTCTATAAACGTAGACTGTCTTGGCCTAAATCCCTGGTCATAAGAAATTAAATTGAATGATCAACGAAAAACGACGAGAAGCGTGGGGTTCATGATCTCCATCCACGTTGTCAATTCCAGACTCGCAACCTAGCTAGTTCACTGCATGCATGCATGCATGTGTAGCTATAACAAAACTGTATGCATGTTTTACAAGAGAACTTCTTGTGACCCCAGTCGTAGGACTGCTCAATCCCTAAATCTCACCTTAATTTCTTTGTCGCAGGGGTCTGCTCGACCGTTCGCCAATTTTAACTTGAATTTGTTATAGCGTTCCGGATTCTTTGAATTCAATGGTTTTATTAACAGCGAAAACACTACTTAAATTTACAGATCGGCAGTCGTCAATTTAAAATAAGGTCCGGATTCCCTTGTAAAATGAATTATACTGGTTTTAGATTTTAGTAATATTTTACGGCCATGTAAAGTGTAAACAAGAATTTTAAAAAAATTATGTAAGTTTTACATCATTCCAAACAAAATTAAAAAATGAAAATTATCTCACATAAAGTGACCTTCTATCCGACCTGTTGCTTAATATGCAACAACAATGGGGGGGAGAGAACTTGTCCACCAGTCCTTTGGGCTCCGGCCTAGCTCCGACACGCCATGCTTTTATAGAAAGTTTTATACTTCGCCTTCAATTCTACATGTATATATCTTCTTTTTTTTCAAACTAACGATATCGGTCATCCAACACGAGCACCCAAACTAATTTGGTCATTCAGAACTTATATATTACCTCACGTACGTTATATATATATAGGGGGGGGGGATATTATCCGAACCCGTTTCAGATCAGAAAGGGGTGGAATCGGATTCTAATTAAGGTCTTTGCTCCCCGCGACTTGGGTACCACCGCTCCTGGATCTGATCTTTTTCATTCCTTTACAATACCTTAAAAAAAATACAGCGTTCGAAATATATGTATATATATCTCTTTTCATTATATATACATATATATATAGCCCCGCCTCTCATGCAGATGTATATCGAACATGAATGGTATGGGAAGAGAGTACCCAGGCGAGACTAGAAGTAGTATTGTGCCTTCTCGTAATGCCCATTTTCCTGCACGCAGGTGCCAGGTGGATTACACCATGCGTTCAGAGGATCCATCCGAACTCCAGAAGTGGTGTGCCATGCGTCCATAAATAAAATCCGCATATATGACGTATTTCTTCCTCCCACGACTTCTACGGTGATGCGTAGAGTAGATTGTTGCAGCAGTCATAGTGAAATGGACATAAAAATGAAGAAAACAATATTTTATTAAAGAAAGATTATAAGTACAAAAAGATCTTGTACAATGTAAAAGGGAGGTGGAAGAGGAATAGACTTAGAAAAAATTTGAAAAGTTAGTGAAATGGGTTGAGACCTTTTGGATCACTTCTACACTTCTTTGATATTCCCAAGGGTGCGTATGTGGTGATATTTATAACCTTTATAAGAGGTCTGAAACTTTTTCTAGACGTTTTTTATGCTCCGTCATTTTAGATATTTCTTCTCTAATATTCTCTCTCTATGAGTGTTTCTAGACTTCTCTCTTTTTACTGCCATTCTAGAGCCTTTTATATAGGGGTGTCAACGGGTCGGATATGGGTCAGATCTTTTATGATCCGAATCCGACCTAAATCTAAATTAAAGTAATGTTTCGAATTCGGATCTAATCCGAATCCGACCTAAATCTAAATTAAAGTAATGTTTCGAATTCGGATCTAATCCGAATCCAAATTTTAATTTTCAGATTCAGATCTAAATCGAAATATCTATTATGTACATTTTTAATAGATAATGAGTCAATGGATCCCAATTTACATGTTGGGTTGAAAAAATCTGGAGCAACATAATCAGCAATTCCTCAAAATGTCTGGAAGGACAACCAGTAGGGCCAAGCTTCCAAATCACTGCTGTGGAAGTCCACTAGTTTATGAAACTAAGAAAAACATAAGATCTGAGAGGTAACTCACAAAAGAGGAAGAGCAGGAGATTTCAGAAATCCTATAGATCCAGAATTTGTGTCTGTAACCTGAGGTAACTAATAAAAGGAGAAATGAGCAAATCCCATGGATGTGTTATGAGCAGTAGAATAAAATGCGACACTAATTTCTATAAAGGGTTACATAAGCAAAAAGGAGGGAAAAATTGAAATCTCGAGAACCAGAACAGGTAAAGGAAAGCTAGGTTAAGATGATATGCTATGGGAAAATAGAATATATAATGATATAAACTCGTGAGGAAGTGACACACTAAGCAAAGGGAAGTGGGGAGGAAATCCCGGAAAACAGAACAAGGTTAAAATAGTCTTGGCTAAGATGATATGCTATGGGCAGTGAATATATAATAATTCAAATTCACAAGGAAGCAATACAAAATTAAGATTCTTAAAACAGTATAGAGCTGGTAACTTTCAGAATCAAGATAAATTATTAACATAAATTAAAGATAACTAGTTAGAAAATCTGGCATAGACGTGTCCAATTTCATAACACTATTTCGGAAATTTTGAGCTTTCAATCAGAAATGTTTTGGAAAGTTCTTCCCTTCATAAATCTAAGACTTCCAAATGAAAGAGGATAAAAAACGGAATGGAAGAGGAGAACCCTACTCCGGACTTCAGGGTCCCCGTAGACCTCCTTCTCCAGCGCCGTCTTCCTGCTGTCGCTGATGCCGCAGATCCCCACCACATCTCTAGCTCTCTCCCACAGCAGCATCTCCTTAACCTTCTCCTTCCCCATCCTCATCGTCGGCACGTCCATCACCTCCTCCCGCAACACTAAGCCCCCCATTTCCGCCATCACAGCCCCCATCACGTTCGCCGTTGCCGGCGGCCGCCACGGCACCGGCCTCCGCGATCAACCGCTTGATCCGGTCGAAGCCCTCCGCCTACTCCACTCGGACGCAGTGGCCGACGTAGAGGGTGTGCACCGGCACCAGCCACTCCTCCAACCCCAACCCCCCCAGCCCCTCCTCCAGCTGCCGCCGCACCTCCCCCATCTGGGACTGCAGGTGCTGGGGCAGCTCCACGCCCGAGTACTGGATCTCCCTCACTATAGGTATGATCTGGTCCACATCGCGCCAGACCTTCTCGGCCGTCTGCGAACAGATGTCGTTGTGATGCGGGATGGGACGCGAACCTGAGACTCTAGCTCGCAGGCGTCCCTAAGCGAGGAAAACGCGGGATCGTGCACAGTTGAGAAACCGGTAATGAGTCTTGGGTATCGACTTTTCCGCGTGTACTCGGATTGAGTCACGGGATGGGTTCACTCACTCACTCTCGCAGCGGTGATAAAAATAAATATTGAGCTAGTAATCCTATCACTCAAGCAGCGGCATATGAAAATATACGAGGAAAGTAAATGCCGAGAGGGGAAGTGGACACGATACCTCCAAGCTCCGGGCGTGGGGAAGACAACCCCGGCCGAACTCGTACTCCCGGTGTACAGTAAATAAATAATTACATCAGTGAATTTAATTACCCACTCCACGCAGGGAGGTAAAGGGCTACAATGTGGGACCCAAGAGTAACGACTCGGGTTGACGGGCAGCATGCCAGAAGGGATTTCGGGCCGGAGATGGGCTGCTGGTCCGACTCGGTTCTGACTCGGTACTGTTCCAACTCGGTACAGCAAGGGAACTCAGCAACTGGGACGACAACTTTCGGTCGACTTCTTGCTGTGGTGACTGACTGGAACGCTTCTGATGGGTTGCCGATTGACTTCCGGGATCGGCTGTCACCAAAGGTAAGCTGGCATATTTTTCGAGGAATTAATTCTTGGATTGAGTTCCTGGCCTATCCTCGGATCTGAACTGCGCGCCTCCACGAGAAGAATTTCTGCGGCCAGATCCAATATCGGATCGATGCAAAATTGGTACCAATGGATAGAGGACTTAGAGGGATACAACATATCATTTTCTCAGATCCATCAAGTGAATGTATTGAAAATGAAAACGACTATCCCTCAAAGGTTTCTGCTTGTTCAGACACACAGACACACAGGACGGACTGAGTTTTCCCTAAAAATGAATTTTGACCGAAGGGAAAATAATAGATCTAGACTCCAGAAATATTATGGTGAAAGGGGGGTATGTGAGGGACACGTATGATTTTTTTGGAGATTTTAAGAGATGTAAATGGGGGTCGGGAAAAATAAAAGAACATATTCCTATCCTGCAGATCTGCTGACTGGCAGACTGTCAGGGGTGGATTAAAAACTACGGGAAAAATATCAAACGGGATCTGAATGGGGCCAAATCAATATTGCTGGAAAGCTAACAGAAAGAGGAACAAGCTCTCAAAATCTCAGCTCCATCAGAGTTGGGAGCTGAGAGAACCAACCTCTTCTTTAGCTTGCTGTTTTGAAACTCGGAGTTCAGGACAACAGGGGGGATGTCGGCTTGATGGCGGCTCCGATGGCGGCACGAACGGCTGTGGTGGAGCTTCACACTCCAGAGAGGAGATAGAGATTGGATTCACTCTAATTTTGAGGGCTTCACACCCTGGATCTAGAGGGTAAAGAGGACGAACAAGCAAGAACAAGAGAGAGCTAGAGAGAGAGGGGGGACGCACTTGGCATATTTCCTTCAATTTTTCATCAGTTCATTCATTAATTGTAGTGAAAATAGAAAAATACAAGCTTTTATATGAAATGGACACCCTAAGCAAATGACCAACCTTACCCTCAGATCTAGGATTGGTAAGGGGTACAATGGGGATGCCAAAACCCATTTTTCCCCATGTGGTCAAAGCTTAATAAATATAAGAAACAACTTAGCCTAATAATGTCAAAAGAAGGGGCACCCTTCTTCATGGGTCAAATATGGTGACCTTGGGCCAAGGACCAACCAATTGGCCCTTGAACCATGTCTAGCCTATGGGGCCTTCCAAGCTAGGGAGCCCATGGGAGAGGGGAAAAGCCCAATTGGGCCTTAAGTGGCCTTAAGGTCTAATATGAAGGCCTTAAGGTCCAATATGACCATAACCCCTTAATGGACTCTAATAAGTGTAACCCCTTAATGGACTCTACATGAATGTGGCCCAATGACTTATTAAAAGTCTTACAAAGGAGCCCAAATAAAGAAAAACACACATTATAATCCATATTACACAAACACATCCCACACATATAATAAAATAGCCCTGATGCCCCATCAATTCTCCCCGGGTGGGAGGAACTCGACCCCGTCGAGTAAGGGGTGCGACTGCGCGTGTGGCTCCTGCGGATCCGTCATCGACCGGGTAGCGTGGAGTACGCTCCACTCTAGGTAACCGTCACCTGCTCATCCCGTATAGATTCGATATGCACACGCTGCTGTGGGAATGAGGCTAGAGGTGGTTACTCCGGGGTGGGGTCACTCTCAAAGGAGGGAGGCGGCTCAAAGACTCACTAGGAATCACCACTGGGTCGACACATAGACAGAGCTGAACCCAAATTCCGGCAAGCATACAACCTACGCATTGGATCCGACTTGCCTCGCACTCGAAGGGACTGACATCGCGAGCTGACCTTAGACTGACTGACTCGACTCGACGTATGCAGACTCACTATGCACTCGACAAATATACGTATAGACTCAAACACTCATGCATGCATGGGGGATGGGATTAGAGCTATTGACTTCCTAGATCTACGACTAGGGACTGACTTTGAATAAAAATCAAAAGTCCAAACATCACCCATGAACATCATGAATAGAAGCAACTTGACCCAAAATCCAATGTTTCGGGTCTCGGCCCACGCCAATCTCCACTGGTTTACAAAGATACGTCCTCGGGTTTTGAAGTGTTTGAGGATGAGAAGGTGAAAGACGGGGGAGTCATGCTGGGCATGGATCACGAGCAAGGTGAAATCAGGATGCCATCTCTCCTGGAAGTGGCAAAAGTCAAGCCATACTACGTCAACATAGGGTGTTGATGGTGGTAAGATAGAAATGAGCGATAGCTCAACAGATGGCTCAGGAGAGACCGACAAACTCGGGACGGATGACTGCTTAGTGGCCGGCTGGATAGGGGTTGACTGCATATGTGTAATGGAGGTTGCAGGCTCCAAATGGGGATCTATGGATGATGGTGACATATGATTGGCAGGCAAAGTAGGGTCGACTGACTGAACATGGGTGACAGGTGAAACTGGGGCAACTGACTGAGTGTCATCTATTGGTGCGACTTCCAAAACGTGGTAAAAGGTGAACTCGTTGGACAAATGTGGAGGATGTAAAGTGCATGTCCTCCACTCCAGGTCAAAGGTCACACTCCTCTCTTCAAGCCAAGGTCGCCCTAATATAATGCATGGTCCTACTAGCGTACCAATTTTGCACCATGCACCATCGAAGTAAAGATCGGAGCCATTCTTCTTTTGGAACTCCATAAAGGCTAAATCACCCTTGCGGACAATCTCGCCAGTCCGGGAGAGGGACTCAACGATATCCAGGGAAACCCAATTATCCGACTCCATATAAATGAAATCGAGTTCCGATGTAGACCCATTGGGTAGAGTGGCAGTAGAAATGATAGGGTGCTGGAACAACTCAGTCGTCAGCCTAGGGATCGGGTCAACCGGTGGTTGAATGGTAGGGGCAAGACCCGGGGGTCGGGCCATGAAGGCATTGAATTGGTCCACCAAGGATGACCATTCGGACGCATGGTCTCGGGGATCGGCCATGGGGATGGCGGGTAGTGGACATGCAGACACGGGACAAGACCGACTAACTCTTATTGGACTAGACAGGACCCTATACAACGATGCAAAGTTGGAGTACCGACTCGACTACAAACCTAGACTCAACCCATATCCGGTACTAGGTGGAGGTTTGATCCGAAAATCGCGCTCACGCAAGTGTGCTACTTTCCCGATAGGCATAACCTAACGTTCGGGTAATACCTTTTGATATACTGAATAAAGGTATGCAAATGCAGCCTCGGACTGACTTAGACTCTCTCTAGACTTAAAGGACTCTTTTTTTTATTTTTAAACAAACACTACCCTAGACTCAACTCGCTCTGATACCAATTTGATGCGGGACGGGACGCGAACCTGAGACTCTAGCTCACGGGCGTCCCTAAGCAATGAAAATGCGGGATCGTGCACGGTTGAGAAATCGGCAATGAGTCTCGGGTATTGACTTTTCCGCGTGTACTCGGATTGAGTCACGGGACGGGTTCACTCACTCACTCTCGCAGCGGTGATAAAAATAAATATTGAGCTAGTAATCCTATCACTCTAGCAGTGGCATATGAAAATATACGAGGAAAGCAAATGCCAAGAGGGGGAGCGGACATGATACCTCCACGCTCCGGGCGTGGGGAAGACAACCTCGGCCGAACCCGTACTCTCGGTGTACAATAAATAAATAATTACAGCAGTGAATTTAATTGTCCACTCCACGCAGGGAGGTAAAGGACTATAATGTGGGACCCGGGAGTAGCGACTCGGGTTGACAGGTAGCAAGCCGGAAGGGCTTTCGGGCCGGAGACGGGCTGCTGGTCCGACTTGGTACTGTTCCAACTCGGTACAGCAAGGGAACTCAACAACTGGGACGACGGCTTCCGGTCGACTTCTTACTGTGGTGACTGACTGAAACGCTTCTGATGGGTTGCCGATCGACCTCCAGGAGCGGAGGTCACCGAAGGTAAGCCGGCATATTTTTCGAGGAATTAATTCTTGGACTGAGTTGCTGGCCTGTTCTCGGATCTGAACTGCGCGCCTACACGAGAAGAATTTCTGCGGCCAGATCCGATGTTGGATCGACGTAAAATTGAAACCAATGGATAGAGGACTCAGAGAGGTACAACATATCATTTTCTCAGATCCATCAAGTGAATGTATTGAAAATGAAAACGACTGTCCCTTAAAGGTTTCTGCTGGTTTGGACTGATAGACACACAGGACAGACTGAGTTTTCCCTAAAAACAAATTTTGACCAAAGGGAAAACAATAGATCTAGACTCTAGAAATATTATGGTGGAAGGGGGGGGGGGGTATGTCAGGGACACGTATGATTTATTTGGGGATTTTATGAGATGTATAAGGGGGGGGAATAAAAGAACAGACTCTTATCCTGCAGATCTGCTGACTGGCAGACTATCAAGGGTGGATTAAAAACTACGGGAAAAATATCAAACGGGATCTGAATGGGGAAAAATCTATATTGCTGGAAAGCTAACAGAAAGAGGAACAAGCTCTCAAAATCTCAGCTCCATCAGAGTTGGGAGCTGGAAGAAACGGCCTCTTCTTTAGCTTGCTGTTTTGGAACTCGGAGTTTAGGACGGCAGGGGGGATGGCGGCTTGTGGCCGCTCCGATGGCGGCACGAACGGCGGTGGTGGAGCTTCACACTCCAGAGAGGAGATAAAGATTGGATTCACACCAATTTTGAGGGCTTCACACCCTAGATCTAGAGGGTAAAGAGGAAGAACAAGCAAGAACAAGAGAGAGCTAGAGAGAGAGGGGGGACGCACTTGGCATATCTCCTTCAATTTTTCATCATTTCATTCATTAATTGTAGTGAAAATAAAAAAATACAAGCTTTGATATGAAATGGACACCCTAAGCAAATGACCAACCTTACCCTCAGATCTAGGATTGGTAAGGGGTACAATTGGGATGCCAAAACCCATTTTTCCCCATGTGGTCAAAGCTTAATAAACATAAGAAACATCTTAGCCTAATAATGCCAAAAGAAGGGGCGCCCTCCCTCATGGGTCACATATGGTGACTTTGGGCCAAGGACCAACCAATTGGCACAGGAACCATGTCTAGCCTATGGGGCCTTCCAAACTAGGGAGCCCATGGGAGAGGGAAAAAGCCCAATTGGGCCTTAAATGGCCTTAAGGTCCAATATGAAGGCCTTAAGGTCCAATATGACCATAACCCCCTTAATGGACTCTACATGAATGTGGCCCCGTGGCTTATTAAAAGCCTTACAAAAGAGCCCAAGTAAAGAAAAACACACATTACAATCCATATTACACAAATACATCCCACACATATAATAAAATAGCCTTGATGCCCCATCACGTTGAGATGCCGTTGACGTCGCAGGTGGCTGAGGAGATCGTCGTCATTGAGATGCCGCAGCTGCCCTAGAGAGAGGAGCAGAAGGAGAGCACCGTGGAGATGTTGCCTAGAGTGCTATGGTCCTGTGGAGATGTCGGAGGTGGAGGCCCGGAGGAACCTTCGAGCGATTCGCAACGCAATGGCCGATGGGATTTGCTCGCCCTGAAAGAAGAGCTTTTATGGCGCCCTGATAACCCGATCTGAATTCAAGGATTTCAGATCAAAACACACTATCCCGGATCCACACAACAACCCCATTTCGAATGAAATAAGATACTCCGAATCTGAATTTTTTTCGGATTCGGATCGGGTAAGTGGATCCACCCTATCCGTTGACACCCCTACTTCTATACCACCATCTTTCTTCCACAATATGTTAGAGTTTTCTTCATGTATGTAGAGAAGTCTAGCACATTTAAATTATTTTAACACCTCCTCTTAATTTATAATGTGCATACCCCTTCTAAAGTGTATAAACTTATTGCTAGTCAAGGGCTTCATGAAGATCTTGACGACTTGCTCCTCTGTCTTCATAAACTTCAGAATGATTTCTTCTTTCTCGACCAAATCTCAGATATAGTGATGACGCAACTCGATGTGCTTCGTCCGTGCGTGAAAGAATGGATTCTTTGTCATAGAAATGGCTGTCATATTATCACAAAGTATAGTAGTTGGTTCTTCTTGATTTTGTTGAAGCTGTGACAATATTCTCCTTAACCAGACAGCTTCGAATGCGGCATTTGTAGCAGATATATATTCGGCTTCTGCTGAAGATAGAGTGATTATTTGTTGTGTCACGCCCCGAGCCTTTATTACAGCGGAAGACTAACTTGGGGAGCGCGAACAGCCGGCATGGTAAGCCTTTTGCAAGCAAGAATGACCAGAGCGCAATACAATCACACACATAAATGCAATTGCACAGAATTTAATCATACTCCCACTTGTTTCATAAATGATCAATATTCGAAATACAACCACTTTCCATAATCTTTCATTCTACTATACTCAAGAAATAGGAAAATTACATTGACTCAATCTAGACATTATAGACTTCTTAAGTCTTCGCTCATCTTTAATCGCTCTCAGATCCGCTACTTGAATAATCCGAATCCGAATCCGACTCACTTTTATTTCCTGAAAAAGATTAGAAATAGGTAATGAGCACACTTGCCCAGTAGGTATCTTCGCATCAACATGAAGGTATTATTAAAGTAATTAACATTTTTGCTCTAAATAAATAGGGTAAAATCATGCAATGCGATGATCATGCGACTAAATCAAAGTAACAAGACAATCATATAAGATGGAATGAGAACAAGAATGAATTAGTAAGAATAGGACAAGAACATGATATTGACCTTTCATGAACAAGAATATATCGAGAATGTACTAGCAAGCCACGTATTCATCACTTTAGCATCTTATGCTTATGAGCAAGTGCTTCGTGAATTTCTGTGGAATATCAAGCAAGAATGTCATGTCGTGTCGTGGATCTTCACTTATTTATAGAAATAGTACTCCCAGCGCAATGCGACGCCAGCAGCATCATACCTCATGGTTTATAAAATAGCATGTTTCCGGTAATCAGCCGAGGGGACTAGTATAGAGCCCTTGAACACAATCAGTGCTCGATCGCATCTTCAAGTATAAATTAAGCTACTTCCAAGCATGTAACAGTAAAGTATGGCCAAGAATATAACAATTCCAAATAATGAAAATCAATGAATGAATGCTTCAATTCGAATATATGAGATCAAGAAATAGACTTAAACAATGTTATGCTCATGGAAATAAATCGACAGCATAACGGTACATTCTTTTACCTTTCATTCATTTCATTAAGTCTTTTCAATCATTATGCTAAGTTCTAGACTATCATTAGTCCATCTAGAACTTTAGAAATCAACCCTTGGATCAAACCTTGGGTTAATATATGCAAGCTGTGTGACGGTCATCTACTGGGCCGTTACATTCTGTAACGCGCCAGTATCGGGCCGTTACAGTGATCCGAGTCCAGAACAATAAAATAGACTTAGAGAAATGTGACGGTCATGCAATGGCCGTTACGTGCTTCTGACGGTCCAATATAAGGCCGTTACATTACTAGATCCAGAAACAACGATAGTGTATTCTAATTAATGTGCTTTAATGATACAACCAACTCGGCGTCCTAGTGGGAATCCCAGGCTCGCGGAGAATTACGGAGGCCTTGAAACAAGATTTCCTAGTCCATTGGAAGGAATATCCAATAGAGAGGTCCTCATGTCCAAGATTGTGTTCCTATAGTGCAAAGTGTGAACTAATGGACAACACACCGGAGTATGTGCCATGTACTTATAGAAATGACTCTATTGATGGAGAAAGAGTATATAGATAGAGACATATATCGATGTGAAACCAAGATAAAAACTTTACTAATTCATCTTTCAAAATCATGTTTCTAATTACAAAACTATAGAGTTTGGCTTCATGAAATTAACATAACTCAAAGTAAAAGTGAGATAGCAAATCATGCAATACCTATCATGAATGCTTAAATAAGTCTCAAAGTCATATAACCAGGTTAACACTTATGTAACTAGGCTTAATAATAATAAATATTAACAAATCATATTCTGTCTAGGGTTGACAGATCATAGACTCTGACGGTCTAGAAGTGGGGCGTCACAGCGATTGAGACGGTCAGAGAACAGTCGTTACCCTTTTGTAACGCGTCTGTATTGGTGCGTCAGAGTTAACAGAGTAACTCATATACCACAGAGACTATGGCGTCTCATAGTAAGGCCGTTACATGAATGTGACGGTCCTACTGTGACGCGTCAGAGTGTCTGCTAACAGAAAGCAATATGAAACATAAGAGATTAACTCACATCATGTCTATAACCAAAACACCATGAGTTTCTAGGCATGATAAAGAAGGATAGGCTATCTACATGCATAGGTGACCATGAATAGATGAAATACATGTTTTAAGTTCTCAATTTAGGGTTAAGAGATGCATGTAATGCATGGAACTAGTAAAACATGAAATTGATGCTCTACTATGCATGAAATTCAATCAAACCAGAGGGCTTATAGTCTTATCAAGTTATTTTTGCCGTTCATGAGATAACCTACCTCTTGTCTAGGCTTCAAACTTCCAGTTATGGTATGAACACCGAACCCTAGTTCCCTTCTTCCTGTGATTTTTCAGCAACTTCCTTGGGCTCTAACTCCACGACCTCTTGACCTAAAGATGTGAAATTTGGAGAGGAGTTAGTCTAAAGTATTGTAAACAAATACTTCTAAAGAACTTACCCAAGATTACACCTCCTTACCTTGATTCCTTGCGAGCCAAAAGTAAGGGTCGCACAGTTCAGAACTAGGTCCTATTTATAGGGTTTTGGCTAGGGTTTGAAGATTAGATCGATTCTAGAGTCCTTAATCTATTAAAACCTAATCTCTAAGAGTCCTTAGGGTTTTTATACATTGTTCCAATTAGGTCTCTTGTGGATAGGAACATCAAGTTCTAATCTTTTTGAAAGTTCTTTCACTTTCGGAACTCGCATGCTGTGACGGTCGAGCCCTGCCGCGTTACACGGCTGTGGCGGTCTTACGATAGACCGTTACAGTCATCGTATTCAGAATAAAACTCTTTTATCCATTATTCATTAAATTATCTTATTAAGTAGTGTTTATCTTTTAAAAATCCGAGGATAGGCTTAATAACCTTCTAGAATATGGGCCAAACTGAATGGGCCTGGTCTTTAATTTTTTTGGATAATAATTAGATAGGCTAGGTTATCTTAATATCATATTTGGGCCTTATAATGACTTATTAACCCGTTAATCTATTTATAAATTCATTTGGCCCAAATAAATTTCAGAAAATTATTAATAAATCCAGAAATTACTTATATAAATTCCGGGGCACTACACCCTCCCCCACTTAAAAAGAATTTGGTCCCCAAATTCAATACATGGATTGTGGAGAGTGTACTTACAGTTAAACAATTCTGGAAATCTTTTTCTCATGGCTGCTTCGGTTTCCCATGTTGCTTCGTATGACCATGTTTTCTTCCATTGAATCTTGACCATAGGGATAACTTTATTCCTTAATTGACGCACTTCCCGATCCAGAATCTTTATTGGTGTTTGCTCATATGTCAAATCCTTCTGTATCTCCAGATTGTCATAAGTGATAATATGGTCAGGATCGTGTACATATTTCTTCAACATAGAGACGTGAAATACGTCATGAACTCCTGCTAATTATGGAGGTAAAGTCAATCTATAAGCCACTTCACCGAACCTTTCAAGAATTTCAAATGGGCCAATGAACCTTGGAGTTAGCTTTCCTTTAATACCAAATCTTCGAATACCACGTCCTGGAGAAACTTTTAAATATACATGATCTCCTACCTGAAACTCCAAGTCACGTCTTCGATTGTCGGCATAAGACTTTTGCCTATCTCGTGCCATTTTCATCCTTTCTTGAATGAGCTTGATTTTTTTCGTAGAATCTCTGATAAGGTCGGGGCCTAGAAATTGTCTTTCCCCTATTTCATTCCAACATATTGGAGATTGATAACTTTTTCATATAGAGCTTCAAAAGATGCCATTTGTATGCTTGCTTGATAACTGTTATTATATGCAAATTCCACCAGAGGCAAGTGATCATGCCAACTTCCTCCAAAGTCAATGATAGAAGCCCTGAGCATGTCTTCTACCACCTGATTTGTTCTTTCCGTCTGACCATCAGTTTATGGATGAAAGGTTGTGCTAAAATTTAATCTGGTCCCTAGTGAATGTTGTACACCTTTCCAGAACTGTGATGTAAATCGAGGATCTCTATCTGATACAATAGAGATAGGGACACCATGTAGTTTAACAATTTCTTTCATGTATAATGCTGCCAGGATATCCACAGACCATCGACTCTTTCTTGGTATGAAATGTGCAGATTTCGTCAATCGATCTATGATTACCCATATGCCATCGTGTCCACCTCTTATCTTAGGTAATCCCATGATGAAATCCATTCCTATGCTCTCCCATTTCCATTCGGGAATATTTAAGGGATGTAATTTACCTGCGGGTCTAAAATGTTCAGCTTTAACTTGTTGGCAGGTTAGACAACGAGACACGAAGTCAGCTATTTCCCTCTTCATATTGGGCCACCAAAAGTTTCCTTTGAGATCCTGATACATTTTTATACCTCCTAGATGAATGGTGTACTTTGATTTATGTGCTTCTTCTAGGATCAATTTCCTTGTATCCTCATGATCCGGTATACACATTCGGCCCTTGAATAGCAATCTTCCATCATTAGAAATAGAAAAATCCGGCCTTTGTTCAATATTGGCCTTAATTTCTAGTAAAACTGGATCATCCTCTTGTAATTTGGCCAAATCCTCTATTAATGTAGGTTAAGCTCGGATATTAGCTATGAAGTAATCTTCTTCCTTAATGTCAACATCTAAATTCAACTGAGCAAATTGAGGAATAAGGTTAGTTACACTAATCATGAGACTTGATAACATACCTATTGGTTTTCTACTGAGTGTATTTGCTACAGTATTTGCCTTGCCAGGATGATATTGAATAGCAAAATCAAAGTCCTTGAGATGTTCTAACCACCTCCTCTGACTCATATTAAGTTCCTTTTGAGAGAATAAATACTTCAAGCTCTTGTGGTCTGAGTAGATCATAAACTTTTCTCCATAAAGATAATGACGCCAAATTTTCAAGGCGAAAATAACCGCTGCCAATTCTAAATCATGTACAGGATAATTTTCTTCGTGACGTTTCAATTGTCTTGAAGAATAGCAAATCACCTTTCCGTTTTGCATAAGGACACATCCTAAGCCAATTCCAGACGCATCCGTATACACTTCAAATCCACCACCCTCCATTGGTAGTGATAAAATAGGGGCTGTGGTAAGATGATTCTTAAGAATTTAGAAATTCTTCTCACATTCCTCTGACCAGACAAAAGGATTTTCTTTTTCTGGTGAGTCTAGTTAAAGGGACTGCTATCTTTGAGAAGTCCTTAATGAATCTTCAATAATAACCAGCTAGACCCAAAAAGCTCCTTGCTTCAGACACAGTCGTAGGCCGACTCCAATTCTTGACAGCTTCTACCTTAGAAGGATCCACAGCAATACCTTCTTTTGAAATAATGTGGCATAGGAATGAGACTTCCTCGAGCCAGAATTCACACTTATTGAGTTTGGCATAAAGCTTGTGTTCTCTAAGTGTTTGCAAAGCTATTTTCAAATGTTCTTCCTGTTCTTCTTTTATCTTGGAGTATATCAAGATATCATCGATGAAGATGACAATGAATCGATCCAGGTATGGCTGGAAGACACTGTTCATAAGTTGCATAAATGCTGCTGGGGAATTAGTTAACCCAAATGGCATTACCACACGAATTCATAGTGGCCATAACGACTTCGAAAAGCCGATTTATAAATATCTTCTTCTTTGATTCTAAGCTGATGATAACCTGATCTGAGGTCAATCTTAGAGAAGTACTCAGCTCCCGAAAGCTGGTCGAAGAGCTCATCAATACGCGGCAACGGATACTTATTTTTAATTGTAAGCTGATTTAGTCGCCGGTAATCGATACATAGCCTGAGGGAAGCATCTTTCTTCTTGACAAATAGAACAGGCGCACCCCAAGGGGATGTGCTGGGTCTAATGAAACTTTTGTCTAGAAGTTATTGTAACTGCTTCTTTAGTTCCTTGAGTTCTGTGGGGGACATCCTGTAAGGGGCTATAGAAACAGGTGCCGCACTAGGAATGAGTTCAATGGTAAAGTTTACTTCCCTTTCGGGCGGTAAATTAGGTAGTTTTGATGGAAACACGTCTGGGAACTCACTTACAATAGGAATATTTGCTAGGACAATCTCCTTAGATTCGGTAATAATGACTGAAGCAAGGAAAGCTTCGCATCCTTGCGAGATAAGCTTGCAAGCGTGGAGAGAAGATATAATGGTAGGATGCTTTTTGTATTTGATGCCAAGAAAAGAAAATCTTGGAAGATCGGGCTTTCGAAAAGATATTATCCTATTTCGGCAATTGATATAAGCATCATGGTCTACAAGCCAATCTACCCTTAAAATGGCATCATAACCTTTCATATCAAGGCATACTAAGTTTGCGGGGAGATTGTGTCCTTCTACCACTACCTCCCAATCAGGATAATGCTTGCTAAGCTTAGTTCCAGATCCTAAAGGTGTAGTAATAGCAAGATCTGAAGGTAAGAAAACTGATGCAATTGGTAAGGTTTTTACAAAAGTGGTGGAGATAAAAGAATGAGAAGCACCAGTATCGAATAGCACGAATGCAGGGTGAGAACAGATTTGAAGAGTACCTTCCATAAGCCCATCATTTAAATCCCTAGGTGCTTCATCTTCATCTATAACCGCATTGAGGTGAGCTTGCCTCCTGTGTCCTCCATTAGCTGATTGCTCTTTCATAAGGGGGCAATCTGGCACACGATGCTCCCTACTTCCACAACGCAAACAAGCACCGAGGCGCTTCCAGAATTCTTCAGCCAAATGGCCGAATTTCTCGCAAAAAGTGCACGCCGCGGCAACTTGATCCTTCTCTTCCTTAACCCTTTTATTATTCTTTTGGGAACTTCCACCGTTCCCGCTCCTTGATCTTTTCTTGTTATCACGATTTTTGTAGGGTTCCGTGATGCTAAAGTTCTCCTTCTTATAATGCCGGTCTGAGTGCCGGCTGGATTCCTCTCCCTTTCCTTTCAACTTTTTGACCTTCTCTAAGGTCCTCTCGCATAGATATGCCCTCTGAACCATCTCTGCGTAAGTGCGGATATTTTGTGTCCCAAGTTGCTGAATGAACCCGGGCCGTAACCCGTCCATAAATCGATTTGCCTTTAATAATTTCGTGCTAATAAGGTGTGGTGCATATGGTGCTAGTCTTGAAAACTGCAGCTCATACTCTGCTACTGACATCATCCCTTGACGAAGGGAGGCAAACTCCATGGCCTTCCTTTCCTTCACATGTTCGGAGAAATACTTGGCACGAAATAAAGTGAGAAAATCATCCCAAGTGTGAGGTGCATCGACCGGAGGTGCCGGGACCGATTTCCACCAAGTACGGGCATCCTTATTTAATTGGAATGTTGCTAGATGGACCTTCTCCTAATCAGTGCATTGAATGACATCAAAGATACGATTCATTTCATCGATCCAATTTTCTGCTTCGTCTGGATTGGAAGATCCATAGAAACGCGGAGGATTTAGACTCCAAAAATTGCGATGAAGGTCGCCAGCCCGTGCTCCTGCCCCTGCCTGGGCCATGGTTTGCAATGCTTGCGTAAGGCCGGCAACAGTTTGTTGCATGCCATTCCAGTCTACGCGATGAGCCATGATAAGAATAATAAGGTACCTGAGAGAAATATAACAGCTTGTTATTTCTCATGAGACCGAAAGAAAATCAATCTTAAAGCTAATAACTATCTCATCCCGGCTCTACCCAATTCTCATATGGGCATAAAAATTCCTTCCTTGGTTCATAGGTGGGGGTCCTTAACCCTTGGACTTATCCTATGACATGATTCTTTTCCCTAAGTCCTGAGACTTAGGCTCTGATACCAACTTAACTGTCACGCCCCGAGCCTTTATTACAGCGGAAGACTAACTCGGGGAGCGTGAACAACCGGCATGGTAAGCCTTTTGCAAGCAAGAACGACCAGAGCGCAATACAATCACACACATAAATGCAATTGCATAGAATTTAATCATACTCCCACTTGCTTCATAAATGATCAATATTCAAAATACAACCACTTTCCATCACTTTCATTCTACTATACTCAAGAAATAGGAAAATTACATTGACTCAATCTAGACATTATAGACTTCCTAAGTCTTCGCTCATCTTTAATCGCTCTCGGATCTGCTACTTGAATAATCTGAATCCGAACCCGACTCACTTTCATTTCATGAAAAAGATTGGAAATAGGTAATGAGCACACTTGCCCAGTAGGTATCTTCGCATCAACATGAAGGCATTATTAAAGTAATTAACATTTTTGCTCTAAATAAATAAGGTAAAATCATGCAATGCGATGATCATGCGACTAAATCAAAGTAACAAGATAATCATATAAGATGGAATGAGAACAAGAATGAACTAGTAAGAATAGGACAAGAACATGATATTGACCTTTCATGAACAAGAATATATCGAGAATGTACTAGCAAGCCACATATTCATCACTTTAGCATCTTATGCTTATGAGCAAGTGCTTCGTGAATTTCTGTGGAATATCAAGCAAGAATGTCATGTCGTGTCGTGGATCTTCACTTATTTATAGAAACAGTACTCCCAGCGCAATGCGACGCCAGTAGCATCATACCCCATGGTTTATAAAATAGTATGTTTCTGGCAATCAGCCGAGGGGACTAGCATAGAGCCCTTGAACACAATCAATGTTCGATCGCATCTTCAGGTATAAATTAAGCTACTTCCACGCATGTAACAGTAAAGTATGGCCAAGAATATAACAATTCCAAATAATAAAAATCAATGAATGAATGCTTCAATTCGAATATATGAGATCAAGAAATAGACTTAACAATGTTATGCTCATGGAAATAAATCGACAGCATAACGGTACATTCTTTTACCTTTCATTCATTTCATTAAGTCTTTTCAATCATTATGCTAAGTTCAAGACTATCATTAGTCCATCTAGAACTTTAGAAATCAACCCTTGGGTCAAACCTTGGGTTAATATATGCAAGCTGTGTGACGGTCATCTACTGGGCCGTTACATTCTGTAACGCGCCAGTATCGGGCCGTTACATTTACAGTGATCCGAGTCCAGAACAATAAAATAGACTTAGAGAAATGTGACAGTCATGCAATGGCCGTTACGTGCTTCTGACGGTCCAATGTAAGGACGTTACATTACTAGATCTAGAAATAACGATAGTGTATTCTAGTTAATGGGCTTTAATGATACAACCAACTCGGCGTCCTAGTGGGAATCCCAGGCTCGCGGAGAATTACGGAGGCCTTGAAACAAGATTTCCTAGTCCATTGGAAGGAATATCTAATAGAGAGGTCCTCATGTCCAAGATTGTGTTCCTATAGTACAAAGTGTGAACTAATGGACAACACACCGGAGTATGTGCCATGTACTTATAGAAATGACTCTATTGATAGAGACATATATCGATGTGAAACCAAGATAAAAACTTTACTAATTCATCTTTCAAAATCATGTTTCTAATTACAAAACTATAGAGTTTGGCTTCATGAAATTAACATAACTCAAAGTAAAAGTGAGATAGCAAATCATGCAATACCTATCATGAACGCTTAAATAAATCTTAAAGTCATATAACCAGGTTAACACTTAGGTAACTAGGCTTAATAATAAGAAATATTAACAAATCATATTCTGTCTAGGGTTGACAGATCATGGACTCTGACGGTCTAGAAGTGGGGCGTCACAATGATTGTGACAGTCAGAGAACAGCCGTTACCTTTATGTAACGCGTCTGTATTGGTGCGTCAGAGTTAACAGAGTAACTCATATACCACAGAGACTGTGACGGCTCATAGTAAGGCCGTTACATGAATGTGACGGTCCTACTGTGACGCGTCAGAGTGTCTGCTAACAGAAAGCAATATGAAACATAAGAGATTAACTCACATCATGTCTATAACCAAAACACCATGAGTTTCTAGGCATGATAAAGAAGGATAGGCTATCTACATGCATAGGTGACCATGAATAGATGAAATACATGTTTTAAGTTCTCAATTTAGGGTTAAGAGATGCATGTAATGCATGGAACTAGTAAAACATGAAATTGATGCTCTACTATGCATGAAATTCAATCAAACCAGAGGGCTTATAGTTCTATCAAGTTATTTTTGCCGTTCATGAGATAACCTACCTCTTGTCTAGGCTTCAAACTTCCATTTATGGTCTGAACACCGAACCCTAGTTCCCTTCTTCCTGTGATTTTTCAGCAACTTCCTTGGGCTCTAACTCCACGACCTCTTGACCTAAAGATGTGAAATTTGGAGAGGAGTTAGTCTAAAGTATTATAAACAAATACTTCTAAAGAACTTACCCAAGATTACACCTCCTTACCTTGATTCCTTGCGAGCCAAAAGTAAGGGTCGCACAGTTCAGAACTAGGTCCTATTTATAGGGTTTTGGCTAGGGTTTGAAGATTAGATCGATTCTAGAGTCCTTAATCGGTAAAAACCTAATCTCTAAGAGTCCTTAGGGTCTTTATACATTGTTCCAATTAGGTCTCTTGTGGATAGGAACATCAAGTTCTAATCTTTTTGCAAGTTCTTTCACTTTCGAAACTCGCAGGCTGTGACGGTCGAGCCCTGCCGCGTTACACGGCTGTGGCGGTCTTACGATAGACCGTTACTGTCATCGTATTCAGAATAAAACTCTTTTATCCATTATCCATTAAATTATCTTATTAAGTAGTGTTTATCTTTTAAAAATCCGAGGATAGGCTTAATAACCTTCTAGAATATGGGCCAAACTAAATGGGCCTGGTCTTTAAATCTTCTGGATAATAATTAGATAGGCTAGGTTATCTTATTATCATATTTGGGCCTTATAATGACTTATTAACCCGTTAATCCATTTATAAATTCATTTGGCCCAAATAAATTCCAGAAAATTATTAATAAATCCAGAAATTACTTATATAAATTCCGGGGCACTACATGTTGTTTCTTATATGACCATGAAATACGCTTTGTTCCTAGATAGAACAAATATCCGAAGTACTTTTTTCGGTCATCTGTCGAGCCTACCCAATCACTGTCTTTGTAGGCAATAAGATGATTATTTTCTTCAGAAATGTACTTTATGCCATAATTTGTAGTTCCTCGGAGCTATCTCAAAATACGCTTGACCGCTGCAAAGTGTAGCTTGTTCGGGTCGTTCATAAAATGTGATACCACACTTACTGAATAAAGAATATCTGGCCTTGTATTTGTAAGATATAAGAGAGAACCAACTAAACTTCTGTAAACTGAAGCATTAATCCTCTCTGCATCATCATGTATAGAGAGTTTTGTGTTTGCTGCCATAGGTGTAGCTAAGGTCTTGTAGTTGACCATATTGAATTTCTTTAATAAATTTTCACAATACTTTTCTTGGCTGAGAAATATTTCTCCTTTGATTTATTTATTTTGAATGCCAAGAAAATAACTCAACATGCCAAGATCGGTCATTTCAAATTCTTTCATCATTTTCTTCTTGAAATCATCTAGCATATCATGACTAGTACCAAAATAGATTAGATCATCAGCATAAAGATAAAGGAACGAGGAAGTCCATACCTTTCTTCTTTATATATAATGAGGGCTCGCTTGGACATTTTAGAAAGCCATCTTGTTGAAAATATTTGTCATACCCCGAGATATGCAGTAGAATTAAGTCAGGAACGTGAACAGCAGGTAAATAAAGCCTCAAGCAAGAATGACAATCAGAGTGCTATAACACATCCACATAAAAGAGGAATGTACAAGATAATATACTCAACCTTCAACTTTATTAAATAATAACCAAAGTTCACAAAAGACACTTAACTTGACTCTTTTTGACTTCTAAACTCAATAAAAAGGAAATTACATAACATGATCGACTTCACCGCCTATCATAGTGAAGGAACTTCTCACTGCAAGAAAAATCATAATGTCCGATGCACTAATTCTGTAACGACCCGAGAATCCGATTACCGGGAAGGCCCGATAACGCGAGACTCGCACCGTCACCCACGAGTCCGAAGACTCGGAAGGGTTAAAAGGATGGTGTGGAGACTACACAAGTATCACAAATAATCGCATGAATTAAATAATTATATAATTAAGCAGGAAATAAATTAACAGTTTACATGATACATGGTCCATAAGATATAATAAAATAACAACAGCAGTTGTCGACAACTAGTACAGAGACAAGAAAGAAAAGTACAGCTACACGGGGTATACCCCGGCTTTGACCTCTGGCACTAACGCTGGGCACCTGAACCACGCTGAGCCTCAAACGCGCTCCCCTGAGGCCGCGACTCACCTGAAACACGGTGAAAACACGCAGGGAATGAGTCTCGGAACAAGACTCAGTAGGGGTCACTCGAACCCTACCTCACAAATGGAGAAACCGCTATGCTAGCAGTAAGCAAGGACCTCAAAAAAGGAAGCCATGCAATCTACAAAACATCGATCTCACGGCACGAAAGCCGATGCACGTGCCACGGTGGAACGATCGGAACACCACGGTCAACACGACAAAACCCGAAGGTCAAAGTCACAAAGACTGATAGTCTGACACTCCCGACTCGACAGGAGTACCTCCCTCTAGAAGCACAGTTGGTAGCGTCCCCTGACGTCTTACACCGCACCGCAGGTGAACTGCCTGACGTGGCAGCTCCTACCAAAGGCACGAACACCGCACAAGAAACCACAAACGAGTTGTAAGACCCCGAATAAATAATCAAGAATGACTATATTCAAAAATGAAATAATCAAGTTATACGCTATATGATTAAACCCATCACCCATATACACATCAAAAATGAGCCAAATTAAAAGACGCCTCCATCTAGGTCGTCATTTAATTGAAGACCCCTAAGAAGGTGCCAATTTATAAAATAACGCCTCTATCCTAGGCGTCAGTTTCAGAAGTGACGCCACTATGTATGGGCGTCAAATTTTATATTGCAGTAACGCAAGAAAATGTAATAGTAAGTAACGCCCCCTTGGCGGGCGCCATTTTATAAATTGAAGACCCTTTGATGGGCATCATTTTTAATTAACGCCCCAACCTTAGGCGTCATTTTCAAACTAAACCTGTTAGTGTTCGGTTCGAACTGAGATGTTATCCTGGGTAAGCTTGATTGAGGAAAGGATTAACACGTGGGATGTCTAAGTTAATAAGGACTCTAAGAAGGAAGTTTCAATTCCCATCGAACTCCAACCCTATAGAGTCTCCAGAATCCTATAAATACCCATCCCCTTTCCATCGACTCACGTTAATTGCCAAAGACATCCTGCTGCTGCTACTGCTCTTCTGCCTTGAAGTTCCTCTTCGTTCTGCTGCTCCTATTGTGCTGCTGCATAGCTGTTCTTCATTAGCATCTTCCTCTTGCTGTCAATACCTTGAAGGGAAGAAGCTGTCTTCTGCTTCTTCTTCTGAAGGTTTTGGTTGTTCGTGGGAAGCTCCTGCTGTTCTAATCTGGACCAAAGGAGCTGCTGCAATTATTGCTCTTACCATCATCTTCATGTCGGGAACATAGAAGAATTATCCTCTTCTTCCTTGTTCCCACTACGTTGCTGAAGCTATTATCACCCTCATCATCCTACTGCATCTTCCGAGGGGTGCTGCTATTGCTTTGGCTAAAGAGTTGCTTCCGGAAACTCTGTTTGAAACAGAGTATCGTTCACAGTTATTTTCTTCACCGTTCTTCAGCGTCTGTCAACCAAACCATCCAACCAAGGTAGGTTTTCTCAAGACTTAGCAAAATTCTATAGTTACCAAGTTAATACATGCATACAGGTCTATATATGTCTTCAGTAGTTACAGATTTCATTTTACAGAATAAAGTTTCTCTGTTTACTGCATGAATGAAATTGACGACCCACACTAGGGCGTCATTTTAAACCGACGACCGTGTAACAATCGTCAATTTGCTAGTTATTTAATAAATACCCCATGTTCAAAATTTAATAACTGTGAACCTATATATGTAAACTAATGCATAATCATGTCCATAAATTCTTGATATTTTCCTCTATCTGTTCATACCTTTAGAGTCTTAATCAGACATATCCCAAAAATCATGTGTCTGTGATTGTACCTACTCGGTGCAAATCGTATGACAAAGAAATAGCGACCTTGCTTAGGTCGTCATTTAAATGGACGCCCGCATACATGGGCGCGACTTAGTGATAAAATGTGAAATTTTGATATATCTTTCCTGGATATTGAAATTGACGACGTGAACCCATTGTTTTTGATATATGACGCCCCTGACTAGGGCGCTGTTTAATAAATTGAAGACTTGAGCTAAGTCGCCATTTACATAAACAACCGAAATTTAGAATATTTACGGAATTTATTTACATAAATCTGGTTGAAACGACTGAATGGACAGTCGTTATTTATTGAAATGATGACCCAAACAAGGGCGTCAATTATAAAAATGAAGACTCAAGGTCAGGCATCAATTGACTGATAGTTCTGACTTTCTGATTTTCGTGGTTTTTCAGTAACCCTTGACAAGGGGTTATGTGTATAGGCACTATGTTACATTCCGTGAATATAGTCCCATGTTTCACGTTGTTTAATCGATTACCCACTATTTCTCAGTGATAGACGAACTCTCCATGGGACATTCCGTTCCTTTGGACCGGTGACTTTATCATAGAGACCTCCGTAAGACTCCGCTAGCTTTAGATTCCCTCAAAGCAGCCGAGCTGGTTGTACCCTTAAAACCCATGACACTTCTTAATTGCCAAGTCACTCTAAAGAAACATGGTATACCGGCCCTCACGACATGCTGTTTGTATGTCATGAGAATATTCTTGAAATAATGGAATGGGTAATCCATACCATTCATATCCTTTAAGAATAGTGTGTCGTACTTGGGTACACTAATTCTATCTACCTTATCATGTACAAGAACGAGCGACCATGTTCATGTGGGCGCTTATTCCTATCGTCATGGCACCCGAGTTAGGGAGCCGATTCCACCTAGTTTTATCGTTAATCGTGATTATACCGTTATTATCGTCATTATACCACCTGTTCAAATCCTTGAAATGCTATTCCACAAGATCTACCTTAAAGTTATACAAGTTTATTCCTTGAAACTCCATATTGGCTATAACTTTAGTGGATGTCGAAAAATACACGATCAATGCCTGCGCATATAGGGCCCGATCTGGTCCTTGGAGGAGCACCCGAAAGTACTTGTGCCCATGGGAGTTGTAATGATCACGGTATGGCATTGTACCGAAGTGCATGACTAGCTTGATTATACATTCCACAATCTCATACTCGACTTGACATGACATGACTTGCGTGACCCGGAAAGGGTATTTATATACTTGCTTGAAACGTGATAGCCAATTTCCGACATGACCTGATGAATATACTTGCTTGAATATCTTGACATCTATTGATATAAGTTCTTGAAAGACATGCTAGTTCACTCAATTATCTCTTGTTATACTCTCTCTCTCTCATCGTTTTACGCAGACATGCATAGCTTTATTACATTCATGTAACATGTAATTTACTTAAAGTAAGCTAGCTCTTGAGATATAATTCCTACTGAGCGTTCGCTCATTCAGTGTTTTCCCCTATTTTTCAGGTAAATCCGATGACGAAACTCAATCAGATGGGAAAAGTCAAGAGTGAAGAGATTAGAGCCACTCCGTCTATCCAAGCGTCTACTAGTCTTATCTTACTATATTTTTGAGTCAATCGTTGTACCTTTCCCTTTATAGAGTCTTAGCACTTTCATTAAATGGATTGTAATAGAAGTACTTTTGAGGTTGTGATTGAATAAAGGATTGGGTTATCTTTACTTTTGCGCACTCTGTCTTTGTGTTGAATACACTAACGCTCTGATTGACATGATCAATATAAACTTGTCACACACTCTGGATTCCTTCCGCGCTCGGGGCGTGACAATTTTTATGGTATCAGAGCCTAGGATATTCAATTCCTAGGAAACCCAAGTCCAAGGATAGGTTTAAACCTTTAACCGATGAGATTGGTTAGAACCAAGGGTTAAGTTAACTTAGAATCAAAACCTTCGAACATCATCACATATTAATATAGTATTGTAATTGTAGGACAATGGTTGCCGAACGTGCCCAGTGGCGCAACATGCAACGCACTCTGCAAGGCATGACCCAGTCACTTCAACAAGTGGCACAAGGAGGTGCACATCGTGGAGCAGGAAATCTCCACCAAAGCTTTAAGAACATGAACCCTCCTAAGTTCATGGGATCCACTGATCCGGATGACGCTGAGCACTGGATCCGCGAGACGGAACGTGTTTTTAGAGTCATGCAATGTTCGGACCAAGAGAAGGTCATGTTAGCCACATTTCAACTAGAGAGAGACGCCCGATGCTGGTGGGAGTCGGTAGAAGCCACATTAGATCAAGGACAAGTTACTCGGGAGGAGTTTGTTGAACATTTCAACAATAGATATTTTTCGTACCGAGTCCCGGAGAAGAAGGCCGTCGAATTCGCCGCACTTAAACAACGATCTTTATCGGTGGCTGAGTATGAGGCACAATTTTCCAGGTTATCTCGATATGCTAAACATCTAATTAGTACCGAGAAGATGAAAGCTAGGAGATTTCTAAATGGGCTCAGACCCCAATATATCACACAGCTGGCGCCGATGGACATACAGGTCTATTCGGAGATGGTACGACAAGCCCAGCTACTGGAGGATGCCACGGAACTATCTGATAGGATCCATGGGAGAGACAAGAAGGAGCATGTTACTAGCTCCGGCACTTTCAAACCCAATTTCAAGAAGAGACCGAGTAATGGAGGCACTCCCTCCCAAGAACAAAAGATCAAGAAGACCAAACCTTTCTCCATCACCACTACACCCTCTAAGGTGGTATGTAAGCATTGTGATAAGGCTGGGCACAAGGCCGAAGAATGTTGGAAGAAACTTGGAGTGTGTCTCTGTTGTGGAAGCCGTGATCATCGGATTCCCGACTGTCCCCTACTCAATGATCAAGCCGGTGACGGAAAGCGCCCGGTGACAAAGAATGCACGTCTCCAAGCTATTAAGGAGACAGAACTAGACGAAGGCGGACTGGTAGAAGGTACACTAAAAGTTTGTTCCAAGTCTGCATATGTCTTATTTGATATTGGTGCATCGCACTCTTTTATTTCTAAGAAGTTTGCTAATCCATTACCCATGGAACCGGAATGGATGAAATTAGTTCTTTCAACCCCTCTCGGAAGCGAAGTTGACCTTACTCACCATTATCAAAATTGTGAAGTCCTGATAAAGGGAAGAAATCTTCCTATCAACCTCATATGCTTAGACCTAAAAGACTATGATGTCATATTAGGAGCAGATTGGTTATCCAAGTATCAGGCAATTGTGGATTGCCGTAAAAGCAAAATTACTTTCAAAGACTTTCCGGAACTGGTCTATACTAGCCCTAAGAGTCGGAGCAAGTCACCTCTTATTTCGGCTCTCCGAGCTAACAAGCTAATAAGGAAAGGATGTGTATCTTTTCTTGCGTTTGTCACCATTAAGGAGACTAAGGAGACTAAGCTACAAGACATCCCAGTTGTGAAAGAATTTCCGGACGTGTTTCCGGAAGATTTGCCTGGATTACCCCCACAAAGAGAAGTGGCCTTCACCATCGACTTGATCCCTGGTGCTGGCCTAGTTTCTAGGGCACCTTATAGGATGTCCCCTGCCGAACTTAAGGAACTAAAGGAGCAATTGATGGAACTTCTCAAGGAAGGATATATCAGACCAAGCACTTCCCCATGGGGAGCACCTGTGCTATTTGTAAAGAAGAAAGATGGATCCATGAGGTTATGCATCGACTATCGACAGTTGAATCATCTCACTATCAAGAACAAGTATCGACTGTCGAGAATCGATGAGTTATTTGATCAAATATCTGGATCCAAGTATTTTTTGAAGATTGATCTCAGATCGTGATATCACCAACTAAGGATCAAGGATGAGGACATTTATAAGACCGCATTCAGAAGCAGGTATGGGCACTATGAATTTGTTGTTATGCCTTTTGGACTAACAAATGCCCCTGCTGCCTTTATGCAGTTGATGAATAGTATATTCAGGCCTCATCTAGATCAATTCATAGTGGTTTTCATTGATGACATACTGATCTATTCAAAGACCAAGGAAGAGCACGAGGATCATTTGAGGATTGCATTACAGATATTGAGGATGAATCAATTATATGCAAAGCTCAATAAATGTGAATTCTGGTTAGAAGAAGTATCTTTCTTGGGGCATGTTATATCAAAAGATGGTTTATCCGTAGATCCATCGAAGGTTGAAGCTGTAAAGGATTGGGAAAGACCGACCAATGCTAGCGAGATCTGTAGTTTCTTGGGTCTTGCGGGCTACTACCGGCGATTCATCAAAGATTTCTCCAAGATCGCCGTACCACTCACTAGGCTAACTCGCAAGGAGATCCGTTACGAATGGAGTGAGGAATGTGAAAGAATCTTCCAAGCTCTCAAGGATCACCTAACTATAGCCCCGATCTTAGCTCTACCAGTCGAAGGAGAGAAGTTCGAGGTATACACTGATGCATCCGGCATTGGCCTCGGATGTGTTTTAATGCAACAAGGAAGAGTTATAGCTTACTCTTCTCGCTAATTAAAGAAGCATGAAGAGAACTACCCAGTTCATGACTTGGAGTTGGCCGCGGTAATATTTGCATTGAAAATATGGAGGCATTACCTATACGGAGTGCAATTTACAGTATATTCTGACCATAAGAGTCTCAAGTATCTCTTCTCTCAGAAGGAATTAAATATGAGGCAAAGACGTTGGCTAGAATATCTCAAGGATTTCAACTTCATAATACAATATCATCCTGGAAAGGGTAATCCTGTAGTTGATGCCCTCAGTCGAAAGCCAAGAGAGATTTTAGCAAATTGTATGATTCAGGAGTGGAAGTTGCTAGAATAATTCTCTAAACTTGATATAACCCTAGACAAGGAGAACAAGTGTGTTACACTATCCCATGTAAGCATACTGCCAGATCTACTCTCAGAAATACAAGGACTACAAGATAAGGATCCATTATTAGTGGAAATCAAGGACAAAATTGAAGAACAATTGGAGTTCAAATTAGCATCAGATGGAAGATTGATGTTCAGGAATAGAACATGTATACCAGATTGTCCAGAGCTAAAGAAGAAAATCTTAGATGAAGCTCACAGATCAAGGTACACGATTCATCCAGGGTCTACCAAAATGTACCAAGATTTGAAAAGGACTTTCTGGTGGCCTAATATGAAAAGAGAAGTAGCGGACTTTGTGTCTCGCTGTCTCACATGCCAACAAGTCAAGGTTGAACACCAAAAGCCTGCCGGTAAGCTACATCCTCTAGAAATTCCCAAATGGAAGTGGGAGGATATCGGTATGGACTTCATTATGGGTTTGTCTAAATCAAAAGGAGGACATGATGGAATATGGGTTATCATCGACCGATTGACCAAATCGGCACACTTCTTGCCAATCAAGAGTCGATGGTCAGTTGATGTTCTTGCTGCATTATACATTAAGGAGATAGTCAGGTTACATGGAGTACCTGTCTCAATCGTGTCTGACAGAGACCCCCGTTTTACTTCTCACTTTTGGAAGGGTCTACAACATTCACTAGGGACGGGACTTAACTTTAGTACAGCTTTTCATCCTCAAACGGATGGTCAGACCGAGAGAACCAATCAGGTGGATGAAGATATGCTCAGAGCTTGCATCATTGATTTTGGTGGAGGCTGGCATGATCACTTGCCTTTGGTTGAATTTGCATATAATAACAGCTACCAGGAAAGTATACAAATGGCACCTTTTGAAGCCTTATACGGAAGGAGTTGTCGATCACCCTTGTGTTGGAACGAAGTTGGCGAGAAACAACTATTAGGTCCAGACATGGTAAGGGATACCACTTAAAAGATTCAGTTGATTAGAGAAAGACTTCAAGTTGCTCAGGCTAGACAGAAGGCTTATGCTGACACAAGAAGAAGAGATCTTGAATTCCAAGTCAGAGATCACGTATTTCTCAAGATATCACCTGGCCGTGGAATAAGGAGATTTGGTGTTAAGGGTAAGCTTACGCCGAGATTTATCTGACCTTTTAAGATACTAGAAAGAGTTGGCGAGGTTGCTTACCGCGTCGCCTTACCACCTCAATTGTCCGAAGTTCATAATGTATTCCACATATCTATGTTGAAGAACTATGTGCACGATCCGTCACATATCATTGATCATGGTGACCTGGTGATTCAAAAGGATCTCACTTATGAACAAAAGCCCATGAAGATCCTCGATCGTGAGGTACATACATTAAGGAACAAAGTTATTCCCATGGTCAAGGTGCAATGGAGTAAAAGCTCAGAACACGAAGCCACATGGGAGACCGAGGAGTCTATGAGGAAACGATTTCCAGACTTATTTTAAAAGGGTATGTACTCTACACTCTCCACATAAAACATGCGATTGAATTTGGGGACCAAATTCTTTTAAGTGGGGGAGGGTGTAAGACCCCGAATAAATAATCAAGAATGACTATATTCAAAAATGAAATAATCAAGTTATACGCTATATGGTTAAACCCATCACCCATATACACATCAAAAACGAGCCAAATTAAAAGATGCCTCCATCTAGGTCGTCATTTAATTGAAGACCCCTAAGAAGGAGCCAATTTATAAAATAACGCCTCTATCCTAGGCGTCAGTTTCAGAAGTGACGCCACTATGTATGGGCGTCAAATTTCATATTGCAGTAATGCAAGAAAATGTAATAGTAAGTAATGCCCCCTTGGCGGGCGCCATTTTATAAATTGAAGACCCTTTGACGGGCATCATTTTTAATTAACGCCCCAACCTTAGGCGTCATTTTCAAACTAAACCTGTTAGTGTTCGGTTCGAACTGAGATGTTATCCTGGGTAAGCTTGATTGAGGAAAGGATCAACACGTGGGATGTCTAAGTTAATAAGGACTCTAAGAAGGAAGTTTCAATTCCCATCGAACTCCAACCCTATAGAGTCTCCAGAATCCTATAAATACCCATCCCCTTTCCATCGACTCACGTTAATTGCCAAAGACATCCTGCTGCTGCTACTGCTCTTCTGCCTTGAAGTTCCTCTTCATTCTGCTGCTCCTATTGTGCTGCTGCACAGCTGTTCTTCATTAGCATCTTCCTCTTGCTGTCAATACCTTAAAGGGGGGAAGCTGTCTTCTGCTTCTTCTTCTGAAGGTTTTGGTTGTTCGTGGGAAGCTCCTGCTGTTCTAATCCAGACCAAAGGAGCTACTACAATTGTTGCTCTTACCATCATCTTCCTGCCGGGAACATAGAAGAATTATCCTCTTCTTCCTTGTTCCCACTGCGTTGCTGAAGCTATTATCACCCTCATCATCCTACTGCATCTTCCGAGGGGTGCTGCTATTGCTTTGGCTAAAGAGTTGCTTTCGGAAACTCTGTTTGAAACAGAGTATCGTTCATAGTTATTTTATTCACCGTTCTTCGCGTCTGTCAACCAAACCACCCAACCAAGGTAGGTTTTCTCAAGACTTAGCAAAATTCTATAGTTACCAAGTTAATACATGCATATAGGTCTATATATGTCTTTAGTAGTTACAGATTTCATTTTACAGAATGAAGTTTCTCTGTTTACTGCATGAATGAAATTGACGACCCACACCAGGGTGTCATTTTAAACCAACGACCGTGTAACAGTCGTCAATTTGCTAGTTATTTAATAAATACCCCATGTTCAAAATTTAATAACTGTGAACCTATATATGTAAACTAATGCATAATCATGTCCATAAATTCCTGATATTTTCCTCTATCTGTTCATACCTTTAGAGTCTTAATCAGACATACTCCAAAAATCATGTGTCTGTGATTGTATCTACCCGGTGCAAATCGTATGACAAAGAAATAGCGACCTTGCTTAGGTCGTCATTTAAATGGACGCCCGTATACATGGGCGCGACTTAGTGATAAAACGTGAAATTTTGATATATCTTTTCTGGATATTAGAATTGACGACGTGAACCCTGCCATTATTTTTGATATATGACGCCCCTGACTAGGGCGCTGTTTAATAAATTGAAGACTTGAGCTAAGTCACCATTTACATAAACAACCGAAATTTTGAATATTTACGGAATTTATTTACAGAAATCTGGTTGAAACGACTGAATGGACAGTCGTTGTTTATTAAAATGACGACCCAAACAAGGGCGTCAATTATAAAAATGAAGACTCAAGGTCAGGCGTCAATGGACTGATAGTTCTGACTTTCTGATTTTCGTGGTTTTTCAGTAACCCTTGACAAGGGGTTATGTGTATAGGCACTATGTTCCATTCCGTGAATATAGTCTCATGTTTCACATTGTTTAATCGATTACCCACTATTTCTCGGTGATAGACGAACTCTCCATGGGACATTCCGTTCCTTTGGACCGGTGACTTTATCATAGAGACCTCCGTAAGACTCCGCTAGCTTTGGATTCCCTCAAAGCAGCCGAGCTGGTTGTACCCTTAAAACCCATGACACTTTTTAATTGCCATGTCACTCTAAAGAAACATGGTATACCGGCCCTCACGACATGATGTTTGTATGTCATGAGAATATTCTTGAAATAATGGAATGGGTAATCCATACCATTGATATCCTTTAAGAATAGTGTGTCGTACTTGGGTACACTAATTCTATCTATTTTATCATGTACAAGAACGAGCGACCATGTTCATGTGGGCGCTTATTCCTATCGTCATGGCACCCGAGTTAGGGAGCCGATTCCACCTAGTTTTATCGTTAATCATGATTATACTGTTATTATCATCGTTATACCACCTGTTCAAATCCTTGAAATGCTATTCCACAAGATCTACCTTAAAGTTATACAAGTTTATTCCTTGAAACTCCATATTGGCTATAACTTTAGTGGATGTTGAAAAATACACGATCAATGCCTATGCATATAGGGCCCGATCTGGTCCTAGGGGGAGCATCCGAAAGTATTTGTGCCCATGGGAGTTGTAATGATCACGGTATGGCATTGTACCGAAGTGCATGACTAGCTTGATTAGACATTCCACAATCTCATACTCGACTTGACATGACATGACTTGCGTGACCCGGAAAGGGTATTTATATACTTGCTTGAAACATGATAGCCAATTTCCGACATGACATGATGAATATACTTGCTTGAATATCTTGACATCTATTGATATGAGTTCTTGAAAGACATGCTAGTTCACTCAATTATCTCTTGTTATACTCTCTCTCTCTCTCTCTCTCTCGTCGTTTTACGCAGACATGCATAGCTTTACTACATTCATGTAACATGTAATTTACTTAAAGTAAGCTAGCTCTTGAGATATAATTCCTACTGAGTGTTCGCTCATTCAGTGTTTTCCCTTATTTTTCAAGTAAGTCCGATGACGAAACTCAATCAGATGGGGAAAGTCAAGAGTGAAGAGATTAGAGCCACTCCGTCTATCCAAGCGTCTACTAGTCTTATCTTACTATATTTTTGAGTCAATCGTTGTACCTTTCCCTTTATAGAGTCTTAGCACTTTCATTAAATGGATTGTAATAGAAGTACTTTTGAGGTTGTGATTGAATAAAGGATTGGGTTATCTTTACTTTTGCGCACTCTATCTTTGTGTTGAATACACTAACGCTCTGATTGACATGATCGATATAAACTTATCATGCACTCTGGGTTCCTTCCGCGCTCGGGGCGTGACACGAGTGACTAGCTGGGGTCACGCTCGTCAGCGTGGGTCCAACCGCCCCCAACCACGTGTGCACACAAAGACCGCGCGTCCCTGGTCTGGCCCTTTGACCGGTTTTCCCCTCAGTCGGACTCTGGCTGCAAGACGTGGGGCCCGTCAGAAACCGGTGCACAAATCGTCTCTTAGGGTAGCCTCTCCACCACTACCTAGTGGGACCACACGCATGTAAGCAGGCTACGACTAGTGGAGGGTCACTACGGAGTAGACTCTCAAGTCAACGGAAAACCACGTCACTGTGGATCATGGAAAAATCCACTCTTAAAGGGAAATAAGAGGGATAATAAGAATATGAAGAATAATAAGAAGAATAGTGAAAAAGGGAGCAAGAGAGCATGTGGTGCTAATAAGGAGAGTGATCGCCAGAGGGGTTACCTCAATAAGAAGAAAAGATGATCGCGAATACCTGGTGATAATAAGATGCGGGATGGATGTGAATTCCTTCCTCCACCTTCTATCGGCCGGCCGATGAAGGGGGTTTTCCTTGTTGATTACCTTGAAATGAAGAACAAACAAATAAAAGAAAAAGTGGATCAGCCAAGAGTGAGTGTAGTATCAATCCAAATAAACAATATGATGGTGAAATATGAATATAGCATGCGCACCTCTTTTGTTTGGTTTTAAAACCCCTAGAGAATTAAGGGTGAGGAGAGGATATGCAATACTAATGCAACAGGGGAAAAACGATGAACGTGATAGACAATGATACGATGAAAACAAATATAAACGAAAGAGAGAAACCCTTGCTGTTCCTGTAAACAGTAAAGGGAGAACCAACAGAGCAGCAGGAAGCAGAGAAAAACGATGAAGGGATCACCCAGATGAAGAAAAACTCTTCTCTGCTGTGTGCCCTCTGTATTCTGTAAACTCGCGTGAGATCGACCAGGGAGTCCTTTTATAAGGTCTCGATCAAAGATAGACACAGATTCGGAAGATAAGAACAGGCAATGTTTATCAAAGGCAAGGACTCTAGTTCCCAGATCGAGCAAGGTGACCAAGAAAGGCAAGGAACTCTTCAGGAAAGACGATTTTAAGAAGGACACGAAAAGGGGAGACACGACCTACCGAAGGGCGTCAATTCAACAATTGATGACCTACCCAAGGACGTTAAATTAAAACACGACCAGGATCAGGGCGTCACTTCCTGGATTCAATTTGGGTAATAAAACCTTCTTTATTTGAAAATTATAAAAAGACGCCTGAAGCAAAGGCGTTGATTAAGAACACGCCCTGAGGAAGGACGTTAATCATTGATTTTCAATCGTAGTGGGATTCGTAAAACACCAGGAATTGACGCCCTTATATGTGGTCGTCCTTTCTTAACAACACGCCTAAGGCAGGGCCGTTAATTAAAACACGCCCTAGGAAACGTCGTGAATCACAAAAATGCACAAAATGCGAAGAAAACCCACAAAAATAGAAATCTTTATTTTATGGAAATATTGAAGTTCACTTTGGGGCGTTATCATAGTGACATGAGATTTGATCAATAAAGCGTCAATTTTGGCGTGTCTACAGCTGCCTCGCCTTGGCGTCTGCTTTGCAAGGGAGTGAGACGAAATGAAGTGAAAGTGCAACAAGCGAAATGAAGTGGAACAAATTGATAAGTCGATGCCAAGGTGTGATGTGACATGCCTCAGACACTAAGCATTAGAAAATCTTTCCAAGATTTAAAGTGAAACAACTCCAGGTGATTCCAAGGAAGCATCGATTGGCTGGATAAAGGAGACTAAACTAAACAAAAATGTGCGCGAGGGCACGACAGGGAGGCACCTTTGGAGAGCGGTTACCAGCCAATGTGGACGTGCTACAACCAAGGTGTATTTGCAGAAAATTAAAGTGAATTGAGATGAAGACCCAGCAAAGGGACATTTTCAAGGAAATAGCCTGAGCGGCTTCAGAGAGAATAAAGTACTTGATTTGGAGTGGAATATCCCATGTCAACTCAATCAAGAGCGAGTGACCTTCATTATTGCCATAATATGAAGATTTTCATCATGAAGCTCAAAGTCCTACATGATGCATGCTGGGTTAAAAGAAAAGGATAAAACAAACTAAAAATAGAAAATAATCAAGGATAATATTGCTAAGCCATCTAGATTTGGTCAAGAATCCAGATCTATGAGCTGACACTAAGCCGAAGCCCGTTTGTCCGCGCATCAACCTAGAAAGTGGAACCATCGTCCCAGACCTTGAATGACTCAACGGCCTGTCCGTGTGATCAAGACTCTCCTGGAATTATCACTGTTTTTGATGAAGGGGAACTCAAATTCCAGGTTCATCAGAATCACAAGGTCCTTGATATGCTATATAGCGTAGATACCATATAGTAACAATGCTTACAGGAAAGAAATACAAGAAAATAATGATATTACTCCGACGAGCGATCCAAGCATCTCGGGCCTGCAATCTTCTGCACTTGAAAATTCATTTGCCCTCATAAAGCAAGCAAAATATGACCATAAGTGCTTAATTAAAAAGCAATTCCAACCAAAGAATAGCACTTAAGTTCATTAAGCATATAGAGGAGTTAAACATGTGAGCAAATAAAATCACGACTGTAGGGAATGGCGTCAAAAGCATGAAAGGCGCCTGACATCAGGGCGTCAAAACATAAAACACGCCCTTCACTAAGACGTTAAATGCACCGAGAGTTCAAGAATAAGACGACCCACTCAAGGGCGTGAAATAAAACACGACCTCTGTCAAGTCGTCAATTCAACAATTGACGCCGCAACAGAAGACGTTAATTAACCACCCGCTTCCGATTTCGAATCGAAAGCAAAACCCAGTCCTAATGGCAATCAACCTTCCAACTCCGAACAGCCTTAAGATCCTCCAGACTTCTATAAAAGGAAGGAACCCCTCTAGATCAATCAAAGCAATTCATCAAATCTCTGTTTTTTCCGTTTCTGCTACTGCTCGTGTTCTTCTGCAGGCACTACAATCACCCGACTCCTCCTGCATACCAAAGATGGAGAGAGCCATTAAAAGATCCAAGATTTCAATTCCCAGACTTACTGAGATCAACGGGCACCTCAGCAACCGTATTGCATTAAATCAGGTACGTTTAACTGATTGATGTCCCTTCTGTTTCATCTTTCTTCGGTTCTGCCATTCCAATTCTTCTCATCCACTTCTCTACTTTCTTTTCTGTTTCCTTTTATATATTTTTTTTCTTTTTATTTTTCAAAAGACGCGCCTTAGATTAGGTCGTTATTCAAACAAAAGACGCCCTAGGTGACGGCGTGAATTTGAAAACGTTTTGGAATTTTGTTGAAGAGACGGCCATATATGTGGGCATTATTTAAAAGAGACGACCTTAAGGAAGGCGTGAATTCAATAAAAAGTGCCTTGATCAAAGGCGTTACTTCTTTTTCTTTGGGTTGACAAAGCCCCCCGGGCTCTTAATCCTACACGGTCACCTATAAAAAATTCGTTGTTCCTTCTTGATTAATCAAAAGGGGGGCGACGTGATGATAGTTAACTTATACCCGAGATTTCGCATGGTGCAATTTCCTAGGTCGGCCTTTGACCATTCTGCTGGTTTATGACTTACCACAAAAGAAAACGAAGATACAAGGAAACCCATAAGAGATTCTCAGAAGCTCTAGATAAAACCACTTCCCCTTACCCTATGCCTGTTGGGGTTCGGTCTTTGGCGTAGGGAAACTTTGTTGCCTTTTGCCCCATTTATTTTGCATGCATACGCCCAAGGTTTTCCTTGCAGGGACTTTGCCCTCTTGACATGCTTTTGTTTTCATGATTTGACTTTCACTTTGGAACTGATTTGCATTGCTGAAAAATAAACCTAATTATACTTGGGCTTTTGTGGCATTTGTTCCCTTTTGGGCCCTGACTTCCACCTACTAGGGCGGCGGATAGGCTTGGTGGATCTACCCCGAGACTTCCTTTCCTCCCTTATGGGCCGAAGAAAAAAGAATGGGCATCGTCTTCGCCTTTAGTCAGATTTTTGACTTCCCATCGGATTTTGCACCACTTGAGTTCACGGTTTAAGTGTGTAATGTGTGCGGGTGTCAACCCCCTTTTGAGTTAACAAGACTGATGAATGAATTCTGAATTTTGACCTTTCAGACCTTGAGCCCTTGTGTGCCATGGCAACCCTTTTCAATATATTATTTTTTTGTTTTTGATTTTGGAAAATTCTATATATATATATTTTTTTGTTTTTGAAAAATTCTATTATTTTTTTTTGATTTTTTTTAGATTAGGGGTAATATTTCTTAAGATACAAACCATTCCAAGGATGAGTTAGCTCTTGTCCTTCAGCGTTAATCGGTTTATAAGCATTGCCAGGATAAACCTCTTTATAACAAACGGTCCCTCCCAGTTTGGTTGGAGTTTTGAGCGAGGTCCACCAGGTTTTACGAAAATTCTCTTGATTACCATCTCACCGACTTTGAACTTTCTCTCAATTACTTTCTTTTGATAAAAAGGTGACAGCCTGTTTTGATAAACGCGCGCATGCTCAGCGGCGACCAGGCGCTTCTCATCTAGGAGTTCCAATTGAGCAAGGAGCGAATTGCGATGCTCATCAATAGGGAGTTCCTTGTCCAATTGTACTCGCAAAGATGGAATGAGAATCTCATAAGGGACTACCGCTTCCATTCCATAAGTAAGGGCGAAAGGGGTTTGCCCAATAGAGGTACGAATGGAAGTGCGATAGGCCCAGAGAGCTTCGACTAACCTGTCTGGCCAATCCGAAAATTTATTAGCCTCACACGTCTTTTTAACGATTTTGATCAAAGTTTTATTAGTGGCCTCTGCTTGGCCATTGCCCTACGGATAATAGGGAGAAGAATGATGCAATGCAATGTTATACCTGTTGTAGAGATCCTTGAGCTCTTGAGAGATAAATTGAGGTCCATTGTCGGTGACGATGGTACTCGGGATGCCGAACCTTGCGATGATGTTCTTCATTATGAATTTGCAGGCTGTTGATGCTTTAATCTCCACGTAAGCTTCCGCTTCCGCCCACTTGGTGAAGTATTCCGTTGCCGTCAGGATGAACGATTTTTGCTTGGTCAGGAGGTTCGAATCACCAAGAGGTCCAATGATATCAAAAGCTCACATGGAGAAAGGCCATGGGGAGGACATAGGATGGAGTGGGGAAGCAGGAGAATGAATCTTGTCGGCGTGCAGTTGGCACTTAACACACCTTCGAACATAGATGGAGCAATCCTCTTCTAGAGTTGGCCAATAGAAGCCTAGCCTAAGGATCTTCTCAGCTAACATCTGGCTATTCACATGACCACCACACACTCCTGAATGCGCCACTTCCACAACTTTCCAAGATTCATCATCGTCGAGGCATCTTAATAAAACACCCGTGAGCCCTCTTCTGTAGAGCACACCTCCAACCAAAACATAACGTTGAGCCACTCTTCTAATTGCTTTCTTCTCCTCCACAGTGGCTTTCTCGGGATAGGACTGATCATTGCAATATCTGGCAATCTCATAATACCAAGGTTTCTCTTCGTCAGCCAATTCTTCTTCCCAGTCCAAAAGTATGACCTCTTTGCCTTTAAGAGCTTCACTCCGCCTGACCTTCTCGAGCACCTTATCCCTAATATCGAGGAATGCATGATCCTTGATAGTTGGAGTATCACGCTGATGAATCAAAGGGACATGAAAATCACGCTCAGGAGGGAAGACTAGAGCAGAAACCAAAGAGGCAAGAGCGTCAGCTAGGATGTTCTAGCTTCGAGGAACGTGAACAAAGATCAACTTGGTGAAAAAATTGGCATAAGCTGAAGCAAGTTCCTGATAGTGTTTGAGCTTAGGATTGATACTGCGGCACTTGACAAGCACCTGGCGCAGAATAAGCTGACTATCACCAACAATTCGCAAGTGAGTAACACCATATTGATGAGCGGTTTGAAGGCCAGCCAAAAGGGCCTCATACTCAGCTATATTGTTCGTGACAGGGAAGGTGAGCCGAGCAGCAAATGGGATGGTGACCCCTTCTGGTGTTAAGAGAACCATTCCGATCCCTCTTCCTTGGGAATTTAGAGCTCCATCAAAATGTATCGTCCACATAGGATCATGCGGTCGATTAATGGACATCAGTTCTTCGTCTGGAAACTCCGAATTGACAGGATCAAATCGGGGTAGAGGGTGGTGGGCAAGATGTTCGGCAATGGCGTAACCTTTGATTGCTTTCTGTTGAATGTAAGTGATATCAAACTGTGAAAGGAAGCTTTGCCAACGTGCCAATCGGTCGGTAAGAACAGATTTTTCTAGAAGGAATTTAATCGGATTCATGCGTGCAATGAGGTGAACTTCGTGAGCTAAGAAATAGTGTTTTAACTTCTGAACTACCCAGACTAAAGCAGCACAAGTCTTCTCTATGGCTGAGTACCTCTGCTCACACGGGTTTAGAAGTTTAGACAAATAGTATGCTGCGCTTTCTTTACCTTCTTCATCAACTTGAGCTAAGACAGCACCTACAGAGTCATCCGGGACAGACACATAGAGAATAAGTGGTTTGCCTGGAATCGGCGGCCTCAGGACAGGAGGATTGGCCAAATAATCCTTCAATCCGTCAAAGGCTGCCTGACACTTGTCATCCCAATTAAACTTGACTCCTGGCTTAGTAAGCTCGTAAAACGGCCTGCATCGTTGTGAGTGCTGGGAGACAAAGCGACGAATAAATTGCAACCTCCCGATTAATCCTCGAACTTCCTTCAAATTCTTGGGAGGAGGCATATCTCTGTTGACCTTCGCCTTGTTGGGATCAACTTCAATTCCCCTTTTGCTGACAATAAATCCAAGCAACTTCCCTGAAGAAACGCCAAATACGCACTTCTTGGGGTTCATCTTTAATTGATACTCTCGTGATCTTTGCAAGACCTTAGCTAGAACCCCAGGGTGCTCAATCCTTGTCCTTGATTTCACAACCAGATCATCCACATACACCTCAATATAGATATGAATCATATCATGGAAAATTGCCATCATAGCCCTCTGATAGGTGGCTCCAGCATTCTTGAGTCCAAAGGGCATGACCACATAACAATATGTACCCCATGGTGTAGTGAATGATGTTTTCTCTTGATCTTCTTCAGCCAGACGAATCTGATTGTCACCTGAAAAGCCATCCATGAAAGAGAGAGTCTCGAATCCTGCCGTATTATCAATCAGCACATCAATATGAGGGAGGGGGAAGTCATCTTTAGGACACGCACGGTTGAGGTCCCGGAAGTCTATACAAATCCGAACCTTTCCATCTTTCTTCATGACCAGGATGATGTTAGCCACCCAATTCGGATAGATGACAACTCTAACAAATCTAGCCTTATGGAGCTTGTCGACCTCTTCTTTCATCTTTAGAGCCATGTTAGGGTGGAAACGTCTCAACCGTTGTTTGATCGGGACAGACCCTGGCTTAAGTGTAAGTCGATGTTCAACGAGCGTAGGGTCTAATCCCAGCATATCCTCATAACTCTACGCAAACGTGTCCTTGTATTCTTGAAGTACCAAAATAAGCGCCTCCTCTTCGGAGGGCGGTAAATTCTTGCTGATGAGGACAATCCTAGGGTCTTCCTCGGTACCCAAATTAACTTCTTTAGTAGGCTCTTCTACAGAGGCTGATGGTTCGTCGAATCTTCTCATGCCACTAGCAAAGGCATCAGTCTCGTCCTCATATTCTTCATAACTTTCATCCCCCTCTTCAATAGGGTCTTCATCATTCATGATTTCATAGACACCCAAACCCTCGTAAGAGGTATTAGCATCCTCATATTCCAACTCTGGCAGGATAACTGGATTCTCCACGAATTCAGGAAGGGCTAAACAAGTCTGGCACCTTCTGGCTAACTCCAACAAAAATCTACGCGGAATCTGCTTACCCTTGGATTTCTTATGAAAATCTACCCCATGAATTTTATTAGAAGAAGAAGAACAACTAGCTTGATTAGAATAAGCTAAAAAAGGGGAAGGAGGTGAAGAAGTGGATACAGGAGGTGATACAGATGGAGACCCCTCACCAGAGGGGAAGAAAAGATTTATCAATGAATCATGGAAGAGTGGCCCCTGGGTCGGGACACACTCGGAAAGGAGATAAGAAGTCTCCTCAACGGAGATGGAGGATTGGAAAATTGGGATTTTGACGTTTTTTTTTCGTTTTTATGTTTATTTTCATGTTTATTTTCTTTTTCTAGAAGAAAACATTGTGAAGGGAGAACAACAGGAGGAGTGGAGATTGAAAGTTGGGAGAAAGATTGAATCAGAGATGACCCGCGTGGGGGTGTGATGGAGAGCTTGGAGAATTGCTCGAGGAGCAAAGGAGGAATCGGGAGAGAAATCTGCAGTGAATCTGGAGAAAAGCTGACCATAATTGGCGGCGGTCTCGGCACGCGAGAGAACAATTGAGAATGTAGGGAAGCTAGGAGAGACGGATGCATAGAAGTGAGGGAAAAGAGGCCGGCCTACAGCCTATCTATTGTAAATCCTTCTTCATATAGAACATCTGGCTCTCCAGTGTCAGTGTAGTCACTCAGCAACTGTCTCTTATCTGTAATCGCAGCCGGCATTTCAACCAATTCATGTATTAGTGGCGGCCATTCCGGATCAGTCGGCATAAAGAGACGGCTCAAGGCAATAGTAATATCATTCATATCGAACAATCTATACCAATCACACTCTGGATCATCCATTTTCCTTCTTTTATCAGGCCTTAGAGACTCCAGGGCTTTATAAGTGGCCAATGGTGCGATATGACGAGCAAACTGTCTTGCATGAACATCTTGACAGTCTTGGATGGAGGTGATTATTGTAGTCTGCTCATTATTCTGAACGCCACCCGTGACAAAATGTGTCTTCAATGTCCAAGTAAGCGGCTGGCGATCTGTCTTCAAGGTGGATGTCATAACTGCCCATGGCTCATCTTCATTTTTGCCCGGCCCTTTGTAGCCCAGGCTGCCTCGTGTAATCAATTTCTGAGGCTTAATAGGCCTAGTCCTGCCTTGACAACTGGTACCCAGACCTTTGCCATTTTGATACCCCATTTTCATTAGGATTTTCCAGCCAGGGGTGTTTATCATGCTTTTCTTCTTCTTCCCCTTGGAAGTCAAGGGTGTCATAGCAACTGTCGTGACTGTCTCGGGCAACATTGGCCGTGGGTAAGGGAGGTCTAGTATTGATAACAACGGCTTGTTGGCAGGCCAAATAGAAGGAACTGATGAAGTCAAGTGTATATCTTCCTCTGGCAAAATTGGCATACTGGTAACTTTGATGATGCGGCCCTTGTGTGGAAACTTAAGACACTGATGATTTGTAGAGGGCACTGCATCGAGCTGTTGAATGTAGGGGCGGCCCAGAATGCCATTGAATGTTGGATCCATGTCCAAAATGTGGAAATCGACCGTGATTGTGGCCGGACCCAAACTGACTTTCAGTGTGATCATGCCTAGAGGATGCTTCTTGGTATTGTCGTATGCTGTGACTGTTATAGTAGACGGCCGAATCAGATTTTCAGGAATGCCACACATCTTCAAAGTGCTCGGTGGCAATACATTGATAGATGCCCCAGTGTCCACTAGACATTGTTTCACCGCCACCTTATTGATGTCAACTGTGATGCATAGAGCATATTTCCTTGCTGATAGTGGTGCCAGTTCATGCTCATGAAAAGTAATTGCCAGCTGATTGCTAGCAGGCGTCAAAACTGTAGTTATCTGCTCGACCGGGATGTCTTCATTGACCATAACCTTTTGTAAATACTCTTTCAGAACTAGCTGGTGAGTGGTGGACCTTTTGATTAATTCTAGGATTGAAATTCTTGCTGGAGTTCAGTCCAAGTGCTTTAACAAATCGTACTGAGTGCCGGGTACGGACTCTTGCTCCTGTTCTTGTTCATTCGGCCCCTGCGCGGGCTCTTGCTCTCTTTGGGGAAAGATGCGCTGGAACATCCGTCCACTGCGGAGCGGTGCCACATTTTGTCGTGCCTCTGTCGGGGCAAGTAAAGGAGGAGGGTTGGAAGAGGAAGAGGGTGTATTGGCGTTGATAAGTGGTGGAGGGGTGTTTGCAGAGGGAGTCCCTGTAGGGGGCATTGATGAAGGTTTTGACAAAGATGCCCCCGCAGGAGGCGTAGGAGTAGAAAGGGATACCCGAATGCGAGGAGAGTTGGGGGGTGGAATGAGGAGAGATCTGGGTATAAAAGATGGGGGAGCCGATGGTGGGGGGATCCTTACCGGTGGAGGAGTAGTGGTGGTGGGTGTAGCGTGCGTTGGTGACGGGCGGATAAGGAGTAGTCTAGACGGCGAAGGTGAAGGGTTAGTAGTGGATGGCGGAGTTCGCAGCGTGGTAGGCTTCGGAGGCGGTAAACGGGTAAGGAGAGATCGGGTTGGCAAGGTTGGAGAATTGGTGGGAGCAGGTGGATTAACGGGGTGTAGAAGAGCCCGGCTCAATTGGGGAGCAGAAGAAGAAGGAAGCGTGCGCAAAAGGTGCAGATGTTGATTTAAATTATGATTAAATGCCCTGACAGAGGCGTTTTCTTCATGCCACCCCTGTCCTCTCTCCACCTCATGGAGAGATGTGACAGGGTTCACGTGCTGATTTGGTGGGTGCTCCAGCAGTGGGTTGTGGACAATCCCTATATCTTGCTAAGGTGCGGGAGCTTGCTGTTGTACTTGTGGAGCCGGTTGCTGTGGCTGCTGAGCCTGCTGTTGCCGAGGAGGCCTTCTTTCTTTCATAGTGGTAATAAACTGCCTCATCTCATCCCAGTTGATACCGCCCTGATCATTTAAGTCATAAATATAGTCCTTGAAGTGGAAGCAACGATCAATGTTGTGACCAGGGGAGCGGTGGAAGACACAGTAGCGGGACGTGTCAACATTAGCGGGCCACACTGCCCTTTCCTTCGGTAGCATGAGCAAGTTGGCAGCCATTAAGGCATTGAAAATATCTGGGAGACTTTCTGGCAACGGCGGATAATGGGCCCTTTTGGGTCCAAGTGGTCTCCTTTGCTGTTGTTGTTGCGGTCCATAATTAGTGGGTGGCGGTACTTGGTGGTATTGTTGCGGAGCTGGAGGGTCAGCGCGGGGCGCTTGGTTTTGTGGTGGAGCAAAGGAAGGTTGAGGAGTAAATTGGTGTTGTAGGGGCGAAGCAAAGAGGGTGCCTTGTGATGGAGGTGGCGGAGGTCGTGGGTTAGATTGGCGAAAAGGTGTGGGGTTACCGACCGTGCCAACTTGCTCATTTATGACGGTCCCCTCAGTCGTGGGCCCGCTATTGTTGACATTTGTATTCTTTTTAACCAACCTTGGTTTTGGCTCAAACATGCCTTGATGGGTGAATCTTTCATTTGGGTCTGAATATAACGAGCACTTTCATAAAGCTCCTCCATGGTAGTCAATCTATTCATAGCCAGTATATGCCAGAACTGAGGGGTTGCATTGGATATAATCATCTTAACCTGTTCCGGTTCTGATAAGGTATCTTTCAACTTCTCGGCCATTGATCGCCATCTATCAGCAAATATGATGAAGTCCTCCTCGGGCTTCATTTTCTCTGCAACCAAATCTGTAACTGAAAGGGAGGGTCCAACCCGGTCCCTATACTTCTGCAAGAATTTTTTCTGAACCACATCGAAATCACTAGCATCTGCCGGATCCAGGGAATAGAACCACTCGAGGGCTGGCCCCTCTAAAGATCTTCTAAACAAGTAAGCCAATGAGGCTTTGTTGCCCTGCCAAAAGGACGTTTCATACATAAAATCCTTCAGATGGATAAAAGGATTGCCAGTTCCATTGTATCGCCGAAAGTTCGGCATCTCAGAAGGTGGTAAATGAAAAACTGGCAATGTAGGAAGAGAGATCTCCGGGGCATTCTTGGCAGTAGTAACCTTGTTGAGTTTTTCTTCCATGATAGCCAATTTCTAAAGGAGCAAAGCATTAGTGTCTGACTCGACCGGGGCCGAATTTGGAATGAAGGTGTTTGGCATAGGCGTCCTTAGAATTTGGGGAGGTTGAAAGAATTGGGGCCTAGCCGCTGAGTAGCTCGCCTGTTGGGCCGGCATGGCCGCACTAGGTGTCGGTGGACAAGAGGGGGGTTTGTGCAAGACCGCTTGGTCGTTAGTGATGTGATGGCCACTCTCGGCCGGAGGGGGATTGGAGGATGAAGAGGGAACGGACTTCCCTTTCAAAGCGGCCTGAACTGCCTGCCGCTGGGAGTCATCTAATTGAGATAGAGCATTAATCAAATCGATAACATTGAAGGATGGGGAGGGGTTCCCTGGAGTGTTGGAGGGCAAAGTCTGAGAAGAGGGCACAACCTCTTGAGTAGTGGTATCAACCACATGAACTTGAGGATAATGAGAATGAGAAGGGGGGTAATTCCCTTCATGGTAGATAGAATCTTGAGGAACCTCATAGGATTGACCAAAAACGTTCTCTTCCACATCATCATAGGAATATCCGTAGCTTGCCATGTTGATAATCTTACCTGAACGGAGTTGCATGCTTAAAAAGAGAAAAGGCTTTATGAATGAATTACCACACAACAATCACTCAACTCAAACAAGTTTAAATAATTCAACTCAATCAAGTTATGCAAACAAGTTGAGATGAACGCAAGATTTTAGTGTTAGGTTTGAGATTAAGGTGGATTTATTTGCAGAATAATTCACTCCTCTTTGCAAAGTGAAACCTAGTTTGGATCCAAGTGTAGCCTCCGTGTCAACTAGGTTCTCTCTCTTTTCTCACCAACGATAGGTTCTCTAAACTCCGGGTACTTCAAGGGTACAACCAGCCCAGCGTCCGTGAGGGAATCCACGGGTGCGGGGACTTACGGAGGTCTTGGAAAAGGGATTTCGATCCAAAGAGACGGAATGCTCAATGGAGGGTTGTCCCGATTCCAAGAAAGGTGTGTGGAATCCTAGTGTAGAGAGAGGAGGTCTCTCAACCAAATGCCACAAAATGCAGTATAAGATAAGCCAATCACAGCAAGATAATCAAATACTCAATGTAATTATGAATCCAGCATGAATAGATAGAAACAGGAAGGTTCTGTAAACACACAGGAAAGAGGCGACCTGGAGGCAGTCGCTACCAACAAAAGAGACGACAGCGTTGCTGTCGTGAATTCTGGGAGGGGCTCTCGGACAAAGCAAAAATGCGCCTTGATGTGGGGCGCTAAATATGATAAAGACGTCTCTGACAGAGGGAGTCAAAAATAAGTGGTGCGCACGATCGAAGAAAAACGCGCCTTGGTGTGAGGTGCTGCCAAATAAAAAGACGCCCGCGAGGAGGGCGCAAATTCACAGAAGCAGCAGATATGATAAAAGACGCCTTCGTGGAAGGCGTTAAACAGAGAAAAGACGCCATGGCTGAAGGCGTTAAATAGAAAGGCGCCCTTGTGCAAGGCGTTAATTCAACAACAGCAGTAGACTTAAACACAAACTGGCCGATCCCGGGGAGTGTGCAGTGTGCACAGTGGAGGGTGCCCGTGGGGCACAAAGGAGGGGTACCGTGGGTACCAAAGGGAAAGGGCACGCGTGGGTGCCAAAGGGAAAGGGCACACGTGGGTGCCAAAAGGAGATGGTAATCAAAAGAAAAACAGTGGGAGTCCCACCGTGATCGCCAATTTGTGGATCATGGAAAAATCCACTCTTAAAGGAAATAAGAGGGATAATAAGAATATAAAGAATAATAAGAAGCATAGTGAAAAAGGGAGCAAGAGAGCACGTGGTGCTAATAAGGAGAGTGATCGCCAGAGGGGTTACCTCAATAAGAAGAAAAGATGCTCGTGAATACCTGGTGATAATAAGATGCGGGATGGATGTGAATTCCTTCCTCCACCTTCTATCGGCCGTCCGATGAAGGGGGTTTTCCTTGTTGATTACCTTGAAACGAAGAACAAACAAATAAAAGAAAAAGTGGATCAGCCAAGAGTGAGTGTAGTATCAATCCAAATAAACAATATGATGGTGAAATATGAATATAGCATGCGCACCTCTTTTGTTTGGTTTTAAAACCCCTAGAGAATTAAGGGTGAGGAGAGGATATGCAATACTAATGCAACAGGGGAAAAATGATGAACGTGATAGACAATGATACGATGAAAACAAATATAAACGAAGGAGAGAAACCCTTGCTGTTCCTTTAAACAGTAAAGGGAGAACCAACAGAGCAGCAGGAAGTAGAGAAAAATGATGAAGGGATCACCCGGATGAAGAAAAACTCTTCTCTGCTGTGTGCCCTCTGTATTCTGTAAACTCGCGCGAGATCGACCAGGGAGTCCTTTTATAAGGTCTCGATCAAAGATAGACACAGATTCGGAAGATAAGAACAGGCAATGTTTATCAAAGGCAAGGACTGTGACCAAGAAAGGCAGGGAACTTTCAGGAAAGACGAGTTTAAGAAGGACACGAAAAGGGGAGACACGACCTACCGAAGGGCGTCAATTCAACAATTGACGACCTACCCAAGGACGTTAAATTAAAACACGACCAGGATCAGGGCGTCACTTCCTGGATTCAATTTGGGTAATAAAACCTTCTTTATTTGAAAATTATAAAAAGACGCCTGAAGCAAAGGCGTTGATTAAGAACACGCCCTGAGGAAGGACGTTAATCATAGATTTTCAATCGTAGCGGGATTCGTAAAACACCAGGAATTGATGCCCTTATATGTGGTCGTCCTTTCTTAACAACACGCCTAGGCAAGGCCGTTAATTAAAACACGCCCTAGGAAACGTCGTGAATCACAAAAATGCACAAAATGCGAAGAAAACCCACAAAAATAGAAAATCTTTATTTTATGGAAATATTGAAGTTCACTTTGGGGCGTTATCATAGTGACATGAGATTTGATTAACAAAGCGTCAATTTTGGCGTGTCTACAGTCACAACCGGACGGTACAAGGAACGCCCATCGTACCAATACCGTCGCACGGTGACAGAAGCCGACAACGACATCTCCCGGTACCACTCAGTAGGACGAGAGACACGTCGACATGACCTGTCCCCTTGAACGGTCCACTCTGGGCCGCTCAGGGATGTGCGGTCGCACAGGGACCGCACCAGGGTTAAACGGCCAGCACGGGACCGTTCTACCCAGGTCCAAACGGGCTGAAGAAAGGCCAACATGGGCCCGTTCAACAGATGTGCGGCCAGCTCCTAGCCGCACGTGGGTGAGGAACGGTCAGCTCCTGGCCGCTCGTCTCCTAATGGTAATAAACCTGAACGGTTAGTCCTTAGCCGCACTAGGGAAGAGCGGCTACGGTTTCACCGTTCAAGGGTTGTGCGGTCCAGATCTGGCCGCACACCCAAGCAACGGCACCAGATGACGTACGGCCAGCACTTGGCCGCACGAAGGGTTATGCGGCCAGCTCCTGGCCGCACACCCCGGTGCACTGTACAACGGTAATACTCAATGGTTGAAAACCTAGGGTTGGGCGGTCGTTATGGGGCCGCACCTTAGGATATGCGGTCCCACAACAGACCGCGCAAGCCCACTGGGCACCGAGCCCCAGCCACAGCGCGCCGAGCTGATGGACGGCCAGAATGGGGCCGCACAAGGGTTGTGCAGGCCCTGGTTCGACCGTACATCACCCACCAGCCCGAAAATGGCGAACCTCACTGGAATCGCCCATTTCGGCCCCCAAACAAGCCCCACGAAAGGGGGGAACGGTGAAAGAAGAACCCCCAAGCCCCCCTAGCATGCTCCTACGCCCTTACACCGTAGAATCGGGGCTCAAAATGGTGGATCGGACGAACTCTCCCCGCGGCATGAACGACCCTTCCCAGCGCGAAAATAACCCCTCTCAACCTCGTCTCGAGCTAAAACTCACAGGGAAGAAAGGCAAGAGGCTAAGGAACGTCACCCTACCTTCGGTCCGCGACGTGAGGCGCCGATCCGTGCTCAAACCCACGAAGAACGCCATTAGAACCTCACCTTCCCACGCTTCCCACGCTTGCCGCACGCCCGCACGATCGCCTCGTCGTCACCCACGTCCTCGCGCCGTCGCACCGCCGCCGTCTACAGTAGGAACGGAGGTCGTCGTGCTCGAACGGGAGAGAGAGAGAGAGAGAGAGAGAGAGAGAGAGAGAGAGGGCGGCCACGGTTGTGAGGGAGGAAGGAGAAGAAAGGAAGAAGAAGAAGAAAAAGGAAAAGAAAATGGGGGTTTAAATAGAAAACCCAGAAATTCCAAAAAATACCAAAAAATCAAAAATCACATTTCCGTGATCCTCGGAACGCACCGATCGTAATGGTACCACTCTCGCCTAGGTGAACGACCCGGTTCACCCGCAAAGAGATTCCGAAGGAATTACCGAAACACACATCGGGAATTGAAAAACACACGCAGAAAAGCCACGGAACGCTCCCGGGCCTCCGAAACAACTCCAGATCGCGCCGATCTGAACACGAAAGATGTCCGAAACGAAATTGCAGACACAGCAGAGTCTGACACTCCGAGAAACCAGATCCGGAACCCACGAAGAGAGATCCGAAAGGTCCGAGATATTACAGCCCTTCGCCCTTAAGGAATTTTATCCTCGAAATTAAGAACAACCCAAGGGGAAAGAAGATGAAGACTCACTCAAACAGATAAGGGAACTGCTGACACATCTCATCCTCACGCACCCAAGAAGCCTCACCACCAGAGTGCCGCTGTCACACCACCTTAACCCAGAGGATGACCTTGTTTCGCAGGCGCTGCTCTCTCCTATCCTCCACGCGGACCGAAAACTCTAGGAGAGAAAGATCTGGAGTCACCTCGGGCCAGACAGAATCCTCGAGTACATGAGAGTCATCGGGTATATACTTTCGCAACATCGAGACGTGGAACACGTCATGCACCGATGCCAACTCAGGAGGTAACTGCAACCGATAAGCTACCTCACTGATGCGTTCCACGATGTGGAAAGGACCAATATAGCGGGGACTCAGCTTCCCACGTCGTCCAAAATGCATCACCCCCTTCATCGGAGAAACTCTCAAGAACACGCGATCGCCCACGGTGAACGCAAGAGGCTGCCGCCTACGGTCAGCATAACTCTTCTGCCGACTCTGGGCCGCCAACATGTTCTGACGAACCAGGTGCACAACCTCCACACACTGCTGCACCAACTCCGGTCCCGTCAAAACACGCTCACCAACCTCAAACCAATCCAGTGGAGTCCGACACGGACGCCCATACAATGCCTTATAAGGAGCCATGCCGATGCTCGAATGATAGCTGTTGTTGTAGGCAAACTCCACCAACGGTAGGTGATAAACCCAACTCCCCTGCCACTCCAGGCAGCAGGATCTCAGCATGTCCTCCAAAGTCTGAATGGTCATCTCTGACTGGCCATCTGACTGAGGATGATACGCCGAGCTAAAAGCCAAATCTGGGCCAAGAGCTGGCTGGAAACTCCCCAAGAATCCAGAAGTGAAACGCGGATCCCAATCTGACACGATGGAGATGGGAATCCCATGCAACGGAACGATCCGCTCCACATGAAGACGAGCCAACCTGGACACGCTCCAGCAGACTTTGATCGGTAACAACCGAGTCACCTTCGTCAGCCTATCCACCAGTAACCAAATACTGTCCTGACCGCTCAGAGTCCTCAGAAATCTCACCACGAAATCTGTGGTCACGTGGTCCCACTTCCACGTAGGAACATCCAAGGGCGGGAGAGTACCTCCCAGTCGCTGATGCTCCGCTTTCACCTGCTAACAGGTCAGGCACCTGGCAACAAACTCGACGACATCTCTCTTCATGCCAGGCCACCAGAACTGCCTCCGCAAGTTTCGATACATCTTCGTCGCACCCGGGTGTACGGTGTACCTTCTCTTATGAGCCTCGCGCAACACCGCACGATGAACCCGCTCCTCGGCTGGGACGTACAGCCTACCAAGGAACCTCACGGCGCCGTCCTCACCGAGCTCCACATCAGCCAAAGCCAAAATCTGGGGCAACTCAGAGTCCGCATGCTGTGCCTCTGTCACCTGACGGCGGATAGCAGGCGTGACAGTCAGACTAGCTAGCACTGCCAACCCGGGCTCGTGGGGAATCTTGAGCCTAAATGAAACTTCGGGCACTTGTTCCTAGAGCCTCAACTTCCTCAACATCAAGGCACTGACCGTGACCTTCTGACTCAAAGCATCGGTGACGACATTCATCCTGCCCGGCTGATAAGACAGGGTGAAGTCATAATCCTTCATAAACTCCATCCATCGCCTCTGCCTGAGGTTAAGGTCCCTCTGCGAGAACACATACCTCAAACTCTGATGGTCAGTGAACAGCTCGAACCTCTCACTGTATAGATAATGCCTCCAGATCTTCAGCGTGAAGATCACAGCCGCCAGCTCCAGGTCATGGGTAGGGTAGTTCTCCTCGCGGGGCTTTAGCTGCCGAGATGCATAAGCCACCACTCTACCATGTTGCATCAACACAGCACCCAATCCGACACCGGAAGCATCTGTACACACCACAAAACCTCCCGATCCAGAAGGTAAAACCAACATCGGAGCCGAGGTGAGCAATCTCTTCAGTTCCCTGAAACTCTGCTCACACTCCTTAGACCCGACGAAAGGCACATCCTTCCACGTAAATCTAGTCATCGGGGCCGTAATGCGATAAAAATCTTGGATAAACCGATGATAATAGCCCGCAAGTCCCAAGAAACTCCGGATCTCCGTCACCGACCTCGGCCTCGGCCACTGCATCACTGCCTCGACCTTGACAGGGTCCACGGAAATGCCATCACCAGAAATCACGTGCCCTAAAAAGTGAACCTCACGAAGCCAGAATTCGCACTTACTGAGCTTCGCATACAACTGGTGATCTCGTAACGTCTGCAGCACCACACCTAAATGGTACGCGTGCTCCTCGGCAGACCACAAATAAACAAGGATGTCATCCATAAATATGACCACGAATTGGTCCAGATACGGACGAAACACCCTCTGCATCAAGTCCATGAAGACTGCGGGGGCATTGGTGAGCGTGAACGGCATCACCAGAAACTCATAATGCCCGTACCTCGTACTGAACGCAGTCTTCTCCACATCAGACTCGTGAATCCTCAGCTGATAGTAACCGATCGCAAATCAATCTGCGAGAACACTCGTGCTGACTGAAGCTGGTCGAACAAATCATCAATCCGCGGTAATGGATACTTGTTCTTAATGGTCACTTCATTCAGCTGCCGGTAGTCAATGCATAACCGCAAGCTATCGTCCTTCTTCTTCACGAACAACATGGGCGCACCCCTAGGGGAAAATCTAGGGCGAATATACCCCTTGGCCAGCAGCTCCTGCAACTGCGCCCTCAACTCCCTCAACTCAGCGGGGGCCATACGATAGGTAACCTTCGCCAAAGGTCCCGTACCCGGCACAACCTCGATAACGAAATGAATCTCCCGCTAGGGAGGCAATCCAGGTAAGTCCTCCGGAAAAATATCGAGAAACTCGCACACCACCGGAATGTCCTCGACATCCGGTTCCATTCGGTCCGTCACAACCACGGAGGCGAGAAAACCCTGACAACCCGCATCAAGCAAACGACGAGCTCGAATCACAGAAATGAGAAAGCGAGAAGAGGAAGACCTGATACCTTGGAAATAGAAGGTGGGTCCGTGAAGTCGCCGAAAGTAAACCATCTTCAAGCCGCAATCCACCAACGCATGATGTGCCTCGAGTCAATCCATGCCCAAATCACATCAAAGTCTTGAAGCGGCAACGCATAGAGCCTAGCCGACAAACTCCGCCCTTCCACCCACACAGGAACCTCATCGAAGCAATACGGAGTGATCATAAAATCACCCAAAGGTAACTCCACTGCCAAATCACAAGATAACTGGGTCACCAGCTCCTCAATACTCAGCGCGAAATTCTCCAAAACAAACGAATGAGATGCGACAGAATCTAACAAAACCCGAGCCGCACAACCTAAACTCCGAACGGTACCTTCCACGAGCTGCGACACCACTGTCTCTGCCCTGGTCATGTGTGTGATCTGGCCTCGAGCTCTCTGCTTGCCTCCCACACTAGCTGACCTAGGTAGCGGTGGATACTATCCCTGCTGCTGCTGCTGCCTCTGCTGCTGGGGAACCTGCTGCTATTGAGGAAACGACTGATGCTGCTGTGGCCTCTGAGGACAGTCACGCGCCATATGCCCTGGCTGGTCACACCGGAAACAAACTATCGACGATGTTCACTGCCTGCCTGGGTGGTACTCGCTACACTGTGGACACGGTCCTCGCGATCCACCCACTGATCCCTGACGCTGAAACGGGACCGGCTGCTGCACACTGCCCGATGATACCTGCCTCTGATCCTTGGACTTCTTCTTATCGAACCCCTTCTTAAAGAACTTCTTGACCTTCGAGCCAAAAGATGTAGATCCTATCGCCGACGCTACCGGTGCCGGCGCTCCTGAACCACCCGACGCATGCTGAAAGGAACCCTGCTACTGGGTAGCCGACTGCTGGCTGCGACCTAACAAAGACTGCCCCTGGCTGATCGGTCCTCGAGTCCTCTGCATATCCATCTCCAAGGAAGCCGCAACACGAGACGCTCTCTCCAGATCAGTGGCCGCATTTGCGATCAAATGGTGCCTCAGCTCCTGTCTCAAGCCCTGAACGAACTGTGCGGTCTTCACCCTCTCATTCTCCATGATATGAGGTGCATACCGACCCAGCTCAACAAATCGGGCCCTGTACTGCAACACGAACATGTCACCCTAAACCAGCTCCAGAAACTCATGCATCCGCTGCGTAGTGATATACTCTAGACAGTAGGTACGCTCGAAAGCACTGACAAAGTCACTCCACGCAATCTGCTCAAGTGGACAAAGCTAGAAAGACGTCTTCCACTCGGAAGACCACCACTCTCGAGCCGTACCCTGTAACTGGTTGGAGGCCAACATCACTCTGTCCTCCACAGTACTCCGCGCGGAACTGAACACCCGCTCCATCTCATCGAGCCAACTCTGAGCCACATCAGGGTCTGGCTGACCGCCGTAGTAAGGTGGATGAAACTGCATGAAATCCCGCACTGCTCGGCCTGGCCCACCCCTGGTCGACGAGCCCTCACCAGCCTCTCCACCGAACTACTTAGACATAAGCTGGTACATGCCACTGAAGAAATCCTCGGCCCTCGGAAACCTCACAGTATCCACTGCCTCGGTGGCCCCCGGTGGCGCTCTACTATGCTCCTCCTGATCTCGCTGAAACCCCTGCTGGATCTCCTGACCTCCAGCCGACTGCCCCTGCTGAGAGCGAGTGCTCCGCCTCGGTGCCATGCTCGCTCCTGAAGCAAAAGATAGAAAACACGGAAACAGCAAGGTCAAGAAAAATGCACGATGCCCGATGCCAGCGTCAACTGTACATCATCGCTGTGGACTAGTGGACCACTAAAATTACCTATGATTCTCGTATAATCCCACAACCGCTGCTCTGATACCAGCTGTAACGACCCGAGAATCCAATTACCGGGAAGGCCCGATAACCCGAGACTCGCACCGCCACCCACGAGTCCGAAGACTCGGAAGGGTTAAAAGGATGGTGTGGAGACTACACAAGTATCACAAATAATCGCAAGAATTAAATAGTTATATAATTAAGCAGGAAATAAATTAACAGTTTACATGATACATGGTCCACAAGATATAATAAAATAACAATAGCATTAGTCCACAACTAGTACAGAGACAAGAAAGAAAAGTACAGCTACACGGGGCATACCCCGGCTCTAACCTCTGGCACTAACGCTAGGCACCTGAACCACGCTGAGCCTCAGACGCACTCCCCTGAGGCTGCGACTCACCTTAAACACGGTGAAAACACGTAAGGAATGAGTCTCGGAACAAGACTCAGTAGGGGTCACTCGAACCCTACCTCGCAAACGGAGAAACCGCTACGCTAGTAGTAAGCAAGGACCTTAAAAAGGGAAGCCCTGGAATCTACAAAACACCGATCTCACGGCACGAAAGCCGACGCACGTGCCACGGTGGAACGATCGGAACACCACGGTCAACACGACAATACCCGAAAGTCAAAGTCACAAAGACTGACAGTCTGACACTCCCGACTCGACAGGTGTACCTCCCTCTAGAAGCACAGTCGATAGCGTCCCCTGACGTCTTACACCGCACCGCAGGTGAACTGCCTGACATGGTAGCTCCTACCAAAGGCACGAACACCGCACAAGAAATCACAAACGAGTGAGTAGCTGGGGTCACGCTCGTCAACGTGGGTCCAACCGCCCCCATCCACATGTGCACACCCAGACCGCACGTCCCTGGTCTAGCCCTCTGACCGGTTTTCCCCTCAGCGGGACACTGGCTGCAAGACGTGGGGCCCGTCGGAAACCGGTCCACAAACCATCTCTAAGGGTAGCCTCTCCACCACTCCCTGGTGGGACCACACGCGTGTAAGCAGGCTACGACTAGTGGAGGGTCACTACGGAGTAGACTCTCAAGTCAACGGAAAACCACGTCACAATCGGATGGTACAAGGAACGCCCCTCGTACCAATACCGTCGCACGGTGACAAAAGCCGACAACGACATCTCCCAGTACCACTCAGTACGACGAGAGACACGTCGACATGACCCGTCCCCTTGAACGGTCCACTCTGGGCCGCTCAGGGATGTGCGGTCGCACAGGGACCGCACCAGGGTTAAATGGCCAGCACGGGACCTTTCTACCCAGGTCCAAACAGGCTGAAGAACGGCCAACATGGGCCCGTTCAACAAATGTGCGGCCAGCTCCTGGCCGCACGTGGGTGAGGAACGGTCAGCTCCTGGCCGCTCGTCTCCCAACGGTAATAAACCTGAACGGTTAGTCCTTAGCCGCACTAGGGAAGAGCGGCTACGGTTTCGCCGTTCAAGGGTTGTGCGGTCCAGATCTGGCCGCACGCCCAGGCAACGGCACCAGATGACGTACGGCCAGCACCTGGCCGCACGAAGGGTTATGCGGCCAGCTCCTAGCCGCACACCTCGGCGCACTGTACAACGGTAATACTCAACGGTCGAAAACCTAGGGTTGGGCGGTCGTTATGGGGCCGCACCTAGGATATGCGGTCCCACGACAGACCACGTAAGCCCACTGCGCGTCGAGCCCCAGCCACAATGCGCCGAGCTGATGGACGGCCAGAACGGGGCCGCACAAGGGTTGTGCGGGCCTTGGTTTGACCGCACATCGTCCACCAACGTGAAAACGGCGAACCTCGCTGGAATCGCCCATTTCAGCCCCCAAACAAGCCCCACGAAGGGGGGAATGGTGAAAGAAGAGCCCCCAAGCCCCCCTAGCATGCTCCTACGCCCTTACACCGCGGAATCGGGGCTCAAAACGGCGGATCGGACGAACTCTCCCCGCGGCATGAACGACCCTTCCCGGTGCGAAAATAACCCCTCTCAACCTCGTCTCGAGCTAAAACTCACGGGGAAGAAAGGCAAGAGGCTAAAGAACGTCACCCTACCTCCGGTCCGCGACGAGACGCGCCGATCCGAGCTCAAACCTACGAAGAACGCCGTTAGAACCTCGCCTTCCCATGCTTCCCACGCTTGCCGCACGCCCGCACGATCGCCTCGTCGTCACCCACGTCCTCGCGTCGTCGCACCGCCGCCGTCTGCAGTCGGAACGGAGGTCGTCGCGCTCGAACGGGAGAGGGAGAGAGAGAGGGCGGCCACGGTCGTGAGGGAGGAAGGAGAAGAAAGGAAGAAGAAGAATAAAAACGAAAAGAAAATGGGGGGTTTAAATAAAAAATCTGGAAAATTTGGAAAATACCGAAAAATCAAAAATCACATTTTCGCGATCCTCGGAACGCACCGATCGCAACGGTACCACTCTCGCCCAGGTGAACGACCCGGTTCACCCGCAACGAGGTTCCGAAGGAATTACCGAAACACACATCGGGAATCGGAAAACACACGCGGAAAAGCCGCGGAATGCTCCCGGGCCTCTGAAATAACTCCGGATCACGCCGATCCGAACACGAAAGATGTCTGAAACGAAATGTCAGACACAGCGGAGTCGGACACTCCTAGAAACCAGATCCGGGACCCACGAAGAGGGATCTGAAAGGTCCGGGATATTATAAATTCCGTCGAAAATCTGTCGTAAATACATCGGAACAGGCTAATTAGTGCGTCATGTGCCCGGATTTCCAACGTATTTCTGACAGATTTCCAACGGAATTAGTGCGTCAGAAAATGTAGGTCGCTAATTTCTAGCGTAATATAGTTTTGTCAGAAAATCGTCAGAAATTACCGACAAACATATTCCGTCGATATTTTTGTCGATATTTATGTTGGTAAGTAATAACTTTTAATAACAATAAAATAAATTAATATTTTTGGCGAAATAATTCCATCTAAAAATATGTCAGTAATATATTCTTTTAATTGATATTAAAATTTAAAATAATTTTCGACGGAAGAGATTACGTCAGAAATCCGTCGGGTAATTTCTGACGAAATTTTGGTTTCGTCGGTATTTCGTCGGTAATATATAAATTTAATTAATAAAATTTTTTTAAAAAAAATTGACGGAAAAATTTTTTCATTGGAAATTACGTGGATAATTTTTCCGACAGAAATATAATTCATCGATAAAACGTCGGTAATAAATAATAGCAAGGGTGGATAATTATTTCATTATTTCTGATGGGAAATTATTATGTCAAAAATCTGTGTCAAATTATTTCCGACGGAAATGATTATTCTCGAAAATACGTCGAAAAATTCCAACGTATTTTTGACTAACAATTTTTCCGTCGGAAATTTCTCTCACCTACATGTGTCAAATATTTCCGACGGAAAGGAGTTTGGTCGGAAATATGTTAGAATTTTTTGACGTATTTCCGACAGTAATCATTTCCGTCGGAAAGGTTGTCAAATTATTTTCGATGGAAAATTAGTAGGTCAAAAATATGTCGAAAATTTCTAACGTATTTTCGACAAAATGTCAGACTCCATTTTTTTATATATTTAGAAATTTTAAAAACCTATTTAAAACTATAATTATACAGACACAACCTACACAACTCAACATAAAACACGCAATAAACATATACAACACACAATAGGATAAAATCCACATAACATATAATAAACAACATCCACAACACATAACTCAATGAATAAAAAAAATACAGTTACATTAATTCAAATGTGTCATTTTTTCACAATATCACTAAAAAAAATCAAGAGATATCCGCTGGATCATCCTCATTTGTAACATCTCCACCATCACTAGCTGCAAGAGGATCCTACATTACAAAAAATATTATTAAATAGATTTAAACGAAAACAATTAATAATAAATTTAATTAAACATCTATTTGATTTTTTAAATTCGAAAGTAGAGAATATGAAGATGAATTCTTTAAATTAGTTTTGATTTGAGCGCCGAGGCTAGACCGGGTATTCATTTTACATTCTGTCAGCTCTCTCAAGTGACACTCCCCACCCATGTCATGTTGGAATAATCAGCACGTCGATCACATCGATATTTCACATTTTGGACCCCCAAAATCTCAGACCTTAGATTTATTTTAAAATAAAATAGTTTGGAAAGAAATGGATAGTTTGAGCGCCGAGCCCAAACTAAATATCCATTTTATATTTCGTCAACTCCCCCAAGTCACACTCCCCACCCAGGTCGTGTTGGAACAATCGATATGTCGATCAGATTGATATTTCATATATTGGACGCCTGAAACCCCTAAGCTTAGATTTATTTCAAACTAAATTAGTTTGGAAATGGCTAGTTTGAGCGCCGAGCCCAAACCAGGTATCCATGTTGGATTCTATCAACACCCCAAGTCACACTCCCCACCCAGGTCGTGTTGGAATAATCGGCATGTTGATCAGATCGATATTTTCTATATTGGACTCCCGAAACCCCTAATCGTGGATTTATTTGAAACTAAATTAGTTTAGAAATGGCTAGTTTGAGCGCCAAGCCCAATGAGTATCCGTTTTGGATTTCATCAACTCCCCTAAGTCACACTCTCCACCCAGGACGTGTTGGAATAATCGATACACTGATTAGTCCAATATTTTACATCTTATACCCCCGAAACCCCAGGTCTTTTGTGTTGGATCAATTTTTTAATTTTATGTTTCAAATCTTGGACTCTCAAAGCTGAATTCTTTGAACTAAGTAGTAATATTATAACTCTAAAGTCTATGAAATTAAAAGTTAAATTAAATACTCACATGAAGGGACTGTGTTGTGGTCGAGGGTGCTCCCTGAGTCAAAATCCCTGCTTGGGAGAGGAGGGTAGCAACCGCCCAGGTAATGTGTGCCCCCATGCGTGCCTCGATGCCGTCTACCTCATCTCGGACGATGGATCTAACATGGCTCGTAGAAGTGCCAGTGGAGGGAGTAGAGAAGGAACTGCTACTAGGGTAGGACGAAGCTGAGCCAGCACAAGATGCTAGAATGGGGTTGGTGTCCAAGCTCTGCCCAAAACCGTATACTCATCCTTTCTTTGGTGGGCCGGTTGCTGCTACCCATGCCTTAGGATCTAACTACGGCCGCTGTTTCTCCTCCTCCCCGTACTTTTCAGTCATATGCCTGTCATATGACTCCTACAAATTGAATAAAAAATATTATAAATTATATATTAATCAATCATATTTAAAAATTAAAATAGAAAAGAAATGTGTATGTATATAATCTTACCACTACCGAGCGAGTTCTCTCGCTCACATACTGATCGATCCCCTTTTTTACGAACTGTAGCAAATAAATTGCGGTATGAGACCGTACCACCCCTCCTCTTTTCTTGTTGTACATGTTATAGAGAATAAGTAAGGACATATAAGAAATAAAATATAATAAAATTAACATTATTACTTACCAATCTCTCCTTCTGGGTCGCGAAGGAAACATATCCAGAAGTATGGAGATGCACGTTTGGATGTGACGCACGGGCAGCTTTGGGTTTTTCAGATTTGGCTCTCCAATTAGGCTTGGCCCATATATCACAGAGGACCTCCTAGTGCTCCCTCCTCATCCATGCGGGGCCGTGTGCTTTCCAAAGGCCACGGTCCTCGCTCGCCCCAGCTGCAGCCTGGGCACGGTCTCGACAGCTGTACAATTGATGCTTATAATTTACACTTGATGTGGCCTCCCATGCACGTCAAGCTCGTTCGACGTCAGCTGGCCTCACAAACTGATATCATCGCTGTCAAGAATTCAAATTTTATAAGTTAGTCTATTGAAATTGCGGAGTTGGGAAATATGTAACTTAAAAGATTAAATTATATACCAAGAACTCGTCGTACAATCGATCGCAGATATCTTGAGAAACTTTCGAAATGACTTATATGGGCCGGGCACATGTCGCTCTATAGTGTTGGTAATAAAACGAGAAGCATCATTGGGCTCTACTTTATCCCTGCAATTACAGATGTTAAAATGATAGCCAACAATTATATAGTTGATGGGTAGATAACGAACATAATTCATGAGTTTAAATATTTACCTAGAGACCCAACATGGCATGCGTCCCTCCTGCAACACCACCTGCTCGCCCTCGTGATGGCTAACAGCATCATCTGCCGGTTTTGTGCCCAGGTGGGAAGACGAGCCAACCATCGTAGGTGATGTGCCCGACATACCTGTTATAAGTAAAATAGAAGTAGTTAATCAGAATTTAGCTCATTATTAAAAAAACTATTTATAAAATAAGTAAACATATAAAATTTTTATCATTTAACTAAGAATTTACATAAACATACCCGTAGAATGTGATGGAAGCGGTGTACTCTGTAGACCTAGTGCAGAGGCACTCAGACTTGTAAACATAAAATCTTCCCACCCTCCAAATTTAAAAAAATATCGCACACACTCAAATTTAAAAAAATCCCCTCTATCCCACCCTCTCCTTTGGCCACTCAAATTAAAAAAATCATATCAATATGCCATATTAAACTTCTAAAAAAATTCAACAGCATCTCCCCTAAAAATTGATTATTTTTCACATTTGTACATCCTGTTTGGTCACATATACATCCATATCCACAATATTCATGGGATACCTACATCAAATAAAATGTTCATCTATGGATAATTGATCGTTCGGTGTTGTTTATTATATGTGCTTCACGATTATCTTAAAATTTCGGCAGCATCTCCCTACACTTCTCCAATATACCACTATAATTTACGAATTTTAACATTCCTTTAACGGCCACTCACATAAAATGCAAGTGACCACAAGAGCAAACAAAATTAGCAGGCATATTGGAGAAGAGAGGGAAGGTGCTACCAAAATTTTAAGATAATCATGAAGCACATATAATAAACAACACCGAACGATCAAATATCCATAGACTGTGCAATAGGACAATTCAAGACTTTGTGTTCGATATATGTCATTAGTATCCAAGCTTACTAATCACATATATCATAATAAAAGTCTTGAACGGGCAAAAAAGGGGGGGGTGTCATATCCACATTTACGCACACACATTTATATCCACATCCCCCTTCCCATCCACATTCACATACACATTCATATCCATATCAACTTTCACGTCCATATTCACACACACACATTGACATCAAAATCATCTTCTGAAAAAAATATCATATCCGCATTCACATACACATTCATATCGGCATCCACACCTGTAAAAAAAATTAATTCACATACACATTCCCCTCATCCCCCTCCCCTCCCCTCCCATCACCCTCTGTTATGGGACGAAGCTTAATAATATTGAGCCAAAGAGGTTGAACTGGCCAAAAGATAGCCAACCGGAGCCGATTTAGATAGTAATATACTTATTCATTGTACTTTAGGAAATTTGTTGGAATTGTTAATATTAGTTGGAGGATTAGTTACAGATTCATCAAATTGGTTCTAACCATTCTTGTTCTATTACAGGATGACCTGTCCAGAAAATAGTGTGGCAGCGCTCCCTTTTAACCCTTGTAATAAAAACCATATAAATAGAGGGAAGCCATGGGGAACAAGGTAGAGAATTTTTTCCCCAACTTTTTGATTCCTTGTTTTCCTATATCTCCTATCTCTTTCCCACTCTATAGTTGGTAGCAGTTATTCCCATCTTCCATTATGGAGGATCTTGCCCGGAGTAATTCTATCGGGGCATTCTTGGAGGATCCAAGCAGGATTCCCCGGAGGCTTCGTAGCAAAATGGTGTTTGTGTGTGTGAGAGTGAGAGTTAGAGAGGGCGGGAGGAGGGAGAGGGGGCCGAGTCATGCGTGTGTCTGTGTGTGAGAGTGAGAGTGACAGAGGGTGGGAGCAGGGAGGGGGAGGGGGGCCAACGGAAGAGGGAGAGAGGGGAATACCTCTCCGCTGTTGGAGCTCATCGCTGCCGCTGTGCTGTCGCTGCCGGTGCCGCCTCCGCTCTCTCCTCACCGTCGTCCTTGGGTAGCTCCGCCGCACCTGCCTACCCTCACCACTCCGCCGCCCGCCCACCCTCGTCCCTGGGTAGCTCCGCTTGTCACCGGTGCTGAGGAAGAAGGAGGGTGAGAGAGAGGGTGGATGGGTAAGAGAGAGAGGGGGGGAGAGATTGAGAGGGAGTGAGATCGTGAGAGAGGAGAGGGAGATCGAGAGGAGGAGGAAGGGGGAAGGAGGAGGGGTTAAGGCACAGGCCTGCCCCAAATTTTTCAATTTTATTTTTTTTTTCATTTGTCACCATTTTTCTCTTTCTTTTCTCTTTTTATTTCCATTTTCACCATTTTTTTCATTCATTCATTCGTCATTTTTTCTCATTCATTCATTTTTTCTAATAGGATAAAATCTCACTCAATATAAAATATCATTACATCTAAAAAAAGAAATTTATTATTTAGAGATTCGAAGATCTATAATTTAAAACATTTCAACTTTATTTATGAAACGTAATACGGGACCCACGAAAATGCTCCGAAACCCATGAATGTTAGAGTGGAGAGAGAAGCGGCACCGGCGATTGGGAGCTAGGGCTCCTCGTGGGGGCATGCTGGACGCACTCAGAATAATAATAAAATATCATTATATCTTTTATCGATTTTATCGTGCGAGGGCATGCCAGTCACGTTTGTGATAATGTGTCCGGGTTCCAAGATTGGGATGGTCTGGAACCCAAGCTCTGCTTCGTCTGACTAATCAGACAATGGTGGGTATCGGGTCAGCACTGGAGACCCGCCGTGCCATAAAGGTGTTGGACGCACTCAGAATAATAATAAAATATCATGGTGTCCTTTTATTGGTTTTATCGTGCGAGGGCGTGCCAGTCACGTGTGTGACAATGTGTTTGAGCTTTGAGACTAGAGTGGTCCGAAGCACGGGGTGTGCTCTGTTTGACTAACCAGGCAATTATGGATATCGGGTCGGGACTGGAGACCCACCGCATCATAAAGGTCACGACGTTAATTATATCCCCTCGGAGAGGGAAAAGCCTTTGATTAATCGCCAAGAAATGGGACCTCAAGGCCTAGAAATCAAGATTCATGAAACGAATGGAAATTGGGTGAATAGCATTGAGATCCCCTTCATTAGGGTCCGAGTAATTATTGGAAGTCATATCGGTCATGTATTGACCATTTTATATCCGGACGAGTGTTCGGGTTGAAAATCATCATAAACGTTTCGATAAGATCGGAGCATTGAACAATTATTCGAAGTCATATCAGTCATGAATTGACCGTTGTATATTCGGACGAGTGTTCGGGTTGAAAATCATCATAAATGTTTTGGTAAGATCAGAGCATATGTATGCTAGGACACGGCAAGTTCAATAGATGAGGGAGTGGCAGAAATCAATTTAATTCCATCCCAATGGGTCAAATTCCAAAAGTTCTTGGCCCAGCGCGAGGTCGTGCAACGGCCATAACAGGGCAATCCCCGAGAGCCGGGCATGCCTTGCAAGGGCGTCTTTGGTGTTTCCCCTTACTCGGGGTCGAAGGGAAGAAATCCGGATGATTCGCCATTAAATATTTTAATGGGGGTATTTTATGAGCTTTTTATCATTTTTGGTATTTTTTCTATCATTTTCTCAAATTTTCTACCTGTAAGTCAGCCTTCCAGGCTGTTTGCCAGCCTTACTAGGCTATTTTACACCCTTATCGCCCATTTGTCTGCCATATACACCTATTTGTCACCCTTATACATAAGAGCCATCGCCATTGTCTTTGTTTACTGCCTTGCGGGCTTTAACGTAACTTGTGTCGACTCTAGAACCTAATGGAGTTGACTCCGCTTGTTCAATTTCCACGCTTTTAGCCTTGCCGCCCATTTTTCACCTTTACTGAGCTATTTATTAGCCTTATCGCCTATTTGTCACCGCTGACCACATATTTGTCATCACTATTCGGCACAAGCTATCACCTTAGACATTTGCTCCTCTGCCTTGAGCTGTTGCCTTAGCTATTTGTCACCCTTGCGTGTGTATTCTTCTCCATTAAGGCTAATTTGTCACCGTTAGCTTCTATTTGTCTGCCCTATTGTCTATTTAACTCCCTTGCAAGCAATTTGTCACCGTTAGTAGACATTTGTCTCCCTTGTGACCATTTTTCACCCGTATCAATCGTGTGAGCCATTTTTCGATGGAGTTTGTTTCTTTGCTGTCATGCAACCTTGCTACGTCGACTCCATGGATAAATGGAGTCGACTCCATTTGATCGGTAATAATATTTTATCGTATATATCCGTCGCCAAGAGCTATTTTTCACCTTTAGGTACCTATTTGTCAGTCTTAAGAGATATTTGTCAACCTTATTCACTGTAGCTGGCAAGATGACTTCTGGCGAGTTTTAGCTTCGTCTGGAGTCGACTCCATCATAGTATGGCATCGACTCTACTTGTTCACGTTCAAGCCTCTTAGCTATTTGTATCTCATGCAAAGCTATTTGTCACCACTATATATCTATTTGTCACCCTTAACGGGTATTTGTGACCCGTAAGAGCCATTTTTCACTCTTTGCTGCAGGTGACTTTCTGGTGACATGGTTGACTAAAAACTTGGTATTTTGCTAGGCTTTTGGATTGCTAGCTTCAACTGGAGTTGACTCATGGTGTGCTTGAACGTGTTGACTCTTCATGGTGTGCTTAAACGCGTTGACTCTTCATGATGCTGCGTTGACTCCATGGTCTAACTGCGTTGCTTGGTATTTGAAAGAAGGCTTCCAATACTCATTAAGCTCTTGAAAAACATGTACTGTTAGATGAATTATACAACCTTAAGTCCAATAAGATGAGAAGACTTATAAAGTAATGATTCATAGTTAGTCACCATAAAAACCAGGGGCATAACAAAGGTGTCTTGAAGATGGAGTCGATGCCAGAAGCCTTTGGAGTCGACGCCAAGGCCACCCACTAGCCAAAGCAACAAAGGCGACGGCTAAAGACAAATAGGGGTGACAAATAGGCAAGCATTGGTGCCAAATGGCCGATAGAGGTAATAAATGGCTCAATAAGGGAGTAAAATAAGCGGCAAGGCTGGAAGCGTGGAAAGCATAGAAGGAGAGTCGACTCCATAAGGCTTTGGAGTCTACTCCAGTCCCTTTGAACTTCGCAGGGGTAAATAAAAGGAACCAAAGGCGACGGCTCATGGGTGATAGTGGTGACAAATACACCCATAAGGGTGACAAATACCTATTAAGGGTGAAAAAGAGCTCGTCCTCACGAAATGCTCAAGCGGGTCACATGTACTTGACCCCCAATCATCTTGGCACGTGATCCAAGGATGCTGGCAACTCCCAAGAAGATTCTTGATGAAGAATATTCTCTCTCTTGACATGTGGACAAATGGAAGATTTATTTCTGGATAAGCATTTTTCTGAAATGGGTTATTCTCTGCTCTATAAAATAGTGCCTTCTTCCTCCGAAGAAGAGAGGGCCACAAGAACCCTGCAAGCAAGGGTTGAGAGGGCTATAGAAGAACTTTCGTTCAGAGAAGAATAGAAGAGAGTGAGCAGTGTACTTCGAAGAAGATCTGAGAGAGAGTTTGTGAGAAAAAGGGAGAGATAGAGATAGAGTCTTGTTCTAGAAATATAGCCCAGTTTGTGAGATGAAGATTTGAGTGCAGCCAGAGCTACATTGAAGATCTGACCGTGTCTTGGCCTCTGGATCAGATCCAAGCCATTCTGCTCTTAGGAGCTATATTTTTACTTGCTTTCCGTTGTGTTTTTCGTTTGATCATTTTTCATTTCTACATTGTAATTCTGATACCCTATTGAGGGGGTCGGGGAAGCTGTGTATTAGCATTTGTTCCCTTTGTGGTTTTAGAGGAAGGGAGAACTGTTTCTCCGGATTCCTTCTGTGGTTTCAGAGGAAGGGAGAAGTATTTCTTTGAGTTCCCTCTTTGGTTTCAGAGGAAGGGAGGTGTGCTCCTCCGAGGTTCCTTCTGGCTTTCAGAAGAAGGGAGGAGTGTGTTCCTCCGGGTCAAGCCGTGGTATCAGCTAGTGTTGTAGACTAAGTCTGCAGTCTTTTTATCTGCAAGGGAAGCCTCACTCGGTTTGAGCAAGGGGTGGATGTAGGTCTGTGGGTAGCAGATCGAACCACCTAAAAATCCTATCCATCGTGGTTTGAATTGTGTGACTGATCCTTCTCCTCTACCCCCCTTCGTAGGTTAGTATGTGAGATGTCTCTACAATAGTGATCTCATTGTGTGCCAAGTGTTTGATATTGGTTTTGTGTGAATCACTATCTGTTCAATTGGTTTGATACACATTCAATATGAAATGCTATTGAATCCTTAGTTCGTTCAGCTCAATAATTGGTAAGTCAGCGTTCAGCTTGATCAGTAAGTTGTCTTAACTTGAAGCATACTGCAATTCGAGCATTACTGTGATAAGTCTTTGTTTACTTGTGTGTCTAGATTCGATCTTTCAGTGGGTTGCGTAGTCTGTGGTGTCCTTTCATTCTAATCTGAATTGGGAGTGTTTCTAATTGAGCCTAATTTTTGTAGAGGGATCTATTCACCCCCTCTCTAGATCCCACCTTGCACCTAACATTTGTTACAATTGAGAGCCAATTGACACCAGTGAGATCTATTTGTCACCTTTGTGTGACATTCTTCATCCTTGATCAACATTTTACATCGATAGAGGCTATTTTTCACTGCTATCGACTATTTTTCACCCTTGACGAGCTATTTGTCACCCTTATTCTTCAATAGCCATTGCCTTTGTCTTCAATTCTTCCTTCTCAAGCTTCAACCAGACTGGAGTCGACTTTTTGACAAAGGCGCGTATTTATAGAGTAGAGATTTGAATTTTCAAAATTAATTCAAATCTACATCATAATTCTGATTGATCCACGTGGTGTGCCAGTCATCTGCCTTCAAACACTGGTGTGAAGGTTGCATTTCTCACGAGTCTATCTATTTATTAGCCTTAGCAACTTATTATTCACCCTTATCGTCCATTTATCTATCTTAGACACCTATTTGTCACCCATATTCTCAAAGATCGCCGATGTTGTCTTTCTTTCACCCTTGTGATTTCTGTTGTAACTGGAGTCGACTCCAGAAGGTTTTGGAGTCAGCTCCGCTTCTACGGTTTTCGCACTTTTATCCCTGTTGCGCATTTTTCACCCTTGTTGTTTATTTTTCAGCCTTAGCTCTCATTTGTCGACCTTACTAATGTATTTGTCACCCTTAAGCGCCTTAGCAGTAACCTTAGATCTTTATTTTCTGCCTTGTGGTTCTTTTGCCTTGTTCTTCTTCTTCACTTGTTTGCTTCCCGTGTACACTATAGTAGGCAAGAGGCTTGAACTTGACTTGTCTGAGCTTGACCAGAGTTGACTTTCACTAGGTCAATCTTGACTAGGTCAACATGACTAGAATTGACCTCAACTGGATTTGATCTTGACTGGGTCAACTTTGAGTAAAGTCAACTTTGACTGAATCAACTTTGACATAAGTCAACTGAGTCAACTTTTGACTGGCATCAATTTGGCTAGTCTTGAAGTTGACTGGAGTTGACTCCATTTTCAAACGGGGCTCTTCTTCCATCTTCTTCATGCTTCACAGCCTCATCATCCATTTATCAGCATTACCCATCTATTTGTCATCATTATTCTGTATTTGTCAGCCTTAGCCATGTATTTGTCACCACTAGCCACTTTGATTTGTCGCCTTAGTGCTTATTCCTTTCCCTTTATCTTCCTGGTGACCTATTTGTCACCATAAATTGTCTATTCTTCACCCGTAAAAGCCATTTGTCACTGATGCTGGGCATTTTTCACCTTTATTCACACATAGCTGCCTTGCCTAGCAGAACAGTAATCGAGTCGACTCCAGAAGCCTTTTGAGTCGACTCTCCTTCTTCCAAAATCTTCTTCTTAACCAGATTTCACCGTGCTAAGCTATTTGTCACCAGTATTAGGCTATTTGTCACCCTTAATGGGTATTTGTGACCCGTAAGAGCCATTATTTACCCTTAGCTATAGGGCTCTTCCTGGTGACTCGATTGACAGAAGACTTTGGGCTTTTGAATTGCAGGCTTCAACTAGAGTTGGCTCAGGCTTTAGAGCTTCAGTAGCACCTTTAACATGATCTTCCTGCCAAATCAAACGTAGAGGATTATCATCATTAAAACTATAAACATATTCTCATAAGTGTGTTATTAAACATGCCATCATCAAGAGTATAAAGACCTCTTAATCAAAAACATAAAGGCTCATACATGAAGGCTTACAAATGAAGACTCTTGAAAGACTCACAAAAGACTCACGACTGACTCACAACTTTGACAACATCAAAACCAATGACTCACAGTTTTGACAACTTTAGCTATTTTTCACCACTAGATGCCCATTTGTTACTCATGTTGGCTATTTTTCACCATTACTAAGTTATTTGTCTGCCTTGTAACCCATTTGTCTTCCTTGTTCGATATTCTTCATCTTTGTGAGATATTTTTCACCGCTGGCCCTCATTTGTCACCCCAAACGGCCATTTGTCACTGTTGCTGCCCTATTTGTTACTTATATCGCACATTTGTCACCTGTATAGGTCTATTTTTCACCCTTGGGTGCTTCGGCTGACGAGAAGCTTGAGCTTGACTTTATTTATCCTTGGCTGGAATTTGTCTTTGACTAAAATTTGACTTTGACAAAGTTTGACTTTGACTTGAGTCCAATTTACTTGAGTCAACTTGAAGTAGAACTTGGCTGGAGTCTCTTTGACTGAAGTTGACTTTGACTAAAGTCAACTTTGACTACAGTTGCTTTGACTACAGTCAGCTCCCTTTGCAAACGTAGTCGACCTTCTTCTTCTTCTTTGTGCTCTTTAGCCTTGCCATTCATTTGTCAGCCATAAAATCTATTTTTCACCCTTACCGTGGCATTTGTCTCATTTGATATCCATTTATCTATCTTAGTAACCATTAGTCACATTTGACCTGTGTGAGCTACCTTCAAGACTTCACTTTTCATGCGTTTCAGCCCTGCTACCCATTTTTCACCCTTGCTGAGCTATTTGTCTGCCGTAATAGGTATTTGTCACCCTTACGGGTGTATTTGTCACCACTATTGCCCATGAGCCGTCACCTTTAGTTCCTTTATTCACCCTTGCGAAGTTCAAAGGGATTGGAGTCGACTCCACGGCCTTTTGGAGTCAGCTCGGCTTCTGGGTTTGTCACATGTTTATCCCTATCGCCCATTTTATAGCCTTGGCGGTGTATTTTTCACCCTTAACTCCTATTTGTCGCCGTTGCATATCTATTTGTCACCACTATTAGAACTTAAGCCGTCACCTTAGTTTCTTTGTCAAGCGGGTGGTGGCTGAGTCAGCTCCTAATGCATTCGAAACTGTCGCCTTTGGCTAAGGGTGACAAAAGGTTGTTAACGGTGACAAATAGGTAGCTAAGGGTGACAAATAGATTTTTGACGGAATAATTTTCGGTCCGAAATTGGTCAGAACTTTTCGACGTACTTCCGACCAACATATTTTTCGTCAGAAATAATTCAACACATTTTGACAAATAGGTGACAAATAGCTTGCTAAGGGTGACATATAGGTTGCTAAGGGAGACAAATAGGTAGGTAAAGGTGACAAATATATTTCCGACGGAAAATTTTTTAGTCGGAATTACGTCGAACATTTTCGACGTATTACTGACCATCATACATTCCGTCATAAATTATTTGACACAGGGGACAAATAGCTACCTAAGGGTGAGAAATAGGTTGCTCAGGATGATAAACAGGTTAGTAAGGGAGACAAAAAGATTTCTAACGGAAACCTTTTGAGTCGGAACTATGTCGAAAATAATTTGACACATATAGGTGACAAATATATTTCCGATGGAAAATTATACGTTGAAAAGACGTCGGACATTACCGACGTATTTTCGACTAGTATATGTTCCGTCGTAAATAATTTGACACATAGCGATAAATAGGGTAGTAAGGGTGACAAAAAGATTTTCGACGACAAAATTTTCAGTCAGAAATACGTCAGAAATTTTCGACGTATTTCTGACCAAGCTATTTTTTGTCGGAATATTTTTGACGAATTTCTGAAGAAAAATTATTTTGTCGAAAACTTATGAAATAATTTTCCACTTTTCCTATAATATTTTAGATGTTTTCGACGGATAAATTATTGGTCAGAAATATGTCAGAAATTTTTGGCGTATTAGTAGTTAGTCAGCAATACGTCGAAATATTCTGACGGAGTTCCGACCATATTTAATTCCATCAGAAACTATTGACAAATTTCAAACCAAACTTGTCCTTCTTTAGGGCTTTCCGACGAAATTCATTTCTGTTGGAAATACGTTAGAAAGTTTCGATGTATTTCCAAGCAAATTTTGATACGTCGAAAACTTTTGACGTATTTCTGATAAAAATAGTATGTCGAAAATAGGTCGGTAATTACCGACTAATTCCCAACAGAATTCTTTCCGTCAGAAAGCAAAAATATTTCTGATGTATTTCCGATAAACGTTTTTCCGTTGGAAAGTTCCGTCAGTATTCCTGATTTTTCTTATAGTGTATTATAATATGACTCATGACTAGACTAACTATGGCTTCCCTCGTCCATCAATCACTCTCGCCCTCGGATCCGTCATTAGAGTAATCCGAATCCGATCCACTAGAGTTTCCTAAAAAAGATTGGAAAGTTGGGAATGAGCGCACTCGCCCAGTAGGTGTCTTCGTATCAACATGAAGGCATAATTTAAGTAATTATCATTTTAGCTCTAGAAGGTAAGATAAAGAAATAAAATGCGATGAAACACACGAAATAAACCATAATAACAATAAGTAACAAGGTACGAACTATAGAGATGTGATATATGAGAACATGATCAAGTAAGATTACAATATGGCCTTTCATTAACGAGAATGTAATGAGAATGTACTTTTCATAACCTTAAAAGGCTATGCACTAGAAAGTCATGTATCAAGCAAGAATGTAATTTCATAAGATAGTCTCGTGAGAATTCATGAATATTCGTGGATTTCACCCGTTTATAAAAAAAGTACTCCCAGTGCAATGCGATGCCAATAAGCATCATACCCCATGGTTTATAGCATGTTTCGGGCCATCTACCGAGGGGGCTAGCGTGGAGCCCTTGGACACCGTCTGTGCCCGCCCTTACATCTTCAAGTTATAAATCAAACTACTTCCACGAGAAATATAAATATAGACAAGCAATGTAAAGTTCAACAATAGTCTTCATGATAACAAAAACCAAGGTATGAACGTACCAAATACGAACATGTGAGTTCAAGAATGAATTAATGACAAGGTCATGCTATGGGAAGAATCCAACAACATAGCGGTACATTCATTAAATTCCATAATTCATTAATAACTTATTGAATAAGATTTTTGGGTTCTAGATAATCAATAGACCATCTAGGAATGGAATAGACACAACCCTTGGGTCAAACCCCGGGTTGGGTAGCATGCAAACAGAAAGCGATCGTGCCTGGACCATTTTCTTGAAGTGGCGGTCAAGTCCAGCCTACTATCAGATAGAGTCGATGCCAAAAAAGAAAAGAGGTCGACGCAATGAATAATCTGGCAAAAGGCGGTCGCTCCGGGGCCGCTACCTAGAGGTGGCGGTCGCTTGATGGCCGCTATCTGCAAAGAGTGCAGGAAAATGCAGAAACTCAAGTGCTTTCTAGACCATTGGGTTTTTAGGGTACAGCCCGCTCGCCATCCTAGTGGGAATCCCCGGTTCGCGGAGACTTACGGAGGCCTTGAAATATGATCACCTAGTCTGGCAGAAGGAATATCCGACAGAGAGGATCTCAAGTCTAAGAGAGTGTTCCAATTAAGTGCAAGTGAACTAATAGCAACGTACCGGGGTACGGGCTATATGTGAACTTAATAAAACAAAAAGAGATGAGAAAGGGAACGATCTAAAACTCATAAGCCAATGTACATTCAACCATGAAAATTCCTTTAAATACAATACTATATGACTTTGACATGAAATTAACATAAGATTTAAAATAAGTTCCTAAAATACGATAAGACATGAAACAGAACCTTGGAAATCATAATATAACTGTAAACATCTCCTAGTGAGACTTGAAGAAAATATAGCATGAAAGTTAGTATAAACATGAACCAAAGAGGGGTGATCTGGCTGTTGTTTAGGGTGAACAATAGTCTGAAAATAGGTAGCGGTCATCAGAAGGCCACCTTATGTAGGTAGCGGTCAAGGGACGACTGCCGTCTGGTGGTAGCGGTCTCTGGACTGGCCGCTATCATCCTGTCATCCGATAGAAACCTCAACAGTTTGTAGGGGCTATTTCTAAGGCTAATAACGACAGAAAACATGTAAAACTGAAGTAGAAAGCATGATATCATGGATCTAATGCATGAGGGAGTAAGGTTCCTATCAAAGTTATTATCTTTTTGATTAACATGGCATGGACAGCATGTAGACAGAATATAGTTGCGCAGTCATGGGAAAACATTAAATACGCCTTGTATAGGGCATGAAAATGAACAAGGTTAGTGGGCTTTTGCTCCTAACACATTGTTTAAGCCATAACTGAGATAACCTATCTCTGATTTGATCCTTAGATTTTGAATTTATCACTAGAAGTACGTTCCCGTTCCTGCGCGTCCTACATGAAACCAACAACTTCCACATCCTCTAACTCCTTAGCCTCTTGACCTCCTGGCACGAAAGTTTGTAGAAGGTTAGAAGATACTAAATGGAACAAAAACTTCTAAAGAACTAATGTGAAATACTAACACCTTACCTTCGAACCACGCGAGCCAAAATTAGGGTTCACGCAGGTCGAATCTAGGCTCTATTTATAGGGAATGACCTAGGGCAGAGGGTTAGATCGAATTAGGAGTCCTATAAGGCATCCATCCGATCCCCTGGGAGTCCTAGATGAGTTCCCATGCTAGATCACTTCGATCCATGACGATTGGGATGGTAAAAATCTAATTTTTCCATGCCTCTACAGATCCCATTTCCGGAAGAAGGTAGCGGTCATCGTTGGACCACCTTCATCAGGTGGTGGTCTTACGATAGACCACCACTTGTCTGGACATCGAAATTTGAATTCTGCTCAAATTCTTCCAATAATTATCCCCTAATTATTCAATAGAATTAGGAAATTATCTTAATTATGTTTCTAGGATTTGGGTTTGGGCCTAAAAGCCTTGGAATTGGGTTTATGGGCCTGCTTAAAGTTGGCTTATTTATTAGGTCAATAATTGGCCTTCAAATTAAATTACTTAACCCATAATTCACTAAATAGCCCATTAAGTTTTTTTAATGCTTTATAATTTTATTTAATTCTAAAAAAATCCTTAAAAATTCCATGGGAGTTACACCCTCCCCAACTTAAAGAGAATTTGGTCCCCAAATTCATTGCATGGGATTTACGGAGAGTGTAATTTTACTTACAATCGAATAGTTCCAGAAATCTCTTGCGCATAGCTTCCTCCGTCTCCCGTGTTGCTTCTTGGTCTGTATTTTTATTCCACCGGACTTTTACCATGAGAATGGTTTTATTTCAAAGCTGACGTACCTCTTGATAAATTATTCTGATTGGCCTTTGCTCGTATGTCAAATCATTTTGAATCACCAGGTCGTCATGACTTATAACATGGAATAGGTCATAAACGTACCTTTTAAGTATCGAGACATGAAACAACTCATGGACTCCAGCTAATTGAGGAGGCAAAGCAATCCGATATGCGACCTTGCCAACCCTTTCAAGAATTTTAAAAGGGTCGATATATCTCGGAGTGAGTTTGCCTTTTATGCCAAACCTTCGAATACCCCGACCTGGAGAAACCTTAAGAAACACATGATCTCCCACTTGAAATTTCAGGTCTCGCCTTCTATTATCAGCATATGCCTTTTGTCTTTCTTGAGCCATCTGGAGTCTTTCTCGAATAAGCTTCATTTTCTCGGTGGTATCTCAGATGAGTTCAGGGCCTAGAATTTGTTTTTCTCCAACCTCATTATAGCAGATAGGTGAGCGGCAACTTCTCCCATATAAAGCCTCGAATGGTGCCATTTGTATACTGGCTTGATAGCTATTGTTATAGGCAAATTCAACTAGAGCCATGTGATCGTGCCAACTCCAACCGAAATTAATTGCACAAGCCTTGAGCATATCTTCTATCACCTGATTTGTTCTCTTAGTTTGGCCATCGGTTTGAGGATGGAAAGTAGTGCTAAAGTTGAGTCAAGTCCCCAAGAAATGTTGTAGACCCTTCCAAAATTGTGATGTGAAGCGAGGGTCTTGAGCAGAAACGATTGTAGCACAGACACCGTGTAGTTTAACTATTTCTTTCATATACAAAGTTGCTAGAATATCCATAGACCATCGACTTTTGATAGGTAAGAAATGTGCATATTTAGTCAATCGGTCTATGATTACCCATATACCATCATGTACACCTCTTGTCTTTGGCAAACCCATGATGAAATCCATCCCTATACTCTCCCATTTCCACTCGGGAATTTTTAAGGGATGTAACTTTCCAACGGGCTTTAAATGTTCCACCTTAACTTGCAGACAAGTGAGACATCGTGATACAAAGTCCGCTATTTCTCTCTTCATGTTGGGCCACCATAAATTCCTCTTTAAGTCTTGATACATCTTGGTAGCACTAGGGTGAATAGCATATCTTGATTTATGAGCTTCTTCTATAATCATCTTTTTAGTGTCGGCATGATCCGGCACATATATTCGACCTTTGAATAATACTCTTCCATCAGTCGAGATAGAAAAATCTAGTTATTGATCAATATTGGCTTTGATTTCTACCAGTATAGGGTCATTTTATTACAATTTGACTAGATCTTCTATTAATGTGGGTTGTGACCGAATATTAGCAAGAATACCCCCTTCTTCTATATCAATATCCAAATTCAAAAAAGTCTTCTATAAGGTAGGTCATACCTTTCCTGAGACTTGATAGAGTTGCTAGTGGTTTCCGACTAAGCGCATCGGCTACAACATTTGCTTTGCTAGGATGGTATTGAATAGAAAAGTCAAAATCCTTTAAATATTCTTGCCATCTTCTTTGTCGCATGTTTAACTCCTTTTGGGTGAAGAGATACTTCATCTTTTTGTGGTGCGAAAATATAGTGAATTTCTCCCCATAAAGGTAATGCCGCCATAACTTTAAGGTTAAAATGACAGCGGCCAGTTCCAGATCATGCACTGGATAATTCTCTTCATGACGCTTCAATTGTCTCGAAGCATAGCTGTTGTGTCCCTGTGGTTTTGAAGTTTTGATGATGACAAATATTATGTCTCATTATATATATATATCCTTGATGATATAATCTTGATGCATTTATTAATGATCTCATCATCTTTATAGCAGTATGAAAATATGTCAGAACAGGTTCTGAGAATGACTCAAAGTACTGAGTGCTCAAAAAGGTGACAAAAAGTCAACGCTACTGGCTGTTCAAAAAGGTGACAAAAGGTCAACGACAGCTAGCCATTGCATTGAAGCATACAGGTCAGTGCATATACCCTCTACCTTATCAGGTAAGGTCAATACACATCTCAATCTGAAGCATGCAGGTCGGTGCACATTCATGTTCCTTCATAGAAGGTCGGTGCACATTCATGTCTTATGCATATAGGCCGGTGCATATTCATAATGTTGCACACAAAGGTCGGTGCACATTTGCATTATAGCATTATCAGGTCGGTGCACATTCACTATTTAGCCTGTCAGGTCGGTGCACATTTGCATTATAGCATTATTAGGTCGGTGCACATTCACTATTTAGCCTGTCAGGTCGGTGCACATGTAAAGGTACTGCACTGTCAGGTCGGTGCACATTTGCACGATAGCATGTAAGGTCGGTGCACATGTTACAACATGCTGAATGAGGTCAGTGCACATGTAGAAGTGATGCACACTAAGGTCTGAGCATATGTACAAGTCTGCATAGTCAGGTCTGAGCATATGTACAAGTCTACATAGTCAGGTCTGAGTATATGTACAAGTATGCATAGTCAGGTCTGAGTATATGTACAAATCTGCATAATCAGGTCTGAGCATATGTACAAGTCTGCATAGTCAGGTCTGAGCATATGTACAAAACTGCATGTTCAAGTCGGTGCACATGAATTCTCTTAACGCATCAAGTCGAAGCATATGAACAAGGCTGCATGATCAAGTCAGAGCATATGAACAAGGTCGCATAAGCAGGTCAGAGCATATGCATTCGAAGTCGGTGCACATGTAGACATTTTGGGTCAAAGGTCGGAGCACCTTATTATAAGTCAGAGCACATGTTCATACAAGGTCAGAGCATATGTACAAGTGCGCACAAGTCAAGTTCGAGCATATGCACAAGATTACACGCACAAGGTCGAAGCATATGCATTCATGTCAGTGCACATGCATTAGGCAAGTCGGAGCACATGCATTTGAAGTCGGAGCACATTCACTCAAGTTAGAGCACATGCATTTGAAGTCGGAGCACATTCATTCAAGTCTGAGCACATGCATAGATTCCTGTCTACGTAAGTCGGTGCACATGCACATATAAGGTCTGAGCATATAAGTTGAAGGTCGATGCTACTGCATCAGTGTTTCATGCATAAGGTCGATGATAGCATTGCTCTCTTGTCTAAGGTCTGTACATCTATACGTCTATGCACATACATGGTTTAGCTCGATAGGCCTAACTGTGCATCTTATAGGTCTGAGCATATTCATATTTTCTTCTCTCTAAGGTCTACCTGTGTCTTACACAGGTCAGTGCAACTGCAATAAAAGGACTGCAATCAGTATTAAGCATATATTCTCTCAAATGCTATGACTATAAGGTGTTTGATGAAATGCCTTGCATTCTTGTTGACAGGATTAAGTTACTACGGGACCCAGAATCAAACATATAAAAGGCTGGAAGGTTTATACTTGGCATGATCATGTGGCTCGTGTTCTTAACTCGTAGGATCGTGATCCAAGGCTAGTCTGGATTGGAGTTTTAGCCACGTGGACATCACGTCTTCAGCATCTGACACGTGGATTCCCAATAGCGCACTCTAGTTGAATTTTTTTTTTTTTGGGGGGGGGACGTGTTTCCCACGTGCCCAAATCTCGTGAGGCTCTATAAATAGAAGACTTGTCCTCGAGACGAGGAAAGGAAAAGAAGACGAAGAAGAAAGGAGCCAGTGTAGCAAAAAATTCCAGAGTGAAAAGAGCAAGGATAGAGAAGATCAGGAGCAACGTTTGAGAGCAGAGAGAAATAGGGAAATTAGAGCAGATCGGAAAAAGAGAAGAGATCAGAGCTAAGAAGAGTCAGAGAGAAGAGAGCAGATACGAAGCAGAAGATTGTTGAAAGCTGAGAGCTGAGAAGAGTCAGAGAAGTTAGAAAAGGAAGAAAGAAAGAAGAAGAGTCTGTTGCAAGGTTCAGAGATTAAAATAGAGTGTCATGAGAAAGTCTGAGAGAGAGAGAGAGTGAGTTGTGAGATCAAGAGATCTTGATCTATGCTGACTCTTGGATCAGATCTAGAGTCAGATTGCTCTACTTGAGCTATAGTTGTTTTGCTTCCATCATTATTTTCATTCACTTTCTTATTTTCATTTTAAACTCATTGTAAGCTGTGTATCAGCGGAAGAAAGCTGTGTTGCTCAGAGGAAAGGATTGATTCCTTGGGTTAGCAAGCTGTGAGGCTCAATGGCGAGGAGTGTTCCTCGGACAACAAGTTGTGAGGCTTGTATCAAAAGGCTTGATAAGTGTTTTTCAATGGCTTCTCCTTCAATTTTTGATGGTTCTAACTTTAGTAGTTGGCTAGGCAGCCTATGTGTTTATATGAATTCCTTCGATTCTAATCTATGGAATCTTGTATCAAAAGGCCCACATAAACTGCCTCATGATCAAACCAAGTGGTCTAATGACGACAGATTGAAGGATAGTGAAAACACTATGGTTCTTAATATTTTGAAGGTTGCGATTAATATTGACAGATTTCCTTTTGTTCTCAGGTGCGCTTCTGGAAAGGAAATCTTGAATAGAATGACTGCTACATATGGGGAACAAGTAGAGAAATGTCTGATGGTCAACCGGAGTGATCACAGCAATGAGATAGCTGTGGATATTCTTTTTCCCATCCTTAAAGAAATATGGGATATAAAATGGGGGGAAAGTGATGTGGGTGCATGAATGAATGAATGTGGCTAAAGCATGGAGAAACAAGTAATGCAATAAATCAATCACCAACATGCATCAACAGATTGTGATCGCCACCAAAATCCCTAGTGCAAAGAGGTGAGAACTACATACCTTGGAAAAGGGAGGCGGATGAAGCCACTCGCCAACAGGATGCAGCGCTGGTGCAGGAAGAAGACGACCCTCTGGAGACCGCTGAAAGTGGAGACGGCCGAACAATAGGCCGCTGCAAGCGCTGAAGTGGAACGCGGGAAGAAGGCCCGATGTGGAGGTGAGACAATCTGCAATAGGCCGCACCCAGGGAGAGACGGTCTGAGGAAGGCCGCAAACCCCAGCAGACGGTCAGAGATGAACCACATAGAACCTCCAGATTCCAAGCCATGGAACTTAATCCTCCACCCCTTCCGACTGGCCAGGAGGAATGGGCCTCGCGTTAAGACTCTTGTTAACCTGCAAAACAACGCAAACGACCAAGAAAACAACCCAAATCAGTTTATGAAAGTGCAATATCTATGAATATAAATGAAAAGCTAAGCACATAAAGGGAATGGGGGATACCTGGGGTGGTTTTGTTTACCCTCTAATGGGCGTGGAAAAACAATAGGACGGTGAAGAATGTGAGAATGACAGAGAAAAACGTGAGGACAAGTAGAGGGAAATGGGGATGCAATGATGAGCAAATGATCAAAAAAAATGACTACACAATGACTCAAGACACAAGAGACATGGATTGCTCTCTGAACCGAAGGCTTAATGAACGTGGAAAGCCTGCCTCCTTGGTGGGAATTCGCTCAAGAATGCGACATCACCTCGATGCCAATTCTGGAATCTCCCCCTCTCACGAGCTTGGACTAAGGGTGCTATTTATAGACCCTTGAAAGCTAGCCTGAATTAAGAGATTTTCTAGCAATAATTAGGCTCCATTTTGTGAATAAAAATCGTAGATAATATTTCTAGGAGTCCCCAAGATCAAACGGCACTCAATTTGACTCAGAATTCGCAGAGAAAAAGGTGGAGCAAATACCTCATTCGGCCATGAATGGAGAGAGAAAACCAACCGACTCAATGATCTCGCCCCTTAAATGCGGTCATTCGATAGACCGCTTATATCTATAAACGGTCCATCTGAAGACCGCCTACAAGGTGTCGGTGGAAAATAAATAATAAGATAAATAAGGCTATTTATCTAAAAACAAACCGAACCAACCGGCGAAGGACTCTAGATCAGAAAACGGTCATAGATGGACCCTCTGACTCATGAAACGGCCCATTTGGAGACCGTCTCACAGATGTCGGTGGAAATTAATAAAAAAGAGATAAACACCCATTTATCCATAAAACCAACCGACTCTGGACTATGGCTTAAAAACAGTCGTTTGATGAGCCGCCTAACCTATAGAACGGTCTATCGAAGGACCGTAAATTAGGGTGTCGGTGGAAAGTAAAAATAAAAGATAAATAGCCATTTATCCAGAGGCAAAGTCGTTGTAGGACTCTGGGCAATAAAAATGGTCTTATGCAAGATCGCCCACCATTATTAAATAGTCTATCGCTAGACCGCCTTTCTGGCGAGTGGTGGAAAGTAATAAAATGGGATAAATAAGCCTATTCACCCTAAAGACCAAGTGACACCAAAGCCCATTAAGCCCACATTTCAGGGCAAGCCTAGTTAGGGAGAAAACACCCATAAAATAAGCCCAAAGACATGCCTAAAAGTGGCCGACTGAGTAAATGGATAACTCGAGGCATCAAAAATAAGGGTAAGAAGATGACTCAACTCAAAGGTAAAAAACGGGTGTCAACATATGCCCCTCCTTAACGTCCTCTTTGCAGGGGAGTGAGCGGAGGTGAAGCGAAAGCAAAATGGAGGTGAAGCGGTAACGCAGCGGAGCGGACTGAAAAGTGGGCTTTAAGGTAAAGACACATGTTTCCTCACCAACGAGTGATAGGAATTTTTTGGAAAACTCCGAACCAAACACGGGAAATGATTGGACCAAAACGACACCAGCCTGGAGAAACTAACTAACTAAAGGGAAGGAGAAAACATGACCAAACTCATTAGGGGACACAATCCACAACCATTGAGGGAATAAGTAGAAAAAGTAAAGAAACAGACCAAAACTCCAGATGGAGACTCTTAGTCGACCAAACTAGGTGAACAGACCAGAGAAAACCTTCCAACTCTGAGTGAAATAGTTCTTCTTTTACCCAAAACCATGAACACACAATTATCCATCACCAATGAGACACTTTCAGACAGTCCATAAGACATGAATGCTCAAAAGATACGCATGATGCATGCTGGGCTAAAAATAAAAGAAATCATTAAAACAAATGTAAAGAAAGCCATAAAATAGAAAATACTCGAGAATAGTATTGCTAGACTGGAATAACCAGGGTCAAGACACTATTCGCAACCACAGCGTGCGAGATAGAACCATCATCCCCCAATTCTCCCAACCTAATGGCCTATTCGATGATTAAACACGTGCGCCTAGATCATCATCATTTTTGTTATAGGGGAACATCAGATCCTGGAACATGTGAATAACCAGCCAATTCTCGAGATATATAACATAGATACCATATAGTAATGCATTAAGGGACACAAGGTACGGGATACTTACCTGACTTACCTGACCTGGATCATGGAAGTGGAGTAATGCTACAATCAATCATGCACGGGGTTTTTGTAATCATATATATCATGAAACAAGGTTATTCAAGATAAAAGATCATCAATTAGGCACATAATGTAGCAAAAATAAGACTTAAAAGCTCATTGATCATTTCAGCATAGAAATGGTCTACCCTAGACTGCCACAAGTAAGCAAACGGTCCGAATGAGACCGTACAAGCAAGCAAAATTTTGAATTCAAACGTGCTTTAAAACGGCCCAAGGAAAGACCACCAAATGGATACACGGTCATGGGGCGACCGTTTCATAACAAACGAATCGTCACTCACAAACGATCTTATCCAAACCATCTTGCATCTAAACGGTCCATCGATAGACCGCATTCTAATTATCGGTTTCAAAAAAATAAACCGATGCCCCATCATCTTCTCCCTCCGTCCAACCTTCATTCCCTTCACCACCAAACACCAAGCCTCCATCCTCTCATCCTCCATCATTCTTAGGCTTCCCCCCTTTCAACCTTCTCCCCCCACATGCGCTTCAAGAGGCAGGTCTTGAGGCACCTAGTATGACGGATGGCCGGAGACAGAGCCGTACTGCCGCCGCCGCCACCGGCGAACCTCTCGGAGGAGGCGATGCCACCACCGGCCGAGGTGGGAGGAGGAGGCCCTACCGTGGTCGTTGGGTTGCCGGAGTAAGAAGGAGCACCACCGATGGGTGAAGCGCTGGTGACGACGGCTGAGGCCCCGGCCAAGGGACCACATTCCTCTGAGGTATGCCGCGGACCCAAAAAGCCTTCCCCATTTGGACATTTCAATGGATGCATGTTAGGCTAGGTGAAGGAAATGGGGCACACGACCCCCTTAGGATCAGTTGTAGGGCCCCTAGGGCCATTACCAATGGTGGGGGAGGGGTTGGATGCCGTTCATAACGGCGAGTAGAAAGCGGTCTTAACAGGGACCGCCTAGGAAAATGGAATGGTCCACATAGGACCATCTTTGGGATAAAACGGCCTAAACCAAACCGTCTAAAAAGGCTAAATGGTCCATTGGTGACCGCTTGATAGGAGTTGAACAGGTAGGGTGTTAGGGGGATGAACACGATCTAAGGCAGACCATTGAAGGCTTAGACGGTCCCCCTGGGACCGTTCAGAAACTGAACCCTTGAGAATAAAACGGTCTCCAACAGAGCGTCTATTATGAAAGACGGTCAAAGGGTGACCATGTAAATTGAGATCAGCGAGAGGGCTTATGGGGAATAGAAAATGGTCTGATGGGGGCCGCTGGGAATCAAAACGATCAATAAAAGACTGTTAGAGAGATTAAAAATGGTCTTCAGGTGGCCGCTAACTTGATAGACTGCATTTTTATATATATATATTACATTGCATGACTTATTATGAAATGAATAACTGATGCCAATTGTTTTAAATGTATGCAGGGAAAGTGCCGGACATGGATCTTCTGGCTCCAGGTCCATGCAGTGTACCTGTATCTAGCACTGCCGGACTTCCAGAGGGAGCGGCTAGCTACCATCGGATTCGGAGAGTTCCTTGGCATGAAGGTTGCGCAGTTGGACACCGCCCTCCTATATGCCATGCACGACTGGTGGGACCCGGTCAGCCGTGCCTTCCTATTTTCGTGGGGTCATATGATCCCGACACTGGAGGACGTGGCGCACGTCACCGAGCTACGAGTGCACGGCGCGCCGGTGAGCGGGAGGACACTGACAGACTACCGAGAGTTGGCCCAGAGGCTACTGGGCTTGGAGCTGCTGAGAACTGAGCGTCAGTCGATGATCCTACCCAGGGCAAGGCTATAAGAGGGCCTAGGTTTGAGAGGAGCAGGGATCACAGTCGGGGAGCTGCCAGAGCAGCACCTCAAGAGGCTGGTGGATCGAGCACGGGAGCGGGTGGCAGCTGCACCGGGACCCGAGGTGGACATCGTCCTGTGGAGGTTCCTGATGCTTCTATTTGGGAAGTTGCTGTTCGCCACCCGGGCGGACGGGGTGAGCTGCCGACTGCTGCCCCTGCTGGAGGACGTGGACCGGGTCGGGGAGTACGCATGGGGCGCAGTAGTGCTCGCCTTCCTCTTCGACACCCTCAACTCCACCAGCCGGCGCACCATGCTCGGCAGGTTCTCTCCACTACTTCAGGTACGACTCACTTCCTAAAATGCTTGTGCAATTGCTATAAATTCCACAAATGCTGTATGCTGACTTATTGTAATGCAATACAGGTGTGGGCCTACATGTACCTCCCCGGGCTGGGGAGAGGACAGGAAGTGTACCCTGACTGGTTGCCCCTTGCGAGACGGTGGATAGCACCTCGGGATGTGGGCTCTCTACGTCGTCAGGTCCGATGATCCAGGACGACCTTGACACTTTACCCTATGCCTCAGTAAGATCTAAACTTGAGCCTTGTGTAAATTCGACTATATGCTTGTATGCTGATGCAATTGCCTACTTGACAGGTTAAGTGGAAACCCTACCAGGGAGAGGGACAAGAGGGCCAGCCATGGGTGGTGGCAGCCCTAGCGTATGCAGGGTGGGACATCTCGCTTCACTGCAAGAACTTGGTGGAGCCACTCCACTATCGACTGGTCATGAGGACCATAGGCATTCATCAGGCGGAGGTAGAGTTCTCCGCTCGCGAGAAGCTGGAGGAGCGCGTGGGACGCCACGCACGCGGGCTGGCGGTGGAGATAAACTGGACCACCCGAGTAGCGGGTCAGATCCAGGACTCGACAGGGCTTCGGCGAGTGGTGCGCGCTCGGGTAGCGAGCGACGAGGCCTACCTGATGGCCTACGCCCGACACTACGAAGATCAGGTCTTCCGTGGCACACGACGATCAGTATGACTCTAAACTGATGCTTTCTAATATGCTTATGATTACAATGCATTGACACTTGGCCTTCTACATGCAGCTCGACCCCCAGGGACGGATCGCCGAGCTCCAGGGGTTGCTTCACTCTACCATCCAGCAGTGGGATGAGCTTTAGCGTTCCCTGGACCTCCTAGTAAGTTCTACCCAACCTCCGACTGGAAATGTTATGCTATGCTCATGAAACTAACATGCCCCCGTTTTGCAGCATGCTGAGGGAGCCCAACGTCAGGGACCCAACGCGCCATCTTCCTCCCAGCCACCCGCAGATCGGGCCGAGCGGGATTCAGAGTTTGCCCGGGCAGTGGCACGGGCGGAGGAGGCCGAGGCCGCGCTCGCCGAGAGGGTAAGCAAACTGATGCACTTACCCTTTCTCAATTTTATGATTACAACTTGCAAACTAACTTATAAGATGAATGTAGGTGCAGGAGCAGGCGTTGACAGTAGCGCTGGGTGAGGCCACCCGGTAGAGAGAGGAGGCAGAGTGCTTCCAGGTAGAGGCAGAGCGCTGTCAGACAGAGGCATCAGTGGCCGACCGATACTGGTCTGAGGCAGAGTAGGCTCGCATAGAGGCGGCGGAGCTACGAGGAGAGGTGCGGGCGCTGAGGGAGGCCCTTCGACTTTTGAGCAGCAGATTGGAGCGCAGCCGGAGCCAGAGCGTCGCGCCGAGCGCGGGTTACTGAGATTACCTCACGGGTTCCTCCGGCCACCGGAGGAACGAGGACGAGGAGCGTCGGCGACGTCGGTGTGAGGAGGGGAGCACCTCCATGGCGCCACCAGCAAAGCGCCATGAGGGTTCAGGCGAGAGCGGCGGCCTAGGGGAGGGTCAGGCCTGATGTACTACATGCGACTCATGTACATTTGTTATGATATTATGATATAGCATGTTTTGATTTCTTCTTTTGATTTTGTAAATGTGTGCATGCTGACACTGACCAACTGACAACGAATCCTAGACTGACATGGGAGATTGAGAGAGAGGGACTCGAGTAGATTGACTCCAAGAAACCAAGGACTAAGGTAGTAGAGAGCGAGACAGTCACCCAACAGGCCGCTCCTAGGGCTAGACGGTCTAGCAGTAGACCGTTGTAAGGTGCTCGATCATGTGCTCAAAATAGGTCATAAGCAGTCTTAACTAAACCGCAGAACTTGGGAGACGGCTCTTCCATGACCGTTTTATCTGAGGAATGGCCTTCCAAAAGACTGTTTAGACTGCCAGATAGGCGAAGTGTGTAAAAGGCAGAGAAACGGTCCATTTAAGACCGCTATTAAACCCCTTCGGTCACCCAATAGACCGCGGCTTTAGAAACTCTGGTAGCTCCGATTGGGACTCTGTTGGAGTGTACCAATCCGTGGGCAAGGAGTCCTAAACTGTGCTAAAGCCTATCCTAACCAGTTTTGGAGCTATCCTACCTCAATCCTGGTGGGATTAGGTGATGCGGGAGGGACACGCGACCTGGGACTCTAGCTCGTGATCGTCCCTATGCGAGGGAAAAGCTGGACCGTGCGCGGTTGAGAAATCGGCAGTGAGTCTCGGGTATCGACTTTCCGCGTGTACTCGGATCGAGTCACGAGACGGGTCACTCACTCTCGCTCTCTCGCAGTGGTGATAACAATATATCGGGCTAAGAATCCTAACACTCGCAGCGGCATATACAAATAGATACAAGTAAAGCAAATGCGAAAGAGAGAGGGAGTGAATTTACCTCCATGCTCCGGGCGTGGGGAAGATGATCCCGACCAAGTTAGTAACTCCCAGTATAGTAAATATTTAAATTACAGTAGTGAATTATCGTCCACTCCACGCAGGGAGGTAAAGGGCTACACAAGTGGGCCCGGGAGGACCGATCTTGGGTTGACGGGCATCACTTTGATCACCCCGTCGGCGCAGTTCGGACGATGCAAGCTGCTGATTGTGGGGCCCACGTACTAGTCGGCGGGTCCGAGTTGGCCCGGAGTGGTACCGCTGTGACGGTGGCTCCTGGAGAGATGCTCCCTGGGTGGCGGCACGCTAGTTCGCCTTGTCGAAGGCGAGTCGGTTCCGATCGGCACGTGTGGGAGTTGCTGTCCACGGATCTGGAGTTCTATTTTTACAGCGCGCGACCCAGCGAGATCAGCTGCTGCGATCACTCCCGACGTTGGATCGACGTGAACGGGTATCGCTGGGAAGCTGATCCAAAATCCTTCGACCATGGACTGTGGAAAGAATTTATGTGGATCTGGATTTTTTCGTGGTTGAATTTTCAATGGATTGACTGACAGACTCAGAAAACTCAGGACAGAAATAAAGTCTCCTGATAACTTGCATTGACCGTGACTCAAACCTCAGATTTGGAACTTGGACTCTTCACGAAAGTTGTAGAGGAAGAAACAAGGAAGACGGGGATAATTTTTTTAGAGTTTCTAAAGGTTGTTTGACAGGGGAAAATGATTTTATACTAGACAAGGGTCGGATCTAAACTACACAGGACAGAACAGATTTGGGAAAAGACAATGATTTTTAAAAATAGTAAAAGGACTCCAGAAATTCCAAGAAAATTCGTGGATGATGGGTGTGGTGGAAAGAACTTCTAATTAAATTGGTGGCTTAAGAAAATAAGGAAAAGGGGGTCGAACTGAGGAAACACAGGGTTGCTGTGACACAAAACTGAGTACAGACAGAATTGGAAGGCTGAAGGACACGAAAATGGAAAAATAGAAAATGAAGGCTAGAAAATAGGACAATTTTTTTGGGAGAGGGTATTGATGTGGTGAACCTACCCTCAAAATTTGGACTCCATAAGATCAGTAGATCTGGAGCTAAAATTCGAACTTGGAACCTCTGTCCTGATTTGGACAGAACTCTGGCGATGGTGGTGGTGGCGCGATGACGGTGCGATGGCGGCGGCGGCAGAAACAGAAATCAGAGGGGCTAAGGAGAAGATAGAAGGGCATCACACCCTAGAGAAGGCAGAAATCCATCTGCAAGGGGGGAGGAGAGAGGAGGAGGGCGCACCCTTCTTTGGCTCCAACCAAATTCACAAAATTTTCTTCATTAAACCTTACAAAACACTATACATGGGTTTATATGGAAGGGGAGGAAGGGGGAGGGGGTTATAATTTCGTGGGAGAGAGGGGAGGGGTAGCATTTTCTTCCCCCATGTGGTCAATTGGCCTAAAAAAATAAAATACAAAATATCATTTTAATGGGGGGGCACCCCCTTGACTTAAGGGGAGGCATCTTGGACATTTTTCACCCATTGTCCCCTTGACTTGTCCAAGAAGGAAAGAATCCTTCTAGAAGCCACCTTGGCATTTGACTAGCCCCACATGGACCCCTAGGGCTTAGGTGGACCAATGGGGAAGGAGTGAGGGCCCCCTTGCTGGACCTATTAAACTTTTACATAAAATCCCAAAGATCCTTAGAGAATAATAAATTGGCTTATAAAGCCTTACAATTGCACATATGTTTTCCCAAGAATATAAAAATAAAGAAAAGGACACAAATGCAAATTAAAAATGTCAATGCACGGCATCGATTACCATCATTAGGCCAAGTGTTTGGGTTCTCTAAGTAGAAGGCACCCTAAACTCGTTTTTCACACAACACCCCTCTTCTAGGTCTTGAAAACCTTGCTAAACATTCCCAAATCATCATGAAGAGAGCTCTTGACGGAAGCTCCCTGGGCGAGGTTGCTTATGATAGGCCAAAGCCGGCCAAGAAGGAGCATGGGGTGCTGCAAAGATTGGCTACCATCCCCAGGCATCTGAGCTCCAGTCTTTTGAGAGAGGTAAGTCATTGGAATTCCTTTTATTTCATTCAATTTCCTTCAGAGATGCTTATTCTTCTTCCTCTTGTCTTTTCTTTGTTACTTTCTTTTTTCTTCCATCACCTCAGCTTCTCCCCGGCCCTAGGCGCTATTCCAACTTGAAGTGGATGTCTCCCATGATCCGTGATCTCCTTATAGCAGTGATATCCATCCTCAGAGCTTGGCACTTACACCCTCTTTTAGTTCTAGCCAAAAACTACCCCAAACTTTAATTGGATTGGCACAGCATCACAGCCCTAGTAGAAGTATGACATCCCCAGATGCATACCTTTATCTTTCCATCCTTTGAGGCCACCATTTTATTAGAGGAGGTAGAGACTTATCTATCCTTCCCTAGATCCAAAGTTGTTGAAGAAAACTTAGTTTGCCATACCGTTGCCCCTATAGATCCTACCCTCATTCTAGGGGGGTTCCTACCCAGTACTAAGGACATCCGCACCATAGTTGGCTCACACCACATCCATTTGCTACCCCTGAGCCAGTGGGTCATAGCCCATTGTAAAAACAAGTACAGGTGGGATGAGGCCATAGCCAAATGTGTTTCTATTTGCCTATGCGGTGCCATACTCTTCCCTTCTTCCGACCATGTCCTGGACATTCCCAACCTTAGCACCATTAGTAGACTGTGGTGGGGTCTTTCTATTTCTCAGGTCATCCTTTCTTATCTGTACGAGGGCCTTAGCTCAGCAGCCCCAGGGGGCCCACTCTTTGGCTCCATGATCCTCCTTGAGTGCTGGATGGGGGTCAGGCTGAAGTTCATACCTAGGGAGGATATCACTTCCGTCAGCCGTATCTTTTGGAGCCATCCACTCTTCTTCATTGGCGGCGCCTTCGGGTTCTCTCAACAGGTGGAGTGCCGGACTGTGGACAAGAAGACCAGGGATGAATGGTGCCTCTACATCAACACTTTGCCCCTGGACCGGTTCGTGATGCGCCCATCCTTTCTCCATGACACCACCCTTAGGCTTCCTAGGAGGCTTGGGCTTGACTTGAGGCTCGTGGGAGACACCACCTTGGTGATGTACAGCCCCCACAGGTGCTTTCTATAGGTTGGACTTCCTCGCACGATAGTTCCAGCGCTACCCCACATTCCTGCACTACAGGTGAGGAGACTCGGGACAGAGGAGGACAAGTAGGCGGTCAGGAGTGCCCTGATCATGTAGGAGGTCAGCAGGGTACGTACCCTACCAACGGAGGTGACAGAGCTTCAAGAGGAGTACCAGGCCTATGTGAGAGAGTTGCGTGAGATTCGACCTCACGGGGATGCTCGATCGAGGATTGAGTGATTTTTCTTTTATGATATATAGAGACCCACGGATTCATCTTGATGTGCTTGACGTTCAATAAAGGAATGGAATGCTTTGATTGAATGAGATTGGCCTTCTCTTTTGTGCATTTATGTAGGTTGAGGTGGCTCTTGAGAAGAAAGTGGCCTATTAAAAGACCGCTGAATGAATAAAATGGTCGGTATTTGACCGCCCCTTTAAGGGAAACGGCCTTAACTAGACCGCACATCAGACATATATCAAGAATTTAGATTTAAAGGTCTTCGGGGAAGAAGACGGTTTATCGAAGGACCGTTAGAAATTAAAACAGTTAAAGAAGGACCACCTAAAAGAAGTAAGTGGCCACGAGTAGACCGCGGTACCTTGAATGCAAGGAAGAGCCAGGGGGCTGGTGAGTGATAATTCTGGGAAATGAAGGCGGCCTTATGGAGACCGTTTAGAAGAATGAAACGGTCACCTTGTGACCGCTTGAGAGGATTGAAACAGTCACCGAGAGACTGTCTATATGTAGATGCTGGAATTACTCGTAGACCTATCTCTGCACACATATTTAAATAAAAATAGATTAGATCTTTTTTAGGCTTAACCCCTTGCCTACAACAAGTTAGGGAATGACCAATTCTTGATTTTTGGTCAAGGGGGTAAGCCTTATTAAATAAGCAAAATGACATAAGGAAAAGAATGACATGCAAGTTATGAAAAGCAAATCAAGATAATGATGATTTTTTTTTGGACTTTGAAAATATTTGATCTTTTTATTTTTGAAAGTATTTGATTTTTTTGAGTTTTGAAAATATTTGATTTTTTGGGTTTTAAAAGTATTTTTTTGTTTTGAAAATATTTGATTTTTTTATTTTTTTAGTTTTGAAAATATTTGACTTTTTTTAGTTTTAAAAATATTTGATTTTTTTTGAGTTTTGAAAATATTTGATTTTTTGGGGGGTTTTGAAAGTGTTTTTTTTAGTTTTAAAATATTTGATTTTTTTGGGTTTTGAAAACTAACTCAAGCTAAGCAATGAGGACCTTAACCTATGTCACAGGGAACCTTCTGAAACACAACGTGCGCTTAAAGTGACAACCCCCTGGCTAGGGGTCCAATTCGCACGGCGATGTCTCCCCCGGGGCCATACCCAGGGTGGGATTTATTCTTCAAGGAGGAAATTGAAGAGTAGTGGGGATAAGCCTTACGTTGGGATGCGAGATGTTAGAATTCGACTCCCTCCCAGGGCACCACCCCTCAAAGAGTCAATGTATTGTATTGGGGGGATCAAACTTTCACTGGCACGCTTACGCCCCGGCTTGCGATGACCCGCGGAGACTTTGCCACTCTTGTCGTGCTTATAATTCATAATTTTTCTTTTAGGTACACCCATGATACTGCACAACCCTTCACCGTTTTACGCAAACCTTGACTCTTGCCTTCGGAGAAGCAGACTCGGTTACTAGGATCATGGGCATTTTTCATGGTGCTTTTCTTTTTTTTCTTCTCTTTTTTGAAAATTGCCTCTATTTGAGACTGCTCTCGTATTGGAGGAGTGCCTAGGTTGGTTATCTAACCCCTCCACATCTTGCCCCTATGCTTGGCCGAAGAGAGAAAAGCAAAAGACCTTCATCTCCCCCCGAGCATGGCCGAAAGAGAAACGGTATTATATAAAAGGAGACCCTGACCGAGGGGTGTCGTGTAGTGTGTAGATGTTGTGTTAAAGAATTTTCTCTAATGACTAAGAGAAGGCTGCCTCGCCACCCAGCCATCGTTAGCCCGACTCTTTTAAGGATAAAAATTCTTAAGATATAGCCCATTCCACGCGTGAGGCAAATCCTCACCCTCCGTGTTAACCAAACGATAGGCGTTCCCAGGATAAACTTCTTTGATTACAAATGAGCCCTCCCAGTTGGGTTACAGCTTAGACTTAGGACCTCCTAATCTAATGAATTTGCATTTCAAAACCATATTTTCCACTTGAAATTTTCTTTCAATGACCTTCTTTTGAAAATGACGCGAGACACGCTTTTGGTAAACGGAGACATGACTGGCCTGATTAAGCCTCTTCTTGTCCAAGAGTTCCAGCTGGATTAGCAACGCCTCTCGGCATTTGTTGAGATTAATTTCTTTGTCAAGCTGCACTCTTAGGGAAGGGATTAAGATCTCATACGGGAGTACCGCCTCCATCCCATAAGTGAGAGTAAACAGAGTTTGTCCCATGGGAGTATGGATGGAGGTGCGATAGGCCCATAGAGCTTCTATTAATTTATCGGCCCAGTCAGCTAATTTATGTGACTCACATGTTTTCTTGATGATTTTAAGAAGAGTCTTATTGATGGCCTCGGCTTGGCCGTTGCCTTGGGGATAGTATGGTGATGAATGATGCAATGAAATATTGAATTTCTCACAGAGGTCCTAGAGTTCTTGAGACACAAACTGAGGTCTGTTGTCGGTGCCGATGTCACTTGGCACTCCAAACCGTGAAATGATGTTCTTCAAGATGAAGTGGCAAACTATGGTAGCTTTGATCTCTGCGTATGCTTCAGCTTCAGCCCACTTAGTGAAGTATTCAGTAGCGGTAAGGATGAAGGATTTCTGCTTGGTCTAAAAATTAGGATCACCGAGTGGGCCGACAATGTCAAAAGCCCACATGGAGAATGGCCAAGGAGCAGAAAGAGGATGGAGAGATGAAGTAGGAGCATGAATCTTGTCGGCATAGAGTTGGCACTGAAGACACCTACGGACATAGGTGGAATAATCTTCTTCTAGGGTTGGCCAGTAATAGCCTTGCCTAAGAATCTTCTTCGCCAAGGCCTGACCATTAACATGCCCTTCACACTCGCTCGAGTGAGCTGCTTCAACAACCTTCCAGGTGATGCGGGACAGACAGCGCCCTAGGACTCCAGCTCGCGGGCGTCCCTAGCGAGGGATGCGTGGGACCGTGCGCGGTTGAGAAACTGGCAATGAGTCGAGTAGTTGGCTCATCCGTACTCGGATCGAGTCACGGGACGGGTTCACTCACTTCACTCTCGCTGTGGTGATAAAATTGATATAACGAGCTACTAATCCTATCACATGCTCTCTAGTAGCGGCATACGGAAATATATGAAATAAAGCAAATACCGAGAGAGGAGTGGACACGATACCTCCATGCTCCAAGCATGGGGAAGGCGATCCCGGCCAAGTACGGTAACTCCCGGTTAAACAATCAATCAATAGATTACAAAATTCATTTCTACTACCCACTCCACGCAGGGAGCGAACGGGCTACAAGTGGGGCCCGGGAGGACCGATCTTGGGTTGATGGGTAGCACTTGATCACCCCGTCGGCGTGGTTTGGACCGCGCAAGCTGCTGGTTGTGGGGCCCACGTGCTGGTCGCCGGGTCTAAGTGGGCCCGGAGTACTACCGCTGTGACGTTGGCTCCTGGGGAGGCACTCCCTGGGACGGCGGCATGCTGGTTCGCCTTGCGGAAGGCTAGGCGGCTCCGATCGGCACGGGTTGGGGTTGCTATCCATGGATTTGAAGTTCTATTTTTACAGCGCGCGACCCGGCGAGATCAACTGCTGTGATCAATCCCGACGTCGGATCGACGCGAAAGTGGTACCGTTGGAAAGCTGACTTGAAGTACTTCGATCTATGGCCAAAGAAAGATTTTTGACTATCTCGGATCTGGCCTTGGTCGAATTTACAAGTTGCTAGCTGACAGACTCAGAAAACTCAGGACAAAGGTAGGTTTTCCTGAGAATAGACGTTGACCTTGGTTCAAACTTCAGATCTGGAAGTTGACCTCTTCATGAAAGTTGTAGAGGGATGAGTGAGGAAGACGAGAGTAGTTTTTGTAGATTTTCTAGTGGAGGTTTAATAGGGGAAACAGAATTTATGACATTGGTGGGTCGGATCTGGACTGTACATGACAGAACTGAAACTTGACTGAGTTTTAATTTTTTGGTGGAGGAAAAGAACTTCTAAAATCGAGCAAAAATTTGTGGAGACGTGTTTGGATGGGTAGAACACCTAGTCTAAATTTGGACTCGATCAGAAAAGGGGAAGGGGGTCGAACTATGGAAGAACTAGCTTGCTGGAACACTTGACAGAACCCAGACAGATCTGGAAGGCTGAAGAACATGAAATTGGAAAAATAGAAAAAGAAGGCTAGAAAATGGGAAACTTTTTTTGGGTGAGGGTATTTGCGTGGGGAACCTACCCTAAAAAATTGGGCTCCAGAAGATCACGGAGATGGGAGCTAAAATTCGAGCAACGGGTCTCTGTCCTGATTTGGACAGAACTCCGGCAACAAGGCGGTGGCGGTGTGATGGCGGCACGAACGGCGGCGGTGGCGTCGGAGCTAAGCGTCGCACTCAGGGAGGTGGTGGTGGAGATGTAGTATCCCAGAATTTATATAAATAATTTTTGGATTATAAATAGAATTTTTTGGAACTTATTAGGAATTTATAAAGGGCTAAATAGATTAATAAATGGATTATTGAACTAATAAATGGGTTATAAGGCCCAATGGTGTTCAATAATTAGCCTAGCCTATTCAATTAAGACTCAAAAAGTTTAAGGACCAAGCCCATTAAGTTTGGCCCATATTCTAGATGGCTATTTAGCATATTCACAAATTTCAAAGGATAAATACTATTTTTATAGATAATTATATAGATAAAACGAATAAAAGAGTTTTATTAAATTGAAACTCTACACACGTTGGACGTAACGGTCTATCGGGCGATCGCTACAGTGGTGTAACGCACCTAGACACGACCGTTACACCCTGCTGATTCTGTAAGTTGAAGAACTTGCAAAAAGATTGGATCTTTGGGATCCTATCTACTAGAGACCTAATTAGATGGATGTGTAAGGTTGTTAAGGACTCTTAGGGATCAGGTTTTGGCCAACTAAGGACTCTAGAATCGATCTAATCCTTGAACCCTAGCCAAATCTATATAAATAGGACCTAGTTCTGAACTGAGCGACCCTTACTTTTGACTCGTGAAGAATCAAGGTAAAGAGATAGAATTTCGGGTAAGTCATTTGGAACTTTTTGTTTATAATACTAAGGTCTAACAACTCTCAAAATTTCATGTTAGGATATCAAGTAACCAAGGAGATAAGGGCTTCTAAAGTCGCTGATTCTGTCATAGCAACCCAGGATTCAAAGCAAAGGACCACTGAAGATCAAGGAATTAGGACGCCTAAACGAGGTAACTAGAGTTTGATATTTTAGAACTTTTTGTTCCCCTTAGATTAATCTTCTTACCCTCCAAATTTCACCTCTTTAGGTCAAGGGATTAGAGAGTTAGGGCAACGTGAAGTTGCTGAAAAACTACAGGAAGAAGAGAACTAGGGCGTGTCTTGAAGACCCAAATTGGAAGTGTAAAGTCCAGGGAAAAGGTAGGTCATCTCATGAACAGCAAAAAGATCTCATTAGGGATAAAAGCTCTCTGATTTGACTTGATTGCATGCATTATAGATTGTGAATTTCTTGTTTTAATAAGTTCATGCATACATGCATATCTTTAGCCTAACCAAAGATAAAAGATATCATCTTGTTTATTCACTGCGACCTATGCATATACCTGGCCTTTACTTCATTTATCATGGCTAGACTAGCTAGTGATTATGATTCTTCTTGCATGGATATAGTTCCTTATCTTTATTGTCAGTAGAATCTCTGACGGATAAGGGTAGGACCGTCACATGATTGTAACGGCCCTACGATAAGCTGTCACACTCTCTGTGGTATTTAAATTGATCTGTTGTCTCTGACACACCATAGTAGGAGCGTTACCATACTGTAACGGCCCCTCGACAAACCGTCACACGGACTGTAACGCACCTATGCTAGACCGTTAGAACACTGTTTGCTGTCAACTCGAGACGGAATGGAAATTAGTCAAGTCTACTTATAAATAACTCTAGTTATCTAAGTTTTGACCTAATATCATGATTTTGAGTTTATTTATTGATTCATGATAGGAATTGCAGGATTACAAACATTTGAAGTTATTTTGAGTTATGTTAATTTCATCGGCTAAACTTTATAGTTTATATTTAATTTATGATTTCAAATGATGTATTGACGGAGTTTTATTATGGTTTCACATCGTTTTCCAGTCTTTTCTATCTATAGAGTTATTTTCTTTAAGTACATGGCATATATTCCGGTATATGGCCATTAGTTCACACTTTGCACTATAGGAACATTATCTTGAACATGAGGACCTCTCTATTGGATATTCCTTCCATTGGACTAGAAAATCTTGTTTCATGGCCTCCGTAATTCTCCGTGAGCCTGGGATTCCCACTAGGACGCCGAGTTAGTTGTACCATGAAAGCCCAATTGTTAGAAAGCAGTATCAAAGTTTTTGGTTCTAGATATGTAACGTATCCATATTAGACCGTCATTCTCATATAACGGCCTAATATACGACCGTCACATTTACTGAGTCCGTTTTATTTATTTCTGGATTCAGCCTATTGTAACGGATCAAGACTAGACCGTCACGATCATGTAACGGCCCAGTGATTGACCGTCACCTTGTTAAGTCCAGTTAACCCAAGGTTTTACCAAAGGGTTGATATTCTAAAGTTCCTAGATGGATCGTGGATGTTCTAGGACTTGTCATAATGATCAAGATACTTAATTTAATTTATGGAAAATGAGGAATGTACCGTTATGCTGTCGAATTATTCCCATAAGCATAACCTTGTTTTAAGTCATTCTTGACTCACATTTTTTAATTGAAGTGTTCATTCATTGAACTATTGTTATCATGAGCTTATTGAACTTATTACATTCTTGGCCATACTTTATTATTACATGCGTGGAAATAGCTTGATTTATACTTGAAGATGCGATCGAGCACTGATTGTGTTCAAGGGCTCTATGCTAGTCCCCTCGGCTGATTACCGGAAACATACTAATATAAACCATGGTGTATGATGCTACTAGTGTCGCATTGCGTTAGGAGTACTTTCTTTGAAAATTAGTGAAAATCTACGGCATCATGAAAATACTTGTACATGACTATTGCTTGATGTTCCATAAAAATTCACGAAGTACTTGCTCATAAGCAAAAGATGCTGGAGTGTTGATTATGTGGCTTGCTAGTACATTCTCGGGACGTTCTTGCTTATGAAAGGCCATATCATGTTCTTGTGACATTCGTGCTAATTCATACTTGCTCATTCTATTATCTTTGTTACTTGGGTTATTCGCATGATTGATCGCATTCGCATGATTTTACGTAAATTCTTTAGAGCTAAAATGCTAATTACTTAAACATTGCTAATCATGTTGATGCAAAGAAACCTACTGGGCAAGTGTGCTCATTACCTATTTCAATCTTTTTCAGGAGATGGAAGTGATACGAATTCGGATTCGAGTTATACAAGTAGCGGGTCCGAGAGCGAATGAAAGTCATATCAAATTGAGAGTGAAGACTTAGGAAGTATACAATGTTTAGATTGAGTTTATGTAATTTTTTACTTCTTGAGTCTAGTGGAATGGAAAAAGGATGAAAAGGTTATTGTACTTGAATACTTGATTATTAATGAAATAAAGTTAGAGTTTGAGTAATTATTGTGCGATTACATTCTTATGTGTGATTGCCTTGCGCTCTGATCGTTCTTACTTGCAAGAGACTTACCATGCTGGCTGTTCACGTTCCTCGAGCGAGTCTTCCGTTGTAATAAAGGCTCGGGGCGTGACTGTTAAGTTGGTATCAGAGCCTAACTCTCAGGACTTAGGAAGAAGAATCATGTCATAGGATAAGTCCAAGGCTTAAGGACCCCTACCTATGAACTAAGGAAGAAATTTCCATACCCATGCGACAATTGGGTAGAACCCGGGATAAAGATAGTTAATTAGCTTTACGATTAATTTTCTTCCAATTTCACGAGAAATAACAAGTTGTCATATTTCTCTCTGGTACTTTATTATTACCATGACTCATCGCGTAGATTGGAATGGCATGCAACAAATGGTTGCCGGCCTTACTCAGGCATTACAAACCATGGCGCAAGCTGGCACAGGGGCAAGAGCTGGGGATTTACATCACAATTTCTGGAGTTTAAACCCTCCGCGTTTCTATAGTTGTTCTAATCCGAACAAAGCAGAGAACTGGATTGACGAGATGAACCGTATATTTGACGTCATCCAATGCACCGATCAAGTGAAGGTGCGTCTTACAACTTTCCAACTCAACAAGGATGCCCATACATGGTGGAAGTCGGTTCCGGCACCTTCGGCCGATGCACCTCATACATGGGATGGTTTTCTCACCTTGTTCCATGCTAAGTACTTTTCTGAGCATGTGAAAGAAAGAAAGGCTGTGGAGTTCGCCTCTCTTCGACAAGGAATGATGACAGTGGCAGAATATGAATTGCAATTCTCAAGGCTAGCACCTTATGCGCCGCATCTAATTAACACCGATCTATTGAAGGCAAATCAGTTTATGGACGGGTTACGACCTGGTTTTATTCAGCAGCTCGGGATCCAAAACATCCGTACCTATGTGGAGATGGTTCAGCGGGCATATTTATGTGAAAGGACCTTGGAGAAGGTTGAGAAATTGAAATGAAAAGGAGAAGAGTCCAACCGACGACCTGATCGGTGCTATAAGAAGGAAAAGTTCAGCATCACGGAAACTTACAAAAGCCGTGATAGTAAGAAAAGATCCAGGAGTGGGAACGGTGGAAGTTCCCAGAAGAACTAGAAGATTAAGGAGGCGGAGCAAGTCGCCACAGCTTGCACTTTTTGTGAAAAGTTCGGCCATTCGGCTGAAGAGTGTTGGAAGCGCCTCGGTGCTTGTCTACGCTGTGGAAGTAGAGAGCATAGCATGCCGGATTGCCCCCTTATGATGGACTAGTCATCTGGTGGTGGACGCAGGAGGCAAGCTCGCCTCAATGCCATTCTAGAGGAAGAAGGAGCGCCCAGGGATGGTGGACTTATGGAAGGTACTCTTCAAACTTATTCTCGTTCTGCATTTGTGCTATTTGATACTGGTGTCTCTCATTCTTTTATCTCCACTACTTTTGCAAAAACATTACCAATTGCATCAGTTCCTCTACCTTCAGATCTTGCTATTACCACATCCTTAGGATCTGGACCTAAGTTTACCGAATATTATCCTGATAGTGAAGTGATAGTAGAAGGTCATAATCTCCCCGCAAACTTAGTATGTCTTGATATGAAAGGTTATGATGCCATTTTAGGGGTAGATTGGCTTGTAGATCATGGTGCTTATATCAATTGCAGAAATAGGATTATATCCTTCCAAAAACCAGGTCTTCCAAGATTCTCTTTTCTTGGCATCAAATACAAGAAACATCCCACTATCATATCTTCTCTTCACGCTTGCAAACTCATCTCGCAAGGATGTGAAGCTTTTCTTGCTTCTGTCATTGTTCCCAAATCCAAGGAGATTATCCTAGTGGACATTCCCATTGTAAATGAGTTCCCAGACGTGTTTCTATCCGAATTACCCAGTTTACCGCCCGAAAGGGGAGTGAACTTCAATATTGAACTCATTCCAGGAGCAGCACCTATTTCTATAGCCCCTTATAGGATGTCCCCCACAGAACTCAAGGAACTAAAGAGGCAGTTGCTGGAGCTACTAGATAAGGGTTTTATTAGATCTAGCACATCCCCTTGGGGTGCACCAGTTTTTTTTGTCAAGAAGAAGGATGGCTCTCTCAGGCTATGTATAGATTACCAGTGACTAAATCAACTTACAATCAAAAACAAGTACCTGTTGTCGCGTATTGATGAGCTCTTCGATCAGCTTTTAGGAGCAGAGTATTTTTCTAAAATAGACCTCAGATCAGGTTATCATCAGCTTAGAATTAAAGAAGAAGACATTTATAAATCGGCTTTTCGAAGTTGTTATGGCCACTATGAATTCATGGTAATGCCATTCGGGTTAACAAACTCCCCTGCAGCATTTATGCAACTTATGAACAATATTTTTCAGCCATATCTAGACCAGTTCATCGTTGTCTTCATTGATGACATCTTGATATATCCCAAGACAAAGGAAGAACATGAAGAACATCTGAGGATAGCTTTGCAAATACTTAGAGAACATAAACTTTATGCCAAGTTTAACAAGTGTGAGTTCTGGCTCAAGGAAGTTTCATTTCTAGGCCATATTATTTCCAAGGAAGGTATTACTGGGGATCCTTCGAAAGTGGAACCTGTCAAAAATTAGAGCCGGCCAACGACTGTATCAGAAGTAAGAAGCTTTCTAGGTCTAGCTGGTTATTATAGGAGGTTCATTAAGGACTTCTCAAAGATTGTAGTTCCTTTAACTAGACTCACAATAAAAGAAAATCCTTTTGTCTGGTCAGAGGAATGTGAAAAGAGTTTTCAAACTCTTAAGAATCATCTTACTACAGCTCCTATTCTATCACTACCTATCGAAGGTGGTAGATTCGAAGTATATACGGATGCATCTGGCATTGGCTTGGGATGCGTTCTCATGCAAGATGGAAAGGTAATCTGTTATTCCTCAAGACAATTGAAACGTCACGAGAAAAATTATCCCATGCATGATTTAGAACTAGTAGCTGTTATCTTCACCTTGAATATTTGGCGTCATTATCTCTATGGAGAAAAGTCCACGGTCTATTCGGACTACAAAAGCTTGAAATACTTATTTTCTCAAAAGGAGTTAAATATGAGGCAGAGGAGATGGTTAGAATATCTCAAGGACTTTGATTTTGCTATTCAATATCATCTTGGCAAGGCTAACGCTGTAGCATATGCACTCAGCATAAAATCAATGGGTATGCTTTCAAGTCTTATGATTAGTATGACTAATCTTATTCCTAAATTTGCTCAGATGAACTTAGATATTGACATAAAGGAAGAGGATTGCTTCATGGCTTATATCCGAGCTCAACCAACTTTAATAGAGGATCTGGTCAAGTTACAAAATGATGATCCTGCGTTACTGGAGATTAAAGCCAACATAGAACAAAGGCCGGATTTCTCTTTTTCCAATGATGGAAGATTGTTATTTAAGGGGCGAGCGTGTGTACCAGATCATGAGGATACAAAGAAACTGATCCTAGAAGAAGCACATAAGTCTAAGTACACCATTCATCTTGGTGGTACAAAAATGTATCAAGATCTCAAAAGAAACTTCTGGTGGCCTAATATGAAGAAGGAAATAGCCGATTTTGTGTCTCGCTGTCTCACTTGTCAACAAGTTAAGGCAGAGCATTTTAGACCCGCAGGTAAATTGCATCCCTTGAATATTCCCGAGTGAAAATGGGAGAGCATAGGGATGGATTTCATTATGGGTTTACCTAAGACCAGAGGAGGACACGATGGTGTATGGATAATCATAGACTGCTTGACTAAATCTGCACATTTCATACCCATAAAACGTCGATGGTCTGTGGATATTCTAGCAGCATTATGCATAAAAAAACTTGTCAAATTATATGGTGTCCCTATCACTATAATATATGATAAAGATCCTCGATTCACATCACATTTCTGGAAGGGTCTATAAAACTCACAAGGGACTAGATTGAACTTGAGTACAGCATTTCATCCACAAACTGATGGTCAGACGAAAAGAACAAATCAGGTAGCAGAAGATATGCTCAGGGCCTGTGCTATTGATTTTGGAGGAAGTTGGCATGATCACTTGCCTCTAGTAGAGTTTGCATACAACAACAGTTATCAGGCTAGCATACAAATGGCACCTTTTGAAGACTTATATGGAAAAAGCTGTCAATCACCAATATGTTGGAATGAAATAGGGGAAAAGCAATTTCTAGGCCCCGACATTATCAAAGATTCTTTAGAGAAGATCAAGCTCATTCAAGAAAGAATGAAGATGGCGCAAGATAGGCAAAAGTCTTATGTTGATAATCGAAGGCGCGACTTGGAGTTTCAGGTTGGAGATCATGTGTATCTAAAGGTTTCTCCGGGTCGTGGTATTCGAAGATTTGGCATCAAAGGCAAGCTAACTCCCAGATTCATTGGCCCATTTGAAATTCTCGAAAGGGTCGGTGAAGTGGCTTATAGACTGGCTTTACCTCCACAATTAGCGGGAGTTCATAACGTATTTCACGTCTCCATACTGAAAAAGTATGTATATGATCCTGACCATGTTATCACTTATGATAATTTAGAGATTCAGAAGGATATGACGTACGAGCAAACACCAATAAAGATTTTAGAACGAGAAGTGCGTCAACTAAGGAATAAAGTTATTCCTATGGTCAAGATACAATGGAAGAAAACATGGCCATATGAAGCAACATGGGAAACCGAAGAAGCTATGCGGAAAAGATTCCCAGAATTATTCAACTGTAAGTACACTCTCCACAATCCATGTATTGAATTTTGGGACCAAATTCTTTTAAGTGGGGGAGGGTGTAGTATCCCAGAATTCATATAAATAATTTTTGGATTATAAATGGAATTTTTTAGAATTTATTAGGAATTTATAAAGGGATAAATAGATTAATAAATAGATTAATGAACTAATAAATGGGTTATAAGGCCCAATGGTGTTAAATAATTAGCCTAGCCTATTCAATTAAGACTCAAAAGGTTTAAGGACCAAGCCCATTAAGTTTGGCCCATATTCTAGAAGGTTATTTAGCTTATTCACGAATTTTAGAAAATAAATACTATTTTTATAGATAATTATATAGATAAAATAAATAAAAGAGTTTTATTAAATTGAAACTCTGCACACGTTGGACGTAACGGTCTATCGGGCGACCGCTATAGTGGTGTAACGCACCTAGACACGACCGTTACACCCTGCTGATTCCGTAAGTTGAAGAACTTGAAAAAAAATTGGATCTTTGGGATCCTATCTACTATAGTCCTAATTAGACGGATGTGTAAGGTTGTTAAGGACTCTTAGGGATCAGGTTTTGGCCAACTAAGGACTCTAGAATCGATCTAATCCTTGAACCCTAGCCAAATCTATATAAATAGGACCTAGTTCTGAACTGAGCGACCCTTACTTTTGACTTGTGAAGAATCAAGGTAAAGAGATAGAATTTCGGGTAAGTCATTTGGAACTTTTTGTTTATAATACTAAGGTCTAACAACTCTCAAAATTTCATGTTAGGAGATCAAGTAACCAAGGAGATAAGGGCTTCTAAAGTCGCTGATTCTGTCATAGCAACCTAGGATTCAGAGCAAAGGACCACTGAAGATCAAGGAATTAGGACGCCTAAACGAGGTAACTAGAGTTCTATGTTTTAGAACTTTTTGTTCCCCTTATATTAATCTTCTTACCCTCCAAATTTCACCTCTTTAGGTCAAGGGATTAGAGAGTTAGGGCAACGTGAAGTTGCTGAAAAACTACAGGAAGAAGAGAACTAGGGCGTGTCTTGAAGACCCAAATTGGAAGTGTAAAGTCCAGGGAAAAAGTAGGTCATCTCATGAACAGCAAAAAGATCTCGTTAGGGATAAAAGCTCTCTGATTTGACTTGATTGCATGCATTATAGATTGTGAATTTCTTGTTTTAATAAGTTCATGCATACATGCATATCTTTAGCCTAACCAAAGATAAAAGATATCATCTTGTTTATTCACTGCGACCTATGCATATACCTGGCCTTTACTTCATTTATCATGTCTAGACTAGCTAGTGATTATGATTCTTCTTGCATGGACATAGTTCCTTATCTTTACTGTCAGCAGAATCTCTGACAGATGAGGGTAGGACCGTCACATGATTGTAACGGCCCTACGATAAGCCGTCACACTCTCTGTGGTATTTAAATTGATCTGTTGTCTCTGACGCACCATAGCAGGAGCGTTACCATACTGTAACAGCCCCTTGACAAACCGTCACACGGACTGTAACGCGCCTATGCTAGACCGTTAGAACACTATTTTCTGTCAACTCGAGATGGAATGGAAATTAGTCAAGTCTACTTATAAATAAGCCTAGTTATCTAAGTTTTGACCTAATATCATGACTTTGAGTTTATTTATTGATTCATGATAGGAATTGCACGATTACAAACATTTGAAGTTATTTTGAGTTATGTTAATTTCATTCGCTAAACTTTATAGTTTATATTTAATTTATGATTTCAAATGATGTATTGACAGAGTTTTATTATGGTTTCACATCGTTTTCCAGTCTTTTCTATCTATAAAGTCATTTTCTTTAAGTGCATGGCATATATTCCAGTATATGGCCATTAGTTCACACTTTGCATTATAGGAACATTATCTTGAACATGAGGACCTCTCTATTGGATATTCTTTCCAATGGATTAGGAAATCTTGTTTCAAGGCCTCCGTAATTCTCCGCGAGCCTGGGATTCCCACTAGGACGCCGAGTTGGTTGTATCATGAAAGCCCAATTGTTAGAAAGCACTATCAAAGTTTCTGGTTCTAGATATGTAACGGATCCATATTAGACCGTCATTCTCATATAACGGCCTAATATATGACCGTCACATTTACTGAGTCCGTTTTATTTATTTCTGGATTCAGCCTATTGTAACGGATCAAGACTAGACCATCATGATCATGTAACGGCCCAGTGATTGACCGCCACCTTGTTAAGTCTAGTTAACCCAAGGTTTTACCAAAGGGTTGATATTCTAAAGTTCCTAGATGGATCATGGATGTTCTAGGACTTGTCATAATGATCAAGATACTTAATTTAATTTATGGAAAATGAGGAATATACCGTTATGCTGCCGAATTATTCCCATAAGCATAACCTTGTTTTAAGTCATTCTTGACTCGCATTTCTTAATTGAAGCATTCATTCATTGAACTTATTACATTCTTGGCCATAATTTATTGTTACATGCGTGGAAATAGCTTGATTTATACTTGAAGATGCGATCGAGCACTGATTGTGTTCAAGGGCTCTATGCTAGTCCCCTCGGCTGATTGCCGGAAACATACTATTATAAACCATGGGGTATGATGCTACTGGCGTCGCATTGCGCTGGGAGTACTTTCTTTATAAATAAGTGAAAATCCACGGTATCATGAAAATACTTGTACATGACTATTGCTTGATATTCCACAGAAATTCACGAAGTACTTGCTCTTAAGCAAAAGATACTGGAGTGATGATTATGTGGCTTGCTAGTACATTCTCGAGACGTTCTTGCTCATGAAAGGCCATATCATGTTCTTGTGACATTCGTGCTAATTCATACTTGCTCATTCTATTATCTTTGTTACTTGGGTTATTCGCATGATTGATCGCATTTGCATGATTTTACGTAAATTCTTTAGAGCTAAAATGCTAATTACTTAAACATTGCTAATCATGTTCATGTGAAGATACCTACTGGGCAAGTGTGCTCATTACCTATTTCCAATCTTTTTCAGGAGATGGAAGTGATACGAATTCGGATTCGGGTTATACAAGTAGCGGATCCGAGAGCGAATGAAAGTCATATCAAATTGAGAGTGAAGACTTAGGAAGTCTACTATGTTTAGATTGGGTTTATGTAATTTCTTGCTTCTTGAGTCTAGTGGAATGGAAAAAGGATGAAAATGTTATTGTACTTGAATACTTGATTATTAAAGAAATAAAGTTAGAGTTTGAGTAATTATTGTGCGATTGCATTCTTATGTGTGATTGCCTTGTGCTCTGATCATTCTTGCTTGCAAGAGGCTTACCATGCCGACTATTCGCGTTCCTCAAGCGAGTCTTCCACTGTAATAAAGGCTCGGGGCATGACAGGAGAGGTTTCACACCTTTGAAAGGATAGCCTTCACAGCTCTAGGGGAGGAGAGAGGGGCACCCCTTGGGCCAAAATGAGCACAAATGAAATTTTCTCACATTAATGCTAAGTAATTCTCAAAATACAAGGTATTTATAGAAAGTGTAAAAAGACCTAAACTACCCTCAGATCTAAATTTGGGGAGGGGTAAAAGGGGGAGATCATATTTTATTCTCCCATGTGGTTTGGAACCAAATAAAAAAAAAATGCTATAGTGGAGAAGGGCGCACCCTTGACAAAGGGGCATGGAATATTGACATTTTGTAACACTTGTCCCCTTTAAATGGTCAAGCATCTAGAAGCCCACCTTGGACCTTTGACTGGCCCCACATGGGCCCTAAGGCTTAGGTGGACCAATAGGGAAGGAGATGGGGGCCCCTTGCTGGTCCTACTGGACTTTTACATAAAAACCTAAAGATCCTAAGGAAGAACAAATTGGCTTATAAAGCCTTACAATTGCAAACCTACTTCCCAATGATATAAATGTAAACTAAAAGGACACAAATACAAAAATAAAAGTTAGTGCTTGGTGTTGATTCCCATCAATTCTCCCCGGGTGGGAAGAACTCGACCCCGTCGAGTAAGGGGTGCGACTGCTCAAGTAGCTCCAGCGGATCCGTCACCAAACCTGGAAGTGCGGAGTACGCTCCACTCCAAGTAATCGACACCTGCTCATCCCGTATAGATTCGATATGCTCACGCTGCTATGGGAATAAGGCTAGAGGTGGACACTCCGGGGTGGGGTCACTCTCAAAAGAGGGAGGCGGCTCAAAGACTCACTAGGAATCACCGATGGGTCCCTTTATGTGACTAGATCTGATATGTTGAGGTAGAGCCGATCCCAAAGTCCGACAAGTCTCCGACTCGAAAGGGACTGACAACGCGAGCGTACAAAGGACCGACTAGAATCGATGTATGCACAGACACACATGACCCTAGACAAACCTATTGTTAGTCCGACCCATACACATGCAAGGGTGGACCAGGACACCCGAATGTGTGCCATGCATGCAGTTGACGTAACCGGAGGTTGACGTCATGGGGGACTCCTAACCTTCCAAGTATGAACCAATCATGCATTGAATTCTTATGGGACTTGGGTGTTGGGGGGCTTGGAGTGCCGAATGCACCTCCTTCCTTACCCCTATATGATGACCGTGGATCGGACTCCGGGCTGAGTGCGGGTGGAGTAGCCCGTGGGGAAGGGGTGTGGAAGTGGACTTCCCTAATAAGGTGGAATGGATAAGGTGGGTCACTAGGGAAGGGATCGAAGAGATCAAAGAAGGTATGACCCCTTGAATTGGGCTCCCATAAGTCATGGTCCCATAATTGGAAATCTTGAATTTGTAGATGGTCACCTTCATCCATGAAGGGAGATGGGACGGTGATCTTATATAGGAGGTATGGTTCCTCCTTCGGGCAAAAAGGTGAAGGTTGGCTCGGTTGACAAGGGAAGGAGTAGAAGGACCTCCGTAGTGACAAGACCCATGGTGTATACGGAGGTAATGGACCCTAAGGATGGATGTGTGAAGCTACGACCTGTAGGTCGGTCGAAGCCTGGGGCCAGTAAGTGTGTAAACATCAACTACCGGTCTAACCCTTTAAGAAGGTCATCCAATGTATCCACATAGTGACTAGACCAGAAAGTGGTGTGAAATGAGTTGCTTGGCACTAGAGGTAGGGTGGGATCCATGGATGGGAAGAGAGGTGGGACCAAGCCATTCTTGAGCCATCTAAGTAGTGGCTCGGTGATGAAAAGTGTTCCCGTTAGAAACTCGGGTGGCTCGGGCTGAGGTGGCTCCAAATGAAATGGCTCCGGGTGAGGATCGAAAATGGGTGGCAAAAGAGCACCAGGGGAAGGGCTCCCCCACTGGGGTGGGGGAGGGCTGTCCAATAGGAGGGGAAGAGGCCCTTGGGACCCCGTAGGTGGGGCCGGGTTGGGACTACTGGCCATGACCTCCCTAAGCTCGAGTATGGCTACCTCCTGCCTCGGAGGTGGGCAAGGGGAGACAAGCGACTCAAAATAATCACACCTCCTATCCACCCGATCCAAAATCATTTGCACAAGTTCGGCAACGGTGTGGGTTGGAGTAGGGGTATCGCGGTGGACTCGTCAGTAATCAACCGGCCTAGGCTTGGGTCAGGGCTCATTTAAGTACGGGGCTCCTTGCCTCCGACTATGACCCACTTGATTGGAGGTGATTGGGTGGGGTCGGTTGGAGGTGACCGGGCCGGGTAGGTAGACCTTCCTAAGTTCGCCCTTCATCTCATGCCACGACTCGATGGGTCATTGCCTCCTAACTTCTCGCAAGCGTTCATTGTGGTCCCACTTTTCGGCGGCCTCGTGTAGAAGCCTCTCCTTGGCAAAATAGAATTGCCCAGCTTCGGACCTGGTATAACAATCAAAGTGTGTGTCCATGACGGCCTCCAACTTGAGGTAGTCGCCTGGGTCCTTGGAGCCATAAAAATCCGAGGCTTCGGGCCTACGTAAGTGGAGAGGATGGTTGCCAAGCCCATGGGTGGGCCAACGTTCATATCGCCTGGGCGACCGGGAGTCCATTGGAAACTGGGAACTACAAGATGGACATGCCGACACAAAGAGATAAGACAAACCGACTAGACATGACCTTGAACACTAATGTAATGTTGGGGTGCAGACTCGACTACCAACCTATACACAACCAAAATTCGGTACGTGGTGGAGGTTTGACCCGAGGGTCTCCTCGACGCGAGTGTGCGGACTTCCCGATAGGCGTAGCCTAACGTTCGGATAACACCTTTTGATATACCGATTAATTGTATGTAAATGAGACACTTAGACCGACTTAGACTTAGACTCCTAGACTTAAATGACTCTTTTTTTGTAGTTTTGTTAAGCAATGATGAATGACTACCCTAGACTCAACCTTTCGCTCTGATACAAAACTGATGTAGGACAGATAGCGCCCTAGGACTCTAGCTCGCGGGCGTCCCTAGCGAGGGATGAGTGGGACCGTGAGCGTTTGAGAAACCGGCAATGAGTCGGGTAGTCGGCTCTTCCGTACTCGGATAGAGTCACGGGACGGGTTCACTCACTTCACTCTCGCAGCGGTGATAAAATTGATATAACGAGCTAATAATCCTATCACATGCTCTCTAGCAGTGGCATACGGAAATATATGAAATAAAGCAAATGCCGAGAGAGGAGTGGACACGATACCTCCATGCTCCAGGCATGGGGAAGGCGATCCCGGACAAGTACGGTAACTCCCGGTTAAACAATCAATCAATAGATTACAGAATTGATTTCTACTGCCCACTCCACGCAGGGAGGTAACGGGATACAAGTGGGGCCCGAGAGGACCGATCTTGGGTTGACGGGCAGCACTTGATAACCCCGTCGTCGCGGTTCGGACGGCGCAAGCTGGTGGTTGTGGGGCCCACGTGCTAGCCGGCTGGCCTGAGTGGGCTCGGAGTGGTACCGCTGTGACGTTGGCTCTTGGAGAGGCGCTCCCTGGGCCGGTGGCATGCTGGTTAGCCTTGCGGAAGGCGAGGCGGCTCCGATCGGCACGGGTTGGGGTTGCTGTCCATGGATCTGAAGTTCTATTTTTACAGCGCGTGACCCAGCGAGATCAGTTGCTGCGATCACTCCCGACGTCGGATCGACGCGAAAGTGGTACTGTTGGAAAGCTGACTTGAAGTACTTCAATCTATGGCCAAAGAAAGATTTTTTACTATCCCGGATCTGGCCTTGGTCAAATTTACAAGTTGCTGGCTGACAGACTCAGAAAACTCAGGATAGAGGTGGGTTTTCCTAAGAACAGACGTTGACCGTGGTTCAAAATTCAGATCTGGAAGCTGACCTATTCATGAAAGTTGTAGAGGGATGAGTGAGGAAGACATGAGTATTTTTTGTAGATTTTCTAGTGGAGGTTTAATAGGGGAAACAGAATTTATGACACTGGTGGGTCGGATCTGGACTGCACAGGACAGAACTAAAACTTGACTAAGTTTTAATTTTTTGGTGGAGGAAAAGAACTTCTAAAATAGAGCAAAAATTTGTGGAGACGTGTTTGGATGGGTAGAACACCTAGTCCAAATTTGGACTCGATCAGAAAAGGGGAAGGGGGTCGAACTTTGGAAGAACTAGCTTGCTAGAACACTTGACAGAACCCAGACAGATCTGGAAGGCTGAAGAACACGAAATTGGAAAAATAGAAAAAGAAGGCTAGAAAATGGGAAACCTTTTTTGGGAGAGGGTATTTGCGTGGGGAACCTACCCTAAAAATTTGGGCTCCAGAAGATCACGGAGTTGGGAGCTAAAATTCGAGCAAGGGGGCTTTGTCCTGATTTGGACAGAACTCCCGCGGCAAGGCAGTGGCGGTGTGATGGCGGCACGAACGGCGGCGGCGGCGGCGGAGCTGAGCGTCGCACTCAGAGAGGTGGTGGTGGAGAGGCTTCACACCTCTGAAAGGAGAGCCTTCACAGCTCTAGGGGAGGAGAGAGGGGGGGCCCTTGGGCCAAAATGTGCACAAATGAATTTTTTCTCACATTAATGCTAAGTAATTCTCAAAATACAAGGTATTTATAGAAAGTGTAAAAAGACCTAAACTACCCTCGGATCTAAATTTGGGGAGGGGTAAAAGGGGGAGATCATATTTTATTCTCCCATGTGGTTTGGAACCAAAGAAACAAAAATAAAAAATGCTATAGTTGAGGGGGGCGCCCCCTTGACCAAGGGGCATGGAATATTGACATTTTGTAACACTTGCCCCCTTTGAATGGTCAAGCATCTAGAAGCCCACCTTGGAGCTTTGACTGGCCCCACATGGGCCCTAAGGCTTTGGTGGACCAAAAGGGAAGGAGATGGGGGCCCCTTGCTGGTCCTACTGGACTTTTACACAAAAACCCAAAGATCCTAAGGAAGAACAGATTGGCTTATAAAGCCTTACAATTGCAAACCTACTTCCCAAGGATATAAATGCAAACTAAAAGAACACAAATACAAAAATAAAAGTTAGTGCCTGGTGTTGATTCCCATCACCATGCCTCATCATCGTCTAGACACCTCATAAGAACTCCATTAAGAGCACGCCTATACAATTCTCCCCAATGATTGTGTATCTGGAGGCGACTCTTCTAATGGCCTTGTTCTGCTCGGTGTTGGCCGATTCCAAGAATGAGCCATCCCTGCAATATTGCTCAATTTCATGTTACCAAGGTAATTCCTCTTCTTCTGGGATCTCCTCGAGCTCTGTTAAAGATATTTCTTTTAAATCCCCCAACTCAGCCTTCTTCTCTACGGATTTCTTAAGGTTATCAAACCACGGATCCTGAAGGGAAGGAGCATCTAGCCGCTGGACCACAATGGCCTCAGTGGCGCGACTAAGGGGAAAGGAGAGGGAAGAAGCAAGCGATGCAAGTGCATCGGCAAGAATATTCTGAGATCGAGGGGTGTAAATGTAAATCAACTTATGGAATTGCTTAGCGAAGAGCGTGACTAGATCATGATAAGGTTTGATCTTAAGGCCCCAGGTGCGGTAGGTAGAGAGAACCTGGCGTAGCACCAACTGAGAATCTCCTATAATGTTCAAGTACCGCACGCCCAAAACATAAGCGTGCTTCAATCTGGCAAGGAGAGCCTCATACTCGGCTATATTGTTGGTAGCGGGAAAAGAGAGTTGATATGCAATGAGGATAGTCACTCCCTCCGGAGTGAGGAGGACGGCACCGATCCCTCGGCCCTGAGAATTAAGTGCACCATCAAAGTGCAGGGACCAGAAAGGGTGATGAGTGAGCACAACCAGGTATTTATCGGGGAACTCATCTTGGATAGCATCTGTACAAGGGATAGGTAAGTGAGCAAGATGTTCAGCGATAGCATATCCCTTGATTACTTTCTGAACAACGAAGGTAATATCGAACTGAGAGAGAAAACTCTACCAGCGAGCCAACCTACTAGAAATGACGGGTTTCTCTAAGAGATAGCGAATTGGGTCCATTCTAGAGATCAACTTAACCTCATGGGCAAGAAAATAGTGTTTTAACTTCTGGGCTACCCAAACTAAGGCTGCGTAAGTCTTCTCCATGGTGGTATACTTAGCTTCTGCAGGATTGAACAACCTAGAGAGGTAATAGGCTGCCCTTTCCTTCCCTTCATTGTCCACTTGTGCCAGGACAGCTCCTAGGGAGTCATCAATAATAGAAATGTATAAAATCAGGGGTTTTTCGGGAACAGGGGGTTGCAAAACTTGGGATTAGACAAATAAACTTTCAAACGCTCATAGGCCTTTTGACATTGTTCATTCCATTCAAATTTGGCTCCCACCTTGAACATTTCGTAGAATGGGCGGCACCTTTGTGAATGTTGAGATATAAACCTCCGGATGAACTGCAAACGTCCAATCAGTCCTCGAAGCTCAGTAATGTTCTTAGGCGATTGCATATCCATAACGGCCTTTGCCTTGTTTGGATCAATTTGAATCCCCCGCTTACTAACTATGAAACCCAATAACTTCCCTGATGATACTCCAAACACACATTTCTTTGGATTCATTTTTAATTTGTACTCCCTAGCCCTTTGTAACACCTTGGCCAGGATAGCAAGGTGCTCTTCTCTTGACCTCGATTTCACCAGGATGTCATCCACATATGCTTCCATATAAACATGCATCATATCGTGGAAGATTGCCATCATCGCCCGTTGGTATGTGGCACCCGCATTCTTCAGTCCAAATGGCACGACCACGTAGTAGTAGGTGCCCCAGGATGTGATGAACGAGGTCTTTTCTTGATCCTCCAGAGCTAGACGGATTTGGTTATACCCTGAATATCCATCCATAAATGAGAGGGCTTCGTAGCCGGCCGTGTTGTCCACCAACACGTCGATATGAGGAAGCGGGAAATCATCTTTAGGACATGCCTTATTCAAGTCCCTGAAGTCGATGCAAATTCGAACTTTTCCATCCTTTTTCATCACAAGGACTATATTTGCCACCCATTGTGGGTATAAAACAACTCTAATGAACCTGGCCTTATGCAATTTATCAACTTCTTCTTTTATCCTCAAGGCCATATGGGGGTGGAAATTTCATTGATTTTTACTTAACGGGCGTTGCCCCTGGTTTGAGTACAAGTCTATGTTCTACCAGGGCGGGGTCAAGACCCGGCATGTCCTCGTAGGACCAGGCAAATGAATCGCTATACTCCCTCGGGACCTAGACTAACTCCTCTTCAACCTGAGGAGAGAGGTTAGCGGAGATGATTATGTGCCAGGGATCCTCCTTTGTTCCAAGATTAATTTCTTTCGTGGGTTCATCCAATGTCGATGATGGTTCATCGAACCTCTTCAATCCTTGTGCGTACAAATCGGCAGTGTCATCCACGTTGCTATCCTCATAATCGATCAGGTCTTTCTCATCTATGATCTCGTAAACACCTAAGCCGTCATCGCTCCATACCCCGTCTAGCTCCTCATCATCCTCCAGGACGATGGTTGTTTCTACAAACTCAGGACATCTAAGGAGGGTGTGGCAACGCTGAGTAAGATCCTGGAGAAACCTATCAGGCATGGCTTTAGAATAGCGCGTCATTGGGTGCGTAACAAGCATGGAAGAGTTGGAAACACTAGAACAAGATCCTACTTCACCAGACCCGACCGACTCTACCTCCCTAGACTCAACAAGCCCTGCATCTAACCTAGAGGATAGAAAATCTAATGGAAAGGAAATAGGGGCCTCATGCCCCTGGGAAGAAGACTGACAGAACACAACATAATCCTCCACTGAAATCTCCATTTTAAAATTGGCATTTTTTTAGGAGACTGGCGGAGATCATGCAACAAGATGGATCAGAGGGGGGAGGAGGAGGAGGAGGAAGTGTAAGAGGATAAAGAGATGGAAAAAGAACATCGAAGAAGGGATCGGAGGAGGAGAACCACATGGTTGAAAGATCGACGGGTGGGCAGCGCCCACATGAACATGGCACAATCAATACCTTAGTTGGCATTTCCATCAAAAATAGATCAATCATGATAGGAGGTGAGCGGGGTATGGACTCCAACTCTTGGAAAAGGGAAGCAAGGCAGGATGGTGACCAAGAAAAGGTAACGAGGGAGCTCCCTTTTGTCCGCAGATGGTAGGCTGGCTCTACTGGTGTGTACTTTACAAGCTGCATCTCAGGGTTCCTCGGACAATCTTCTTTATGAAATAGCTTTTCAAAACTTTCACAGAAATCTTCCATATCATCTACCGGCCCCTTCAGTGGCAGTGGCGGGCCAGAAATGTTAGCGCAGCAAGAGTGATATAGAAGGGGGGGGGGATGAATAGATCACTCCCAATTTGCAGAAACTTAGGCAAAAAATAGATTCCACTGCTAACGCACCTCCTTAACCCGTACACAGAGAAATATAGATGAGAGTGAAGAACTGATCACTTGAAGGCAAAGAGACAAACAGATGAAGAGCACAAAAATCAATAGCAAACCACAGAGGAGGCACTCAGTTTTTAGGGGCTTCGATTGCAGTCCACAATCTACATCCACCCCTCACTCCAACTAGAGTGAGGATTCCACTAGGCAAAGCTAGATCACAGCAGACTCAGTCTGCGTACAACATGCTGCCACACAGCTTGAACACCCAAGGGAAACAAATCCCTCGACCAAGCTCTGCTACCCATAGAACTTGAAACCTGTTCTAGCTCCCAGCTAGAACACAACCGGAGAATCCTCTCCCTTCCTCCACACACGGAGGGAAACTGTTAATGACAACCTGTCACTAACAACACCAGAGATCACCGATCTCTCTTCCTCTGCAACTCAGAGGGAAACTGGAGTAGTACTCCCTTCCTCCACACACCAGAGGGAAAACCAATTCAAATCAGAATGGAAGAACAAAATAAACGAAAGCAAAGTAGAAACAAAAACTAATGAAGAAGAAATCAGTTCTGAAACCCAATACAAATGTAGCTTCAAATGAAGCAATTCATCAATCCACACACACTCTCTCTCTCTCGAACAAACTCCTCTCAGATCTGGAACTCTCTGCTCTTTTTTCTTTTCTGGATCGTGCAAACTCTCACCAATGGCTTCTGCTTTCTCTATTCACGATCAAGCTTCTGCTGAAGGATGAAGCTCTATATTTATAGCAGATATTGGCGTGTGGCTGCCAGGTTCCCGCCCATGCACTTTTGGCCAGATCATTTGAATTTCGACCACATGGCAGCATCCTGACCAGGTTGCCATCCACGTGTCGTGTGCCTGTTGTCTTGGATCACGTGCCAGGTGCCAACCTCGGTTCACGTGCCCAATCATCAGCCTGAATCACCTGCAGACAGACAGATGGAATGTATAGACTTAGTTAGTTCAGGCTATTAGCATGAATGTATATACTTCAGAACCTTCAACAGATTAAGTGTGTACAACGTGAGAGAGTGTACAGACTTAATGAAAGAAGCGCATGTGTGAAGGCAGTGTATAGACTTATTAACAATGCAGACGAATGGCAGTGTATAGACTATTACAAAGCTTCTGCCACTGTATAGACTTCACGAAGCCTAACCAATGTACAGACTTGGAACCTATGTGAGACTCTTAATAAGACGGTGAGCAATGTATTGACTTGTTGCCCAACCGTGATGTACAGACTTTGAGAAGCTTGAGCCAGAGTATAGACTGTGCCACAATGAGACGCTTACAAAGACGCTGGATGTTCAGACTTGCTGAAGGACGGATGTACAGACTTTGCCCAAATGCATGAGACGCTGACAAAGACGATGGATGTTCAGACTTGCTGAAGGACGGATGTACAGACTTTGCCCAAATGCATGAGACACTGACAAAGACACTGGATGCACTATTCAGACTTGCTGAAGAACGGATGTACATACTTTGTCAATCGAAGCCTCTGTACAGACTTTCCTAAGACGCAGTTCAATGTATAGACTTTGAACGAATGAGGCCGATGTACAGACTTGCCTAAGACGCAGCTTGAGACGCTGGCTGAGACGAATGATGTACAGACTTTGAAGAACAGTTCAATGTATAGACTTGAACGAAAGAGGCCGATGTACAGACTTGGCCTGGAAAGCGTAGGGAAATGTTGAGTGTATGGACTTGGCCAAGCGTAGGAACAGATGAGGAGTGTACAGACTTGGCGTTGTATAGACTTGGCTTTGAACGCTTGGGCTGAAGGCAATGTGCAGACTAAGCGATGTATAGACTTTGCCCAAGGAACCGAATGTATAGACTTCGCCACAGTCTAATGTACATACTTTGCAGAAGTGAACGAGCCAATGTGTAGACTTCAAAAGAAGCAGTCCGATGTACAGACTTCAAGAAGTCTTGACAACGGACGATGTTCAGACTTTGCAAACAAGAGACGATGTATAGACTTGCTAGTCTGAAGGCCAATGTGTGGACTTAAAGATTATTACTCAAATGTATAGAGTTGAAGGGATAACAGTCTAGTGTATAGACTCCAAAAGGACAAAGCATCCACAGACCAGACGATGTACAGACTTAGTCAATATGAGACACTGTGCAGACTTTGTCAAGTGATTGGCTGTACAAACTTCAGAGGGTGAAAACTCTGTATCGACTTGAAGACCATGAGCCAATGTATAGACTTACACTGTCGGATGTGTAGACTTCATGACAATGCAGTAACCAGTGTATAGACATTAAGCTTGACACTCCAATGTATAGAGTTGAGGATTGGAAGGATGTATAGGGTTGAGTTGAACTGACTTTTGCAATGTGCAGACTTAGTTGGTCGGGCAGTGTACAGACTTAGAATTTTAATACCAGTGTGTAGACTTCAGTTAGAAGGTGCCCGATGTACAGACTTGAAGGAGTTATGCCAATGTACAGATGAGTCGACACATCAGCTAGGGTGGGTCGACCCACTGCTGTCTATACTAACTAGGCAGAGTGTAGATAGAATCATGATAGCAGGCTAAACCGACAACCAAATGAACTGTACTCACTCACATGATGAAATAGCATTAATCTAGAGATAGAAGTTTGATTTATAGTGTGATACATCATCAAAACCATAGGGATGCAACAATGTCCCCCTTTTTGATGATGACAACACTATGAATCAAGCAATATCAAGTTTCAACAAGAAGTTAATACCAGCTGTAACAAGCAGAATAAATTCAAGGCATGCTCATGCAAATAAATTAAACATTCCCTACAACACACTCACATCTCCCCCACAACTCATAACCATATCTTCCACGAAGCAACATGACTCCCCTCAAAACTCAAGACAAATCCAATACTCACTGATACTCACTCATATTGCAAACTTCTCTCCCCCTTTGACATCAGCAAAAAGAACTACAGAATGTATGACAGTGCTGGAAACATGAGGACTAAGGGCAGTAACTTCTTAGTGCAGAAAGTCACGAGTAGGTCTTAAGAGAATAAGTGAGTTTCTAATCTCAAGAGAGGATTCTTTAGACTTCAGTACACAATAGAGAAGTAGAATGATAGACAAGTTTATCAGCATACATAGTGGATGATTTAGAGCAGGAGTTCACAAGTATGTCCAAATATAGCTGATCATTCAACTATTCCACAAGACAGCAAGAGACAAAATCAGAGAAGTGTTCTCAAGGTATTGAAGATAAGCAATCCATTAGTTGCATAACAACAAGGAATTTTTGTTGGAGATGATTTTCAAGAAGATTAATGAGTAAGTTGGTAGTTCACTTCCTTTGACATTAGGGAGACACCTTGATTAGAGGCCTGAATCCCCAGTTACTCAGAGTGAGTACCTCATTACTTCCTTTCCTTTGTTTTTTTTTGTTTAATAAGGAACAGAGTTAGTAACTGTGGCTTTTGACATGAGGAAACACCTTGATTAGAGGCCAGACTCCCCAGTTACTCACCAGCAAGCCACCATTGCTCTGTCATGTCTTTTCATTTATTTTAAACATTTGACACCTCATGACATGGGAGAAAAATTCATTTCATTGATGAAGCTCCCAGTTTCTCAGTGATCAAAACAGGAAAATTTTGTTCAGTTAAGCCCTTGAGTTAAAGAGATAGAATGATTGAAGACAATACCAAAAAGGACTTTTCTTGAATTGAGTCTTGAAGTCTAGATTTCAAGTTGATTGGGTCAGATATCAAGACATACAAGTTTTTGGCCTGAACCATAATCAATGACAATGTAGGAAGATATACTTTATGCAATTAGTCCAGATCTCTGAAGGAGTACCAAAGGAAAGATTCTAACTTGGAGATTAGAGTCACTGACTTATAGACTTAAGAGATAAGTGACACTCTACTTTCTGAGAGAACCACACTAAATCAGTCATGCAAGACCAGCAAAGGTACACATCTGGACAGCCCTTTTGAATCTGTCAAAGAACTTCTCTTCTCACATCACAACTCAGCTCCCCCAAAGACATAGCATTCCTCAATAAAACATTCCAGCAAAATCTCAAGGCTTTCCTTTATTTAGAGCATTCCTGAAAGCTAACCAGTAAGCATTCTGAACTCCCCCTTAAACCAGCATGCAAGAAGGCTAAACATCAGATAGACACAACTCCCCCTCACAACAAGAGCAGGCTTCATAATTAAGACAATTTGTATAAGCCTAATTCTCTTCTCAATGTGGTGAATTTTTCATTATCCAGAGGTTTTGTGAATATGTCAGCAATCTGATTATCTGTCCCTACATGAATCAGTTCAAAATTATTCTTAGACACCTCATCTCTTATAAAATGATGTCTTATCTCTATGTGTTTGGTTCGTGAATGCAAAACAGGATTTTTAGCAAGATTGATGGCACTAGTATTATCACAGTAAATAGGTGTGCACCCCAGGTCTACTTGGTAGTCCTGAAGCTGGTGTTTAATCCATATGACTTGTGTTCCACAACTCCCTGCAGCCACATATTCAGCTTCTGCAGTGGAGAGGGCCACAAAATGTTGTTTCTTGGAGCCCCAAGACACTAAACACCTACCCAAGAATTCACAATGGCCACTTGTGCTTTTCCTGTCTAGTTTACAGCCTGCATAGTCAGCATCTGTGTATGCTACTAGGTTAAATGTGTGAGATACAGGAAACCATAAACCAAGAGAGTGACTAGCTAACAAATATCTGAAGATTCTTTTAACTGCAGCTAGGTGTAGTTCAGTAGGTCTAGACTGATACCTTACACACATTCCTACACTGAATTGTATATCAGGTCTAGAGGCTGTCAAGTAAAGTCGTGATCCAATCATACCTCTATAAAGTTTGGCATTTACTTCTTTACCTGTCTCATCTGCATCCAATGAAGTATTGGTGCCCATGGGTGTAGTAATGTGCTTTAAGTTTTCCATGTCAAACCTTTTGAACAGTTCCATTGTGTATTTGGTTTGGTTGATAAAGCACCCATCTTCTAGCTGCTGTACCTGCAATCCAAGAAAATATTTTAGTTCACCAACCAAGCTCATTTCAAATTCAGCAGACATCATGGTAGAAAATTCATCACATAGTTCATGCTTAGTTGATCCAAATACAATGTCATCTACATATACCTGAACTATGATGAGATCTTTATTCATGCCCTTGGTAAATAAAGTTTGATCAACTTTACCTCTTTTGTATCCCTTGCTGATCAGAAATTCAGACAATCTTTCATACCAAGCTGTTGGAGCCTACTTTAGACCATACAAGGCTTTGTTTAACTTGAAAACTTGGTTAGGTTGAGGAGAATATTGAAATCCAAGAGGTTGTTCAACAAAAACTTCTTCTTTAATAACTCCATTTAAAAAGGCACTTTTAACATCCATTTGTTGGAGTTTTATGTTTATTGAGCATGCAAAGGCAAGCAACAATCTTATAGCTTCCATCCTAGCAACAGGTGCATAGGATTCATCAAAGTCTACACCGAATTCTTGACAGTAGCCTTTGGCTACTAGTCTGGCCTTATTCCTCGAGATAATTCCATCTTCATTCATCTTATTTTTGAACACCGACTTGGTTCCTATGACATTAATACCATCTGGTCTTGGGACAAGCTCCCAGACATTATTCCTTTCAAACTGACCTAATTCCTCACTCATAGCATTGACCCAAGCTTGATCAGCTAAGGCCTCTTCTACTGTTTTGGGTTCAATTTGTGAGACTAAAGCAATTAAGTCATCATTATTCACATTTCTAAAATGAGACCTAGTCCGCAGAGGATCTTCAGGATTGCCTATGACTTTATCTAAAGGATGGTCTTTAAGAAATCTGATATTTGTTGAAGACTCACCTGTTTCTCTTGGTCCTTCCTGATTGGGGGAATTTGTTTCTCCACTCGGCTGAGTCTTTTCTTCCTCCTGTTGATATTCTAGAAAATCTCCACCATGATTGGAGTTCCTGTCAAGATTTTTAACATTAGGAACATCTTTCTTTTCACTAAAAAGGATGTGTGGAGACTCTTCCACTTTCTGATCAGATATGTTAAATACCCTATATGCCCTTGACACTTCAGAATAACCCAAGAAAATTCCAGGTGTGCTTTTGGCTTCAAACTTGTCTAAATCTTTCTTATCATTGTTATGAATAAAACATTTTGCTCCAAAAATTTTGAAATGAAACAAGTTTGGTTTCTTACCTTTTAGAAGCTCATAGGGTGTTTTCTTGTGTATGGGTCTTACCATGGCCCTGTTGATTATGTAGGTTGTTGTATTGGCCGCTTCTGCCCAAAACCTTCTAGGTAATTTGCTTTCAATCAACATGGTTCGGGCCATCTCCACCACTGTTCTATTTCTTCTCTCCACAATCCCATTTTGTTCAGGTGTCCTGGGAGAAGAAAACCTGTGAGTTAGTCCTTCTTTGTCACAAAGTTCAGTAAACATGGAGTTTTCAAACTCACCTCCATGGTCAGATTGAATAGAACAAACCTTGTACTTCCCTTCTTGTTTGGCCTTATTGAAAAACAGCTTAAACTTTTGAAATGCATCACTCTTATTTGCTAAGAAAAATATCCATGAATATCTAGAGAAGTCATCTATGATGACATAGCCAAACCTGTTTCCATTGAGACTCTGAGTTCTAGTGGGACCGAAAAGGTCCATATGAAGAATTTCCATTGGTCTAGAAGACAATGGCTCAGATCTTAATTTAAAGGAATTTCTGGTCTGTTTGCCTAGAGCACAGGCATCACATGCTTTTGATATTGAGTTGAATTTAATTCTAGGCATGCCTCTAACTAAATCATGCTTGACCAATTTATTTAAAGTTGAAAAGCTAGCATGACCTAGACGTCTATGCCATTTAAAGGCATCATTTTTAGAATTGGCAGATAAGCAAATAGTAGATTCAGATTTCTCATCTAAGTCTACAATGTAGACATTATTAATCCTGTTGGCTACAAATTTAACCATGTCAGAATTTGTTTCAAGGATTTTGCATGAACTATCATCAAATACAACCCTGTGACCCCTGTCACATAATTGGCTAATGCTAATCAGGTTGTGTTGAAGCCCTTCCACAAGTAAGACTTTTTCAATGGAGTTTGTGGAAGACTTACCTACTGTTCCAACTCCAATTATTTTACCTTTGTTCTTTCCTCCAAACTTGACCAGACCCCCTGGCTTCATCTCTATCTTGCTAAACTTGGATCGGTCTCCTGTCATATGCCTGGAGCAGCCACTGTCGAGGTACCACTTGTTGTCTTCAGCTGCTAGGCCGACCTACACAGATACATCAAGCAGAGTGATTTGGAACCCAAGATGAGTTGGGTCCAATGACATTGTTCAAATCTCTGATCAAGTGTTTAGGTATCCAGATTTGTTTCAGCATGGTTTTCTCTGGCACCTTCCTTTCTGGTTTATTAAAGTTGAATCCAGCTGAACTGGAGAAGTGAGTTCTATTCCATTCATTAGTCTTCCTATTCCTAGGAAATTTCCTGTAGGCTTGTTGATTAGCATATCTTTGACCATGAAAGTTATTTCTCCAGTAGGTCCTGTTTGGACCCATCTGATTGTTGTAATTCCAGCTCTTATTCTGATTTGCTTTCTTGGTCCATCTATCATTTGTGTTCTGGTAAGTGGGCTTAGTGTTATTCTTCATAAATTCATTCCCATCTTAAATGGTTGTCCAGTACTGATTTTTATGTTTTCTTTAGGACTTTGAATTTTCTTAGAGCTGTTTGAGCTGGATGGTGTGTCCAGCTTTTCTTTTCCCTTCTCTGGGCAGAAGGTGATGGTCTTGAATTGCAAGGGTCTCTTGTTGGTTGGGTCGTAGCCTAGACCTTCCTTATTGAAATTGACCCTAGTTCCTAGTATAGCATCTAAGCTAGTCTTTCCTTGGACAAACTTTTCTAAGACTTTCTGTTTGTCTTCCAGCTCCTTTTGAAGGGACTCAGAATTTTTTAGGAGTTCAACATTTACTTTCTTCACAGCTTCATATTTCTCTGAATTCACTCTAATTTCATTCATGCTTTCTTCAATTTTAGTTTTGAATTCATTGAGCTGTTTTTGACTTTCTTGAGTTTCTCCCTTGAGCTTATCATTTTCTTTCCTTAGTGAGGTCATTTCTTCTAGTTGTTCTTTTAGCTTTTCATTTTCCTTACGGACTAGAGTTTGTTCTTCAACATTTGTGTTAAAATTTCTTTTCAGAACTCTGTGCTCTTTACTAAGAGAATTAAATTTATCTAACAAATCACCATAAGCATCCTCCCAGTCATCAATTGAGAAATTTTCAAAAACATTTATTACCTCCTCTTCACTGTTTGCCATAAGGCAAATTCCATCTTCATATTCTTCTGAGGAAGCATCTTCAGGGTCTTCTTCTTCCTCGCTCCATGTGCAGACCATCGCCTGTGGCTTCTTCTTCTTTTGCACCTTTATGTTTTTCTTCTGAAGATAGGGACCCTTCTTCTGGAGGTCTGGGCATTCGCCTTTCATATGTCCCTGTTTGTTACAATTAAAACAGGTCAGTCTCTTAGGATTTCTATCCCTGTAACTAGTAAATTCAGCACTCTTGTTGAAAGAGTGTGGCTTCTTCTTCCTAAAGGTCTTTCCCTTTTTCTTCAAAAATTTTCTGAATTGTCTAGTGAGCATAGCCTGCTCCTCCTGGTCGAGATTTGACAAACCTTCAAGCTCAGACTCAGACTCGTGGCTACTGCTGCTGCTCCCACTGTTGCTACCCTTGTTACGGGAAGCTCTTAGAGCTACATTTTTACCCTTCCTCTCACTTCCTTCTCCACCTCCTTGGAAATTCATCTCATAGGTCATAAGGGATCCTATGAGTTCATTCACAGTCAAGACTGTCAAATCTTTTGACTCCTCAATCACAATGGCCTTAGTGTGCCATGCCGGGGATAAAGATCTAAGGATTTTCCTGACTATATCTGCCTCAGCAAGATCCTTCCCTAGCCCTTTAAGAGTATTTCTGATTAAAGACAACCTGGCATACATCTCAGTTATATTCTCATCTGCATTCATCTTAAACATTTCATACTTAGAAGTGTAGAGATTTACCTTCGAGGCTTTCACTTGAGCTGTACCTTCATAGATCAATTGCAGCTCATCCCACATTCGCTTGGCAGTCTTGTAGGCAGAGATACGGGCATACTCCTCTGGATGAACAGCACACTGGATGATATTCAGCGCCGTCCAGTTGAGTGAGGAGAGCTTGACATGGTCATCTGTCCAAACGTCCTCGTTTGGTGGCAGATCATATGGCCCCACCGTGATTACTCTCCACAGTTTATGGCTCTGAGCCCTGATGAACACTTCCATCCTGTTCTTTCAAAACAGATAGTTAGTACCATCAAAATAAGGAGGGCGACTAATGGATTGACCTTCGGCCATAAAGGTTCTAGGACCACCAGCATTTCCTTGACCGTTCGTCCACATGGCGTAAACCTGCTCTGATACCAACTGTTAGCGCAGCAAGAGTGATATAGAAGGGGGGGATGAATAGATCACTCCCAATTTGCAGAAACTTAGGCGGAAAATAGATTCTACTGCTAACGCACCTCCTTAACCCGTACACAGAGAAATATAGATGAGAGTGAAGAACTGATCACTTGAAGGCAAAGAGACAAACAGATGAAGAGCACAAAAATCAATAGCAAACCACAGAGGAGGCACTCAGTTTTTAGGTGGTTCGATTGCAGTCCGCAATCTACATCCACCCCTCACTCCAACTAGAGTGAGGATTCCACTAGGCAAAGCTAGATCACAGCAGACTCAGTCTGCGTACAACATGCTGCCACACAGCTTGAACACCCAAGGGAAACAAATCCCTCGACCAAGCTCTGCTACCCACAGAACTTGAAACCTGTTCTAGCTCCCAGCTAGAACACAACCGGAGAATCCTCTCCCTTCCTCCACACACGGAGGGAAACTGTTAATGACAACCTGTCACTAACAACACCAGAGATCACCGATCTCTCTTCCTCTGCAACACAGAGGGAAACTGGAGTAGTACTACCTTCCTCCACACACCGGAGGGAAAACCAATTCAAATCAGAATGGAAGAATAAAATAAACGAAAGCAAAGTAGAAACAAAAAATAATGAAGAAGAAATCAGTTCTGAAACCCAATACAAATGTAGCTTCAAATGAAGCAATTCATCAATCCACACACACTCTCTCTCTCTCGAACAAACTCCTCTCAGATCTGGAACTCTTTGCTCTTTTTTTCTTTTCTGGATCGTGCAAACTCTCACCAATGGCTTCTGCTTTCTCTATTCACGATCAAGCTTCTGCTGAAGGATGAAGCTCTATATTTATAGCAGATATTGGCGTGTGGCTGCCAGGTTCCCGCCCATGCACTTTTGGCCATATCATTTGAATTTCAACCACATGGCAGCATCCTGACCAGGTTGCCATCCACGTGTCGTGTGCCTGTTGTCTTGGATCACGTGCCAGGTGCCAACCTCGGTTCACATGCCCAATCATCAGCCTGAATCGCCTGCAGACAGACAGATGGAATGTATAGACTTAGTTAGTTTAGGCTATTAGCATGAATGTATATACTTCAGAACCTTCAACAGATTAAGTGTGTACAACGTGAGAGAGTGTACAGACTTAATGAAAGAAGCGCATGTGTGAAGGCAGTGTATAGACTTATTAACAATGCAGACGAATGGCAGTGTATAGACTATTACAAAGCTTCTGCCACTGTATAGACTTCACGAAGCCTAACCAATATACAGACTTGGAACTTGTGTGAGACTCTTAATAAGACGGTGAGCAATGTATTGACTTGTTGCCCAACCGTGATGTACAGACTTTGACAAGCTTGAGCCAGAGTATAGACTGTGCCATAATGAGACGCTTACAAAGACGCTGGATGTTCAGACTTGCTGAAGGACGGATGTACAGACTTTGCCCAAATGCATGAGACGCTGACAAAGACGCTGGATGTTCAGACTTGCTGAAGGACGGATGTACAGACTTTGCCCAAATGCATGAGACGCTGACAAAGACGCTGGATGCACTGTTCAGACTTGCTGAAGAACGGATGTACAGACTTTGTAAATCGAAGCCTCTGTATAGACTTTCCTAAGACGCAGTTCAATGTATAGACTTTGAACGAATGAGGCCGATGTACAGACTTGCCTAAGACGCAGCTTGAGACGCTGGCTGAGACGAATGCTGTACAGACTTTGAAGAATAGTTCAATGTATAGACTTGAGCGAAAGAGGCCGATGTACAGACTTGGCCTGGAAAGCGTAGGGAAATGTTGAGTGTATGGACTTGGCCAAGCGTAGGAATAGATGAGGAGTGTACAGACTTGGCGTTGTATAGACTTGGCTTTGAACGCTTGGGCTGAAGGCAATGTGCAGACTAAGCGATGTGTAGACTTTGCCCAAGGAACCGAATGTATAGACTTCGCCACAGTCTAATGTACATACTTTGCAGAAGTGAACGAGTCAATGTATAGACTTCAAAAGAAGCAGTCCGATGTACAGACTTCAAGAAGTCTTGACAACGGACGCTGTTCAGACTTTGCAAACAAGAGACGATGTATAGACTTGCTAGTCTGAAGGCCAATGTGTGGACTTAAAGATTATTACTCAAATGTATAGAGTTGAAGGGATAACAGTCTAGTGTATAGACTCCAAAAGGACAAAGCATCCACAGACCAGACGATGTACAGACTTAGTCAATATGAGACACTGTGCAGACTTTGTCAAGTGATTGGCTGTACAAACTTCAGAGGGTGAAAACTCTGTATCGACTTGAAGACCATGAGCCAATGTATAGACTTACACTATCGGATGTGTAGACTTCATGACAATGCAGTAACCAGTGTATAGACATTAAGCTTGACACTCCAATGTATAGAGTTGAGGATTGGAAGGATGTATAGGGTTGAGCTGAACTAACTTTTGCAATGTGCAGACTTAGTTGGTCGGGCAGTGTATAGACATAGAATTTTAATACCAGTGTGTAGACTTCAGTTAGAAGGTGCCCGATGTACAGACTTGAAGGAGTTATGCCAATGTACAGATGAGTCGACGCATCAGCTAGGGTGGGTCGACCCACTGCTGTCTATACTAACTAGGCAGAGTGTAGATAGAATCATGATAGCAGGCTAAACCGACAACCAAATGAACTGTACTCACTCACATGATGAAATAGCATTAATCTAGAGATAGAAGTTTGATTTATAGTGTGAGACATCATCAAAACCATAGGGATGCAACAAGAAATAGTGTAGGCAGCATCTTCCTTCTCATCAGGACGGGCTGGTATCTTCAAGGTGTCGGGTTGCAACGGTCCTTTCACAAAATGTTGGCGGTAGTCCCAGGTCAACGGCCCCGAGTCCCCCAAGACTGATAATGAGGACTCTCGGTATCCGAGACCCTTTCTGCCCATCTTTCTGCCCTTAGGGATTGGCTTAGTCCGCCCCTGTAATTGAGCACCGAGACCCATGCCTGGTTGATATCCTAGCTTCAGTATCATATTCCAGCCCTTGGAGTCTCTTTTTTTGGGCTTTGCTTTGATATTAACTGACGTTGTGGCGGGCTTGCGTGGTGCATATGCCCATGGAAAATCAAGGTCGAGTACTGAAATAACCGACTTGTTACTCGGCCAGAGAGTTGGCAATATTTTGTCAGAAATAGCTTCAACAGAATGGACTGTGGATATACTCTTGACCTTGACCACCCGCCCATGAAATGGAAATTTGAGGCATTGGTGAGCGGTCGACGGCACATCACGGAGACTGTCAATCCACGGATGACCCAGAATGGCTTTGAACATCGGGTCAATGTCCAATACATAAAATTCAACGGGCATCGTCAGCGGTCCGAGCTCAGCTTGAAGAGTCACTACCCCATGACATGCGCTTCTTGAGTTGTCGTAAGCGGCAATTGCTGTTGGGGTTGGCCTCAGCATATCTTCAGAAATGTTACATGCACTTAGAGTGCTAAGGGGACAGACATTTATCGATGCGCCCGTGTCCACCAAAGCTGCCTCAACGGCCACCTTGTTTAAGGTGATGGAAATGCAGAGTGGCATCTGACGTGCCTCGAGAGGTGCCAATTCTGACTCTGAAAAGGAAATGGCCGGCCCCTTTGTAATTGTGGCCAAAGCCGATGGTAAATTGTCTACAGTCATATTCTCGCTGGCCATGACCTTTTAGAGAAAAGCCTTTGGAGCATCTTGGTCCAGCGTGGATCGCTTGATCAACTCCAATATGGAAATCATGGCCGACATCCGATCCAAATGCTATAATAAATCAAACCGCGTACCAAGCAACGGGTCTGTTTCTTCTGGTTCAACTATTGGGGACGGCACTTGGGGGTTGGGTGCAGGTGCACCGGTGGTGGGATAACTTCTCTGGAACAAGCGCCCGCTCCGGAGGGCAAGGTTTTACGCTGGCACGACGTTGGGTAGACTCATAATGGTTGACTTGATGGGCTCAGTGGGGTAAATAGGGGGAATAAAAGTGGTGGTGGTGATGGTGGAGGCAGGCCTAACGGGCCCTGGCGGAAGGATAACGGGTGACGGGCTAGGTGAGGGGGTGACAATGGGGGGTGTGACGGGTGCTGGTGCAAAGATGGGTGAAACGGTGAGCAATGTGGTAGTTATAATGAGGGGTTTAGAGGGCATGGCGGGTGTAGAAGTTACAACAGTGGGTTGAATGATGGTGGGAATAGAAGGTGATGAGGTGTTGTTGTAGGTATGGTGGAGGGCCAAGAGGTGAGCAGGAGTCTTGTCATTATAAGACCACCCAGTGCTGGGAGCGGGGCGGCGAACGATGTTTACTTGAGCCGGTGCCGGCGGCTGAGGTTGTGGAGCGGGCGGGTGGTTCGGCATCGGATTCTGATGAATCCCCAAGTCTTGTGCAGGCTTATGTTGCGGCTGAGGTTGGGGTTTCTGTGGCTGCTGCTGCTGCTGCCGCCTCGGCGCCTGTCTTCTTCTTTCTTTAATCTCTGTAACCAACTTACACATCTCTGCCCAGTCGATGCGCTGCCCCTCATGCAAATCATAAACAAAATCTTTGAACTGGTAGCATCTCTCGATCGTGTGCCCGGGCTACCGGTGGAAAATGCAGTATCTGGATGGGTCAGCGGCTGGGTTCCAGTTTGGGCATTCCGAGGGAAGCTGGAGATCACCGGTGTGCATCATGGCTGAAAAGATGTCTGGCAAGGTTTCCGGTAGGGGAGGGTAATGAGCTCTCTTGGGACCCGGGCGTGCAGGTGCATAGCCATTTGGTGGAGGGACATTATGGTACTATGGAGGCTGTTGTGGCGGTGGTGGTTACTGAGGAGCGGGATACGATGGTTGGGTAGTTGGCGGAGCGGTAAACTGGGTGTTGTGGGGAGGTTGCTGGAAGCGAGGTGGAGCGGATTGGTTAGGGAAGCTAACAGCCTGCACCTGCTCATTCGTCTGGACTCCCTCAGTAACTGGGCCCTGGGGTTTTCTGGCGGGTTTGGGCTTCTGGGCCTTGAACATGGAGTGAATGGGGGAGTCCTTAAACTGGGTCTGGATAACTCGGGTCCTACTGTACAATTGGTGCATATTGGAAATGTCGTTCATAGCCAAGATGTTCCGGAAGGTGGGGGTGGCATTGGAAATCAACAGCTTAAATTTTTCTTCCTCTGGGATCTGCCCGGGCACACGGGAGGCCATCAGCCTCCATCTATCAGCATAGGTGGTGAAGTCTTCGTCGGCCTTCATCTTCTCGGCCACCAGATCAGTAAAAGAATACTCCGGGCCCACTCGGTCTTGGATCTCTGTATAAACTTTTCTTTAATAACTTTGAAACTCTCTACCTCCTCCAGCGGCAGAGCATAGAACCACTCCAAAGCTACCCCGTCCAACGAGCGGCGGAAAAGATACGCCATGAGGCGATCGTTGTATTGAAACTGCGTCGACTCATATAAGAATTCCCTCACATGAATGAAGGGGTTACCATTCCCATCGTACTTCTTGTACGTGGGGAGCTCTGACTGGGGAGGGAAACAGATGTCACGGAAATTAGGAACCGGGATATATGCTAGAGAGTGTGGGCCGACCCGTTTGTGAAGGAGGTCGAGCTGCTGCTGCATGGCGGCCCACTTATCGAAAAGTTCCCGTTCCCGAGACAAGGGAGGCAAGACTGGGACGGAAGACCCGGTATAAGGGCCCAAAGGATAGGTAGTCGGAGGGGGAAGCCCGTAAGAGGGATAATGGGCAAAGGATGGGCCCATATCCGAGTAAGACAAGTGGGTAGCCCTTGCTTGAGAGCGTAGGAAATCGGCCAGGCCTACAAGGGAATGAGGCATTGGGGAGGTGGTCCTGTGAGGATCCATGTACGAAGGTGACAAGAGCGGGGTCTTTCCCTTATCGAGCATCTGATGGGCCGAGCTAGAAGCTTGGCCTGCCTCTAAATTGGGGAAGCGGAGGACCTTTTGCTGGACAAGGGTAAGATCGATGGGAGCAGTAGACGAGGCACCTAGCCCACTAACCAGAGATAAAGAAGTGGCAGTAGTAGACACACCCTGGGTAGGAACTGAAGATGGGGCGTCCGGCCCCTGCAAAGCTTGGCGAAGAATGTGGAGCTGGGTCGAATCCAGTTGGGCCATCATATGGAGAATATGGTTGATCGAGTTGTGAGTGGAAGAATCAGAGGGGGAGGGTTGACTACCCCCAATAGCAATGGTCGGAAGTGGAGGGGCGGACCCCTCTCCCCCTTGCATAGTTGTGATCCTAGGTGGGTCCTCCAAGAGTCCCTGAGGAAGGGAGTCCTCGCGGGAGTGGGAAAAATCATAGGAAGACATGTTGGAGGGGGAATCGAACAGAGGGTTGAAATAAGAAATGAATGGGGAATTGCCCCTATGAGAAGATCCTATGGGTGTGAAGTAACTCCACATGCAACGAGCACCTATAACCAAAGAAATGACAACACCTAGTAAGCACCTAAACGAGATGATTAACAACAATGCACAAACAAATAGGAGAGAAGAGGCAACCAATAATCAACTAAGTTGCAATGATATGCCAAATTTTCATACATTTCTCTCTTAGGAACCTTAGTGGATTCAATTAAATGAGCATTGTAATGACCCAAGATCCGGATATCGGGAAGGACCCGATACCATTCGAATCCTGGCCCGCCGCCCACGAGCCGGAGGGCTTGGAAGGGCTAAAAGGAGTGTGGAGGTACAAAGAAATAGGAAATAAAGCACTACAATCTAACAATTAACAGAAATAAACAACTAACTACAACAGAGTCTAGTCCAACAGAAGTACAGTCTAAGGCAGAAGAACGTATCCAACGCCAAGTGAACACTCGGCCCGGCAAGCTGGTGACTAAGAACCTGCACGCAATGCCCACGAACCCCGAGGAAGAACCGCCGCACCAGAAATGTAGGGGTGAGCCTCCTGTCACTAGCTCAATAGGGATCCCGCAGAACCCCAACCGTAAACAGCGATAGCACGGAAAGCAGCAACATCAATAACAATAGTAATAGCAGGAACAGTAAACACGGTAATCGGTGAAACCATGGCTCTACAGCTACTCCTACTATACCAAAAAACATGTCCCGATCTCCCAGTCGGGGGACTACCAGATTACGAACCGCCCTAGTCACGCTACCAGGAAAATGACACGACGCCACTATCGTGGAGGCCTGTCCTCACCGACAAAGACCCACACCGAAAGCACGTGGTCCAGAAACACAGTCACGACCTCGCCATCATGAACTCAACGCCATCTAGGGGAAAGCCCTCGGTGACGCTCATCGGAACCCTAGACCTCGACATCAGAAAAACACCCAGAACTCCACACAAGACCACGTCTCGTAGACGTGCAGCGGAACTCAACTCACGAGAAAACTCACGTCACATGACTGGAGCACTGCCCACCAGAAGCAAGGCCGGATTCGTCCACTGATGACTTAGTCCACAGCCACATGTGTCTCGCTGCGACGCCTCAGGCGGAGACAGAGACACACAGTAACCAGTACCATGAACAAGCACTAGCTGGGGTCATGCTCGTCAGCGCGGGTCCAACAGCCCCCAACTAAGTATGCACACACAGATAATCCGCTCTAGGTCGGGTCCTCTAGCTGATTTTCCCCCTAGCCGGACTCAGGCTGAAAGGCGAGGGGCCCTACGGTAACCAGCCTAAAAACCGTCTCTCTCGGGTAAGCAGCTCCATCACTCCCAGGTGGGCGTGTTCCGTAAGAAGGCTACGACCAGTGGGAGGTCACTAAACACGAACATAGAAAGCCACGCACGCACCCACCGCGAGTAACACGGAGTAACAGGCGGCACAACGCCACCAAACTCTAGATGGCCCACTAGACCTAATGAACCCAACAGTCCTTGAGTCACACGAATTGGTCAAGACCGTCATCCAAGGACAGCTCCACGCCGTCAATCTAGCCTATCCCTAGGTCTAAAACCACGGTAGCATAAATACCGAGGCAGCCCACAAGCCGTCAAGACAATTCCCTATCCAAGGGACACACGGGAAACCTCCAGCCCCAGGTTGGTTAACTGGACCCACAGTCCAAGGCCACACACACGGCTTACTCGGAAACCACCTTCTGGAGAAACCCACGACGTGCGGGGAAGCCCCACCGCACTCATACCGGCGCACAGCAACTTAATCTAGTGAGAACATGAAAGCCCGGACACATGGGGTCACCAGGACCCACCAAACCCACGGGGACGCTATTCAAGGTAACACGATACCTCCTGGATCATGAAAAATCATTCGGACCCATTGCCCACACATCCGTATCCCATACGGACACTCTGGGCGAAGGAACCACAAAATACGACGGTCTGGCCCAAAGGGCTGGGTAGCCAGCTCGATGGCCGCCCAGTCCAGGGCCTAACCAGAGGATGGCCAGACACCTGGTCGCCCTCCCCCCTATACTGCCAGACTATTGGCCGCCCAGTGACCTGGGCGGCCAGGGTCTTGGCCGCCCAGACCAGGGCATGGGCGGCCACCGAAATGGCCGCCTCCTGCGTTGCCCGCGGACGGACCGAACCCCACCGTGGGTTTGGTTCCACGCCCTGTTCACCCCCAGGTGAAGGAGAAAACATGGGGAAATCATCCCCGGACATTCCCACAACCCAAATACGTGATTGAAACTCCGATCGGGCCTCGAATCGGCCGAAAACTACCACTCGCCCTAAACATGGAATTTTCCCCCGGCGTGAAATAAACCCACTCTCGGCCTCGCCTCGGCCTATAAAACACGGGGAAATGAAGTGCACGAGCTGGGGGTCCATCTCCCTACCGTCACCAAAGATTTCATGCGTTGTGGACGCCGTTCCACGCGAGAACACCTACGAAACCCCCGCCGGTTCACGAATGCGTCCCCGAGCTTCCTCGTGCCACCACGCCTCCATCCTCGCTCCGTCCACGCCGCTCCTCGCCCCACGAATGTCGCCACCTCACCCTCGTCCGTCTTCGTCGGCCGTCGGAGAGAAGAGAGGGGGAGAGGAGCGAACACGAGAGAGAGAAGAGAGAGGGGGAGAGTGAGGGAAAATGAGAGGAGAGAGAGGGGGGTATTTATATATAGAAAATTCAAAAAATATCAAAAATAGGAAAAAACTACTCCCCACTATCCTCAAAAAATGCACAATGCAGTGGTAACGTCTCGGAGTCGGTGAACGCAACGGTTCACCCTACATGGGGTTCCGAAGGTCCGACAGGGAAAAACACCCGTAAACCGCAAAATGTGATCGAGGACCCACAAAACGCCGAAACCCACGGATTCTGACTCGATAAATGATCTGAAAAACCTAGGACATTACAAGCGTTCTCTCAAGAATGGGATTCCTAGTAGGGGTGGAATGGGGACTTGGTTGACTGTAAATTTACTCTCTCTCAGATGCGACCTAGACTCGAGGTGGCAAGGTACAACCTACCCGGCGTCCATGTGGGAATCCACGGCTCACGGGGACTTATAGATGTCCTGGATAGGGTCACCTGGTCGGCTCCAAGGAATATGGAGATGAGAGGATCCCCTACCAAGGTAGGAATGCAACTACTATGGTAAAAGTGTATGATCCTATGGGCACCGGAGTGCATGCAAATTCTAGCCTGAGACTAACAATGAATGATCAAACAATGGCAATAATAGTGCAAACAAGAATGATAACCAGGGGCAGATGAATTGCACCCAAAACAATTAATGAAATGACGAAAAATAGCACACAAATGTAAGTCTCGGGGTGCACTGTAGCAAAATAGCGGTCTTATAGGAGACCGCACAGGGAGACAAAAAGGTCCTAGAAAGGACCGCCGTGTGACAGGGAGCAGTAATTAACAAGACGCAAAATAAACTAAACAATAACAGGAGAAATCCACAACGAACCTGAATGAAATAGGCCGTCTGGAAAATGACCGTCGACTATATGCAACGGCCCTGTCAGGACCGCAATAAGTAACAGGACAACAGAGATATAAACGGCAGGAACAAAGAGGATTAGCGTACCTGGGACAGAAGAAGGCGGTCTATCGACCGACCGTAGGGTGCCAGAAACGGCTCGAGGAGGACCGCAATCAACCCCGGGACAGAAAACAACCAGAAATGCAATGGCAAACCCGAGGAGACTACGAACTAACTCAAACAAGTAGGAGAGTAGGTCAACACAGTCAGAAGCACGACAAGCACAAGGTGTCCCACCGTGATCGCCAAAAAAGGGATGTGGATATTCTTTTTCCCCTCCTTAAAGAAATATGGGATATAAAATGGGGGGAAAGTGATGTGGGTGCATGAATGAATAAATGTGGCTAAAGCATGGAGAAACAAGTAATGCAATAAATCAATCACCTACATGCATCAACAGATTATGATCGCCACCAAAATACCTAGTGCAAATAGGTGAGCACTACGTACCTTGGAAAAGGGAGGCGGATGAAGCCACTCGCCAACAGGATGCAGCGCTAGCGCAGGAAGAAGACGGCCCTTTGGAGACCTCTGAAAGTGGAGACGGCCGAACGATAGGCCGCTGCAAGCGCTGAAGTGGAACACGGGAAGAAGTCCCGATGTGGAGGTGAGACGGTCTGCAATAGGCCACACCCAGGGAGAGATGGTCTGAGGAAGGTCGCAAACCCCAGCAGACGGTCGGAGATGAACCGCACAGAACCTCCAGATTCCAAGCCGTGGAACTTAATCCTCCACCCTTTCCGGCCAGCCAGGAGGGATGGGCCTCGTGCTAAGACTCTTGTTAACCTGTAAAACAACGCAAACGACTAAGAAAAGAACCCAAATGAGTTTATGGAAGTGCAATATCTATGAACAGAAATGAAAATCTAAGCACATAAAGGGAATGGGGGATACCTGGGGTGATTTTTTTTAACCCCTAATGGGAGTGGAAAAACAATAAGACGGTGAAGAATGTCAGAATGACAGTGAAAAACGTGAGGACAAGTAGAAGGAAATGGGGATGCAATGATGAGCAAATGATCAAAAAAAATGACTACACAATGACTCAAGACACAAGAGACATGTACTACCCCCTGAACCGAAGGCTTAATGGATGTGGAAAGCCCGCCTCCCTGGTGAGAATTCGCTCAAGAATGCGGCATCACCTCGACGCCAATTTTGGAATCTCCCCCCCTCGTGAGCTTGGACTAAGGGTGCTATTTATAGACCCTTGAAAGCTAGCCTAAATTAAGGGATTTTCCAGTGATAATTAGGCTCCATTTTATGAATAAAAATCATAGATAATATTCTTAGGAGTCCCCAGGATCAAACGGCACTCAATTTGACTCAGAATTCGTGGAGAAAAAGGTGGAACAAATACCTCATTCGGCCATGAATGGAGAGAGAAAACCAGCCGACGCAATGATCTCGACCCTTAAATGCGGTCATTCGATAGACCGCTTATATCTATAAATGGTCCATCTGAAGACCGCCTATAAGGTGTCGATGGAAAATAAATAATAAGATAAATAAGGCTATTTATCTGAAAACAAACCGAACCAACTGGCGTAGGACTCAAGATCAGAAAATGGTCATAGATGGACCGTCTGACTCACGAAAACGGCCCATCTGGAGACCGTCTCACAGATGTCGGTGGAAATTAATAAAAAAGAGATAAACACCCATTGATCCATAAAATCGACTGACTCAGGACTCTGGCTGAAAAACGGTCGTTTGATGAGCCGCCTAACCCATAGAACGGTTAATCGAAGGACCGTAAATTAGGGTGTCAGTGGAAAGTAAAAAAAAAAAATAAATAGCCATTTATCCAAAGGCAAATCCGTTGTAGGACTCGGGGCAATAAAAACTGTCTTATGCAAGACCTCCCACCATTATTAAATGGTCTATCGCTAGACCACCTTTCTGGCGAGCGGTGGAAAGGAATAAAATGGGATAAATAAGCCTATTCACTCCAAAGACCAAGTGACACCAAAGCCCATTAAGCCCACATTTGAGGGAAAGCCCAGTCAGGGAGAAAACACCCATAAAATAAGTCCAAAGACATGCCTAAAAGTGGCCGACTGAGTAAATGGACAACTTGAGGCATCAAAAATTAGGGTAAGAAGATGACTCAACTCAAAGGTAAAAAACGGGTGTCAACAATAGCGTCTCAGGTACGCTCCGGATCTGAAGATATTTCATTTGATGAATTAGTAAGCATGTATGAAGAGCTATCTGACAGACATAAGAAACTGAAATCAAAAAATAAAAAATTGAAAAAGAAAATTAATCAGAGTAGTTTAAATGCTTTCTGTGAAAATTGTTTGAAAATAAAACAATCTTATGATGTCTGTCTGTCTGATGTTCATATGCATGAGAAACAAATTTTCTTATTGAAAAATGAAAATCAAAAACTTCTGAACAAAATTTCTGAATTGGAAGACAACCTGAAGTCAACTAATGATGATCAAATCTTAATAAATGAACTTGTTCAGAATGAAGAACAAATAAAAGAGAATGAAATATTAATGGAAGAAATGGTGAAGTTGAAGGAGCTCAATACTATCATGTTTGACAGATTGCTCAATTTTGAGAAAGAAAAATCCATGGCTCTTGTCCTTGAAAAAGAAATTGAAGAACATAAAAATGAAAATGAAATATTGAAAGAAAAGCTGGCCTTATGTGAAAAAGAAAAAGTTAACACTGAAATCCTCATAGCCTCCTTAAATGACAAAATAACTGAATTGAATCAGGCTTCATCTAAATCTCCCAAAGATAAAGGTAAGGCAAAAGTTCATTTGGAAGATGAAGCCACTGATTCTGATAAGAGAATACAACATAACTCTGAAATTAAGAAGAAGCTGTACACAACCTTTGTGCGTAGCTCAAGTGTAGCTAGCACTTCAAATGGTTCTCCAACAAAGTCATCTAATCAACCAAATGAAATTCAAAAACAAAAATAGATATATAAATTGAAGGACAATGTTAAGAAAAAGAAAAAACATGTTCAAAAATCCAAGAATGTTAAATGTTTTTACTATGGAAAGTTTGGACATGTGATGCATAAATATTTTCTACTAAGAAATGATGAACACAATGTTGGCAGGAGGAATGATTTGCATGTTAGAAATTCTCAGAATAAGAAATCTTCTTCTATTCAGAAAAGGAATGCTCATTGTATTTGTTGTGGTAAATTAGGCCACGTTGTTGCTCAATGTTGGCATGCTCAGGGAAAGAAACTTAATTCTGAATGCGTTAAATTCCCTATAAATAGATATGATTCTGGTAGGAGGAATGACTTGCATGCCAAAAATTTTCAGAACAAGAAATTTCCTACAAATCATAAAAAGAATGTTCATTGTATCTGCTGTGGCAAGATTGGCCACATTGTAGCCCAATGCTGGTTTGCAAGTGGTAAGAAAAATTCGCAATCATATCATGCTAAACTTCCTGCAAACTATCATGTTGTTAACAAGAATAAATCTGTTGCAATAAACCAACACATTACATGTTTTAACTGTAACAAGTCAGGTCATAAGGCTACTGAATGCTAGTCAGGTTCTCATAGAAGAAATTCTTCTTCTTATGCTCACTATGGAAAGCATGGCCATACAGTCAAAGATTGTTGGCATGTTAAAGGAAAATGAGTTTCCTATGATAGATATAATAACATGTTTACTTTTGGTCATAATTTCCATGTTCATGCTAATACACATAATAAGAATACAAAACCTATTGTTTCTTGTCATTATTGTGGACAGTCTATGTAGCAACCCTAATAAATGAATAATTGAAATGAATTAAAACATATATATTACAGAAGTAATATATATAAAAGGAATAGGGTTAATTGGACGAAATAAAACAAATTAAAAATAACGCCTCTTATTAAGGCGTTAATTTATAAAGAAACGCCTCTATCCATGGCGTGAATAAAGAAAGGACGCCCACACCTACGGTCGTCAGTTCTCACGCGACCAAAATGGGTAAGTAAAAGAAACGCCCCTATCTTGGGCGTGTTTTAAAACACGAAACGCCCTTTTTCAAGGCGCTTTTTAAGAAACGCCCTTATGCAAGGCGTTAATTAAAGAATACACACCCTGACCAAAGTCGTTAATTCCATTCGGGAACCGTTCGTCCCAGAGCTTATCCAGGGTAATGGATAAGTATTAGAAAGAGTTAAAAGGTGGTAATGACTCTATATTGGAAGCATTACTTCCACTAGAACTCTAACCCTAATTGGACCCCCTAAATCTCTATAAATAATCTTCTGCTCGAACCCTAGAATCTATTTGGTCGACTGCTGCTACGGTATGTATAGAACCAAAGGTTATTCCTCATCGTTTTCTCTGTTATACGATCGTGTGAAGAACATTAATTGATCTTCTCTTATTTGTAGGAAGTCTGCTTGTCGAACGTGAAGAACAAGGTACTGTTCTTCTAACTTTTCCCTAAAAACTTCGGTTATATCTGTGAAGATTATTTAAATATCTTCATCTTCCTTCCTTTTCTCTCCCTCTACAGGTTGACGGTAGAGTGAAGATTTCTGAAGAACGAATGTTCTTCTTCTTGCTGTTGCTACGGCTGTTATTGAGTTGCAGTTGAAGCTTCAGAGTATTAGGCTTCTCACCAAATCCTTCAGAGTTCATCTTCAAATCCATTATTAAGGTAGGTTTTCTCAAGTTATTGTAGCCCAAATGAAATTAATGCAAGATATATATATATAAGCATGTCATGCATACGGTTATTATAGTTTCCATGCGTTTTCTGCAATATTTTGAAAGAGACGCCCCTGTCAAGGGCGCTAATTCACATGAAACGACTCTTCCCAGGTCGTTAATTTCATGTTTAACGCCCCGTACTCAGGCGTTAATTTCTTTAAACCGTTAATCACCCATCTTAAGAATTGATTATCTATGAAATCATGATTATAAAATAATGCATGATCCTCTGTCTTCAACCTGCTAACTTTACTGTCATGATATTACATTCGTTCCTCTGTTATCCTGAAATTGTTACTGTCCTTAAAGTTTCTGAAGGAACTTGAATTAACGACTTGGACAAAGTCGTTTTCCACATATTAACGCCCCCTCATAGGGCGTGAATCTGAAAGGTAACGCCCCTTCCTAGGGTGTGTATCGGTTAAAATCCTGAAATTTATATATTCTAAAAAATAGAATTAAATAGTAACGCCCCTGTCCAGGGCGCGTTTTTAATAATTCCTGAAAATTAATTGTATTCTGTCAAATATGTAAACAATAAGACGCCTTCTGGTGTAGTCGTCAGATCTTGAAGAAACGACCCTGACCAAGGCGTGTTTTAGATAAATTACTGAACTAATGAAATTCTGCAAAATAGAAACATATGTAAACGCCCTTCTGTTAGGCGTTAATTACTTGAGAAACGACTTGACCTAAGTCGTTATTTTACTGTAAACTGTTTTTAACCCGTTACTGTTAAACGATTGTTTCAATATATATTTATATACATATATCGGCACTATTCTCCACTCCGTGAGTATAGTCCCACTTTTCACGTTGATTTATCGATCACACTCAACTCTCATTGACATACAAGCTCTCCATTGGACATTCCGTTCCTTTGGACTAGCGAGTTAGTCATAGAGACCTCCGTAAGACTCCTCGTAGCCTTGGATTCCCTCAAGGCCGACTGAGCTGGTTGTACCCTAAAAACCCATTACACCATTGATGCCATGTCACTCTGAAGAAACATGGGATACCGGCCCTTATGATTATACAAAGAGTATATCATAAGAAATTCTTAATGGGATGATGACATCATGCCATATCATGCCATTCTTGTAAACCTCAATTCTATGATAAGAATGAGGGTATCTTACCTTTGATATACTGTTCATGTGGACCTCAATTCTATATAAAGAATGTCCATACTGATTTGTCATGGTACCCAAGTTAAGGGAATCATGTTCTACCTAGTTTTATCGATATCGTGATTATACCGTTATTATCGCCATTCTATGTCCTTTGTCATATTTTGGACTCTATTCTATCAAAGTTGTCATACGTGTCTACAAGCTTGATTATTGAAATTCTATATTGGCTATATAAACAAGAGTGGATGTCAAAACACATGATAAATGCCTGCGCATATAGGGCCCGATCTGGTCCTGGGAGGAGCACCCGAAAGTACTTGTGCCCATGGGAGTTAAAATGATAAGGTATCTGGCATTATACCGAGTACTTGACTTGCTTGATTGGACATTCCACACACATCTTGTACTTGACTCGTACTTGACATGAAGTGAAATGCGTGGCCCGAAAAAGGGTAATTTACTTGCTTGCTTGATACATGATAGCCAAAGTTCTTGACATGATTTATTAAATGTACTTGCTTGAATATCTTGAATACACTTGTCATCTTGTTGGAAGTTCATGATTAAGTTCATCTTATTTCTTTGATATTACCTTCTCTCTATCTTGTCGTTTTATGCGAGCATGCATAGCTTTATTGCATTCATGAAAGATGTAATTACTTAAACCCCTTGCTAGTACTTGAGATATAATTTCCTACTGAGCGTTCGCTCATTCCGTTTGTCCCTTTTTACTTTTCAGGTAGGTCCGACGACGATGGAAGTCAATCGGATGGGAATGGTCAAGAGTGAAAGTGATAGAGCTTCTACAAGTGTCGTCTAGTCTTTTCTATAGTTTCTTGAGTCAAATATGTATTCTTTTCCTTTTTATTAAACAGAGTATTGGATTTGTAATAGTCTATCCATTATGAAATAAAGGATTGGGTTATCTTGCTATTTTGCGCATCTCTGTCTTCGTGTCGAATACACGACCACTCTGATTGACATGATTGATATAGACACGTCGCGCATCTCCGGGTATCTTCCGCGCTCGGGGCGTGACAGTCTTTGTGGTATCAGAGCCTAAGGTATTCAATTCCTAGGAAACCCAAGTCCAAGGATAGGTTTCAAAACCTTTAACCAAGTGAGAGTGGGTAGAACCAAGGGTTAAATGATCAATGAGTCCTTTATAAGATCATAGTGATATAATACTAACATAGCTATTGTAATTGTAGGATAATGGCTGCCGAACGTGCTCAATGGCGCAACATGCAGCGTACCCTTCAAGGGATGACCCAAGTGCTACAACAGGTAGCACAAGGTGGTGCTCCACGAGCTGGAAGCTTACACCAAGCATTCAAGAATATGAATCCCCCGAAGTTCATGGGATCGACCGATCCAGACGATGCCGAGCATTCGGTTCGGGAGATTGAACGTATATTCCGTGTTATGCAATGCACGGATCAGGACAAAGTCTTATTAGCTACTTTCCAGTTAGAAAAGGATGCTAGATGCTGGTGGGAGTCGATTGAAGCTACAATTGACCCAACTCAAGTTACATGGGGAGAATTCGTTGAATATTTCAACGCCAAATATTTCTCTGATAGGGTCCAGGAAAAGAAGGCCGCCGAATTTGCCGCATTAAAGCAAAGATCTTTATCGGTGGCTGATTATGAAGCACAGTTCTCTAGACTGTCTAGATATGCTAAGCATTTAATTAGCACGAAAAGATGAAAGCCCGTAGATTTCTTAATGGGCTTAGGCCCCACTACATTACTCAACTGGCGCCTATGGATATTCAAGTTTATACTGAAATAGTGCGCCGAGCTCAGTTGCTTGAAGATGCCACGGAACTATCTGATAGGATCCGTGGGAAAGACAAAAAGGAGCAAGTCACAAGTTCGGGTTCTTTTAAACCCAACTTTAAGAAGAGGCCCAATAATGGAGGTTCTTCCTCTCAAGATCAGAAGTTCAAGAAATCCAAGCCTTTCTCTATCACCACTACACCTTCAAACGTAGTATGCAAGCATTGTGACAAGGCTGGTCACAAAACAGAAGAATGCTAGAGGAAATTAGGAGCATGTCTCCGTTGTGGGAGTCGTGAACATCGGATTCCCGATTGTCCATTAATGAATGACCAAGACGGTGAGGGTAAACGCCCAGTGACAAGGAACGCGCGTCTTCATGCAATCCAAGAGACCGAACCAGAAGAAGAAGGCGGATTGGTGGAAGGTACATTAAAAATTTGTTCCAAATATGCACATGTCTTATTTGATACGGATGCATCGCATTCCATTATTTCCAAGAAGTTTGCTGACCCATTACCTCTAGAACCAGAATGGATGAAGTTAATATTGTCTACTCCTCTCGGAAACGAGACGGATATCACACATCATTACCAAAACTGTGAGGTATTGGTTCGAGGAAAGAATTTTCCTATTGATCTTATCTGCTTAGATCTAAAAGAGTATGATGTTATACTAGGAGCAGATTGGTTATCCAAATACCAGGCAACGGTTGATTGCCGTGATAGCAAGATTGTTTTCAAGGAATTTCTGGAACTGACTTATACTAGTCCTAAGAGTCGAAGCAAATCCCCTCTTATCTCGGCTCTTCGAGCAAGCAAGCTCGTCAAGAAAGGATGTGTATCCTTCCTTGCTTTTGTCACTATTAAAGAAGCTAAGGAAACCAAGATAGAAGACGTTCAAGTAGTACGAGAATTCCCAGACGTATTTCCAGAAGATTTGCCGGGATTACCCCCTCAAAGAGAAGTGGCCTTCACCATTGACTTAGTCCCTGGTGCTGGTCCTGTTTCAAAGGCACCATATAGAATGTCCCCTGCTGAACTCAAGGAGTTGAAGGAGCAGTTGATGGAACTAATCCGAAAAGGGTTTATTAGACCAAGTACTTCCCCGTGGGGAGCACCAGTCTTATTTGTAAAGAAGAAGGATGGATCCATGAGATTGTGTATCGACTATCGACAGTTGAATCATCTTACTATCAAGAACAAGTATCCACTGCCGAGAATCGATGAGTTATTTGATCAGATTTCAGGATCCAAATATTTCTCCAAGATTGATCTCAGGTCGGGATATCATCAATTAAGAATCAAGGATGATGACATTCACAAGACCGCATTTAGAAGCAGGTATGGCCATTACGAATTTGTTGTTATGCCTTTTGGACTAACAAATGCCCCTGCTGCCTTTATGCAGTTAATGAATAGCATATTCAGGCCTTACTTGGATCAATTCATAGTAGTCTTCATTGATGATATATTGATATATTCTAAGACTAAGGAAGAACATGAAGAGCATTTGAGGATTGCATTGCAAGTCTTGAGGACAAATCAATTATATGCTAAACTCAGCAAATGCGAGTTCTGGCTTGAAGAAGTGGCTTTTCTCGGACATGTCATATCCAAGGACGGTTTATCTGTAGATCCGTCAAAGGTTGAAGCTGTAAGAAACTGGGAAAGACCCACTAATGCAAGCGAGATCAGAAGTTTCTTAGGTCTTGCAGGCTATTATCGGCGATTCATCAAAGATTTCTCTAAGATCGCCGTGCCCCTTACAAGGTTAACTCGCAAGGAGATCCGATACGAATGGAGTGAGGAATGTGAAAGAAGTTTTCAAACTCTCAAGGATCATCTCACCACAGCTCCGGTCTTAGCTCTACCGATAGAAGGAGAGAAATTCGAGGTCTACACTGATGCTTCTGGCATTGGCCTCGGATGTGTCCTAATGCAACAAGGAAAGGTCATAGCATACTCTTCACGTCAGCTGAAGAAGCATGAGGAGAATTACCCCGTCCATGACTTAGAACTGGCCGCGGTAGTATTTGCCCTAAAGATATGGAGACACTACTTATATGGAGCATAGTTTACTGTATACTCCGATCACAAAAGTCTCAAATATCTATTTTCACAAAAGGAGCTAAACATGAGACAAAGACGCTGGCTAGAATATCTCAAGGACTTCGACTTCAATATACAATACCATCCCGGAAAGGGTAATTATGTTGCTGACGCCCTTAGTCGAAAGTCGAGAGCAATGATAGCAAATTGTATGATGCAAGAATGGAGGTTACTTGAACAATTCTCCGAGCTCAATATAAGCTTGGACACGGAATCCAAAATTGTCACACTATCTCATGTAAGCATACAGTCAGATTTGTTATCTGAGATACAAACACTTCAGGATGATGATCCTATATTAGTAGAAATCAAAGGCAGATTAGAAGGACAATCTGATTTTCAACTAACTTCTGATGGAAGATTATCGTTCAAAGATAGAACTTGTATACCCGATTGTCCGGAATTAAAGAAGAAGATCTTAGATGAAGCTCACAGATCAAGATACACTATTCATCCTGGATCAACTAAAATGTACCAAGATGTAAAGAGGAACTTTTGGTGGCCCAATATGAAAAGAGAAATAGCGGACTATGTATCACGCTGTCTCACATGCCAACAGGTCAAGGCGGAACACCAAAAGCCTGCGGGAAAACTACATCCTCTAGATATTCCTAAGTGGAAATGGGAGGATATTGGTATGGACTTCATCATGGGTTTGTCTAAATCTAAAGGAGGACATGATGGAATCTGGGTTATCATTGACCGATTGACTAAATCGGCACATTTCTTGCCAATCAAAAGCTGATGGTCAATTGATGTGCTAGCTGCACTATACATCAAAGAAATAGTCAGGATACATGGAATTCCTGTCTCAATCGTGTCTGACAGAGATCCCCGTTTTACTTCTCATTTTTGGAAGGGATTACAACATTCGTTGGGAACAAGGCTTAACTTTAGTACTGCTTTTCACCCACAAACGGATGGTCAGACCGAGCGAACTAATCAAGTTGTTGAAGATATGCTGAGAGCATGCATTATTGACTTTGGAGGAAGCTGGCATGACCACTTACCTTTAGTTGAATTTGCATATAATAATAGCTACCAAGCTAGTATCCAAATGGCACCTTTCGAAGCCTTATACGGAAGGAGTAGCCGATCTCCCATATGTTGGAACGAAGTTGGAGAGAAACAACTATTAGGTCCAGACATGGTAAGGGATACAACTGAGAAGATACAGGTAATCAGAGAAAGATTACAAGTTGCTCAGACAAGGCAAAAGGCTTATGCTGATACCAAGAGAAGAGATCTTGAATTCCAGGTTGGAGATCATGTATTTCTTAAAATATCCCCTGGACGTGGCATACGAAGATTTGGTGTTAAGGGCAAGCTTACGCCAAGATTCATCGGACCATTTGAGGTACTCGAAAGAGTTGGCGAGGTTGCTTATCGCATCGTGTTGCCTCCTCAGTTGTCCGAGGTACACAATGTATTTCACATATCTATGTTGAAGAAGTATGTGCACGATCCGTCACATATTATTGAGCATGGAGATCTGGTGATCCAGAAAGATCTCACATATGAACAGAGGCCTTTAAAGATATTAGATCGAGAAATACGAGCTCTAAGGAATAAGGTTATTCCCATGCTTAAGGTGCAATGGAATAAGAATCCTGAACCCGAAGCGACATGGGAGACCGAGGAATCTATGAAGAAACGATTTCCCGAGTTATTCTAAGAGGTATATGTCCTACACTCTTCACGTGTATAATTATATATATATTGAATTTGGGGACCAAATTCTTTTAAGTGGGGGAGGGTGTAGCAACCCTAATAAATGAATAATTGAAATGAATTAAAACATATATATTACAGAAGTAATATATATAAAAGGAATAGGGTTAATTGGACGAAATAAAACAAATTAAAAATAACGCCTCTTATTAAGGCGTTAATTTATAAAGAAACGCCTCTATCCATGGCGTGAATAAAGAAAGGACGCCCACACCTACGGTCGTCAGTTCTCACGCGACCAAAATGGGTAAGTAAAAGAAACGCCCCTATCTTGGGCGTGTTTTAAAACACGAAACGCCCTTTTTCAAGGCGCTTTTTAAGAAACGCCCTTATGCAAGGCGTTAATTAAAGAATACACGCCCTGACCAAAGTCGTTAATTCCATTCGGGAACCGTTCGTCCCAGAGCTTATCCAGGGTAATGGATAAGTATTAGAAAGAGTTAAAAGGTGGTAATGACTCTATATTGGAAGCATTACTTCCACTAGAACTCTAACCCTAATTGGACCCCCTAAATCTCTATAAATAATCTTCTGCTCGAACCCTAGAATCTATTTGGTCGACTGCTGCTACGGTATGTATAGAACCAAAGGTTATTCCTCATCGTTTTCTCTGTTATACGATCGTGTGAAGAACATTAATTGATCTTCTCTTATTTGTAGGAAGTCTGCTTGTCGAACGTGAAGAACAAGGTACTGTTCTTCTAACTTTTCCCTAAAAACTTCGGTTATATCTGTGAAGATTATTTAAATATCTTCATCTTCCTTCCTTTTCTCTCCCTCTACAGGTTGACGGTAGAGTGAAGATTTCTGAAGAACGAATGTTCTTCTTCTTGCTGTTGCTACGGCTGTTATTGAGTTGCAGTTGAAGCTTCAGAGTATTAGGCTTCTCACCAAATCCTTCAGAGTTCATCTTCAAATCCATTATTAAGGTAGGTTTTCTCAAGTTATTGTAGCCCAAATGAAATTAATGCAAGATATATATATATAAGCATGTCATGCATACGGTTATTATAGTTTCCATGCGTTTTCTGCAATATTTTGAAAGAGACGCCCCTGTCAAGGGCGCTAATTCACATGAAACGACTCTTCCCAGGTCGTTAATTTCATGTTTAACGCCCCGTACTCAGGCGTTAATTTCTTTAAACCGTTAATCACCCATCTTAAGAATTGATTATCTATGAAATCATGATTATAAAATAATGCATGATCCTCTGTCTTCAACCTGCTAACTTTACTGTCATGATATTACATTCGTTCCTCTGTTATCCTGAAATTGTTACTGTCCTTAAAGTTTCTGAAGGAACTTGAATTAACGACTTGGACAAAGTCGTTTTCCACATATTAACGCCCCCTCATAGGGCGTGAATCTGAAAGGTAACGCCCCTTCCTAGGGCGTGTATCGGTTAAAATCCTGAAATTTATATATTCTGAAAAATAGAATTAAATAGTAACGCCCCTGTCCAGGACGCGTTTTTGATAATTCCTGAAAATTAATTGTATTCTGTCAAATATGTAAACAATAAGACGCCTTCTGGTGTAGTCGTCAGATCTTGAAGAAACGACCCTGACCAAGGCGTGTTTTAGATAAATTACTGAACTAATGAAAATTCTGCAAAATAGAAACATATGTAAACGCCCTTCTGTTAGGCGTTAATTACTTGAGAAACGACTTGACCTAAGTCGTTATTTTACTGTAAACTGTTTTTAACCCGTTACTGTTAAACGATTGTTTCAATATATATTTATATACATATATCGGCACTATTCTCCACTCCGTGAGTATAGTCCCACTTTTCACGTTGATTTATCGATCACACTCAACTCTCATTGACATACAAGCTCTCCATTGGACATTCTGTTCCTTTGGACTAGCGAGTTAGTCATAGAGACCTCTGTAAGACTCCTCGTAGCCTTGGATTCCCTCAAGGCCGACTGAGCTGGTTGTACCCTAAAAACCCATTACACCATTGATGCCATGTCACTCTGAAGAAACATGGGATACCGGCCCTTATGATTATACAAAGAGTATATCATAAGAAATTCTTAATGGGATGATGACATCATGCCATATCATGCCATTCTTGTAAACCTCAATTCTATGATAAGAATGAGGGTATCTTACCTTTGATATACTATTCATGTGGACCTCAATTCTATATAAAGAATGTCCATACTGATTTGTCATGGTATCCAAGTTAAGGGAATCATGTTCTACCTAGTTTTATCGATATCGTGATTATACCGTTATTATCGCCATTCTATGTCCTTTGTCATATTTTGGACTCTATTCTATCAAAGTTGTCATACGTGTCTACAAGCTTGATTATTGAAATTCTATATTGGCTATATAAACAAGAGTGGATGTCAAAACACATGATAAATGCCTGCGCATATAGGGCCCGATCTGGTCCTGGGAGGAGCACCCGAAAGTACTTGTGCCCATGGGAGTTAAAATGATAAGGTATCTGGCATTATACCGAGTACTTGACTTGCTTGATTGGACATTCCACACACATCTTGTACTTGACTCGTACTTGACATGAAGTGAAATGCGTGGCCCGAAAAAGGGTAATTTACTTGCTTGCTTGATACATGATAGCCAAAGTTCTTGACATGATTTATTAAATGTACTTGCTTGAATATCTTGAATACACTTGTCATCTTGTTGGAAGTTCATGATTAAGTTCATCTTATTTCTTTGATATTACCTTCTCTCTATCTTGTCGTTTTATGCGAGCATGCATAGCTTTATTGCATTCATGAAAGATGTAATTACTTAAACCCCTTGCTAGTACTTGAGATATAATTTCCTACTGAGCGTTCGCTCATTCCGTTTGTCCCTTTTTACTTTTCAGGTAGGTCCGACGACGATGGAAGTCAATCGGATGGGAATGGTCAAGAGTGAAAGTGATAGAGCTTCTACAAGTGTCGTCTAGTCTTTTCTATAGTTTCTTGAGTCAAATATGTATTCTTTTCCTTTTTATTAAACAGAGTATTGGATTTGTAATAGTCTATCCATTATGAAATAAAGGATTGGGTTATCTTGCTATTTTGCGCATCTCTGTCTTCGTGTCGAATACACGACCACTCTGATTGACATGATTGATATAGACACGTCGCGCATCTCCGGGTATCTTCCGCGCTCGGGGCGTGACAGTCTAGGCATTCCATGTCTAACTGTTATTTGATGAAATCTGATGACCTTTTAACTCAGAAAATGTGGAGAGCACCCTACAAAGGTGCCACTAACATTTCAGGACCCAAGAATTCTTGGGTACCTAAATCTGCAAAATAAGGATCTGTTTTGCAAGAGTGCCTTGGGGTTGAAGAATAAAAAGGGGTTTAATAAGCCAAGGCACCCGAGTATGATAAACCTCCGTTCTGCTCTTCAAAGATATAGCTATTTGAATTTTTCAGTCGTCTCTTTTAGAAGGTTGCATATTATGCTTGATCTGATAAGTCAAAATTTTCATGCATACATATTCTTAGTTGCTTTGACATTTGCATTGCTCAACATTAGTTTCTTCATTCACATATTGAGCTGTTTGTGCACACATTCACTGAAGATATGTTAAAATTCATTTCTTATCTGCAGGCATCTATATTTTGACATTTAATTGTGTTTCAATTGATTGCATGCTGAGAGAGAGATGAAATAAACTTAAATGCATGAATTCTCATGTCTGCATACATTTACACATATGCATATTCAATTGAATTGTCTTGCATATTCTGAAACTGTTATGCATCTTCATGCATGACCTCTATGGTATATCAAATAGTAAGTTACCAAAGGGTAGATGTAATCTGTCTGGAAGTTCTTGCTATGTGTGAGGTGGTCTTTAGACCAAGTCCTCTGCCTTGTACCATATGCCAAAATTACACATAGGGCAGTCTAAGACATTCATGAGCATAATTCATAATACTCCCTGCATAGACTTCATTGCATATGTTACACTCTGAATTCAGACATATGGTGCATAAAGTCAGGGGGAGTCTGTCAAGGTAATTCTTGAATTTCATGCACATTTGGTTAGCTTAATCCCCTGTTGGTCTTCATGTCATAATTGTCATTTCATGCATATCGATAGAAGGAGCTCTTCACTCTGCCATATAAATTGATTGATAGCACATGCATGCATTTAAGGTGAGCATAAATCAAGTTTTTAAAATTACATGAGTGACATCTGCTATATATCTCTTAATTCATCACTATCTATTTTGGTCAACCTAATCATTCATTTTGGTCAACCGATCTTTCCATCTTTGGATATTTTGTGCAAATTTTCAAAATCACCTCTCCATTCAAGATTTTGTCTCATGTCTGAGCTTCAAGTCTCTTGCACATGGTGCATACTCTTGTTACTGCTTCTATTGATAAATTGATTGTTCCTTAAACATTCTTTCATCTATCTAAAATTTAGGAAGATTTTAATCTGTGTACCTTGATCATAAATCTGAAAAACTAAATCATTGAGGAATCTTCTATTATACATATTTATGAATGTCTGAAAGATCAGATTGGTTTAAGTTTATTGTATTCATTAAGGTTGGTTATAAATGTCTTGAAAATATCTGAGTCAACTTTAATAAACCTTAACGAACTATTTCATGTTGAGTCTTATCAAATCTTCTGAAATCTGAAAAGGTTGAAATCATGACTTTATTTGGTTAAAATACATGAAATCAATATTATTTTTAAACATCTAACTTTTTTGAAAATGTCTAAGGGTCAAATCTTGTAAGAGTAATGACTTTGGTCACTAAGAAACACATGTCCAAAGGACTGTGTCATGAAGTGCCATAGTTAACTCTGCTTAAAAATGATTGAAAATTAGACAGAGCAATGGTTTGCACACTGAGAAACACATCTCACTTATCAAAGAAATGAGTTGAGGTATGTCATGAGGGGTTAATGTTAACTCTGTTCATTATAAAGCATGACCGTTAGTCACACTAAGTGTTTGGGGATATTGGCGTCTAAACAACGTATATCCTTTAGTTACAAGGTGTGTACTAAACTAGATTGCTCGTAAGATTTGATAGCAAAAAATTATCTGCTAGAACAAATGAAATATCTGAAAATGGCTACAAATGAAAAATTACTGTAACCCTGGAAAAAATCGAATGGTTTCATGGTTGTTTAACCTCAATACTAATGATTGCAATTCCTAAATAAGTCATTGAAATTGATTGAGTAAGATGAAGGGAGGTTAATCAAGATGTTAATATGAGGGCTTGGTTTATTTTTATTAAATCTTGATTTCAGATATGAGTACAGAACTTTATTGTCAAACCGTGTATACATCATATTTAAACCATGATTTTCAATAATGTTCCTTCAAAAGCCCTTATAATGGAAGATTCTAAAATATATTGATTCTAAGATTTATGAAATTGGTATCTCATTGAAAATCCTTTTGCATTATCCAATGTATGTTCACTGCTCTTGATACATTTTGTCATGACCTAAACTCATTCTTGATTGCACATGTGACCTACTTCAACTGAATGTTCTAATCTGAATGTCTGATGACCTACTTCCATTCCAATCCCTCTGTCCAGTCCAAGGGGAAGAATATATTATCCAATCTGACTGTCTGAATGTCTACTTCAATTTGAATGTCCTTGTGGTTCGCTGATCATTTTTTATTCTTTTCATTCCACTCCTTCTGCTCTGTCAACAGGGAGAGTATCTGTTCAGGGGGAGTATAGTTGACAGTGAATCATTTTGAATAATAGTACAAAAAGGGGGAGAATTTGTGTCATATCTTTCCTTTCAACAGTTAATGTTCCTTCCTTTTTGATGTTGTCAAAGGGGGGAATTTTGTGAGTCATTTGTCTTTCATTCTGTCAGATGCTGAATATTATGTCTCAGATGCTGCAATAGTCTATCAGTTGCTGCATTAGTCATTCTCATTCTATCAGATGCTGCGTACTGTGTCACATGATGCTTTGCATGCTCATGCATATTTCATACTGGCTTGATCATCATGTTAAATTTATTGCAATGACTCATAATATTACCATCATCAAAAAGGAGGAGATTGTTGTGTCCCTGTGATTTTGAAGTTTTGATGATGACAAATATTATGTCTCATTATATATATTATATATATATATATATATATATCCTTGATGATATAATCTTGATGCATTTATTAATAATCTCATCATCTTTATAGCAGTATGAAAATCTATCAGAACAGGTTCTGAGAATGACTCAAAGTACTGAGTGCTCAAAAAGGTGATAAAAAGTCAACGCTACTGACTGTTCAAAAAGGTGACAAAAGGTCAACGACAGCTAGCCATTGCATTGAAGCATACAGGTCAGTGCATATACCCTCTGCCTTATTAGGTAAGGTCAATGCACATCTCAGTCTGAAGCATGCAGGTCGGTGCACATTCATGTTCCTTCATAGAAGGTCGATGCACATTCATGTCTTATGCATATAGGTTGGTGCATATTCATAATGTTGCACACAAAGGTCGGTGCACATTTGCATTATAGCATTATCAAGTCAGTGCACATTCACTATTTAGCCTGTCAGGTTGGTGCACATGTAGAGTCTAGATCTCTCAGGTTGGTGCACATGTAAAGGTCCTGCACTGTCAGGTCGGTGCACATTTGCACGATAGCATGTAAGGTCGGTGCACATGTTACAACATGCTGAATGAGGTCAGTGCACATGTAGAAGTGATGCACACTAAGGTCTGGGCATATGTACAAGTCTGCATAGTCAGGTCTGAGCATATGTACAAATCTGCATAATTAGGTCTGAGCATATGTACAAGTCCGCATAGTCAGGTCTGACCATATGTACAAAATTGCTTGTTCAAGTCGGTGCACATGAATTCTCTTAATGCATCAAGTCGAAGCATATGAACAAGGCTGCATAATCAAGTCAGAGCATATGAACAAGGTTGCATAAGCAGGTCAGAGCATATGCATTCGAAGTTGGTGCACATGTAGACATTTTGGGTCAAAGGTTGGCGCACCTTCTTATAAGTTGGAGCACATGTTCGTACAAGGTCAGAGCATATGTACAAGTGCGCACAAGTCAAGTCCGAGCATATGCACAAGATTGCATGCACAAGGTCGAAGCACATGCATTCATGTCAGTGCACATGCATTAGGCAAGTCGGAGCAAATGCATTTGAAATCGGAGCACATTCACTCAAGTCAGAGCACATGCATTTGAAGTCGGAACACATTCACTCAAGTCTGAGCACATGCATAGATTCCTGTCTATGCAGGTCGGTGCACATGCACATATAAGGTCTGAGCATATAAGTTGAAGGTCGATGCTAGTGCATCAGTGTTTCATGCATAAGGTCGATGATAGCATTGCTCTCTTGTTTAAGGTCTGTACATCTATATGCCTGTGCACATACATGGATTAGCTCGATTGGTCTAACTGTGCATCTTATAGGTCTGAGCATATTCATATTTTCTTCTCTCTAAGGTCTACTTATGTCTTACACAGGTCAGTGCAACTGCAATAAAAGGACTGCATTCAGTATTAAGCATATATTCTCTCAAATGCTATGACTATAAGGTGTTTAATGAAATGCCTAAAATTCTTGTTGACAGGATTAAGTTACTGCGGGACCCAGAATTAAACATATAAAAGGCTAGAAGGTTTATACTCGGCATGATCACGTGGCTCGAGTTCTTAACTCACAGGCACGTGATCCAAGGCTAGTCTGGATTGGAGCTTTAGCCACGTGGACATCACGTCTTCAGCATCTGACACGTGAATTCCCAATAGCGCACTCCAGTTGAAAATTTTGGGTGGGAAACATGTTTCCCACGTGCCCAAATCTCACGAGGCTCTATAAATAGAAGACTTGTCCTCAAGACGAGAAAAGAAAAAGAAGACAATGAAGAAGGGAGCCAGTGTAGCCAGAAATTCCAGAGCAAAAAGAGCAAGGATAGAGAAGATACAGAGCAGCGTCTGAGAACAGAAAGAAAAAGTGAAATTAGAGCAGATCGGAAAAAGAGAAGAGATCAGAGCTAAGAAGAGTCAGAGAGAAGAGAGCAGATACGAAGCAGAAGACTGCTGAAAGCTGAGAGTTGAGAAGAGTCAGAGAAGTTTGAAGAGGGAGAAAGAAAGAAGAAGAGTCTGCTGCAAGGTTCAGAGAGAAAAACATAGTGTCGTGAGAAAGTCTGAGAGAGAGTGAGTGAGTTGTGAGATCAAGAGATCTTGATCTGTGCTGACTCCTGGATCAGATCTAGAGTCAGATTGCTCTACTTGAGCTATAGTTGTTTTGATTCCGTCATTGTTTTCTTTCACTTTCTTGTTTTCATTTTAAACTCATTGTAAGTTGTGTATCAGCGGAAGCAAGCTGTGTTGCTCAGCGGCAAGGATTGATTCCTTGGGTTAGCAAGCTGTGAGGCTCAGCGGCGAGGAGTGTTCCTCGGACAATAGGCCGTGAGGCACAGCGGAAGCAAGCTATGTTGCTCAGCGGTGTAAGCAAGCCGTGATGCTCAGGGGTCTAAGCTGTGAGTCAGCAGAAGCCTCACTCAGGTTTGAGTGGGGGATGGACGTAGGTCTGTGGGTAGCCGACCGAACTATCTAAAAAATTCTCTGTGCAGTGGTTTGCTCGCTTTGTTGATTCACGGTAGATGTATGCTTAGGCTCATTTCAATTGCATCTAGTTAGCATACATCATTCTGAGTACTCTAATTGTTTGAGTGTGAGCTTCAATAGAACAACTATTTAACTGAGCCATCGAGGTTTATTTCTGCACAAATCTTTTAGAGAAAATTCTAATTATGCAATATTTTTAAAGGGGATTTATTCCCCCCCCCCTCTGAATCTCTATCTAGCACCACCTTAATTCCAACAATAGCAAATCACTTTACCATTCTGCATAAGGGCACAACCAAGGCCAATGCCAGATGCATCCGTGTAGACTTCAAAGCCACCACCTTCCGCGGACAGTGCTAATACAGGGGCAGTGGTGAGATGTTCTGTCACGCCCCGACATGGAATATCGGGACCGACAGTAGAAAACGCTAGTAAAGATAACATGCTAAGCTAAGAATTAACATAATGCTATGGACAGCAATAACTCCAATCTATTACAATAATCATCAAAACGTCTTACAAACCAACTTAAACATAATCAAACATAACCATCTACTCGACTCCATTACAATAACTAATCACAAGTTCTAAGACATAGCTAGATGTAAAACAACTATAACAATCTCAACATAATGACTAGCTGATACACTCCAAGTCATCACTCTTGCCCATTCCCATCCATCTGTGAATCTTCACCTGAGCTGCCTGGAAAGGGGGGAAACAACTATATAAGCGAACGCTCAGTAGGTAACAACAGGCAAGTGTAAGTGATTAACCATTTAATTACATGTATAGAACGGAAAGAAAAGAAATAACGATCGAATGAAACAACATAGTAAAAGAAAGTGCTAAAGAATGGAATGGAAAAACAATATGACAAGATGATATAATTACAAGAATTGCAAGTTTATGAACAATATATATAACACCAAATTGTAGGAAATTGGCCAACAAGCAAGAATATAACCGAGTAGAACACGATTCAAGTAAGAGATCATTGTCATAGACATCACGCTAGTCATGCACTCGGTGCAATGCCTCACCATGTCATTACAAACTCCCATGGGCACAAGTATTTTTCGGGTGCTCTCCCCAGGACCAGACCGGGCCCCTACGGTGCGTTGGCATTGATTTATTAGATCCAAGATCCCAAGTTCCGTCTAGACTTTAATCAAGTTAAAATGGCCAATTATAATTAAGTACAAACTTACCTCGGAACATCCCAAGGCTAAGTTGAAGAGATACTGTCCAGAATTTCTGTCCAAGAGTTCAAATTATCAAGAACCACATGTTCTTAGATTCAAAACCATAAAACATGAAGAAAACTAGTCTCTGGATGATATGTGGTTCCTACTAGACCGCTCAAAACTTGTGCGGTGGACACTGGGCCGCACTAACAGCAACTGGGCTGAGGTTTAGACCCTGGGGGTCAAGGTTGAATGGATGATAAAGGGCCGCTCTAATATATGAACGGTAAGCAATGGGCCGCACAAGGCCAGAAGTTTATAAAATCGAGGTCATGATATGTAGTCCTGACACAGTCGCTCATTAGTTGAACGGTCCACTCAGGGCCGCCTGTAAGATGTACGGTCCATTACTGGCCGCATAACACAGGGCCTAACCATGAGTTAGAACTTAGCCCAAGTGGGCTCCCGGGCTACCATAGGTAGGGTGGAACTGAACCAGAGTCTAGCCCACTGTCTGCTGGTCGGCCTAGGGTCTACTGGACTGATCAAATCAGGGATGGGCCGAAGATGGATCAAGGATAATCGGACAAACTAATTGGCATAAGCCAGGGATAAACGGTCTCTAATGGGCCGTTCAGGGATATATGCGGTCCACAAATGGCCGCGCAAGTCCCTGTTAGTCCAATTCGGAATAACTCAAGTCACAGTAATTCGATTGAGTCCAAATCAATTCTAGGGGATAATATGGTTGAAGATTAACGGTTATAACAAGTGTAAACCTAATAGCCATTCAATTATAAAGGATTCACAATTAAAATTTGACATTCATTGGAAAGATGAATCAAGATCAAGCTCAATTAAATAAATCAGCAAGAATGATTTACTGTCATGAATTACAGTTTATTAGGTGTATTGCAAACATGCAAATAACCACTAATCTACTAACATAACATGCTGAAATGATAATTAATATGTTCTGTTACAGATGTGCGGTCGGTTCTGGACCTTACATCCCCATGAACGGTCATAGACTGGCCGCACACGTCCCCTCAGATCCGAAGACCTGCTGGATATGGATGGTCGGTAGTGTGCTGCCTGGAGGGATGTGCGGTCTGGAACTGGCCGCAAGAAAGACATGCGGTTAGGGCTCAGCCGCACGTTCCAGGGACACGATCAGGGTTTGAAAGCTATAAACGGTCAACAGAGTGCCACCTGTCTTGGTTGTGCGGTCTATCGTGTGGCCGCACAAGTTCAGACAGGTCGTTGCCCCTTCGCCTTGCCCGACTCCGACGAGGTTTCTAAGGTCAGAACTAAAACGTGAAATTCGCACGATATAAAGCATGTAATTTGGGGCTTTTACTACCAAAAGAAAAGGCATGAAAAACTATACAAGATGCACGAATCAATTTTATGTTTACAGCCTTAAAATAATACATAATCGAAAGGGAACAATTATAACCCTAAATGTGACATGCTTCTAGAAAAACCTAAAATTCTTGCAGAACACTTGATGAAATTTAGGGCTTTCTACATCAATGAAAAGCTAACACGATGCTGCTTCCAACCATATATTATTTGTAGGGTTTGGGTTGCTATCACCTACCTGAATCGGATGAAGAAGGAAGGAGAAAGAAACCCAAAGACGTCGGTATACGCAGCCACTAATCGCTGGAGATCTCCCTCGATCTAACTCCTCTGCAGTCGCCGCTGGTTCTAAATGATTCTAGGGTTAGCGAGCTTCATTTTAATAGGTCACACACCTTCTGGATGGTTCTATTCGTGGAGTATTCGTCCACGCAAGTCGGGTTGATGTGAACGCTGCCGCAATAGTTGACTCGATCCAAACTCCACCGAATGCATCTCCTAGGGTTAGGGTTTCGAGAGATTAAGAGAGGGTAAATGATCCTCTCATCCTGCCCTTTCATTTGCCACCAATTTGGGCTCATTTGATGGAGTATTGGGCTCGAATTTGGCGTTTCAAGGTATGGTTAACTAAGTGTTCAATTTGGGCTTAATCCACTAATTCGACCTACATACATATTTTATTTAGGTTGGCCACAGAAGATAAGTTTGTTAAACGTGTTGTCCTCTACATGAATATAATTTTTATGGATTTTTATAAAATGGTTGGAATCTAGCTCATTCTATTTATTAAGGAATTATTCTAATTAATTTTAAATAAATTTTGAATTACTAATTAATTTCTCAAAAAATCGAGGTATTACACTCTCCCCCACTTAAGGAATTTGGTCCTCCAAATTCAATGCACTTAATAAGAAGAGGGAGTGAGACAGCTCACCTAGAATAAGTCGGGGTACTGTCTCCGCAAAGTATCTTCTGACTCCCAAGTAGCTTCTTCAGTTCCACGCCGACTCCACTGCACTTTAACCATCGGTATGGAACGATTCCTGAGTTACTGTTGCTTCTGATCCAAAATCTTGATCGGTCTTTCTTTATAAGTCAGATCTTCCTTCAATTCGAAGTCCATATGCTGAATAATGTGAGTGGGATCATACACATATTTCCATAACATAGACACATGAAAAACATTGTGTACTCCAGATAACTGAGGTGGTAGTGCCAAATGGTAAGCAACCTCCCCCACTCTATCTAAAATCTCGAATGGACCAATGTATCTTGGACTCAGTTTGACCTGAATACCAAACCTTCGTATTCCTCTCATAGGAGAGACCTTTAAAAACACATGCTCACCAACCTGAAATTCCAATGCTCTCCTCCTGGTGTCGGCATAACTCTTCTATCTTGATTGCGCTACTTGCAACCAATCTCTGATAATACGGATGTTCTTGGACGATTCGGAAATGAGATCTGGTCCAAGCCATTGCTTCTCACCTACCTCGTCCCAACATAACAGGGATCGACAGCTTCTACCATACAAAGCTTCAAATGGAGCCATCTGAATGCTGGACTGGTAACTATTATTGTAGGCGAATTCAACCAATGCCAAGTGATCACTCCAACTATCTCCAAAGTCAATCATGCAGGCTCTAAGCCTATCTTCCACTATCTGGTTGGTCCTTTCAGTCTGTCCATCTGTTTGTGGATGGAGAGCAGTACTGAAATTCAGACAAGTTCCCAAAGACTCTTGGAATCCTTTCCAAAAATGAGAAGTGAACCTGGGGTCTCTATCAGACACAATACTGACTGGTATACCATGTAGTCTTATCACTTCCTTCATATACAAAGCAGCCAAAACATCAACTGTCCATTTAGACTTAATGGATAAGAAATGAGCCAATTTTGTCAATCTGTCGACAATCACCCATATTGCGTCAAATCCACTACGAGTCTTAGGTAGACCTATAATAAAATCCATGCCAATGCTCTCCCACTTCCATTGGGATATATCAAGGGGTTTCAATTTCTCTGCTGGTCTGAAATGCTCAGCCTTGACTTGCTGACAAACCAAGCATTTACTTACGAAGTCCGCAACTTCCCTTTTCAAATTCGGCCACCAAAAAGATCTTTTCAAATCCTTGAACATCTTAGTACCTCCAGAATGATTGGTGTACCTGGATCTATGAGCTTCCTCTAGGATCTTACTCTTTATCTCAGCTACATAAGGTACACAAGTTCTTCCCTGAAATAACAATCTTCCATCATCAGCCATCATGAAGTCAGGTCTGTTACCTAAGCTTCCCTTGATCTCTACCAACTTTGGGTCATCATCTTGCAGAGACTTGATTTCCATCAATAATTCGGGCTTAAGTTGAATCTGAGCAATCATAATCCGATCCTTGTCAACATTAAGATCCAAACTAGTTAACTGCTCCAACAATTTTCACTCTTGTAACATGAGGCTTGACAACTTAGCTATAGGCTTGCGGCTTAAGGCATCTGCCACAACATTACCTTTTACATGATGATACTCAATGGAGAAATCAAAATCCTTTAAATACTCCAGCCATCTTCGCTGCCTCATATTGAGTTCCTTCTGAGAAAATAAGTATTGCAAGCTCTTATGATCCAAAAACACTGTAAATGCTTCTCCATACAAGTAGTGCCTCCATATCTTCAAGGCGAACACCACTGCTGCTAGCTCCAAATCATGAACAGGATAATTCTCTTCATGCTTCCTAAGCTACCTAGAAGAATAGGCTATCAGTTCCCCGTACTGCATGAGTACACACCCTAAACCAATACCTGAAGCATCAGTGTATACCATAAAACCTCCTTCACCAGAAGGTAAAGCCGAAACAGGTGCAGTAGTCAAACATTCCTTCAGGGTCTGAAAGCTTCGCTCGCAATCTTCTGACCAATCAAATTTGATCTCATTACAGGTTAATCTTGTCAGAGGTACCGCAATCTTGGAGAAATCTTGAATAAACCTTCGGTAGTAACCTGCTTGGCCTAGGAAACTTCTCACTTCAGTCACATTAGTAGGATTATCCCAATTCTTTACTGCCTCTACCTTCGAAGGATCAACAGAATTACCTTCTTTTATGATGATATGCCCTAGAAAGGACACCTCTTGCAGCCTGAAATCACACTTACTAAACTTAGCATATAACTGATGATCTCTCAATAGTTGCAATGCCATCCTCAAATGTTCAGCATGCTCCTCCTCACTCTTGAATAAATTAAGATGTCATCAATGAACACCACGACCCATTGATCAAGATAGGGCCGAAACACATTGTTCATCAGCTGCATGAAAGCTGTAGGTGCATTCGTTAGCCCAAAAGGCATTACTACAAATTTGAAATGTTCATACATGTTGCGAAGGCTATTTTATAGATATCTTCTTCCTTAATTCGTAACTGATGATATCCAGATCGAAGGTCGATCTTAGAAAAGTACTGAGCTCCTACTATCTGATCAAATAACTCATCAATCCTTGGCAATGGATATCTGTTCTTGATAGTCAATTGGTTCAATTACCGATAATCGATACACAACCTCATCAAACCATCCTTCTTCCGGACGAATAATATAGGGGCTCCCCACGGGGAAGTACTTGGACGAATGAACCCTTTCTCAAGCAATTCCATCAACCGCTGCTTTAGTTCCCTTAGCTCCACAAGAGATATATGATAAGGAGCTTTGGAAATAGGGGTCGCACCAGGAATTAGATCAACGGAAAAGATAACTTCCCTTTCAGGAGGGAGTCCAGGTAGTTCCTCAAGAAAGACATCTGGAAAATCTCGTACGACAGAAAAGTCCTCAATCTCAATCTTCTGCTCAGGGGTCACAGAAACAAATGCTAGAAAAGCCTTACATCCTCTCCTTATCAGCTTATCAGCTTGAAGAACCGAAATAAGTGGAACAGACTTATGGCGTCTAATTCCTATAATGGAAAGTCCAGGCTGTCCAGTGAAAGACACAGAACTAGATCGGCACTGAATATTGGCCTCATACTTAGCCAACCAATCTGCTCCTAGGATTACGTCATAATCCTTCATGTCCATACAAACTAAATCAGCTGGCAGGTTTAGTTCATTGATCAAGACCTTACTGGAAGGATAGAAATACTTAATTGCTGATCCGGAACCAATAGGAGTTGATATCTTTAACGGAGAATTCATCAAAACTGGCTTCACAGTTAAAGACTTCGCAAATATCTGAGAAATAAAAGAATGCGTGGCACCAGTATCAGAAAGAACAAAAGCTGATTTGTCATGTATAATAAGAGTACCTTCGACAAGTCCACCCTCCTCGGTGGGTACCGTCTCGTCTTCTTATAGAGCTTGGAGCTTGCCTTGCTGCTTCTTGATTCTCCTTGCAATTTCACCGGGGTAGCTCGGTCAGATAAAAAGGGACACTCGGGAATACGGTGGTCCCTACTACCACAACATAAACATGCACCCAGCTTGCGCCTACACTCCTCCATCTTGTGACCTGGACGGTCACAATAGTTGCATATGCCCTTGAATGGAACAATAAGACCAGGTTTCTTATCTTCAATCTTCGGCATCTTGCCCTTCCACGAACCAGACCCGCTAATGGGCCTCTTCCTGCCATGACCAGGCCTGATACTCCCAGAACCAGTATGGTGTTGTTCAATCTTAACACTCTTCCCACATATTCTCTCTGTCATTTCCAAAGTATCTTCCAATACTTGAGCCTTTCTCACCATCTCGGAATAAGTTGGAATTTCCATCGGTGCCAACTGGTTGATATACTGCAGCTTCAACCCATTAAGAAAGCGCTTAGCCTTCATCTTCTTCGTAGATATCAAGTGAGTAGCATAACGATATACCCGAGAGAATTAAGCTTCATATTCAGTTACGGAAAGATTTCGTTGCTTCAAAGTAGCAAACTCAGCCGCCTTCTTCTCTTGTACTCGATCAGAGAAATATTTTCCATTGAAGAATTCTTCAAACTCTTCCCATGTAACTTGTCTATCACCAAGGGTAGCCTTCACTGCGTCCCACCATGTCCTTGCATCACGTTCAAGTTGAAAGGTCGACAAGAGGACACGTTCATGATCGCTGCATTGCATCACTTCAAAAATCCTCCCTATCTCCTCAAGCCAGTGCTTGGCTTCAACAGGGTCAGTCGAGCCACCAAATGGCGGGGGATTCATCCCACGAAAGTTCTGATAAAGGTCACCAGTGCCATGATTTGCAGCTCCTCCTTGGGCCACTTGTTGCAAAGCCTGAGTAAGTCCTTGAACCGTACGCTGCAAGTTCCTCCATTCTACACGTTCTCCTGCCATAGCAAAAGCCTACACGTGGAATAGGTTAAGTTAGGTTCAATTAAGAATGGATAATCATGCAATGAGATTATTAACTCAACCCCAGTCTTCTACCCAAATCTCTCCAGGTTGGGTCCTTAGACTCATAACAAGGTTATAGGTCCTACGGTATCACTAAGGATCCTAGAACTTAGAGAACCTAGAAATATCAGAAAACCTAGGCTCTGATACCACCAAACTGTCACCCTCCGACGAAGAATATCGGGACCGGCAGTAGAAAACGCTAGTAAAGATAACATGCTAAGCTAAGAATTAACATAATGCCATGGACAGCAATAACTCCAATCTATTACAATAACCATCAGAGCGTCTTACAAACCAACTTAAACATAATCAAACATAACCATCTACTCGACTCCATAACAATAACTAATCACAAGTTCTAAGACATAGCTAGATGTAAAACAACTATAACAATCTCAACATAACAACTAGCTGATACACTCCAAGTCATCACTCTTGCCCATTCCCATCTATCTGTGAATCTTCACCTGAGCTGCCTGGAAAGGGGGGAAACAACTATATGAGCAAACGCTCAGTAGGTAACAACAGGCAAGTGTAAGTGATTAACCATTTAATTACATGTATAGAACGGAAAGAAAAGAAATAACGATCGAATGAAACAACATAGTAAAAGAAAGTGCTAAAAAATAAAATGGAATAACAATATGACAAGATGATATAATTACAAGAATTGCAAGTTTATGAACAATATATATAATAGGAAATTGTAGGAAATTGGCCAACAAGCAAGAATATAATCGAGTAGAACACGATTCAAGTAAGAGATCATTGTCATAGACATCACGCTAGTCATGCACTCGGTGCAATGCCTCACCATGTCATTACAAACTCCCATGGGCACAAGTACTTTTTGGGCACTCTCCCCAGGACCAGACTGGGCCCCTACGGTGCGTTGCCATTGATTTATTAGATCCAAGATCCCAAGTTCCGTCTAGACTTTAATCAAGTTAAAATGGCCAATTATAATCAAGTACAAACTTACCTCGAAACATCCCAAGACTAAGTTGAAGAGATACTGTCCAGAATTTCTGTCCAAGAGTTCAAATTATCAAGAACCACATGTTCTTGGATTCAAAATCATAAAACACGAAGAAAACTAGTCTTTGGATGACATGCGGTTCCTACTAGACCGCTCAAAACTTAGTGCGGTCAACACTAGGCCGCACTAACAGCAACTGGGCTGAGGTTTAGACCCCGGGGGTTAAGGTTGAACGACTGATAACGGGCCGCTCTAATATATGAACGGTAAGCAATGGGCCGCACAAGGCCAGAAGTTTATAAAATCAAGGTCATGATATGTGGTCCTGACAGAGCCGCTCATTAGTTGAACGGTCCACTCAGGGCCACATGTAAGATGTATGGTCCATTACTGGCTGCACAACACAGGGCCTAACCATGTGTTAGAACTTAGCCCAAGTGGTCTCCCGGGCTACCATAGGCAGGGTGGAACTGAACCAAAGTCCAACCCACTATCTGCTGGTCGGCCTAGGGTCTACTGGACTGATCAAATCAGGGATGGGCCGAAGATGAATCAAGGATAATCGGCCAAACTAATTGGCATAAGTCAGGGATAAACGGCCTCTAATGGGCCGTTCAGGGATATATGCGATCCACAAATGGCCGCGCAAGTCCCTGTTAGTCCAATTCGGACTAACTCAAATCACAACAATTCGATTGAGTCCAAATCAATTCTAGGGGATAATATGGTTCAAGATTAACGGTTATAACAAGTGTAAACCTAATAGCCATTCAATTATAAAGGATTCACAATTAAAATTTGACATTCATTGGAAAGATGAATCAAGATCAAGCTCAATTAAATAAATCAGCAAGAATGATTTACTGTCATGAATTACAGTTTATTAGGTGTGTTACTAACATACAAATAACCACTAATCTACTAACATAACATGCTAAAATGATAATTAATCTGTTTTGTTACAGAAGTGCTATCGGTTCTGGACCTTACATCCCCATGAACGGTCACAGACTGGCTGCACACGTCCCCTCAGATCCAAAGACCTGCTGGATATGGACAGTCGGTAGTGTGCCGCCTGGAGGGATGTACGGTCTGGAACTGGCTGCAAGAAAGACATGTGGTTAGGGCTCGGCCGCATGTTCCAGGGACACGATCAGGGTTCAAAAGCTATAAACGGTCAACAGAGTGCCACCTATCTTTGTTGTGCGGTCTATCGTATGGCCGCACAAGTTCAGACAGGTCCCTGCCCCTTCGCCTTGCCCGACTCCGGTGAGGTTTCTATGGTCAGAACTAAAACGTGAAATTTGCACGATATAAAGCATGAAATTTGGGGCTTTTACTACCAAAAGAAAGAGCACGAAAAACTATACAAGATGCACGAATCAATTTTATGTTTACAGCCTTAAATTAATACCTAATCGAAAGGGAACAACTATAACCCTAAATGTGACATGTTCTACAAAAACCTAAAATTCTCACAGAACACTTGATGAAATTTAGGGCTTTCTACATCAATGAAAAGCTAACACGATGCTGCTTCCAACCATATATTATTTGTAGGGTTTGGCTTGCTATCACCTACCTGAATCGGAAGAAGAAGGAAAGAGAAAGAAACCCAATGACGCCGGTACATGCAACCACTAATCGCTAGAGATCTCCCTCGATCTAACTCCTCTGCAGCCACCGCTGGTTCTAAACGATTCTAGGGTTAGAGAGCTTCATTTTAATAGGTCACACACCTTCTGGAGGGTTCTATGCGCGGAGTATTCATCCACGCAAGTCAGGTTGATGTGAACGCCGCCGCAATAGTTGACTCGATCCAAACTCCGCCGAATGCATCTCCTAGGGTTAGGGTTTCGAGAGATTAAGAGAGGGTAAATGATTATCTCATCATGGCCTTTCATTTGCCACTGATTTGGGCTCATTTGATGGAGTATTGGGCTCGAATTTGGTGTTTCAAGGTATGGTTAACTAAGTGTTTAATTTGGGCTTAATCCACTAATTCGGCCTACATACAGATTTTATTTGGGTTGGCCACAGAAGACAAATTTGTTAAACGCGTTATCCTCTACACAAATATAATTTTTATGAATTTTTATAAAATGTTTGAAATCTAACTCATTCTCTTTATTAAGGAATTATTCTAATTAATTTCAAATAAATTTTGAATTATTAATTAATTTCTCAAAAAATCGAAGTATTACATGTTCCTTGAGAGTCAAAAAACTCTCCTCATAGTCCTTCGACCGTACAAAGGGATTCTCCTTTCTTGTGAGCCTAGTCAAAGGGACGGCGATTTTTAAAAAATCTTTGATGAATCGTCGATAATAGCTAGCCTGACCAAGAAAACTTCTAATTTTGAATACCGTTGTCGGTCAGCTCCAATTTTTGACAGCTTCAACCTTAGAAGGATCCACATCGATACCTTCCCTTGAAATAATGTGGCCAAGGAATGAGACCTCCTTAAGCCAGAATTCACACTTGTTAAGCTTCGCTTAGAGTTGGTGTTCTCTTAATGTGTGCAAAGCTATCCTTAAGTATTATTCATGTTCCTCCTTGGTCTTGGAATATATTAGAATATCATCTATGAAGACAACCATGAATTGGTCGAGATAAGGCCTAAAAATATTGTTCATGAGTTGCATGAAAGCTGTAGGGGCATTGGTTAACCCGAACGGCATCACCACGAACTCATAGTGTCCATATCTGCTCCGGAAAGTAGTCTTGTAAATGTCTTCATCCTTGATCCTTAGTTGATGGTAACCAGACATGAGGTCTATCTTTGAGAAATATTCTGCTCTGGAGATTTGATCAAATAGCTCATCGATATGCGATAGTGGATACTTATTCTTGATTGTGAGTTGATTTAACTGCCGGTAGTCGATGCGTAGCCTGAGAGATCCATCCTTCTTCCTGACGAATAAGACCAGCACACCCCAAGGGGATGTGCTGGGTCGAATGAAGCCTTTCTCCAACAATTCCTGAAGTTGCTTTTTCTACACCTTAAGCTCCGTGGGGGACATCCTGTAAGGAGATTTTGAAACAGGTGCTGATCCAGGGATAAGTTCAATGGAGAAGTCTTTCGGGTAGTAAACCGCGTAATTCGGATGGAAAGACATCAGGATAGTCTCTCACAATAGGTATTTCATCAAGGATAATTTCTTTGGACTCAGTAATGACTACGGAAGCAAGAAAAGCCTCACAGCCTTGTGAGATAAGTTTGCAAGTGTGAAGTGAAGAAATGAGAGCAGGATGCTTCCTATATTTGATGCCAAGGATAGAAAATCATGGAAGAGCTGATTTTTGAAATGAAATTCTTCTATTACGACAATTGATATCAACATAATGGTCACATAACCAATCTACACCTAGGATGGCGCTGTAGCCTTCCATATCAAGGCATACGAGGTTCGCGGGGAGATTATGGCCTTCTATGGTTACCTCACTATTTGGGTAGTGGGTTGTAAGTTTAGTTCCAGGACCTAAGGGTGTTGTTATAGCTAGGTCCGAAGGTAGAGGAACAGGTGAGACTGGCAAAGTTTTTGTAAAAGTAGTAGATATAAAGGAATGAGAAGCACCAGCATCAAATAACACGAAGGTAGGATGTGAGTAAATTTGAACGGTACCTTCCATTTACCCATCATCCTTGGGTGCTTCCTCACCCAGCATGGCATTTAGACGAGACTGCCGCCTACATCCACCATTAGAAGGTTGATCTTTCATGAGGGGGCAATCGGACATGCGATGCTCCCGGCTTCCACGTCGTAGACAAGCGCCAAGACGCTTCTAGCACTCTTCGGCCGAATGATCGGCCTACATACAGATTTTATTTGGGTTGGCCACAGAAGACAAGTTTGTTAAATGCGTTATCCTCTACAAGAATGTAATTTTTATGAATTTTTATAAAATGGTTGAAATCTAACTCATTCTATTTATTAAGGAATTATTCTAATTAATTTCAAATAAATTTTGAATTACTAATTAATTTCTCAAAAAATCGGGGTATTACATGTTCCTTGAGAGTCAAGAAACTCTCCTCATAGTCTTTCGACCATACAAAAGGATTCTCCTTTCTTGTGAGCCTAGTCAAAGGGACGGCGATTTTTGAAAAATCTTTGATGAATCGTCGATAATAGCTAGCCTGACCAAGAAAACTTCTAATTTTGAATACCGTTGTCGGTCAGCTCCAATTCTTGACAGCTTCAACCTTAGAAGGATCTACATCGATACCTTCCCTTGAAATAATGTGGCCAAGGAATGACACCTTCTTAAGCCAGAATTCACACTTGTTAAGCTTCGCTTAGAGTTGGTGTTCTCTTAATGTGTGCAAAGCTATCCTTAAGTATTATTCATGTTCCTCCTTGGTCTTGGAATATATTAGAATATCATCTATGAAGACAACCATGAATTGGTCAAGATAAGGCCTAAAAATATTGTTCATGAGTTGCATGAAAGCTGTAGGGGCATTGGTTAACCCGAACGGCATCACCACGAACTCAGTGTCCATATCTGCTCCGGAAAGTAGTCTTGTAAATGTCTTCATCCTTGATCCTTAGTTGATGGTAACCAGACATGAGGTCGATCTTTGAGAAATATTCTGCTCTGGCGATTTGATCAAATAGCTCATCGATATGCGATAGTGGATATTTATTCTTGATTGTGAGTTGATTTAACTGCCGGTAGTCGATGCATAGCCTGAGAGATCCATCCTTCTTCCTGACGAATAAGACCAGCGCACCCCAAGGGGATGTGCTGGGTCGAATGAAGCCTTTCTCCAACAATTCTTGAAGTTGCTTTTTCTGCACCTTAAGCTCCGTGGGGGACATCCTGTAAGGAGATTTTGAAACAGGTGCTGATCCAGGGATAAGTTCAATGGAGAAGTCTTTCGGGTAGTAAACCGCATAATTCGGATGGAAAGACATCAGGATAGTCTCTCACAATAGGTATTTCATCAAGGATAATTTCCTTGACTCAGTAATGACTACGGAAGCAAGAAAAGCCTCACAGCCTTGTGAGATAAGTTTGCAAGCGTGAAGTGAAGAAATGAGAGCAGGATGCTTCCTATATTTGATGCCAAGGATAGAAAATCGTGGAAGAGTATATTTTTGAAATGAAATTCTTCTATTACGACAATTGATATCAACATAATGGTCATATAACCAATCTACACCTAGGATGGCGCTGTAGCCTTCCATATCAAGGCATACGAGGTTCGCGGGGAGATTATGGCCTTCTATGGTTACCTCACTATTTGGGTAGTGGGTTGTAAGTTTAGTTCCAGGACCTAAGGGTGTTGTTATAGCTAGGTCCGAAGGTAGAGGAACAGGTGAGACTGGCAAAGTTTTTGTAAAAGTAGTAGATATAAAGGAATGAGAAGCACCAGCATCAAATAACACGAAGGTAGGATGTGAGTAAATTTGAACGGTACCTTCCATTAACCCATCATCCTTGGGTGCTTCCTCACCCAGCACGGCATTTAGACGAGACTCCCGCCTACATCCACCATTAGAAGGTTGATCTTTCATGAGGGGGCAATCGGGCATGCGATGCTCCCGGCTTCCACATCGTACGTATACAAGCGCCAAGACGCTTCCAGCACTCTTCGGCTGAATGATCGAACTTCTCGTAAAATGTGCAAGTCGTCATGACTTACTTTCCCTCCTCTTTGACCTTCTTATTCTTGTTGTTGTTGTTGTTGTTGCCATTCATGTAATGGGACCTCTTCTTGCTATCACGGGATTTGTAGGACCCTGTGATACTGAATCTTTCTCCTTTTCATCTCTTCTTTTCATACTTGCGGCTAGAGTCTTCACCCTTACCCTTGTATTTCTCGACATTCTCCAAGGTCCTTTCACATACGTGAGCTCGATGGACCATCTCGGTATAAGTCTGAATGTTTTAAGGGCCAAGTTGTTTGAAAAAGATGGGCCTCAATCCGTCCATGAAGCGATTGGCTTTGAGGAGTTCCGTAGCCACAAGGTGTGGAGCATAAGGTGCCAGGCGATAAAATTGTAGCTCATATTCCGCTACGGACATCATTCCTTGCCTAAGGGAGGCGAATTCTGCAGCCTTCTGCTCGCGTACTTGCTCCGAGAAATATTTCTCTCGGAAGAGTTCAAGAAACTCCTCCCAAGTAATTTGAGCATTTTGTAGATAAGCAGCGGTGGCCTTCCACCACGTGCGCGCATCCTTATTAAGTTGGAACGTGGCCAATAGGATCTTCTCCTAGTCCGAGCTTTGCATAACATTGAATATGCGATACATTTTGTCAATCCAGTTCTCTGCTTCATCCGAGTTGGAGGATCTCGAGAACCGCAGAGGGTTCATGGTCCGAAAGTTGCGATGTAGATCACCAGCACCTGCCCGCGTGCGAGCTTGAGCCACCGTTTGGAGGGCCTGGGTGAGACCCACAACCGTTTGTTGCATAGCTTCCCAGTTCACACGGTTGGTAGCCATTTTTCGAATGAGGTGCCTGAGAAAATAAACAATTAGTTGTTTCCTTGAAATTTAGGAAGATTAACCTAAAGGTAAATTTCTCTAGATAACTATCGCATCCCGGGGTCTACCCACTCTCACATGGGTTTGGAAATTTCTTTCCTAGTTCATAGGTGTGGGTCCTTAATCCTTGGACTTAGCCTATGACTTGACATTTTCCTGGGACTTACTTAAGCCTAGGCTCTGATACCACTTTAACTGTCACACCCCGAGATATGCAGCAGAATTAAGTCAGGAACGTGAACAGCCGGCAAATAAAGCCTCAAGCGAGAATGACAATCAGAGCACTATAACACATCCACATAAAAGAGGAATGCGCAAGATAATATACGCAAACTTCAACTTTATTAAATAATAACCACAGTTTGCAAAAGACACTTAACTTGACTCTCTTTGACTTCTAGACTCAATAAAAAGAAAATTACATAACATGATCGACTTCACCGTCTATCATAGTGAAGGAACTTATTACAATATGACTCATGACTAGACTAACTATGGCTTCCCTCATCCATCAATCGCTCTTTCCCTCGGATCCGTCATTCGAGTAATCTGAATCCGACATACTAGAGTTTCCAGAAAAAGATTGGAAAGTAGGGAATGAACGCACTGGCCAGTAAGTATCTTCGTATCAACATGAAGACATAATTTAAGTAATTAACATTTTAGCTCTGGAAGGTAATATAAAGAAATAAAATGCGTTGAAACACATGAAATAAACCATAATAACAATAAGTAACAAGGTACGAACTATAGAGATGTGATGTATGAGAACATGATCAAGTAAGATTACAATATGGCCTTTCATTAACGAGAATATAATGAGAATGTATTTTTCATAACCTTAAAAAGCTATGCACTAGAAAGTCATGTATCAAGAAAGAATGTAATTTCATAAGATAGCCTCGTGAGAATTCGTGGATATTCGTGGATTTCACCCGTTTATAAAAAAAGTACTCACAGCACTATGCGACGCCAATAAGCATCATACCCCATGGTTTACAGCATGTTTCCAGCCATCTGCCGAGGGGGCTAGTGTGGAGCCCTTGGACACCGTCTGTGCCCGCCCTTGCATCTTCAAGTTATAAATCAAGCTATTTCCACAAGAAATATAAATGTTGCCAAGCAATGTAAAGTTCAACAATAGTCTTCATGATAACAAAAACTAAGGTATGAACGTGCCAAATACGAACATGTGAGTTCAAGAATGAATTAATGACAAGGTTATGCTATGGGAAGAATCTGGCAGCATAACGGTACATTCATTAATTTCCATAATTCATTAATAACTTATTGAATAAGATTTTTGGGTTCTAGATAATTAGTAGACCATCTAGCAATAGAATAGACACAACCCTTGGGTCAAACCCCGGGTTGGGTAGCATGCAGACAGAAAGCGATCGTGCTTGGACCGTTTTCTTGAAGTGGCGATCAAGTCCGGACCGCTATCAGACAGAGTCGACACTAGAAAAGAAAAGTGGTCAACGTAATGAATAATCTAGCAGAGGTGGTCACGCCGGGGCCACTACCTAGAGGTGGCAGTCGCCTGATGGTTGCTATCTGTACAGAGTGCAGAAAAATGCAGAAACTCAAGTGCTTTCTAGACCATTGGATTTTTAAGGTACAACCCGCTCGATGCCCTAGTGAGAATCCCAGGCTCGCAGAGACTTATGGAAGTCTTGAAACATGATCACCTAGTCCAACAGAAGGAATATCCCACGGAGAGGATCTCAAGTCCAAGAGAGTGTTCCTATCAAGTGCAAGTGAACTAATAGCAACGTACCGAGGTATGGGCTATATGTGAACTTAATAAAATGGAAAGAGATGAGAAAGGGAACGATCTACAACTCATAAGCCAATGTACATTCAACCATGAAAATTCCTTTAAATACAATACTATATGACTTTGGCAAGAAATTAACATAAGATTTAAAATAAGTTCCTAAAACATGATGAGACAGGAAACAGAACCTTGGAAATCATAATATAACCGTAAACATCTCCTAGTGAGACTCAAAGAAAATATAGCATGAAAGATAGTATAAACATGAACCAAAGAGGGGTGATCTAGCTACTATTTAGGGTGAACAGTAGTCATAAAGTAGGTAGCAGTCATCAGAAGGCCGCCTTATGTAGGTAGCGGTCAAGGGACGGCTGCCGTCTGATGGTAGCTGTCTCTGGACTGGCCGCTATCATCCTATCATCTGATAGAAACCTCAACGGTTTGCATGGGTTATTTCTAAGGCTAATAACGATAGAAAACACGTAAAACTGAAGTAGAAAGCATGATATCATGGATCTAATGCATGAGGGAGTAAGGTTCCTATCAAAGTTATTATCTTTTTTATTAACATGGCATGGACAGCATGCAGAGAGAACCAAGTTGCACAGTCATGGGAAAACATTAAATATACCTTGTATAGAACATGAACACGAACAAGGTTAGAGGGCTTTTGCTCCTAACACGTTGTTTATGCCATACATGAGATAACCTACCTCTGATTTGATCCTCGGACTTCGAATTTGTAACTGGAAGTACGTTCTCGTTCCTGCGCGTCCTACGTGGAACCAGCAACTTCCAGATCCTCTAACTCCTTAGCCTCTTGACCTCCTAACACAAAAGTTTGCAGAAGGTTAGAAGATACTAAAGGGAACAAAAACTTCTAAAGAACTAATGTGAAATACTAACACCTTACCTTCTAACCATGAGAGTCAAAATTAGGGTTCTCGTAGGTCGAATCTGGGCTCTATTTATAGGAAATGACCTAGGGCTGAGGGTTAGATCCAATTAGGAGTCCTATAGGGCATCCATCCGATCCCTTGAGAGTCCTAGATGAGTTCTCATGCCAGATCACTTCGATCCATGGCGATTGGGATGTTAAAAATCTTATTTTTCCTCGCCTCTATAGATCCCGTTTCCAAAAGAAGGTAGCGGTCATCGCTGGACCGCCTTCATCAGGTGGCGGTCTCGCGATAGACCGCCACTTGTCTGGGCGTCAAAATTTGAATTCTGTTCAAATTCTTCCTATAATTATCCCCTAATTATCCAATATAATTAGAAAATTATCTTAATTACGTTTCTAGGATTTGGGCTTGGGCCTAAAAGCCTTGGAATTAGGTTTATGGGCCTGTTTAAAGTGGGCTTATTTATTAGGTTAATAATTGGCCTTCAAATTAAATTACTTAACCCATAATTTATTAAATAGCCCAGTAAGCCTTTTAAATGCTTAATAATTTTATTTAATTCTGAAAACAATCCTAGAAAATTCCAAGTGTGTTACAATATTGATCAATCTTGTTGTTCCATGCTCGAGGGGCTTCTTTTAACCCATATAATGTCTTATATAGGTGATAAACTTTATCCCTGAGTCCTTTGATTTGATAGTCTTGTGGTTGCTCAATATATGTTTTTCTTTAAGACTGTCATTCAAAAATGCGGATTTGACATCAAGCTGAAATACTGACTATTTCAATTGTGCTGCCAATACTAAGACAACCCGTATGGTTTTTCTCCTTGCAACTAGCGCAAATGTCTCATTAAAGTCAATACTAGGTTGTTGAGAATGCCCCTTTGTTATGAGCCTTGTCTTATATTTATGAATGGAGTCATCCTCATTATGCTTAATCTTGTATATCCATTATAAACCAATAACTTCTTTATCTTTTGACTACTCAACTAGCTCCCATGTGTTTTTTTTAATAAAATCATCTATTTGGAGTGAAGAGAGAGTGCACCCCCTATCCAGAGGAAAGGAATGTGCTCACTCCACCTTCGGCCCAAATGGATGTAATTTTATTGCATAAAAATAATGAATGATGGTACATCAGGGGGCCGGCTTACCCCTGGGAGTACAAGATAATGAGAGAAAGTGAACCGTGGGTTATGTCACCACGGAGATTCTTCTATTCCTCCCCATGTCGGCCGAGCCCGACTTCATACCCTTTTGTCCAAGGGAGGAATCATACTTCCTACCTACGATCACCGTCCCACCCGCCACAATGCATGAAGGTGACCATCCCCAGCTACAAGACTTCTACACATGGGACCGTGACTTGTGGGAACCCACCACAAGGGGTCATACCTTCTTTGATCCCTTTGATCCCTTTGACCCATTCCCTAGTGGGCCCCTTGACCCACCATATATACTTCAATTCTTCGAGGGAGTCCACTACCACACCCCTTCCCTACGGGTCGGGTCTTCTACACCCACCAATCCCAATCTCGATACACCCACACCCGGCTCTTCTACACCCAGTTCTCCTAGCCCTCTCAAGTCTCCCAAATCCAAAGGGCTGTCCATGCATGACTGGGTCATACTAGGGCGTCTAGGTGTTCACCATTCCGCCAACCACCAGTTACGTCAAATGCATGCATGGCACATATTCGGGTGTCCTGGTCCACCGTCGCCTATGCGTAGGTCGGACTAACATTAGATTTGTTTAGGGTCTTTTTGAGTCATTGTTTCGTTTGTCCGTTGTGTGTCTGTGCATACATCGAGTCGAGTCGGTCTTTTGTACGCTCGCGGTGTTAGTCCCTTTCGAGTTTGAGACTTGTCGGACTTTGAGATCGGTTCTACTTCATATCGGATCTAGTCACATAAGGGACAAGCGGTGATTCCTAGAGAGTCTTCGAGCCGCCTTCCCTTCTTTTGAGAGTGACCCCACCCCGGAGTGTCCACCTCTAGTCTCTTCCCCAGCAACGTGTGCATATCGAATCTATACGGGATGAGCAGGTGTCGATTACTTGGAGTGGAGTGTACTCCGTGCTTCCGGGTACGATGACGGATCCGTCGGCGTCACGAGCAGCCGCACCCCTTACTCGACGGGGTCGAGTTCTTCCCACCCGAGGAGAATTGATGGGAACCTACACCGGGCACTAACTTTTATTTTTACATTTGTGTCCTTTAGTTTATTTTTATATCCTTGGGAAAGTATGTTTACAATTGTAAGGCTTTATAAGCCAATGTGTCATTCCCTAGGATTGTTTAGGTTTTTGTGTAAAATGTCAGTAGGTCCAGCAAGGGGGCCTTCACCCCTTCCCCATTGGTCCACCTAAGCCATGTGGGGTTGGTCAACCATCCTAGGTGGCTTCTAGATGGTTTGACATTCAATTAGACACATGGGGGGACAATTGGACTAAAAAGTCCAAGATACCACCTACCATGGCCTCTTGGTCAAGGGGGCGCCCCCCTCCCTTTAGCATTTTATTTTTTTCAAAAATACATTGATTAGAACGAATTAGTTCTATCCCTTATGTACCCCCTCCTAACCCTAGATCTAAGGGTAGTTACGGTCTTTTTTACTTTTCTATAAATACCATGTATTTCCATTTTATGTAGAATTAATGAGAAAAAATTGTGGCATTTGATCCAAGGAAGGGTGCGCCCCTCTCCCTCTCTCCCTGGTTCTTCTCCTTCCTCCAGCCCTCCAGGGTGTGAAACCCATTCTCCGTAGCCCCTCTGAGTTCCACTTCTGCCGCCATCGCACCGCCGTCGCGCCGCCGCCACCATCGTCGGAGTTCTATCTCCATCAGGATAGAACCTCTTCTCCAAAATTTTATCTTGTGTTATTGTTGTCTGTTTGAGCCCTGATTTTGAGGGTTTGTTCTGTCCATTTCTTTTAACCTCCAGTTCAAATTTCGTTTCATTTGGACGTCATTTGGTATTTTTCCCACATTTATTTTTCTTCCCCCTGTAATTTGCCATTCTGTAGATCTACAGGATAGAGTCACCTTGTTGTATTTTTCCCACCCACTTATAACTTTCCAAAAAGATCACAAAAATTCTCAGGTGTTCCTCACGTCCTACCCTATCTCCCATAATTTTTGTTGACCCTGAAAAAATCATTTACCCCTCGGTCAAAGGTCAGTCTCAGGAAAAACACAGTCTGCCCTGTGTGCCTGTCAGTCCGGGTCAGAAAACAAACACAGTGTTACAGTCCTTCTCATCTTCAATCCATTCTGTAGATGGAGCTGTGAAAAATATATGTTGTAGTTCTATGAGTACTCTTTCCAACTGTACCAGTCACGCCTCGATCGGCCTCCGGATATGAGCACCATAATTCTTGTCGCCGAGGCGTGCAATTCTATTCCCTGTGCAGATCAGAAAAATCAGTCCGAGAATAATTCGTGCAAAAATAGCAAAAGTCAACTTCTGGAACCGCCACTTCAGGTAGTCGATCAAGGATATCCCGCCATCGTCCCAGCCAAGCGGCGCCTTCAGAAGACCTCAGGAGGGTGACGTTCCTTTGGAAACCGCGCCTTGCTGTCCTGCGAGTCAGAACCGAGTCGGCGCAGGACCGAGTCGGACCAGTAGGCCGAGTTCGTGCCGAGCGCACCTCCAGATTGCTGCCCGTCAACCCAGGGTCGGTCCTCTCGGGCCCCATTTGTAGCCCTTTACCTCCCTGCGTGGAGTGGGTAATAAAATTCACTGTTGTAATTAAGTTTTTACCATTGTACCGGGAGTTACTGTAACTGGCCGGGGTCGTCTTCCCCACGCCGGAGCGTGGAGATAAACTCGCCCTCTCTCTTTATCGCATTTTACTTACCTCGTATATTTTTGAATGCCGCTGCGAGTGTTAGGTTTCTAGCCCAATCATACTTTATCACCGCTGCGAGAGTGAGTGAGTGTACCGTCCCGTGACTCGATCCGAGTTCACGCGGAAAGGCCGATACCCGAGACTCACAGCCGGTTTCTCAACCGCGCCCGGTCCCACGTCTTCCCTCGCTTAGGGACGATCGCGAGCTAGAGTCTCAGGTCGCGTGTCCGTCCCGCATCACACATACCTTAAATTGTTCCTAGTTGGAGGGTAATCACTCGAGGACTTTGATTACCTATTAAACTAGTACACATGATGTATGGGTGAGCAGTCTCATGGTCACTGGTGCGGGGCACCGATACATATGTGTAGGTGTACGTTCTTGGAGGATGTACACTGAACTGATCCACTATTGGATCTTCAGATGGTTAATTATACCTAATGTCAACTGAAGATCCAATTGTCTCAGTAGCATCATTGGTCCTTTGACCTGAGACATTATTTGGATCTTACTCGAGGACTGGAATGGTTTAATGAGTGGGATAAGTGACTTTAACCACAAGTCATGAATTGCCAAGTCATTAACCATTTCAAGATACGTGTGAAGATCATCAATTGTAAAGAGGGGATAGCTCACTGTCGGGTATATATCAGACAGTTAATGGGTCATGACACTAACACTCCGTTAAATCTCTGGCCAGGGTCGTGTGAGTTCGTTTAGAACGGACATCATACACTTTAAGGAGGTCATGGTCGAATGGCACGATCATGGGGGTTTGACAGTTACCGTACCCTCGATCGAACCAGACTCATAGAAGGAGCGAGGGATTATAGCGATGCGATAACTGTAGACTTACAGGTACCAGACAGGGTGGTTTGAACCCGACGTCCTCTAGGATCACGCGGATTTACTTGACCTAACGTGATCAAAGGTTCAGAATAAATTAAACTATTATTCAGCTCTGGTAGAAGCGAATAATAAGTTTAATTTACTTCTAATTGGGAATTAGAAGTTAATGGGCCTTAAACTAGAGTGACTATGGGCCTAGAGGATCACACACAATGGGTTCTCGGGTGACGGGATATTATTGTACAGAGGTATATATTAAAAGCCTTCAATTCTTTTTAGAAAGGAATATAAGATGTGCTTAATATATATGTACAATAGTATGAAAGGATACATATGTAATATTAGTTCTTAGGAGCTCTTTTAGAAAGAGCCCAACCATTATATATATGCATCCTACGTAGGAAGCCTTCTTCTTCTCTTCTTTAGCCAAGCATTATAAGGAAAGAAAAAAAAGTTCTCTCCTCCCCTCTCCTCCCTCTTGCTCTCTCTCTCTCTCCCTAGTAGCTCTCTCTCTCTCTTTTAAGGGGGAAAGCTCAGGGAAGAAGAATAGTGTTTGGAGGATCCGCGGCTTGTGTGCGTGAAGGAAGGACGGCAGGATACCGTCACCGCGCGAGGATCTGTGTGGATCAGCTCTAGAGGCCGTACATCTATGCGGCTCTGTGTTCGCGGAAATCGGCATCGAGCGCTGCGGACAGCGTCATTCTGCGCAAGGTAAAGATCTACAACCCGCAGTTAGGGGTTGGGAGTAATTATTGCATCGATTAGAGCACGGTTTTAGGATTCCACAAAGCCTGGGTTCGGGTTAAAAATTTTATTATCAGCTACATTACTCGGACCGGGACGTACGAATCCTTATAGTGGTATCAAAGCCAGGTTGCGCTCTAATCGATGCAATTTCTCGGCATAGAACCATGTTTAGGGGCAACCTTCATGATCTTCAATTATTAAAATTGGAACGGGGTGCTGGGCATCCTTGTTCGTGACTGTCTATGGGAAGGGGATGCTGGGCATCTTCTTTTATCCTTAGATAAAAAAAAAACAAAGGGTGAAGCTTGTTTAAAAAAAAAAGGGGGGGGGGGGCAGCCCGCGGGCGCGCAGGGCGCAGCGTCGTTGCGTGGCGGGCGTCGCCAGCTGGCACCCTCACGCGAGCGTGCTCGCTAACGCAGTTTTGACCGTGGAATTTTTTTATTATTTTTTAAATAATGCTTCTTTTAATTTATTGGACCTTTAATACATATATATACATATATGCACATTAAATTAATCTATTTTTATCTCAAATATTAATTATCTTTTCTCAATGAAAAAATTCAAATCTTAAATGATATTTAACTTTTGAATTTAATGAGTTAATATAATTATCACTTTATTTGAGATAATAGTGTAATAATTGAAGATGGTCATGAGAAATTCAATATTTTGCATTTTTAATTACTAGATAATTGTTAAATTCAATTTTTGAATTTTATTGAAGATAATTATAGAAAATTTAAATTTTTGAATTTTTAATTATTAGCTAATTATTAAATTCAAATTTTAAATTTTAGAAAAATAATAATTGAGGATAAATACATTATTTAAATTTACTTTCAAATGAAATTATTCGATAATTAGTTTGAAGTTAAATTTGAATAATTAACTTATTTAAATTTATTTTTAAATTTGATTATTGGATAATTAAATTTAAATTTTAATTTTAAATAATTATCTCAATTATATGTATTATTTGAATCAGATTCAAATATGTATGCCCCGGCGATAAATGATGGTTCTATGTATGCTTTGCTTTATGTTACGTTGAATTGGCTTGTTTATATGTGTTTAATTTTAGTTAATCCAACTTGGATTTTTAAAATTAAATAAAGCCAGCATGTTTTTGTTTGCACATCCCACTTTTCAATCCAAATATAAGGATTATTTTCACAAATAACCTCTGATTGATCTGAAATGTGTGGGTTGGCAAGTGATCATGGGCATAGCTAATGTAATTATTTGGGGTCTGCGAGCCTCCTTTCTCTCTCTATTGAAATTCCTATGTACTTCTATCTCCCTTCACAGTTGTACTCGCCCTGAGGGCTTCTGGAATTTTATTGACATGTAATTTAAATTTTACAGGCCTACATGCCGAGTAAAAGTTGTAATTCATGCGATGTTGGAGTATGAAAGCGTGGAGCACACCCGACGAAGACGATTCAGCTGCTTCGAAAGCGAGCTGAATGTCTTAGTAGCATTAGGACTAGTGTCCATGATCACTTGCGGTTTAATTTGTGCATTGGATGCATTTACTTTGTGTAAACTACTAGGTACGGTAAATATATTGGATATATTTATATTACCACTTATGGTGAGATCAAGATAAAAATAAATTCCCTCGCAATTTAATTTTAGATCTGGTAAGCGTGGCTCTAGGAGTCGTCGTGGCCCTCCATCATTATTGGGTGAATGAATGTCTTCATCTCATAGATTTGTTCTGCTTTCCACAAGGTCTATGAGTTTGGGGGCAAGATGCAACCCCAAGGCTAGGCCTCAATGGGGTGAGGAATTGAACTTGACCTTGTTGTGCTTTCTACAAGGGTCAGGTGATGAACTCATTACTATGTAGTAATGGTGATTAGATCTAACTGAGAGTATCCTTTGTTGTGCTTTCCACAAGGGAATGACTTCTCGGGGGTCGAAATCGGATATTGCATTAGATGCAAGTGCTTGTTGAGTGCCTTTGAGATGGTGTATGGCTTGTTGTGCTTTCCACAAGGTCATACATCAGTCTCGTTGGGATTTCGACCCACTAGGTTGATCTCATTGATCTCCCGTTCTATATACTGAGGGTTATATAGTTCGATCGAAAAATAGTGGGACTAACTAAGATAGAAAATCACATCTAAGTTAGAATTTGAACATGTGCTAAGTTATCTTTTATTTCTTATCAAGATTATAATGTCATCGTCCAATCCCCTCCGTGACATCTTGGATGCCAATAGAGTGACTGGGTCGAATTTCTCGAATTGGCTGCGTAATTTACGCATAGTCCTCACCGCCGAAAAAAATAGTCTACGTGTTGGAGACGATTCATTCTGAGCCAGCTCCTGATGTCGACGAGGGTGATTTAATGACTTATGCCAAATGGTCAGAAGACTCTTCCCTTGCCCAATGTTACATGCTGGCCTCTATGGCTCCTAAGCTGTAGAGGCAATTTGAAAAGAATGATTGTAGAAGCATACTTCATAACCTACGCTAGCTCTTCGGGGAGCATGGTAGGATTGAGAGGTATGATATGTCCAAGAAACTTTTCAAGACACGGATGTCAGAGGGTGCTTCAGTGCAGGCTCATGTACTAAAATTGATGGAGTGGATTGAGAGACTCAATGCACTAGGGTTCATGATGGGGACATCTCCGACCACTCCACATTTTTGGGGTTCCTGATGATCGCCAGCAGTGCTACATCTTGTTTGCCACTTTATTCTGAGTCATATAATGTATCTTTCATTTTCTTATTATGTAATTTTCCTTTTATTTGAGTCAAGTCCCTAGGTTAATTGGCATTAGAGTGGTTAATGAGTCAGTTGGGCCCAATTAAGTGGGCTAGGCCCATGGGCGCCGCCTTCCCCCCTTGGTTTATTGTCATTAGTCTAAAACTCAGGGTCTTATGTTAAATTGTGGGATTCCTATAAATAGGACCCCAATCCCTCCATTTGGAGCTAATGAATTATGGAGAAAAGAATTTATCCACAAGAGTTGTGCCTCCTTCTCTCTCTAGCTCTCTCTCTCCATATATCTCTCTCTCTCTAAAGGGGGCGAACCCCTCTCTCTCTCTTCCTCTCTCTCTCCAAATTTCAAACCCCTCTCTCTCCTCTCCTTGCCACCTCATCCCCCCCCAACCTTTCATCTCCCCAAGACCCCTTAACTCCCCTTTACTCCCACCACTTCCCAAGCAACCTTTCCCCTTCCCCATACAACCTTTCACCTTCCCAAGGGGGAATCCCTTCTCCCAAGCACCCCTTCCCCTCCCCAAGGCAACCCTTCCCATTCTCTAGGCCACCATTAACCCTTCTATTAACCCTCCACTCAAATCAAAGAGAAGCCCTCCCCATTCCCCCAAGCCATTTGCGCCCACCACCTCCCCCTAGGCCACTTGCGCACCCACCCCTCTCTCCCTGCTAGCTCCTCTCCTACCTTCCTCCCTCACCACCCCTTCCCACCTCCCAACCCTTCCCCACCACCAAAACATCCATATCCCCTACCCCTCCACCGAAGAAACCACCCCCCTCAACCATTCTCTCTTCAAATCAGTGTGCAGCTGAAGACCTGCAGATCGACAGCCTGTTTCAGCGCCACCCTCAACCACATCTCAGAGCTCCTGGGGGTGTGGCCTACATTGACGGAAACCTCTTCTGGTCATCTTCGCAGGCGAGGTGGTTTCGCCTCAATCCGAGGTCGGAGCTGCCCAGGAGAGCCGTCCTTCGTCAACTGCGCAGAACCAGTCCGGCCTACAACCAGAAGCGACTTGCAGAAGTTCCTGCGACCACACCGGTGCTCCCCTTGGCGCAACACTTGACTGGGGTGAAGATCCACCTGTCCTCTGTCTAACGCAGCCAGCGGGGCCTCATTCAGAGCTCGGAGCTAATTGTACTGATTTTTCTACCACCGGGACGCTGTTCAGGCCAGCCAGGGTCTGCCCCGATACCTTCCCACTTCTCGAACTACTGCTCTCGGCCCTGACCTTCTCCGGTGCCGTAATTTCTTGTTTCTCGAAGAAGACTCGTCCACGGTTGTGCTCGTCTTGGTCCCGTATCGTTTGGACTCCAGGAGCGGTCGTGACACCCGAATCTTTCGGCTACTCCACCCTGGGATCAGACTGAGTCAGAGCGCAGGGACCCTGTTCCAGAGATCGCCCCAGCCGGTGACGACATCAGAACCACCTACAGAAATTTACAGACGTGCCAGGGTCTATCAGCGACGTTTCGGCGCCAGTTTCGTTGGATTCTGAGTTTGGAGGAAGCCGTGGCAGAGTCTACATCAGCGCCCTACCCGATCATTTCAGGACTGGGCAGACCGACCGGCACTAGCTAGTTCACAACCCCAGCCCACTTGGCCGGCTTAACTCCCCTCCCTGTGTGGAGGTAGTGTTTGTTTGTAACTAAATTTCCCTTTCCCTGGTCCAACCCCCCTGCGTTGGGAGTAGTCCATGTAATATTTGAACAGGGGAAGCTACACCGACGCAGTGTGCGGGGAACCTACACTCTCCCGCTCACCCTCGTCTCCGACCGAGATCGGTGTCTTCACACCGATCAGGTGAGCTTTGGACCACTCTCCTCTGCTGGTTTCTTACCTTTGCTTAGTTTAGTATTATCTCTAGTTGCGCCGTCGGCAGTGAGAGAGAGCTCGTTCCAATTTTCCATCAATTCGAGTGCCACCGCGGGTGAGTTGTGAGGGAGACACTACATCCCACGCCCTCGGCGTGCCGACCGCCCTTGAAGTTGGGCATCCCTATCCCATTGGGGTCCATCCCCAGCCAGCCATATCCTTGGAACCCCAAGGTCCAACTTCGACCCTCACCATCATCGCCGGTCCGCCTACGGGCCCGGGTGCGCGCATCGCGGGTGAACCCGCTTGTGAGATATCACCGTTCGGCCCGGTTGCTTGCAAATTCAGGTCCAAGGGGTTTGTGTCACATCAGTTCAAGTTGGATCTTGAATTGTGCATTGATCTTATTCTCCAGTCATTGCTCGATTCCTTTTCTCCTTTTATCATAAACTTCAATATGAATAGAATTGAAGCAACTCTCCCGGAGCTGCTCAACATGTTGAAAAGTGCTGAAGGGACGATGCAGAAAGATAAATTATCTTTTGTAATGATTGTTGGCTGGGCCAATAAGAAAAGAAAGGCCACCCAGACATCCACCAAAGGTGACAAAGGGAAGGGAAAGAAGAAGGCCAAGGGTAAGGAAATCGCCAAAATTGACAAAGGAAAGGGCAAGAAGAATGAAAAAGAAGACAAGTGTTTTCGATGCAGGGAAATAGGGCATTGGAAAAGGAATTGAAAGGCAATTCTAAATGAAGGTATTTTTGTCATAGACCTTAATTTGTCATATATAAATTCACATCATGGGTATTATATACTGGATGTGCATCTCATATCTATAACCCTTTATAGGTGCTGACAAATAGAAGGCAGCAGGGCAAAAAGGAGATTGAGCTGAGGATGGGCAATGGAGCTTTAGTTGCTGCCAAAGCTGTCTGGACTACACATCTCAGTTTACCTTCAGGAGTCATTCTGGAGCTGAATGACTGTTATTATGTTCTTAATATTATTAAGAACATTATTTCAATCTCTAGCTTGTATAACACTGGATATACATTGGATTTTAATAGCACTGGGTGCTCTATAATGAATAATGATTTGGTGATAGCCAATGGTTCATTAGTCAATGGTCTTTATGTATTAGATACATGTTCTAATGTTATGCAGGTTTCCAATGCCAATGAAGTGAATTCTGCATATCTCTGGCATTGCAGGCTTAGTCATATAGGTGAAAAGAGAGTCTCTCACCTACACTCAAATGGGTATTTGAATTCATTCGAATACAAGCCATTTGATACTTGTGAGTCGTGTCTCATGGGGAAGATGATCAAGGCTCCCTTTAGTGGATATGGTGAGAGGGATGCTAACCTTCTCGAGCTCATACACTCGGATGTGTGTGGACCCATGTCCATAGAAGCAAAAGGGGGCCACCTCTATTTCATCTCTTTTATTGATGACATCTCGAGATATGGTTATGTGTATTTAATGAGACATAAATCGCAAACCTTCGAGAAGTTTAAGGAATACAAGAATGAAGTAGAGAAACAGATTGGCAAGAGTATTGAGGCTCTTCGATCAGATCGAGGAGGAGAATACCTTAGCCATGAATTCACTTCTTATCTTAAGGACAATGGAATTGTTTCTCAGTGGACTTCACCGTATACACCACAGCATAATGGTGTATCCGAGAGGAGAAACAGGACCTTGTTAGACATGGTCCGATCCATGATGTCCATGTTAGGACTACTCTTATCTCCTTGGGGCTATGCCTTAGAGACTGCATCCTATTTACTAAATAGGATCTCAAGTAAATATGTTCCTTCTATACCATATGAGATATGGAAGGGCAGGAAACCAAAGTTTAATCAGATTAAAATTTGGGGGTGTCCTACCCATGTGAAGAGGAACGATTGTGATAAACTTGAATCTAGAACCGATAAGTGTAGGTTCATGGGATATACAAAGGAGACTTTTGGATATTATTTCTATCACCCTTATGTGCAAAGGGTATGTTGGCCCAGACTAGATGGCGGACAAGAAGGGGGGTTGAATTGTCCCATTTGCCTAGATGGCAGATTTTAAAAATAATCTAAACTGATCACGGTGGAATTAAAATTAACTGTGTTAATTAGCATAAACTCAAGTGAGATTAGAAGAATCCTCTCAATCTTTCCTATCTCACACGGATATGCAATGCAAAGAACGAGTTAACTATGCCCAAATACAAATAGCAGAGGTAGCAGTGTGTAGTGGAGCAGTGAATAAAAATCTATAAATTTACCTGTGAATGGAGATAGGAGAAATGGACAATCGCACAGAAAAACCACATGCAACACGGAGATTTTTAGGTGGTTCGGGACCACGACGGGCTCCCTACGTCCACCCCTCACCCAACCGGGTGAGGCTTCACTACACGCTACTTTTGTAGCAACACGGGGATGAACCCCAACCATACACACATGCTGCTTCCGCAGTAATATCCACACACGGGGAAAATCCCCAACACGCTGCCACCGCAGCACACACCCACACATAGAATCGGGGAACACACCCCGGACACTCAAACCACAGGTAGTTGTAACACGCCAAAATTGATACTATGCTGATCAAAACTCATGTCACCATGTTAACGCCCCAAAGTGCACTTCAATATTTCCATAATACGAAGTTTTTCTATTTTTGTGTGATTTTATGTGTTTTTTCTAATTATTTTGGAATTCACGACTTGAAGTAAGGCATGTTTTAAATAACGGATTGTTCCTGGGCGCGTTTTAAAGAAAGGATGACTGATCCAAGAGGCGTCAGTTTTTGGAATTTAACGAATTTCATTCAAATTGGAAAAATAAGAATTAACGTCCCTCTCTGGGTCGTGTTTTTAATTAACGCCTTTCCCTCAGGCGTCGCTTCATCATTTTCAAATAAGGAAGGTGTTTCTTACTAAAATTAAATCCATTAATTGACGCCTTTATGCCAGTCGTTATTTTAATTAACGCCCTGACCCAGGTCGTCAATTTCAGATAACGCCTTTATGTGGGTCGTCTCTTTCCCTTCCGTGTCCTGATTGAACGAAACTTTCCTGGAAAGTTGCCTGCTCTGTTTGATCATCTTGTTGGATTAGGTAACTAGAGACCTTGCCGTGGATGGCTATTGCCAATTCTTATCCCATTAGATCTGTGTTTTCCGCCCTATAAATGCATCCCTGGGTCGAGTTCGCAAAAGGTTGGCTGAAGGGAGAAGAAAAAAGGGATTAGTAATAGCAGAAACAGGTTTTCTCCACGCATAGAAGCTTTCCACTCTCCTCTTTCCTTGCGCATCCTTTGCTCCTGCGGTGGTTTCTTCTTCCTATTGCGTCAGCCGAATTAATTGGTTTCTCCCTTTACTGTTGTCAGAAACAGCAGGGAATTCTTTGCTCAGTTTACTGTTTCATCATTGTTTATCATAATTCTTTTGCATTAGCTTTGCATCACATCTCCTTCCTTCCCTAATTCTCTTAGGGGTTTTTAAAAGAACCGAAAGGTGCACACTTTATGCTCATATTCCATTATATCATTTTATCTTTGGATTGATACTACAAACACTTGGCTAATCCCTTTTATCTTGTTTGTTTGTGATTTGTTTAAGGGTAATCAAGAAGAAAAACCCCCTTCATCGGCCGGCCGGTAGAAGGAGGAGGAGGAAATCTACAATCATCCCGCATCATTGTTTTCATCAGGTATCCGCGATCAATCTCCCTTCTTTTTGAGGTAACCCCTCTGGCGATCACCCTCCATATAGCAATCTCTTGCTCCCCTTTTTATTTAGTTTTTTTTCTATCTTCTATCCTTTTATGTCGGACAGATGATCATCTTTTTAGGTGTTCACAAATTGGCGATCACGGTGGGACAACCACTATTTTTCTTTTGATTACCCCTCTCCTATTGGCACCCACGTGTGCCCTTTCCTATTGGCACCCACGTGTGCCCTTTCCCTTTGGCACCCGCGCGTGCCCCTCTCTTTGGTACCCACGGTACCCCTCCATTGTGCCCCACGTGGCACCCTCCTTTGTGCCCCACGGGCACCTTCCATCGTGCACACTGCACACTCCCATCGGGATTAGCCAGTCTGTGAGCATCTTTTATTCTCTGAATTAACGCCTTCCATCAAGGCACCTCTCTTATTTAACGCCTTCATTCAAGGCGTCTTTTCGTTATTTAACGCCTGCTGCAGAGGCGCTTTTTAGCATATCTCTGGTTCATTTTATTTCTCCTTGCGAATTCACGCCCTTTGGTCTGGGCGTCCTATCTTTGTGCAGCGCCGTATCGCAAGGCGTGTTTTAGGTGAGCTTGTGCACCATTTACTTATTTTTTTGACGCCCTCTTCCTGAGGCGTCCCTTTCATAATTAGCGCCTCACATCAAGGCGCGTCTTCTGGACTATCTGTCACTTTGCAGTAATTCACGGCAGGCCCACTGTCATTTTTTTTGCTGGTAGCGACTGTTGTCAAGTCGCCCTTTTTCTGTGTGTTTACAGAAACATGCTTGCTCTGCTCATTCATGCTGGATTGATGCACATGTTTATCATCTGATTATGTCTGATTGATTTGACTATATTACCCTGCATTTTGTGGCACTTGGTTGAGAGACCTCCTCTCTCTACACTAGGATTCCACACACCCTTCTTGGAATTGGAATAACCCTCCATTGAGTATTCCGTCACTTTGGACCGAAAATTCCTTTTCCAAGACCTCCGTAAGTCTCCGCACCCGTGGATTTCCTCACGGACGCCGGGCTGGTTGTACCTTGAAGTACCCGGAGTTTAGACAACCTATCATTGGTAAGGAGAGAGAAAGAACCTAGTTAACCCGGAGATCACACTCAAATTCATAACTAGGGTTCACATTGCAAAAGGGAGTGGATTGATCTTCAATTTAATTCACCCTAACCTCAAACTTAAATCTAAAAGCTTTGCGCTCATCACAACTTGTTTGCATAAATTTGATTGAATTGAGTGGTTATTGTGGTTATAATTCCTTCAAGTTAAACTTTCTCTCCACTTAAATATGCAACTTCGTTCAGGTAAAATCATCAACATGGCAAGCTACAGGTATTCTTATGATGATGAGGAGGAGAATATTTTTGGTCAATCTTATGAGGCCCCCCTCCAGGATTCCATTTATCATGAGGGAGACTACCCTCCATCTCATGCTCATTAATGTCAAATTCATGTGGTTGACACCACAACTCATGAGGTTGAACCCTCCTCTCAAGCTTTACCATCCAATCAGGACACATCAGGGAACACCTCCCCTTCTTTCAATGTCAATGATTTAATTCATGCTTTATCCCAACTGGATGATTCCCAGCGGCAGGCAGTTCAGGCCGCTTTGAAAGGGAAATCTATTCCCTCTTCATCTTCCAATCCCCCTCCAGCCGTGAGTGGTCACCATGCTTCTACTGACCAGGCGGTCTTGCACAAAACTCCTTCACGTCCACCAACGCCCGTTATGGCCATGCCGGCCTAACAGGCAAGTTATTCTGCGGCTAGGCCTCAATTCCTTCAACCTCCCCAAATTCTAAGGATGCCTATGCCAAATTCTTTCATTCCAAATTCGGCCACAGTCGAGTCAGATTCCAATGCTCTGCTCCTTCAAAAGTTGGCTAGCATGGAAGAGCAACTCAAGAAAGTCACTGCAGCAAAGAATGCCCCGGAGATTTCTCTCCCCACATTGCCAGTATTTCATCTACCACCTTCTGAGATGCCGAATTTTCGGCGATATAATGGGACTGGCAATCCATTTATTCACTTGAAAGATTTTATGTATGAAACTTCCTTTTGGCAGGGCAATAAAGCCTCGTTAGCTTATTTGTTTAGAAGATCTTTAGAGGGGTCAGCCCTCGAGTGGTTTTATTCTTTAGACCCGGCAGATGCTAGTGACTTCGATATAGTTCAAAAGAAATTCTTGCAGAAATATAGGGACCGGGTTGGACCCTCCCTATCAGTTACTGATCTGGTTGCGGAGAAAATGAAGCCAGAGGAAGACTTCGTCATATTTGCTGATAGATGGCGATCAATGGCCGAAAAATTGAAAGATACGTTGTCAGAACCGGAACAGGTTAAGATGATTATTTCAAATGCAACCTGTAAGACCCCAAATTCTTTAGAAATTTATTTAGAAAGTTATTTGTAATTATTTGGAATTTATTTGAAATTATTCGAAATTAATGAGAATTATCCAAATTAATTAGATTAATTAATTAATTAATAGAATAAGTTATTTTTCTACTATTTTTTAAAAATCCCCAAAAATCACATCTTGTAGAATTAATTTTGTTTATCAACTTTGTCTTCTACAATTAAGCCTAATACAATCGTTTATTAAGCCGAATTAGCGAACTAATTCTTCCGAACTTAATATTTAATTAATTACGGAATAGTAGAAATAAAATTTTATCTAACATATAAAAATTCATAAAAATAGTAATTAAATAATAGATGTTTCGACTAACACTTTTATCTTCTTGGAGTAAGCCTAATTAAATCATTATCTAGCCCTAATCAGTGGTTTAAGCCTGACTTATAACCCACCTAACCCAAATTCGAATTTACTATTCACCCAAACTTTGAACATCAAATTCGACCTCAATTCTCAACCAAATGATCTGAAATTAGGGGCAAATGGAAGGCCACAATGTAAGGAACATTTACCCTCAATCAATTTGAGGTAAACTTAGCCCCAAAACGTGCTGCCGACATAGTTTGGTCAAGTCAAGGATTTCGGCGCCGTTTCTAAACTCGTAGCTTGCAGCAGCAAATACTCCCAATTCAGAAGGCTCCAGAAGCTCTATGAGCTATCAAAATGAAGCCCTACGAGTCTTCTTTCATTTGGCTGCTGTGGGGTTCGCTGAAATTTCGGATCTGGAGAGATCTAGTTCGATTTGTGGAGGTCGGTCAGTAGGCCGTTGGCTTCCCTTCATCCTTCTTTGATCAATCGATTGAGGTAGGAATTCTCAACCAAATATTGATCATGAGTATAGCAAATTGTACCTCTCATCGAGCTCTTTCTATTGGTGGCAAAAGCCCCAATTTTCATTAGGTATCCGTGGAGATATCGAGGTTTTAGTGAGGTGCTGTCAAGTTGTTCTTTATTCTAGGTTTCGAGTTCCTTCTTCAATTTGAGGCCAATTTCTAATTAACATACATGAATGTAATCAATAGCATGTTAGCTTTCTTTTGACATCAAAATCCCCAATTTTTATAGATCATGTCTAGAGTATTTTGTGTGTTATTAGAAGCATGCTAGCAAGCTAGACTTCACTTGTGTTCTTCATAGAATAGGATTTATTTCATTGGATTCCTATCGAAATTCGTGATTTAAAATTGTGTTTCATGACCCTAAGATGCATATTAATGACCCTAGAGTCTATGGTTATGATCCCAATACATTTAGACCCCAAATTCTTGGAGTTTTTCATAGCTTTTTGGGTCTGGAAACCCAGGGGTCGACCCACGGGTCGACCCATTTCAGCCCTGCAAGCAGCAGCTTGCTGCCTTGCAGGGGTCGACCCAATGGGTCGACCCACAACCTGCAGGGGTCGACCCATGGGTCGACCCATGCAGCCAGGTAGCCAGGGGTCGACCCATCCCTGGAATTTTTCCAGGGGTCGACCCAAAGGGTCGACCCATGCATTGTAAACCCATTTTTTTTGATGATTTGACCCGGGGATCAATCCGGATCATCGGGGAATCAAACCATTCAACCTAAACACTTTGAAAACTACATTTTTGAGGAACTAATGACCTATTCATGTACCCTTTTTAGTTTCAATTAACATTGGTCCATACATGTAAACTTAGTGTAAAAACACACCGTTTATCATCTTCCTTTTCAATGCATACAAGATTAAATAGAAACCCACATAATTAGTGGTTAATGGTGTAACTAAATCTTTGTTAATGCATTCTATTTCACTCCTGTGGGAGTTGTTCTTTGCCTTATCATCTTGAATCAGCTTCTTGGCAATTGTCTTAATGCAAATGATAATGGTTAAATCATGATATCTTAACTTGATGATTAGGATTAATATGTTGATTAACTTGTTTGATTGCTGCTGTTTTACAGTAGCGCAGCACGATTAACTCTTGTTGTGACTTGATTTCAATCTCCTTGATGATTATACTTACCTTGAAATTCTGGAAATGAATCTCCTTCCTACTTGAAGTTGTTATTGCTACTTAGTTTAAACCTTGGAATTCTGGCCATAAACTGTGGAAGTCTAGATTCGTGGGATCTTTGATCCAAAGAAATCAATGCCTGGCAAACAATTAAGGGCTCGGTCTAGTCCTGGGAAGAGCGCCCGAACACTACGTGTACCCCTGGGAGGTGAATGACTAGGTGTGGCATTTGGCACCAGTACTTGACATGTGTTAAATCTAGGACTGTCCACTACTCTCTCCACTACTCTCTACATTACTTTCTACTACTTTTCACTTTCCACTCGTCACTGTTCTATACTCTACTTGTGGTTACTGTACTTGCTCATTACTTGGACGTGGAAATGAAATTACATACGTGCTTGACATGACTTGAATTGACTTGATATGGCCAACTTTTATTGTTATCTCTTGTAGTAAATTCTTGTCTTACCATTCTATTCCTTATATTTCTTGACATTGCAAGATCTTTGAATTTCGTTTCATCATCGTTATCTTTTTATCGTTTTTATCATTTGTAGCATGACATTTTGAAAAATGTAATTAAACTGTTAATCACTTATACATGTCTGTTATTTCCTACTGAGCGTTAGCTCACACCCCGTTGTTTCCCCCTTTTCCAGGCTTTTCAGGTGACGCGCTTACCGATGGGGAAGGGCAGGAGTGATGTCTTGAGTGTATCAGTTCTAGTGTGTTAGCAGTGTGTTATTGTTAGTTGTGTTTGGAGATCATTTAGTTTCAGTTTGTTATTGAGTTTTAGTGGTTGATTATTCCAGTTGTATTAAGTTGAACTTGAGGATTATTGTATTAGTCGTGGTTTATTATTAATCATTTAGCATTTCCATCTTGTAGCACTTGTGTATTGTTTTAGATTTAGTTCCCTCTCTTGCTAGCGTGTCCCTAACTGTACGTCCCGATACTTCCGCCTTGTTCGGGGCGTGACAGTTTAGTTGGTATCAGAGCCCTAGGTTTCACATTCCTAGGTTCCCTAAGTTTTAAGTTTTCTTGCATTGCATCCCAATAATCGGTATATCAAAAGGTGTTGTCCGAACGTTAGGCTACGCCTATCGGAAGGTCGCACACTTGCGCGAGTGGTCTTCGGACCGATTACCTCCGCCAGGTACCGAGTTTTTGGTCGTGTCTAGGTGCACTAGATCCCTAACCTTGTAAAAGTCTAGGACCTGACCTGGTGAGATTGGGTAGAACTTGGGTTAAGTTTGTTTCTTAATCGTGTAATTATCTATCTTATTTGAACCTAAGTAATCTATTTCTCGTGTAGATGGCAGCTGATCGTGCTGAATGGAGGAACCTGCAACGTACGGTTCAAGGCCTTACTCAGGCCCTTCAGCAAGTAGCTCAGGCAGGAGCGGCACAGCATGGCACCGGTGATCTATACCGGAACTTTCGCGGAATGAACCCGCCTAGATTTGCTGGTTCGACTGACCCTGACCAAGCCGAGCACTGGCTAGATGAGATGGGGAGAATCTTTGAAGTTATGCAATGCACCAACCTGGAGCGTGTCCTTTTGTCCACATTTCAACTGGAACATGATGCACGTACTTGGTGGGATTCTATCAAGGCAACTCTCGGAGATCGGCAAGTTATGTGGGAAGAGTTCGAGGAATTCTTCAATAGCAAGTATTTTTCCGATAGAGTGCAAGAGAAGAAAGCGGCAGAGTTCGCGGCCTTGAAACAGCGAGGTTTGTCCGTGGCAGAGTATGAGGCTCAATTCGCACGGCTTTCTCGATATGCTACACATCTCATTTCCACCGAGAAGATGAAGGCGAAGCGCTTTCTCAATGGCTTGAAGCTTCATTATATCAACCAATTGGCACCGATGGAGATTTTCACTTATTCCGAGATGGTGAGAAAAGCGCAAGTTTTAGAGGATACTCTTGAAATGACGGAGAGAATCCGTGGGAAAGGCACCAAGAAAGAATTACCTACGGGTTCCGGGAGTGTCAAACCCGGGTATACCAAGAAGAGGCCTGTTAGTGGACCTGGTTCGTGGAGCGGGTCCGGATCGTGGAAGGCAAGATGCCGAGGCATGAAGACAAGAAGCCTGGCCCTATTGTTCCATTCAAGGGTGTGTGCAACTATTGTGATCGTCCGGGTCACAAGATAGAGGAGTGCTGGCGCAAGCAAGGCGTCTGTTTGCGATGTGGAAGCAAGGAGCACCGTATCCCCAATTGTCCTCTCATATCGGAACAAGCTACACCGGCAAAACCTCTAGTCTTCAAGAAACCACAAGGCAAGCTTCAAGCTTTACATGCAGAGGAAAATGGGATTTCTGATGATGGCGGACTCGTCGAAGGTACCCTTACTATAATCGATAAGCCCGCATTTGCTCTCTTTGATACTGGTGCCACACATTCTTTTATTTCACGGAGATTTGCTAAGTCATTAGCTGTGGAACCTGTTTTGATGAAAACTCCGTTAGAGATTTCAACCCCTATTGGCACTAGATCAACAATCAAGTATTTCTATCCTTCTAGTAAGGTTATGATTGGTGAACAGAACTTTCCAGCAGATTTGGTCTGCATGGATATGAAGGATTATGATGTAATCCTAGGAGCAGATTGGTTGGCCAAGTATGATGCCAATGTTCACTGTAGTTCTAGCTCAGTGACTTTTACTGGACATTCTGGTTTATCTTTTACGGGAGTCAAGCACCATAACTCCGTACCACTCATTTCGGCTCTTCGAGCTGATAAGCTTTTGAGGCATGGGTGTGAGGCTTTTCTAGCCTTTGTTTGTGCAACTCCTGAGCAGCAGATGGAGATCAAGGACATTCCTGTTGTCCGAGATTTTCCTGATGTCTTTCCAGAAGAACTACCAGGACTTCCGCCTGAGCGGGAAGTTATCTTTTCTATTGATCTTATTCCTGGCACAGCTCCTATTTCTAAGGCTCCTTATCGTATGTCTCCTGTGGAACTGAGGGAACTGAAGCAGCAACTGATGGAATTACTCGAGAAGGGTTTTATTCGTCCTAGTACTTCTCCGTGGGGAGCCCCTGTGTTATTCGTCAGGAAGAAAGATGGTTCGATGAGGTTGTGCATTGATTATCGGCAAATAAACCAGCAGACTGTCAAGAACAAATATCCCTTGCCGAGGATTGACGAGTTATTTGACCAGATAGCGGGAGCTCAATATTTCTCTAAGATCGATCTTCGATCTGGATATCACCAGTTGCGGATTAAGGAAGAGGACATTTATAAAACAGCTTTCCGCAGCATGTATGGTCATTTTGAATTTGTCGTTATGCCTTTTGGTCTAACGAATGCTCCAGCAGCTTTCATGCAGTTGATGAACGATGTATTTCGGCCCTATCTTGATCAATGGGTCGTGGTCTTTATTGATGACATCCTGATTTATTCTAAGAATGAGGAGGAGCACGCTGAGCATCTGAGAATGGCATTGCAACTATTGAAAGATCATCAGCTATATGCTAAGTTCAGTAAGTGTGAGTTCTGGCTACAAGAAGTGTCCTTTCTCGGACATATTATCACCAAGGAAGGTATTTTTGTTGATCCTTCGAAGATTGAGGCAGTGAAGAATTAGGAGCAGCCTACTAGTGCAACTGAAGTTAGAAGTTTCCTAGGCCTGGCAGGCTATTACCGAAGATTTATTCAAGATTTCTCCAAGATTGCAGTACCTATGACAAGATTAACCCGCAAGGAGAATAAGTTTGATTGGTCAGATGATTGTCAGCGAAGCTTTCAGACTCTGAAGGAGTGTTTGACTACTGCACCTGTTTTGGCTTTACCTTCTGGTGAAGGAGGATTTGTTGTTTATACTGATGCTTCAGGTATTGGCTTAGGCTGTGTACTCATGCAGCATGGGAAGGTGATTGCCTATTCCTCTAGGCAGTTGAGGAAGCACGAAGATAATTATCATGTTCATGATTTGGAACTTGCTGCAGTCGTGTTTGCTTTGAAGATATGGAGGCATTACTTGTATGGAGAAACCTTTATAGTGTTTTCAGATCATAAGAGTCTGAAGTACTTATTTTCTCAAAAGGAACTCAACATGAGGCAGCGGAGATGGTTGGAGTACTTGAAAGACTTCGACTTCTCGATTGAGTATCATCCTGGCAAAGGTAATGTTGTGGCAGATGCATTAAGCCGGAAGTCGGTAGCTAGATTGTCAAGTCTCATGTTACAAGAATGGAGATTGTTGGAACAATTATCTAGTCTGGATCTCAATATTGACAATGATCGGATCCTGATTGCTCAGATTCAACTTAAACCTGAATTATTGATAGAGATCAAGTCCTTGCAAGATAATGATCCCGAGTTGGTAGAGATCAAGGGAAGCTTGAGTAGCAGACCTGACTTCATGTTGGCCGATGATGGTAGATTATTATTAAAGGTAGAACTTGTGTTCCGGATGAGGTTAAGCCCATAGATCCAGATATACCATTCATCCTGGAGGCACTAAGATGTACCGAGATTTGAAAAGGTCCTTTTGGTGGCCGAATATGAAAAGAGAAGTTGCAAATTTTGTGAGCAGATGTTTGGTATGTCAGCAAGTTAAGGCCGAACATTTCAGACCAGCAGGGAAATTGAAACCACTCGACATACCCCAATGGAAGTGGGAAAGTATTGGCATGGATTTCATTATGGGTCTACCTAGGACTCGTGGTGGATTTGATGCGATATGGGTGATTGTTGATCGTTTGACAAAGTCGGCTCATTTCTTACCAATTAAGTCCAAGTGGACGATTGATGTATTGGCTGCTTTGTATATAAAGGAAGTGGTGAGATTGCATGGTATTCCAGTGAATATAGTATCTGATCGAGACCCCAGATTTACTTCACATTTCTGGAAGGGACTGCAAGAGTCTTTGGGTACTCGTCTGAATTTTAGTACTGCTTTTCATCCACAGACAGATGGACAGACTGAAAGAACCAATCAGATAGTGGAAGATATGTTGCGAGCTTGCATGATTGATTTCGGTGGTAATTGGAGTGAGCATTTGGCATTAATTGAATTTGCTTATAATAACAGCTATCAGTCTAGCATTCAGATGGCTCCTTTTGAAGCACTATATGGTAGAAGTTGTCGTTCCCCGTTGTGTTGGGACGAGGTAGGTGAGAAACAGTGGCTTGGACCAGATCTTGTTTCGGAATCATCACAGAACATCCGTGTTATCCGAGACCGGTTACAAGTAGCCCAGTCAAGACAGAAGAGTTATGCCGACAACAGGAGAAGGGCATTGGAATTTCAGGTTGGCAAGCATGTGTTCTTAAAGGTCTCTCCGACGAGAGGGATCCGAAGATTTGGCATTCATGGCAAGCTGAGTCCGAGGTACATTGGTCCATTCGAGATTCTAGATAGAGTGGGAGAGGTGGCATACAGACTGGCTTTACCACCGCATTTGTCTGGCGTACATAATGTTTTCATGTGTCTATGTTACGGAAATATGTGTACGATCCCACTCATATCATTCAACAAGTGGATTTTGAACTGAAGGAAGATTTGACCTATGAGGAAAGACCTGTCAAGATTTTGGACCGGAAGCATCAGCAACTCCGGAATCGTTCGATACCGATGGTCAAGATTCAGTGGAGTCGGCGTGGGACCGAAGAAGCTACATGGGAGTCTGAAGAGACTATGCGAAAGCGGTATCCCGATCTATTCTAGGTGAGTGATCTTTTTCTACTCTCAGTTTTAGTGCAGTGAATTTGGAGGACCAAATTCCTTTAAGTAGGGGAGGGTGTAAGACCCCAAATTCTTTAGAAATTTATTTAGAAAGTTATTTGTAATTATTTGGAATTTATTTGAAATTATTCAAAATTAATGAGAATTATCCAAATTAATTAGATTAATTAATTAATTAATAGAATAAGTCATTTTTCTACTATTTTCTAAAAATCCCCAAAAATCACATCTTGTAGAATTAATTTTGTTTATCAACTTTGTCTTCTACAATTAAGCCTAATACAATCGTTTATTAAGCCGAATTAGCGAACTAATTCTTCTGAACTTAATATTTAATTAATTACGGAATAGTAGAAATGGAATTTTATCTAACATATAGAATTCATAAAAATAGTAATTAAATAATAGATGTTTCGACTAACACTTTTATCTTCTTGGATTAAGCCTAATTAAATCATTATCTAGCCCTAATCAGTGGTTTAAGCCTGACTTATAACCCACCTAACCCAAATTCGAATTTACTATTCACCCAAACTTTGAACATCAAATTCGACCTCAATTCTCAACCAAATGATCTGAAATCAGGGGCAAATGGAAGGCCACAATGTAAGGAACATTTACCCTCAATCAATTTGAGGTAAACTTAGCCCCAAAACGTGCTGCCGACATAGTTTGGTCAAGTCAAGGATTTCGGCGCCGTTTCTAAACTCGTAGCTTGCAGTAGCAAATACTCCCAATTCAGAAGGCTCCAGAAGCTCTATGAGCTATCAAAATGAAGCCCTACGAGTCTTCTTTCATTTGGCTGCTGTGGGGTTCGCTGAAATTTCGGATCTGGAGAGATCTAGTTCGATTTGTAGAGGTCGGTCAGTAGGCCGTTGGCTTCCCTTCATCCTTCTTTGATCAATCGATTGAGGTAGGAATTCTCAACCAAATATTGATCATGAGTATAGCAAATTGTACCTCTCATCGAGCTCTTTCTATTGGTGGCAAAAGCCCCAATTTTCATTAGGTATCCGTGGAGATATCGAGGTTTTAGTGAGGTGCTGTCAAGTTGTTCTTTATTCTAGGTTTCGAGTTCCTTCTTCAATTTGAGGTAGGTGATAACAGCCCAATTTCTAATTAACATACATGAATGTAATCAATAGCATGTTAGCTTTCTTTTGACATCAAAATCCCCAATTTTTATAGATCATGTCTAGAGTATTTTGTGTGTTATTAGAAGCATGCTAGCAAGCTAGACTTCACTTGTGTTCTTCATAGAATAGGATTTATTTCATTGGATTCCTATCGAAATTCGTGATTTAAAATTGTGTTTCATGACCCTAAGATGCATATTAATGACCCTAGAGTCTATGGTTATGATCCCAATACATTTAGACCCCAAATTCTTGGAGTTTTTCATAGCTTTTTGGGTCTGGAAACCCAGGGGTCGACCCACGGGTCGACCCATTTCAGCCCTGCAAGCAGCAGCTTGCTGCCTTGCAGGGGTCGACCCAATGGGTCGACCCACAACCTGCAGGGGTCGACCCATGGGTCGACCCATGCAACCAGGTAGCCAGGGGTCGACCCAGGGGTCGACCCATCCCTGGAATTTTTCCAGGGGTCGACCCATGCATTGTAAACCCATTTTTTTTGATGATTTGACCCGGGGATCAATCCGGATCATCGGGGAATCAAACCATTCAACCTAAACACTTTGAAAACTACATTTTTGAGGAACTAATGACCTATTCATGTACCCTTTTTAGTTTCAATTAACATTGGTCCATACATGTAAACTTAGTGTAAAAACACACCGTTTATCATCTTCCTTTTCAATGCATACAAGATTAAATAGAAACCCACATAATTAGTGGTTAATGGTGTAACTAAATCTCTGTTAATGCATTCTATTTCACTCCTGTGGGAGTTGTTCTTTGCCTTATCATCTTGAATCAGCTTCTTGGCAATTGTCTTAATGCAAATGATAATGGTTAAATCATGATATCTTAACTTGATGATTAGGATTAATATGTTGATTAACTTGTTTGATTGCTACTGTTTTATAGTAGCGCAGCACGATTAACTCTTGTTGTGACTTGATTTCAATCTCCTTGATGATTATACTTACCTTGAAATTCTGGAAATGAATCTCCTTCCTACTTGAAGTTGTTATTGCTACTTAGTTTAAACCTTGGAATTCTGGCCATAAACTGTGGAAGTCTAGATTCGTGGGATCTTTGATCCAAAGAAATCAATGCCTGGCAAACAATTAAGGGCTCGGTCTAGTCCTGAGAAGAGCGCCCGAACACTACGTGTACCCCTGGGAGGTGAATGACTAGGTGTGGCATTTGGCACCAGTACTTGACATGTGTTAAATCTAGGACTGTCCACTACTCTCTCCACTACTCTCTCCACTACTCTCTACATTACTTTCTACTAATTTTCACTTTCCACTCGTCACTGTTCTATACTCTACTTGTGGTTACTGTACTTGCTCATTACTTGGACGTGGAAATGAAATTACATACGTGCTTGACATGACTTGAATTGACTTGATATGGCCAACTTTTATTGTTATCTCCTGTAGTAAATTCTTGTCTTACTATTCTATTCATTATATTTCTTGACCTTGCAAGATCTTTGAATTTCGTTTCATCATCGTTATCTTTTTATCGTTTTTATCATTTGTAGCATGACATTTTGAAAAATGTAATTAAACTGTTAATCACTTATACATGTCTGTTATTTCCTACTGAGCGTTAGCTCACACCCCGTTGTTTCCCCCTTTTCCAGGCTTTTCAGGTGACGCGCTTACCGATGGGGAAGGGCAGGAGTGATGTCTTGAGTGTATCAGTTCTAGTGTGTTAGCAGTGTGTTATTGTTAGTTGTGTTTGGAGATCATTTAGTTTCAGTTTGTTATTGAGTTTTAGTGGTTGATTATTCCAGTTGTATTAAGTTGAACTTGAGGATTATTGTATTAGTCGTGGTTTATTATTAATCATTTAGCATTTCCATCTTGTAGCACTTGTGTATTATTTTAGATTTAGTTCCCTCTCTTGCTAGCGTGTCCCTAACTGTACGTCCCGATACTTCCGCCTTGTTCGGGGCGTGACACAACCCCTCAGTTCCGGCACATATTGGCCATGAACAGATTGACCACCATGGAGGAACTCTATGAAAGAGCTCGATATATTCAAACTCAGATGAAAGATTCGCCCATCATGGGCATATTTGAATCAAGACCACGGTTGGTCAAGAAAAATACAAATGTCAACAATAGCGGACCCACGACTGAGGGCACCATTACAAATGAGCAAGTTGGCATAGTTGGCAACCCCACACCCTCCCGCCAATCTAACCCACGACCTCCACCACCTCCACAACAAAGCACCCTCTTCAACTCATCCCCACAACACCAATTTGCTCCTCAACCTTCCTTTGCTCCTCCACAAAACCAAACGCACCGCACGGATCCACCAGCTCCACAACAATATCACCAAGTACCACCACCCGCCAACTACGGACCACCACAACAACAACAAAGGAGACCACTAGGCCCCAAAAGGGCCCATTACCCGCCATTGCTAGAAAGTCTCCCAGATATCTTCAATGCCCTGATGGCCGCCAATCTACTCATGTTACCAAAAGAAAGGGCAGCGTGGCCCGCTAATGTTGACACGTCCCGCTATTGTGTTTTCCACCGCTCCCCTGGCCACAATATTGATCACTGCTTTCATTTCAAGGACTATATTTATGATTTGAATGATCAGGGCAGTATTAATTGGGACGAGATGAGACAGTTTATCGCTTCTTTAAAAGTAAGAAGGCCTCCTCGGCAACAGCAGGCTCAGCAGCCGCAGCAACCAGCTCCACAGGTACAACAGCAAGCTCCAGCACCACAGCAAGACATGGGGATTGTCCACAACCCACTGCCGGAGCACCCCCCAAATCAGCATGTGAACCCTGTCACGTCCCTCCACGAGGTGGAGAGAGGACAAGGATGGCACGAAGAAAACGCCTCTGTCGGGGCACTTAACCATAATTCAAATCAACCTCCGCGCCTCTTGCGCACTCTTCCTTCTTCCACTCTCCAATTGACTCGTCCCCTGCTGCGCCCTGTTAATCCATCCGCTCCAACTAATTCCTCATCCTTGCCAACCCGGCCTCTCCTTACCCGTCCTCCACCATCGCAGCCCATCACGCAACAAACTCCACTACCTATCACCAACCCTTCGCCCCTGTCATCTAGGCCACTTCTCATCCGCCAATCACCAACACCTGTTACATCCACCATCATTGCTCCTCTGTCGGCAAGGACTCCTACACCATCAGTCCACCCCCCATTTATACCCAGACCTCTCCTTATTCAACCAACTATCTCCACCCACACTCCAACACCCCCTTCTACCCCTACGCCTCCTACAGGGGCTTCTCTTTTAAACCCTTCTCCAATACCTCCTACGGGGGCTCCTTCTTCGAACACTTCTCCACCACTTGTCAACACTAATGTTCCTTCTTCATCTTCCAACCCTCCCTCCACACTTACCCCGACAGAGGCGCGCCAAACCATAGCACCGCTCCGCAGTGGACAGATGTTCCAGCGCATTTTTCCCCAGAGAGAGCAGGAGCCCACGCAGGGGCCCAATGAGCAAGAGCAAGAGCAAGAGTCTGTTCCAGGCACTCAGTATGATTTACTAAAGCATCTCGACCGGACTCCAACAAGAATTTCTATTCTAGAACTGATCAAGAGGTCAACGACCCATCAATTGGCCTTGAAAGAATATTTGCAGAAACTTATGGTCAACGAAGACATCCCGGTCGAGCACATAACTATAGTCTTAACGCCCGCTAGCGATCAGCCAGCAATTACTTTTTATGAACATGAATTGGCACCTCAACCAGCAAGGAAATATGCCCTGTGTATCACAGTTGACATAAATAAAGTGGCAGTAAAACAATGTTTGGTGGACACTGGGGCATCCATCAATGTATTGCCGCCTAGCACTTTGAAGATGTGCGGCATTCCTGAAAATCAGATTCGGCCATCCACTATAACAGTCACAGCTTATGACAACACCAAGAAGCCTCCCTTGGGCATGATAACATTAAAAGTCAGTTTGGGTTCAGCTAAAATCACAGTAGATTTTCACATATTGGACATGGATCCAACATTTAATGGCATCCTGGGTCGCCCCTATATTCAACAGTTGGATGCGGTGCCTTCTACAAATCATCAATGCCTCAAGTTTCCACATAAAGGCCGTGTTATCAAAGTCACTAGCATGCCGATTTTGCCAGATGAAGACACACACTTAGCAACATCAGTTCCGTCTATTTGACCTTCCAACAAACCATTGTTATCAGTGTTAGATGTCATTAACCCACGGCCGATGCCCTCAGAGACAGTCACAACGGTTGCTATGACACCTCTGACTTCCAAGGGGAAGAAGAAGAAGAGCATAATAAATACCCCTGGCTGGAATATTCTGATGAAAATGGGGTACCAAGCTGGTAAAGGCCTGGGTGTTAATTTCCAAGGCAGAACTAAGCCTGTCAAGCCACAAAAATTAATTGCACGGGGCGGCCTAGGCTATAAAGGGTTGGACAAGAATGAAGAGGAACCATGGGCAGTTATGACATCCACTTTGAAGACAGATCGCCAACCGTTTACTTGGACATTGCAGGCACATTTTATTAAAGGTGGCGTTCAAAATAATGAGTAGACTACAATAGTCACTTCCATGTTAGACTGTCAAGATGTTCATGCTAGACAGTTTGCTCATCATATTGCTCCATTAGCCACCTATAAAGCCCTCGAGTCTCTAAGGCCTGATAAGAGAAGGAAAATGGGTGATCCAGAGTGTGACTGGTATAGATGGTTTGACATGAATGATATTGCTATTGCTTTGAGTCGTCTATTTATGCCGACCGACCCAGAATGGCCCCCACTAATCCATGAGTTGATTGAAAAACCAGCTGTGATAACAGATAAGAGGCAACTGCTGAGCAACTATACAAACACTGGAGAGCCTGATGTGCCATACGAAGAAGGTTTCACGACAGATAGGCTGTGGGCCGGCCTTTTCTCTCTCACTTCCATGCATCCGTCTCTTCTTGTCTCCCTGTATTCCCAAATGTTTCCATGTGTGCCTAGACCGCCTCCAATCATGGTCATCTTTTCTCCAAGTTCACTTCGAGTTTCTCCTCCAATTCCTCCCTTGCTCCTCGAGCAATTTTCCAGACTCTCCATCACACCCCCGCGCGGGTCGTTATTAATTCAACCCTTCTCCAATCTTTCAATTTCCACTCTTCCTACTATTCCCCCTTCACATTGCTTTCTATTGGAAAAAGAAAATAAAAATGAAGAAAAAAAATGCCAAAATTCCAACTTTTCAATCCTCTATCTCCGTTGAGGAGACCTCTTATCTCCTTCCTGAGTGTGTCCCGACCCAGGGGCCGCTCTTCCAGGATTCATTGATAAATCTTTTCTACCCCTCCTACGAGGGGTCTTCGTCTCTATCCCCTCCTGTATCCACTTTTTCACCTCCTTCCTTTTCTTCTTCTAATGATCAAACTAGTTGCTTCTCTTCTTCTTCTAATAAAATTCATGGGGTAGTTTCACATAAGAAACCCAAGGGTAAGCAGATTCCCCATAGATTCTTGTTAGAATTGGCTAAAAGGTGTCAGGCATGCTCAACTCTTCCCGAATTTTTGGAGAATCCGATCATCTTGCCAGAATTAGAATATGAGGGTGCTTGTGCTTCTTATGAGAGTTTAGGTGTCTATGAGATTATGAACGATGAAGACCCCATTGAAGAGGGGGATGAAAGTTACGAAGAATATGAAGACGAGGCTGATGCCTTTGCTAGTGGCATGAGAAGATTTGATGAACCATCAGCCTCAATAGAAGAGCCTACCGAAGAAATAAATCTGGGTACAGAAGAAGACCCCAAGATTGTCCTCATTTCAAAGAACTTGCCGCCCTCCGAAGAGGAGGCGCTTATTTTGGTACTTCAAGAATATAAGGATACGTTCGCATGGAGTTATGAAGACATGCCCGGATTAGACCCTGCGCTCGTTGAACATCGACTTACACTTAAGCCAGGGTCTGTTCCGGTCAAACAACGGTTGAGACGTTTTCACCCTAGCATGGCTTTAAAAATGAAAGAAGAGGTCGACAAGCTTCATAAGGTCAGATTTGTTAGAGTTGTCCTTTATCCTAACTGGGTGGCTAACATCGTCCCGGTCATGAAGAAAGATGGAAAGGTTCGGATTTGTATAGACTTTCGGGACCTCAACCGTGCGTGTCCTAAAGATGACTTCCCCCTCCCTCATATTGATGTTTTAATTGATAATACGGCAGGATTTGAGACTCTCTCCTTCATGGATGGTTTTTCGGGTTATAATCAGATTCGCTTGGCTGAGGAAGATCAAGAGAAGACATCGTTCACTACACCATGGGGTACTTACTGCTATGTGGTCATGCCTTTTGGACTCAAGAATGCTGGAGCCACCTATCAGAGGGATATGATGGCAATTTTTCATGATATGATCCACATTTATATTGAGGTGTATGTAGATGACTTGGTGATAAAATAAAGAACAAGGGTTGAGCATCCTGGGGTTCTAGCTAAAGTCTTGCAAAGATCACAAGAATATCAGTTGAAAATGAACCCCAAGAAGTGTGTATTTGGTGTTTCATCAGGGAAGTTGCTTAGATTTATTGTCAGCAAAAGAGGAATCGAAGTTGACCCCAATAAGGTGAAGGCCATTAGAGATATGCCTCCTCCCAGGAATTTGAAGGAAGTTCGAGATTAATCGGGAGGTTGCAATTTATTCGCCGCTTTGTCTCCCAGTATTCACAAAGATGCAGGCCGTTTTACGAGCTTACTAAGCCGGGGGTCAAGTTTAATTGGGATGACAAATGTCAGGCAGCTTTTGAAGGATTGAAGGATTATTTGGCCAATCCTCCTGTCCTGAGGCCGCCAGTTCCAGGCAAACCACTCATTCTCTATGTTTCTGTCCTGGATGACTCTATGGGTGCTGTCCTAGCTCAAGTGGATGAAGAAGGGAAGGAGAGGGCAGCATACTACTTGTCTAAACTTCTCAACCCTTGTGAGCAGAGGTACTCAGCTATAGAGAAGACTTGCGCCGCTTTGGTCTGGGTAGTTCAGAAGTTAAAGCACTATTTCTTAGCTCACGAGATTCACCTCATTGCTCGCATGAATCCAATTAAATTCCTTCTTGAAAAATCTATCCTTACCGACCGATTAGCATGCTGGCAAAGTTTCCTCTGTCAATTCGACATCACTTACATTCAACAGAAAGCTATCAAAGGCTACGCCATTGCCGAACATCTTGCTCACCACCCTCTACCCCGATTTGATCCTGTCAATTCAGAGTTTTCAGATGAGGAACTAATATCCATTAATCAACCCCACGATCCTATGTGGACGTTACATTTTGATGGAGCTCTAAATTCTCAAGGAAGAGGGATCGGCATGGTTCTTTTAACACCAGAAGGGGTCACCATCCCATTCGCCGCTTATCTTACTTTCCCTATCACAAATAATATAGCTGAGTATGAGGCTCTTTTGGCCAGTCTTCAAACCGCTCATAGATATGGTGTTACCCAATTACGAATTGTTGGTGATAGTCAGCTCATTCTACGCCAGGTGCTTGTCAAATGCCGCACTATCAATCCTAAGCTCAAACCATACCAGGAACTTGCCTCAGCTTATGCCAAACTCTTCACCAAATTGATCTTCATTCATGTCCCTCGTAGCCAGAACATCTTAGTTGACGCTCTTGCCTCATTGGCCTCTACTTTAGTCTTCCCTCCTGAATGAGATTTCCATGTTCCTCTCATTCATCAGCGTGACACTCCAGCTATTAAGGATCGCACGTTCCTCGACATTAGGGATAAGGTGCTCGAGAAGGTCAGGCGGAGTGAAGCTCTTAAAAACAAAGAGGTCATGTTATTAGATTGGGAAGAAGAATTGGCTGATGAGGAGAAACCTTGGTATTATGAGATTGCCAGATATTGCAATGATCAGTCCTATCCTGAAGAAGCCACTGCAGAAGAGAAGAAAGCAATTAGAAGAGTGGCTCAACATTATGTTTTGGTTGGAGGTGTGCTCTATAGAAGAGGGCTCACGGGTGTTTTATTAAGATGCCTCGACGATGATGAATCCTGGAAGGTCGTGGAAGAGGCACATTCAGGAGTGTGTGGTGGTCATGTGAACAGCCAGATGCTAGCTAAGAAGATACTTAGGCTAGGCTTCTATTGGCCAACTCTAGAAGAGGATTGTTCCATCTATGGTCGAAGGTGTGTTAAGTGCCAACTGCACGCCGACAAGATTCATTCTCCTACTTCTTCACTCCATCCTATGTCCTCCCCATGGCCTTTCTCCATGTGGGCTTTTGATATCATTGGACCTCTTGGTGATTCGAACCTCCTTACAAAACAAAAGTCATTCATCCTTACGGCAACGGAGTACTTCACCAAGTGGGCGGAAGCGGAAGCATACGTGGAGATCAAAGCATCAACCGTCTGCAAGTTCATCATGAAGAACATCATCGCAAGGTTCGGCATCCCGAGTATCATCATCACCGACAATGGGCCTCAATTTATCTCTCAAGAGCTCAAGGATCTCTGCAATAGGTATAACATTGCATTGCATCATTCTTCTCCCTATTATCCACAGGGTAATGGTCAAGCAGAGGCAACTAATAAGACATTGATCAAAATTGTTAAGAAAACGTGTGAGGCTAATAAATTTTTGGATTGGCCAGAAAAGCTAGTTGAAGCTCTCTAGGCCTATCGCACTTCCATTCGTACCCCCACTAGGCAAACCCCTTTCGCCCTTACTTATGGAATGGAGGCGGTAGTTCCTTATGAGATTCTCATTCCCTCTCTGCGAGTACAATTGGACAAGGAATTCTCTATTGATGAACATCGTGATTCACTCCTTACCCAGTTGGAACTCCTAGATGAAAAGCGTCTGGTCACCTCTGAGCATGCGCGCGTTTATCAAAATAGGCTTTCACGTTTTTATCAAAAGAAAGTAATTGAGGGAAAATTCAAAATCGGTGAGATGGTAATCAAGAGAATCTTCGTAAAACTTGGTGGACCCCGTTCAAAACTCCAACCAAACTGGGAAGGCCCCTTTGTTATAAAAGATGTTTATCCTGACAATGCTTATAAATTGATTAATGCTGAAGGAGAAGAGCTAGCTCATCCTTGGAATGGGCTCTACCTTAAGAAATACTACCCCTAATCCAAAAAAAAAATTAATGATAATAATAATAATAATAATAGAATTTTCCAAAAAAAATCCAAACAAAATAATAAATAGAAAATTTCCAAAATCTAAAAAAAATAAAAATTTCCAAAATTCAAACAAAATAGAAATTTTCAAAACCCAAAAAAAAAGAAGGGGAAGGGAAAAAGATTTTCAAAATTTTAAAATTGTTGCCATGGCGTACGAGGACGCAAAGTCTGAAAGGTCAAAATTCAGAATTCATTCATCAGTCTTGTTAATTTAAATGGGGTCGACACCCGCACACACTGCACGCTTAAACCTCGAACTCAAACGGTGCAAAATCCGATGGGAAGTCAAAACCTGACTAAAGGTGAAGACAATACCCATTCTTTTCCTCTTCGGCCCATAAGGGAGGAAGGGAGGTCTCGGGGTGGACCCGCCAAGCCTACCCGCCGCCTTAGTAAGTGGAAGTCAGGGCCCAAAAGGGAAAAAAATGCCGCAAAAGCCCAAGTACAATTAGGTTTTTCATCAGTACAAATCAGTTTCAAAGTGAAAGTCAAATCGTGAAAAGAAAAGCATGTCAAGAGGGCAAAGTCCCCGCAAGGAAAACCTTGGGCGTATGCATGCAATATAAAAGAGACAAAAGGTAACAAAATTTCCCTACGCCGAAGACCGAACCCCAACAGGCAAAGGGTAGGGGAGGTAGTTTTATCTCGAGCTTTTCCAGAATCTCTTATGGGCTTCCTTATATCTTCTTCCACTTTTTTCTTTAGTAAGTCATAAACCAGCAGAATGGTCAAAATTTACCTAGGAGATTGCATCGTGCGAGATCTTGCGTATAAGTTTAAACCATTATCACGTCGATCCCTTTTTGATTAAATAAGAAAGATCAATGAATCCTCAATGATGACAGTGTAGGACCCAGTGCCCTGGTAGCTTTGTCAACCTAATTCTAAAAGCAGCAAAAAAAAAAAATTTAACGCCTCTGAGTAAGGCGCCTTTTAGGTAATTAACGCCTGAGTGGAAGTCGTCTTTTATCAAATAACGCCTTTGGATAGGTCGTCTTTTCAACGAAATTCAAACTCTTTTTCAGAATTAACGACCGTCACTGAGGGCGTCTTTTATTTGAAAAACGACCTAGTCTAAGGCGTCTTTTTGAGAAAATAAGAGAAAAAAAAAGGAAAAGAATGGAAAGAAGAAAAATAGAAAAGAAGAAAAAAAATGGTGATTTATCTTTCATGATGTGTGCTTGCATTTTACATGGGCATCTTTTGTTATGGGTTGCATATGTGTGCTTGCGTGTTGCATCTCCCTTTATTGGTTATTTCATTCACCTTATTTGATTAAAGGCTTGGCCCCTTGACCCGTCATCAAGGTCAAAAGTAAAGACATCCCTTGCTTATTGAGCAAGGGGCCAAGTCGAACAGATGAATTAACCTGTTTGTTCAAGTGTGAACTACAGCTGCAAGTACAGGGCAAAGTGAAGCAAAAGCAAAGAACGTGGAAAAGGAGCAAAGTACGTGACAACAAGTACACAACTACACAAGTGCTCAGGTAACAAAAATTTTAATCTCATATATATATACATCATAAATATCTGAGTACAGGTGTGAGGGTGAAGAAGTACAAGTAAGTCTCTATCAGCTCTCACCTCTACCCTCCTCTCTCCTACTCTCTACCTCGTCCTCGCCGTCCCGAGGGGGCGCTGGTGGAGGGGGCATGGGCCCCCGTGAAGAAGCTGAAACTCGAATCTGGCACCCTACCTCGCTCCTCTCTCAAAGAGAAGAGCCCGCCACAAAGGTGGAGCTGGTGAAGCTGTACCCTGTAGCTCGCGCCCGCTCCCGCCCTCGCTGAAGACGCTCCTCTGACGCTCGTAGCCGCTCCTGGGTAACGGCTAGCTGGGTCCTCAAGTCTGCCAGCTCACGCTCGCGTGCTGCCACCTGCTCCTGGTACCGGGCACGCTCTGACTGCTGTAGCTCGTGGTGACGGGCACGGTCCGCCAGGTGCTCCTCTCGCTCTCGCGCACGCTCCCTCCGCTCCAGCTCAAGAGCGACCCGCAACTCCGCTATGTCCTGAGGCAGCTCCTCACGCCGCCTCAAAGCCCTCTCCAGCTCCGCGACCTGCTGCTCACGGATCGCCAACTCCACCCCAGCTAGGGAAGCCCGGGTATGAGCCGCCTGTAACGTGTAGTCTGTAAACAGGTAAGCAAGTCATCAGTTCCACATTTAATGCAATAATTCAACAATTTATGAAATGAATGCATGGTTAAAAGTAAAACTCACCCGTGAGGCCATCGCCTACTGGCCCTCCTCGATGCAAGTAAGAGCGGCTCGGAGCTCCTCCGTCTGTAAAACACTTTTTTATCAACACATAATAATAGATAATTAAATGAGGTCTGAGTTTTGAATTTACCCGTGTGGCGAGGCCGCGCTCTGCCGCCTCGGCCCGTGTCACTGCCCCTGCTAGCTGCTCCGCTAGCGCAGTCGCCTCTGCACTAGGCCCTCTCGAGCTAGAAGCCTCTCCCGTATCTCTCCCTACTGCTCCCTGCTGGGCACGCTGCATTTATTGAGATTGTCAGTGGCTAATCATCAATAATTCAAGGACAAAAATTCATTTGCATATAGAAATAAATTGAACACTCACCAAGGTCTCAAGGTCTTCCCGCGAGTGGCCAGCTGTGCCCCCAGGCTGTGCAGGTGGGCATGTGCATCCATCGCTGCTATATCTCGCGCATCCTACATCCATTACACATTAGTCGCATGATATATATATGTAGGCATTTGCATTTAATTTAGGAATAAGTGTATTCATACATACCCCTAGGACCCTCATCTGGGGTCGGCCGGCGTAAACCTCCCAATAGCGCCGGAGGTACTCGGAGCTGTCGGTCGCCCGTGAGGTAACTCAGGTCCTGCCTCGCTGCCAGTCGGCGTACTGGTCCGTAAACCGCACTCTCCAGTCGATCTCCTTGGTACGACCGCGCGTCTTCTTCCCAATCCCTCGCGGCTCTCCAACCTCTATCCACTCCTGATGAAGGCCGAGAGTCCTCATCACCAGCCTAAGCCGTAACGGCTCAATCTCGCTAAGGCGATGAACCCAAAGCTCATGCTCAAAGCGAGGTCGGCCCGCTACAACCCATGGCTGGCCCTCGTCGGTCATCCCCTCGTAAGGTCTCCACCGCACCTGCATTCACAAGCATGCATACATCCATTATATCCATCATATAACATAAACGTAAAAAGAAATGCATAACATTGATCATGCGTACCAATGAGGGAGGGAAGTCTCGGAACTCCCTGCGTAATACCCACAACTCATAGGCGAGTGGGGCTCCAAAAACCACCGGCAGCCAGCGCCGTGCTAGAGGGAAAGATCCCTCACCTCCAGGCCGTGGGTCGACGCGCCCCATGGGCATGTACAAGTGGCTCCAAATCTGCATCCATGCATCATATTAGCAAAGCATTCATACGCATATGTATTCTAAAAATAACAAAAACACATAAAAGAGAAAAAATGCATACCTGAAGAAAAGGTGAGAAGCCACTGACAGTCGTCTCTCGACGTGTCCCCGTGGAGAGGTCGGCTATCAAGTGTGCTAGCAGCGCTGCTCCCCAGGCGTATCTGCCAACTCCCTCCAGGTCCTCGAGTATCCCTAGGAATCGACAGTTGATGACGTCGCCCTTCGTGCCGAGCAGCAGCCTCCCGAGCATCAGAAATAAGAACCTCCTCAGATCTCTGTCTACCCTCTCTCTATCAGCTGGGTCCTGGCAATAGGCTGCCCTAGCCCCGTCCATCAACCTCTGTGAAAACTGCTCTAAAGACTCCCGGGGTCTCTGCCTCGCATTGCCCAATCCCATAGCTGTGGTGAGATCGGTACGGAAAACGGTCCTGCACTCGCTAGGTGTCTCATAAACCATCTCTAACCCTATAAGTCTCTGGGTAAGCTCGGTATAGTCAGGGTAGGTGATCCCGCTCACAGCCTCCCCGTCTACCCTCAGCCCTGTAATCCTAACTACATCCTCTAGGGTGGGGATCATATGACCCCATGGCATCAGGAATGCCCGGCTAGTCCTATCCCATCTCTCTCTCAAAACCTGGATCAGTGCTAGGTCTGGCCTAACTGGCTCTATGCTAAGGAAAGCCCCGAACCCCATAGCATCTACCCTAGCTCTCTGAAACTCGGGGAGACCATAATATGCTGCTCGCACCTGGACCCAAGAAATGCGTGTCCTCATCAATCCCTGCATGCATAAAGAAAGAATTTTTTGCTTAATTGTTTAGATTTCATGTGAAAACTGCATTTGCTGAGATGTTTGCTATTTGATTTAATTAACGACCAACCTTGGGTCGTGGCTTGCTTGATTAACGCCTCTGTGGGTGGCGTTATTTCTAAATGGTTCTCTACGTTTATTGAATTAACGACCCAGCCTGGGTCGTTGGTTATCTAGAAGATGCCCCTATGGGAGGCGTTGGTTTGGAACTTGTTCTAGGAATGTTTAAATTAACGACCATCCCTGTGACGTCACCTAATGAATTAACGCCCCGATGGGGGGCGCTGTTTTTTCCCAGGGTTTTAAAAAATGAATGAAACAGCGTGCGAAATAATCATGGCAGACATATTGAAAAATAAATTATTGAAAATGAAAAAAAAGCATGGAGATTACCAGCATGAGTATAAACATGATAATTCAAATTCACGACATGTTACAGGGCGTGTTCTCATGTGATTAATAAAAAAAATGATGAATTGATGACCCAGGGTTGGGCGTCTTATTCTTAATCCACGACACCCCTGGGGGCGTCTTCTTTCTGAGTCACTGGTTTTCTTGCCCGAGGGCTATGAAAATGGAAGGAAAATAAAAAAAACAAAAATTAAAAAAAATGGAAATAAGGGTTGGGGGCCTACCTTTTGTCGTCTAGGTCCAGCCAACTCCCCACGGAGGGGTTGTCGGGGTTGCCGTGGCCGTCGGAGTTGGCCGCGGCGAGGAACGACTGCCACTGGTGGTTCGTCTTCTCCTTCTTCTTCCTCGTCTTCTCCTTCTTCTTCTTCATCTTCTCCTCCTTCTTCGTCCTCTCCATCTTCATCATCTTCTTCGTCTTCTTCATCTCCTTCTCGTCCTTCTTCGGCCTCATCATCTCCGCCGTGTCCCTCGTCGCCGTGCTCCGCCGCCGGTGCTTCCTCGGCCGCCACGAGAGGGAACTCCTCTACCGCCTGTGCTCCTTGCTCGTCCAGGTCCACGACTTCGGGGGTCGAGACCCTTTGCCTTTTGTGTCCACCACTGGCCATGGCTAGGGGGGGTGAGAGAGATAGAGAGTGAGAGAGAGAAAGGGAGGTTTTTGCGGTTAGGGTTGCAGATGGGGAGAAAAAAAATGAAGGAAGAAGAAGAAAGGAGGGAAAGCAAAGTTGAATGGTCAAAAAGAATTAGCGACCCCATCGAAGTCGTTGCTTGTTAAACGGACGACTGGCCCTAAGGGCGTTACTTAACCATTTCACGACGAGCATTGAGGCGTGATTTCTTTTCGCATGGGGAATAACAAGCGTCGTCAGGAGCATTTAATGGGAATTGATTGACGTGATTGGAATAATCATTACTGTTTTTTATTTAACGGCTTGGCTACAGGCGTTATTTACATGAGAAGTGGCTTATCTAAAGGTGTTACGTTTAGATTTTTAACGAATACTTTTTGGAATTTGAATCAAATTAACGTCTTGACTTGAGGCGTGATTCTATTAACGCCATTGCTGAAGTCGTCAATTATGGGAATTAATGTTTTGATTTTTAGAAAAAGATCAATGAGAGACGACAAGTTCTGAGACGTTATTTATGTTATTAACGTCATTCTCGGAGTCGTTATTCAGAACAGAAACACAAATTTTGGAAGAACTGATCAACATAATTTGGCTCAATCAGAATATTATCCTGTTTATTATTGATGAAAAGATTAATGCACCTAATGAGCCATTTTGGGCCTTAAGCTTCTTAAAGCTATTACATATGTTTTCCACTGATCTTTGTCTTCTTCTAAGTTCTCCACAGGTTGATGAGTTTTGCAGATTTTCCACAGTGCTTGGATTGTTGTGCTTTCTTCTCCATCTTTATTGTTGCCAATGTCCCTTGTCTTGATAGGAGGAAGATGAGATGGGTCCTCAAATAGTCACCGTGGGAGCCCGAGTTGAGGAAGGCACCGATGAGAGTTGTATAACACGAATTCCGTGGCGCCTATTAACCGAAGATCCGTCCCGAGAGAGAATCGTGCATGGAGTTCTTGAGCTTTAAGTAATCCCGGGGGGCATGTGAATAAGTTCTTTGGCATCACCTTGAGATGCTCCCTCCATTCCACTCTTTTCTTGATTTGAGGAATCCGGTTCACCACTCTATTGCTCAACCCTAATGAGCCGGTCATGTAGGAAAGTGGGCTTTTTGAGAATATTCTTGATGGTTGTTGGGCCTCCTCACATGGATCGAACTTGAAGTGGAGATCTACCCAACTAGAGAGTGCAAGCATGCATCCATAAATCGGTCTCCCCATTGCTGCCGAGGTAAGCCCGCTATATAGAAAGGCTAATATCGCCGGTCCCACTCTCTCTCCTTCCCAAAGGATAGCTATAGCACTCAATTGGGTCTCTTCCAAGAAATCCTCTGTGGAGGGGAACAAGATTGCCCCCGCCAAGCACACAACGAAGGCTTTTGCTACCCGTTCTATTTCATCTTCCTCTTTGGTTTGATCGGACTTTTTGTAGACCCATGAGGCAAGCTTTAAGAGGTTAATCCCCTTGGTGGCTTTGATTTGGCTCACTAGGTTGGGATTAGGACTCAAGCTTGTAAGCAATTCATGGGAGGAGATTTGTCTTGGCATGATGGCCATCTTCTCCTCATCCCCTTGCTTCATCTTCTTTAAGCCCAAGATCATCTCTAGCTCTTCTAATAGAATTGTGGCTTCAAAAGTAGAGAAGAGGAAGGTGTGGGTAGAAGGGTGCCATATCTCCATAAGAGCTCCTATAGCTGCCCAATCTAAGTGGGTTTGGTCATAATGTTTGGCATGGGTAACTAAACCTAGGAGATGCCATCAAGAAAGAAAAACCCTCATGTCTGAATTGAATTTGGAGAGCAAGAGGGGAAGCCATTTGTTTTTTGTGAATCTACTAGCTCCTGGAATGCTTGGGTATTCCTGTGTAGAGAAAAGAAAAGAAAAGAAGGCACAGAGGGAAAGAAAGAGATGAGCGTTTGAAAGGGAAATAGGAAGACACAATTCAAGCTTTGAACATACCTGGTTCATAGCAATCCTATTGCTAAGGTGCCCATTAATCTCGGAGAGCCTGAGAGTGGGGAGCTTGGTCCTTTTGATAGCTCTCTCCATCTTCTGAGTAATTTTCTGTAGAAAGAAGCCGAACGGAACAAGCAGCACCTGCGAAGGCAGAAGAAGAAGCAGCAGAAAACAGGATTCGAATGATTTGTTGAGAGAAATCCCTCCTTTTATAGAAGTTTGAAGGATCTTATGCCCGTTCAAAATTGCAAAATCAAGTACGAGCATAACTGGGTTTAAGCTTTCTGATTCAGAGTCGGAAGCGTGTGTTTCGAATGTGTTGTTAATTAACAACATCATTCAGGGCGTAGTTTATTGAATTAACGACTTGATCCAGGTCGTGTTTTATTTCACGCCTGTATGAGGGTCGTCTTTTGTTGAAATCTCAAAGCTATTAACGCCTTGATGAGGGTCATCTTTTGTTGAAATCTCAAAGGTAATTAACGACTTGATGATAGTCGTCTTTTATCCTTTTGACGCCCCTACCATCAGTCGTCTTTTTATAAGCTGGCATATTCAGTTCCCATGTGCTGATGTTAATTAATGAACTTAAGTGCTATCTTTTAATTAGAAATTATTTGTGATTATGCACTTATGGTCATGTCTTGTTTTGAATTAAGGATTATTTCTATCATGAGGACTAATGAATTTTCAAGTGCAGAAAAGTGCAGGTTTTGAGACGCATGGGTAACTCGTTGAGGTAACACCATTCCATCCTTGTATTCTTTCCTGTAATCATTGTTACTATATGGTACTCTACGCTATTATAGCATATCAAGGACCTTGTGGTTCTGACAAACCTAGAATTTGAGTTCTCCTTCATCAAAAATAGTGATAATTCCAGGAGAATCTTGATCACACGGATAGGCCGTTGAGTCATTCAAGGTCTGGGACGATGGTTCCACTTTCTGGGTTGATGCGCGGACAAACGGGCTTCGGCTTAGTGTCAGCTCAGAGATCTGGATTCTTGACCAAATCTAGATGGCTTGGCAATATTATCCTTGATTATTTTCTATTTTTAGCTTGTTTTATTTTTTCTTTTTAGCCCAGCATGCATCATGTAGGACTTTGAGCTTAATGATGAAAATCTTCATATTATGGCAATAATGAAGGTCACTCGCTCTTGATTGAGTTGGCATGAGATATTCCATTCTAAATCAAATACTTTATTCTCTCTGAAGCCGCTCAGGCTAGTTCCTTGAAAGCGTCCCTTTGTTGGGTCTTCATCTCCATTCACTTTAATTTTCTGCAAATACACCTTGGTTGTAGCACGTCCACATTGGCTGGTAACCGCTCTCCAAAGGTACCTCCCTGTCGTGCCCTCGCGCACATTTTGTTTAGTTTAGTCTCCTTTATCCAGCCAATCGATGCTTTCTTGGAATCACCCGGAGTTGTTCCACTCAGAATCTTGGAAAGATTTCTAATGCTTAGTGTAAGAGGCGTGTCACATCACACCTTGGCATCTACTTATCAGTTCATTCCACTTCATTTCGCTTGTTACAATTTCACTTCATTTCGTCTCACTCCCTTGCAAAGCAGACGCCAAGGCGGGGCAGCTGTAGACACACCAAAATTGATACTATGTTGATCAAATCTCATGTCACCATGTTAACGCACCAAAGTGAACTTCAATATTTCCATAATACGAAGTTTTTCTATTTTTGTGTGATTTTATGTGTTTTTTCTAATTATTTTTGAAATTCACGACTTGAAGTAAGGCATGTTTTAAATAACGGCTTGTTCCTGGGCGCGTTTTAAAGAAAGGACGACTGATCCAAGAGGCGTCAGTTTCTAGAATTTAACGAATTTCATTCAAATTGGAAAAATATGAATTAACGTCCCTCTCTGGGTCGTGTTTTTAATTAACGCCTTTCCCTCAGGCGTCGCTTCATCATTTTCAAATAAGGAAGGTGTTTCTTACTAAAATTAAATCCATTAATTGACGCCTTTATGCCAGTCGTTATTTTAATTAACGCCCTGACCCAGGTCGTCAATTTCAGATAACGCCTTTATGTGGGTCGTCTCTTTCCCTTCCGTGTCCTGATTGAACGAAACTTTCCTGGAAAGTTGCCTGCTCTATTTGATCATCTTGTTGGATTAGGTAACTAGAGACCTTGCCGTGGATGGCTATTGCCAATTCTTATCCCATTAGATCTGTGTTTTCCGCCCTATAAATGCATCCCTAGGTCGAGTTCGCAAATGGTTGGCTGTAGGGAGAAGAAAAAAGGGATTAGTAATAGCAGAAATAGGTTTTCTCCACGCATAGAAGCTTTCCACTCTCCTCTTTCCTTGCGCATCCTTTGCTCCTGCAGTGGTTTCTTCTTCCTATTGCATCAACCGAATTAATTGGTTTCGCCCTTTACTGTTGTCAGGAACAGCAGGGAATTCTTTGCTCAGTTTACTGTTTCATCATCGTTTATCATTATTCTTTTGCATTAGCTTTGCATCACATCTCCTTCCTTCCCTAATTCTCTTAGGGGTTTTTAAAAGAACCGAAAGGTGCACACTTTATGCTCATATTCCATTATATCATTTTATCTTTGGATTGATACTACACACACTTGGCTAATCCCTTTTATGTTGTTTGTTTGTGATTTGTTTAAGGGTAATCAAGAAGAAAAACCCCCTTCATCGGCCGGCCGGTAGAAGGAGGAGGAGGAAATCTACAATCATCCCGCATCATTGTTTTCATCAGGTATCCGCGATCAATCTCCCTTCTTTTTGAGGTAACCCCTCTGGCGATCACCCTCCATATAGCAATCTCTTGCTCCCCTTTCTATTTAGTTTTTTTTCTATCTTCTATCCTTTTATGTCGGAGAGATGATCATCTTTTTAGGTGTTCACAGTAGTCACAGCTCCGTCAACACATAACCAACCACGAGGAAACTTTCCCCCAATAAAACCCAACACACGGAGACACAGCTCCGCTCACACACGGTTATCCGATGTTCAGAAGAAACCAAAAATTATACAAGATATGCTCAAGACTATGTATCAATCAAGAAGGGCATCATAGATAAATGGATAAGTGATATAAATCGTTTCCCCTTTGACTTTCAATGGCCGATGAAGATCTTCTTTGAAGCTTTGGTCGGAGGGAGTCGAAACCGCAGGATGTCGGAATCGCCGGTCAACCTCCTTGATCATACAGGATGTTTTCCTCCAGATTCACGATCCAATCACACCTCCAGACATCAAAAACTAATAGATCTAGCAAATCTTTCTCTTCTCCATCTTATGGCCGCCCTTTCCCTTCTTTCCCTACAAGAGATAGAACACATTAGCTCATTCCTTTCATACCAAAGAATGAAAATCGCAGCATATATATATTACCATTATAGGATGTTCAAATGACCAAGATAAAACCTCAACAACATCCAAGCTAGAGATAGAACATGGAAAACATCTCAAATAAGCTAGAAATAGATGTAGAGATTTTTTCCCTTTTGCAAACTCCTCAAATCTCCAAGGTGATGTCGACGGATGCTCGCGATTTTGACATCTTCATATTCATTGCGTCATTCTGCTTGCTATCTTCTTCTACACCGAGCTCCAAATCTCAACGGAAGTAGATCAGATATGGCGTGGAGGTCCTCTCCAACTCCTTCCTCTCTCACCTGCACAAAGAACACGAATGTTAGCCTCTTGTTCTTCTAAAATCCCCAAAATTGCATCATATATATACCCCCATGATAGAATGATGAAAATACCATAAAGCCCTTGAAAAACCCTAGCAAACCCACTCTAATATATTCATTAATAACCCAAGGGCATTAGGGTAAAAGACTAGCCCATTTGGAAGTGATTTCATAGGGTTTCGGTGGGCCGCAGAATTTTCGCGCGGAACTGCCAGAATGGGGGGGTCGACCATCTGCCAGGGGGGGTCGACCTATCTCTATCCAGAACTCTGTCTGCTGCAGAATTTTTTATAGGGGTCGACCCACTTTGTGAGGGGGGTCGACCCACTTTCAGACAGCATTTTGTTTAGGCTTTTTCTTGCCCAGGGGTCGACCCATTGAGTGGGGGGGTCGACCCATTGACCTTGAAACCTCATGAAATGATATTTAATGCATTCTTAAAGACCTATACATGCAACCCAATGTAACCAATCATGAATTAAAATATTTGGATCATGCATTAACATATGGAACTAGTTTTGAGTCCAACACCCAAAGGACATGAAATATGATTATGAAGGCATTAGTATGAGGCACATAAATGTTTTATTCATATTTTCAACTCAAGAATCTCCTCAAGAACATGCATAAAGCACTTGGTAAAGAAACACCAAATCCAATCAGATCTTGCATGAAAGAATATAAATCAACATGAGCATGATGCAATATGAACTACAATTATCAAATTGACAATTTGGAAGCCAATTAACCCCAAAGCCATGAAGCATAAACTAAGCCTAATCTCCCCACATGGAAATCCATCATAAGAAGATTCTTACCATGATTTCAGAGATATGTGGGGGAATTAAAACCTGCACCCTCAAGTAATTTCAATTCTTGAGAATTATAAGTCAAGGCAGTTTAAGATTTCAATAATGAGCTATGCCAGCTCACTTATCAAGGTATTGATCATGCATTGGAAGGCTATTACAAGATCCGTTCAATCAAACCTCTCATGAGTTGCTAAGTCAGATCAAAGTAACCTGAACCTTCATAACCCACACATATCAATTAGACTGAAGCAGTTCAATTCAGAAAGATATGAGAAATAAGCTTGAAGGTACTTTGAAGACTCATATTTCCCAACTCAAGGTAAGAAGAATATTACCAATAATCTGAAACAAACTCTTTATTTGGATCCACCGTAATGTGGGCAATATGAACCTGCACATTCTGAAAATTCAGAAGTGTGTCAATATTAACCAATGTATATGAGAAACTAACTTCAAAGTAATTACTCCATAATATAATCTCATGACAGAATGTATAGAAACAAGGTTCACGCATGAGCATTAGGCACTAGAGGAATGTGTAACACAAGGACAATATCAGTGCATATGATAGCCATTAATGCAAGATACATCACACAAAAGGCTCATTCTCATGGAAGACAAATCAATGCAAATCTTTAGTCATTTCCAATTCAAAGAAAGCTTTAATGACAGTTAACACAGATGAGCCTGGCCATGTTATCACCAAACCATATCCCATGAAAAGCACAAGCATGAATTCTATATATCAAATCAGAACTTGCTTCAAACATGAAGAACTATTTCTGAATAGAATTCAGCCAAGCATTCATGAAAACCAACTTCAAAGCTTTCAACTTCAGTCCAATTAAATTCAGACTCAATTCATCGAAGACCAGCATGAATTCCACAAGAGTTGAATGAGTCAAAATCAATCTGAACTTAATTCATTTACTCATGCATTTAGAGGAAACCATTTCAAACTTGTGAGAACAATTCATGAAACATGAGTAGCAGAGTTGATCATTTTAGCAACATGCTTTATCAAGCCAATGTAAAACCGATAAACATCAGTCATTCAAGTCATTTAAAATAGCTTGAAAAATCATATCATCAAGATCCACATGGATTACAAGTTCAGTCCAGAAACCTTCAATATTCAATCCAATCAATTCATTCTCAGTCAAAAGCAGTCTGAACATAATTCATTCACCCAGACATTTAGAGCCAATTGATAGTGTAGATAATATGTTTTAGCTCATTTCAACAAGACGTTTTCCATAAGATAATCATGAATGAATTTCACTTCAATGCAAATGCAAATCGCACAATATATTGTAATCATCAAAACCATTATCAAAGATAAAGAAGGAGTGCAGCGAACCCAACAATCTCCCCCTTTTTGATGATGACAAGGTATTGTGGCAATCTACAACTCTCTCTCCCCCTTTGGCATTATCAAAAAAGTGGGGACTAGAGGAACAAAATGATGAGTTTTCAAAGACGAATGAGACAGAAATATAAAGACCATGGCGCACGAACTCAGCAATAACCTACCATGAAAAGAAAGGTGTGAGAATTATGAACACATATAAGACTAAGAACATGTGTGAAACTAAGAACATGTATCTTGAACTGAAATTTGAAATATGTGCAGATCATCAATTTTTGAGTTATATGCAAATGTATGATTGAACTGAATTATATGCAAGTGTTCTTCTGAAAAGCCCATTATTCTCTCCTTTTTGTCATGAACAAAAACTGACTGACAATGGGGTTATTTAAGCAGATATGTACATGTATGATCCAAAGATGCATCAATATGAAATGATGTATGATAAGAATAAAAAGGATCAAACAATCAAGCATTCAAGTATGCATAATAAGATCTAGACTCATGCAAGTCCCTTCGGGACGGGTGTAAGGATTATGCAATCGATTATAGAACATGATGTGCATGAACAATACTAAGTGGGTCGTGCTTACATAAATAAGTACTGCATAAACCATGATAAGTGACAGATTCATAAGGAACATTCAAACAATCAAACCCAAGGTGCATATGTGATGTTTGAGCAATGAATTTCAAGGTAGTATGAAAAATCAGATTTTCTAAAGAACACTACAAAGAACTTATCATCCATACACTTTCAACACAATGCTCGAATATTGGTAGCTACGTATGACCCCCAAATTTTTTTTTAATTACTAACAATGGTGTGACTCACCTTTTGACACGAGTCATGCCCTTTGTTTCAGGGGCAATTCCCGGTTACTCAGTTTCGTCACTTTTTATGATGTGGATGAGGTACTTTTCGACGGGAGTTGTACCCTTTGTCTCAGGGGCACTTCCCAGCTACTCGGTGGCAAATCACACTTATTTTAGTGTGGATTAGTTTCTCCTTTCGATGCAAGTTTCCTCCTTAATTTTAGGGGAGATTCCCGGCTACTCAGATCCATGTTCCACTATAAGACTTTTTGGTGGGGTATACAGTTTTGTCCTCACGAGACATGTGAATTTCATGTAGAGAATCAAAAGTCCTTAAAAGTGTAGAGTAGAAAATCGTAATCCTTATTAGATTGAATCATTATCTCAAAAAGGTACATTTTGTGAGGGTGGTTGTATTGAATGTAAAAGATGAATTAGTCTTATCATAGTAATGTCTCCCCCTAAATGTATGCACGATTATAAAAAATCTCCCCCTTAATATATGCCATGTAACAAACATGTCTAAATCAATGTAATTTCATTTAGCAAAGGATGAGTCATAGAAGGAGTCAAAAAGTGTTTGTATAATGTATATACATGCAATCAACCAGGGATCCTTCAATATTTTCAAGCAAATGATTATCGGTACTTGGCGGAGTACATTAGTCCGAAGACCACCATCACGCATGAGGAGAGCTTCCAGTTGGACATAATCCAACCTTCCACTATCGCCATTTGATATACCAAATAACCATGGCATTCAAGCACACGTGTATGAAGTATATGCAAGTATATGCATGTAACTTGAAGAGATGATTGAAAAACTATTCATATTCACAAGTATGAAATGATATGTATGATATGTGCAATGTATCATGCAAGTAAGCATATAAAGTGAATTTGTAAAAGTAAATCATTATTTGCAGGATATGATTAGAAGAGTGAAAAATTTTATCCATAGACCAAAACTTTCAAACCTAAACTGTTATTTGCAAGAAGCGAAGTAAGAGGTGTATATGAAATAAAAGTCATGTATGTCAAAGATGAAGCGTTCAAGAAGTGAATTTATTCACAAAATGTGAAATGGAAACTGTTCAAATTGAGGTACCAAGTTTTTCTTAAGATTCAAGCTCTTACCAAGGTTAAGTAATCCAATAGGAAACAGTATACCAAATTCTTTACCTGATAAGCTCATCATTTCCTTGCCTTGAAGGATCTTTATTTGTCATTGGTTTCTTCCTTCTCAAGGCACCCCTGCTAGATAGATTCTCATTTTGGAGTTTTGGGTACCCAAGTCATCTTGGGTCCCGAGGGGTTAGTTCTTACACGAACAAATGAATTCCTATTTTTCCTAGCAAACCATTCATCATCAAATACCCTAGTAGAACAGTCATCCATAGAATGACCATTCTCTCTACAATAAAAACAGTAAGAATATTTCCTCTTCAAAAACTCATTTTCATCATTTTTCATTACAGAACAATCATTCATTACATGTCCAAAATTTTCACAGTAATGACATGTAAAATTCTTTTTAACAAACCATTCATCATCATTTTTCTTTGTGAAGCAATGTTCAAAGACATGACCATGTAATCCACAGTAATAGCAATGAGAGTTGAATGTTTTTCTAGTGGGTTTCACATGATCTTTAGACTCATTAACAATTTTCATTTGTGACTGCAATGCTTGTTCATCATCAGATTTCATTAGAAGGCAGTCATACATGTCATGACCATATTGTCCACAATAGTAACATGAAACATTTCTTCTTTTCTTTGACGCATGATCATATTTGACAGTTTGAAATTTTTCATGCACACAGGAGTGATGATCAACATTTTTCTGATTTTGATTTCCTTTATCATGCACGGACAATGATTCATTGAAATTTTTGATTTCATTTTGCAAAGATGAAATATGCAATTCATAATTAGCAAGCTCTTCTTCACATGAAGTAATTTTTTCATTCAACAAAAAATTGACGCTTTTGTAACTTTCAATTTCTTGTTCAAGAGAAAATAATTTATCATGATCATCAACAATCACACTTTTTCCTTTTTCAACCTTTTCAAGATTTTTCAATCTACTTTCAAGCAATGAAATCTGAATTAACAGAGTACTATTTTCATTTTGGAGTTTTTCAAATGACTCTTTGTTTGTAGAAGTGTGTTCAAGTTCTTTTATTTGAAAGCTCTCATTTTCATCAACCATTTTATTTATGATTTCATTACATTCAAATTTATCATTCATGTTCCTGAAGCTTTCTATTTCCTCTCTCAGTTCCTTCAGCTTTTCAGACTTGTCATTAGACCACCATTTTTCATTTTCAAGGAGAAGCAATTTTTCAGACATTACTGTGTTTAAATGCTTCAACGCTTCATTCTCCTTGGCAAGTTCATCATTGATAGCTAATTCATTAATGAGCCTTTGATCACTTGACATAGCATCTAGCTTGTCCTTTAACTCTTTTTCAATTTCTTCAAGTTGATTGATCTTGTCAAGCAAGGTGTCATTTTCTTATTTTAGACAATAGTTTTTATCTCTATACATTTCCACATCAAACAAAAGAGACTCATTTACATTCTTGAATTCTAAGCATTTTTCACAAGAAGGAGTTTCATGAAAAGTATTTTCAAGTTTCTTATGGAGCTTCTTATTTTCAGACTTCAATTTCTTGTACTTACTCGATAATTCATCATAAGCTTCCACTAATTCTTCAAATGAAATTTCATCAAGTTCAGAGTCAGAACTTACCTCTTTGGACTCTAAGCTTGAATGATCATCCCTACTATTAGCCATCATGCACGCATCCTCTGGCCCTCCTTCATGAAACTTGATCAGTTGATCCATTATTTCTTTGGCTGAGCAGCAATCAGAAACAAGCGGAGATTTGTTAGAGTCAACTACAGCTTTAAGAGCATTCAAAACAAAAAGATTATCAGAATTCTTTTTCTTATGTTCATCAGTCCATCTTAACTCATTTTTTGGTAAAACATGAGGACCATGAGTAATTAATTTCATAAGCTTAGGATCAGTACCAGAAATCTAAATAGTGAAATTTCCAATCCAAGATACATTATCAAAACCATCAAAGATAGGAACAGAATTCACACCAGCCATCATGAACAGATCTTTACTCCTAGACCGCAAGGTCCGCTAAAAAATCAGGGACTGGGCTCTGATACCAATTGTTGGCCCAGACTAGATGGCGGACAAGAAGGGGGGTTGAATTGTCCCATTTGCCTAGATGGCGGATTTTAAAAACAATCTAAACTGATCACGGTGGAATTAAAATTAACTGCGTTAATTAGCATAAACTCAAGTGAGATTAGAAGAATCCTCTCTATCTTTCCTATCTCACAGGGATATGCAATGCAAAGAATGAGTTAACTATGCCCAAATACAAATAGCAGAGGTAGCAGTGTGTAGTGGAGCAGTGAATAAAAATCTATAAATTTACCTGTGAGTGGAGATAGGAGAAATGGACAATCGCACAGGCAAACCACATGCAACACGGAGATTTTTAGGTGGTTCGGGACCACGATGGGCTCCCTACGTCCACCCCTCACCCAACCGGGTGAGGCTTCACTACACACTACCTTCGTAGCAACACGGGGACGAACCCCAACCACACACACACGCTGCTTCCGCAGTAATATCCACACACGGGGAAAATCCCCAACACGCTGCCACTGTAGCACACACCCACACACAGAATCGGGGGAACACACCCCGGACACTCAAACCACACGAAGTCACAGCTCCGTCAACACATAACCAACCACGGGGAAACTTTCCCCCAATAAAACCCAACACACGGAGACGCAGCTCCGCTAACACACGGTTATCCGATGTTCAGAAGAAACCAAAAATTATACAAGATATGCTCAAGACTATGTATCAATCAAGAAGGGCATCATAGATAAATGGATAAGTGATATAGAATGTTTCCCCATTGACTTTCAATGGCCGATGAAGATCTTCTTTGAAGCTTTGGTCGGAGGGAGTTGAAACCGCAGGATGTCGGAATCGCCGGTCAACCTCCTTGATGATCCAGGATGTTTTCCTTCAGATTCACGATCCAATCACACCTCCAGACATCAAAAACAAATAGATCTATCAAATCTTTCTCCTCTCCATCTTATGGCCGCCCTTTCCCTTCTTTCCCTACAAGAGATAGAACACATTAGCTCATTCCTTTCATACCAAAGAATGAAAATCGCAGCATATATATATTGCCATTATAGGATGTTCAAATGACCAAGATAAAACCTCAACAACATCCAAGCTAGAGATAGAACATGGAAAACATCTCAAATAAGCTAGAAATAGATGTAGAGATTTTTTCCCTTTTGTAAACTCCTCAAATCTACAAGACGATGTCGACGGATGCTCGCGATTTTGACATCTTCAGATTCATTGCGTCATTCCGCTTGCTATCTTCTTATACACCGAGCTCCAAATCTCAACGGAAGTAGATCAGATAGGGCGTGGAGGTCCTCTCCAACTCCTTCCTCTCTCACCTGCACAAAGAACACGAATGTTAGCCTCTTGTTCTTCTAAAATCCCCAAAGTCGCATCATATACATACCCCCATGATAGAATGATGAAAAGACCATAAAGTCCTTGGAAAACCCTAGCAAAACCACTCTAATATATTCATTAATAACCCAAGGGCATTAGGGTAAAAGACTAGCCCATTTGGAAGTGATTTCATAGGGTTTCGATGGGCCGCATAATTTTCGCGCGGAACTGCCAGAATGGGGGGTCGACCCATCTGCCAGGGGGGGTCGACCTATCTCTATCCAGAACTCTGTCTGCTGTAGAATTTTTTACAGGGGTCGACCCACTTTGTGAGGGGGGTCGACCCACTTTCAGACTGCATTCTATTTAGGCTTTTTCTTGCCCAGGGGTCGACTCATTGAGTGGGGGGGTCGACCCATTGACCTTGAAACCTTATGAAATGATATTTAATGCATTCCTAAAGACCTATACATGCAACCCAATGTAACCAATCATGAATTAAAATATTTGGATCATGCATTAACATATGGAACTAGTTTTGAGTCCAACACCCAAAGGACATGAAATATGATTATGAAGGCATTAGTATGAGGCACATAAATGTTTTATTCATATTTTCAACTCAAGAACCTCCTCAAGAACATGCATAAAGCACTTGGTAAAGAAACACCAAATCCAATCAGATCTTGCATGAAAGAATATAAATCAACATGAGCATGATGCAATATGAACTACAATTATCAAATTGACAATTTGGAAGCCAATTAACCCCAAAGCCATGAAGCATAAACTAAGCCTAATCTCCCCACATGGAAATCCATCATAAGAAGATTCTTACCATGATTTCAGAGATATGTGGGGGAATTAAAACCTGCACTATCAAGTAATTTGAATTCTTGAGAATTATAAGTCAAGGCAGTTCAAGATTTCAGTAATGAGCTATGCCAGCTCACTTATCAAGGTATTGATCATGCATTGGAAGGCTATTACAAGATCCGTTCAATCAAACCTCTCATGAGTTGCTAAGTCAGATCAAAGTAACCTGAACCTTCATAACCTACACATATCAATTAGACTGAAGCAGTCCAATTCAGAAAGATATGAGAAATAAGCTTGAAGGTACTTTGTGTTAGGATGCAATGCCCGGATACAGAGGGGGGTGAATGTATCCTTTTACAATTAATGCCCAAATAAAAACTCAAGTGCTGGACGCAATCTCAGAATAAAACCAAATTCAATTAAACCAAGGAGCAAACACAAGAGACGCGCCTATTCAAGCACCTAGCGGAAGCACACTCACAATGCAAACCACAGCTCAAGAGATTTTTAGGTGGTTCGGTCCTCCAGACCTACATCCACCCCACACTCAAACCAAGTGTGGCTACACTAACAGCTGGGCAACACAGCTTGCCAACAGAAGCTGATACACAGCTTACCCAAGGGAACAGACTCCCCTCTTCCTCCAACCTGGAGGGAACCTCTAGCAACCCTCGGTCACTAGAAAACCAGAGACTACCGTCTCTCTTCCTCTATACCAAGAGGGAACCCCTGGACTTGCAACCCACAAGCCCAGAACTGGAGATCAGATCTCCCTTCCTCCAAACCAGAGGGAACACACAAGTGACTTCCAGCCACTTGCAGACTAGAGGTCGAAGACCTCTCTTCCTCCAGACCAGGAGGGACCCGACCTCAGTCCAGAGGATCGGAAGTACAGAGCTAACCCAAATGAAAACTGAAAAATAAGAAAGGGAAAAATACACAGCGATCAGAAAGCTGTAAAGACAGATAACACAAATGTGGCTCGCATGGAGCTGACTGGCCTAGATTTGATCCACGGTCCAGTAGTCAGATCTTCAGGTAAGCTTCTCTTCCTCTTCTCTTCTCTCTCACTTTCTTCTCTCTTTCTCTTCTCCTCTTCTTCTACTCTTTCTCTCACTCTCGATCTCTGCTCCTCTATTCCTTTTGGCTCATATCCTTTTTTTTTCCCTGCTTCATCAGCCTTTCTTCCATTTATATCAACAGCCAGCAGGATGATAGGGTACAAAGTGCGTGTGCCTCCCACGCTTGATCCAGAACTTTCCTGCCACGTGCCCTTTTCGTATTTGTTCATCTAGTATAGGATCACGTGCAGCCCAGTTATTGGGGAATACTCTTCCTCGGACCTGCAAGGAGATAAAAACTATTAATACTCAGGGTTTGCTCTATATATCTACCTGAAATGAGTTGGTTGACACTCAAGCTGAAACTGCGCGAGGTATGTGGGAACGACAAGAGGTGCACTATACTGAGAACGACACGAGATACAGTGGTGACAAAACAAACACTACCAAGAGAACGACACGAAGTCCAAGCGTGACAATACAGATACTACTAAGAGAACGACACGAGGTAGAGAGAGAACAGCATGAGGTAAAAAGGAAATAGCACGGAACTAAAAAGGTAGTAAGACACGCGGTCAGAGGAAACCTGGACGAAGGTAGAAACAAAACAACACGCGGACATAAACACAAGAGAAACATGAAAACAGAAACCGACACGAAGTGTGGTTTCAAAACAAGAAAGACACGAGGTCTAGGAAAAGCAACACGAAGATAGAAATAACAAAGAACCGACTCAAACTAAGGACGACATGGAGACAGCACTGTCAGACTCGACTTGAGACACTTAACGCTTGAACTTAGAGAAGAATGCACGAAGTAAAATCAACATGAAGACAGAAGACAGAAATAACATGAAGACTCAAACACAAAAATAACACGAAGACATGAATACAAAAGCAACACGACATAACAAACAGTAAAGAGAACGGCACGAGAACAACATGGACTGAAACCAACTCGAAGATGAAAACAAAAACTGACACGAAGTGTGGTCACAAAGCAGAGAAGACACGGGGTCTAGGAAAGACAACACGAGGACAGAAGACAGGAACGGTTTCAATCGACACGTGATAAAACAAAGAAAGCAGGAAAACGACTCGAGTATCTACAGTAGATGACACGAAGACAAGCCCTGAAAATACTATTTAGACTTCACGCTGTACAGACTTTGAGGAGTCTGAACCAATGTACAGACTTTAAACCTATGAAGATGGAGTGTATAGACTTGAAAGTCTAAATGTGATGCGCATACTTGCTGAGTTGACGCTACAGCCCAATGAGTTAACACTGCAACGTATACACTTTGCGTTCAACTGAAGGTGTATATACTTGAAGTTTCAAGGCCACAATGTATAGACTTCAAAAGAAGCAGTCCGATGTACAGACTTCAAATGTGAAGACATTGTGACTGCACATGCAGTGATCAGACTTCATTGTATAGACTTGGAGAACATGAAACAATGTGCATACTTGGGATGCCTGAAGACCAATATATAGCATGACTGAACATAATCAATTATGCAAAGCCATATTAGAACTAATGAAGAACAGCATAATGATCAGAAAGTAGCGATTTGACTCACACAAGATGACTCACAGTGAATAGCTCACTACAAAGGCCAAACATCAAAACCACCATTAAAACCATCATCAAAACCACAGGGGCACAACAATCTCCCCCTTTTTGATGATGGCAACACTACATAGTGAGTCATTTGAGAAGTCTGATGACTCAAACTATTCTCCCCCTTTGACTTCATCAAAAAGAAAATAGTTTGAGAAATTAAAGCAACCAGCATGCTATAATTGAAAACCAATCTCCCCCTTGATATATCCAAGATGAATCATGGGATGATAAGAATGCATATGCACGTGGAGATTTCAAAAATGCAAGATCACAATTCTTCCCTTTGGCAACATCAAAAAGAAAGAGACAAAAGGAGACTGAAATGCAAATGATATGAGATATAATTAATCAAATCCAAGAGTGTGAAAGAGAGCCTCTAAATGGGCAACAAGATACAGATCATTATCTTTTTAAGGATTAAAATATCTGGCTTGTCTGCTGGAAGGGCCACGCGGCCTGCCTGGTGGTGGTCTCCCCCTAGGAGTAGCAGAGGTATATTCTTGAGGTGGAGTTCTGCTAGAGGAAGCCTGGCCAAGAGCTAAACCCAAGGTAGAGTGAAATTCCTTCAGGTCATTGGACAATTCAGCTAGCCAATACACCACAGCGCTTCTGACATTTGCCACTTCAGAAATGATGTCGTCTTGGCGAATATTAACTGTTTCATATCTGTCAGTCAGAATTGTCATTTCTGTTAAGAAAGCAATCAGTTTATCATAGATCTTCTGGACATCTGGACCTAGGGCACTGAATGACCTTTCAAAACTTCTAAGGATGTCCTGATCTCAAAACAGTGATTTATAATGCTGGCAGAAGACTTAAAGGAGGAAATTTGAGCATCTTGTAGTTCACGAAGTGCTGTTGCAATCTTTGAACATGCCTCCTGCAAGCCTGTCATCAAGGACCTGTTGGCATCATCTGAAGCTTTCTTGTTTAACAGAAACCTTTTCCATTCAGTTAGGAGAGAGATCTCAAGCTTCAGTAGCCTGGAATGGACTTGATTGATGTTAAGAGAGACATACTTGAGCAGATCATCCATTTTCTTATCTTGTCTTTGCATTTGCTGAGTCAAATTTATAAGAAGTTCTTCAATATTTGGCACCCTAGCAGATAGAAGTCGAGGTTGACCTAGAGGTGTACCAAAAGATTCACAGCCAGGTGCAGTTCTCTCATCTGTTTCTTCTTGCACTGGCGTTTGGTTGTCTACTGCTGGAGCCTGATCTTCATCTTCAGCTTGGATGTCTTTGTCAGGACCTACATTTTCATGTGCCTCTTCTTCACTAGATGATTCTGTTTCTAGGTCTATGACAAGAACTTTCTCCTGACACTCATCCACTATATCCTCCATGAGATTATGATCTGCAGGACTTTCAACAGGTGCCTGTTCTAGAATTTCAGATATAACTACGTTTTCAGCCTCTTCCAAACTTTTCTTCACAGCTTCTCTTAGAATGGCATTAACAAAATCAGTAAGTTCTTGATCATTACTTACTTGCTCTTGATCAGGCTGTTCCACGGGCACCCTCACTTCGTCTGATGTCTTCCCAAAAGAATCAAACAGACCATCAATGTTTGTATCTAGATCAGTCTGAATGCTGTTTTCAGACAACCTGACTTCTTCAGATGCAAACTCGACAAGCTTCTGAAAAGAAAAAGATACTTCAGTGGGTGCAGCAGACATAGTTGACTGTGGATGTTCAGATGGTGTTTCCTGTAGAGCAACCTCAGAAGCTGATGCTAAAACTGTTTGGGTTGAATCTTGAGGGTGTTCCAGAAGCTCCCCCTGAGCTTGTGATTCCTTAACTTTCTGGGCCTTAACCTGCCCCAAGAGAGAAGAGCCCTCCAACCCCAAAAATACTGAAACAAAATTCATGTTAAAAATGTTTCGAGCCCTAACTTCTGACATGGCCTCTCCATCCAAGGGAATCTTTGAATACTTGAAGATGTCTGTCAAATGGGCGGCGTAGGGCAGATGTCTTTTGGATCCAATACACCCCTTCATGACATTAAAAATAACTTCAGGCAGACAGATCTTTACATTCTGAATCAGGCAGAACAATAGGAACCTCTGTGTGTCTGTGATTCTTCCTCTAGCACCAGTCTGTGGGGTGACTATTGAAGCAATGATGTTCTGAAGAAGCTTGTGAAGAGGGGGAAATGACGAGGTTTGGTAAGCTTTCAGCTTCAACTGCCCCTTGTCATGAATGTTACTGGGTTTACCAGTAATAACCGAAAAGGCTTCATGCAGACTATGTCTATATCCTCTCTCCACTTCCCCTTTTTCTGGAATACTAAGAGCTTTGTGGAGAGAGTCACATGTTACTGTCATCTCAACCCCTTTAACAGACGAGATCAAAGCAGATTTATCTCGGCTCAAAGACAAATTATTGTAAAATTCCATTACCAGGCTACGGTAATAGACACGGTGGTTTTCTAGGAATTTCCTCCATTCCTGAAACTCAAGAATCTCCAAAAGTTCTGGAAACTTCAAAACCAGGGTTTCATCTCCGAAATCTACTATTCTTGGAGGAATGATTTTCCCACTCTCTAAAAACACGGTAGACTGAGAGGGCCTAGTACCTTGTGCTGAAGACATTTCTGCAGCTGTTTCTGGTTCAAGACATCTTTGCTGCTTGGACGAAGGCTCCTCATCTATTTCTTTTCCCTTCCTCTTCCTTTCCACATAAGCGACGGATTCCGGCTGATCCATTTGTCGTAACTCTCAGAGTATCAACTCTTTCTTGCTGGTTGCTGCTGGAAATGAAGCTAGAGCCAAGAACGGAGGAGAACTCTGTGGTGGAGATGAGATTTTAGAGAAGAAGGATGAGCGGGAGATAAGGGTTTGAAGAGGCATACAAGACGTATCGACACGAGGAGACACAGGAAGCGGCAGGGGCACGCGAGGGTTTATTTATGTAACCTTGAGGAACAAGAAGGGTTTTTGAGGGGTCACTTTTCACTCTTATCGTACTTTTTCAGGAAATGCCCAAACTACCCTTATTCAATATGTAACACAGCCGTTTCCCGTTAAAGTTCGCTCTTCAATATATGGAATTATTATATTCTTCCGAATACCTTGGTCAGTTACCTCAAGACGTTAAATCAACATGATCACAAAACTAGCTGTTAAAGGTACTTAGCCTAGAGAAGGTTACGATTAAAATACTCCTTATGTTTGTCAGGCAAAGAAATACCAAATAGATAGTTAAGCACAGTTCATTACCTCATTTAAGGACAAGAGAGGGCATACAGAGTCAACCAATTTGTTGAGCACTAGGTAGAATTGTCCCTTTTTACACAAGGAGACATGTTTATAAGACACCAGAATCCCTAGTTACTCAGGACAAGCTACCTTTATGCCAATGAAAACCAATGAATTTTTTTGTTGACTTTTCTTTCCCCCTTTTTTTTTTATTTCAACTTTTCCATAATATACAGAGATAGCTAACTGTATCATGACAGAACCTCTAGACTTCTTTGATCTAGAATATCTATTTCTCCACAATAGCCATTGCTCTGCCACAAGGAATGGCGTATTCCCTGGTAGCACCTCTCAAGATCTTAGACACAAGACAGAACCCTTACTTAACATAATTTGTTATCTCACAGCCATCTTCACATAAGTTTCAGTTAAGACGAAATCCTCAACAAGGCTTTTCCATTTAACAGAAATTTTTACAATGTGTTGACCAACAATTGAGGAATACCTTGGAAGGATTAAAGGACAAAATATAACCCCCATACATTAAAGTTCTTTATTAACAGGTATAACTTGTTACAAAAGATTTTGGGTGGTTTAAGGTATTCTGATCAAATCTGATAAGAGTGACAAAGCTAAAAGAAGGAATTTTCCTTCAAGAGAATTCCTGAACTAAAGGGGATAAAACAAGGATAAGAAGGTGACAAACAAGATGGAGAGAGATGAGATGAGATGAGAAGCACTCCATACAGCAAAGCAGCAGGTGAGAGATAACTCTAGAGAGTAAAGTCCAAGGAGCTCACATAAAATCTTCCTAAGGAGATTCAATCTAGTGACCAGAGAGTGCCCTTGAGCAATAAGCTCCAACCTCATGAGATGACTGAACTCAGCACCAAATAACCACATTGGCAGACAAAGGTTCTTCTGATACCAGATGACCTGACAAGCTCTTTTTTCAGTCCATGCAAGGGCATCTCACACACAACTCTTGGAAATATTAATTATTTATATTTTTTTTTCAATAAGTGGAATGTAATGCAATGAGCATGAGTCAGTAAATTGACATAAAAATAGCATGCCTCCCCCTGACTATGAGCATGAAGCTTTTTCTGAGAGCATGCAGTGTTTGCCATGAACACTAAACAAATGAATTTGTGATTCATGCACATTCAGGCTGCCCTGTTCAGTAGAATGACCTATGGTACTAGGCGGAGCACTTGGTCAGAAGGACCACCTCACACATAGTAAGCACCTCCAGACAGATTTTCCCTGCCCTTATGATAGCTTACTATTTGATATACCATAGTGGTCAAACATGATGATCAAAGGGCATGCCAGACAAGTAAGATTGTTCTAATCATGATAATCATGTCTAGTTTAAAACAGGCAGTTTATATGTTCAACAACAATCATCAGTCTGATGAATTAAGAATTGAATTCAGATTAGGAAGGCAGCAGTAGATTTACCTAAGGCGTCCAGGCATGGGGTCGTTTTATGTGCCCTGGTTTATTACCCCTTTATTCCATCCAAGGCACACCTGTCAGGCACCTTCCTATTTTCCACTAGCAGGTACCCAAGTGGTCTTGGGTCTTGCATAGTAATTGGCCCCTTTTGGGACTGCCTGCATCTTCTTCTGTGCCAAATAGTCGTTAGAGTTCATGATAAAACAGTTATGCATTGAATGCCCAGACAGCCCACAATAGTGACATGAACTAGCAGGTTTCATGTTCCTCTTATGTACACTAGCATGAACTTGAGCATTATAAGAGTGAGCATGAGGGTTTCTGTTATAATTATGAAAAATTTTTCTTTCATGACCAGCCACCCAACAAGCAGCAACGTGGTGGCCTGGTTTTCTGCAATTTGAGCAAACAGGAATTCTTTTAAGAACATGTTCGTTCCTACCAAATCCTTTGAAATTTCTAGTCCTACCCTGGACATGCCAGCATTCCTTGACTGCATGCCCATGCTTCCCACAATGGGAGCAGAAAGGAGACTCTCTTCTAAAAAAGCTTGCCCAACATTCAGTGGCCTTGTGCCCAAGCTTGTTGCAATTAAAACATTTGACATGCTGGTTCAGAGAAGCAGTTTTGTTGATATTAAGAGCATGTTGGTTAGCATAAGATTTAGCATGATGTGAGAGTGGTTTTTTCTTTCCATTAGCAAACCAACATTGAACAAGGGTGTGGCCTAATCTACCACAATGCGAGCATTCACTTTTCTTTGAATGAGCAGCAGGATTTCTATCATGATATTTCCCAGCATCCATCATTTCAGCATTTAAATCATCCAGTTCTTTTAATTCACACTCATGCATCAAATGGCCTATCTTGTGACAGTAATGACATTTCATGATTTCCCTCTTATGTGCATGTCTCGGTATACCAATGTGTTTTACAGCATGCACATTTTCAGTGTGATCCAATCCTTTCTTCACATGACTGACCATATCAATAACTTTTGTTTGTTTCTGATTCTTCTGAGCATTTGGTTGTTTATTTTCTGAGGTGGTGGCTACATCAGATGCTTTAAAGAAAGATGTCATTAGCTTATTTTTGAAAGCCTTTTTATTTATATCGTTGTAGCCTAACCCTTCCTTTTGAGTATTGACCTTAACACCTAACAACCTGTCCAGATTTTCTTGTCCTTTCACAAATTTTGACAGGGATTTATTCAAATCGTCAATTTCATTTTGCAGAGAAACGATGTGTATTTCATAACTGGCAATTTCTTGTTCATTGCAATTTACACATTCGCTTAGCACTTTGTTTGCAATTTTGCACTCCTCAACTTCTTGTTCCAGATTTTTCATTTTTTCAGATTCTTCAAAGTAAACAAATTTTCCTTTTTCTAAAGCTAGAAGCCTCTCAGACATAGTGGAGTTCAGCACTTTTAACTTCTCATTTTCTTCCTTAAGCTTGTCATTCTGAATTAACTCATTTATTAATATCTGATCTTCTGAGTTAGTTTCAAGTTTTCTTCCAGCCATAAATTTCTTCAAATCTTTTTCCTTCTCTTCAATATCTTTCTGTAATTCCACATTCACAAATTTTATGGCTTCAATTTTCTCAATCATGAGAATGTTCTCTTTTTTTAGTTTCTCTAAACTTTCTTCATTTTCTTTGGAGAACTTTCTAAGAGAATTATCTTCATATTTCAGCTTATTTAGATCAGATTTTAGACATTCACATTCCTTCATCAAGTTTTCGTTCTGATTTTTATACCTACGAATATCAGATAGACATGTATCATGATGTTGCTTGATACTGGAGCAATTTTCACATGGGGATCTAGACCTTTCTAACCCAGTATTCTTTTTCAACTTTTTATACTGACTTCTTAAGCTCTCATGTGATTCTAGCAATTCAGCATATGCATTTTCCCAATCATCTACAGTATAATTTTCAAAAGAATTTACCTCATCATCTTCATCTTGAATGCTGCCTTGATTATTTCTATCAGCCATCATGCAGCTGTCCTTCTTTGTCTTCTGAATTCGCTTCAGCATGTTCAGAATATCTTTAGCAGAACTGCAATCATAAAGACAAGACCATAAGGCTCTGTCAGTAGATGCTTTCATCAGATTAAAAGCTTTCTGATTCTCTTCATGCAAAGAGGTATGCCTGTCAGTCCATTTGGACTTTTTCTTTGGTAGTTCATGAGGACTGTGTGAAATTACTTTCCACAGGTCTGGATTAATAGATTTAGCATAACTCTTTAAATTAGCAAGCCATGCACTGAAGTGTGTACCACAAAAAATCGGTGGATTAGCCATGGGAACAAATAGCAGGTAGATTCGAGGCAACAAGAGTATTGAAGCACTAAAACCAGATAAGTATCGAGGACTACAAGATCGGATCTGCAGGTCGCTGGACCTTCTAGGCAGACACCCGCTCTAATACCAATTGTTAGGATGCAATGCCCGGATACAGAGGGGGGTGAATGTATCCTTTTACAATTAATACCCAAATAAAAACTCAAGTGCTGGACACAATCTCAGAATAAAACCAAATTCAATTAAACCAAGGAGCAAACACAAGAGACGCGCCTATTCAAGCACCTAGCGGAAGCACACTCACAATGCAAACCACAGCTCAAGAGATTTTTAGGTGGTTCGGTCCTCCAGACCTACATCCACCCCACACTCAAACTAAGTGTGGCTACACTAACAGCTGGGCAACACAGCTTGCCAATAGAAGCTGATACACAGCTTACCCAGGGGAACAGACTCCCCTCTTCCTCCAACCTGGAGGGAACCTCTAGCAACCCTCGGTCACTAGAAAACCAGAGACTAGCGTCTCTCTTCCTCTATACCAAGAGGGAACCCCTGGACTTGCAACCCACAAGCCCAGAACTGGAGATCAGATCTCCCTTCCTCCAAACCAGAGGGAACACACAAGTGACTTCCAGCCACTTGCAGACTAGAGGTCGAAGACCTTTCTTCCTCCAGACCAGGAGGGACCCGACCTCAGTCCAGAGGATCGGAAGTACAGAGCTAACCCAAATGAAAACGGAAAAATAAGAAAGGGAAAAATACACAGCGATCAGAAAGCTGTAAAGACAGATAACACAAATGTGGCTCGCATGGAGCTGACTGGCCTGGATTTGATCCACGGTCCAGTAGTCAGATCTTCAGGTAAGCTTCTCTTCGTCTTCTCTTCTCTCTCACTTTCTTCTCTCTTTCTCTTCTCCTCTTCTTCTACTCTTTCTCTCACTCTCAATCTCTGCTCCTCTATTCCTTTTGGCTCATATCCTTTTTTTTTCCCTGCTTCATCAGCCTTTCTTCCATTTATATCAGCAGCCAGCAGGATGATAGGGTACAAAGTGCGTGTGCCTCCCACGCTTGATCCAGAACTTTCCTGCCACGTGCCCTTTTCGTATTTGTTCCTCTAGTATAGGATCACGTGTAGCCCAGTTATTGGGGAATACTCTTCCTCGGACCTGCAAGGAGATAAAAACTATTAATACTCAGGGTTTGCTCTATATATCTACCTGAAATGAGTTGGTTGACACTCAAGCTGAAACTGCACGAGGTATGTGGGAACGACAAGAGGTGCACTATACTGAGAACGACACGAGATACAGTGGTGACAAAACAAACACTACCAAGAGAACGACACGAAGTCTAAGGGTGACAATACAGATACTACTAAGAGAACGACACGAGGTAGAGAGAGAACAGCACGAGGTAAAAAGGAAATAGCACGGAACTAGAAAGGTAGTAAGACACGTGGTCAGAGGAAACCTGGATGAAGGTAGAAACAAAACAACACGCGGACATAAACACAAGAGAAACACGAAAACAGAAACCGACACGAAGTGTGGTTTCAAAACAAGAAAGACACGAGGTCTAGGAAAAGCAACACGAAGATAGAAATAACAAAGAACCGACTCGAACTAAGGATGACATGGAGACAGCACAGTCAGACTCGACTTGAGACACTTAACGCTTGAACTTAGAGAAGAATGCACGAAGTAAAATCAACATGAAGACAGAAGACAGAAATAACATGAAGACTCAAACACAAAAATAACACGAAGACATGAATACAAAAGCAACACGACATAACAAACAGTAAAGAGAACGGCACGAGAACAACATGGACTGAAACCAACTCGAAGATGAAAACAAAAATTGACACGAAGTGTGGTCACAAAGCAGAGAAGACACGGGGTCTAGGAAAGACAACACGAGGACAGAAGACAGGAACGGTTTCAATCGACACGTGATAAAACAAAGAAAGCAGGAAAATGACTCGAGTATCTACAGTAAATGACACGAAGACAAGCCCTGAAAATACTGTTTAGACTTCACGCTGTACAGACTTTGAGGAGTCTGAACCAATGTACAGACTTTAAACCTATGACGATGGAGTGTATAGACTTGAAAGTCTGAATGCGATGTGCATACTTGCTGAGTTGACGCTGCAGCCCAATGAGTTAACGCTGCAACGTATACACTTTGCGTTCAACTGAAGGTGTATATACTTGAAGTTTCAAGGCCACAATGTATAGACTTCAAAAGAAGCAGTCTGATGTACAGACTTCAAATGTGAAGACATTGTGACTGCACATGCAGTGATCAGACTTCATTGTATAGACTTGGAGAACATGAAACAATGTGCATACTTGGGACGCCTGAAGACCAATATATAGCATGACTGAACATAATCAATTATGCAAAGCCATATTAGAACTAATGAAGAACAGCATAATGATCAGAAAGTAGCGATTTGACTCACACAAGATGACTCACAGTGAATAGCTCACTACAAAGGCCAAACATCAAAACCACCATTAAAACCATCATCAAAACCACAGGGGCACAACACTTTGAAGACTCATATTTCCTAACTCAAGGTAAGAAGAATATTACCAATAATCCGAAACAAACTCTTTCTTTGGATCCACCGTAATGTGGGCAATATGAACCTACACATTCTGAAAATTCAGAAGTGTGTCAATATTAACCAATGTATATGAGAAACTAACTTCAAAGCAATTCCTCCATAATATAATATCATGATAGAATGTATAGAAACAAGGTTCACGCATGAGCATTTGGCACTAGAGGAATGTGTAACACAAGGACAATATCAGTGCATATATTGAAAACGTCTGTGCATATGATAGCCATTAATGCAAGATACATCACACAAAAGGCTCATTCTCATGGAAGACAAATCAATGCAAATCTTTAGCCATTTCCAATTCAAAGAAAGCTTTAATGACAGTTAACACAGATGAGCCTGGCCATGTTATCACCAAACCATATCCCATGAAAAGCATAAGCATGAATTCCATATATCAAATCAGAATTTGCTTCAAACATGAAGAACTATTTCTGAATAGAATTCAGCCAAGCATTCATGAAAACCAACTTCAAAGCTTTCAACTTCAGTCCAATTAAATTCAGACTCAATTCATTGAAGACCAGCATGAATTCCACAAGAGCTGAATGAGTCAAAATCAATCTGAACTTAATTCATTTACTCATGCATTTAGAGGAAACCATTTCAAACTTGTGAGAATAATTCATGAAACATGAGCAGCAGAGTTGATCATTTTAGCAACATGCTTTATCAAGCCAATGTAAAACTGATAAACATCAGTCATTCAAGTCATTTAAAATAGCTTGAAAAATCATATCATCAAGATCCACATGGATTACAAGTTCAGTCCAGAAACCTTCAATATTCAATCCAATCAATTCATTCTCAGTCAAAAGCAGTCTGAACATAATTCATTCACCCAGACATTTAGAGCCAATTGATAGTGTAGATAACATGTTTTAGCTCATTTCAACAAGATGTTTTCCACAAGATAATCATGAATGAATTTCACTTTAATGCAAATGCAAATCGCACAATATATTGTAATCATCAAAACCATTATCAAAGATAAAGAAGGAGTGCAGCGAACCCAACAGGGTCTTAGTGGCTAAGAGAGTTGTATTTCTAGAAAGAGAATATCTACTCTAGAAAAATAGTGGGAGCCAGATAGAATTGGACGAGCTCCATAACCACAACCTATAGACACAATCTTATTAGATGAGACTGTATCGGTAGATCCTACTCAGAGTGAAACACAGACACTACGGAGATCTGGTAGACTACCAAGAGAACCTGGGAGATATGTTGGACATGTCTCAGAGAGGTCCTCTAAGGTATGCATCGATGAGGATGAAGATCCTCAATCCTACCAGGAGGCAATCCGTAGTGCAGACTCCGAGAAATGGCAAGAGGCAATGGATTCAGAGATCCAGTCCATGTACACCAACAAAGTGTGGAACTTGGTTGATGTACCCGAAGGGAAAGTCCCTATCGGCTGCAAATAGATTTTCAAAAGGAAGATCGGTGCATATGGACATATTGACACATACAAGGCCAGATTGGTGGCGAAAGGGTATCGTCAAAGACAAGGTATTGACTATGACGAGACATTTTTACCAGTGGACATGGTTAAGTCAATCAGAATCCTCCTTGCCATTGCTACATACCTAAATTATGAGATTTGGCAAATGGATGTGAAGATAACTTTTCTTAATGAAAATCTGTCAGAAGAGGTGTACATGGTACAGCCTAAAGGATTCACCTCCATGCTTCATCCTAATAAGGTATGCAAACTTCAGAGGTCCATTTATGGATTGAAGCAAGCATCTCGGAGCTGGAATTTAAGATTTTATGAGGCTGTCAAATCTTTCGACTTCATTCGGAATGAAGATGAACCATGTGTTTACAAGAAGGTCAGTGGGAGCTCTGTGACCTTTATGGTCCTTTATGTTGATGACATCTTACTCATTGGGAATGATGTAGAGATGTTGGCATCAACTAAGTCTTGACTGTCCAAGACCTTCTCCATGAAGGATTTGGGAGAAGCATCCTATGTGCTGGGCATAAGGATCTACAGAGATAGATCTAAAGGGATACTAGGATTATCCCAATCTATGTATATAGATACTATCTACAAAAGGTTTAGGATGGAAAATTCTAAGAGAGGTCTCATTCCTATGAGACATGGAATTTACCTATCTAAGGGGATGAGCCCTAAAACATCTGAGGAGGTGGCACACATGAATAAGGTACCCTATGCTTCGGCCATAGGGTCAATCATGTATACAATGTATGTACATGGCCTAATGTTGCCAATGCTTTGAGTATTGTCAGTAGATATCAGGAAAATCTAGGCGAGGAGCACTAGAAGGCAGTAAAGGGCATCCTTAAGTACTTGCGAAGGGCTAAGGATCTTTTTCTGCTTAATGGAGGAGAGGACCTACAGCTTAGAGCTTACACAGACTCTAGTTTCCATTCAGATCCAGATGACTACAAATCCATGTCTGGATTTGTATTCATGTTGAATGGTAGGGCAGTCAATTGGAGAAGCTCCAAGAAAGATACGACTGCAGACTCGACGACGGAGGTAGAATATATTGCTGCGGCTGAAGCTGCTAAGGAAGCCATCTGGTTGAAGAAATTCATCTTGGAACTCGGTGTAGTTCCTGAGATATCAGCTCCCATCCCATTATTTTGTGATAATAATGGGGCCATCGCCCAGGCGAAGGAACCAAGATCTCACCAAAGGTCAAAACATATTCTGAGGCGCTTCCACCTTATTCGGGAGATTGTTGATCGTGGAGATGTGATGGTAGAGCGTGTACCGTCAGAAGATAACATAACAGATCCACAGACAAAGTCTTTGACACAGATTGTGTTTGAGCGCCATCGGGATAAGATGGGGCTCAAAGTTGTGGGCAATTGGCTATAGTTCAAGTGGGAGATTGTTAGTATTGGTGTGCTACATGCCAATTTCGGGTCGGGTAGGCCCGATAGTTGTACGATCTTGTTCATTATTAATGAAGTGGTATTTGAGCGTAAATTTATAATTGTATATTACTCTACGATCACTATCAGAAAAGGCGAGATTTCAGATGGCCAATTTTTGTCTGAAATCCGTCTGAAATTCCATGGGAAGACACTTTTGTAACGGATTTCAGACGAATATCGGACGGAAATAGGTCGTCTCATATTCTTGATTACAAATTTCGGACAGATTTCATTTCAGTCACAAATTCTGTCTAAAATTTCACACGGAAATATTTCCATGTGAAATATCGTCTGAAAATATAATTTTCGGACAGACTTAATTTCAGTCACAAATATCGTCTGAAATTTTACACGAAAAGTTTTCCGTGTGAAATACCATATGAAATTATGTTCGTCTGAAATTTCCCACATAAGATTTTTCATGTGAAATAGAGTCTGAAATGTCAGAGGTACGATCTTAGATGGCTTATTACCGTCCCTATTTCTGTTTCAAAATTCAGACGTCTGCGTCTGAAATCCGTCTGAAATTTCAGACGGACAAGGTATGTTCAGACGGATATGCAACGGTTTTTGGGATTGTACATTCAGATGGCTAATTGGTCGTCTGTAATTCTATCTGACATTTCAGACGGATCCGTCAGAAAATCCATCCGAATTTTTTTCATTACTTTTTTTAAAAAATACAAAATTATTTTAAAAAACCTATTAAATTACATCAAATATTAATCAAACTAACGTACTGAAAATAAAACACATAATAAGAAACTCAACACGAATCCCCTGCTGATCAAATATCCTCCACATCGTCCATATCCTCGTCCCTGCCCTGCTCATCTCCTCTGTCATCGCCCGCAGAAGGATCCTCCTACATTAAAAAATAATAACATTCATTCATAGATAAAAAAATTAGTGCGAAGATAAATTAAATATTTTATTACATTGCATAAATTGAAATCAAACATAATACCAAATCGATAATTGCATAGATTTTATAGACCCCAACTAACCTAGTTGTCATCAGTATTTTAAATTAATTACATTTAGAGACTGCACTTTTGAGCGTAGGGCCCAAATCGGGTATCCGATTGGGATTCCGTCAGTTCTCACAAGTCACTTTTATCTCCCAGGTCCTGTTGGAACAATCAGCACATCAATCAGATCGGTATTTCACATTTTAGACCCCCGGACCCCGCCTTCTTTAATTTTAAACTAAGTGTATTTACAAAATACACTTTTGAGCGTCGGGCCGAAACCAGATATCTGATTTAGATTCCGTCAATTCTGACAAGTCACTTTCATCTCCCAGGTCCTGTTGGAATGATCGACACACCGATCAGACATGTATTTCAGATTTTAGCCCCCCAACCCCTACTTATCTATCTTTTAAATTAATTACATTTAGAGAATGCACTTTTGAACGTCGGGCCCAAACCAGAAATCCGATTTGGATTCCGTCACATCTGACAAGTCACTTTCATCTTTCAGGTCCTGTTGGAATGATCGGCATGTCGATCAGACCGGTATTTCAGATTTTAGACCCCCGAACCCGACTTCTTTAAATTTAAACTAAGTGCATTTACAAAATGCACTTTTGAGCGTTGGGCCCAAACCGGGTATCCGAATTAGATTTCGCCAGTTCTCACAAGTCACTTTTATCTCCCAGGTCTTGTTGGAATAATCAGCACGCCGATCAGATTGGTATTTCAGATTTTAGACCCCCGGACCCCGACTTCTTTAATTTTAAACTAAGTGTATTTACAAAATACACTTTTGAGCGTCGGGCCCAAACCAGATATCCGATTTAGATTCCGTCAGTTCTGACAAGTTACTTTCATCTCTCAGGTCCTGTTGGAATGATCGACACGCCAATCAGACATGTATTTCAGATTTTAGACCCCCCAACCCCTACTTATCTGTCTTTTAAATTAATTACATTTAGAGAATGCACTTTTGAGCATCGAGCCCAAACCAGATATCCGATTTGGATTCCGTCGTTCTGACAAGTCACTTTCATCTCCCAAGTCCTGTTGGAACGATCAGCATGTCGATCAGATTGGAATTTCAGATTTTAGACCCCCGAACCCGACTTCTTTAAATTTAAACTAAGTGCATTTACAAAATGTACTTTTGAGCGCTGGGCCCAAACCGGGTATCCGATTTGGATTCTACCAGTTCTTATAAGTCACTTTTATCACCCAGGTCTTGTTGGAACAATCAGCACGCCGATCAGACCGGTATTTCAGATTTTAGACCCTGGACCCCGACGTCTTTAATTTTAAACTAAGTGTATTTACAAAATACACTTTTGAGCGTCGGGCCCAAACTAGATATCCGATTTAGATTCCGTCAGTTATGACAAGTCACTTTCATCTCCCAAGTCCTGTTGGAACGATCGACACACTGATCAGACATGTATTTCAGATTTTAGACCCCCAACCCCTACTTATCTGTCTTTTAAATTAATTACATTTAGAGAATGCAGTTTTGAGCGTCGGGCCCAAACCAGATATCCGATTTGGATTCCGTCAGTTTTGACAAGTCACTTTCATCTCTCAGGTCCTGTTGGAATGATCGGCACGCCGATCAGATCGGTATTTCATATTTTAGACCCCCGAAAGCCTGAATTAAATGAATTCTTCTAAACTAAGTTAGTTTTCAAAACACACTTAGTTTTGAATTGAGTTATTTAAGCGTCGGGGTCAAACCGGATATCCGATTTGGAATCCATCAGCTCTCACAACTCACGTCTACCTTGCAAGTCGTGTTGGAACGACCGACACGTCGATTAGATCGATATTTTAGATTTTAGACTTCCGAACCCCGAATTGTATGAATTTGTCCAAACTAAGTTACTTTTGAATTGAGTTATTTGACCGTCAGGGTCAAACCGGATATCCGATTTGGAATCCGTCAACTCTCACAACTCACGTCTACCTCGATTGTCGTGTTAGAATGGTTGGCACGCTGATCAGGCCAGTATTTTACATTTTGGACCTTGTGGATGCACTAAAATTCGCTGGTTCGGTGGTTCGTCTATTGTGTGCGTGGGCGTGCCAGTCACAAAGTAACAATTTATTCGGGCCCCGAAGAGCCCATGGTGCGCTCGACCTGACTTCGTCAGACGATTGTGTGGTTCGTGTCGGGACCAGATCTCGTCGTGCCGTAAAGGTCACGACGTCATTTACATCCCCCATACGAGGGAACACCCTTGATTAATTACCAAAATTAGGGGCCCTGCGGCCAAAAGAAATAATACTAACTGCGCGAGAAGGGGACAGGAATAAATCACACTAAAGCTGCATCAGGATACAAGCCATTGGCCATGTCGGTCACTCGCAGACCTTTTCATATTCGGGCACGGGTCCGTGATAGAAATGCGACGGAAACCGAGGTGGACCCGTTCAAATGTCTGCCGAATGCACGGCAATTTTAATGATGGCTCGGAAGGGATCCCGGGCGAGAAACGAATCCGGTCTGATTGGAATGTCGGCCCGAGACTAGGTCGGGGCCTGGCCATGTCAGGATGATTCCCAAGACTCGGGCTCGGCCTGAGAGGGCGGCATTATTGTTCCCTCTGCGTCGAGTCACGGAGAGAGGGGGCTGCAATGTGGAATTATTAGTACCTTATATTGTTTTATCATTATTGTTCTCGTTACTCCGTTGCTTATTCCTCTTTACGTATCTGTTCCGGGTGATTTCCCTCATCTTGCTTACTATTATTATTACTCTTTTTTTATTATTATTGTCACTTATTTCATTTATTTTTTTTTATACAGATCTGTTCAGGTTTATTTATTCATCATGATTTTTATTGGCTTGTTAGTTCTGCCATTATATGCCCATATATACATATATATATATATTCATGTATTATTTTTTTTCTTGGGGAGAGTTGACCCTTGGCGAGTTGAAAGGGGGGCTAAAGGGAGTGTACCGCTGAGGAAAGGTGGGCGGAAAGTGTGCCGGCGAAGGGCTGGATATGTGTGCCGTTGAAGGGCTTAAGGAGGGTGCCGCTGAAGGGCAATGCTTGGAGGGTGTACCGGTGAAGGGAGAAGAGGGTGCACCGGGGAAGGCTCGAAGGCTATACGTTGACGGGCTATTGCGACGCGAAGTCTATACATCGGTTGTTCAAAGTATGTACATGGGCTATATTCATTAACCCAGAGTCTATACATCGTCTATTGAAGTCTACACATTGGCCTGCTCAGAAATCTGTACATTGGCCATTGGCTGCAGCTCAGAGTCCATACGTTGGCTATTGGCTGCAATTCAAAGTCTATACATCATTTATTAGAGTCTATACATCAGCCAGCTCAAAGTCTGTACGTTACAGCTCAAAGTCTATACATTGCCCAGCCCAAAGTCTATGCATTATTCATTGGCTGCAGATCAAAGTCTATATGTTGCGGCTCGAAGTCTATACATTGCAGCTCAAAGTCTACACGTTGGCCAGCCCAAAGTCTGTACGTTGGCCAACTCAAAGTCTATCCATTATTCATTGGCTGCAGTTCAAAGTCTATACGTTGCAGCTCAAAGTCTATACATTGTCCCTGAAAGTCTATACATCGGCCAGTCCAAAGTCTATACGTTGGCCAACTCAAAGTCTATACATTATTCGTGAAACTCTATACATCGGCCAGTCCAAAGTCTGTACGTTGGCCAACTCAAAGTCTATACATTATTCATTGGCTGCAGCTCAAAGTCTATACGTTGCAGCTCAAAGTCTATACATTGGCCTGTCCGAAGTCTGTACGTTGGCCAACTCAAAGTCTATACATTATTCATTGGCTGCAGTTCAAAGTCTATACGTTGCAGCTCAAAGTCTGTACATTGTTCGTGCAGCCGACACCCGAAGTCTATACATTCTTCAGCTTATTCAGCTCAAAGACTATACGTTGTCCCTTGGCTGCGGCTCGAAGTCTGTACATTACTCGTTGCTGTGTTTGTACGTCAATCTGCCAAGTCTATACATTGAGTTTGAGATGGTGGATGAGGGTGTACCGGCGAAGGGAGAGAGAGACAATGGAAAGGGGTGTACCGCTGGGGAATGGAGTGTGCCGCTGGATGCAAAAAGGGTGTACCGCTGAGGGTTTTAAAAGAGTGTGCCGGGAAGGTGGAAACCAGTGTGCCGGCGAAGGGTGTTTGAAGAGTGGAGGCAGGGTATGATGGTGAAGGGCCAGATAAGTGTACCGTTGAAGGTTATTGGAGTGTGCCGTTGGGGGCACGACAGAGCGTGCCGGTGAAGGTTGGAATCTTCTATTATTTGTTTTTAAGGCTTTTCTTTTCTTCGTTTATTGATTTTTATATAGTCTTATATAAACTTCTCCTTTCCTTGGTTCTGTTCAGCCTTTTTGCTCACAAGTCAGACGTCTGATATGCTATGTCGTTATTCAGTTCAGTTCTTCTCACGCTACCGGCAGTGGCTCGATTAGTCAGAAAGTTTTATCGTTGATCGTTCTGTTCGTTTGTTGCTTCCTTTTACCTTTTTAACATGTTGCTATCTTCTGACAAAAATTCGGCAGCATCTCCCCTTGACCCGAGCGTAAGGGAGATAAAGGGAACGCGCCCACACGGAGTGGCGGAACCCGACAACTGGAGGTGGGCGCCCGAGGGCGGCAACACCTTAGTGAAACTTCAGAAAAACGGGGGGAAAACAACGGGCCGAAGACCTCTAGGCCTGGACAAGGTGGACTGGGGATCAGCCAGGGCATACCGGGCTAGGGCAGGGCCAGGCGTGCCGCTGAGGCACCCAGGGAAGGTGTACCACTGAGGGTGGTTATGAGTGTACCGGCCAAGGGACGGAAGAGTGTGCCGCTGGGGGCCACTACAAGTGTGCCGGCCAAGGGCCGGAGGGGTGTGCCGTTGAGGGTCGTTATGGTATATCGGCCAAGGGCCAAAGGGGGCTACGTGTGTAGACTGGGAGGGTTACTGGTTATTCAGGAAAAGAAGAAGGGTTAAAGGCCAAGGGTAGGCTGCTGGTAGTTGGGTGTTCAGGAAGAGGAGAAGGCTCCCTCTCTCCCTTCAAGCGGATGGGCACAACTGACGGCCGTAGAAGAAGGTAAAGAACCCATGAAGACAAGGATTATACCGGAGGAATCACATCGCTACGGAGACTCCAAAAGCACTGGATAAAAGGAGAAAACGAATGACACACCATACAGCAGAATAGATCGGGAGAGGCTGGAAAAGACCCAAAAGAAAGGGTCAGAGGCTTCCATTCATAAAGAAAGATGACCGTCACCGGCCATACACATTACGGTATACATCAAGACCGAAGCCACAGGAGAGGGGAGAAGAAGAAAAGGAAGAATATGGAGGGGAAATAGGAGGGGAGTAGGGGTCAAGCAGAGGCGACGGCTCCCTACTCTTCCCCACTCCCACTGGTACACAGACCCTCCCTCTCTATCTCTTTCTCTTACTCTTACTCTCTCTCTCTTTTCTCTGGTCTCCGGGAAGCCTCCAATGCCAGAGCAGCTTCTTCTTCCTCTTCTCTCTTCTCCCAGTGGCAGGCTCTGTTCATCTCTGTCGGAGTGCCCTCTGCCTCTGTCCTCTTCTTCTCCTCTCTCTTGCCGGAATGGTAGGGGATTTATACTCCCAGCCGCGGGAGCCTTCGAGCACGATAGTCGGAGGTGGGAAGCAGCTTCATCATGATGGCGTTTGACCTTTCCCGGTCTGGGTGGCTAGATGGTAGCCCACGTAACCCAACCCCTGGCTGACACCTCGGACAGCCACTGCGCGTCGAAGATCCATAGGGCATGGGTACCACGTCGTTCGGTCCGTTGACATGGCATAGCGCTATACCACTGGCGGGCTCAAAAGGTGTGCCGTAGGAGGGCCAAAAAGGCGTGTCGTTGAACGCTGTTAAGCGTGCCGTGGGAGGCCCACAGAAGTGTGCCGTTAGAAGCTCTTGGGGGCGTGCCGCTGAGGGCCTAAAGGGCTGTGCCGCTGGGCAGGGCGGAGGGTGTGCCGCTGAGGGCAAAAGATCGCGTGCCGCTGAAGCCCCCCAAGGAGGGGTGTGCCGCTGAAGACCCCCCTAGGGGGGTGTGCCACTGAAGCCCAAATGGGCTGTGCCGCTGAAACCCAAAGGGGCCGTGCCGCTAAGACCCCCCCGAAGGGGGGTGTGCCGCTGAAGACCCCCCCCAAGGGGGGTGTGCCGCTGAAGACCCCCCCCAAGGGGGGTGTGCCGCTGAGGCCCATTGGGGCTGTGCCGCTGAACAGCTTAAGGGTGTGCCGCTGAGGCCCATTGGGGTGTGCGGCTGAGGGCCTGCCCGGGTGTACTTCTAAGCCCGTTCTATTGTGGGCACGAGTCATGGCCCATTTGATTTTCTCCATGGCCCGTGGTTTGTGGGGCCCTTGGTGGTTGATTTCTTTTCACTATCGTGACTCCGAGGACAGCCTCACGACAGTGTGTGCCCGCTCGGGGAATCCATATGACCAGCCTCTCCCTGGCTTTTTTCACTCGGCCCTGCTGTTGATGCCGGGCCGAGCAGGATATCTGGATGTGTAGTTTTTTTGGTGTCCACAAATGCCCCCCACCCACGGGTAGCGCAGGCGAAGGATGAGCCGGGTGGTGCCCGGGGGTGTACTGGCCTCTTTTTCTCTTCGCCAGTGCCGACAGGGTGTCGGGAGCTGACCTGGTTTGTTGTCTCTTGGTCTCTCCGTCAGTGCCGACAGGGTGTCGGGAGCTGACCTGGTTTGTTGTCTCTTGGTCTCTTCGTCAGTGCCGATAGGGTGTCGGGAGCTGACCTGGTTTGTTGTCTCTTGGTCTCTTCATCAGTGCCGACAGGGTGTCGGGAGCTGACCTGGTTTGTTGGCCTCTTTGTCTCTTCGTCAGTGCCGACAGGGTGTCGGGAGCTGACCTGGTTTGTTGGTCTCTTTGTCTCTTCGTCAGTGCCGACAGGGTGCCGGGAGCTGACATGATATGTTGGTCTCTTTGTCTCTTTGTCAGTGCCAACAGGGTGCCAAGAGCTGACATGATATGTTGGTCTCTCTGTCTCTTTGTCAGTGCTGACAGGGTGTCGGGAGCTGACCTGGTTTGTTGGTCTCTTTGTCTCTTCGTCAGTGCCGACAGGGTGTCGGAAGCTGACCTGGTTTGTTGGTCTCTTGGTCTCTTTGTCAGTGCCGACAGGGTGTCGGGAGCCGACGTGGTTTGTTGATCTCTTGGTCTCTTCGTCAGTGCCGACAGGGTGTCGGGAGCTGACCTGGTTTGTTGATCTCTTGGTCTCTTCGTCAGTGCCGACAGGGTGTCGGGAGCCGACGTGGTTTGTTTGTCTCTTGGTCTCTTCGTCAGTGCCGACAGGGTGTCGGGAGCCGACGTGGTTTGTTGATCTCTTGGTCTCTTCGTCAGTGCTGACAGGGTGTCGGGAGCTGACCTGGTTTGTTGATCTCTTGGTCTTTTCGTCAGTGCCGACAGGGTGTCGGGAGCTGACATGATATGTGGGTCTCTTGGTCTCTTCGTCAGTGCCGACAGGGTGTCAGGAGCCGACGTGGTTTGTTGATCTCTTGGTCTCTTCGTCAGTGCCGACAGGGTGTCGGGAGCTGACCTGGTTTGTTGATCTCTTGGTCTCTTCGTCAGTGCCGACAGGGTGTCGGGAGCTGACATGATATGTGGGTCTCTTTGTCTCTTCGTCAGCGCCGACAGGGTGTCGGGAGCTGACCTGGTTTGTTGGTCTCTTTGTCTCTTCGTCAGTGCCGACAGGGTGTCGGGAGCTGACCTAGTTTGTTGTTCTCTTGGTCTCTTCGTCAGTGCCGACAGGGTGTCGGGAGCTGACCTGGTTTGTTGTTCTCTTGGTCTCTTCGTCAGTGCCGACAGGGTGCCGGGAGCTGACATGATATGTTGTCTCTTGGTCTCTTCGTCAGTGCCGACAGGGTGTCGAGAGCTGACCTGGTTTGTTGTCTCTTGGTCTCTTCGTCAGTGCCGACAGGGTGTCGGGAGCTGACCTGGTTTGTCGGCCTCTTTGTCTCTTCGTTAGTGCCGACAAGGGTGTCGGGAGCTGACCTGGTTTGTTGGTCTCTTTATCTCTTCGTCAGTGCCGACAGGGTGCCGGGAGCTGACATGATATATTGGTCTCTTTGTCTCTTTGTCAATGCCGACAGGGTGCCGGGAGCTGACATGATATGTTGTTCTCTTGGTCTCTTCGTCAGTGCCGACAGGGTGTCGGGAGCTGACATGATATGTTGGTCTCTTTGTCTCTTCGTCAGTGCCGACAGGGTGTCGGGAGCTGACGTAGTTTATTTGTCTCTTTGTCTCTTTTGTTTTCTCTCTTTTTTTTTGAACCACATTACCGGTACAAGTGCCCTTTCAGGTTTTCGCCGGCACCGGCCCCCTCTTGCTTTTGCCCACGCGCCCTCTCGGGTTTTCACGTGGCGGGGTACCCGATTTTGCCTGCAGCGCCCTTTCGGGTTTTCGCCACAGCTGGGTTGTTGCCATTTTTACCCTTGTCCCCGTGTAAGGGCAAGTCCGGCGGGGTATCTCTATTTTTAACCCCATTTTCTTTTCTTCTTTTTTTTGTTGACGAGCGAGTGATACGCAAGTGTTGGCTAGGGCACAAAGCCTTGTGCCGGAAGGTAAGGCTTGTTCGTTGGCAAGAAGAAAATGCCAGCGTAATGGGAGAATTCATGCCGATTCGGATGTAGGGTCCGTAATGGCAATATTGTATAGAGTGGGTGGCTAGGGCACGGAGCCTTGCGCCGGAAAAGGATTTATTCGCTGGCAAGGGACGAATGACAACGCAAGGATAGAGGTTCTGCCGATCCGGGCGTAAGGCCCGTGATGGCGATTTTGTGTGATGGGAGGTGGCTGAGGTGCGAAGCTACGTGCCAGAGAAGGCCTTGCTTGTTGGCGGGGTAGTGGCACCATTGCAGAGGTGGAGTGGGCAGGGGTAAAGTCGTCTCCATTCATTCGGATGCACGCCTGCCCACGATCGTGGGGATGGAACGCTCCCCGGAGATACCTATTATTGTACGTTATTGACTTACGCCTCCACACATATGGGTAGATGCGTGCGAAGGTACATGCACGTGTATATATATATATATATATATATATATATATATATATATATATATATATATATATATATATATATATATATATATATACATACATACATACACACACATATTTACCTAATATTATATATATCCCCCTCTTTTTTTCCCTTTCTTTCTCCCCCTTTTTCTCTTTTTTTTCTCCCCCCTTTTTCTCCCTTTTCTTTTTTTTTATTTTCTCTCCCCCCTTTTTATTCGTTCTTCCTTTTATTTTCCCTTCTCTTTTTTCATTTTCCCTCCCATTTTCTTCTTCTTTCTCTCCTTTTCTCCTTTTTGTGTCCTTTTTTTCTCCTTTCTTATTTCCCTTCCCTTTTTTTGTATAAAAGGGGCGGGGGCGGTTCATTCGAACCACCCCCATTCAAACTCCCCCTCCCTCTTCTCTCTCTTCAGCAGACGAAACCCCCTCACCCCTCCTTCGTCTTCTCCGTCGCCGAGGGCCGCCGTCGCGGTTGTCGTCGTCGTTGCTTCGGTGAGGGCACCGCCGCGGAGGCCTTCCCCCTCCCTCTCTCTCCTCTTCTCCCTTTTCCTCCCCCCTTTCTTTCTCTGTTTGAGGAACGACGGAGGGTAAAGCACCATTTTTTTCGTCCTCTTCTCCCCTTTTTTCTTCCTTACCCTCTCTCTTCTTCTCCATCTCCTCTCCTTCCTCTCCTCTGACGTCGTGGTAGGAGAGGCCGTCGGGCGCCGGCGAGGAGGTGTGGAGGCATGCCGGCGGGAGGGCTTCGGGGCGTGCCGGCGGGGAGCCCTTAGGGCGCACCGGGGAGACCTCACAGAGTGTACCGGGGGAGCGGCATACGGCTGTGCCGGGGAGTGGATAGAAGGTGTGCCGGGCAAGGGCTCGAGGAGTGCATCGGGGAAGGCCCCTTAGGGCGTACCGGGGAAGAGGTCCCCCATGGGCGTACCGGCGAGAGCCCACGTGGGTGTGCCGGGGAGCGGACAGAGGGGTGTGCTGGTGAAGGAAGCACAGGCATGAGTGTGCCGGTGAAGCCCCTACCGGGTGTGCCGGTGATGAAGGCGCCTAGTGTGCCGGGGAAGAGGCATGTGGCTATGCCGGCGAAGACCCACGGGGGTGTGCCGGTGAAGGTGCCCCGGTAGTGTACCGGTGAAGGCCTCCAGGGGGGAGTGTACCGGCCAAGAGACCAGGGGACTTTTAGCTAGGGAAGAAGACTTCTTCAATAGGCGGACTTCTGGTGTTGCCTTTCGGGGCCCACCATGACTTTGTTGGGGCCGTCACTCCTTGTGGGCGCGCACCCGTGTTTTTTTCTTACGCCTCTGGCCTAGGGGAAACTCTGCCGAAATTTCGTCAAAAATTGGCAGTATCTTACTTATTTTATTTGTAGTAAAGCCCCTTTACAGTTTTTCATTCCCTTTTGCCTGTGGCTTATTCTGGTCTTCCATTTGTGTATCTTTGCAGACAAATGGCTGCCCCAAGTGGTTCTTCTGCTCCTGCTGCTGCTGTCGGTGCTGACCTTATTCCGCGGGGTCCAGTGCCAGCGGTCACATGGCTCAACATGGAGGACTTGGACCGGGAGCACGCGGAGATAGCCGCTTTGGCAGCGTCGTCGGGATCCGACGGTGAGAGCATGGACTTCGGCCAGCTTGCCAGAGCTGAAAGCGGCTTCACATTTGATCGGGCCACCGGGGAGTACAGGAAGGACTTTCCGAAGGACAGGCACCTTATTCGGTTTCTGAGGCATCTGCGTTCCCGAGAGGGGCGAGATTTCCGCAGCATAAAGGCCTTCGAGCGGGCCATCCTGCATGCCCGGGACAGTCTATTATACAGCGTCCCCAGGAGCATTCCGATGTATCTGGTGGGAGAAGCCCGGGAGTGGAAGCCAGTCTTGGGGATTGAGGGGGTGCTACCGGCCGAAGTCAAATTGGTGTGAGCACCTCAATTCACTCCGGCAAAATGGGACATGTCTGCCGGGAAGATGCATGGCGAGTCGCCCCGATTTGGCTTATTCTTGGCTCCCCTGAAATGGGGTTACAGGGAGGAGCCATTTATCTTGGACTGTCTGGCCATTAGGTTCAAGTATGAACTGTCGCTGGGCTGGTTCGGGGAGCTGAAGCTTCAAGATGCACACAGCTTCCGTGAAGGGGCGGTGGAGTTTACCGAATACATACTATTCAACTACGCCCCTCTGCTGGTCTGAGCTGGTATTTACCATAGTGTTTACGCCTCCCGCTACGGCTACCCCATCTCTAAGGGTCTCTGCTGTGGTATGATAGAAGTATTCAGTGCTGAGACCAATACTTTTTACACTGCGGAAGGCGAGACCTCCCTGGACCTGTGGAGTCTTAGCCAGTTGAGCGGCTTGCCCATTGACGGGGAGCCTTATGAAGAAGTATGCCTCCCCGACCTGATCAAGGATGAAACCAACGGGGACGGCTACTATTCGCTAGGGTATTCATACCGGTACCTTATGAAGGCGTACCGGGAGCTATACTAGTTGTCGCATGGTGGGCGGCAGCCCGCCCATGGGGACAGAAAGAGGGTGCGCATGACCCTGTGGCTGTAATACTTCTACGACGGGTTGAAGCAATATGAAGAGTTTCCCCGTGTTGGCACCGCTGTCGCTCACAAGAAGCGTGCGAAGCCCAAGCTCGATGTGAAGATCCCCTCCAAGGGGCGTCGGAGCGGGCCTAATCCGATGGGTGTCGACCCGCAGACTCACTGCGCCGCCTATCTCGTGTATTGGTTATGTTCATTTGCCATGCCATATGGGGACGAGACGGTGATTCGACCGGACGCTATCTATCCGACGTGTCAGATGGCGTGGGGGATCAAACTCTCCCTGTGCCCGGCAACCCTTTGCTTGATCTACAAGGCGTTGGGGGACGTCAGTACTCATCAGTTCCCGAGACAGGCCCGCTACATATGTCTGCTGCATTTCTTCAATGCGTGGGTCTGCTCGCTGTTCCCCGAGTTCGCCCCGCGAGCTCTTCAAGACTGGGGGCTGGTGCTGAGAATGCTGGAGTTCGGCAGCGCAGAGCCGGCTTCTACTTCCATGCGGATGTATGACATTCGGGGCCGGTTGACAACGGTTCCCCGGGACGCGGCTGGCACTATTCACTTCTGGACGCTGGCCGCGCACTCAAGCCCTCTGGTGAATAACAAGAGGGAATGCAAAGACGACTAGGTGGAGAAGTACGTCCACCCTATCAGCCAGGAGAATGTGGTCCGCCCGTTGCTGGAGCCCGAGCTGAGGGACTGGTCGCTGTCTATTCGCCCGAGTGTGTTGGCGTTTAGGAAGGGGGACAATGTATTGCTGGAGCCATATTACCCCTTCCGCTTTGGCTGAAATTTCAGATATGATCAGCATATCCCGGTTTACCATGCACAGTTCGGCCTGCCCTCACGGAATATCCGGGGAAGTTCGGTTGCCGAGCACGCCAGGAGCTGGTGGGACTTCTTTCACCGGGCAGACTCTGCCTCCTTCAGGGTGCCAGCTCCGGGTCGCATCCCCCGAGTGACCCAGGATTACATCAAGTGGTGGAACACCCGGATGGCCTTCTATCGATTGCATAAGACCGACTGCTGGGATGGGGCCGAGAGGAGGTTCCTCAGCAGGCAGGCGGTGCCGGTGCTTGACATTGAGCCAGATCATCTTCTTCGGCTCAAGAACAAGCAGGAGAAGGAGGTGGTGGCATATATGGCCGCCCGTCGGGAAGCCCGGGACGCGAGGCCGACGCCGAAAGTAGAGTTACCTCCGGTGGCGAAGGACAACTATAAGAAGACATTGAGGGATCTTTGCAGGGTGGGGAGCGACCGTCTGGAACTCATTAACTACCCGCTCCCTATAGAGGAAGAGGGGACTCCTACTAAGAGCTGGCGCCCGGAGAGAGACACGCTCTGCCCATACCGCACATTCATGAGGCGGGAGGAGAGGAGGCCCAAAAATTATAAGGACACCACATGGCTATATGTCCTTCTCCGGGTAAATGGGCTGAAGATTGAGGAACCGACGGCCATACTCTTGAGCAAGCGTCTGCACGTCCCATATTATTACGCTGATGGGTGGGGCATGGACCACTTCAACCTCTTCTGCCATCTCTCCTCGAGGAAGCACGCGGACCTGGCCGCCCTTACAGACTGGTGCCAGAAGGTCGAGGACGTATGCTGGCTGGTCCGAGAGGCGGCGCGTCGGGACAAGGAGCCGTCCCCGAGCTATTGGCCGATAACGCTCCGGTTGTACACCGGCCCCCATGGTATTTAATTTTCCCGCTCCTTTTATTCTCACGGCTGCGACCTTAGCAGATTGTCGGATGCTAATCATATGTGCATAAATTTGTTCCTCTTGACAGACCACCCTGATAGCACACAGATGGCGACGTACCGTAATTTGCTTCGGCTCGTCCAGAAGCCAGCTTATTTTGAGGCAGCGCTGCCGGCTCCAACGACGGCTCCTCTGCCCAAGGCTGCTAAGAGGTCTCGGGCGAAGTCGCCTGTGAAGAAGGCAGTGGATGCCGCCAAGGTGGCCAAGCAACGGGACACGAAGCGGCGAAAAATAGAGACGGCCAAGGCTTCGACGGCCCCTCCTCTGGCGTCACGAGTCCCATCTTTTGAGGAGTTCAAGGTCGCCCGGAGCGAGCAGAGCCAACCTGCCGGTTAGCGTCTCCGCTCACCAGTGTGCCTTTTAAGTCCCTTCTTCTTTATTTTAATTTTGAGGCAGGGCCTCGACACCTGAGTGCTTCTTTTTGTCTCAGTCCCTGTGGGAGAGCCCGTGCCCACGCCTGTTCCTGATGTGGAGGCACCGGTTCCCGCGCCCCTCCCCGCTGTGGGTGTAGCTGCGGCTGCAGCAAAGGCGACTTTGGTGCCAACTCTGACTTCCCCACCACAAGCCAAGGGGAGGTCCCGGGCGAGGTTGCCTGTTAAGAAGGCATTGGCTACTGCCAAAGCGGCCGGGCGGCACATGGTAAAGCGGAAGCAAGCCGAGGGGTCCACGGCCCCGGCGGTCGCCTCTCCGGTGGCCCCTATTGTCTCCTTTGAAGAATTCGAAGTCACCCGGATCGAGCCGAGTCATGATGGGGGTGAGGTTCACCGGCCGCCGCCGTCCTTTGGGATTTATTTGTCTCCCGGGCCGAACTCTTTTATGCGCGTATGCCAATTGCATTTCTTTCTTTTAGGCGGTATGGGGGAGCCGGCGCCTGTACTGACCCCGGGCGAGGGCGAGGCCGTTGTTCCTGAGGCCGCGTCGCCCATCAAAGAGGCCATTCGCGAGCCGCCTCGTGTTGCAGAAGCCGGAGGGGGTAGCTGTCTCCGTCCGTATGATTGAGCTCTTTCCTTCTTTGGGAACCCGTTGACTTTGGCATGACCTGTCTTTTCTTTTATGTGACAGGCGCCGCTGCAGCAATTGTCGAGCCACAATGGCCCCACCTGCACCTCCCGGCAACACAGCTATATGTGAGGAAGAAGCTGAAGTCTGTCGCACCAGCCCCAACCAATCCGCGGGAGGATGTGTCGGTTATTGACCTTGAAGAGGATGCTCCTTTGCCGGCAAGGGCAGAGCCTGTGGCAGTCGAGTCCTCGTCGGGCGAAGAGGTAGATTATAACTATTCCTCCGATGAAGTGGCTTCTGACGAGGGCGCGTCTGAAGCATCGGGGCCGCCCGAGCAGGTCTTCAAGGCCCCCTTACTTGCTGGCTCCTCAAGCTTTATGGGGAGGGCTGCTGTAAGTGTGAGCTTGCTTGGGCCGGACCCCCTTTTTCCCATAGTTGGCTAATGATCTCGTTCTTGTTGTCCTCGGATTTTCAGGAGCTTACCCAGCCGGAGGTTGTGGGGAAGGCCACTTCAGTCGCGCCGGTCGACCGCCCGGCGGGAGCCGCTGCTGGCATGGGCAAGCTAGCCCTCTTGCTCGACGCCCTTCAATAGGAGGTGTCCTCGGAGCCTTTAAGTGCTACCGAAACGGCGGACGAGCCTCTGGAGGAGGGGGAGATTACGCCCGAAGGCAGCATCATCCCGGTGGCCGAGGTAAGCACGTGGGGCTTTTGGTTCTTCCCCGCCTTTTGACTTTGCATGATCTGTTCCAGGCAGTGGGTGGCTGACTCCGCTTCCCATGAGCAGGTGATGTCGACAGGAGGGAAGACGTCCGGTCGTGCCCGGAAGGCTGTCGCGAAACGGAGGCCGAGCATTGGCCCACTAGCGGTGGAGGGGCTGGCTCCTGTCTCGGGCTCAGGGGTGGAGAGCCTTGCGGCGCTCGTAGAAGCGGGGGGCATCCCCCAGCTGCTAGTTCCACTTCCGCCTCTCCCGAAGCTCCCGGCCCAAATGGAGGACCCGCTCCTGAGGCAGATATTTGCGGGGCTTCGCGCACATCTGGAGGGATTCCAGACGCACGAGAGGAGTTTATGGGAGACGGCTTCCGGTCCGGCTTTACTCGAAGCCCCTCCTTCGGCCGGAGTAGCGGCACCTGCACCCCCGCCGGTTGAACTAGTGGTAGAGGCGGGCCGGGCAGGGGAAGAGGAGGCAGGAGAGCAGCGGATGATGGCGGCGCCAAATGCTTCGGCGATGATCTTATCCATTCCCCCAGCGGTGGTTGGCCGGAGGTCTTCTGTCGAGCCAGGCCGGCCAGGCGACTTGACTCTTGCTCTTCCATCCTCTTCAGCCATAGTGGACGCCGATTTGTGGGCGGAGGTGGACAGCGCCGTGGAACTCACTCCCCCAGTCGTGCCTTCGGTCAGTCACACCTCGTCGGAGGCGCCAGTCCGTCAGACGATGCTCTTTGCCGACCTTTCCTTATCATACCGGGAGGTACACACCATAGTGACGCAGTTGACCGGGGCGTTACAAGTGCTGGACTGTCCACTGGGGGAATGGTCGCGACGAGTCTTACTATTACTGAAGTATGTTAAGCGTCGCGAGTTCCTCGAGACCCAGGCTCCTGACAAATGTGCCGCCCTTGATGCCCAGGCCGGCGAGTACTTACAGACTTTGGAGGCCCGGCGTCACGATGAGGAGCGCCATGAGAAGGCTCTCGGGGAAGGCCAGAGCAATGTTCGCTCCCTTAAGAGCCGAATTGCGAAACTGGAGAGCTACCTCGCCGCGGCTAGGTCTGACCTTGCCGAAGCTGAAAGAGCGGTCGAGGCGGAAGGCGAGGCTCTCGCCGTTGCCCCGGTCGAGGCGGCGTCCGTGGAGGCGGAGCTTGCTCGACTCGAAGAACGGAGGGGCCGCTTGCGCGACATGATGAATTTTCCTTGCGTCGGAATCCTCCCCCTCGAGGACATCTTCAGGGGCACCGACTGAGCGTTGCACCCCTTAATTCCTTTATCTTTTCTTTTGAATGTAACACAGGGGTATGCCTCGAAGCTCATGTAGGTCGATTTTCTTATATCTGAATTGAACAACAGATTTATGGTTTCACATGCTCTTCTAGCACCCATTTCCCTAGGGGGCCTCTTTTCTCCTTCCTCCTCTTTCGCGTATATTGTCCTTTCTCTCTCTTTTTTTTTGTGCCGGGACGCATCGGGAGGGCGTGAGTCTTTGCGATGGTTCGCTCCAGGAGGACCAGGCAGGAACCCATGTCAGGGCACGGGAGAGTACTCGCCTTCCCAGGGGGAGGACGAGGGGACCACCCCACCATACCGAACGGGCGACTCACTGGCCTCGCCACAACGTTGGAAACACGTACTGGCCTCAGGCGGGGGGTCTCGGTCAGAGACCGGGTTTCTCGTCGTCCAGAGGGGACGGAGAGAAGAGTTTGTCTAGTCAATGACCTGGACGGGAGGTTCAAGCCAAAGGGGTACTCACCGCCCGGGGAGGACGGAGAGAAGAATTTATTTAGTCAATGACCCGGACGGGAGGTCCGAGCCAAAGGGGCACTCACCGCCCGGGGGGAACGGAGAGAAGAGTTTGTCTAGTCAATGACCCGGACGGGGGAGGTCCGAGCCAAAGGGGTACTCACCGCCCGGGGAGGACGGAGAGAAGAGTTTGTTTAGTCAATGACCCGGACGGGAGGTCTGAGCCAAAGGGGTACTCACCGCCCGGGGGGGATGGAGAGAAGAGTTTGTCTAGTCAATGACCCGGACAGGAGGTCCGAGCCAAAGGGGTACTCACCGCCCGGGGGTGACGGAGAGAAGAGTTTGTTTAGAAATTTCTTTTAGTACTTCCGTTGCTACGGGGCGACGGCTAGAAATGGGGGGAGTTCCCCCTTTTTCGGCTTCCACTCTTCCCTTGCTCTTGTATCTTTTCTTTTTTTTCCTCACTTCTTTTTTTTCCTTCTCTTTCTTTTCTTTCTTTCTCTCTTCTCTTCTTTTTCTTTTTCTCCTCTTTTTTTTCTTTTTTTCTTTCTCTCTTCTCCTTTTTTTTTCTTTTCCTCTTTTTCTCTCTTTTCCTCTTCTTCTCTTCTTTTTTCTTTCTTTTCTTCCTTTCTCTCTTCTCTTCTTCTCTCTTTTTTCTCTCTTTTTTTTTCTTTCTTTCTCTCTTCTCCTTTTTCTCTTCTCTTTTTTTTCTCTCTTTTTGTTTTTACCTTCCTCTTCTTCTTTTTTCTCTTTTCTTTTTTTTCTTCTCTTCTCCCTTTTTGAAAACATGGATAGTGGTCAAGTTGTTTGGACATTAATCACGTAAATCTGCCCAAACTAGGGCGGAGGGTTATATTATTGATTGAACGGGGGCGCCGGAGCGTGGTATAGTCTCAAGTGCCTTCCATTAAGCGGCGGGAACTGAACCTCCCCGCGATGGTTGACAATTACATAGGCCCCACCTTCGTAGACTTTTTGGACTACGTAGGGTCCGAGCCAGTTCTCATTCAGCTTACCCTTGGGGTTGGCAGCCATTAGATTTCTTCTCTTGACCATGACAAGGTCACCCTTCTTGAATTCGCGTTCCTTGACAAGCTTGTCAAAGGCGCGTGCAATCCGGGCCTGGTAGACCTGAATGTTCTGTTGGGCCCGAAGCCGTTTTCCTTCCAGGCTGGAGAGTTCTTCGAGTCTTCGCTCGGTGTTGGTCTGCCCTTCAAGGACAAGCCCATGCTGAATGGTGACTCGGAGGGAAGGTATTTCCAGTTCAACAGGGATGATTGCCTCCGATCCGTATACATGAGAAAAGGGCGAGCAGCCTGTTGGAGTTTTGTACACGGTTCGGTACGCCCATAGCGCCTCGTACATCCTTTCTTCCCAGTCCTTCTTGTTAGAGCCGACAGTCTTGGCCAGGAGGGTGCAGAGTGTCTTATTAAAAGCTTCGGCTAGCCCATTAGCCTGTGGGTTGTAAGGAGTCGACGTCCTCCAATCAATTTTATATTTTTCTGCCAGCCGGTAGACCTTCTGGTTGTGGAAGTGGCTGCCGTTGTCTGACACAACTCGGTCGGGCGCGCCAAACCGGAATATGATATTACGGCGGACAAACCTGACCACGATCTCTCCGGTGACCTCTCGTAAGGCGACGGCCTCTACCCAGTGGGAGAAGTAGTCGGTTGCCGCCAAAATGTACTTGCAGCCTGTGGAAGATGCAGGTAAGGGACCCACGACGTTCGTTCCCCACTGGGCGAACGGCCAACTAGGCGCAGTGGGTGTAACTGCACGGGGGGCCTTCTGGGTATGGTGGCATGCTCCTGACATTTCTGACACGACTTAGCATAATTGCAGCAGTCGTCGAACATTACAGGCCAATAATAGCCGAGCTTCTTTATTTCAATCTTCATTTTCGGCCCCGCCTGGTGTGCGCCAGCTGTCCCGGCATGGACCTCCTTCATGACCCTCCAGGCTTCTTCAATGGACAAGCATCATAGGAGTAATTTTTGCTTGGCGTCGGCCACCATTCGGAATAATATTCCGTTTCGGAGCTCATAAGAGTCCTTAATTCTGATTAGCCTGATCTTCTCTTCTCTCTGCTTGGGCAGCTGCTGGTACTTGAACCACTGCATCAGGGGGTCTCTCCAGTCTGGTAGGCCGACGGCTTCTGCTGTGGTGACTTCTAGCTCTTCTTCTTCTGGTTCTTCTTCTATCATACTGGGCATCTGGCGCTGATTTATTACTTGGATACTGAGAGATCCATCTGGAGGCACTGCTAGTGAGCTTGCCAGTTTTGCCAGGGAGTCAGCTTGTGCATTCTCCCCTCTGGCGACATGGCCTATCTCAAGGAGGTAGAACCGCTCCATGAGTCTCTTCGCCTTAGTGTGATAAGGGAGCAGCTCAGGTTTTTGGACATCAAACTGTCCTGGACCTACTTGACGACCAGCAGCGAGTCGCCAAATACTTGGAGCATTTTGATCTCCATTTGGAGGGCCACCTGAAGGCCGATGATCAGAGCTTCATACTCTGCTTCATTATTTGTGCAGGGCTTGCTAATGCAGCAGGAAGTGTGCATCACTTCTCCGTCTGGCGATTTGAGGACGATGCCGGCTCCGGCCCGTACCTTGGCGCATCCGGACGGGGTCGCTTTTGTTCTCGAAGCCCCGTCAAAGTATAACTGCCAGATAGCTTGTTGGACATGATCCACCTCCAGTGTCTCATCCTTGGGTAGCTCTGTGGCCAACGGGGAGTCTTCGGGCACAGGGTGTCCTGCGAAGAAATCCGCGACGGCTTGTCCCTTAACGGCCTTTTGCGGCACGTAGGTGATGTCAAACTCCATGAGCAGCATGGCCCATTTGCCAAGGCGCCCCTTCGGGATAGGCTGGGAGAGAATGTGCTTGATGGGGTCAGCCCTGGGTATTAAGCTCACTTTATGGGACAGCATGTAGTGCCTCATCTTCTTGACTGCGAAGACCAAAGTAAGGCAGACTTTCTCTATCGGAGTGTACTTGGCCTCCGCTCCCACCAATCTCCGGCTGAGGTAGTAGAGCGCCTGCTCCTTTCCCTCTTCATTATTCTGGGCGAGCATTGCCCCAGTGAATATTCGGTAGCCGCTATGTAGAGAATAAGCGGTCTGCCTTTGACAGGTGCCCCCAGGACTGGTGGGGTCTTCAGGTACTCTTTTAGCTGGTCGAACGCGTGCTGGCATTCGTGACCCTAGCTAAAGGGTGCATTCTTCATCATCAGTCTGTGAAAGGGTTGGCAACGCCCCGACAGGTTGGAGATGAACCTACGGATGTAGGCTAGACGGCCCTGTAGGGACCTCAGCTCTCCTAGACTCTTCAGAGGGGGCAACTCCTGAATGGCTTTTATCTTGAAGGGGTCAATCTCGATCCCTCTGTGCCGGACAATAAAGCCGAGTAACTTACCACTGGACACGCCAAAGGCGCACTTCATAGGGTTCATCTTCAGTCCATACAGCCGGAGCCTTTGGAAGACGACCCTGAGGTCGCTCAGATGTTCAGCTCTCTTCTTAGTCTTGACAACTAGATCATCAATGTAGCATTCGACCTTGTTGTACAGCAGCTCGTCGAAGATCTTGGTCATCGCCCGCTGATATGTAGCACCGGCATTCTTGAGGCCGAAGGGCATCCTCTTGTAGTGGAATATCCCCTTGGGTGACCTGAAAGCCGTGTGAATCCGATCGTGGTCAGCTATCCAAATTTGGTTATAGCCGGACGATCCATCCATAAAGGACAAGGCCTCGTGGCCAGTGGTTGCATCAATCATCACTTCGGTGATAGGCACCGGGAAGTCATCTTTTATGCAGGCTTTATTCAGGTTGTGGAAATCCATGCAAATCCTGATCTGTCCATTCTTCTTCTTCACCGGTACGATGTTGGCCAACCAAGTGGTGTATTGGTTTTCTGCCACGAAGCCGACATCTATGAGCTTGTCGACCTCCTTGCAGATCTGGCTGATCAGTTCCAGCCTCATACGCCGGGGAGACTGCTTCACTGGTTCCACCGTGGGATCAATGGCCAAGATGTGCTGAGTCACCTCGGGGCTGAGCCCAGGCATTTCTTTGTAGTTCCAGGCAAAGCAATCCCGAAATTCTTGCAGCAGCTTTGTGTATTGCTCTCTCTCCTGGAAAGGCATGAGAGCACTCAGAAAGGTCGGCCTGGGGTCACCTTCGGTGCCAAGGTTGATCTCAATCAATTCGTCGACTGTGGCTTGGCCGCCATTTTCAATTTTCGGCGGGGCTGGCGACAAATCGACGAAGTCTTGATCTTCATTATCTTCGGGCTCGAGGACGCCATCCCCCTCTTCTTATTCCTCGTGACTGGGCGTGGAGGCTGCATTCATCGTGCACTCCTCCTGGACTATAGCCACCGGGTCCGCGGGGTCCGTTGGTGCAGAAAGGCACAAGGCCACCTCGGGGTCTTCTGTGTACTCATCATAGACAGCTCCGGCGGGGGCTGGGGTAGCCGCATCTTCAGGCGCCTGGTACTGGATGGATACGGTATAGGCTCCCGTTCTGGGGCTATCCGCCACGTGGGGGCGTGGAGGGGCTACCACATAATCTCCCATTCTGAGCTCGTCCCTATTAATGAGGTCTTGAGCAATGTCTTTGAAGACATAACAGTCTTCGATGGCGTGGCCCAGCATCTGGTGGTAAGGATAAAATAATGGGTCCCCGCTCCTTCGGGTGTCCTGCGGCCTCTTGGACCGTGGGAGGGAGACCTTATCGTAATAGCAGGCCCAGTCGAAAATACCCCGAGTCTTCTCTCTTGGGAAGGAGTAAGGCTTCCGCAGCTTCTCTTGGAGTGTTAGGCCTTGCCTGGCTGGCCGCCCGTTCAATGGACTTGCCGTGTCTCCTGCTTCCCTCCTTGACCAGACGGGGGTGTCAGGGCTGGTGCCTCGGGGCTGAGACATGCGGATGCCCCACGGGCGGAGAGAACCCTGGATGAGGTCGGCAACTAGCGAGGTCAACTCAGCCAGCCGTGCCTTTAACACCCCGATTTCCCGTTGCTGCCTATGATACAAGGCGTACATGACGGGGTCGTATCGGGGGGAATTCGGAGCATGCCCCATGCTACTGCTTCTTGCTTCGCTAGCAGGCCAGAGTGAGGGCGCCTCAGTGGTGTGCCCCTTCGAGGTTAGTCCCTCGGAGAAAGAAGAGGTCTTCCCCATGCAGCGGCGGCGGAGAGGGTTCCAAAGGAACACTTCTTCATCTTGCGCCTCCTCAGTCGGGGGCCTGAAATGTACATCTTGGTGGGCTTCCCGCAAATCTGCAGCTTCCGCGGGGTCGTCGCTGGACAAGGCCGAAACCGATATCACATCAGTTTCGTAATAATCTTCTAGTGAAAAGCCCAGACCGGGGTGCTTGGTGATTTGCAGCAACCGCCGATCCAGGTTTGGTGGGTTCCACATTCTTTCGAACATTTCCTTTCGGCTGGAGGGTTGATAGGGGGGAATCTTTTGCTTTCTGACCATTCTGGCTGCCTGGTCGGTCATGTGGGGGAGTCCCGCAATGGGGACGTGCGGGTCATGCAACTCGTCAGGAAATCGGTAATCATCATCCTCCCTGACTGGCTTTTCCCTGGCAACATAAAAGATAGTGGATGGCCCCTCCGGGTTAGGCACTTCAAAAGTTCTCAGCTGCTCGGCTGCTTGCCAGTCAATTTCTGTAATGGGCTTGATGATCCCTGGCGGGACTCTGACATCCTCCAGCAGGTCTTCGAGGCAAGGCGTCCCTGGTGTAGAGTAGATGGGGAGAGGGGCTGCCTTAAATACCCCCCCCCCCTCTTGTGCAATGAATGGTACATGTGGGGGAGCCACATAACCTGGGGGCGGCGGAGGAAACCAACTGCCCGACTCCACTTTCTTCTTTCCCTTGTCTTGGGCGGCTTGGGAAATTTGCTTCTCCTTTTCTAAGTACAGATTGGCGTCTGACAAATGACACTCGAACACCTCGAACGGGTGGAGGTCGGTGAAGATCCTGACTTCCTTCCCCTCACAAGGGTATTTAATGCATTGGTGCAGGGTGGAGGGCACCACTCTATTCTGGTGTAACTAGGGCCGTCCCAGCAACGCCTTGTAGGAAGTGTTGGAGTTGATGACGTGGAACTGGACCTTGGTGGTGAAATCATCAAAAGTCAAGTTGAATTCTGCAACCCCCATGGGGACCTCACATTTCTGGTTAAAACCAGCAATCTTGACATTTTTGACCTCAACCAGGTGTACGTCAAAGTAGTGCTTTTGGTACACCCGGTAGGGGAGTATATTCACTGCTGCCCCTGGGTCGATCAGGACCCTGTTGATAGGCTGGCCGTTCAACTGCCCTTTCATGTAGAGGGGTCTGTTATGGCTGCAGGTGGGCAGGAGCATGTCATCTTCTATGAAAGCCACGGCCACCTCAGGTGATATCTCTGTTAGGCAAGCTTCAAGATGTGCTGGCGTCTGGAGTGCGGCAATGATGGCTTGCCGTGTTTCTTCGTCCAAAGACAGCATCTCCCATACGGTAAACCGGGTTGGGATCTTTTTGAGGTGTCTGACTATTCGGTCGGCAGCCCGCACCTTGAGTAATTTCATCTCTTCGGGCTTGCCGCGCCTGCCCCCACCTTGGAGCTGGGGTGTCAGATCAGGGGATGCCTCCTCTGCGGGTCCTGTCACAGCCTGTGGGGTCGGCGGGGCCTCCTCCTTTTCTTTCATGAATTCGGCGAGATTTGGGATGCCGTTAAATTCTTCTTCCGGTTGAGGGGGAGCCGCCGCCGGTGGAGCTTGGGAACTGCTCGCTTCTCTGGTCGAAGGAGACCCATGAGGACGCGCCCGCCCTGCCGTTCGGGCTAACAGGAATTTGGCGAATGAAGGGGTGCCTCGGCTCCTGGCCCATTCGGGGTAGAGACCCGACGGAGGAGGGATCTCGGTGCCTCGGACCTCAGGGTCGGGAACCTGGTATGGTTGTTCTCCCCTGAGCATGATGTTGAGGTTATCCTGAGGAGGGCGCCCCCACTTCCTTCCTGACCTGGTGGCGTGTTGGGAAGTGGACACTTTAGCTTGGTTCACCTCCGTTGGCTCATGGGGTGGCTCTTCTTCTTTTTCTTCCAGGGAGAGGGTAGTGTCGAATAGCACCGAGAGGGTGTTGCAGGCGATGACGACCTCCTTTTTCTTCTTGCTCCTGGGTGATGTGAAACGAGATTGGGAGGGGGTGGCCTTCATCAACCTTCTGTCCGTAGTCGCGCTATAGGAACATGGCGCCTTCATGAAGATCGCGCTAGGACGATACAGCGCATTCTCAGACAGTCGCCGGACGAAGAAGTTGGACTTAGGGGCGCTCGTGGATGACTTCGGGGGAGTGATTCACGAGGGGAGGGCACATAGGAGGGTGGATATGACACGGGGGGGATCTTAAACAAAACATGGGGGCCCTAAACATCGATTAAAGTAACCTATTGCTAGCTAGGATAACTTGGTGAATGTGGGAGCGGGGGTGGGCGATGAGGGAGAAAGGGGCATGGCAGGGCGAGCTAGGACCAGTAGGGTGTTGGCTGGGGCATCACACCCGATCCCATTGCAGGACCGGTGCAACCAAGCTCCGTCTTGATCATAGCCACGTCGTTGGCGGTGGTGGAGGATGTCGATCGTCGGTGGAGGAAGAACGGAGCCCGAATGGGGCCTCACACCTGGCCTCTTCCAAAGCCGATGCACCCGGAGCTTCAACGGCCTCCATGAAGGGGAAAAGGGAGGATTAGAAGAAGAACGTGGGCATCGCACCCGTAGAGGGGAGGAGGGAGGGATTCCAAAGATTGGGGGGGGAGATAAGAGATAGCCATGCTATACTCTTTCAAACACTCATTTTCTCAATTCATTTTCTATTCCATTACTTAATCAAACGAGACGGAGTACATATATAGGGGAGAAGGGGAAGCCTAAACGACACTAAAACATCAATTACAACAGTGGGAAACAGCGAACATTGAAGTCATTGAGAGTTCCAAGTGCCGGGTAGTTGGGGCGTCTGCAGTTGACCGTCTACCTGAGATCGCGCTAGGGAAACCTAGCGCCTTCTTCAGGTCACGCTACACAAAGGTAGCGCGTTAATATCCAGCCCAGCAGCTTCATCGATCGGCTTTGGCGGCAGCTAGCTTGATTTCCATCAAACCCCTCCACTTTGGAAGGTTCGTCCTCGAACCTAGAAGCTCAAGATCCCAGTCTATGAGAACAGGCTGGTTCCCTAGGCTCTGATACCATTTGATGTGAAACGAGATTGGGAGGGGGTGGCCTTCATCAACCTTCTGTCCATAGTCGCGCTATAGGAACATGGCGCCTTCATGAAGATCGCGCTAGGACGATACAGCGCGTTCTCAGACAGTCGCCGGACGAAGAAGTTGGACTTAGGGGCGCTCGTGGATGACTTCGGGGGAGTGATTCACGAGGGGAGGACACATAGGAGGGTGGATATGACACGGGGGGGATCTTAAACAAAACATGGGGGCCCTAAACATCGATTAAACTAACCTATTGCTAGCTAGGATAACTTGGTGAATGTGGGAGCAGGGGTGGGCGATGAGGGAGAAAGGGGCATGGCAGGGCGAGCTAGGACCAGTAGGGTGTTGGCTAGGGCATCACACCCGATCCCATCACAGGACCAGTGCAACCAAGCTCCGTCTTGACCATAGCCACGTCGTTGGCGGTGGTGGAGGATGTCGATCGTCGACGGAGGAAGAACGGTGCCCGAATGGGGCCTCACACCCAGCCTCTTCTCAAAGTCGATGCACCCGGAGCTTCGAACGGCCTCCATGAAGGGGAAAAGGGAGGATTAGAAGAAGAACGTGGGCATCGCACCCGTAGACGGGAGGAGGGAGGGATTCCAAAGATTGGGGGGGGGAGATAAGAGATAGCCATGCTATACTCTTTCAAACACTCATTTTCTATTCCATTACTTAATCAAACGAGATGGAGTACATATATAGGGGGGAAGGGGAAGCCTAAACGACACTAAAACATCAATTACAACAGTGGGAAATAGCGAACATTGAAGTCATTGAGAGTTCCAAGTGCTGGGTAGTTGGGGCGTCTGCAGTTGACCGTCTGCCTGAGATCGCGCTAGGGAAACCTAGCGCCTTCTTCAGGTCGCGCTACCCAAAGGTAGCGCGTTAATCTCCAGCCCAGCAGCTTCATCGATCGGCTTTGGCGGAAGCTAGCTTGATTTCCATCACTGGGTCTCCTCTTCTTCTTCTTCTTTCCTGCTGCAGCCAGGGGCTGCTCTTGGGGAAGCTCACTCCATAGGGGAGGCTCTTTCTCTGCTTCAGCTTCTGTTTCTGGAGCCAGTTCGAGTGATTTGAACTCCTCCCAGGGGACATACTCTTTCAGTTCCACGGGCTGGATTTCGGGCTGTTCATAATCTTCGAGCCCATCAATAATAGCTTGGAGCCTTTCGACCGCCGGGCTGGTCTTCTTATGCATCCGCATCGGGACGCAACTCTTTTTATTGTGAGTGGGCCGCCTCATGACCAGCCGAGGGGCCGTGTCGTGGCAAACTGGGCTCGCCGGGGGTGGTGCAGGCAGGGGCGTCACATCCCTCAGATGAACTCCTGGGGTGGGCCGAGGGACACATGCTCTTCTATTCTTCTTTTTGGGTACGGTCTGCCAACCTCCTTGGTCTTGAGCCGCGGCCATGATAAAAGTCTCATAAGTGGCGCGGGCGCAGGCCTCCGCCCACTCCTCGGGCAGCTCCTGGTATAACGAGACCATGTTTATTGTGGAGGTTATGCTAGGCAACTCATGCGGTTGTGGGGGGTCTACTTTATGCTCCCCCATGTCCAGTTCCCCGTTCTTGATTAAGGATTCAGTGACATCCTTGAAGACATAGCAGTCCTCAATGGTATGCCCGAGCATCCGGTGGTACAGGCAGAAGCGCGGGTCGTCTTTCTTCTTTAGGTCGCCGGGCCTCTTCGGCTCTGGCAGTGTGATTTTGTTGTAGCTGGTTGCCCATTCGAACAGGAGCTTGGACTTATCTCGGGCGAAGGAATATAGCTTGTTTCTCATCTTCTCCCTTAGTGAGGGGCCCTCCCGCCATTCTGTGGTTCTGGGCAGAGGAAGGTTGGCAGCCCCCTTGGCTTTCTCTTTCTACTTTTCAAAAGCCTGGAAATCTAATGTGTGCACCTCAGGGGGAGCTGTCTTTCTCTCGGCCTGCCTGGCTCTTTGGCTTGACATGGCCGGGGTGGAGGAGTATCGGGCCAAAAATGCCTCGATCTCTGCTACCACATTGTTCAGGCAGTCAAATGTCTTGACCTCGGTGCCAATCATCCTTTCCAGGATCTCCTTTTTCAAGTTCTGTTTATAGATCTGCACCGCATCCTCCTGGTGTGGGGGACGCCTGCACCTCATGCTGAGGTTCCTCCATCTCTTGATATAGTCGAGGGCCGACTCATCATTCTTCTGTCTTGTGGCATAAAGTTCTGCCACGGTGACCTCCCGTTCTGCAACATAGAATCTTTCTTTGAACTTCTTTTGCATGTCGGGCCAATCGGCGACAGACCCGGGTGGCAGGCCGGAGTACCACTCAAAGGAAAGCCCGGTGAGTGTCGAGCCGAAGAACTTCAGGAGGTAGGCCTCATCAGCAGCCAAGTCCCCCATGACGTTCACATAATAAGCAATGTGCTCCCTGGGGGACCATTGCCCGTTGAACTTCTCTAGCTTCGGCGGCTTGGTGACGCCAACCGACAGCTTCTTTGCGGCATAGTGAGCCGGGTAGGGCACCCTGTAGACATCGAATGGCGTCTGATCCCCGTCACCTCTCTCGGCCAGTTTCATGTCTATCATCTGTTCCAGCATCAACCGGCTAACTGTTGTCGGGTCGACCGGACTCAGAAAATGAGCGGGCTGCGGCCTCGGGGTGGCCAGCACGGTCGCCTGGGGGGCCATGAGGGACCCTTGGGAAAGTGAGGCCTGTGGCGGGGCCGGTGCGGTGCAGTGTGCCTGCTGTAGGGACACATCCCCGAGAGGGTTGAGGGCTGCTGGAAGGGCTGCTCCTGAAGATTGCCCCCTGTCCCTGGGTGCTTCAGGTAAAACCTCGGTCTGCCAGGACATCGGGGGCGGTGTGTTCCGTTCATTCAATTGCTTTTTAAGTGACTCAATCTCTTGCTGAAACCGCTGCATCATGAGCAGCATTGCAGGGTCAGCGGTGGGGAGACGGGGCATGCCCCCTGTCTCTTCGGCTGGGGCGTCCTCGGATGATGTGGAGGGTCCGCCGCTCGTGTCGCCGGTGGTGACCACGTTGGCCGTGAGGGCTACAAGGGGCTCTTCAGGTAAGGTCCCTTCGGCGCCTGTGGGTGTCGCGCTGCCTGCCGCTCTCCCTCTTCTAGTAAGGGGTCCCGGCCTGGCGGCAAGTCTGGCCATCTCTTCCGGATCGGCAGGCAAAGCCCCATACCGACCGTGAACTCCTGCCACATTGCAGGTGAAGGTTTGCCATCTCTTATTTCTCTTTGTCGCCCTCCTGGATGATCTTGCCGGGAACACCAGCCTGTCGAAGACCGACCGTCGGAGCGGCGCTTCCTCCCGGACAGGGGACTGGCGCTGCTCCTCTAAGCGGTTCCTCGATTCTGCGCTGGGCGCGGGCCGGGCTCCTTCTTCCTGGAAAGCGGAGGCCTTTGCCCCCAGCATTCTCTGGCGGCCGGCGGGGGTGCTACCCGGGCCTCGGAGGTAATTCCTCATAGCCTGCTCGATCCCTTCCCACTCCTGGTCAGGGAGAGCAGCATGCGGTTGCATGTCGATGACAGCGGCAGGAGGAGAGTAGGCCCGGAGTGCAGGGCGGGCGGCATTGTGTCGGCGCCCGCGGTGACGGCGGTGAGCTTTCTCGGGCAGCACCGTCATGACAGGTGCAGGTCGGCGAGCCTGGGTCGTGAATTCGACCTGCTCACCTCCTCAGGCCCGTCTCGGGCGGCAAGTGCTAGGTCCCGCCTGGGCGGGCGCAGTGGGTTGGACCTCCTTGGGGACCCAGACTTGCTTCAGTTTGGCTGGCCTGTGAACCGGCGTAGTCTTCGGTGAGGCGGCCATGGCAGCGGGCGTCACCCTCCCCTTCAGCTTCTCCAGTCCTTGAAAGGAATTGTGGACTGGGACAGTCAGGACGACACGGTCCGGTGTCACCTGGGACCTCTGCCCGTCCAGGCGGACTCGGAGGTCCCCGACAGTCATAGTTTTCCCAGAGTTGGACGTGCGGTGCCCAGAGCTGGCGCTGGCGTTGCTCCTCCGGAGCATTCTTCGGTAGGATGCCGACCCTTGGTGGGATGGGCCGGTGGTTTGGTGCATGTGGTGCACGTTGCAGCTTAGCGTCGTTGCTGGGACGCCATTGTTGTTCTTGGCCACAGATCGGCCGGTAGCAGCTTCAGTGGCCCCCGGAGCGAGAGCGTTGATCTGGGACTCCTCAGGCGCCTTCACCTCGAGGATGTTGGCAAAGGTCACCCCCAAGAAGTTGGGGAAGCCCACGGTGGGAGGGAAGCTCTCGAAGCTGAGGGGGACCGCCAGGTAGCCGCCTCGGACGTGGTTCTCAACGGGCTGAGGGCCGCAAGTGACAGCCATCGTTGGCACCATGATGCAATTCTCTCCTGCATTTGAGAAAGTAACGCAATTAGTATTACAAGAAGGGGGGCCGCAGGGCCCTGGATTCCGGCAAAGAGATGAAGGGTGGATTGGTCCCACCGGGCGTGCCAGACTTGTGGACGCACTAAAATTCGCTGGTTCGGGTGGTTCGTCTATTGTGTGCGTGGGCGTGCCAGTCACAAAGTGACAATTTATTCGGGCCCCGAAGAGCCCATGGTGCGCTCGACCTGACTTCGTCAGACAATTGTGTGGTTCGTGTCGGGACCAGATCCCGTCGTGCCGTAAAGGTCACGACGTCATTTACATCCCCCATACGAGGGAACACCCTTGATTAATTGCCGAAATTAGGGGCCCTGCGGCCGAAAGAAATAATACTAACTGCGCGAGAAGGGGACAGGAATAAATCACACTAAAGTCCGCATCAGGATACGAGCCATTGGACATGTCGGTCACTCGCGGACCTTTTCATATTCGGGCACGGGTCCGTGATAGAAACGCGACGGAAATCGAGGTGGACCCGTTCAAATGTCTGCCGAATGCACGGTAATTTTAATGATGGCTCGGAAGGGATCCCAGGCGAGAAACGAATCCGGTCTGATTGGAATGTCGGCCCGAGACTAGGTCGGGGCCTGGCCATGTTAGGATGATTCTCAAGACTCGGGCTCGTCCTGAGAGAGCGGCATTATTGTTCCCTCTGCGTCGAGTCACAGAGAGAGGGGGCTGCAATGTGGAATTATTAGTACCTTATATTGTTTTATCATTATTGTTCTCGTTACTCCGTTGCTTATTCCTCTTTCTATATCTGTTCCGGGTGATTTCCCTCATCTTGCTTACTGTTATTATTACTCTTTTTTTTATTATTATTGTCACTTATTTCATTTATTTTTTTTATACGGATCTGTTCAGGTTTATTTATTCATCATGATTTTTATTGGCTTGTTAGTTCTGCCATTATATGCCCATATATACACACATATATATATATATATTCATGTATTATTTTTTTTCTTGGGGAGAGTTGACCCTTGGTGGGTTGAAAGGGAGGCTAAAGGGAGTGTACCGCTGAGGAAAGGTGGGCGGAAAGTGTGCCAGCGAAGGGCTGGATATGTGTGCCGTTGAAGGGCTTAAGGAGGGTGCCGCTGAAGGGCAATGATTGGAGGGTGTACCGGTGAAGGGAGAAGAGGGTGCACCGGGGAAGGCTCGAAGTCTATACGTTGACGGGCTATTGCGACGCGAAGTCTATACATCGGTTGTTCAAAGTCTGTGCATGGGCTGTATTCATTAGCCCAGAGTCTATACATCGTCTATTGAAGTCTACACATTGGCCCGCTCGAAAATCTGTACATTGGCCATTGGCTGCAGCTCAGAGTCCATACGTTGGCTATTGGCTAAAATTCAAAGTCTATACATCATTTATTAGAGTCTATACATCAGCCAGCTCAAAGTCTGTACGTTGCAGCTCAAAGTCTATGCATTGCCCAGCCCAAAGTCTATGCATTATTCATTGGCTGCAGATCAAAGTCTATACGTTGCGGCTCGAAGTCTATACATTGCAGCTCAAAGTCTACACGTTGGCCAGCCCAAAGTCTGTACGTTGGCCAACTCAAAGTCTATCCATTATTCATTGGCTGTAGTTCAAAGTCTATACGTTGCAGCTCAAAGTCTATACATTGTCCCTGAAAGTCTATACATCGGCCAGTCCAAAGTCTATACGTTGGCCAACTCAAAGTCTATACATTATTCGTGAAACTCTATACATCGGCCAGTCCAAAGTCTGTACGTTGGCCAACTCAAAGTCTATACATTATTCATTGGCTGCAGCTCAAAGTCTATACGTTGCAGCTCAAAGTCTATACATTGGCTTGTCCGAACTCTGTACGTTGTCTAACTCAAAGTCTATACATTATTCATTGGCTGCAGTTCAAAGTCTATACGTTGCAACTCAAAGTCTGTACATTGTTCGTGCAGCCGACACCCGAAGTATATACATTCTTCAGCTTATTCTGCTCAAAGTCTATACGTTGTCCCTTGGCTGCAGCTCGAAGTCTGTACATTGCTCATTGCTGTGTTTGTACGTCAATATGCCAAGTCTATACATTAAGTTTGAGACGGTGGATGAGGGTGTACCGGCGAAGGGAGAGATAGACAATGGAAAGGGGTGTACCGCTGGGGAATGGAGTGTGCCGCTGGATGCAAAAAGGGTGTACCGCTGAGGGTTTTAAAAGAGTATGCTGGGGAAGGTGGAAACCAGTGTGCCGGCGAAGGGTGATTGAAGAGTGGAGGCAGGGTATGATGGTGAAGGGCCAGATAAGTGTACCGTTGAAGGTTATTGGAGTGTGCCGCTGGGGGCACGACAGAGCGTGCCGGTGAAGGTTGGAATCTTCTATTATTTGTTTTTAAGGCTTTTCTTTTCTTCGTTTATTGATTTTTATATAGTCTTATATAAACTTCTCCTTTCCTTGGTTCTGTTCAGCCTTTTTGCTCACAAGTCAGCCGTCTGATATGCTATGTCGTTATTCAGTTCAGTTCTTCTCACGCTACCGGCAGTGGCTTGATTAGTCAGAAAGTTTTATCGTTGATCGTTCTGTTCGTTTGTTACTTCCTTTTACCTTTTTAACATGTTGTTATCTTCTGAAAAAAATTCGGCAGCATCTCCCCTTGACCCGAGCGTAAGGGAGATAAAGGGAACGCGCCCACACGGAGTGGCGGAACCCGACAACTGGAGGTGGGCGCCCGAGGGCGGCAACACCTTAGTGAACCTTCGGGAAAACGCGGGGAAAACAACGGGCCGAAGACCTCTAGGCCTGGACAAGGTGGACTGGGGATCAGCCAGGGCGTACCGGGCTAGGGCAGGGCCAGGCGTGCCGCTGAGGCACCCAGGGAAGGTGTACCGCTGAGGGTGGTTATGAGTGTACCGGCCAAGGGCCGGAAGAGTGTGCCGCTGGGGGCCACTACAGGTGTACCGGACAAGGGCCGGAGGGGTGTGCCGCTGAGGGCCGTTATGGTATATCGGCCAAGGGCCAAAGGGGGCTACGTGTGTAGACTGGGAGGGTTGCAGGTTATTCAGGAAAAGAAGAAGGGTTAAAGGCCAAGGGTAGGCTACTGGTAGTTGGGTGTTCAGGAAGAGGAGAAGGCTCCCTCTCTCCCTTCAAGCGGATGGGCACAACTGACGGCCGTAGAAGAAGGTAAAGAACCCATGAGGCCAAGGATTATACCGGAGGAATCACATTGCTACGGAGACTCCAAAAGCACCGGATAAAAGGAGAAAACGAATGACACACCATACAGCAGAATAGATCGGGAGAGGCTGGAAAAGACCCAAAAGAAAGGGTCAGAGGCTTCCATTCATAAAGAAAGATGACCGTCACCGGCCATACACATTACGGTATACATCAAGACCGAAGCCACAGGAGAGGGGAGAAGAAGAAAAGGAAGAATATGGAGGGGAAATAGGAGGGGAGTAGGGGTCAAGCAGAGGCGACGGCTCCCTACTCTTCCCCACTCCCACTGGTACACAGACCCTCCCTCTCTCTCTCTTTCTCTTACTCTTACTCTCTCTCTCTTTTCTCTGGTCTCCGGGAAGCCTCCAATGCCAGAGCAGCTTCTTCTTCCTCTTCTCTCTTCTCCCAGTGGCAGGCTCTGTTCGTCTCTGTCGGAGTGCCCTCTGCCTCTGTCCTCTTCTTCTCCTCTCTCTTGCCGGAATGGGAGGGGATTTATACTCCCAGCCGCGGGAGCCTTCGAGCACGATAGTCGGAGGTGGGAAGCAGCTTCATCATGATGGCGTTTGACCTTTCCCGGTCTGGGTGGCTAGATGGTAGCCCACGTAGCCCAACCCCTGGCCGACACCTCGGACAGCCACTGCGCGTCGAAGATCCATAGGGCATGGGTACCACGTCGTTCGGTCCGTTGACATGGCATAGCGCTGTACCGCTGGCGGGCTCAAAAGGTGTGCCGTAGGAGGGCCAAAAGGGCGTGTCGTTGAACGCTGTTAAGAGTGCCGTGGGAGGCCTAAAGAAGTGTGCCGTTATAAGCTTTTGGGGGCGTGCCGCTGAGGGCCTAAAGGGCTGTGCCGCTGGGCGGGGCGGAGGGTGTGCCGCTGAGGGCCAAAGATCGCGTGCCGCTGAAGCCCCCCCAAGGAGGGGTGTGCCCCTGAAGACCCCCCAGGGGGGTGTGCCGCTGAAGCCCAAATGGGCTGTGCCGCTGAAACCCAAAGGGGCCGTGCCGCTGAAGACCCCCCCGAAGGGGGGTGTGCCGCTGAAGACCCCCCCCCCCCCAAGGGGGGTGTGCCGCTGAGGCCCATTGGGGCTGTGTCGCTGAACAGCTTAAGGGCGTGCCACTGAGGCCCATTGGGGCTGTGCCGCTGAACAGCTTAAGGGCGTGCCGCTGAGGCCCATTGGGGTGTGCCGCTGAGGACCTGCCCGGGTGTACTTCTGAGCCCGTTCTATTGTGGGCACGAGTCATGGCCCATTTGATTTTCTCCGTGGCCCGTGGTTTGTGGGGCCCTTGGTGGTTGATTTCTTTTCACTATCGTGACTTCGAGGACAGCCTCACGACAGTGTGTGCCCGCTTGGGGAATCCATATGACCAGCCTCTCCTGGGCTTTTTTCACTCGGCCCTGCTGTTGATGCCGGGCCGAGCAAGATATCTGGATGTGCAGTTTTTTTGGTGTCCACAGACCTTTGAACCCCGAATTTTCCCAAGTCTTCTAAACTAAGTTACTTTTGAAAACTAACTTAGTTTTGAAATTAATTATGAATATAATTGAGTAATTCTGTCAAAATAAAAACATAATAAACACGAACCTGATGGACCTATGCCGTGTGTTGTGCCCATGTGATTTTGATGATGGTTTTAATGGTGGTTTTGATGATTGGTTTTTGATGTGAGTTAATCACTGTGAGTCATCCTGTTGTGTGAGTCATCATGCTATTATTCAGTTATTTTCTGATCATAACTCAGTCTATCAAATGTTCAGTCATCTTGCTGCTCAGTTTAGTTTAACATATTTGATGTTCAGTCATGTTAACTGATGCATAAAGTATTCATTGCTACACTCTGCTTAGTTAGTATGAACAGTAGTGGGTCGACCCACTCTTGCTGATGCGTCGACCCATCAGAACACTGATTGTCTGGTTTGTCTAACTTCAAGTCTACACATCATCAGTTGAACGTAAAGTATATACGTTGCAGCGTCAACTCATTGGGCTGCAGCGTCAACTCAGCAAGTATGCACATCACCTTCAGTCATATTTGTCTCTGTCCACACAGTAGTGCGTCAACTCCTTGAGCTGATGCGTCGACTCTTCAGTTCAGTTTCTTCAAGTCTATACATTAGACTGTGGCAAAGTCTATTCATTCGGTTGGGTAACAAAGTCTGTACACTGGCTCAGACTTCCCAAGTCTACACAATGCTCCCTCATTGAAAGTCCATACATTGATTTTCACCTAAAGTCCATACATTGGTCCTCTTTCAAAGTCTATACAGCCACTGGTCTAGAATCTGAGTCTGTACATCGTTTTGTGCCTTCAACGTTCAAAGCCTCAAGTCTGTACAGCGTTACGTTCTCTTTGGAAAGTCTGTACAGCGTGAAGTCTACACATTGGCACTGTAGCTCGCTTTTGCAAGTCTGTACACTGGACTTCATTTCACCAACTCTATACATCCGATTGATGTTGCAATGTTTACCAAGTCTATACATCGTCTTTAGACTTCAAGTCTATACACTCCATGCCCTTCAAGTCTATACATCGGTTTGATTCAAAGTCTGTACACTGCTTCACTTCGTCAAAGTCCATACATCCTCAGCTGAACCCCATGTCTATACAACGGCCTCAATCTTCATCAAGTATACACAGTGCTTCAACCTTCTTATAGTCTGTACAGCCTGCCTTATCGATTCAGAGTCTATACATCGCTCAAGCGTTCAAAGCATCTGAAGTCTGTACAGTGTCCGTTGTCTAGAGTTCTTGAAGTATATATACATTGGACTGTTTCTTTCGAAGAATATACACTACAATGTACATACTTAAACCTTATGACTTCATTCTTGTTGCTGAAGGGAACAGGGTCGACGCTGGGAGCTTAAAGCGTCCACGCATCAGTTGACGAAGCCTTCACGATATCTTCCACTGCGTCAACGCCACAACGGAGCAGCGTCGACGCAGCAGTTAAAGGAGCATTCACTTTCACATGCTATTCCACTGCGTCAACGCCACAATTTAGCAGCGTCGACGCAGCAGCTAAAGAGACGAAGCTAATGGCTTACTGGAATGCCTCACTGCGTTAACGCCATTGCTTGACAGCGTCAACGCAGCAAGTCAGAGTGCTGTCATTGAGCACGTGAACTGAGAACTCTATACATCAGACTGAAGAGGCTAATGAAGGGCACGTGATCCGAGGTGCCTGGCTCGTGATCCAAGGATGGACGAGATACTAGGATGCTGCCACGTGGTCCGAATTTCTAGGGCAGGAAATGTGGAAGCCACACGCGCCTAGTGTGCCTACTGCTGCTGCTATATATTCAAGACTTCTTCCACAGAAGAAGATGATCGAAACCTTGAGGGCAATAGCAGAAGAGCAGAAGTGCTGAGAGTTCGATCCAGTAGAAGAGAAGAAGAAAAGAGTAAAGGAAAGAAAGAGAGTGAGAGCAGCAGAAGAAAAAAGAGAAAGAGAGAGCTCGTAAGAATTGAAAGAAAAGAGAAAGACAGTGAGAGTAAAAAGAAGAGAGCAGAGAAGAGAAAGAGAGTGAGCGAGAGAGAAGAGAAGAGGAGGATAAGCTTACCTGAAGATCTGTCTACTGGACCGTGGATCAAATCCAGGCCAGTCAGCTCCATGCGAGCCACATCTGTGTTATCCTTCTTTACAGCTTTCTGATCGCTGTGTATTTTTCCTTTCTTATTTTTCCCTTTTTCATTTGGTTATTCTTGTTCTTCCGATCCTCTGGTCTGAGGTCGGGTTCCTCCTGGTGGGTCAAGAGAAGGGAGATCTGATCTCCGGTTGCAAGTAGCTGGGTGCTACTTGTGGGTTCCCTCCGGTTTGGAGGAAGGGAGGATTGGTCCTCCGGTTCTGGGCTTGTGGGTAGCAAGTCCAGGGGTCCCTCCGGTCTGGAGGAAGAGAGACTTCGGTCTCTGGTTTCCAAGTGGCTGGGAGTCACTTGGGGTGTCCCTCCGGTTGGGAGGAAGAGGGGAGGCTGTTCCCCTGGTCAAGCTGTGTGGCAGCAACTATTCGCAGACTGAGTCTGCTTGGTTCTAGCATTGGCTAGTGAAGCCTCACTCCGGTTGGGAGTGAGGGGTGGATGTAGGTATGGAGGACCGAACCACCTTAAAATTATTTGTGCAGTGGTTTACCTTGCGTTAGCTCCATATCTTCTACCTCCCATTCATTATTCAATATTATCAAATTCAATTATAAAAATCTTCTTTTCCCTCTCTTACTTTCTAGTGTGAGAAACTCTGGATTTTCCCGCTTCACCGATACTCTTTGGTTTTGTTTCCTTCCCTCCCCGCCGGCCATGGCCGGAGTTGTGGGGGTTCCTTCCATGCAGAAAATTCCAGAAGAAGTTTAATCTTCGTCTGCTGCTACTCCTCGCCGTTCCTTCGCGCAGGTGTTAATGGTTTTCAGGCAGTGATCGAAGATAGATATCCCAGTCAAGGAGCCTGCATTTACTGATCGCGGAGAGCCGGCGGTGTATTTCTCTAAGAAGAACATCCAAGCTTCGATCCAGTTTTTATCCTTCTCTATTGTTGCTAAATGTGCTTATGGCCGCCCAGCTTTTTAGGATATTAAGAGTTTCTTGATGCAGAGGCTTAAGATTTCTTCAGAAGTTATTATCAGCAAGCTCAATTCAAGACATCTCCTGCTGCGGCTTGATTGTGAAGTGGATTTCATGAAGCTATTAATTCAAAAGAACCTGTATATCAGAGGTTTTCTGTTCAGATTTTTCCGATGGACATCTGATTTTAATTTTGATGCAGATCCTCCGACTGTTCTTGTCTGGATTGGCTTTCCAGCTTTACCAGCTAATCTATACCACGAAGACTGTCTTCGATCGATAGCTGGAAATTTTGGTGCTGTCCTGCGTTTACATGAAAAATCTTTGGCTCTATCGGACACATCGGAGGCGTTAGTCTGTGTAGAAATGGATCTTTCTGCCCCACGCAATGAACGGATTTGGATAGATTTGGATGGGATTGGTTATTGGCAAAAAGTGAGTTATAACCGCGTTCCAGCGCTCTGCTCATTCTGCCATAAGTTGGGTCACTCAGAGGTAGGATGTAGAAAGAAACTGGGCAGGATGGCCCGGTTTCAATCGGCTCAAGAACCTGCTGCTCCTGCTGCTAACAATCCAAAACAAACCTTTCGGCCTAGGCAGGATGGTTTGTTAACTGTTCGACAGTATGCGGCAACTGACAACAAATTTGAGCTATTGGAATAGACAGATATTCCGGAGGAAGCTCCACAGGATTCGATTATGCCTACTAGCAAGGATCATAAAGTGATTTTCAATGAAGAGACTGGTAATGTCAATGGCAGTGATAAATGTGAGCCTACTTTTTGCTCTGAGGAAATAGAGATGTTAGAAAAGGGTACTACTGGTGTAGTGGAACTGACATCTGGATTAGAAGACTCAAATAAACTACAGACGGATGACTTATTATTGGTCAACAAGCAGGTAGCTGAGAAAGCTTGGCAGGACAATGATTTCATGCTGTCACATGACCAATCACATTGTATTGAAATTACTGGTAAGCAGCAGGATAAGGGGATTATTACTAGATCAAAAGCTAGATCCATGGAAGATTTTCCCTGGGAACCTCAATGATAATATCATCTTTAATTTGGAATGCTCGTGGAGTAGGGAATTTTAGTACCAGGAGATGCTTAAAAGAAGTTGTTCAGTCCAATAAGGTTGAACTTGTGGCCATTCTAGAACCTATGGTGAGTTTGAATAAAGCCCCACCTCTGGGGAGATACATTAAGCTTGGGGGTTTTACTTGTAGTAGCTCCCAAGATCCAAAAATTTGGGTTTTTTGGCATGATAGCTTCAATATGGAAATTATAGCTTCCTCCCCCCAACACTTAACTCTTGCATTGAAGAATGGTAGTTCCTTCTGTACATATTACTCCATTGTATATGCTTCATGTGACCCTAACCAAAGACAATCTCTATTCAGTGATATTGCCTCATTTGCTACTTCTGTAACTATACCTTGGCTTATAGGTGGAGATTTCAATTGTGTTCTTCGCCCCTCGGAGTAGGTAGGGGGTAGCATGCTGGCCTTAGCTGCAATGGCTGATTTTAATAATTGCCTTAGCTCTGCTGGCCTGACTGATATTGGTTGTATAGGAAATGCAATGACCTGGACTAATAACAGAATTGGAGTTGCTAATATAAAGGCTAGACTTGACAGAGTGCTAGTGAATAGCCTTTGTCTATCCTCTTTTCCACAGCTGACTGTGAAGAATCTTCCCAGAGGTCCTTCGGACCATGCTCCTTTGTTACTTCATTTGGAAAAAGAGCTGAGTAACCCATGTCGATTTATTTTTCAGAAGATGTGGTGCACCCATGATTCCTTTAAACAGATTGTATCTGATAGCTGGCAGCAATCTCAACCTAATGACCCTAATCCTTTGACTAGATTTTTTATCAAGCTACAGACAGTCAAGGCATCTCTTCGTACCTGGAACAAAGAAATTTTTGGGGACATAAACTCTGCTGTTAGCCATGCCAAAGCTGAAGTTGAATCTAAGCAAAGATATTTCGACTCTGATCCTTCCTATGATAATAAGGACAGGCTAAAAGCTGCCAATGCTTTGCTTAATCAAGCCTTATCCAGAGAAGAAATTTTTTGGCATCAGAAATCCCGGGTTGATTGGATTGAATGTGGAGATAGAAACACCTCATTCTACCATGCGGTTGCACAGTGTAATAGAAGAAGAAACATTATTAGAAGGTTCAGAGTAGGGGATTCCAATGAATGGTGCTCTGATCAGGAAATTCTGAGGAAACATGCAGAGGATTATTTTAAATGTCTCTTCTTGTCTGAGAATCATTCTCATGACACTGAGCTGCTCAATTGTATCCCACAGATTATTACTAAATCTCAGAACTCAGTCCTTTGTGCTCCACCGAGTCATTCAGAGATCCGTCAAGCTGTTTGGTCTCTTAAAGGCTCCAGTTCCCCTGGTCCGGATGGATTCTCTGGAGATTTTTTCACATCAGTATGGGATGTTATTGGATAGGATCTGTGTGATGCTGTCATTGCATTTTTCCAAGGTTTTCCTTTGCCAAGGGGAATATCCTCTTCTCTAATAACTCTTATTCCCAAGGTTCATGAACCTAAATCATTCAGTGATTTTCGGCCTATTAGTCTTTGTAATTTCTCCTACAAAGTTATATCCAAGATCATTTCAGATAGATTGGCTCCTCTTCTGCCTAGTATAATTTCTAAGGAGCAGGGTGCCTTTGTGAAAGGTCGGTTTATTTTGGATAATATTTCCCTGGCTAGACAATTGATGATGGACATCAACAGGAAAGTTAGAGGCCATAATATGATAATTAAACTGGACATGGCTAAAGCATATGACAGAATGGAGTGGGATTTTATCTTAGCAGTGATGAAAAAGTTTGGTTTCTGCAATAGATTCACTTCCTTGATTGGTATGCTTTTATACAATTGCTGGTTTTCTATAAACTTCAATGGAATGATTTCAGGCTTCTTTAAATCCAGTAGAGGCATTAAACAAGGAGACCCCATAGCACCCTATCTCTTTATTATTGCCTCGGAGGTCTTAAGCAGAGGATTATCAGCATTATTTCAATCTGGAAGAATCAAAGGATATGCTGGACCCAGAAGGACTATGCAGATCTCTCATCTGCTTTATGCAGATGACACCCTGATTTTCCTCAATGCCAGTAGAAGAAATATAAGGGCTTTCCAGCAGTTCATCAATAGTTATGAAGGTGGCTCGGGTCAAAAGGTGAATGCTGCAAAAAGTTGTTTTATCTTATCAGCTAAGGCCCCCCTATCGTTAATTCAGGCTGTTAGGACACTTACTGGATACAAGTATCATACTGATGAAATCAAATATCTTGGAATTCCAATTAAAAAGGGCAGATACCTATGTTCAGACTTCAAATTCCTTATAGAAAGGATTCAGAACAAATTAGAAGGTTGGCAATCCAAATTACTCTCTCAAGCTGGCAGAGCTGTGCTTATAAATTCTGTTATTAAAAGTATGCCAGTTTATTTAGCTTCTGCTTGCTTTATTCCGAAAAAGATAATTAGCTTCATGGATAGTCAATGTGCAGCATTTTTCTGGCAAGGGGTTCATGGTTTCAAGCGTAGGCATTGGATTGCCTGGTCTTACATACAGAAACCTCGTACAGAGGGTGGTCTTGGAATAAGAGATTTCTTAAGTGTTCAGACTGCTTTTGCTGTGAAAATGTTATGGACTATTCTTCATGGTTCATCATTATGGTCTTTATATGCCAGACAGAGATTCATTAAATCTCATATTTCCAGCTGTAAAAAACCTTTTCCTACTGGAATGCCTCAATCAGTTTTCAGAAAAGCCAGAGATATTATAATTGATAACAGCAGGTGTTTTGTTGGGTCTGGCGACATAACTGATTTCTTAAGGGATAATTGGATTGGTAATGGCCCTTTTTTTAATGCAGACCAGCTTGCAAGCAGAAATAATGGGAGTGAAATCCCTTTCTTCTCTGTCAGAGATGTTCTCAGAAATGCTCAGCATATGGCTTGGGGTTTAATTGGTAATGGTCAACATATCCCTAATGTCCAGCTTAACAATGTGGCTGACATCTGTTTTTGGATGAATTCTCCTACAGGTAATTTCACTATTAAATCAGCCTACAATCTAATCCGTACAAAAGGAATGAAGAGGTCAGCATGGACAAAACTATGGCACCCTGCATTCAACCCAAGAGCAGTATTATTCATTTGGAAACTCATTCACCGAGCAATTCCTGTTGATAGCAGGGTCATTGATTGTGGATTCCAAATGGCTTCTAAATGCAACTGTTGCTCCCTTCCTAAACATGAAGATCTCAATCATGTCTTCATTCATGGTGAACTGGCTTCAGAATTATGGGGTTGGCTGTTACCCATTATCAATAATAAAATATGGCTGGCAGACCAAATTACTAGTAGGTGCTGGGAACTATTATCTGCAACTAGTATGCTTTCAGCTTTTAGTGTAACAGGAATGTACTCTACATTCCTCATGCTTTGGGAAATATGGAAGCAGAGATATGTCTCCAAGTTCGAAGGGGCTCCAATTAATATCACTGCCATTAAAAGAAAAATCATTTCTTCTGTCCAGATGGTGCTAGATAAAATTGTTTTCCACAGGCCCCTTTCTCTTGCTAAGATCAAATGCTTGGCCTCTTTTGGTTTGATGTCTCGGGTACAAATCAAACACCCCATTATGGTCAACTGCAAATTTGCTAAACAGGGATATACACTTCATGTTGATGGGGCATCCAAAGGTAACCCCGGCAGATGTGGTGGAGGCGGATGTATCAGAAACAGTGCTGGAGATCTGATAATAGGATTTGCCTTCTTCTATGGTATTGGAAATAGTGTTATTGCTGAATGCAGGGCATTACATGATGGATTATATATTGCATAGCAAAGTGGCATTAAACTCTTGGAAACATTTTCAGATTGCTCATTGATAGTGGATGCATGCAGGAGTGGTAATCCTCCTATTTGGGCTGTTTACCCATGGTGGAAAGAAACCTTAACTCTCCTTCATGAAAGTGGCAGTGAGTTCTATCATATTTTCAGAGAAGGAAACCGAGTAGCAGATTCACTGGCTTCTCATGCTTGTGGAATTACATCTAATCAACTTTATACCAAAGCAAAGGAGTTACCACATCATTCCAAGGGTGCTTTAAGAGTGGATAAGGCTGGCCTGCCTTCCTTTCGTCATTACTAGTCTGCTAGTAGATTGTCTTTAGTTGGGCTTAATCCTCCTTGCTTTACTCGGGCTCTTTTTTACTTGCCCTTTGCTCTTTTTTAGGCTACTGCCTCTTTTTTGTAATCATTGTTCATCTCATATCAATAAAATTTAGGACCACAGGGAACGGCCAGGAGGAGTGAGAACATTCTTCCTCTCTGAGGAAGGGTGCACTCGACATGTGCTTTCTTTGATTGGTCGGTGTTTGATTAAAAAAAAAATCTACCTCCCATTCACAGGTTGTGCATGCTTGGCTAGTTGCATTATCTAGAGAGTTACTTTTGAGCATTATATTCTGCTAAGTGTGTTTGGGTTGTTTAGCTCTGCCTTCGTTTCTGGTTGTTCAGGTGGCTGCATTGGTGTAGTCCAACTGTTTGTTCATTTGTTGCCTTATAATTTCATCTTGGAAAGCTCTTTAGTCTTTATTCCGCATATCTGTGCTTGAGAGTTTTAATTTGGGCTATATTTTCTAGAGGGATACATTCACCCCCCCCCCTCTGTATCCGGGCCTAGCACCCTAACAGTTGGTATCAGAGCGGTGTCTGCATACAGGGTCCAGCGACCTGCAGATTCGATCTTGCAGTCTTAGATGCTAATTTGTTTTTAGTGCATAAATATTCCTGTTGCTTTGAATTTACTCGCTATTTGTTTTCAATGGCTCTTCCACCCGTCTTTAGTGGTTCTGATTTCAGTCAGTGGTACACTGCTTTACATGCTTATGTTAATTCTACTAATCCTGATCTGTGGAAATTAATTTCACAAAGTCCTCACACCTTACCAACGAAAGTGTCTAAATGGACCGACAGACACAGATCAAAGGATGGAGAAAATCAGAAAGCCTTTAACCTGATGAAAGCAGCTACTGACAGAGCCTTATGGTCTTGTCTTCATAATTGCAGCTCAGCAAAGGACATCCTGGATAGGCTGAAGCAATTTCACAGGGTAAACGAGGACAGCTGCATGATGGCTGACAGAAGCAATCAAAGCAGCAGCCAAAATGAAGATGATGATGATGAGGTAAATCTCTTCGAGAATTTTTCTCTTGATGGTTGAGAGAATGCATATGTTGAATTGTTAGAGTCACATGAGAGCTTAAGAAAACAGTATAAAAAGTTGAAGAAGGGTACTGGGATAGATAGTTCTAGCTCTCCATGTGAAAACTGTTCAAGTACGAAGCAATTTCATGATGCATGTCTGTCTGATAATCATATGTATAAAAATCAGAATGCAAAACTGAAGAAGGAACTTGAATGTGTTTACTCTGAACTAAACAAGCTAAAATCTGAAGATGACTCTCTCAGAAAACTCTCCAAAGAAGATGAAGAAAAATTAGAGAAACTTAAACAGGAGAACAAATTGCTGATTGAAAAACTTAATGCCATAAAGTCTGTAAACATAGAATTACAGAAAGATCTTGAAAAATAGCAAAAAGATATGAAGGAAATTAAAAATGGAAGAAAGTATGAAGTCAATTCAGAAGATCAGCTTCTAATAAATGAATTGGTTCAGAATGACAAACTTAAGGAAGAAAATGAGAAATTGAAAATGTTGAACTCCACTATGTCTGAGGGACTTCTAGCTTTAGAAAGAGGTAAAAGTGTTTGCGTTGAAGATTCTGATAAACTAAGTAATCTGGAAAATGAAATTGAGAAATATAAAACTGCTAACAAAGTTTTGAATGAAGCTATGAATTGCAGTGAGTAAGAGATTGCCAGTTATGAGTTACAAATCACCTCTTTAGAAAATGAAATCCAAGACTTAAAGAACTCTCTGTCAAAGTTTGTTAGTGGGCAAGATAATCTGAACAAACTGCTGGGAGTAAAAGCCAATTTTCAGAAGGAGGGGTTAGGTTATAATCCTGTAAATAAAAAGAATTTTGAAAATAAAATTCGTACATCTTTTGTTGCTTGCTCTACTTCTCACACTTCTCAGAAGTCACATGTTTCTCGGTCTACTGTTCAGAGAACCCAAAAATAAACTGAAAAGTTGAAAAAGGTTGATGGATCCAAGCTGAAAACTGTTTTCATTAAAACTTCTGAACAGGAAAAGCCTTCCACCTCATCTCCACCTCAGTACAAGGCTAAGAAAACAGGAAAACAGGATAAAAATCAGAAAAGGACTGTGAATCAGAAAATAAATGAAAAGGGTTCATCAGTGCATATTGATCACAGTACTCACACACATTCACATGCATCCAAAAAGAAAATGATATGTCATTACTGTCATAAACCTGGCCATTTGATGCATGAATGTAGATTGATGAAATCAGATGATCTGAAAGCTAGAAAAATGGATGGTAGGAATTCGCAGGTCAAGTTCCCTGTCCCTCAGAAAAGGAGTGTCACATGTTCAAATTGTGGGAAATTAGGACACTCAATTGCTCATTGCTGGTTTACAAGTGGTAAGAAAACCTTTCATCCATATCATGCTAAATCCTCTGCAAACCAACATGTTCCTAATAAAAACAAACCTGTTTCAATGAACCAACACATCATCTGTTTTAACTGCAACAAAATTGGTCACAAGACTTCTGAATGTTGGTCAGGCTCCTTTAAAAGAAATTCTCTCAAATGCTCTCACTGTGGAAAGCATGGCCACAGGGTAATTGATTGTTGGCATGCTCAGGGTAGAAAATTAAATTCTAAAATTGTTAAATTCCCTGCCATTAACAGAAAGTCTCCTGCATGCTATCACTATGAGAAGCCAGGTCATAGAGCTGCTGAATGTTGGCTGGCTGGTCTTAGTAAACAGAATTTTAATTCTGTCAACAACAAAAAGGTTCATGCATATGCACATGGATTTCATGCTAACAATTGGTATCATATCTATAAGAATGTGCATAAATCTAATTTGAAATCTGTTAATTCATGCCTTTACTGTGGACAAATTGGTCATTCAATGTATAATTGCTATTTGATGAAATCTGATGACCTTCATGCACGAAAATTGCTGAGAAAATCTGCTAGAAGTGATACTCTCATGTCAGGACCCAAGACTTCTTGGGTACCTGTTTGTGCAAAATAACATTGCTATGCAGGTGTGCCTTGGGACTGGAATAAAAGAGGTAATGATCCAAGGCACTCAAGAATGAAAAACCCCTTCTGAACTGTTCAGGTAAACTCTCTACATCTCTTGTTTTGAAACTCATTGCATATCTGATTTGATGTATTCTTGCATATCTGCCATTTGTAGTTGTTTGCTAATAGTTGAAATGTATAAACTCTGAAAATAAATTGCATGTCCTTGCATAGCATTCAGTGTTGAGTTTTTTTTTTTGCATACATATAGTGCATTGCATTTCCTTAAACTGAAAATGCCAAAAAGATTATCTGAATGCATGTTGTCAGGGGGAGTCAATGCATTGCATATAGGTTGTCAAATGCATACATTTGTCAGAATTCATTGCATATCCCTTCTTATCATTTTTGTTGACAAACCTTGATCATATTCGGAAAACACTATGCTTCAAAATCTCTCCTATCAATTGGTATCATTTGGCTTCAGAAATCTATCAGTCTGTCATGAAGATTTCAATGGGACTATCTCAATCATAAATCTGAAAAATTCTTGAACTAGAAATCTTCTATTATACGTTTTTTATGAATGACTGAAATAACTCATGTGGTTTAAGTTTAATGTATTCAATGAGTTTGGCTTTAAAATCTCTTAAAAATATCTGAAGCATGTTTAATAAACCTTAACCATCTGTTTCATGCTGTGTCTTGTAAAATCCTCTGAAATCTGCATTATTGAATACATGACTTTATTTGGTTAAGTACATGAAATTGTTATTGATTTGAAGCAAATGAATTTTTCTGAAATGTCTAAAGGGTATTTTCTGTCAGAGCAATGACCTTGGTCACTGAGAAACACAAGTCCAAAGGACTGTGTCATGAGGTACCATAGTTAACTCTGATTAAGAATAATTGAAATTCAGGCAGAGCAATGGCATGCACACTGAGAAATATAACTCACTCATCAAGAAATGATTTGCAGTGTGTCATGATGTGTAAATGCTATCTCTGTTCATATAAAGCATGACAGTTAGTCACACTAAGTGCTTAGGGATATTGGCCTCTGATCAAGGTATATCCTCTAATTACAAGGAGTGCACTGAACTAGAGTGCTCGTAAAATTTGTAGCATGAAAAATTGTTGAACGAATTGAAATATCTGAATATTGATGCTAAAATCAAATTGCTACAATCCTAGACAAAATCGAATGACTTCATAATTGCTTGATTTCAATACTGATGCATGTAATTCTGAAAGAAGTCAATAAATTTGATTGTGTAAGAGAAAGGAAGTTTTATCAAGATAAATATGAGGGCTTGGTTCATTTTTATTAAACCATGGTTTTAGATATCAATACAGAATTTTATTGATAAACTCTGCATACATCATGTTTAAACCATGCTGATCAATAAAATTCATTCATAAGCCCTTATAATGGAAGACTTTGAAATATTCTGATTTGGATTTATGAGAATGACATTTCCTTGAAAATCTGACTGAAATTCTTGTAGTTGAAGCCTCTTTAAAAATCTGCTAATTGAACCTCTTCTGCTCATTGACATGAACTTCTCCTTGTTTGCCCCTGTGGTCTCCTTCTCATTCATTTCATAAGGTTCCATTTATTGAGGGGGAGCCTCCTTGTCATATGCATCATGCTGCATAGAAGGAGAAGAATTATGCTCTTGCATTCATATTTCTGATATCTGCATCTACATTCATACCCCTTCCCATGGTTTATTTTGATTATACCAAAGGGGGAGATTGTTTGCCAGAGAGGGAGAATATCATTCAATCAGTGCATGCAGGTTCCTTTTGATCATCTCTAACTCATGCTTTTGCTGAAACTCTTAAAGGGGGAGAATCATGTTCTTGCAAGGGGGAGAAATTGACTGATTTTTTATACATGCTTTAATTTCTCAAACTATTTTCTTTTTAATGAAGTCAAAGGGGGAGAATAGTTTGAGTCATCAGATTGACTCACTGTGTAGTGTTGCCATCATCAAAAAGGGGGAGATTGTTGTGCCCATGTGATTTTGATGATGGTTTTGTTGATTGGTTTTTGATGTGAGTTAATCACTGTGAGTCATCCTGCTGTGTGAGTCATCATGCTGTTATTCAGTTATTTTCTGATCATAACTCAGTCTATCAAATGTTCAGTCATCTTGCTGCTCAGTTTAGTTTAACATATTTGATGTTCAGTCATGTTAACTGATGCATAAAGCATTCATTGCTACACTCTGCTTAGTTAGTATGAACAGTAGTGGGTCGACCCACTCTTGCTGATGCGTCGACCCATCAGAACACTGATTGTCTGGTTTGTCTAACTTCAAGTCTACACATCATCAGTTGAACGTAAAGTATATACGTTGCAGCGTCAACTCAGCAAGTATGCACATCGCCTTCAGTCATATTTGTCTCTGTCCACACAGTAGTGTGTCAACTCCTTGAGCTGATGCGTCGACTCTTCAGTTCAGTTTCTTCAAGTCTATACATTAGACTGTGGCAAAGTCTATTCATTCGGTTGGGTAACAAAGTCTGTACACCGGCTCAGACTTCCCAAGTCTACACAATGCTCCCTCATTGAAAGTCCATACATTGATCTTCACCTAAAGTCCATACATTGGTCTTCTTTCAAAGTCTGTACAGCCACTGGTCTAGAATCTGAGTCTGTACATCGTCTTGTGCCTTCAACATTCAAAGCCTCAAGTCTGTACAGCGTTACGTTCTCTTTGGAAAGTCTGTACAGCGTGAAGTCTACACATTGGCACTGTAGCTCGCTTTTGCAAGTCTGTACACTGGACTTCATTTCACCAACTCTATACATCCGATTGATGTTGCAGTGTTCACCAAGTCTATACATCGTCTTCAGACTTCAAGTCTATACAGTCCATGCCCATTCAAGTCTATACATCGGTTTGATTCAAAGTCTGTACACTGCTTCACTTCGTCAAAGTCCATACATCCTTAGCTGAACCCCATGTCTGTACAACGGCCTCAATCTTCATCAAGTCTACACAGTGCTTCAACCTTCTTATAGTCTGTACAGCCTGCCTTATCGATTCAGAGTCTATACATCGCTCAAGCGTTCAAAGCATCTGAAGTCTGTACAGTGTCCGTTGTTTAGAGTTCTTGAAGTATATATACATTGGACTGTTTCTTTCGAAGTATATACACTACAATGTACATACTTAAACCTTATGACTTCATTCTTGTTGCTGAAGGGAACAGGGTCGACGCTGGAAGCTTAAAGCATCCACGCATCAGTTGACGAAGCCTTCACGATATCTTCCACTGCGTCAACGCCACAACGGAGCAGCTTCGACGCAGCAGTTAAAGGAGCATTCACTTTCACAGGCTATTCCACTGCGTCAACGCCACAATTGCGCAGCGTCGACGCAGCAGCTAAAGAGACGAAGCTAATGGCTTACTGGAATGCCTCACTGCGTTAACGCCATTGCTTGACAGCGTCAACGCAGCAAGTCAGAGTGCTGTCATTGAGCACGTGAACTGAGAACTCTATACATCGGACTGAAGAGGCTAATGAAGGGCACGTGATCCGAGGTGCCTGGCTCGTGATCCAAGGATGGACGAGATACCAGGATGCTGCCACGTGGTCTGAATTTCTAGGGCAGGAAATGTGGAAGCCACACGCGCCCAGTGTGCCTGCTGCTGCTGCTATATATTCAAGACTTCTTCCACAGAAGAAGATGATCGAAGCCTTGAGGGCAATAGCAGAAGAGCAGAAGTGCTGAGAGTTCGATCCAGTAGAAGAGAAGAAGAAAAGAGTAAAGGAAAGAAAGAGAGTGAGAGCAGCAGAAGAAAAAAGAGAAAGAGAGAGCTTGTAAGAATTGAAAGAAAAGAGAAAGACAATGAGAGTAAAAAGAAGAGAGCAGAGAAGAGAAAGAGAGTGAGCGAGAGAGAAGAGAAGAGGAGGATAAGCTTACCTGAAGATCTGTCTACTGGACCGTGGATCAAATCCAGGCCAGTCAGCTCCATGCGAGCCACATCTGTGTTATCCTTCTTTACATCTTTCTGATCGCTGTGTATTTTTCCTTTCTTATTTTTCCCTTTTTTATTTGGTTATTCTTGTTCTTCGATCCTCTGGTCTGAGGTCGGGTTCCTCCTAGTGGGTCAGGAGAAGGGAGATCTGATCTCCGGTTGCAAGTAGCTGGGTGCTACTTGTGGGTTCCCTCCGGTTTGGAGAAAGGGAGGATTGGTCCTCCGGTTCTGGGCTTGTGGGTAGCAAGTCCAGGGGTCCCTCCGGTCTGGAGGAAGAGAGACTTCGGTCTCTGGTTTCCAAGTGGCTGGGAGTCACTTGGGGTGTCCCTCCGGTTGGGAGGAAGAGGGGAGGATGTTCCCCTGGTCAAGCTGTGTGGCAGCAACTGTTCGCAGACTGAGTCTGCTTGGTTCTAGCATTAGCTAGTGAAGCCTCACTCCGGTTGGGAGTGAGGGGTGGATGTAGGTCTGGAGGACTGAACCATCTTAAAATTATTTGTGCAGTGGTTTGCCTTGCGTTAGCTCCATATCTTCTACCTTCCATTCACAGGTTGTGCATGCTTGGCTAGTTGCATTATCTAGAGAGTTACTTTTGAGCATTATATTCTGCTAAGTGTGTTTGGGTTGTTTAGCTCTGCCTTCGTTTCTGGTTGTTCAGGTGGCTGCATTGGTGCAGTCCAACTGTTTGTTCATTTGTTGCCTTATAATTTCATCTTGGAAATCTCTTTAGTCTTTATTCTGCATATCTGTGCTTTAGAGTTTTAATTTGGGCTATATTTTCTAGAGGGATACATTCACCCCCCCCTCTGTATCCGGGCCTAGCACCCTAACACCGTGGTGGTGGTGGATCCATGAGGGAGAATTCCCGCCTGGGAGAGGAGGCCACTGATTGCCTGCAACATGGTGGCCTACTGGCTAGACATCTCCTCTCGGATCTGCCGCATCTACTGCTGCAAATCAGAAATCTCCGATCAGAAGATGTCTCTAACGTCGCTGGCAGGAGTACTAAGGGTGTGCGGAGGTGTACTGAAGGCACTGCTACTGGTTTTGGCAGAGCCTGAACTCGCACACGATGATATCACCGCGCTAGAGTCCAGGCTCTCCCCAAAACTATATAGCCGGCCTTTCTTCGGTACGCAATATGCTGCCACCCATTCCGCCGGATCGAACTCCGGCTGCTGCGTGTCTCCCTCCCCGTACTTCTCTGTCATAGCTCTGCTATATGTTTCCTACAAATTCAATAGCTTGACTAGTCAATTTCATATGAATGAATCCGATTTAAATGAATGGTAGAAGTTGCATATGTAAATAAACTTACTGCTACTGAGTGAGTTCTCTCACTCACAAATTGATCTGTCCCCTTCTTTTTGTGTGTTCTATCGAACACCTCGAGGAACGACGGAGCTCGATTAAGCTCCAAAACATGTTATACAATTCATAGTAAAAAAACGTCATATATATTAACAAAATGTAAGAAGATAAATTGAAACATTACTTACCATTTTTTGTTTATGAGCCGCGAAAGAGATGCACCCACTCGTATGTAAATTTGAGCCCGATTTTGACGCCCTATTTGCTTTGGCTTTTCGGGACTTTTCTATCCAGTTGGGGTCGATAAATTTGTCACATGCTATGTCCCAATCCTCCTTCCTCATCCATAGAGAGCGGTGCTCCTTCCACAGCTATCGGTCTTCACTCCCACCAGCCTTATTTTTAGCGTGTTCTCGGGCCTCATGTACTTTCCTTCAGAAATTTGACTTCATACTCTTCTCCCAGGCAGAACGACATCTCGCCGCGTCATGTCCACACGTGAATTGATAAGTCTGCTATAAATAAATTAAGTTTCACACTTAGTATACTGTTGGGAATTGAGTTTGGAAAATACTTGAATTAAATGATATAATTATGTACTGAGAACATGTCCCATAAGTTGTCGCGGACTTCCACTAGAAATTCTATGAAAGACATTACTGGGCCGGGCACATGTGCCATTACTAGAGAGTTGGAATGATGGACAGCATCGTGAGGTTCAAATTTCTTATTATAATTACAAATGTCAAAATATTCATATTAGATAGTTGAAGGCTAAATAATGAATGTAATAACCTTATAAATTTACCCGTAGATCCAGCACGGGCAACATCTATCGTGGGCCGTGCCTCCCTCGTGACGACTGCCGGCATCGTCAAGTGGCTGAGTGGTGGAGGTGTGCCCTTTATAAGTGGAAGGTGGTGGGAGGGCACTGGGACCTGTAAGAATTATTTTTCACAAGTAAAACGAATATTTTGCTAAAAATTAAAATATGCATGCCTGCAGCGGGAGGTGGTGGGGGTGGCGCATGTGGTCGTGCTGGGAGGGGACTGTGAACTATAAGAATTAAATATCATAAGTAAAACTGATATTTTGCTGAAAATTAAAATATGCATAATTGGGAAAATACTGGGAACTGTAAGAATTAATTTTCACAAGTAAAACGAACATATTGCAGAAAATTAAAACATACATACATGTAGCGGGAGGTAGTGGGGGTGGCGTCTGTACAATAGGTGGGAGGGTATTGGGACATGTAAGAATTAAATTTCATAAGTAAAATAAATATTTTGCTAAAAATTAAAACATACATACCTGCAGCGGGAGGTGGTGGGGGTGGCGTCTGTACAATAGGTGGGAGGGCACTGGGACATGTAAGAATTAATAAACATAAGTAAAATGAATATTTTGCTAAAAATTAAAACATACATACCTGTAGCGGGAGCTGGTGGGGATGGCGTCTGTACAACAGGTGGGAGGGCACTGGAACCTATAATAATTAATAAATATAAGTAAAACGAATATTTTGTTGAAAATTAAAACATACATACCTGTAGCGGGAGCTGGTGGGGATGGGGCATGTACGAGTGGTCGTGAGCCGACACTTGGACCTATAAGGACATTCTTTTAAGCTAGTAAATGATTATAATATTTATATAGCTAACTATTTTAATAGATATACATGTACCCGAAGAAGACGCCAAAGAGGAGGGAGTAGAGCCCCTGTCACTGCCCTATCTCCTCCCACTCCCAGTACGACCTCCTCGGACCATTTCTTTATTCCTAACAAAATAATTAATACATATTAATACTCAATTAGATAAGGCTAGACCAATGCTATTAAAAATTATGCAAAAATGAACGGTTATCTTACTAAATTATCAAAATGTGCCTCCCTCGGTCATGCTGATGATATATGTAACTCATCATCATCTTCATCATCCATACTAGCCTCATCAGATTCGAACTCTTCCTCTTCATCCGATTCCTCCTCCCCTCTAACATCAACATTTAGCTCCGTCAGATCGACTTCTTCCGCTTCATCTCCGTTACGTAATGATAGTGGCTCATCAGATTCGTCCATATTAATATGCGTGCAACTAATAACGCCAACTTTGTCTGATTGAAAATATTCAGCACTGGCAACTTTTGAGGGGTTTTCACTCATATTTAACTCATAAGTGGGAAAGAGTTTTGATTTAACCCTGTAAACTGCCCACCAATCTTTATTCTTGGATGATGGATAGCTTGAATAATACACTTGCTGGGCTTCTGTCTGACATCGACAATCCCATAAGTTGTGTCATGTCGGACAGAATTAGGATCAAACCAATGACACTTAAATATGTATACGTGATTGTCTCGTCTCAAATAATAAAGTTCTAAGACTTCATCAAGAAGACCGTAGTAGTCCAATTCCACTTCATTGTATAAACTTCCCTTAACAGATACACCGTTGTTCATCGTAGACTTACTTCGTCCATAATCCCTCGTATGAAATATGTATCCATTCATAATATATCCCGAATAGGCACGTGCAACCGTCGAGGGGACATAACTTATCTGTTGTACTCTTTGATCAGTAATGAGACCTTGTTCAACCTATATGTAAATTTGAGTAGTTATAATAAGGTTCAATCTCCTCAACATACATAAATACAAACATATATATTCAATGATCGACACTAACCCGATGTCTCAGCCATTTGGCAAAAAACTTCTCGCGTTCTTTTTTAATCTCCACGTCCTAGATATTTGGACATTTTTGTGCTAATTCTGAATCAAATTGCCTGCAATATAAATACACTACTACTTTAAATGAACTGCAGAACAAGGATGAACAACTTATGGACATCGCTGGAAATGTGAGTTAATAACTTACTCAACATAAGGTTCAATCTCGATACAGTTCAGAAGAATATATATCTCAGTGGCATACAACTCTCTATCTTCGAGCGTGCGTGTCGAGCAACGTTCGAACACACGTCCAGGATGCTTAAATATAGAGAGCCGATCGGATGAATCATCAACTCCCCCATCATCATTATGTGGAGGTCGAGTATGACGAGTTAGAATCTCTGGCTCAAAGTACATGGAACATAAGTTCGATATTTCTTCAAGAATATATGCCTCAACAATCAAACTCTCCACCTTCGTCTTGTTGCGAACTTTCATTTTTAATTCATGCATGCACCTACAACAACACGTTAGATGGCAATGACATGTACCGACCATGGATGACATGTAACTTAACAAAAATTCTGACATACCTCTCAAATGGATACATCCATTGAAATTGTACTGGTCCTCCGACAATAGCCTCGTATGACAAATGGATGACCAGGTGCTCCATCGAATCAAAGAATGCCGAAGGAAATATCTTCTCGAACTTGCAAACGGTTGTGACCACATTTTCTTCGATAGTTTGTACATCCCTCAGTCTGAGTTCTGATGCACATAAAATCTTTAAAAATTGACTCAGCTCGGTCAGTGCTCCCCATATAGGCTTTGGTAACAAATCACGAAATGTAATGGGCACTAGCCTCTCCATGAACACATGACAGTCGTGACTTTTCAGACCATATATTTTCCCCTCATTAACATTCACACAACGGGCTATGTTGGATGCATATCCATCTGGGAATCTCAACTGTTTCAACCACTGGCACACTTCCTTGATCTGTGTATCATTAAGTACGTAAGTTACTTTAGGCTACACAATTTTTCCATTTACGTTCTGTAATTCCAGTTCTAGACGTTTACAAAGCATCTTTAAGTCCATACGTGCTTTAGCGTTATCCTTTGTTTTGCCTTTAACATTCATGATCATATTGAACACATTATCAAAAAAATTCTTCTCGGTATGCATAACATAGATTGTGTCGTACAAGAAGAGTTGACCAATAAGGCAATTCCCAGAAATACTTTTCTTGTTCCAGTTATGATCCTTTCCAAAGCTAGAGAGTTGGTGTGTGCTACCAGACAATTGTACTACATTTGATAAATTTTGCACCCGTGTCGCCATATGTCGACCCGACACCCTTTGCAAGTCTGCTTCATCCATTTCAACTGTATTTTTTTTAAACGAGTCTTTTTGCCTTCGAAAAGGATGGTCACTTGGTAGCAACCGCCGATGGCAATCAAACCAGCATGCTTTCCTACCATGTTTCAATACAAATGATTTGGTATCTTCCATACAGTAAGGACATGTTAGGGTGCTAGGCCTGGATTCATAGGAGGGGTGAATGAATCTCCCCTATAAAATTTTGCCCAATTAAAAACTCTAGCTAATCGATGTGCAAAACTAACGCACTCAGATGGCTCAACAAGATCACAGTTCTAAGAAGGCTCACACTCTAGCACTTAATATGGACAGACAGATGAAACACTTAGTCACTCAGTGATTGAGCAAATCTAATCATACATCTATCGTGGACCAACAGGTAATCAGTCCAAGGTGAGTGTCTCAAGACTACTATTGAATGAACGAAATGCAATCAAATTCCTTGCTAGATTGAAGAATCAGTTCGAGCCTACGCATACATCTAGCGAATCGAATAAGGCAATCAAACCACACTGCACAAAGGGTTTTTAGGTGGTTCAGTCCTTCAGATCGACATCCACCCCACATTCAACCCGAGTGTGGATTCCTACTGATACACAGCTTAAACTGTTGGGCCTCACAGCTTGCCAACAACTGTTGAGCAACACAGCTTGTTGTTCGAGGTATCCACCTTGCCCGCTGACCTCACAGCTTGCTCTCCAGAGAAACAAATTCTCTGCAACCGCTGACACACAGCTTAAAACAAAGGTTTAAGAGAAAACCAAGAAAATGAAATCAACAGCACCGGAAAGCTGGAAATGAAATCAGATAAAATGTAGCTCTCGCAGGAGCAGACTGGCTTGGATTTGATCCAAAGGCTAGTAGAACAGATCTTCAGGAACACCACTTTCTTTTCTCGAGCTCTCTCTCTCTTTCTCCCTCTCCCTCTTTCTCACGATCTCAGTATCTCTGCACCTCTCCGTCTATCACTCTTTCCTTTCTCTCTTCTTCTACTTTTCAGACTCTGATTTTTCTCTCTTTCTTTTTCCCTTCAGCTCTGCTCTTCGTCTCTCTTCAGATTCTTCTCCTCTCTTCTTCTTTGATCGCAGAGAAGGCCTTCTGATATGGCTTCAGATCTGGGACCCATGAGCTCACTCATTGGGCACGTGGAGGGAACACTCCTGCCAAAATAATTCTGGAATGCCTTAGCCACGTGTCAGCATCTCGACGTTGTGGCTAACCACGTGGCAGATTCTTCCATTCGGTTCCTTGCCTCTGATCACGAACCCTTTAACCTAGTACTTTGACTTCCACGTGGAGTATGCTCATAGGTTGTAGGTTCATCCAGCACATGCTCGACCAAGTCACTGGCCTGGGAAACAACTGGAAGTGTTAGCTGATCGTGCTAGCACAGACTTCATAAAGTAATATACGAATATGCACAAACCTTAGGTAGCATATATCAAAACGTGCATAGTCATATAGCAAGACATGCACAGACATCAGGTAATGTGCAGCAAAGTATGCATAGACCATGAGTGTGCAGCAGAAGGAAGTGTGCACTGACCTTGTATCACACAAGTAAAGAATGTGCAAGGATCTTGATAACATAAAGGAAACATGCATGGACTCTAAATGACATGCACTAACTATTCTTATGCAAGGCACAAGAGTGCACTGACCTTATTACGCATGTATGAAAACATGCACAAACCTTCCTAGACACAGGACATGACTTGCACCGACTGTATAAGGTATATGCACTGACCTATGTTATGTGCAAAGACATGTACCAACCTTGCGTGCACCGACTATGAAACATGCAGACATGAAACTTGCACTGACCATGACGTTCATGCAGCTAGACTCAAACATGCCCCGATGGAGTATATGCCTTAGATGAAAGCTTGCATCGACCTTACTTCAGTCAAAGCAAGATATGCACAGACGTTGATTAAAAATATAACGCGTCTAGCACCAACATCATATGCAGACAACTAAAAGATGCACTGACGTTGTGTGTGCTGGGAGAAGAATGCACTGACTAGGTGCGTGCAGAACATAACCTGCACCGACCTTATGTGCGTGTGCAAAGTATGCATCGACTTGGGATATGCATGCTACGATGAAAGTGCATCGACCTCTACAAGCTAGGTCCAAAGATTACACCGACCGGGATTGTGCAAAAGGTGAAAACTGCACCAACCTTTGCAATACATATAAACAGGGTCTGCACCGACCTTGGACCCTATTAAGTATGAGAGCTGAAATGTGTACCGACTTGACCATGCCTTAAACCTATCGTGCACAGACTTTAGCATTAACATGCACGGAGCTACGTGAGTCAAGCAGCTAAGTGTGCACTGACCTTCATGAAGGTATGAATAGTAATAGCATCGATCTCTTCCATATGAAAGACAAAGCATGCACTGACCTTATATCATACAAGGCAAATGTGCACCGAGATTACTAAGGAGCAACATGACATGTGCAACAAGTTGAACAATGTTTGACAGATATGTGTGTGCATTGTTCTCTTCATCCATCAGCAAACCATGAAACCATGCAGCAACCACATATGCAGCAACCACATATGATATTAATGCACAAGTGAAGCATAGTGATTGACATCATCATAGTGTTTGACATCATCAAAACCACAGAGGTACAACAGGACATGCTAACCTCCCATGTGTGCTCCAACCAGATAGCATTCCATATGCGGGGAAGTCACTTATTGTCCACATCAATGCAGCCTTCATAATAAAATTTTGCTTCCTACATGCATCATAAGTAACAACTCCATCAGTTCATAATAAATTGGGCTCATCAATCAACGGCCTAAGATATATGTCTAAATTTTTTCCAGGGCTTTTTGGACCAGGAATTACTAAGGATAAAAATAGATTTTCTCGCTTCATGCACATGTCCGGCGGAAGGTTGTACGGTGTCATGAACACTGGCCAACAAGAATAAGATGCCACTGAACCACCGAATGGATTAAAACCATCTGTGCATAAACCCAATCGAACATTACGTGGCTCCTTTGAGAAAGCAAGATGAGTATGACTGAAGTGCGTCCAAGCTTCACCATTGGCAGGATCACTGATTATATCATCGGCACGGCGTGCTCTTTCGGTGTGCCATGTCATATGTCGAGCCGTCTTTGAGGACATATACAGCCGCTGCAGCCTAGGCACAAGAGGGAAGTATCGCAATGCTTTATAAGGTACATCTTTTTACTTTGAATTGTCCCCTCTCTTAGGTTTGAATCTGTCATGGTGACAAATTGAATATGATATCTTATTTGTATCATCTTTGTAATATAACATACAGTGATTCGGGCATGCATCTATTTTCACATATCCAAGCCCTAGTTCATTGACCATCTTTTTAGCACGGTAATAAGTTTCTGGTAACTTCTCATCTCGAGGCAACATACTCTTGATCAAGAGGAGGAGACGGTCAAAACAAGTCTCACTGATGTGAAATTTATATTCCAAATTCAACAATTGTGACACTGCAGACAGCCAAGTGTGCTTTTCACAACCATCCCACTGCGGCTCATCAGCATCCCTAAGTAGTTGATAAAATCTTCTGGCTGTCTTATTCGGCACTTCTTCCATGTATGCATGTTCCTCATCAACATTAAAACTAGGACCAACATCATCTACAACCATATCCACGTACCCACTTGTGCCTGCAATATTGTCAGACTCATACCTGAAGTATTTCTCACAATGACACGTCCAATTCGTATAACCATCCATGAACTCTTTCGTGTACAAATGATGTTGCACATCCCATGGTGAATGGCACCTCAAGTTTCTACAATTTGAACAAGGGCATCGAATGTGACCGTCACGGTCTATTGCTGCATTGGGATTCCCCAATGCAAATTCAATGAAACTCTCAACTCCATGCTTAAAGTCATCCGACACCACCCGGTCGATTATTCTATGATACATCCATGAATGATCTGTCAACATTTTGCCTGCACCCAATAAATGTTAATACACATCCTAACTTTGAAATCATTACTCCTGAAAATATTCACAACCATTTCCTCACATCATTCGCCATAGACCATTTGCAGTTGGAAGATGACTATTAATTAGATTATCACTTTTTAACCCATCCATGAAGGTTTGATCGCACAATCACTTACTATATGTGTTGCACGATTTACTGAAAATTTCGACAGCATCTCTCTACACTTCTCCGATATACCAAAAATATTTATTGATTTTAAAATTTTCTTAAACACTTACAAGTAAGTGGTTAAGAAAATACTCAAATCAATAATGGTATATCAGAGAAGAGTGAGGAGACACAACCGAAATTCTCAACAAACCATACAAACACATATAGTAAATGAATGTCTAAATGCGATCAAATATTCACAGACTATCCAAACGGGACAATTCAAGACTTTGAGGTAGATATATACATTCTCGTAAACAAATGAGAACATACACATCAATCATAAAGTCTTGAACGGGAAGGCTCAATGACACGGTTTTAACATGCTCTCCTGAGGTGCGTGTAATGTTAGGTCGCATCCACGCACCTTAGCTCACAGGGAATACCCCATGTATTTATATAACATAAAATTAAATAACAATGCAATTATCATTATGCATATAACAAATTAAATAACATCCAATTTAAAAAAAATTCAAATGAAGAACATCAAAGCTAAATAAACCACAATTTTTAGTCAGATCAACATCAAAGATAAATAAGATAAAATAAACAAATGAAGCCACATCAGATAGAGGGCTTCAATTTCTTGGTGAGATACCTAGTGGGTGATAATCTTGGAGACTGCTTTCTGGCACATGCACCAGGGTCAGGAAATACTTTCATGCTCATTAGCTTTATTCAGAGTTTTTTGGCTAAATATCTTTCTGTAAGGCCGATAATCATTCTTCCTAAAGGAATTCTGCCAACGTGAAAGAGAGTTCCATCATTGGAAAGTAGAAGAACTTTTTATGTATGACTTCTACTCTGTTAAGATTTACAATAGATCTCAGCAACTTGATGTTCTTCAAAAATGGGAGGAGAACATGAGTATTCTTTTCTTGGGCTATAAGCAGTTTTCCAGAATTGTGTGCGATGTAAGAGATGAGATAGAGGCTGCATGTCAGGAGAGGTTACTAAAGGTCCCTAGCCTTCTCATTTTATATGAAGGCCATACTCCCAGAAACGAAGACACAAATATTCTTTCTACGCTAGAAAAGGTGCAAACTCCCCGTAAGGTGGTCCTTTCAGGGACACTATTTCAGAATCATGTCAAAGAAGTTTTTAATATATTGAATCTAGTGCGTCGTAAGTTTGAGAACATGGACTTGGCACGTGCATGTCATGATGAGTCCATGTTCAGGAAAACTTACGACGCACTAGATTCAATATATTAAAAACTTCTTTGACATGATTCTGAAATAGTGTCCCTGAAAGGACCACCTTACGGGGAGTTTGCACCTTTTATAGCGTAGAAAGAATATTTGTGTCTTCTTTTTTGGGAGTATGACCTTCATCTAAAATGAGAAGGCTAGGGACCTTTAGTAACCTCTCTTGATATGCAACCTCTATCTCGTCTCTTACATCGCACACAATTCTAGAAAACTGCTTATAGCACAAGAAAAGAATACTCATGTTCTCCTCCCATTTTTGAAGAACATCAAGCTGCTGAGATCTATTGTCAGCCTTAACAGAGTAGAAGTCATGCAGAGGAAGTTAGTCTACTTGCCAATGTGTAGCTCCCAAGAGATACCATCACGAGATGCCATGAGACTCATCACGAGATGCCATGAGACGAAAGTATCCTGAGTAGAGCATGTATATCAGGTGGCAGTAGGAGGCACCTGAAAGTTGATGCAGAGGTAGCTTTCTTTGATATAGTGGAAGAAACATTGCAAAACGAAGATCATTGTAAAAGGAGAATTTCTATCATAAAGGACCTTCGGGAGATGACCGGAGATGTCTTGCATTACTACAAAGGTGATTTCTTGGATGAGTTGCCAGGTCACATTGATTTCACTATGCTATTGTGTTTGAGTTCCAGACAGAAAAAATTTCTAGGAGAGTTCGGGAAATATGAGAAGTTTAAGAGAATTGATGTTGGTAGTGCAGTGTACCTGCATCCATGTTTGAAAGATTGTGCTGATTATGCTTCTGGAGACCGGAGTGTCATGAAAGTGAAAGATCAAGAGATTGATAATCTTTTGGACTCCATACACTTGAAAGGTGGAGTGAAGATAAAATTCTTTCTGAACATTTTGTCAATGGCAGACTCTCCTAGAGAGAAAGTGATTGTATTCAGCCAGTACATTCTTCCACTTAGATTTTTGGAGAGGCTAATAATCAGGATTAAGGGCTGGCATCTCGGAAAGGAAATTTTTAGTATTTCTAGTGACACAAATACTGAGCAGAGGGAATTGGCAATGAAGCAATTCCTCCACTCACCCGATGCTAAGGTTCTATTTGGTTCAATTAAGGCATGTGGAGAGGGCATCTCTCTTATAGGAGCATCAGGAGTGGTAATCTTAGATGTCTATCTCATCACTCCTACCCCGGAGGATATTTTTACTCTTGATGTTTTTTTCCCTATTGACATTAAAACAGCCCTTATTGCATGTCATTTGATTTGGTTGAATATTTTTATTCTTGATGTTTTTTTCTCTATTGCATGCCATTTTTCTGGAAAAATCATGTTTTCAAAGAGGGTCATAAGGCCTTTGATTTGGTTGAATGGCATTGGGTGATTTTTCTACACATGAAAACCTCCCATAAATACATACCTCGTCTTGCATCTAACTTATATATTAAATAACATTCAAAGAAAAAAATGTAACACTCTTCTTTCCCTACCTATAGAAGGGTGGGGAACCTTCTCTCATCACAGCAATGAACTAGAGAGAGAGAGAGTATAATTCAGGCAAGTATATATATAGAGAGAGAGAGAGAGACTTGAGTGTGTGTAATTAAGGTATTTATAAAAAAGAGACTGAGTAAGTGAGATAAAGGATGGGACGTCAGTGAAGGGGGGAAAGGGAGAAAGATAAAAAAATTAACTATATTTGAAGGCAGATATATACTCCACAGACATTGGATCTTAACTACATGTGAGAAATACTCGCAGCATATATCATCGTGTGTACTTGTGCCGTGTCCCCTTTCATACTCCCCTTTTATTAATCTACGGTTGTGCGAATTCGATGAATGTAGTATGTACTATAATTAATCTAGGTTCGTACAATTAGATGTATGTGTTATGTATTAAGCGGAGTTAAAAGATCACACCTATATTGAGATTTGAACTTGTTGAGCATTGCAGAAAGTATTAGTACTCGAATATGAAAGTTCATTGAATCGGTCCGCCCACTAGCTATCCTCCCTAGAGCCACCGTTATTCATCGTCCAACTACTCCGCTAGATTTCTCGTCATAAAAAAAAACCTTCCTTTTCCTGAATCCAAAGAATACCTACATTTGATTAACATTGATGTAACACTACTAGAAAATCTAATTAATAAATTAATTTACATGCTTTATTTGCCCCTCCCATCACCCTAACAATAAATCTATTTAAGATTACAGAAATTAAAATAAATTGAAACAACATATAAAAATAAAATCAAATTTTTACTTACTGTTTATTCGCAAAAAAACTCGGATTCTTTCATTCCTGTCCTCTCGACCGATTATCCTACCATGAATAAAAAATATATTAAATAAAATAAAATAAATTTAATTTATCTAATTCACACAGTGAGGGTGAGAGAGGGCGGGAGCAGGGAGGGGGAGGGAGGCCAACGGGAGAGGGAGAGAGGGCAAGAGCAGGGAGGGGGAGGAGGGCCAACGATGCGTGTGTCTGTGTGTGTATGTGCGCGTGTGTGTGTGTGTCTGTGAGGGGGAGGGGGGGCAATAGGAGAGGGAGAGAGGGAGAGGGAGGGGGCGGCCAACACAGAGAGGGAGAGGGACAGGACCGTCAGAGGGGGAGGGAGAATGGGAGAGGGAGAGGGTCGACCACCCCCGACCGGCGCCTCCTCTACCAGGTGAGCGCCTCCTCTGCTGAGTGTGTGCGTGAGAGGGAGTGATGGAGCGGGAGAGGGAGAGGGAGTGAGGGAGACTAAGAGGGGGAGAGGGAGAGGGAGAGTGTTACAGAGAGAGGGAGAGGGAGAGGGATCGAGAGGGTTTAACCTACCGAGGTGAGGAGCGGCGAGTTTCATTCGGCGATCGAGGACGGCGACGGCGAGGACGACCACGGTCGGCGGTGACGAGGAGGACGGTGACGGCGGCAGCTGCGGCGACGACTCTAGCGACAACGGAAGTAGGGAGACGGAGGAAACAGAGAATGAGAGGGAGAGTGGGGGGAAGTGAGTGACAGGGAGTGGCGGGGAGGGGCGGATTTGGGCGGGGGATTTCGTGATTTTCAAATGGCATTTCAGACGGTATTTCAGACAAATAATATTTTCGTCTGAAATTTTAATAAATTTTAGAAGAAATAGTTTTCGTCTGAATATAAGTCTCAAATTGAGATGGATAGTGCGACAGATAATTATCTGTCTGAAATAGAGATGGAATTTCATACGGAATCTATCCATTTGAAATTCAGACGGATATTTAGACTCAAATAATTTCGTCTGAAATTCCCGTCGCTAACAGCGCCTTTTCTTGTAGTGGATGTCCCTAGGATATGTGGTTGTAAAGTCGACTCAAGATGGGATCTTGATCATGAGACTGACTTTACATGGACACATACCTTAAACTATTCCTGGTTGGAGGGTAATCACTCGGGGAATTTGATTACCTATTAAACCAGTACCCATGATGTATGGGTGAGTAGTCTCATGGTCACTGGTGCGGGGCACCGATACATATGTGTAGGTGTACGTTCTAGGAGGATGTACACTGAACTGATCCGCTATTGGATCTTCAGATAGTTGATTATACCTAATGTCAACTGAAGATCCAATTATCTCAGTAGCATCATTGGTCCTTTGACCTGAGATATTGATTGGATCTTACTCGAGGACTAGAATGGTTGGATAAGTGACTTTAACCACAAGTCATGAATTGCCAAGTCATTAACCATTTCAAGATACGTGTGAAGATCATCAATGGTCAAGAGGGGATCGCTAGCTCATTATCGGGTATATATCAGACAGTTATTGGGTCATGACACTGACACTCCGTTAAATCCCTGGCCAGGGTCGTGTGAGTTCGTTTAGAATGGACATCATACACTTTAAGGAGGTCATGGTCGAATGGCACGATCATGGGGGTTTGACAGTTACCGTACCCTCGATCGAACTAGACTCATAGAAGGAGCGAGAGATTATAGTGATGCGGCAACTGTAGACTTATAGGTACCAGACATGGTGATTTGAACCCGGCGTCCTCTAGGATTACGCGGATTTGCTTGACCCAACGTGATCAAAGGTTCAGAATAAATTAAACTATTATTCAGCTCTAGTAGAAGCGAATAATAAGTTTAATTTACTTCTAATTGAGAATTAGAAGTAAATGGGCCTTAAACTAGAGTGACTATGGGCCTAGAAGATCACACACAATGGGTTCTCGGGTGATGAGATATTATTGTACAGAGGTATATATTAAAAGCCTTCAATTCTTTTTGGAAAGGAATATAAGAAGGGCTTAATATATATGTATAATAATATGAAAGGATACATATGCAATATTGGTTCTTAGGAGCTCTTTTAGAAAGAGCCCAACCATTATATATATGCATCCTACGTAGGAAGCCTTCTTCTTCTCTTCTTTAGCCAAGCATTATAAGGAAAGATGAAAAGCTTCTCTCCTCCCCTCTCCTCCCTCTTGCTCTCTCTCTCTCTCTCCCTAGTAGCTCTCTCTCTCTCTTTTAAGGGGGAAAGCTTAGGCAAGAAGAATAGTGTTTGGAGGATCCGCAGCTTGTGTGCGCGGAGGAAGGACGGGAGGATACCATCATCGCACGAGGATCTGTGTGGATCAGCTCTAGAGGCCGTTCATCTGTGCGACTCTGTGTTCGCAGAAATCGGCATCTAGCGCTGCGGACAGCGTCGTTCCGCGCAAGGTAAAGATCTACAACCCGCAGTTAGGGGTTGGGAGTAATTATTGCATCGATTAGATCACGATTTTAGGATTCCACAAAGCCTGGGTTCGGCTTAAAAAATTTATTATCCGCTGCTGTAGCAACCCTGATAAAATATTAATAACAATAAAGATTTTAAAAATAAATCAAATAATTAGATAAACAAAATAATATAAAATAACGCCTCGGATAAAGGCGCTATTTAAATTAGAAACGCCTCTAGAAAAGGCGTGATTAAATAAGTGACGCCCTGACCACACGGCGTCAAATTCCAACGTCAAAAAGGGTAAGGCCAAGAAACGCCCCTAGCATGGGCGTGTTTTAAAACAAAGAACGCCTTCATATCAGGCGCTTCTTAAGAAACGACCTGAACCAGGTCGTCAATTCAAGAATCGACGCCCTGACCAAAGTCGTTAATTCCATTCGAGTTCCGTTCGACACGGGAGCTTATCCAGGGAAGATTATGTTAATCTAGTAAGTGTTTACTAGGGCAAGGACTCTATTAGGGATATATTACTCCCAATAAAACTCTAGCCCTAATAGGACCCCCTAAATCCCTATAAATAATCTACTGCTCGAACCCTTCAACGCTATTTGGCGTTCGGAATCTGCAAGGTACGTGAAGAACATCAAGTTCTTCTTCTTCTGTTTCTTTTTCTTATGAACGTAGTTCATGAAGAACTAATAGGTCCTTCCTCTTCTTTCCTCCAATACAGGTGAAGGGATCCAGTGCGTACGTAAAGAACAAGGTGATGTTCTTCATCGTTTTCCTAACTTCGGTTATATCTGTGAAGATTATTAGTATCTTCATCTTCCTTCCTTTCTTTCCCTCTACAGGTTGACGGTAGAGTGAAGATTTCTGAAGAACGATTGTTCTTCTTCTTGCTGTTGCTGCTACTGTTCTTGAGTTGCAGTTGAAGCTTCAGAGTTTTAGGCTTCTCCTCGATCAAACTATCAAGGTAGGTTTTCTCAAGTTATGGTAGCCCAAACAAAATTAATGCAAGATATACATATATATAAGCATGACATGCATTTGGTTTATTATAGTTTTAATGCGTTTTTCTGCAATGTTTTGAAAGAGACGCCCCTGTCAAGGGCGCTATTTTACAAGACACGACCCTGACCAGGTCGTCAATTCTATATTTGACGCCCTGAACACAGGCGTTAATTCCATGAAATTACCTGAAATTAATAATCGTTCACGGTTTAAAAATTCATTTTTATGGAATATCAAAACTAATATACTGCATGACTCTACCTGTGAATTCCTACCAATTTTCCTGTCATGATGATATGATTGTTATCCTGAAATTTATTTCTTCCTGTTCATGATAATTTCTGAAATTTCTTGAATTCACGACCGTGGCTAGGTCGTCTTTCACTGGACTAACGCCCGATACTAGGGCGTGAATTTAAAAGTAACGCCCCTTCGTAGGGCGCGTTTCTGTTAAAATCTCGAAAAATATATTCTGTAAAAATAAAGAATTAAAGAGTAACGCCCCTTCCTAGGGCGCATTTCTGATAATTCCTGAAATTATTGATATTCTGTCGAACAGTGACAAGAAAAAGACGCCTTCTGGTGTAGTCGTCAAAACTGAAAGAAACACCCCGGATAAGGGCGCGTTTTTGGCAAATTTCTGAAATATGGAAAATCTGCAAAAATGAAAATAGATAAACGCCCTTATCTTAGGCGTTAATTACTTGATAAACGACTCTGATTAAGTCGTTATTTTACTGTAAAACTGATTTTCCACTGTTTCTGTTAACTGATGGTTTCATATGTTATATAATATATATATCAGCACTATTCTCCATTCCGTGAGTATAGTCCCACGTTTCACGATTGTTTTATCGATCACACTCAATTCTCATTGACATACAAGCTCTCCATTGGACATTCCGTTCCTTTGGACTAGCGAGTTAGTCATAGAGACCTCCGTAAGACTCCTCGTAGCCTTGGATTCCCTCAAGGCCGACTGAGCTGGTTGTACCCTAAAGACCCATTACACCATTGATGCCATGTCACTCTAAAGAAACATGGGATACCGGCCCTTATGATTATACAAAGAGTATATCATAAGAAATTCTTAATGGGATGATGATATCATGCCATATCATGTCATTCTTGTAAACCTCAATTCTATGATAAGAATGAGGGTATCTTACCTTTGATATACTGTTCATGTGGATCTCAATTCTATATAAAGAATGTCCATATTGATTTGTCATGGTACCCAAGTTAAGGGAACCATATTCTACCTAGTTTTATCGATATCGTGATTATACCGTTATTATCGCCATTCTATGTCCTTTGTCATATTTTTGGACTCCATTCTGTCAAAGTTGTCATACATGTCTACAAGCTTGATTATTGAAATTCTTTATTGGCTATGTAAACAAAAGTGGATATCAAAATACATGATAAATGCCTGCGCATATAGGGCCCGATCTGGTCCTGGGAGGAGCACCCGAAAGTACTTGTGCCCATGGGAGTTAAAATGATAAGGTATCTGGCATTATACCGAGTGCATGACTAGCTTGATTGGACATTCCACATAAAATCTTGTACTTGAATCGTACTTGACTTGACATGAAATGCGTGGCCCGAAAAAGGGTAATTTACTTGCTTGATACATGATAGCCAAAAATTCTTGACATGACTTGTTAAATGTACTTACTTGAATATCTCAAATGTCTTGTTATCTTGTTGAAAGTTCATGATTAGTTCATCTTAATTCCTTGATATTACATTCTCTCTATCTTGTCGTTTTATGCGAGCATGCATAGCTTTATTGCATTCATGAAAGATGTAATTACTTAAACCCCTTGCTAGTACTTGAGATATAATTTCCTACTGAGCGTTCGCTCATTCCGTTTGTCCCTTACTTTTCAGGTAAGTCCGACGACGATGGAAGTCAATCGGATGGGAATGGTCAAGAGTGAAAGAGCTAGAGCTTTTCCAAGTGTCAATTAGTCTTTTCCTATTTTCTTGAGTCAACTATGTACTTTTCCTTTTTATTAAACAGAGTATTGGATTTGTAATAGCCTATTAATAATAAGGATTGGGTTATCTTGCTATTTTGCGCATCTCTGTCTTTGTGTCGAATACACGACCACTCTGATTGACATGATTGATATAAACTCGTCACGCGTCTCCGGGTATCTTCCGCGCTCGGGGCGTGACAGCTGCGTTGCCCGGACCGGGATGTACAAATCGTTACAAGTAGCAGCAGCAATATACCCTCAAAGAGGATGTAGAAAAAACTCAGAATGTTAGCAATCTCTTTAGCTTGCTCCTCGGTCTGGGTCTTCTATGTTCGTGTCTTGCGTGTCTTTCGTCTGGCTTTCCCCACCCCTGTATTTATAGGCGTGGGGGGAAGGGTGTTGGGTGCGCTGGAAGGAGCCACCTCCACCAACTGGAGGCACTGGGCGACGCACTTGGTCCAACTCGCCTTCACCACCATGCATGCCCAGTTCGTCGGGATACGAGCACTGAGCGCCCTCAGTTGCCACAACTACAATGAGGAGTGAAGCAACTCGATTTGGGACTTCCTCCAAGTGGGTAGTGCTAGAATGGGCATTGGCTCAGGGTGGCTGAAGGGGCACTCGTTTTGGGATTTTGTTCAGGTGGGGGGGATGGAATTGCCATTCCATCAGGGTGAAGGGGCGCTCGATGGGCCATTCGGTCAGGGTGAGGGGCACTGGATTTGAGATTTTGTCAGGCACTTCTTTGAGCAGTTTGTCAAGGTGGGGGCGCTAGATTTGGGATTTTGTCAAGGTGAAGGGGTGCTCATTTGGGTTTTTAGTTAGGGTGAAGGGTGCTAGTTTTGGGATTTGGTTAGACTGGGGGCGTTGGTTTTGGGGTTTGGTGGGGGTGCTCATTTTGGAGTTTTGTCAGGGTGGGGGCGCTGGGCGCCCCCACCTGAACCACCTGGGGGCGGGGAGCACCCCCAGCCGCTGCAAGTGGGGCTTTCACCCCTATAAGAGGGCCCCCCTCCTCTTCTCTCTTCATACTGTTCACAATAATGTTCACAGCTTGGAATTTTTCTGATATTTGTCTTTAAACTGAACTGTGGGATGAAATATTGCCCCTTGGCCATTTTTTTGTCAATTTTTTATGTAAGTATTTAAAGAAATAGCTATAAATTTCATATAGTCAACAACAATCTATACTAGGGACGCGAGCTGATCGTGGTCAGTATGGGGTTCACATTTAATTAAAAATAACTATTTTGTAACAATTTTCATAGAGAGAGAAAAACATGTTTAATAAAATAATCCTTATGGTCGCAATCTAGGAGAAAGTAGTGTTCAACAAAATTAATATTTTTTATATTAAAAATAATAAAATAGGAAAATAAGTTAAGTTTAAAAATCTAAAGGTCGCGATTTATCGTAGGACTGCGTTAAGAACGCAGTGTCTGGTTGTGTCGTGTTCAGGAATAGAACTCCGTTCCGGCACGAGACGAAGCAACTAGCTCTAATTCATCCAATACATGCAATATACTTGATAAAAATTAGGCAAAAAGCATTTTAGATCTTCTATACATGCATATGAACGTGATTTAGATCCTTAATTAATTTGTGCTTGAGAGAAAACCTACCTTAGACATGATCTAGCAAAGGGGACGATGAACTCCAGCTGCTCCTCGAATGCCTCCAAATCTCACCTCCTTTCTCCCAAATCTGGTCCAACTTCGCCTTCACGCCTTGGCACGATCTAAGGGGTCGCCTAGGGTTCGATTGGGTCATATTTATAGGGGTTAAGCCTCCCAAACTCGATTGAATCAAGGGATAGAATCCTACTTTGAATTACTATGAAAATTTTGATCTTTTCCCTTATCTAGTGCCGCCATCTCTCTCCCAAAACCTTAATTAGGTCAGAATTTCGAAGGATGATGTTCAACTCTAAGTGGACTAGGGTTTCTCTAAGATTTTAGACCCGATTAGCTAGGTTTCACCCATCAATTTAATGTTTCCCCCAATTAGTCTGATTTTAGGGTTTTGGCCCATTATTACTAATCTTATTTATCCAATTAGGCCTTAATAAATTCTCAATTAAGCCTAATTAGCTTATCCAAGTTTTAAATTTAATTTGGCTAATTTATTTACACACTTATATAATTATCTCTGTTTTATTTTGAAGACAATTGAAGAATAATTTTTATATATAATTTATACTTATATTTTATCAGATTACTACAAATATGGCCATATATAATGCATCCAATTATTCTAAAATGACTTACCTTGACCTTTCTTTTGAACCAGATCTCATATGGTGTTTTGTTTAGAATTACTTTTGTTGGAGTCCTATTTAGAATGTAAACTGTAATATGTACAGCCTCAGCCCAAAAATTATTAGGGAGATTCATACCTTTTAGCATGCTCCAAGCCATCTTCACTATTGTCATATTTTTTTGCTCGGCTACTCCATTTTGCTGAGGCATATATCTTACTGTTAGCTCCTTCTTTATTCCTTCATTCCTATAATATTCTTGAAATTCTTTTGAAGTAAACTCTTCTCCACGATCAGTCCTTAAAACTTTGAACTTTTTACCACTTTCTTTCTCGGCAAATGTTTTAAACCGTAAGAGCATAGTAAATGTCTCTGATTTCTCTTTCAGAAAGTATATCCACATCATTCGACTATAATCATCCACAAATAGTAGAAAATATCATGAACCATTAAATGAGGCAGTCTTTGTTGGATCACAAATGTCAGCATGGACTAATTGCAATGGCACTTTAACTCTTCATGATGTTTTAGTGAAAGATAATCTATATATCTTTCCATAGATGTGTCCTTCATAAATGTTATTTTCTTCGTCTTTAAGATATGGCAATCTCATGACCATTGTCTTCTTCTTTAGTAGTATAAGACTTCTATAATTCAAATGACCAAATCTCTTATGCCATATGAGAGAGTTATCTTCTCTTTCTATTTTTAGAGCCATATTTGCTAGTGGCATTTTTAGCGGAAAGATTTTGTTGGGAGCCTTCTTGATTTTTGCCAGAGTCTTTTTACTTCTGTCTTCTATAATGATGTATTCATCTTTTCTAAAATTGGTTGATCGAATAACCCTTTTGTATTAACTGTCCAACACTTAATAAATTTTGAGCTAGATTAAGAACATAAAGAACATCTGTGATAAATTTTATCTTACCTCCCTTTATATGGACTGCTATCACTCCCTTACCTTTTATCTTGTGCAGCTTGTCATCTTGTAGTTTTACTTGGGAATCTATCTCTTCGTTTAATTTGACAAAGCTGCTTTTATTTCCTGTCATATGATTGCTATAGTCACTATCTAAATACTATGTATCGCTAGAATCTGAATGACTGGTAAAGAATGAATAAAATAGTTGATCAATCTCTGAATAATTAACTTCCTTTTCTGCTGATAATAACAGTCTCTTTGGGAGTGATTAGTATTTTTATATTTGGTGCATTTAAATATGCAATCTTCCATAAAATGTCTAAACTTTTACAAATTCGGCATTGGGAGGTAGACGTACCTTTTAGATAATTTTTCTCATACCTTCTTCATCTGTCCTGACCTTGTTTCATGAACTTCTTTTGTCTCGAATTACCTTTCCTGAACTACTGTTGTTGTGAAGAATAGCCTTCCATGTTCTCCGTCTTTAAATCTCCTCTTTTATCAGATAATAATATATTTGATTGAAATGCTTGCTCCAGATTCTGATGAGAAAATTTGTTCATTCTTTACTCATGCGCCTCCAGAGAACCTATTAGTTCGTCCATAGAAAACTTTGATAAATCCTTAGATTCTTCAATGTCAGCAACAATATGATCAAACTTGATCGGAAGACTTTTCAAGATTTTCTCAATTGTTTTTTTTCTTCAATTTTATTCTCATAGCTTCTAATTTGATTTATGATGTCGGCAACTCGAGTAAAAAATGCTTGAACAATTTCATTATCTTTCATCATAATATTATCAAACTCTCTCCATAATGTTACAACTTAATAGAGATTACTTTCGATGACCCATAGAATTCTTTCTTTAGAAGATCCCAAGCATCTTTTGAAGTTGCGGACGTCATAAAACGGGGAAAGATAAATTTACTTTTCCCTTGTTGGATGAATAATAATGCCTTTGCATCTTTGTTCTTATTTTCTTTATACTCACTTTGCTTTGTCTACGTCCGCGATGCAAGAGTTTCCCCATCTTCTAGTACCTCATATCCGCCTTCAACGAGTTCCCAGAGATCTTAAGAGATGAAAAGAGTATTTATTTGGAGATTTCAAAAATCATAATTTTCTCTATAAAAATGGGGATAAGATTTTGAGAATAGTTGAAAAGAGTCGTGTTAGGTGCTGCCATAATTAGAACTTGAGGGAATAGAGACTATGGCTCTAATGCCAAATTTGTTGGAGTAGCGGAAGTGAAATGAGCATAAAAGTGAAAAATGTAAAATTTTATTAAAGAAAGATTATAAGTACGAAAAGATCTTGTACAATGTAAAGGGGGGATGGAAGAGAAATATGCTTCAAAAAGACTGAAAGGTTAGTGGAATGGGTTGAGACCTTTTGACTCACTTCTACACTTCTTTGATATCCCCCAAGTGTACTTAGGTAGTGGTATGTATAGCGTCTATAAGAGGTCTGTAGCTTTTCTAGATGCCTTCATCCTCCATCATTTTAGATATTTCTTGTCTGATCTCTTCTCTTTATAAGTGTTTTTAAATTTCTCTATTTTTACCGTCATTCTAGATGTAGCAACCCTGATAAATAAAGGGTTAAAATAAATTAAAATTTCCCTAAATGAATCAAAGAATTAGTAAAGATAATGGGAAGAAGCTTAAACGGATAAATTAAAACCCAAAACCAAATAACGCCTCTCAGTAGGGCGTTAATTTTAAAACAAACGCCTCTATATAAGGCGTGCCTAAAGAAAGGACGCCCACACGTGCGGTCGTCAATTCTCACGCGACCAAATTGGGCAAGTAAAAGAAACGCCCCTTTCATGGGCGTGTTTTTAAACACGAAACGCCCTTATACAAGGCGCCTTTTAAGAAACGCCCTATGACAAGGCGTCAATTTAAAATGCGACGCCCTGACTTAGGTCGTTAATTACATTCTGGTTCCGTTCGAACCAAGAGCTTATCCTGGGAAGGATTAAGCTAATCTAGTAAGTATCTACTAGGGTAAGGACTCTATATTGGAAGCATTACTTCCACTAGAACACTAACTCTAATAGGACACCCAAAATCCTATAAAAACTCTCGTTCATCCAACTCTAAACCTATTTGATCGTTCGTCTGCTACGGTACGTGAAGAACATCTGTTCTTCTTATTTCCTTTTGACCACTGGTTTCGGTTGTATGAAGAACTAATGTTTCTTCATCTCTTCTATACAGGTTAAGAAGTCCTGCGTCCTGAAGAACTTGTGTAAGTTCTTATTCCTTCGCCTCCAGCAAGTCATTACAAAGAAGATTGATATCTTTGATATATCTTCTGCAGGTTTCTTCATCCTCATCAACCATCTTCCTGCCCTTTCTTGCTGCCAAGTCGTAGAAGTTTCAGAACACCTCACGTCCATCTCCAGATTATTATTAAGGTAGGTTTTCTCAAGCAACGTAGCCCAAACAAGTGATTTAATATATATACCAGCATTACATGCATGTAGTATAGTTTTCTGCTGGCTTTAATATGTTTTCTGTAATATTTTTTGAAAGAGACGCCCGTGTCTAGGGCGCTACTTTTAGAAACGACCTGCACTAGGTCGTCAATTTAAGATTTGACGCCCTGCCCTATAGGCGTTAATTTCATGAAAATCGCATGTAATTAATAATTGATCCTGTTTAAAATTCAATAAATATGAAATATCGATTCTAATATCTTGCATGACTCTACCTGTGAATTCCTGCTAATTTTCCTGTCATGACCATGTCTCCTGTCTCTTGAAATTTTATTTCCTGAAATATTGTAAATTCCTTGAATTCACGACCTGGACTAGGCCGTCTCTCACGGTGATAACGCCCCTGTGTAGGGCGTGATTTTAAAAATTTACGACCCTTCCTAGGGCGCGTTCATGTTAAACTACAGAAATTGATATCTTGCAAAAATGAAAATTAAGAAATAGACGACCACTGTATATGTCGTCAAATTTATATAAAACGCCCCTGTCCAGGGCGTGTTTTTGATAAAACACAGAATTATGGAAATTTCTGCAAAATTGGAAATGCATGTAAACGCCCTTATTTAAGGCGTTATTTACTTAAGTAGTGACTTAATCAAAGTCGTTATTTTCTGTAAAAATGTTTTTACCTGTTACTGCTAACCGAGGGTTTTCATTATATTTATATATATGTATATCGGCACTATATCTCCACTCCGTGAGTATAGTCCCACGTTTTCATGTTGTTCTATCGATCACCCTCAACTCTCATTGACATACAAGCTCTCCATTGGACATTCCGTTCTTTTGGACTAGCAAGTTAGTCATAGAGACCTCCGTAAGACTCCTCGTACCTGGGATTCACTCAAGGTCGACTGAGCTAGTTGTACCCTAAAAACCCGTTACACAATTTTTGCCATGTCACTCTAAAGAAACATGGTATACCGGCCCTTATGATTATACAAAGTGTATATCATGGGAATTTCCCAATGGGATGATGATATCATGTCATATTCCGATGTTCTTGTGGACCTCAATTCTATGATAAGAATGAGAGTATCTTACCTTTGATGTGCTATTCATGTGGACCACAATTCTATATAAAGAAGGATAGTCCATACTTGTCATGGTACCCGAGTAAGGGAACCTAATTCCACCTAGTTTATCGATCGTCGTGATTCTACCGTGATTATCGCCTAGCTATGTCCAATGTCATATTTTTGGACTCTATTCTCTCAAAGTTATCCTACAGGAGCTTGATTATTGAAATTCCATATTGGCTATATATATACAAGAGTGGATGTCGAAATACATGATAAATGCCTGCGCATATAGGGCCCGATCTGGTCCTGGGAGGAGCACCCGAAAGTACTTGTGCCCATGGGAGTTTTAATGATAAGGTATCTGGCATTATACCGAGTGCATGACTAGCTTGATTGGACATTCCACACAAAATCTTGTACTTGAATCGTACTTGACTTGACATGACTTGCGTGACCCGAAAAAGGGTAATTACTTGCTTGCTTGATACATGATAGCCAAAGTTCTTGACATGATAAAAGTACTTGCTTGAATATCTTGTTATCCTTTCTTGAAAGTTCATGACTAGTTCAACTTGTTACCTTATTGATATTCTCTCTATCTTGTCGTTTCATGCGAGCATGCATAGCCATAGTACATTCATGAAAGATGTAATTACTTAAACCCTTGCTAGTGCTTGAGATATAATTTCCTACTGAGCGTTCGCTCACTCCGTGTTTGTCCCTTACTTTTCAGGTAAGTCCGATGACGAGACTCAAACGGATGGGGAAAGTCCCGAGTGAAAGAGCTAGAGCTTGTCCAAGTGTCATCTAGTCTTTTTCCTATTTTCTTGAGTCAACTATGTACTTTTCTTTTTATTAAACAGAGTATTGGATTTGTAATAGCCTATTAATAATAAGGATTGGGTTATCTTTCTATTTGCGCATCTCTGTCTTTGTGTCGAATACACTACTACTCTGATTGGCATGATTGATATAAACTCGTCGCGCATATCCGGGTATCTTCCGCGCTCGGGGCGTGACAGTTTTTGTGGTATCAGAGCCTAGGGTATTCAATTCCTAGGAAAAACCCAAGTCCAAGGATAAGTATAAACCTTTTACCAGTGAGATTGGGTAGAACCAAGGGTTAAAGTTAAAAATAGAGTACTGGTTTCTAAATGTAGTCACGTACTAATATAGTTATTGTAATTGTAGGATAATGGCTGCCGAACGTGCTCAATGGCGCAACATGCAGCGTACCCTTCAAGGAATGACTCAAGTGCTACAACAGGTAGCACAGGGTGGTGCTCCACGAGCTGGAAGCTTACACCAAGCCTTTAAGAGCATGAATCCCCCGAAGTTTATGGGATCGACCGATCCGGACGATGCCGAGCATTGGGTTCGGGAGACTGAACGTATATTCCGTGTTATGCAATGCACGGATCAGGACAAAGTCTTATTAGCTACTTTCCAGTTAGAAAAGGATGCTAGATGCTGGTGGGAGTCTATTGAAGCAACCATCGATCCTAATCAAGTTACATGGGAGAATTTGTAGAATATTTCAATGCTAAATACTTTTCAGACCGAGTCCAGGAGAAGAAAGCTGCTGAGTTTGCTGCATTAAAGCAACGATCCCTATCAGTAGCTGATTACGAGGCACAGTTCTCGAGATTGTCCAGATATGCCAAACACTTGATTAGCACGGAGAAAATGAAGGCTAAAAGGTTTCTTAATGGGCTCAGGCCCCAGTACATCACTCAGCTGGCGCCTATGGATATCCAAGTTTATTCTGAAATAGTACGTCGAGCTCAGCTACTTGAAGATGCCACGGAACTATCTGATAGGATCCGTGGGAAAGACAAGAAGGAGCAAGTCACAAGTTCGGGTTCTTTCAAACCCAACTTCAAGAAAAGGCCTAGTAATGGAGGTTCTTCCTCTCAAGATCAGAAATTCAAGAAGACCAAGCCCTTCTCTATCACCACTACACCTTCAAACGTAGTATGCAAGCATTGTGACAAGGCTGGTCACAAGATCGAAGAATGCTGGAGGAAATTAGGAGCATGTCTCCGTTGTGGGAGCCGCGAACATCGGATTCCCGACTGTCCGTTACTTAATGACCAAGCCGGAGACAGTAAGCGCCCGGTGACAAAGAATGCTCGACTTCATGCAATAAAGGAGACCGAGCAAGAAGAAGGTGGACTGGTAGAAGGTACATTAACAGTTTGTTCCAAAAGTGCTTATGTCTTATTTGATACGGGTGCATCGCATTCCATTATTTCTAAGAAGTTTGCCGACCCGTTACCGTTAGAACCAGAATGGATAAAAATAGTTCTAACTACTCCTCTTGGAAGTGAAAATGATATTACTCATCACTACCAAAACTGTGAGGTAATGGTTCAAGGTAGGAATTTACCTATAGATCTCATATGCCTCGATCTAAAGGAGTATGATGTTATACTGGGAGCGGACTGGCTATCCAAATACCAGGCAACAGTTGATTGCCGCAATAGCCAAATTGCTTTCAAAGATTTTCCAGAATTAGTCTTTACTCGCCCCAAGAGTCGGAGCAATTCCCCTCTTATTTCGGCCCTCCGAGCTAGCAAGCTCGTCAGGAAGGGATGTGTAGCTTTCCTTGCATTTGTCACAGTTAAGGAAACAAAGGACACTAAGCTAGAAGACATTCCAGTAGTACAAGAATTCCCGGACGTGTTTCCGGAAGAGTTACCGGGATTACCCCCTCAAAGGGATGTGGCCTTCACCATTGACTTAGTCCCTGGTGCTGATCCTATTTCAAGGGCACCCTATAGGATGTCACCTGCTGAACTCAAAGAGTTGAAGGAACAATTGATGGGACTAATTCGAAAAGGGTTCATTAGACCAAGTACTTCCCCGTGGGGAGCACCTGTACTGTTTGTAAAGAAGAAAGATGGATCCATGAGGCTATGCATCGACTATCGACAGTTGAATCATCTCACTATCAAGAACAAGTATCCACTGCCGAGAATCGATGAATTATTTGATCAAATTTCTGGATCCAAATATTTTTCGAAGATTGACCTCAGATCAGGATATCATCAGTTAAGGATCAAAAGATGATGACATTCATAAGACCGCATTCAGAAGCAGGTATGGCCATTATGAATTCGTTGTTATGCCTTTTGGACTAACAAATGCCCCTGCTGCCTTTATGCAGTTAATGAATAGCATATTCAGGCCCTATCTAGATCAATTCGTGGTGGTTTTTATTGATGACATATTAATATATTCCAAGACTAAGGAAGAGCATGAGGAACATTTGAGGATTGCTTTACAAATATTATGGACAAATCAATTATATGCAAAGCTCAGCAAGTGTGAATTCTGGCTTGAAGAAGTGGCTTTTCTAGGACATGTGATTTCAAAAGATGGATTATCAGTAGATCCGTCAAAGGTCGAAGCTGTTAGAAACTGGGAAAAACCAACCAATGCTAGCGAGATCAGAAGTATCTTAGGCCTTGCAGGCTATTATCGGTGATTCATCAAAGATTTCTCTAAGATCGCCGTGCCCCTTACAAGGTTAACTCGCAAGGAGATCCGTTATGAATGGAGCAAGGAATGTGAAAGAAGCTTCCAAACTCTTAAGGATCATCTCACTACAGCTCCGGTCTTAGTTCTACCAATAGAAGGAGAAAAATTCGAGGTTTACACTGATGCTTCTGACATTGGCCTCGGATGTGTCCTAATGCAACAAGGGAAGGTTATAGCATACTCTTCACGTCAACTAAAGAAACACGAAGAAAACTACCCCGTCCATGACTTAGAACTGGCCGCGGTGGTATTTGCACTGAAGATCTGGAGACACTATCTCTATGGAGTACAGTTTACTGTATACTCCGATCACAAGAGTCTCAGATATCTCTTCTCCCAGAAAGAGCTAAACATGAGACAAAGACGTTGGCTGGAATATCTCAAGGACTTCGACTTCAATATACAATATCATCCCGGAAAGGGTAATTTTGTTGCTGATGCCCTTAGTCGAAAGCCGAGAGTAATGATAGCCAATTGTATGATACAAGAATGGAAGTTACTGGAATAATTCTCAAAGCTTAATATAAACATGGACACAGATTGCAATAGTGTCACCTTATCTCATGTGAGTATACAGTCAGATTTATTATCTGAGATACAGGCACTTCAGGGTGATGACCCAGCATTGGTAGAAATAAAGGACAGATTAGAAGGACAATCCGATTTCCAAATAACTTCTGAAGGAAGATTGTTATTTAGGAACAGAACTTGTATACCGGACTGTCCCGAATTAAAAAAGAAGATCTTAAACGAAGCTCATAGATCAAGGTATACGATTCATCCTGGATCAACCAAAATGTACCAATATATGAAAAGGAATTTCTGGTGGCCCAACATGAAAAGGGAAATCGCGAGCTACGTATCGCGCTGTCTCACATGGCAACAGGTCAAGGCGGAACACCAAAAGCCTGCTGGAAAGCTACATCCGCTAGATATTCCCAAATGGAAGTGGGAGGAGATTGGTATGGATTTCATCATGGGTCTATCTAAATCAAAAGGAGGACATGATGGAATATGGGTTATTATTGATCGATTGACTAAATCGGCGCATTTCTTGCCAATCAAGAGTCGATGGTCAATTGATGTCTTAGTTGCATTATATATCAAAGAGATAGTCAGACTACATGGTATTCCTGTCTCAATCGTGTCTGACAGAGATCCCCGATTTACTTCTCATTTTTGGAAGGGATTACAACATTCTTTGGGGACAAGACTAAATTTTAGTACAGCTTTTCATCCTCAAACGGATGGTCAGACCGAGAGAACTAACCAAGTTGTTGAAGATATGCTTAGAGCATGCATCATTGACTTTGGAGGAAGCTGGCACGATCACTTGTCTCTAGTTGAATTTGCATACAATAACAGCTACCAGGCAAGTATTCAAATGGCACCTTTCGAAGCCCTATACGGGAGAAGTTGCCGATCACCCTTATGCTGGAATGAAGTTGGAGAGAAACAACTGTTAGGTCCAGACATGGTAAGGGATACTACCGAGAAGATACAATTGATCAGGGAAAGACTACAAATGGCCCAGACAAGGCAAAAAGCTTATGCTGATACAAGAAGGAGGGATCTTGAATTCCAAGTCGGAGATCATGTATTTCTTAAGATATCACCTGGACGCGGAATACGAAGATTTGGTATTAAGGGCAAGCTTACGCCAAGATTTATCGGACCTTTTGAAGTTCTAGAAAGAGTTGGCGAGGTTGCTTATCGCATCGCATTGCCTCCTCAATTGTCTGAAGTACATAATGTGTTTCACATTTCTATGCTGAAGAAGTATGTGCACGATCCCTCGCATATTATTGAACATGGAGACCTGGTAATACAGAAGGATCTCACATATAAACAGAAGCCTATGAAGATCTTAGAACGTGAAATACGTGCTCTCAGGAATAAGGTTATTCCCATGCTTAAGGTGCAATGGAATAAGAACGCTGAACACGAAGCAACATGGGAGACCGAGGAGTCCATGAGGAAACGATTTCCCGAATTATTCTAAGTGGTATATACTCTATACTCTCCACATTTTATATATATACAGTCGAATTTGGGGACCAAATTCCTTTTAAGTGGGGGAGGGTGTAGCAACCCTGATAAATAAAGGGTTAAAATAAATTAAAATTTCCCTAAATGAATCAAAGAATTAGTAAAGATAATGGGAAGAAGCTTAAACGGATAAATTAAAACCCAAAACCAAATAACGCCTCTCAGTAGGGCGTTAATTTTAAAACAAACGCCTCTATATAAGGCGTGCCTAAAGAAAGGACGCCCACACGAGCGGTCGTCAATTCTCACACGACCAAATTGGGCAAGTAAAAGAAACGCCCCTTTCATGGGCGTGTTTTTAAACACGAAACGCCCTTATACAAGGCGCCTTTTAAGAAACGCCCTATGACAAGGCGTCAATTTAAAATGCGACGCCCTGACCTAGGTCGTTAATTACATTCCGGTTCCGTTCGAACCAAGAGCTTATCCTGGGAAGGATTAAGCTAATCTAGTAAGTATCTACTAGGGTAAGGACTCTATATTGGAAGCATTACTTCCACTAGAACAGTAACTCTAATAGGACACCCAAAATCCTATAAAAACTCTCGTTCATCCAACTCTAAACCTATTTGATCGTTCGTCTGCTACGGTACGTGAAGAACATCTGTTCTTCTTATTTCCTTTTGACCACTGGTTTCGGTTGTATGAAGAACTAATGTTTCTTCATCTCTTCTATACAGGTTAAGAAGTCCTGCGTCCTGAAGAACTTGTGTAAGTTCTTATTCCTTCGCCTCCAGCAAGTCATTACAAAGAAGATTGATATCTTTGATATATCTTCTGCAGGTTTCTTCATCCTCATCAACCATCTTCCTGCCCTTTCTTGCTGCCAAGTCGTAGAAGTTTCAGAACACCTCACGTCCATCTCCAGATTATTATTAAGGTAGGTTTTCTCAAGCAACGTAGCCCAAACAAGTGATTTAATATATATACCAGCATTACATGCATGTAGTATAGTTTTCTGCTGGCTTTAATATGTTTTCTGTAATATTTTTTGAAAGAGACGCCCGTGTCTAGGGCGCTACTTTTAGAAACGACCTGCACTAGGTCGTCAATTTAAGATTTGACGCCCTGCCCTATAGGCGTTAATTTCATGAAAATCGCATGTAATTAATAATTGATCCTGTTTAAAATTCAATAAATATGAAATATCGATTCTAATATCTTGCATAACTCTACCTGTGAATTCCTGCTAATTTTTCTGTCATGACCATGTCTCCTGTCTCTTGAAATTTTATTTCCTGAAATATTGTAAATTCCTTGAATTCACGACCTGGACTAGGCCGTCTCCCACGGTGATAACGCCCCTGTGTAGGGCGTGAATTTAAAAATTTACGACCCTTCCTAGGGCGCTTTCATGTTAAACTACAGAAATTGATATCTTGCAAAAATGAAAATTAAGAAATAGACGACCACTGTATATGTCGTCAAATTTATATAAAACGCCCCTGTCCAGGGCGTGTTTTTGATAAAACACAGAATTATGGAAATTTCTGCAAAATTGGAAATGCATGTAAACGCCCTTATTTAAGGCGTTATTTACTTAAGTAGTGACTTAATCAAAGTCGTTATTTTCTGTAAAAATGTTTTTACCTGTTACTGCTAACCGAGGGTTTTCATTATATTTATATATATATGTATATCGGCACTATATCTCCACTCCGTGAGTATAGTCCCACGTTTTCATGTTGTTCTATCGATCACCCTCAACTCTCATTGACATACAAGCTCTCCATTGGACATTCCGTTCCTTTGGACTAGCGAGTTAGTCATAGAGACCTCCGTAAGACTCCTCGTACCTTGGATTCCCTCAAGGTCGACTGAGCTGGTTGTACCCTAAAAACCCGTTACACAATTTTTGCCATGTCACTCTAAAGAAACATGGTATACCGGCCCTTATGATTATACGAAGTGTATATCATGGGAATTTCCCAATGGGATGATGATATCATGCCATATTCCGATGTTCTTGTGGACCTCAATTCTATGATAAGAATGAGGGTATCTTGCCTTTGATGTGCTATTCATGTGGACCACAATTCTATATAAAGAAGGATAGTCCATACTTGTCATGGTACCCGAGTAAGGGAACCTAATTCCACCTAGTTTATCGATCGTCGTGATTCTACCGTGATTATCGCCTAGCTATGTCCAATGTCATATTTTTGGACTCTATTCTCTCAAAGTTATCCTACAGGAGCTTGATTATTGAAATTCCATATTGGCTATATATATACAAGAGTGGATGTCGAAATACATGATAAATGCCTGCGCATATAGGGCCCGATCTGGTCCTGGGAGGAGCACCCGAAAGTACTTGTGCCCATGGGAGTTTTAATGATAAGGTATCTGGCATTATACCGAGTGCATGACTAGCTTGATTGGACATTCCACACAAAATCTTGTACTTGAATCGTACTTGACTTGACATGACTTGCGTGACCCGAAAAAGGGTAATTACTTGCTTGCTTGATACATGATAGCCAAAGTTCTTGACATGATAAAAGTACTTGCTTGAATATCTTGTTATCCTTTTTTGAAAGTTCATGACTAGTTCAACTTGTTACCTTATTGATATTCTCTCTATCTTGTCGTTTCATGCGAGCATGCATAGCCATAGTACATTCATGAAAGATGTAATTACTTAAACCCTTTGCTAGTGCTTGAGATATAATTTCCTACTGAGCGTTCGCTCACTCCGTGTTTGTCCCTTACTTTTCAGGTAAGTTCGATGATGAGACTCAAACGGATGGGGAAAGTCTCGAGTGAAAGAGCTAGAGCTTGTCCAAGTGTCATCTAGTCTTTTTCCTATTTTCTTGAGTCAACTATGTACTTTTCTTTTTATTAAACAGAGTATTGGATTTGTAATAGCCTATTAATAATAAGGATTGGGTTATCTTTCTATTTGCGCATCTCTGTCTTTGTGTCGAATACACTACTACTCTGATTGGCATGATTGATATAAACTCGTCGCGCATATCCGGGTATCTTCCGCGCTCGGGGCGTGACAGTTTTTGTGGTATCAGAGGCTAGGGTATTCAATTCCTAGGAAAAACAAAGGACAGAGATGCGCAAATTACTTTAGGGCTAGTTTGTTTCCCGAATACCAGATGCAGAATAGCCGCCTGATGAGAGAGAAAAGGTGGGGCCGCATCTTTTCTCCTCACACACATGCCCCTCTAACAGACCCCGGACGGTGTATTCGAGCTCCCCCTGGAATACGCCCTCCTACCTAAAAAATAAACTGGCCCTTAGTGTACGTACGTACTCTCTTCTCGCGCTAGACACCGCAGAAATTCTCCACTCCACACTTTGATTTGATATAAGTGGATGGAAAACTTAAGTTTCTAGATGGAGACCACCCCTGACAGTGACCTTACTTTGCCGGTGTACGTACTTGTGAACCATGTGAGAAAATTCATGCATGGTTGATTCCATTGGGCTACCCTTAGTTGTCGTCATTGCAACTGTCGACCGACATTATTCCATAATTCCATGCGATCCATCCCTCCACCCCGCTTTGGGTTTGATCCCCTCTCCGACAGCGGACCCTTAATTTCTACTGTTTCGCACTGTCTGGCTGTCTGGAATATCTCTAGAGTAACACAAAACTGTGCTCTGATAAAGAGGGTTGATTAATCCGGATCAAGTGACTTGCATTTTATCCCATCTCTCTCTGCACTGGAACAGAGTTAACTCCTTTCTGACCTCTTGTCCATCAAAGAGAAGAGATTGTCCCACAGGAGATAACCGGCCGGCGGGTTAACCTTATCCCTCTACCAAAGAGGTGCTCAAGCATCAAAGAAGGCCAGGAGCAATATAAGGCAAATATACTACATGATCGCTGCTCAAGAGAACTTGGATAACGTACACCATATCATGAATAACTTGCTGCCGGCTGCGAACCAGAGTAGGGGGAATGGACACAAGCTAATCTAAGTTTTGTTTATTAAAAGAGAGAGAGAGAGAAAAGGAAAGATATTTTCATCATCCTGGCTAGCATGTTTGGTATCCTCCGCGTCGGCTCCTTTAATTAGCCATCAACGAAATGAATCATTTACAACCTCTCTCATGAGTCGTCCTTCATTTTGGAGCGACGCCCGTACGCTTTCCATACGAAATGCCTCCATGGGCGGTGGTCGGACAAGGAATTAGCATTTGAACAGTGCATGAAAATTAACTGAGCTGTGCCCATGCCTGCAGACTTGAGGACGGTTCTGTGTTTTCCAGACTATATATCCTCATTATTATTTGGGATTTTTGGCAATAACATAGGACTATATGACTACATGGCGAGATCCACATCTATAAAGTAACGTTACAGAGGCCAGAGCTACCATTTCCGTAGATCTAAGCAAGAGAGATTGGATACTTGAAGAGATAAAACTGAGCGCGGATGATAAGATCCATGCAAGAGAGGGTACTTGAAGAGATAAAACTGAAGGTCATTACTAGAACTACTTGACCTGATTCCAGATAGAGTCATCGGATCGGCAAATCTGTTTCAGTTCTCGGGGAAGCTGGAACTCCACATCTGGGTTTACTCCAGAATTTCTGGCTGAGGTATTTTCTGGCTGAAGTAGGAAGCCTCTTAAGCGTTTTACACAGTGAAGACTAATGGAGAGAAGACTAACTCTAAAAATACGAAGAAACAGAAAAGATCTGAAACAAAAGCTGAGAAAGAGAGAGATGCAAGGGGGACATGAGATCCTCTTCGATTTTTCTCTCTCTTTCCTCTTTGGTTTCAACTCCTCTCCAGCCGCGCTAGAAGGGCTGTTTTCAAACTCTCCTCAGACTGCAAACGAGGGGGCGCCCTTGCCACCACGTCCTGCAGCATGAGCTCCTTCACGCTGGACATGCTCGCGTGGTGCACTTGCATATCAAGATCCCGCAGCGCGTCCATCAGCCTCGCCCATGGGTACTTCTGGTTCACCGACGTGACCCTGATCATGGCGTCTGCGTCCATCACCCTTACGTTCAACTCCATCCTGTCCACAGCCCCACCAGCGCAACCTACTACCCCCTTGTCTGCGCTAACGATGGCGGGGCAGGCATTGCTGGAGGCGGCGGTCACCTTGAAGACCTCCTTCTTGGGCTTCTTGGCTTCGGTCTCCAGCTCCTCCACCCTGGTGCGCAGCTCCTTGATGTATAAGACGGCATCCGCCAGCAGCGACGCCTTATCCATCTTCGAGACGTTGGGGACGACGGAGCGGAGTGCGCAAAACCGGTGGTTCAACTTCTCCCTCCGCTGCCTCTCCGCTTCGACGTGGTTCACCGGCACCCCCCTGCCGCTCCCCGGCTTCCTCCCCCGCTTCTTTGGCCTCCGTTCTTCCAGAAGCAGACCTCCCTCGGAGTCCGAGTGCTCCGACCCTACGGAGGATACCACGGCGGTCCTGCCCTTTCCGGCTTTGGTCATGGGCTCAGCCGCGTCGGAGGCCGAGGGCATGCCGCCGCCGAGGTCGAAGCCCAAGCCTAGGAGGGCTTTCGCCTGCTGGACCAGGCCCCAGTTCTCGCTCACCATCTCCGAAGAGCCCAGCTCCAGCACACCATTGCCGGTGGGGATGCAGACGAGGGTGACCACACCATGGAGAAGCGCCTCCCTGCACCGGTCGCAGCCGTACATCTGGAGTTCGTGTCCGCCGGAGAGCCAGATGTGGGCACCAGAGGCGAAGGCGCGGGTCGGGATGGCCTGGTCGGCTGCGACCACGAAGGAGCGCGCTTGCGAGACCAGGTAAAACCACTCGATCTCGGAGACGACGCCCTCCGTAGTGATGTCCGACTTGTTGTCGTCACTCAGAAGGGAGACCTTCATCCTGTCGGCGTTCAGCAGGAAGATGCTGCTGTTGCCGTTGCCGCCCAACACGTTGCCGCGGAGGTGACCATCTCCCCAATAGAGAATGGACCGGGGATCGCCGACGACACTGCGCTCGTGGTGGATGTCGGAGGACGCCCGCCAGAAGATGGCGTAGGCGCACCAATCGGGGAGGGTGTGGAGGAGATACTGGAGCCGGTGCTTCAGGTTCACCACTGGGACCTGCAAAGGGAAAGAGGTGGAGAAGAGATGCGTTGAGGGCTGGGGAGGAGGAGAGGAGCTGGAGGATATCAGCTCCTCCATACTCCCTTCTATGATCTCTGGCAGCGAGTCTGATGGTGTGTGGTATGTCTCTGCTTGGTTGCAGCTAGCTACTACAGGAGGAGTACGGTACGTGAATGATGCTAGCTGGTGGTTATCAGTTACAGCCTAAGCCATGAGTCATATAAATAAGGCGGAAGGGGGGTGGCCAAACAATGCAAATGAGACTCTGTATGTTGTGCGTATCGCGGTGTGGAAGGGGTGCGGGAGTTCGGCTGGGGTGGGGTTGGGATGGTTCTTGGGGAAGACATGCGTAACAAAAGGGGATAACCACGGGCAAAGTGGGAGCAATAACCACGTGCCGCGAAAGCGAGATCTAGCCGAGGGGTACTGGCTGACATAGATGGGTCTGGCCGGGCTCTCGGCCGCCGTAGGGCGGGATGACGGTGTTGTGGATCTCTGCCGTAGCAGCAGCTGGATGTTGAAAGGAGGAAAGGTAGGGGACGTGCATGTAGGGACGCGTGTGGACATACGTGTGTGATGTGTACGTATCAGCGGCCGTTACTTGTACGTTAAGATGTGACGTGTGGAGACTGGAGGGCACGTAAACGATGGCTGCACCTTTGATTCATTTCAATAAGTTTGGCCTCCGGTGCTACCGCGTTGTACCTGCATGGTGCCATCCATGGCTAACTTTGTCGGGTTTCAGGTCGCCATCCAGTCCGGCCTCTTGCTCGCGGGCGCTGCTGCTGCACGACGGCCCCGGTTATACAGTGTCATGGGCCTCTGCCTCCGTCCCTCAGCGCAGTTATAGAAGCAGAGGCGGCGTTTTGAGGGTTGCAGAAACCCGTGAACCTCGTAATCCACCTCTCATCGGACCAGTTTTGTTACAGCAAGGTCGTGCTTTTCCTGCGGATCACAAAGATTCCTCCCGTGCAAACCTGCAGCGCCCGAGGATCTCCGTGCGGCGGAAAGGACGCCCTCCCGATATAGTTTTTTTTTGGTTGTTTGGAGGAGGGACGGCAGTAAAATACCCACCAAATTAAGGAAGCTTCGACGCAGCACCAAGGTGCCGCTGCCGAGCTTGTTTGTCACATACCATGGAGGCTAAGCAGAGGTTGCCGCGAGAAAAAGGTGGGAGCTTGGATCTACGCGTTTGTTCTTGCTGTCACCTCCTCAAACGCGCTCGACAAAAGGGAAGGGAGGGAGGGGATGGACGATGCAGGAAGAGAGCGCCACAGTGCATTAAACCGCTCCGAAATGGCGAAAGAATAAACCAACTTAGTCTCGGGGACGGTCCCCCGACGGATGGGGCAAGCCACGGATTGTTGTTAGGCTGATCCCTTGATCGCTGCGCCTCAGATGTTCGAGATCATCCAACGAATAAGAATGAGAGAGTTGCAGGCTGCAGCCTCGGCTTGTGTTCTTTAGCTCACTTGGTACGTGTTTACGACCTCTGATACATCCCCCTTTCCCCATATCTCAGTCGTACGTCTGCCGGACGTCCTTTGGAGTTAGAAGACGCACCACTGCAGTGCCGTAGAGTGCATGTCACTATAATGAAAGTCTCGGTCAACGACGAAATATTTGGCATTAAATTTTTCGTCAAATTAGCGATGGATAATTTGACATCAGTTGTTACTATAGACAAATAATTTTTTAAAAAACTCTTACGTTGAATCAGAGTCTAATTAATGACAAAAGATATGTCGTCGCAAAAACAGAAATGACAATTAATATGACAGTAAATGTCACGTCACCGATTTTATCTCAATACTGTGATGGAATACCTTTGTTGCAATATCTGTTAAAATTTTTGAGACATACTCGTGAAGAAAATTTTCTGTTACTATTTCTGTGGCAATATGAAAAAAACTCTAGGATGGAGTATAAATTCTACGACGGACATGCTCCGTCTCAAATCGATCTCAAATTTAGAGACAGAATGGCGATGAAAAATTTTCTATCACAAATATAGAGATGGACATTGCGATAGAATATTGTACGTGGTAAAAGATAATGTACTACCTAGGCTTGTTAGCAGCAGAATATCGAGGGCCGACGAAAATATAGCACTAGAAATGTTCCTCGTCGTTAGGAAAATTATACGCATAGTGAAAAGGAAATCAAATCATTCTATTGTCATGAGATGAGGAAGATCAAGAGCTCCTTAATTGGAGGAGACATGCTAGTTATATATATATATATAGAGAGAGAGAGAGAGAGGTGACGACTGAGGAGAGCATCGTCACGCACACAAAGGGAAGGGGGAGTGTCGGGGCTGGCGTCCGTCTCTCATTTTTTGTCTGTCCTTCGTCTTCTTTTTCTTCTTCTAAGATTCGTGCATGGTGCTCTCTGGAATGCGAGTGCAAGAAGATGAGGAAAGTTGAGAATGCGTATACGGTAAGAGAAGGAGAAGCACAACCCTTTGGCTCGTCGTCGTTGGATCTTGATCAGATTTATATATTGAGAGCAAATCTAATGATCGGATCATGATCAAACTTAAATATAATAGTCAGATTTTCATGAAGAGTAAATTCAACGGTCTGATCTTGATCAAAATTAAATCCAACAATTCAATTTTCTATCAGGAGTAAATCCAATGGTTAGATCTTGATCAAATTGAATTCCAACGGTCATTTATAGATCGGGAACAAATCCAACGATCAATCAGATGTTGATTAAACTTAAATATAATGACTAGATCTTGATCAAACTTAAATTTAAAAGTCAAATTTCAATTAGAAAAAAATTCATTGGTCGGATCTTGATCAAGCTCAAATCCAACAATTGGATTTTCTATTAGGAGCACATCTAATGATCGGATATCAACCAAACTAAAACTCAACAGTTAGATTTCTATCAGAAGCAAATCCAATGGTTAGATATTGAATCCAACAGTCAATTCGATCTATAGCAAATCCAACATTTGATCAGATGTCGATTAAACTTAAATCCAACAGTCGGATCTTCGTCAAATTAAATTTCAATAGTTAGATTTTAATCGAAAGCAAATCTTATGGTTGGATCTTGATCAATCTTAAATCAACGACCAAATTTTGATCAAACTTAAAGGCAACTATTATTATAATCATTATTAAATTCTTAGTATCATTTATTAGTATAACAATTATTATATAGTAGTGAGAAGACTATGGCCCATTAACAACTGACCCACAGTCTAGGAATGCCACCGAGGTGATGAGTGGTATGAGTGGATTTAGAGGGGGGTGAATAGATCCCCATCAACAATTCTTGACCACTTAAAAGTTCATAAAACCAGGAGAACAGAATGAGCCCGATTGAACAACTTAAGCTCAGTTGTAGATCAAAAATCATGTTGTTTATGAGTAGAATATTGTGAGACACACAAACTAGATGATTGCACCTGTGAAGGAGGTAGAAGGGATGGAACAAACCACAGGAAATAATTGCTCAATGATTTTTAGGTGGTTCGATTGCTATCTAGTAGACCTACGTCCACCCCTCACCAACCCAGTGAGGATTTCACTCTTGGCCAAAGGAGAACACACACACGGAGCTAGTCCGCTACAAGCACTGACAAACAGCTTGCATGAGGAACAAGTTCCTCGATCACACACGGCTGCACAGCAGCCAAAACACACTCCGGTCCCTAAAATAGGGTACTAGAAAAATGTTGAAATCTCAGCAACCACACACGGAAAAATGAAAGAGAAATCTCATAAAGAAAACAAAAATAGAAACAAAGAAACCAAAAATGTAGCTTCTGATAAAGTCAAGAAGCTGAATGTGAAGATCTGAACTTAGATAAGTAGTTGTTCTGTTTCTCTCTCTCTCTTCAGTGGCCAGACAATAATGGGGTAGAGAACTTTCTTAAGGTACTCTCAGAACTTCCCTCTTAGTTGTGGAATCGCATAGGCCAACTGCTGGAAAAACTCTCTTCTCAGGTGCTCTTTGAACAAGCTCAGGCGTCTCTTCTTCCTTGTTGTCCCGCGTCTCGCTGGGTCCGTATTTATAGAAGAAAAACATGGATACTCCCTTTTTTCCAGATCTATTTTTTGATTGGTTGTTTTCAAATCTATTTTCTGATTGGTCCATGATTATAGAAGAGACACATGGAAAGTTCCCTTTTTCAGATCTATCTTCTGATTGGTCCATGATAAAAAGAAAGTGCTTTGTCCTCAGACCTTTCTAGACCTCGAGGCACGTGTCCTGAAGACGTGTGCCATTGACTTGGAGTAAGTAATCACGTGACTTGGTGGCCCACTCGAACTCAGCACGTGCTGCAAGTTTCAGGCAATATCAGTCAACTGAGTTGCAGTTCAGTCGACTGAATCTTCCATGCTTGTTGACTTGGTGTGTCGACCTGGTTGGCTCGGTAGGTCGACTCAGTGCTGTGAGCTTCAGATGAAATGGGTCGACCCAGTTGGCATGGTAGGTTGACTCAGTGTATCCTCACAAGAGCAGTTGAGCTGAGCGTCCCTGAAGAAGTATCTGTCGACTCATCTGCATATCTGTCCTGAGTTGGAACTCAGTCGACTGATATTCCTCTTCGGTCAACTGAAGTGGGCCTTAGTCAACTGATTTTTTCTTTTCCTCACTGCCACCAGCTGTTCTATTTCAATTGTATGTTCAAGGGTAGTTAGAAGACATTGTTAGGCTCCAACCACTTCCTTTACTTTCATTTGTACCATTATCCTTCTAGATTTCATGTTCGCCGTCAGTTGACTTTTCTGCCTTAGTCTATGTTTGACCCCGAGGTTATGATGTATGGATGTATATGTTTTGATGATTAATGAATGCAATGTGTGATCATGGTTTAGAGTGAACTGGCTTCCTACTCTTATGAATATCTTTTTGATCGTGTGGTGAAGATTGGTTTATACTCAAAATGCTTTGTGAATGGTCAATTTAACAAATGAGCAAGCAAACTGAAGACCGATGGTGAATTCAGGCAAACTGATGAAGGAAACATTTATATGTTGTTTGTTATGGATCTTTCATTCAAATGGGAAATGGAATCTGCTTTGAATTGGCCTACCTTGGTAATATCTTTTAAGTCCTACTTTCATTAAAGAGAGTTGAAATGAATGGTTATTTTTTTGTAAGCTCTATGATGTGTATCAATCTGACGTTTACTTGGCATTTGTACAGGTTTGGAGAGCTTCCCACATTCACATTTCATCATGCTTTTTAACTCAGAAGAAGTTGGTATATTATTCTCTTTCTCTGGGTTACTGGACCTTCTGGAACAGCAAGAGTCGACACTTGGTGTCGACACTTGGTTCCAGAATGTGTTCCCAGCAACCAGTTTTGGAGGTGTCGACACCAGGTGTCGACACCTACTCAAAACTGGTTCTGGCAGCTTCTATCTGCTAACCTGAACATCCGGTGTCGACACCCATTGTCCAGGTTTGTTTTTCGAGCTTCTGGTTAGTGTTTTGCCCAAGGTGTCGACACCTAGTGTCGACGCCTTTACGGAGCCGCTTTTTTGGACTTCTTTCGTCCGCGGATTCCGCGTCAAATCTCTCTCTTATTCCGCCTGGGATCTTTCCAGGAATTATGGATCTTGTCCCAGTGACTTTCCTTGACCGTCCAAGAGGGATATAACCCTCTCTTTGGATCAAAAACCTAGAGAGGTAAGGGGAGAAAGAGTGTTGTTTTTGAAGGTCTAACCTAAGTGCGTGCAGGTTCACAGTAGTAGCCCCAAGCTCCACCTCCACCTTGTTCTGAAGCTAAAATTGAAAAGAAGAAGCTTGAATCAAGGCTCTAGACCATCTACAACTGAAAGCTGCGTCGGATATCAAGCTTCAACCCCTGTTCGTGCTGCATTGCTTCACACTTCCTCCAAGTTCGTTCTTCATCCTGCAGAAGCATCAAAGGACATTCAAAGGAGAGAAAGGGGGAGTTCTATCTCAAAAATCTTCTCTACTCTAATCCCCTCAAGTACTTATTGTTGAAATTTGAACATTGTTGTACTCTTAAAACATCTTGAAACATATTCGTGTGTGTGTGCTCGTGATCTGTGACACGAGAGTGTGTGTGTGTGTGTGGTGGCCAAGATAGGCTGATGTGTGTGTGTTGGCTGTCGATACAGCGTGTGTGTGGCTCACGTCATAGTGGAGCATTAATCCTCCGTGTGAGGGGTGGATGTAGGGGACACACTTGTGTACCCGAACCACCTAAAAATCTTATGCTTCCATTGTGGTTTGGATTATCGTGCTTTGCATCGAGTGGGCTACACGCTTAGCTGAGGGATCTCTAGAACCGACATACCTCGCACGACTCTCCTTGAGTGCTCTCGAAAGGGAAATCTGGCCCGGGTGAGATAGAGTGCTTGTGTGTTGAAATCTTTTTCAATTTTGTATTTGTTATTTTCTTTTGAGCATCTTTGGGTATAAAATAAATTTTGGCCAATCAATTCACCCCTCCCCTCTTGATTGCTACCTTTCGGGACCCAACAATTGGTATCAGAGTTCTGGTCTCTGTTTGAATCGACCATTCGGTCACAGGGCTCGATCCTAGTTCATGGCAAACAGAGGGATGATGCCCGAAGGCCTGGCATTCAGTACATATCCCCCGTTTTTTGATGGAACAAACTACACATATTGGAAAAATAGAATGTATGTTTTCTTGCGTGCATAAGAGTATGATGTGTGGAATGTTATCAATAAAGGTCCTTATAAGTTGCCTGACAATGAAGATGATTGGGATGATGAACACATCAATAACTGCTCAGTTAACTTTAAGGCCATGAATATAATTCAGTGTGCTATTCATCCAAATGAATACTCACATATCTTTGTGTATTCCTCTGCACAATAAATGTGGGACAAACTACGCTTGATCTATGAAGGAACTTCTGAAGTCAAGGAGACAAAAGCAAATCTGTTGGTCCGAGATTATGAACTGTTTATGATGAAGCCAGAAGGATCCATTTCTGAAATGTTCGCGAGGCTGGTGGAAATTACGAATGGTTTGAAGGCTCTTGGCAAGGAGTATTCAAATCGAGATCTTGTAAGAAAGGTACTGAGATCTCTTTCACCACAGTGGCACACAAAGGTCACAGTGATTGAAGATTCAAAAGATCTCAGCACCCTGACTTTGGATGAGTTAGTTAGCTCCCTGATGACATATGAAATCAACATCAAAAGGAGCGAGGATGACAACAAAAAGAAGAAGATTGCCACAACATTGGCACTGAAAGTAAACCCACAAGAGTCGGATGAAAGTGAGGAAGGATCCATGGCCAATACTGAAGATGAGGAGCTTGTTGCTATGATCACCAGAAGAGCAAGAAAATTTGTCAAGAATACCAGGAAGTTCGGCAGTCAGTTCAGAAAAGGACCAAGAAGGCAAGGTCTTAAGAAGAATGAAAGCAGCAAGAAGGATGAAGTAATCTGCTATGAATGCAAGAAACCCGGTCACATGTGGGGTGAGTGCCCGGATTTGATGAAGAGATTCAAGAAAGGAAAATTCAATAAGCCCAAAGGCATGGTCGCCACATGGAGCGACGAGGATGAGGAAGGATCCGAAAATGAAGATGACATGGATGAACTAGTTCAGAACTTGTGTTTCATGGCAGATGGGGATAACTCAAATGAGGTAAACTCTGAATCTGAATCTCTTACTTGTGAACAATGGCAGATTGCATATGAATCATTATATGAAAAATGCAAAAAATTAAAATCTGAAAATAAACTTCTGAAAAAGAAAATGGAGCAAGCTGTGCATACTGAAAATCCTTGTGAGAATTGCAATGTCCTGAATTCAGAAAATGAGAATCTCAAACATGAGAATGAAAGTCTCTTGTCTAAAATGGAATTATTTGAAGAAGAGAGTTCATGCATGCGAGAGGATCAATTCACTTTTGTTAAAATGCATGAAGACTTGAAGAAGGAATTAGAACAAGAAAAGTTGGAAAAAATTGCCTGCATTCAAACCAAGGAAACGGCTGAAAGGAAAATTGAAGCCCTGATGATTGAGTTAAATGAGTTGAAAAATGTTCTTGCCATCTTAGAATAAGGGAAACAAGTGATGAACACTTGTGTGGGTCCTTATGAAGGAAGTTCTCTACCTACTCTTAAGAAGAGAAATAAGTTTCAGCCCAAAACATACATGACTCCATAGGTTTCAAGAAGCACATTTGCCTCATCATCTAACACACAGATGCATAACTCATTTATGAATGTGAACAAGAGAAGAAATCGTGACAACAGAATCACTACATGCTTTTATTGTGGAAGATCAGGCCATGATATGTATGAGTGCAGAACCATGAGATTTGACGATGAACATTTTGTAAGAATAATGAATAAGTCATACAAGCCTTTTCTGTCTAACCACCGAGGACCTAAGCTTGCTTGGGTACCAAAAACCTCATAAGTATTCTCTCTGTATTTGCAGGTCTGCCTTGGAGCTCAAAAGAACAAATGGTACCTGGATAGTGGATGTTCAAGACATATGACGGGAAACAAGGAAATGTTTGCATACTTGCAAGAAAAAGATGGTGGAGTGGTAGCTTTTGGGGGAAAAGACAAAGGAAAAATTGTTGGAGAAGGTAAGATAGGTAAGAACCAAACTCAAGTCATTGAAAATGTTTTGCTTGTAAAAGGCCTGCATCACAATCTTCTAAGCATAAGTCAACTCTGTGACAAAGGTTGTAATATGTCTTTTGATTCTACTCACTGCACTGTGGTAGATAGAAACTCTCATGAAATTAAGTTCATAGGGTTTAGACACAACAATGTTTATATGATTGATCTTGATGATGTTTCATATAAAAATCTTTGCTTGGTTGCTAAAAATTCTGATGATGCATGGTTGTGGCATCGCCGTCTTGGGCATGCTAGTTTTAATGTGATGATGAAGTTGTTCAGGAAAAATCTGGTTGTTGGCTTACTCAAGTTAAAGCTGGTCAATGAAGGAATCTGTGGGGCATGCAGCAAGGGCAAACAGACAAGAACATCCTTTAAATGTAAAAGTGATGTAACCACCTCTAGGCCCCTTGAATTGATCCATATAGATCTTTTTGGACCAAGCCGAACACATAGCTTGGGTGGCAAGCTATATGGGTTTGTGATTGTGGATGATTTTTCAAGATATAGTTGGGTGCATTTTCTCTCTAACAAAAGTGATGCTTTGATGGAGTTTAAGGCTTTTTGCAGGATGGTTCAGAATGAAAAAGGTTGGTGCATCAAGACCGTGCGAAGTGATCATGGCAGAGAATTTGATAACCATGAGTTCAGTAATTTTTGCAGGGCTCAAGGTTACATACACAACTTCTCTACACCAAGGACCCCCGAGCAAAATGGAGTTGTTGAGAGAAAGAGCAAGACGCTTGTTGAAATGGCCAGAACTATGCTTAATGAAAATAACCTTCCGAGGTATTTCTGGGCTGAAGCCGTGAATACTGCGTGCTACATAATAAACCGAGCCATGGTAAGGCCATTGTTAAACAAAACACCTTATGAGATATATCGAGGTAAGAAACCAACTATCTCTTACTTCAAACCTTTTGGCTCTATTTGTTACATCCATAATAACGGCAAGGTGGATTTGGCAAAGTTTGACCCCAAGAGTGACAAGGAGATATTTCTCGGATACTCCCTTAGCTCAAGAGCCTATCGAGTGTATAACTTGAGAACCCTTGTAGTTTAGGAAAGTCCCCATGTTATTGTTGATGAATCATCATCCAAGGACTCTAATGACAAACTTGTCTTGCAAGAAGGAGAATCAGAAGATGATGATACCGAAGAGAGGTCAAAGAAAGCAAATAAACCAGGAGGTGAAGATCAACAAAATGATGATGAAAATCAGCAAGCTCAAATTGAACTACAGCTGCCTAGGCAATGGACTTTTGTAATAGATCATCCGCCAGATGTTGTCATTGGCAATGTGGAAGAAGGAATAAGAACGCGTTCCTCATTCAGGGAAGTTGAAAATCTAGATTATATTATGTTACTTTCACAATCTGAACCTCATTCCTTAGAAGATGCTTTAAAGGATGATTCCTGGATCTTGGCCATGCAAGAAGAATTATACCAGTTCCAAAGGAACAAGGTGTGGTTCCTCGTGCCTCGTCCTAGAGACACATTAGTGATCGAAACCAAGTGGATCTTTCGTAACAAAACAAACGATCAAGGGGTGGTAACTAGAAACAAGGTGAGGCTTGTTGCTAAAGGTTATAGCCAGGAGCTAGGAGTTGATTTCGATGAGTCATTTGCTCCTATAGCAAGACTCGAGACAGTGAGAATTCTTTTGGCATTTGCATGCTGTAATAACATTAAATTGTTTCAGATGGATGTGAAAAGTGCATTCTTAAATGGTTTTATCTATGAGGACGTGTATGTGGAGCAACCACCGGGGTTTGAAGATACGGAACATCCAGACTATGTGTACAAGCTTGACAAGGCTCTCTATGGTCTGAAACAAGCACCCCGAGCATGGTATGAACGATTAAGTGATTTCCTTGTTCAAAATAGATTCAAACGAGGTAATGTTGATCAAACTCTTTTTACACAATTGAGTGGTAAGGAAATACTAATTGTTCAAGTGTATGTAGACGATATCATTTTTGGCTCCACTAAGGACACTCTAAGTAAAGATTTTGCTAAATTGATGCAAAGTGAATTTGAAATGAGTCTAATGGGTGAGCTAATATTTTTCTTGGGATTGCAGGTGACTCAGACAGTTGATGGTCTATTCATAACCCAGAAGAAATATGCAATGGACCTGCTCAAGAAATTCAATTTGACATCAACCAAACCACAGCCTACTCCCATGTCCACATCTCTGAAACTCGATCAAGACAACCAAGGTAAACCCGTCAACCAGACTCTTTTCAGAAGCATGATAGGATCCTTGTTATATTTGATGGCTAGCAGGCCCGACATTCAATATGCAGTATGTTTGTGTGCAAGGTTTCAATCAAATCCCAAAGAATCACACATGTCGGCCGTAAAGCGGATTTTTAGATATATTGCTGGAACTTGTGATTTGGGTCTGTGGTTTCCGCGTACTTCAGCTCTTGAATTAGTTAGTTATTCTGATGCTAATTACGCGGGTTGTAAAATAGACAGGAAGAGCACAAGTGGGTATTGTCAGTTTCTCGGAGGTTGCTTGGTTTCATGGGCCTCCAAGAAACAAAATTCAGTGGCATTATCAACTACCGAGGTTGAATATGTGGCCGTAGGTAGCTGTGTTGCCCAAGTGCTCTGGATACAGTAATAATTGATTGATTTTGGCATCACACTAGGAAACACAGCCATTCTTTGTGACAACACTTCCACAATAAATTTATCAAAAAATCTAGTGCAACATTCTCGCACAAAGCATATTGAGGTTAGGCATCACTTTCTGCGTGATCATGTTAGCAAGGGGGCAGTTGAAATAAAATTTGTTGATACAAACAATCAAATTACTGATATCTTCACTAAACCTCTCAATAAAGACAAATTCACTTCATTTAGAAGAGAGTTAGGCATTTGTCGTCTAGATAGCTAGTAAGTGTCTTTCACTTGTTTTAGTCATTGTCATGCATTTGCATCTGCATTTCACCACTAGATTCTGGCTTCTGTAATTTCCTTGGATCATGCATATGCATCATGTTTGCAATTGTGAGGTACATTTCGCATGCTTGTATGGACAATCCAAATGATAGGTGTATATATATATATATATAGTATATATATATATATATATATATATATATATCTTGTTGAAAAACCCAAACAAATGTAGCCTCCCTTGAATTTCTATGACTACATATATATGCTCCTTGGATAATAATGCATTGCGACTAGAAGTTCGGGATGAATCATGTTCGGGATAACGGTTATGGAGTTAGGCTCTATATGATTTTAAATGGCTTCAAACTACCCCAATTTGACAAACTCACATAATATCCTCTTTACATTGATCTATTTTTACTTCCAGTCATTTGGGGCTCCTAACTGGATCTTGGAATTCTGGTTTTCTGCACTTAGCCTACAGGGAGGTGTCGACACCTAAAGTCGACACCCAGCCCTGTCCAGCATAATTTCATTTCGGGCAGATCTGGGCGCGCTAGGTGTCAACACCCAAAGTCGACACCTACCGGTCGCGGGTCTTCCACGAACCGGTTCGCCAGGGGTTCAAACCCCTTCTTAACCCATCGAACCCTATTCCCACTTCGCCCTAACGTCCCTCCTTCCACAGTGCCGCATTCCTTTCCTCCCCCATACCTCTTCTTGTTCTCCCTTCACACCTTCCAGCCATAGATCAAGCGGACATCGCTGCGGCACCCGCGTTTCTTCTTGGACGAGCATCCGTCGGCCTCCTCTTCAGCCGTTTGACACCTGGAGTGTGGATGAGCTGTGGAGATTCCTCCCATCCGCGGTAAGGGCCCTAGTGTCGGCCCAAAATCATCTCATCACCTCCTCTTTCGTCTCCCTCGAAGCTTGGTTCCCCATGGCGCCCAAACATCGAGCTCTGGGCAAGGAACCAGCTGTGGAGTCCAGCCGCACAAGGGAAGCTCAGGCTAAGCGCAAGGAGCATGAAGCCATTCTGGAGAAACCTACTCCTGCGCAGTTCAAAATGATGGATCGGAAGGTTCTCCGACCCCGAGCAGTTGACTTCAACAACCTACACCTAGGCCTCCCTGAATTGCTTCCTATGGTAAAGAATCAACCTAATCTCATCTCGTTTATGGCTGATCATAGAAGGGTATATCATTCCCTCGTTCTTCAGTATTATGGAAATATGTTTTTAAAGAACAACAAATATATGACCGTGGTCAATGGACACATCCTAAGCATCTCAGAAGAACAGTTAGCCCGTTCCTTTAAAATGCCCCATACTGGTGAACTTCATGGAGAGGCAATGATTGATGAAGATGTGGCTTATGAAATCCTAACTAGAGAAGAAATGCAAGATAGGCCTATCAATGTCTTAAATGCCAATCACTTTCCCCCGTTGCAGCGAATTCTTCATCATATGGTGACCACTATCCTGCTTCCCAAAGCAGGAGGAAGAGAGAAAGTCACGGACCAACAGATTTTTATTATTGCTAATTTGATACAAGGGCAACTGATCAATTTTCCAGCCCTTTTCTTTCAGCACATTACATCTTGTCTCCATTATCAGAATCGCACACACCCTTATGCAGCTGCCTTAACTGCGATCTTCTGGATGGCTACCATTGATTTGAGCAAGGAACCCTATCAAACTTTGCGTGAAGGCAACATCTACACAGTTCATTTAGTTTGTAAGAATATGGGGTATGAGAAGAATGCTCACGGTCGGTTGGTTCGGCATCTGAAATCTGTGAAAGAAAAAGAGTCTGCAGTTGATTCTGATGCGGAAGAAGATGAGGATGATGCTCAACCTGCACAGGGCGGGGCTTCTGGACCTTCCGCCGAGTTCACGGACGATCATGGGATACACTTGACTCTGGAGACTTTGAGTGGTGATGTCGGTGAAATGAGGGACACAATGGATGTTCTTACTAGGGATGTGGCCGAATTGAAGCTTAATCATACCACATATCTCCAGGCTTTCCAGTCCATTAACACCTCCATTGATTATCTCAAATCTGCCATGGATGCTCAAACCCAACAGTTCCAAGACATTGTGGATTATATTCGCCGACCTCCTCCACCACCTTCCTCCGGGTCTGAATGAATCCTATCACTTCCAGTTGGTACTTGCTACTTGTACTCCCGGCTCCCCTTGTTTTTGTTGATGACAAAGGAGGAGAGTTATCTAGAGTTATCTAGCTATAGTTATCTACCAGTATAGTACCTATGTTATGTGTGCTTGCATGTTTGTTGCCTGTTTGGCTGGTGTTACTTGCTTGCATTGTCGTCATGTCCGTAGTGAGTCTTGTAGTCGTGTAGTATTTGTCGTCATCATTTTTAAGTGTGGCTATGAAAATCCTCTTTTTGGTTGTGAATGTCATTCCAACTCAATGAATATTACTATTTGTGGTTATGCGTGTGCTTTCTTGCATGGATACCATTTATATGAGATAGAAGTGTTTAAAATTGCAACAAAGACCACACTCTAGTCACCGGGTTTATATCATATCACATAGCATCATTGTCATCATCAAAAAGGGGGAGATTGTTTGACCCCGAGGTTATGATGTATGGATGTATATGTTTGGATGATTAATGAATGCAATGTGTGATCATGGTTTAGAGTGAACTGGCTTCCTACTCTTATGAATATCTTTTTGATCATGTGGTGAAGATTGGTTTATACTCAAAATGCTTTGTGAATGGTCAATTTAACAAATGAGCAAGCAAACTGAAGACCGATGGTGAATTCAGGCAAACTGATGAAGGAAACATTTATATGTGGTTTGTTATGGATCTTCATTCAAATGGGAAATGGAATCTATTTTGAATTGGCCTACCTTGGTAATATCTTTTCAGTCCTACTTTCATTAAAGAGAGTTGAAATGAATGGTTATTTTTTTGTAAGCTCTATGATGTGTATCAATCTGACGTTTACTTGGCATTTTTACAGGTTCGGAGAGCTTCCCACATTCACATTTCATCATGCTTTTTAACTCTGAAGAAGTTGGTATATTATTCTCTTTCTCTGGGTTACTGGGCCTTCTGGAACAGCAAGAGTCGACACCTGGTGTCGACACTTGGTTCCAGAATGTGTTCCCAGCAACCAGTTTTGGAGGTGTTGACACCAGGTGTCGACACCTACTCAAAACTGGTTCTAGCAGCTTCTGTCTGCTAACCTGAACATCAGGTGTCGACACCAGGTGTCGACACCCATTGTCCAGGTTTGTTTTTCGAGCTTCTGGTTAGTGTTTTACCCAAGGTGTCGACACCTAGTGTCGACAACTTTACGGAGCCGCTTTTTTGGACTTCTTTCGTCCGCGGATTCCGCGTCAAATCTCTCCCTTATTCCGCCTGGGATCTTTCCAGGAATTATGGATCTTGTCCCAGTGACTTTCCTTGATCGTCCAAGAGGGATATAACCCTCTCTTTGGATCGAAAACCTAGAGGGGTAAGGGGAGAAAGAGTGTTGTTTTTGAAGTTCTAACCTAAGTGCGTGCAGGTTCGCAGCAGCAGCCCCAAGCTCCACCTCCACCTTATTCTGAAGCTAAAATCGAAAGGAAGAAGCTTGAATCAAGGCTCTAGACCATCTATAACTGAAATCTGCGTCGGATATCAAGCTTCAACCCCTGTTCGTGCTGCATTGCTTCACACTTCCTCCAAGTTCATTCTTCATTCTGCAGAAGCATCAAAGGACATTCGAAGGAGAGAAAGGGGGAGTTCTATCTCAAAAATCTTCTCTACTCTAATCCCCTCAAGTACTTATTGTTGAAATTTGAACATTGTTGTACTCTTAAAACATCTTGAAACATATTTGTGTGTGTGTGCTCGTGATCTGTGACACGAGAGTGTGTGTGTGTGTGGTGGCCAAGATAGGCTGTTGTGTGTGTGTTGGCTATCGATACAGCGTGTGTGTGGCTCACGTCATAGTGGAGCATTAATCCTCCGTGTAAGGGGTGGATGTAGGGGACACACTTGTGTACCCGAACCACCTAAAAATCTTGTGCTTCCATTGTGGTTTGGATTATCGTGCTTTGCATCGAGTGGGCTACACGCTTAGCTGAGGGATCTCTAGAACCGACATACCTCACACGACTCTCCTTGAGTACTCTCGAGAGGGAAATCTGGCCCGGGTGAGATAGAGTGCTTGTGTGTTTAAATCTTTTTCAATTTTGTATTTGTTATTTTCTTTTGAGCATCTTTGGGTATAAAATAAATTTTGCCCAATCAATTCACCCCTCCCCTCTTGATTGCTACCTTTCGGGACCCAACAGTCTAGTTACTCCAACCATCTAAGGTTGCTGGTTGGTTAGTCTTTACAGGTCGGTCGAACGCCTAGTCGGTCGACCGAACTCAAGCATCAGTCAACCGAAACCTATAACATTTCCAGTCTTTCAATTCTGGGAATTTGATCGACCGGACCCTTTCTGTCGGTCGACCGGCCAGCCACCTTGGTCGGCCAGTTGACATATCTGTCGACTGATCTGTCGACTTAAGAGTAAGTCTGTCGACTGAATTTGAACTCAGTCGATTGATTTTGCCTTGGTCCGTCGTCTTGACACTGCACTTGTTGACTAAGTTTCCTGAGAATTAGACCGTTAGTACATTTTAGAGCACTTCATACATTCTGACCTTGACATATTTATCTAAGTTGTAAGCACAAGATCAGAGAAATATTTCATAAGTCATAGTTAGACATCATCAAAACATAGAACACAACATTCTCCCCCTTTTTGGTGATCGATGGCAACTATGAGTCATTATGTATTTTATTTAGTGTGAAAATTTGGCAGACATATACTCAAAAATTGAAAACTGAACTGAGCAAAAGTAGACACAGACCCATGATTGAGATTGACTTAATGATAAAGAGACTGACTTAATTACAAAGAGAGATCACTTGAGAGATGACTCAACACTCTTCTCCACCTTTGACATCATCAAAAGATGAGGGGAGTGGACATAAGTTTGAGCATTCAAGCAGAGAGAGAGAGAGAGAGAGAGAGAGAGAGAGAGAGAGAGAGAGAGAGAGAGAATAGTGGATTATGTCAAAGAGAAGGCATATGCTGCTAGAACAAGATATTTGAGCTTAAACTCATAAGGTAAATTTTATGACGCGGAGAGGATCGTCGGCACTCCGATGACACGAACGGGACAAGATAACCACTGCCTCACGCAGCTCGGCCTCACACCGGACGATCTCTCATTGGATAATCTCTCAAATCTCACAAAGGAGCTAGGAGGGAAGGGAAGCAGCAATGGGCAAAAGCACCTACGAGGGTTTTCTTTCATAAGCATTCAATACATAAAATGTCACACTAGCCTCCTTTATATAGGAAATGCCATATTGCACTAGGAAAAGAATACCCCTAGACATTTCAACTAAGGACACCCATATCCAATGACTATTTGGCCTAATAAAACAAAATACAACAACCAACCTTTGACTATTGGCCAAAATACAATAAAATATGACTAGTGGTTAATAATATAATACCACCACAATACAAATACATACAAATAAAATACATTATCAGGACGCCGAATCTCCGAGCCACAAGCTCGGTGGTGTCGGGGCGGTGAGGCGTCGGCTCCGTGTGACTGTTCCAGTGGGTCCGGTGTCCCCACTAACCCTCCCTAGGTGGCTGAAACTTGACTCTGTCAAGTATGGTGGGACACCGCTCTGCTAGTGCTCCAGCAGGTCTGGATCGAGGCGCGGGAGATCTTCCCGGTTGATCCAGGAATCATCAGAAGGTGGACGGTCCCGCCAGCGGATAAGGTAGTGCTGGCAAACCCTGCTCCGTATAGCTGTCACCTGCTCATCCAGTATCCTCTCAATTTACTCGCGTGGTGCTCTCAAGGCTGTTGGACGCACAGGGGTGGGCTCACTCTTAATAGGAGGAGAAGACTCGAAAGGGTCACTAGGAATCACTGTGGGTTCCTTGTAGGCCACTATATCTACCACATTAAAGGTAGAGCTAATCCCATATTCGGGAGATAAGTCCACAATATATGCATTGGAGCCAATCTTCTATAGTATTTGGAAGGGACCATCACTACGGACTTGCAACTTTTTAACGGCACCCGAGGGGAGTCTTTCGGGTCGAACCTGTACCATAACCAAGTCACCATCTTGAAACTCATGGTGACGCCTATGCGAATCAGCCAAATGTTTGTAGGTCATATTACTGAGGCTTATTTGCTTGCTAATTGACTCATGGAGACTTTTAACATGCTGTGCAAACTCTTCGGTAGATTTGGAAATTCTGGTCTCGAGGGGAAGGGGAATGAGATCCATAGGTTTCCTAGGTTTGTATCCATGCACGATCTCAAATGGACTCATACCTATTGATCAACTGACAGAGCTATTATATATAAATTTGGCTTTGGGCAAGAGAAGATCACAATTACCAGAATGATCCCCTACAAGACACATCAAAAGGTTCCCTAAACTCCTATTGACGACCCATGTTTGCCTGTCAGTTTGTGGGTGATAGGTAATGGAGAATTTGATCTTGGTGCCAACTAGGTGCCAAAGTGTCTTCCATAAATAACTAGTGAATTGGACATCTCGATCAGACACTATGGTTTGGGAGAGACCATGTAGAGACACGACTTCATCAAAGAATAGGTGGGCTACTCTAGATGCATTAGATGTTTTGGAACATGCAAGGAAATGGGCCATCTTAGAGAACCGATCAACTACAACAAAGATGGTGTCATGTTTATGAGTAGTACGAGGTAAACCAAGGATGAAATCCATGCTCATGTCAACCCACAGTCTATCAGGAATGGGGAGAGGAGTGTAGAGACCAATGTTTTATTTGACCTGTTTGGCCATCGTGCATGTCTGACACTGGGCTACAATTTTGGCCACATCTTTCTTCAGGCCAGGCCAAAAAAAAATGCTCTTCCACATAATGGATGGTCTTGTTTCGTCCAAAATGTCCAGAAACAGCTCCAGCTTACATTTTCCATATCAGAAAGTCCCGTACAGAAGTCTTTGGGACACAAAGTTGATGTCCTCGAAAGAGAAAACCATCTTGGAGTAGATAGTAAGCAAATGTTGTCGAGGATCCAACATACAAGGCAGAGTAGGTAGGGCCAAAATCTGGACACTCTCTATAGAGTTCTTTCATGTGGTCAAATCCGGTGACCTCTACCCGAACAGTGGAAAGAAGGGAGACCCTTCGACTCAAGGCGTCGACCACCTTATTCTCACTTCCAGCCTTATGTTTCAGGACAAAGGTCAAGGACTAGAGGAATTCTACCCATCGACCATGCTAGGGTTTTAGCCCTTCTGAGAGCTAAGGAATTTCAAGGCCTCGTGGTCTGAGTATAAGATAAACTCTTGAGGTAAGAGATAATGTCTCCAGTGTTTGAGAGCTTGGACCACGGCATAAAACTCCTTATCATATGTAGAGTATCGAAGCTTTGCATCAGAAAGCTTCTCACTGAATAAGCCACTGGGTGGCTTTCCTTACTAAGCACTCCTCTTATACCTATGCCAGATGCATCACATGATATCTCAAATATTTTGAAAAGTCTGGCAGGCAGGGGACATGAGCTCCTTTATGACAAGAAAAGCCTGGGAGGCAGCATTAGTCCACTCAAAATTCTATTTACAGATGCAATCCGTAATGGGTGCCATAATGGTGCTAAAACCCTTAATGAAGCGTCTGTAGAAGGTGGCTAGCCCATGGAAACTGCGAACGTCATAGACGTTCTGGGGCTCTTTCCAGTCTACTAAGACTTGGACCTTGGATTGGTCCACAGACACTCCTTGACTAGAAACCACAAATCCGAGGAAAGTGACATGATCTTTCATGAATTCACATTTCTTTACGTTGGCATACAGAGTTTCTCTCCTTAAAGTCTTGCAGACTTCCTTTAAATGTTGGATGTGGTCCTAAGGGTTGTTGCTATGTTGTGGCTATAGATCAGAATGCCATCAAAGTAGACAACAACAAAGCGACCGATAAGTGGGCGGAGGACTTCAGTCATGAGCCTCATAAATGTGCTGGGGGCATTGGATAGCCCAAATGGCATGACGAGCCACTCGTACAAACCATCTTATATTTCGAAGGATGTCTTCCATTCATCCCCTGGTTGGATTCTGACCTGGTGGTAGCCACTTTTCAAGTCAATTTTGGAAAAGATGGTGGCTCCACTCATCATGTCAAGCATGTCATCGAGACGAGGAATTGGAAATCTATACTTGATAGTGATTTTATTGATGGCGCAGCTGTCAACACACATCCGTCAGGTGCCATCTTTTTTTGGCGTGAGCAAGGCAGGAACAACACAGGGACTCTTGCTCACCCTGAGGAAACCCTTTTGAATCAGGTCCTCAACAATTCTTTGGAGCTCAGCATGCTCCTTGGGATTCAGTCTATAATGGGGAAGGTTGGGTAGGGTGGACCCGGGGACAAGGTCAATGGCGTATTGTACATCACGCATGGGAGGGAGTTTATGTTGCATATATCTCGGTGTTTTTTGATGATAACAAAACCAAGGACATATGGTTGCTCACATGCTTGGAACTAATTACCTAAGTGATTTTCATAAGCTTTCAAAGTCGGATCTCTTCATGTTTTTTGCTTAAGGTTTTAGCATTCTAAATGGATTCCTAAGAACTTGAATGAACTTGCAATAACTTTTAACCATTTGTTCAATTCATGCCTCGATCATATGGATACACTTTTCTGGGCTAAACTCTTCATTTTTCAGGTTTTTGACAGTCCGGTCGACCTCTAGCATAACTCCGGTCGACCTGGAATAACAGAATGGAATTTTCTACAGGCTGTCTCAGTGGCGGTTGACCGTCCCCTCAATCCCGGTCGATCGGATTTCCCAGGGACCGGCCTCCTGCAGGTTTCTTAATGGCGGTCGACCGCCAGCCCCTGCAGGTCGACCGCCAGCCCCGAGCTGCCGAATATTGTTGACTTTTTGTCACTTCGAGGGAAGCCCTTCCACTTGGTATTGTTTAATCCCTAAGTATCCAAATCCTCCAGAAATTGTGGATCTGGTCTGGGGGAAGTCCATGGACCATTCAAAGCCTATATAACTTATACAAGAGGGTTAAGAATACCCTAATGCTTAAGGTGGATCAAGGAGGCTACCAAAGAGGAAGAGAAGGGAGCTAGCACTGTAGACGTGAACAGTGCTCCAAGAGGAGTTCTTCATCCTTCTTCATCCATTCAAGTGAAGATCAAGCCAAGAGATCAAGCTGCATCCAAAGCATTCTTCATCCACTAAGGGGGAGCAAATCAAGATTCTTCTCTTGTGTTCTAAACTCATATTTTCTCTTGAGCTTCATTTGTGGTTCTTGTAATCATTAAACTTTTCAGTATGTGTGGATCTTCCTAGATCCGTGTATGTGTGTTTGTGTGTTCAATCCGTTGTAGTTTTGTGTGTGTTAAGGTGTTCTTACACCTTCGCGGGAGCTCTCTTTCCCAGTGTGTGTGTGTGTGTGTCTGTCTGATCTTGTAACACTTTACAAGATAGTGTGTGGATCCTCACTATCGGTGACGGGTGGACGTAGGTTGCCGTTGTGGCATCCGAACCACCTTAAAATCGCTACCTCATTGTGGCTTGCTCCTTATCTCATATCCCCCTTCTGTGCAACCTTGTGGATCTAGTTTTTTTGAATCCGTTAGATATAGATTTTTTTGATTCCCTTCTCATAAATCCTTCGGTATATCAAAAGCTGGATTCAGACTGACAAGGTTACTCTCGCCGGAAAGATAACAGCTTGCGTGAGTGAATCTACGGATTTGTTGACTCCGCCTAGTACCAAGGGTTATTGCAGTGTTGTTTTGATAAATCTAGTTTTTCCTGCTCTTGTTTTCCTGTGTTCTCACGTAATCATAAAATTGATTTTAATTCGGCAAAGATTTTGTTATCACCCAATTCACCCCCCTCTTGGGTGCCATTAAATCTCAGGACTTCAATTGGTATCAGAGCTAAGGCTCTGTCTTTTCTGATCTAACGATCTAGAGTAAGATCTGGTTAAATGGCAAACAAGGGTATGATGCCTGAGGGACACTCCATCAACTGTCCTCCCTTCTTTGACGGTTCAAACTACTCATACTGGAAAAATGGAATGCATGTTTTCTTGAGGGCTCAAGAGTACGAAGTTTGGAGAGTTGTGGACAAGGGTCCTTACAAACTTGGGAATGATGAAGAAAAATGGACACCCGAGGAAATTAAGAAATGCACTGTTAATTTCAATGCTATGAATATTATGCAATGTGCAATACACCCTAACGAATTCTCTCGTGTCTCCATGTGCAGCTCAACTAAAGAAATGTAGGACAAACTGTGACTCATATATGAAGAGAAATCCAAGGTCAAGGAGACCAAGACAACCTTCTGGTTCGTAACTATGAGCTCTTCAAGATGAAGCCTGAAGAGACAATTTCAGAGATGTTCGCAAGGCTAACTAAGATCACGAATGGTCTCAAAAGTCTTGGGAAAGATTACACAAATTCTTAGCTTGTAAGAAAAGTGCTAAGATCCCTCTCTCCTGCAGGGCACACCAAAGCCACCGTTATAGAAGACTCCAAGAATATGTCCACACTTACCCTCGATGAACTCATAGGGTCACTCATGACTTATGAGATAAATGTGAAGAGGACAGTTGAGGAAGATATCAAGAAGAAGAAAGTAATTGGATTGAGAGCTCATCAATCTGATGACGACTCTCAAGAAGAAGAGTCCAGTGACGGAAGCAACGAAGAAGAAGAATTGGCTATGATCACTCGTCAAGTAAAAAGATTTCTGAGGAAGAAAAGAAATTACCAAAGTAACTTCAGAAAAGGGCAAAGGAAGCCCACTCAAACCAAGGGTGAGTCGAGCAAGCCGAGTAGCATCATATGCTACGAATGTAAAAAGCCCAGGCACATGAGGGGAGAGTGCCCAGACCTGAAGAAGAAATTCAAAAAGGATAATTTCAGAAAGCCCAAAGCCATGGTTGCTACGTGGAGCGATGAAGAGGACGAACCGTCTGAGGAGGAGATACAAGAGCTCATGGAGAGCTTGTGTCTCATGGCTCATGAGGATGACTCAACTGAGGTAAATTCGGACCCTGATTTTATTTCAAATGAGCAATGGGAATCTGAATATGAAAAACTATATGCCAAATACAAGAAAATCAGATCTGAAAATAAAACTCTTAAAATGAAAATTGATGAACTGTCACATGAAGATATCTTTGTCAAGTTTGAAAAATTGGAACAGGAATGGTTTGAAGCAACTGAAGAAAGAGAAAGCTTGCTGCAAACTATTTCAGATATTGAAAGAACCAAAGAATAGATTTCATGCAAAATGGCTGAAGTTGAAAAAGTGTGTGAAAATCTAAAAAAGAAAGAAGAAAATCTGAAATCCACAAATTCAGAACTCGAAAGAAGAAATGGGATTCTGGGTGAAGAAGTTGTTGAACTTCAGTCCACCTTGACTAGGTTTGTTAAAGGGAAACAAAACCTGGATAACTTATTGGGGGTTAAAGTCAACTTCCAAAAGGAAGGCTTGGGGTACACACCTCAAAATAAAAAATCTTTTGAGCATAAGATCACCACATCCTTTGTTCATGAAAAGGACTATAATCATGCTTCATGTTCTAATTCTAAACCCCAACATGTTAAGCCTAAACCACACAGATATCAAAGAACCTTCTCACATGCTAATTACTTTCATTGTGGTAGATTTGGTCATGTGATTTCCAATTGTTGGTTTAGACAAAGCACACCTAAATATCATGTTCCATGGATAAAGAGAACACCCGCAAGAAGTTGGACAAACTCCTATGGACCCAAACTTGTTTGGGTACCAAAAATAATTACATGAGAATTTTTCTTCTTGCAGATATGTCTTGAAGCCAGGGGGAGCAAATGGTACTTGGATAGCGACTGCTCAAGGCATATGACAGGGGACAAGAAAGTGTTTTCTACACCGCAAGACAAGGATGGAGGTCCAGTTATCTTTGGAGGTCAAGACAAAGGTAAAATCATTGGGATTGGTAACATTGATAAGAACTCTAAAATTCTTATTGAAGATGTGCTTTTGATGAAAGGTCTGAATCATAATCTGCTAAGCATAAGCCAATTGTGCGATAAGAGTTTTAAAGTTGTTTTTGATGAAACTCACTGCATTGTCTTGAACAAAAACACAAATGAGATCAAATTTCTTGGAAAAAGGAGTAACAATGTCTATAGTGTTGATATTAATAATGTTTCGTGCGATGATCTCTGCTTGGTTGTGAACAATCATGAAAATGCGTGGTTATGGCACCGAAGATTAGGTCATGCTAGTTTTGGAGTAATCTCTAAGCTGTCTAGACATGACTTGGTGAATGGACTGCCAAAATTAAAATTTGAAAGTGATAGAATCTGTGAAGCTTGCACAAAAGGCAAGCAAACACGAATTTCCTTCAAAAACAAAAACATTGTCTCATCTGCTAGGCCTTTGGAACTGTTACATCTTGATCTTTTTGGCCCTACTAGAACATCTAGCCTAGGTGAAAAATCCTATGACTTTGTGATTGTTGATGACTTTTCTAGATTCACATGGGTGTTATTTTTAGCTAATAAAAGTGATGCCCTGATGGAGTTTCAAGTGTTTTACCGAAAAATCCAAAATGAAAAAGGTTACCTCATCACCACCATCCAGAGTGATCATGGTGGTGAATTTGAAAATCATGAATTCAGCATTTTCTATGAAGAGCAAGGGTACACACTTATAATTTTTCATCACCAAGGACGCCCCAGCAAAATGGAGTAGTGGAAAGGAAGAACATAACATTAATAGACATGGCCCGGACCATGCTAAGTGAGCATTCCATACCTAAGTATTTCTGGGCTGAGGCGGTGAGTACAGCATGCTACATCATCAACAGGGCAATGGTAAGGCCCATTCTGATGAAAACTCCATATGAGCTCTACAAGGGTAAGAAACCAAACATCTCTTATCTTAAACCCTTTGGATGCCCTTGCTATATTTTGGACAATGGTAAGTCCAACCTGGGTAAGTTTGATGAAAAGAGTGACAAAGGAATCTTCCTAGGTTATGCACTCAATTCTAGAGCTTACCGTTTATTTAATAAAAGGACTTTGGTTGTTGAAGAAAGTCCTCATGTCATCTTTGACGAATCCGAATCAAAACTGACAAACCAATTTTTTTCTACCTTGGATGCAGATGAAGCTTCTAAGAACTCATCGAATGTCAAAACTAAGGATGAACCATTGAAGGCAACATCAAGCAAAAATGAGGAGGATGAGGATCCTACAATTGAGACACTGCAAGAACCACAAGTGCAGCATCCTGATTTGCCCAGCTCTTCCACAACTCTAAAGGATCATCCAGCTGTGAACATCATAGGTAATTTGGAGGATGGGATAAGAACAAGGTCCTCTCTAAGGCAGGTAGAAGAGGAGGATTTGTTGGCTCTACTTTCACAAGAAGAACCCAAGGACATTCATGAAGCTCTTCAAAATGAATCCTGGATTCAAGCTATGCATGAAGAGCTGCACCCGTTTGAAAGAAATGAAGTGTGGACTCTCGTGCCGCGTCCTAAGAACCATCTCACTATTGGAACCCGTTGGGTTTTCAGAAATAAGCTAAATGATGCGGGATTGGTTGTTAGGAATAAGGCTCGGCTTATTGCCAAGGGGTATAGCCAGGAGATGGGTATTGACTTTGATGAGTCTTTTGCACCGGTTGCTAGACTTGAAGCAGTCCGGATCTTATTATCCTATGCTTGCTCCTTGAACTTTAAATTATTTCAAATGGATGTTAAATCTACATTTCTTAACGGTTATATCAAGGAGGATATTTTTGTAGAGCAGCCTCCAGGTTTTGAAGATTCCAAACATTCACAACATGTATACAAGCTCTAAAAGGCCATGTACGGACTAAAGCAAGCACCAAGGGCGTGGTATGAATGGCTTACCTCATTTCTGGTTGAAAATGGCTTTAAGAGAGGTAAGGTTGATCAAACACTGTTCAAAAAGAAATCAGGTAAAGACATTTTAGTAGTTCAAGTGTATGTGGATGACATCATTTTTGGAGCTACTAATAATGCCTTATGCGATGAATTTGTAGAAATTATGCAAGGAGAATTCGAGATGAGTTTAATGGGGGAGCTAAACTTCTTTCTTGGATTACAGGTGAAGCAAACTTCTGAGGGCATTTTCATAAGTCAAGCAAAGTACACAATGGAATTGTTAAAGAAATACGGGTTGGCGGAAGCAAAACCTATATCAACTCCCATGGCTACCACCACAAAGCTGAACAAAGATGAAAATAGTAAAACAGTAGATCCTACACTGTTTCGAGGTATGATCGGATCACCACTGTACCTTACAGCATGTCACCCTGACATTCAATTCAGTGTATGTCTTTGTGCCCGTTTTCAGTCATGCCCCAAGGAATCTCATTTATTAGCTGTGAAACGCATCTTTAGATATCTCATTGGCTCAATAGACTTTGGCTTGTGGTTTCCTATCAGTGGTTCTTTTGATTTAATTACTTATACCGATGCGGATTATGCTGGGTGCATTGTAGATCGTAAAAGTACAAGTGGGTACTATCAGTTTCTTGGTGGTTGTCTAGTCTCATGGGCCTCCAAGAAACAACATTCAGTAGCTCTCTCAACGGCCGAGGCTGAATATGTAGCCGCCGGAAGTTGTGGAGCCCAAGTACTTTGGATCAAAAATCAACTGCTTGATTTAGATGTTGAAATGAAAACTGTTCCAATACTGTGTGATAATACTAGTGCAATTAATTTGTCAAAAAATCCTGTTCAGCACTCAAGGACCAAGCATATAGATATTCATCATCACTTTCTGAGAGATCATGTAGGAAAAGGGGTCTTTGAATTGAACTTCATTGACACACACAATCAGCTAGCTGACATTTTCACCAAACCCCTAAACCATGATCAATTTAATAAGATAAGAAGAGAACTTGGGATGTGTAAGGATGAGAGCATACATGCATAGGTTTGCATCTAAGGTATAGGGTTGCATTTGTAGAAATTCATGTGCATCACGGGTAAAAAAACATGCATATTGATTTTATTTTCCTTCAATACCTTGTGTGTCTTCATTCACCTTGTTGGGTCCCGTAGTGCAGGAACACGGATCTAGAGGGGGGGGTGAATAGATCCTTCTGCTAACAACTATGTCCAATTAAAAACACAATCTACCACACAGCGGAATTTACAAGATTGATAGGATTGAGGAAATTAATCTAAACAAGTTTAATCTTAATTCACTCAATCTCACCGAGCTCACACGATTACATAAACAGATAGTAGAGAACACACAATCACAAGAATCAAACCACAAGACACGGGGATTTTTAAGGTGGTTCGGGACCACGACGAGCTCCCTACGTCCACCCCTCACCAAACCGGTGAGGCTTTACTACACGCTACAAAATGTAGCACCACGGGGACGAACCCCAACACACACACACACTGCTTTCACAGCAACACACACACACACACACGAGGCCTTGCCTCAAACTGCTGCCACAGCAGCACACACACACACACACACACCCACAACGTTGGGGAACACACCCCAAACAGAATACTTCACATGGAGACACAACTCCGTCCACACACACATAGGACAAGGCCTACACAACCATACGGGAGAAAACTCCCAACAACACACGCGGATATACTCCGCACATATCAACACACAAGAGAACACACACACACACTCGGAGACCCCTTTCTCCGAACACCCACACAAGATATTCTGTCAAATATATATGAATCAACAACACATATATGCTATGACCCCCAAACAAATTATAGAGATGAAAACTGGAAAGTTGCATCAAGAGTAAGAATCCCCCTTCTTCAACAAAATCTGATTCTTCTAGGCTCTTTGACGGATGATCATGGTCTTGACATCATCTTCTTCCACTCCTCGAACTGATCCTATTTTCCTTCAAATCCTAGCTCCAATCAAACCTTCATACATCATAAAAATGATTAGCCTCATAAACCTCTCTTCTCTTCAACCTTGTGACCGCACTCCTCCTTCTTCTTCTGCAAGAGAAAAGAATGCATTAGCTCTTATTGTTGCTTAGTATGAAAAACACAACATTAATAAGAGGGCAACAACTAGATGAACAAAAGTGCATTTATATATATGTTGCATCTCTTAGATAATGCATTCACAACCTTGAACAATCTCAAACAAAAAGATACAGAAGTGAAAGATCAAGATAACTCCCTCATGAAATGCTTCTGTAGGATGAAGAACGTTCTTGAAGCAATTGTGAAGAAATGCAACACAAACAGAGGTTGGATCTTGATTTCGGATGCCCCTTTCAGTTGTATATGATCTTGGGCCTTGATTCAGCTTCTTCCTTTCGATTTCAGCTTCAGAGCAAGGTGGAAGAGGACTTGGAAGCTTCAACTCCGAACCTGCACACCAAAGAATAGCTTTCAGCCCTCTCCTTAGGGTTTTCACTCCAATAGGATATTTTATAAGCTTAGAACGGTCAAGGGACAGCTTGGAGACCAGATCCAAGAATTAGGGAGTGATATAGGGCATTAGGATGTGATTGGTAGGACTTTTGGAGAAAGAAAACGGCGGTCAAAATGTGCGGCTCGAGGTCCGACCGGAATGGGTCGACCCTTGGGGTCGACCCTCGGGCAAACAGAAGCCAAACAGAACTGATTTTGTGTTCTGTTTTATAGGGGTCGACCCCTGGGGTCGACCCTCGGGTTTCCATAACCCAAACAGAACCAATTTTATGGTTCTGGGTTATAGGGGTCGACCCTTGGGGTCGACCCTTTCAGGCAGATTACACAAAAAATAGCTCTGCGCGCTTCGGCGACAGGAATTAATTCTCTAGCTCCGAACTCCGATCGAAGCAAGACTGGAGGCGTTGGAAAGAGGACTCCCAGAGCTACAACATATAATTTTTAGAGGGGAGATCCAATGGTTGGATTGAAAATGGTGAAGACTGTAAGACAGTTTGAGTTTGAAAAATAACTAAACCTCCATCAAACCAAAGGGAAACAATTGATTAAATGTTACCATAATCCCATGAAGATCAACAATGATTTTGCATCCTAAAAAATATGATAAACCAAGAGGTTAGATCAAGATCAAAATATATGGGTCATGCATTAACATATGAAGCTAGTTTTGAGACCGAGACCCAAAAGTCATGAAATGTGATTGCGAAATCAATAGCATGAGGCATATGAGCATTCCCATGATAGATCAGTATCAAGGCATTAGAGAACTCAATTTTCCAGTTCAAGATTAGAAGAGTCTCACCATGGATTCCAATATAACTTCTTACCTTGAAGCAATATTACCCTGCACTATATGGCAATGAACTCATAAGCAAGTTGATATTAAACCGAATCTCAAGATCCCAATTTCAACCCAATTCTCTACAAGCCATTTCACCAACCATTTAAGCCATATGATCCGAAAGACAAGGAACCATCATTCAAACTCATCAAACCACATATCATTCCCTCCATTCATTTAGCATTACCAAAGTACACATTCATGATATGAGGCTCAATATGACATGATGTACATGAGGCTCAGTAGGACATGATGCTCGAGTGTACTTTTCACAAAGGCCTTTCACATTGAAGATAGAGCAACCGCACCAAGTGTAGATGGAATGTATATGTAATGTGCTAACCTCAAAGCACGTATGAACCTCAAAGAGTCACAGATGCATTCACATGATGATATCCCAAAAGAAACAGTTTGTAATCAAACAGTTTGTAATCATTTCCACAATCATTACATACTTCATACACATGAAGACATGAGTAACCATTCACGCACAAGGCCAAGCAACAGAGTCATTTTGTAATTATCAAAATCATATACACAACACACCTGAATGCTTGCATGTACCTATTTATATTTAGCCCTCCTTGAAAACTAATTCTACGGACAAATATTCTTTGATTAAACACATCTGTGAACTCAGTGATGCTGGAACTAACGGTTCTACCTAGGGGAAATCAGAACTTCTTCTCGTCTCCACATCTTCGCCTCTACATACTTCCCATGTCTTGATGTTGGCCCCTATCAAGCAGTCGGTTACTTATCCCCCATATACAAAAAAAAGGGAAAATAAAAAAAGGAAAAACAAAAAAGAGAAACAAAAAAAAGGGAAAAGATCTTTTCAAAAAATGGGGATTTTGGTCCTGGCGGTCGACCGCCAGGCCCTCATCGGTCGACCGCCGACGGCGGATCGGCCCGACTTAAGGGTCAACCTACCCCTCTTATATGGGTACTTCCTCCCTCTTTCTTTCTATCTTTCACTCCCATTCACTCTCTACCATCTTGCCCTAACCCTAGCACTCACTATCTCCACCAACCAAGCCCCCACAACCCTCTCTTCCTCCACCCGCACACGATTCGGTCGTCCCGTCATCATTTCGGGACATCCTCCATACAGTCGTTCGTGCATCTGTGGAGATCCCTCTCTGCTTCCATACTGTGGAAAGGTCGTTCCAAGCCCTAGCAGTGCCCCTGTGCTCCATTCACATTCCCGGGGTTGAGATCGATTGTTCAAGGGTTTCCCGGTGGGTCTTTCAAGGTCGGGATGCCGCTCAGATGGAGTTCTTGGCGTTCTGCCCAAGGGCAAGCTAGCTGTCACCGGCCAGAGGCCCCGGCTGCTCCACCTCAGCAAGCTCCTCCTCTGCCTCGAGCACCTTTACCTCCACGTCCTATTATCGACCCTCGCTTGGTCGACTTCAATGAGGTGAATGAGCTCCTCCCGATTTGTGCGCTCTTTTTGAGGTTCAGGAAGGTTGGATGGATTTTGTTACCCGGTACAATAGATATTATCGTCGGTTGGTGCAGCAGTTCTACGGGTATTTAGTTGTGAGGAATGAACAGTTATATACCACGGTTGAGGGTGTGGAGCTTCATATCACTCCGGAGTTATTTCAGCAGGCCCTAGGAGTATCCGCCATGGGTGCAGATAGGGCATATGGTTTTGGTGAAGTTCCAGCAACATTTACTGTTATGACCAACTGTGAGTATGTGCACGGTGTAAGCAATTTGATCAAGTTGAATGCCAATCATTTTCCTCCACTGCAACGGGCCTTGCACCACATATTTACATCATTGATTTATCCCAAAGTGGGCGGTCGGGATGAGGTTACAGAAGTTCAGAGATTCATGTTCTATCATGTCATGAATGAAATTTAAATCAATATGGGTCGGCTCATGATAGATCTGATTAGCACCTGTCGTACCTACCTTCGGCGCTCTCTTCTATATGCTTCGCAGTTGACCAGTGTCTTCATTTATGCCAGGATTAATGTGGTAAATGAGCAGTTCATATATGTTAGGCAGGATGATGTATACAACAAGCATAAAATTTTCACAGATTTTGGCTACTACTTTGGTCCCGACGGGGAGCTTGTGCGGGACATTCCAGTTTATGGGGAAGATGAAATCAGTGAGGAAGAAGAAGGACCAGCACAGTAGCAAGGCGAAGGGGATATCCCCCCTCCAGTTCCAGCTGAGGAGTAGCCTTCCCCACCATCTCCTTGTCACCTGGATTTTGAGATGCCTCCTCCACCTCAGTTTCACCATGGGGAATCTTCCACACAGGGGGCCGGACAGCGCCCTTCGGTGAACTACGGGGCTCTTGACGAGTGGCTTACTGGCTTGGAGACTCATGTGGATACCCTTGGAGATCGTCTCTCTACCCTTGGGGACACTATAGGCACTACATTTGACACCATATCCGGGCGCATGGATACCTTCTCTACTGCCTTGGACACTCTCTCTACTCAGATGGCCACTCTCACCACCCACATGACTTCTTCCGAGAGGATTTAGCTGAGTCTGGCCAATCCTTTAGCTTCCTGCACCTCTCCCTTCTTGGCATGCGGCGCCAGGATGCGGCTTGTGATGAATCCATTGGTCATATTCTTGATCTTCTTCATACTCATGACCACCATCTTGGTGACATTTGTCGGCACCTTGGCCTTCCACCTACACCTCCAGCAGATCAGACACCTCCTGAAGATGCTCCATGAGGATTTGTTTTGCTTTCACCTCTAGCATGTTCCCTTTTGGTCCAGTGTTGCTTGAGTCCCTCCTTCATCTATCCTATCCCTTTTTGCTGTTGACAAAGGAGGAGAAGTAGTAGGGCATGTTATCTACTTATGTATGTTGTTGTGTGGTTGTGTTGCTTGCTTGCATGTCACATGTGAGGGCTGTCAGTAGTGTTAGTCTTTTGCTTAGTCTTTGGTATTAGAGTCGTGCATTCACTCTCGCACTAATGTACCTTGTAATGAAATGATGAATTGAAAGTACTGGTGTTTGAATTCAGATGGTTGGCATTTGTGTCTCATTTCATATTCTTGTTGGCAAACAAGTGGTTGGGTGGTATGTGCTACTTTGTGTTGAACGGATTAGCATGTTGACTTTTCTAGCACTACGTCCAAATTGAATCTCCTTAAAACATGAACTTTGGTTTGAATGCCCTAGTGTTTGTCATCATCAAAAAGGGGGAGATTGTTGTATATATCTCGGCGTTTTTTGATGATAACAAAACCAAGGACATATGGTTGCTCACATGCTTGGAACTAATTACCTAAGTGATTTTCATAAGCTTTCAAGGTCGGATCTGTCACCCCCCGAGAGCGGAAGATACCCGGAGATGCGTGACGAATTTATATCAATCGTGTCAATCAGAGTCGAAGTGTATTCGACACAAAGACAGAGATGCGCAAAAGTAAAGATAACCCAATCCATTTATTTCTTCATAATAAATAGTCTATTACAAACCCAATACTCTATTCAAAAAGAAAAGTACACATTGGACTCAAGAAATATATAAAAGACTAGATGACACTTGGAAAAACTCTAGCTCTTTCACTCTTGATTCTCCCCATCCGATTGACTTTCCTCATCGTCGGACTTACCTGAAAAGTAAGGGAAATACGGAGTGAGCGAACGCTCAGTAGGAAATTATATCTCAGGAACTAGCAAGGGGTTTAAGTAGTTACATCTTTCATGAATGCACTATAGCTATGCATGCTCGCATAAAACGACAAGATAGAAAGAGAATATAACAATAAGGTAACAAGGAGAACTAGTCATGAACTTTCAAGAACTTATATCGAATGATATCAAGATATTCAAGCAAGTACTTTATCATGTCAAGATGAAATTTGGCTATCACGTTCAAGTACGCAAGTAATTACCCTTTTTCGTTCCACGCAAGTCATGTAATATCAAGTTAAGTACAAGATTTGTGGAATGTTCAATCAAGCTAGTCATGCACTTCGATATAATGCCAATACCATGATCAATCAACTCCCATGGGCACAAGTACTTTCGGGTGCTCCTCCCAGGACCAGATCGGGCCCTATATGCGCAGGTATTAATCATGTATTTTAACATCCACTTTTGTATATAGCCAATGTTGTGACCCCTCTATGTTGATGTTGTTGACACTTGCCTTAATTCATTGGCAACACCATTGTTTTGATTGATTGGCAACTGATTTTGATTTGATGAAATTGCTCTATCAGATTGACCATGTGTTCTTTGCACTTAATACACTGCTGTCTGCAATTCTTACTGTCACAAGTCTATACAATTGCATTGGTTGAGTGTGCACAGCGTCAACGCATCATGTTACAGCGTCAATGCATAAGTCCACACACTGCATATCAATTGCATTGGTTAAGTGTGCACAGCGTCAACGCATCATGTTACAGCGTCAACGCACTTCATTGGATGTGTGTACAGGGTCAACTCGCTAAGGGTGTACAGCGTCAACGCAACGTTGGCTTTGAACCTCAAAGTCTGTACATCCAAATTGCCCTTGATCTGGTAAAATGTATACACTCATTCACTTAGCTTTCACATTCAAGTCTATACATTCTTCACTTACCTTTCACTCAAGGCAAAGTCTATACACTGGGGTCCTTTCCCTACGTCTCTTAGGCGAACTCTGAACATTCGATTCTAAAGCTTGAAGTCTATACACTCCAGACTATTCCTACGTTCAAGGCTTCAGCTACACATTAGGTCTGTACATTGGCTTCGCTTCACTAAGTCTGTACATTGACTCGCCAACTTCTTCAAAGTCTGTACATCGCTTCACGTCAGTACAGAGTCATCCGTCTTTGTTAGCATCTCAGGCATTGGGCTAAGTCTGTACATTTCATGAAGTCTGTACATCAGACTGTTTAAGCAAGTCTGTACACTGTCTGTCTTCCTTAACGTCTTGTTAATTGAAGTCTGCACACTGGTCGGTGGCAAGCCTGTACACTGGCCTCAGCGCTTTCAAGTCTACACATTGGCCTCCTTTGTTGAAGTCAACAAATGGGCAAGTCTGTACAGGGTCGACGCTGGGAGCTTAAAGCGTCCACGCATCAGAAGACGAAGCCTTCACGATAACTGAAATGCTCCACTGCGTCAATGCCACAATTGAGCAGCGTCGACGCAGCAGCTGAAGAGACGAAGCAAATGGTTACTGGAATGCCTCACTGCGTCAACGCCATTGATTGACAGCGTCGACGCAGCAAGTCAGATCGCATATCATGAAGCGTGAACTGACAACTCTATACATCGGACTGATGAAGCTAATAAAGGGCACGTGATCCAAGGTACCTGGCTCGTGATCCTAGAAGGACAATGTACCCAGATGAGGACACGTGCACTGTCACTCCAATGGATGCTGCCACGTGGTCCAAACGCTTTAGGCGGGAAACGTGGAGGGCACACGCCTGCTGCTGTTGCTGCTATATAAACAAGTCTTCTTTCACAAGAGAAGACATCGAAGTGAAAAGAAAAGAAAGTCTATACACTCAGAAGAAGTGAGCCTTCGATCCACGGAGAGAAAAGAGAGAAGAAGAAGATACAGAGAAGAAGAAGAAGAAATAGAGAAGAAGGAGAAAAAGAGAGAGAACCAGAAATCATAAGAAGAAGAGAGTGAGAGAGATTGTCTGAAGATCAGTCTTCACTGGACTGTGGATCAAATCCAGGCCAGTCAGCTCTTTGAGAGCCAAATTGTGCTTTACGTTTACAGCTTTCTGATTGCTGTTCATCTTGTCTTTTGTTTCCATTTTATACCGTTTTCTTCAAGCTGTGTATCAGCGGATGCAGTGGAGGTTTCCACTGGACAGGTAAAGCTGTAATCCTCAGCTGGCGAGACTTGGTCTCGGACGGGTTAAGCTGTATTTCCCCAGCGGTTGCAGAGGATCAGATCCTCTGGTCGGCAAGCTGTAGTGCCCAGCGAAGCTGTGTATCAGCGGGTTGTTTGGCCAAGCTGTAAAGCCCAGCGGACGCAAGCTGTGCTGCGCAGCAGGAAGCCATACTCAGTTGAGTGTGGGGTGGACGTAGGTCGTTGACCGAACCACCTAAAATTATGGGTGCAGTGTGTTTGTGCTTGTGTGTGATCTATGTGTGATGGAGATTCTTGGTTAGCTCATTTGATTTCATCGCTTATGCTCATGTCCAGCATTCCTCTTTTAGCTTAACTGATATTTGCCTAAATTCCACTTTAGTACTTACAGTAGTTTTAAATTAGGCAAGTTGATCTATTCACCCCCCTCTAGATCCACACTTAGTGGAGATAGACTGCGTCCATCTAACACAACACTTGGTATTAGAGCCTAACTCTTCTGTAGGGACTCATCGCCCGAAGAGAATAGGCAGAGATGGATGCTCGAGGGATGACTGTCAAAGGTCACTCAACAACGAAGCCCCCATTCTTTGATGGATCAAACTACGCACACTGGAAGAACCGTATGCAAGTGTTCCTCAGGGCTAAGGATTACGAGATTTGGAAGATTGTCAGCAAGGGACCTTATGAGCTGTCCTCGAATGAAGATGTATGGACCAAGGAGGAGATCAGAAGGTCCACGCTGAATTGGAGTGCTATTAATGCTATCCAGTGCGCTCTGCATCCTATAGAATTCTCCCGGGTGTCTGCTTGCAAATCAGCTAAGGAGATGTGGGATGCGCTGGAAGTAATTCATGAAGGTACATCTCATGTAAGAGAGCAGAAGGCCAATCTTCTTGTATCTGAGTATGAAGCCTTCAAGATGAAGCAGAACGAGTCCATCAGTGAAATGTACGCTCGGCTGACTGTCATAACCAATGGCCTCAGAGGTTTTGGGAAATCTCAGGCAGAGTATGATGTAGTGAGGAAAATTCTGCCCTCCCTGACCCCCAATTGGCACACCAAAGCAACTGTGATGGAGGAGTCAAGGGACCTGCGTAATACTAAATCTGATGAGCTGATTGGATCACTAATGGCATATGAGATAAACATGCCAAGGACAGATGAAGCCGAGAGGAAGAAGAAGCCGATAGCGCTGAAGGCTAGTTCCAGCAAATCAACAAAATCCAGCTCCAGAAGCTCTTCATCATCAGAGGAGAGCCTAAATGAAGAAGAAAATGTGACTCGGTCTGAGATAGCCATGATGACTAGAGAGTTCAGGCGATTTCTCAGAAAGGGGGCAGGGCGGTTCGGCCAGAAGAAATACAGTGGTGGCCGGAAGGATAAAAGGTATAAATCTAAACCTGCAAAGAAAAATGAAGTTAATGTCTGTTATCAGTGCAGGAAACCAGGGCATCTGAAAATTGACTGTCCAGACAATCAGAAACATAAGGACAGGTCAAAGAAGAAAACCAAGAAGGGAAAAGCTATGATCACCACATGGAGTGATGAAGATGAAGGCTCTTTCAGCAGTAGCTCAGATAGTGAAGCCGAATCTGATCAGCCCATTTGCCTTATGGCAACAAGCTCCGAAGATAGAGAGGAGGACACAGATGAGGTAATCACTAGATTTGAAAACTTCACAATTGCTGATTGGGTAGATGCTTATCATGACATAGCTGATAGAGCTGATGATATTAGAAAAGAGAATAGGCATCTTAGAAGAAAAATCAACTCCATGCAAAATGATAAAACATTATCTGATAAAATTGCATGTTTGGAATCTGAGATTGATGAATTGAAGCTCAAATGCTCTGAAGAAGATGAAATCAAAAATGAGTTAAAAGCTTCTAAGGAAAAGAATCTAAGGCTTGAAAATGAAATTGATGAATGGAAGCTGAAGATTCAGAAATGTGAAAGTGAAGTCAAAATTATCTCCGAAAAATATGAAGCTGTCCTCAATGTCAACAACGAACTGAAAAAGTCCATTGATGAACTTCATAAAGATAATGAGGATAAAATGAAAATCATTGAGAAAATGACCCAAGGAACAGAAAACTTAAATGCTTTGTTAGGGTCAAAGGTTAATTTCAGAAAAGAGGGCCTAGGATTTAATTCTAGTGTAACAAAAACTTTCAGAATGAAAACAATTTCATTTGTTGCTCAAAAGGAAAAGGGACCTCTAATTAGCATGAAATCAACAAATTTAATGAACAAAACTGCTAATCTGAAAAAGACCAGTGCTGAGGAGAAGGGTAAACAAAAACTCAGCGAGCCTAGTAGAGCTAGCACATCTAAGCAGAATCCTAGGGCTCAGACTCAGGTTAGGGGTCAACCTACACAGTCCAGTAAACCCCAGGTCAAGGTAACCAAGTCCCCACCAATACCTCCACCTCTGAAGAAGGCCCAATATAAACCTGTTTATAGGTCAACAGGGTCCAAAGTACAGGGGAGACAAAGTGCAGCTAGGAGACAACCCAATTATTTTTATCAACCCAGAGCTCAGACCCACTACAATGTACAGCCAACCTACTTAAATAGGTCAGATTGGTCTAAAACTCAGGGTAGGTTTACAGGTCTTGCACACTAGGGTGTTCAATACCAAAGACCTTACAGTGGAAATTGGGTAAATGGGTATGGTTACTGGACATCTAGAAACCAATATTTTAATAGCCAGCCCAGGACCTACTATGGCCAAAATATTGTGAACACACCCTGGCCAAGGCACTGGTACAGAAATAACAATTCTGTCAATAATCATGCTACTGCCAATAAGAAAAAGAATAATAAAAAGAAAAGGAACAACAACAGAAGAAAATCTGTAGGATCCACTGAACAAAATTCATTTAAACAAATGTGGATTCCAAAACACTTGCTTTCCTGCTTTGCTTCTAGTTCATTTACATTGGAGCCCAATCAGTCTTGGGTTCCAAACTTCTCTACCTAATTGTGTATGCAGGTATGCCTGGCAGCCAAGAATAACTTGTGGTACATGGATAGCGGCTGCTCCAGGCATATGACAGGAGATAAGGCCAAATTTTACATATTGACTGAGAAAGTAGAAGGCCTTGTCACCTTTGGAAGCAACACAAAGGGTAGGATTATCGGATCAGGTAAAGTAGGTAAGTGTTCTACCTGTTGCATTGATGATGTTATGCTGGTTGAAGGGTTAGCCTATAATCTACTTAGCATCAGCCAGTTATGTGATAAAGGTTACAATGTTTAATTTAATTCTCAATGCTGCAAGGTTTTTGAACCTGATTCTGATATTGTAAAATTTTTTGGAAAAAGAATAAATAATACCTACATGATAAATTTAGATGAAATTCAACACACTAACCTTTGCCTTACTGCCAGTAGAGAAGACATAGCATTTTTATGGCATCGTAGGTTAGGTCATGCTAGCTACACTGTTTTGCACAAATTAAATAAGCATGGCATGGTTAGAGGACTTCCTGAAGTCTCATTCAAGAAAGAAAATAAAATCTGTGATGCATACACTCAATCAAAGATAACTAGAAAGTCATTTAAGTCTAGAACTGAAAATCTATCTTCCAAACCCTATGAGCTGATACATATGGACCTTGTTGGGCCAACTAGATCTGTCAGCCTATCAGGAAGGAGGTATGGGTTTGTCTTGGTAGATGACTTCTCTAGGTATACTTGGGTTTACTTCTTATCTAATAAGAGTGATGCTTTCTCTGAATTTCAGGAGTTCTATGTTAAAACAAATCAGAAAATTGAAAACATTTTGTCTGATCATGGAGGTGAGTTTGAAAACTCACAATTTGATGAATTCTGCAGGTCAAATGGAATCAACCACAGGTATTCCTCACCAAGGACACCTGAGCAGAATGGAGTTGTGGAGAGAAGAAACAGAACCCTAGTGGAAATGGGTCGTACACTCCTTGTCGAAGGTGGTCTACCAAGGAAATTTTGGGCTGAAGCAGTGAACACTGCCTGTTATGTAATTAACAGAGCCATGGTAAGACCTTCTACCCAGCAAACACCATATGAGATATTAAGAGGTAAGAAACCTTCTATTGCTCACTTCAAGGTTTTTGATTGTAAATGTTTCATTCACATAAATGATAAAAAGGACCTTGATAAATTTGAACCTAAAGGAGAACCAGGAATTTTTCTTGGCTATTCTGAAAACACCCGAGCATACAGAGTGTACAATCTGAACTCTAAAACTGTTGAAGAATCTCCACACATAGTTTTTGATGAATCCTTGGCAAATTCTAATGTTGGTCAATGCAGGGATGAAAATGATGGTGAAATCCTGAAGGAAGGAGATCCTGCAGACAAATCCGAGGATGAAGAAGAACATAAAGAGCTTAATGAAGAGGAGCCTGCAGTTCAGGGGGAGGTAAATCAAGTTCATGATAGTCCAATTGCAAATATTAGATATCTCAAGGATCATCCTGTAGATAATGTTATTGGAAATCTGCATGACCCTCCTAGGACTCGAGGCCACTTAAGAATTCAACATGAACTGAATGCTTATGCTTTTGTATCAAACACAGAACCCAAGTCCATTGACTATGCTCTCCAAGATGTGCATTGGATTAATGCCATGCATGAGGAGCTCAATCAATTTGACAGGAATAAGGTGTGGGTTTTGGTTCGACCTCCTGGTCATGAAACAGTCATAGGGACTAAATGAGTATTTAGGAACAAAACTGATGAAGCAGGGAATGTTACTAAAAATAAAGCCAGACTTGTAGCTCAGGGGTACAATCAAGAATTTGGAATAGACTTTGAAGAGTCTTTTGCCCCTGTAGCTAGGTTAGAAGCTATAAGAATTTTATTGGCTTATGCATGTTCCCTAGGAATAAACCTTCAGCAGATGGATGTGAAATCTGCTTTTCTAAATGGTGAAATTAATGAGGATGTCTATGTGAGACAGCCTCCTGGGTTTGAATGTTTAGATTTCCCTAATCATGTTTACAAGCCCAATAAAGCTCTCTATGGTTTAAAGCAAGCTCCTAGTGCTTGGTATGACAGGTTGAGCAAATTTCTCACCGACAAGAACTTCACAAGAGGTATAGTTGATCAAACATTGTTTACCAAGGTAAGCCATCCAGATATTCTTATCATTCAGATTTATGTGGATGACATTGTGTTTGGGTCAACTAACCCCAAATTGTGTGAGGAATTCTCTCATATAATGACTGATGAATTTGAAATGAGCTCAATGGGTGAGCTCAAACTATTTCTTGGACTGCAGATTACACAAACAGAAGATGGCACCTTCATCTCTCAGTCCAAGTATGTAAAGAACTTACTGTAGAAGTACAAAATGGACAACCTCAAGGAAATAGCTACTCCAATGGGTACCTCAACTAGTTTGGATGAATATTCTAAAGGTAAACCTGTGGATCAAAGGCTATACAGAGGTATGATTGGATCTCTTCTCTATCTTACAGCATCTAGGCCTGATATACAATTTGCTGTGTGTTTATGCTCTAGATTTCAGGCTAGTCCTAAAGAAAATCACTTTAAAGCTGTGAAAAGGATTTTTAGGTATTTACTAGGCACCCAAGAACTAGGTCTCTGGTATCCTGCTAAGTGTGAGTTAGAGCTTCTAGCCTACACTGATGCAGACTATGCTGGGTGTCGAGTAGATAGAAAAAGCACCAGTGGCTACTGTCAATTCCTTGGTGGCTATCTAGTGTCTTGGGCATCAAAGAAGCAACACACTATAGCATTATCCACAGCTGAAGCTGAGTATGTTACAGCATGTAATTGTGCAGCCCAAGTACTTTGGATTAAGCACCAACTGACTGATTATCAGATAAATCTGGGATGCATTCCACTTTTATGTGATAATACTAGTGCTATATGTCTTGCTAAAAATCCTGTTCACCATTCTAGGACTAAGCATATAGAGATAAAACATCATTTTCTTAGAGATGCTGTAAATAAAAATGAGATTGAAATGAATTTCATAGAAACTGAAAAACAAAATGCTGATATTTTTACTAAGCCTCTTGGGAATGAAAATTTTAAGTTTCTTAGAAGAGAACTTGGCTTATGTAAGTTTCAGCATGATGAATGATTGCTAAATTGCTGTGAATAAAATCTCTGATGTGGACTTGTTTTTGATTGCTTGGATAAATCATGTGAATGTGAATGTGGTTGTAGAACTATTCTGCATTGCATATATTCAGGGGGAGCTTATCTTTGCATATCATTCATTCATGACCTATGCATAAGCTCTCTCTCAATTAATTCTTGCCATGTTGCATGCATATAGACAGGGGGGGTATTGCTAGAAATTCAGAGTGGTTTCAACTTTCTTGAAGTCATTCAACCTTTAATCTGATACTTGTCTCTGACATTATGGCAATATGTTGGTAAGTTCTGATTTCTAAGCAGTAGAAAGTGGACTTCTTCATTTATAAGAAATTGAATTGTTCAAAGACTGATGTAATGGTTTAAATCTTATAATGGTTGGAGTTTAAAGAGTACAATCAGTATATAAGTAAGTTGAAAAATTGATAAAACTCTCAACCTCTTTCTTATTTCATGTCTGAAAGTTAATCATATCTAAAATCTGAAAACTCATCTGAAATCATGTTAGAGAGGTTAAGTATGTGTATTGTTCTTAAACAAGTCACTCTGAAACATAAAAAGGACAGCTAAGAAAGATATTGAAAAATATTGAAAATCATTGAAAATACATATTGGCAGAGCAATGACTGGTAAATCACTGAGAAACTGAGTGATCCATCAAAGAAGTGGACAACACTCATGTCATGAAGTGTATCAGCTATCTCTGTATAAAATGGTCAAAATAGCAGGCTGGTTTCACTGAGTACCTGGGGGTAACTGGCGTCTGATAAACGTGTACCCTCACACAAAAAGGTGTAACTTAGTTCTGTTGCATTTGATCATAGGCAGAATGGTCCATCTTGTTGAGTATCTAGGGGTGTTGGCGTCTGATAAACGTATATCCTTACGCAGAAAGACTTATGGTACTTGAATGCTCTAAATGGTCTAATATTGATAATGCTGCTCCTTCAAAAGAAAAGTTCATGAATGTCAATTTGTTTAGTTTCAATACATGACATGGTTGCTCTAAAATTTTTTTATGAGACTATGAAAGTAAGATATTATGAAACTACATCATTCATGCAAATGTGATTCTGGTTTATTGTTTTATCATGCACAGTGAACTTATCTATTGCTTGTAGTGCATGAACTCCAAATTTTATCATCCTTAAACCAGAACTCTTTCTGACAGCAGTTTCTAATTTCATATGACTGAAGACTCTATGCTTTAGAATGCTTATTCACGAACTACCTGTTCAGAATGCCAGTCAATTCTTCTCTTGATTCCTCAATAGTATTTAATTTTTCCCTCCTCTTTGTTGATGGCAAAGGGGGAGAATATAGTCTAGAGGATGTCTAGGGGGAGAATACATATTGGGGATTGTCTAGGGGGAGAATATTGTTCTGTCTAAATTCAATTCTGAATTCATTCCAAGGGAGAGTTTCGGGCAGTGAGTTGCATGCATTCATAGCATCTGCATGTCAATCTGCATAACACATCAAGTCTTTCATCAAACATATATATCTATGACAGGTTGTTGCTACTTTACTTCATATGGGGTTGCCATCATCAAAAAGGGGGAGATTGTAATGACCCCTCTATGTTGATGTTGTTGACACTTGCCTTAATTCATTGGCAACACCATTGTTTTGATTGATTGGCAACTGATTTTGATTTGATGAAATTGCTCTATCAGATTGACCATGTGTTCTTTGCACTTAATACACTGCTGTCTGCAATTCTTACTGTCACAAGTCTATACAATTGCATTGGTTGAGTGTGCACAGCGTCAACGCACCATGTTACAGCGTCAACGCATAAGTCCACACACTGCATATCAATTGCATTGGTTAAGTGTGCACAGCGTCAACGCATCATGTTACAGCGTCAACGCATAAGTCCACACACTGCATATCAATTGCATTGGTTAAGTGTGCACAGCGTCAACGCATCATGTTACAGCGTCAACGCACTTCATTGGATGTGTGTACAGGGTCAACTCGCTAAGGGTGTACAGCGTCAACGCAACGTTGGCTTTGAACCTCAAAGTCTGTACATCCAAATTGCCCTTGATCTGGTAAAATGTATACACTCATTCACTTAGCTTTCACATTCAAGTCTATACATTCTTCACTTACCTTTCACTCAAGGCAAAGTCTATACACTGGGGTCCTTTCCCTACGTCTCTTAGGCGAAGTCTGAACATTCGATTCTGAAGCTTGAAGTCTATACACTCCAGACTATTCCTACGTTCAAGGCTTCAGCTACACATTAGGTCTGTACATTGGCTTCGCTTCACTAAGTCTGTACATTGACTCGCCAACTTCTTCAAAGTCTGTACATCGCTTCACATCGCTCAAAGTCAGTACAGAGTCATCCGTCTTTGTTAGCATCTCAGGCATTGGGCTAAGTCTGTACATTTCATGAAGTCTGTACATCAGACTGTTTAAGCAAGTCTGTACACTGTCCGTCTTCCTTAACGTCTTGTTAATTGAAGTCTGCACACTGGTCGGTGGCAAGCCTGTACACTGGCCTCAGCGTTTTCAAGTCTACACATTGGCCTCCTTTGTTGAAGTCAACAAATGGGCAAGTCTGTACAGGGTCGACGCTGGGAGCTTAAAGCGTCCACGCATCAGAAGACGAAGCCTTCACGATAACTGAAATGCTCCACTGCGTCAACGCCACAATTGAGCAGCGTCGACGCAGCAGCTGAAGAGACGAAGCAAATGGTTACTGGAATGCCTCACTGCGTCAACGCCATTGATTGACAGCGTCGACGCAGCAAGTCAGATCGCATATCATGAAGCGTGAACTGACAACTCTATACATCGGACTGATGAAGCTAATAAAGGGCACGTGATCTAAGGTACCTGGCTCGTGATCCTAGATGGACAATGTACCCAGATGAGGACACGTGCACTGTCACTCCAATGGATGCTGCCACGTGGTCCAAACGCTTTAGGCGGGAAACGTGGAGGGCACACGCCTGCTGCTGTTGCTGCTATATAAACAAGTCTTCTTTCACAAGAGAAGACATCGAAGTGAAAAGAAAAGAAAGTCTATACACTCAGAAGAAGTGAGCCTTCGATCCACGGAGAGAAAAGAGAGAAGAAGAAGATACAGAGAAGAAGAAGAAGAAGTAGAGAAGAAGGAGAAAAAGAGAGAGAACCAGAAATCGTAAGAAGAAGAGAGTGAGAGAGATTGTCTGAAGATCAGTCTTCACTGGACCGTGGATCAAATCCAGGCAGTCAGCTCTTTGAGAGCCAAATTGTGCTTTACGTTTACAGCTTTCTGATTGCTGTTCATCTTGTCTTTTGTTTCCATTTTATACCGTTTTCTTCAAGCTGTGTATCAGCGGATGCAGTGGAGGTTTCCACTGGACAGGTAAAGCTGTAATCCTCAGCTGGCGAGACTTGGTCTCGGACGGGTTAAGCTGTATTTCCCCAGCGGTTGCAGAGGATCAGATCCTCTGGTCGGCAAGCTGTAGTGCCCAGCGAAGCTGTGTATCAGCGGGTTGTTTGGCCAAGCTGTAAAGCCCAGCGGACGCAAGCTGTGCTGCGCAGCAGGAAGCCATACTCAGTTGAGTGTGGGGTGGACGTAGGTCGTTGACCGAACCACCTAAAATTGTGGGTGCAGTGTGTTTGTGCTTGTGTGTGATCTATGTGTGATGGAGATTCTTGGTTAGCTCATTTGATTTCATCGCTTATGCTCATGTCTAGCATTCCTCTTTTAGCTTAACTGATATTTGCCTAAATTCCGCTTTAGTACTTACAGTAGTTTTAAATTAGGCAAGTTGATCTATTCACCCCCCTCTAGATCCACACTTAGTGGAGATAGACTGCGTCCATCTAACACAACCGCCAATATGGAATTTCAAGGATAAAGCTTGTAGACATGTAGGATAGACTTTGAAAGAATAGAGTCCAAAAATATGATACTTGACATAGATAGGCGATAATAACGGTACAATCACGATTATCGATAAAACTAGGTGGAATTGGTTCCCTTAACTCGGGTACCATGATAAGTAAGTAGAGACACTCTTTTATATAGAATTGAGGTCCATATGAATAGCACCTCAATGGCAAGACGTTCTCATTCTTAATATAGAATTGAGGTTCACAAGAACATCAAGGTTAATATAGAATTGGGGTTCACAAGAACATCATAACAACGTTGATATAGAATTGGGGTTCACAAGAACATCATAACAACGACATATTCTTCTTCGTTCCTTAAGATAATTCTCATATCATACCCATGGCATGACATGAGGGCCGGTATCACCATGTTCCTATAGAGGGACATGGCAAAGATTGTGTAAGGGGTTTTTTTAGGGTACAACTAGCTCAGTCAGCCTTGAGGGAATCCAAGGCGGCGAGGAGTCTTACGGAGGTCTCTATGACTAACTCGCTAGTCCAAAGGAACGGAATGTCCAATGGAGAGCTTGTATGTCAATGAGAATTGAGTGTGTAATGCGATAAATCATCGTAGAAAATATGGGACTATACTCACGGAGTGGAGTAATAGTGCCTATATATAAATATATGTAATGAATCCCTCGGATAACAGTAATCAGGAAAAATCAGTAATGCAGAAAGTAGCGACTTTGGTAAAGTTGTTTTTCATGTAATTAATGCCTTAATCAGGGGCGTTTATATTAGATTTGACGACGTGTACAACAGTCGTCCTTTCAATATTTCTAGTTTTATAAATCTGGAAATTTTAATGAAACGCGCCCTGGACAGGGGCGTTAGTTTACAGAAGGCGCCCTGGTATGGGGCGTCAGTTCAAGAAAAGACGACCTGGACAAGGTCGTTAATTCACAAGTTCACAAGTTTCGAGACAATGAAATTTCAGGAAAACATGATATATGGTCAGTACCATAAGAAATAGCAGGATTACAAGAGATTGACCATGCATTAATTTAGAATCATGTTTGCATTGATATATAATTTTTAAACATGGTGTTTATTAATTACGAGAAATTGACGTCCGTGTGCAGGGCGTCAAATATTAAATTGACGACCTAGTCGTGGTCGTGTCTTTTAATGTAGCGTCCTTGATAAGGGCGTCTATTTCAAAACTCTTTAGAAACTAACCGAAACGCATGAAATCTATATGCAGGTATTAACGGATGATGTTATAAATATTAATATGCTAGTTTGGGCTACAATCCCTGAGAAAATCCTACCTTGGGCAATAATCTGGATGGAGAAACGTGAAGAGATTGATAAGAAGAACAGAGACTCCTGAACTAGATGGAACTGCTATTGAACGATGGCTTTGATGAAAAGAACGTAGATGAAGAACACTACGTTTCTTCAGGTAGAGAGCTTTTCCTACAGAGGAATATATATATACGAAACATCAGTATTTTTCTTCATAATACTTGACTGAAGGTAGAGGAAAGAAGAACTTACCCTTTTGTTCTTCACAACGTTAATCTTCTTAACCTGTAAGAAGAGAAGAAGAATAAGAATCAGTGATTCTTCATGAATCGAAGGCAGAGAAGACATACGGTTCGTTACATACCTTTGAAGAATTCGAACGCCAAATAGCGTACGAGGGTTAAACAGGAGAGTATTTATAAGATTTTTGGGGTCCTATTAGGGCTAGAGTTTGATTGGAAGTAATACTTCCATGATAGAGTCCTTACTACATTCGAACTCTTTCCCATAGTTATCAACTTACCCTGGATAAGTTCCCGGTTCGAACGAAACTGGAATGGAAATAACGCCTTATGCTAGGGCGTCGAATTTTAAATTGACGCCTTGACGCGCGTCGTTTCTTGTGGAAACGCGTCCAAGAAAAGGGCGTTTCAAATACTTGCCTCTTTATGTAATTTTGGTTGTTTAAGATTTGACGCCTTGAAGTGTGGGCGTCCTTTCTCAAAAACACGCCTTAGGTGAGGGCGTTTCTTGTCAAGTAGCGCCTTTATCTGCGGCGTTATTTTCATCAGTGTTTAATTTTTTTCTATTTTCAGTTTTATCATTTAGTTGCTTATCTTTTATTTTCAATTTGATTTATTTATAAATCTTGCTCTTATCAGGGTTGTTACACCCTCCCCTACTTAAAAAGAATTTGGTCCCCAAATTCATAGCATATATTTACATATGGAGAGTGTAGAGTTCATACCTTCTAAAATAATTCTGGAAATCGCTTCCTCATAGATTCCTCGGTCTCCCATGTGGCTTCATATTCTGAATTCTTATTCCATTGTACTTTTAGCATGGGAATAACCTTATTCCTTAGGGTTCGTACTTCTTGATCTAGTATTCTTATGGGCTTCTGCTCGTATGTGAGGTCTTTCCGGATTACTAGATTTCCATGCTCAATAATATGTGATGGATCATGCACATACTTCTTCAATATAGATATGTGGAATACATCATGTACTTCGGACAGTTGAGGTGGCAATGCGATGCGATAAGCAACCTCGCCAACTCTTTCTAGTATCTCAAAAGGTCCGATAAATCTTGGTGTAAGCTTGCCCTTAACACCAAATCTTCGTATTCCACGTCCATGCGATATCTTGTGAAATACATGATCTCCAACTTGGAATTCAAGATCTCTTCTTCTCGTGTCGGCATAAGCTTTTTGTCTAGACTGAGCAACTTGTAGTCTTTCTCTGATCAATTGTATCTTCTCGGTAGTGTCCCTTACCATGTCTGGACCTAATAGTTGTTTCTCTCCAACTTCGTCCCAGCATAAGGGTGATCGGCAACTCCTTCCGTATAAGGCTTCAAAAGGTGCCAGTTGTATACTTGCCTGGTAGCTATTATTGTATGCAAATTCGACCAGAGGCAAGTGATCATGCCAGTTTCCACCAAAATCAGTAATGCATGCTCTTAGCATATCCTTGACTAATTGATTGGTTCTCTCGGTCTGACCATCCGTTTGAGGATGAAAAGCTGTACTAAAGCTAAGTCTCGTCCCCAACGACTGTTGTAGTCCTTTCCAAAAATGAGAAGTAAAACGGGGATCTCTGTCAGACACGATTGAAACAGGAATACCATGTAATCTGACTATTTCCTTGATGTATAGTGCAGCTAAGACATCAACTGACCATCGACTCTTGATTGGCAAGAAATGCGCTGATTTAGTCAATCGGTCAATGATAACCCATATTCCATCATGTCCTCTTTTTGATTTAGATAAACCCATGATGAAATCCATACCAAGATCCTCCCACTTCCATTTAGGGATATCTAAAGGATGTAGTTTTCCAGCAGGCTTTTGGTGTTCCGCCTTGACTTGTTGGCATGTGAGATAGCGTGATACGTAGTCCGCTATTTCTCTTTTCATGTTGGGCCACCAAAAATTTCTTTTTACATCTTGGTACATTTTGGTAGATCCTGGATGAATCGTATACCTGGACCTATGAGCTTCATCTAAGATCTTCTTCTTTATCTCGGGACAATCCGGTATGCAAGTTCTATTCCTGAATATTAATCTTCCTTCACAAGTTATTTGGAAATCTGATTGTCCTTCCAGTTTGCCTTTGATCTCTACTAACATTGGGTCATTATCTTGAAGTGCTTGTATTTCAGTTAATAGGTCTGACTGTATGCTTATATGAGATAATGTGACACATCTAGGGTCTGTGTCCATGCTTATATTGAGTTCAGAGAATTGCTCCAGCAATTTCCATTCTTGAATCATACAATTGGCTAACAGTGCTCTCGGCTTTCGACTAAGGGCATCTGCTACATGATTACCCTTTCCGGGATGATATTGTATATTGAAGTCGAAGTCCTTGAGATATTCCAGCCATCGTCTTTGCCTCATATTTAACTCCTTCTGTGAGAAAAGATATTTGAGACTCTTGTGATCGGAGTATACAGTAAACTATACTCCATAAAGATAATGTCTCCATATTTTGAGTGCAAATACTACCGCGGCCAATTCTAAGTCATGGACGGGGTAGTTCTCTTCATGCTTCTTTAATTGACGAGAAGAGTAGGCTATAACCTTCCCTTGCTGCATTAGAACACATCCGAGGCCAATGCCAGAAGCATCAGTGTATACCTCGAACTTTTCTCCTTCAATTGGCAATGCTAAGATAGGAGCTGTAGTAAGATGATCCTTGAGAGTTTGGAAGCTTCTTTCACATTCCTTATCCCATTCATAACGGATCTCCTTGCGAGTTAACCTCGTAAGTGGCACGGCGATTTTAGAGAAATCCTTGATGAATCGCCTGTAATAGCCGGCAAGACCTAAGAAACTTCGGATCTCGCTAGCATTGGTCGGTCTTTCCCAGTTCCTTACAGCTTCAACCTTTGATGGGTCTACAGACAAGCCATCCTTTGATATAACATGTCCGAGAAAAGTCACTTCTTCAAGCCAGAATTCACACTTGCTAAGTTTTGCATATAATTGGTTTGTCCTCAATATTTGTAATGCAATCCTCAAATGTTCCTCATGCTCTTCCTTGGTATTGGAATAAATCAATATATCATCAATAAAGACCACCACGAATTGATCCAAATAAGGCCTGAATATACTATTCATTAACTGCATAAAGGCAGCAGGGGCATTCGTTAGTCCGAAAGGCATAACAACAAATTCATAATGGCCATACCTGCTTCTGAATGCGGTTTTATGAATATCCTCGTCCTTGATTCTTAGTTGGTGATATCCTAACCTAAGATCAATTTTGGAAAAGTACTTGGATCCTGAAATTTGATCAAACAATTCATCGATTCTCGGCAGTTGATACTTGTTCTTGATAGTGAGATGATTCAACTGTCGATAGTCGATGCATAACCTCATGGATCCGTCTTTCTTCTTTACAAATAATACAGGCGCTCCCCACGGGGAAGTACTTGGTCTAATGAATCCTTTCTTAATGAGTTCCATCAATTGCTCCTTTAACTCCTTGAGTTCAGCAGGTGACATCCTATAAGGTGCCTTTGAAATCGGACTAGCACCAGGGACTAAGTCAATGGTGAAGGCCACTTCTCTTTGCGGGGGTAATCCCGGCAAATCTTCCGGAAACACGTCCGGAAATTCCTGCACCACTGGAATGTCTTCGAGCTTAGCTTCCTTAGCTTCTTTAACTGTGACAAAGGCAAGGAAAGATGCACATCCTTTCCTAATGAGCTTGCTAGCTCGGAGAGCTGAAATAAGAGGGAATCTGCTCCGACCCTTGGGGCTAGTCAATTTTAGTTCTAGAAATTCCTTGAATGTAACCTTACTATTGCGGCAATCAACCGTTGCCTGATACTTGGATAACCAATCTGCTCCTAGTATAACATCATACTCTTTCAGATCTAAACATATGAGATCAATAGGGAGATTTCTACCCTGAACCAATACTTCACAGTTTTGGTAATGATGTGTAATATCAGTCTCATCACCCAGAGGAGTAGACAAAACTAACTTTATCCATTCCGGTTCTAGGGGTAATGGGTCAGCAAACTTCTTAGAAATAATAGAATGCGATGTACCAGTATCAATTAAGACATATGCATTCTTGGAACAAACTTTCAATGTACCTTCCACTAAGCCGCCTTCTTCTTCTTGCTCGGTCTCCTTGATTGCATGAAGACGAGCATTCTTGGTTACCGGGCGCTTTCCGTCATCGGCTTGGTTATTTAGTAGTGGGCAATCGGGAATCCGATGCTCACGACTCCCACAACGGAGACATGCTCCAAGTTTCCTCCAGCATTCTTCTACTCTATGACCCGCTTTATCACAATGTTTGCACACTGTATTTGAAGAGGTAGTGGTGATAGAGAAGGGCTTGGTCTTCTTAAACTTTTGGTCTTGTGAGGATGCTCCTCCATTGCTAGGCCTTTTCTTGAAGTTGGGTTTAAAGGAACCCGAACCTGTAACTTGTTCCTTCTTATCCTTACTACGAATCCTATCAGACAGTTCTGTGGCATCTTCTAATAGTTGAGCTCGGCGTACTATCTCCGAGTAGACTTGAATGTCCATCGGCGCCAGTTGAGTAATAGCTTGGGGCCTGAGCCCATTAAGAAACCTCCTAGCTTTCATTTTCTCGGTGCTAACTAGATGCTTAGCATACCGAGACAATCTAGAGAATTGGGCCTCATACTCGGCCACTGACAAAGATCGTTGCTTTAATGCAGCAAATTCTGCAGCCTTCTTTTCCTGAACTCGGTCCGAGAAATATTTTGCGTTGAAGTGTTCAACGAATTCCTCCCACGAAACCTGATCTTGATTTATAGTAGCCTCTATTGATTCCCACCAGCATCTAGCATCCCTTTCTAACTGAAAAGTAGCTAATAAGACCTTATCTTGATCCGTGCATTGCATAACATGGAATATTCGTTCTGTTTCCCTAATCCAGTGTTCAGCGTCATCTGGATCAGTAGAACCCATGAACTTGGGCGGGTTCATGTTCTTGAAAGTCTGGTGGAGACTTCCTGCTCGTTGTCCACCTCCTTGTGTTACTTGTTGCAGCACTTGAGTCATGCCTTGCAGTGTACGCTGCATGTTGCGCCATTGAGCACGTTCGGCAGCCATTATCCTACAATTATAATAACTAGATTAATACGGGATTTGTATCTTAAAGACTAGCATTCTATGTTAACTTTAACCCTTGGTTCTACCCAATCTCACTGGTTAAAGGGTTAAAACCTATCCTTGGACTTAGGTTTTTCCTAGGAATTGAATACCCTAGGCTCTGATACCACAAAAACTGTCACGCCCCGAGAGCGGAAGATACCCGGAGATGCGTGACGAGTTTATATCAATCGTGTCAATCAGAGTAGAAGTGTATTCGACACAAAGATAGAGATGCGCAACAGTAAAGATAACCCAATCCATTTATTTCTTCATAATAAATAGTCTATTACAAACCCAATACTCTATTCAAAAAGAAAAGTACACATTGGACTCAAGAAATATATAAAAGACTAGATGACACTTGGAAAAACTCTAGCTCTTTCACTCTTGATTCTCCCCATCCGATTGACTTTCCTCATCATCGGACTTACCTGAAAAGTAAGGGAAACACAGAGTGAGCGAACGCTCAGTAGGAAATTATATCTCAGAAACTAGCAAGGGGTTTAAGTAGTTACATCTTTCATGAATGCACTATAGCTATGCATGCTCGCATAAAACGACAAGATAGAAAGAGAATATAACAATAAGGTAACAAGGAGAACTAGTCATGAACTTTCAAGAACTTATATCGAATGATATCAAGATATTCAAGCAAGTACTTTATCATGTCAAGATGAAATTTGGCTATCACGTTCAAGTACGCAAGTAATTACCCTTTTTCGGGCCACGCAAGTCATGTAATATCAAGTTAAGTACAAGATTTGTTGAATGTTCAATCAAGTTAGTCATGCACTTCGGTATAATGTCAATACCGTGATCAATCAACTCCCATGGGCACAAGTACTTTCGGGTGCTCCTCCCAGGACCAGATCGGGCCTTATATGCGCAGGCATTAATCATGTATTTTAACATCCACTTTTGTATATAGCCAATATGGAATTTCAAGGATAAAGCTTGTAGACATGTAGGATAGACTTTGAAAGAATAGAGTCCAAAAATATGATACTTGACATAGATAGGCGATAATAACGGTATAATCACGATTATCGATAAAACTAGGTGGAATTGGTTCCCTTAACTCGGGTACCATGATAAGTAAGTAGAGACACTCTTTTATATAGAATTGAGGTCCATATGAATAGCACCTCAATGGCAAGACGTCCTCATTCTTAATATAGAATTGAGGTTCACAAGAATATCAAGTTTAATATAGAATTGGGGTTCACAAGAACATCATAACAACGTTGATATAGAATTGGGGTTCACAAGAACATCATAACAACGGCATATTCTTCCCCGTTCCTTTAGATAATTCTCATATCATACCCATGGCATGACATGAGGGCCGGTATCACCATGTTCCTATAGAGGGACATGGCAAAGATTCTGTAAGGGGTTTTTTTAGGGTACAACCAGCTCAGTCGGCCTTGAGGGAATCCAAGGCGGCGAGGTGTCTTACGGAGGTCTCTATGACTAACTCGCTAGTCCAAAGGAACGGAATGTCCAATGGAGAGCTTGTATGTCAATGAGAATTGAGTGTGTAATGCGATAAATCATCGTAGAAAACATGGGACTATACTCACGGAGTGGAGTAATAGTGCCTATATATAAATATATGTAATGAATCCCTCGGATAACAGTAATCAGGAAAAATCAGTAATGCAGAAAGTAGCGACTTTGGTAAAGTCATTTTTCATGTAATTAACGCCTTAATCAGGGGCGTTTATATTAGATTTGACGACGTGTACAGCAGTCGTCCTTTCAATATTTCTAGTTTTATAAATCTGGAAATTTTAATGAAACACGCCCTGGACAGGGGCGTTAGTTTACAGAAGGCGCCCTGGTATGGGGCGTCAGTTCAAGAAAAGACGACCTGGACAAGGTCGTTAATTCACAAGTTCACAAGTTTCGAGACAATGAAATTTCAGGAAAACATGATATATGGTCAGTACCATAAGAAATAGCAGGATTACAAGAGATTGACCATGCATTAATTTAGAATCATGTTTGCATTGATATATAATTTTTAAACATGGTGTTTATTAATTACGAGAAATTGACGTCCGTGTGCAGGGTGTCAAATATTAAATTGACGACCTAGTCGTGGTCGTGTCTTTTAATGTAGCGTCCTTGATAAGGGCGTCTATTTCAAAACTCTTTAGAAACTAACCGAAACGCATGAAATCTATATGCAGGTATTAACGGATGATGTTATAAATATTAATATGCTAGTTTGGGCTACAATCCCTGAGAAAATCCTACCTTGGGCAATAATCTGGATGGAGAAACGTGAAGAGATTGATAAGAAGAACAGAGACTCCTGAACTAGATGGAACTGCTATTGAACGATGGCTTTGATGAAAAGAACGTAGATGAAGAACACTTCATTTCTTCAGGTAGAGAGCTTTTCCTACAGAGGAATATATATATACGAAACATCAGTATTTTTCTTCATAATACTTGACTGAAGGTAGAGGAAAGAAGAACTTACCCTTTTGTTCTTCACAACGTTAATCTTCTTAACCTGTAAGAAGAGAAGAAGAATAAGAATCAGTGATTCTTCATGAATCGAAGGCAGAGAAGACATACTGTTCGTTACATAGCTTTGAAGAATTCGAACGCCAAATAGCGTACGAGGGTTAAACAGGAGAGTATTTATAAGATTTTTGGGGTCCTATTAGGGCTAGAGTTTGATTGGAAGTAATACTTCCATGATAGAGTCCTTACTACATTCGAACTCTTTCCCATAGTTATCAACTTACCCTGGATAAGTTCCCGGTTCGAACGAAACTGGAATGGAAATAACGCCTTACGCTAGGGCGTCAAATTTTAAATTGACGCCTTGACGCGCATCATTTCTTGTGGAAACGCGTCCAAGAAAAGGGCGTTTCAAATACTTGCCTCTTTATGTAATTTTGGTTGTTTAAGATTTGACGCCTTGAAGTGTGGGCGTCCTTTCTCAAAAACACGCCTTAGGTGAGGGCGTTTCTTGTCAAGTAGCGCCTTTATCTGCGGCGTTATTTTCATCAGTGTTTAATTTTTTTCCATTTTCAGTTTTATCATTTATTTGCTTATCTTTTATTTTCAATTTGATTTATTTATAAATCTTGCTCTTATCAGGGTTGTTACATGATCTCTTCATGCTTTTTGCTTAAGGTTTTAGCATTCCAAATGGATTCCAAAGAACTTGAATGAACTTGCAATAACTTTTAACCATTCGTTCAATTCATGCCTCGATCATATGGATACACTTTTCTGGGTTAAACTCTTCATTTTTCAGGTTTTTGACAGTCCGGTCGACCTCTAGCATAAATCCGGTCGACCTGGAATAACAGAATGAAATTTTCTACAGGCTGTCTATGTGGCGGTCGACCGCCCCCTCAATCCCGGTCGACCGGATTTCCCAGGGAACGGCCTCCTGCAGGTTTCTCAGTGGCGGTCGACCGCCAGCCCCTGCAGGTCGACTGCCAGCCCCGAGCTGTCCAATATTGTTGCCTTTTTTGTCACTTCGAGGGAAGCCCTTCCACTTGGTATTATTTAATCCCTAAGCATCCAAACCCTCCAGAAATTGTGGATCTGGTCTGGGGGGAGTCCATGGACCATTCAAAGCCTATATAACTTATACAAGAGGGTTAAGAATACCCTAATGCTTAAGGTGAATCAAGGAGGCTACCAAAGAGGAAGAGAAGGGAGCTAGCACTATAGACGTGAACAGTGCTCCAAGAGGAGTTCTTCTTCTTTCTTCATCCATTCAAGTGAAGATCAAGCCAAGGGATCAAGCTGCATCCAAAGCATTCTTCATCCACTAAGGGGGAGCAAATCAAGATTCTTCTCTTGTGTTCTAAACTCATATTTTCTCTTGAGCTTCATTTGTGGTTCTTATAATCATTAAACTTTTCAGTGTGTGTGGATCTTCCTAGATCCGTGTGTGTGTGTTTGTGTGTTCAATCCGTTGTAGTTTTGTGTGTGTTAAGGTGTTCTTACACCTTCGCGGGAGCTCTCTTTCCCAGTGTGTGTGTGTGTGTGTGTGTCTGATCTTGTAACACTTTACAAGATAGTGTGTGGATCCTCACTGTCGGTGAGGGGTGGACGTAGGTTGCCGTTGTGGCATCTGAACCACCTTAAAATCGCTGCCTCATTGTGGCTTGCTCCTTATCTCCTATCCCCCTTCTGTGCACCCTTGTAGATCTAGTTTTTTTTGAATCCGTTAGATCTAGATTTTTTTGATTCCCTTCTTATAAATCCTTCGGTATATCAAAAGCTGGATTCGGACTGACAAGGTTACTCTCGCCGGAAATATAACAACTTGCGTGAGTGAATCTACGGATTTATTGACTCCACATAGTACCAAGGGTTATTGCAGTGTTGTTTTGATAAATCTAGTTTTTCCTGCTCTTGTTTTCCTGTGTTCTCACGTAATCTTAAAATTGATTTTAGTTCGGCAAAGATTTTGTTATCACCCAATTCACCCCCTCTTGGGTGCCATTTAATCTCGGGACTTCAATTTAGAGGGAAAATCTTTAGGGAAGATGTCTTGGAAGTCCTACTGGATTGCTTGGACTTCAGTTAGGATTGAGACTTGGGACTCCTCAGGTGTGATGGTAATGACAACAGCCCAGATGGGGGCACCCTCAGTAACCTCTCTATTTAGCTATCGGACATTTATGAAGTTAAGACGCCTAACTAGGTCGTGACCAACCTTAGAGGCCTTGGGTGTGATAGGTGTAGGAGAAGAGAGAATGGGAGGTTTCCCTTCATGGGGAGTTCGGGGGCTCTCTGAACCTTGGGGGTTCCATTGGGGGTAGAGGTGGAGCTCTTTCCTAAGGTAACCTTTGGGGGTGTCGGGTACAATTGAATCTTCTTCTCGTTATGGGAAAAGGAGCACTGATTGGATTGACCAAATATAGTGAGGTCTACATCACAGATCAACGGTCATCCTAAGATGATGCTCCTGACTTTCATAGGCACCACATCACATAAGATCTGTCCTTGGTAGGACTAGAATTGAATAGGAATGACACATGTAGCACCCCGGTGTATTATTAAATAAAATAAATGGGAAATTATAAGGAAATTGTGAAAATTTCGATAGGTTAAGTTGCAACTAATTTCTAAAAATCCAAAAAAATTATAATCGCGTAGAGGGTGAATAATTTAGACTTTTGTTCTTCTGGGTCTGACCCTAATTAAAATTTTAAATCATCCAAATTAAAGAAATTAGTGCGAAATCCACGTTATAACCTATTGGACCTTAAATCGCCAAATTAGGACCCAATTCTCGATCATTTAAGCCCAAACTGGACCCAAATGAACGGCCTAGATCAGTAGATCGTTTCCCCTCTCATTGCCAATCGAAACCCTAACCTTAAAGTTTGAATTTTGAGCCGAGGTGGAGGCGTGACCAGGTCAAGGTGCGAATCTCGCACGACCGACTTGGAGGACTCAATCCTCTCTAATATGCGCCTCTAGAAACCAATTGACCCTATAAAACTAAACCCTAGTTGACCTAGAAGCCATTGGATGCTGCGGCGGCCGACGAGGTTCGTGGACGAGGGAAAATTCGGGTGATTTTCGGAGAGGTTTCCCTAGCGCGGCCGGCGACCATCGTCCCCTTCTTCCTTCATCTAAGGTAGGTTCTAGCAGACCAAATCCTAAGTGTCATATATTGCTAGATTCGTCTCTCTGTCCTCTTTCTAAAGATATAAAAAGCCCTAAAAATATTTCGTATTCTGCGAGTATTAGTCCATCTAGTTGAAGCATGTCACATTTAGGGTTTTCCTATTTATCCTCGATTAATGTAGGGATTAGCAGGCGTTAAAACTTAATTGATCATGCCGTGTTATGCATCTTGTTGTTCTTGTTCCAGTCATAGCATATTGCCCAATTTTAATGCTCTATATGATGAGTATTTAGTCATTTTATCAAACCCTAGCCGAGCTCGCCGGAGTTCGGGCATGGCAACCTTAGCGCGGTCCTACATGAACCGCTCTGTTTTGAACGGCCCCTCGATAGACCGTGTGGTCTAGGGCGACGGCTTTTACCCGACCGCTTAACTGATTGTTGCGTTGGATACCTCCAAGATCAGGACGGACCAACGATTGACCGTTCCTTTTTGCAGGCGGCTCATTCTAGACCGCTTAGAGACCCCGCGGCCCCTCGATAGACCGTGCAGGGCCTGTAAGGTCTTCGGGCTTGCATGACCTGAACGGCTTATCGACAGACCGCGAAGGCCTGTGAGGCGGTTCTAGACGGACCGTTCTGTCATGCAGAATGGTATATTATTGTTTTTAGCATGATTCATCCTGGTTAAATAATGCTAATGATAGGATAGCAACCCACAATTAAATTGGAACATATGGAAGTTAATGATTGTTAATACTTTTGCTTGATTTACTTTTATCATGTCTCCCTTGTTCTTATCAATTTACATAGAGCTTAATCTCAAGCATGTCATAATGGGAAATGGAATAATGATACTAGGATTGCTTTGACAGTCATTCCACTCCGGTGGAATTGACTGATCACTGTATATTCATTTTCCTATGATTTCTAGCCCTTAATTCTTGTAATGGTTGGAACTCTCCGCTGGATACTCCTTTCGTCGGACTAGGACCTTCATTATGAGACCTCCGTAAGTCCCCGCAAGTCTGGGATTCCCACTAGGACCCCGGGCAGGTTGTACTTCAAATCCTGCACCTGTTGACTCGATCGAATCACTTGGATTATTCATGTTCTGAGTCACGGCCCACATTGGACCGTCTGAGTCTTTACACGGCCGGAATTGGACCGTGTGACTCATTGAGCGGCCTAGTGGAGACCGTGTAACTCTAGCCGAGTGCCAAATCTTGCTGGTTGATTATCCTTGATTCTTCTTTGACCTGGCTATGTTGGTCGACCCAAAAAGCCTCTAAGCTGACCTAAGAGCAGTGGGCTGAACCCTGGTTCGGTTCCACCACCTATGGCAGCCTAGGAGCCCATTTGGGTGAGTTTTTCTTATCTTGCTTGGCCCGATCATGGAACGGACAGGTGCAACCCATTTAAGTCCATAGAACGGACCATCGACTGACTGCTCCATGATGGCACCGCCCAATCCAGCTCATGTACCTCTCGTCGTGGGCTTTAAATTCCTCTTGTTATGAACGGGCAAGAATGGACCGTTCTGTATTGGAGCAGCCCATATAAGACCGTGTACCCTTGGCTTCGACTGGGTTGTCTTCGGCCCAGTCATCTTAGCACGGCCCAGTATGAGGTCGTTCCTATTTAAGCGGCCCAAGGCTGACCGCGTACTTTACAGCATCTGATTTTCCTCGTTTTCTTGTGTGCCTCTTGGATCGAGCAATGTGTGGCTCGTACTATGGAAACCCTGGATTATTATTGATTATTCCATGTTAGATCTCTCTCCTGGCCGAGTCTTTTAAATGTCTAGATAAACTTGGGATCTTGGATCCACCAAATCAATGCTAACACATCATAAGGGCCCGGTCTAGTCCTGGGAGGAGCACCCGAAAAGTACTAGTGACCCGGGGAGTTGTAATGACATGGTGAGGTATTACACCGAGTGCATGACTAGCGTGATGTCTATGACATATTCTTTTACATGATTCCTTCTCTTGAATATGAGTTATAATATCACCCTGAAATTATTACATGACTTGTTTATTTCTTGCTTGTTCGGCCAGTGCCCTGTTATACTATGATCATGTTCTCGTACTCTCATTAGTCTTTTATTTATCGTATTGTCGTTTCTTTTTCTTTATTGCACAACATTAATTGGTTAAGTACTTAAACATTGCCTGCTATTACCTACTGAGCGTTTGCTCACCCAGTTGTTTCCCCCTTTTAGGTAGCTCAGGTGAGGACTCTCAATCTGATGGGAATGGGCAGGAGTGAAGACCCTAGAGCGAACCCGCTAGAAGATCTTGTGGAGTCATTCATAGATAGTTTGAGTTTAGTTGTGTTCAAGAGATGTAAATTTCCAATTTAGCGTCGTGGTAATGGCTCTGAGTTGTTTTATTTAAAGTTGTAATGTGAGGATGTTAGTGGATGGTGAGAACTCTACTATTCATTGGTTGCGTAGTGATTGTAAAGCTCGGTATATTGTTTAGTTGGTAATTAATAGATTGATGGAATTATTCTGTCCATGGCGTTGTGCTCAATGTATTGATTCTATAGCCCAAGACACAACATGTCTGGAAATTAACATATTTTAACTATTTCTGTTGCCGCGTTCTGATATTCCGCGTCGGGGCGTGACAACATATGTAGTGGTGACTGGGATAGAAGTGTCATCAACCCAAGCCACGTTGTATTGCCTAGGATGAGGGTGCGTATGTAGACCTAGACGGGAGACAAAATCTGAAGAGACTGATACAGCTCCCGTTGTCAAAGATCACCTTGTAGGGTTGAGATTTTACCATGATGTAGGTTTGGAAGATGGAGGTTCGACGCTAGTCGTCCTCCTGGGGGTGTGCTAAGATGTAGTGAACTACACCCAATCTTCCCTGGCTAAAGCTCTTGATAATATCTCCAACCTGCATGTACACGACATGCATGCCATCAAATCCGACGTCCATTTCCTCAAATTGGCCTGGCGATGAGGTCAGGATCGACCTCATACCTCTCAATGTCTTCTCCTTGTTGAGGTGGAAGCTCCACAAGCTAGGGGTAAGTGATGACCAAGGCTCGAGTGGGACAATTGGTGGCAACATGCCTTATGTTATGGCACCTAAAGCAGCAAACTCCCCAGACAGGGACTGGTTGGGAGGTGCTAGGGAAGGATCCCTTTCCCTTGTCATCCCTCCTATCAGTTGGCGGAGTGTACTTGAACCTAGGCACAATAGTAGGTGCTGACAAGGGGTTCCTTATGAAAGGAATAGTAAGGCAATGACCCGAAGTGGGGTAGTAGTAAGGACATAAGAAATGGAGGGGCCAGGCCTCTCTGGGTAGCGTATCATGGGGTTTCGAGGTTCAGGTTGGCGGTAAGCGGAAACATGAAGTGGGACCACCCTTTGAAACCGCTCAACGTCTTGAGCAACCTGGTAGGCGTGCTCGAGGGTGTTAACCTCTTGCAAGAATAGCTCTCGCTGAATGCTCTCGTGTAAGCCAGCTATAAATCGTGAGAGGGTGACAGAGGTATCCTCCACGACATGACTCCGAAGGAAGAATTCATCGAACTTGGTGATGCAGTCATCTACAAACGTCCCATCTTGGGTGAGTTTTAGCCATTGGTCTAAAAGACGCTGATGGTAGGAGAGTGGCAGATACTTCTCCCTCAGTTTCTCCTTCATTTCTTCCCACGTGTTGATGCGCTCCTCTCATCTCCTTGCTAGGAGATTCTCAACATTGCACCTGTAGGTCTTGGCTTGACCTAGGAGCTTCATCTTGGCAAACCTCACCCTTGTAGTAGGGGTCATGCGGTGATGCCAATCAAAATACTGGTCCATCCCAGTTTCCCAATCAAGATATGTGACAGGATTTAGGGACCCATCAAAACTGGGAGCGTCTATCTTGATGTTCCTCAGGATGACCTCCTCATCTTCGTGGTCTCTTCCTCGAGGCGCATGATCATTTTGCTCTCTATCTCGAGGAGCCTGATTCAGGGGGGCTCGGTCTCTCTCTTCTCTATGGTTGGTGACGGGATCTCCACAACCATTCATTCTTCCTTCTCTCCCCTCACATGATCCTCTAAGGCTCGGATCCTATCATTTAGCTCCGCTCGCAATTGGCCTATAGATGCTTCAAATTGGGTCATAAGATTCTGCTCGAGTTGGGCTAACATGGCATTCACGCTATCTTGAGCCATGGGTGGCTGTAGTGTTGAAGCGTGCTCTAGACGGCCTGATGAATTCGTAGACCAACGTTGCATGCATGAGCTCGGACCTAAATGATGCAATCCTGAGACTGAAGATTAGAAAGGTCCGGACCTTCTTATTGGATAATACTCAAAGGATCAATTTGATTTTGTGAAAGGACCATCTTGGTAGAGTTGCTTGCCCGTAGGCGAAGTAGTTATGGAACTACCTCTTGACAATTACGGTGCCCTAATGTGACCATTCTAGGGCTTAAGGCTGGGATCATATAAGCTCTCTCTTTCCATCCACAGTGATGCACTTAGGAGACGGGTTGTGTGGATAGGGCTCTCTCTTACTTCGTTGCACGGCAATTGATAAAGATACTAAATAAGCAAGTGAGTGGAGCACGCACCTAGTTGGACTGAAAAGTCTAGCTCCGACTGGAGACGAAGGCGAGTGGCGACGTGCGTGTCCGCACGGCATTGACGAAGCTTGATCGATTACAACAAATTCACTCCACGCAGGGAGGGTGCAATTATTACAAAACCACTTAATTAAATTTCCCGCACATGGGAACAAATTCATTCAGAATTTCTCTGCGCAGGGAGACTCACGGTCACTCACACTCCGTAAATCACGGACTGTCTGTCGACGGCTAGGCGACTCGGGCGCTGCTCAAGCCGCCGTAGTGAACTCGAGTGCCACAACCAATAATTCAATCAAATGATATATATATATATATATATATATCATCAGAGCCTTATCCCAATTAATTGGGGTCGGCTACATGAATCCTGTTCCGTCAAAGATTTCTATCAAGTGTAATATTCATATAATATATAATGTTATATATATATATCCATGATATAAGCACTCCAACAAATTCAATGCGTGTCTCACGCGGGTGCGGGCGAAGAAGCCCTTGACGTGGGCGGCCGCGTGGGCAAGGTGCCAGTGGCTCATGCGGTCCCACGTGGGCAGCCACAAAGGCGGGCGCGGGTCAGCGCAGGTGGGCACGGGTGGCCGTACGCGGCGGGGCAGGTGCCAGTGGCGGGATGGGGTGGACTCGCAGCCGGGCGGGCGTGAGGCCGGGCAGGCGTGGGGTGCGGGCACGTGGGCAGGTTGCAGGGCGGGCGCCGACGTGTGGCCGTGCGGGCGCGGGGCGCTGGCGCGTGGCCCGGCGGGCGCGGGCACGCAGCTGGGCGGGCATGAGTGCGAGGCCGGGCGGGCACGGTGGGGGGAGACTTTTTTGAATGGGGCACGGGCGATGATGCCCCACCCCCGCAAACACTTTTTTGGTTTTTTTTCACTCTTCTCTCTCAACCGAAAGACATGCTTTCTGTTGTGCATTTTTTTTCTCACTCTTCTCTCAGCCGAGAGAGGAAGATTTCCTCTGCTATTCTTTTTTTTTCACGTACCGATGTTGGGGAGGGGAAACGACGTGGACGTCGTGATTGACGCGGACGCCGTTGTTGGGATCTGATACCAAATTTGACGCGGTGGCGACGCAAAGAGGATCGTCGGCACTTCGATGACACGAATAGAACGTGATAATGTTGGCACTCAAAATATCACTCGCGACGATCAAGCCTCGAAGATGAATGACACGGCTCACTAAAGCACAAAAGCCAACAAATATCAACATATTGAAGACTTCTCAAGCTGCTAGAGCCCTGAGTCACCCGGGATAAATGCCAGGGACTTCACCTTAGGAAAAGTTGAGATGAATTCACAACCAACGGGTAGTGCGACCAAGCCTACCCAATGAACCAGCATCGACTCCGTCGTGCCGCATACACTACACCCGTTGTCCGACCAAGGACAACGGTCTACCCGGTGGCTACCCACCTCATGAAAGACTCTCCTGAGATGGAAAAAGCTCCCTCGGCTCTTCAGGACGGAGGATCGAAGGCTCTATCGGCGGAAGATCCCAGCTACCCGGCGCAGCTACGGCTTCTCGCCAAGTTGGGCCCGTTAATGGCTGAATGATCACCCAGTCAAGGCGGAACTATCCTGGGTGTTACTACACCCTCCAAGAAGCTTTGAACACAAGCCAGGCCGAGCTAGCAGCACGGATCATAGTGCCGAAAGCCGTGTCAGTGGAAAACCGTGTGTTCAAACCAAATATACTCGAGATTCTGAGAAGGCCGTATGCCATCCTGAGAGCGTTGACAAGGCTTCTCGTCAAGGTTTCGAAGAGCGGCAGCAAGATGAACGGTCACGGTGACTCTCGGAACCATCCCCGGACTCACCGGCTAACCTGCAACGAACGGGAGATGCTAATACGGTGCGCCCTTATCTGGCGCGCCCCCCTTAAACCAGCGCCCTCAAATCCGGCGGGCCTATGGTAGAAGCCCCTTCTCCGGCGCGCCATTCTCCGCATCAGATTAAACTTCGAACCCGCTCTTGTATAAATGGCAATTCGAAACAGAAGAAAAAAGGGGAGAGAGGCGAAGAGGTTTTCAAAAAAAAGAAAATCGAGAGATAAGAGAAAGGGTCTGAGAGCCGATCGTCGGCGAGAGAGAGAGGGTTTCTTGCGAGTGAAGCAGGGTTCCTCTGAGCACCCTTCGCCTCCGACTTCCACCCTCAGCCTGAAGCCCTCCGGAGCCGGAGAAGAAGGAGGTGTCCTCGACACTCTATTCTTGGAATAGGTGGATGCCTGCGTTTCTATTTCTTCTTCGCCTTATTTTCTCTCCGTCGAATGTAAGCGAGAGGGGTGAGGGATGGCGATGATATGAGCCAACCCCCCCTTCTCCGCCATCCCTCTTTCTTTTTCTATTGCTCTTCTATGAGTTCCCCTACGAGTAGAACGGTGGCCGTGCCGCGATGCCGGCACCGAACTCGTGATATGTGTGTAGCTTCCTTCGCCGATGGAATGATAGCATGCGTATATGAATATATTGATGGATTGAATGCTCAACGCCTTGTCCTCTTCTTCCACTGCTATTTCATTTGGTAGACATATATATTAGTGTCTTCCCATATATAGCATTGCGATTCCGGTTTCCCCAGATTCTGAACACGCCCTGGGATGCCATGGGCTACATAGATAACCCCTCCCTGGGTCCTCCGCGCCTGTGCCTGTGCAAACGTTTCTCTCCGTTTTGATACGAAATCCAACCTTGACCTTCCTCCCTCTTTGCATTTCTCCGTTGCTCAGAGGAGGCAGGTGCTACTTCTGGAATAGTGGAGTCCGCCTCGTGACCACTGCGTTCCAGCCATTCGTGTATATGCATATGTGGATAAATTGTTCCCGCTATAGATATCAACTGCCTCTCTCTCCGTGGCTGCTGTTTGCATTCTCTCCTATGGCCGGCAACCCAGTCTCGCGAGCATTAATATCTTAACCCTATAACGGGTAGGCTATCAATACCGAGAAGCCTCACTTCCTTCATTTGTGGTTTACGGCCATTAAACTATTTGAGTCCCGTTGGTTTCCTCTTAATCACCTCGGGAGGGGGATATCCCCCACTGCTTCACAGAGCTACCAATCGGCCAAGGGAGCTCCACTTCTGAGTGATGGATGCTTTCTACGGGCCGAAAGGCTAATAACAACAGGGGCTTCAGCCCAACAATGTTAAATCCACAGCCTCCCAAGATTCTGTGGTGGCTAAGGGATGAACGCTCCTAGTAGGCTTGTCCTCAGGGCCTCTCTCCCTGATGCTCTCTCTTGCTAATGGATACAGTGCATGCTGTAGGTTGCTCACCCCTCGTAGGCCAGCCCTCGGGGTGTTGCTTCCGTCATCAGCTGCCTTATCCCTCTGCTTCCACCCACGGAACTTTGGTGCCCCTCGTAGGCCAGTCCTCGGGGTATCCTGTCCGATTGGGGTTTGCTGGCTGCCACCATGCAGACCGGCTGTTTTGGGGCTTACTCCACAGGTGAGTATGACCCCGTTTCTCCCCCTGCAGTCCTTCAGGGACGGGGGAGATGCTGCCCAATTTTTGGTAGAATTCTTCAAACTTATGAGTTTAATTTTATCAAAATGGCTTCAACAAAACACTTGTTCTGAGAATGAGGACCCTAGTGCTTGAGTATGAACCTCACACTAGCTCATAACTTTTCCCTTGGGGGCTCTGGACTCCAATTAAAAAAACAATCACCCTAATTGACCCCAATACTCTCAACAGAGTCCTAATAAACTTAAATCATTTCAAAATTCATCAAAAAAAGCTAAAACGGCGTGGTCCTAACCCGGCGAGCCTTAATACGGCGCGGTACCCCCCCCCCCCCCCCCGCGTCGGAATCACCTTACACTCATGAAAACTTATTTTCAAACGGCCCGTCCCCGACGCGCCCTAAATCGGCGCACCCCAAGCATGCCGCGCCGTATTAGCCGTGGCCATGGCCGCGCCATATCAAGCCCTTTAACCTACGTATGGCCACGCCGGGAAACCTATCCCTACGCGTGATCGCGCCGGTTTTGAATCATTGCGCCGTTCTGATCACTTGCTCGCCCTCAGAGCAATCCTCGCCTCCCGTGGTCGAGATTAGTAACTCTAATTGATAATAAACTAAATAAGGAAGGGGCTATTCAAGCATGGATGATCTTATTATCATGCCTTTACTATCATGTTTGTTAGCACTTTGCTTTTGTCATCATGTTTATGTCGCTATCTTCGTCCCCCTCAGTGGAGTCTAATGAATTTGACTGATTACTATTCACTGGCATAACTCTATTGCCATGCTTAGCATAATCTTGAATATCATGTGTGCATGCCTGTATGGACCCTCGGGTATATCAAATGGCACTGACAGAAGTCTGGGTAACTCCCGATCGGAAGTCTTTGCTATGCGCGATGGTGGTCTTCGGACCTATGTCATCCGCCATGTATCGAGGGTATCCAACTTAATGAATCATTCCTCTCTTGCATGACAGATAGAAGCATCTCACGTGACCTGGTCATGTTTATACCTTTGCATCTTTATTCCGACCTCGACAGCCCACCATCTCGGTAATTAATCAAAGGTTTTCCTTCCTCGTGGGGATGTAATTAATGCCATAGCCTTTATGGTATGGTGGACTGCTGGTCCCGATCGAACCTCTCTCTCGCCCGACACGGGTCAAAACGAGCGCATAATAAACTCGTCACTCACGTGACTGGCACGCCCGTGCAGTCAATCAGTCAGTTAATTACCAGTTAGTTAATTGGTTGATCGACACGTGAAATAAACCAAATAAACCCAAACGATAATCATAAAAACCAGAACGAAAAGATCCCATCGCAAACAGATAACCACTGCCTCGCGCAGCTCGGCCTCACACCGGACGGTCTCTCACCGGGCAATCTCTCAAATCTCACAAAGGAGCTAGGAGGGAAGGGAAGCAACAAAGGGCAAAAGCACCTACGTGGGTTTGCTTTCATAAGCATTCAATACATAAAATGGTACACTATCCTCCTTTATGTAGGAAAGGCCAAATTACACTAGGACAAGAATACCCCTAGACATTTCAACTAAGGACACCCATATCCTATGACTATTTGGCCTAATAAAATAAAATATAGCAACCAACCTTTGACAATTGGCCAAAATAAAATAAAATATGACTAGTGGTTAATAATACAATACCACCACAATACAAATACACACAAATAAAATACATACTCAGGACGTCGAATCTCTGAGCCACAAGCTCGATGGTGTCGGGGCGGTGCGGCGTTGGCTCCGTGTGACGGGTTTGGTGAGTCCGGTGTCCCCACCATTTTACTTGACCCATGCTCATAGATGCAGAGGACAGATTTTCAAATTCTTCCGTTATAGAGCTTCTCATGAAAAGGTCCCTTATTTATGTCTGACTGGTTTAAGGCTAATAAGCCTAGAGTTTATTCAAAGACTCAAGAAGAAACATTTTACACCGACTTAATAAACATGAACTAGTCTATTCAAAGTATTGCCCTATTCCTTTTCTCTCTCCCTTACTTAGATTGCCAGTGTCTTCTTTAGGATTTACTTCAACTAGTATGGAGCTTAAATATTGTATGAAATTTCTGATTTTATCATTGCGGGGTTCAGCATTCATTTTTCCCTTTGCCCTATTTGCTACCCCTCCTTTATTTAAAGAGCAATTAAGTCTGATACATATCTTTTATCATGAGGATACACGTTGTTTAGATGCTAGTATCCCCAGTTATTCAGTGTGACTGACTATCCTATCTCATGTTGAACAGAAGTAGCATGTCACTTCATGACATAATTTATCTCACTTCTATGATGAGTAAACAATATGTTGCAACCCTAGTTTTGATAGTGACATTTTAGGAATCATGTTAAGACTGAAATGAATAAACACTTCAATCAAATCTGTTGTGTGTCTCAGTATCAGTGCACAGGTTGTTGCATAATCATTCAAGAGCACATTAAGGTCTGTGCCTATTTGTGTCAGGCAACATATAAGGTCAATGCATTTTATGCTTTGTGCATATTGAGCACATTTTGCTTCATGCCATATGAAGTCGGTGCACATTTGAGCACAGTGCATATTTGATGCGGGACGGACACGCGACTCGACTCCAATTGGATATGGACCCTTGGACTCTAAGCAAGCTCGCGATCGCCCCTAACGAGGGAAGCGTACGGACGTGCACGGTTGAGAAATCGGCAGTGAGTTAGGGTGGTCAACTCACAAATTCGTGCCCGGATTGGGTCACGGGATGGTCTCGCTCTCTCTCGCAGCAGCGGTAAAATAAATATATCGAGCTAATGTCCCTAACACATGCTCTCTAGCAGCGGCATATAAAAGCATATACAAGAATAGCAAATGTCGAGTAAAGGAGCGAACACGATACCTCCATGCGCCTGGCGTGGGGAAGACGATCCCGGCCGATCTCGTACTCCCGGAATAATAAATTACATAAATTACAGCAATGACTTTGTTGCCCTCTCCATGCAGGGAGGTAAAGGGCGACACAGCGGGATCTAGGAGTAGCGGGTTCGGGTTGACAGACAACTTCTTGTGTAGCTTTGGTGGCACACGTACTCACGATCGTGGGACCCACGTGCTGGTCAGTGGGACCGTATGGGCCCGGAGCGACACCGCTGTGACGGGGACGTCCGGAGGGGTGCTCCCTGGGAAGGCGGCACGCTGGTTTGCCTCGCGGAAGGCGAGGAGGCTCCGATTGGTGTGGGTTGGAGTTACTGCCCACGGATCTAAATTCTATTTTAGACCTGCGCGTGCCGACGAAAACTGATGCTGCGACCAGCACCGACGTCAGACCGATGCACAAGAGGTAACATTGGAAAGCTCTCTCGAAATCCTTCGACTGTCTGGGACTCCATAAAATTCATTGGGACTGTGCTTCTGATGGGGAATTTTAGAACCGGACTGATCTCTATTTCAGATCTGGCCGGATAGAAATAAACTTTCCTGAGAGTTGACGTTGACCATGATGTAGACCTCCGATTCAACTGTTGAGCTCTTCATGAAAGTGGTAGAGGGCGAAGAGAGGAAAACGAGGATAATTTTTATGAAAGGTTTGGTGGATATTTGATTGGGGAAAAGTATTTTCTAGTACCGGGTGGTCGGATCTGGACAGCAGAGACATAACCGAACTTGGGATCTGAAGTGATTTGTTAGAAAATATAAATGAGATCCTAAATTCACAAGAAAATTTGTGGACGTGATATTAGGTGGAAAGAATCTCCAATAAAAATATCAAGTCATTTGGGTCACAAGAAGGTGGGTTCATGAATGACCTATTAGGGTTCTAGAAATCTGGGCAGACTGCTGGCAGATCTGAGAGGAGGTGGATAATGAAAATGGGAAAATGGAAAATAAAAACTAGAAGCTCCACCAATTTTTATGACCTCTAGAACTCATCCTGAAAATCTCAACTCCAGCAGATGTAGGAGTTGGGAGCTAAAATTCTCTGAGTAACCCTATGTCCAGCAAAATAGAACCTTGGACAAAACTTCCGAACTTGCTTCGCGGTGGCTCGATGGCGGCACGAACGGCGGTGGCAGTGGCAGAGATAGAATCCGGAGGGGCTAAGGAGATGATAGAAGGGTTATATACCCTAGAGATTGGAGGAAGAAGAGAGATACCAGAGGGAGATAGGGGAGGGGTGCACCAAGCTCCTTGCATTACATAAATTTTTTCTTCTCATTAATTCTCTAAAATGTGGAAATACAAGTATTTATATAAAACGGAAAATGACTCAAAATTCCCTTAGATCTAGGGTTGGAAGGGGCACTAAAGGGATAGGAGAAAGTATTTTTCCTATGTGGTCAAAACACATTACACATATTCTAATCAACTTACCTAACTTAGCCTAATAAGGACAAAGAAGGGGGTGCCCCCCTTCATGGGCCAAAGGGCCACTCATGGGCCAAGACACCAACCACAAGCCCATAAACCCTAGACTTAACCTATGGACTTTCCAACCTAGATGGCCTATGAGAGGGAGAAGCCCAATTGGGCCTTAAGTGATTTAAAGGTCCATTAGGAAGCCTAATGGTCCAATATGAACTAACCCCCCTTAATGGACCAAAATAAAGAAACCTAGTCATGGACTCTTCATGGAATGTGGCCCAATGGCTTATTAAAAGCCTTACAAAGGAGCCCAAATGAAAAAAAAATCAACAAACACACTAATACAAGCCCATATACACTAATACAAGTCAATACACACTAATACAATCCATTAGCCTTTGATGCCCCCATCAATATTAAGTATGTGCATGTCTTGTTACTAAGTCTGTCCATGTTCTTGGTCCGAGCACCTTGTTCGTTTGAGCATATGTATTATAAAGGTCTGTGCACATATGATTGTTAGGTCAGTGCACATTTTTGTTTATGCATACACATAGGTCGGTACATATTTGTTCATTTAACACATAACATCGGTGCACGTTTAGCATTAAGGTTGATGCACTTCTTTAGCTAGTTCACGAAAGGTCAGTGCATATGCATGTATATAGAAGAACAAGGTCGGTGCACATTTCTATAGTTTCCTAATAAGGTTGGTGCATTCTTTGTTTTTCTGTACATAAAAGTGCACATCTTGTGTGAATGCACACAAGGTCGGTGCAGGTTTTGATCGTGTGAATGCACACAAGGTCGGTGCATGTTTTGATCTTGTGAACATAAGGTCGGTGCAAGTTTTGTCCCACGCATACGAGAGTCGGTGCACTCCTTATGGCTGCATACATAGTCGGTGCATAGTTCTGTAGAAACACATAGAAGGTCGATGCACGTTTTGTCATACGCATACAAAAGTCAGTGCACTATTTACATCATGCATATTAGGGTCAGTGCATGTTTTATCTTACACATGTAAGGGTCGGTGCACATCCTTCATTAGGCAGAACAAGGTCGGTGCATACATTTTGGCAAGTCTGTGCACATCTGCATTGTGCACATAACAAGTCGGTGCATCTTTTGCCTTGTGCAATATGAGGTCCGTGCATGTTTCATATTTAGCACATATAGGTCAGTGCATGTTTTGGCATATAACACATGCATGTCAGTGCATGTTTTGCATTGAACATACATAGGTCAGTGCATGTTTTGCATTGAACACACTCAAGTCAGTGCATGCTTTCTAATCGGTACACATAATAGAGCAAGGTCGTTCTTAAGCATGAATTCTGATCTGCCAACTATTTGGTTAACTATCTTTACTCTAATTGGCAGGATTAATGAAATTACCAGGTCTCTAAGTTTAGCAAAACTTTAAGTGAGATTTGTCACGTGGTTCCCGACACTCATCGCACCTGACACGTGGCATCCCTGATTAGGCAGCAACAAGCCCTCTACACGCCCAAAGAGTGAGCCCGTGGGACCCCAAGACTGAAGATATATAAAACGCTTTTCTACAATCAGAAGAAGTGAGAGGCGAGAGAGACGAAGATGAGAAATCTAGCAGTGAGAGCCTATTCTGAGAAGAAGTAGAGTATCGCTTGTCTGAGAGTGAAAAGTGAGACAGTAAGAGAAAGAGAAGAAGAAGAAGAAGAAGAAGAAGAAGAAGAAGAAGAAGAAGAAGAGGGAGAACGTGAGATCGAGAGAAAAATTTGAAGATCATGAAGATTTGTTTGACTAGCCCTTGGATTAGATCCAAACCAGTGTGCTCCTGCGAGAGCTACATTTTCTAGATTTCATTTTCAGCTTTTCGGTGCTGAGATCTATCTTTTGTTTTCTTTCATCTCTTGTTTTCTTCAAGCTGTGAGTTAGCGGAGGCTAAACTATAAGGCCCAGCAGATCAAACTGTTAGGTAACGGTGGCTAAGCTATAAAGCCCAGCGGTGGCTAAGCTGCAAAGCCCAGCGGTGGCGAAGCTGTATTGCCCAGCAGTCAAGCTGTTAATCAGCGGTTAAGTAAGCTGTGATGCTCAACTATTGTTGGCAAGCTATGAGGCCCAGCGGCAGAGGTGGATTCCTCTGGATAGCTAAGCTGTAATGCTCAACGGTCGGCGAAGCTGTAAAGCCCAATGGTTGGCAAGCTGTGAGGCCCAGCTGACGCAAGCTGTGATGCGCAGTAGTTTGTAGGCAAGCTGTGAGGCCCAGCGGTTTCAAGCTGTGAGTCAGCAGTAATCCACACTTTGGGTTGAGTGTGGGGTGAATGTAGGTCTAGAGGACCGAACCACCTAAAAGTCTTGGTGTTGTGTGACTGGTTCTTCTACTATCTGTATCTTTTGTTTTTATAATAATTGCTTCCACTAGCATAGCTGTGTTATACCCCTGTGATTTTGATGATGTCAAACACTATGACTCATCTGTGGATGATATTATATGTGCGTGCATGATATCATAAGTGTTTGAATCATATGACTTCTGTGCTTGATTGAAATGTTCTCTATTGCACACTTTCTACATGCATCATGATTTTGATGAGTATTTCATATATGTCATAGCTCTGTTTGCTCATAGGGTCGGTGCATGCATTGTCTTATGCATATTGAGTCGGTGCAGTTTTTCACTTGGCCATTCATAGAGTCGGTGCATGCTCACACATGTTGCATATAGATGTCTGTGCACATTTTGCCATATGTACACATAAGGTCGGTGCATAATTCATGCACAGACAAGGTCCATGCATTTCCCTATTCACGTGCATATAGGTATGTGCTTTTGAGTCCGTGCACATTTGCTTAGCAGATGGAAGTCGATGCATGCTTGTCACAAGGTCCGTGCATATCACTAATTTGCAATGAACTAAAGGCCTGTACAAATCACTATTTAGGTCGATGCACATCACTGTTGAGGTAAGTGCATATAGGAAGTAAGGTTGGTGCAATGCTTAGCATGCATGTTTAGGTCTGTCCACTCATTATTCAACTCGGTGCACATCTCTGTTCCTTCATAGAAGGTCGGTGCACTTCATGTTCTGGGTTTGCATAGCTTAGGTCGATGCATAAACATGGTCGGTGCAGGTTTTGTTCTGTGCTAATCAAGTCGGTGCACATTCTCTTATCTAGCATATAGGTCGGTGCAGGTTTGCATTATGCGTAGAATGGGTCAGTGCACTCTCTGCCTTAGCTCAACTAAGGTCGGTGCAACTTTTGCACTGTGCACATAAGGTCAGTGCAAATCACTATAGCTAGACTCTGCATGTTAAGTCTATGGTACATGGGGTCGGTGCATATTTCTATAGCCTGTGCATTCAGTAGAAGGTCAGTGCACTTTGTGTGTGGTTTGCATATAGGGTCGGTGCACATCACTATTTGTTGCACATGAGGTCGATGCATCTTTGCCTTGTGTTAAAATAAGGTCGGTGCATATCCTTCGTTAGGCAAAAACAAGGTCTGTGGATGACTTGCTGAACGCATAACAAAGTCGGTGCACATCTTCCTTATGCACTCTGTAGGTCTGAGCATGATTTGCCTTATGCATGGTCAAGTATGTGCATTCACGGTAGCACAATAATGAAGGTCAGTGCATGCATCATTCCCTGCATATGGAAGGACCGTGCACATCTGTTCATATGTTATCAAGGTCTGTGCAACTCATATGTTACCTAAGGTCTGTGCACTAAATTTCTTTCATGTAGCACAACATCCGTGCACATCTTCCTTGTGTGACACAAGGTCAGTGCATATATCTTCTTCTGCACACCCAAGGTCTGTGCATGTCTTGCTATATGGTCTGTGCATGTTTGCACTTTACTCTATGAAGTCTGTGCTAGCATGTTATGTGAACATTCCCATTTGTTTTCCAGGTCAGTCACTTGGTCGAGCATGTGATGGGCGAACCTACAACCTGTGAGCTTATTCCACGTGCAAGTCAAAGTACCATGTTAAGGGCTCATGATCCGAGGCAAGGAACGGAATGGATGAACCTGCCATGTGGACAGCTACACTGTCGAGATTTTGACACGTAGCTAAGAGGTTCCAAAATTCTCTTGGCGGCAGTGTTCCCTCCAAGCTCCCAATGTGTGAGCTCGTGGGTCCCTGGTCTGAAGATATATAAAACCCCTCTTCTGCAATCAAAAGAGATAGAAAATTAGAAAATTGAGGACGGCAGAATCAAAGAGTGAGTAGCATAGAAGAGAAGAGTGAGCCGGAGTCTGAGAAGCAGAAGAAGAACGAGAAGAAAGGAAGAGAGAGCTAGTGTGTGATCAAAGCTATATAGAGAAAGAAAATTAGAGTGAGGAGTTCATGAGTGTGAAGCCATCGTTGAAGATCTATCTTCTGTGTTTCATTTCCAACTTTCCATTGCTGTGGTTTTGCTTCATATTTTTCTTTATTCTTTTCGTTTATCTTTGAACTTCAAGCTGTGAGTCAGCAGAGCAAGCTATGATGCTCAGCAGGCAAGGTGGTTACCTTGGACAGCAAGCTGTGATGCTCAGCGGGATAGCAAGTTGTGATGCTCAGCGGATGGTAAGCTGTGAGGCCCAGCTGATGTAGGCAAGCTGTGATGCCCAGCCGTTCAAGCTATGAGTCAGCAGGAATCCACACTCGGGTTGAGTGTGGGGTGGACGTAGGTCTGGAGGACCGAACCACCTAAAAATCTTTTGTGCAGTGGTCTATTTAGTTTGAATGCAATTCTGACTATCGATAGATGTATGCTTAGAGTCATTTCTGTTGTATAGATTTAGCCTAAGCAATTCTATGTTCAAATTGCATTGGCTACATCATATCAGCTATCTGGTGTTTCAGCATAGTTGCCATCTAAAGAAATCTTCTCGCTGCTATCCAAGTACTCTAGTAAGAATCACTTTAGAACTTCTGGACAAGTGCTCTAGTGTGAGTCTCAATAGAATTTCTGTCTTGCTGACCTTATCAGGTTTCATTTTCGTAAAAGTTTATTAGTACAGTTTTAATTGGGTTAAAATTTTTAAAGGGGAGATTCATTCATCCCCCCTCTGAATCCGGTTTGCACCATCTTACAGACTCAACAAGCTATTTAACAATTTGTTAAACTAATATGCATGATATGTGTTTGATCACTAGTCTATGCAATTGAATTTTCTTATTTCAGATATGTTAGCATTTTGCCAGATTAGCTCTCTAGATTTTTAAATTGGTCAAAATTTGAAGACTTGTTCAAATTCAAAGTAACTAGAAAATTGAGTGATGTAATCTGAGTCGCAGTAAGGAAACTTTCCTAGTCTGGCCACGGAGCAGACAGATGGACAGAAGCTTATCGAGAGAGAAAGTTATAATAAGACAATAATTGAATAGCTGACGTGAGAACAGTCAAACAATCCACACAGATGGGAGAGAGAGCTTTTTAAGGTGGTTCGATTGCAATCCGCAATCTACATCCACCCTTTACTCTATCGGAGTAAGGCTTCCTTGCACTAAGCAAATAAGAACTGCAGACTCAGTCTGCTAACACCCGCTGCTTGACAGGTTCCCCCGAGGAACACTCTCCTCGCTCTTATGAAGATCAGAAGAATCACTAGAGGTCCAACCTCCCTTCCTTCGCAATCAGTAAAGGGAACCCCGTGAGCTGCTCCCAGCAACTCACGAACCAGAGGATCGTTCCTCTCTTTCTCCAACGATGAAGGAGGGAAACCGGAGTACCTCTCCCTTCCTCCAAGAAAACTTAGAGGGTAACAAGATAGAATTTGTCACGCCCTGTACTCTATGCCGTCGAGTTATTGTCCACTTTGGCCTACCGACCTCACGGTTTTGTCCCTTTCTAACAGTGATCGGCTCCAGAATGGGGGACTTCCCAGGCAGGTCACCCAATCCTAGTACTACTCCCCATTAAGCACGCTTAACTTCGGAGTTCTTTTCAAAACTGAACCGATACTTCAAAAGGCGCCTTGGTGATATAGAGTACAACTTAGCTATATTTAAGGGTGTTACAATCTACCCCTCTTATATAGGCGACGTCCTCGTCGCTGGGCACATATAGCACACAATCAAACCCCCAAGCAGGTAGGACTCTAGAGTTGGCCCCTACCGGCTCAAGAGGTGGCTCCCACTATGTAGCACTTTGTCCCTTTGTGGGTTCAATAGGTGGCTCCCATAGCATAGCACTTTGCCCTACATAGCACTTAGTTCTTACACTTCTGACTGGGGTATGGCTCAGATACCATTCTGTCACGCCATGTACTCTATACTGTCGAGGTATTGTCCGCTTTGGCCTACCGGCCTCACGGTTTTGTCCCTTTCTAACAGTGATCGGCTCCAGAATGGGGGACTTCCTGGGCAGGTCACCCATCCCAGTACTACTCCCCATTAAGCCCGCTTGTACTTTGAGAGAGAAAAGAAAGAAATAGGGATCTGAGAGAGAAAAGAAGAAAAACAGAGTATCATGAGAGGATTGAGAGTTAGAGAAGAGGAGGTGCAGCAGCAAGAGTAAAGAAGGAAGAAAAAGAAGAGGGATCCTAGTACTTTAATTCCACGTGAGGTAAGCTCATAGGTTGCTCAGTAGATGCTCGACCATATGACTGACATGGCAATTACACCGTCATAAGTGTTAGCTGATTGATGATATGCACTGACTTGTATATGTGCTCAGACTTAATAGTGCTATATGCCAGGACTTGCATGAAACAGGTGCCTCGACCATGTAATGGTATATGCACAGACCTCATTACACATATGTTCTATATGTGCACCGACCTTATCTAACATGTTATGAGATGTGCATCGACCTTATTCTGCTATAATGCAGATGTGCATAGACCTGACAATGCAATACTCTAAACATGCACAGACTGATAAGGCTTCATATGTAAACATGCACAAACCTTTCAATGTAAGCTACTGGATGTGCACAAACCTTGTTTGGCTCAAGACAGATGTACACAGATTTGCTACGATGTATGCACCGACCTTATTCTGCCTAATGAGGGATATGCACTAACTTTGTTTTGCTTTATGAGGGATGTGCACCAGCCTAGATGTATAGTAAAAGGAAGTATGCACAGACTTGGTTTGACATCATGCATGAGTGTGCACACCTTGGCAAAATGTGCACCAACCTTGTATGGATACAAGGCAAAACGTGCACCGACCTTGTATAGCCACAAGGCAAATATGCACTTACTTATGTATACGTATGACAACTCATGCACCAACATATATATATATATATATATATATATATATATATATATATATATATATATGTATGAGACAAAAGATGCACCGACATTGTGTGCAGTCGCACAGGATGTACACTGACTTCATATGCCTAGGGCAGATATGTGCACTGACCTTGTGTACGAAAGACAAAACTTGCACTGACTTCTACATGAGTGAATAGTGGTATGCACTGACCTTATGTGCACTTCTACAAAAACATGCATCGATCTTGTGTGGAGTCATACAAGACGTGCACCGACCTATGCTCTGTGCAGTTGTACACCAACTATTCGACCAAGTGATATGCACTTACCTTTGTCCAGCATGAACTAGAACATGCACTGACCTTAACTTGTGCTAGCAGGAGGTGCACCGTCCTTGATATGCAAGCTATATGCATGTGCTTCGACTATGAGTGTGCATGTGAATAGTGATGTGCACTGACCTGAGCCTTGCATTGACCCTAACATGCATCTACCTTAGTGTGTGATGCGGGACGGACACACGACCTGGGACTCTAGCTCGCGATCGCCCCTAAGCGAGGGAAGACGTGGGACCGTGCGCGGTTGAGAAACCGACAGTGAGTCTCGGGTATCGGCTTTCTGCGTGTACTCGGATCGAGTCATGGGACGGTCACTCACTCTCTCTCGCAGCGGTGATAAAAATATACAAGTTAGGAACCTATCACTCACAGCGGCATATACAAATAAATACGAGATAAGCAAAATGTCGAGTGGGGAGCGAATACGATACCTCCACGCTCTGGGCGTGGGGAAGACGACCCCGGCCAGTTACGGTAACTCCCAGTACAATGGTAAAAACTTTACAATAGTGAATTTTATTACCCACTCTGCACAAGGAGGTAAAGGGCTACAAGTGGGCCCGGGAGGACCGACCCTCGGTTGACGGGCAGCAAGCTAGGCGGGCGTTTGGGGCGAACTCGGCCTGCTGATCCGACTCGGTACTGCACCGACTCGGTTCTGACTCACTGGACAGCAAGCCTTGGCCTCCAAAGGAACGTCGCCTTCCTGAGATCTTCTGAAGGCGCCGCTAGGCTGGAACGTTGGAAGGACGTCCCTGGCCGACTCCTGGGAGCGGCGGTCGCGAAAGTTGACTTTTGGTATTTATTTATGAATTTCTCCCGAACTGCTATTTCGGACTTGCACAGGGAACATATCTGCACGCCTCGGCGGCAAGAATTAATTCTCACATATCCGGAATCAGATCGAGACGTGGTTGGTATCGTTGGAAAGAGGACTCCCAGATCTACAACATATATTTGTTTCAACTCGATCCAACAAAAGGATGAGAATTGGGAGGCTCTACAACACTGTGTTTTTTCTGTGGATCTAATTACTGACACTCAGGACAGAAATGGATCTTCCTGAAACTGACCTTTGACCGAGGGGTAAATGATTTTTCCAGGGGCTGAAAATATTATGGGAGGTAGGGGGAAATGTGATGAACACTGAGAAAGTTTTGTGGATTTTCTAAAAATTTATAAGGGGGTGAGAAAAATACGAATAGGTGACATTGTCCCATGGATCTACAGAATGGCAGATTACAGGGGGGAACAAGAAATATGGGAAAAATACCAAACAAAAGCCAAATGGCACGAAATTTAAACTGGAGACTAAAGGTGACAGGTAGAACAAGCCCTCAAAGTTTGGGCTACAACAGACAACAAGAACAAAAGATAAAAATCTGGAGTTGAGGTTCTATCTTGATTTGGACAGAACTCCGATGATGGTGGTGGCGGCGCGATGGCAGTGCGATGGCGGCGGCGGCAGAATCAGAATTCATAGGATGAGAGGGAGAGATAGAATGGGTCTCACACCCTGGGAGACTGGAGGAGGAAGAAGCACAACAGAGGGAGAGGGGAGAGGGGCGCACCCTTCAAGGAGCTCCAATCAAATTCATAATTTTTCATTCATTAATTCTCATTAAATGTGAATTACAATCTATTTGTATGAAATGCAAAATGACCATAATTAACCTCAGATCTAAATTGGGGAGGGGTAAATGGGGGAGATCATAAGTATTTATCCCATGTGATTTGGAACCACATTAAACAAGTATTAAAAGGGGGGCGCCCCCTTGACTATGTTGGTGGCATCTTGGACTTTTTGGTCCATTTGTCCCCTTTGAATGTCAAACCATCTAGAAGCCACCTAGGATAGTTGACCAGCCCCACATGGGATCTATTGGCTTAGCTAGACCAATGGGGAAAGAGATGGGGGCCCCTTACTGGTCCTACAAGACTTTTTGCACAAAAACCCACTAAAACCTAAAGACTCATAGTTTGGCTTATAAAGCCTTACAATTGCACATATGTTTTCCCAAGGATATAAAAATAAACCAAAAGGACATACATGTAAATTAAAAATGTCAGTGCCCGGTGTTGATTCCCATCAATTCTCCCCGGGTGGGAAGAACTCGACCCCGTCGAGTAAGGGGTGCAGCTACTCGAGTAGCTCCGACGGATGCGTCACCGAACCTGGAAGCGTGGAGTATGCTCAACTCCAAGTAATCGACACCTGCTCATCCCGTATAGATTCGATATGCACACGCTGCTGGGGAGGAGGCTAGAGGTGGACACTCTAGGGTGGGGTCACTCTCAAATGAAGGGAGGTGGCTCCAAGACTCACTAGGAATCACCGCTGGGTCCCTTATGTGACTAGATCCGATATGTGAGGTGGAACCGATCCCAAAGTCCGACAAGTCTTGTACTCGAAAGGGACTAACAACGCGAGTGTACAAAACCAACTCGACTCGATGTATGCACAGACACACAAGACCCTAGACACACGTAATGTTAGTCTGACCTACGCATAGGCGATGGTGGACCAGGACACCCGAATGTGTGCCATGCATGCATTTGACGTAACCGGTGGTTGGCGAAATGGGGAATTCCTAGACCTACTAAAGTGAAACATGCCTGCACATTGGACTTGAATGTGGGAGGGCCAGGCGTACCAAATGCGTCTTCTTCCTTTCCCCTATATGATGGTGTATCTCGCAAGTGAACGAGCTTGGTGGGTGTAGACGACCCGGCCCATGGGGAAGGGGTGTGGTAGTGGACTCACTCGAAGAAGTGAAGTATATATGGTAGCTCGGGAGGTTCACTAGTGAAGGGGTCAAAAGGGTCAAAGAAGGTATGACCCCATGAGATGGGCTCCCATATTGCACGGTCCCAATTGTGAAATTCTTGAAGGTGTGGGTGGTCACCTTCATCCGTCATGGTGAATGGGACGGTGGTCATGTGAAAAAAAATAAGATTCCTCCCTTGGGCAAAAGGAAATGAAACTGGGCTCGGCCGGCATAGGGAGGAATAGAAGAATCTCCGTGGTGACATAACCCACGGTGCACACGGAGGTAATGGACCCTAAGGCCGGATGGGTGAAGCTAAGACTAGTGGGTTGGTCGAAGCCTCGGGCCAATGAGTGCGTCAACTTCCATTGTGAGTGTAATCCCATAACGAGGTCATCCAAGGTATCAACATGGTGACTAGACCGAAAGGTAGTGTGGTAGGAGCTGACGGGCACTAGTGGTAGGGTGGGGTCCATGGATGGGTAAGGAGGTGGGACCAAACCATCCTTAGCCAACTAAGAAGCAGCTCGGTGATGCAAAACGTACCCGTTAGAAATACAGGTGACTCGGGCCTTGGTGGCTCCAAATATGATGGCTCCGGATGAGGGTCGGAAGTGGAGGGTAGCAATGGAGCACTCACGGGTGGTGAAGGAGCACATGTCCTTTCAATCCTATCCAACCGATCCGTAAACATTTTCAAGAGTTCGGCAAAGGTGCGGGTTGGAGTAAGGGCCTCGTGGTGGACTCGCTCTTCGTCTCTCGGCCCGGGTGTGGACCTAGACTCGGCTATAAGTGGGGTTTCCACTTGGTTGGGGGTGCTTGGGTGGGATGGAACGGAGGTACCAAGGGGAGGTTGGTTGGAGGCGAATGGGCGGGCGACTTGATTGGGAGTACTTTGGTGGACTTGGATGGACGTGAAGGAGCGGGGTTGGTTGGAGGTGTGGACCACTTGATTGTAAGTGAGTTGGTGGGGTTGGCTAGTGGTATGACCCCCGTGGTTGGAGGTAGGTGGGCGGGGAAGGTAGACCCTCCTAAGCGCTCTCTTCATATCCCACCATGACTCGATGGGCCATAGCCTCCTATCTTCCTAGAAGTATTTGATGTCTCTCCATGTTTCGATGGCTTCATAGAAAAGTCACCTTTTGGCAAAGTCGACTTACATGGGACCGGACATAATGTAACACTCAAAGTAGTCGTCCATAATGGCTTCCCACTCTAGGTAGTCACTCGAGTTTTCGGAGCCATAGAAGTCCCGGGCTACGGGTCTCCGGGGGTGGTCCGGGTGGTTCTCCCATCTTACATAGTATCACCACCATGCATAAGATGTGGGCCCTTGGTAATCCATGGGACACGGGGAAGCTAGTGGATGGCCATGCCGACACTCGGACAAAACACTAGACACGACCCTAACTAATGCAAAGTTGGAATGAGACTCGACCACCAATCTAGACACAACCAAGATCCGGTACAAGGCAGAGGTTCGATCTGAAGAACTCCTCACGCGAGTGTGCGGCCTTCCCGATAGGCGTAACCTAACGGTCGGGCGACACCTTTTTATATACCGAACAATGGTATGCAAGTGAGACACTTAGACTTAGACACTTTTTTTAAACAAGACTACCCTAGACTCAACTGGCGCTCTGATACCAAATTGATGCGGAACGGACACGTGACCTGGGACTCTAGCTCGTGATCGCCCCGAAGCGAGGGAAGACGTGGGACCGTGCGCGGTTGAGAAATCGGTAGTGAGTCTCGGGTATCAGCTTTCCGCGTGTACTCGGATCGAGTCACGGGATGGTCACTCACTCTCTCTCGCAGCGGTGATAAAAATATACGAGCTAGGAACCTATCACTCGCAGCGGCATATACAAATAAATACGAGATAAGAAAAATGTCGAGTGGGGAGCGAATACGATACCTCCACGCTCCGGATGTGGGAAGACGACCTCGGCCAGTTACGGTAACTCCCGGTACAATGGTAAAAGCTTAATTACAACAGTGAATTTTATTGCCCACTCCGCACAGGGAGGTAAAGGGCTACAAGTGGGCCCGGGAGGACCAACCCTGGGTTGACAGGCAGCAAGCTAGGCGGGCGTTTGGGACGAACTCAGCCTACTGGTCTGACTCGGTACTACGCCGACTCGGTGCTGCGCCGACTCAGTTCTGACTCAATGGACAGCAAGCCTTGGCCTCCAAAGGAACGTCACCTTCCTGAGATCTTCTGAAGACGCCGCTTGGCTGGAACGTTGGCAGGACGTCCCTGGTCGACTCTTGGGAGCGACGGTCGCAAAATTTGACTTTTGGTATTTATTTGTGAATTTCTCCCAGACTGCTATTTCGGACCTGTACAGGGAACAGATCTGCACGTCTCGGCGGCAAGAATTAATTCTCACAGATCCGGAATCAGATCGAGGCGTGGTTGGTATTGTGGAAAGAGGACTCTCAGATCTACAAAATATTTTTTTTAGCTCGATCCAACGAAAGGATTAGAATTGGGAGGCTCCGCAACACTGTTTTTTATGTGGATCTAATTACTGACACTCAGGATAGAAAGGGATCTGCCTGAAACTGACCTTTGACCGAGGGGTAAATGATTTTTACAGGGGCTGAAAATATTATGGGAGGTAGGGGGAAACGTGAGGAATACTGAGAAAGTTTTGTGGATTTTCTGGAAATTTATAAGGGGGTGAGAAAAATACGAATAGGTGACACTGTCCCGTGGATCTGTAGAATGGCAGATTACAGGGGGGGAACAAGAAATATGGGAAAAATACCAAACAAAAGCCAAATGGCACGAAATTTAAAAGGGAGACTAGGGGTGACAGGTAGAACACACCCTCAAAGTTTGGGCTCGATTAGATAACAATAACAAAAGATAAAAGTCTGGAGTTGAGATTATGTCCTGATTTGGACAGAACTCCGACGATGGTGGCGGCGGCGCGATGGCGGTGCGATGGCGGCGACGGCAGAATCAGAATTCATAGGATGAGAGGGAGAGATAGAATGGGTCTCACACCCTGGAAGGCTGGAGGAGGAAGAAGCATAGCAGAGGGAGAGGGGAGAGGGGCGCACCCTTCAAGGAGCTCCAATCAAATTCACAATTTTTCATTCATTAATTCTCGTAAAATGGTAATTACAATCTATTTGTATGAAATGCAAAATGACCATAATTAACCTCAGATCTAAATTGGGGAGAGGTAAATGGGGGAGATCATAAGTATTTCTCCCATGTGGTTTGGAACCACATTAAACAAGTATTAAGAGGGGGGCGCCCCCTTGACTATGTTGGCGGCATCTTGGACTTTTTGGTCCATTTGTCCCCTTTGAATGTCAAACCATCTAGAAGCCACCTAGGATAGTTGACCAGCCCCACATGGGACCTATTGGCTTAGGTGGACCATTTGGGAAAGAGATGGGGGACCCTTCCTGGTCCTACTAGAATTTTTGTAAAAAAACCCACTAAAACCTAAAGACTCATAATTTAGCTTATAAAGCCTTACAATTGCACATATATTTTCCCAAGGATATAAAAATAAACTAAAAGGACACAAATACAAATTAAAAATGTCAGTGCCCGGTGTTGATTCCCATCAGTGTGCTTGCATGCGAAACTAGCAGTGACCTTAGTGTCTTGAAAACACAACTAGCATCGACCTTAGTATGCACAAGGGAAACATGCATCGACCTTAGTATGATGAACTGAACACGTGCACCGACCTATCTACACAAAAATTAACATATGCAGAGACCTGAGCTTAGGCAGAACATTACCTGATCTGATTGTGCATTGACCTTACCTGTCAAAGAGTTGACTCACAATATTGACCAGTGGCATTGACCTACGTTGACTTTCTTTTCATGTCTTTTTGATTTATTTCTGGAACCTGTTCTGACATATTTCATACTGCTATATAGATGATGAGAAGAACAATAAATGCATCAAGTTTATATCATCAAGATTACACACATATATATAATGACTCCTAATATTTGTCATCATCAAAACCCCAGGGACACAACAATATCCCCCTTTTTGATGATGGTAATATTATGAGTCATTGTAATATAAATTCATCATGATGATCCAGCCAGTATGAAATATGCATGAGCATCAGCATGCAACATAGAAGAGTTGTATCTGAATTATACCACAAAGGACTCACAAATTCTCCCCGTTTGACAACATCAAAAAGGAAGGATCAAGTGAAGAGAAAGAATTGTCATAAATGCACCCCCTTGAATAGATAATCTTCCCTTTGACCAAGTAGAAGGAGGGAAAGGATAAGATCAGCAAATCATAGGGACAAGCATGAACAGGTATAGAAAATACAAATACGATGGATGGCAACACTAGATGCACACAGGCATACACATAGACATAGGATTCAACCCTAATCTCCCCCTTTGTGAAATGGATACAATTCATGGAGAAACTAATGCTCACATGATGCAGATAGAGCAAGTACCAATCAAGCCTATCCTCCCCCTTTGAAAAGCAATAAATGCAGTCTAGACAAGACCTAGCCTCTCCTTTAAGTCAATACAATGCTCCCTGTTCAAAATGAAACAAGGCTTTCAAGAGTGTCAGGTGAGGGGTATGACAAGAATAAATTCAGGAAGGATGTCATGGCAACATGTGGAATTCAGTTATTCAAGAAATAGGATTAACAGGATATAGCAGCGAAACACAGGGTCTTTCAAAGATAGCAAACACAGTGAGCAGGATCGGATCAGATGTGATCAAAGATATTTATTCACAAAAATTCCAAAAGAATTAACTAAGAAGAAAAGATTTTCAGTTAGGTGCCCATTCCATAAATCCATGTTTCAGTTTCAGACTCTCCTATTACAAGGGCTTATGAAATGGCTTTAATTGACAAGCTTGGTTTAAGAATGATGTATACAGTGTTTGTCAATAAGATTCAATACTCATATCTGAAACAATTTTTAATAAAAAATGAACCAAATGCTCATATAACCTTCCAGTTTGACTTCCTTTCATCTTACTCAATTAATTTCAACGATTCCTTTATGAGTTATAGAAAGTAGTATTGAGATTAAACACTCGGAATATATCCGAATTTGACATTACTTGCAAAATTTTTTTGATACAGATTTTTCTTTTTGAACATCAATTTATTTTTCAGTGAGCAATTTTGGTTAATCAACACCTTTTTACATGAGGCACAACACGTCTTAGGTGAACTGACCTAGTTACTCAGTGTGATAACCGTATTGCTTCTCAATTAAGAGAACATAGTTAGCATTAGAAGTATCTTTTTACGTGAGGAGACACCTTGGTTAGAGGTAGGAATCCCCAGTTACTCAATACAACCATGCCATTGCTCTGTCAGATTTTCATACAATTTCAACCATTTTTCAGCAGAGTTAACTATGGTACTTGATGACACAATCCTTTGGACATGTTTCTTGGTAACCATAGTCATTGCTCTGTCCATAATTTTCTTTAAGACACTTTTAAATGGATTAAATGTTTAAGAACAATACGTAGATTATGTATCTCAACCAAAGTAAATCATGGTTTCAACTTTTCAGATTTCAGAGAGTCTTGCATAAATTTACATGAGACAGTCAGTCAAGGTTTATTAAAAGACTGATTCAGATATTTTCAAGTCCTTCAAATTCAAACTTAGGAATACATTAGACTTAAACCAATTCAAATCAACAAACATTCTTAAACCTATATAATAGAAGATTCTTCATTAGAAATGATTTCAGATTTATGAAAGGGTGCACAAACTGGTATTTCTTGAAGTCTCAATTCAATCAACATTTTGACAATGACATTCAGCAGCAAAGACATTAACAAGCATGCAAAGAAAGTGAGAGAATTGGAGTTCATACTTGTAGCAGATGTGATCAATTTGCATCAGACAGATTTTCAGGAAGATCAGTTAAAGAACCGTGAATTTTCAAAGATGCAGCGAGAAGTTTGCACTCGAGCAATGTAGTTCAGAATTGACTGAATTCAAATGAAGCTCTCCCTCAGCAGATTGAGGAGTAGTAAACAGAAATTTTAGATTCAAGAAAGGTATGAATTCAGATGATGAATAATTCAGAAGCAGTCAACAGAAATCATTTGATAATGTGAACCACTGACACCCAGATATAGCAAGATGAGTTGAAAATGTGTAGATAGTGATAATTCAGACAGTGATAGACTAATGAATTAAAGTGCTCCCCCTGTCTACATAATTGACATGCAATGCAATTATTTACACGTGTGCATATGCAGTGACTTCTCTTTAGCTAAGTGCATTACATGGTCACATGTGGCATGAAGACATGCAAAGGCTAGACAGACTCCCCCTGACTTTATGTAATATATGCAATGAGGGCTAAACATATGATTTTATGATTCATGCTCATGATCATTCAGACTGCCCTATATGTAATATGGCCCATGGTACTAGGCAGAGGACTTGGTCTAAAGAATCACCTCACACATAGTAAGAACCTCCAGACAGATTTCATTTGTCCTTTAGTAGCTTACCATTTGATATACCATAATGGTCATGCATGACAATGCAGTACCAAGACAGTCCTATATGCATCAGATTTTTAATGACAGTATGTCAGACACATGTGTAAGCAGACAATTGACATATGCCATTTACATATATGCACAAATATGCAGACTATGCTCATGAGTTTCTAACCTCCTCTATGTGCACAATCAAGTGACAAGACATTAATGCATGCAGATGAGAAATAAATTCAACATGTCTTCAGTGAATATGTGCACACATAGCTCAATATGTGAAGAAGCTCAGATTGCCAAGTGCAAAAGATAAAGCAGTTAAGGATATGTATGCATGAGATTTTATTTAACAACTTAAGCATGAAATGCAGCAAACAAGATTTCTGAAGAATTCAAATAAACAAGCATGAAGAATGCAAGAGTGTTACCTGAAAAGTGCAGAAATGGGGTTTTCATACTAGGGTGCCTTGGTTTATTTACCCATTTTTATTCCTCAATCACAAGGCACACCTACAATGTAGTTCCTTATTTTGCACCAGCAAGTACCCAAGACGTCTTGGGTCCTGAAATGACAGTGGCACCTCTGAATGGTGCTTTCAACATTTTCTTAACCTTCATATCATCACTTATAATCAAAGAGCAGTTATCCATATAATGCCCGTATCGTCTACAATAATGACATAAAACAGCAGAATTGAAATTCTTTCTATGCACATTAATGTAGTCATGGAGTCTATGTGCATTTTCATGGAAATTTCTATTAACAGAATGAGCATTCTGTTTACTGAAACTAGCCAGCGAACAATTAGCAGCCTTGTGGCCTGGCTTTCCACAATTAAAATATGTAATAGATTTTTCTTTAAAACATGATTTATTCCAATCAAAAACACTTTGATTTACAGGGAATTTAACACATTCAGATTTAAAATTCCTTCCCTGAGCATGCCAACAGTTCTTGACTGTATGGCCATGCTTTCCATAGTGGAAGCATGAAATGTGCTTGCCTCTAGAACCTGACTTATATCTTTTAAAATCATTTTTGTTGGCAGAGATATGAACATATTCGGAATAGAATTTTCGTCTCTGATCATGCCAACAGTGAGCAGCATTGTGGCCAAATTTTCCACAATGAGAACAGTGAGTTTTATTACTCTGATCAGAAACACAGCTCCTAGCATGCTTTCTATCAAATCATAACTTGGGATAGGGATACTAAATTTGATAAAACCATGACCCAACATTAGATATTAAAGCCTTCTAGATTTCATTTGAAGACATCTAAATCCAAATCCCAACAGGAGAGCACGCCTACTCGCATCTATGACCAGGTAGATGAAGGGTCACGACTGAAATAGAGGGGCAATAATGTTAATATTACAAAAATCATAACTCACGCTAAGGTTGATGAAATTTGATGAAACCAAACTGAAAGTTAGATATGGAATCCCGCTTCATTTCATATGAAGACATCTCAACCTAAATCCTAACAGAAAAGTGCGCCCATTCGCATATATGACCGGGTAGATGAAGGGTTACCGCGGTTCAAACCGAAGGGGTGCTTAATATTTAACCCCTCCTTAAAACCAGCAACCTTGGGGCTGGGCTGAACCTTGCTAGATGTGGGAAAGACCTTGGGAGGCTTGAAACCTATATAAATAAGTGGGTTCCAAGGGTGGTTAGCCTTTAGCAACACCTATCCTCAACATTCACCATCTATGGTTTCACTTGAAAGAGAGGAGAGGTGAGGGACCTTGGCCCTGCGAAGGGGGGGGGGGCGAACCTACAAGTCCTAGGACGACGGGCAAGAGCCTCGGGTGGGATTGGGGTGTGGATCTCATCCCCGGATCGAAGGGTAAAGCTGAGGTGGATCTGGGGTGTGGATAGTATCCCCAGATCGTCGGTTAACATCTCAAAGGTAGGCACCTAACCTCAAATCTTAAGGGGGTCAACGATGCATTAAAATGATTTCAAAGTAGTTTCTATATGTCAAAGAGGGATTAAGGGCATGTGGGTTAACTAGCATGTTTATTTTCTGGCTTTTCCATCAAGTTATGTGTTTTTGAGAGGTTTCTTAGAATTTTAACTAAAAATATTCGAATGTGCCGACACTTCCCATGGATGTGTCGACACTTCCCCTTTAGAAACTGCCGGATGTGTTGACACATTCTCATGAATGTGCTGACACATTCCCATGAATGTGCTGACACTTCTCCCTGAATGTGTCGACACATACCCTGGATGTGTCGACACTTCCTCTTTAGAAACTGTCGGATGTGCTGACACTGCCCATGGATGTGCTGACACTTCCCCTTTAATGTGTCGACACATACCCTGGATGTGTCGACACTTCCTCTTTGGAAACTGTCGGATGTGCTGACACTGCCCATGGATGTGCTGACACTTCCCCTGAATGTGTCGACACTTTGGAAGCTATTAGATGTGCTGACACTGCCCATGGACATGCTGACACTTCCCACGGATATGTTGACACATACCCTGGATGTGTCGACACCCTGAGAACCATGTCCCCAATTTCCAGAAACGTGGAAAAAGAGAGTTTTGAGTGGTCATATTAATTTAGAAAAATCTAAAAAATTGGAAAATAGTAGAAGGGTATGTTGGTAACCCAAATCTGCACTTGTAGTTATGGTTCATTTTCTATGCAAGTGTAGGGTTGACAGGTCGACACTTTCCTTGGACAGGTCGACACCCTGGGACTCTGTTCCTAATTTCCAGAAACATGGAAAAGGAGAGTTTTGAGAGGTCATTTTAATTCAGAAAAATCTAAAAAATTAGAAAATGGTAGAAGGCTAAGTTAGTAACCTACCGTAAAAAGTTCATGCTCTCAGAAATTCTGCACTTGAGATTATGATTTATTTTCTACGCATGTGTAACCTAGAAATCAACATGTCTTCTTTTTCGGTAACATGATCATGTTCGGTTCCACAACAAATAGGCTCATGATTGTGATTTGTCCGCTTAAACCATTTGGAAGCATGCTTGTTATGATAAAGTATCATACTAATATTTATGAAAATGAGTATGAATGTGAATGCGAATACGATGTGAATATTACGAATCGAAACAATAGCATTCTGTGAGATAGGACTTCGGTCCCTTTGTGGGATGGCCATTGTTTAAAATCCTATTGATTCTATCTTCGGTCCCATTGTGGGGGGGGGGGGGGGGGGGCCTTGTGTTGTGGCGTTGCGTATCATCACGGGGCCACAAGAATCTAGGTGGGAGTTCGCTCTCTGCTTTAAAATCCTTTTGATTCTGTCTTCGGTCCCATTGTGGGGCGGCCCTTGTGTTGTGGCATTTTGTAACGTCACGGGGCCACAAAAATCTAGGTGGGAGTTTGCTCTCGGGTCTGCGTAGTACTCTTTCGTTCGTTCATTTGGGTGTGGGCCTCCTATGTTTGTGACATTTGTTTGTTTCCATGACTAACGAAAATGTGATAATGTATAACTGCTCATTCACCGTGGTTTTAGCACATGCATGGGTATCTTATATGTTAGTTGAAGAATATGTATTTTCCTCATATGAGTTATTTTAAGTAGATGATAATGAATGGATTATGCTATTATTAGCATCTGAATTATGTATATAATTTGGTTATATAGATGCGAGTTAACCCCGATTTGTTTAGGCTGCCTACTGAGCGTCACACTCACCCCCCTTTGTGACACACATTTTCAGGAGACATAGAGCAGGAGGTTGAGGAGGAGGCTGCAGCTGAGGAGTAGTGTTAGTTCATAGTTCGTCTGGGTATGCTATGGATGAATGTCTCTCTTATATGTATGGTTATAGGGTGGGGAGCCCTTGTGGACTCATGGTTATGTTGGAACAATGGACATGTACTATCTTATGGAAACTATGAATGGTTGAAATTCTCATTTACATTTCGTGTAAATTGTGGTTTCTCTCTCTCTCTCATGCGAATGTATGCATGTTGGTATATTTTTGTGCTTCGGCGATACGTACGAAGTAATGCTCCGGGGTCCGATGAAGAAAAAAATGCCCATAAATTGAGACTCGGATCTCGGGGCGTTACACCACAAGCATCTCCCACTCGCCCAGAATGACGATAACTGAGACACTCAAAAAAACTAAGGACCAAGTAACGAGTGACTAATTAGGGTCACGCCCGTCAACGCTCATCCCAACGCCCCTGACCATGTGTGCATACACAAGCTCAATGTCTTGAGCCAGGCCTCTAGCTGATTCTCCCCTCCCGTAGGACTCTCATGGCAAGACAAAAGGGGCCCACAGCAACCCACCTATAAACCGTTTGAACCAGGAACTCGCCCCGCCACCACTCCCTGATGGGCTGACACATGAAAAGTGTCGTTAGGCAACGACTAGTGGAGGCTCACTAGACACAGAGACTCTAAAAACAGCGAACATCGAAGTACAGACAGGGTAAGCACACACCTATCGCATGTACTACGGAGCACAATGCAGTATACAACTGCTATCAGACTCAGGATAGTCAACTAGACCTGCTGACACAACGATCCTTGAGTCACAAGACTCGGGTCAAGATCGTCGCACATACTATAGCAACACGCTGTTAATCAGCCTAGTCCCTAAGCCAAAAATCACGAGAAACACATTATGGAAGACGGCACATAACAACTGGATCCATAACAACAATAATGATAACAATGAGTCCTCGGCCTCCGAGCCGCGCAATGGAGTCACAATTCTGTAAAATAGGAAACACGGAACATGAGGGATTACCGAGGCCCTCAAATCACAAGGCACGTAAACCGAGGTAAGATGATACCTCCAAGCATCCAAAATAATTTCTCGATCCTCACGGGATAGACGAGACACTCATGAGGTGACGTGTCAACCACTGGGTTACAACTGGGTGACCAGAAACCATAATGACCCTCGAAATAATACAAAACACTGCTTGATATAGTGGCACTCCTGAACACCCTATAACATGGTCACAGGCCTCATAGGATGTCCAAGACATCCACGGAACAATGGGCTAACCAAGGGGTCAAAGCCACATTAACCGAAAACCAAACTGACACTTAAACAACACTCTGGGCAGGTGGCGGCCTCACCCCTAGCCGCTAAACTAAAATGGTGATCATCCAAAGGGCTGCTACCATCAACGCAGAGCAACAAGCGGTTTTGCGGTCTCCCTGAGGCCACTACTTGCTCAAGGCGGTCTTCTCATGGCCGCAAGCTGGACTTAGCGGTCATGGCTTGGCCGCTATTCCCAGTCCACCCCAAACTGGTCAAACCGACTTAAACATCAGGTAGCGGTTACCCATAGGGCCGCTACCACCAAATGGCAGTCAGTCGCATGGTCGTTACCAGCGAACTGACTTAGGCACCTAACGGTCTCCCTAGGACTGTTTCTAGGGAATGGCGGTCACCCCATGGCCGCCAAAATCACCTTGCGGTCGGGAGCCAGACCGCTAGCCCGAACCGACTTAAAATTGTTGAAATTCATATAATGGTCTCCCTTGAACCGCCAAACGAAAATAGTGGTCAAGCCCTAGGCCACCACTACTAACAAGCGGTCGGTCGTGAGACCGCCAAATGAAATTGACAATGGGACTCCGCCTAGCGGTCTCCAGAGGGCCGCCAAGTTCAAATAGCAGTCACTGGTGAGACCGCTAAACCGTTCCGATAGGAAAACTGTGGGACTACCCAAAACCCAGTCTTTCTACACCTCAATCGCGTCTAAATGATGGGAAAACATTCCTAAAGTCCATATCAACCTTCCACAAGCTGGAAAGGATCAAACTGACCTCAAAATAGTAAGAAATGGACAATTCCCATGAATCGACCCAAACCGAGTCACATGAACAAACAAGCTCATACCGGCCCCAATTTACAACCAAACGAGTTCAAACTGGTAGGAAACGATTCCCAACATGCCAGGGGTTCATATTTTACCATTTAATGTGAAAACCATCGCCTAGAACGGCGAACACGGCTCACACCCTTCGAACACGGTTTCACCCTTAAAGCTGAAAAACCCGCACAAACTCACACCATTCGGCTCCAAATCACAAGAGGATGCAGGAAAAGAGTAGGATATCCATCCCCCTGTTGACACCCGTTTTAGCCTGCAAGTCAAGTTATTGCTCTTATTCATCCTCCGTGATGTCCTGAATTAACCATTATTTTGGAACCCTCTTTGAGCCTATCTCGAGCCCATTTCTTGACCATTTTTCAAGCCCATTGAGCTTTGGAAGCTTTTATCTTCAATTCCCCAACTTTCAGGCCCATTTTTGGTCAATTCGGAGCTCAAACGGACGTCCAGAACTCAGTTGTGCGAAAGCCTACAAAACCCCTGGTAGCGGTTATCCCTTGACCGCTACTGTCACACCCCGAGCTTTTAATGCAGCGGAAGGAATCTCGAAATGTGAACATCCGGCATGGTAAGCCTTTCGCGAGCACGAAATTAGAGCGCAAGACAATCACATAAAAATAATTACACAAGTAATTTTTTTCTCAAGTTTCCAATTTTATTTCATAACCATAATCAATTTACATAAGATCACTTCATGACAACTTCCATCACTACGACTAAAAAAAATCAAAATTATAATTTAACTAGACTAGACACTTTGATCATCTAAGGCTTCTCTCATCTTGAACATCTTCATTCACTCTCAGACCTACTGCTAGCATAATCCGAATCCGATTCACGAGTACTTCCTGAAACAAACAAGAAAATAGGTATGAGCACACTTGCCCAGTAGGTATCTTCGTATCAACATGAAGGTAATATTTAAATGATTAATGTCTTAGCTCTAGAATTAAGGCAAAAATAAGAATGCGATAAATAAGCAATATAAACCAAGATAACCAAGAATCATGAAATAACTGAGCAAGTAGATGTGAGCGAGTATAGACCATGAACAAGCAAGATTATCATGTAGATGCAAATTTGACCTTTCAAGATCAAGAATGTATGAGCATGTAACTAGAAAGTACTTTACACAACCTTATAAAGGCTATGTATTAACAAACATGTAAATTTCATAACGAGCCTCGTGAATTTCACTCATTTATAAGAGAAAGTACTCCCAACGCAATGAGACGCCAGTATCATCGTACCCCATGGTTTATAGCACATTTCCGACCATCGGCCGAGGGGACTAGCATGGAGCCCTTGGACACAATCCGTGCCCGATCTTGCATCTTCAAGTTATAAATCCAGCTACTTTCATGAGATATAACAATAATTTCGGCCAATAATTCAATTCCAAATAATAAGTTTCATGACCAAGCAATCAAGGTATAGAACGTACCAAAACTTGATATGATTTGAAAGAATGATTTTAAAAGGACATTATGCTACGGCAATAGTCCGACAGCATAACCGCGCATTCATTAAATTCCATAACTTAATGTTAACCTTTTTTACATAGTTTGGAACTCCAGACAATCCTAAGATCATCTAGGAACTCAAGAAAACTAACCCCAAAGGTCAAACATTGTGTTAGACTAAATCAGGAACCATGCGGTTGTTTACTGGACCGTTTTATGCAGAAAGCGGTCAGAGTATAGACCATTTAATGAATAGAGTCGACGCATGAAAAAGAAGTGTCAACGCAGGAAAACTTTCTGGAGCTTTAGCGGTCTAGTGAATGGCCGCTTGGTATCCTTTAGTGGTCTAGTGAAGGGCCGCTAATAGAATCTGGCGGTCAACCATAGGGTCGCTAAGGTCCAGAACACATAAAACACTGGTAAAATGCTTTCTAGACAATAGGATTTAATGGTACAACTAGCTCGACGTCTTAGTGGGAATCTCAGGCTCGCGGAGTCTTACGAAGGCCTTGAAACATAATCCCCTAGTCCGACAGAAGGAATATCTGGCAGAGAGGTTCATAAGTCCAAGAAAGTGTGCCTATAAGTGCAAAGTATAACTAATGGTCACATACCAGAGTATATGTCATGTACGTATGAAAATGACTCAAGAGATAAGAAGAGACTGTGATAAACAACGATCAAAACTAGTCAATTCCATGAAAATTAAATTCATTAATATAAGATTACAAGTTTTGGCATGAAATTAGCACAACTTAAAAATAATTCAAAAGTGCATAAAGAACATGAAATCAACTAAGATGATTAACTAACATAACCAAGTATAAGAATATAGTTATTAAAATAGGGATAAAACCTATTTATCTATGCTTACCATAAGATAAATAAGGCCACTCTGCATTATGTTTAGAGTTAACATGATTACAGAACTTAAAAACAAAAGTGGTCGCTCAAGGACCGTTTTACGGAGCCTAGCGATCTATCGTAGGGCCGCAAGGGGTCTCAGGTGGTCTTACGGAGACCGTTTCTCCCTGTCTACTGAAAACAGCAATAAAACTGAAATATAAACTAATCTAGGGTAAATTGATGCATGGTAAACAATTAAAACATGATTCTAAGACATGATAGAAAGACTTAAACTATGGATATGCATGGATTGTCATGAAGTAGACAAGAATTTTCCATTTTTATCTCAATAAGGTTAGGTTCATGCTTGATAAATGAATTAACTGCGCAGTTCCAATAAAACATAAAATACTCCACGTATAATTCATGAAATCGACTGAAATTTGAGGGCTTTTACTCCTAAGATCATGTTTAAGTCTTTCATGAGATAACCTACCTTTGATCTTGACTTTAAACTTTGAATTTAGGGCCGAAAGTTCACCCTAGTTTCTGCTCGTTCAGAACCGAACCAGCAACTTCGTGACTTTCTAACTCCTGATTCCCTTTACTTATGACCACGAAAATTGGAGGGTAAGAAGAGGGTACTACAAGGAATAATTAATTCTAAAGAACCCCTATCTAATTACCTCGTGTAGGGTTTCTAATTTGTTGCTCAATCTGGCCCAGTCGCACAGGTTCCCAGGTTGCTTGTACCAAACCAGCGACTTTGGATGCTTCTTTCTCCCTGATGGCTTGATCTCCTAGAATGAAATTTTGAGGGCATTTAGACCTTAGTATTATGAACAAAATATTCTAAAGAACCTACCTCAAATTCGTCCTACTTACCTTAGTTCTATGTGAGCCAAAAGTAAGGGTCGCACATGTAAAACTTGGGATCTATTTATAGGGTTTCATGAATTTGAACGAACCTAGAGTCCTAATTAAGGTTTCAATTCGATCCCTTAGCATTCTAGACTCTTCTAACTAAGGGATAGCATCGATCCTGGGTGATTAGGATGCCAAAGTTCTCATCTTTTCATTCCTTCTTCCATTCACGGAATCTGCAGAGCCTTGCGGTCACCAAGAGACTGTTTCTTTCCCCAAGCGGTCTCGCGATAGACCATTTCTATTATTTGGCATCGAATTTGATTTATTTCAAACTCTTTTGATATTTATCCCCTAATTTGATGTGTATATCCCCTTTAAATCTGTAAATTACCTAATTTACGTTTCTAGTAATGGGCTTGGGCCTAAAAGACTTAAGAATAGGCCTATGGGCCAATTTAAGTTGGGCTGAGCCTTTTAATGAATATAGGGCTTTTAAATAGTTTAAATAATCCTTAATTTCTTCTTATTAGCTCATTAATCCCTTAAAATTGCTTAATAATTATATTTTAATTTTAGAAAATTCCCAAAAAAATCTGGGGTGTTACAGCTACCTGGTGGTAACGGTCAAGGCATGACTGCTACCTGCCTATTTTTAATAAAAAAAGAAAATCATCAGTGAGCGGTCTTAGGCAGACTGCTACCTGATGGCAGCGGTCTTCCCATGACCGCTACCTCCCTCTTTGAGCCTGTTTGTGCCCGCTTGGCCCTCTGTCGCCTGGCGGTCATCCCCATGACCGTTTTCATTCATTTGGCAGTCCTCCCATGACCATTTTCAGTAAGAAATGGCCTTGCGATAGACCGTTTTCACGATAGAGAGTCTGAATGATTCTGAACTCTGATTTCTTCACCGTAGGACACTTTGGACTCCTTGTTTCATCTATTTTTAAGGAGAAACTACTCCACCTCGATTTTTATCTATCCTAGGCTATTATCCTTCATATTATCTCAAGTTTTGTCAATAAAAATCCCTATTTCTGGGTCTTTATCTCCTAAATCCGTGGGAGAACTTTTTGGGTTTCCTACAACTCTATTTAAACTGCCCAGTTCGCAGTGTGCAATGGGGGGCTCTTCTTCAACCTTGGGCAAAGCCATGCCGCATCTCCGACTCTCCTCTTCGACCTTAGGCTGTTAAGGGAAGTATTGTCTACGTTTTTCATCTCTCTGGGCTTCTTTTCATCGTTTCTTCTCTTAGTGATTCACCCCCCAATTCTCAAAATCATCACAGTTCTGCAGTTCTGCACTTTGTGCACTTTTCTCCATATTGCATGCACATTTCCCGCAGTTGTGCTGCATGATTTTCCTTTCTATTTATTCATACATCATCACAACACACACACATATTATTTCCACCTTCCACAGGGTTTAAAAACCTCCCCCCTGTGCGTTCTCCCTCAATTTCTGGCACTATTTTACCACTGCGGGATTTGATACTACACTTGCATATTCTAATGGGTTTTTCTTCTTTATGTTTCATCTTTGTCTTGCAGGAGAGCATGCATAGGACATGAGGCCCTCTTCCTCAAACCGGCTGGAAAATGAGGAGGTGATATCCACATCATTTCCCACACCCGTTTCATCAAGCGCGATCACATCTTCATCCTTACTTTCCAAGGTACACGGCATCGTTGCATCTTCTTCCTATACTTTTGGCGTTGTTAACCCTTGGTGGCGATTACGGTTAGTATTTCTTATCTTTCATCACCCCTTTCCCTTTGTTCATATTCATGCTTATCATGCATATTATTTGCTAGTTTGGGGGCGGGGTAGATAAATCATCTACAACTCTATTTTTTGGCGATCACGGTGGGACACCTAGTGCCCATCATGTTATTCATGCTCTCTTGTAAGTTGGGTGTGGGTATGTGCATGTTAGGTAGTTTTTTCTCGATTTTCCTACTGTCTGGGTGTTTTCAGGTCTGTCAGGGGGTTGCGGTCCCCTCTGAGGCCGCCAAACACTTCTAGCGGCCATCACAGGGCCGCCAGGCCTCTCTACTGGCTTGGCGGTCTTCCAGGAGACTGCGTAGTGATAAAAACGGTCATCCAGGAGACCTCTACCTGCTCTTTGGCAGGTCTGCGCGTAGGCTCACAAGGGCGCCTTTCTTGGGCGATTTAAATGACCTCCCGGGGTCATATCGCTCTATTTTTGGGCCCATTGTGTAGCCCTTTGTATTGTCTTTCATTCCATATATCATATGCATTATTTGGGTCATGTTTGCATAATTTAATTGTGTCTTCATTTTTGAGTTTTCTGCATAAACTCTGTAGGCAGGTCTAGGGATAGATTCACAGGTGCATCTTTGAATAATGATTTGATTGGGTTTCCGAGGCCTGATTGCTTGCTTCTTGCTTCCATCTTGCTCCCCTTTGTATTATCTTCATTTCCATATTTTATTTGCATTATTTGGGTTACGTTTACATAGTTAAATCTTGTCTCTATTTTCAGGTTTTGTGCATAAAATTTGCATGCAGGTCTAGGGGCAGACTCACAGGTTTGATTTGCATTGATGATTTGATTACCTTCCGTGTTTTGATTGTGCTTGTTTCTGATCTTGCCCTGTTGTCCTTCATATTATCTTCATTTTCATATATTGTTTGCATCCATATCATTGTGTTTGCATAGTTTAATCTTGCCTTCATTTTTTACTTTTGTGCTAGATTTTTACATGCACTCCGGTGCACATAGGGCCATGCATTGCATATTGTAGTTGCATTCCCCCTTGGTAAGTGATCCTCTCGCCTCCATATTCCTTGGAGTCGACTAGGTGACCTTATCCGGGACCTCCGTAAGTCCCCGTGAGTCATGGATTCCCACACGGACGTCGGGCCGGTTGTACCTCTCCACCTCTTAGGTTCGCATTTGCATATGTGTGAGGGAGTTAACCTTAGTCAACCCAAAGTTTGGACCTTATTCCCATAGGATTCCTATCTTGAGAGAATTAATCTTAGCTCAAAATCATTAAAAGGTCTATGAAAACTTCCAAAATATTTTCCCTCATATTAACTTATTTGACTGTGAAACCCTTCACATTGTTTTATGTTGTTTGGGCCTATCCAGGCCCATTTGTGATATTTTGTGTTGCATTCACATGTTATGTTGATAGGCCCATTTACGTTAGCCCATTTTGTGTGTCCATTGTCCTAGGTCTATTGTCCCTTGGTCTTAGTCTTAGTAAGTCATCCTTCTCCTTTCTTTAGCCCTTTAAGCCCTTGCTTCCCCAGATATCCTTATATTAAGTCTCCATCTGCCCTTATGGAACATCATTCCAACCCCTTGTACCATTCTTCTTCCCAATTTTCTTCTTATTCCCGCGTGGAATCCTCATCCCACGTGGGCCCATCTTCCCGTGGCCCCCCTGACCCATCCGAGGGGCAAGCCAACCTCATGGCCCATCTGTCATCTCTTGTTTGCCAAATAGACCCGACCCAAGCCCAAAAATTGATTGGAAATTATCTTAATGGGCCTTCCCCTCTTAACGGGCCTCCTCCTCTCAACGGGCCTTCTTCCCATCATGGGCCTTATCCTCTCAACGGGCCTTCTCCTTTTAGTGGGCCCTCTTCTCCTAATGGGCTTGCTTCGCATCTTGATAGGGCTTCTTCTCTTAGTGGGCCTTCTTCCCTCAACGAGCCTTCTACTTTTAATGGACCTCCTCCTTCTCCTTCCTATGTTGTTGGCCCAGTTTCTAATGGCCAATTTTGTCATAATGGGTCTCATCCTTCTTCTCCTTATGTTGCTGGCCCATTTGGCCCATATGTTAATGTCTCTTCCAGGACCATGCACCCTTCCACACCTGGAATGGGCCCTTCTTCTTCTCAGCCTGGATCCTCTTATCCGACCTATTATCACCCTGGTTCATATTCTTAATCTCTTACTCAAGTTGACTTGCATTACTCTCAATCTCTCCCTACCCAGTGTAGACATGCTAAAATCGACACTATGTTGAGTAAATCTCATATCACCACATGATGCCCCAAAGTGGACTTCAATATTGGCTTAATATTAAGTTTTTCTAATTAATTTAGAATTTTTCTATCATATTTATAATTCACGACTGGTAGAGGGGCGTCATTTAATTGACGACTGGTAGGGTGTCGTTATTTAAATAGTCGACGATCGTACGCGCAGGCGTTATTTCCTGGTGTTTCTTGATTTTATGAAACTTCATTCAAAAATAAATGTAAAGAATTGACGTCAGCTTCTAAGGCGCTGATTAATTAACGCCATTCCAGAAGGCGTCATTTCCTATTTTTAAATATGAAAAGTCATTTATTACTATAAAATAGCCCAAGAATCAGTGACTGCGTGCACGGTCGTCATTTCAATTAGCGACCAGCCTAAAGTCATCATTTGAGCTTCCATCTCCGTTTCGTCTGCTACCTTCCCATGAAGAGTCCTTCTTCATTTTAACACCATGATTGATTGGGGAAGGGAGATCCTTACTGGAGGATTGCTATCCTTGTTTTAATCCTATTAGAATATAGATTTTTGGCCTTATAAATACCCGCGGTTTCATGCGCGCACGAGAGAATATACACACAGGACATACAGAGAATAATTGCTACTGATAAGAGAGAGGATCTTTGAGAGAGAGTCTTTGTCTTCTTGTTAATAAGTTTTCTACAGGTTCTCCTTCCTACGGCGGTGTTCTTCCTCCAGGCGCTCTTCTTCCTGCTGCGGCCAAGCTCTTTTGGATTCTCTCGTACTACTGTTAGCAACAGTAGAAGGGTGCCCTTCCTTTCTCTCTTTTTAGTTTCTTTCTTATTATTAATCTCATCACAAACATCTCTCTTCAGTCATCTAGCTAGAATCAATCATCACACACTTTCTTTGCATATTACATTACTTATTGCATCCATAGCATACATATCTCCCACTAGTTTCACTCCTCTTAGGGGTTTAAACAAGCACACAAGGTGTGTTTATGCTTATGTTGCACAGTTTTATCTCTTTAGAGCATTGATACTACACTTTGGCTAATCCATATATTTGCTTAATTTTGTTTGTCTTGCAAGGGTAATCAATATTAAAACCCCCTTCATCGGCCAGCCGGTAGAAGGAGGAAGGAAGGACTCACAATCTTACCCGCTTCTTCACAAGGTACATGAGATCATCCTTTTAATTTTTGAGGTAACCCCTCTGGCGATCACCCTCCTTAGAACATCACATGCTCCTTTTGTTCTCTTTTCTTTATTCCCCACATATCATGCTTAACTTTATCTACCCTTTTTTTCTTAATATATCTCTCCCTATAAAGAAATTTTAAATTTCTTTTCTTTTTAAATGTCTATGTGACACGTTCATAAATTGGCGATCACGGTGGGACTCTTGATGTTTTTATTTTGATTACCTCTCCATCGGCACCCACGTGTGCCCCTCCCTTTGGCTCCCTCGCGTGCCCCTCCTTTGGCACCCACGTGTGCCCCTCCTTAGTGCTCCACGTAGCACACTCCCCTTGTGCACCACGTGAACATCTCCCACTGTATTAGCCAATTTTTGAATTGTTCATAACATTTTTAAGAAAAGAAATTTGATTTCTATTAGTTTTCATCGATTTTTGTTCTTTGGAACTAATTAGCGACTGCCCTACAGCCGCTATTTTAACATTCAGCGACCGCTCACAGAGGCGATGTTTGCATTTATTTTCCAGTATTTTCATCATTTTTATAATCAACGCCCCTCCACAAAGGCGTCATTCCTGCATTCAACACCTCACACAAAGGCGTCAATTCTGTCGTTACTGTTGATTTTCTTGTCCTGATCACTGTTCACTGATATTTGACGCCCCTCCATAGAGACGTTATTTGCATAATCAGCGCCTCACACCAAGGCACTATTTTACTTTGATGTTCACTGTTTGCCACTATTTACAGTGATTAATGACTGACACCTAGTCGCTGTTTATTGAAACCGTGACTTCTGGAAGGTCATAATTTTGTTCTGTTTTCACAGAACCTTGATTATTGCTGTTACCTTCACCTGTTGATTGCATTTATTGATCATCTGATTGTCATTGCTTGATCTGCCTGCATTAGCTTGCATTCTAGGGCATTTGGTTGGGAGACCTCCTCTCTCTACACTTCTTGGATCCCACACTTTTTTCTTAGAATTGGAAGGACCCTCTATTGAGCATTCCATCTCTGTGGACTGGAAATTCCTCTTCCAAGGCCTCCGTAAGTTCCCGCACCCGTGGATTCCCTCACGGATGCCGGGCCGATTGTACCACTTGAAGTACCCGGAGTTTAGTTAACCCATATGTTGGTAAGGAGAGAGAAAGAACTTAGTTAACACGGAGATTACACCCAAACTTAAAATTAGGACTCACATTGAAAAGTGAGAATTGATCACACATTTAAAAATCCACTTTAATCTCAAAAGAGAAACTTAAAATTTTAGGTTCATTACAACTTGAGTGAAAAATTTGTTTGATTGGGTGATTATCTCTTACTTATACTTGTTGGTTTGAAATATTTTCCTCTCCCTAAACATGTAACTTCATTCAGGTAAAATCATTAACATGGCCAACTATGGGTATTCATATGATGGTTATGAGGAGGGTCAATTTGACCCGTCCTATGAGGTCCCCAATCAAGATTCCACTCATTATGAGGGAAACTATGCTCCCTCCCATGCTCACTATTCCCAAGTTCATGTGGTCGATACTACTACTCAAGAGGTCGAGCCTTCCTCCTAAGCTCAACCTACCACACAAAACACATCTGGGGACGCTGCCCCATCTTTTAATCTTAATGATTTGATCATTGCTTTGTCTCAATTGGACGATTCCCAATGTCAGGCGGTCCAGGCCGCCCTAAAATGGAAATATGTCCCTTCATCTTCAAACCCCCCTCAGGCCGCGGGTGGCCATCCATCTCTTAATAACCAGGCGGTCTCACAGAAAATTCCTTCACGTCCACCAACTCCTATCATGGCTACGCCGGCTCAACCGGCAAGCCACTAAGTGGTTAGGCCCCAATATCCTCCAGCTCCCCAAATATTAAGGAGGCCTGTGCCAAATACACTCCCTTCCAATCCAGCCCTAGTCGAGTCCGACACCAATACCATACTCCTCCAAAAGATAGCTAGTATGGAGGAGCAGCTTAAGAAAGTCACAACACCGAAGAATGCTCCGGAGATTACTCTCCCCACTTTACCGATTTTCCATTTGCCTCTTTCCGAGATGCCGAATTTCCAGCGCTACAATGGAACGGGTAACCCGTTCATTCGTTTGAAAGATTTTATGTACGAGGCTTCATTATGGCAGGACAACAAGATCTCCCTGGCCTATTTATTTAGAAGATCTCTAGATGGTCCGGCACTCGAATGGTTCTATTCCTTGGAGCCGGCTGAAGCCAGTGATTTTGAGATTGTTCAGCAGAAATTTATACAGAAATATAAGGACCGTGTGGGTCCATCTTTGTCAGTCACAGATCTAGTTGCTGAGAAGATGAAGCCCGAGGAGGACTTCATCTTGTTTGTCGATAGGTGGAGGGCTATGGCCAAGAAATTGAAACACACACTTTCAGAAACAGAAAGGTTAAAATGATTATATCAAATTCTACTCTATAGTTCCATTATATTCTAGCCATGAATAGGCTAAGCACGATGGAAGAGCTCTATGAGAGAGCTAGATACATACAGACCCAAATGAAAGACTAACCCATCATGGGCATGTTTGAACAGAAACCAAGGCTTGTCAGGAAGACCAACAATGTTAACAATAGTGGTGGCACAACCGAGGGTACCGTGACAAATGAGCAGGTGGGCGTGGTTGACAACCCCGCACCTTTCCGCCACCCTAACCCAAGACCTCCACAACCCCCACAACAACTCCCCTTCTTTAATCCCGCTCCCCAAGCAAATATTCCCCCTTTACCCTTCCATCCTCCTCCACAAAATCAAGCCATCCATCCAAACCCACCAATTCCTTAGCAATACCATCAAGTGCCACCACCCACCAACTATGGTCCTCAACAGCCAAGAAGACCACTAGGCCCCAAAAGAACCCAATACCCTCCATTATCCGAGAGCCTTCCTGATATCTTTAATGCACTCATGGCCGCCAACCTGCTCACCTTGCCAAAGGAAAGAACGGCCTGGCTCGCTAATGTGGACACCTCTCGGTATTGTGTTTTCCATCGACAGCCTGGTCATAATATAGATCACTGCTTTCATTTCAAGGATTATATTTACGACTTGAATGATCAGGGTGGTATCAATTGGGATGAGATGAGATAGTTCATTGCAACCTTGAATGCAAGAAGACCTCCTCGATAGTAACAGGCTCAGTAGCCGCCTCAGCAACAAGTTCAACCTCCCCCTCAATAGCAAGCTCCCGCACCTTAACCGGACATGGGGATTGTCCATAATCTACTGTCGGAGCACCCTCCGAATCAGCAAGTAAACCATGTTACCTCCTTCTACGAAGTGGAAAGCGGACAAGGGTGGCATGAAGAGAACGGCTTTGTCGGGGCTTTAAATCAAACTCCAACCCAACCACCCCATCTCTTAAGAACACCTCTGGTGCAGACACCTGAGCAGTTGAGAGGCGCAATACGCCGAGCCATCGGTACCGCACACGGAGCACGACTCGAGCCACTTCAGCGTCCATCTGGCTCGGAGATAGTCTGGAGACTCCCCCTTGAGTCTCGACATTTATCATATTTGTTTAGATTTTATTTGTGTGTAATGTGTGTTTGTTTCATTTTATTCGATTTGTAATTTTGATTGTAAGAGGGGTTTATTTGTAAAATGGGAACCCCGGGTCCCACGGGCCCCCCAGACCCCCTCCCATTGATCCACCTCAGCCTAGGGCCCCATGTGGGGTCAGTCAACATTTCAAATGGAGGCATCTAGAAGGTTGAATGGTAAATGACACATGGGTAGACAATTGGACTTCAAAGTCCAAGGTAGGTTACCTACCATGTCCACCATGTCTCCTTGGTCAATAGCCCCCCCCCTTGAGTTTTTTATTTATTTTAGTGTGTGTTGTTCACATCTAATCCAAGCCATCCATCCCCCCATCCCTAGATCCAATGGTTGATATTGGATTTGATATGTAAACTATAAAACTTTGTATTTTCTCATTTGGAAGAATTAATGCATTTGAAATCTGAAAATTTGCTTGGAGCAGCCTTGGGCGCACCCCTCCTCTCTCCTCCCTCTCCCCCTTGCAGCTGTGAAGGTTGCCTTCTGGAGGTGTGACTCCTCCCCTATCAGTTCCGGTCGCCGCCGCCGCCGCTGCCACCACGAGCCGCCATCGCACCGCCATCGTGTTCGTCGGTATTCTGTCCGTGCAGTGTAGCAGCAGCTTGTCCGAATTTTGCAGCCCTCCCCCGTGATCATCTGGGCACCAAATTTGGAGGGGATGTTTTAGGGATGTCGACCACACCACATAAAATTCGGTTGGTCTTCTAGTTCACTTTGTCTAATTTTCCATTTTCGTCCAACTTTCAATTTCAGTTCTGCCAGTTTCAGATCTGATTTCCATCTTTCCTGAGTTTCCCATCTTCGACCCATATTTGGATTTTTTCAAGAGCTCCCAATTTTACTAGGAGTTCTATCCACCAACCCCATCGTCCCCAATTTTTCTTGAAATTTCTTGAGGCCATCTCATATTTTTCAAATGTCATTTTCTGATCCATCTACAGTACTGTCTGCCAGTTTCCAGATCCAACCACCCGCCAGTGTTAAAATCATAACAAATCATAGCCTCCATCAATCCTTCCACAAAAATTATTTCCGTTTTTCTTGTTCAAATCTCTAAAACTTTGGTGAAGAGCTTAGAAGTTGAATCGGATCTCTACCTCACGGTCAATGGCAGTTCTCAGACAACTCACCTGCAGATCTGAGAGTTCGGGTACTGTACAATAGAAGCTTCAAAATTCAACAACATCTAGATCCGCGCAGATCCAGGTCTTCTTTCTAGGCCTAGATTGAAGGATTTCAAGAGAGATTTCCAACGATAGCTCCTGTGCCCCGATCCGACATCGGGATTGGTCGCAGCGGTCGATCTCGCCGGAGCGCGCGCCGGAAAATAGAAACCAGAATCCGTGGGCAGCCACTTCACAACGTGGAGATCGGAGCCGATCGGCCACCAACCGGAGTTTCCGGCCGACCGCCATCCAGGAGGCGCGCCACTAGGGGTCCCCATCACAGCGGGCCCCACCCCAGCAGGCCGGGAGGACAGCTTCATCCGTGGGCCCCACGGACCCGTAGAACGCGCCATCCAGACAGCACTTTAGACGTGTGTTCGGCACCGCCGGGCGACATCAAGATGCTGCCCGTCAACCCGATTCGCGTGATTCCTGGGACCTGCATGTGACCTTTTACCTCCCTGTGTGGAGTGGGTCAAATATTTGTACCGCTGTAATATTGTTTAACCGGGAGTCCGTAAATCGACCGGGGTTATCTTCGCCACACCGGGTGCGTGGAGGTAACGGTCTAAACTTCTCAGCGTTACTTTACTTAGCTAGTATACGGTCTTATGCCACTGCGAGAGTGTAGGTTCCTAGCCCGTGTGTTCATGTCGCCGCTGTGAGTGTGAGAGTGACCCGTCCCGCGACTCGATCCGAGTCCGGAAGTTGAGTCAGACTACCTTGAACTCTACCGGTTCCTTAACCGCGCACGATCCACGCTTTCCCTCGCTTGGGATGACGAGTGAGTTTGCACATCTATTAGCGACGTGTAGCCCATAGGAGCTCTTAGTGTCGAGCCGAGGTCGCTCTAGTAGTCGTGCATTGCTGGTTGAGTCGTGTCCATCTCATATAGCGTCGTCTCCTCAGTCCATTCTGCATCAGTTTGGTATCAGAGCCAGGTTGAGTCTAGGGTAGTCATTGCATAAGTCTTGCACGGTCTAAGTCAAGTCTAGGATCATCATTATTTTTAAAACAAAAAAAAGTGTTTTCAAATTGCATTTCACCCAATAGCCCGGTATATTAAAAGGCGTTGCCCGAACATTAGGGTATGCCTATCGGGAAGGTAGCGTACTTGCGCGAGTGATCTTCGGATCGATTAACTCCGCCCCGTACCGAGTCTTGGTGTCTTTTTCTTAGTGTGCATGCATCCCAACCTTGCATAGTCGGTCTAGTGTCATGTCCAAATGGCCTTGCATATCCATTCCTAGGGATCCATTCCCACATTTTGGCAACTATGGCCAACCCATGCCGACCCGTCCAAGGTGATAGGTCCGTGTCCGAGTACATTCGGGACTATCATAAGTATTGGTTGGAACATGGTTTGGGAGAGGAGAGCACCACGGCCGCATTTCATTTCCGAAGAGGTTTGCGCCTTCACTTCCAGTTGGAATGTCTCTTCCGTGACGCGATCTCTCTGGCGCGATCTTATCAGATCTCTCTAGAGGTCGAGCCATTAGAGTATCGGTATAATGCTGCCCTATGGCAAGCCGATGCCGCCCTTCGGCCAGCATCTACCTCTCAACCGAGTCCCGAGCCAGTCGGACCCCCACTCGGACCACAGCCACAGTCGGGAGATCCTTCATCATCCACGAGAGCTCCCATGCTACCATTCTCTACTTCCGAACTCTATTCAGAACCATCTCATTTGGAGCCACCCAAGCCCGAGCCACCCGTATTTCTAACGGGTACACTTTACATAGCCGAGCCACTACTTAGTTGGCTCAAGGATGGCTTGGTCCCACTTCCCTTCCCATCTATGGACCCTATGCTACCTCTGGTGCCAATCAATTCATTTCACACCACTTTCCGGTCTAGTCACTATGTGGATACATTGGATGACCTTCTTAAAGGGTTAGACCGGTAATTGACATTTACACACTTGTTGGCTCCAGGCTTCGACCGACCCACATGTCGTAGTTTCACTCATCCCGCTTTAGGGTCCATCACCTCCGTGTACACCGTGGGTCATGTTACCACGGAGGTTCTTCTACTCCTCCCTATGCCGGCCGAGTCCGACTTCATTCCCCTTTGCCCAAGGGAGGAATCTTACTTTCTACCTATGACTGTCCTCCCATCTCTCACAATGAATGAAGGTGATCATTTGCACCTCCAAGATTTTCAAATGTAGGACAGTGATTTGTGGAAGCCTAGTCCGAGGGGTCATACCTTCTTTGATCCCTTCAACCCATTCTCTTGTGGACCCCGTGACCCACCATATTTACTCCACCTTTTCGAGAGAGTCCACCATCATACCCCCACCGTCTCATCTCCCTTCATGGATGAAGGAGATCAACAACACCTTCTAGACTTCCACACATGGGATCTTGAGATGAGGGAATCCATATCGAGGGGTCACACATTCTTTGATCCCTTCGATCCCTTTCTTAGTGGGCCCCTTGGTCAACAATCTCCTTTCCACTTCTTTAGGGGAGGTCACCATTATACCCCTCCCCCATGGGCCAGGCCATCGGCACCCACCGAGTCCGTTTGTGGGCGAGAGACACCCGACCCTCCTGTCCCACCCAAACCTCCCAAATCCAAAGGACCGTCTTATGGTTGTACCGACATTCAGTCACACTTAGGGTATGCATGGCACACCTTCGGATGTCCTGGACCACCTTGCATATGATTGGGTCGAACTAACATTAGGTTTGCTTAGGGTTGTGTGTGCATCCGTGTGTTTTTTTTCTTTTGCTAAGCATGTTAGGAGTCTGCATGACGACGTCCGTCGTCACATTGAGTCCAGCAATGTACGGTATAAGGAGCTAGCCGATGCCCACCGACACCACCGAGAGTTCCAAGAGGGTGAATACGTCATGATCAGGGTAAGACCTGAACGGTTTCCCTCTGGAACCGTTAAGAAGTTGCAAGCTCGCGGAGCCGGTCCATTTAGAGTGTTGAAACGCGTTGGATCCAATGCGTATGTTGTGGACCTGCCCGAGGAATACGGTATAAGATCTACTTTTAATATTTCAGATCTAGTTGCATATAGGGACCCAGCGGTGATCCCTAGTGAGCCTTTCGAGCCATCTCCTCCCCTTGAGAGCGATCCCACACCTGAGTGTCCACCTCCAGCCCCTTTGTCACGGAAGCGTGAGCATATAGATCATATACTGGATGAGCAGGTGACAGTTACCAGGAGTGGATCTTACTCGCGCTACCTAGTGCGATGCAGAGGACGGCCCGCTACCGAGGACACATGGATCACGCATGGCGAGTTGCAGCAGATTGATCCGGACCTTCTAGAGCGATACCAGAGTGATGCAGACCCTTACTCAATAGGGTCGAGTTTCTCCCACCCGGGGAGAATTGGTGCGGACACCCGAGCAGTTGAGAGGCGCGATACGCCGAGCCACCAGTACCGCACACGGAGCACGACTCGAGCCACTTTAGCGTCCATCTGGCTCGGAGACAGTCTGGAGACTCCCCCTTGAGTCTCGACATTTATCATATTTGTTTAGATTTTATTTGTGTGTAATGTGTGTTTGTTTCATTTTATTCGGTTTGTAATTTTGATTGTAAGAGGGGTTTATTTGTAAAATGGGACCCCCGGGTCCCACGGGCCTCCCAGATCCCCTCCCATTGATCCACCTCAGCCTAGGGCCCCATGTGGGGTCAGTCAACATTTCAAATGGAGCCATCTAGAAGGTTGAATGGTAAATGACACATGGGTAGACAATTGGACTTCAAAGTCCAAGGTAGGTTACCTACCATGTCCACCATGTCTCCTTGGTCAATAGGCCCCCCCCTTGAGTTTTTTATTTATTTGTGTGTGTGTTGTTCACATCTAATCCAAGTCATCCATCCCCCCATCCCTAGATCCAATGGTTGATATTGGATTTGATATGTAAACTATAAAACCTTGTATTTTCCCATTTGGAAGAATTAATGCATTTGAAATCTGAAAATTTGCTTGGAGCAGCCTTGGGCACACCCCTCCTCTCTCCTCCCTCTCCCCCTTGCAGCTGTGAAGGTTGCCTTCTGGAGGTGTGACTCCTCCCCTATCAGTTCCGGTCGCCGCCGCCGCCGCCACGAGCCGCCATCGCACCGCCATCGTGTTCGTCGGTATTCTGTCCGCGCAGTGCAGCAGCAGTTTGTCCGTATTTTGCAGCCCTCCCCCGTGATCTTCTGGGCACCAAATTTGGAGGGGATGTTCTAGGGATGTCAACCACACCACAGAAAATTCGGTTGGCCTTCTAGTTCACTTTTTCTAATTTTCCATTTTCGTCCAACTTTTCAATTTCAGTTCTGCCAGTTTCAGATCGGATTTCCATCTTTCCTGAGTTTCCCATCTTCGACCCTTATTTTGATTTTTTCAAGAGCTCCCAATTTTACTAGGAGTTATATCCGCCAACCCCATCTTCCCCGAGGTTTCTTGAAATTTCTTGAGGCCATCTCATATTTTTCAAAATTCATTTTCTGATCCATCTACAGTACTGTCTGCAAGTTTCCAGATCCAACCACCCGCCAGTGTTAAAATCATAACAAATCATAGCCTCCACCAATCCTTCCACAAAAATTATTTTCGTTTTTCTTGTTCAAATCTCTAAAACTTTGGTGAAGAGCTCAGAAGCTGAATTGGACCTCTACCTCACGGTCAATGGCAGTTCTCAGACAACTCACCTGCAGATCTAAGAGTTCGGGTACTGTACAATAGAAGCTTCAAAATTCAACAACATCTAGATCCGCATAGATCTAGGTCTTCTTTCTAGGCCTAGATTGAAGGATTTCAAGATAGCTTTCCAACGATAGCTCCTGTGCCCCGATCCGACATCGGGATTGGTCGCAGCGGTCGATCTCGCCGGAGCGCGCGCTGAAAAATAGAAACCAGAATCCGTGGGCAGCCACTTCACAACGTGGAGATCGGAGCCGATCGGCCACCGACCGGAGTTTTCGGTCGACCGCCATCCAGGAGGCGCGCCACCAGGGGTCCCCATCACAGCGGGCCCCACCCCAGCAGGCCGGGATGATAGCGCCATCCGTGGGCCCCACGGACCCGTAGATCGCGCCGTCCGGATAGCACTTTAGACGCGTGTTCGGCACCGCCGGGCGACATCAAGATGCTGCCTGTCAACCCGATTCACGTGATTCCCGGGCCCCGCATGTGACCTTTTACCTCCCTGCGTGGAGTGGGTCAAATATTTGTACCGCTGTAATATTGTTTAACCGGGAGTCCGTAAATCGGCCGGGGTTATCTTCGCCACACCGGGTGCGTGGAGGTAACGGTCTAAACTTATCAGTGTTACTTTGCTTAGCTAGTATACGGTCTTATGCCGCTGCGAGAGTGTAGGTTCCTAGCCCGTGTGTTCATGTCGCCGCTGTGAGTGTGAGAGTGACCCGTCCCGCGACTCGATCCGAGTCCGGAAGTTGAGTCAGACTACCTTGAACTCTGCCAGTTCCTTAACCGCGCACGATCCACGCTTTCCCTCGCTTGGGACGACGAGTGAGTTTGCACATCTATTAGCGACGTGTAGCCCATAGGAGCTCTTAGTGTCAAGCTGAGGTCACTCTAGTAGTCGTGTCATTGCTGGTCAAGTCGTGTCCGTCTCATAGAGCGTCGTCTCCTCAGTCCGTCCCGCATCAACCTCTCCCTCCAACGCCTTCTCTCCAACCCTCACGTCCCCTTTTATGCACTCCTAATCCCTTACCATCTAGGCCACTCCTCATTCGACCTCTACCATCTTCCACACCGCAAAAAACTCCCCCTCTCATCACCATTTTTTCTCTCTTGCCATCTAGGCCACTCCTTATTCGCCCCTCGCCAACACCTAATCCCTCCGCTACCACAAATCCTTCATTTTTACCTAGACCCCTCCTCATTCAGCCTACACCTCCCTCAGCCGTCCAGGCACCTCCTATTACTCCCGTTACCACTATCCCTCAACCAGCAAGATCCCTCATAAGGGCTCTTCCTTTGGTTACCCCTCCGGCATCCACTAACCCAAACATCCCGTCTTTCTCTTCCATCAATCCTCTACCACAACACAACCCGACAGAGGCACGATCATCGCAAACCATGGTGCTCCGTAGCAGACGGATGTTCCATCGTGTATTTCCGCAAAGGGAGCCAGAGCCCGCACAGGGGCAAGATGAACAGGAGCAAGAACAAGAATCTGTATCGGGCACACAATATGACTTGCTAAAGCACTTAGACAAGACCCCTGAAAGGATTTCCATTTTAGAGCTGATAAAGAGATCCACCATTCACCAACAAGCTTTGAAAGAATATTTACAGAAGGTAATTGTTAATGAGGACATTCCAGCTGAACAGATTACGTCAGTTTTGACACCGGCATGTGGTCAGCCAGCTATTATTTTTCATGAGCATGAGTTAGCTCCGAAGCCAGCCAGGAAATATGCCTTATGCATCACAGTTGACATTAACAAGGTGGCAGTCAAACAATGTTTAGTTGATACTGGAGCATCCATTAATGTGTTCCCGCCAAGCACTTTGAAGATGTGTGGCATACCAGATAGTCAGCTTCGGCCATCTACTATTATAGTCACTGCTTATGATAATACCAAGAAGCCGCCTTTGGGGATGATTACTTTGAAAGTTGGGCTGGGTCCAATCTCGATCACATCAGACTTCCACAGTTTGGACATGGATCCAACCTTCAATGGCATCTTGGGCTGCCTAATATCCAAGAGCTTGATGTTGTGCCCTCCACAAATCACCAATGCATAAAGTTTCCTCATAAAGGGCGCATCATCAAAGTTATAAGCATGCCTATTCTGCCATCAGAAGATATACACTCAGCAACATCAGTACCTTCCATATGGCCAGCCAATAGGCCTTTGTTGTCGGTGGTAGACCTTGCCGATCCACTGCAGGATTTGCTAAGGCCTCCAGTCACAACGCCTGCATCAGCTCTGATATCTCCCCTACCCTCCAAAGGGAAGAAAAAGAAGAATATGATGAATATCCTAGGGTGGAATATTTTGATGAAAATGGTGTACAGAATCGCCAAAGGCCTTGGTGTTAACCTCCAGGGCAGAGTGAAGCCCATTAAAATTACAAGCTCATTCCCCGAGGTGGCTTAGGATACAAAGGGCCAGGCAAGGAACATGGTAAATATGAAGGAGAGCCGTGGGCTGTTATGACTTCCACTCTCAAGACAGATAGATAGCTCCTCACATGGACCCTGTAAACACACTTTGTAAAAGGGGGTACACAATATGATGAGCAGACCTCATTGGTTACTTCTATGTTGGATCATCAAGATGTACATGCACGAAAGTTTGCTCGCCACATAGCCCCGCTGGTCACATACAAAGCTCTGGAATCTTTAAGGCCGGACAAAAGAAGAAAAATGGATGACCCGGAATGTGAATGGTACCGATGGTTTGATATGAATGACATTGCCATTGCTCTAAGCTGTCTATTCATGCCAACTGATCTGGAATGGCCGCTGCTTATTCATGAACTAATAGAAAAATCGGTAGTGATCACTGATAAGAGGCAGTTGTTGAGTAACTATACAGATACTGGAGAGCCAGATGTGCCGTATCAAGAAGGCTTCACTGTGGATAGGCTGTGGGCCGGTCTTTTCTCTCTTAATTCTATGCATCCGTCACTTATCACTTTCTGGTGCTCCAAGATGTTGTTCCTCGATATTCCCAGACCGCCCGCGGTCTTGATTACTCTTTCTCCGGATTTCTTTCAAGTTTCTTCAATTCCTCCTTTGCTCATCGAGCAATTTTCTCAACTCTCCATTACACCCACGCGTGGGCAATCTCTTCTCCAATATTTCTCCAATCTTTCGATCTTAGCATCACCTTCTGCTCCTTCCTCCCATTGCTTTATTCTTGAAAATGAAAAAAAATACCAAAATTCAAACTTTCTAATCTTCCATCTCTATTGAAGAGACCTCCTATCTTGCTCAAGAGTGTGCCCCGATCCAAGGGCCGCTCTTTCAAGGTTCATTAGCGGACCTCCTTTTCTCCTCTGGTGAGGAGGCCTATTCTGTATCTCCTCTTGTATCCACTGCGTCCTCCCCTTTTTCTCTTCCTCCTCTGGGTCAGGGTAGTTCATCTAGTTTGTCATCTTGTTCATCTCCTTCTTCTTCTAATAAGGGCCTTGGGGTAGATGCTCATAAGAAAGCCAAGGGTAGGCAGATTCCCCGTAGGTTCTTGCTAGATCTAGCTAGAAGATGCCGGGCATGTTTAGCTCTTCCTGAGTTCTTAGAGGATCCGATACCCTTGCCAGATTTAGAATGTGAGGATACAGGTTCTATAGATGAAGGGTTTGGTGTTTATGAGATCATGAATGATGAAGACCCTATTGAAGAGGGGGATGAAGAATACGAAGAATATGAGGACGAGGCTAATGCTTTTGCTAGTGGCATGAGGAGATTCGATAAACCGTCAGCCTCAGTAGAAGAACCCACCAAAGAGATTAATCTGGGTACCAAGGAAAACCCTAGGATTGTCCTCATCAGTAAAAACTTGCCGCCCTCCGAAGAAGAGGCTCTCATTCAAGTTCTTCAATAATATAAGGACATATTTGCATGGAGTTACGAGGATATGCCGGGTCTGGATCATGCGCATGTTGAACACCGTCTCACACTTAAGCCAGGATCTGTCCCGATCAAGCAACAGTTGAGACATTTTCACCCTCACATGGCATTAAAGATGAAAGAAGAGGTCGACAAGCTTCATAAGGCCAGATTTATTAGAGTCATCCTCTACCCCAATTGGATGGCTAACATCATCCTGATTATGAAGAAGGACGGAAGAGTCAAAATTTGCATAGACTTCCGGGACCTTAACCGTGCGTGTCTTAAAGATGATTTCTCCCTCCCTCACATAGACGTGCTAATTGACAATACGACAGGGTACGAGACCCTCTCTTTTATGGATGGCTTCTCTGATTATAATCAGATCTGCTTGGCTGAGGAGGATCAGGATAAAATCTCATTCACTACACCTTGGGGAACTTATTGTTATGTGGTCATGCCGTTTGGACTCAAGAATGCCAGAGCCACTTACCAAAGGGCCATGATGGCTATCTTTCATGACATGATCCATATTTTTATAGAGGTGTATGTTGATGATTTGGTAGTGAAGTCAAGAACAAGGATTGAGCATCCTAGAGTTCTGGCCAAGGTCTTACAAAGAGCACGGGAGTATCAATTAAAGATGAACCACAAGAAGTGTTTGTTTGGTGTTCCATCAGGAAAGTTGTAGCAACCCTGATAAATTTAAAAGGAATAAATAAATCAAAATAGATTAAAAGATTTAATAAATAAACGAAAGAGCCTGGAATAAAAATAATTAAAACCCTGATGGAAATAACGCCTCAGATAAAGGTGCTACTTTACAAGAAAACGCCCTTACCTAAGGCGTGTTTTGAGAAAGGACGCCCACACGTCAAGGCGTCAAATTTCAAACGACTAAAATAAATAAAAAGGGCAAGATAGCGTAACGTCTCTTGCATGGATGCGTTTCAACAAGAAACGACGCTTGACAAGGCGTCAATTTAAATTCGACGCCCTGACCTAGGTCGCTAATTCAGTTTGAGTTTCGTTCGACCCAGGAGTCTATCCAGGGTAAGATGATAACTATGAGAAAGAGTTCGAATGTAGTAATAACTCTAATATGGAAGTATTGCTTCCAATCAAACACTAACTCTATTAGGATTCTAGAAATCCTATAAATAACCTACTGCTTGAACCGAGAACGCTATTTGGCGTTCGGACTCTTCTAAGGTACGTAAAGAACAACATGTTCTTTTCTTTACTCTGTCTATCGAATTTGTGAAGAATACTGAAGATTCTTCATCTATTTTCTGATTACAGGTTGAAAGCTTCTGTCATTTGAAGAACGGGTAAGTTCTTCTCCTTCCTTCTTTACCTTATGTTAGTTCTTACGAAGAGTAATACCTTCGTTTTATTCTGCCTCTACAGGTTGCCTGTAGAAGTGAAACCGATCGATTGAAGAATTAAGGGTTCTTCATCCACGTACATCATCTGCAACTTCTCCTTCATCTTCTTCTTCCGGTGATCGCTCTGCTACAGACAGAGCATCGTCTCTTCACCAGATCTTTCACGTTAATCATCAAAAAGGTAGGATTTTCTCATGGAACGTAGCCCAAACTACCATATAACTATAGATAATTATCATCGGTAGTTCATGCATATAGTTTTCATGCGTTCTGGTTATTTTCTATGGAATTTTTGGAAAGAAACGACCCTAACAAGGGCGTTAATTTAAAAGACACGACCATGCCCAGGTCGTCAATTCCAGATTTGACGCCCTGCACACGGACGTTAATTCCTGTTAATTAATAAATAGCATGTTTAAAAATTAATTATCAATGCAAACATGATTCTAAATTAATGCATGGTCAATTTCTTGTAATCCTGCTATTTTTCTGGTCCTGACTATATACCATGTTCCTGAAATATTCATTACCTCGAAATTTGTAAAATTGTGAATTCACGACCTTGACCAGGTCGTCTCTTGTTTAACTAACGCCCCAGACTAGGGCGCCTTTTTCCTGGTAACGCCCCTACCCAAGGCGCGTTTTCAACAAAATTATAGATTTTTTTTAATATCCTGTAAAATAGCAATATTGGAAAGGATGACCTCTTTATATGTCGTCAAATTTAATATAAACGCCCCTGATTAAGGCGTTAATTTTACGAAAAATGACTTTACCAGAGTCGCTACTTTCTGCATTACTGATTTTTTTCCGATTGCTGTTATCCGAGGGTTTCACTATATGTATATATATATATGTAGGCACTATTACTCCACTCCGTGAGTATAGTCCCACGTTTCATGATGTTTTATCGATCACCCTCAACTCTCATTGACATACAAGCTCTCCATTGGACATTCCGTTCCTTTGGACTAGCGAGTTAGTCATAGAGACCTCCGTAAGACTCCTCGTACCTTGGATTCCCTCAAGGTCGACTGAGCTGGTTGTACCCTAAAAACCCATTACACTATTGAATGCCATGTCACTCTAAAAAAATCTGGTATACCGGCCCTTATGATATGCAAAGAGTATATCATGAGAATTCTTAATGGGATGATGATATCATGCCATTGTTGATGTTCTTGTGGACCTCAATTCTATAATAAGAATGAGGGTATCTTGCCTTTGATGTACTGTTCATGTGGACCTCAATTCTATATAAAGAATGTCCATACTTGCTTGTCATGGTACCCGAGTTAAGGGAACCTAATTCCACCTAGTTTCATCGTTCATCGTGATTGTACCGTTGTTATCGCCTATCTATGTCCAATGTCGTATTTTTGGACTCCATTCTCTCAAAGTTATCCTACGTGTCTACAAGCTTAAATTGTTGAAATTCCATATTGGCTATATATATATATACAAGAGTGGATGTCAAATATACATGATAAATGCCTGCGCATATAGGGCCCGATCTGGTCCTGGGAGGAGCACCCGAAAGTACTTGTGCCCATGGGAGTTGAATGATAAGGTATCTGGCATTATACCGAGTGCATGACTAGCTTGATTGGACATTCCACACAAATCTTATACTTGACTCGTACTTGACTTGACATGAATTGCGTGACCTGAGAAAGGGTAATTACTTGCTTGCTTGATACATGATAGCCAAAGTTCTTGACATGACTTGCTAAAAAGTACTTGCTTGAGTATCTTGTCATCTTTTTCTTGAAACCTCATGACTAGTTCATCTTGCTGTCTTGCTTGATAAATTCTCTATCTTGTCGTTTTATGCGAGTCTGCATAGCTATAGTGCATTCATGAAAGATGTAACTACTTAAACCCTTGCTAGTTCCTGAGATATAATTTCCTACTGAGCGTTCGCTCACTCCGTGTTTGTCCCTTACTTTTCAGGTAATTCCGACGACGAGGGAAGTCAATCGGATGGGAATGGTTAAGAGCGAAAGAGCTAGAGCTTTTCCAAGTGTCATCTAGTCTTTTTCCTATTTTCTTGAGTCAACTATGTACTTTTCCTTTTTAATTGAATAGAGTATTGGATTTGTAATAGTCTATCCATTATGAAATAAAGGATTGGGTTATCTTTCTATTTTACGCATCTCTGTTTTGGTGTCGAATACACTACTATTCTGATTGACATGATTGATATAAACTCGTCGCGCATATCCGAGTATCTTCCGCGCTCGGGGCGTGACAAAAGTTGCTTGGATTCATAGTCAGCAAGAGGGGTATTGAGATTGATCCCAATAAGGCAAGGGCGATAAGAGATATGCCTCCTCCAAAGAATTTGAAGGAAGTCCGAGGATTGATCGGGAGGTTGCAGTTCATTCGTCGGTTTGTCTCCCAGCATTCACAAAGGTGTTGGCCGTTTTACGAGCTTACTAAGCCGGGAGTCAAATTTAATTGGGACGACAAGTGTCAGGTAGCCTTTGATGGACTAAAGGATTATTTGGCCAATCCTCTTGTCCTGAGGCCGCCGATTCCAGGTAAACCACTTGTTCTTTATGTCTCTGTCCTGGATGACTCTGTAGGTGCTGTCCTGGCACAAGTTGATGAAGAAGGAAAACAGAGGGTAGCCTACTACTTGTCTAAGCTTCTCAACCCCTGTGAGCAGAAATACTCAGCCATGGAGAAGACTTGTGCTGCTTTAGTCTGGGTAGTGCAGAACTTGAAGCATTATTTCTTAGCTCACGAGGTTCATCTTATTGCTCGCATGAATCCTATCAAATTTCTCCTTGAAAAATATGTCCTCACTGACCTATTGGCACGATGGCGAAGCTTCCTTTCTCAGTTTGATATCATCCACATTCAGCAAAAAGCGATTAAAGGCTATGCTATAGCAGAACATCTTGCTCATCACCCTCTCCCTATATTTGAGCATGTTCACTCGAAGTTTCCAGATGAGGAACTAATGTCCGTCAATCAGTCCGATTCGATATGGACGTTACATTTTGATGGAGATTGGAATTCACAAGGAAAGGGGATCGGCATTGTTCTCCTATCACCTGAGGGTATCACTATTCCGCTTGCCTCTCAGCTCGCATTTCTAGTTACAAACAACATAGCTGAGTACGAGGCTCTTCTGGTCGGTCTGCAGGCCACTCATCAATTCAGTGTTACCCAATTGCGAATTGTAGGTGATAGTTAGCTTATTCTTCGCCAAGTGCTTACCAAATGTCACACGCTCAATCCTAAACTTAAACCCTATCTGGAACTGGCTTCTGCCTATGCCAAGCTTTTCACTAAGTTAATCTTTGTTCATGTTCCTCGAGATCTGAACATTCTAGCTGATGCTCTCGCTTCCCTTGCATCCTCTTTGGTTTTCCTTCTCGAAAGGGACTTCCATTCGATCTTTGTTCACAAGCGTCTCACTCCTACTATTAAGGATCCAGCATTCCTTAGTGTTAATGAGGAGGTGCTTAAGAAGGTTAAGGAAGGAGGAATCATCGAGAACAAGGAGATCATGTTGTTAGATCTAGAGGAAGAGTTGGATGATGAAGAGAAGCCGTGGTATTACGAAATTGCTAAGTATTGTCAATATTAATCTTATCCTGAAGAGGCCATGGCTAAAGAGAAGAAAGCCATTAGAAGAGTTACTCAGAGATACACCCTGGTTGGAGGTATGCTCTATAGAAGAGGTCTCACTAGAATCTTGCTTAGATGCCTCGACGATGATGAGTCTTGGAAGGTCATGGAAGAGGCACATTCAGGAGTGTGTGATGGTCATCTCAATAGCCAGATGCTAGCTAAGAAAATCTTTAGATTAGGCTTCTATTGGCCCACTCTAGAAGAGGATTGTTCTATCTATGTTCGAAGGTGTGTCAAGTGCCAACTGCACGTCGATAAAATCCACTATGCTGCTTCTTCACTCCATCCTATGTTTTCCCCATGGCCTTTCTCCATGTGGGCTTTTGATATCATTGGACCTCTTAGTGATTCAAACCTCCTCACAAAATCAAAATCTTGTATACTCACGGCCACGGAGTACTTCACCAAGTTGGCGGAAGCGAAAGTGTACGCGGAGATCAAAGTGTCAACAGTCGGCAAGTTCATAATGAAGAATATCATCGCAAGATTCGGCATCCCAAGTACCATCGTCACCGACAATGGACCACAATTTATCTCTCAAGAGCTTCAGGACCTTTGCAACAGGTATAACATTGCATTGCATCATTCATCTCTTTACTATCCGCAGGGCAATGGCCAAGCAGAGGCAACAAACAAAAATTTAATCAAAATCATCAAGGAAACGTGTGAGGCTAATAGATTCGCGGATTGGCCGAAAAGCTAGTGGAAGCTCTTTGGGCCTATCGCACTTCCATTCGTACTCCCACTGGACAAACCTCTTTCACCCTCACTTATGGAATGGAGGCGGTAGTCCCTTATGAGATTCTTGTTCCTTCTCTTAGGGTGCAATTGGACAACGAGTTCTCCATTGATGGATGCCGAGAATCTCTCCTTGCTCAGTTGAAACTCCTGGATGAGAAACGTTTGGCCGTCGCTGAGCATGCGCACGTTTATCACAATAGGCTTTCACGTTTTTATCAAAAGAAAGTAATTGAGAGAAAATTTAAAGTCGGAGAAATGGTAATCAAAAGAATTTTTGTAAAACTAGGTGGACCTCGTTCAAAACTCTAACCAAATTGGGAAGGGCCTTACGTAATAAAAGAAGCTTATCTTGGCAATGCTTATAAATTGGTTAATGTCGAAGGGGAAGAACTGGCTCACCCTTGGAATGGATTGTACCTTAAGAAATACTACCCTTAAGTCTTGAAAGAAAAAAAAGAAAAAGAAGGAAAAAAATAGAAAAATGAAAATTACAGGCTGGCATGGTGCGTAGGTCGCGGAACCTGAAAAAATCAAAATCCCGAATTCATTCTTCAGTCTTGATGGTTTAACATAGGGTCAATACCTGCACACACTACACGTTTTGCTCTTAAACTCAAGCGGCTTAAAATTCGAGAAAAGTCAGAGCCCAAACTAAGAGTGTAAAAACTTTACATATTCTCTTCTCTTCAGTTCACGAGAGGGAGTATGAGTCAGGGAGTGCTAACCAAACCTACCCGTTGCCCTAGTAGGTCGAAGTCAGGGCCCAAAAGGGAACAATACTGTAAAGCCCAAGTACAATTAGGTTTTTATTTATTTAAAAGAAAAGAAAAGAAAAGAAGTGCGAAGTTACTAAAGAAAAGAATGACAAGAGGGCAAAGTCCCCGCAGGAAAAACCCTAGTCGTAAGCATGCATGAATAAGGGCAAAAATGTAATAAAATTTCCCTAAGCCGAAGACCGAACCCCAACAGGCGCTAGGGTAGGGGAAGGAAGCTTGCTAGTTCTTTGAAACCTCTCGTAAGCTTCCTCAATTTATTCTTCATTTTCCCCTCTATGGTATGTTATAAACTCAAGGGAGGGCAAAGACCGACTAAGAAGGATGGGTCGCAAGAGGATATGAGTAAAAACACAAGTCATCAAGCACGTTGACCCCTTGTTAAGTCATTCATGGTTAATAAATTTAAGATGGTGATTGTGTAAGGTTTCAAGACCTTTTTATGCCATGCTAAGCCTCATAATATAAAAAAATATTTTTTTAATTAACGCCTTCATGCGGGGACGTCATTTTAATAAGTAGCGTCAGTATTCATGTCGTCATTCTCAAAATTCAAAAAAAATGATGAAAAATAATAAAAACAAAAAAATATTTTTTAAAATTAACGCCTTCATGCGGGGGCATCATTTTAATAAGTAGTGTCAGTACGCATGTCATCATTTGTCAAAATATATATATATATAATAAATAATAAAAATGATGTCCAATCAACGCCCGTGCGCGTGGGCGTCAATTTTATAATTAACGACTTCGCATTGGGTCGTCATTTAAAAAAAAAAAGAGAAAAAAAGAGAAGAAGAAAAATGAATAGAAAAATTTGATAAGAAGTCAACTGCTCTTCCCTTTTCCCATGTCATTGCATTTTTGTGTGTGGGCATTCTTTTTATTTTAAGTTTGCATTTGCTTGCTTGCGTGTGCTGCATTGTCCTATATGTTTGTTTGTTTTGCCTTCCTTAATTAAAGGCTTGGCCCCTTGACGCGTCGTCAAGGTCAAATAGTGACAACCCCTTGCTTATATGAGCAAGGGGCCAAGCCGAACAGATGAATTAATCTATTTGTTTAAGTGTGAAACTACAGGCACAAGGGAAGAAGGAAAGAGACAAGACAAGTACACGAGTGCTCAAGTCGGCAAACTCAGGTAACATATGTTAGGTCCCACGGAGTGCAATCGGATCTAGAAGGGGGGGTTGAATAGATCCTATTAAGAACTTTGGCCTATTTAAATCTTGACTCGTAAAAACATAAACCACTCTTATAATGTAAATGAATTACTTAAGCATACAACACAGCGGATTAGATAAGAATGGAACAAGTAATGACGTTAAACTCTCAATGCTTAGTTCAGACAGGTCGACACTCCTCAAGAGAGAGGTCGACACTTCTTCACTAGCAGCTCAGATCTGAATGAGATGTAATCCAAAACACCATAGAGATCTTGAAACAGTAAAGCTAAGCTAAATGATTATCTCAGGTGGGAGAGTTATGACGATCAGCTAGGAAGAATGAGTGTTCAACAAGATGAAGTTCCTTGGGAAAGCTTTCACCTTGGTCCCTGTTTGCAAGGGTGCAGCAGGCAGCCTAAGGCGCAAATGCAGTTAGATACACAAGGGAGAAAGCTGCTCACACACCATGATAACTTCCTCTGCTTGAGAGATGCTCCAAAGTGTCTGTACGCAAGAGTGCTGCAGACACCTGAGAGGATCCACGTTAGCTACGATAGCAGGAGGATCAAGATGAGACTGTTGTGTAAGTTGAACGCTTGAGTGGCAGAGAAAATAAACTGTGTAGGTAACACACGAACCTGTGAAGTAGGGATAGAGGATATGGAACAAGCTCATAAAGTATACTACCAACAACACAACGATTTTAAGGTGGTTCGGTTGTTAGCTTACAACCTATGTCCACCCCTCATCAAATTAGGTGAGGCTTTCCGGCTGACACACAGCTTGATCCGCAGAGCAATATAGCTTGCTTACACAACTGAGCAGCACAGCTTACTTTCTGTTGACTAACAACTTGAACCCCCCATAGGATCTAATCCTCTCTTCCTCTGAAACCACAGAGGGAACTCGGTCCCTAAACAGGGGATCAGAGAAGCTAGATGTATTGGTGATAGACGAACCATAATAAATAGAAACTAAATATTGCAAGTGCAGTGGAGAATCAATAGAGACAATGTAGACACCAGCTGAAGAATGGATCAAGACATCATAGATGGTCAGTGCAGCTACAAGATTGGATCCAAGGATCCTTTTCTTAAAGCACCGGTAGACTGCAAGATTTTTCTTCTCTCTCAAGACTGCTCTCTTTTCTTCTTCTTCTTCTTCTTTCACAGCACTGGATTAAGTCCAATAGGTGTTGGGGCTGCTCTCACGCTACTTAGGAACGTTCTTCGTAGATTGGTCTAAGGCGTGACACTTTATGGTTGGCAGCCGCAACATGGGAAGCTAGATATTATACATATATACAGCGTGCCATGCGGTCACTTGGTGAGGAACCTTTTCCCGCCAAGTTTTCCCGCCAAGTGCTTTCTTTACTTTGAAGAAGATGCTCTACAAGATTTGGCGTGAGTTAAATTGCTTTTAGTATAAGAATAGTATGATGAGAGACTTGTGTGAAGAGGTAGACTAAATCTCCCTTTGGTTACTCTCAGATCTTCACATTAAATCCCCTTCAGACAAGTAGTCTTCTCATTCTCCTTGAATGTACTCTTCTACGACAATGGCTGGTTGGACAGTCCATTGGTCAACAGCAAGATGATGGCAGACTACAGAGTGTCCTATTTCCAGCAGTAGACAGTCTAGACAGGCAGACAGATAAGACTTACATCGTGGCAGACAGAAGTGGCTTTTCCAGCTAGATTTCTGACAAAACCATCTCCAAAAGGTAGGCAAATGAGTGATAAGATGGTAGAGCAAGGGTCAAACCTCGGGACGTGGCCCAAACCCCAAAATCCTTAATTTTAATGATTTGCGGTACCTTTTTCTCCCTCTGGATGGCCCACTGATATGACAGTTTATTGGCTTGAGGATTCTTGGAAGAACAAGGGTGTTGACCTCCTGTATGAAAAGAGTCGACACATCTTAGTAATATATTCAATAGAGCACTTCCTAGAAGTATAAAGGGTGTCGAGACAAGTCAGCCATAAAGAAGTGAGGCATGAAGTGTGTCAAAACATCCTTTGCATATCTTGAAGTCCCATGACCGATGTGTCGAGACTTCACAATACTGTGTCGAGACATTGATAAAACCAGAGGCCAGACAAAACGGTTTCAGCTTTATTTCTTCTAGAGGTGTCGAGACATTTGTCAGATGTGTCGACACATGCCTTTATGCCAGTGCTTAACCATTCAAAATTTAACACACTTTCTTCAAGATGTGTTGGGACATCACAAGGTGGTGTCGAGACAACACAAGAGAATTTCTTCTGTATTTGTTCGAAGGAAGCATTGCACATACCTTCATCATCGTGCTTAGACTTTGTCTTCATATGTGCACGGACCTTCTAGTGTTGAAGACCTTGATTTATCACATAGAAAATGTGCACAGACCTGGTTATCTGCTGGCCAGAGGTTGCACTGACCTTTATCGAGCTAGCACCGACCCAATGCACATACTGGCACTGACCTTGCTGAGAAAACCTGCACCGACCTGGTCTTGTTTTGAAGGCAGGACTTGCACCGACTTGGTCTTGTGTTGGAGGCAGGACTTGCACCGACCTTGGTTCGTGTGAGTCTAGGTTGTGCACCGAACTTGTATGTTACACTGACGAAGCATGCACTGACCTTGTAGCAGATGTGCACTGACCCTACTGTACTTTAGAAAAGGATTACACCGACCTTAGTTTAGCTGTGCACCGACCTTCCTTTGCACTTGAGAAGGATTGCACCGACCTTGCTCTGCTCTAGAGGGGGACTACACTGACCTTACTTGCAGATGTGTACGGACTTGGTTTGTTGCATCCGTGTAGACCTTATAAGGCATGAGGAAAAAAATGTGAACCGACTTCATTACAGATGTGCACCGACCTTATCTGTCGCTGACTTGAGTTTGTACTAACCCTGTTGCGGATGTGCACGGACCTTGAGGCAAACGTGCACAGACCATAGAGCGTGCTAGCTAGAAGTTGCACCGACTTGGTGTTGCACTGGTTGTACCGCAATAAGGACATGCACAGACCTTAATCGCTTTCCTTGGCCTACTAGCATCGACCTTGGTCCTTCTTGGTCTGCTGAGTAATGGCTGTAGTGTCGACACATCTGTTGAAGGAGTCGACACTTCTCTTGTGATACTTCAGTGTGTGTATCATCTCAAGCAGTTGCATTGGCCTTGACTGCATGGATTTCTGTGAAACCATGATTCTGCCTTGATTCTTATGCAGCCTAATGCCTCAATCTATGTGCCTTACTTGATTTCTCTCTATCTTTGCTACCACACTTTCTTGCCGGTGTGGGCTTGACCTGAAATGCATGAGTGTTTGTCTCTATCAAATGTAGGTCAAACTATATTAATGAGTCATAGTCAGACATCATCGAAACAAAAGAATGTTATACACAAGCCCAACATACATAGTCAAACATGATCAAAACAATAGAGTTATACATGTTATACACATGCCCAACATTCTCCCCCTTTTTGATGATGGCAACTATGAACTATGAGTCATTATGATGTCCAGCTTTGAGTCATTGTGAGTATATTGAAAGTCAAGGATTAAAAGGATGTAAACGTAAATAAAAGCACAATGACCTTCAATGATTTTCACTCCAGATGATTTTCTCCCCACATATTCTTATGCAAGTGTTCAAGGCTCTCTTCCTTATACATTCCTTTAATGACACATACAAATCTCTCCCCCTTTGACATTATCAAAATATCACACTAGAGAGAATATATGGCATAAATAGGAAGGTAGGAATGAAGAAAATTGCAGCACACCAATTGTTGGAAATGAATAGCACAGGATGTATAGTGTAAAAGAGATTAGATACCTGGAGGGAGCAACTTAAAGTGTAGCAACCTGAGATACCTTTCTGAAAGTGCATGAATCTCTCCTCCTTTCGTAGGCAAATTATGTGCAGGTATGATCACAAGTAGTGCAGTCATTTTTCCAGAATTTTAGAAAATGATGTGAAAATACATGCTAGTGGTTGTACACTTATTAAAGTTGACAAGATAACCATTGTGAACAACCAATCTTGGAAAGTTAGTTTTAGGACTGATACCAATGAGTGATATGGATTTATCGAACATCGCCAATTGTTTGAGTCATTGGTATTGTCTGTTGGCTTAGCAAAGATAGTTGTAATTTGAAAGGCATGGTTGCAGCAGTATGATGCAATATAGCAACCAAGGAACACATTTTGATTTCAGATTTTTGAGGATTTTTAGTGGTTTTCCATTTTTTAGACTTTTTGGGTTTTCTATGCAAAGCATGAGAATGCAGAATGCAAGATATGTGTGTACAAGGTTGAAGAATGCAATCCACCCAATTGTATGAAAAATTGAAACCAGTTGAATTGTAACCATAATGCCAATGATGCTAGGACTTATGCCGGATGCCCATGGATGATGATTCCAATTGTTATGTCCTAGGGATGATTACAAAGTTATACACATGCAACAATGCTAGCAATGACTGATGCAAATATGTTTCATGCAAGGCAAACACCAAGGAGCATCAACATATGATATTTCAAGAAGGGATGGCATGCTCTGACAATAATTGATGGGAATGTAATGATTTCTAATGTTAGAAGTCATCCAAGAGCATTGATACCATTTGTCTAGAGAGGGCAAAGATCAAGGGATATAGAAAGACATTTTGTCCTTTTAGAAGATGAAGGTTCTTTAACCTGAGACCAAGTTCATAAATCAGAGTTATGGAATTTTCAGAATTTTCAGTTATAGAACCCGAATGAACTAGCCCTTGCACTTAGATTGGTTTAATGTTAATGAATCCTGGCCTACTCAGCAGAATCACATGAAAATATTTGTATTCAAGTTTTTACGAGCATTTAAGTCTAGTGCATGTCTCATATCCGTAAGGACCCACGTTGTTTAGACGCAAGTATCCCTAGGTAATTGGTAAGACTGACTGTCATGCTTCAAATAGAACAGAGATAGCATTGTCACCTCATGACATTGTTGACACCCATTTTATGACCAATAAGTTGAGTCATCTCCTTGTTCATTCTATATGATGCTCCGAGTTATTCACCTTTGTTGAGCCTTCTTGGTCAATTTGAGGTTCATTTCTTGAGTCGTGTCTCCTTGGTTGAGTCTAGTTCCTTGCCTTATTTTGCTGGACGAAGCTTAGCAAACTTTCATTTTTGGCACTCTATTGTCTCTAACAATCCTTTGATGGGGCGTTACAGGTCTCTAACGCATCTGCCCTAGTGCGTTACATCCTTACAGAGTCCTTAAGCTTAGGGCTTCTTTCCAAAGCTTATCTTTTGCCTATCCGTTGAGTGTGACGGTTTATCGTGCGACCATTACCTTATTGTAACGCATCTCCCCTAGACCGTTACATTCATCTAGAGTCCAACGTTTGAAAACTTCCCCCGTTGATATTATCTTCTTGGTGGATAAGGTTGTGTAACGGTCCCTTCCTGGAGCGTTACATCACTATGGCGGTCTATCGAGCGGCCGTTACATCAAATAGAGAGTCCTGACAAGCCTGGCTCTTTCTCTGCTACTCCATGGCCGACCTAAGAGTTTGTTTCCTTAATTTCTCTCTCAAATCTCATCCTAAGAACCTTCTATTTGTTTCTGTCGACTCTTGGGAGTATTATCTTCAAGAGTTTGCTAAGAAACGTCCTACTTTCTAGCTGGATTATCCTCAACTCGAACCTAGACTTTGAGGGCCTATAAATAGAACCCTTGACTTCTTGGCTTGAAGGGGAGACATCTAGAGTTTGCGTCGAAGTACTGCCGCATCCTGGAGTTAGAACCAACCAAGGAGAGCTACTTCCCATGTCCATCTACTTCCAAAGTCCAGGGAGTATCATTTTCAAGGGTGTAGTTCAGTCAAGTCATTGTTCTTAGTGGTTTTCCCTCCTCTAAGCAATCATAGCATCGTCTCTCTTCATCTTTCACGTTCATTCATCTGTTGCATTCATTTAAAACATTGTCACGCCCCGAGCCTTTATTACAGCGGAAGACTCGCTCGGGGAGCGCGAACAGCCGGCATGGTAAGCCTCTTGCAAGCAAGAATCAATCAGAGCGCGAGACAATCACACAAGTAAATGCAATTGCACAAGATTTAATCAACTTCAACTTCATATCATAATGCTCAATATTCAAAGATACAATCACTAATTTGATTTTCATCCTACTAGACTCAAGAAATAGGAAAATTACATTGACTCAATCTAGACATTATAGACTTCCTAAGTCTTCACTCATCTTTAACCGCTCTCGGATCCGCTACTTGAATAATCCGAATCCGAACCCGACTCACTTTCATTTCTTGAAAAAGATTAGAAATAGGTAATGAGCACACTTGCCCAGTAGGTATCTTCGCATCAACATGAAGGCACTATTAAAGTGATTAACATTTTCGCTCTAAATAAATAAGGTAAAATCATGCAATGCGATGATCATGCGATTAAATCAAAGTAACAAGACTATCATATAAGATGGAATGAGAACAAGAATGAACTAGTAAGAATAGGACAAGAACATGATATTGGCCTTTCATGAACAAGAATATATCGAGAATGTACTAGCAAGCCACATATTCCTCACTTTAGCATCTTATGCTTATGAGCAAGTGCTTCGTGAATTTCTGTGGAATATCAAGCAAGAATGTCATGTCGTGTCGTGGATCTTCACTTATTTATAGAAATAGTACTCCCAGCGCAATGCGACGCCAGTAGCATCATACCCCATGGTTTATAAAATAGTATGTTTCCTGCAATCAGCCGAGGGGACTAGCATAGAGCCCTTGAACACAATCAGTGCTCGATCGCATTTTCAGTTATAAATTAAGCTACTTCCACGCAGTGTAACAGTAAAGTATGGCCAAGAATATAGCACTTCCAATAATTCCAGATAACTAAAATCAATGAATGAATGCTTCAACATAAGAATGTAGGAGTCAAGAAATAGACTTTTAAACAATGTCATGCTCATAGAAATAAATCGACAGCATAACAGTATTTTCCTTAACTTCCATTTCATTTAGATCAATTTAAGCAATATGACAAGTTCTAGATCATCAAGGTTTGTCTAGAATCATTGGAATACCAACCCTTGGTCAAACCTTGGGTTAACATAAATAAGCTATGTAACGGTCATTAACTAGGCCGTTACACTATGTAACGCGCCACTAATGGGCCGTTAAAATGATCAGAGTCTAGAAAGATAAAAATAGACTCAGAGGAATGTGACGGTCTGGCACTGGGCCGTTACGTGAGCCTGACGGTCCAGTTCAAGGCCGTTACATTTCATGAATTAGAAACCATGATAGTGCATTCTATTTATTGGGCTTTAATGGTACAACCAACTCGGAGTCCTAGTGGGAATCCCAGGCTCGCGGAGAATTACGAAGGCCTTGAAACAATGATTTTCTAGTCTATTGGAAGGAATATCCAATAGAGAGGTCCTCATGTCCATGATTGTGTTCCTATAGTGCAAAGTGTGAACTAATGACAACATACCGGAATATGTGCCATGTACTTATGGAGTTGACTCTATTGACAGAGAGAGATATGTATAATCAATGTGAAATCATGATGAAAACTCCGTCAATACAATGTTAAAAAGTCATTCTTTATAATACAAAACTATATAATTTGGCTTCAAAAATTAACATAACTCAATAAAAGTGAGACCACAAAACATGCAATACCTATCATGAATGATCAAATAACCTTAAAATCACATGATCAGGTTAAAACTTAGGTAACTAGGCTTTTAACAATAATAATATTGGCAGGTTATATCTTATCTTGGGGTTGACAGAACACAGAGTATAACGGTCTGGAGATGGGGCGTCACTGTGATTGTGATGGTCAGGATCCAGCCGTTACATGAATGTAACGCGTCTGTCCAAGCGCGTTATAATCAACCGTGAAACCCAAACCCAATCAGGGAGTATAACGGTCTGTCGTGGGGCCGTTACATGGAAGTGACGGTCCTTCTGTGATGCGTTACAGTCTCTGCTAACAGGAAACAACTATAGAAGCTAAGAGATCAACTCACATCATGTCTTTTATCAAAACATCATGAGTTTCTAGATATGTTAACAAAGTAAAGGTTGTCTATATCCATGGGTATTGATGAATAGATGGATAGTCAAGTCTTTAATCTTTAGTTAGGGCTAAGGGAAGCATGATATGCATAGAACCAATAAAACATGAAATTGATGATCTAGCATGCATGAAATCCAATCAAAACAGAGGCTCTTAGTCCTATCAAGTTATTTTTGCCGTTCATGAGATAACCTACCTCTTACTTAGACTGTAGTTCCTGAATTTGGTAGAGAACCTTGCCCTAGATCTCCTCCTTCTCTTGTGACTTTTTCAGCAACTTCCTTGGGCTCTAACTCCACGACCTCTTGACCTAAAGATGTGAAATTCGGAGGGGAGTTAGTCTAAAGTATTGTGAACAAATTATTCTAAAGAATTTACCTGAGATAATGACTCCTTACCTTGCTTCCTAACACCCAAAAAGTAAGGGTCGCATAGTTCAGAACTATGCCCTATTTATAGAGTTTAGACTAGGGTTTGAGGATTAGATCGAGTTTAGAGTCCTTATTTCATCAAATCCTAATCTCTAAGAGTCCTTAGTAATATTACAAGCCTTCCCAAGTCGATCCTTAGTGGATAAGATCATCAAATTCTGATCTTTCTACTTGTTCTTTCTTTTACGGAACTAACAGTATGTAACGGTCGTCATCCCGTGCGTTAGAGATATGTGACGGTCTCACGATAGACCGTTACATATCTTGTTTCCAGAGTTCAACATGCCTCAAACTCTTCAACTCACGGAGTATACATAGTGTAACAGTCTATCTCCCACGCGTTACAAGTATGTGACGGTCGGGCTGTAGACCGTTATATTCGTCGTGGATAGAGTTCAAATAAATTAAAACTCTTTTGATAATTATCCATTAACTTATCTTATTAAGTGATGTTTATCTTTAAAAATCTGAGAATAGGCTTAAATACCTTCTAGAATGTGGGCCAACTTAATGGGCATGGTTTAAAAACCCTTTAGACTTTAATTAAGTGAGTTGGGTTAATTGATTAACACCATTTGGCCTTATATTGATTTATAACTTCAAATTAGTCCCTTTAATTGCTAATAATGTCATAAAATTATCAAATAAATTCGGGGGCACTACACCCTCCCCCACTTAAAAGAATTTGGTCCCCAAATTCAATTCATGTATTGTGGAGAGTCTACTTACAGTTGAATAATTCTGGGAATCTAGTCTGCATAGCCGTTTCGGTTTCCCATATTGCTTCATATGGCCATGTTTTCTTCCATTGGATCTTGACCATGGGAATAACTTTATTTCTTAATTGACGCACTTCCCGATCCATAATTTTGATCGGTGTTTACTCATATGTCAAGTCTTTTTGAATCTCTATATTGTCATAAGTGATAATGTGGTCTGGATCATATACGTACTTTTTCAGCATAGAGACGTGAAATACGTCATGAACTCCTGCTAACTGTGGAGGTAAGGCCAATCTATAAGCCACTTCACCGACCCTTTCAAGAATTTCAAATGGGCCAATGAACCTTGGAGTTAGCTTTCCTTTGATGCCAAATCTTCGAATACCACGACCTGGAGAAACCTTCAAATACACATGATCTCCTACCTGAAACTCCAAGTCACGTCTTCGATTGTCAGCATAAGACTTTTACCTATCTTGTGCCATTTTCATTCTTTCCTGGATGAGCTTTATTTTCTCTGTAGAATCTCTGATAAGGTCGGGCCCTAGAAGTTGCCTTTCCCCTATTTCATTCCAACATATTGGTGATCGACAACTTTTCCCATATAGAGCTTCAAAAGGTGTCATTTGTATGCTTGCTTGATAACTGTTGTTATATGCAAATTCTACCAGAGACGAGTGATCATGCCAACTTCCTCCAAAATCAATGACACAAGCCCTGAGCATATCTTCTACCACCTGATTAGTCCTTTCTATCTGACCATCAGTTTGTGGATGAAAAGCTGTGCTAAAATTCAATCTAGTCCCTAGTGAATGTTGTAAACTTTTCCAGAATTGTGATGTAAAACGTGGATCTCTATCTGATATAATAGAGATAGGGATACCATGTAGTTTAACAATTTCTTTGATGTATAATGCTGCTAGAATATCCACAGACCATCGACTTTTTATTGATATGAAATGTGCAGATTTAGTCAATCGGTCTATGATTACCCATATTCCACCATGTCCACCTCTTGTCTTAGGTAATCCCATATTGAAATCCATTCCTATACTTTCCCATTTCATTCTGGAATATTTAAGGGATGTAATTTTCCTACAGGTCTGAAATGTTCCGCCTTCACTTGTTGGCATGTAAGACAACGAGATACAAAATCAGCTACTTCTCTCTTCATATTGGGCCACCAGAAGTTTCTTTTGAGATCTTGATACATCTTGGTACCTCCTGGATGGATGGAGTACTTTGATTTATGTGCTTCTTCTAAGATCAATTTATTTGTATCCTCATGATCCGGTATATACATTCGGCCCTTGAATAGTAATCTTCCATCATTAGAAATAGAAAAATCCGGTCTTTGTTCAATATTGGCCTTAATTTCCAGTAAAATTGGATCATCCTCTTGTAACTTGGCCAAATCATCTATCAATGTAGGTTGAGCTCGGATATTAGCTATGAAGCAATCTTCTTCCTTAATATCAACCTCTAAATTCAACTGGGCAAATTGAGGAATAAGGTTAGCCACACTAATCATGAGACTTGATAACATACCAATTGGTTTTCTGCTAAGTGCATCTGCTACAGCATTCGCCTTGCCAGGATGATATTGAATAGCAAAATCAAAGTCCTTGAGATGTTCTAACCACCTCCTTTGCCTCATATTAAGCTCTTTTTGAGAAAATAAATATTTCAAGCTCTTGTGGTCTGTGTAGATCGTGAACTTTTCTCCATAAGGATAATGACGCCAAATTTTCAAGGCGAAAATAACTGCTGCTAATTCCAAATCATGTACATGATAATTTTCTTCGTGACGTTTCAATTATCTTGAAGAATAGCAAATCACCTTTCCATCTTGCATAAGGACACACCCTAAGCCAATTCCAGATGCATCTGTATATACTTCAAATCCAACACCCTCTATTGGTAGCGACAAAACAAGGGCTGTTGTAAGATGATTCTTAAGACTTTGAAAACTCTTTTCACAGTCCTTCGACCAGATAAAAGGATTTTCTTTTCTAGTAAGTATAGTTAAAGGAATCGTGATCTTTGAGAAGTCCTTTATGAATCTTCTATAATAACCTGCTAGACCCAAAAAGCTTCTGACTTCAGATACAGTCGTTGGTCAGCTCCAATCTCTGACAGCTTCTACCTTAGAAGGATCCACAGCAATACCTTCTTTTGAAATAATGTGGCCTAGGAATGAGACTTCCTTGAGCCAGAATTCACATTTATTGAGTTTGGCATATAGCTTGTGTTCTCTAAGTGTTTGCAAAGCTATCCTTAGATGTTCTTCATGTTCTTCTTTTATCTTGGAGTATATCAGGATATCATCGATGAAGACGACGATGAATTGGTCTAAATATGACTGGAAGACACTGTTCATAAGTTGCATAAATGCTGCTGGGGCATTAGTTAAACCGAACGGCATCACCACGAATTCATAGTGGCCATAACGACTTCGAAAAGCCGATTTATAAATGTCCTCTTCTTTGATTCTAAGCTGATGATAACCTCATCTTAGGTCAATCTTAGAAAAGTACTCAGCTGTCGAAAGCTGATCGAAGAGCTCATCAATACACGGTAATGGATATTTATTTTTGATTGTAAGCTGATTCAGTCGCCGATAATCGATGCATAATCTTAGAGAACCATCCTTCTTCTTGACAAATAGAACAGGCGCACCCCAAAGGGATGTGCTAGGTCTAATGAAACCCTTGTCTAGAAGTTCCTGTAACTGCTTCTTTAGTTCCTTAAGTTCCGTGGGAGACATCCTATAAGGGGCTATAGAAACAGGTGCTGCACTTGGAATGAGTTCAATGGTAAAGTTTACTTCCCTCTCGGGCGGTAAACTAGGTAGTTTGGATGGGAACATGTCAGGGAATTCATTTGCAATAGGAATGTTTGCTAGGATAATTTCCTTAGATTCTGTGACAATGACTGAAGCAAGAAAAACTTCACATCCTTTCGAGATAAGTTTGCTGGCGTGAAGAGATGATATAATGGTAGGATGCTTCTTGTATTTGATGCCAAGAAAAGAAAATCTTGGAAGACCGGGCTTTCGGAAAGATATAATCCTATTTCGGCAGTTGATGTTAGCATCATTGTCTACAAGCCAATCTACCCCTAAAATGGCATCATAACCTTTCATATCAAGGCATACTAAGTTTGCGGGGAGATTGTGTCCTTCTACTACCACCTCACAATCGGGATAATACTTGGTAAGCTTAGTTCCAGATCCTAAAGGTGTAGTAATAGCAAGATCTGAAGGTAGGGGAACTGATGTAGTTGGTAAGGTGTTTGCAAAAGTGGTGGAAATAAAAGAATGAGAAGCACCAGTATCGAATAGCACGAATGCAGGACGAGAATAAATTTGAAGAGTACCTTCCATAAGCCCTTCATTTTTATCCCTGGGCGCTTCTTCTTCATCTATAACTGCATTGAGGCGAGCCTGCCTCCTACGTCCTCCGTTATTTGATTGATCTTTCATAAGGGGGTAATCTGGCACGCGATGCTCCCTACTTCCACAGCGCAAACAAGCACCTAGGCGCTTCCAGCATTCTTCAGCCGAGTGGCCGAATTTCTCGCAAAAGGTGCACGCCGAGGCGACTTGATCCTTCTCTTCTTTAACCTTTTTACTATTCTTTTGGGAACTTCCACCGTTCCCATTCCTTGATCTTTTCTTGTTATCACGGCTTTTGTATGGTTCCGTGATGCTAAACTTCTCCTTTTTATAATGCCGATCTGAGCGCCGGCTAGATTCTTCTCCCTTTCCTTTCAACCTTTCGACCTTCCCTAAGGTCCTCTCGCATAAATATGCCCTTTGAACCATCTCCGCATAAGTGCGGATATTCTGTGTCCCCAATTGCTGAATGAAACCGGGCCGTAACCCGTCCATGAATCGGTTTTCTTTTAATAATTCTGTGCTGATAAGGTGTGGTGCATATGGTGCTAGTCTTGAAAACTGCAATTCGTACTCTGCAACTGACATCATCCCTTGACGATGGGAGGAAAACTCCATAGCCTTCCTTTCCTTCACATGTTCGGAGAAATACTTGGCACGAAATAAAGTGAGAAAAGCATTCCATGTATGTGGCGCATCGGCCGGAGGTGCCGGAACTGATTTCCACCAAGTACGGGCGTCCTTGTTTAACTGAAACGTTGCTAGACGGACTTTCTCCTGATCAGTACACTGTATAACATTGAATATCCTATTCATCTCGTCGATCCAATTTTCTGCCTCATCGGGATTGGAAGATCCATAGAAACGCGGAGGATTTAGACTCCGGAAGTTGCGATGAAGATCTCTTGCCCTTGCCCCTGCACCACCTTGTGCTATAGTCTGCAGTGCCTGGGTGAGGCCGGCAACAGTTTGTTGCATACCGTCCCAATCTACGCAATGAGCCATGATAAAAATAATAAGGTACCTGAGAGAGAAAAATAACACTCGTTATTTCTCATGAAATCAAATCTTAAAGCTAGTTAATTATCTTATCCCGGGCTCTACCCAATTCTCACATGGGTACGGAATTTCTTCCTTAACCTTGGACTTATCCTATGACATGACTCTTTTCCCTAAGTCCTGAGACTTAGGCTCTGATACCAACTTAACTGTCACGCCCTGAGCCTTTATTACAGTGGAAGACTCGCTCGGGGAGCGCAAACAGCCGGCATGGTAAGCCTCTTCCAAGCAAGAATCAATCAGAGCGCGAGACAATCACACAAGTAAATGTAATTGCATAAGATTTAATCAACTTCAACTTCATATCATAATGCTCAATATTCAAAGATACAATCACTAATTTGATTTTCATCCTACTAGACTCAAGAAATAGGAAAATTACATTGACTCAATCTAGACATTATAGACTTCCTAAGTCTTCACTCATCTTTAATCGCTCTCGGATCCGCTACTTGAATAATCTGAATCCGAACCCGACTCACTTTCATTTCCTGAAAAAGATTGAAATAGGTAATGAGTACACTTGCCCAGTAGGTATCTTTGCATCAACATGAAGGCACTATAAAAGTGATTAATATTTTCGCTCTAAATAAATAAGGTAAAATCATGCAATGCGATGATCATGCGATTAAATCAAAGTAACAAGACTATCATATAAGATGGAATGAGAACAAGAATGAACTAGTAAGAATAGGACAAGAACATGATATTGGCCTTTCATGAACAAGAATATATTGAGAATGTACTAGCAAGCCACATATTCCTCACTTTAGCATCTTATGCTTATGAGCAAGTGCTTCGTGAATTTCTGTGGAATATCAAGCAAGAATGTCATGTCGTGTCGTGGATCTTCACTTATTTATAGAAATAGTACTCCCAGAGCAATGCGACGCCAGTAGCATCATACCCCATGGTTTATAAAATAGTATGTTTCCGGCAATCAGCCGAGGGGACTAGCATAGAGCCCTTGAACACAATCAGTGCTCGATCGCATCTTCAGTTATAAATTAAGCTACTTCCACGCAGTATAACAGTAAAGTATGGCCAAGAATATAGCACTTCCAATAATTCCATGATAACTAAAATCAATGAATGAATGCTTCAACATAAGAATGTAGGAGTCAAGAAATAGACTTTTAAACAATGTCATGCTCATAGAAATAAATCGACAGCATAACGGTATTTTCCTTAACTTCCATTTCATTTAGATCAATTTAAGCAATATGACAAGTTCTAGATCATCAAGGTTTGTCTAGAGTCATTGGAATACCAACCCTTGGTCAAACCTTGGGTTAACATAAACAAGCTATGTAACGGTTGTTAACTAGGCCATTACACTATGTAACGCGCCACTAATGGGCCGTTAAAATGATCAGAGTCTAGAAAGATAAAAATAGACTCAGAGGAATGTGACGGTCTGGCACTGGGCCGTTACGTGAGCCTGACGGTCCAGTTCAAGGCCGTTACATTTCAAGAATCAGAAACCATGATAGTGCATTCTATTTATTGGGCTTTAATGGTACAACCAACTCAGCGTCCTAGTGGGAATCCCAGGCTCGCGAAGAATTACGGAGGCCTTGAAACAATGATTTTCTAGTCCATTGGAAGGAATATCCAATAGAGAGGTCCTCATGTCCATGATTGTGTTCCTATAGTGCAAAGTGTGAACTAATGACAACATACCAGAATATGTGCCATGTACTTATGGAATTGACTCTATTGACAGAGAGAGATATGTATAATCAATGTGAAATCATGATGAAAACTCTGTCAATACAATTTTAAAAAGTCATTCTTTATAATACAAAACTATATAATTTGGCTTCAAAAATTAACATAACTCAATAAAAGTGAGACCACAAAACATGCAATACCTATCATGAATGATCAAATAACCTTAAAATCACATGATCAAGTTAAAACTTAGGTAACTAGGCTTTTAACAATAATAATATTGGCAGGTTATATTTTGTCTTGGGGTTGACAGAACACAGAGTATAACGGTCTGGAGATGGGGCGTCACTATGATTGTGACGGTCAGGATCCAGCCGTTACATGAATGTAACGTGTCTATCCAAGCGCGTTATAATCAACCGTGAAACCCAAACCCAATCAGGGAGTATAACGGTCTGTCGTGGGGCCGTTACATGGAAGTGACGGTCCTTCTATGATGCGTTACAGTCTCTGCTAACATGAAACAACTATAGAACCTAAGAGATCAACTCAGATCATGTCTTTTATCAAAACATCATGAGTTTCTAGATATGTTAACAAAGTAAAGGTTGTCTATATGCATGGGTATTGATGAATAGATGGATAGTCAAGTCTTTAATCTTTAGTTAGGGCTAAGGGAAGCATGATATGCATAGAACCAATAAAACATGAAATTGATGATCTAGCATGCATGAAATCCAATCAAAACAGAGGCTCTTAGTCCTATCAAGTTATTTTTGCCGTTCATGAGATAACCTACCTCTTACTTAGACTGTAGTTCCTGAATTTGGTAGAGAACCTTACCCTAGATCTCCTCCTTCTCTTGTGACTTTTCCAGCAACTTCCTTGGGCTCTAACTCCACGACCTCTTGACCTAAAGATGTGAAATTCGGAGGGGAGTTAGTCTAAAGTATTGTGAACAAATTATTCTAAAGAACTTACCTGAGATAATGACTCCTTACCTTGCTTCCTTACGCCCAAAAAGTAAGGGTCGCACAGTTCAGAACTATGCCATATTTATAGAGTTTAGACTAGGGTTTGAGGATTAGATCGAGTTTAGAGTCCTTATTTCATCAAATCATAATCTCTAAGAGTCCTTAGCAATATTGCAAGCCTTCCCAAGTCGATCCTTAGTGGATAAGATCATCAAATTCTGATCTTTCTACTTGTTCTTTCTTTTACGGAACTAACAGTATGTAACGGTCGTCATCCCGTGCGTTAGAGATATGTGACGGTCTCACGATAGACCGTTACATATCTTGTTTCCAGAGTTCAACATGCCTCAAACTCTTCAACTCACGGAGTACACATAGTGTAACGGTCTATCTCCCACGCGTTACAAGTATGTGACGGTCGGGCTGTAGACCGTTATATTCATCGTGGACAGAGTTCAAATAAATTAAAACTCTTTTGATAATTATCCATTAACTTATCTTATTAAGTGATGTTTATCTTTAAAAATCCGAGAATAGGCTTAAATACCTTCTAGAATATGGGCCAACTTAATGGGCCTGGTTTAAAAACCCTTTAGACTTTAATTAAGTGAGTTGGGTTAATTGATTAACACCATTTGGCCTTATATTGATTTATAACTTCAAATTAGTCCCTTTAATTGCTAATAATGCCATAAAATTATCAAATAAATTCTGGGGCACTACAAACATCCTCTCATCTTTTAAAACGCCCCAGAGGGGTTAAAAAACCAATCTCCCTGGTATTTCCCTCTCATTTTGCATGTTCATAAGTTCTTTGGTTTATTGATACTACTTTGTGAAAGGGCTAATCTGGGTTGTTTTTATTGTGTTCTACACTCTTTTGCAGGTTTACAGAATCCATATCACGAGGCCCAAGCTCTCTGGCCGGCTGGAAAGCTTGGAGATCAAAAGATTCCGAATCCTATTCTGCAGAATCTCTGACGGTCTATCAGAGGCGCGTTAGAGTATTGTAGCGGTCTATCGTGGGACCGTTACAGTCCTGTGACGCACCAGCCTTCGACCGTTACATATGACGGAGCTGCAGTTTCCCTGGTTGTTCTCTCTCCCGTGGGCGGGTGCATCATCCTCCTATTCTAAGGTATTTATCAGGTCTTTGGCTTATTTTTACCTTGGTGGCGATCACATCTTTTCTTAGTTTGGGCATTAACTTTCTCTTTCATCACATCATCTCTTTACTTTTGCTTGTTCCACCTCTACGGTGTGTTTTTCTTATTCCTTATTCCACGCCCCAGCGCGTGTTTTTCTTTCCTTGCTTAATTTAGTTTTGATTGAGATAGCATGCCCATACTAGAGCTTATGTTGGTTGCCTAGGTTCATGATTCGCATGTTCATAGGTTGATTGATTTCATCACTTGGCTCATTATCAGCTCATAGTTAACATCATAGCCCATCTTACAAAAGAAGGGACATATTAAAACCAACAGTTTTTTTTGGCGATCACGGTGCGACATCTAGTGCCAATCGTGCTTTGGATCTCTGTTAAAACCTACTTTCCTTTGCTTACCTTGGTTGCCCGTGTGTTCCCTGGATTTTCCTTTTATTCCCTGTTGTTTCTGGTTCCCTGGCTCCTCTAACGGTCCTGCATCCCCACGTTACAATATTTTGACGGTCTGGTCTTTGACCATCACACTCCTCTGACGCAGGTATTATAGACCGTCACATACTCCAGACAGGTTGCATCCCGAGGTGTAGTTTACTTCCGCAGTTTTGCTGTGATTTTCATGCTTGGATGCTATTTGGTCTCCCCCTTGGTTGGTTCATATATTTATATCATTGTGTGCATATTTGATTGCTAGATTCTATACTAGAATTTGCATGCACCCCAGTGCACATAGGTTCATGCATATTTTCATACATTAGATTACATTCTCCTACCTTGGTGCGTGGATCTCTCGTCTCCATATTCCTTGGGGCCGACTAGGAAAACACATCAGGGACCTATATAAGTCCCCGTGAGCCGTGGATTCCCACACGGACACCGGGCCAGTTGTACCTTTTTTACCCCGTGTCTAGGACTGCATAGGTGAAGGAGTGATTATATTTACAGTCAACCAAGCCACACATCCTTTCCTATTAGAAACCAACTTGTGGAGAGCACATCCTAATCAAATCACTAAGGTTCTAAAGGAAGAAATCATAAAAATCTTGTTGCATCATCTAAGTAACTTGGTTGAATTTGAGTGTTGTCATCTCGTTTTTGCTTGCATCTTTGTCAAAGTTATCTAAGCTTGATCACTCATTGTGTGTTTGTGGTGTGTTGTTTGCTTTTGTTAAAGGTTTTCCGTTGCATGTGGAGTTGTCTTCATCTATTAGAGTCACCTCCTAGGGTCAATTCCTTCTCCAAGTTCTACTCCAATCCGCTCTTCGAACCCATCATGGCTTCGTTCAATCCTCCCCGTTCCCAAGAGGAATATCTCCCTCAAGGGCTTCTTGAAGATCCTTCCAGGGTCATCTCATTCCCGTCTGGAGAGGGATCTGTTCCCCTTCCGTCCTCCATCCCTATGGGGGGCGCCCAAACCACTCCTTCCTTTTCTCCCCCTTCCGCTGGTTCCATTCTCCAGATGATGGCCCAGTTGGATCTGGCCCAACTCCAGGCTGTCTACCAAGCCATGCAGGGGTCCAACACCCCGTCCCCTACGATTGTGCAAGGCGAGTCTAATCTTTCCGTTGATCAGCCTAGAGTTGATGGGCCCTCCATCCAGCCCCCTCTGATTGATCTTACTCCGGTCCAACCTCGGACCATCACCTTTTCTGGCATGGAAATGGGACAACCTTCCGCCTCAGCCCAGCAATTTTCTGACAAGGGAAAGTCTATTCTCCCTCCTTTCATTCAAGCCGATCGTCACATATCCGGCCCATCCGTACCACAAGTCCTTGTTGGCCCTTCAGATTTCTTGCGCCCTCAGCAAGGGGTGGCCCAAGTCCATCCTAGTTTGGGTCAGTCTCCAGCCCAATACCCTTCTTATGGGCTTCCCACTTTGTCCGCCTATCCTTCTGGGCTTCCACCTCCAATAACAGTTTGCCCTTCCACTCCTCAATTTCAACATTCATCTTTCACTACTCCTGCTCCGTCTAGGGAGCAGGAACTCCTTGACAAATGGGCCGCCATGCAGCAACAGCTTGACTTCCTCCAAAAGCTGGTTGGCCCACAATCCTTGGCAGATGTCCCCGTCCCCAGCTTCCAAAACATCTGATTCCCTCCGCAATCTGAGCTCCCTAATTACCGCAAGTACGATGGGAATGTCAATCCCTTTATTCATGTAAGGGACTTCTTATATGAATCGGCCCAATTTCAATATGATGATCGCCTTATGGCGTATTTGTTCCGCCGATCATTGGATGGCATTGCACTGGAATGGTTCTATTCCCTGCCGCTAAAGGATGCTGAGAGCTTCAAGATAGTGGAAGATAAGTTCATTCAAAGGTTTCAAGACAGAGTCGGCCCAGAATATTCATTCACATACTTAGTGGCCGAGAAAATGAAGCCAGACGAGGATTTCACAACTTACGCTGATAGATGGAGGCAGATGGCCACCAGGGTGCCAGGACATATTCCGGAGGAAGAGAAGGTCAAGCTACTTATCTCCAATGCCACTCCGACCTTTCGAAACATTTTGGCCATGAATGATATAGCCAACATGCACCAGCTCTATAGCCAGGTGCGATTCATTCAAACACAGTTCAAAGACTCTCCCATCCACTCGCTCTTTGAGAACCAAAAGCCAAAATACCACAAGAAACCTCAAGGGCCTGTCACCGAAGGTGTTCAGACCAATGAGCAAGTTCAAGCCGTTACCTTTCCCTTCCAAGCCGCACCCCTCCGCTTTCCGCAAAACCCCCTCACTCCTCAAAACCCCGCGCCATAAAACCTTCAACCCAATCCACAAAACTTTCAAAACCTTCCGCCTTCCTTCACTACTCTACAAAACGCCTTTGCCGCTCCGCACTAACCTCCACAGCCTCACCAATATCTCAACGTCCCTCCACCCAACGGCTACAACAACAACAATAACAAGCGCCCGGGACCCAAGAGAGCCGAGTATCCTCCTTTACCCGAGTCCCTCATAGACATATTTTTGGCTCTCATGTCAGTTAGTGCAATCCAACTTCCTCCGGAACAGCCCGTCTGGAACACAATCGTTGATCAGACAAAGTACTGCATATTTCACAGGCAGCCGGGCCATACTATTGAAGGGTGCTTTCAGTTCCGAGACTTGGTCTATGACCTTCATGAAGGACAGAGGATTGATTGGGCCGAGATGCATAAGGCCATTGTTCAAATCAAAGAGAAAAGAGGACAGCTGTAACACCCTCAAGTATAGCTAAGTTGTACTCTATATCACCGAGGCGTCTTTTAAGGTATCGGCTCAGTTCTTGTAAAGAACTCCGAAGTTAAGCGTGCTTAATGGGGAGTAGTACTGGGATGGGTGACCTGCTCGGGAAGTCCCCCATTCTGGAGCCGATCACTGTTAGAAAGGGATAAAACCGTGAAACCGGTAGGCCAAAGCGGACAATACCTCGACGGTATAGAGTACGGGGCGTGACAGAATGGTATCAGAGCCATACCCCAGCCGGAAGTGTGGGAGCTAAATGCCATGCAGGGCAAAGTGCTACGCTATGGGAGCCACCTCTTGAGTCCGTAATGGAGCAAAGTGCTACATAGTGGGAGCCACCTCTTGAGCCTGTAGGGGCCACCTCTAGAGTCCTACCTACCTGGGGGCTTGATTGCATGATTGCGTGCTATATGTGCCCAGCGACGAGGACGTCGCCTATATAAGAGGGGTAGATTGTAACACCCTCAAGTATAGCTAAGTTGTACTCTATATCACCGAGGCGTCTTTTAAAGTATCGGCTCAGTTCTTGTAAAGAACTCCGAAGTTAAGCGTGCTTAATGGGGAGTAGTACTGGGATGGGTGACCTGCCCGGGAAGTCCCCCATTCTGGAGCCGATCACTATTAGAAAGGGATAAAACCGTGAAACCGGTAGGCCAAAGCGGACAATACCTCGACGGTATAGAGTACGGGGCGTGACAACAGCCGCCGAGGCAGCAAGTGCAGTAACAACAGGCACCACAGCCGCAGCAGCAGCCGCAACAGCAATAGCAACCGGTTCAAGACTTGGGGATCCACCAGAACCCGATGGCGAACCATCCTCCCGCTCCGCAGCCTCAGCCGCAGGCACCGGCTCAGGTTAACGTTGTCCAACCCCCGACTCCTAACACCGGGTGGTCCTTTGATGATGATGGCTCCACGCCGCAGGTTATGGCCCTTCACCACAACTACCGCAATCCCCCCGCTTCCTCCATCCTCATACCTACACACCAAACCCCTTCTCCACTTGTTCTCCCATTCACCCCCGTAAATACGCCATTGCTCACCCCCGCTACCATCACTACCCCTCCGCTCACCTTTACACCTGCTATCACCACACCTCCATCTAACCCTCCGCTAGTTCTCCCTCCACCTATATCAGCACCCATCATCTCTTCTCCGCCTACCACTAATCCCTCGCCCATTATCCTTCCACCGCCGCTCATTACCTCCGCTAACGCCACCTCTCACCCTGCCATCACCCCCGCACCTTCCACTCCACTCATCCACCCCACAGGGCCAATCGTACCATCAGCAAGTATCGTGCCGGCATGGAATTTCACCCTTCGGAGCGGGCGTTTGTTCCATCGTAACTATCCTTCCACTTCTAATCCCCAGTCTTCCCAACCGGCTGCCGAACAGGAAGAAGCTGAACCACTGCCGGGTACCCAATATGATCTGCTACATCATTTAGATAGGGTGCCCGCCAAGATATTTATGCTGGTGCTTATTAAGAGATCTACCCTTCACCAAGTCGCATTAAGAGATTTTCTTCAGAAGGTGATGGTTAGTGAAGATATGGCAGTTGACAGCTTACCTACCGCACTGGCAACAATCTCTAAAGGGCCCGCTATTTCCTTCTTTGAAATCGAGCTAGCACCTCCGGAAGCTTGGCAAATTCCGCTTTGCATCACTATTATTCTGAACAAAGTCAGTATTGAGGCGGCACTAGTTGATACAGGGGCATCTATCAATGTATGTCCACTCAGCACCCTCAAGGCCTGCAATGTACCATAAGAACTTCTACGCCCGACCCCCATGACTATAGCTGCATATGACAACTCAAGAAGAGCATGTCACGGGGTTGTCACCATTCAAGCTGAGCTTGGGCCTCTTACTATGCCCATTGAATTTTATGTACTGGGCATTGACCCTATGTTCAAGGCTATCTTGGGTCGTCCGTGGATTGACACTCTCAGTGCCGTGCCATCCACCGCGCATCAATGTCTTAAATTCCCTTTTCAAGGGAGGGTGGTCAAGGTCAAAAGCTTATCCACGATCTAGTCTGTAAAAGCTATTTCAGAGAAGATTTTGCCCACATTGTGGCCCAGCATTCGGCCCGTTATTTCTATACTAGATTTAGATTTCCCTTGGGCTTATGCACCTCCCAGCCCGTCACTACACCTGTCAATATCAAGATGAAACCCCAGATCCGAGATTCCAAAGGCGGGGATATTATATTAAAGCTGGCTTACCAATCAGGGAAAGGCCTCGGTGCACAGTTACAGGGGCGTACTAAGCCAGTACCCAAAGGAAGAAAGATGAGTAGGCGGGGTCTCGGTTATCGAGATTCTGCACTATCAGTTTTGGGCGACTCAGGGCCACTTACATGGGACTACCGCCAACACTTTATAAGAGGACCCCTCCAATCGGGTACACTGAATCCATCACCAGCACAGTCAGAATAGGAAGATACAGCTTGCACAGTTGCCAACACTTTATAAGAGGACCCCTCCATCCGGGTACACTGAATCCATCACCAGCACAGTCAGAAAAGGAAGATACAGCTTGCACAGTTGCCAGTCCACCTCTGCTACCAAGAGGGCCTGTTGATGATATGCCAGATTTCAATCAATCATTTGCTAAAATGTTTAGCAAACCAGATGGCCATGATCAGAAGAAGAATCAAGAAACCCGGCTTGTTCAGTGGAGGCCAAAGAAACCAATTACCTATCTGCAAGAAAAGGGGAGCTCACCCGTCATCATTTCTTGGTCTCCCTCCCGCCTCTCATCTCTCTTTCAACAATTGGAGTCCATACCCCATTCTCCCCCAATCATGGTCGATCCGTATTTTACGGAGAGACCACCTGAAATCTTGTTTGTTCCATGTGCATGTGGGCGCCGCCCACCCATTGATCTGTCAACTCCATTCACTCCTCCTTCTCCCAATGCCCAACTCCAAGAGATGTGGTTTCGATCCACTGATGCTTTTTTCGATTGCATCTTCCCCGAGTTGTTCCCCATGCAACTTCCTCCTCCTCCATCCTGCTGTATGATCTCCACTGATCTCCAAAAAAAACGTCAAATTTGAAACAGAGATTTCGGTGGAAGATTATGCTACCTTGTCTCCATCCTCCTCCCAGGGGCACGAGTCCCCTGCCTCTTCCTTTCCACTAGATTTTCTCTCTCCTAGGTTAGGCGTAGGGTCCATAGAGTCTAGGGAAGTAGATCCAGTTAGAACTAGAGAAGTAGGGTCCTGTTCTAGGTCGTCCAATCCTTCCGAGCTTGAGCCGCGCCCGCTCGCGTATCCTTCCAAATCCATTCCTGATAGGTTCTTGCAAGATCTGGCTAAGCGATGTCATGCCCTTTTGAAGTGTCCAGAGTTCGTCGCTACGGCAATCATGATAGAAGACGAAGAGGAAATAGAAGGGGTGTGGAGCGATGACGGACTCGGTGTCTATGAAGTCTTGGATGAGAAAGACCCGATTGATGATGAGGACAGCAACGTAGATGACACTATCGATCTGTATGCGCAAGGATTAAAGAGATTCGACGAGCCATCGTCGGCAGTGGATGAACCTACGAAGGAAATAAATTTGGGAACTGAAGAAGACTCAAGGCCCATCATTATTGCCGCTAATCTCCCTCCGTAAGTGGAAGAAGATCTAGTCAATATTCTGAGGGAGTATAGTGATTCTTTTACCTGGTCTTACGAGGACATGCCGGGTCTTGACCCCTCTTTAGTGGAACACCGACTCGTACTTAAACCAGGGGCAACACCCGTAAAATAGAGGTCGAGAAGATTTCACGTCCACATGGCCTTAAGGATCAAAGAAGAAGTTGATAAGTTATACAAGGCTAGGTTCATTAGAGTTGTTCTATATCCTCAGTGGGTGGCGAACATAGTCCCTGGTATCAAGAAGGATGGAAAGGTGCGTATTTGCATCGATTTCAGGGATCTTAATAAAGCATGTCCCAAAGATGATTTCCCGCTGCCTCACATAGACGTCCTAGTCGATAACACCGCTGGGTACGAAGCTTTGTCATTCATGGACGGTTACTCAGGATATAATCAGATTCATCTCGCTCCTGAAGATCAATAGAAAACTTCCTTCACCACGCCCTGGGGCACGTACTGCTACATGGTTATGCCGTTCGGTCTGAAGAACGCAGGTGCCACTTATCAGAGGGCGATGATGGCCATTTTCCACGACATGATGCACATTTACATGGAAGCTTACGTGGATGACATCTTGGTGAAGTCAAGAACCAAAGAAGAACACCCCTCTATCCTGGCTAAGGTGCTGCAAAGAGCTAGGGAGTACAAGCTGAAAATGAATCTGAAGAAGTGTGTTTTCGGAGTCTCTTCAGAGAAGTTGCTAGGCTTTATAGTTATCAAACGGGGGATCCAGATTGATCCTAATAAAGCAAAGGCCGTCATGGACATGCCTCCGCCAAAGAACATTACGGAACTTCGAGGACTGATTGGTAGATTGTAATTCATCAGAAGATTCATTTCCCAACATTCTCAGAGGTGTCGCCCGTTTTATGAATTGCTAAAGGTGGGAGTTAAATTTGAATGGAATCAAGATTGTCAAAAGGCCTATGAGGACATGAAGGAATATCTATCCAATCCCCCGGTTTTGCAACCTCTTGTCCCTGGGAAACCCCTAATCCTATACATTTCGGTCATTGAGGACTCCCTAGTGGCGGTATTAGCACAAGTAGATGATGAAGGGAAAGAGCGGGCAGCTTATTACCTCTCTAGGTTGTTCAACCCAGCTGAGGCCAAATACACCGCTATGAAGAAGACTTGTGCCGCCTTAGTGTGGGTAGCTCAGAAGCTTAAACACTACTTCCTTGCCCACCAAGTTAGGCTGATCTTTAGAATGGACCCGATCCGCTATCCCTTAGAAAAGCCTGTCCTCTCTAGTAGGTTAGCTCGCTGGCAAAGCTTCCTATCTCAGTTCGATATCACATTCGTCGTTCAGAAGGCGGTCAAAGGATATGCCATCGCAGAGCATCTTGCCCATCTCCCGATGTTGTGTAGTGGACAGTGGATCTAGAGGGGAGGGGTGAATAGATCTGCCCCTCTTTTCGCAATGCGGCCCTCTAAACAGCTAGTTAAAATGAATTGCAGCGGAATAGAAACTAGCTTCCAAGAATGCTATGATTCACTTAGCAAGATAAGCAACATATATAACAATTCGATCCTAAGCATGCATCTAGAACGAATCAATCACACAAGCAAACCACACTAGTCAGAATTTTTAAGGTGGTTCGGACTGAATCCTCAGCCCTACGTCCACCCCTCACCAAAACCCAGTGAGGCTTCACTTGTGCAGCGCACAGAACCGCAAATCGGAAACCACCGATTGCCTTCCTACTCACCACCTGGTAGGGACGTCAACCGTAAATTGGAACACCCTCCAATTGCCTTCCTACTAACCACCGGTAGGGATGAATCACACTTTCAATGTTTAAACAATAATGAAAATGAAACAAATGTGAATGAACTAAAACAAGAGATTGAGTTATGAGTGAAAATGAATTGGCCCTTGTATGGAATGTTGATCAGCAACAAGGCTCCTCTTGGCTTCAACTAAATCTTCTTGATTCACCCTTGATTGGATGAATGTTCTTCACGGAGTACTGTTCACGTGAATAGTACCTCTTCCTTCAATTCTTCTCTCTTGATCTTCTCTTGAATTTCTTTGAAGGAATGAAGGAGATGATGAAGCTACCTTGAATCTTGATTGCTTCTTTAGCTTCTAGGAGTTTGAATGCTTGAAATATCACCTTGAATGAGCTTGAAAGAACTTGAATGGATGTAGATGATTTCCCTTGAAGAACTTGAATCAAACCGGCTTCCTTGGATCACTTTGATAGTCTTGCTTTGATGTAATCTTCCTTGAAGTTTGCTGGCTTTGATTTGAGCTTGATTCCCCTTTGATTGGATGAAGAACACCTTCACGAACTACTGTTCACGTGAACAGTAGCTCGTCTCCAAGCTCTCTTGTAGCCACCCTAGATCTCACAAGAAGCCCCTTGAAACATTAGGTTTTCCATCCCCTCATGTGTTGGTTTTATAACCCTTGAATGGTCCATAGACGCCCCCTAGACCAGATCCACAAATCATGGAAGATTAGGTAAGATTTGATTAAACAAATCCATGGAAAGGGGCTAGCCACGAGGTTGATTTCGAAGTCAAACAAGGCTGCATCGGGGCTGGCGGTCGACCGGAATTCATGGGCCGGTCGACCGGAACCTGCTGCAGCCAGAACGTTTCGGCTCTGGCAAAATCGGTCGACCGGACGCCTGGGGGCGGTCGACCGAAAACTGTAACAACATCATCATTTCGGTTCTGGGAAAACCGGTCGACCGGCCAAGGTGTATAGGTCGACCGAAATCTGTAAATGTTGACATTCTGAGGCTCTCGCAAATCAGGTCGACCGGCCAAAGCGTGTAGGTCGACCGGAAAGACCTGTACCTGCAAAATTGAACTGTTAGCCCAAGGAAACATGTCCATAGGTCAAGATATTCATGTTCTCATCAATTTCATGTATTTTGGGATTGAAATCAATTTAGATTATGCTATAAGCATTTCTAAATTTTGTTCCGGGGGCTTCGCCCCCGGAAACCCCCGCAAGGGGCGCTACCACCTTGACCCCCGCGACCTGACCGGGCAGGTCGATCCCCGCGACCTGACCGCGCAGGTCGATCCGCGTGCGAGGGCGCAACATTGAGCTTTCATGTTCGCCATTTACACTTGATTTCTTGTCCATTCATTGGCGCACCTATCATGAACAAAAACATCACATATGTCAATCACATGAAAGTGAAAAACATCAATGACTAATAGTGTTTAGCCATTATCAAAACCAAGAATACCACAGAACCCATATGACCATAGAATGATGTCGAATGACCCAAGTGACCATATGAACTCAAATGACCATAGGGGCACAACACCCGATTCCCTGCACAGATTCTATTCAGGATGACTTCCCTGATGAGCATCTCTCTGTCCTAACTCATCATCCCTTCTGTTCTCTGCACTTTGATGGTGCACTCAATTCTCAGAGCCGAGGGATAGGCGCTATTCTGCTCTCTCCGGAAGGAGTGACGATTCCTTGTACTTATCAACTTCAATTTCCTGCTACCAACAATATCACCGAGTATGAGGCTCTCCTAGCTGGATTGAAGCACGCCTACCTTCTAGGCGCGCGTTACTTGAATATCATAGGGGACTATCAGCTCATCCTGCGGCAAGTTCTATCCACTTACCACACCCGTGACCCTAAGCTCAAGCCATATCAAGATTTGGTCACGCTCCTGACTAGGCAATTCCGCAAGTTGATCTACATCCATACTCCTAGGTCACAGAACATTCTAGCCGATGCTTTAGCTTCGCTCGCTTCCTCTCTATCTTTCCCTCTCAGTCGGAGTACTGAGACTATCATCGTTCAGAGATTGGATGCACCCTCTCTTCAGGATCCTTGGTATGTTAACCTTAGGAAAACTATGGAGGCGAGGGCTGAGAAGGAAGGGCTTAAGGAAGTATCTTTGATAGAATTAGAAGAGATCTTGGAGGAAGAAGAATTACCCTGGTATCATGAGATTGAGTTGTTTTGCAAAGATGGATCGTTCCCGGAAGGGGCAAATGCTGAGCAGTGCAAGTCAATAAGGAGAGCCGCCTCAAGGTATACTATCATTGCTGGAGAACTATACATGCGCGCTACTAATGGAATGCTCATGAGATGCTTAGACGATGATGAAGCTTGGAAGGTGGCCGAAGTAGCCCATTCTAGTGTGTATGGAGGTCATGTCAATGGCCAGGCTCTAGCGAAGAAGATCCTTAGGCAGGGCTACTATTGGCCCACTCTAGAGGAAGATTGCTCCCTCTATATCCGGAGGTGTCTTAAATGGCAACTCCATGCTGATAAAATTCATGCTCTAGCTTCATCTCTTCATCCTCTATCTGCTCCTTGGCCGTTCTCTATGTGGGCTTTCGATGTTGTCGGCCCGCTCGGAGATCCCAATTCTCAGATCAAGCAGAAATCCTTCATCCTTACCGCCACTGAGTACTTCACCAAGTGGGCTGAAGCCGAAGCATACGCAGAGATTAAAGCTACCACGGTGTGCCGCTTCATCATGAAGAATATCATCTCACGGTTCGGAGTGCCAAGCAGCATCGTCACCGACAACGGACCCCAGTTCATCTCTCAAGAGCTCAAGGACCTATGTAAGATGTTCAATATTACACTGCATCATTCTTCTCCATATTACCCACAAGGCAACGGTCAAGCCGAAGCCACTAATAAAACCCTTCTCAAAATCATAAAGAAAACGTGTGAATCTCATAAATTTTCTGATTGGCCAGAAAGATTAGTAGAGGCTTTATGGGCTTACCGCACCTCCGTCCGCACCCCCACGGGGCAAACCCCCTATGTTCTCACTTACGGGATGGAGGCAGTGTTCCCATATGAGATCTTGATCCCTTCCCTAAGGGTACAGCTCGATAAGGAACTTAATCTCGACGAACGTCGAGAGGCGTTGCTCGTCCAGCTGGAACTCTTAGACGAGAAGAGGATGAATGCGGCCGATCACGTATCTGTTTATCAAAAGAGAGTTTCATGTTATTTTCAAAAAAAGGTAATTGAGCGCAAATTTCAAAAAGGTGATATGGTTTTGAAACGCAAGTTCATTCGGTCTGCAAGTCCTAGGTCCAAATTGCAACCTAACTGGGAAGGGCCGTTCGTTGTCAAAGAAGCTTATCCAGGGAATGCTTATCGCTTAGTGAACGCCGAAGGTGAGGAGCTCTCTCACGCTTGGAATGGGTTGTACCTTAAGCGTTTCTTTCCATAGAGTCTAACCAGTGCCGCCCCGGTAACAAGGCAATCTTCCCCTTTCACCTTGAAAGAGGACCCTGAGTGCGGCAATCACACACTACACGACGTCCCTGGTCGGGTTTTCCACATTGTAGACACCATTTCTCCTTGGCCATGCTTTGGGGGAAAGTCAAAGTCCTTGTTCGTTTCTTTCTTCAGCTGAATCTAGGGGCAAGAAGTAAATAAGGAGGCGACGACCGATCCAGGCACCCTGATGAGAGGAGGTCTCAAAAAGGGGCAGTCTGTTATGACCTGGCGCCACAGAAAGCAAGAAGGAAAAACCAAAGCAAAGGAGCGATCTTTGTGACAAAAAAACAAAAGTTTATTTCAAAAGTCTATCAAATCATAGTTCCAAAGCTCCAAAAATGCAAGAAAAATAAAAACTAGGCATGGCAAGAGTGGCAGTACAGTTTCCCCACGGGACACATGAGCCTGGTCGTATGCGTGCCTAGAGTGGATCAAGGTTCGATGACGGACACAAATCCCCGGCACAATAGACCAAGTATCTAATGGGTTGTCTGGAAAGGGACTCAAGCCCTAAGAGCTTCTATAACTGGCCTAAGCTTACCCCCGTGTTCTTTTTTTTCTTTTTAGGACTAAGACAAGTACCCTGGGTATGGCCTTGGTAGAGACACCGTCATGCAAGTTGGGCCCTAGCCAGGGGCTGTCACCTCCATTTGCACGCCAACCTTGGGAACTCTTAATGGAATAAGGAGGGCCCACGTTGCTAGGGGAGGCGCTGGTTTTCAAAAATCCAAAAAAATCACATATTTCAAAATCAAAAAAAATCGTATATTTCAAAATCCAAAAAAATCACATATTTAAAATCCAAAAAAATCACATATTGTCAAAAGTCCAAAAAAATCGCATATTTCCAAAATCTAAAAAAAAAATCCTATATTCCAATATTCAAAAAAAACATCAGATATTTTCAAAATTTCACAAAAATCCAGATATTCTTCAAAATCCAAAAAAGTTTCATCATATGCATCGCACGCATTGCATTATTTCCATTATATTTTCCACCTATTTAATAAGGCTCCACCCCTTGACCAAATATCAAGAATTGGTCATTCTCTAACTTGCATTAAGGCAAGGGGTTGAGTCTAAGAACGGATCTGACTTATTTTTTGTCTAAGTGTGTGCAGAACGCAGGTTCAAACCTAGGACTGAAGATTCACAAATTTCCAGGTTCAGGTCTGTAACGCACCAGTATCAGACCGTCACATCCTGCAACGGTCACCCCTTTGACTGTCACACTCTCTAGAAGGATTGGCACTCATTTCCTCTCAGTAGGCTTTCTCTGACGCATCTATGTTAGACCGTCATCTCACTCTAACGGTCTGTCGTTAGACCGTTACACTCTCCTGAGGACAAAACTCTCAGTCTATCCCCACCCGACGGCTTATCGCAAGACCGTCAGACTCTTGTGACGGCCCTAAACAGGACCGTTACACTCTCCAGAGGCTATGTTTTCCAGAACATTCAAGCTAAGTCAAGCAACGATCTCATATCCATTCAACTAAGGCACTTTCCATGTCATTAAATTGAACTCAATGAAACATAAAATTGATTGATAAAACTTCAATTGTCAATTACATCATTCATGAAGAAGACTCAAGCTACATTCAATTTCCTATCAGCAAGAGGGTGAATCTTGCGCAATTCCTTCACGTAGCTACGGTGTCCCTCGCCGTCTTCTTCCACCTCTTCTTGCCACGGGCGCACTTTGCTGATCTCCCACATGGTTAGTGCGTTCCGGATCGCTCTTTCATCTTCTTTGATCCCCATCTTCCTAGCTAGAAGGGGAGGGTTGTGTGATAGTGCAGGAACTTCGGTTCGGGGTAGCCCAATTTGAAGATAGCACTGGTGCGGGTTGTAGATCGCCATGGTAGTGTTCCCCACTAGCTAAAGATCAAGGCCTGGTCGTCGTGGTACTCTAAGCAAGGTGCTCCGTAGAACTCTTGGGCGCATGATGAATTTCTCTATTGGCAAAGTGTTGAGGAGGAGGCACCATTCATCCCGCATTTTCCTATGTTGTGCCTCTTTGGCACAAGCATATGCTATGTTGTTTTGATGATAGCAACAAAGTGAGAGTATCACAGGTGCATTCATAACAGTGAGTCAGTATAGATGCATTGCATCCTGTCAGTTAGCTTCAGTTCAATACTGCTTTGTGCATACATTGCATCAGTGCACTTAGATGGGTCGACCCCCCCCAGATTCGCATGTCTATACATCGCGCTTTCTGAAGTGTGTACAGTTAGTGCATCAAGTCTACACAATGCGCACACACACAGGTCTACACACTGCACACACACAAGTCTACACACTCAATGTCTATACATTGGCAAGTCTGTACAGCCAGTGTATATGTAAAGTCTATACATTGCACTGTTTACAGACTGTTCATGCTCTCACTTCAGCAAGTCTGTACATTGCTCACCGTCTCACTGAGCGTCTCAATTGGACACCAAGTGTGTACACTGCCATCTTGCAGCACAGCATAAGTATATACACTGGACCGTCTCAATTAGTGTCTTATGCAAAGGTGAAGTCTTCACATTGAAGCATGCATTGTCTTCAAGTATGTACAGCGTCCAGTGTCTCGCTGTTAAAGTCTGCACAGACTTCATCGTCTCATTCACCGTCTCATGCAAGTCTATACATTGGTATATTTTACCTACGTTGCAACTAGCAAGTCTGTACACTGATGATTTTACCTACGTTGCACTTATAAGTCTACACATCGTGAAGTCTATACATTCAATTGCTTTGCTTTGCTCAAGTCTGTACAGTCTTTCCCTTGGCAAGTCTATACATCGTTCGTCTGCATTTAGAAGTCTATACAGTCTTGGCTGTTTAGCGTCTCATGCATCGTCTTGGTGGAAAGTCTGTACAGCCGTCCGTCTCATCTTCCGTCTCAATTGAACATTGCAAAGTCTATACATCCGTTACATGCATTATTCTTCATATCCATACATTGCACTGTAGCTGGAGCTGTGCAAGTCTGTACATCGTTGCATTGGCCAAGTATATATAATGCCTTTTGTTCATGCATGTTAGCAAGACTGTCCAAGTCTATACATTGGTTCATTTATCAAGTCTGCACATCCCTTACAGCAAGTATATACATTCGTTGTGCATAGTCTTGAGCATATAGGAAGTATGTACATCGAGTATATCTGTACATCGTGCAACTATTGATTCGAAGTCTGTACAGCATATGTTCTTCAAAGTCTTCACATTGCATCGTGTGCTTCATCATTCAAGTCTGTACAGGGTCTGCTCGGAATGCATTGGTCATCAAGTCTATACACTCTGTGTGTCTGCATCGCATTCATCAAGTCTATACACTCTTGTGTCTGCATTGCATTCACGCTAAGTCCATGCACTGCATTTGGGCATTGTTCTTCACAGCAAGTATGTACATTATTCAGATCGCCAAGTCCATACAGCCATTGTGCATACTTCATCTTGTGCATCACTGCACACACTGCAAAGTCCATACACTATCTTCGCATTATCAAGTCTACACATTGCTTGATGCATTGAATGAAGTCTATACAATGTGTCGACATTAAACTGATAACTCTCTATCTGACAGGCTCTGTTCGTGAAGCTTAATGAAGGGGCACGTGATCCGAGGCTGGAAGGGCTGACATGATGACACGTGGCCAAAACACTTGGGTGGGAAATGTGGAAGACACGCGCCCAGTGCTGCTCCTGCTATGACTGCTTATAAAAGGAAACCTTCGTCCACAGATGAAGACTGATCGAAGCTGAAGGAGAGAAGCAGAAGAGCAGAAGCAGAAAGAAAAGAATAGAGAGTTGTTCGATCCAGAGAAAAGAGAAAAAGAAGAAAAGAAAGAGAGAAGAAGCAGAAGAGAAAAAGTGAGAGATAGAGAGCTCGAGCAGAGTGTGAAGAGAAGAAGAAGAGAGAGAGAGAGAGAGAAGGAGTTCGTTCCTCAGATGTTTGGTTCAAAACCAGATCTGAGGTTGCTCACTTGTTTGATCTATATTCCCTGCAGGGATTTCTTTTATATTTCGTTTGTCTTTTGTTTTGCCTTTTGAAACTATTGTGTTCAAGCTGTGTGGCAGCACTTGCAGTGGTGGATTCCACTGAACGGCTAAGCTGTATTGCCCAGCGGGTTTTGCAGAGGAGGATTCCTCTAGACAGCAAGCTGTGAGGCTCAGCTGGAGAGGAGGATTCCTCGGACAGCAAGCTGTGAGGCTCAGCGAATTGTAGGCAAGCTGTGAGGCCCAGCGGTTCAAGCTGTGAGTCAGCAGTAAGCCACACTCGGGTTGAGTGTGGGGTGGATGTAGGTCTGGAGGACCGAACCACCTAAAAACCTTTATCTACTGTGTGATTATTTTGTGGTTTGCTTAGATTCTATATTTCTATCTTTGCGCAGTAGATGGTTGCTTAGGACAGTTCTTCATCTGTTCTGGGTGGTTTTCACATTGTGCCCACTATCTGTTTAGTAGAAGTTTTCATTCCATATTTGATTCTGCTGCAGTAAATTTTTAACGGGTGATTGATCTATTCACCCCCCTCTAGATCACCCTTTAGCGTCCCAACAATTGGTGTCAGAGCCTAACTCTTTGTGCAGGACTAACATCCTAAAGAGGATTGGCCATGGATGCTAGAGGGCTAACAGCAGAGGGTCAGTCCACTACGAAGCAACCATTCTTCGATGGTTCCAACTTCCCATATTGGAAGAACCGGATGCAGGTCTTCCTCAGAGCCAAAGATTATGAGGTATGGAAAATTGTGAGCAGAGGTCCTTATGAGCTACATGAGAATGAGGAATTATGGACCAGAGAAGAAGTCCGAAATCTACTCTGAATTGGAGCGCTATCAACGCCATTCAGTGTGCACTCCATCCCACTGAATTTGACAGAGTGTCATCCTGCAAGACAGCGAAGGAGATGTGGGATACCCTCGAAGTTATCTATGAGGGAACATCTGAAGTGAGAGAGACGAGGGAAAATATGCTAGTGTCAAAGTATGAAGCATTTCGGATGAAGCGTGGTGAGACAGTGACCGAAATGTATGCTCGTCTGACCATCATCACAAATGGTCTAAGAAATCTGGGAAAGAGTTATACTGATCATGAAGTTGTAAGGAAGATCCTTCGATCGTTGACTCCTATATGGCATACCAAAGCAACTGTGGTTGAGGAGTCAAAAGATCTACAAAATATGAAACCCAATGAGCTGATAGGTTCCTTGATGGCGTACGAGATGAATTTACTACAAGCTGAAGAGCTCGAAAATAGGAAGCCTATTGCTCTGAAGGCCAAGCATAGCTGATCAAAACAGTCCAGCAGCATTGGATCATCTAGTGATCGGAGTTCATCTGGATCAGATCTTGAAAAGGATGAAATAGCTATGATCACAAGAGAGTTCAGTAGATTTCTTAAAAGAGAAGGGAAGAATCTCTACAGAAAATACCACAGCAGGAAGCAAAACAGGTATAAATTTAACCCTGCTGAAAAATCTGATGTTAATGCTTGTTATCATTGCAGGAAGACAGGTCATATGAAGGCTGATTGTCCAGAGTTACAGAAAATGAAAGGAAGACCATGGAAGAAAGCGCCAAAGGGAAAGGCCATGGTCAGTACATGGAGTGATGAGGAAGAAGGCACGCTGAGCACTTCCTCAGATAGTGGAAAATCAGAAAAGGACATCTGCTTGATGGCCAGAAATGGAGATGAAGAAGAAGAGTCTGATCAGGTATCATCCCTTTTCGAACATTACACTATTTCTGATTGGGCAGATGCTTATAGAGATCTGTTAGATAAAGCTAATGATATTAGGAAGGAAAACAGACTCTTGAAGAAGAAAATGAACTCTCTGGTTAATGATAAAACTCTTTCTGATAAGGTTGCATGCTTACAATTAGAGAATGACAAATTAAAAAATACATGTTCTGATTTTGATGAATTAAAGCATGTTGTGATTGATTGTAGGAAAGAAAAAGAATTGCTGAAAAATGTTGTTGATGAATTAAAATTGAAAATTCAGAAGTCTGAAAAAGAAATAAAGATTTCAAATGAAAAATATGAAGCTATCTTGTCAGTGAATGTTGAATTGAAGAAAACTATTGAAAATCTAGAAAATGAAAATTCTGACAAAATGAAAATCATTGAAAGCATGACCCAAGGAACAGAAAATCTAAATGCCTTGCTAGGGTCAAAAGTTAATTTCAGAAAGGAGGGTCTCGGCTTTAATCCCTCAGCTAAAAAGAGCTTTGAATGTAAAACTATTTCATTTGTGAGAGAAAAGAATAGAGGACCACTTATAAAAAATGGTCAATGAAAAATCTACTTTTAATAATGTTAAATCAAAAGTGTCCAGTGCTAAGGAAAAGGGAAAGCAGAAAGTTGTAGAGCCTAGAGCTGCATGCTCTTCTTCCAAGGATAAGTCCAAGGCTAGGGGTCGGCCAGCTAGCACATCAAAACCCCAGCCCAAGGCTGCTAAGTCTCCATCACCATCAACTGCTCAGAAAAAGACCCAATATAAGTCAGTTCAGAAACCTAGAGGGTCAAAGGTGGCAAGGAGACCAAGTGCAGCTGGGAACCCATTTGCTCATCCCTATTTCACTAGAGCCCAAGTCTATCATAACATTCATCCTCAACCACTTAATAGGTTTGGGTGGAACCCTGCATACATGAGGTCTAGGTATCATAATTTCCCCACTTGGTATCAGTCTTATAGACCTCAGCCAGCTAGGAGATGGGATAGTCATTTTAGGACATGGAGTCCTAGTCACCAAGGGTTTTTTGGTCAGCCTAGGACCAATTTGGGCCACAACTTCAAGTACATTCATTGGCCAAGGCACTGGCAGAAAAATAAAAATATTTTTAATAAAATGAATGCCAGGACTACACAACAACCATCAAAGCACCAGAAAAAGAAAACTAAACCTGTTGGTGCTGAGAAAAAGAAAAATAACAAAAAGAACTCTCAAGCTGTAGAATCCACCAAACCTTCCACCTTTACACAAATGTGGATCCCTAAACAGCCGTTGTCATGTTTTCACTCTCAAGTGTCTGGTTCTGTCTTGGGGCCCAAAATATCTTGGGTTCCAAAACCTGCTCCCTAAGTGTGTTTGCAGGTATGTCTGGTAGCCGGGAACAAACTGATGAAACAGAAAAAGCTACTTCAGGCATATGACAAGAGGCAGGGCCAAAATCCTAAGAGCTGAAAGAAATTGGAGGCCTTGTCAAAAATCTGATGCAACACCAAGGGTAAAAAATAAATCAATCTGGTAAAGTAGGTAAGTGATTTACCTTCAGAACTGAATTGATAAAGTCATGTTGATTTGATTGTTTGATGTTTGATATTCTATTCTTGACTAGCTGATCAGTCTGTAATCCAGACTCAGTTATTGAATTTAATTCTGCTCAAATTCAAGCTATTCTCTTGCCAGTTATTGCATGTGTACATAAGATGCTAGATGCACTACACAACCATGTTCATAGTCAATGCATGTGTCTAATGTTTGCATATATCATTTGCATGACTATCATTTGCTTATTGTTGTAGTCTGCATGTCGTGTAATGCATATCATCATATGTTGAAAAATCTGAAAAGGATAAAAATGTTCATGACTTGGGTGCATAAACTTGAAATGGTTGCATATCATCATTGTCAGGTTTGGATTTTCTGAACTCTCCTCATACATGATTTGCATATAGATGATTGTCTGAAATTGCATATGCATACATGTTGATTTGTTGGTGCTAAACTGAAGCTTCTGAAATATGAATTGAATAATCATGCTAATGGTAATTCTCTTCTGTCTAATTTGCATGAATCATATCTGAATGCAAATTTTGATATCATGTGATGTGATTTCAATACATTTCATGCATATAGACAGGGGGAGCTTGTATGCTGTCGCTTGGTCATCATTATCAGATTTGTTGCATAGTCTGCATGTAGAACAGTGTATTGCATATCATATCTTTTGCATCTTGGTGTCAGGAGGAGCTGAGAGTTCTGTTCAATTCTTTGAATCTTTTCACTTCTCATTGTCCCCATTCAATTCATTCACATTCTTTAACATCAGATGCCATTGGACCTTATTGCCTATTGCTATCACTGTTTATCAATTGCCATCATTTCCCTAACCTTCACTGAACAACAGTATTGCTTCGGTTTATACATTGAGCTGTGATTATTACAATTGTTCACTTATAAGAATCACACGTACAAATTGAAAGGAACTGAAGGTTTAACTTTTATAAATTGAAGAGTTTACTGTCTGCACTTCAGAAATTGAGATAAAAGAAAACTTTTATAGCTCTTAATCTTTGTCTCGTGGTTAAAATAGAATAAGTTTTTTTTTGCCTGAAAGTGTTAGACTGGAAATGACTAGAAAAGGTAAATGAGAGTGTGTACTGATTTTTTAAACAATCACTCTAAAAGAAATAAGGGCAACAGTAAATAAGATCATCAATGCAAAGAGTTGAACATAGTGACAGAGCAATGACTGAATTGCACTGAGAAACTGTGATCTCCTCCAATGAAGTAGGAGAATTCATAAGTCATGAAGTGCTTCAGATTACCTCTGTTCATAGGGTCAAATCTATAGGGGGAGTTTTTTCACCAAGTAACTGGGGGTACTGGCCTCTGATCAAGGTGTGCCCTTAATGTCAAAGGTGAAAATTGTTCCTTGTAGGTCTTGATCTTAAATAGATCTAGTAGTTTATGTCTAGTAACTGGGGGTACCTGCCTCTGATCAAGGTGTACACCTAATGTCAAAAGCATAAATGCCACTGGTCTATTCACTTAGCTTAGTTTCTGAAAATTAAAAAGTGAAAAATAAACTACTGTAACCCTTTGAAATCAAACGTCATTGAGTGAAAATTATTTTTCTCAATACATATTCAAGTTGCCTTTCTTGAACTTCCATGTTATTACAAAGGGTATTATTTCTGACTTCTCTATTAAAAACATGTGCCTTAGATTCATTGCTATAAATGGAGTCTAAAACTCTTTTTCAGTGGTCAGCTGCTTTACTCTATTTTTATCACTGTTAAACCTGAATTCTTTCAAGACTGTATATTGCTGAATCTTATACTTTAACAGTCGTTTATAATCATACTCATTTTTCTGAACCACTGCTTCAGCTGTTGTGTAATGACCCCTTATTCTCTTCATGTTCCTTCCCTACCTTTGATCATTTGTTTCATCGGTCCACATTCCTTCTCAAAGGGGGAGCCATAACTCAGGGGGAGTCAATACTTCAGGGGGAGAATATATGAGCATGTATTCTGCATGTTGCACTCATATGTTTCTATCTTTTTGATCATGTCAAAGGGGGAGAATATATGACTCACTATCACTTTGTTGCCATCATCAAAAAGGGGGAGAATGTTGTGCCTCTTAGGCACAAGCATATGCTATGTTGTTTTGATGATAGCAACAAAGTGAGAGTATCATAGGTGCATTCATAATAGTGAGTCAGTATAGATGCATTGCATTCTGTCAGTTAGCTTCAGTTCAATACTGCTTTGTGCATACATTGCATCAGTGCACTTAGATGGGTCGACCCCCCAGATTCGCATGTCTATACATCGTGCTTTCTGAAGTGTGTACAGTCAGTGCATCAAGTCTACACAATGCACACACACACATGTCTACACACTGCACACACACAAGTCTACACACTCAATGTCTATACATTGGCAAGTCTGTACAGCCAGCGTACATGTAAAGTCTATACATTGCACTGTTTGCAGACTGTTCATGCTCTCACTTCAGCAAGTCTGTACATTGCTCACCGTCTCACTGAGCGTCTCAATTGGACACCAAGTGTGTACACTGCCATCTTGCAGCACAGCATAAGTATATACACTGGACCGTCTCAATTAGCGTCTTATGCATAGGCGAAGTCTTCACATTGAAGCATGCATTATCTTCAAGTATGTACAGCATCCAGTGTCTCACTGTTAAAGTCTGCACAGACTTCATCGTCTCATTCACCGTCTCATGCAAGTCTATACATTGGTATATTTTACCTACGTTGCAACTAGCAAGTCTGTACGCTGGTGATTTTACCTACGTTGCACTTGCAAGTCTACACATCGTGAAGTCTATACATTCAATTGCTTTGCTTTGCTCAAGTCTGTACAGTCTTTCCCTTGGCAAGTCTATACATCGTTCGTCTGCATTTAGAAGTCTATACAGTCTTGGCTGTTTAGCGTCTCATGCATCGTCTTGGTGGAAAGTCTGTACAGCCGTCCGTCTCATCTTCCGTCTCAGTTGAACATTGCAAAGTCTATACATCTGTTACATGCATTATTCTTCATATCCATACATTGCACTGTAGCTGGAGCTGTGCAAGTCTGTACATCATTGCATTGGCCAAGTATATACAATGCCTTTTGTTCATGCATGTTAGCAAGACTGTCCAAGTCTATACATTGGTTCATTTATCAAGTCTGCACATCCCTTACAGCAAGTATATACATTCGTTGTACATAGTCTTGAGCATATAGGAAGTATGTACATCGAGTATGTCTGTACATCGTGCAACTATTGATTCGAAGTCTGTATAGCATATGTTCTTCAAAGTCTTCACATTACATCGTGTGCTTCATCATTCAAGTCTATACAGGGTCTGCTCGGAATGCATTGGTCATCAAGTCTATACACTCTGTGTGTCTGCATCGCATTCATCAAGTCTATACACTCTTGTGTCTGCATTGCATTCACGCTAAGTCCATGCACTGCATTTGGGCATTGTTCTTCATAGCAAGTATGTACATTGTTCAGATCGCCAAGTCCATACAGCCATTGTGCATACTTCATCTTGTGCATCACTGCACACACTGCAAAGTCCATACACTGTCTTCGCATTATCAAGTCTACACATTGCTTGATGCATTGAATGAAGTCTATACAATGTGTCGACATTAAACTGATAACTCTCTATCAGACAGGCTCTGTTCGTGAAGCTTAATGAAGGGGCACATGATCCGAGGCTGGAAGGGCTTACATGATGACACGTGGCCAAAACACTTGGGCGGGAAATGTGGAAGACACGCGCCCAGTGCTACTCCTGTTGTGACTGCTTATAAAAGGAAACCTTCGTCCACAGATGAACACTGATCGAAGCAGAAGGAGAGAAGCAGAAGAGTAGAAGCAGAAAGAAAAGAATAGAGAGCTGTTTGATCCAGAGAAAAGAGAAAAAGAAGAAAAGAAAGAGAGAAGAAGCAGAAGAGAAAAAGTGAGAGATAGAGAGCTCGAGCAGAGTGTGAAGAGAAGAATAAGAGAGAGAGAGAGAGAGAAGGAGTTCGTTCCTCAGATCTTTGGTTCAAAACAAGATCTGAGGTTGCTCACTTGTTTGAGCTATATTCCCTGCAGGGATTTCTTTTATATTTCATTTGTCTTTTGTTTTGCTTTTCGAAACTATTGTGTTCAAGCTGTGTGGCAGCACTTGCAGTGGTGGATTCCACTGGACGGCTAAGCTGTATTGCCCAGCGGGTTTTGCAGAGGAGGATTCCTCTGGACAGCAAGCTGTGAGGCTCAGCAGGCGAGGAGGATTCCTCGGACAGCAAGCTGTGAGGCTCAGCGAATTGTAGGCAAGCTGTGAGGCCCAGCGGTTCAAGCTGTGAGTCAGCAGTAAGCCACACTCGGGTTGAGTGTGGGGTGGATGTAGGTCTGGAGGACCGAACCACCTAAAAACTTTTGTCTACTGTGTGATTGTTTTGTGGTTTGCTTAGATTCTATATTTCTGTCTTTGCGCAGTAGATGGTTGCTTAGGACGGTTCTTCATCTGTTCTGGGTGGTTTTCGCATTGTGCCCACAATCTATTTAGTTGAAGTTTTCATTCCGCATTTGATTCTACTGCAGTAAATTTTTAACGGGTGATTGATCTATTCACCCCCCTCTAGATCACCCTTTAGCGTCCCAACATCTTGTCCGCCGTCCTGCATTCAACCTGTGAAGAAAATCCAAAGGCACCTCCAATGAAGAACAAAGGGTGGCTCCTAAAGATCCGGCTGGTTGAAGTTATGTTCTCCTTGGGTTGGAACTTAATTCTTACGCCTATCCAACACTCGATGGCTATCATGGAGCCGAACAAAGGTCCTCCTAAGCAAGCGGAACTAAGTCCCTCATAAATGTATGAAAGGATTGCTTGAGATATGGACAAACCCCGCCACAACCCGCTGATGATGCTAAGGTTTTGGATATCTAAGAGGTGGTCGGTGGTAGTGAAAAGGAAGACTCCGTATAGGCAAACGGACACGGCTTTGGCAATGGCTTCGTATCTCTCCCACTTGTTCTTACAATGAGAGACTATCCATTGAGCCATGGGTATCAAGTGAATATGATTTGGGCTGATCATGGTCCTCACGTCCTTTGGGTTGTGTATGAAATCGCTCAGGATCAAGGATGGGTCAATAGGTTCAACCGTATGGCACACTAGATCTTCATCCCCCACTTTTGTCTTAGCAAGGGCTAGGTAGGTCTCTACCTCCTCCAATAGGACTGTAGCTTCAAAGAAAGGGAAGACAAAGGTATGTGTTTGTGGATGCCATAGTTCTATGAGGGCTGAAATGCTTGACCAATCTAAAGACAATTTCTGGAAGTTCTTGGCCAAAACTAGCAAAGGTTGGAGGTGCCATGCCCTAAGGATGGACAACACTTCTAAAGGGAGTTCTTTGAGCATGGGAGCCACCCACTTTAAGTTGGAGTAACACCTTGGACCAGGCAAAGGCTAGAAAGAAGTGGAAGAATAAGGAAGAAGCATGAGAAGCATGAGAAGCATGAAAGTGCAGTAAGTTATGAACTTTGTTGAAATCATTAGAACTTACCACTTTTTGGGCACTTGAGCTAAGATGCTTGGGGATTGATGTCAGCCTTTGCAGATCCCCATGCTCCTTCCTGGCTGCTTTAGGCCCGGTGTAAACCTTCTCCTCCAAGCTTATCGCTTCGAAGCTTCTCTTCATGGTGTTCCTTGCCCTTTGATGGAGGTTTTCTGCCCTTATAGCAGAGAATTGGTGAAAGCTGTGATTTTTGGGCTGGTTTCTAGCTTTTAAAGGCTTGATTATGGTTCTAGAATGATAAGATTTGGGTTAGAAGGCCTTATCCCAAGTCTAGGAGAGTTCTAGATAGGATTAAGGCGTCCTTACTTCGAGTTTGGACTCTCACGGCACAATCCGTCTCAGAGTACGCTTTGTTCTCTGGCAGTCTATCGTAAGACCGTCAGATGCCTCTGACGCTCCATTCCTGGGCCGTTACATTTCCTGCTGCATGTTTTTTAGTTCAACCTCATTTTGTCATGTCTGACGGTCTGAGCTATGACCGTTACTTTCTCTGACGCTCCATTCCTGGGCCGTCACCTTCCTACTACACATTATTGGCTCAATTTTTCATTGTCATTTTTGACGGTCTGAGTTATGGCCGTTACTTCAGTCTGACGCTCCATTTCTGGATCGTCACATTTTTTGCATCCTGCTTCAAATCAATCTTCGTTCTGTCATGTCTAACGGTCTGGCATTTGACCGTCACCTCGTTCTGACGCTCTGTTCCTGGACCGTCACATTTTTTGCTACCCTGATTAAGGTCCACCCTCTGTCATTTCTGACGGCCTCTTCATAGTGCGCTACATTGGTCTGACGCGTCTTCTCTAGACCGTTACGCTTTCTGCTATGGGTTTGGTTCTTTCCTTTTTTGCCTGTGGTTTGACCTGTCAGTCTTACACTGTTCACACTTCATTCATTCATTCACATACATTTACACATTCACATTCAATCTCATTCTCACATCCATGCACACTCATTCACACATTCATCCACATAACACACAAAACATAAAAAAGATTTTTCTTCCATTTATCATGAGTCATGTACAAGTAAGGGGTAATAAAGAAGAAAACACGTCACTCAGCCGGTTTGTCCCCCGGGCCTTCACTGTCATCAGCACCCTCCTGCCGCCTGGCTGGTGGTCCCATGGTGATGTGCTCCTCCTCCCAGGGTTGTCGCTGATCTGCCTCCTCGTTCCTCCGGCATCCAGAAGAACTAGCCAAATAATCACCGACTGATCTGCTCGGTGCTGCACTGCGAATGCTCCCTGCTGCTGTGCTTCGGGATCCACTCGGTCCCGGCCCACGGCTGATCGTCCAGACCGTCCGCTCCACGGCCCGCAGCTCAATCTTCAAATCGTGAATCTGAAGCCGTGCCGCCCGAGCCTCGGACCGGTATCTCTCAAGGTCCGCCATCTGGGTAGCTGTCCGCTCTAGCTCCCCTCTCAGTCAGGCTACCTCTGCCCGTAGGTTCTCAGTCTCTCCCCGAGCTCGCTCCGCCTCAGCCACTGCTGCGGTCAGCTCTCTCGCCTGCAGTTTGCATTTTGCATTTTCAGTGTATTAAGCATTTAGTGCATAAACATAAGCATTTTTTTAAGTCAAGCATTTAGTGTCTTACCCGCTCTGCGAGGGTGGCCTCCGCCTCCTCGGCCCGAGCGACTGCTCGAGTGAACTCGGCATCTCGCTCAGCTCTACCCCTAGCAGGCTGTGACGACGAGGACGGTGCGTCTGGTCTCACTCTTTGGGCTCCTTCGGCCCGCTGCATTTAGAAGTCAAAGTTAGTCACGTTCGCATCATAAACATAAGCATTTAAGTCTAAGGTTCTAGGGAATCTCACCAGAAGCTCCAAAGCAGTCCGGTACTCATCCCGCTGCTGGATGGTGGCGTGAAGGAGTCCCTCAAGCTCGGCTATACGTCCCTGAGGGTCTAGCTGCATTTAGAAAGCATGAGTTAGAAGCATATAGCATTAATTTAGAATAGACAGGGTTTTGAGTTTAGAAATTCATACCGGCCGTTGAGTGCCTCTGAACACCTGGTCCCCATACCGCTGCGAGTAGGCTTTGAGGTAAGCCTCGTCACTTTCTGCCCGATCCTTCACCGCCCGGCCTCTCTTGTTCTAGTCATGCACATACTTGCTCGTTCGGGCGCACCAATCCACATTGCCGCTAATACCCTTGGAGGATTTTCCCGGAAGCTCGTCATTTCTACGCAGGAAGGTCACCTCTGGCTGATGTAATCCCTGAGTCCTCAAGATCTATCGGTAGTGCAAGGGCTCGATGACGTTGATGCAGTGCAGCCATACATCTCACCCGCTGTATGCCAAGGATGCCTTGACCCATGGTTGTCCCTCGTATCCCTCGTCTCGGTATGGGGTCTATCTCACCTGAATGTCATGTCAGTCTATTTAGAAGCATTCACATGCAATCAAGACCCATTTAACAGCATTTTTAGGCATGTAGAAGCATTTTAAGTTCGGAGCTTACCGCCGTATGTGAGAATGAGTCTAGATCATCCTGGATCACCTGGGTCAATCTGCTGATCGACCCCGTGTCCCTCACTACTACCCATCACCTCACGATCGGGGTTCGCTCAGGATGTAGCTGTGTACCTCACCCAATCCCCGGGAGGTAGACGAAGCTCCAGATCTGCATTTTGAGTCGAGTGTCAGCATATCAGTTGCATTCATGAATTGCATAATCATGATCATATAAGAAGGCATTTAGAGTTCAGCATTTACCTGTAGGAAAGGCGAGAAGCCGCCCAGCATCATCCGTCGGTCCGTGGTGTTGAGCGACTCGAAGAGGAAGGCAAGCGCTGCCGCTCCCCATGCGTACTTCCCCACTCTTCCCAGATCCTCCAGCAAGGGCAGCAGTCTACAGCTAATTGCATCGACTCGAGTCGGAAAGAGCAGTTTCCCGAACAATAGCATCAGGAACCATCTCAGGACTCGGTCTCCTTCCTGTCCAGCCTCCGCCGCCACTCGTGGGCGTACCTGCTCAATCACCCTGTCTAGATGCTACTCGGGTAGCTCGCCGACCGCTATCGCTGCTCCTCTCAATCCCAGGCTGTCTTGTAGTTTCGATCTCGAAAGCTGGGATGGAGTCTGCCCCTGCCTGATCAAGTCCAGCCCTAGCAACTCCTGGGCTAGCTCTCTATAGTCGCCGTATGTCCACCCAGTCACCGCTGCTCCGTGCACTCTCAATCCGGCGATCCTGGCCATGTCTTCCAGTGTTGGGATCATGTGACCCCAGGAAAAGATGAAAGCTCGACTGATTGGATCCCATCTCTCGTGCAACGCGTACAGGAGTGGAGTGTCCATTCTGATCACCTCAATGCTCCGCACTTCGGCGAAGCCCATTGCAGCCAATCTCTCCCTCTAAAACTCGGGCAATGCCCGGTACATTGCCCAGATCTGCAGCCAAGAAATCCTCGTTCTTCTTTTCCCCAGCACATGTAGAGCATGAGTCAGTCATTTGCATCATAAATTCATGGCATTGCATTAATATAATGAAAAACAACAAAAAATTGAATAATTGAAAAATCCCTAAAAATTGTCTCTGCCTCTGGTTACTCTGACGGCCCTGTGGTGGTGCGTCACAGTACTCTAACGCACCATGGGTGGTGCGTCAGAGCTGTGACAGTCGCTGCAATGACCGTCACGTTGCCTACAAAGGGGCGTTGTCCCCTTTGGTTTCCATGGCTTTCCAAAATGGCCATATAGCCTATAAATTATTCCTAAGGGGTCCCAAGACCTATTTCTACCCTCCAAACATACAAGCATCCAAAAAATAATAATAATAATAAAAAATTGAAGATTTGGGGTGGACGGCCTACCTCAGGGTCTTGGCCTCTTTTCTTCCTTTTCTCTCTCGCCGTGGTTCCTTCCTCGCCCATGGCTCCCTCGGCTTCCTCCACGGTCATGGGAGGAGCTTCCTCCGCCATTTCTTCCATCGTTGCCGCCGTTCGTTCTTCCTCGGCCGGTGGGACCTCTTCTCGGTCCACCCTCGCCCGGAATCGGAATATGGCCTTCTTCTTCTCCCTCACCTTCGGTGGTTGGGAAGGCTCGTCGCCGGCCATCTCTCCGGTGGTGTTGGCTTCGGTGGGGTTTGGTTTGTGCGGTGGGTTTTGTGTTTTGGCGTTTGGAGCGAATGAGGGGGAACGACCGTTCGGTTTATTTTTTTTGAATGCTCAGGAAATGTGACGGTCTATCGTACGACCGTTACAGACTCTGCCGCGGCTCTCTTGGACCGTCAGGTGTGAAATCCTTTATTTTTGAAAGATGTGAACCGCCAGAATCTGATGGCCCAATGTGAACCGTCAGAACTGTCTAACGCACCCTTGTTAGACCGTTACAATCTTCAGAATGTTTTGATGAATAATAATGCTCCAATTGATGTTGAATGATTGCATTTTTCGTGGCCTATCTTTTCATGCAATTCATGTTTACAAATGGTTATGCTTCATTTCGTGCTTATGTTAAATTGGTTAACCTTTCTTTATTTCATGAGATCCCACAAGTCATCACGCCTCACCTTTCGCCGTACAGGTAAGTCAGGTATTGTATCCCGATTCCTTTATCCCTTATTGCATTACTATAGGTTATCTATGATATATTATCTTAAGAACTGGCGGGTCATTCATGTGTTCTGGGATCTGATGTTCCCCTTAAACAAAAACGATGATGATCTAAGTGCACATGTTTAATCGTTGGATAGGCCGTTAGGTTGGAAAAGTTTGGGGACGATGATTTTATCTTGCACGCCGTGGTTGTAGATGGTGTTCTAACCCTGATTTCTCCGGTCTAGCAATACTATTCTTGAGTATTTTATTATTTTATCTTTCTTTGCATTTGTTTTAATGGTTTCTTTTAATTTAGCCCAGCATGCATTATACGCATCTTTGAGCATTCATGACCCTTCATCTGTTTAAGGTGTCTCAGTGAGGGTGAATAATTGTGTTCTTGATCTCGAATAAGGAGAGTCATTCCTCTCTGAATTGGAAGGTTTCCTTCGATCTACTCGCTTGATTTGGTTGGCTGAAGATTCATGTCTGGAGTTAGTTGATCGTCTCTTTCCTTTCCGTTGCTCCGGCGGCTAGCCGTGCTTTCCTTTCCTTAGTTGTTAGTTCCTCCAGACATGCGTCCTTTGGTTGCCTTTCCTTGTGAGTAGTTTGAGGTTTTTCAAAAAATTCTTATTGCTTGTTGGTTGAGAACATGTGTTGTTTGCCTTAACACCCGCTTTTTAGTCCACTCCGCTTCATCTTCATGTTTCATTTCACTTTTGCTTCACCTCCACTCGCTCCCCTGCAAAGAGGGCGTTAAGGAAGGGCATCTGTTGACACCCGTTTTATGACCAATAAGTTGGGTCATCTCCTTGTTCATTCTATATGATGCTCTGAGTTGTTCACCTTTGTTGAGCCTTCTTGGTCAATTTGAGGTTCATTTCTTGAGTCGTGTCTCCTTGGTTGAGTCTGGTTCCTTACCTTATTCCGCTGGACGAAGCTTAGCAAACTTTCATTTTTGTCACTCTATTGTCTCTAACGGTCCTTTGATGGGGCGTTACAGGTCTCTAACGCATCTGCCTTGGTGCGTTACATCCTTGCAGAGTCCTTAAGCTTAGGGCTTCTTTCCAAAGCTTATCTTTTGCCTATCCGTTGAGTGTGATGGTTTATTGTGCGACCGTTACCTTATTGTAACGCATCTACCCTAGACCGTTACATTCATCTAGAGTCCAACATTTGAAAACTTCTCTCGTTGATCTTATCTTCTTGGTGGATAAGGTTGTGTAACGGTCCCTTTCTGGAGCGTTACATCACTGTGGCGGTCTATCGAGCGGCCGTTACATCAAACAGAGAGTCCTGACAAGCCTGGCTCTTTCTCTGCTACTCCATGGCCAACCTAAGAGTTTGTTTCCTTGATTTCCCTCTCAAATCTCATCCTAAGAATCTTCTGTTTATTTCTGTGGACTCTTGGGAGTATTATCTTCAAGAGTTTGCTAAGAAACGTCCTACTTTCTAGCTGGATTATCCTCAACTCGAACCTAGACTTTGAGGGCCTATAAATAGAACCCTTGACTTCTTGGCTTGAAGGGGAGACATCTAGAGTTTGCATCGAAGTGCTGCCGCATCCTAGAGCTAGAACCAACCAAGGAGAGATGCTTCCCACGTCCATCTACTTCCAAAGTCTAGGGAGTATCATTTTCAAGGGTGTAGTTCAGTCAAGTCATTGTTCTTAGTACTTTTCCCTCCTCTAAGCAATCATAGCATCATCTCTCTTCATCTTTCACATTCTTTCATCTGTTGCATTCATTTAAAACATCCTCCCATCTTTTAAAACGCCCCAGAGGGGTTAAAAAACCAATCTCCCCGGTATTTCCCTCTCCTTTGCATGTTCATAAGTTCTTTGGTTTATTGATACTACTTTGTGAAAGGGCTAATCTGGGTTGTTTTTATTGTGTTCTACACTCTTTTGCAGGTTTACAGAATCCATATCACGAGGCCCAAGCTCTCTGGCCAGTTGGAAAGCTTGGAGATCAAAAGATTCCCAATCCTATTCTGCAGAATCTCTGACGGTCTATCACAGGCGCATTAGAGTATTGTAGTGGTCTATCGTGGGACCGTTACAGTCCTGTGACGCACCAGCCTTCGACCGTTACATCTGACGGAGCTGCAGTTTCCCTAGTTGTTCTATCTCCAGTGGGCGGGTGCATCATCCTCCTATTCTAAGGTATTTATCAGGTCTTTGGCTTGTTTTTACCTTGGTGGCGATCACATCTTTTCTTAGTTTGGGCATTAGCTTTCTCTTTCATTACATCATATCTTTACTTTTGCTTGTTCCACCTCTACGGTGTGTTTTCCTTATTTCTTATTCCACGCCCCGACGTGTGTTTTTCTTTCATTGCTTAGTTTAGTTTTGATTGAGATAGCATACCCATGCTAGAGCTTATGTTGGTTGCCTAGGTTCATGATTCGCATATTCATAGGTTGATTGATTTCATCACTTGGCTCATTATCTGCTCATAGTTGGCATCATAGCCCATCTTGCAAAAGAAGGGACACATTAAAACCAACAGACATATCATACCACATATTCTTGATGAGGGGACATGTTTCTCAACAACTTTGCCATTGCTCTGTCTCATGATATACCTTAAAACACAGCAGAGTTAACAAGGGCACTTCATGACATGTCTCATCTCAATTCATTTATGAGGAGACATATTTCTTAGTGAGCCAATGTCATTACTCTGACGATTTTTGCTATTAGGAATCCCACAAAATTAGATTATTTAGAAACAATACTTAGACAGAAGTTTCTCAATCATAAAAGCCTTTGTACTTAAAATAAACTTTCAGATTTCAAAAGGCATAACTGGTCAACAACATGAGAAATTGGTTTAAGTCTATTATGCCCGAACACAAACATTTTCAAGACATTTAGACTTCAAGACACAAGAAATCATTAACGTTAAACCAAAATCATTCATGTTTGAGGCAGTCACAAATCTCTATAAAAGAAGATTCTTCTTGAAGATTTACTCTGATAAACAATCTTAATAATAGATAGAGAATCCTCCGAGAAGTTCAGGACATTTGAATCTCAAGTTGAAGCACAAAAGGATTTTAGCAATATGGAGTAGTGGCTTGGTATACAAAGAGAGTGTTGTATAATTGGAAAGCAAGAATAGATGATGAACACTCCCCCTAAGGTTATGGATTGAGCTCAGATTGGTATGAATGTGATATATACAGCATATGCAAGGAAGTGTCGACACTTGCACCGGATGGTCTCGACACCTGAGCTCAGGTAGAGGCATTTTTCAGCCAGGCTTAACTGAGAGGTCGACCTGTCAGTTTTGTGAGGTCGACCTGTTTGACAGTAGGACAGAGTTTTGACGGATTTTCAAGAAGAATTAAACTCCCCCTGAGCATGTGCATGGAGTATGCAACCTATGTTTTAAGTGAGCACATGATGCATGAAAAATGATGCCATTTTTGGGTCCTTTTTAACATGAATGTATGAGACCACAATATGATGCAATCATGGATTTTCTAAAATGCATTCTGAATAGACATGCAAGTTGTTAAACCATGAAATGCAAGAACTCCCCCTGACCTTGTGCATAGAGTGTCTGAATACTGAGTGCATCACATGTAATGGAATCAATGCCGGGAATTTGATGAATTATTCTAATGAACATCTAGACTGTTCTAATGATGGGTTGACCTTTGGTACCTGGCGGAGAACTGAAGTCATAAGACCACCTCACGCATGATGTGGGTTTCCAGACATAAGTGATTTGTCCTTCTCCCAGCTTACCATTTTATATACCAAAAGGTCATGCAGAGTTGGGTCCCTTGATTATGAAATGCATGATGTGGCATGAAATTTCAAGTTGATGCTCGAGGACCACAACACATCCACATGCAATGACTAAAATGCAAGCCTATCATGCAAAGATTGAATACATAAAAATTATTTACATACCTCTGCCTTGAGCATTTATTCTTTTGACCATCCATTGTTCAGCTCCAAGGCACCCTACATTCAAAATTCTCATTTGAAATTTTTAGGTATCCAAGCTTGCTTGGGTCTTTGTTGGTTAGCAGCAGTTCTAGCAATTGATCTTCTTTTCTTTGCTGCCTTATGGCCACCCACTCTCATCTAGGGACAATAATTGGATGTATGTCCATATTCACCACAATAGAAGCAACGCACAGGGAGTTTACCATTTTTTCTGTGCACATGTGCATTGTTCCATTGCGAGTGAGCATGTATACTATTATGTTGATTATGAGAGTCACTCCTACCTCTCAGTCGCCAGCAGTCCTAGATTGTGTGGCCAATCTTTCCACATTGGTAGCAACAAGGAAGGTGATTTCTGTTGAAGACCATGGGGAGTGTCGACCTGTCCGAATGGAAGTGTCGACTCTTATGATTCCCCATGCGGTTCAGTGTAGAGTTTTGCCGCATACTTCCTCTGCCAGAGTTGACCTGTCTTTTTCCCTTGATTTCAGTAGTAATTCTTGAATCCTTTCCTGCTCTTAGTTCATCATTATTCAAGGTGAGACAGTCATATACAGTGTGACCACGCATGCCATAATGAAAGTAATAATCATTCACTTTATGAGAGGCATGGTAGTCATCATGGCTTTTCTAGTTGTACATGTCAAGACTAGCAGACTTAGGTTTCTATTTTTGCATGAGAGCCGTCTCTTTCTGCTTGCCAATGCATTTTTGGTTTTTCTGAGCAGCATGCGGTATTGGGAGGTGGTAAGAAGTGCTAACTTCATTCTTGCCCTTGACCGAAGTGTTGTAGGCCTTGCTTCCGAAGAATCGTTGGTTTTCAGATTTGTAGCCCAAATCTCCCTCATGATGACTTACTCTTGTTTCCAAGAGTCTGTTCATGCTTTCCTTATCCTGCATACACTTAGACAGTGAGTGATTTACATCTTTGATTTTGTTCTCCAATGAGGAGACGTGCAGCTCGGTTTCAGCGAGGTCCTCCTCACACATAGCCAATTGCTCATTGAGCATAGTATTAACCCCCTTGTAATTTTCAATATCCATTTGAAGTTCATTCAGTTTTTCAGAACTGTCATGGGCAATACCCTTGCCCTTCTCATAAATGGACAGTTTTTCAGGTAACATGTCGTTTTGTTCTTTTACCATTTTTATTTCTTCAATCAACCTTGTATCAGGGATTAGCTTGTCCGACATGGTTTGTTCATTAGAGATTGATTTAGGTTAGTTTTGAAGTTGTCTTATGATTTCTTCCAACCTAGTGATTTCAGCTTGAAGGATTCCATTTTCATATGTTAGACATGTAATGGTTTGCTTATTCACATGCAAGTCAGAGGTAAGATTGTCATTTAGCTCTTCAAAAGCTAAACAATTGTTAAAGAAATGACTTTCATTCTGACGGATTGGTTGGATTTTAAGTTTTCGAACAGTCTCTTCCAACCTTATGATTTCTTCTTGAAGGATTCTGATTTCATCGTTTAGACATACGATGGTTTGTTTGTTTAGATCCTAGTCAAAAGCAAGAGTATTGTTGAGCTCTTCAAGGTTGGAACAATTTTCACAAGCATGACTCTTACCTTGACTATTTTTCTTCAAATCCTTTTTCAATCTTTTGTTTTCAGATTTCATCTTTTTGTACTGCTCGATCAACTGATCATATGCACCCATAAGCTCTTCAAAAGTAAAGTCTTCAGAATCAGAGCTTACCTGAGATGAGGATGGATTGCTTGACTGCTCTGATCGGTCAGCCATAAGGCATTGATGCTCTTGATCTTATTTCTCATGGATGTTCATCAACACCTCCAGAACTTGCTTAGCTATGCTGCAGGTAGACACAAGATCAAGTAATCTGTCATCAACCTCAGCTTCGATTAAATTGAGTGCAGCAAGGTTATTGTCATGTTTGGTCTTATGTTCAGCTGACCATACATTTGAGTCTGATGGCAGCTCATTTGGACCAATGTATATAAGGTTTCACAATTGTGGATCTGTGAGTTTGACATAGACGTACATTCCTCTCAGCCATATTGAAAAATCTGAACCATCAAAAATAGGTGGAGAACCCTTCGAAGCATGTGTAGCAGATGAAGCCATTTTCTCAAAATGCACTGGGATCTTTCCCTGTAGATCGTAGGATCTAAGAATAGCAGAGCTAGGATCTGATCCCAATTGTTCGGTCCCACGGAGTGCAATCGGATCTAGAAGGAGGGGTTGAATAGATCATATTAAGAACTTTGGCCTATTTAAATCTTGACTCGTAAAAACATAAACCACTCTTATAAGGTAAATGAATTACTTAAGCATACAGCGTAGCGGATTAGATAAGAATGGAACAAGTAATGACGTTAAACTCTCAATGCTCAATTCAGACAGGTCGACACACCTCAAGAGAGAGGTCGACACTTCTTCACTAGCAGCTCATATCCGAATGAGATGTAATCCAAAACACCATAGAGATCTTGAAATAGTAAAGCTAAGCTAAATGATTATCCCAGGTGGGAGAGCTATGACGATCAGCTAGGAAGAATGAGTGTTGTTGACACATGAAAAATGATAAAATGATAACAATATATACATATATATAAATAATGTCAACATATTTTTCCTACTAAATCATCTTATATTCCTTATTTTCTAGGGATAGAGGAAGAGGCGGAAAGGCTACAAGGGCCCATTAAGCCCACAAATGCACCCAGACCATATAAAAGTTTAAAACGACGTCGAAGCTCATGCTGAAGAGGGGGCGCGCCGAGAGCACCAGACAAGAGGAGCACGCCGATGCTTCAAGGGTTTTGTGACCCACTATAAAGGCTGAGGTTCGACGAAGAAACAACAGAGTGGAAGGTGGGGGAGACAACAAGAGAAGAAAGCCAGCGGCGGACGGGTGATAAAAAAGGAGACAGAAGAAAGGAGTGAGCCACCAATTCATCGAGGGAGAAAGAGGGAGGTTCGTCCAAGGAAGAGAAGGGAGAAGTGGGTTACCCCCTACAGAAAAGGTGGGTTTCCCACCATGTAATGCCCTTCGGGGCTACATTCTTCCCTCTCCCCCATTTTTTCTTATGTAATTCGTATTCTAAAGTTGTCTTTCTGATCCCATGTATGAGCTGCTGATAATGAATGAATTGAATGAAATTGGTTCTGACTGTCGATTTCCACGGGTCTTCCCTCTATTTCCATGTGGATGCATCTCTTTTTCTTTGTCACCTCTATGCTCATCTCTCATGATCTCATGTCACGAGTGCTAGTTGGTTTTAACCATATTTTCTGACGTCGTCCCCGTAGATGTCTCAAACGAAGGTCAGAGACTGTCGAGTGTGTGGCATGATCTCTGCTTCTTCCCCAAGTGGATGAGGTACAATGAGGTGCTCGAACAAATGGTTTTACGATACTCTGTTTTGGCTGCAGCTTGCTTCGTTCTGTCCGCCGAGATGGTTCTGTTTGGCTCAAGTGCCATCTGTATTGATTTCCATGCTCCACGAAGCACTCTGATGCTCACAGTTTCTTTTCTGGAGCAATCAAACCACCCCTCTGTCACGGATTTATTTCCATCATTTCTATCATGCATTTAATATCTGTTTGCTCGTGAGCACTCGGTCGCCGTTGGTTTCTCACACGGCGTCCTCCCAAATCATGAGGGAAAGTAATTTTGCCCAGCTATGATCTGGTGTTGTGTTTTCCTGATAATTTTCCGTTCACCCGGCAGCTCTTATGAAATCTTAAATCTCAAAAATCCCCTTTTAACTAGTCTCGGCGCTAATGGCTCCCGGCGCCAAACCGGCGCCGATTACCTCCCGCGCCGGGAATCCTTTCCGTTTCCGCGCCGGGACTCCATTTTGTTTTCGCGCCGAATGCATGAGCCCGTGCCGAGAAGCTACCACGCCGAGGCCTCAGTTCTTTCATTTTCGCGCCGAGCACGTGAACCCCCGCCATGTCCGCTTCTTTCTTTTCCACTGTTTCGTATGCATGCATGCAATAGGTGGCCACGTGATGCTTTGCTTTTACGAGCCCGTTTGAACAAATAAAACCCATTAATGCATGCCCCCACTCACCTAATGCATACGTAAATAGTGATTGGCCATTCACTCATCTCATTAACCCTGTATGCTTGCATTAATATCTAAACCGCCCCCCCACTCCATGCACATAAGCAGTCATTTGCTAATCTCATGCATATAGTGTGAATGCCCCTTGGTGCATCAATGCTTATAAATAGATACAATATTTATTCCTACATTGTTTTATTTTGGCCATGCGTATGTTCATATATATATATATATGTATGTACATGTACATCTGAATATAAGAATAAACACATATGTTTTTATGGATCATTTCTATTGGGCCATTTATGCTCAATTCCGTGAGAGTCGGAGGAGCTATATCAATGGGGTTTTACCCCTGCATTTGTTTCAATTCGGGTCTCGGGTTTCCGATTTCCTTCTTTCACCCCATCGGGCCACGGAGTTCTGCCGCTGCATGCTCTCCGTTGGTCTCTTTTAGGGGAATATTCATGAGACACCACCATGAGTGGGCATTGTCCCGCTGTACTTTGATCCTCTTGAGTTTCGGGCTATGCCCATCTTTATTTTGGCTTCCATCTCGGCACTCCGTGGATGGATGTCCCATACTCCCCTTTTGGCATAGTCCAAACTAAGGGGAGATGCTGCCGAAATTCATTCACGATCATTGCATTGTCATATTGTGTGATGTTTTCGTTAAACTGATAAATAAACCCCCTACTGTTTGGCAGAGGCCTGAGATAGACTATCTCATGGCCCTTTGCCTGCTATAAGGGGAATATGATCATTACAAGATTTCCTGCCGATTGTCACATGGTCTCCCTAGACCTTCTGTGGATGGATTTCTCTTCCCCTTTCAGCTTGTCTAAACATCATCACCAGAGCCCATGAAGCCCTGATTAAACACAATAGACCCCCTCAATAAAACCCCTCATAACATTTGAAGAAAACCAACAAAATGGCCACCGGCGCCATCTCCTCCCGGCGCCACCTCTTCCCGGCGCCAAACCCGTGCCGGGTGAAGGGCGCGCCGGGAAGCATGCGCACCGGGAACCATGCCACGCCGTCTACCCTTTGGCCTCATGTCACGTCGGGATCCCTTCGTGCCGAAATCCTACCCACGCCGGTTTGCCACCATGCCGAAAGCCTACCCGCGCCGGTTTACCTTCACGCCGGTTCTCATCCGTGCCGGTTCATCTTAGTGCCGACCATTGTTCAAACACTCAACTTCCCAGCAACCTTAATGAGCCCTAAACTTAGTCCAAACCCAATGTCCTAACCTCATTAGCCTGCATGCCAACCTTCATTATATCATGGAGAATCATGGTTCTTCATCCAAGTCTAAGGGAGCTAAATTAATGGGGTTTTACCCCCACATTATACCATTTGACCGTGATGTTTTCTTCTAACCCTACTGACTCTTGGAGGTCTGCCACCGCATGTCCTCCAATGGTTTCTTAAGGGGATATCAATAAATACCATAATAATGGGCATTGTCCCGTCGCATCTAGATCCTCTTGGATCTCGAGCTACGCCCATCTTTCTTTTGGCTTCCATCTCGGCACTCCGTGGATGGATGTCCTATATTCCCACTTGGCATAGACCAAGATAAGGGGATATGCTGTCGGATTTACTCCGTGTATTAATATATCATATCTTGCATCACGTGATCATCTGCATGCATCTTCTATCCTGCAAATGAATGAGCATACCTATCACATTGGTTTTGCCCCTGGGATCCTTCTACTTTGGCGATTAATCAAGGGTTGTCCTTCTTTGGAAGGACGTAATTAACGTCATAGCCTTTATTGTATGACGGACTTCCGGTCCCGACTCGGACTTCACAATCGACTGACTGAGTCAGATCGAGCGCACAATAAAATTGTCACTCCGGTGGCTGGCACGCCTAACAAATCAACCAATAAATCAATAAATAAAATAAATAATAAAGTAAAAATGAATAAATCCATCCCCACAAGTGTTCAGCAACATGAAGTTCCTTGGGAAAGCTTTCACCTTGGTCCCCATTTGCAAGGGTGCTGCAGGCAGCCTAAGGCGTAAATGCAGTTAGATACACAAGGGAGAAAGCTGCTCACACACCATGATTACTACCTCTACTTGAGAGATGCTCCAAATTGTCTGTAAGCAAGAGTGTTGCAAACACCTAAGAGGATCCATGTTAGCTACGATAGCAGGAGGATCGAGATGAGACTATTGTGTAAGTTGAACGCTTAAGTGGCAGAGAAAATAAACAGTGCAGGTAACACATGAACCTGTGAAGTAGGGATAGAGGATATGGAACAAGCTCACAAAGTATACTACCCACAACACAAGGATTTTATGGCGGTTCAATTGTTAGCTCACAACTTACGTCCACCCCTCACCAAACTAGGTGAGGCTTTCTGGCTGACACACAGCTTGATCCGCTGAGCAATACAGCTTGCTTACACGCCTGAGCATCACAGCTTGCTTTCCGCTGACTAATAGCTTGAACCACCCAGAGGATCTGATCCTCTCTTCCTCTGAAACCATAGAGGGAACCCGGTCCCTAAACAGGGGATCAGAGAAGCTAGATGTATTGGTGATAGATGAACCGTAACAAATAGAAACTGAATACTGCAAGTGCAGTGGAGAATCAATAGAGATAATGTAGACACCAGTTGAAGAATGGATCAAGACATCGAAGCTGGTGAGTGCAGCTACAAGATTGGATCCAAGGATCCTTTTCTTAAAGCACGGGTAGACTGCAAGATTTTTCTTCTCTCTCAAGGCTGCTCTCTCTTCTTCTTCTTCTTCTTCTTGTTCTTTCACATCACTGGACTAAGTCCAATAGGTGATGGGGCTGCTCTCACGTAACTTAGGAATGTTCTTCGTAGATTGGTCTAAGGCGTGGCACTTTGTTGTCGGCAGCCGCAACATGGGAAGCTAGATATTATACATATATACAGCGTGCCACGCGGTCACATGGTAAGGAACCTTTTCCCGCCAAGTTTTCCCACCAAGTGCTTTCTTTACTTTGAAGAAGATGCTCTGCAAGATTTGGCGTGAGTTAAATTGCTTTTAGTATAAGAATAGTACGATGGGAGACTTGTGTGAAGAGGCAGACTAAATCTCCCTTTGGTCAATCTCAGATCTTCACATTAAATCCCCTTCAGACAAGTAGTCTTCTCATTCTGCTTGAATGTACTCTTCTGCGATAATGGCTGGTTGGACAGCCCATTAGTCGACACAAGATGATGGCAGATTGCAGAGTGTCCTATTTCCTGCAGTAGACAATCTGGACAAGCAGACAGATAAGACTTACATCGTACATCGTGGCAGACAGAAGTGGCTCTTCCAGCTGGATTTCTGACAAAACCATCTCCAAACGGTAGGCAAATGAGTGATAAGATGGTAGAGCAAGGGTCAGACCTCGGGACGTGGTCTAGACCCCAAAATCCTTAATTTTAATGATTTGTGGTTCCTTTTTCTCTCTCTGGATGGCCCACTAATCTGACAATTTATTGGCTTGAGGATTCTCGGAAGAACAAGGGTGTCGACCTCCTGTATGAAAAGAGTCGACACATCTTAGTAATATATTCAATAGAGCACTTCCTGGAAGTATAAGGGGTGTCGAGACAAGTCAGCCATAGAGAAGTGAGGCATGAAGTGTGTCGAGACATCCTTTGAATATCTTGAAGGCCCATGACCGATGTGTCGAGACTTCACAATACTGTGTTGAGACATTGATAAAACTAGAGGCCAGATAGAATGGTTTCAGCTTGATTTCTTCTAGAGGTGTCGAGACATTTGTCAGATGTGTCGACACATGCTTTTATGCCGGTGCTTAACCGTTCAAAATTCAACACACTCTCTTCAAGATGTGTCGGGACATCACAAGGCGGTGTCGAGACAACACAAGAGAATTTCTTCTGTATTTGTTCAAAGGAAGCATTGAACAGACTTTCATCATCGTGCTTAGACTTTGTCTTCATATGTGCATGGACCTTCTAGTGTTGAAGACCTTGATTTATCACATAGAGAATGTGCATAGACCTGGTTATCTGCTGGCCAGAGGTTGCACCGACCTTGATCGAGCTAGCACCTACCCAATGCACATAGTGGCACTGACCTTGCTGAGAAAACCTGCACCGACCTGGTCTTGTTTTGAAGGCAGGACTTGCACCGACCTGGTCTTGTGTTGGAGGTAGGACTTGCACCGACCTTGGTTTGTGCGAGTCTAGGTTGTTCACTGAACTTGTATGTTACGCTGACGAAGCATGCACCGACCTTGTAGTAGATGTGCACTGACCTTGCTGTACTTTAGAAAAGGATTGCACCGACCTTAGTTCAGCTGTGCACCGACCTTCCTTTGCACTTGAGAAGGATTGCACCGACCTTGCTCTGCTCTAGAGAGGGACTACACTGACCTTACTTGCAGATGTGTACGGACATGGTTTGTTGCATGTGTGTAGACCTTATAAGGCATGAGAAAAAAAAATGTGCACCGACTTCATAGCAGATGTGCACCGACCTTATCTGTCACTGGCTTGAGTTTGTACCGACCCTACTGCGGATGTGCACGGACCTTGAGGCAAATGTGCACAGACCATAGAGCGTGCTAGCTAGAAGTTGCACCGATTTGGTGTTGCACTGGTTGTACCGCAATATGGACATGCACATACCTTAATCTCTTTCCTTGGCCTACTAGCATCGACCTTGGTCCTTCTTGGTCTGCTGAGTAATGGCTGCAGTGTTGACACATCTGTTGAAGGAGTCGACACTTCTCTTGTGAAACTTCAGTGTGTGTATCATCTCCAGCAGTTGCATTGGCCTTGACTGCATGGATTTCTATGAAACCATGATTCTACCTTGATTCTTGTGTAGCCTAATGCCTCAATCTCTGTGCCTTACTTGATTTCTCTCTATCTTTGTAAACACACTTTATTGCCGGTGTGGGCTTGACCTGAAATGCATGAGTGTTTGTCTCTATCAAATGTAGGTCAAACTATATTAATGAGTCATAGTAAGATATCATCGAAACAAAGGAATGTTATACACAAGTCCAACATACATAGTCAGACATCATCAAAACAATAGAGTTATACTTGTTATACACATGCCCAACAACATCAAAATCTCATATATATATAATATAAATATCTGAGTACAAGACATGCAGGTGGAGGAGTACAAGTCTCTCTAGCTCTCGCCTCCACCCTCCTCTCTCCTGCTCTCTACCTCACCCTCGTCCTGGTGACGAGCTCGTGGAGGGGGCATGGACCCCCGGGAAGCCGCTGGAGCTTGAGCCTGCTCTCTGCCTCGTTCCTCTGTCAGGTCGAGGAACTGGCTAGGTACGTCGTGATGGCGAATGCGCTGGAGTGTCCCGCAGCTCGCGCCCGCTCTCGGCCTCTCTGGAGGTGCTCCTCTGTCACTCGTAGCCGCTCCTATACAACGGCTAGCTGTGCTCTCAGGTTCGTGAGCTCGCGCTCGCGTGCTGTCTGCTCCTCTCTCTCTCGGACAGGCTCCTCCCTCCGCTCCTCTCTCTCGCGGATCCGCTCCTCCCTCTCTCGGGTGCGCTCCCTCCGCTCCACCTCGAGGTGGATCCTCAGATCGATCACGTCCCTGGGCAGCTCCTCTCGCCGCCTCAGCGCCACCTCAAGATCCGCGACTCGCTGCTCACGGATGGCAAGCTCAGTGCCTGCTAGAGCAGCCCGAGTAAGCGCGTCCTGTAGCTCTGCGGTCTGCATCATTTCAATTAAGTATCAGCTTCATATTCAATTTCATAAGCATTTGAAATAATTTGTGCTTGACTTACCTGTGCCGTAAGATCGCGCTCCGTCATCTCGGCCCGTGCAACAGCTCCTGCGAGTTGCTCCTATAGGGCAGTGGCCTCTGTACTTGGCCCGCTCAAGCTGGAAGCCCCTCCTGCACCTCCTACCCCCGCTCCCTATTGAGCACGCTGCATTCATTGAGATTGTCAGTGGCTAATCATCAATAATTCAGGAATCATTTTGCATATAGATAATGGCACTCACCAAGGTCTCCAGGTCTGCCCGCGTGGCTGCAAGCTGGGCCTCCGAGCTATGAAGATGGACCTGCATGTCCATCGCCGCCACATCCCGTGCATCCTGCATTCATTACATATTAGTTGCATAATAGACATATATCATTTACAGAAAAAGAAAAGAAAATGCATTCATACGTACCCCTGTGACCCTCATCTGGGGTCAACCGACGTAAACCTCCCAGTAGCGCCATAGGTACTCTGAACTGTCTGCCGCCTGGGAAGTAACCCGCGTATCGCCACGCTACTAGTCAGCGTACTGGTCTGGGAACCGGATCCTCCAGTATGTCACCTTCGTGTGTCCTCGGGTCTTCTTCCCTATCCCGCGAGGCTCTCCAACCTCTACCTACTCCTGGAGTAGGCCGAGGGTCCTCATAGCCAGTCTGAGCCGTAACGGCTCGATCTCGTTCAGGCAATGTGATGGAATCGTCGATTCAAGATTCAAAGTTCGAGGTTGAATTTGAAGGGATTGACAAGCGGCTTCAACAAAACGATCAAATAGATGTTTTTTTTATAATTGGGCCACATGTATGAGCTTAATGGGTCATGTTTTATGTTTGTAGTAATTATGTCCACAAAAATCATGTAAGAGTCTTTTTTTTGTCTTTTAGTCTTCCTAAGAGAGTGTCTTCCCAAGAAAGTTATGATGAGTAGGTGTTAGGTGAGTTGTCTTTTGATTTTCTTTATAGAGTCTATAAAAGGGGTCATGTAGTCTTTCTTTAGAAGAATGAAGTGATTAGAATTTTTGGAAACCATATTTCGGAAGGTGTGAAGCCTTGCTTGCGTTCTCTTCTCCGAGAAGGAGTTGGGGTGAGATACCCCGGGGTGAGATGCCCCACTTCTACCCACCGCCCACCACCTTCCCCTCCCCCCTCATCTGCCCCTTCCCTTTCTCTTTCCTACAGCCCCTCTCACAGCAGCATCAAAGGTGAGAAGCCCATGGTTGCCAAGTCTATGTGAGGGAGACGGTGAGAAGCCCCAACCATGCACGTCCCTCTACCCCCGGGATCATTGTCACCATCCTGCCCAGCCAACCACCGCTCTACTCCCCAACCTTCCCATCTTTGAACCCAGCACCCATGTGAACCCCCCCCCCCGGCGGCCTCCCCTTGCCCTCCTGTCCTTCTCTCCTCTCTCTCTCTCTTTCACTATCTCTCACACACACGTAGCGTCTCCCCACCCTCTTGCTTTCTCTCTTTCTCCCTCTTTCTCTCTACTACACCACCATTGCGACACCCCCCCTCTCTCCTCACTTTCTCCTTTTGTTCGCTTCTGCACACCGCACCGGCAGTTCTCACGCCACCGCCGTGGCTTCCCCGGCTCCCCCTCGGCCCACCCCGCCAACACAATAGCAGAGAAGCGTGGGCTTACTTCCCTCGTCACAGTCCATGCATGCAGCGTTGACGGGACCACTCCTTCGTCACGGCGGTCCCTGCGTGCAGCCTCGCCGCTGCCACGGTCCACCTACACAGCCACCAGCGTCCATATCCTAGCCACTCCCAATGGCTTCCCCTCTCCTCTACGCAACATGCAACCCATCACCGGTTCAGGGTAGGACTCCTACCTGCCTGCAACCTCACTGCAAAGTCAGTTGGCCCCTGGACGCTGCCAGCCTGCACCGGCAACAGCCGCTCATTGTCTCCTCTTCCCCACTCACCTCTGCTGCACCTCGTCATCCTCTACCTCGCCAACGTCTGGCCGTCGTCATCGGTGAAGCAGCTGCCAAGGGCACCGCGGCAGCACCGTTACCTCCAGAGCCTTCGCCCGCCACAGTTGAGCAGTCTGCCACGGCACCATGCTCTAGCATACGAGCACGCCACGATGCCCCCTCCAAGCATGGTGATCACGGCGCCCCTCCAAGCACGTCGGTGGTCCAGTCCGAGCACGCCGACAGGTTCTCCGGTTGGCAAGCCCGGCTCTCATGCCCTCCCCACTGTGACTGTCACATCCCATTCTCCCTCTTCTCTCTCATTCTCTCTCCTCCCTCCCCACGTTAGTGGCATGGCTGCGGGTGTCTCTCTCTCTCATTCTCTCTATTCCCTCTCTCTCTCTATCTCTCTCTCACTGAAGTGTTCTTTTGAAAAAAAATGAATGAAAGAATGGGGGTGCAGGCAGCAAAGGTTTAAAAAAATGACAAAAAAATGATGAAGAAAATATTTCTAGAAATGAAAAAGGGAAGGAGAGAAGTTCAAAAAAAATGCAGATAAATCTGAAAACAAGGTATTGCATACTACCCCTCCATTCCCCATGTCCTCTCCCTTTCCTGCTCTCATAGCAACCGAGCTATAACTACCATCCCTCCTCCACTCCTCTCCACCCCCTACCCTTTACAACCCTTAAACATCAGAGAAAGCTCAGCACAGACGTCCACTGAGAATGGGCTCAGAACATAGCACCGTTTGGTGCAACTGTCCCACGAGGGGAAGGATGGGTCAACCCCCCAGCCCTCTCTCTCTCTCTCTCTCTCTCTCTCTCTCTCTCTCTCTCTCTCTCTCTCTCGTGAAGATATGTGGAGAAAAAAAAAGGAAGGTGATAAAAAAAAGAAGTTATCTCCGGTGAAGAGAAAAAAAAGATTGGTGAAAAAAAGAAAGATGCAAAAAAGGTTGATATTTTTAGAAAAAAATAATGAGAGAAAAAGAAAATTTAAAAAAATGAGAAAGAGGAATAAAGAAAATATCAGACTCGGGTTTTTTTTTGTATCACATCAAATGGTATCAGAGCTTAGGGAATCAGGATGTTTCATCAGACCGGGATCCTGAGCTACGAGGTTCGAGGTCGAACCTCTTCCAAGTGAAGGAGTTTGATGGAATCGTCGATTCAAGATTCAAAGTTTGAGGTTGAATTTGAAGGGATTGACAAGCGGCTTCAACAAAACGATCAAATAGATATTTTTTTTTAAAATTGGGCCACATGTATGAGCTTAATGGGTCATGTTTTATGTTTGTAGTAATTATGTCCACAAAAATCATGTAAGAGTCTTTTTTTTGTCTTTTAGTCTTCCTAAGAGAGTGTCTTCCCAAGAAAGTTATGATGAGTAGGTGTTAGGTGAGTTGTCTTTTGATTTTCTTTATAGAGTCTATAAAAGGGGTCATGTAGTCTTTCTTTAGAAGAATGAAGTGATTAGAATTTTTGGAAACCATATTTCGGAAGGTGTGAAGCCTTGCTTGCGTTCTCTTCTCTGAGAAGGAGTTGGGGTGAGATACCCCGGGGTGAGATGCCCCCCCTCTACCCACCGCCCATCACCTTCACCTCCCCCCTCATCTGCCCCTTCCCTTTCTCTTTTCTACAGCCCCTCTCACAGCGGCATCGAAGGTGAGAAGCCCATGGTTGCCAAGTCTCTGCGAGGGAGACGGTGAGAAGCCCCAACCATGCACGTCTCTCTAACCCCGGGATCGTTGTCACCATCCTGCCCAGCCAACCACTGCTCTGCTCCCCAACCTTCCCATCTTTGAACCCAGCACCCATGTGAACCCCCCCCGGCGGCCTCCCCTTGCCCTCCTGTCCTTCTCTCCTCTCTCTCTCTCTCACTATCTCTCACACACACGTAGCGTCTCCCCACGATCTTGCTTTCTCTCTTTCTCCCTCTTTCTCTCTGCTACACCACAATCGTGACACCCCCCCTCTCTCCTCACTTTCTCCCTTTTGCTCTCTTCTGCACACCGCACCGGCAGTTCTCACGCCACCGCCGTGGCTTCCCCGACTCCCCCTCGGCCCACCCCACCAACACAATAGCAGAGAAGCGTGGGCTTACTTCCCTCATCACAGTCCTTGCATGCAGCGTTGACGGGACCACTCCTTCGTCACGACGGTCCCTGCGTGCAGCCTCGCCGCTGCCACGGTCCACCTACACAGCCACCAGCGTCCACATCCTAGCCACTCCCAATGGCTTCCCCTCTCCTCTACGCAACATGCAACCCATCACCGGTTCAGGGTAGGACTCCCACCTGCCTGCAACCTCACTGCGAAGTCAGTTGGCCCCTGGACGCTGCCAGCCTGCACCGGCAACAGCCGCTCGTTGTCTCCTCTTCCCCACTCACCTCTGCTGCACCTTGTCATCCTCTGCCTCGCCAACGTCTGCCCGTCGTCATCGGTGAAGCAGCTGCCAAGGGCACCGCGGCAGCACCATTACCTCCAGAGCCTTCGCCCGCCACAGTTGAGCAGTCCGCCACGGCACCATGCTCTAGCATACGAGCACGCCACGATGCCCCCTCCGAGCATGGTGATCACGGCACCCCTCCAAGCACGTCGGTGGTCCAGTCCGAGCACGCCGACAGGTTCTCCGGTTGGCAAGCCCGGCTCCCATGCCCTCCCCGCTGTGACTGTCACATCCCATTCTCCCTCTTCTCTCTCACTCTCTCTCCTCCCTCCCCACTTTAGTGGCATGGCTGTGGGTGTCTCTCTCTCTCATCACTCCTCTCATTCTCTCTATTCCCTCTCTCTCTCTCTATCTCTCTCTTCTTTTGAAAAAAAAATGAATGAAAGAATGGGGGTGCAGGCAGCGAAGGTTTAAAAAAATGACAAAAAAATGATGAAGAAAATATTTCTAGAAATGAAAAAGGGAAGGAGAGAAGTTCAAAAAAAAATTGCAGATAAATTGAAAATAAGGTATTGCATACTACCCCTCCATTCCCCATGTCCTCTCCCTTTCCTGCTCTCATAGCAACCGAGCTATAACTACCATCCCTCCTCCACTCCTCTCCACCCCCTCCCCTTTACAACCCTTAAACATCAGAGAAAGCTTAGCACAGACGTCCACTGAGAATGGGCTCAGAACATAGCACCGTTTGGTGCAACTGTCCCATCCAGGGGAAGGATGGGTCGACCCCCCAGCCCTCTCTCTCTCTCTCTCTCTCTCTCTCTCATTAAGATATATGGAGAAAAAAAAAGGAAGGTGATAAAAAAAGAGAAGTTATCTCCGGTGAAGAGAAAAAAAAAGATTGGTGAAAAAAAGAAAGATACAAAAAAGGTTGATATTTTTAGAAAAAATTAATGAGAGAAAAAGGAAATTAAAAAAAAGAAAAAAATGAGAAAGAGGAATAAAGAAAATTTCAGACTCGGGTTTTTTTTTGTATCACATCACAATGTCCACTGACAGCCTCCCCATCTACCCTCAACCTGGTTATCCGGGCAATGTCCTCCAAACTCGGTACCATATGTCCCCAGGGCATCAGAAATGCCCGGCTAGTCCTATCCCACCTCTCTCTAAGAACCTGGATCAAGGGTAGGTCGGGGCGGATGGGCTCAATGCTAAGGAAAGGGCCAAACCCCATTGCCTCTATCCTAGCTCTCTAAAAGTCTGGTAACCCGTAATAAGCTGCCTGGACTTGGACTCATGAAATCCGAGTCCGCATCAATCCCTGCCAAACAAGAAGAACATAAATACATTCATATGTGCTAATGGAAATTCATTTGCTGTTAAAATCTCTTCACTATCTGAATTGACGACCACACTGCGGCCATCAGTTGATGAATTGACGCCCCTGTGCGGGGCGCTATTTCTGAGGGTGTTTCGATTTTTATAATTTTCTCCATGATAAAAATAAAAATTGACGACCGCCCCAGTGGCCGTTGTTTGTTTAATTGACGCCCATGTGAGGGGCTGGTGTTTTGAACCGACAGTAAATAAAATAAAACAAAAAAATGGATATATTAAAAATAAAAATGGCAAGAAAATGAATGGAAATGGTAAATAAATATGATGGTTTTTAAATCACGACATGATTCAGGGCGTTATTTCATGAATTATCTATTTTCAAAAATAAAAAATTTTGAATTGACGACCTACCTTAGGTCGTCATTTGAATTGACGACACCCCAGGGGTCGTCATTTGTCTGGTTTTCCTGGTTCATTGTCCCCCTTCACCGAGAGCTATGGAAATTTAAAAAAAATAGAAATAAATGAAAAAATGGATGAAGGCTAAGGGAGGGGAACCTAACCTTGCTCCGCTCTGGTGCCATCAGGCCTCCTCGTAGCGGCTGGCAAGGATGGGATGCTGCTGCTGCTGGTGTTTCTTCTTCCTCTTCGTCTTCTTCCTCGTCATCATCCTCATCATCCTCTTCTTCATCTTCGCCATCCTCTTCATTTCTTTCTTCATTATCTCCTTCGTCTTCTCCTTCTTCTTCATTCATTTCTTCTCCTCCGGCTTTCTCCGCCGCCGGAGTCTCCTCGACCGCCGCGGGAGGAAGATCCTCACCGGCATTTTGCCCTTCTTCGTCGCCAAGGTCGACGACGTCAGGGGCCATGACCCTCTGTCGTTTTCTAGGACCCGCCATGAGAGTGAGATTGGGGGTTGAGAGAGAGATGGAAGATGAGATGGGAGGTGGAGTTAGGGTTCGGTGTGGAGAGTAGCAGAGGAAGAGAGATGGAGGAAGAACAAGGTATAACGAAGGAAGGAGAAGAAAATAGGAAAGTAGGGCGGTTATATTCGAAAAGAATTGACGCCATAAGCAATATCATCATTTGTATAATTGACGGCTGTATCCAAGGCGCTATTCCAAGATTTGACGGTGGTGAGCGAAGGCGTAATTTAATATTGCATGGGAAATTGAACTGTCGTCAGAGCATTGATGAGATCTATTTGATTGATGTGATGAGAGTAATCATTAATCTTTATGATTAACGACAACGCACGGAGGCGTCATTTGATTAAGGCACAACTTCTATCGAGGCGTCATTTTATGAAATTAATGGAAAATCTGAAGAACTTTTAAAATAATCAACGCCCATTTTTGAGGCGTCATTTAATCAATGCCTGCGTAAGAAGGCGCCAATCATGTGAATTTTATTTGATTTATTATTTTCAATAAACTTGATTAAAGTGATTGACGACGTGGTTGAAGGCGTTGTTTGACGAATTGACGGCTTGATGACTGTCGCGGCTCAGAACAGAAAGACAGAATCTGATTGAATTAAGAATTGATCATGTAAAATACTTTTTTTGGCTCAATTAAGGAAAAATCATTTCTTTCATTAAAGAAAAGTATCATTACATCAATGAGCCACCTTGGGTCTCAATCCCCTAAGAGCTATTACATAAGCTTTCCATTGCTCTTTATCTTTCTCAATCCTCTCCATGGGTAGATGTAGCTTGTTGATCTTCCATAGAGCTTGGATAGTCTTGATCTCCTCCTCATCTTCATTAGAGCCAAGGTCTCTCCTCTTGATAGGTGGAAGATGAGATTCCTCTTCAAAGTGATGACGTGGGAGGCTAATTTGTGATAGACATCGGTGAGCGTTGTAGAGGATGAGCTTGGTGGCGCCCACTAGCCAAAGTTCCACTCCCGATGAGAGCCTTGTGCGGATGTTTTGTGCCTTGAGGAACCCCGGTGCACATGTGAAGAGGTTCTTAGGCATCACCTTTAGGTGCTCTCTCCATTCCACTCTCTTCTTCACTTTGGAACCCGGTTCACCACTCTCTCACACAATCCTAGTGAGCCCGTCATGTAGTAGAGTGGACTTTTAGAGAAAATCCTAGAGGCTTGTTGAGCTTCCTCACATGGGTCAAACTTTATATAGAGATCTACCCAACTAGAAAATAAGAGCATAGACCCGTATAGAGGCCTCCCCATAGCCGCCGTGATGGGGACAGCCCCAGCCACTTCACTTTTTGGGATACTCTTGTTGCTCGCTATCAGCACATCATCATTTTTGGCCGTTAATCTTGAGTCATAGCATATAATTTTTATTTCATTTGAGTCATGTATGTGTAATCTTTCTTTATTTGAGTCAGTTAATATGTTAATGGGTCAGTTTGTTAGTCAATTGGGCCCAACTAGTGGGCTAGGCCCAAGGGCGCCCCTCACTTGGAGTTATTGGTCATTTACTTGTTTGTCAAGGTCATTTTGGTCTTAGGAATTATGTAAGCCGATAAATAGGTCCCCACTCCTCTCATATGAACAATTTTTTGATGATCAATTTAAATTGAGTGAATTAGAGTCTTATTGGAGAGGATTCTCCACTTCTCTCTTTCTCTCTCTCAAAGGGGTGGATTCCCTCTCTCTTTCTATCTCTTCTCTCTCTCTCCTCTCTCTCTCCAAAGAGGGGGCTGCGCCCCTATCACTCTCTTCCCCCTCCCAACCACTTTCTCTCACTTCTCTTCCCCTCATAACTCTCTCCCAAGTACCCACACCCTCTCCATTACTCCACCCCACCCCAAGAGACCTTCCACCAATCCACACCCCACCCTCCAACCCCCAACTACCCATTTCCCTTCCCCAAGCATCACTCCACCTTCCCAAGGCACCCCTTCCCATCCCCAAGACCACCATTGATCACCCCACATTAAGAGAAATTCAAACTCACATTTCCCCCACCCACTTGTGCCCCCCCCTCACCTTCCCCCTCTCCCTCCAAGCCCCAAATTCGCAGCTCCTCTCTCACCCACTGCAAACACCCTATTCCAGACCCCATTCTCCCTCTCCCACACCTTAGAACACTCCCTCCCAGGCCCCCTCACAACTAGGGGTCACTCCCACACTCATCCACCCCCATTTCTCCTCTGATATACCCCATTTCCCCCATCATCTTCAACCTATAGTTCCTAGTTCGTAGACAGCAGAAGAGCACCCTATTGCAGAGCCTACCACATCTTCACCTAGAAGCTTCAGAGGACATACCATATACCATTGGAAGCATCTCCCAGTCGACTTCGTAACGGCGGTGGTTTCGTCATCGTCCGAGTACCGTGCTGCCCGGAAGAGCATTTCTCCCTCGACTACGCGAAGCATCCCTGGCAGAGCACCTGAATCTGATGGGAAGCTCGACTGCGGCAATCCTATTGGGAATCTGAGCGAGAGTTCTTCTGAAAAAATCTTCCTCGACCAGTCTACTTCCAGAATCAAGAAGCGGAGCTCCAATTGGCGTCCGGAGCTGAAAGTTACCAATTTCCTTCCCCGGGTGCGCTGCTCTGATTCCTGTCAGTCTGCTCCGACTCCCCCTCTTTGTTCGAGATCTTTCGGCCTACTCCGACATCATCTAGTGTCCTCGTTGCTTGCGTTTCGAAGAGGACTCGACAATGAATCCATCAGTACCATCCATGCTCAAATTGGAGTTCTGAAGCGCCCGTGGTACCCTTATCTTTTAGCTACTGAGGTTCTGCGACAGTCAAGAACAGCAACCTGCTTCCCTGTTCAACCCTCTACCCCGACCAGAACCGGCGACCACAGAAATTAAGAAAATTCTGGCATCATTCCACTCCAGTTACGAAGAATTCCTCACTAGTCCCGTCATCAACAAAATTCGTGAGCAGCCGCAGCGTCAACATCTTCGACTGACTGTCCTCAGTTTTAGAGAGCAGGCAGAACCGACTGCATCCACCGCTCGGCTTCCAATTGTGTTTTCCCCCTCCCCGCCTGGCCGGCTGAGTGCCCCTCCCTGCGTGGAGGTATATTTTTGTTGTAATCACATAAATCCCTACCCCGAGATGCCCCTCCTGCGAGAGGTGTAGTGGTGTAGCATTTCAATTTTCAGGTTAAAGCGACACCGACGCGGCGTGCGGGTGCGTCCCACGCCTCCCCGCTCGCCCTCGTCTCCGGCCTGGATCAGCGTCTTCACGCTGATCAGGTGAGCTACTAAACACCACTCATTGCTAGGATTTAATTGCTTAGTTTAGTATTGCTTTTAGTTACTCTGTCGGCGGTGAGAGAGTGACCGGTCCCAAATTGCCATCAAATTCAGTGACCACCGCGGGATGAGTTGTGAGAGCAACCACTTAACCCACGCCCTTGGCGTGCCGGTCGCCCGTGAATAGGGCATCCCTGGCCCATCTGGGGCCCTCCATAAGCTAGCCAACCATTGGAGTATCAAGGTCCTGACTCGGACCCTCTCCGTCATCCCTAAGTAGCCTACGGGCACTCGTGTGTGCTACGCGGTCGTGTTCGTTAGTGTGAGTCCGCTGCTCAACTTGATTGCTTGCAATATAGGTCCATAGGTGGTTTCACATCAAGTGGTATCAGAGCAAGTTCACAACTTGTCTCTATCAAGTTGGTCCTAGGGCGCGCATATGCATTTAGAGTCTTCCAGTGCATCACTCTTGTCCACTCGTATGGCCACCTCATACCGACCTTACCAATCGGCCCTCTCCATAAGTCCAAACCACCAAGCGATGCCTACCACTAACACACATGACCTCCCTGGCCATGTCAACTACCTCATGAAGGCCTTGACCTATGCCAATGAGCAGCTTGAAAACATATCGGGTCGACTCAACCAACTTGGAGAAAATGGGCCCGCCCCAAGGACGGACGATAGAAGGACATGTCCCCCACCTCCCACTTTTGATGGAACACATCTTAATGACTATTTAGATTGGGAGGCATCAATGGACCATTACTTTGAGAAGAATCCCATGTCCGAGGATAGGAAGGTTCGATGTGCCAAAATGCAACTAACCAAAAGGGCTCAAACTCATTGGTTAAAAATTGAAGGCTTAAGGATAATTAGAAGGGAAGCTCCCCTCACCACATGGGAGGACATGAAGGATCAACTTAGGGCTAGATATATTTTCCCCTCCTACCCGTATCACCAAAGCCCAAGGAGCATTTCAACTCCACCATCCCCACCCGACCAACCCAAGACTCCAACTCCCCAATTCCCCACAATGCAACCAAAACCCCATTCCACAACCCACATTACCCAAGCCCCTTTGACCACCCCTCACCTCACCCCTTCTCAAAAAGGAAAGAGCCCAATGGAGATAGAAGTAAGTGAAATAACCCCGGGTAAGTGCGAGCCGGAATGTTATAGGTGCCACCAATTGGGGCACATCACCGGGCAATGCCCCACAAGAAGCATCTTCCCATGTCCCTAGTGGTTGAAACATCTCCCACCCCGGCCACCATTACCCCTCCATCGTTCCCCAACAAGGACACTCCTCCCAAGACCAACCCATATTCCTTTCCCTACCCCAACCAACCATGTGGGACCAAGTTCACCTCTTCCAAGACTCGGGCCACACAAAGGGAACCATCGCCATAAGCAACATATGCCTAGGAAGCAAGGAAGAGCCCCTCTCCATAATGCCCACCTTCCTATATCTTTTCGACCCTTTCACATGGAAGCTCAAGGGCCACCCCACACCCATGCACATGGAGGTCATCTCTAGGATAGGAGTGCATAAGTCTTGGCACAACCCACCACTTGGCCTGAATAAAAGGTCGGGTCCATTTATTCATATCATCCACATGTCAAGTAGAAAGCATGAATGGACCATATTCGGATGTAATGGTCCACCTTCATTCATCATGAGTCTTAAGCATGATAGGTGCATTCTTGGATGTCCGGGTCCCCTGGCATTTGTCATCCCCATGTATGATCGAATCACTTATGGATGCCCCGGTCCTCCCAAATCATTCAATGTTTTCATAACATCAATGCACAATAGGTCTATATGTGGTTGCCCTGGACCACCTTTGCATACCACGCATTGCCCACTCACACCGCATCATTGTGCATGGCATATTCATCTAAGCAAGTATCAAGCAACAAGTGGTGAGATTCACAAGAAGCGGGCAAAAACTCGTAAGCGCCACTTGGAATTCCAAGTTGGAAACTTGACGATGATGACATTGGAGTGGCTCTACCCTAGGGTCACCTCCAAATCGAGGGCACGAGGACTTGGACCTTGCCAACTTCCGAGAGGTTTTGGCAACCCGACTTACGGGTTGGACTTACTTATGGGTTTTGGGATTCACCCCACTTCCCACGTGGCGGATCCGGCACCCTCTAAGGGCACCACGGTGGATCCTAGTGAGTGCCTTGAGCTTACACTTATCCTTGCGAGAGACACCCTCGTAGTGCCACCACAAATTATCCTGAGAGTCCGACGTGAGCACACGACGGTAATACTAGGCAAGCAAGATCTCATCGCCAGCATGAGAGTGTGTCCGAGCCACTTTGAAAAGCTGAAGCGCCATTCCCCGGCTACGGACACGGGTTGAGTTCGGAGATCATGGCACGCTTGGAGCTGCATTTGGTACACTACTTCCCCAGTAGACCCATACTCGACGGGGTCGAGTTTTCCCCACCCTGGGGGTATGATGGGGACATCTCTAGCCACTTCACTTTTTGGGATACTCTTGTTGCTCGCCATCAGCACATCATCATTTTTGGCCGTTAATCTTGAGTCATAACATGTAATTTTTATTTCATTTGAGTCATGTATGTGTAATCTTTCTTTATTTGAGTCAGTTAATATGTTAATGGGTCAGTTTGTTAGTCAATTAGGCCCAACTAGTGGGCTAGGCCCAAGGGCGCCCCTCACTTGGAGTTATTGGTCATTTACTTATTTGTCAAGGTCATTTTGGTCTTAGGAATTATGTAAGCCTATAAATAGGCCCCCACTCCTCTCATATGAACAACTTTTTGATGATCAATTTAAATTGAGTGAATTAGAGTCTTATTGGAGAGGATTCTCCACTTCTCTCTTTCTCTCTCTGAAAGGGGTGGATTCCCCTCTCTTTCTATCTCTTCTCTCTCTCTCTCCTCTCTCTCTCCAAAGTGGGGGCTGCGCTCCTATCTCTCTCTTCCCCCTCCCAACCACTTTCTCTCACTTCCCTTCCCCTCATAACTCTCTCCCAAGTTCCCACACCCCCTCTATTACTCCACCCCACCCCCAAGAGACCCTCCACCAATCCACACCCCACCCTCCAACCCCCAACTACCCATTTCCCTTCCCCAAGCATCACTCCACCTTCCCAAGGCACCCCTTCCCATCCCCAAGACCACCATTGATCACCCCACATTAAGAGAAATTCAAACACACATTTCCCCCACCCACTTGTGCCCCCCTCACCTTCCCCCCTCTCCCTCCAAGCCCCAAATTCGCAGCTCCTCTCTCACCCACTACAAACACTCTATTCCAGACCCCATTCTCTCTCTCCCACACCTTCGAACACCCCCTCCCAGGCCCCCTCACAACTAGGGGTCACTCCCACACTCATCCACCCGCATTTCCCCTCTCATATACCCCATTTCCCCCATCATCTTCAACCTATAGTTCCTAGTTCGCAGGCAGCTGAAGAGCACCCTGTTGCGGAGCCTACCACGTCTTCACCTAGAAGCTTCAGAGGACATACTATATACCATCGGAAGCGTCTCCCAGTCGACTTCGTAACGGCGGTGGTTTTGTCATCGTCCGAGCACCGTGCTGCCCGGGAGAGCATTTCTCCCTCGACTGCGCGAAGCTTCCCTGGCAGAGCACCTGAATCTGATGGGAAGCTCAACTGCAGCGATCGTATTGGGAATCTGAGCAAGAGTTCTTCTGAAAAAATCTTCCTCGACCAGTCTACTTCCTGAATCAAGAAGAGGAGCTCCAATTGGCATCCGGAGCTGAAAATTACCAATTTCCTTCCCCGGGTGCCCTGCTCTGATTCCTATCAGTCTGCTTCGACTCCCCCTCCTTGTTCGAGATCTTCCAGCCTACTCCGACATCATCTGTCATCCACGTTGCTTGCGTTTCGAAGAGGACTCGATAATGAATCCATCGGTACCATCCATGCTCAAATTGGAGTTCTGAAGCGCCCGTGGTACCATTATCTTTCAGCTGCTGAGGTTCTGAAACAGTCAAGAACAACAACCTGCTTCCCTGTTCAACCCTCTACCCCGACCAGAACCGGCGACCACAGAAATCAAGAAAATTCTGGCATCATTCCGCTCCAGTTACGAAGAATTCCCCACTAGTCCTGTCATCAACAAAATTCGTGAGCAGCCACAGCATCAACATCTTCGACTGACTGTCCTTAGTTTCAGAGAGCAGGTAGAACCAACTTCATCCACCGCTCGACTTCCAATTGTGTTTCTCCCCTCCCTGCCTGGCCGGCTGAGCGCTCCTCCCTGCGTGGAGATATATTTTTGTTGTAATCACATAAATCCATACCCCGAGATCCCCCTCCTGCGAGAGGTGTAGTGGTGTAGCATTTCAATTTTCAGGTTAAAGCGACACCGACGCGGCGTGCGGGTGCGTCCCACGCCTCCCCGCTCGCCCTCGTCTCCGGCCGGGATCAGCGTCTTCATGCTGATTAGGTGAGCTATTGAACACCACTCATTTCTGGGATTTAATTGCTTAGTTTAGTATTGCTTTTAGTTACTCCGTCGGCGGTGAGAGAGTGACCGGTCCCAAATTGCCATCAAATTGAGTGACCACCGCGGGGTGAGTTGTAAGAGCAACCACTTAACCCACGCCCTTGGCGTGCCGGCCGCCCCTGAATAGGGCATCCCTGGCCCATCTGGGGTCCTCCATAAGCTAGCTAACCATTGGAGTATCAAGGTCCTGACTCGGACCCTCTCCGTCATCCCTAAGTCGCCTACGGGCACTCGTGTGTGCTATGCGATCGTGTTCGTTAGTGTGAGTCCGCTGCTCAACGTGATTGCTTGCAATATAGGTCCATAGGTGGTTTCACATCACGCCGAGGTGAGCCCACTATAGAGATAGGCTAGCACCGCCGGTCCTAATCTCTCCCCTTCCCAAATGCTAGCAATAGCACTCAATTGTGCTTCTTCTAAAAAATCTTCTAATGAAGGGAATAGAAGTGCCCCCACTAAGCATATTACAAAAGTTTTCATTATCTTCTCTAATTCATCCTCTTTGGCTTGATCCATTCTTTTGTAGACCCACGCCGCAAGCTTCATGAGGTTGATTCCTTTTGTGGCTTTAATTTGGTTCACCATGTTGGAGCTTGGGATCAAACTTGATAGCATCTCATGAGCACCTATGCTTCTTGTCATGTTGGCCATCTTTCCTTCATCTCCTTGCTTCATCTTCTTCAAGCCTAGGAGCATCTCCACTTCTTCTAAGAGTATGGTGGCTTCAAAGGTGGGAAATAAGATTGTATGAGTGGTAGGGTGCCATATCTCAATGAGGGCTCCTATGGCAGCCCAATCTAAGTGTACATTGTCATAGTGCTTTGCATGGGTCACTAATCCTAGGAGGTGCCATTTAGAGAGATAAGCCCTCATGTCTAAAGAAAGTTTGGAGAGAAGAAGGGGTAGCCACTTGTTTTTGGTCTATCTTCTTGCACCCAGAATATTTGGATAATCCTGAAAGAAATAAAAGAAAGAGAAGAGGAAGAAAGAGGAAAAGTGATCAAAACTTGGGGAAGAGAGGAAGGAGTAAAATAGAAGTTAAATTAAAATTTCAACACTTACTTGGTTCATGGCGATTCTTCCATTGATGTGGCCTGCAATATCCGATATCCCGAGAAATCCAACTTTGGATTTCTTCAAGGGTCTTTGCAGCATCCTATCCATCTTCTTTTGGTTGAGGAATTCTCTATTCACTGCTATGACACCAATGTTCTCTATTTGGGGCTCGGTAGTCAGCTTTCAGCTTGATATATGTTTAGCAGAGGACGTACCTCCTTTTATAATTAATGAGGCCTTCGCAGGCGGTTGTAGAAGGTAATTTGGGTTCAAATAGTAGAAGGCTTTTGGGGTTTTATTTTCGAACAGGGAATGGAGCGCCGAAACTTACAGTTAATTGACGACGGAGATTTTGGCATCATTTTATTGAATAGCGACCCATTCGGTGTCGTCATTTATTTAACGCCCTCACATGCAAGCGTCATTTGCAGTCTGATTCCAAATCAAATAATGAAAGTAATTAGTGACATTGTGGCTGTCGTTATTTATGTTTCTAGTGCTTCTTTGCGAAGTCGTCATTTCTTGAGATTTATGATTTGAATGATTTTATGACTTTATGGTTATTTGATGAACTTGCACTCTATATCTTATCATATGATCCTTGTTGAGTTAAATGAACTTGGTTAAGCTAATGGTCTTTGAGCACAGAAAAGAACAGGTTATGCAGGTCTCGAGGCGCTCAGATCTGGTAACATCATTCCATCCTTTGTATACTCCATGTATGCATTGCTATTATATGATATCTACTCTATTATAGCATATCAAGGACCTTGTGGTTCTGATAAATCTGGAATTTGAATTCCCCTTCATTAAAAATAATGATAATTCTAGGGGAGTCTTGATCAGATGGATAGGCCGTTGGGTCATCTAAGGTTTGGGACGACGATTCCACTTTCTGAGTTGATGCGTGGATAAATGGGCTTCGGCTTAGTGTCAGCTCAGAGATCTGGATTCCTGACCAAGTCTAGATGGCTTAGCAATATTATCCTTGATTATTTTCTATTTTTAGTTTGTTTTAATTTTCTTTTAGCCAAGCATGCATCATGTAGGACTTTAAGCTTCAATGATAAAAATCCTCATATTAAGCCAGTAATGAGGGCCGCTTGCTCTTGATTTAAGTTGATATGAGATATTCCATTCAAAGTCAAGTACTATGTTCTCCTTGAAGCCGCTCAGGCTGGTTCCTTGAAAGCATTCGTTCATTGGATTCCTATCTCACTTCACTTTACCTTTTTCTGCAAACCCACCTTAGTTGTAGCACGTCCACATTGGCTGGTAACCCCTCTCCAATGGTGTCTTTCATTCCGTGCCCGCGTGCACATTTCGTTCATTAGTTTAGTTCTTTCATCCAGTCGATCATTGCTTTCTCGTAATCATCTGAGGTTGTTTCATTCAGAATCATGGAAAGATTTCCAACGCTTAGTGTCAGAGGCGTGTCACATCACACCTTGACATCTACTTTTCAGTCCGCTCCTACTTCATTCTGCTTGTTGCACTTTCACCTCGTTCCGTCTCACACCCTTGCAAAGCAGACGCTAAGGCGGGGCAGCTGTAGACACGCTAAAATCGACACTATGTTGAGTAAATCTCATATCACCACGTGATGCCCCAAAGTGGACTTCAATATTGGCTTAATATTAAGTTTTTCTAATTCATTTATAATTTTTCTGGCAGAGGGGCGTCATTTGATTGACGACTGTTAGGGTGTCGTTATTTAAATAGTCGATGACCGTATGCATAGGCGTTATTTCCTGGTGTTTCTTGATTTTACAAAATTTCATTCAAAAATAAATGTAAAGAATTGACATCAGCTTCTAAGGCGCTGATTAATTAACGCCATTCCAGAAGGCGTCATTTCCTATTTTTAAATATGGAAAGTCATTTATTGCTATAAAATAGCCCAGGAATCAGTGACTGCGTGCACGGTCGTCATTTCAATTAGCGACCAGCCTAAAGTCGTCATTTGAGCTTCCATCTCCGTTTCGTCTGCTACCTTCCCATGAAGAGTCCTTCTTCATTTTAACACCATGATCGATTGGGGAAGGGAGATCCTTGCTGGAGGATTACTATCCTTGTTTTAATCCTATTAGAATAAGGATTTTTGGCCTTATAAATACCCACGGTTTCATGCGCGCGCGAGAGAATATACACACAGGACATACAGAGAATAATTGCTACTGATAAGAGAGAGGATCTTTGAGAGAGAGTCTTTATCTTCTTGTTAATAAGTTTTCTGCAGGTTCTCCTTCCTACGGCGGTGTTCTTCCTCCAGGCGCTCTTCTTCCTGCTACGGCCAAGCTCTTTTGGATTCTCCCGTACTGATGTTAGCAACAGCAGAAGGGTGCCCTTCCTTTCTCTCTTTTTAGTTTCTTTCTTATTATTAATTTCATCACACGCATCTCTCTTCAGTCATCTAGCTAGAATCAATCATCACACACTTTCTCTACATATTACATTACTTATTGCATCCATAGCATACATATCTCCCACCCTTTTCACTCCTCTTAGGGGTTTAAACAAACACACAAGGTGTGTTCATGCTTATGTTGCATAGTTTTATCTCTTTAGAGCATTGATACTAAACTTTGGCTAATCCATATATTTGCTTGTTTTTATTTGTCTTGCAAGAGGTATCAATATAAAAACCCCCTTCATCGGCCGGCCGGTAGAAGGAGGAAGGAAGGACTCATAATCTCACCCGCTTCTTCATAAGGTACATGCGATCATCCTTTTAATTTTTGAGGTAACCCCTCTGGCGATCACCCTCCTTAGAGCATCACATGCTCCTTTTGTTCACTTTTCTTTATTCCCCACATATCATGCTTAACTTTATCTACCCTTTTTTTCTTAATATATCTCTCCCTTTAAAGATATTTTAAATTTCTTTTCTTTTAAATATCTATGTGACACGTTCACAAATTGGCGATCACGGTGGGACTCTTGATGTTTTCATTTTGATTACCTCTCCATCGGCACCCACGTGTGCCCCTCCCTTTGGCACCCTCGTGTGCCCCTCCTTAGTGCTCTACGTAGCACACTCCCCTTGTGCACCACGTGCACATCTCCCACTGTATTAGCCAATTTTTGAATTGTCCATAACATTTTTAAGAAAAGAAATTTTATTTCTGTTAGTCTTCATCGATTTTTGTTCTCTGGAACTGATTAGCGACTACCCTGCAACCGCTATTTTAACATTCAGCGACCGCTCACAAAGGGGCTGTTTGCATTTATTTTCCAGTATTTTCATCATTTTTATAATCAACGCCCCTCCACAGAGGCATCATTCCTACATTCAACGCCTCACACAAAGACGTCAATTCTACCGTTACTGTTGATTTTCTTGTCCTGATCACTGTTCACTGATATTTGACGCCCCTCCATAGAGGCGTTATTTGCATAATCAGCGCCTCACACCTAGGCGCTATTTTACTTTGATGTTCACTGTTTGCCACTATTTACAGTGATTAGCGACTGACACCTAGTCGATGTTTATTGAAACCGCGACTTCTGGCAGGTCGTCATTTTGTTCTATTTTCACAGAACCTTGATTATTGCTGTTACCTTCACCTGTTGATTGCATTTATTGATCATCTGATTGTCATTGCTTGATCTGCCTGCATTAGCTTGCATTCTAGGGCATTTGGTTGAGAGACCTCCTCTCTCTACACTTCTAGGATCCCATACTTTTTTCTTGGAATTGGAAGGACCCTCCATTATGCATTCCGTCTCTGTGAACTGGAAATTTCTCTTCCAAGGCCTCCGTAAGTCCCCGCACCCGTGGATTCCCTCACGGACGCCGGGCCAGTTGTACCACTTGAAGTACCCAGAGTTTAGTTAACCCATACGTTGGTAAGGAGAGAGAAAGAACTTAGTTAACCCAGAGATTACACCCAAACATAAAACTATGACCCACATTGAAAAGTGAGAATTGATCACACATTTAAAAATCCAATTTAATCTCAAAAGAGAAACTTAAAATTTTGGGTTCATTACAACTTGAGTGAACAATTTGTTTGATTGGGTGCTTATCTCTTACTTATACTTGTTGGTTTGAAATATTTTCCTCTCCTTAAACATGCAACTTCGTTCAGGTAAAATCATTAACATGGCCAACTATGGGTATTGATATGATGGTTATGAGAAGGGTCAATTTGACCCATCCTATGAGGTCCCCCCTCAAGATTCCACTCATTATGAGGGAAACCATGCTCCCTCACATGCTTACTATTCCCAAGTTCATGTGGTCAATACTACTACTCAAGAGGTCGAGCCTTCCTCCCAAGCTCAACCTACCACACAAAACACATCTGGGGACTCTGCCCCATCTTTTAATCTTAATGATTTGATCCTTGCTTTGTCTCAATTGGACGATTCCCAACGTCAGGCGGTCTAGGCCGCCCTAAAAGGGAAATATGTCCCTTCATCTTCAAACCCCCCTCAGGCCGTGGGTGGCCATCCATCTCTTAATGACCAGGCAGTCTCACAGAAAATTCCTTCACGTCCACCAACTCCTATCATGGCTACGCTGGCTCAACCGGAAAGCCACTCAGTGGTTAGGCCCCAATATCCTCCACCTCCACAAATTTTAAGGAGGCCTGTGCCAAATACGCTCCCTTCCAATCTGGCCTCGATCTAGTCCGACACCAACACCATACTCCTCCAAAAGATAGCTAGTATGGAGGAGCTGCTTAAGAAAGTCACAGCACCGAAGAATGCTCCAGAGATTACTCTCCCCACTTTGCTGATTTTCCATTTGCCTCCTTCTGAGATGCCGAATTTACGGCGCTACAATGGAACGGGTAACCCGTTCATTCATTTGAAAGATTTTATGTACGAGACTTCATTATGGCAGGACAATAAGATCTCCCTAGCCTATTTATTTAGAAGATCTCTAGATGGTCCGGCACTCGAATGGTTCTATTCCTTTGAGCCAGCTGAAGCCAGTGATTTTGATATTGTTCAGCAGAAATTTGTACAGAAATATAAGGACCGTGTGGGTCCATCCTTGTTAGTCACATATCTAGTTGCTGAGAAGATGAAGCCCGAGGAGGACTTCATCCTGTTTGCCGATAGGTGGAGGGCTATGGCCGAGAAATTGAAAGACACACTTTCAGAAACGGAACAGGTTAAAATGATTATATCAAATTCTACTCCACAGTTCCGTCATATTCTGGCCATGAATAGGCTAAGCACTATGGAAGAGCTCTATGAGAGAGCTAGATACATATAGACCCAAATGAAAGACTAACCCATCATGGGCATGTTTGAATAGAAACCAAGGATGGTCAGGAAGACCACCAATGTAAACAATAGTGGTGGCACAACCGAGGGTACCGTGACAAATGAGCAGGTGGGCGTGGTTGACAACCCCGCACCTTTCCGCCACCCTAACTCAAGACCTCTACAACCCCCACAACAACTCCCCTTCTTTAATCCCGCTCCCCAAGCAAATATTCCCCCTCGACCCTTCCATCCTCCTCCACAAAATCAAGCCATCCATCCAAACTCACCAATTCCTTAGCAATACCATTAAGTGCCACCACCCACCAACTATGGTCCCCAATAGCCAAGAAGACCACTAGGCCCCAAAAGGGCCCAATACCCTCCATTACCCGAGAGCCTTCCTGATATCTTTAATGCACTCATGGCCGCCAACCTGCTCACCTTGCCAAAGGAAAGAACGGCTTGGCTCGCTAATGTGGACACCTCTCGGTATTGTGTTTTCCATCGACAGCCTGGTCATAATATAGATCACTGCTTTCATTTCAAGGATTATATTTATGACTTGAATGATCAAGGTGGTATCAATTGGGATGAGATGAGGCAGTTCATTGCAACCTTGAAGGCAAGAAGACCTCCTCGATAGCAACAGGCTCAGCAGCCGCCTCAACAGCAAGTTCAACCTCCCCCTCAACAGCAGCAAGCTCCCGCACCTCAACCGGACATGGGAATTGTCCATAATCCACTTCTGGAGCACCCTCCGAATCAGCAAGTAAATTGTAGTGGACCTAGGGTCGCAGGATTAATCCCACATCGGATGTTAAGAAAGCAACCGAGTGCTTATAAAGAAGGTCTTCACCTCTTAACCCAAGAGGGCCCTTTTACAAGGACAAAACCCTAGCCACCCTCCGACGTGGCGGGGACAATACCTGTTGGGGGCACCAAAAAGGTTCATCTCGCATCTACAAAGTGGCGCCGTCTGTAGGAAACCTCAGCTCGCACTCGCTTGCCTTCTCAAGGGGGGGCTTGTGTAGTGGACCTAGGGTCGCAGGATTAATCCCACATCGGATGTTGAGAAAGCAACCGAGTGCTTATAAAGAAGGTCTTCACCTCTTAACTGAAGAGGGCCCTTTTACAAGGATAAAACCCTAGCCGCCCTCTAGTGTGGCGGGGACAATACTTGGGGGCACCAAAAAGGTTCATCTCGCATCTACACAAACCCTGTTACCTCCTTCTATGAAGTGGATAGAGGACAAGGGTGGCATGAAGAGAATGCCTTTGTCGGGGCTTTACATCAAACGCCAACCCAACCACCCCATCTCTTAAGAACACATCTCCCTCCAACGCCTTCTCTCCAACCCTCACGTCCCCTTTTACGCACTCCTAATCCCTTACCAACTAGGCCACTCCTCATTCGACCTCTACCATCTTCCACACCACAACAAACTCCCCCTCCCGTCACTAATTCCTCTCTCTTGCCAACTAGGCCACTCCTTATTCGCCCCTCGCCAACACCTAATCCCTCCGCTACCACCAATCCTCCGCCACCCACAAATCCTTCATTTTTACCTAGACCCCTCCTCATTCGGCCTACACCTCCCTCAGCCATCCAGGCACCTCCTATTACTCCCGTTACCACTATCCCTCAACCATCAAGATCCCTCATAAGGGCTCTTCCTTTGGTTACCCCTCTGGCATCCACTAACCCAAACATCCCATCTTCCTCCTCCATCAATCCTCCGCCACAACACAACCCGACAGAGACGCGATCATCGCAAACCATGGTGCTCCGCAGCGGATGGATGTTCCATCGTGTATTTTCGCAAAGGGAGCTAGAGCCCGCACAGGGGCAAGATGAACAGGAGCAAGAACAAGAATCTATACCGGGCACACAATATGACTCGCTAAAGCACTTAGACAAGACCCCAGCAAGGATTTCCATTTTAGAGCTGATAAAGAGATCCACCATTCGCCAACAAGCTTTGAAAGAATATTTACAGAAGGTAATGGTTAATGAGGACATTCCAACTGAACAGATTACGTCAATTTTGACACCGGCATGTGGTCAGCCAGCTATTATTTTTCATGAGCATGAGTTAGCTCCGAAGCCAGCCAAGAAATATGCCTTATGCATCACAGTTGACATTAACAAGGTGGCAGTCAAACAATGTTTAGTTGATACTGGAGCATCCATTAATGTGTTGCCGCCAAGCACTTTGAAGATGTGTGGCATCCCGGATAGTCAGCTTCGGTCATCTACTATTACAGTCACTGCTTATGATAATACCAAGAAGTCGCCATTGGGGATGATTGCTTTGAAAGTTGGGCTTGGTGCAATCTCGATCACAGCAGACTTCCACATTTTGGACATGGATCTAACCTTCAATGGCATTTTGGGCTGCCCTTATATCCAAGAGCTTCATGTTGTGCCCTCCACAAATCACCAATGCATAAAGTTTCCTCATAAAGGGCGCATCATCAAAGTTACAAGCATGCATATTCTGCCATCAGAAGATATACACTCAGCAACATCAGTACCTTCCATATGGCCAGCCAATAGGCCTCTGTTCTTGGTGTTAGACCTTTCCGATCCATGGCAGGATTTGCTAAGGCCTCCAGTCACAACGCCTGCATCAGCTCTGATATCTCCCCTACCCTCCAAAGGGAAGAAAAAGAAGAATATGATGAATACCACAGGGTGGAATATTTTGATGAAAATGGTGTACAGAACCGGCAAAGGCCTTGGTGTTAACCTCCACGGTAGAGTGAAGCCCATTAAAAATTACAAGCTCATTCCCCGAGGTGGCTTATGATACAAAGGGCCAGGCAAGGAACATGGTAAATATGAAGGAGAGCCGTGGGCTGTTGTGACTTCCACTCTCAAGACAGATAGACAGCCCCTCACATGGACCCTGCAAACACACTTTGTAAAAGGGGGTACTCAATATGATGAGTAGACCACATTGGTTACTTCTATGTTGGATCATCAAGATGTACATGCATGACAGTTTGCTCACCACATAGCCCCGCTGGTCACATACAAAGCTCTGGAATCTTTGAGGCCGGACAAAAGAAGAAAAATGGATGACTCGAAATGTGAATGGTACCGATGGTTTGATATGAATGACATTGCCATTGCTCTAAGCCGTCTATTCATGCCAACTGATCCGGAATGGCCGCCGCGTATTCATGAACTAATAGAAAAATTGGTAGTGATCACTGATAAGAGACAGTTGTTGAGTAACTATATAGATACTGGAGAGCCAGATGTGCCGTATGAAGAAGGCATCATCGTGGATAGGCTGTGGGCCGGCCTTTTCTCTCTAAATTCTGTGCATCCGCCACTTATCACTTTCTGGTGCTCCAAGATGTTGTTCCCCAATATTCCTAGACCGCCCGTGGTCTTGTTTACTCTTTCTCCGGATTTCTTTCAAGTTTCTTCAATTCCTCCTTTGCTCCTCAAGCAATTTTCTCAACTCTCCATTACACCCACGCGTGGGCAATCTCTTCTCCAATCTTTCTCCAATCTTTCGATCTCAGCATCACCTTCTGCTCCTTCCTCCCATTGCTTTATTCTTGAAAATGAAAAAAAAATGCCAAAATTAAAACTTTCCAATCTTCCATCTCTGTTGAAGAGACCTCCTATCTTGCTCAAGATTGTGCCCCGATCCAAGGGCCGCTCTTTCAAGGTTCGTTATCGGACCTCCTTTTCTCCTCTGGTGAGGATGCCTCTTCTGTATCTCCTCCTGTATCCACTGCGTCCTCCTCTTTTTCTCTTCCTCCTCTGGGTCAGGGTAGTTTGTCTAGTTTGTCATCTTGTTCCTCTCCTTCTTCTTCTAATAAGGGCCTTGGGGTAGATGCTCATAAGAAAGCTAAGGGTAGGCAGATTCCCCGTAGGTTCTTGCTAGATCTAGCTAGAAGATGCCGGGCATGTTTAGCTCTTCCTGAGTTCTTAGAGGATCCAATACCCCTGCCAAATTTAGAATGTGAGGATATAGGTTCTATAGATGAAGGGTTTGGTGTTTATGAGATCATGAATGATGAAGACCCTATTGAAGAGGGGGATGAAGAATACGAAGAATATGAGGACGAGGCTGATGCTTTTGCTAGTGGCATGAGGAGATTCGATGAACCGTCAGCCTCAGTAGAAGAACCCACCAAAGAGATTAATCTGGGTACCAAGGAAAACCCTAGGATTGTCCTCATTAGTAAAAACTTGCCGCCCACCGAAGAAGAGGCTCTCATTCAAGTTCTTCAAGAATATAAGGACACATTTGCATGGAGTTACGATGATATGTCGGGTCTGGATCCTGCGCTTGTTAAACACCGTCTCACACTTAAGCCAGGATCTGTCCCGGTCAAGCAACGGTTGAGACATTTCCACCCTCACATGGCATTAAAGATGAAAGAAGAGGTCGACAAGCTTCATAAGGCCAAATTTATTAGAGTCATCCTCTACCCTAATTGGGTGGCTAACATCATCCCGGTTATGAAGAAGGACGGAAGAGTCAGAATTTGCATAGACTTCCGGGACCTTAACCGTGTGTGTCCTAAAGATGATTTCCCCCTCCCTCACATAGACGTGCTAATTGACAATACGGCATGGTACGAGACCCTCTCTTTTATGGATGGCTTCTCTGGTTATAATCAGATCCGCTTGGCTGAGGAGGATCAGGATAAAATCTCATTCACTACACCTTGGGGAACTTATTGTTATGTGGTCATGCCGTTTGTACTCAAGAATGCCGGAGCCACTTACCAAAGGGCCATGATGGCTATCTTTCATGACATGATCCATATTTTTATAGAGGTGTATGTTGATGATTTGGTAGTAAAGTCAAGAACAAGGATTGAGCATCCTGGGGTTCTGGCCAAGGTCTTGCAAAGGGCATGAGAGTATCAATTAAAGATGAACCCCAAGAAGTGCGTGTTTGGTGTTTAATCAGGAAAGTTGCTTAGATTCATAGTCAGTAAGAGGGGTATTGAGATTGATCCCAATAAGGCAAGGGCGATAAGAGATATGCCTCCTCCCAAGAATTTGAAGGAAGTCCGAGGATTGATCGGGAGGTTCCAGTTCATTCGTCGATTTGTCTCCCAGCATTCACAAAGGTGTAGGCCGTTTTACGAGCTTATTAAGCCGGGAGTCAAATTTAATTGGGACGATAAGTGTCAGGCAGCCTTTGATGGACTAAAGGATTATTTGGCCAATCCTCCTGTCCTGAGGCCGCCGATTCTAGGTAAACCACTTGTTCTTTATGTCTCTGTCCTAGATGACTCTGTAGGTGCTATCCTGGCGCAAGTTGATGAAGAAGGAAAAGAGTGGGCAGCCTACTACTTGTCTAAGCTTCTCAACCCCTGTGAGCAAAAATACTCAGCCATGGAGAAGACTTGTGCTGCTTTAGTATGGGTAGTGCAGAACTTGAACCATTATTTCTTAGCTCACGAGGTTCATCTTATTGCTTGCATGAATCCTATCAAGTTTCTCCTTAAAAAATCTATCCTCACTTCCTGATTGGCACGATGGCAAAGATTCCTTTCTCAGTTTGATATCATCTACATTCAGCAAAAAGTGATTAAAGGCTATGCTATAGTAGAATATCTTGCTCATCACCCTCTCCCTAGATTTGACCCTATTCGCTCGGAGTTTCCAGATGAGGAACTAATGTCCGTCAATCAGTCTGATTCGATGTGGACGTTACATTTTGATGGAGCTCAGAATTCACAAGGAAAGGGGATCGACATTGTTCTCCTATCACCTGAGGGTATCACTATTCTGCTTGCCTCTCAGCTCGCATTTCCAGTTACAAACAACATAGTTGAGTACGAGGCTCTTCTGGTCGGTCTGCAGGCCGCTCATCTATTCGGTGTTACCCAATTGCAAATTATAGGTGATAATCAGCTTATTCTTTGCCAAGTGCTTACCAAATGTCGCACGCTCAATCCTAAACTTAAACCCTATCAGGAACTGGATTCTGCTTATGCCAAGCTTTTCACTAAGTTAATCTTCGTTCATGTTCCTCAAGATCAGAACATTCTAGCTGATGCTCTCGCTTCCCTTGCATCCTCTTTGATTTTCCTTCCCGAAAGGGACTTCCAGTCGATCATTGTTCACAAGCCTCTCACTCCTGCTATGAAGGATCCAACATTCCTTAGTGTTAAGGAGGAGGTGCTTAAGAAGGTTAAGGAAGGAGGAATCATCGAGAACAAGGAGATCATGTTGTTAGATCTAGAGGAAGAGTTGGATGATGAAGAGAAGCCGTGGTATTACGAAATTGCTAAGTATTGCCAAGATCAATCTTATCCTTAAGAGGCCATGGCTGAAGAGAAGAAAGCCATTAGAAGAGTTGCTCAGAGATACACCCTGGTTGGAGGTATGCTCTATAGAAGAGGTCTCATTGGAATCTTGCTTAGATGCCTCAACGATGATGAGTCTTGGAAGGTCGTGGAAGAGGCACATTCAGGAGTGTGTGGTGGTCATGTCAATAGCCAGATGCTAGCTAAGAAAATCCTTAGATTAGGCTTCTATTGGCCCACTCTAGAAGAGGATTGTTCTATCTATGTTCGAAGGTGTGTCAAGTGTCAACTGCACGTCGATAAAATCCACTCTCCTGCTTCTTCACTCCATCCTATGTTTTCCCCATGGCCTTTCTCCATGTGGGCTTTCGATATCATTGGACCTCTTGGTGATTCAAACCTCCTCAGAAAACCGAAATCATTTATACTCATGGCCACGGAGTACTTCACCAAGTGGGCGGAAGTGGAAGTGTACGCGGAGATCAAAGCGTCAACCATCTACAAGTTCATAATGAAGAATATCATCGCAAGATTCGGCATCCCAAGTACCATCGTCGCCGACAATGGACCACAATTTATCTCTCAAGAGCTTCAGGACCTCTACAACAGGTATAACATTGCATTGCATCATTCATCTCCTTACTATCCGCAGGGCAATGGCCAAGCAGAGGCAACAAACAAAACTTTAATCAAAATCATCAAGAAAACGTGTGAGGCTAATAGATTCGTGGATTGGCCAGAAAAGCTAGTGGAAGCTCTTTGGGCCTATCGCACTTCCATTCGTACTCCCACTGGGCAAACCCCTTTCGCCCTCACTTATGGAATGGAGGCGGTAGTCCCTTATGAGATTCTTGTTCCTTCTCTTAGGGTGCAATTGGACAAGGAGTTCTCTATTGATGAACGTCGAGAATCTCTCCTTGCTCAGTTGAAACTCCTGGATGAGAAACATTTGGCCGCCGCCGAGCATGCGCGCGTTTATCAAAATAGGCTTTCACATTTTTATCAAATGAAAGTAATTGAGAGAAAATTTAAAGTCAAAGAAATGATAATCAAAAGAATTTTTGTAAAACCGGGTGGACCTCGTTCAAAACTGTAACCAAATTGGGAAGGGCCTTACGTAATAAAAGAATCTTATCCTGACAACGCTTATAAATTGGTTAACACCGAAGGGGAAGAACTGGCTCACCCCTGGAATGGGTTGTACCTTAAGAAATACTACCCTTAAGTCTTGAAAGGAAAAAAAAGAAAAAAAGTAAAAGAAGGAAAAAATGGAAAAATGAAAATTATAGGCTGGCATGGTGCGTAGGTCGCGGAACCTGAAAAAATCAAAACCTCTAATTCATTCTTCAGTCTTGATGGTTTAACATAGGGTCAATACCTGCACACACTACACATTTTGCTCTTAAACTCAAGCGGCTCAAAATTCGAGGAAAGTCAGAGCCCAAACTAAGAGTGTAAAAACTTTACCTATTCTCTTCTCTTCAGTTCACAAGAGGGAGTATTAGTCAGGAAGTGCTAACCAAACCTACCCGCCGCCCTAGTAGGTGGAAGTCAGGGCCCAAAAGGGAACAATACTGCAAAGCCCAAGTACAATTAGCTTTTTATTTGTTTAAAAGAAAAGAAAAGAAAAGAAGTGTGAAGTTACCAAAGAAAAGCATGACAAGAGGGCAAAGTCCCCGCAGGGAAAACCCTGGTCGTTAGCATGCATGAATAAGAGAAAAAATGCAATAAAATTTCCCTAAGCTGAAGACCGAACCCCAACAGGCACTAGGGTAGGGGAAGGAAGCTTCCTAGTTCGTTGAAACCTCTCGTGAGCTTCCACAATTTATTCTTCATTTTTCTCTCTGTGATATGTTATAAACTCAAGGGAGGGCAAAGACCGCTAAGAAGGATGGGTCGCAAGAGGATATGAGTAAAAACACAAGTCATCAAGCACGTTGACCCCTTGTTAAGTCATTCAAAAATGGCTAATAAATTTAAGATGGTGATTGTGTAAGTTTCAAGATCTTTTTATGCCATGCTAAGCCTCATAATATAAAAAAATGTTTTTTAATTAACGCCTTCATGCGGGGGCGTCATTTTAATAAGTAGCGTCAGTATTCATGTCGTCATTCTCAAAATTCAAAAAAATGATGAAAAATAATAAAAACAAAATAATGTTTTTTAATTAACGCCTTCATGCGGGGGCGTCATTTTAATAAGTAGCGTCAGTACGCATGTCGTCATTTATCAAAATATAAAAGAAAAGAAATAATAAATAATAAAAATGATGTCCAATCAACGCCCGTGCGCGTGGGCGTCAATTTTATAATTAACGACTTCGCATTGGGTCGTCATTTAAAAAAAGAGAAAAAAAAGAGAAGAAGAAAAATGAAAATAAAAATCTGATAAGAAGTCCATTGCTCTTCCCTTTTCCCATGTCATTGCATTCTTGTGTGTGGGCATTCTTTTTATTTTATGTTTGCATTTGCTTGCTTGCGTGCTACATTTTCCTATATGTTTGTTTGTTTTGCCATCCTTAATTAAAGGCTTGGCCCCTTGACTCATCGTCAAGGTCAAATAGTGACAACCCCTTGCTTATTTGAGCAAGGGGCCAAGCCGAACAGATGAATTAATCTATTTGTTTAAGTGTGAAACTACAGGCGCAGGGGAAGAAGGAAAGAGACAAGACAAGTACACGAGTGCTCAAGTCGGCAAACTCAGGTAACATCTGTTAGGTCCCACGGAGTGCAATCAGATCTAGAAGGGGGGGTTGAATAGATCCTATTAAGAACTTCGGCCTATTTAAATCTTGACTCGTAAAAACATAAACCACTCTTATAAGGTAAATGAATTACTTAAGCATACAGTGCAGCGGATTAGATAAGAATGGAACAAGTAATGACGTTAAACTCTCAATGCTCAGTTCAGACAGGTCGACACTCCTCAAGAGAGAGGTCGACACTTCTTCACTAGTAGCCCAGATCCGAATGAGATGTAATCCAAAACACCATAGAGATCTTGAAACAGTAAAGCTAAGCTAAATGATTATCCCAGGTGGGAGAGCTATGACGATCAGCTAGGAAGAATGAGTGTTCAGCAAGACAAAGTTCCTTGGGAAACCTTTCACCTTGGTCCCTGTTTGCAAGGGGGCAGCAGACAGCCTAAGGCGCAGATGCAGTTAGATACACAAGGAAGAAAGCTGCTCACACACCATGATAACTTCCTCTGCTTGAGAGATGCACCAAAGTGTCTGTAAGCAAGAGTGCTGCAAACACCTGAGAGGATCCACGTTAGTTACGATAGCAGGAGGATCTAGATGAGACTGTTGTGTAAGCTGAACGCTTAAGTGGCAGAGAAAATAAATAGCGTAGGTAACACACGAACCTGTGAAGTATGGATAGAGGATATGGAACAAGCTCACAAAGTATACTACCCACAACACAAGGATTTTAAGGTGGTTCGGTTGTTAGCTCACAACCTACGTCCACCCCTCACCAAACTAGGTGAGGCTTTCTGGCTAACACACAGCTTGATCCGCTGAGCAATATATCATGCTTACACAGCTGAGCAGGTCAGCTTGCTTTCTGCTGACTAACAGCTTGAACCACCCAGATGATCTGATCCTCTCTTCCTCTGAAACCACATAGGGAACTCGATCCCTAAATAGGGGATCGGAGAAGCTAGATGTATTGGTGATAGACGAACTGTAACAAATAGAAACTGAATACTGCAAGTGCAGTGGAGAATCAATAGAGAGAATGTAGACACCAGCTGAAGAATGGATCAAGACATCGGAGCTGGTGAGTGCAGCTACAAGATTGGATCCAAGGATCCTTTTCTTAAAGCACCGGTAGACTGCAAGATTTTTCTTCTCTCTCAAGACTGCTCTCTCTTCTTCTTCTTGATGCGGGACGGGAATAGGGGTCTTGAAGATAGCTATTTAGGTCGCGCTATATATTCTTAGCGCCTTCTTGAAGAACGTGCTATATCTTCCTAGCGTGTTCACAGAAGTTGGCAGAACGATGAACTTCGACGTTAGAGCACCCGTGGATGACTTCGGGGTGTTCAAACACAAGCGGAAAGCACACAGGATGATGGATAACACACGGGGAATGCTGAAATTGAAATCAAACCAACCTAATACTAGCTAGGATAACTTTGGTGAAGGCGGATGTGGGGTGAGCGGCTAGGGAAGAAAGGTGGACGTAGATGATGCTAGGGCCGTGAGGAAGCTTGGCTGGGGCCTCTCACCCGAACCCTTCGCGGGGATGGTGCAACCGAGCTCCATCCTAACCTAGCAACATCCTTTGGCGGTGGTGAGAGGAGGTGAACGTTGGTGGAAGAAGAACGAAGCTCTGAATGGAGCCTCACACTCGACCCCGTCTCAGAGCCGATGCATCCGGGGCTTAGATCATCCTCTAATGAAGGGGAAAGGGAGAGGGTCAGGAAGCAGAATTGGGTCTCGTACCCAGAGAGGGACGGATGAAGGGGGTTTCCAAAGATTAGGGAAGATAGCCATGGCTATACTCAATCAAACTTTCATAGATTCATTACTTGTTTTGATCAAATGAAATGGGATACATATATAGGGGGGAGGGGAAGACAAAACGACGCTAGCACATCAATTACAACCATGGAAAACAACAAAGATCGAAGACTTTTGGGAGTTCCAACGCCAGGAAGTTGGACCGTCTGCCACTACATCTCTGTCTGAGATCGCGCTAGGGTTGACTGGCGCGTTCTTCATCTCGCGCTACCCAAGGGTAGCGCGTTCATCCTTGGCCTGGCAGCTTCCACGATTCGCTAAGGCCTGGCAGCTTGCTTGATTCCCATCACTTCTTCTTCTTCTTTCACAACACTGGACTAAGTCCAATAGGTGCTGGGGCTGCTCTCACGCTACTTAGGAATGTTCTTCGTAGATTGGTCTAAGGCGTGGCACTTTATGGTCGGCAGCTGCAACGTGGGAAGCTATATATTATACATATATACAGCGTGCCACGCGATCACTTGGTGAGGAACCTTTTCCCGCCATGTTTTCCCGCCAAGTGCTTTCTTTACTTTGAAGAAGATGCCCTGCAAGATTTGGCGTGAGTTAAATTACTTTTAGTACAAGAATAGTACGATGAGAGACTTGTGTGAAGAGGTAGACTAATTCTCCCTTTGGTCAGTCTCAGATCTTCACATTAAATCCCCTTCAGACAAGTAGTCTTCTCATTCTGCTTGAATGTACTCTTCTGCGATAATGGATGGTTGGACAGCCCATTGGTCGATAGCAAGATGATGGCAGACTGCAGAGTGTCCTATTTCTAGCAGTTGACAGTCTGGACAGGCATACAGATAAGACTTACATTGTGGCAGATAGAAGTGTCTCTTCCAGCTGGATTTCTGACAAAACCATCTCCAAAAGGTAGGCAAATGAGTGATAAGATGGTAGAGCAAGGGTCAGACCTCGGGACGTGGTCCAGACCCCAAAATCCTTAATTTTAATGATTTGCGGTTCCTTTTTCTCTCTCTGGATGGCTCACTGATCTGATAGTTTATTGGCTTGAGGATTCTTGGAAGAATAAGGGTGTCGACCTCCTGTATGAAAAGAGTCGACACATCTCAGTAATATATTCAATAGAGCACTTCCTGGAAGTATAAGGGGTGTCGAGACAAGTCAGCCATAGAGAAGTGATGCATGAAGTGTGTTGAGACATCCTTTGAATATCTTAAAGGCCCATGACCGATGTGTCGAGACTTCACAATACTGTGTCGAGACATTGATAAAACCAGAGGCCAGACAGAATGGTTTCAGCTTGATTTCTTCTAGAGGTGTCGAGACATTTGTCAGATGTGTCGACACATGCTTTTATGCCGGTGCTTAACTGTTCAAAATTCAACACACTCTCTTCAAGATGTGTCGGGACATCACAAGGCGGTGTCGAGACAACACAAGAGAATTTCTTCTGTATTTGTTCGAAGGAAGCATTGCACAGACCTTCATCATCATGCTTAGACTTTGTCTTCATATGTGCACGGACCTTCTAGTGTTGAAGACCATGATTTATCACATAGAGAATGTGCACAGACCTGGTTATCTGCTGGCCAGAGGTTGCACCGACCTTGATCGAGCTAGCACCGACACAATGCACATACTGGCACTAACCTTGCTGAAAAAACCTGCACCGACCTGGTCTTGTTTTGAAGGTAGGACTGGCACTGACCTGGTCTTGTGTTGGAGGCATGACTTGCACCGAGCTTGGTTCGTGTGAGTCTAGGTTGTGCACCGAACTTGTATGTTAAGCTGACGAAGCATGCACTGACCTTGTAGCAGATGTGCACTGACGCTACTATACTTTAGAAAATGATTGCACCGACCTTGCTCTGCTCTAGAGAGGGACTGCACGGACCTTACTTGCATATGTGTACGAACTTGGTCTGTTGCATGCGTGTAGACCTTATAAGGCATGAGGAAAAAAATGTGCACCGACTTCATAGCAGATGTACACCGACCTGTCGCTGGCTTGAGTTTGTACTGACCCTGTTACGGATGTGCACGGACCTTGAGGCAAACGTGCACAGACCATAGAGCGTGCTAGCTAGAAGTTGCACCGACTTGGTGTTGCACTAGTTGTACCACAATAAGGACATGCACAGACCTTAATCACTTTCCTTGGCCTACTAGCATCGACCTTGGTCCTTCTTGGTTTGCTGAGTAATGGCTGCAGTGTCAACACATCTGTTGAAGGAGTCGACACCTCTCTTGTGATACTTCAGTGTGTGTATCGTCTCTAGCAGTTGCATTGGCCTTGACTGCATGGATTTCTGTGAAACCATGATTCTGCCTTGATTCTTGGGCAGCCTAATGCCTCAATCTCCATGCCTTACTTGATTTCTCTCTATCTTTGCATACACACTTTGTTGCCGGTGTGGGCTTGACCTGAAATGCATGAGTGTTTGTCTCTATCAAATGTAGGTCAAACTATATTAATGAGTCATAGTCAGACATCATTGAAACAAAGGAATGTTATACACAAGCCAAGCATACATAGTCAGACATCATCAAACAATAGAGTTATACATGTTATACACATACCCAACATTCTCCCCCTTTTTGATGATGGCAACTATGAACTATCAGTCATTATGATGTCCAGCTTTGAGTCATTATGAATATATTGAAAGTCAAGGATTAAAGGGGTGTAAACGTGAAAAAAGCACAATGACCTTCAATGATTTTCTCTCCAGATGATTTTCTCCCCACATATTCTTATGCAAGTGTTCAAGGCTCTCTTCCTTATACATTCCTTTAATGACACATACAAATCTCTCCCCCTTTGACATTATCAAAATATCACACTAGAGAGAATATATGGCATAAATAGGAAGGTAAGAATGAAGGAAATTGCAGCACACCAATTGTTGGAAATTAATAGCACATGATGTATAGTGTAAAAGAGATTAGATACCAGGAGAGAGCAACTTAAAGTGCAGCAACCTGAGATAACTTCTGAAAGTACATGAATCTCTCCTCCTTTCATAGGCAAATTGTGGGCAGTTATGATCACAAGTAGTGCAGTCATTTTTCCAGAATTCTGGAAAATGATGTGAAAATACATGCCAGTGGTTGTACACTTATTAAAGTTGACAACATAACCATTGTGAACAACCAATCTTGGAAAGATAGTTTTAGGACTGATACCAATGAGTGATATGGATTTATCGAACATCGCCGATTGTTTGAGTCATTGGTATTGTCCGTTGACTTAGCAAAGATAGTTGTAATTTGAAAGGCATGGTTGCAACAGTATGATGCAATATAGCAACCAAGGACCACATTTTTGATTTCAGATTTTTGAGGATTTTTAGTGGTTTTCCATTTTTCAGACTTTTTGGGCTTTCTATGCAAAGCATGAGAATGCAGAATGCAAGATATGTGTGTACAAGGATGAAGAATGCAATCCACCCAATTGTATGAAAAACTAAAACCAGTTGAATTGTAACCATAATGCCAATGATGCTAGGACTTATGTCGGATGCCGATGGATGATGATTCCAATTGTTATGTCCAAGGGATGATTATAAAGTTATACACATGCAACAATGCTAGCAATGACTGATGCAAATATGTTTCATGCAAGGCAAACACCAAGGAGCATCAAGATATGATATTTCAAGAAGGGATGGCATGCTCTGACATTAATTGATTGGAATATAATGATTTCTAATGTTAGAAGTCATCCAAGAGCATTGATACCATTTGTCTAGAGAGGGCAAAGATCAAGGGACATAGAAAGACAGCTTGTCCTTTTAGAAGATGAATGTTCTTTAACCTGAGACCAAGTTCATAAATCAGAGTTATGGAATTTTTAGAATTTTCATTTATAGAACCTGAATGAACTTGCCCTTACACTTGGATTGGTTTAATGTTAATGAATCCGTGCCTACTCAGTAGAATCACATGAAAATATTTGTATTCAAGTTTTTACGAGCATTTAAGTCTAGTGCATGCCTCATATCCGTAAGGACCCACGTTGTTTAGATGCAAGTATCCCTAGGTAATTGGTAAGACTGACTGTCATGCTTCAAATATAACAGAGATAGCATTGTCACCTCATGACATATCATACCACATATTCTTGATGAGGGGACATGTTTCTCAGCAACTTTGCCATTGCTCTGCCTCATGATATACCTTAAAACACAGCAGAGTTAACAAGGGCACTTCATGACATGTCTCATCTCAATTCATTTATGAGGAGACATATTTCTCAGTGAGCCAATGTCATTGCTCTGACGATTTTTGCCATTAGGAATCCCACAAAATCAGATTGTTTAAAAACAATACTTAGACAGAAGTTTCTCAATCATAAAGCTTTTGTACTTAAAATAAACTTTCAGATTTCAAAAGGCATAATTGGTCAACAACATGAGAAACTGGTTTAAGTCTATTATGCCCGAACACAAACATTTTCAAGACGTTTAGACTTCAAGACACAACAAATCATTAACGTTAAACCAAAATCATTCATGTTCGAGGCAGTCACAAATCTATAAAAGAAGATTCTTCTTGAAGATTTACTCTGATAAACAATCTTAATAACAGATAGTGAATCCTCCGTGAAGTTCAGGACATTTGAATCTCAAGTTGAACCACAAAAGGATTTTAGTAATATGGAGTAGTGGCTTGGTATATAAAGAGAGTGTTGTATAAATGGAAAGCGAGAATAGATGATGAACACTCCCCCTAAGGTTATCGATTGAGCTCAGATTGGTATGAATGTGATATATACAACATATGCAAGGAAGTGTCGACACTTGCACCAGATGGTGTCGACACCTGAGCTCAGGTAGGAGGCATTTTTCAGCCAGGCTTAACTGAGAGGTCGACCTGTCAGTTTTGTGAGGTCGACCTGTTTGACTGTAGGACAGAGTTTTGACTGATTTTCAAGAAGAATAAAACTCCCCCTGAACATGTGCATGGAATATGCAACCTATGTTTTAAGTGAGCACATGATGCATGAAAAATGATGCCATTTTTGGGTCCTTTTTAACATGAATGTATGAGACCACAATATGATGCAATAATGGATTTTTTGAAATGCATTCTGAATAGACATGCAAGTTGGTAAACCATGAAATGCAAGAACTCCCCCTGACCTTGTGCATAGAGTGTCTGAATACTGAGTGCATCACATGCAATGGAATCAATGCAGGGAATTTGATGAATTATTCATATGAACATCTAGACTGTTCTAATGATGGGTTGACCTTTGGTACCATTGCGGAGAACAGAAGTCATAAGACCACCTCACGCATGATGTGGGTTTCTAGATAGAAGTGATTTATCCTTCTCCCAGCTTACCATTTTATATACCAAAAGGTCATGCAGAGTTGGGTCCCTTGATTATGAAATGCATGATGTGGCATGAAATTTTAAGTTGATGCTTGAGGACCACAACACATCCACATGCAATGACTACGATGCAAGCCTATCATGCAAAGATTGAACACATAAAAATTATTTACATACCTATGCCTTGAGCATTTATTCTTTTGACCATCTATTTTTCAGCTCCAAGGCACCCTACATTTAAAATTCTCATTTGAAATTTTTAGGTACCCAAGCTTGCTTGGGTCCTTGTTGGTTAGCAGCAGTTCTAACAATTGATCTTCTTTTCTTCGTTGTCTTCTGGCCACCCACTCTCATCCAGGGACAATAATTGGATGTATGTCCATACTCACCACAATAGAAGCAATGCACAGGGAGTTTACCATTTTTTCTGTGCACATGTGCATTGTTCCATTGCGAGTGAGCATGTATACTGTTATGTTGATTATGAGAGTCGCTCCTACCTCTCAGTCGCCAGCAGTCCTGGATTGTGTTGCCAATCTTTCCACAGTGGTAGCAGCAAAAAAGGTGATTTCTGTTGAAGACCATGGGGAGTGTCGACCTGTCCGAATGGAAGTGTCGACTCTTCTGATTCCCCATGTGGTTCAGTGCAGAGTTTTGATGCATACTTCCTCTGCCAGACTTGACCTGTCTTTTGCCCTTGATTTCAACAGTAATTCTTGAATCCTTTCCGGCTCTTAGTTCATCATTATTCAAGGTGAGACAGTCATGTATAGTGTGACCAAACATGCCCCAATGAAAGCAATAATCATTCACTTTATGAGAGGCATGGTAGTCATCATGGCTTTTCCTATTGTGCATGTCAAGACTAGCAGACTTAGGTTTCTATTTTTGCATTAGAGCCTTCTCTTTCTTCTTGCCAATGCATTTTTGGTTTTTCTGAGCAGCATGCGGTATTGGGAGGTGGTAAGAAGTGCTGGCTTCATTCTTACCCTTGACAGAAGTGTTGTAGGCCTTGCTTCCGAAGAATCGTTGGTTTTCAGATTTATAACCCAAATCTCCCTCATGATGACTTACTCTTGTTTCCAAGAGTCTGTTCATGCTTTCCTTATCCTACATACACTTAGACAGAGAGTCATTTACATCTTTGATTTCATTCTCTATTGAGGAGACATGCAGCTCATTTTCAGCGAGGTCCTCCTCACACATAGCCAATTGCTCATTGAGCATAGCATTAACCCCTTTGTAATTTTCAATCTCCATTTGAAGTTCATTCAGTTTTTCAGAACTATCATGGGCAATACCCTTGCCCTTCTCATAAATGGACAGTTTTTCAAGCAACATGTCATTTTGTTCTTTTACCATTTTTATTTCTTCAATCAACCTTGTATCAGGGATTAGCTTGTCCGACATGGTTTGTTCATTAGAGATTGATTTAGGTTGGTTTTGAAGTTGTCTTATGATTTCTTCCAACCTAGTGATTTCAGCTTGAAGGATTCCATTTTCATCTGTTAGGCATGTAATGGTTTGCTTATTCACATCCAAGTCAGAGGTAAGAGTGTCATTTAGCTCTTCAAAAGCTGAACAATTGTTACAGAAAGGACTTTCATTCTTACGGATTGGTTGGATTTTAAGTTTTTGAATAGTCTCTTCCAAACTTATGATTTCTTCTTGAAGGATTATGATTTCATCGTTTAGACATACGATGGTTTGTTTCTTTAGATCCAAGTCAAAAGCAAGAGTATTGTTGAGCTCTTCAAGGTTGGAACAATTTTCACAAGCATGACTCTTACCTTGACTGTTTTTCTTCAAATCCTTTTTCAATCTTTTATTTTCAGATTTCATCTTTTTGTACTGCTCGATCAACTGATCATATGCACCCATAAGCTCTTCAGAAGTAAAGTCTTCAGAATCAGAGCTTACCTGAGATGAGGATGGATTGCTTGACTGCTCTGATCGGTCAGTCCTAAGGCATTGATGCTCTTGATCTTATTTCTCATGGATGTTCATCAACACTGTCACGCCCCGAGCGCGGAGGATTACCCGGAGGCGTGACACGTCTATATAGATCGTGTCAATCATGTAAATATCAGAGTGTACAAATAACTAAGATTTAACTCGAAATTAATACAAATAGTACGAGCTGACAATTGTCACAACTAATCAAAGGACAAATACATATGTTCCCAGAGTCCAACGACTAGGCTTCAAATCAAAAGCAGTTCTAATCAAGTTGACTAATACAAATGACATAGATGAATTGATACAACTGACATAAGTGAACTAATACAATAACACAAGGGACATGACAATTTGATAACTTCACTCTAACACTCATCACTCAGTCTCATTCCCTTCCGAGTGTTGGTTGACATCCAAATTACCTGAAAATATTGGAAAACAACTAGGTGAGCGAATCGCTCAATAGGAATTACATCTCAAGATTTAACATGCTTTAAGTGGTTTACAAGTTCGATTAATGTCAGTAAAGCTATGCATGTAGATGAGTAGATATCAAGGATTGTAAAAATCGACAAGAGCAGTGAAGGAATAACAAGTGAGAGTATAAGGATTCCAACTTCAATGCAGCAATAGAAAGAGATTCAAGCAAGTAATGACTGGAATTAACATAATCTTTCCAAGAGAGTAAGAACTCATGTCAAGCAAGTAATAGAAAGTAATATAAATTCAAGCATGTAAAATTGGAATTGGCTATTTATCAATTTTATTCAAGTAAAAACTTTACCCTTCTGCGGGTCTCAAGTCAAATCAATCAAGTAATATCACGAGAATGAGTGGAATGTCTAAAGCCTAGCAAGCAAGTACTCCGGTGCAATGCCAAACACCATGGTCAATAAACTCCCATGGGCACAAGTACCTTCGGGTGCTCCTCCCAGAACCAGACCGGGCCCTATATGCACAGCATTAATCATGTTTTTTGACATCCACTCTCGTTTATAGCCAATATAGAATTTCAAGGGTTGACCCGGTAGGATGTTTAGAAGGTGGATTATAGAATAGAATCCAAGGCGTATTGTTATGTAGGGACGAACTAGGAGTAAAACCCGTAACGTTCGATACATGCTAATGACAATAGGGGTTTGAGACTAACTTGCTGGTGTTGACACAAATGTCGATATTAGTTTATATATATATATATATATATATATATATATATATCAATATATATATATATTATCCAATATATATATATATATATCCGATTATAAAATTCTGTCCAATATAATGGAGGTTATAGGTATGTATATCTTCTGTCCGATATAGATATATGGGTTAGCCAAAATGGTGATTTATTATAATAACCAGAATTTAATTATGAAAATAAGTTTTTATGTTGAAAATAATTCTAACTTGCTAAAAATAATATTAACATGCTGAGAATGAGTTTCATATGTTACGTTACTGGTAAGATGATAAAAATAATTTTTTTTCATGCTGGATTTAGTTTTTACATGCTGAAAATTAATTATTAACATGCTAAAATTAATGCTTAACATGCTAGAATAATTAACTTACTGATAGGATGATAAGATAAGGTTGACATGCTGATTACAGAAATTTTCTGATAACAACATAATTTTTATCATGCTAAAAATTATTTTTTTACATTTATTTACTAATTATTTGATAGGAAATAGAATTATCATGCTAAAAAATAGTTTTAATACACTGAAAATAATTATAACATGCCAAAAATAATTATAACATGCTGGAATAATTTTACCATACTGGAAGAAATGTTATCATACTGAAAATTATTTTTCTACATTTATTTTCTAATTATTTGATAGGAAATAGAATTATCATGCTAAAAAAATAGTTTTAATATACTAAAAATAATTATAACATGCCAAAAATAATTATAACATGCTGGAATAATTTTACCATACTGGAAGAAATGTTATCATGCTGAAAATTATTTTTCTACATTTATTTGCTAATTATTTGATATGAAATAGAATTATCATGCTAAAAAATAGTTTTAATACACTTAAAATAATTATAACATTCCAAAAATAGTTATAACATGCTGGAATAATTTTACCATACTAGAAGAAATGTTATCATGCTGAAAATTATTTTCTACATTTATTTGCTAATTATTTGATAGGGAATAGAATTATCATGCTAAAAAAATAGTTTTAATACACATAAAATAATTATAACATGCCAAAAATAGTTATAACATGCTGGAATAATTTTACCATACAGGAAGAAATGTTATCATGCTGAAAATTATTTTTCTACATTTATTTGCTAATTATTTGATAGGAAAATAGAATTATCTTGTTGAAAAATAGTTTTAATACACTGAAAATAATTATAACATGCCAAAAATAGTTATAACATGCTGGAATAATTTTACCATACTGGAGGAAATGTTATCATGCTGGAAGTAATTTTCATGCATCAATTTACTAATTTATTTAATAGGAAAGTAAGTTTTATATGCACAAAAATAGCTTTAAATAGATTTTAACATGCTGAAAATATTTTTTATATCTCATTATGTATAAAATAATTCTATCATATTGGAAGTCACTTTTAACATACTGAAAATAGTTTTAACATGTTGAAGATAATTTTTAGTATGTGGTGAAAATTAGATATATATATATATATAAGGTGGTTTGTATATACATATATTCTTGTCTAACAATATATAGTGAAGGTGCTTTGTATATACAATTAATGGAAGTATATATATTAATTTATATACAGCGTTCTATATACACTTCTATTATATAGAGAATATAGAGATATGATAATAAGTGTAGACACGTGTAAGGGGTATTATATGTAGGTGTCGACACTTTTATATGGAAGTGTCGACACTTCCATTAGGAGGTGTCGACACTTGTATATTTGTTATATATATATATTTTTTTTCTTAAAAGATATATGGAGGTTATATATATATATTCTTTAAAGATATATGGAGGTGTTGTGTCGGGTGTCACACCTATATATATGCAGGTGTCGACACTTGCATATGCAGGTGTCGACACTTGCATTATGCAGGTGTCAACATTTTGACTATAAATCTATATATATTGCTGTTACATATTTAGGTATGGAAGTGTAGGTGTTATATAAATAAGGTATAAATTGTTCACATTTTATTTCTGTTGTTTTTCAACCTGTTTCTACATGTGTCGACAACAAATGTAGACATTTACTGTTCCTTTTTAGTCTCTATTGTACAGTGTAGTTACAGGTTAGACACGAAGTGTCGACACCTGTGTAGACACTTAACTATATATATAGACACGAGGGTATATATTTGGTAGATTAACAGGTTAATTAGGTGTGCTAATAGATTAGGTATGCTAATAGATTAGTTAATGAAACTAATACTTTACTAATTTTACTACCTTTCTAATACATGCTAACTATGAGGCTTTTCTTAGATTAAAGCTAATACATGTTAACTATGAGGCTAACACATGATGTATAAACTTAAAATATCGCATGGAGATGAGCCTAAGACTAACTGCCAAGACTAATCATCCTAGATTAGCTACTAGTTTAGTTAAAAATTGAGAACACCTATTAAGCATGCTATATAATTACCTAGATTAACTACGGTTTATCCAAAAATTGAGAAAACCTACCTTGTTGGAAGATCGTAGTAGCAGAACCCTTCTGGTGTAATCTCTGCAGAGCTGTGCCCCAACCTTAGCTAGCCTAGAATGGGGGTAGCAAATGGTGTGTTATAGGGTCTCGTATGACCGAATGGGGGGGGCAAGATCTGGAATAATGGGGCTTTACAGTTTGTATAGGCTGGAGAGATAAGAGATAGGCTGGAGAGATAAGAGATAAGGTTTGTACAGCTAATCCATGGCCCAATTCGTAAGTGCTAGTTTTTGCTAGCTTATAACATATAATTATTTGGCAAAAAAGGTAAATGGTGGGTGCTAGGATTTGAACACTGGTCACTAAGATGAAAGGCACATCACTTAACCAACTACACTAGGAAGCCACTTGTCAAGTAAATAATCTTTACATATGATGACTCCATGTTTCAACTTCTTACTTAAGCTTCCTATAGAGTTTATCTAATACTTTTTTTTCTTATTTGGAAAATATTATTACTAATTTTTTTAATCATTTTCTTTTTTTATATATACGGGGTGCTACACCCTCCCCTACTTAAAAGAATTTGGTCCCTAAATTCAATTGTATAAGGGTAAATTCAACTACATAAGGATACTGTAGAAAGTATAAGATACTTGTCGACTAAAATAGTTCTGGGTATCTTCTCTTCATAGATTCCTCGGTCTCCCAAGTTGCTTCTTGCTCCGAGCATCGATTCCATTGGATTTTTACCATAGGGATCATCTTGCTCCTTAGAACTCGAACTTCGCGATCGAGGATCTGCATCGGCCTTTGCTCATAAGTAAGATCCCTTTGAATCACCAATTCAGCATGATTGATGATGTGAGAAGGGTCGTGCACATATTGCTTCAGCATAGATATATGAAATACATTGTGCACTTCCGAGAGTTGAGGAGGTAAGGCAATGCGGTAAGCCACCTCGCCTACTCTCTCCAATACTTCAAATGGATCGATAAACCTTGGTGTAAGCTTTCCCTTAACACCGAATCTTCTAATACCTCGGCCGGGAGATACCTTGAGAAATACATGGTCACCCACTTGAAATTCCAATTCTCTTCTTCTGTTATCAGCATAGGATTTTTGCCTGCACTGAGCTATCTTGAGTCTCTCTCGGATAAGGTGTATCTTTTCAGTTGAATCTCTAACCATATCTGGGCCTAGAATTTATTTTTCACCGACTTCATCCCAGCATATGGGAGATCGGTAACTCCTACCATATAATACCTCAAAAGGTGCCATTTGTATGCTGGCTTGATAGCTGTTGTTATATGCAAATTCGGCTAGTGGTAAGTGGTCATTCCAACTACCGCCGAAGTCTATAATGCATGCCCTTAACATATCTTCCATAACTTGATTAGTCCTCTCGGTCTGTCCATCTGTCTGGGGATGAAAAGCAGTGCTGTAGTTGAGTCTCGTCCCCAAGGAGTGTTGCAGGCTCTTCCAGAAATAAGAGGTGAAGCGCGGGTCTCGGTCAGATACGATCGAGACGGGAACTCCATGCAATCTAACCATTTCCTTCATATACAGGGCAGCAAGTACATCGACTGACCATCGACTTTTGATGGGTAAGAAATGGGCTGATTTAGTTAACCGGTCGATAATTACCCAAATTCCATCATATCCGCCCCTAGACTTGGCAAACCCATGATAAAGTCCATGCCAATGTCTTCCCACTTCCACTTGGGAATATCCAGCAGATGTAACTTTCCGGAGGGTTTTTGATGTTCCGCCTTCACTTGTTGGCATGTGAGGCAACGAGACACAAAGTCTGCTACCTCCCTTTTCATGTTAGGCCACCAGAAAGTTCTTTTCAAGTCTTGGTACATCTTAGTGGCTCTAGGGTGGATTGTGTACCTCGATCTATGAGCTTCTTCAAGAATCTTCTTCTTCAATTCGGGACAGTCGGGCACACATGTACGTTCATGAAATAGTAATCTGCCATCAGGTGCCAGCTTGAAATCCAGTCTCTCGTCCAGCTTGCTCTTTATCTCCACTAGCGAGGGATCCTCTTCTTGTAACTTCTTGATTTCAAGTAGTAAATCTGGATGTAGGCTCATATGAGATAGAATAATACACATGTTCTTCTCATCTGTGCTGATATCAAGCTCAGAGAATTTCTCTAGCAGTTTTCATTCTTGTATCATACAATTGGCCAATATTGTTCTCGGCTTCTGACTAAGGGCATCAGCTACGGAATTACCCTTACCAGGATGGTACTGTATAGTGAAGTCGAAATCCTTGAGATACTCGAGCCAACGCCTTTGCCGCATGTTCAGCTCCTTTTGGGAGAATAAGTACTTGAGGCTTTTATGATCGGAGTACACAATGAATTGTTCTCCGTAGAGATAGTGCCTCCAGATCTTTAAAGCGAATACTACTGCGGCCAGTTCTAAGTCGTGAACTGGGTAGTTCTCTTCATGTTTCTTCAATTGTCGGGAAGAGTATGCAATGACTCTCCCATTCTGCATCAATACACATCCGAGGCCAATACCAGAAGCATCGGTATATACCTCGTATTTTTCTCCTTCCATTGGTAATGATAAGACTGGAGCAGTGGTCAAGAGATACTTCAAAGTTTGGAAACTCTTTTCACAGTCTTCCTTCCACTCATAAGGCACTTCCTTGCGGGTTAACCTGGTCAGGGGAACAGCAATTTTGGAGAAGTCCTTTATAAAACGCCGGTAGTAACCAGCTAGACCCAAGAAGCTCCGAATCTCAGTTGCATTTATGGGTCGTTCCCAGTTCTTCACGGCTTCGACCTTTGATGGGTCAACAGCAATTCCGTTCTTCGAAATGATATGGCATAAGAAGGATACTTCCTCGAGCCAAAACTCGCATTTGCTGAATTTGGCATATAGCTTATTTTCCCTTAATATCTGCAATGCCTTCTTGAGGTGTTCTTCATGATCCTTTTTGGTCTTTGAATAGATCAGAATATCATCAATAAAGACCACAATAAATTGGTCAAAATAGAGCCTGAATATGCTGTTCATTAACTGCATAAAAGCTGCGGGGGCATTTGTTAGTCCGAAAGGTATAACAGTAAATTCGTAATGCCCATACCTGCTTCGGAATGCAGTTTTATGAATATCTTCTTCTTTGATCTTCAATTGGTGGTAACCAGAACGAAGATCATTCTTGGAGAAATATAAAGCTCCAGATAGTTGATCGAACAGCTCATCAATCCTCGGCAGTGGATACTTGTTCTTGATTGTAAGGTGATTTAGCTGCCGATAATCTATGCATAATCTCATCGATCCGTCCTTCTTTTTGACGAATAGCACGGGTGCTCCCCATGGGGAAGTACTCGGCCTGATGAAACCCTTGTTCAATAACTCCATTAGCTGCTCTTTTAGTTCCTTCAGCTCAGCAGGGGACATTCTGTATGGTGCCCTGGAAATAGGACCAGCACTAGGGACAAGGTCGATTGTGAACGACACTTCCCTTTCTGGGGGTAAGCCGGTTAAATCTTCTGGAAAAACATCGGGAAAATCCCGAATTACACGGATGTCTTCAAGTTTAACCTTCTCGACCTCTGTGACAGTCACGAATGCTATGAAAGCCATGCATCCCTTATTCATAAGTTTACTAGCTCGGAGTGCTGATATAAGAAGTGATTTACTCCGAGGGCTATTGTAAACTAGCTCTGGGAAATCTAAGAAAGTTACCTTGCCATGTCGGCAGTCTACAGTTGCTTGGTATGTGGATAGCCAGTCAGCACCTAGTATGACATCATAACCCTTCATATCTAGGTATATCAGGTCAGCAGGCAAATTGCTTCCCTTAATCCTCACTTCACAATTTGGATAGTGGTGAGTGATATCAGACTCATTCCCAAGGGGTATAGATATGACCAAATCTAATAGTTCATGTTTCTTAGAAAATGAAGCAGCAAAGTTCTTGGAAACGAATGAATGAGTTGCTCCGGTATCAAATAAAACTTGAGCAGTTTTTGAACAAATAGTGAGAGTACCTTCCACAATTCCGCCTTCAGTGGGTTCCGTCTCTCGGAGAGCTTGTAGACGGCCTTGTTTCTTTATCGGACGCTTCTCGTCCTTGATGTCATACTCCTTCATCAGTGGGCAGTCTGGGATCCGATGCTCTTGGCTCCCGCATCGAAGACAAGCTCCTAACTTCCTCCAGCATTCCTCGGTCTTATGGCCAGCTTTATCACAATACTTACAAATTTCCTTTGATGGTGTGGTGGTGGAGAATGGCATGTCATTCTTCTGGAATTTCTTTGCCTTTGAGGGCTCCCCTCCCATGAAGAATCGCTTATTGTTGATGGATTGTCTGAATTTTCCCGGGCTGGTGACGGGCTCCTTCTTGTCTCTTCCTCGGATTCTCTCAGATAATTCGGTGGCATCTTCCAGCAATTGAGCACGCCGAACCATCTCCGAATAGACTTGGATGTCCATCGAGACAAGTTGTGTGATATAATGGGGCCGAAGCCCGTTGAGGAATCTTCTCGCCTTCATCTTTTCTGTACACACCAAGTGGGGTGCATACCTAGATAATCTGGAGAACTGGGCCTCATACTCGGCCACTTTCAAGCCCCGTTGTTTTAGAACGGCGAATTCCGTGGCTTTCTTTTCCTGGATATGATCGGAGAAGTACTTGTTGTTGAAATGCTCCGTGAATTCATCCCATGTGACATGGTATTCTGGCAGTGTTGTTTCTATGATTCCCACCAGCATCGAGCGTCCCGCTCTAGTTGGAATACGGCAAGTAAAACCTTCTCTTCATCCGCGCATTGCATCACACGGAAGATTCGTTCCATCTCCTTTAGCCAATTCTCGGCATCCTCGGGGTCAGACGAACCCGTGAACCTCGGTGGGTTCATGTTACGGAAACTTCGGTGGAGATCTCCCGCTCCACGATTTGCTCCGCCTTGGGCCACTTGCTGTAGTGCCTGTGTGAGGCCATGCACGGTGCGCTGCATCTCGCGCCATTGTGCTCTTTCTGCAGCCATGATCCTGCAAAAGTGTTAAGTATGATAAAGATCGGATTTACTTGTAAGGTCGAAAGTCATTGTAGAACTTAACCCATGGCTCTATCCATCTCACCGGGCAAGGTATATCTATCCTTGAACTTGGGTTTTACCTATCCTTGGACTCAAGTTTTTACTTAGATTTCAATTTTTAACTGTTTATTTTTTCTAGTTCCCTAGGTTTGAAAACCTAGGCTCTGATACCACGAAGACTGTCACGCCCCGAGCGCGGAAGATTACCCGGAGGCGTGACACGTCTATATAGATCGTGTCAATCATGTAAATATCAGAGTGCACAAATAACTAAGATTTAACTTGAAATTAATACAAATAGTACGAGCTGACAATTGTCACAACTAATCAAAGGACAAATACATATGTTCCCAGAGTCCAACGACTAGGCTTCAAATCAAAAGCAGTTCTAATCAAGTTGACTAATACAAATGACATAGATGAATTGATACAACTGACATAAGTGAACTAATACAATAACACAAGGGACATGACAATTTGATAACTTCACTCTAACACTCATCACTCAGTCTCATTCCCTTCCGAGTGTTGGTTGACATCCAAATTACCAGAAAATATTGAAAAACAACTAGATGAGCGAATCGCTCAGTAGGAATTACATCTCAAGATTTAACATGCTTTAAGTGGTTTACAAGTTCGATTAATGTCAGTAAAGCTATGCATGTAGATGAGTAGATATCAAGGATTGTAAAAATCGACATGAGCAGTGAAGGAATAACAAGTGAGAGTATAAGGATTCCAACTTCAATGCAGCAATAGAAAGAGATTCAAGCAAGTAATGACTGGAATTAACATAATCTTTCCAAGAGAGTAAGAACTCATGTCAAGCAAGTAATAGAAAGTAATATGAATTCAAGCATACAAAACTAGAATTGGCTATTTATCAATTTCATTCAAGCAAAAACTTTACCCTTCTGCGGGTCTTAAGTCAAATCAATCAAGTAATATCACGAGAATGAGTGGAATGTCTAAAGCCTAGCAAGCAAGTACTCTGGTGCAATGCCAAACACCGTGGTCAATAAACTCCCATGGGCACAAGTACCTTCGGGTGCTCCTCCCAGGACCAGACCGGGCCCTATATGCACAGCATTAATCATGTTTGTTGACATCCACTCTCGTTTATAACCAATATGGAATTTCAAGGGTTGACCCGGTAAGATGTTTAGAAGGTGGATTATAGAATAGAATCCAAGGCGTATTGTTATGTAGGGATGAACTAGGAGTAAAACTCGTAACGTTCGTTACATGCTAATGACAATAGGGGTTTGAGACTAACTTGCTGGTGTTGACACAAATGTCGATATTAGTTATAAATAAATAAATAAATATATATATATATATATATATATATTATCCAATATACATATATATATATCCGATTATAAAATTCTGTCTAATATAATGGAGGTTATAGGTATGTATATCTTCTGTCCGATATAGATATATGGGTTAGCCAAAATGGTGATTTATTATAATAACCAGAATTTAATTATGAAAATAAGTTTTTATGTTGAAAATAATTCTAACTTGCTAAAAATAATATTAACATGATGAGAATGAGTTTCATATGTTACTTTACTGGTAAGATGATAAAAATAATTTTTTTCATGTTGGATTTAGTTTTTACATGCTGAAAATTAATTATTAACATGCTAAAATTAATGCTTAACATGCTAGAATAATTAACTTACTGATAGGATGATAAGATAAGGTTGACATACTGATTACAGAAATTTTCTGATAACAACATAATTTTTATCATGCTAAATATTATTTTTTTACATTTATTTGCTAATTATTTGATAGGAAATAGAATTATCATGCTAAAAAAATAGTTTTAATATACTGAAAATAATTATAACATGTCAAAAATAATTATAACATGTTGGAATAATTTTACCATACTGGAAGAAATGTTATCATGCTGAAAATTATTTTTCTACATTTATTTACTAATTATTTGATAGGAAATAGAATTATCATGCTAAACAAATAGTTTTAATACACTGAAAATAATTATAACATGCCAAAAATAATTATAACATGCTGGAATAATTTTACCATACTGGAAGAAATGTTATCATGCTGAACATTATTTTTCTACATTTATTTACTAATTATTTGATAGGAAATAGAATTATCATGCTAAAAAATAGTTTTAATACACTTAAAATAATTATAACATGCCAAAAATAGTTATGACATGCTGAAATAATTTTACCATACTGGAAGAAATGCTATCATGCTGAAAATTGTTTTCTACATTTATTTGCTAATTATTTGATAAGAAATAGAATTATCATGCTAAAAAAATAGTTTTAATGCACTTAAAATACTTATAACATGCCAAAAATAGTTATAACATGATGGAATAATTTTACCATACTTGGAGAAATGTTATCATGCTGAAAATTATTTTTCTACATTTATTTACTAATTATTTGATAGGAAAATAGAATTATCTTGCTGAAAAATAGTTTTAATACACTGAAAATAATTATAACATGCCAAAAATAGTTATAACATGCTGGAATAATTTTACTATACTGGAGGAAATGTTATCATGCTGGAAGTAATTTTCATGCATCAATTTACTAATTTATTTAATAGGAAAGTAAGTTTTATATGCACAAAAATAGCTTTAAATAGATTTTAACATGTTGAAAATAATTTTTATGTCTCAGTATGTATAAAACAATTCTATCATATTAGAAGTCACTTTTAACTTGCTGAAAATAGTTTTAACATGTTGGAGATAATTTTTAGTATGTGGTGAAAATTAGATATATATATATAAGGTGGTTTGTATATACATATATTTTTGTCTAACAATATATAGTGAAGGTGCTTTGTATATACAATTAATGGAAGTATATATATTAATTTATGTACAGCGTTCTATATACACTTCTATTATATAGAGAATATAGAGATATGATAATAAGTGTAGACACGTGTAAGGGGTATTATATGTAGGTGTCGAAACTTTTATATGGAAGTGTCGACACTTCCATTAGGAGGTGTCGACACTTGTATATATGTTATATATATATATATATTTTTCTTAAAAGATATATGGAGGTTATATATATATATTCTTTAAAGATATATGGAGGTGTTGTGTATATATGCAGGTGTCGACACTTGCATATGCAGGTGTCAACATTTTGACTATAAATCTATATATATTGCTGTTACATATTTAGGTATGGAAGTGTAGGTGTTATATAAATAAGGTATAAATTGTTCACATTTTATTTCTGTTGTTTTTCAACCTGTTTCTGCATGTGTCGACACCAAATGTAGATATTTACTGTTCCTTTTTAGTCTCTGTTGTACAGTGTAGTTACAGGTTAGACACGAAGTTTCGACACCTGTGTAGACACTTAACTATATATATAGACACGAGGGTATAGATTTGGTAGATTAACATGTTAATTAGGTGTGCTAATAGATTAGGTATGCTAATAGATTAGTTAATGAAACTAATACTTTACTAATTTTACTACCTTTCTAATACATGCTAACTATGAGGCTTTTCTTAGATTAAAGCTAATACATGCTAACTATGAGGCTAACACATGATGTATAAACTTGAAATATCGCATGGAGATGAGCCTAAGACTAACTGCCTAGACTAATCATCTTAGATTAGCTACTAGTTTAGTTAAAAATTGAGAACACCTACTAAGCATGCTATATAATTACCTAGATTAACTACGGTTTAGCCAAAAATTGAGAAAACCTACCTTGTTGGAAGATCGTAGTAGCAGAACCCTTCTGGTGTAATCCCTGCAGAGCTTTGCCCCAACCTTAGCTAGCCTAGAATGGGGGTAGCAAAGGGTGTGTTATAGGGTCTCGTATGACCGAATGGGGGGGGCAAGATCTGGAATAATGGGGCTTTACAGCTTGTATAGGCTGGAGAGATAAGAGATAGGCTGGAGAGATAAGAGATAGGCTGGAGAGATAAGAGATTAGGTTTGTACAGCTAATCCATGGCCCAATTCGTAAGTGCACGTTTTTGCTAGCTTATAACATATAATTATTTGGCAAAAAGGGTAAATGGTGGGTGCTAAGATTTGAACCCTAGTCACTAGGTTGAAAGGCACATCACTTAACCAACTACACTAAGAAGTCACTTGTCAAGTGAATAATCTTTACATATGATGACTCCATATTCCAACTTCTTACTTAAGCTTCCTATAGTGTTTATCTAATATTTTTTTTTCTTATTTGGAAAATATTATTACTAATTTTTTTAATCATTTTCTTTTTTTTAATATATACGGGGTGCTACAAACACCTCCAGAACTTGCTTAGCTGTGCTGCTGGTAGACACAAGATCAAGTAATCTGTCATCAACTGTAGCTTTGATTAAATTGAGTGCCGCAAGGTTATTGTCATGTTTGGTCTTATGTTCAGCTGACCATACATTTGAGTTTGATGGCAGCTCATTTGGACCAATGTATATAAGGTTCCACAATTGTGGATCTATGAGTTTGACATAGACGTACATTCCTCTCAGCCATATTGAAAAATCTGAACCATCAAAAATAGGTGGAGAACCCTTCGAAGCATGTGTAGCAGATGAAGCCATTTTCTCAAAATGCACTAGGATCTTTCCTTGTAGATCGTAGGATCTAGGAATAGTAGAGCTAGGCTCTGATACTAATTGTTGGGTTCCATGGAGTGCAATCGAATCTAGAAGGGGGGTTGAATAGATCATATTAATAACTTTGGCCTATTTAAATCTTGACTCGTAAAAACATAAACCACTCTTATAAGGTAAATGAATTACTTGAGCATACAACGCATCAGATTAGATAAGAATGGAACAAGTAATGATGTTAAACTCTCAATGCTCAGTTCAGACAGGTCAACACTCCTCAAGAGAGAGGTCGACACTTCTTCTCTAGCAGCTCAGATCCGAATGAGATGTAATCCAAAACACCATATACATCTTGAAACAGTAAAGCTACGCTAAATGATTATCCCAGGTGGGAGAGCTATGACGATCAGCTAGGAAGAATGAGTGTTCAGCAAGACGAAGTTCCTTGGGAATGCTTTCACCTTGGTCCCTGTTTGCATGGGTGCAGTAGGCAGCCTAAGGCGCAAATGCAGTTAGATACACAAGGGATAAAGCTACTCACACACCATGATAACTTCCTCTGCTTGAGAGATGCTCCAAAGTGTCTGTAAGCAAGAGTGCTGCAGACACCCGAGAGGATCCACGTTAGTTACGATAGCAGGAGGATCTAGATGAGACTGTTGTGTAAGCTGAACGCTTGAGTGGCAGGGAAAATAAACAGCGTAGGTAACACACGAACCTGTGAAGTAGGGTTAGAGGATATGGAACAAGCTCACAAAGTATACTACCCACAACACAAGGATTTTAAGGTGGTTTGGTTGTTAGCTCACAAGTTACATCCACCCCTCACCAAACTAGGTGAGGCTTTCCGGCTGACACACAACTTGATCCACTGAGCAATACAGTTTGCTTACATGGCTGAGCAGCACAGCTTGCTTTCCGCTGACTAATAGCTTGAACCACCCAAAGGATCTGATCCTCTCTTCCTCTGAAATCACAGAGGGAACCCAGTCCCTAAACAGGGGATCGGAGAAGCTAGATGTATTGGTGATAGACGAACCGTAACAAATAGAAACTGAATACTGCAAGTGTAGTGGAGAATCAATAGAGACAATGTAGACACCATATGTTAATGTCTCTTCGAGGTCCATGCACCCTTCCACTCCTGGAATGGGCCCTTCTTCTTCTCAGCCTGGATCCTCTTATCCGGCCTATTATCACCCTAGTTCATATTCATAATCTCTTACTCAAGTTGACTCGCATTACTCTCAATCTCTCCCTACCCAGTGTAGACATGCTAAAATCGACACTATGTTGAGTAAATCCCATATCACCACATGATGCCCCAAAGTGGACTTCAATATTGGCTTAATATTAAGTTTTTCTAATTCATTTGTAATTTTTCTATCATATTTATAATTCACGACTGGCAGAGGGGCGTCATTTAATTGATGACTGGTAGGGTATCGTTATTTAAATAGTCGACGACCGTACGCGCATGCGTTATTTCCTGGTGTTTCTTGATTTTACGAAATTCCATTAAAAAATAAATGTAAAGAATTGACGTCAGCTTCTAAGGCGCTGATTAATTAACGCCATTCCAGAAGGCGTCATTTCCTATTTTTAAATATGGAAAGTCATTTATTGCTATAAAATAGCCCAGGAATCAGCGACTGTGTGCGCGGTCGTCATTTCAATTAGCGACAAGCCTAAAGTCATCATTTGAGCTTCCGTCTCTGTTTCGTCTGCTACCTTCCCATGAAGAGTCCTTCTTCATTTTAACACCATGATCGATTGGGCAGGGGAGATCCTTGTTGGAGGTTTGCTATCCTTGTTTTAATCCTATTAGAATAAGGATTTTTGGCCTTATAAATACCCACGGTTTCATGCACGCGTGAGAGAATATACACACAGGACATACAGAGAATAATTGCTACTGATAAGAGAGAGGATCTTTGAGAGAGAGTCTTTGTCTTCTTGTTAATAAGTTTTCTGCAGGTTCTCCTTCCTACGGCGGTGTTCTTCCTCCAGGCGCTCTTCTTCCTGCTGCGGCCAAGCTCTTTTGGATTCTCCCGTACTGCTGTTAGCAACAGCAGAAGGGCACCCTTCCTTTCTCTCTTTTTAGTTTCTTTCTTATTATTAATCTCATCACACGCATCTCTCTTCAGTCATCTAGCTAGAATCAATCATCACACACTTTCTCTGCATATTACATTACTTATTGCATCCATAGCATACATATCTCCCACCCTTTTCACTCCTCTTAGGGGTTTAAACAAACACACAAGGTGTGTTCATGCTTATGTTGCATAGTTTTATCTCTTTAGAGCATTGATACTACACTTTGACTAATCCATATATTTGCTTATTTTTGTTTGTCTTGCAAGGGTAATCAATATAAAAACCCCCTTCATCGGCCGGTCGGTAGAAGGAGGAAGGAATGACTCACAATCTCACCCGCTTCTTCACAAGGTACATGTGATCATCCTTTTAATTTTTAAGGTAACCCCTCTGGCGATCACCCTCCATAGAGCATCATATGCTCCTTTTATTCTCTTGTCTTTATTCCCCACATATCATGCTTAACTTTATCTACCTTTTTTTTCTTAATATATTTCTCCCTTTAAAGAAATTTCAAATTTCCTTTCTTTTTAAATGTCTATGTGACACGTTCACACACAAGAGATGATTGCTCAAACCCAACGCCAGCTTGATGAATTGCAACGCCGAATTGATCCCAAGCCCTCCTTAAGTGTTCCGTTCGCATTTCAAGATCTTCGGCTTCCATCTCAATCACAAATTCCTACATATCGCTGTTATGGTGGAGTCGGTGACCCGCATGTGCACTTAAAGGAGTTCGTGTATGAGTCGGCCCAGTTTCGACATGACAAACGCTTGATAGCCTATCTATTTGGTCTATCTTTGGAAGGCCCGTGTCGAGATTGGTTCTTCTCTCTTCCGCAAGAGCAGATTATGAACTTTCAGATTGTACAAGACAAGTTCATTCAGTAGTTTCAGGATCAGGTTGGGCCCAAGTATTCTATGGTAGATCTGGCCCATGAGAAGATGAAGCCCGACGAGGATTTTTGGACCTTTGCTGACCACTGGCGTCGCCTGGCCGCGCAAGTCCTGGGGCATATTCCGGAGCAGGAGCAGATTAAGATGCTGATTTCCAATGCAACGCCCAAGTATCTGTTCATCTTAGCCCTAAATGATATTATCTTCTGGCAACAAGTTTATAACCGAGTCCGCTTCATTCGTGAACAACTCCAAAATTCCCTTTACCCCGAGTCTTCTCCTTCATGCCCACATACACCTCGCCACCCTCTAATACCCCTTATGCACCCTCCACGAGTCAACCTTCCGCTACATATTCCTCTGTGGGTCCACCCTCCATAAGTCCATACACCTCCGCATATCAGCCTCCCATGGGTCTGCCACATTAACCCTCCATGAGTCAGCCTTCCGCCTCCGCGTGCTCGCATGTGTCTCCGCCTCCAGTCAAGGGAACACCACCTCTCAAGCAAGTGGATGCTATCTACATACCCCCTCCTCCCACTCGTCATGCGCCATTGCCTTCATCTTCCACTAGCCATGGCCCTTTGCCCACACAACCTTCATTACCGTCTCCACAACCTTCTCCATTACCTTCTCATACCCCTCGGCATCCGCCTTGCTCGAAGCGGGCTCCTCACTCTCCGTTGCCGGAGTCTTTCATAGATGTTTACAGGGCTTTGATGGACACTCACGCGTTGCAACTCCCTCCAGTTGTGCCTTGCCGGCCCACGGTCAGGAATTTGCTTCAGTTATGTGAATTTCATCATCAACAGGGTGCATTTGGTCGAGGATTACCCCAAATTCTGGGAGTTTGTTTATGACTTGGAAGATCAGAAGAGGATTGATTCGCCCGTAATTCACAAGGTCGTTCTTCATCTCCGTAGCAAGCAGCAGCAAGAAGCGCCGCCCAGGCAGCCGTCTCCGTCATTGCAAGACCATGGGCACCCCTGTGATTCTCTATCTAGTGCTGTGCCCGCTCCATCTCCATCTACCCCGTCATCTTTGCTACCTCCTACCCCGTCTCCATCATCTCCACAAACCCAAGCCTCTGCTCAGGCTAGTGCCTCCACTTCTTCTACTCCCATTACCACCACAACTTCCTCTCCTAATGCCACCCGGCGCGTTGTGTCGATACGCCGATAGTGGGCGCCGCGGTCTTCCCCATTGCCCTCCTCACCATCTTCACCATCTCCACCATCCTCACCCTTGCCTAACCCTCCATCGATTTCGCCACCTCCTCTCCCCAAATCGCCTAATCCACTACCTCTACCACCTTCACCATTTCTGCCACCTTCGTCTACCCCGTCTTCCCCATCTTCGTCGATCCTCTCCTCGCCCGAGCCTATCTTTGCCATTCCGCCTTTGCCGCCATTGCCAGAACCTTCAAGCCCTTCATCCTCACCTTTACCTTTACCCTTACCTCCACTTGAGTCTGTCGCTATCCCTCTTCCTACACTTTTTGAACCTACTCCTTCCATTTCTTCTCTAACCATTTCCACCCCACGGAGCGGGTGTGCATTGCCATTGGTGCCCCTTAGGTCTGGTTCCCAGGGAGATGATGAGTCGAGTCAGGATGATTCTATGCCGATTCAACATTTCAAGCTCCAAGATTTTATCTGTTGTATGCCCGTCCGAGTCCTGGTCTCTAGCTATTTCGGGGATGATGAGCCTATGCTTCCTATGACGGCCAAGGAGCGCTCTCATGCCTTGGTGCTAGTTTCTACGAGAACAAGACCGGTGGTGGTCTCTTTGCTCGCCGGAGGACTTATTATTAATGCTCTTATTACCTCTCACTCCATTGCTATTCAGATAACTGGCCAAGAAGGGTTCTCTACCCGAGTTGTGCTAACACATACGGCCGCCAAGCGGATTATGAGTTCTATGTTCAAGGGACAATTTGCCATATCTTCTGCACCCTCCAAGGACATTCAGGACATTCTATGCAATCTCCGTCAGTTTATTAGCAAGCCGACCCTGTCAACGCCAGGCATTGATCTCCCTCAGCTTCATCCGTCTCTTTTATCAAGGGAGCTACGCTTCGTGTCTAATTGTCGAGTAGAGTTGTCGAATCTCATACTTCTAGTGTCGAGAGACAAAACTCCATGGTGTCATGATGTTCATCAGTCTAAGGAGTTGTCCGTTCAAGAATGTCCACATACTATTAGCACCGGGTGTCTAGGGGCAACCGCCCCGACGAAGCTACATGTTGATAACCGGACTAGGCCGTCTACTAGGTCGGCCCGCTATTTGAGAAGACATTGCATATTGAGAAGCCCAAAGGTCCAAGTCCGCACCAGGTGGGCCCATTTTCAAGATGTTTCTGCTAAGAAGAGGCGGCGGCGCAAGTTCAGGGGCTGCCAGTTATGCACTCAGGGGTTCGCTTCTTCTTCCTCTCCTTTCCATTCATCATTTTTTCTGCTCAGTTCCCACCCTTGGGTGGTGTATCTTCCTTTCTCTGATCCAATTTCCATGGTTTTCTCCCCTCTTCCCCGGTCCACAAGCCTCCATTCTTCTTCTTCCCGTCCGGAGCCTCCAGATCCTCCTTCCTCTCACAATTCTTGACCTCGGCCTATGTCCTTCTTTCATCCCAATTTCGGGACTTCTTCTGATTCTTCTCCTCTGGTATTCCCGGATTCTACTTTTGATTCTTCTCCGACCATGTCGGATGACCGTTATTCTCCTTCTCTGACCATGTCGGATGATCATTCTTCATCTTCACCTTTGTAACAATCCAATCATTATGTTTCTATTCTTTCTGTCTCACCCTTCCGGGGTCGTCACCCTTTTTCTTGTTGTTCTCGAGGCTTTAGCCTGCCTTGATCTCAGTTGATCTCTGTTTATTCTATATCTGGTTCCTTGTTATCAGGGTCTCTGCGCCATAACGAGAGAGTTCTAGCCCTCATCTCTCTTCCTTTTTATCCTTCTTCGTCCAGTTTGCTGTCTGCCACTCCTCCGTGTAGAGGAATCTTCAAGCCTTACTATCCTTTCCATCTTGATCCTGACAAGCAAGGAATAAAAAGCTCGTGTTGCTCAAAGATCAATGATCAAGATCGCTTCAAGATGCTGGTTTCCGTTCCATGGATTTGCAAGATATCTTTATTGTGTGCAAGAATTTGCTTGATTTCCATTGTTGCTATTTTTTATGTGCATGGTTATAATGCTGGTTCCTTAACACGTTTGAGTGGCTTTAGAAGTTTGCTTAGTTAGAATGAGTTCACTTATGCAGCATCTTAGGCTGGTGATAGCTCCGCGCTGGGAGTCTAGTTTGATGTGACACCACCTATTGACCTAAATTGTAAGCAAGCAACTTGAGCAGCGGACTCACTCTAGCGAACACATTCACGTAGCACACACTAGTGCCCGTAGGTGACTCGGCGATGATGGAGAGGGTCCGAGGTGGGAACTTGATGCTCCAAGGGTTGGCTAGCATGGGGAGGACCCCAAATGAGCAAGGGATTCCCAATTCACAGGCGGCTAGCACACCAAGGGCGTGGGATGTAGGGGATCACTCACAACTTGCCTGCGGTGATCACTCACGTCAATAGCAATTTTGGGCCGAGCTCTCACTCTCTGTCCGACGAAGCAACATAGATAATACTATGCTAAGCAATGAATTGAAACCAGACAAGAGGGGAACCGATGCTCACCTAGTCGGCGTGAAGATGCCGACTCTGGCCGGAGATGATGACGAGCAGGGAGGCGTGGGCATGCACCCGCACGCCACGTCGGTGTAGCTTCGGATGGCGACCTGCTAATACATGCACTACACCCCTTACAAGGGGGTTGGACTAGGGGTGGGGGAGTAGAATTACAACCAAAATGTACCTCCACATAGGGAGGGGCGCTCAGCCGGCCAGGCGGGGAGGGGAAAAGCCGAGCTAGGAAGGCAGTTGCTGGTTCTGTCCGCTCTATAGAACAAGGGACAGGCCGTCGATGTCGGCGCCGCTGCGGCCACTTCCAGACTCTGTTCGCCACAAAACCAGCGGCAAAACCTCTTGGGTTGGCCCAGGAGGACGTTAGATTTTTGAAAGGACTTCTGGTTGTCGGTGTTGGTCGGAGTAGGGCTGTGAGTAGGGTCTCTGTTCTCTGGTTCTATCTGCTTCAGCACCACTGCCGTAGGAAGACGAGGTCGCCACGGGTGCTCCTAGGCTCTGATTCAGGTATTGCTGGAGTCGCTGGATTCGTTGTCGAGCATCTTAGAAATGAGACCCATGGGGATGCCGTAGGAGGTCAGAGTAGACAGGGACAGCCCGAACAGTGAACGGGAGTCGGTTCGGTCCCAGAGTGGACAGAACAGCGCACCCGAGGGAGAAAATTGAGAAATTGCTGCTCCGGATGCCGAACGGGGTGCCGCTTCTTGGTAATGAAAGAAGGCTTGTCGTAGAAGCCCTCAACCAAGTGCCGCCTCAAGAATCATAGGAATGTGGTCTTGGGAGCTTCTGGAAGTTGCTTCAGGTTGCTGACTGGACCTATCATGCGTAGTCGGAGAAGAACGGCTCTCCCTGGCAGTCATGAACTCAGACGGAGAAGAGACCACCACCGTTGCAAAGCTGACAGGAAGATGAATCCAACAGTATATGGTACACCCTCTGAAGCTTCTTGGTGATGTCGTGGCAGCCTTAGAAAGTAGCTGGTACTCTGCTGCCTGCGAGCTGGGAATAGGATGAAGGTGTAGGGTTGTGTGTATGAGGGTGGGATGGCCAAGGGAAACAAGGGGGGAATGGGGAGGGCGACCAGGGTAGGAAGGGAGTGTTAAGGAGGGGTGTGGGGCAGCTAGAAAGGGAGGGAGATTCAAATTTGGGCCTTGGGTGAAGCCCCTTCAGCATTGGGGAGATGGAAGGGTGGTTGGGAAAGGGTAGTGGATGGTTGGGGGTTGGAGGGTGGCTTGGAGATTGGTGGGTTCTACCTTGGGGGTTGGGGGGACTTGAATGAGTGTATGGGGAAGGGGGGGATATTAATGAAGAGTGAATGGGAGGAGACAAAAGAAATTTCAAAATTTGGGGGTAGGGAAGAGAGAGAGAGAGAGGGGGGGACCCCTGAGAGAGAGAGAGAGAGAGATATGAGAGGGATAGGGGAGGGATGTAGAGAGTCTCACTCCAAGGGAAGAAAATTCTCACAAAGGGTTTCTTTCTATTCAAATATTCATCAAAGGTTACAAATGAGAGAGGAGAGGGGGCTATTTATAGACTCCATACTTTTCCTAGGACCAAAGTGACCTTGACAAACCCACAATTGACCAGCCTGTCCCAAGGGGGGGGCGCCCCTGGGCCTAGCCCAATGGATTGGGCCCATAAAGCTATCTAATCAACATAATGACTGAGAACTTAGATAATTGACCCTTAAACCTAGGTACCTAACTCAAATAAAGGGAAAATTACATAATTATGACTCAAAGAAAATATAAAAATTACATGACTAGACTCAGAAAAATATGACGAACATAATGGCGCATGCCGACGAACAATCCGAGCCTTGAAAAAATGTGGAGGGGCAAGGGATGCCCCCATCATACCCCCGGGGTGGGGAAAACTAGACCCCGTCGAGTATGGGTCCACCGTGGAAGTGGCACACCAAATGTTGCTCTGAGCGAGCCACGATCTCCAAACTCAACCCTGCGTCCATAGCTGGGGGACGGCGCTTCAATGTCTCAAGGTGGCACGGGCACACCCTCTTGCCAACGATGATACCCTGCTTGCCTAGTATTGCCTCCGTGTGCTCACGTCGGTCTCTCAGGCTGATATGAGGTGGCACTCCGAGGGTGTCTCTCTGAAAGATAGGCGTAGGATCGAGGCACTCACTAGGATCTGTCGCGGTGCCCATATAGGGTGCCAGGTCCGCCACATAGGAAATCGGGTGAATCCCAAAACCCATTAGTTCATCCAACCCGTAAGTCGGTTTGCCAAAGTCACTCGAAACTTGGCAAGGTCCAAGTCCTCGTGCCCTCAAGTTGGAGGTGACCCTAGGGTAGAGCCACTCCAATGTCTCCATCGATAAGTTGCCTACTTGGAATTCCAAGTGGCACTTGCGAGCATTTGTCCGCTCTTTGTGAACCTCACCGCTCGTTGTGAATTGCTTACGTGTATTCTTGTACCATGCATTATGATGCGGTGAGTGGGTGTGAAAGTGGATAGTGTGCAAAGGTGGACCGGGGCAACCATAGATTGTCCTATGATGCTTTGATGCCATGTGGACCTTGATGAACTTAGGTGGACCGGGGCAGCCACAAGTGGCCCTATCATGCATGGACTTTATAACAATGGTTGGAGGGCCGGGGCATCCGTAGGGGAATCTATTATGCATGGGTATAGCAAATGCCGGGGGTCCCAGACATCCGTGAATGTTCCTAACATGCTTAAGACCCATGATGAATGAAGGTGGACCATTACATCCGAATATGGACCACTCATGTTTCCCACTTGACATGTGGGTGATATGAATGAATGGACCCAACGTAGTGTTCATGCCAAGTGGTGTGGTAAGCCTAGACACTTGCATGCTTATCACAAAGGTGACTTCTATGTGCATAGGTGTGGGATAACCTTTGAACTCCCATGCGAAAGGGTCGAAGGGGTCAAAGAAGGTATGTGTCATGGAGTGGGGCACTTCATTGTTTCCTAGGTGTATTTCACCCATGGTCATGGTTCCCTTGGTGTGGACCGGGTCTTGGGAGAGGTGGGCTTGGTCCAATATGGTTGGTTAGGGTAGGAAAAGGTTGGTGGTAAGTAAGGTGGGTGAGTATAGGAAGGGATCGAAGGGGTCATGGTAAGGGTCACCTAGGGAGAGGAACTCTAGGTCCTCATGGTCCTCACATAGTGGTGAGTCATCCTCCTCTAATGAAATAATTGGGCCGAAGTCTTTGGTGGGATGGTCGGCCATGAATGGAGGGCTTGGTGTTCTACCCGAGATAAGCAACTCTAATTCGTGGAAAGCACCGAGCTCATCGGGTGTAGGAAGAAATAGAATGAGGTCGCTCATATAGCAACCAACGGTGCAAACCGAGGTGATAGACCCGACACATAGGTGTAGGAGGTCAAGGCTCCTAGGTAGGTCGGCCATTGTGGTCAACATGCCAGTCAACTCCATTTGCCATGCTAGGCCCTTAAGAAGATCCCCTAGTGTCTCCACTTGGTAAGATGATTGGATCGTGGTGCGATAGGAGATGAAGGGCACTATGGGGAGGTGTAGCTCCAAGGAAGGGTGGGCCATGATCGGGTGAGCTAGATTCTCCTTTAACCATCTAGCCAAGGACCCACTTATGATGAGTTCACTCCCAACTAGAGGAGAGGGCATAGAGTGAAGATCGTAATGCGAGGCTTTGTCCTCGTCTTGGGCATGTGTTTCCTTCAAAGTGGGGGTTGGATTCAGGGTGTTAACCACTATGGGGTCGGGTGTCGGGATTATGGGTTCCTCTACCAAGGAGGTGAGAAGGTCCTTTGTGGGTGGGGTGATGATGATCGGCGCATGGTGCACCCGAGGTGGTGGGTAAAGGGAGGCTTGGGTTAGGATAGGGAGGGGAAGTAGTGGAGGCCTAAGAGATGGTAGAGTTGGGGTAGGGAGTGGGAGATGGGTTGGGTGAGGAGGATTGGGTTGGTTGATCTTAGGAGGTGTGTCCCTTTTATGGGACGATGGAGGGGTAGTGGTGGAATCCAAAGGGGTATGTGGGGTACGAATTTGGTGAGGGGTTTTGGGTTGGGGAGTGGTGGCCATCTTGGGCCTTGATGGTGGGGTGTACATGGGGTCCCCTTGGGTTTGAATGGTGAGGGTTGAGTGAGTGACTTTGGGTTGGGGAGCGGTGCCCCTCATGGGGAGAACCGGGTCATTTACGGGTCTCTTGCCCTTGGGATCGACTGGTTGTGGAGGGGTAGGGGAAGTGGGAGTGCTCCTCAGGGTTGTGATTCTCCGAGTGAGAAGTGTAGGTTTTCTTAAGTTCAGTTTTTATCTCTTCCCAAGTGCTAATCGGGGCTTCCCCGCGGATCCTCCTTAAACCCTCCACAATTAACCAATGATTTTTAGCTCGTTTGGAGGGTGCACCTTGGCTAACCTCATTCTCCTTCCTTCGTTCAAGGGGCACCTTTTAAAGAATTGATCCATGGAAACCACCCAATCTAGATAAAGGCTTGGGCTATAGGATCCATTAAAGGCATGGGTTTTGGCTTTCAAGAGTCCCAAAAAAAGGGTTTCTAGATTTTCCCAAAGGTCACTCTCATTCTCTCTTGGTGCTCGGCCATTTTCCTCAAGTCGGTCGAGTCAGAACATGATGTCTTCAAGCCGATCAAGGACATTAGGTAGGGCTTCTATGACGGAGGTGTTACCGCCCACTTTGTTGGCAGCGGAGCTTCCATGAGGATTTGGGCCTCTTCGAAAAGGTGATGGGGATGGGTATGACGGGTGTGAAGTGGCCATGATGATCAGGGGAATAAATGCAATGGCCCAAGGACAAGACTAAGTAGAGACAAGTCTAGAACTTGCTTTGATACCAATTTGATGTGACACCACCTATGGACCTAAATTGTAAGCAAGCAACTTGAGCAGCGGACTCACTCTAGCGAACATGTTCGCGTAGCACACACTAGTGCCCGTAGGTGACTCGGCGAGGATGGAGAGGGTCCAAGGTGGGATCTTGATGCTCCAAGGGTCGGCTAGCTTGGGGAGGACCCCAAATGGGCGAGGGATGCCCAATTCACGGGCAGCCAGCACACCAAGGGCGTGGGATGTAAGGGATCGCTCACAACTCACCCGCGGTGATCGCTCACGTCAATAGCAATTTTGGGCCGAGCTCTCACTCTCCGTCCGACGAAGCAACAGAGATAATACTATGCTAAGCAATGAATTGAAACCAGACAAGAAAGGAACCGAGGCTCACGTAGTCGGTGTGAAGACGCCGACTTCGGCCGGAGATGATGACGAGCAGGGAGGTGTGGGCATGCACCCGCACGCCGCGTCGGTGTAGCTTCGGATGGCGACCTGCTAATACATGCACCACACCCCTTGCAAGGGGGTTGGACTAGGGGTGGGAGAGTAGAATTACAACCAAAATGTACCTCCACGCAGGGAGGGGCACTCAGCCGGCCAGGCAGGGAGGGGAAAAGCTGAGCTAGGAACTAATTGGAAGGCGGTTGCCGGTTCTGTCGGCTCTCTAGAATAGGGGACAGGCAGTCGATGTCAGCGCCGCTGCGGCCACTCCCAGACTCCGTTTGCTACGAAACCAGTGGCAAAACCTCTTGGGTCGGCCCAGGAGGACGTCAGATTTTTGGAAGGACTTCTGGTTGCCGGCGTTGGTCGGAGTAGGGTCGTGAGCAGGGTCTCTATTCTCTGGTTCTATCTGCTTCAGCACCACTGCTGTAGGAAGACGACGTCGCCACGAGTGCTCTTGGGCTCTGATTCGGGCGTGGATGGAGTCGCTGGATTCATTATGGAGCCTCTTAGAAATGAGACGCACGGGGATGCCGTAAAACGTCAGAGTAGACAGGGACAGCCCGAATAGTGAATGGGTGTCAGTTCGGTCCCAGAGTGGACAGAATAGCGCACCCAAGGGAGAAAATTAAGAAATTGCTGCTCTGGATGCCGAACGGGGTGCCGCTTCTTGGTAAAGGAAGAAGACTTGTCATAGAAGCTGTCAGACAAGTGGCTCCTCAAGAAGCATAGGACTGTGGCCGTGGGAGCTTCTGAAAGTTACTTCAGGTTGTTGATCGAACCTATCCTGTGTAGTCGGAGAAGAACGGCTCTCCCTGGCAGTCACGAACTCAGACGGAGAAGAGACCACCACCGTTGCAAAGCTGACAGGAAGATGAATCCAACGGTATATGGTACACCCTCTAAAGCTTCTTGGTGATGTCGTGGCAGCCTCAGAAAGTAGCTGGTACTCTGCTGCCTGCGAGCTGGGAATAGGATGAAGGTGTAGGGTTGTGTGTATGAGGGTGGGATGGCCAAGGGAAACAAGGGGGGAATGGGGAGGGTGACCAGGGTAGGAAGGGGGTGTTGGGGAGGGGTGTAGGGCAGCTAGAAAGGGAGGGAGATTCAAATTTGGGATTAGGTGAAGCCCCTTCAGCCTTGGGGAGATGGAAGGGTGCTTGGGAAAGGGTAGTGGGTAGTTGGGGGTTGGAGGGTGGCTTGGAGATTGGTGGGTTCTACCTTGGGGTTGGGGGGACTTGAATGAGTGTATGGGGAAGGGGGGATATTAATGAAGAGTGAATGGGAGGAGAGAGAAGAAATTTCAAAATTTGAGGGTAGGGAAGAGAGAGAGAGAGGGGGGACCCCTTAGAGAGAGAGAGAGAGATATGAGAGAGATAAGGGAGGGATGTGGAGAGTCTCACTCTAAGGGAAGAAAATTCTCACAAAGGGTTTCTTTCTATTCAAATATTCATCAAAGGTTACAAATGAGAGAGGGGAGGGGACTATTTATAGACTCCATACCTTTCCTAGGACCAAAGTGACCTTGACAAACCCACAATTGACCAGCCTGTCCCAAGGGGGGGGGGCCCTGGGCCTAGCCCAATGGATTGGGCCCATAAACCTATCTAATCAACATAATGACTAAGAACTTAGGTAATTGACCCTTAAACCTAGGTACCTGACTCAAATAAAGAGAAAATTACATAATTATGACTCAAAGAAAATATAAAAATTACATGACTAGACTCAGAAAAATACGACAAACACAATGGCGCATGCCGATGAACAATCCGAGCCTTGGAAAAATGTGGAGGGGCAAGGGATGCCCCCATCATAGTTCTTTCCTCGACCATTGAGGGTGACCTTTGAGTATGGTTTTTTCACACACTACACGGTGAGCTATAGCCGATCTCTCAGAGGCACACCGTTGCAACTTTTGCCAGACTTTGGGTATGCACAAATGTCTTTTAATTTCTCTGCTCGGCCAAAGGTCTTTTTCAAGATTAAGTTTGTTCTCTTTCTCATATTCTTCAACAATTAATTTTCCCTTGCCTTTTTCAGTTCAAAACGGGATGGTCTTGAATTCAAAGGGTCTTTTTTCATAGGGATTGAAACTCAACCCTTCCTTTCTGAAATTAACCCGGGTACCTAAGATGGCATCTAGGTTGGACTTCCCTTGGGTCATTCTTTCTAGGACAGATTGCATGTCCTTCAATTCATTTGCAGCCTTCTCAAGGCTTTTCTGTAGCTCAAGATTAACAGCATTTACAGCCTCATATTTTTCAAGATTAAGTTTGTTCTCTTTCTCATATTCTTCATATTTTTCATAGCTCAAGATCATGGGAACCTACAAATCTCGTGATAACAAGAAGAGGTCTCGGAACGACAATGGCAATGACAAGAGCAAGAGAGTCAAGGAGGAAGAAAAGCAAGTCATGACGGCTTGCACGTTCTGCGAGAAATTTGGTCATTTGGCCGAAGAGTGCTGGAAGCACCTTGGTGCTTGTCTCCGTTGTGGCAGTAGGGAGCATTGAATGCCCGATTGCCCCCTTATGAATGAACAACCCTCCAAGAATGATGGTGGGCATAGGCGACAGGCTTGTTTAAATGGCATGATGGATGATGAAGCTACGAAGGAAAATGATATGATCGAAGGTACCATCCAAATCTATTCACATCCTTCTGTTGTTTTATTCGATACCGGTGCTTCACATTCTTTTATATCCACTACTTTTGCTAAAACTTTGCCAGTTTCACCTGTTCCCTTACCTTCGAACCTAGCTATTACTACACCTCTAGGTTCTGGAATCGAACTCAAAAATCACTATCCGGATAGTAAGGTAACTATAGAAGGCCATAATCTTCTTGCAAACCTCGTATGCCTTGACAAGGAAGGCTACGATGCAATCCTAGGTATAGACTGGCTATCTGAACACTATGCCGACATTAATTGTCACCATAGGAGAATTTCTTTCTACAAACTGGACCTTCCGAAGTTCTCTTTCCTTGGCATCAAATATAGGAAGCATCCTATTCTTTTCTCTTCTCTTTACGCCTACAAACTCATCTCGCAAGGTTGTGAAGCTTTTCTTGCTTCCGTAGTTATCACAGAGTCCAAGGAACTCATTTTAGAGGAAATCCCTATTGTAAAGGAATTCCCGGATGTCTTTCCTTCCGAATTACCATATTTACCACCCGTAAGGGAAGTAAACTATTCTATTGAACTTATCCCGGGAGCATTACTTGTTTCCAAAGCTCTCTACAGGATGTCCCCCACTGAGCTAAAGGAGTTGAAGAAGTAACTTCAAGAACTATTGGAGAAGGGTTTCATTCGACCAAGCACATCCCCTTGGGGTGCACCAGTTCTCTTCGTCAGAAAAAAGGATGGATCCCTCAGGCTATGCATCAATTACTAGCAGTTAAATCAACTCACCATCAAAAACAAATATGCATTTCCGCATATCAATGAGCTATTCGACCAGATCTCTAGAGCAGAGTATTTCTCTAAAATAGACCTAAGGTCTAGTTACCATCAATTAAGGATTAAAGATGAAGACATCCACAAGACTACATTTCGAAGCAGATATGGGCATTATGAGTTCTTGGTTATGCCGTTTAGGTTAACCAACATCCCTGCAGCTTTTATGCATCTCATGAATAATGTCTTCAGGCCTTATCTGGACCGATTTGTGGTCGTCTTTATCGACAACATTCTTATCTATTCTAAGACTTAGGAGGAGCATGAAGAACACTTAAGGATAGCTTTACGAACCCTAAGAGGTCACCAACTCTATGCGAAGCCCAACAAATGTGAGTTTTGGCTAAAGGAGGTCTCATTCCTTGGCCACATTATTTCTAAGGAAGGCATCGCTGTGGATCCTTCTAAAGTCAGAGCTATCAAGAACTGGAGTAGACCAACTACTGTGACAGAAGTCACGAGTTTCCTTGGTCTGGCTGGCTACTATAGGTAGTTTGTTAATGATTTTTAAAAAATCGTTGTCCCTCTGACCAGGCTTACAAGAAAGGAGAATCCTTTATATGGTCGAAGGATTATGAAGAAAGTTTTTTGACTCTCAAGGAACATCTTACGATTGCACCTATGTTGGCACTACCCGTTGAAGGTGGTGGCTTCCAGGTATATACTGACACATCAGGCGTTGGTCCTGGTTGTGTTCTTATGCAAAATGGTAGGGTAATCTGTTATCCTTCGAGACAATTGAAGCGTCATGAGAAGAACTACCCAGTACATGATCTGGAACTGGCTATTGTCATCTTCGCTTTGACGATATGGCGACATTACCTCTATAGGGAGAAATTCATTATATTCTCAGACCACAAAAGTCTGAAGTATCTTTTCTCCCAAAAGGAGTTGAATATGAGGCAAAGAAGGTGGCAAGAATATCTCAAGGACTTCGATTTCTCTATTAAATACCACCCAGGCAAGGCAAATGCTATAGTAGATGTAATCAGTAGAAAATCACTAGCAACTTTATCAAGCCTCAGGAGAGGTATGACCAACCTTATCGAAGACTTTACTCAGCTGAACTTGGATATTGACACGGAAGATGAAGGGTGTATTATCGCCAACATCCGGTCACAACCTATATTAATTGAAGATATAGCCAAGCTACAAGATGATGATCCTATACTGGTTGTGATCAAAGGTAATATTGATCAACGGCCAGATTTCTCCGTCACGACTGAAGGAAGATTATTATTCTGATGTCAGATCTGTGTACCAGATCATGCGGAGACTAAGAAGTTAATTATAGAAGAAACCCACAGGTCAAGATAAGCAATTCACCTTGGTGCTACCAAAACTTATCAAGACTGAAAAAGAAACTTTTGGTGGCCCAATATGAAGAAAGAAGTGGTGGACTTTGTATCTCGCTGTCTCACTTGTCAACAAGTCAAGGCAAAACACTTAAAGCCTGCTGGTAAACTACATCCCTTAGAAATTCCTGAGTGGAAATGGGAGAGTATAGGTATGGATTTCATCATGGGTTTGCCTAAGGCAAGAGGTGGAAATGATGGTATATGGGTGATTATTGATCGCCTGACAAAATCTGCACATTTTCTACCCATTAAAAGTCGATGGTCCCTAGATATACTAGTAGCCTTATACATGAAGGGGATTGTCCGATTACACAGAGTCCCTATCACGATAATATTTGACCGAGACCCTCGCTTCACATCATAATTCTGGAAGGGTCTACAACATTCCTTAGGGACCCGATTAAATTTTAGCAATGCTTTTCATCCACAAACCGATGGCCAAACTGAAAGAACCAATTAGGTAGTTGAAGATATGCTCAGGGCATGTGCAATTGATTTTAGTGGAAGTTGGCACAACCACTTGCCTCTAGTCGAGTTTGCCTATAATAATAGCTATCAAGCTAGCATTCAAATGACACCATTCAAGGATTATATGGAAGGAGTTGTCAGGGATATAAGTTCTAGGCCCTGAACTTGTCAGGGATACAACCGAGAAGGTAAAACTTATCAGAGAAAGACTCTAGATGGATCAATCAAGAAAAAAGACATATGATGATATTAGAAGAAGAGACCTGAAATTTCAAGTAGGAGACCATGTGTTCCTTAAGGTTTTCCTAAGTCATGGGATTCGAAGATTCAACATCAAAGGCAAGCTTACTCCGAGATTCATTGGCCCTTTTAAAATTCTTGAAGGGGTTGGCAAGGTCGCATATCGAATTACTTTGCCACCTCAATTGTCTGGAGTTCATGACGTGTTCCATGTCTCAATGCTAAAAAGGTACGTTCATGACCCATTTCATATTATAAGTCATAACGATCTGGTGGTACAAAAGGATCTGACATACGAGCAAAGGCCACTCAAAATACTTGATCGAGAGGTACGCCACCTTCGAAACAAAATCATTCCCATGGTAAAAATCTAGTGGAATAAATGCCTGGAACAAGAAGCTACATGGGAGACGGAGGAAGCTATATGCAAGAGATTTCTGGAGTTGTTTAACTGTAAGTAAAATGCACCTTCATCCCATGCAATGAATTTAGGGATCAAATTCTTTTTAAGTGGGGGAAGGTGTAGCACCCCTAGTAATTATCTGAATTTTTTTGAATTTTTCAGAAGTTAAATGGATTTATTTTAATATTTAATAAGCTAAAAGACCTAAAAGGGCTACTTAATGGGTTACTAGATTAAAGCCTTTAACTTAAAAGCCCAATTAGCAACTAAAGAGTTAGGCCAACTTAAATTGGACCTTTAGACCTAATTCCAAGTCTTTTAGGCCCAAGCCCAATCCTAGAGTCGTAACAGGGATAATTTCTCTATTTAGAATGGATAAATAAGGAAAATAGGGGATAATTAGGACTAAAATTTGAATAAAATTTAAATTTCAGTGGGCCAGGCAGGTCACGGTCAGTCGTGCGACCGCGTTCTCAAGATAGCGATCGTCACCCAACCGCGTTCAAGTTCGGTAAATGGAAACTGTTAAACCATGGAAAGATTGGATTTTTATCCGCCCAATCGCTGTGGATTGATGCAATCTAATAGGGAAACTTACCCAGGACTCTTAGGGGATCGGATTGACACCCCATAGGACTCCTAATTCGATCTAAAAACCCTAACCCTAGGTCATTCCCTATAAATAGACCCCAGATTCATCCAGCACAAACCCTAATTTTGGATCGCGTGGTTCAAAGGTATGGTGTCGTCTTCTTAAGTTTATCCTTTAGAAGTTTTCATTCCCTTTAGTATCTTCTAATCTTCTTCCAAATTTCATATTAGGAGATCAAGCCATACAGGAGTTAGGAAGCGCGGAAGTTGTTGTTTCTACGCGGGACGCGCAGGAACGAGAGCTCTCTTCCGACGAGAAATTCACAGACTAGGGGCGAACCCAGAGGTAGGTTATCTCATGACTTGCTAAAACAACAAGATAGGAGTAAAAGTCATTTGTTTCCTCCTGATTCATGAACTACGCTCATAGTATTTCATATTTTTCCATGACTACGCAATAGGCCCTTTAGGATATGTTGTCCATGTCATGTTAATCAAAAAGGTAATAACTTTGATAGAAACCATGCTTTCTCGTACATTAGTTATGTGCTATCCTACTTATTTTCTCAGTTTTACATAATTTTCATCATGATATGCCTTAGAAATAGGTCCTGCAAGATGGGATTTTACTTCTGTCTAGAGACGGACAGATTGTGATTCCCCAGAGACCGCTACCTCTAGATAGCAGTTCTCAACTGATCACGATCTGGTTCTGTTAACCCTAAATAGTGACTAGATCAACCCTCATGATTCCCTGTTAAGTATAAGTAACTGTGCCATATTTCCTGTTATTTCATTATCGTCATGTTTTCTGTCATATCATGTTTCAATCAGGTTATGTTTTATGCTTTTCATGCTAAAGGAAAAATTATTTTCATGATATGTTAGTTTCACAAATGAACCCTTATATTTCATACTTAAGAGGTTTTTCCTTGAACTTTCTATAGATTAGATCGGTGTTTCAATGTGGTTCACTCTCATCTCCTATCTTTCATTCTCACTTGTACATAGCCCGTACTCCGGTACGTTGCTATTAGACACTGCACTTGATAGGAAACTTTTCTTAGACTTGAGAGCCTCTCCATCGAATATTCCTTCTGTCGGACCAGGTTATCTTGTTTCAAGGCCTCCGTAAGACTCCACGAGCCTTGGATTCCCACTAGGACGCCGAGCTGGTTGTACCCTAAAACCCAAGTCTAGAAAGCACTACATGTTTTCTGTGATTTCTGCGCTCTATCCTTATCGCGGCCAGGAAGCGATCGCTACCTGCAGATAGCGGCTGGCCAATGACTGCGACCATGTTTCAGTTAGTAGACTTCTATTGAGTCGACATGTTTCCTTTCCTGCGTCGACTCCACTCTTGATCGCGGCCTGGACATGACCGCTACCTCAAGATAGTGGCTATCTCTGAACCGTGTTCTGCCAACGTGTTCATTGTGTCGACCCAGTCTCTTTCCTGCGTTGACTCACCTTCTATGCATTGACCAGATCGCGGACCCTGTTCGACCGCTACATTAAGATAGCGGTCATCTCATAACCGCGTTCTGTTAGATCTCTGTCCAACCTGAGGTTTGACTTAAGGGTTGATCTTGATCTGTTCTCAGGTGATCTTCTCATTATCTGGAAACCAAAACCTTAATCAAGACATTAATGAACTATGGTAATTGATTAATGTACTGTTATGCTACCGGATTACTCCCGTAGTGTAACATTCTTATTAATTCATTCTTGACCTCTCATGTTCATTTTGGTACGTTCTTACCTTATTTACATTTTCCATGAAACTATTATTTGAACTTGATATTATTGGCCGACTATATTATTTCTCGTAAAGGTAGCTTGATTTATAACTTTAAGATGCAAGGGCGGGCATGAATGGTATCCAAGGGCTCCAGTCTAGTCCCCTCGACAGATGGTCGGAAATATACTATTAACCATGGGGTATGATGATTACTAGTGTGGCATTACGCAAGGAGTACTTTTTTTAAAAAAACGGGTGAAATCAACGAGGCAATCTCATGAAATTTACATGCTTGTTAAAGTACATTCTAGTTATATGACTTTCTAGTGCATAGCCTTTCCAAGGTTATGAAAATACATTCTTGTTTCGTGATAGTACATTCTCGTTCTTAGAAGGCCATATTATAATCTTGCTTGACCATGTTCTCATATATCATATCTCCATAGTTCACACCTTGTTATTTGTGATTACTATGGTTTTATTCACATGTTTTATTGCACTTTCATTTTTACCTTTTTTTCTAGAGCTAAAATGTTAATTATTTGAGCAATGCCTTCATATTGATACGAAGATACGTACTAGGCGAGTGCGCTCATTCCCTACATTTCCAATCTTTTTCAAGAAATTCTAGCGGGTCGGAATCGGACTACTCGAGAGGTGAGTCCGAGAGCGAACGAAAAATGAGCGAAGCCCTAGATAGTTAAAGGATCATGAGTCCTATTGTAATTAGTGTCCTTCACTATAATAGGCGGTGAAGTTGATCATGTTATGAAATCTTTTTTTTTCTTGAGTCTAGTTGTGTCAAAGGTGTCGGGTGTAAACTTTGATCGTTATTACTTAATAAAGTTGAAATTTTAAGTACATGGTATTGTGTATTCATTCTTTTGTGTGAATGTATATTGCACTCTGATTGTCTCGCTAGCTAGAGACTTATTTTGTTGGCTGTTCACGCTCTCGACTTAATTCCGCTGCATATCTCGGGACGGGACAAAGGGAGACTAGAAAGTTCCCAGCCCCTGGTTAGGTCACTAGACTCTCGGTCATTGGCCATACACATGGCCCACATGGAAAACCACTTTCCGAAGAAGCCAACATCGTGTGGGGACAGCCCTCCGCACTCACACCGGTACACGGTGACTCGATCTAGCACAAACAAGAAGCCTAGAACACACGGGGTCACCCGTGTTGGATTTTAGTGTTTTGATGATGCTTCAACTATGACTCATTAATGAGTCTTCTTACTATGCACATAGAACTCAGTTGAATGCCTTAAAGTCAAATTGACTAAGTGTTTGAATTTCAGGTTAACATGTAACAGGTCCAAGTCAACAGAGAGGAAACTCAATCGACTGATATGCATCAAGTCTGACTTTTATGTTTAGGTCCACAGACTCAGTAGACAGACCAGGAAGCAGGAGTAAAGCAGATAGAGTGTGTCGACACACAACAAAAGTGTGTCAACCCACATTGGTTCACCAGATCAATTACCCCTATCAAGGGTATAAAAGTGTGCCGACACACATCAAGAGTGTGTCGACCTGTCAGTGCAAAGCCGTGGGCCATTCGAGCTGAAACCTCCATTGGACAACGAAGTGTGTCAACACAAGTCCGCCAGTGCGTCGACACACCCTGAAAATCTAGTACCTGTTATACAGACAACCTTCTTTAGGATGTGTCGACACCATTTTCTCAGTGTGTCGACACAAGACTAATTCCAGTGATCAGTTTCAGAAGCATATTACAAGAGTGTGTTGACACACACAATTGGGTGCGTCGACACATACAGCATCAGCTTGTAGTAGCAACAGCAGTAGCCAGTAACAGCAGCAACAGACAGCAGCAAGGTAACAAGGATACTGTGTTGACACAACATACTATGGCATCAACACATCAAAGCCATCCAACCAATACTTAGACATTAAGAAGAATGGGTCGACTCAATGAAGCCATGGAGTCGACGCAAGAGTCCTAGCTAGCTTGTTCTTGTCCAGCAACAAGAAGAGTGTGTCGACACAATGAAGGTTAGTGTGTCGACACATCCAATTCTCGACCAGCAATAAGAAGAATGAGTCGACACAGTGAAGGTCAGTGTGTCGACACATCCCATACGGTGAAACTTGTGAACTTCAAGTGTGGGCCCTCTTGGGCACATGGTCCAAGGTCCAATCATGGTGCACACTCCAAGATCACGTGCCTAGGTTCCTAGAAAGATCCTCGGACAGAAGGTTCCACTCGTATCATTGGACCAATCAAAAAATACCTTGGAAATGGAGGTTTATCCAATTTGCTCGGCTATAAATAGCACCCATTCGCCTTGGAAAAGAAGTAAGTTGCTCAAGAAGGAAAGTGTTGTCCTTTGTGATTCAGATAGAGCATCCTTGAGGAAAGTTGAGAGCATCTTCAGACAGCACCTGAAGAGGAAGAACAATGTGGAGATAAGAGAGAGTAGCCACCAAAGATAGTGTGAGAGCTCTCCGTGACTGGGCGTGAGGGTTTTTCCAGACTCGACTGAGAGTCTTGTGGGTATCCATCAAAAAATCTCTCAGATCTTCATCTGGAGCAACATTGTATTTTCTCGTTTTCTTTTTCCCTTCTTTTGTTTTCGGCTTGTTCTCATTTCTCATCTATCTACAAGTGCGTGTTTTTCGATACCCTGTTTAGGGTTCGTTTTCTTTTGTTGCTAGCTATAAGTTAGCGATGTGAGGAGGTTGTTCCTCAGCTCAAGCGGTTGTTTGCGGACTGAATCTGATTATGTGTATAAGTGTGTTACTTGCAAGTAGTGAATCCTCACTAATCTAATGAGGGGTGGATGTAGGTTACAGGTCTGCAACCGAACCACCTAAAAAACTTTGTGCAGTGGTTTGATCCTTGTGTGTTTGATCTCTTTTTTTCTACCTTCACTCACAAGTTACTAACTTCACTGCTTTCTGCACCTGATAGTTCTCTTCTCTACACACGTTTCACTTTGGGTAGTTTTGTACACTGAAGCTACAAGCTCCAAGGACATCACAAGTGATTCTACTGCTATCTTGCTCAAGGACATATTTTGTGTTTGATCGAATTCCTGAACAAGCTCTCCTGTGTTTTTGAGTTAGCCAATTGAGCTATTTTTAGAGTCGTTCTATTCAACCCCCCTTCTAGATCTACTCTTCTACCTATCATTTGATTTCAAAGCGGGTTCCCCATCATATGGTCCAACTACTAGGGGAGATCTGAGGGCAATATGCCTCGAAGCTTTATAGCTGAAGGCCATTCCATTAACTGACCTCCTGTCTTCAATGGTTCTAATTATAGCTATTGAAAATATAGAATAGAAGTTTTTCTTCGAGCGCAGGATCATGATGTTGGGTGCAGGAACGAGATCTAGAGGGGGGGTGAATAGATTTCTCTATTAAAAAATTATGCAGAATTAAAACTAATATGATTCAATTAAACCTAACGCTCTACTTTGGCCCATAGAATCAAACTGAAAGGAGGATTTCAAAGCTCGCACAGAATGGATGCTTCAATTAGAATAGATGCCGAACATAATGCACTCAAGCCAAAACAAAATATATTAAAGAATGAGTTGCGGAGCTCACACACTTACTCACACCTTATGTAAAAACTACTCTCGTACACTTAGCGTGTAGAGACAAATGCATTGCTCAAAGGATGCAAGAGTGACAAGCCTAACAAACACCTAGCGTAGAATCAGATGCACAAGTAAACCACAGAACACCAAGAGTTTTTAGGTGGTTCGGCCAGACACCTAGTCTACCTACATCCACCCCTCACTCAAACCAGAGTGAGGTTTCCTGCTGACTCACAACTTGAATCCCTGAGCCTCACAGCTTGCTACACAGAGGAACAAATCCTCAGACTGCTGAGCAACACAGCTTGCTTCCGAGAAACAAATCCCCAAACATCTGCTGAGCAATACAGCTTGTTGTAAGAACATGAAAGAATGAAAACAGAGATAAGAAAAACAACAATGAATTTAGGAAAGAAATATAGCTCATAAAGAGCGATATGGCTTGGATCTGATCCAGAGGCCACACACGAACAGGTCTTCAGATCTCTAGCTGCACACATGTTTCTTTTATCACGAGCTCCCTCTTTCTCTTTTTCTTCTTCTTCTTCTCACGAATTCTTCTCTTCCAGATCTGCTCTCTCACTTCTTCTTCAGCTCTCTTTTCTTTTCTCTTCAGATCTCTCTTCTTCTTTTGCTCTTGCTTCTCATAAGCTCCCTTCTGCTAACTTCTTCTACTTCTTCTACTCTTTTTCAATCTCTATCTAATCGAATCTCTTGCTCGCCTCTCTCTACTTCTATTCACTTTCCCACCTTCTTCTTATCTCATCTCTTCTAGTGCACGTACGGTCCCTTTTTATCCTCGAACATGAATCTTGTGGTACCTACAAGATTCTGATAAGGCGTGTGGAGGGAACGCTCCCACCAAATTGGTTTCTAGAAGGTGCTTGATCTGAGAATCCACATGTCAAATAAAGGCTGGAGACCTTCCACGTGGCAGAACACTTTATTGGACTGTTAGCCTTGGATTACGTGCCATACAAGTTGATTCTTCGAACCACGTGACCAGTTCAATCTTTTGACAATTTCTGCTCTTCAGGTGTTTGATCAAGTTACAGAGGTAATTTGATGATTTCGCTTTGATGTTCCTGCCAAGCACAATGTGGAATTTAATCATACACCTTGTCATCATATCGATCATGAAATATTGAGAGAAATGCCAAATGGATGTATAATTATACAGGTTTATAAAGATAAGCAAGATATAGCTAAAACCATCAAAATTAGATAGCCATGGATAGGCAGCATGAAATAATGCAAATGCATTGATGCATACACCAAGTGCATCGACCTAACCATCTAAAGAAATGATCAGATGCAACAATAATAGCAACGACCTGTATAAGATACAGGTTGACCTGATAACATGATAACAAAAGATAAATGCACAAACATGTACAAATGCGTCGATGCATAAACTAGGTGCATCAACCTATATATTAGACATGTTGAACGCACGAAGCAAAACACATCAATTGACTCGACCTGTATAGTAGACAGGTCGACCTGACAGAACAACATCTAGTACTGCAGGTACTACTGCATCAATGCGCTAACTTATTGCATCAACATTACAGACTGACCACATGAACTGCAACATCGACCTGAATGCACTAAATGCTTGTGTATGTATCGACCTGCTTGACCGTGAAATGCATGGATGCATCGACCTGATACTGCAGACGCTAGCAACCTTTGTATCACACCATCGACCTAACTTGTCTAACACATGATTATGCATCGACCTGATAGAACATAACCACTACATGTGCATCGACCTGATAACTCTAATTAATATAGATGCATCAACCTATTTGACTTCAACATGGGGGAATACATTGACCTGTTATCTTCTTCCAGCGGGTATCCTTGCTTCTCTCTCTTTAGGATTGAGCTGGAGTCCACTTCTAGTTTCAACTTATCTTTAGAATCCTTTGATACTTGTTCTTATTAGAATTTAAAACACAGACTTCTCCACATGATAAGGTCATAACAGGATCAACATAATAGCTTTATCAAATGCATGTGTCACCAACATAGAACATTAACATTTATGCACCAACGCACTGAACAACAGACATATGACTTCATCATCAACCATATGAATCATTTCAACCATGCACATGCAGACTCATCATGAGTCATAGTGTTTGACATCATCAAAACCACATGGATATACAACACATGAGACTTGGCAAGTGGTGAGTCAAGGTTCCTTCCATCTGCCAAAAGAGGAAGACACCTGGACCAGAGAGCAAATCAGAATGTCCACCATCAACTGGAGCGCCATGAACATAATGAAGTGCACTATTCACCCCAAGGAGTACTCAAGAGTCTCCACATGCAAGTCTGTGAAGGAGATGTGGGACAAGTTAGAGCTGAGCTATGAGGGCACTTCTGAGGTAAGGGATACTAAGGCTAACATGCTCATTTCTAACTATGAGATGTTTAAAATGAAGCATGACGAATCTATTTCAGAGATGTATGCAAGATTAACCCAACTCACCAACGGCTTAAAGTCCGTAGGTAAGGAATATTCTGACAATGAAGTAGTGTGGAAAATCCTCAGATCACTCACTCCTATGTGGCACACCAAAGCCACAGTAATCGAGGATTCCAAGAATCTGTCAGTTATGTCGGTTGACGAGTTGATAGGATCGCTCATGACTTATGAGCTAAACTCGAAAAGAAATGAGGAAGACCTGAAAGGAAAGAAGAAAACAGTGGCTCTTAAAGTGTCTAAAAACTCTACTGAGTCTAGTGACTCCGATGAGGAGAACTCAGATGAAGAAAGCATAAGTGATCATGCTCTTCTCACCAGAGAGTGTAAGAAATTTCTGAGATGAAGAAACGGTAAATTCTAGAAGAAAAGGAAGACCGCCCAGGTGGGTAGATTTCCAATTACCAAAACTAACCAATCCAAGAAAACTGATCATGTCATTTACTATCAATGCAGGAAGCCTGGGCATATGCGTGGAGAATGCCCGGAGTTGATAAATAAAACAATTAAGGCCAAGGGAAAGAAGAAGCCTAAGGCCATGATATGCACATGGAGCGATGATGAAGAAGAAGATGAGAGCTTCTCAACTGAAGAAGATGAAGACAGGCTGTGTCTAATGAATGATGACTACGATGAGGAGGTAACTTCCCCATTTGATAATTTTTCAACTGAAGATTGGGAAGATGCCTACGCTGATTTACTTAAGAAATACGAGAATTATAAAAAGGAGAACAAATAGTTAAAAAAGAAAATCAATAACCTTGTTCATGACCATTCAGCCAAAGATAAACTAGAATGTCTGAAAGTTGAAAATGAAGGTCTCAAAAAATAGATCGAGGATTCAAAAGAAGTGAAAACTGAACTTGAACATCTTAGATTAGAGAAGGAGAGTCTTGAAAAACAAATAAATGAACTCAAACTAAAAGTTTAGGACAGTCAGAGAAAGAGTGAATTGAATCTGGAGAAATATGAAGCCATCGAAAGTGTTAATCATCAACTCCAACAGAACCTTGAAAAAGTTGAAAAAGAATTTAAGGACAAGCAAATTATCTTAGAGAGATTTACGAAAGACAAAGAAACCCTAGATGCAATGTTGGGAACTAGAGTGAACTTTAACAAAGAAGGTCTAGGATTCAATCCTACAAACAAGAAAGAATTTGGTCTGAAAACCATGTAGATCAATTTTGAAAAACCTAAAGGAAAACTAGTCACACCTCAATACTCTAGGATAGGATCAACTTTGCAGAACAAAAATAAGACTAAAATCGATTGACAGATGCCGACCATTTAGAAACCACCCACTCGACCTACTCAACACACCCACTCTCATCCTATTCACAGGGTAGCGAACAGAATTGCTGCACCTAATCAAAAACAAAACAGTGGCAAACAAGGAAAGTACTTCCCTAACCACCAGAGGTCATACGGACCCCGATGGGGTAATGATATCCATGTGCACTCACGCAGGAACAGAAAATCCTACTCGTATGCACAACCCTATAAGGGAGGGTATAACAATAAAAATCACAGATATCAGTCCAACATATGCAGTTACTGGAACAGTCATATCAAGACTAATCAAAATGCATATGACCGGCCAGAAAACCTGAGTAAACAACACCTGTCTAAAACAAAAGCTAAAAGTGTCAGACAAATATTGATTCCTAAATCCTTGCTACATGAAGTAATTAGTAACAGGGGACCCAAATTTGCTTGGGTTCTAAAACATTCTGCTTGAATTGTGATTGCAGGAATGCCTGGTAGTCGAACACAACAGGTGGTACCTAGACAGTGGCTGCTCGAGGCACATGACGGGAGACAGAAGAAAATTCAATCAAGTAGTCAAGATAGAGTCCGGACAGGTGAAGTTTGGAGGAAAAGATAAGGGAAAAATAATTGCATCAGGAATAGTAAGTAAGAACTCTAAAAACTTCATTGAAAATGTTATACTAGTTGAAGGTTTGCAGCACAACCTCCTGAGTATCAGTCAGTTGTGTGACCGAGATCACAGAGTTTTGTTTGATTCTAATAAATGTCAAATATTTGAAGTAGGTTCTGATGAAGTCCAGTTCTTGGGTCATAGAGTCAATAATGTTTACATGATAGACTTAGGTGAGTCTTTTAATAAAAATTTGTGCTTAACTACCAATCAATCTGACAATGCATGGTTGTGGTATAGAAAACTAGGGCATGTAAGCTTTCGTGTACTGCATAATCTTGTCAAACATGATATGGTTAAGGGCTTACCTAAATTGTCATTTAACCACATTACCAAAACTTGTGAAGCATGTTCCCTAGGAAAACAAACAAGAAAATCATTTAAACTCAGAATTGAACCCATGTCATCAAAACCTCTAAAATTGCTTTATATGGACTTGTTTGGTCCAACCAGGACAGCCAACTTGAGTGGCAAAAGCTTTGGTTACGTTATAGTTGATGACTTTACCCGCTTCACTTGGATTTTGTTTTTAAATCACAAGAATGATGCCTTCTCTAAATTTTAGAATTTCTTCAGAAAAGTGAAGCAGGGGGGTAAGTTCAGAATTTGCACCATCTTATCAGATCATGGAGGAGAATTTGACAATTCCTTATTTACTGACTTCTGTAGTCAAGAGGGCCTAACTCATAAGTTTTCCTCTCCTAAGACACCCGAATAAAATGGAATTGTGGAGAGAAAGAACCGGACTATTGTTGAGATAGCTCAAACCATGCTGGTAGAGAGCCAACTACCAAGGAGATTTTGGGCAGAGGCGGCCAGCACAGCATGATATATTATCAATCGGGCCATGGTAAGACCAAACATAAGAAAACTTCTTATGAGCTACGCAAAGGTAAGAAGCCCAACTTAGCTTACTTCAGAGTTTTCAGATAAAGATGCTACATTCATAACAATGACAAAATAGATCTTCATAAATTTGAAGCTAAGAGTGACATGGACATCTTTCTAGGCTACTCGGGTAGGTCCAGAGCATATAGGGTTTTTTACTCAAAAAATAAGACTATAGAAGAAACACCTTATGTCATTATTACTGATGAAACTGAATTATCTAACAAATCTAATGATGATAAGGATCAAGGTGCAGATGGGGAATTTTTGGAAACAAAGGAAGATCAAGCAAGAGAAGAACAAGAGCCAGCAGAGGCAGTGGAAGATGATCAGCCGATCCGGTCAGTGTCAACTGAATCAGGTGAGTCATCTAGAGAGATCAGAATTCTCAAGGACCGTCCTGTTGAAAACATTATTGGAAATCTGCATGACCCACCTAGAACAAGATCATTTTATAAGGAAGTCAATGCTCAAGATCTGATTGCCTTAGTCTCCTAAATTGAACCCAAAAATATTGAGGAGGCTTTAATTGATGAATCATGGATAAATGCTATGCACGATGAATTAAATCAATTTGAGAGAAATAAAGTGTGGACCTTAGTTCCCAGACCCATTGAGAAATCAATCATAGAAACTAGATGGGTCTTTAGAAATAAACTGAATGAGGATGGTATAATTACTAGAAACAAGCCTAGGCTTGTAGCTAAGGGATATTGGAGAGGGGGAAAGTATACCACCCAAGAGCACGGCCCAACTAGGTCTAATTTGACCCAACTAGGCCCAGCTCCCCAAAGTGACAGCCCCATGCTGGGCCCACTTACTCCAAGCCCAAAAACCTCCTCGGATCAGCACTTCCTAGGAAACCCCCGGGTCTGAAAGTCCGAGCAACAGGTCGATTGGGAAAGCCTGTTGGGACTCCTCTGGGTTGATAAGCAGTTCGTGCACTGCTTTGTGATGTAATGGTTTGATGATTGACAATAGTTGTTTTGATGATTAGCAACAGTGGTGTGTGATTTAGTTGACTTTATTTCTATATATGATGGTGTAAGTATTTTGATGCATTCATATGTCAGATAATCACATCAATGGTGTGTGCATCTTAGTCTGTGCATTGAATAGAGTCGGTGCAACACATGGTTAATTTTACATTGAGTCTATGCAGTCCTCGCTGATGCACACGACTAAGTCGGTGCAATTCTTCTCGATGCATGCCACCGAGTCTGTGCAACCTATGTCCCAGGCACTTAGAGTCTGTGCAATATGTCTTAGGTAACTCGGTGCATAGAAGTTCATGCATTCGCCGTTTACACATTAAGTCTGTGCTGTTGTGCCTCTGTGATTTTGATGATAGCAAACACTATAGGTCACCATGTGTTTGCATGAAATATTGAATGAAAGATTGAATGTTTATGCATCTACTCTTGCTTGCTGTGCATTTTTTAAGTCAGTGCTGGTGAATAATTGTTATATGCATCACGAGTTTGATGAGCATTTCATGGGTATGCTTGTGCATGCATCACACTGAAGAAGGTCAGTGCATTTTTCTGTCTCGGTGCAAACTTTGCAAACTTATATAGCATAGTCAGTGCATGTTTTACTTCGGTGCATATGTGCACTCGGTGCAATGTTGGTCGTGAACACAACATACTTAGGTCGGTGCAACCTTTGTTGGTGCACGCTGGATAGGTCGGTGCAAGGCATCCTTTGCACGCACCCAAGTCGGTGCATTCCCTTGGCTGTCTCATACACATAAGGGGTCAGTGTATTTCAATGCAGCATGCGCGTTTAGGCTCGTGCATTCCTTGTCTTTGCATCTCACCTTAAAAGGTCGGTGTAAGTCTTTAGGTCCGTGCAATACTTGCACAGCACGCACTATTTAGTCTTGTCATTTAGTGTCTGTGCTTTCTTCTCCACCATCTCGGTGCAAGTTCTGTCTTGCATTTTTCCTTTGTCCGTATACTCTTCTCCATCATCTCGGTGCAACTCGTGTCTGGACCGTAAATCCAACTCGATGCATCTTTTGTGTTACGCATTTTTTTAAGAGACTCAGTGCACTGTTCGCCCTAGACATCTCTAGAGTCATTGCATATCTTTGGTCCTTCTTTTTTCTTTGACTCAGTGCATAGTCTTCTTCTTCTGCCTCTTGGATTCATGTCCGTGCACATCAGCTGCACGGGTGGTCACTAAGATTTGGGCATACGGTGTCATGCATATTTGTAAGTCAATACATTTCCCACGTCTGGTTTTATCAACTCAGTGCATGCTATGTTTACACTCTCATTACCTCAGTGCAAACTGTGCTAAGTGCTTGACTAAGTGCCTTGCGTTTTCTGACAGAGTTTCTCTCCGAGGAGGGGCACGTGATCCAAGGCAGATCAACCTCTGAAAGAGTGCCACGAAGAAGGCTACAATGCTTAGATGGTGACATGTGGCTGAGAGCCTTCTGGAAGCCGTTTGGGCGGGAGTTCACCCTCCACACGCCCAGGGCGTGAGCATGGGATTTAGAGACAGAAGATATATATATATATCTCTGATGCGAAGAAAGAAAGAGAGAGAAAAAAAGAGAGAGGGAGAGTAGCAGAAGAAGAGAGTCTCAGTGAAGCAGAAGAAGGGGTGTGAATGAACAATTGAGAGAGAACTGAGAGAATACGAGGTTGCAGAGAGAAGGAAAAAAGATTAGCAGCGAGCCCACTCCAGAGAACAGAAGAAAAATAAGAACAATAGAAGAAAAGAAATCGTCTGAGAAAAGTAGCAGAGAAGAGAAGTGAAAGACGAACAGAAAAGAGAAGAATAGAATGCAGTAGTGTGAGAGTGCTGAAAAAGAGAGAGTTCGAGGAAGAAGAGAGATAGTGAAGCTGCTGAAGCAAATTGAAGATCTGCTATCTGTTGGCTTCTGGATCAGATCTAGACCAGTATGCTCCTGCGAGAGCTACATTCTTATGCTTTATTTCCAGCTTTCCGTAGCTGAATTTTCTCACACTTATTTTTCATTTTTCAATTGTGTTTTTCGATTCTCTGATTTGAGGTCGGGGTTCCTCCGGTGGACTCAGGAGAAGAGAGACTTGGGTCTTTGGTTGCTAGTGACTAGGTGTCGCTAGGTTTCCTCCAGGTTGGAGGAAGGGAGGATTGGTCCTCCGATTAGCAAGTGACTGGGTGTCGCTTGTGATTTCCCTTTGGTTTAGAGGAAGAGAGACTTGGGTCTTTGGTTGCTAGTGACTAGGTGTCACTAGTGGTTTCTTCCGGGTAGGAAGAAGAGAGGAGTGTGTTCCTCTGGTTCAAGCTGTTAGACAGCATTTGTAGGCAAGCTGTGACGCACAGCGGGTTCAAGCTGTTTGGCAGCAGTAAGCCACACTCTGGTTAGAGTGTGTGGTGGACGTAGGTCTGTGAACCGAACAACCTAAAAATCATGTTGCTTTGTGGGTTGCTTTGCGTACATCTTCCATATCTTCTTTCTCCACTTCTTAGGTTGCTTGGGCACTCCATTTTAGTATATGTGATTTCTGCTTGAATTCATTTCAACTGACAAGTGTATGATAGAACGTTTAGCAGAAGCATTTGCTTCTTAGTGTTTCTCATGGCAATTGCTCTTGTGAGTTAAGTTGTCGGATTTCTGAGTGAGAAAGCTTGTAGTCCCATGAGACTACATTGAATCGAGGCAAAAGTTTTATTCCGCAATATAATTTTATCGGGGATTTATTCACCCCCCCTTCTGAATCCGTGCCTTGCAGCCCAACAAGTGGTATCAGAGCAGGTTGCTGTGTTTGGATCCAACGATCCGCAGGTGATCCTGCAACTTTTGTGGTGCATTTCAGAGTGGGTCTCTTGTGTTCAGTGTTTTGTTTCACTAATTTAGTGCCTCGCTTTGCTCAACTGATTACGGTGCATTTATCATTTCTCGATGGCTAATCCCCCAATATTCAGAGGTAATGATTTTGATCCTTGGTTAGAGAACTTCCATCGGTATGTAAAATCAACTGATCCTGACCTTTGGAAGGTGATAACTCACGGTCCACAAAAATTATCAAGGGATAAATCTAAATGGACTGATAAGGATAGATTGAAAGACTCTGTCAACTCTAGAGCATTAGATTTAATAAAAGCATCACTTCACAGAGCTCCAATTTCATGTGTTTCTTCCTGTAGGTCTGCCAAGGAGATTTTGGAGAAACTGAAGCTTACCAGGAATTGCAACACATGTCTGATGGTTGACGATGATGAATAGCAAGAAGAAAATGAAGAAGAAGATGAAGATGAGGTACCTTTTGAATTTGATTATTATACTGTGGATGATTGGATTGGAGCATATAATGATTTGCTTGGTTCTTGCGAACAGTTGAAAAAATGAAATAAATCTCTGAAAAATAAGTTAAATAATCATGCGAATGCTAATTCTGGAGGTGAGGACATGGAAATCCTGAAAACAAAAAATGACATATTTAGAAGACAACTAAAAGAGTTTGATTCTGTTACCTCAGATCTAGATCATTTGAAATCTGAAAAAGAAACGCTTATGAAACAAATTGATTTACACAAAAAGGAAAATCAAGAGATTATTTGTGAAATTTCTGAACTAAAGGAAAGACTTAGCTTGATTGATGATGATCAGGGTCATAACAATAATATAGTTCAGAATGAAAAATTGGTAAAAGATTTAGAGTGTGTTAGTTCTGAATTGGAATATTTGAAATCTGAGAATGAAAAACTCAAAAAATAGTTTAAGGAATCTGAACACAAATCAATGAATCTTGAAAGTAAAAATGGATTGATTTCTGAAAAACTGGAGGCTGATAGAGTAATAAATTTAGAGCTTCAGAAAAATCTCGACAAACTTCAATATGAAAAACAACAAGAAATGTTTTATGAATGTCAGTTTTCTTTAGATGATTGGGTGGTTGGTGATGAACTCCAGGAGCAAAACAGTAAACTGAAAGAGGAAATTAACAAGCTGAAACACCTAAACTCAGCTATGTCTGAGAGGCTAATCACTTTAGAAAAAGGGAAGAGTGTAAGCCTGGTGAGCTCTTGTGAGTTACTGAATGCTGAACAAGAAATTGCTAGCCTAAAGACCATCAATCAGATGTTAAACGAAAAGGCTGTGTACTATGAAGATAAAATTGCTAACTATGAGCTTCATGTTTCCAAACTGCAATCTGAGATTTCAAGTTTGAATGAATCTTTAGCTAAATTTGTGAGTGGAAGGGATAATTTGGATAAGCTCCTTGGTAGCAAAATTAATTTCCATCGTGAGGGTCTGGATTTTAACCCAGCTAATAAAAAGGGCTTTAACAGTAAGATTCACACTTCATTTGTGTGTAGTTCTGAGCCAACTAGCACATCTAGTGTACATATCCTCGAATTCAGTGCTCAGAAAAATCAAAAATCCACAGTCAGTCCCAAATCTGCAGAACAAATTCAAAAACTAAAAAAGAATGAAAATCTACAGAAAAAGAACAAAAGCACTCATGTTGATACAAAGAATGCTGCATACAAGTCACATGATCTCTCACACACTCATACTAAAAAGGGATCATGTCATTATTGTGGAATATTCGGTCATATGATGCACAACTGCTATATCCTGAAATCTGATGAATTGAATGCTCATAATAGAATGAATACAATTGAAAATTTAGGAAATACACATATGCATTTTATTAAAAGCTCACCCAAGAATCAGTTTGCCCAGAAGAGGTAACTCAAATGTTCCCATTGTGGACGATCTGATCATGCAAAGCATGATTGCTGGTTCTTGAAGAAGAATGAGTTCAAGGCTCCAAGGAGAACCACTGTTCCAAGGAGACCTCATTGCCATTTATCTGACAAGTCTAGTCATATGGCTACTGAATTCTGGTCAGGTTTTCATAGAAGAAACTCTTCTGCTTGCTCTCACTGTGGAAAGCATGGCCACACAGTCAAGGATTGTTGGCACGTTCAAGGCAGAAAATTCAACTATAAACATGTCAACCTTTCTACAAAAGAAAATACTTTTGGTAGAAATAATTTTGCTTTTAAGGAAAAATCTCTTGCATGTTTTGAATGTGGAAGGTCAGTGATGAGGACATCTCCCAGTATTCACTATGGCACGAGGCGTCCCCGACTTCGTGACCCATTGGAGAAGTGGTTCTCATATCTATCTTTATTTTCTTGCTTATGTATTTTCTTTTATTTGAGTCATATCAGGTGTAATTGTCTTTTATTTGAGTCCACTATCTAGGTTTAAGGATTAATTAGCCATAGTGAGTCACTTGGGCCCTTAGTTGAGGGTGTTAGGCCCACTTAGTGGGCTTGGGCCCAGGGGCGCCCCCTTCTTGACTCATAGTTTTCTGTAGTTGTGTTAAATGTCAGGGGGTTTTGTGTAAAGGTCCTAGCTCTATATAAGGACCCCCCCTCCCTCCTTTGTAGCAGCTTTGATGAATTAAGAAATTTGCCACCCAATATTGTCTCTAGCTCTCTCTCTCTCTCTCTCTCTCTCTCACTCTCACTCTCTATCTCTCTCCAATTCTCTCTCATCCCCACCCCAAATTCGGAATCCACTCTCTCTCCTCTCTTTCACCTCTAATTAAGACCCCTCCCCCTTCCCTATACCCCTCATTTAAGTCCCCTCCCCTCCCCTAGGTAGAACTCCCACTCCCTAGGCATTCTCTCCCCTTCCCCATACAACCTTTCGTCTTCCCAGGCACCCTTTCATCTCCCCAAGGCCCAATTTCGAATTTGGGTGTTCCCTCCTCTCTCTCTCACCACCCCATTACCTCCCCACCTCCCAAAAGCACCCCCCTGCAACCCCAGCCACGTCCATCCCCCCCCCTCCCTTAACCCAAACCCACAAATCCCTTCCATCCCCCTTAATCCCCCCTCCTCAATCAGCTCCATTCGCAGGCAGAAATCAAGCCCGAGTTGCAGTCGATATTGGGAGCAGTTCCAGGCAGAATCGGCTTCCGGGTTCTTCATCAAAAACGTACGTTGGCGAGTCTTCTGACCAGGCGAGGTGGAATCGTCCGGTTTCGACTTCGTGGCCATTCAAGACGGCGATTCTCCCACGACTGGTCCAGTTATCCCCTGCAGAGGACCTGAGCTCGGTGGAAAGCTGCTCCACGACCAACGGTGCCGGAATCAGACCCAAGTCTCTTCTACGAAAATACTCCTCCCCCTGTCTGCGACCAAGATCAAGAAACAGAAGTGCGTTTGGTCCCCGGGAGCGTGATTTCTGATTTTTCCCCTCCAGACACTCGGGGCAGTCTGCTCAGGTCTGCTTCGACCCACAGTCAGTCAACAACGGCCCCCGGATCACTCCGACCCCGGAAGACATCCCCGCCAGTTTTTCTGCAAGGGGGATTCGACCACGGTTCCAGATCTTCAAGCGGTTCGAGAATCGGAGTTCGGGAGTCCCAGGTACCGTTCCTGCAAGCTACTACAACAATTCTGTGGGTACCGGCTCTCAGATCCTACCTCCAGTTCGCACTTCTACCACGGCCAGAGACTGCGTCCGATTAAATCAGTAAAATTCAGAGGTGTCCCTGGCCCAGTCACAAAGACTACGCAGGTGGTCTTGCCATCGGCAAAATTCCTGAGGGTGAGATACGACTGCTGCACCGCCTCCTGCCCCTGTCCACAGCAAGCGAGCAGAATCGACGGAGACATCCGCTCCATCGTCGGGGGAACATTTCCCCCACCCGCCTGGCCGGCTTAACGCCCCTCCCTGCGTGGAGGTACATTTTGGTTGTAATAAGTTAATCCCCACCCCGAGATCACCCCTCCTGCGAGAGGCGTAGTGGTGTAACAGTTAACCCGCAGGTTGAAGCTACCCCGCCGCGGCGTCCGGGTACATACCCACGCCTCCCGGCGCGCCCGTCGTCTCCGGCCGGGATCGGTGTTTTCACACCGATCAGGTGAGCAGCTGGTCCCTCTCCTGGTCCTTTCAATTGCTTTGCTCGTTTAGTATCGTTTCCTTAGTTCGCCGGCGGTGAGTGAGAGCTTGAGCATGAATGTTTGATTTCGCCGTGAGTATCCACCGTGGTAAGTGAGGGAGAGCCACCCTAAACCCACGCCCCAGCGTGCTGGCCCGCCCATAAAGGGGGCATCCCAGGCCCATTAGGGGTCAACCATAAGCCCACCAACCGGTGGAAACCTTGGGGTCCCACCCCGGACCCTCGCCGTCATCATTCGGGCCCACCCGGGTGCACGTGTGCGTCGTGTGAGCTCGGCCACTCGGTGAGCCATTTGAGTGCTTGTATGCTTGTGGATTGGTAGGTCCAAGGGTCAAACATCTCATTAGTGGGCTGTGCCACATCAAGTGGTATCAGAGCCAGGTTGTAGGTTTGTCCCATCAAGCCTAGTCTTGGGTCATTTGCATCCTAGGTCTTAGGTGCATATCGTTCGCCGTTGCATAGCCCAACCTTGCATGACCACCCGGAGTGGTACCCCTTACCAACATCATTCAGCATCATCTTCCCAAACTACAATGGAGCCCAATCCCCATGAGGAGCCCGACCACAATGGAGCAAGACACCCCGATCCCATGGGCTTTGTAATGGAGGGTATGGCCGACATCATGGTTCGGCTTGATGACATCACTCGGCGCCTTGGCCAACTTGAGACCCACATGCCAAGATTGAATGAGAGAGTAGCCCCTCCCCCACGTGAGGAGCCCGTCAATAGGGAAGCACACCATGAACTTCCTCCCGAACCACATAGGGGTCCCATACCTAGAGGAAATGAACGGCCACCCCGGGACAACCCGGATGACCACCTTATGAGGCTTGTCAAAGTGGATGCTCCCACTTTTGACGGATCACACCACCCTAGTATCTACCTTGATTGGGAGGCAGCCATGGACCAATATTTTGATTGGTACCCAATGACCGAGGATAGGCGGGTTCGGCTTGCAAGAATGCAACTAATCAAGCTAGCCAAGACCCATTGGCTAAATGTGGAAGCCCTTAGAATTGTTAGGAGGGAGGCACCCATTACCACATGGGGAGCCATGAAAGAACAACTTAGGATCAAATATGTCCCACCCTCCTACCACCAAAATCTATTAGATGAATGGCAAGCCCTGACACAAGAAGGAAAACCCGTCATGGATTATATCGAAAAATTCGATTACTACCTTCTCAAGTGTGGAGTCCAAGAGGACCCCGCCGTCACCCTCTCACGCTTTAGGAATGGCCTCCAATTCCATATCAAAAAGGAACTTTTCATGAGGCAAGTGACTACCCTAGAGCAAGCTTACCAAGTGGCTAGGGATGCGGAGAAGTTTACCAGGTTCACGCGTTTCACTCCCCCACGGGGAGTTGACCCCAAAGTCATGGCACCTCGGCCTAACCCACTCCCTCCCCAAAGGGGCCTCCTTCCCATACCCCCGGGAACCCAACCCACTAGGGTAGCCCCTCCCAACCACACTCCATTCCCTCGCCCTACTAATGGGCCCCAAAACCCCACCCCCACTAGGCTCAATCCTACGCCCACCAAAGGTGCCCAAAATCCCCCTAGTGGGCCACAATGCTTTAGATGTTCGGGGTATGGCCACATTGCCACTCAATGCCCTACTAAAAGTGCATCCAACCTCTACATAGAGGAGGCCACACCCCAAACCCAAGTTGAGTACGAGGGCGAATTAGAGGTTTATGAACCCTCCCAAGAATGGGAGGAGGAATATGAGAGTCATCTTCTAGGGGCCCACCAAGAACAACCTTCCCCATCCGCCGACTCCCCCCTCGGAGTTGTGAGGTGCACCCTTACCCGAACCCAAGAGCATGATTGGAGGAGGACAACCATCTTCCATACTTACATCCGGGTAGGGAACCATGTTAGGAAAGTCATCTTGGACAATGGGAGTAGTGTGAACGTAGTGTCACCCGACACCGTCAAACTCCTAGGCCTTACCATTACCCCACACCCCCAACCATACCGGGTAGCTTGGATAGATGCCACATCCGCACCCGTTAGCACCCGATGCCTTGTCCCCATCACCTTCCAGTCATATCAAGGGCAAGTTTGGTGTGACATCCTCCCAATGGAGGTGGGTAGCATTCTTTTAGGGCGACCGTGGATCTACGATGTAGATGCCACTTTCTATGGGAGGGTCAACACTTGTGTCTTCACCCATGAGGGGAAGAAGATCCTTCTCAACCCCACACCCCCACGCCCAAGTCCCAAGAAAACACCCCCTTCCCTTGAAGGGACTCCTACCCCCCCAATCCCTCAAAACCCCACCCCAAGTCCACCAAACCTAACCCCAAGTCTCCCTTCCCCCTCACCTAGCCTTAGTGTAGTCCAAGAGCCCACTAGGAGCCTCCATCTCGTCACTAGGCAGGAATTTGAGGAAGAGGTTAGCCAAGGGGGTCAAGTGTGTGCCATTGTCATTTGTCTTGGGGACTCCACCCCAACCAACCCCCATCCCATAGAGATCCAACAAGTCCTTGAAGAATTTCAAGATGTATTCCCCGAAGAGCTTCCGGATAAGCTACCTCCCATGCGCGATGTGCAACATGCCATCGATCTTGTACCCGGGGCTACCTTACCCAACCTTCCCCATTACCGCCTCAACCCCACCGAGCACGCGGAACTTAGGAGGCAAATCGAGGAGCTCATCAAGAAGGGCTTCCTCCGCCTAAGCAAGAGTCCATGTGCCGTCCCGGCCCTCTTAACACCCAAGAAAGATGGGACATGGCGCATGTGCGTGGATAGCCGAGCAATCAACAAAATCACGGTCAAGTACCGATTTCCCATCCCTCGGCTAGATGATATGCTCGACATGCTTGCAGGAGCCACTATCTTTTCCAAGATAGACCTCAAGAGTGGCTACCACCAGGTCCGCATTAGGCCCGGGGATGAATGGAAAACCGCCTTTAAGACCAAGGATGGTCTTTATGAATGGCTTGTCATGCCTTTCGGGCTCTCAAATGCCCCAAGCACCTTCATGAGGCTAATGACCGAGGTCCTTAGGCCCTTCATAGGCAAATTCTTGGTCGTCTACTTTGACGACATCCTCATCTATAGCCAAAGCAAGAAGGCCCACCTCGATCATCTTAGGCAAGTTTGCATCACCCTTAGGAAGGAGAGCCTCTTTGCCAACCCCGGGAAGTGCCACTTCATGACCAACCAATTGGCCTTCCTAGGTTACATAGTCTCTTCCCAAGGAGTGTCCATGGACCCCGAGAAGGTCCAAGCTATCATTGAGTGGCCCGAGCCCAAGAACATCCATGAGGCCCGTAGCTTTCATGGACTAGCCACCTTCTATAGGAGGTTCATCCGTGGGTTTAGCACCATCACCTCCCCCATCACGGATTGCCTCAAAAAGGGGAATTTTGTTTGGACCAAGGCGGCCTCCAAGGCCCTCTTAGAGCTGAAAGACAGGATGACTCAAGCCCCGGTCCTTTGCCTACCCGACTTCTCCAAGGTCTTTGAAGTCACATGTGATGCCTCGGGGGTCGGGATTGGAGGAGTCCTTAGCCAAGAAGGTCACTGATGTGACACGACCTAAGGGTGTACTAGTAACAACCAAATGAACCTTGGACCTAGACTTGCAAGCCCACTTACAAATTGGCGGACTCGATGTTGGCGGACCGATATCGCAACACAACCCTTTTCCCGTGGTGACTAAATGATGGTAGGGTGGATTTGAGAGTCTAAACCATGCTGCTTAGGGTGATTGACTTGGCCAATGAGTTCCCCTCCCTTGGATCGGAGCACCCACATCAGTGGGGCGGACGCCGTGCCTTGAGGGTACGGGGGTCTCTCCTCACTCAATCCGCGGTGGCCACTCGCGATCGGGAATCACGGGATCGGGCACTCTCTTCCTTGCCGGCTGAACTAAGAGATGATACTAATAAAACACAAATATTCAGGGAGGGTTCAGCTTATACCTGACCGGTGTGAGGACACCGGCCCCGAGTCGGAGACGTGGGCGAGCGGGGAAGCGTGGGTTCCCCACACGCCGCGCCGGGGAAGCTTGATCTGCCCAAACAAAGTACACCACTACACCTCTCGCAGGAGGGGGATCTTGGGGTGGGGATTAAAGCAATTACAAATAATACTACCTCCACGCAGGGAGGGGCCTTCAGCCGGCCAAGCGGGATGGGGAAGGCGAGGCAAGAACAACGACTAATAGTGGATGCCGAGTCTGCCAACTGTCTACGAACAGAGACAGTGGGTTGGTGTTGCAGCTATAGATTCCACTCACGAATTTCTCTGATGGCGAGGTCAGTGGCAAAAGCTTCGTAACAGGAAGGGGAATGCTTCAGAATTTTTGTGATTTCTTCTGGAGAAGCTACCGATCGGGGCAGAAGATGGAACAGGACCTCTGTTTCTCGGACTAGCAGGGACTGACTTCCAACAGTAGGATGCAGAGGGTACTCCGGCCGCTCCCGTTGTTGAAATCAGGCGCCGTCAGAGTCGTTGGAATCGTAGTCAAGTTCTCTTCGCAGAAAAACTGACGGGGAAGCCTTCCGATGTCGGGGGAGGTCTGAGGACGCCGAACACTGCTGACAGGTCGAAGCAGACTGTGTTGTAGCAGAGCGACGCAGCAGAGGGAAAAAAATGGTAACTTCGGCCACCGGAGGCCAAATGGAACTCCGCTTCCTGATTCTGAAAATAGACAGGGAGAAGTAGAACTTTGTAGAAGAAATGGTAGACTGATTCCTCCGAGGTTTGACGTGGCAGGACTCTCAATCCGGTTCTGTTGCTCAGCAGGATCTGTTCCGCGCAGTCGGGGGAGAACGGAGTTTCTGAACAGCCCCGAGCTCCGATGAAGACGAAACCACTTCTGTTGCGAAGAAGACCCGGAGACGCTTCCAACGATGGCTCTTGTGTCTTCAAACTCGTCCGGATGGCGTCGTGGTGGTCGCTGCAACAGACTGATTTGTCTGTAACCTGTGGACAGCAACCTGCAGCTCTTGTGTTGGCTTCTAAAGAAGGAGATGGGGGAGGTGTATGTATGAGAGGGGTGATGGGGTGGAAGAAGTAGTGTGTATGGAGGGATGGGGAATGCTAATGGAGATAGGAAGAGGATGGGAGGGGCAGTGGGGCAGGTCCTCAGCTGGAGGTAGGGGAAGGTGGAGTCAATGGAGGTGAATGGAGGGAGATGAGAGGGGCGACCAAGACTAGAAGGGAGGAGAGGGGGGCGGCCAAAACATGGAGGGAAGGTGGATTTCAAATTTGAATTGGCCTAGGGAGGTGGAGGGTTGTGTGGGAACTAGTGGCATTGCATTGGGAGGGAGGAGATTATGTTGGAAGTGGAGGAGATGCCACCTAGGGACAATGGAAGTGGAGTAATGGCAACTTGGGGAAGTGGAGGGGTATTGAATGAGGTGGGTAGCTAGTGGAGGTGGTTGGGGAGGGGAGGAGAGAGAAGGAAATTCGAAATTGGGGTTGGAGGAGAGAGAAAGAGGGGTGAAATAGAGAGATTAAGAGGGGAATGGGTGGGGAATCTCTCCCCTAGGGTCTCTCACCCAAAAACTAGAGGAATCACTCCTTAAACTAGATTTGAACACTCAAATAGAAGGCTTTGTATTCATTCATTCATTAAGTTCAAATGGAGGAAATGGGGTCCTATATATAGGAAACCCACATTTCTACAAAAGACCCTGACAAAAGACTCATTGACAAATAACCGAAGGGGTAGGGGAGCTCATTGGGCTAAGCCCGAAGAAATGGGCCCAATTAGCACATTACACATTCTAATGACACTCAAACATAGGAAAATAAATGCTAGACCTAGGGACATGACTCTAAAAAATTAAAATTACATCAATGACTCAAATAAAAATTACATTGGACTCAAAATTAAATGGCTAGACCATGCCGGATGAAATAGGAGGTGATGTTCTCATCATACTCCCGGGGTGCGAAGAACTCGACTCCGTCGAGTAAGAGTCTTTCCTAGCTCGCCCATGTCTCCACCATCGTGGTCGGCCCTTCCACCTCATAAGATACTGCTGGATTGCCCTGCTCCTGATGGTGTCGTTATGTTCAACCAGTATCAAATCTTTGTGCTCATGCCGGGCTCTCAAGGTTAGAAGGGGATTCTTATTGGTGGGGTCACTCTTAAAGGGGGGTATGGGCTCAATATCCTCGCTAGGTGCCACCGCGGGGCCCTTGCAGGGCACAAGGTCCGCCACACTACAATGAGGGTTGACCCCACATTCCTTCAGAAGGAACAACTCATTGGCATATATACTCAATCGCCCCAAGACCTTAAAGGGTCCAGTCTCACGATCCCTGAGCGTAAAGGCGACTCTAGGGAAGAGCCTCTTTATCCTGACCATCAGATAGTCACCCTCTTGGAAGTCTAGGTTTCTTTTGCGGGTATCAATTCGCCTTTGACAAATCCTTTTACCTTTGATGATGGGCTTGCAAGTATGCAATCCTGAGACATAGTTGGTGAATGCTGGCACTCTATTGGATGTTGGGGGTCCCGGGCACCCAAATGTGGACCTAGCATGTCTAGACTCCCTATGAAGATTAGTGAAGATAGGAGGGCCTGGACCTCCAAATGTAGCTCTATCATGCAAAGGGGTGGTAAATGCCGGGGGACCTGGACATCCAAGAATGCACCTATCATGCTTAAGACTCATGATGAATGGAGGTGGACCATTACATCCGAAAATGGCCCATTCATGCTTCCTACTTGACATGTGGGTGATGTGAATGAATGGAACCGTCTTATGAATCATGCCAAGTGATGTGTTGTGCCAAGACTTATGCATTCCTATCCCAAAGATCACTTCTATGTGTATGGGTGTGGGATGACCTTTGAACTTCCATGTAAAAGGGTCAAACATATCTAGGAAGGTGGGCATTATGGAGAGGGGCTCTTTCTTGCTTCCTAGGCAGACGTTATCTATGGCGATGGTTCCCTTTGTGTAGTCCAAGTCTTGTAAGAGGTGATCTTGGTCCAACATGGTTGGTTGGGGTAGGGAAATGTGAGTTGTGGGTAAGGTGGGTGTATCACATGGGTAACTAAGCTCCCATTGGAAGGAATCAAAGGGGTCATGGACTGGGCTTCCTAGAGGAAGGAACTCTATGTCCACATGGCCTATGCATGGTGGGTCATCCTTACTAAGGTCTTTAGTGGGCCAGTTGATCAAGGTACTTGGGATTTTAATGGTAGTGGAGTGGACCATGATGGGTTCTTCATCCATGGGGAGAATGAGAAGGAGGTCACTAGTGTAGCAACCAATGGTGAAGACTGAGGTGATAGAACCATCACATGGGTGGATGAGACTAAGTCTTCTTGGGTGGGCCGCTCCTATGGTCAATAAGCAAGTCAACTTTAGTTGCCATTCTAAACCCTTGAGGAGATCATCCCAACCATTTACCTCATAGTAGGATTGGAATGTGGTGTGATAGGAGTTAATGGGTGCTAATTGGAAAGGGTGCTCCATGGTTGGGGTTTGAAAGTATAAGGCATGAGGGATGGGATTTTGCTTGAGCCATTTGATGATGAGTTCTCCTACGGTCACAACCTTTTGCGTGAGATTGAGTGATTTGGGGAGGCATGTGTTTGTTTGGACGGGGATGAGTTGATGTCTTTCTTCCTTATTGATTGGGGTATGAATTTCCTTGAATGTGGGGAAGAGATTTGTGTTGGTGTCCAATCCCGGGGATTTGGTTTTGTGGGCCGGGTTCTCCTCATGTTCACTCATGACCTCATTCATTCTTTGTAGTGGGTTGAGAGGGCATGGTGGCCGGGTATGGGGCTCCGGTGGGTGAGGGAACAAAAGGTTGTTGAAACCATAGGCTCCCGGGAGATGTGGGGGATGAACTAGGCAAGACCAACGCAATGGGTGGAAGGTGGTATTCCGTTCATCAAGCCATTGTTTTCCTAGGATTATGCAAGGGCCTTTCAAAGTACCAATTTGACACCAAGCTCCATCAAAGTATTTGATCTCTCCAAACCATTTATGAAATTCAACGAAGACTAGGTCTCCGTTGTGCACAATTTGTCCGGTCGTAGAGAGGGTGGCTACAATTTCGGGGGATACCCAATTATCTTCTACCATGTAGATGAAGTCAATTTCTGTGGGGCTCCCATTAGGTAGGTATGCTTGGGATATGATGGGAATTTGGGCCTTTTGGTCTGTAGACTCAATGACAATGGGAGGTGGATAATGCATGGAACGATCTGATGAGAACTCTAATGCAAGCGTGCCCATGGACTTGACTTGATAGAGACAAGTCAATGACTTGCTCTGATACCACTTGATGTGACACGACCTAAGGGTGTACTAGTAACAACCAAATGAACCTTGGACCTAGACTTGCAAGCCCACTTACAAATTGGCGGACTCGATGTTGGCGGACCGATATCGCAACACAACCCTTTTCCCGTGGTGACTAAATGATGGTAGGGTGGATTTGAGAGTCTAAACCATGCTGCTTAGGGTGATTGACTTGGCCAATGAGTTCCCCTCCCTTGGATCGGAGCACCCACATCAGTGGGGCGGACGCCGTGCCTTGAGGGTACGGGGGTCTCTCCTCACTCAATCCGCGGTGGCCACTCGCGATCGGGAATCACGGGATCGGGCACTCTCTTCCTTGCCGGCTGAACTAAGAGATGATACTAATAAAACACAAATATTCAGGGAGGGTTCAGCTTATACCTGACCGGTGTGAGGACACCGGCCCCGAGTCGGAGACGTGGGCGAGCGGGGAAGCGTGGGTTCCCCACACGCCGCGCCGGGGAAGCTTGATCTGCCCAAACAAAGTACACCACTACACCTCTCGCAGGAGGGGGATCTTGGGGTGGGGATTAAAGCAATTACAAATAATACTACCTCCACGCAGGGAGGGGCCTTCAGCCGGCCAAGCGGGATGGGGAAGGCGAGGCAAGAACAACGACTAATAGTGGATGCCGAGTCTGCCAACTGTCTACGAACAGAGACAGTGGGTTGGTGTTGCAGCTATAGATTCCACTCACGAATTTCTCTGATGGCGAGGTCAGTGGCAAAAGCTTCGTAACAGGAAGGGGAATGCTTCAGAATTTTTGTGATTTCTTCTGGAGAAGCTACCGATCGGGGCAGAAGATGGAACAGGACCTCTGTTTCTCGGACTAGCAGGGACTGACTTCCAACAGTAGGATGCAGAGGGTACTCCGGCCGCTCCCGTTGTTGAAATCAGGCGCCGTCAGAGTCGTTGGAATCGTAGTCAAGTTCTCTTCGCAGAAAAACTGACGGGGAAGCCTTCCGATGTCGGGGGAGGTCTGAGGACGCCGAACACTGCTGACAGGTCGAAGCAGACTGTGTTGTAGCAGAGCGACGCAGCAGAGGAAAAAAAATGGTAACTTCGGCCACCGGAGGCCAAATGGAACTCCGCTTCCTGATTCTGAAAATAGACAGGGAGAAGTAGAACTTTGTAGAAGAAATGGTAGACTGATTCCTCCGAGGTTTGACGTGGCAGGACTCTCAATCCGGTTCTGTTGCTCAGCAGGATCTGTTCCGCGCAGTCGGGGGAGAACGGAGTTTCTGAACAGCCCCGAGCTCCGATGAAGACGAAACCACTTCTGTTGCGAAGAAGACCCGGAGACGCTTCCAACGATGGCTCTTGTGTCTTCAAACTCGTCCGGATGGCGTCGTGGTGGTCGCTGCAACAGACTGATTTGTCTGTAACCTGTGGACAGCAACCTGCAGCTCTTGTGTTGGCTTCTAAAGAAGGAGATGGGGGAGGTGTATGTATGAGAGGGGTGATGGGGTGGAAGAAGTAGTGTGTATGGAGGGATGGGGAATGCTAATGGAGATAGGAAGAGGATGGGAGGGGCAGTGGGGCAGGTCCTCAGCTGGAGGTAGGGGAAGGTGGAGTCAATGGAGGTGAATGGAGGGAGATGAGAGGGGCGACCAAGACTAGAAGGGAGGAGAGGGGGGCGGCCAAAACATGGAGGGAAGGTGGATTTCAAATTTGAATTGGCCTAGGGAGGTGGAGGGTTGTGTGGGAACTAGTGGCATTGCATTGGGAGGGAGGAGATTATGTTGGAAGTGGAGGAGATGCCACCTAGGGACAATGGAAGTGGAGTAATGGCAACTTGGGGAAGTGGAGGGGTATTGAATGAGGTGGGTAGCTAGTGGAGGTGGTTGGGGAGGGGAGGAGAGAGAAGGAAATTCGAAATTGGGGTTGGAGGAGAGAGAAAGAGGGGTGAAATAGAGAGATTAAGAGGGGAATGGGTGGGGAATCTCTCCCCTAGGGTCTCTCACCCAAAAACTAGAGGAATCACTCCTTAAACTAGATTTGAACACTCAAATAGAAGGCTTTGTATTCATTCATTCATTAAGTTCAAATGGAGGAAATGGGGTCCTATATATAGGAAACCCACATTTCTACAAAAGACCCTGACAAAAGACTCATTGACAAATAACCGAAGGGGTAGGGGAGCTCATTGGGCTAAGCCCAAAGAAATGGGCCCAATTAGCACATTACACATTCTAATGACACTCAAACATAGGAAAATAAATGCTAGACCTAGGGACATGACTCTAAAAAATTAAAATTACATCAATGACTCAAATAAAAATTACATTGGACTCAAAATTAAATGGCTAGACCATGCCGGATGAAATAGGAGGTGATGTTCTCATCAGTCACCCTGTGGCCTACTTTAGTGAGAAGCTTTGTGAGGCTAAGACTAGATACTCCACCTATGACAAAGAGCTCTACGCCGTGGTCCAATCCCTTCGGCATTGGAGACACTATCTCCTCCCCAGTGAGTTTGTGATTTTCTCCGACCATGAGGCATTAAAATATCTCAACACCCAACAAAAGCTCAATGCCCGCCATGCCCGCTGGGTGGAGTACATTCAGTCCTATACCTTTGTCCTCAAGTACAAAATGGGTAGTGAGAACCGGGCCGCCGATGCCCTTAGCCGGAGGGTGACTTTGCTATCCACTATCCAAGCGGAAGTCACCGGGTTTGAGAGAGTGAAAGAAGAGTACCCCACTTGTCCCGACTTTGGGACCATCCATAACACTCTCTCCACCCAACCCCTTAAGGAACATGAGGGGTTCATTCTCCAAGATGGGTACCTCTTCAAGGGTACTAGGCTGTGCATACCCCGGACATCCCTTAGAGATTTCTTGGTGAGGGAGTTACATGGGGGTGGCTTGGCTGGCCACTTTGGGGTCCAAAAGACCATTGAGCTGGTAGAGAGACAATTTTATTGGCCTAGCCTTAAGAGAGAGGTGGCCAACATTGTTGGTCAATGCCGTACTTGTGCCTCCGCCAAACAGGTGAAGCAAAACACCGGGCTCTACACACCCCTCCCCATCCCAGACCGCCCATGGGAAGACTTGAGCATGGACTTCATCCTGGGCCTCCCCAAGACCCTACGCAAGCATGATTCTATCTTTGTGGTGGTGGATAGGTTCTCTAGGATGGCCCACTTTATTCCCTGCTCCAAAACCTCCGATGCCTCAAGGGTAGCCCGGCTATTCTTTGATGAGGTGGTCCGCCTCCATGGACTACCCAAGACCATTGTCTCTGACCGGGATGTCAAGTTCACTAGTTATTTTTGGAAAACCTTGTGGCACCTTTTGGGCACTCTTCTCAAGTTCTCTACCGCCTACCACCCCCAGACTGACGGCCAAACTGAGGTTGTCAATCGTAGTCTCGGAAACTTGCTCCGTTGTCTAGTTGGGGACCATCCTGGGAATTGGGACCTCCTCTTGCCCCAAGCTGAATTTGCATATAATGATTCTGTCAATAGGTCCATAGGAAAGAGTCCATTTGAGGTAGTGCATGGATATAGTCCTAGAAAGCCTTCGGATCTCATACCCCTCCCCCCTCATGCTAGAGTGTCAGTCTCAGCTGAGTCATTTGCACAACACATCAAAGAATTGCATGAAGATATCCGCAAGCATATAGGCAAAAGCAATGAGGCTTACAAAAGGCGGGCTGATGCTCATCGGCGACACTGTGAGTTCCAGGAGGGAGACCAGGTGATGGTGAGAACGGAGCGGCTCCTCCCAGGGCCCGCCTCCAAACTGAGGGCACGGGGTTCGGGACCCTTTCGGGTTCTACGACGGATTGGTACCAATGCTTATGAGTTAGACTTACCTGAGGGCTTTGGGGTTCACCCCACTTTTAATGTGGCGGACCTAGTGTGCTACAAGGGCCCCACGGTGGAACCCAGTCAGGATCTTGAACCTCTACCCCCCCTTGTGAGTGACCCTCCCGGAGCGAAATTACCACCCCAATTGAGAGGCCGGCTTGAGCAAGTGGAGGCAATACTGGATGAACAAAGTACACTTACCAGGAACAGGGTCTACCAGCGCTACCTCGTGAGGTGGAAGGGCCGTCCCCCGACCGAGGATGCATGGGTAAGCCGAGAGGACTTGATGCGCCTGGACCCGAGCCTGCTGGAGCAGTATGAGAGGCGATTGGACCCCTACTCGACGGGGTCGAGTTCTCCCCACCCCGGGGGATTTGATGAGGACATCTCCCAGTATTCACTATGGCACGAGGCGTCCCCGACTTCGTGACCCATTGGAGAAGTGGTTCTCATATCTATCTTTATTTTCTTGCTTATGTATTTTCTTTTATTTGAGTCATATCAGGTGTAATTGTCTTTTATTTGAGTCCACTATCTAGGTTTAAGGATTAATTAGCCATAGTGAGTCACTTGGGCCCTTAGTTGAGGGTGTTAGGCCCACTTAGTGGGCTTGGGCCCAGGGGCGCCCCCTTCTTGACTCATAGTTTTCTGTAGTTGTGTTAAATGTCAGGGGGTTTTGTGTAAAGGTCCTAGCTCTATATAAGGACCCCCCCTCCCTCCTTTGTAGCAGCTTTGATGAATTAAGAAATTTGCCACCCAATATTGTCTCTAGCTCTCTCTCTCTCTCTCTCTCTCTCTCTCACTCTCACTCTCTATCTCTCTCCAATTCTCTCTCATCCCCACCCCAAATTCGGAATCCACTCTCTCTCCTCTCTTTCACCTCTAATTAAGACCCCTCCCCCTTCCCTATACCCCTCATTTAAGTCCCCTCCCCTCCCCTAGGTAGAACTCCCACTCCCTAGGCATTCTCTCCCCTTCCCCATACAACCTTTCGTCTTCCCAGGCACCCTTTCATCTCCCCAAGGCCCAATTTCGAATTTGGGTGTTCCCTCCTCTCTCTCTCACCACCCCATTACCTCCCCACCTCCCAAAAGCACCCCCCTGCAACCCCAGCCACGTCCATCCCCCCCCCTCCCTTAACCCAAACCCACAAATCCCTTCCATCCCCCTTAATCCCCCCTCCTCAATCAGCTCCATTCGCAGGCAGAAATCAAGCCCGAGTTGCAGTCGATATTGGGAGCAGTTCCAGGCAGAATCGGCTTCCGGGTTCTTCATCAAAAACGTACGTTGGCGAGTCTTCTGACCAGGCGAGGTGGAATCGTCCGGTTTTGACTTCGTGGCCATTCAAGACGGCGATTCTCCCACGACTGGTCCAGTTATCCCCTGCAGAGGACCTGAGCTCGGTGGAAAGCTGCTCCACGACCAACGGTGCCGGAATCAGACCCAAGTCTCTTCTACGAAAATACTCCTCCCCCTGTCTGCGACCAAGATCAAGAAACAGAAGTGCGTTTGGTCCCCGGGAGCGTGATTTCTGATTTTTCCCCTCCAGACACTCGGGGCAGTCTGCTCAGGTCTGCTTCGACCCACAGTCAGTCAACAACGGCCCCCGGATCACTCCGACCCCGGAAGACATCCCCGCCAGTTTTTCTGCAAGGGGGATTCGACCACGGTTCCAGATCTTCAAGCGGTTCGAGAATCGGAGTTCGGGAGTCCCAGGTACCGTTCCTGCAAGCTACTACAACAATTCTGTGGGTACCGGCTCTCAGATCCTACCTCCAGTTCGCACTTCTACCACGGCCAGAGACTGCGTCCGATTAAATCAGTAAAATTCAGAGGTGTCCCTGGCCCAGTCACAAAGACTACGCAGGTGGTCTCGCCATCGGCAAAATTCCTGAGAGTGAGATACGACTGCTGCACCGCCTCCTGCCCCTGTCCACAGCAAGCGAGCAGAATCGACGGAGACATCCGCTCCATCGTCGGGGGAACATTTCCCCCACCCGCCTGGCCGGCTTAACGCCCCTCCCTGCGTGGAGGTACATTTTGGTTGTAATAAGTTAATCCCCACCCCGAGATCACCCCTCCTGCGAGAGGCGTAGTGGTGTAACAGTTAACCCGCAGGTTGAAGCTACCCCGCCGCGGCGTCCGGGTACATACCCACGCCTCCCGGCGCGCCCGTCGTCTCCGGCCGGGATCGGTGTTTTCACACCGATCAGGTGAGCAGCTGGTCCCTCTCCTGGTCCTTTCAATTGCTTTGCTCGTTTAGTATCGTTTCCTTAGTTCGCCGGCGGTGAGTGAGAGCTTGAGCATGAATGTTTGATTTCGCCGTGAGTATCCACCGTGGTAAGTGAGGGAGAGCCACCCTAAACCCACGCCCCAGCGTGCTGGCCCGCCCATAAAGGGGGCATCCCAGGCCCATTAGGGGTCAACCATAAGCCCACCAACCGGTGGAAACCTTGGGGTCCCACCCCGGACCCTCGCCGTCATCATTCGGGCCCACCCGGGTGCACGTGTGCGTCGTGTGAGCTCGGCCACTCGGTGAGCCATTTGAGTGCTTGTATGCTTGTGGATTGGTAGGTCCAAGGGTCAAACATCTCATTAGTGGGCTGTGCCACATCAGTCAGGCCACCGAGCCTCTGACTGCTAGATGGCAGGTTATGGAAAACAATATGTTCATGCTAATAACAGAAATTTCCATGTTAATGCATAAGAATTCCATGCTAATAATTGTGTGCATAACAAGAAATCAAAGCATGTATTTTTCTATCACTATTGTGGGCAATCTGGGCACTCCATGAATGACTGTCGTTTGATGATATTTGATGACTCAAAAGCCCAAGGACTATGGAAAGCATCCATCAAAGGTGCTATTAACCATGCACGACCCAAGACTGTTTGGGTACCTGCCCATGCCAAATAGTGTGCTAACTTGCAGGTGTGCCTTAGAATGGAATAAAGGGTTAATAAACCAAGGCACTCAAAAATTAGGAACCCCAGGATTGCAGTCTTCAGGTCAGTTCCGAGAACCTGTTTTAAATTCTGTCATCTGAAATTATGTGTTTTAGATAGTCGCATATCATGCTAATCTGTCTGTGCTTAATTGAAATTACTCCAAAAAATTAGAAATGGACTTGGAGTTTATGGTATTCTTTCTCTAGCTGCACTGCATATCTGTTTCATATGTGTGAATCATGAAATCATGTTTAATGCTTAAATTGGATGATATGCATTCTATCAAGGGGAGTATAGTTGTTTTTGCATGAATGTCAGAACATTTAGAATTAGGAAACATCTTTAGAAAATGCATTGAATGTGCATACATGTGGTGTAGAGCATTGCATATCATTACATGTAAAAAATCCAATAAGAAGAATCGCATTGCATCTAGACAGGGGGAGCATTTTAGTTTCATCAGTCCTTCACACTTTGAACACCTCCTATCTGGCTATCCAAATCTCATATTCTCTCTTGATGATAAAATCCTTGCCCTTCATTCATTGTCAATACATGTCAAGCTGATCTGTCTGTATTTCAGACTCAGCTATTGGTTTCTTGTAAATCTATCTGATGCATATTGATTATACCTGTTGCAAGCATGAGTTCCATTTGTCTTACTCTCTATGCATGTTTGTCAAATGTCTCTTACTGCTGAATGCTTTGTCCATGTTAAACGTACAGAGAAGTGAAGTAATATCAGTTTGTGTACCCTTTCACAAATCTGAAATCATCCTTAATAAAGAATCTTCTATTATACAGTTTTAAGAATGTTTGTTGATTTGAATTGGTTTAAGTCTTATGTATTCTTAAGTTTGAATTTGAAGGACCTGAAAATATCTGAATCAATTTTTCTTAATAAACCTTAACTGACTGTCTCATGTAAGTTCATGTAAGATCTTTCGACATCTAAAATTGAAACCTTGATTTACTTTGGTTGAAATTCATGTAAAATGTATTATTTTTAAACAAGTCACTTTGAAAATTAAAAGGGCAGCAACAGCAAAATCATTGTAAAAGAAATGAATATTGTGGCAGAGCAATGACTGAATTGCACTGAGAAACTGAACCCTCAATCAAAGAAATGGAGAGGAATTTATGTCATGAAGTGCTTCATGTTACCTCTGTTCATATGGTCAAATCTATAGGGCTGGTTTCACTTAGTAACTGGGGGTAGTGGCGTCTGAAAAACGTGTACCCTTAATGTCAAAGGTGTAAATCATCTGTGTAGTTTTTGATCAGAGACAGATATGGTAGTTTATGCTTAGTAACTAGGGGTACTGGCGTCTAACTCACGTGTACCCTTAATGTCAAAGGTATAAATGACACATGTCTGGTCACTAAGCTCAATGTTAAAAGCAAAAGTGAAAAAGACTTGTTGTAACCCTTGCAATTCAAAATTCACTGAGTGTTACTTTGTTTAACCTCAATACTCTTGACTATTTTTCCTAAAGAAGTCAATGGAATTAATTGTGTAAGATGAAAGGAGTTTGAACTAGAATGTTATATGAGAAATTGGTTCATCTTATTAAAAAGTTGCTTCAGATATGAGTATTGTATTTTATTGACAAATCTTGTGTACATCATTCTTAAACCATGCTTGTCAATTAAAGCCATTTCATAAGCTTTTATAATAGAAGATTCTAAAACTTTAAACATGGATATATGGATTGGGTACCTCACTGAAAATCTTCTCTTCTCATATACTTTGGTTTGGAGATAATGATCCGAACTGCTATATCAATGTACCAGGTATCAGACTTCCAATCTCACTGATCCTGTGGTTGCTAATCATTCATGATCCTATTGTTGCATTCATGTTGTGTCATTAAGGGGGAGAATAGATTTTCTATGCCTTCATGACTTAGTCAAAGGGGGAGTTTTTACTTCAATCATTTCTTGCATGCTTGTATTTCTCTGTCAAACTATTTTCTTTTTGCTGACGTCAAAGGGGGAGAATAATTTGCCATGAGAGTCAATGTTGACTCATGGTGTTGCCATCATCAAAAAGGGGGAGATTGTTGTGCCTCTATGATTTTGATGATAACAAACGCTATAAGTCACCATGTGTTTGCATGAAAGATTGAATGTTTATGCATCTGCTCTTGCTTGCTGTGCATTGCTTAAGTCAGTGCTGGTGAATAATTGTTGTATGCATCACGAGTTTGATAAGCATTTCATGGGTATGCTTGTGCATGCATCACACTGAAGAAGGTTAGTGCATTTTTCTGTCTCGGTGCAAACTTTGCATACTTATATAGCATAGTCAGTGCATGTTTTACTTTGGTGCATATGTGCACTTGGTGCAATGTTGGTCATGAACACAGCATACTTAGGTCGGTGCAACCTTTGTTGGTGCACGCTGGATAGGTCGGTGCAAGGCATCCTTTGCACGCACCCAAGTCGGTGCATTCCCTTGGCTGTCTCATACACATAAGGGGTCAGTGTATTTCAATGCAGCATGCGCATTTAGGCTCGTGCATTCCTTGTCTTTGCATCTCACCTTTCAAGGTCGGTGCAAGTCTTTAGGTCAGTGCAATACTTGCATAGCACGCACTTGTAGACACGCCATTCTTGACGTCTCCTGAGAAAGTCTCATATTACTATACAACGCCCCGCAACGGCTTACGCATTTTGAATCGCCCGAGTGCTTCCTTTTCTTGGGTCTTCTTCTACCTTTCTCGGCATCCGGAATCGTCTCGTCACGACATTCGGACGGCATCAACATCAGTCGAACGCATCAGGAGTTTCCGGAACCAAGAAGGATGTCTGCCGGGCGGCCGCTGACTAGGACCCGGGTGGGTCTTAATGGGGGCGTCCAGGCCCCTGGACGCCCCCATTCTTTTATTTTATTTTATTTTATTTTATTCTTTTCTCAGGGCCTTAAACTAAATAAAAAATATATATATTAATGGAGGCGTCCAGGCCTCTGGACGCCTCCATAAAAACAATAATAAAAAATGTTTGTAAAAAAGCCAGTTGGCATAAAACAAAAAAAAATAATAAATAAAAAAATATATATTTGGAGGCGTCCAGGCCCCTGGACGCCTCCATAAAAATAAATATAAAAAATCAAAAAAAGCCAGCCTTGGCATAAAAGACAAAAGAAAATAAAAAATAATATATTTTTGGAGGCGTCCAGGCCCCTGGACGCCTCCATCAAATCCCTCACGGGCGCCGGCCACCGAACGACGGTTTGTCGTGTGTGAAAAAATCCAAATTATAGAGACGTCCAGGCCCCTGGACGCGCCCATTTCTAATCACGAGGCGCCGCTCACAAAACCACGCGTTGTGCCAAACCGCGTGCGGCCGTCGTCGGTTTTCGGTGGACCTGTTTGAGGCGTCCGGAGCCCTGGACGCCTCCACAAAAGTATTCCAAAAAAAATATATAAAAATAGAATAAAATATTAATTCGGCCCTGATGGAGGTGTCCAGGGTCCTGGACACCTCCACCCTCCGGAACTCTATAAATAGAGGCCCACCCCCTCAGTTCTGGAGGAGCTTCGAAGTGATCCGATAGGCTGCCGGAGCCCAGAGGCTACGGAGTCATTTTCTAACCCGTGGGTTCTTTTGTAGGTGGAGGTTCTGCCGGCTTCTCGGGTGCTCACGCTCGCGAGAGGAAGGTCGTCTTCATCCACCGCGCTTCCACGTCATCCCCACGCTGCCGAGCTCCGCCGGATTTCACCATCGGCACATCCAATAAGCCAATTCTTTCCTTTTCTTCGTAGTTCTTTTGCATTCATCATTTTGCATCCCCTATCCCCCTTCATAAGGGCGCCTTTTCTTATACACTTCTTACATCCATCATCTCATTTTACTCCTACTCGAGTCCGAGAGGGGTTTAAAAGATAACACCAACCAGGTGTGTGTCTTGCCATCATTTCGTTATTTTTTATCGCAAGGATTTGAATACTACACCTCCATCTTTCTAATCCACTTGTCATTTGTTTGTCGTTGTTTTGCAAGGGTAGCCGAGGAAAGCCCTCTCCGTCGGCCGGCCGGAGGGAGAGGAAGAAGCAACCCGCCATCTCCCGCTCTTGAGGTAGGCGCGATCACTTTCTTATTTTGGGGTCTTTCGGCCCCTGGCGATCACATCTTGTTTTCGAGGCCGCGGCGAGTCACTTCCCCAATGGCCGTTTAAATTTCCGTTCTTATATTCTCTTTATACTCTGTTATATTCTGCTCATATTCTCGAGGCCGCGGCGAGTCACTTCCCCAATGGCCGTTTAAATTCCTGTTCTTATATGCTATATTCTTATCTGTTCGTGTTCTCGAGGCCGCGGCGAGTCACTTCCCCAATGGCCGTTTAAATTCACGTTCTTATACGTTATATTCTTATCTGTTTATGTTCTCGAGGCCGCGGCGAGTCACTTCCCCAATGGCCGTTTAAATTCCCGCTCTTTGTATTCTCTTTATATTCTGTCATCTTATTATTTGCTCATATTCTCGAGGCCGCGGCGAGTCACTTCCCCAATGGCCGTTTCAATTCTTGTTATTTAATTTCTGCACCATTCCCGTCCCCCCGAGGCCGCGGCGAGTCACTTCCCGCTATGGCCGTTTAACCCCCATATCTTGCTATATCACACTTGTCCCGCTCGCCCCGCCGAAGCGATCTCCCGTGGTGGCCCCTTCTCTCTCTTCTCTTATTTCTGTGTTGCAGCAAACAAACAAACAAAAAAGAGGAGCCCGCGCGCGCTCCGCGTCTTCTCCGCTCTTCCCCGAACCGCGTGACGTCGCTCACAGATTGGCGATCACGGTGGGACCTCTACTGCTTCCTTTCGGCTACCCTTGCAAGTTCGGCACCACCCGTGCCTCTCCACCTTCGCGCCCGCGCGCGCCCCCGTTGTGCTCACGGCAGCACTATCAGTTGTGATTGGTTGTTTGTTTATTATATGTCTGTTATTTCTGTTGTTTTCTTACTCTATATATCTGTCAGCATTCCATTGCATACATCCATTCCTCTTTTCTATCCTTTTTTCATTTTTTGAGGATCACCCTTTCCCGGTGAAGGAAGGACTCTCCGTTTGGGAATTCCTCTCAACGGACTAGAATCTCCTACACTGGGACCTCCGTAAGTCCCCGACATCGAAGAATCTCCTCTTCGTTCACTGGGCTGGTTGTACCATTGAAGTTCCCCGGAGTTAGTCATTTCATTCGTGGTGAGACGAGAGACCCTAGCTGACACGGCGGTGAAACAAAAATAAACTAGGGTCCCCATTTTGTGTGAACTTCGGATCTCGCTAAAAAAATACAAAAAATCATCAAAATCAAAACACAAAAAAAGGGCGTAAAGGCATCCACTTGTTTGATAATCTCTGCTACCTACTTGCTAGTGTATGTTTTTACGTTCTGGGAAAACTGTGAGCATGTCTCACGAGTCTTTTGAGGAGAACCACCCTAGCCGTGGTTTGTCAGCCGACCCGCGAGTCTATGCTATGGACTCGGGTCCTTCTCATGACCCCTCGCATGAGGTGCAGGTTATTGCCGGGGACACGTCCCCACCACAGGATATCTCTTCTTTACTGGGCGTCCTCGCCAACACGGAGCTTACCTCTGAACAGCTCCGGGCCTTCCAGGCCATTCTAAAGGGGAAATCTGTTTCCCCCACGCCCCAGGAATCAACTCCGGTCATCGCACCTCTCCAAGAGTCCGTGCAGGCCATTCCATCTCCCTCATTGGCGCAAGCCATCCAGTCTCCCTCGCTTCAAGGTCAAGCGAGCCAACAACCACCCTCATTCCAATTCCCGTCACAATCTCAAACTCCCGTTGTTCCCCACACACCGCTTCAGCCAGGGCCAACTGTCGGTGGTCCGACAGCTCCCTCTCATTCGGGGTTTCCCCCTCAAGTCTCCGGGAGACAGTTTCTCCCCCAGTGGCAAGTGCCACCTTCACCTCCAGAGGAGCTCGCCCAATCGCTCCTCAATAGGTTCAATCGCATGGACGAGCAGTTTCAAAATCTAAGAAGAATGGTGGACGTGAAAGCCACCCCGGAGGTTGCTTTGCCAATCCTTCCCGTCATTCATCTTCCTCCCTCCGAAATGCCCACGTACCGCAGATACAATGGTACCGGCAACCCCTTCATTCACCTCAAGGACTTCATGTATGAGTCCTCCTATTGGCAAAATGATCAAAGGTCCCTGGCATACCTCTTTCGGAGATCATTGGATGGTCCTGCGCTTGAGTGGTTCTATTCTCTGGAGCCCCGCGAGGCCGAGAATTTTGAAATAGTCCAGAGAAGGTTCTTGCAGAAATATAGGGATAGGGTCGGTCCCTCACTCTCCATTACCGACCTAGTGGCCGAAAAGATGAAACCCGACGAGGATTTTGTCCGATATGCTGATAGATGGAGGTCTCTGGCGGAAAGAATAAGGGATACCCTCTCCGAGCCCGAACAAGTGAAGATGATTGTGTCTAATGCAACCCCACAGTTCAGACATGTCCTGGCCATGAATAAACTTACTACAATGGAGGAACTCTATGAAAGGGCCCGGTACATCCAAACCCAGCTAAAAGACTCCCCCATCATGAACATGTTTGAGTCGCCGAAGCCCAAAGTGGTCAGAAAGACAGGCGCTGGTGTCCCGGGCGGAGCCACAGAAGGGGTCGTGATAAATGAGCAAGTCAGTGCGGTCAACAATGCCAACTATGCAGTCAACCCAAGGCCTCCACAAATGCCCCGACTTCCCCTTCAACCGGGTCCTTTCCCTCTTCGTCCTCCACCCCAAAATAATCCACCCCAGGATAATATGCCTCCATTACGCCAACCCCAGCAACAACAACCACAACCTCAGCAACAACAACCACCACTTCAGTACAACCAAGTTCCACCCCCGGGGAACTATGGTCCCCAACAGCAACAAAGGAGGCCGCTCGGTCCCAAGAGAGCCTACTATCCACCATTGCCGGAAACCTTAGCAGACATTTTTAATGCCCTCATGGCATCAAACCAACTCGCCCTACCCAGAGAAAGGCCCGCGTGGCCACCCAATGTTGATACCTCCAAATACTGCGTCTACCACAGGCAGCCGGGACACACAGTAGATTACTGCTTCCATTTCAAAGATTACATCCATGATATGAATGATGAACATCAAATAGATTGGGATGAGATGAGACGATACGTCGCGGCTCTCAAGGCTAGGAGACCCCCTCATAGGCCACAGCAGCAGTTACAACAGCAACAGCAACAGCAACCACAACAACAACAGCAGGCTCAGCAGGCCCCACAACAACAGCCCGACATGGGCATAATCCAGAATCCATTACCGGAGCACCAACAGCCCAATCATCAGGTTAACCCCATCTCCTCCTTCCCGGAAGTCGGGAGAGAGCAGGTGTGGCACCAGGAAAGTACCTCCATTCTTTCTACCTCCAACCCTATCGTCATGCAACCCCCTCACCTTGCCCGGGTAGCACCTCTCTCTCATCAACCCGCGTCAGTATCACCATCACCATTTCCACTACCATTACGCCCTCTCATCCGCACCCCGACCTCCTATCAACCGACACTCTCCACTACGCCTTCACACCCTCTCATCTTCTCTCACTCCCCCACTTTACCATCCACCTCTACCACATTTACCCCTACGCCTTCTAAACCCCTTATCATCCGTCAACCATACATAACCCCGTCTTTCTCCACCGTATCACCACTAATGCCTTCAAAACCACTCATTAACCATCACCCACCTCAAAATCATTGCCCACTTCAAGTCCTACCCACTTCTACTTCGTCTCCACCGCCACCTTCTAGACCCCTTATCCTTCATAATCCGCGCAATATCCCCTCTACCTCCACCATGCCGCCACCTAACAAACCCCTCATCAGAATCCCTGCTCCCGTCATCACCCCTGCTTCATCAACCATTCCTCCACTACTACCCCTCAAACCCCTGTTAAAACCCACTGCTACCCCCACAGAGGTACAAAAGCCGCAGGCAATGGTGCTCCGGAGTGGAAGGATTTTCCACAGGGTTTTCCCCCACAACAGTCAGAATCCCGAGCAATCTCAGCCAGAGAAGGATGATGCAGAACAACCAGAAAGAGCTATCCCTGGAACACAGTATGATCTATTGAAACACTTGGACAAGACACCTGCCCGGATCTCCATCCTAGAGCTACTTCAAAGATCCACATCCCACCAGGCGGCCTTGATGGAATATCTTCAAAAGGTCATGGTTAATGAAGACCTCCCCGTGGAGAAGATTTCGACCGTCCTGACCCCAACAGACACACAACCAGCTATCATGTTTCACAACTACGAGCTCGCTCCCAAGGAAGCTCGGAAATATGCATTGTGCATTTCAATAAAAATTAATGGGGTATCCATAAACCCGTGTCTTGTGGACACGGGTGCATCCATAAATGTGATCTCCATGAGCACTCTTCAGTTGTGTGGGGTCAACGAGGAACAAATAAGACCTTCCTCGATCACGGTCACGGCTTATGACAATAGCAAAAGGCCGCCGCAGGGGATGATTATTCTGAAGGCAGAACTAGGCCCCATGTCAATTCCCACGGAATTCCATGTCCTCGACATGGACCCCACATTCAAGGCTATACTGGGTCGCCCTTACATCGAAGCCATGGACGCTGTGCCTTCCACCAACCATCAGTGCCTGAAGTTTCCTTACAATGGGAGAATTATTAAAGTGGTCAGTACACCTGTCCTTCACACAGTGGATGCTATCAACACCTCTCTGCCTTCTGTTTGGCCGTCTCATCGGCCCATATTGTCACTACTGGACGTACGTGATCCATCTCATGTTCCACTAGCACCAAAGGAGCCGGTCAGGGCAACCACAACATCATGTCTCCCTTTTCACTCCAAAGGTTGGGAGATTATGAGGAACATCGGCTATCAACAAGGAAAAGGTCTGGGCGCACAGTTACAGGGTATGCTCAAACCGCCAAAGGAAATTAGGCCGAACCGCAGGTTTGGCCTAGGCTTCAAAGGACCGTTCAAGGCAGATTGGAAGCCCCTCACGTGGACTCTATCAAACCACTTCAACAGAGGGCCCGTTATTCAGATGGGAGATCACCCACGAGAAGCATATGGGGGATCACATGCTGTATATTTGGCCGAAAAATGTCCGAGGATCACCAAAAGAGGCAAGATCAAAGATCCGGAATGCGAGTGGGACAAATGGTTCGACATACGGGACATTTCCGTTGCACTGGAAAGGATGTTCTCATCTCCGCAGCTTGAAGGACCACCATTGATCTCCGAAATATCAGAGAATATTACCACTCTTGCCAAGGTTCCAAACTATCCTCGTCCTCGCCAGAAGGACTCTGTCATCGACGGATCTTCATCCGTCCTCAACATTGCCGTCGACGGCTCATTAGCCGCCATCCTCTCCATCCACTCGTCTCAGCCTTTGCTGATATCTTCTTCCTGGGCCAGACAATTGTCTGATGATCTTCCCAGGTCCCCTTCTTTGCTTACATACCTACGCGGGCTTTTCAACCCGCACCAGGTCTTCAACCATGATCTGCTCTATGAGCCTCACAATCCTCTAGCCATAACCACTTTCCTCTCTCCTCCAATCTCTTTTCACTGCTTTGTCATTAAAAATGAAAACGAAAAAAAAAACGTCAATTTTCAAACTCCCCAACAACACATCTTCGTTGAGGAAACCTCCTACATCTCCCACGGGTGCGTACCGCCTTGCGGACCACCCGTCCAAGGTCCGATGAGCGACCTTTTCTACCCCTCCTCTGAGGGGTCTTCTCCTGTACATTCTACACCATCCTCTTCGTCTTCCTCTTCTTCTGTAAATATTGTCAGTCAATCTAGGAATGATAGGCCAAGGGTAGTACCTAGGAAGAAATCCAAGGGTAGGCAGATCCCTCGTCGATTCCTTCTGGATTTGGCCGCCAGGTGTCAGGCCCTTCTTGCCATCCCCCAGTTGTTAGAAAATCCCATCCAGCTACCCGAAATAGAATGCGAGGGCGACTGTGCATCTGATGAAGGGCATGGAGTCTACGAGATCACGGATGAAGAATGCCCCACTGAAGATGAGGGTGAAGAATATGAGGATGCGGCGGGCGCATACGCTAGTGGAATGAGGAGATTCGACGAGCCGTCAACCGCCGTAGAAGAATCCACCAAAGAAGTCAACTTGGGAACTGAGGAAGACCCTAGGATCATCCTCATAAGTGACAACCTACCACCCTCTGAAGAAGAGGCATTAATTGAGGTTCTCAAGGAATATAAGGACACGTTTGCATGGAGCTACGAGGATATGCCGGGTCTGGATTCAACCTTGGTCGAACACCGTTTAACCCTAAAACCGGGGTCCATCTCGGTAAAACAAAGGTTAAGGCGTTTCCATCCTCAGATGGCTTTGAAAATGAAAGAAGAGGTCGATAAGCTCCACAAAGCCAGGTTCATTAGAGTCGTTCTTTATCCTCAATGGGTGGCGAACATTGTCCCGGTCATGAAGAAAGATGGGAAAGTCAGGATTTGCATCGACTTCCGGGACCTTAACCGCGCGTGTCCAAAGGATGATTTTCCCTTACCTCACATTGATGTGCTGATTGATAACACGGCAGGCTACGAAACCCTCTCTTTCATGGATGGATTTTCAGGATACAATCAAATTCGTTTGGCAGAAGAGGATCAGGAAAAGACGTCATTCACTACCCCTTGGGGAACATATTGTTACGTAGTCATGCCGTTCGGATTAAAGAATGCTGGAGCTACTTACCAAAGAGCGATGATGGCCATATTTCATGACATGATGCACATATATCTGGAAGTGTATGTGGATGACTTATTGGTAAAATCAAGGACCAGGATGGAACATCCAGAAGTTTTGGCTAAGGTCTTGCAGAGGTCAAGGGAGTTCCAACTGAAAATGAACCCGAAGAAGTGTGTGTTTGGTGTGTCGTCAGGTAAATTGCTGGGGTTCATTGTGAGCAAAAGAGGGATCGAGATAGATCCTGACAAAGCTAAGGCTATCAGGGATATGCCGCCTCCCAAGAATTTGAGGGAAGTCCGAGGTTTAATCGGGAGGTTGCAGTTTATTCGTCGGTTTGTGTCCCAACATTCACAAAGGTGTAGACCTCTCTACGAGCTGACCAAGCCAGGAGTAGAATTCCACTGGAATTCTAAATGTCAGAAAGCTTTTGAAGGGTTAAAGGAATATCTGGCTAGTCCACCCGTTCTCATTCCACCCAAACCGGAAAAACCTCTGATCCTTTACGTCTCAGTCTTGGATGACTCCGTAGGAGCCGTCCTCGCACAAGCTGATGAAGAAGGCAAGGAACGGGCAACCTATTACTTGTCCAAACTTCTCAATCCCTGTGAGCAGAAGTACACCGGCATGGAGAAAACCTGTGCTGCCCTCGTTTGGGTAGTGCAGAAATTGAAGCACTACTTCTTGGCTCACGAGGTCCACTTGATTGCTCGAATGAATCCTATCAAATTCCTTCTGGAGAAATCTGTCCTTACGGATAGATTAGCACGCTGGCAAAGTTTTCTCTCTCAGTTTGACATCACCTACATCCAGCAAAAGGCGATTAAAGGCTATGCCATAGCCGAGCATCTCGCTCACCATCCTCTTCCCAAGTTCGATCCCGTCCAATCAGAGTTTCCAGATGAGGAACTAATGTCCATCAACCAATCAGATGAGCCAATGTGGACGCTATATTTTGATGGAGCTCTGAATTCTCAAGGGAGAGGAATCGGCATCGCCCTCCTGTCGCCTGAAGGCCTCACATTCCCATTGGCATACCAACTCAAATTTCCAGTCACCAACAATATAGCTGAATATGAAGCCCTTCTAGCTGGCCTAGAACTCGCTCATTCTTTTCGTATCACTGAGTTGCGAGTCGTAGGTGATAGTCAACTCATCCTTCGCCAGGTGCTCACTAAGTATCGCACTCGCGATCCCAAACTCAAGCCATACCAAGAACTCACTGCTGCCTTTGCCAAACTATTCACCAAACTGATCTTTGTTCATGTCCCTCGTCATCAGAATATTCTCGCCGATGCCCTCGCCTCGTTGGCATCATCCATAAGGTTCCCTCTAGGAAGATGGTTTAAGTCCATTTCCATCTATAAACTTCACGCCCCTGCAATCGATGATGCTTCCTACGTAAATATCAAAGACAGGATAGCAAGGAAGATCCTACAGGAAGATATCCGTGAGAAGAGGAAATCATGTTGGCAGAGGCCGAAGAAGAACTGGCTGATGAAGAGAAACCATGGTTCTATGAAATTGTCAAATACTGCCAAGATCAGTCTTATCCTGAAGGGGCCACCACAGAGGACAAGAAAGCCATAAGAAGGGTGGCTCAGAAATATACTTTGGTTGGAGGTCTACTCTATAGGAGGAGCCTTACTGGTATTCTGTTAAGATGTCTTGGTGACGATGAGGTTTGGAAATGTGTAGAAGAGACGCACTCGGGTGTGTGCGGTGGCCACGTGAATAGTCAGATGCTCGCCAAAAAGATCATTCGGCAAGGCTTTTACTGGCCCACTATGGAAGAGGATTGTGCTGTTTATGTCCGTAGGTGTGTCAAGTGTCAACTTCACGCCGATAAAATCCATTCACCATCTTCCTCACTTCACCCAATATCCTCCCCGTGGCCTTTCTCCATGTGGGCATTCGACATCATTGGTCCCCTAGGTGATCCCAATTCCCTCACCAAGCAGAAATCTTTCATCCTTACTGCAACGGAATACTTCACCAAATGGGCCGAAGCTGAAGCTTACGCGGAAATCAAGGCGTCAACAGTCTGCAAATTCATCACGAAGAACATCCTCGCCAGATTCGGCGTCCCAAGCACGATCGTCACCGACAATGGGCCACAGTTCATTTCTCAGGACCTACAGGACCTCTGCAAAAGGTACGCAATTGCATTGCATCATTCATCGCCTTATTACCCACAAGGTAACGGCCAAGCGGAGGCCACCAATAAAACATTGCTCAAAATCATCAAAAAAACCTGCGAGTCTAGTAAGTTTTCAGACTGGCCAGAAAAGCTTATCGAAGCTCTATGGGCCTATCGCACTTCAATCCGTACCCCCACCGGGCAGACTCCATTTGCCCTTACTTATGGTATGGAAGCGGTAGTCCCGTACGAGACTCTGATCCCTTCTCTCAGGGTACAATTGGATGAGGAATTTCCCCTCAACGATCGTCGTGATTCACTCCTCGCCCAGTTGGAACTCTTGGATGAGAAGCGACTGGCCGCTGCCGAACACGCGCGTGTGTATCAAAATAGACTCGCTCGCTTTTACCAAAAGAAAGTCGTTGAGAGAAAATTCAAAGTTGGTGAGATGGTCGTAAAAAGAATTTTTGTCAAACCTGGAGGTCCGCGTTCTAAGCTCCAACCCAATTGGGAAGGACCATTTGTAATTCAAGCCGTGTACCCTGGCAACGCCTACAAGCTAGTCAACGCCGAAGGGACCGAGTTATCCCACCCTTGGAATGGGCTTTATCTTAAGAAATACTACCCTTAGCACAAACAAAAAAAGTGATGAAAAGATAAAAACATCAAAAACAAAGGAATATTGAAAACCACTAAAAATATGGAAAATTCAAAATGCCGATGCCCGGCAGTCACCATATAGTTAAGTCCCTGCATTTAACCTTCATGTTAGGATAGGGCCCATTGAGGCTTGGTAGGCACCGGGTCTTGGTTTGCCAGAACCGTGGAGATCCCTGTCCGGCCACGTCGGCCTATGCTCGCTCGAAGGAAGCTAACATGTGCTCACTTATGTATTTTACTCAAAAAAGTCGGTAGCATCACCTACGGTGGGGCCCCACCCAGAAGATCTCCGGAAGCTGTAATCTTTATTCTTTTCCCTTCGACCAAATGAGACAGTCGGCGCCCTTAAAACGCTGAGCATGAGAAACCGAAACTCAAACCCCAAAGGCAAGAGTAGGATCCATTTCCTCGAGCATCGATCAGAGCACGAGAAGAGGGCAGTGTCCCCGCAGGCATACGAAAAGGGAGCCCACAAACGTCAAACGACTATATCTCCCTCACAAAAAGAAATACAAAATCAAAATCAAGAGAAAAGCCTGGTCGTGACCGTGCCTGTTACGATAAACGGAACCCCTCAAAGCAAAAGTCTGAATCCACAAAAGGGGCCGTGGAATGTAAATGCTCGAGATTTGGTCCGAAGTTGTCTGAAAGGAAAGAGTTAATGGGCCCTTATTCGCTCGCCGGGTTAACGGCTTTGCCGGTCCTCTCAGGAGGTTTATCCCCTACACTCTTCCTTCTCCCTCTAAAGATGAAGGTTCGATGGAGTTTCTGAAAGGTGAAAACTGCCCAGGGTCTGCGACCTTATTTTAATATACACATTTGGTTGCCTACTTTGAAAAGCAAAAGCTATCGCTGCGAAGGAGTCTCTGTGTTTCTGGCTGGTCAAGACCCCTGTTTACCACCTTGATGTCTTCTTGTTTAACCTCAGGCTTAGGCCAATGCAAGCGCGTCACCTATGGGTGCGACGGCGTCTGATTCCGGGTCAGCGTCGCGCGGTTGGTCGTTAGGGTTCCAGGGTGTTCCATCATATACCATCTAGAGTTGTGAGGAAACAGACCCGGGTCGGGCAAATCATTTACCTCGAACACCTTTTGGGTGAATCCCTGTGGTCGGAAGCAACTGGGAGCCTAAGCATGGCATGACGGTATTGTCATCAGGGTAAGTCTTAGCCGGCGGGATCATCATTCGAGGGGTCTAGAGGCCCAAATCAACCTAGATGTGCACTTAGGATACCTGGGAGGTTAGTAAGAAGCCCTTGTTCTCACGAAGGTTAGGTGCCATTTGGGTGCTTGCCGAGCGTTAGCAATAAAAAAACTGAGATGATAAAACAACAACAAAAATGGAAAAGAGAAAATGTACATATTTGCAAACAAAAATAAAAAAATCTTTTTTATGATAAAAAAAATGCCAAATATAAAAAAAAAGAAGAGAAAAACAAATCAATTTTGCATGATTACATTTGCGTGCAGCATCTCACTTTTAATACCGCTTGCATTCGTGTGTTGGCCTGTCGCATTTATCATCACCGCATCTTTCCCTTGCCTTCGTTAAATAAAGGCTTGGCCCCTTGACCAGTCATCAAGGACAGTCACAGTGACCATTTGCTTATTGAGCAAGGGGCCAAGTCAGAACAGAAATTCTGATTTGTTTGTTTCAGTGATATATGCAGGGATTCAGGCAACTGAAGCAAAGGTGAAAAACAAACAAACCGAACCTTGTATTTTATTCCAAAAACCAAAAAAATTACATCAAGTTCCGCCCTCTCTCTCTGCATTACTCGTCCCACTACTCTCCGGGCAAAACACTCTCAAAGGTGCTACCCAACTACGAAAAGCGGTACTCCTACCGCTCTGTACTCCCCTTCCTATTCCCACATCCCGGCGTTGATCCACGGAAGCAGCAGAGAAGCTACCAACACGAAAGCCACGCTCTCGTGCTCTTCGGTAGCGCTCCTCACCATCTCTCAGCCACTGTTCAGCAAGACCAAGGCTGATTCGGAGTTCGAATAGTTGGGCCTCCATGGCCCTTCGTTCCTCCCTTTCAGTCAATCTGTTGGCTCTTTCTCTCTCCGCGTCTCTTTCTCTCTCTGCACGTTCTCTCTCACGGTCTTCCCTCTCCAACTGGAGAGTGATCCTCAGTTCCACGGCATCCCTAGAGGAGTCGTCATCAGGATGACGCCGCAGTTCCCTCTCCAGTTCTGCTATCCTAGCCTCCTTCTGCGCAGCTTGGGCAAGCGCTCCTTCCGTCTCCTTTTCCTGCCAAATGTACCATCTCAGATACGCGATAAGGTGTAAACCAAAAGAACCCAACACTGAAACTTTTACCTGTATACAGAGCATCCCTTCTGCCTCTGCGGCACGCTGCGTGGCATGAGCAAGTTGCTCATGAAGCGAGTCAAGTTCTGAGGTAGGAATCCACAAGCCGGAAGAGGCACCACCCACTCCCATCGCTGGGGAAGCCGCGCCAATCTGGGCATGCTACGACCGCGTGAATCAGCAGCCAACATCTGGAATCTGGGGTTTTAATTAGGAAAGTACTGTACACCTACCAAGGCGCTCGTAGCTCCGTGGGCATCACCCGACTGTTGTTCCATCTCTGCCAAGCGAGTTCGTAAATTCGCTATCATGGCATCCCGGACATCCTGCAGCCATACGAGTCAGCATTTCCACCGGAAAACCAAAAAAAAGAGAAAAGGGAGAAAGAAGAAAAGAGAAAAAGGGGAAACCTACCTCCGCAAGTCCCCGGGGTTGGAGCCGCTCTGCGTACTTTGTCCTATATAGACGCAAGTAGTCCTCGCTATCCCGCGCCTGTGATTCTACAATCGTGCCACCCCGTTGCCAGTCCTCATACTGTTCGGGGAATCGCACGCGCCAGTCAATGCAGGTCGCCGGTCCCCGCGTCTTTCTCCCGACACGAGGTGGCGCAGCTGAATCCACCCATTCTTGAGCCAGTCCTAAAGTCCTCATAACTAATCGTAGCCGAAGCGGCTCGATTTCATTCAGGCAGTGCATCCACAGTTCCCGTCCGAACCGGGCACGACTTGCTAGAACCCACGGCTGGTCGGCATCGACCATGTCTGAGTAGGGTCTCCAGTTTACCATCGCTGCAGGGAACTCCTGTAGCTCCCGCCTTAGCACCATCAGTTGGTAGGTTAGGGGTGCCGCACTCATGATGGGTTCCCACCGCCTGGCTAGCGGCACCATCGCAGGTCGCCAATGCCGAGCTCTCCCCATAGGGAGGTAATAATAGCTCCACAGCTGCTCGGCGCAGGTCATCAGAACTTTGCAAAAACACAAAAAAAATACAAAACAAGCAAAACAAAAAAAAATACCTGGATGAATGGTGTGAAACCACTCACAGTCATCTCACGATCCGTTTCTTGGAATAGGCCTGCAAACAAGTGTGCCAGCATGGCGGCTCCCCAGGCATAATACCCTACTCTTTCAAGGTCTGACAGCAGCTCCAGGAAGCAACATTGGATACCGTCCCCTTTCGAGCTCAGTACCAATCTCCCCAAAAGGAAGAGGAGAAATCTCCTCAAATCTATGTTGCATCTTTCCCAGTTGCCGAAATCTGTGCAGTACACGGCACGGCATCCTATTTCCATCCTTTCCATGAACTCTTCTGAGGATTCATCGTCCCGCCGACGAGTGTCGGTGAGCCCTAATGCATCCATCAGGGACGCCCTAGCTACCGACCTATTTTTCCGACCATCTAGGTCCAAACCCAGTAACTTCTGGGCACCTTCTCTGTAGTCCGCGTAAGTGACTCCGGTCACTGCCTCGCCCTCTACCTTCAGGCTTGTGATCCGGACCACATCCTCCAAGCTGGGCACCATGTGCCCCCACGGCATCAGGAATGCCCGACTCACTGGGTCCCATCTCTCACACAAGGCTTGGATCAGGACCAGGTCGAGCTGGATCGGCTCGATCCGAAGGAAGGTACCAAATCCCATCACGTCTAGCCTCGCCTTCTGAAAATCTGGGAGGCCCCTGTACGCTGCTACTACCAACTCCCATAAGATTTGTGATTTCATCACAACCTACACATACAAGGAATGGGGGTGAGGTTTGGTCAGAAGAAAGGAAGAAAGAATGAAAAAGGGGCAAGAAAACTTGGCTTACGAGTTGTGATTGGGCCCTTTCGCTGAAGTGCCCTTCAAGGTCTGAAAGCCTCCTGGAACTACTACCACTGGACCTGCTTCTCTTCGAGGAATGGGAAGATTCGCCCTCCATCCAACTCTCAGAATTTTGAACTCCTCCTCTCCCGTGAGAACTTGTGCTCCTCGAGTTGGTCCTCGATATACCTGGGAAGATAAAAGGGACAAGAATTTATAGAAACGGAAGGAGTGCGGGCCAAGATTGCCTCCATCACCTGTTGATGATAGCCCTCGCAATGAGGCACCTGCCATGCGGTCCCGTGTGTCACTTCACCGCGCGCACAGGGTGATTGACTGGACGAAGAATACGACGAATAGCCCCTATGTTGTCTAGGGATACCCTATCTTGATTTGGAGGACGTCCGCAAAATTTGACACAACGTTGGGAAAAGAAACTAGGGCCGTCTTTTTTTGACTTCGACGGCAGATTCCCGTGGAAAATGGTCACAACAAGACGCGATTCTCCGCTCAAGGCGGAGTCTCGGCAGACCCATCACATGGGAACAGTGCAAAGGAGAAGAAGTGTAGGGAAGAAGGAACGCACAAGAGAACGAACAAGCAGCAGAAAATCAAATCATTCCATTCATAATTCTACATAAGCTGTCACAAACACTACAATCATAGAGAGGTGGCGGGTCCACTAGCTCGCCAATCCTCACCATCACTCATCTCTCTGGGCACTCTCCTCCTCTCCCCCGAGGTGAGGGTCCCTCAGAAGCCTCCGGGATCCCCGTGCAGTAGCACCTGCCTCGCCTCTTGGCGCCTGCTCCGCAGCAGTGACTCGCTGCTCCTCCCCTGGCGTGGCGAAGAAGCCACTAGTGGCAAAGCGACCAGACTGGCGGAGTCGCTCCCCGAACTCTCGCGCTTTCTCGTAGCGCGTCTCCATCCCTCCTAGCCTCTGCACGACGGCCTGAAGGCCCAGCTGGAGCTCCCTCACTTGGGCCTCCAAGGCCCTCCTCTCAGTCAGATCCCGCTGTCGCTCGGACCTTCTCTCGGCTTTCTCTCTCTCTGCCTCTCTCCTCATCATCTGCAGAAGAACCCTTAACTCCAGGATGTCTGGAGAAGGTCTCTCCTCACCACGATGCCGCAGCTCCGCTACAGTCGCCACCCAGGCGTCACGCTCCTCTTCCGCCCGGGTCGCGCGGGCCACCGCACCGGCAAGTTGCTCCCGGAGGGAGGCAATCTCGAGAAAAGGGGCCGAGGAACTGGAAGATCCGCCAGCCACTCCCACCGTCGCTGTCTGCTGGGCACGCTGGAACAAAATAAATAACGGCCGTCAGTGAAACTCCAAAATCTGAAGATAAAAGTGCGGCACGTAACTTACCAGGAGCGACAGCTCATGTTGAGCGACGGCCAGCTGCCGCCTAGTCTCTGACAGTTGGGCGCGCGAGCCGCCGATGCCACGCGTGTCCCCAGCTTGGGGAAGCCCCGCGTAACTCTCTCTCTGCCGCCGCAGGAAGTCGGCACTGTCCTGCACCAGTACACCCCCTTGCTGTCCAGGGAGACGTACGGGCCAGTCCTCGAGCCTCGCCTTGCCGCGACTCTCCCTCCTGACGCGGCTCGGCTCGTCCGCACTCGCCCACTCATCGGCCAGACCCAGGGTCCTTGCCATGTCCTGCACCAAGAAAGGGGTCCCACATCAGTCAAAAAGAACGCGTCCCCTGTCTAGGACGCGTCCATCATTTAAGTGCGACACTCGCCGAACCCTTTCCCCCTCGCGCGGCTCGCTTCAAAACCCAAAATGAATTAAAAGAGGAAGAGATCGGAGGACCTACCGGACCGTGTTCACCTCCTCCCGCGCCATCGGGCCCCTCGGGTCCCTCGGGGGCCCGAAGCGGCCCTTCCTCCTCCATGGACGCCGTTCCGTGCTCTGGCGCGTCCCTCCTCGGGCGAGGAGTTCCTCGTCCCTCTCCACCTTCACCATGATCGGGCCCACCGAACTCCATCAATCAAAAGAGGAGGAAGACGAAAAGGGGGCAAGCGAGTTTCGACAGAAGGCGGGCTCGTTTGCGGGTAAGGCACGGGAGAAGAAAGGCCACCCGACGCTTTAAATTTGAATTCAAGGACTAAGACGCGTCCTCGCGCCTGGACGCACCCAAAAGGGGGAGAAAGGAAACAGAATCCCCCCGTGCAAAGCGTAGTTCCCCGCTGTTCAGGGCAAGGTCTCGTGGAGCGTGCCTCGAAGGACAACTCAGTGCAAAGAAGAAAGTGTGGGAGAGAGAAAAGTACACACAATACAAGAAAGCCATTTTCATTTCATATAATAGCTGAAAGTACATCATACAGTGAGAAGGGTGACGTGTACAAGCAACTCTCTAACTCTCACCATCACCCTCCTGGTCATCTCTCTCCTCCCTCCTCTGCCGGGGATCCCTAGGGGGCCTCTGCGAACCCTGAGAAGCCGTGCTCGCCTCGCCCTGCGGTGGCACTCCAGCCTCGAAGGCGCGACGACGCTCCTCGGCCGAAGAGACCAGATAGCTGCCCATGGAAAAAGAACCAGACTGACGAAGTCGCGCCCCGCGTTCCTTCGCCCTCTGGTACCGCTCCTCGCTCTCCCGAAGCCTCCCCTCCGCCGTGCCGAGACTCAATCGGAGCTCCAGCAGCTGGGCCTCCAGAGCCCTCCTCTCGGTCTGATCCCGCTGTCGCTCCTCCCTCTCTCTCTCCCTCTCCTCTCTCTCTCTCATCGCCTCCCTCCTCGACAGCTCGAGGGCGATCCGCAGATCCAGCACGTCACGAGGGAGCTCCTCAGCCTCCCGTCGACGCTCCTCCTCCAGCTCCACAATCCGGGCGTCACGCTCCGCAATCCGGGCGTCACGCTCCGCCACCCGAGCGTCGCGCTCCTGCTCGGCACGAACAGCACGCGCCAGGGCCTCCCGAATCTCGGCCACCTGTCAAAGGACGCATGCACCATAAGAGAACAACAGTGATAGAAGGAAAGCAGCCAGAAGAGAGTCAAGGTCAGGCAAGCACTCACTCGAGCCTCGCGGTCACGCTCGGCCTCCTCAGCCCAAGCCACCGCATATGCCAGCTGCTCCTGGAGGGCAGAAACCTCCGGAGGAGGGCCCCGCGAACTGGAACCCGCTCCACCAGCCATCCCGGCTGCCGCTGTCTGGTGGGCCCGCTGAAACACGGGGCAAACGTCAGTCAAAGGCTAAGCATCAAAAATCCAGGTCACAAAAAATGCATCACATAAACTCACCAGGATCTCCAACTCCTGTCGGATGGCCACCAACTGTCGCCTGGCATCTGCCAACTGGGCCCGCAGGTCGGCGATCATGGTATCACGAGCATCCTGCATTGCACGTAAGTTAGTACCACATGCATATACATATAAAAGAGTGAAGCATTCTCATTTCACTTACCCCTGCCATACCACCAAGGAAGAGGCGGTCCCCATACGTAGCTCGGCACCGTCTCATGTAGTCTGTGCTGTCCTGTACATGGGACACCACTGGGACCCCGCCCTGCTGCCAGTCCTGGTACTATGCTGGGAAGCGCGTACGCCAGTTGACAACCTTCGCCTTCCCCTTGGTCTTCCGCCCAATGCGGGCCGGCTCTTCTACATCAACCCACTCCTGGGCCAGCCCCAACGTCCTCATAACCAGCCTCAGCCGAAGCGGCTCGATCTCGTTCAGGCAATGGACCCAAACGTCCCGCCTGAAACGAGGAAGACCCACTACAACCCAGGGCTGGCCAGCATCGCCTATGTCCAGGTAGGGCCTCCACACCACCTGCATCACCATGCATACATCATGATAGTCACATGCATAAAAACACAAAAAAATCATACGCATCATACCATGGCCTCGGGATACTCGCTCAGCTCCCGACGAAGCGACGCCAGCTGGTAGCCGTGGGGTGCTGCAACCACAACCGGCCTCCACCGCCGCGCCAGAGGCACGGCCCTCCTGTTCCCATGCCTAGCCCTCCCCATCGGGAAATAGTAATAGCTCCACACCTGCATCCATCATACATCATTAGTACAATAATTGCATATTCAACTGTGGGAATGCATAAATAAAATGTTTACCTGGAGAAAAGGTGCGAAGCCGCTGACTGTCGTCTCCTTCTCCGAACTCTGGGAGAGATCAGCAATCAAATGGGCAAGCAGAGCCGCTCCCCACGCGTAGTGCCCCACTCTGTCAAGGTTCGCCAGAATCCCGAGGAAGCGGCAGTGGATGCCGTCCCCCTTCGTCCCCAGCAGAAGGCGGCCCAGGAAGAAGAAAAGAAACCTTCGAAGGTCTAGATCCACCAGCTCCCTCTCGCTCGGATCCTGGGTGAAAGCTGCACGAGCATCCCCCTCCAATCGAGCCAAGAACTCCGCTCCAGTCTCGCTAACCCGCTAGCGCGGGTCGACGAATCCGAGCGCCTCCATGATCTCCACTCGGCCAACTACCCTGCTGTCTCTATCAGTCACGCTCGTCTCTAACCACAGCAGGTCCAGGGCACTCTCTCGGTAGTCGGGGTAGGTGACCCCGCTGACTGCCTCTCCATCATCTCGTAGCCCGGTAATCCGAGCCACGTCCTCCAGTGTCGGCACCATGTGCCCCCAGGGCATCAGAAACGCCCGGCTCGGTGCGTGCCACCGCTCCCTCAGTGCCTGGATAAGAGGAAGGTCGAGCCGGAAGGGCTCGATCCTAAGGAAAGCTTCAAAGCCCATGGCGTCCACACGCGCCCTCTGGAAGTCCGGCAGCCCACGGTATGCTGCCACCACTAGGGACCAGCTGATCCGTCCCTTCATCACGCCCTGCACACCACAAAACCAACAGAGAACACATCAGCATCATGAATAATAATAAACAATCACTGTATATACTACTTATTCATTTTATTTTATTTTTCTTTTTTAAAATATTTTTTTTTTTTTTTGTGGAGGCGTCCAGGCCCCTGGACGCCTCCTTTCCATTTCCTTTATTTTCTTTTATTTTTAAAAAAACCCCAAAACCAAAACAAAAAATATATTAATAATATATATATTATCATGGAGGCATCCCAGGCCCTGGACGCCTCCTTATTTTTAATTATATTTCTATTAATTTCGTAAATAAATAAAAAAAGAAAAAAGAAAAAAAATGTGGAGGCGTCCAGGGCCCTGGACGCCTCCTTTCCCTTACTCCCCGGCCTTCTCTCACAGCCTCTCACCCGTCCGTTTAGCCTATTGAACCACAGAGTGAGAGTTCCGAGGGGCTTACCGGATCGTGCTCGTCCTCTCCCGCGTCGCCAGCGTCCACTGCAGCCTCCAAGGCCAAAGGAAGGGCCTCCTCACCCGCGGCAATCTCCTCCGCCGCAGTAGCCTCCTCGGCATCATCCCTCAGCCTCCTCGGACGACGAGCCCGTCGTTTCCGCTTCTGTGGACCCTGGCTCGATCCTCCTCGCTCCATTGGGACTAAGAATGGGTCGTCAGAATGAACAGTACAAATGAGCAGAGGGTGAGCCCCCCCCATATATATAGAATCCACCCTGTTTGGGGCGTCCAGGCGCCTAAACGCCCCCACTTTTTTTTATTTTTTTCAAAATTCAAAAATTTAGGGGCGTCCAGGCGCCTGGACACCCCAAAACAAAAAAAATCAAAAAAATAATAAATAAAACGTTGGGGCGTCCAGGACCCTGGATGCCCAAAAAAAAAAATTCAAAAAAATCAAAAGTAAAAAATAGGGGCGTCCAGGACCCTGGACGCCCCCAAATCAAAAAAATTAAAAAAAAATAAAAAATAAAAATAGGGGCGTCCGGCACCCTGGACGCCCCCAAAACAAAAACAAAACCAAAAAAATATTAAATAAGAAGTTGGGGCGTCCAGGACCCTGGACGCCCCCAAATCAACAAAATTTTAAAAAATCAAAAATAAAAAAAATAGGGGCGTCCAGGCCCCTGGACGCCCCCAAGACAAAAAAAAACTTAAAAAATCAAAAATATAAAATTAGGGGCGTCCAGGCCCCAGGACACCCCCATAATAAAAAAAATATTTCAAAAAAAAGGTATATATATAATAAAAGTAAAAAAGATAAGAGTATGTATATAATCCAAACAAAAAAAAAAATAAAAACACAAAGAAAAAGAAAAATCACAAAAAAGACAATAATAATTAAGGGAAATGGTCCAAAACTGCCAAATGCCAAATTTTATTCCATCAGAAAAGCAGAATGAGCTACATCAGGGGTTTAGGCGCCTTAGGCCTTAACTTCCCTAGTTCGGTTACATAAGCCCTCCACGGCTCGCATTCTTCCACCACGTGCGCTAAGGCCTTTCCCGCAACACTTGTCTTCCAGGGAGCTTTAATGGCCTTCGCTTCCTTCGCGTCCGCTTCAGTGCCCAACTCCCTTTTCTTCAAAGGAACGATGCCAGTCGGTGGCGGGAACGAATGGCGTGGGATGCCAATCTGGAGGCAGCACCGATGCGCATTATAAAGGATGAACTCGATCGCACCGATCAGTTGAAGATCAACTTCGGGAGAAGGCCTCATGAAGAGATCAAGCGAAAGCAAACATGCCGGTGCGCAAGTGAAGAAGCCTTGTGTCACGGTGCGGAAGTGAGACCGCCAATCTTCACGTTTCTTCAGCCACGGAACGCGGTTCACTACAGTACCACCGAAGCCTAACACGTCGGCTATGTGGTGAAGCGGGCTTTGTTGGAAAAGCTTCGAAGCAGTTGGCATTCCCTCGCGGTGGTCGAATTTGAAGTGCAGATCAAGCCAGCAATTTGAAGTGCAACCAAAAGGAGGCTTACCCATGCTCGAGGCAGTAAGGCCGCTGTAAAGATAGGCAAGGACGGCGGGTCCCACCCTCTTTCCACGCCAGATCCCGCAGATAGCACTCAGTTGGTCTTCCTCCACTATGTTGTCGGTATAAGGAAACAAGAGAGCACCCGCCAGACAAATGGTGAACCCCTTCATGATTCCCTCCAAATAGTCATCGTCTGGTGACCCTCTCAAGGCGTCCATGACCCACTCCGGAAGCTTTTGGAGATGGATCCCCTTTTGAGTACGGACCTTTCGGGCTGCGTCGGGCGGCATGAAGCTTACAAGGACGCTTTCAGAAGTCCCCCGTGTCAGCATCCGCATAGCCTTCACCTTCCCGTCACTCTTGAATTTCTTCAGTCCGAGCAGAAGTTCTACCTCCTCGAGGAGGATGGTCACCTCGAAGGTCGGGAAGATAAAAGTGTGGGTCTGGGGATGCCAGATCTCCACTAGTGCGCCCATAGCCGCCCAGTCCATACGAATCTTCTCATAGTGTTTGGCGTGAATAAGGAGCCCCTGCAGATGCCACTTCGAGAGTATGGCCCTCATGCCGATGGAGATGTTGGAAGTTAGCTTTGAAAGCCATGGCAGTTTGGAAAACTTCCTCGGGCCCGGGAAGAGTGGATATGGCTGGAAGAGAAAAGAAAGAAGAAGAAAGGAAGGAAGTAAGAAGAAGGTTCACATGAAGAAATTTGAAAAGAATCAGCTTACCATATGCGACATGATCATCCCACTCAAATGACCCTCGAGGTCGGAGAGTCGCCTGATCTCGCTGCTAGGCCTGCTCCTCTTCATAACGCGGGAAGACTCTCCTTCCATCCTGAAATCTCCAGATTCTCCTCTCTTTCCTCTCCTGAGCTTCCAAAACCCACCTTGATGCTTTTGAATGAACTAGCCTAAGGGGAGTTCTTATAGGAAGGGTAGGGCGCTACAGGACAGAACATGTCACATCAGCGGTCAATGTCAGGATTTTGGCTAGATCTCCTTTCCATTGTGGTGCGATTCTGTTACGATTCTGTTACTTTCTGATGTTATTAATCCATGCTGGCCTGTGCAGGTTTTACTAACGGACGTCTTTGTCCTATCTCCTGTCCCACCTTTCAATGGTTGGTCCCACCATGTCATGCATCGTAGTATATGATACCTACGCTACTAGAACATGTCAAGGACCTTGCGGCCCGAACGAATCTAGGATTTGAGTTCCCCTTCAACAAAAACAGTGATGATCCTGGAAGAAATTGGGTTGTACGGATAGGCCGTTAATTTGTGGTAGCATGGGGACGACGGTACCATTCGGTGAATTGGTGCGTGGATAAACGGGCCCCAGCCCAGTATCGGCTCACCGGATCGGTATCCTGACCCGTTCTTAACAAGTTGACAATATTATTCTTGGCTATTTTCTATTTTAATTTGTTTTAAATTTTTATTTTAACCCAGCATGCATTCATATAGGACTTTGATTTATTACGGAAGATCATTCAAGTGATTCAATTGCGAAAGCCGCTGTGCTTCAATTCTTACAAAATATGAGATATTCCACTCCGAATGAAATACTGAGTTTCCTTGAGACGGCCCTACGCTGCTCTTCCAAAGGAGACCCTTGTTTGGACAGACCCTCAGATATTCCTTTACTTTTGACCTTGTTTGACCCACCTTGGCTGTAGCACTTCCACATTGGCTGGTAATCGCTCCCCAGAGGTGAAACCTACAGGTTTATGACCCAGGTACTTCCGCACCGAGAAGTTGGTCTCTTTTTCGTGCCTGAGCGCACATCTCACCCTCCCTTATTTGATCTCCGTCCAAGCAATCGTCAATACTTGAAAGACCTTCTTCAAGGTCGCCTCATTGAAACTTCTGGAAAGATTCCAAACAGTAACGTCAAAAGCGTGTCTCATCACACCTTGGCATCAACTTATCAGTCCGCTCCCACTTCATTTCACTCCACTTCGATACCATTCCACTACGTGTCGCTCCCTTGCAAAGCAGACGCCAAGGCGGGGCAGCTGTAGACACGCCATTCTTGACGTCTCCTGAGAAAGTCTCATATTACTATACAACGCCCCGCAACGGCTTACGCATTTTGAATCTCCCGAGTGCTTCCTTTTCTTGGGTCTTCTTCTACCTTTCTCGGCATCCGGAATCGTCTCGTCACGACATTCGGACGGCATCAACATCAGTCGAACGCATCAGGAGTTTCCGGAACCAAGAAGGATGTCTGCAGGGCGGCCGCTGACTAGGACCCGGGTGGGTCTTAATGGGGGCGTCCAGGCCCCTGGACGCCCCCATTCTTTTCTTTTCTTTTATTTTATTTTATTCTTTTCTCAGGGCCTTAAACTAAATAAAAAATATATATATTAATGGAGGCGTCCAGGCCTCTGGACGCCTCCATAAAAATAATAATAAAAAATGTTTGTAAAAAAGCCAGTTGGCATAAAACACAAAAAAAAATAATAAATAAAAAAATATATATTTGGAGGCGTCCAGGCCCCTGGACGCCTCCATAAAAACAAATATAAAAAATCAAAAAAGCCAGCCTTGGCATAAAAGACAAAAGAAAATAAAAAATAATATATTTTTGGAGGCGTCCAGGCCCCTGGACGCCTCCATCAAATCCCTCACGGGCGCCGGCCACCGAACGACGGTTTGTCGTGTGTGAAAAAATCCAAATTATAGAGACGTCCAGGCCCCTGGACGCGCCCATTTCTAAATCACGAGGCGCCGCTCACAAAACCACGCGTTGTGCCAAACCGCGTGCGGCCGTCGTCGGTTTTCGGTGGACCTGTTTGAGGCGTCCGGAGCCCTGGACGCCTCCACAAAAGTATTCCAAAAAAATATATAAAAATAGAATAAAATATTAATTCGGCCCTGATGGAGGTGTCCAGGGTCCTGGACACCTCCACCCTCCGGAACTCTATAAATAGAGGCCCACACCCTCAGTTCTGGAGAGCTTCGAAGTGATCCGATAGGCTGCCGGAGCCCAGAGGCTACGGAGTCATTTTCTAACCCGTGGGTTCTTTTGTAGGTGGAGGTTCTGCCGGCTTCTCGGGTGCTCACGCTCGCGAGAGGAAGGTCGTCTTCATCCAGCGCTCTTCCACGTCATCCCCACGCTGCCGAAGCTCCGCCGGATTTCACCATCGGCACATCTAATAAGCCAATTCTTTCCTTTTCTTCGTAGTTCTTTGGCATTCATCATTTTGCATCCCCTATCCCCCTTCATAAGGGCGCCTTTTCTTATACACTTCTTACATCCATCATCTCATTTTACTCCTACTCGAGTCCGAGAGGGGTTTAAAAGATAACACCAACCAGGTGTGTGTCTTGCCATCATTTCGTTATTTTTTTATCGCAAGGATTTGAATACTACACCTCCATCTTTCTAATCCACTTGTCATTTGTTTGTTGTTGTTTTGCAAGGGTAGCCGAGGAAAGCCCTCTCCGTCGGCCGGCCGGAGGGAGAGGAAGAAGCAACCCGCCATCTCCCGCTCTTGAGGTAGGCGCAATCACTTTCTTATTTTGGGGTCTTTCGGCCCCTGGCTATCACATCTTGTTTTCGAGGCCGCGGCGAGTCACTTCCCCAATGACCGTTTAAATTTCCGTTCTTATATTCTCTTTATACTCTGTTATATTCTGCTCATATTCTCGAGGCCGCGGCGAGTCACTTCCCCAATGGCCGTTTAAATTCATGTTCTTATATGCTATATTCTTATCTGTTCGTGTTCTCGAGGCCGCGGCGAGTCACTTCCCCAATGGCCGTTTAAATTCACGTTCTTATACGTTATATTCTTATCTGTTTATGTTCTCGAGGCCGCGGCGAGTCACTTCCCCAATGGCCGTTTAAATTCCCGCTCTTTGTATTCTCTTTATATTCTGTCATCTTATCATTTGCTCATATACTCGAGGCCGCGGCGAGTCACTTCCCCAATGGCCGTTTCAATTCTTGTTATTTAATTTCTGCACCATTCCCGTCCCCTCGAGGCCGCGGCGAGTCACTTCCCGCTATGGCCGTTTAACCCCCATATCTTGCTATATCACACTTGTCCCGCTCGCCCCGCCGAAGCAATCTCCCGTGGTGGCCCCTTCTCTCTCTTCTCTTATTTCTGTGTTGCAGCAAACAAACAAACAAAAAAGAGGAGCCCGCGCGCGCTCCGCATCTTCTCCGCTCTTCCCCGAACCGCGTGACGTCGCTCACAGCACTGTTTAGTCTTGTCATTTAGTGTCTGTGCTTTCTTCTCCACCATCTCGGTGCAAGTTCTGTCTTGCATTTTTCCTTTGTCTGTATACTCTTCTCCATCATCTCGGTGCAACTCGTGTCTGGACTGCAAATCCAACTCGGTGCATCTTCTGTGTTACGCATTTTTTTTAAGAGACTCAGTGCACTGTTCGCCCTAGACATCTCTAGAGTCATTGCATATCTTTGGTCCTTCTTTTTTCTTTGACTCAGTGCATAGTCTTCTTCTTGTGCCTCTTGGATTCATGTCCGTGCACATCAGTTGCACGGGTGGTCACTAAGATTTGGGCATACTGTGTCATGCATATTTGTAAGTCAATACATTTCCCACGTCTGGTTTTATCAACTCAGTGCATGCTATGTTTACTCTCTCATTACCTTAGTGCAAACTGTGCTAAGTGCTTGACTAAGTGCCTTGCATTTCTGACAGAGTTTCTCTCCGAGGTGGGGCACGTGATCCAAGGCAGATCGACCTCCGAAAGAGTGCCACGAAGAAGGCTACAATACTTAAATGGTGACACGTGGCTGAGAACCTTCTGGAAGCCGTTTGGGCGGGAGTTCACCCTCCACACGCCCAGGGCGTGAGCACGGGATTCAGAGATAGAAGATATATATATATATATATCTGATGCGAAGAAAGAAAGAGAGAGAGAGAAAAAAAGAGAGGGAGAGCAGCAGAAGAAGAGAGTCTCAGTGAAGCAGAAGATGGGGTGTGAACGAACAATTGAGAGAGAACTAAGAGAATACGAGGTTGCAGAGAGAAGGTAAAAAGATTAGCAGCGAGCCCACTCCAGAGAACAGAAGAAAAAAAAAGAAGAATAGAAGAAATGGAATCGTCTGAGAACAGTAGCAGAGAAGAGAAGTGAAAGACGAACAGAAAAAAGAAGAATAGAATGTAGTAGTGTGAGAGTGCTGAAAAAGAGAGAGTTCGAGGAAGAAGAGAGATAGTGAAGCTGCTGAAGCAAATTGAAGATCTGCTATCTGTTGGCTTCTGGATTAGATCCAGACCAATATGCTCCTGCGAGAGCTACATTCTTATGCTTTATTTCTAGCTTTCCATAGCTGAATTTTCTCACACTTGTTTTCCTCTTTTCAACTGTGTTTTTCGATTCTTTGATTTGAGGTCGGGGTTCCTCCTGTGGACTTAGGGGAAGAGAGACTTGGGTCTCTGGTTGCTAGTGATTGGGTGTCGCTAGGTTTCCTCCGGGTTGGAGGAAGGGAGGATTGGTCCTCCGGTTAGCAAGTGACTGGGTGTCACTTGTGGTTTCCCTCTGGTTTAGAGGAAGAGAGACTTGGGTCTCTAGTTGCTAGTGACTGGGTGTCACTAGTGGTTCCTTCCAGGTAGGAAGAAGAGAGCAGTGTGTTCCTCTGGTTCAAGTTGTTAGGCAGCATTTGTAGGCAAGCTGTGACACCCAGCAGGTTCAAGCTGTTTGGCAGCAGTAAGCCACACTCTGGTTAAAGTGTGGAGTGGACGTAGGTCTGTGAACCAAAGCACCTAAAAGTCATGTTGCTTTGTGGGTTGCTTTGCGTACATCTTCCATATCTTCTTTCCCCACTTCTCAGGTTTCTTGGGCACTCCATTTTAGTATATGTGATTTCTGATTGAATTCGTTTCAACTGACAAGTGTATGATAGAACGTTTAGCAGAAGCATTTGCTTCTTAGTGTTTCTCATGGCAATTGCTCTTGTGAGTTAAGCTGTCGCATTTCTGAGTGAGAAAGCTTGTAGTCCCATGAGACTGCATTGAATCGAAGCAAAAGTTTTATTCCACAATAGAATTTTATCAGGGATTCATTCACCCCCCCTCTGAATCTATGCCTTGCACCCCAACATGTGCAAGTCAAGCATTCTGTGTGAATAAGTCCGTGCAAGCTCAGGCACGGGGCATGCTAAGTCAGTACAACGTCTTCAGTGGCAAGTCATCAGGTCAGTGTAATACTTGCCCATTGCACACACCCAGCCGATGTATCCGTAGGCATTGTGTTGAAACCATGTTTGTGCATCTGCTTTTGAAGAGATGATTGAGTCTGTGCATGTGTATGTGAACACAACAATTGAGTCCGTGCATCAAAATCTCTACTCTGTGCAATCTCCTTTATATATCGTATAATTGTCTGAATATGACCTATATCTGATTCCTTGACAGGTGCCTTTTCGTAAAGACTAAGAAGGGCACGTGATCCAAGATTAAAGAAAGTGCCAGGATCGTGACACGTGGAAAGCAGCTATGCTGTGATGCCGCCACGTGATGAAGGTGTTTGGGCAGGAATTGTGGTGACCACACACCCTATCCTTCTACTGCTCTATAAATAAGAAGCTTCTTCCTCAGGAGAAAAGTGATCGTGAACATACTTCGAAAGGGCAGAAGCAGAGAGAGCTTGCACGATCCAGAGAGAAGAGAACAAGAAGAAAGAGAGAAGAAGAGAAGGAGAAAGTTAAAAGAGAGGTGTCTGAGAGAATACTGTGAGTGCTTGTTCCTCAGTCTCTCGGTTCAGAACCGGAGCTGAAATTGCTCAGTGTTGAGCTACATTCCCCTAGTGGGTTCGTTTGTTTCTTCGCTTGTTTTCTTTTTCATTTCTAAAAATGCGTTTCCAAGCTGTGTGTTAGTGGAGCAAGCTATGAAGCTCAGCGGTTTGTAGAGGAGGATTCCTCTCGACGGGTAAAGCTGTAAGTCCCCAGCGGTTTGCAGAGGAGGATTCCTCTGGATGGCATAAGCTGTAACGCCCAGCTGTCTGTAGGGTTTTGACCCCAAAGCTGTGGATCAGCGAAGCTGTGGATCAACAGTAGAAGCCATATTCTGGTTTGGAGTGTGGGGTGGACGTAGATCTCGGGTTTAAGATCGAACCACCTTAAAAATCTCTGACTATTGTGCGATTGTTGTGTGGATTGTGTGCATCCTGTTTATTTCTTCGATCCGTAGTAGATGAATGCTTAGGACCGTCTTGATTTAGATCTGTTAGGTTGGCTTTCATTGATAGTGTTGTTTATCCTTCTGTCGTCCAACATCATCTTGTTTTAATTCCGCACTTGGAGCTGTTGTTGTTGGTTTTAATTAGGTGACTGATCTATTCACCACCTCTAGATCGTATATCACATCCTAACACTTGGTATCAGAGCCTAACTCTTCTGCAGGGATCAACGTCCTGAAGAGAAATGGCCATGGATGCAAGAGGGATGACAGCTAATGGACATTCCACCACGAAGCCCCTATACTTTGACGGGTCGAACTACGCATACTGGAAGAACCGTATGCAAGTTTTTATGAGGGCTAAAGACTATAAAATTTGGAAGGTGGTCAGTAAAAGACCATTCGAGCTGCATCCTAATGAGGATATATGGACAAGAGAGGAGATCAGGAAATCTACTCTCAACTGGAGTGCCATCAATGCCATACAGTGTGCTCTACATCCCACTGAATTTGCAAGAGTCTCCTCATGTGCCACAGCGAAAGAGATGTGGGATAAGCTGGAGGATATCAACGAGGGAACCTCTCAGGTGAGAGAGACCAAGGCTAATTTACTAGTTTCAGAGTATGAAGCCTTCAGGATGAAGCCCAGCGAGACCATCACTGAGATGTGCGCGCGTCTTACCCTCATAACTAATGGTCTCAGAAATCTGGGGAAACACTATTCTGATTATGAAATCGTGAGAAAGATACTGCGATCCCTGACTCCAGTATGGCATACAAAAGCGACAGTTATTGAGGAGTCGAGGGATCTCCATAACACCAAAGTGGATGAGTTGATAGGTTCATTGATGACTTATGAAATGAATCTGCTAAAGATAGAGGAGCTCGAGAAAAAGAAGCAGCCTATCGCTCTGAAGGCAAGCGCCAGTCGTTCCAGTCGATCCAGCCACAATGGATCGTCTAGTGATCAGAGTCTCTCTGGATCGAAAATTGAAGGAGATCAGATAGCAATGCTGACCAGAGATTTCTCAGGAAGGAAGGAAGAAATTTCAGTCGAAGATAATATGGCGGAAGGAGATACAATAGGAACAAATATAATTCTGCCAAGAAAATTGACACTAATGTCTGTTACCATTGAAGGAAGGCCGGTCATATGAAGGCTGACTGTCCAGAGCTCCAGAAGCTGAAAGAAAAAGCCAAGAAGAAAGCTCCCAAAGGAAGAGCAATGGTGAGCACATGGAGCGACGAGGACGAGGGCACTTTGAGCAGCACATCAGAAAGTGAAGATGAAGAAAAGCCCATCCGTCTGATGGCCAGAAATGATGAAAAAGAAGTGGAAGACTCCGACGAGGTATCATCTCCTTTTGAGCATTACACTATTTCAGATTGGGAAGATGCTTACGAAGATTTGCTAGATAAGGTAGATGATATCAGAAAAGAGAACAGACATTTGAAGAAGAAAGTAAATTCTCTTATGAATGACAAAACTATGTTAGATAAATTTGCATGCTTGCAATATGAAAATGACATGTTAAAAAATTCATGTGCTCAAGTTGATAATGTTAAGCATACATTGATAGATTCTAGAAGAGAAAATGATAATCTGAAAAATGTGATTGATGAATTAAAATTGAAATTACAAAATTATGAAAATGAAATGAAAATTATTAATGAGAAATATGAAGTTGTACTAGGTGTTAACCATGAACTAAAAAATTCAATTGATCACCTAGAAAAAGAGAATGAAGATAAAAAGAAAACTATCGAAAACATGACCCAAGGATCTGATAATTTGATTGCACTCTTAGGGTCAAAAGTAAATTTCAGAAGAGAAGGCCTCGGGTATAACCCCACAGCTAAAGGGAGTTTTGCTTTGAAAACAATGTCATTTGTTGCTGAGAAAGAAAAGGGGTCCCTCATCAAGATGAGCAATGTAAAGTCTGCTGTTAAAGTTGTTGATTCTAAATTGCCCAGTGCTAAGGACAAGGGCAAGCTGAAAATGGGTGTGTCTAGCCATGATAGTACACACTGTTCTACTTCTCAAGGTAGAGTTCAGATTAGGGGTCAACCTTCGCGCACACCAAAACCCAAGGCTAGGGTTAACAAGTCACCGCCAGCAGTTCAAAGGAAGACTCAACCCTCACCCATAAAGAAGTCAAGTGAGTCTAGGGTGCAAGGTAGAAACACTTCTGCTAGAAGTCAATCGAGCCACTTCCACCAGCCCACAGTCCAGACCTACCATCATGTGGAGCCGCAACAATTCTATAAGTCTGAATGGGATAGAGCTCAAGGGAGGTATAGATATCAGTCATGTACCACACAGACATACAGACCTCAGGCTAGAAACTGGGTTGGGCTGTCTAGAATATGGGCTTCTAGGAAACAAACCACCTACAGTCAGCCAAGGACCAACGTTGGCCACTATTTCCAGAATGCTAATTGGCCTAGGCACTAGCACAAAAATAATCAAATTGCAAGGAACAATGGTGGCAGAACAAATAACAAGTCAAAAAAAAATTCAGCCTGCTAATGCTGAGAAGAAGAGAGACAATAGAAAAAATGTCAAAAAATCTTCCAACCAACCAGCTCTCAAACAAGCGTGGATCCCAAAAATCTTGTTGTCATGTATGAATTGTTCGATTTCTACTTCGGAGCCCAAACAGTTTTGGGTTCCAAAATTTTCTCCGTGATTATGATTGCAGGTATGCCTGGCAGCCAAGCACAACATGTGATATCTGGATAGTGGCTGCTCCAGGCATATGACAGGGGATAAGGATAAATTTTGCTTGCTGACAGAGAAGAATGGAGGCCTTGTCACCTTCGGAGGAAACACTAAGGGTAAAATCATCGGATCAGGTAAAGTAGGTAAGTGCACTACCTGTTGCATTGATGAAGTCTTGCTGGTTGATGGATTAGCATATAATCTTCTAAGTATCAGCCAGCTTTATGATAAAGGACACAAGGTAGTATTTGATGCACTTTGCTGTAAAATTTTTGAACCTAATTCTGATGTGGTTAAATTCTCTGGAAAAAGAATGAATAATATTTACATGGTAAATCTAGATGATATTGCACACTCTAACCTATGCCTCACTGCTAACAAAGAGGACTTAGCTTTTCTGTGGCATCGTAGGTTAGGCCATGCTAGCTACACTGTCCTGCACAAATTGAATAAACATAGCATGGTTAGAGGACTCCCTGAAATATCTTTTAAGAAGGAAAATAAGGTGTGTGATGCTTGTACACAGTCAAAGCAGACTAGAAAGTCATTTAAATCAAGAACTGAAAACATGTCCCTCAAACCTTATGAGCTGTTACATATGGATCTATTTGGACCCACACGATCTGTCAGCTTGTCAGGGAGGAGATATGGATATGTCCTAGTTGATGACTTCTCTAGGTATACTTGGGTCTTTTTCATCACTCACAAGAATGATGCTTTTTCTGAATTTCAGGAGTTCTATTTAAATATCAAACAGAAAAATAAACATTTGATTAAAAATATTCTATCTGGTCATGGAGGTGAGTTTGAAAACTCACAATTTGAAAACTTCTGTAGGGACAATGGGATTACTCATCGATTCTCCTCCCCAATAACACCTGAGCAGAATAGAATAGTAGAGAGGATGAACCGGACACTTGTAGAGATGTCCCGTACACTGCTTGATGAAGGTGACTTACCAAGAAAATTTTGGGCAGAGGTAGTTAATACTGCATGCCATGTAATCAACAGAGCCATGGTAAGGCCTTTCACTCAGAAAACTCCTTATGAGATTCTGAAAGGTAAGAAGCATTCAATTGCTTATTTCAAGGTCTTCGGCTGTAAATGTTTCATTCATGTTAATGATAAAAGAGATCTTGATAAATTTGAACCTAAAAATGATCCAGGAATCTTTCTTGGATATTCTGAATACACTAGAGCATATAGAGTGTACAACATTAATTCTAAAACTGTTGAGGAATCTCGACATATTATCTTTGATGAGTCCCTAAATAACTTTGAGGTTGGTCAATGCAGGAAAGAAGATGACGGAGAAATTCTTAAGAAAGAAAAACCTGAAGATCAATCAGACCAAGAAGAAGAAGCTGAAGAAGTCAATGCAGAGGAGCCTGTTGTTCAGGGGGAGGTAAATGAAGGTCAAGGTAACCAAGTTATAAATGTCAGATTTTTAAGAGATCATCATATTGAAAATATCAATGGTGACTTACACGCACCCCCTAGGACTAGAGGCCTCATTAGAGCTCAAAATAAATTAAATGCATATGCATTGGTTTCTCATGTTGAACCCAAAACCATTGATAGTGCTCTCAAAGATGTGCATTGGATCAATGCCATGCACGAAGAGCTTAATCAATTTGACAGGAACAAGGTGTGGCATCTGGTCTCACCTCCTGATCATGGGACTGTCATTGGAACAAAATGGGTGTTTAAGAATAAAACTGATGAGCTAGGTAATGTAGTTAAAAATAAAGCTAGACTTGTTGCTCAGGGGTACAATCAATAATTTGGAATTGACTTTGAAGAGTCATTTGCCCCTGTAGCCAGGTTAGAAGCAATTAGAATACTTTTGGCCTATGCATGCTCATTAGGAATAACTCTCCGGCAGATGGACGTTAAATCTGCTTTTCTCAATGGAGAAATAAAAGAGGATGTCTTTGTGAGACAACCTCCTTGCTTTGAATGCTTAGATTTTCATAATCATGTTTATAAGTTAAATAAACCTCTTTATGGCTTGAAGCAAGCCCCTTGAGCTTGGTATGACAGGCTTAGCAAATTCCTTACTGAGAAGAAGTTCACCAGAGGTGAGGTTGACCAAACGTTGTTCACCAAGGTAAGTCATCCAGACATTCTCCTTGTTCAGATTTATGTGAATGACATTGTGTTTGGGTCAACTAACCCCAAATTGTGTAAGGAATTTTCTGAACTAATGACACAAGAATTTGAGATGAGCTCAATGGGTGAGCTAAAATTATTTCTTGGACTACAGGTAACTCAAACAAAAGATGGAACATTTATCACCCAGTCTAAGTACATAAGGGATCTGCTGAAGAAGTTCAAATTTGAAAACCTCAAGGAAATTACCGCACCAATGGGTACTTCAACAAGTCTTGATGAAGACTCCAAAGGTAATACAGTGGACCAAAAGCTGTATCAAGGTATGATCGGATCCCTTTTATATCTTACTGCATCTAGGCCTGATATACAGTTTGTAGTGTGTTTATGTGCCAGATTTCAGGCTAGTCCTAAGGAGTCTCACCTTAGAGCAGTGAAAAGGATCTTTAGGTATTTATCAGGCACTCAAGAACTTGGACTTTGGTACCCTGCTAGGTGTGAGCTAAAGCTTCTGGCATACACTGATGTAGACTATGCTGGGTGTCGGATAGATAGGAAAAGCACTAGTGGCCATTGCCAATTTCTAGGTGGCTGCCTAGTATCCTGGGCTTCTAAGAAGCAACACACAGTTGCATTGTCCACTGCAGAGGCAGAATATGTTGCTACAGGAAATTGTGCAGCTCAGGTACTATGGATCAAGCACCAGCTTTCAGATTATCAGATAAAATTGGGATGCATTCCAATTTTATGTGATAATACTAGTGCTATTTGCCTAACTAAAAATCCAGTTCATCACTCTAGGACTAAGCACATTGAAATAAAACACCACTTTCTTAGAGATGTTGTAAGTTAAAATGAAATTGAATTAATATTTGTTGAAACTGAAAAATAGACTACTGACATTTTTACTAAACCCCTTGGAAATGAAAGATTTAAATATCTAAGACGAGAATTGGGGCTGTGTAAATTTCAGCAAGAAAATGATGAATAAAATTCATTCTTGAGCTATGTGTTGATATGTTCTGAGGTGATTGTGTCAGCATGTTCCTTAAAAAGTTGAATAAAGAAGACTCTTGAGTATTTGGTTGTTTGATGTCTTGCACAGACTTTTTCTGATGGTTGTGTATGAGTTGCACAGAGTCTTGATGCACGTATTGCACCTAGCCTATGCAATGTGTGAGCACTCAGGTCATTGCATACTTTGCATGAAGCATAAGTCATTGTATGTCTTTAGGTTGGTGCATATTGCATTCTAGCCACATGTAGGTCGGTGCATATCCATACCGCACATACATATAAGTCTGTGCATTGTCTACATTTTGCACGCTAATGTCGATGCATGTCTTATTGTCGATGTGTAATATAAGTTTGTAGCATGAAGGTCGGTGCATCTTTTATCCAAACTGCATGATAAGGTAAGTGCATTGCATTGCTCGTGAAGGATAAGGTCGGTGCAAAGTTTGTCTGTTGCATATCTAAGTTAATGCATATTGATGTCAGGGGGAGGATAGCAATATCTGAACTAAGTTCAACCCCTTCTCTCTCTCTGAAAACTCTTGAGTTGATTCTGCTCCTTAATGTCCACTCCTTTTACACTAAATGAATAACAGTCTAGTAATTGGTTCATTGTCGTGAGCTACAATTATTACCACTCTTCTGCTATAAGAATCACATGTGCTCATTGAATGAACTGAAGGGTTAACTTTAATAGGCTGTATAGTTCAAAAGACTGTCTTCAGAAAATAAGGTGATAGAAAATATTTATAGCTCTTAACCTCTATCTCTTGGCTATAATAGAACAGGTCTTCACAGTATCTGAACATGACAGATTTAGTGATGTCTAAGGTTTGAAAACTAAAGTCTGTATTGTTCTTAAACAAGGCACCCCTAAAAGTTATAAGGGCAGCAACAATAAGATCATTAAAGAAAAAGAAATGAACAAAGTGGCAGAGCAATGACTGAGTTACACTGAGAAACTGAGGTCTCCATCAAAGAAATGGAGAGTACCTTAAGTCATGAAGTGACTCAGGTTAACTCTGTTCATGTGGTCAACTTTATAGGAGACGTTTCACTGAGTAACTAAGGGTATTGGCCTCTGATCAAGGTGTACCCTTAATGTCAAAACTGTAAACTATCCCTGTAGCTTTTGATCAGAGACAGATATAGTAGTTTATGCTTAGTAACTGGGGGTATTAGCCTCTAATCAAGGTATACACCTAATGTCAACGGCATAAATGACACGTGTCTATTCAATAAGTTCAAATTTCTGAAACTCATGAAAGAAAATTGCTGTAGCCCTTGAAAAAATAAAAGTCATTGAGTGTCAATTGTTTAACCTCAATACAAATTCAAGTGACTTTCCTTGCTATTCACTCTCTCTAAAATAAGTAGGGTGTTGTCTCGACCTAGACTTTTATGGTTATGTGACTCAGGTTCATTGCTATAAATGGAGTATATAACCCTATTTCAGAAATTCAGTGAATTCACTTTACCTTCTATAACTGTTAAACCTGACGTTAATCAAGAAAGCCCATTGCTCGATTCATATGACTTAAGGGTTGCCCCATAATTTGCTCACATTCTGAACTGTTACATAGAATGTTGTTCCGACGGCATCATTCCTCCTTATTTGCTGATGGAAAAGGGGGAGAATGTGTGTTTACATTCAGATATTCAAGGGGAGAGTCTATGTTCAAGGGGTAGGAGTCAAATATTCAAAGGGAAAAGTCAAAGGACTCACTCAGGGAGTAAGTCTGTGCATAACTTGTGTAGTTGCATGCATGACACTTGATTATCATTCATGTCTCATCAAAATACATCATCTCATTATATTCATTCTATGGGTTGCCATCATCAAAAAGGGGGAGATTGTTGGGACACCTCTGGGTTGATAAGCAGTTCGTACACTGCTTTATGATGTAATGGTTTGATGATTGACAATAGTTGTTTTGATGATTAGCAACAATGGTGTGTGACTTAGTTGACTTTATTTCTATATATGATGGTGTAAGTATATTGATGTATTCATATGTCAGATAATCACATTAATGGTGTGTGCATCTTAGTCTGTGCATTGAATAGAGTCGGTGCAACACATGGTTAATTTTGCATTGAGTCTGTGCAATCCTCGCTGATGCACACGACTAAGTCGGTGCAATTCTTCTCGATGAACGCCACCGAGTCGGTGCAACCTCTGCACTAGGCACTTAGAGTCTGTGCAATATGTCTTAGGTAACTCGGTGCATAGAAGTTCATGCATTCGCCGTTTACACATTAAGTCTGTGCAAGTCAAGCATTCTATGTGAATAAGTCCGTGCAAGCTCAGGCACGGGGCATGCTAAGTCAGTACAACGTCTTCAGTGGCAAGTCATCAGGTTAGTGCAATACTTGCCCATTGCACACACCCAACCGATGTATCCGTAGGCTTTGTGTTGAAACCATGTATGTACATCTACTTTTGAAAAGATGATTGAGTCTGTGCATGTGTATGTGAACACCATAATTGAGTCCGTGCATCAAAATCTCTACTCTATGCAATCTCCTTTTTATATCGTATAATTGTCTGAATATGACCTATATCTGATGCCTTGATAGGTGCCTTTTTGTAAAGACTAAGAAGGGCACGTGATCCAAGATTGAAGAAAGTGCCAAGATCGTGACACGTGGAAAGCAACTATGCTGTGATGCCGCCACGTGACGAAGGTGTTTGGGCGGGAATTATGGTGACCACATGCCCTATCCTTCTACTGCTCTATAAATAAGAAGCTTCTTCCTCAGGAGAAAAGTGATCGTGAACATACTTCGAAAGAGCAAAAGCAGAGAGAGCTTGCACGATCCAGAGAGAAGAGAACAAGAAGAAAGAGAGAAGAAGAGAAGGAGAAAGTTAAAAGAGAGGTGTCTGAGAGAATACTGTGAGTACTTGTTCCTCAATCTCTCGGTTCAGAACCGGAGCTGAAATTGCTCAGTGTTGAGCTACATTCCCCTAGTGGGTTTGTTTGTTTCTTCGCTTGTTTTCTTTTTCATTTCTGAAAATGCGTTTCCAAGCTGTGTGTCAGCGGAGCAAGCTATGAAGCTCAACGGTTTGTAGAGGAGTATTCCTCTGGACGGGTAAAGCTGTAAGTCCCCAGCGGTTTACAGAGGAAGATTCCTCTGGACGACATAAGCTGTAACGCCCAGCGGTCTGTAGGGTTTTGACCCCAAAGCTGTGGATCAGCGAAGCTGTGTATCAGCAATAGAAGCCACATTCCGGTTTGGAGTGCGGGGTGGACGTAGATCTCGGGTTTGAGATCGAACCACCTTAAAAATCTCTGACTACTGTGTGATTGCTGTGTGGATTGTGTGCATCCTATTTATTTCTTCGATCCGTAGTAGATGAATGCTTAGGACCGTCTTGATTTAGATCTATTAGGTCGACTTTCATTGATAGTGTTGTTTATCCTTCTATCGTCCAATAGCAGCTTGTTTTAATTCCGCACTTGGAGCTGTTGTTGTTGGTTTTAATTGGGTGACTGATCTATTCACCCCCTCTAGATCGTATATCGCATCCTAACAAAGCCCTACGAGCGCCCAACGCGCCCTGTCCGAGCTATGCCTCCAACACTCAGAAGGAATCTCAACCGGCGCCCCGAGCCTGAACCGACCATGGTAAATACTTCTAAGCATCCTTTAAGTGCCCCCTGGGAGCAGGGAACTCCAAGGGATAAGGGAGCGTTGGGGTCCTCGTGCTATTAAGAGCCCACAACGAGGACGTAACCGTCTCGGAATCCCCTCGGCTCCCTGGACCCTTGCGCTAAAAAAGACATCTATATAAACCCCATGAGGAAGAAGAAGAGTAAGCATCCTGAGAGAAAACCACCACACCTCTTGGTGGAGAATAATCTCGCACCCTTTCTTTCCTACCATCTCTCTTTGCATCCGTGCTCTATCACCTTTGCTGACTTAAGCATCGGAGGGTTCTCCCCGGGGTTCCATCCCTGGGCACCTCTGACCGGTTTCCCCTCTTGCAGACTACATACGCGTGGTGATCGTGACCAAAGACCCCTTCGGGATCTCACGACTTAGGAGCAGCGCGAGGTTATCCCTCTTCATCTGGCGCCATAAGTGGGAAACGAACAAAAGAGTCATCATGGTGTGAAGAAATTTCGGTAGGAGAACCGCCGGCGACAAGGGAAAGACTGTGGTAGAGGAGGGAGGACATGTACCTCCCTGCACCGCGGAAAACCTCCCCTCCAGTGATAGCTAGCAAGCCAACGAGCCGCCTTCACCGCCCGCGGAGGTGCAACCCCCCAACGGGAACTCTGATGCTCTCCAAACCCTCAACGCTAAAATGGACATCCTCGTTGAATTGATGAGGACGCAGGCGGCAAGGGAAGAGAAGTCACGACTTCCCGGGGAGAGCCCCACCCCCCACGGCGGAGCTTCCCAACAAACCGTCGGAAGTCGCTTCACCCTCTAAGGGTGACGGCTTATACGCAACCGGTCGGGAGGACCTTCGCACGACCCTCCTCCAGAACAAGAAGCCTCCTCCACCCCGAGGAGAGAAGGAACCGGGACATGATGGTAGTTCCCGAAAACTGATCCCCCCGAGGGATGGTGCGGTAGCCCGCAGGGACGCCCCCATAGCCCCTTAGTGCAGCGGCAACTGGAGTTATCCCTCCAATTGCGGGACTTCGAGCGGTAAATCACGGAACAAGAGCAAGCCCTCCGCGCCCTGTAGAAAACTTCCTCCAAGGAAGATGAGAAGCAATCCCCATTCTCCGACCATATCTTGAAGGCCGAGATCTCCCCCAGAATCTCACTGCTGACCTTCAAGCCATACGACGACCAGGGAGACCTGGCCGACCACTACGACAGCTTCGACGCCCTGATGACTTTGCACGGGGTCTCCGACGCTGTCAAGTGTCGAGCGTTCGTGACCACCTTGGTTCAAGGTGCTTAGGCCTGGTTTCGAGCACTCGCCCCCAGCAGCATCGATGACTTCAGGCAATTCGGGCGAGTATTCAAGGAAAGCTTCGTCGACAGCGGCCCTCCAAGGTCAGTAGCGGGGTTGCTGGCACTAAAGCAGGCGCCAGGGGAAAAGCTACGGGCTTATATTAACTAATTCAAATCGGAGGCCCAACGCATCCCTCGCTTGGACGTTGCCTCAGCCATCACCCCGCTGACCGGAGGCACCCGCGATGAGAACCTCCGGCGAGAACTAGTGCTCCATCACCCCACCTCCCTTGCCGATCTGGTAACCCTAGCCCTACGCCACGAAGAGTGTGAGGAAGTCCTCATCGCTTGCGGTGGCCCGACGGGCTCGGGTAGGGAGGGAGACAAGAAGCGACCATCCGAGCAAGGCTCGGGCCAAGGAAAGCGGCGGAACCGGGACGGGGAGCGGAGGGAGCCCCCTCGAAAATATGAGCGGTACACCCCCCTATCTGCCCCCGCCTATGAGATATACGAAGACATTAAGGGCTCGGGCCTTCTCCACCAACCCGAGCCTATGAAGGCGAAATGCCGCAACTGCTGTAAACATTGTTAGTTCCACAATGACCACGGGCACCATACCGAAGAATGTCACCAGCTCAAGGATGAGATCAAGGGTCTCATCTGCCAAGGAGACTTATCTCAGTACGTGTCCAAGCACTAGAAGGAGGACTGTGGCATCCCAGAAGAGATTGACAACTGCCCCCGTGGAGTCCACATCAATGTCATTTCTGGCAGCGCGGCATCAGGAGGAGACAGTAGCCAAGGAAGGAGGCGTCACGTTGAGCGAGCGAGCAGGGCCTCCAAGCCCCCCAAAGCCCCACCGTCGAGCGAATAACAGGCCTTGGTGTTCTCTGACCAAGACCTGGAAGGATTATCGACCCCGCACGATGACGCTCTTGTAGTATCGGCTACTATAAACCATTGTAACGTAGACATGATATTAGTCGACAATGGTAGCGCCCCTGATATACTCTCATACGAGTGTTTTCTTAAGATGGGTGAGAACCCGCCCAAACTCCGCCTGATTCGAACCCCCCTCTGTGGGTTCAATGGACAGGCAACCTATCCCGAGGCAGCCCTCAGCCTGCCAGTTACCATCGGCAACCCTCCTAAGACCGTTACGATTATGGTGGATTTCATAATGATTAAGGGGATGTCGGCCTATAATGTCATCTTCGGCTGAGGTATCCTCAGCTGAACAAAGGCAGTGCCCTCCACCTATCACCAAAAAATGAAATTTCGCACCAAAAATGGCATCGAGGAAGTCTGGGGTAACCAGGCAATAGCCAGGAGGTGCTATATAATCTCGGTTGAAGCCGTAAGGCCAGAAGGGAAAAAGAAAGGGGTCGGGGGAATCGAGGATGGACCGGTAACATCCGAGCCTGGTGGCGAGTTGCTGACAGTCTTCCTCAGAGATGACCCGGCCCTAGGAGTAAGGATTGGGGATGATTTACCTCCTGATGTATGAGAGCAATATAAAAATTTCCTTTCGGAATATGCTCAAGTCTTCGCCTGGTCTGCTGAGCACCTTCCCGGGATTCCTAGGGAAATGGTAGTGCATAAGCTTAACCTCGACTCGTCAGTAAAACCCGTCCAACAATGCAGAAGAAGCATGCCTCGGAGAAGCAAGCGATCATTAAAGAGCAGATTATCAAGGGGAAGAAAACCATCCTATTTCAACCGGTCCTTTACCCAACATGGCTCGCTAATGTCGTCTTGGTACCAAAAGCCTAAGGCAAATGGCGAATGTGCATGGACTTCACCGACCTCAACAAAGCCACTCCAAAATATTGTTATCCATTGCCGAGCATCGATCAGCTAGTCGACTCGACCTATGGTAATGAACTGCTCAGCTTTTTGGATGCCAACTCTGGCTACCATCAGATCCGAATGGACCCTGCGGATGTCGAGAAGACCGCCTTCATCACCGACTTCGGCGTCTACTGCTACACCCGAATGCCCTTTAGGTTAAAGAGCACTGGAGCAACGTACCCGGGGCTGATCAACCTCATCTTCGAAGGACAAATCGGTCGGAACGTCGAGGCCTACATCGATGACATCCTCGTCAAGACACCCAAGGCCGAGGACCACATCACCGACCTAGCAGAGACCTTCGACACCCTCCTGAGGCACAACATGAAGCTTAATCTAGCTAAATGAGCCTTCGGGGTTCGATCTGGGAAACTCTTGGGTTTCCTAGTCTGATGGGGTCATCACCATCCGTTAAACTCATGACCCTTCTCCTCACCCCCGGAGGCGTCCGACATGATCTAGTCATTTATTTTTGAGTTATATGTAATTTTATTTGAGTCATATCATTGTAATTTTCCTTTTATTTGAGTCAAGTACCTAGGTTAGTGAGTCATTTATCTAGGTAATGTGTCTAATGGGCCCAATTCAGTGGGCTAGGCCCAGGGGCGCCCTCCCTTGGACTGCTTTGGTCATTAGTTGTTTAGTCAGGGTCAATTTGGTCCTCGAAAAAGTATGGAGTGTTGAGTCAGGTGCGATAGATTCAGAGGGGGGGTGAATGAATCTCCCCTTTAAAAATATAGCCTAATTAAAAACTTAAAGCTCAGTTATGCGGAATTAAAAATAGTTGCAGCTATATTCTGAGAATACTTAGGATCATCTCGGCAAGACAACTCAATAGAATTAGCCCTCACTCGATCCTATGCAAACATCTAGTACGCAGTAATTAAATGAACATATAAGAAAATCAAACCACAAGGGACACCAGGATTTTTAGGTGGTTCGGTCCACAGACCTACGTCCACCCCTCACTCCAAACCGGAGTGAGGCTTCCACTAGCAACTCTAGACAAGCAGACTCAATCTGCAACAGATGCTGCCACATAGCTTGACCAGGGGAACAACCTCCCCTCTTCCTCCCAACCGGAGGGAACCACTAGTGACACCAGTCACTAGCAAATCAGAGACGCAAGTCTCTCTTCCTCCAGACCAAGAGGGGACCTACAAGTAGCAACTACTACCTGCAGCCGGAGACCCAAGTCTCCCTTCCTCTGAAGCCCAGAGGGAAGCGCAAGTGACACTAAGTCACCTGCAAACCAGAGGTCTCGGACCTCTCTTCCTCCACCAAGGAGGGAACCACTGATGACCCAAAGTCACCAGCAAACCGGAGAAACAAATCTCCCTTCTCTTGAGACCACAGGAGGAACCCGATCCCCAACAAGGCAATCGGAAGAACAAGGTAAAAGGAAAACAATAAAATATAAAAATCACAGCGACACAAAGCTGGAGAAATGAAAAGCACAAAGACAAATTGGGTTGGATCTGATCCAAGGTCCAGTGAACAATGAAGCTCTCTTCTTCTTCACAACCTCTCTATCTCACTGTCTCTCCTCTTTCTCTACTCGAGCTCTCTAGCTTTCTCTTTCTCTTCTTTCTCTTCTGCTCTTCTCTCTTTTTCTTCTCTCAGTGGATCGTGGCTCTCTGTTGCTTCTCCTTCTGTCTCTCTATACAGACTTCACCTCTTGTTCGAGCTGCCTCCTTCTACTCACTATCTCACACGATCAGCCTTCTTCTGAGAAAGAAGACATATATATATAGCAGCAGCAGATTAGGGCGGCGTGTGCTCTCCACGATTCCCGCCCAAATGTTTCAGTCCACGTGGCAGCTTCTCAGCATCTCATATCACGTGCCAGATGCCAGCCTCGTATCACGTGCCCAGACTCTGCAAGTTTAATGAAGAGTTTCAGTCGATCAGCAGAAACAGCACAGGTTGTACATAGTTCAATTAAGCAGCAATGTATATACTTAGCAATGCAGTGTGTGGACTTGGACAGCTAGCCACGAGTGTATAGACTTTGCCTAAGTGTTTATCCATGAATGAGATGGCGATGTATAGACATGAACTAATGCAAGCAGTGTATAGACTTTGTGCCCCAAAGGCAATGTATAGACTCAGTGCTCTACATGCTACAGTGCTAATGTGTAGACTTGATCAATGCATCTTGAATGTTTAGACTTGAAGAGCTAGCCAACGAGTGTATAGACTTGAGGGGTGACAACGAGTGTATAGACTTGCTGGGTGACAACGAGCGTATAGACTTGCTGGGTGACAACGAGCGTATAGACTTGCTGAACAACAGCAGAATGTATAGACTTGGTTGTGTGAGCATGCAGTGTATAGACTTTGTTAGATGCAAAGGCTGTACAGACTTGATGAAATGCATGTGCTAGACAGTGTATAGACTAGACAATGCAAACGAGATGTTCAGACTTGCTATGAAGTAACCATAATGTACAGACTTATGTTAAAGCAACCAGAATGTATAGACTTAGAGTGTAGACAATGCAATGTATAGACTTTGATGAACATATGCAATGTATGAACTTAACAACACAAGCGATGTATAGACTTTGGAACGCTTGAAGCACAGACACGCTTTAGTGTACAGACTTGATGATCATTCAGCAATGTGCAGACTTCGACAAAACACAACGTGCAGTAGTGTATAGACTTGAAGCACTAGATGCACGATGTACAGACTTCATTCATGCAAGGCTATGCGTTGTATAGACTATGTGAATGCAGTGCAATGCCATGTACAGACATCATAGTATGCACAATGCAGTGTATAGACTTTCCAATGTCTAGACTTAGAGATGTGAACGACACAATGTATAGACTTGGCCCCTTGAAGGATGTACAGACTTTACGAGCACAGTCCAGTGTATAGACTTTGCGAAGCACAGTCCAATGTATAGACATTACGAAGCACAATCCAATGTATAGACTTGTAAGTTGAACTGCATTGTATAGACTTCAGACTGTATGGACTTGTGAACTCAAATGCAATGTACAGACTTCTTATAAGAAGGCAACCGCTGTACATACTTAGGCAATGTAAAGACTTGACAAGCTTGAACACAGCGATGTGCAGACTTTGTGATGTATAGACTTATGAATGCAATGTAGGTAAAGGTCCCAATGTATAGACTTCACCTGAAACAGTCCGATGTACAGACTTTGTCTGAAACAGTCGGATGTACAGACTTTTTCTGAAACAGTCGGATGTACAGACTTGAGTGAACGATGCATGAACAAGCCTAACCAATGTATAGACTTTGATGCACAAACACACAATGCAATGTATAGACTTTAAAGCAGATGCCAAGCCCATGTACAGACTTGAAGAGACAACCAATGTATAGACTTCTCATTATGCATCCAGACGAATGTACAGACTTGAGTTATGCAACTGAAGGCTGTACAGACTTGCTATGAAGTGAGATGCAACGTGAGATGCTCGAATGTACAGACTTGCTGATTGTGTTAAGACACAGCATGAGACGCTCAGAAGGACTGCCCACTGTATAGACATTGCCTTAGACATGCAGACACTGTGAATGTATAGACTTCACTATGTGTAAGCTTATGAAGGCGAATGCAATGTACGGACTCCAGACTGTGAAGGCTTTGTGAATGTAAATGCATTGTACAGACTTCACGTTATGCTTGAGACACTAAGGAAGACAGATAATGTATGGACTTAGGCAATTGAAAGGCTTGCCAGTGTATGGACTTATGAGTGCAGCACAGACAGATGCAATGTACAGACATGGAAAGGGGGTCGACCCACTTCTGTCCAGACTATGCTGAAAGGTTCAGCATCACCTATTGTACAGACTAACATCAAGCAATCCAGATAAAATGCAATTATGAAATGCATCAACAATTATGAAATGCACCAATGCACACACCACACAGCCTCAGCCTGTTCGTTGGTTATGTAATTCAGATAAGATGTTCAATGAAACATACATATGCAACAAAAACAGATTTATATGCAGACTCAAACAGATGATGACTTATAGTGTTTGCTATCAACAAAATCACAGGGACACAATAATCTCCCCCTTTTTGATGATGGCAACACTATGAGTCAGTATGACTAGATCAAGTATTTCTCCCCCTTTGACTTCAGCAAAAAGACATTAATTGAAGAGGGAAGAATAAGACTGCATAAGATGAGTGAATTAAAAGATCCCCCTTTAATGACAATTAGCTCCCCCTGAATAGAATAATGATCAGAAATGTTTTGAAGGTTGAAACCAATTGAGATGAAGGGAGAATATCAACAAAAGCACAGGGACACTCAAAAATGCTGACTAGATCTCCCCCTTTATGAAAAACACTCAGCATGACATGGAAGCTCCCCCTGATTAGATGGAGTGAAAGAAGTGATGAGCATCTATCAGCAAAGCACATGGGTATACAAGAGTTACCACAGTCTGTAATCACAGTGAATAATGAGGAAGCAAGATTTTCATTAGCACACCAGATTCATAAATCTTTGTAAGCGAATTTCAGATTCTTCAATTATAATAAATTATGAATGAGTTTAAACTTACCATCATGATTTAAGAGTGATGTATTTAAGGTTTATCAGGAAAATTCATTACTCATATCTGACACATCTTTTAATAAAGATGAACCATCAACTCATTTGTTATTCATGTTGAACCTCCTTCCATCTTACTCATTTAAATTCAATGACTCCTATGGAAGTTACACAAGATACTATTGAGATTAAACAGAAATAAATGAGACTGAACTTGTCTTTAGATTTTTAGAATTTTCTATTGAACATCACTCATTTTTCCTGAGCAAGTTTGGTTCAGTCAACACCTTTTACATGAAGCACACCACGTCTTAGGTGAAGTGACCCAGTTACTCAGTGTGACAACCACATTGCCTCTGAAGGAGAACAGAGTTAGCAATGGAGTATCTTTTTACATGAGGAGACACCTTGATCAGAGGCCAGAATCCCCAGTTACTCAACACAACCATGCCATTGCTCTGCCAGATTTTCAAACATTTTGAAAAGAGAGTTAACTATGGCACTTCATGACATGGGCTTAATCCATTTCTTTGATAGAGAACCCAGTTTCTCTGTGACCAAAGTCATTGCTCTTTCTTTAAATTTTTAAGTGTTTTCAGATTTTTCAAACAATGCTCAGTACACTGAAATGTTTAAGAACAATACTTTCCATATGTATCTTCACCAAAGAAAGCCATGTCGTTTAAAATTTCAGATTTCAGAAGGTTTTGCATGAAGTTCATGAGACAACTGGTTAAGATTTATTAAGCAGAATGAATCAGATATTTTCAAGTCCTTTACATCAAAACGTAAGAAATACATTAGACTTAAATCAATTTGATTTATCAAAACATTCTTAAGCCAGTATAATAGAAGATTCTTTTTTTCAGAATGTGTCTGATTTATGTCTAGGGTGCACTGACTAAAATCTTTCCTCATTCAGATGAATCAATGACATTGCAGGAAATCAGTGGAGTCAACAAGGAATTTTTATTGAGAAATTAGCAGAGAGCAATCATGATGAGACAAGGAGTGAATCATTAGAACAGTGCAGTTTTGAAATCAATAGCTGAGTCTGGAGTTCAGACAGAACAGCTACATAAGTGTAGACAGCAGGGAATTCAAGTGAACTACTCATTTGCCAAGAATGGATCAGATTGCTAGACAGAAGGAGTTCAAGATGCAATGAGTCATTTCTTTTTAGATTTTTTTTTCAATGCAAGGAGATGCAATGCAAATAACTACATGTATGCATGTTTAAAGTCTCTCCTGGAGAAATTTAGCAAATGAGATTATCATGATTATGCAACCATCAGTCAAACTCCCCCTTACAAAGTGCATGATATGCAATTAAAGCACTGAAACATGATTTTAAAATATATGCTCATTCAGAGATAAACTACAAGCATTTCCATGAGCATTTCAGATTTTTCAATTAGATTCAGTTAGACAATGCACAAAAGAATTATCATGATATGCAGTGCATTCAGATCACACAAATTCAGAATACAGAGTTTTCAGAATTTACCTAAATGGGGCTTTATCATCTTGGGTGCCTTGGTTTAATTTACCCCTCTTTATTCCTCAGTCCAAGGCACACCTGCAAAGTATTTGATCATCTTGGCCCTGACAAGTGTTCTAAGCAAATTCATAGCAACATGGTCACCATGATCCATCAGATAGTATTTGTCCATAGAGTGACCAAACTTCTCACAATATCTACATGAAGTGACTGGTTTCTGGTTTTTTATGATGCATAGTAACAGCAGCATGAGGTTTATAAACATGATCATAAGATTTTCTGTTATATGCATGAACAATTTGGTTCTTATTCCTAACCAGCCAACATTCAGAAGATTTGTGACCTTGCTTCCCACAGTTATAGCATGAAAATCTTGCAAATAGTTTTGCAGGGAATTTGACAACATAGGGGTTAACAAACTTCTTCTGAACATGCCAACAGTCCTTGACTGTATGGCCATTTTTCCCACAGTGAGAGCAAGCAGAAGAATTTCTTCTATGAAAGCCATTTTTACCCCAAGTGGATCCAAACCAGCACTCAGCAGCCTTGTGCCCAGACTTATTGCAGTTAGAGCACACAATGTGCTGACTAGTCTTGTGTTTAGTTCCATAAGGACCATGAATATTCATGGAAGACCTGGCATGCAGTTTATTATCTTCTTTCATGATAAAGCATGCATTCATGAGATGACCATACTTACCACAATAATAACATGAAGCATCAGGCTTCCTAGTAGCATGGTTTCTATCAGAAAAATTTCTAGAATGTAATGTTCCACTAGCATGCTCATCCTTTAACATTAATATGCAATCTTCCATTATGTGACCTCCTTTCCCACAATAATAACATGACCCCTTTTTAATATGAGTGTGTGAGAGATCATGTGAATTGTGTGCAACATTCTTTATAGCAACAGGAGTGTCTTTGTCCTTTTTCTGTGAATTTTCATTCTTTTTCAGTTTTTGAATTTGTTCGGCAGATTTGGAATTGACAGTGGACTTTTGTGCAGTGAATTGAAAAATAGAAGGAGCAGAGGTTGTGTTCTGATTAGAAGCTTTGACAAAAACAGTAGATGTTTTATTCCCATTACTCCTTTTGTTTGTCGGACTGTAACCCAGTCCCTCTCTCTGAACGCTAACATTATTTCCAAGAAGCTTATTCAGATTGTCCTTTCCTTTGACAAATTTTGACAAGGAGTTTTTCAAATCTTGAATTTCAGAATTTAAGCCACAAATATTAGCTTCATATTCGGACAGATCAGTTTCACAGGAAATGACTTGTTGATGCAAGGCATCATGCAGACTTTTGAGTTTTTCAACTTCCTATCTTAATTTAATTTCATTGTCAGCTTCAGATAGAGACTTATAAAGATCATCAACTTCTTGTTGAAGGGATGTGATTGTTAACTCATATTTAGCTATCTTTTGTTCACAGCAGGTGACATTCTCACTCAACATTAGGTTGATGTTTTTCAGATTTGTAATTTCATATTCAACATTCAGCAACTCACTGGAGCTCATCAGGCTTACACTCTTTCCTTTTTCTAAAGTGATTAGCCTCTCAGACATTGCTGAGTTTAGGTGATTCAGCTTATTAATTTCCTCTTTTAGTTTACTATTCTGCTCTAGGAGTTCATCATCAAGCACCCATTCATCTGAAGAAAACTGACATTCATAAAACTTTTCTTGTTTTTTTTCAGATTGAAGTTTGTCAAGATTTTTCTGAATCTCTGAATGTGTTACTCTATCAGTCTCTAATTTTTCAGAAATCAATCTATTTTCTTTTTCAAGATTATTGATTTGTGTTCAAATTCCTTGAGCTGGTTTTTGAGTATTACATTTTCAGACTTCATGTTTTCCAATTCAGAGTTGACAAGCTCTAAGTTTCTCACCAGTTCTTCATTTTGAACAACATCATTGTTATGAGCCTAATCATCATCAATTAAACTATGCCTCTCCTTTAGTTCAGCAATTTCGTAAGCAAGCTCTTGATTCTCCTTTTTGTGTGAATCAATTTGTTTCATAAGAGTTTATTTTTCAGATTTCAAATGATCTAAATCTAAACTAATAGAATCAAAATCTGTTAACTGTCTTCTAAATATGTCATTTTCAATTTTCAGAATTTCAGTGCTTTCACCTCGAGATTTAGCATCCTCATGTTTCTTTAGCTTCTTTATCAGTTTTTTATTCTTCTTCTTTAGTCTTTCATAGGATTCTAACAGATTGGCATAGGCATCTTCCCAGTCGTCTAAAGTGAAACTAGAGAAAGGATTGGTTACCTCTTCTGCATCTTCGGATTCATCTTTATCACTGCCATGGTCGCTCTTGTCAGCCATCAAGCAGCTGTCCTCATCTCTCCTCTGAGTTAGCTTCAGCTTTTCCAGAATGTCCTTAGCGGACCTGCAGTCATAAAAATAAGAATGTAGAGCCTTGTCAGTAGCTTCTTTCATTAATTTCAAAACTTTCTGATTCTCTCCATTTCTTGATCTGTGACTGTTAGTCCATTTAGACTTTTTCTTTGGCAGTCTGTGAGGACCATGTGAGATTAACTTCCACAGATCCAGATCCATCAAATTCACATAGTTATGTAGACTGCTAACCCATGAGTTAAAATTAGACCCATTGAAAACCGGTGGAGAAGCCATGAACGCAAATCAATCAAGCAATTTCAAAACTGTATGTAGAAGACAGAAATACACCGAATGCCAGCAGGATCCTCTACAGATCATTGGATCTGGAAAGTCAGAAACCTACTCTGATACCAATTGTTGAGTCAGGTGCGATAGATTCAGAGGGGGGGTGAATGAATCTCCCCTTTAAAAATATAGCCTAATTAAAAACTTAAAGCTCAGTTATGCGGAATTAAAAACAGTTGCAGCTATATTCTAAGAATACTTAGGATCATCTCGGCAAGACAACTCAATAGAATTAGCCCTCACTCAATCCTATGCAAACATCTAGTACGCAGCAATTAATGAACATATAAGAAACTCAAACCACAAGGGACACCAGGATTTTTAGGTGGTTCGGTCCACAGACCTACGTCCACCCCTCACTCCAAACCGGAGTGAGGCTTCCACTAGCAACGCTAGACAAGCAGACTCAGTCTGCAACAGATGCTACCACATAGCTTGACCAGGGGAACAACCTCCCCTCTTCCTCCCAACCGGAGGGAACCACTAGTGACACCAGTCACTAGCAAATCAGAGACGCAAGTCTCTCTTCCTTTAGACCAGGAGGGGACCTACAAGTAGCAACTACTACCTGCAGCCGGAGACCCAAGTCTCCCTTCCTCTGAAGCCTAGAGGGAAGCACAAGTGACACTAAGTCACCTGCAAACCAGAGGTCTCGGACCTCTCTTCCTCCACCAAGGAGGGAACCACTGATGACCCAAAGTCACCAGCAAACCGGAGAAACAAATCTCCCTTCTCCTGAGACCACAGGAGGAACCCGATCCCCAACAAGGCAATCGGAAGAACAAGGTAAAAGGAAAACAATAAAAGATAAAAATCACAGCGACACAAAGCTGGAGAAATGAAAAGCACAAAGACAAACTGGGTTGGATCTGATCCAAGGTCCAGTGAACAATGAATCTCTCTTCTTCTTTACAACCTCTCTATCTCACTGTCTCTCCTCTTTCTCTGCTCGAGCTCTCTAGCTTTCTCTTTCTATTCTTTCTTTTCTGCTCTTCTCTCTTTTTCTTCTCTCAGTGGATCGTGGCTCTCTGCTGCTTCTCCTTTTGTCTCTCTGTAAAGACTTCACCTCTTGTTCGAGCTGCCTCCTTCTACTCACTATCTCACACGATCAGCCTTCTTCTAAGGAAGAAGACATATATATATAGCAGCAGCAGATTAGGGCGGCGTGTGCTCTCCACGATTCCCGCCCAAATGTTTCAGTCAACGTGGCAGCTTCTCAGCATCTCGGATCACGTGCCAGACGCCAACCTCGTATCACGTGCCCAGACTCTGCAAGTTTAATGAAGAGTTTCAGTCGATCAGTAGAAACAGCACAGGCTGTACCTAGTTCAATTAAGCAGCAATGTATATACTTAGCAATGCAGTGTGTGGACTTGGACAGCTAGCCACGAGTGTATAGACTTTGCCTAATTGTTTATCCATGAATGAGATGGCGATGTATAGACATGAACTAATGCAAGCAGTGTATAGACTTTGTGCCCCAAAGGCAATGTATAGACTTAGTGCTCTACATGCTACAGTGCTAATGTGTAGACTTGATCAATGCATCTTGAATGTTTAGACTTGAAGAGCTAGCCAACGAGTGTATAGACTTGAGGGGTGACAACGAGTGTATAGACTTGCTGGGTGACAACGAGCGTATAGACTTGCTGGGTGACAACGAGCATATAGACTTGCTGAACAATAGCAGAATGTATAGACTTGGTTGTGTGAGCATGCAGTGTATAGAGTTTGTGAGACGCAAAGGCTGTACAGACTTGATGAAATGCATGTGCTAGATAGTGTATAGACTAGACAATGCAAACTAGATGTTCAGACTTGCTATGAAGCAACCACAATGTACAGACTTATGTTGAAGCAACCAGAATGTACAGACTTAGAGTGTAGACAATGTAATGTATAGACTTTGATGAACATATGCAATGTATGAACTTAACGATGCAAGCGATGTATAGACTTTGGAACGCTTGAAGCACAGACACGCTTTAGTGTATAGACTTGATGATCATTCAGCAATGTGCAGACTTCGACAAAACACAACGTGCAGCAGTGTATAGACTTGAAGCACTAGATGCACGATGTACAGACTTCATTCATGCAAGGCTATGTGTTGTATAGACTATGTGAATGCAGTGTAATGGCCTGTACAGACATCATAGTATGCACAATGCAGTGTATAGACTTTCCAATGTCTAGACTTGCAGATGTGAATGACACAATGTATAGACTTGGCCCCTTGAAGGATGTACAGACTTTACGAGCACAGTCCAATGTATAGACTTTGCGAAGCACAGTCCAATGTATAGACATTACGAAGCACAGTCCAATGTATAGACTTGTAAGTTGAACTGCATTGTATAGACTTCAGACTGTATGGACTTGTGAACTCGAATGTAATGTACAGACTTCATATAAGAAGGCAACCGCTGTACATACTTAGGCAATGTAAAGACTTGACAAGCTTGAACACAGCGATGTGCAGACTTTGTGATGTATAGACTTATGAATGCAACGTAGGTAATGGTCCCAATGTATAGACTTCACCTGAAACAGTCCAATGTACAGACTTTGTCTGAAACAGTCGGATGTACAGACTTGAGTGAACGATGCATGAACAAGCCTAACCAATGTATAGACTTTGATGCACAAACACACAATGCAATGTATAGACTTTAAAGCAAATGCCAAGCCCATGTACAGACTTGAAGAGACAATCAATGTATAGACTTCTCATTATGCATCCAGACGAATGTACATACTTGATTTATGCAACTGAAGGCTGTACAGACTTGCTATGAAGTGAGATGCAATGTGAGACGCTCGAATGTACAAACTTGCTGATTGTGTTAAGACACAGCATGAGACGCTCAGAAGGACTGCCCACTGTATAGACATTGCCTTAGACATGCAGACACTGTGAATGTATAGACTTCACTATGTGTAAGCTTGTGAAGGCGAATGCAATGTACAGACTCCAGACTGTGAAGGCTTTGTGAATGTAAATGCATTGTACAGACTTCACGTTATGCTTGAGACACTAAGGAAGACAGACAATGTATGGACTTAGGCAATTGAAAGGCTTGCCAGTGTATGGACTTATGAGTGCAGCACAGACAGATGCAATGTACAGACATGGAAAGGGGGTAGACCCACTTCTGTCCAGACTATGTTGAAAGGTTCAACATCACCTATTGTACAGACTAACATCAAGCAATCCAGATAAAATGTAATTATGAAATGCATCAACAATTATGAAATGCACCAATGCACACACCATACAGCCTCAGCATGTTCATTGGTTATGTAATTCATATAAGATGTTCAATGAAACATACATATGCAACATAAATAGATTTATATGCAGACTCAAACAGATGATGACTTATAGTGTTTGCTATCATCAAAATCATAGAGACACAACATGGAGTCTATAAATAGCCCCCTCCCCTCTCTCATTTGTAACCTTGGATGATCAAATATATTGTGAGTTTTAGTTATTTCTTTGGAGTGGATTCTCCAACCCCCCGCTCTCTCTCTCTCTCTCTCTCTCTCTCTCTCTCTCTCTCTCCAAGAGGGGTGCACCCCTTTCTCTCTCCTCCCCCTCCCACCTACTTTCTCTCACTTCTCCCCTCATTCAATAGTCACCACAACTTCCCACAACACCTCCTTACTCCACCCCTAGTCCCAAGGGAGAACCCACCAATCTCCAAGCCCCCCTCTTACCCCCAACCACCCACTACACTTTCCCAAGCACCCTTCCATCTCCCCAAGGCTAAAGGGACTCAAACCCTAGGCCAAATTTTAATTTCCCTCCCCTTGCTGGCTATTTCCCTCCCTTCCCCATCACCCCCTTACCATCTAGGTCGCACCCCCCCAGCCATCAACCTCCCTTTCCCATTCTCCCCTCTCTTACCCCCACTCCCAACAAGGCACTGCTCTGGTTCGCAGGTAGCATAGGTACTAGCAGTTTGCAAAGATAGCCACGTCGTCACCATGAGGCTTCAGGTGGCATCCCATACACTGTCAGAATCATCGTCCTGTACGCTTTCCAACAGAGGTGGTCTTGTCATCAACCAACTTTGGGGCTGCCCAGAGGAGCAGATCTCCCCAGACTGCGCATTTCCTCCTAGTCAGATGACTAGTAACAACTTGCAGAGGCTTCCATGGCCAGAGCCCTGGGCTTCTTGAGGCGCCACTTGGCTGAAGACTTCCCCTATGAGTCCTCTTCCATCACCAAGAAGAAGGGCCCCATTCGGATCCCAGAACAGTGAGTTCTAAATTTTCTCCATCAGGTGCGTTGGATCAGTTCCCTCAGGGACTGATCTGACACCCGGCTACTGTTCATGGTCCCGCCATCTGCTCTGACATCCGCCAGCACCCCCGTGGGTCTCCGTTCGAAGAGGACTCGACCACAAATGCAATGGCTCTGGTCTCATCCTCTTTGGATCTCGGGAGCGTTCATGACGGCTTTCCCCTCCGGCAGCAGCGACCCAGGGACTGTCTGTTCCAGAGTGAAGCCGTCCTAATCCCGACCCTACCCCGACCATCATCATCGTCAGGAAATTTTTAAAAAATTTTGACATCCTCCTGGGCCAACCCAAGAGATTTTGGCACTAGTTTCGTCAACAAAGGAGTTCGGGAGAGCCCGTGGCAGCACCGAAAGTGACTGCCTATACATCTGTTCCTGAAGCTGGCAGAACCGGGGAGCTCGGCAATTCGGCTTCTAGCTTAGTTTTTCCCTCACCCCGCCTGGCCAGCTGACCGTCCCTCCCTATGTGGAGGTACATTTTAGTTGTAATATAGTTCCCCACCCTTAGTCCAACCCCTCTGCGAGAGCGTAGTGCTTGTACTAGCAGGTCAGCGGCTGAAGCGTCATAAGCGCGGCGTGCGGGTAGCCCACGCTTCCTTGCTCGTCCACATCTCCGACCGGAGCCGGTTTCTTCAAACCGGCTAAGTAAACTCTCGTTCCTTGCTCCCAACTGTGCTTGTTCATTTAATATTCTCCAATTGTGCCATCGGTTAAGGGAGAGAGCGCCCGGTCCCAAGGCTCCACTGCCTACTTGTGACCACCGTGGATGTGAGTGAGTGAACCCGCGCCCTTCGGCCTTTGCCGACCGATGCGCACAAAACTCGTCGTTTAAAATCCATGCCACAATTTCAAAAATAACCGGACTCACTCACTAAAAAGATATAAAATTTAAGTAGAGTGGTAAGTACGGGTAGATCCTACGGGGAGGAAATGTTTCCTTTAAATGAGTTAAAAAAATTCTTATGTTTTGAAAATCATGTTTTTGAGTGAGTTAAAGCTAATGGAAAATAAATTACGTGAACTTAAGACTAGAAATAAATCAAACTAAAGAATATGAGAGGGTTGAGAATAGAGTTTGTAAGGAGATGGAAAGAGAAAATGAAGAACAATTGCACAAACTCAATTTTTATTGCTAATGAAGAGTACAACTTCTATGAAAACTAAAAATACAACTTGAATAGTGCTAAGGGAAGAAAGGAAGAAAGGAAGAAAAGCGCAAAGATGAAGAAGAATAGCGCCGCCATCTCCATGCCGAGCCTTAGAAGAAGATCATCCCGCCTTAGAATTAGACACCGCCTTTAGAGTACCGAAGGAAAAGAATCTCCGCCTTGGGATGTTTGGATGAAAATAGAGGAAGGGGAGAGATAGAAGATGAAAAAGAGAGTTTGAAAACAGTGAAATAGAAATAATGAAAATAGGTCGAGATTAGAAATGACATAACTTTAAAATCGGAGAGAATTAGAAGAAGTGGTAAAAAAAAAGTTGAAGATCAGAGGAAGAGGAAGAAGGTTTGTGAAGAGTGCAGAGGGAGAACAAGATCAGAAGATGTTGAAAACTAGGGAAGAATAAAAGTGGTCTACACGGATGAACAGTAACTATGCAAAAAAAAGTGAACTGTGGAAAAATAAAAATATCTTAAAAATTAAGAGGAATTATAAAAAGTAGTAGTAGAAGAAAATCTATATCTTTAAAACAGGAAGAACTTTTATGAAGAGTGCAGAGGGAAGCAAAGAGCATAAGGGCATGAAAATAGAGGAAGAACAAGATGTAGAGCCTTAGATGAACAGTAAAAACATAGGACAGCACCTTACAAAATAGATTATAACTTGAAAACGGTAGAGATTTGGAAGATGGTGCAGAAGAATAAGTTGCAGATCTTATAAAAGAAAATAACTTTCATGAAGAGAGTAGGAGAAGAAAATGACTAGAAGGGGAAGAAATAAGGGGAGGAACAGAGAAAAATATTGGTTCACAGATGAACAAGATAGCACAGTGAACAATATGAAATAACTTAAAAACCGAAAGGAATTAGAGGATGATACAGAAGAAGAAGTTGTAGAGCATTTAAAATTGAAGAACTTACATGAAGAAAGCCGGAGGACAAAAGAAATAGAAGAGGGGGAAATAGGAGGCCTAAGGTTGGGAGAGAAAGAGTGAAAGATTGCCAAAAGAAGAACTCCACTTCTCCTCCTTGTCATGGGCTATTTATAGGGAAAGTTGGGTCAATGGAGGGTAGAGATTGTATCAAAAGGAGATGGATGGCTGAAATTTTGGTAGAAGATGATCTATGGGGAAAAGAAAAAGGAGGTGGGCACCCCTTTTTTTGGACTTTGGACATCCCCTTTCTTGGACTTTGGACACCCCCTTTCCCAAGGTTCAGCATGTCTCTCCTTTATTTCAAACTTTGAATTCAATTTCCCCTCCAACCAAAATATGTGTTTCTTTTTCTTAATTTCAAACTTTTGAAATTTCTTTTCCCTCCAACCAAAATATGTGCTTTTGACTTAGTCAAAGCGGTGATGACAGTTTTGCCCCCAACTTCTTTTATAATTACCTTCGGTGTCCTATACACATGTAATTACGATTTAATCCATAAAAATTACCATAATGTGCACATAAGTCACAATTGCTCGTAATTATGCAATAAAGAATTAATGTTCATGACTCTCAACTCCATTTTATTAAATAAAATCGTTAAATTAATTAATTTACGTGAAAGGTCCATTCAACGTGCAAAGTTGAGATTAACAATAGATCATGCATAATTGTCTAATTATATGCACATAAAATAGTGTACATGCGATGAATTGTCATAGAGAATGGACACTTATCACACCCCCCAACTTACTCATTGCTAGTCCCTTAGCAATGTAAATAAATAAAAATTTAGGACTAACAAGAGTTTGTAAAATTCATACTCTCATATCCAGCTCTCCCTTCATAGAATCAACCAAAAATTAGGAATCTGGAATCATTAATGCATACTAGTCTTATGTAGGAACTTAATAGTACATGATTAAGAATTCAAATCAAAGTTCAATAGCACTTGTGCATGTGTAACTACTAAATCCACAGCTTAAACAATTGCATCCCCCATTTGCTATTCCAAATAAGTGCCTTTCAACCCTGCACCTCTTAATCAGAGTATTAAGCATATTAGCTTTTTATCTGCCTTATTGCTTCGTCCCTTAGGGATCTTTTTTTATTATTTTATTTTTCTACACACATGATGCTGCACTACCCTTCACCGTTTAATGCGAACCTCGAAGCAAGTCCGGTTTCGCAGATCAAGGTTCCCTTATCCTTTTGACGCGAACCTCAACACGTCTTAGGTGAAGTAGGCCCGGTTACTCAGATTCGGAGCATTTTTCATGATATTTTCATTTCTCAATTTATTTTTTCAATTGTGCTTTTGCACTAATTTTTGATAGATAACTTGGCAGAAAGCTTATAAAAGATCTCTTCTTTATGAAGTGCAGAATGTCAGGTAACATACCAAAAATAGCAGAAGGCTTGTCCGGTCATGTTTCATTAGTGTGCAAGTGATTTTCATTTTTCTAAAGTGAACATGAACTTTAAAGAGATTCTTAGATCAGTTTTCCATAGCTAGATTAAATAAATTTTCCATCATCCTTCTCCCAGTCTTTTCTATTCCAGAATTACTTTTAATGAAAGTATGAATCATGAAACTCCAAATGAATTTTATTTTTATTTTTTTAAAAAAAATTAAGTTGTATAAATTAATGCAGCATGTGCAATGGCATGATTTTCACCCCCCAACTTAAATGACATTATCCTCAATGGCATGAACAATATGAAATAATAGAACAATGTAGACATGAAATATGTGAAGGAACGGGACAACCTGACGGAAGTAAACGTCGACGGGAATCCTTGTTGGAATGAAAGGCGGTACTTGACTTTAGAGATTTGGATAATAGAGCAAGTAATCTTCTCTCTCCCAACTTATCCTTTATTCACACCTGAAAAACAAACACAAGAAACACTTGGGTTGCCTCCCAAGAAGTCATTTATTAGCACACAAAAATCATAAAAACTATGGGTTGCCTCCCAAGAAGCGCTAAGTTTAGCATCTTCAGCCAGACGCAGGTAAGCTCTATAACCAACGAGTTGATTTTAAAATGAGCCACCAGAGTATTTTATCCTTGTCAAAATTTTATTTTTCATGCCTTGAGAGAAACAACTGTAACTGGTGAGTATAAGGGCAAAGCATATATCGGGGTGGAGGCATTGCAAAAGAACCACCCTGATCAGAGAATGGAGGAGGAACATTGGTAAAAATCATGTCATCAATTATGAAATATTCCTCCTGAAGGTTTGAAGAAGGTGTGAATGAATTAATGCAGACCTTATCATCTCTCAAATAATTGTTTTCCACCTCAATTTTGGGAATTTCGTGAATGTTATTGAGGTGAGAATAGATTGGAGGGTGACGGGTTCCCATAAATTGATCAATGTCAAGGAGATTATCAATCTCAAGAGTCAAAGAAACATGCTCCTCAACATAATGGTCGTGAGAGTCAATGGGATCTGCCAACTCGGTTAGAGCAAAATCAGACCAATCGGCTGGAAGAATGTCAAAAGAATTATTGTGGTCATGAATTGACAAAAGCTCTACCCTTTCCTTCAGATTAAATTATCATGTGATACACTCAATTCATTCAATTCTTCATTAACCCCAACTTCATTGTTCAAATAAATGTTCAATTTTGCTCCGTCTTCACTTCTTCTTCATTCCCATCTTCAAAGGGAATTTCAGCAAATTCGGGGAAAGATATTTGATCATAGATTTGAGATTCATTATTTTTCGTCTCTCCCCCCAACTTGAGATCATCCACCTCTCTAGCATTCTCCTCACAAGGATAATCAAGCACAAGCTCCTCAAATTCAATTTTAGGAGGGTGAATATGATCATTCATTAGTTCATCACCTTCCTTTATTTCTTTTCCAGTAAATTCTTCAATCCCCTCAAATTTTGTAGGTTCTTCATTCAAATTTTCCTGACAAGATCTCTCCATAATTCCATCATCTTCTGAGTCACAGTGGATCTGAATGTTATGATAATGGGAATTCGAGTATTGATCGTAGTCAGTGTCAAGAGTTTGATGAGTAAGAGTGGGTCCAGAGTAATCAAAGAATTGATCTCCCTCCATGTTTTTGACTTCCTTGGTCAGCCTATTGGTTTGCTCTTGGAGGGATTGACTTTGAAGAATTAACTGATTGAATTGATCATCTGGGTTATCATCTGAGGGTGAAAGAGATGAATAGCAAGGAGAAGAATGATTTGTATGTTGGGCTGCATCCTAATAGTCATTAGAGTTTGGGGCCCAAATGTGATTTTCATTTTTCTCTTGTTCTCCTCCCAACTTAGACTCATTATTCTCCTTGACCATTACAAATTGAGATTCATTAGCTTCCCCCCAATTTTCCTGATATGGCTGCTCCATGTTATCCTCATCATCAAAAATTATTTGAGAGTTGTTGAATTGATGATGGATGGATGGATCATTCAATGTGATATTATAATCGTAATCAAGAAATGGATTTTCAAGGTGTTCCATGGGGAGGCTAGCATGTTGTCCATTTCAAGCTCTCTATCAAGTTGGTCAAGCTGGGCTTGGATAATTTGGCTCTGAGCTTTAAGGGACTGCTGATTGGTCAAGATGAGTTGAGTCATTTGGTTGAACCTATCCTCCTTATCAGACTTTGGAGGAGCTGGATAGGTTGGGTGGCACTCAGACTGTGGTGAGTAACAATCAGAATAGAAGTCAGTTTGGTGCTGTAGTGGGGAGTAAATGGGTTGTCCTTGGGAATGAGATTGATTGTAAGGATCATTGGAATATGAAGCCCAATCTGAAAAGTGTAAGTTTGAAGGATTTTGCATGGGATCATTGGAATTGATAGACTGTGTTTTCCTGTTCTCTTTCAAAAGGTAGCTTTTCGCATAATTATTATGCACTCTATCCATCGAATTTCGTCGTTTAACTGGAGTCTATCAATTCTTACCGGAGTTCGGGCAAGGCGTCCTTAGCGCGGTCCTAACAGGAACCGCTTTACTTTGAACGGCCCCTCGATAGACCGCGAGGTCTAGAGCGGCGGTCGTATGCTTGACCGTTCTATGGCTTTGTGTCCGGGACCCCATGACCAGTGGCGGCCATGGACGGACCGCTCGAAGACTCCAGCGGCTGCCCGATAGACCGCTTAGGGCTTGTAGGGTTTTCGAGCCCTTGGACCTTAGCGGCCCATCGACAGACCGTTGTGGCCAGTTAGGCGGTTCTGAACAGACCATTTACTTCACGTTATATCTCTTCAGAATTATTTTAAACAATGTTTTTAAGCATGATTAGTTCTGGTTAAATGATGCTAATGATAGGATAGCAACCCACAATTTAAACTGGATTATATAGAAGTTAAATTAATAGCAAAATCTTGCTTGATTACCTTGTACCTTTCATATTCCCTTGTTCGTATCAATTTATTGGAACATGAATCTTAATAATAGCTATGTTGGAAAGTGGAATAATGATACTAGTGTGTTCTGACAGTCACTCCACTCCGGTGGAATTGACTGACCGCTATTCATTCATTTTTCGATGTTTCATAAACCTCAATTCTTGTAATGGTTGGGACTCTCCGCCGGATACTCCTTCCGTCAGACTAGGACCTCCATTATGGGACCTCCGTAATCCCCCGCGAGTGTAGGATTCCCACTAGGACGCCAGGCAGGTTGTACCACCAATCCTGCACCTGATTATCTCGATCGGATCGCTCGTTTGGCTCTGTCCTTGTCACGGCCCACCTTGGACCATCTGAGCTGTACGCGGTCAAACTCGGACCGTTTGAATCGTTGAACGGCCCTGTTGAGACCGTGTACATTTGCTAAGTGCACCGATCTATGGGGTGCGTCGACCTCAGTTAGTAAACGGACCCTACTAGACCGTTCTATGTGGAGCGGCCCATTTTAGGACCGTTTACCCTTGCTTGTGGCCAGGGACATTCTCGATCTGAGCGGCTTCCCTGGAGTCCGTTTACCTTGTCTAATGGCTCATCTGTTGAGTTATAGTTTTGATGATGGTTGTGATTGTTAAGTTATAGTTTTGATGAAAACAAAACTTAATGTGTGATTACGTGATGATAACTAAACTTGCATAGTTCGGATGGCAAATGGCAACGATTACATGGTCTTGATCCTTGGTTTGCATATGATTGGTGTTACAAGAGGCAAGAGGTTTCATAACCTCTTTAATGTGAACAAGTATGGTATTAACCCTGACTATCTTGCTTGCAGGATTAAACTCATGACAGTTACCTGGTGAACCAAACGTGTGGATAAGCACCATGCTCCTCTACAATACAAAATAGGTGGTATATGCCATTTAATGTCAAGAACCATTGGTGAGACTCTTACCTTGTCTTAGCATCGATCTCACCATGTGTATCTCATATACCTCTCCTTAATACACCTCATTCATGCACATTAAACATGAAACCCTTCTGGCCATCGTGCGCCCTCGCCCGCAGATCGACTTGCGCGGTCAGAATGCTCAAATGGTTTGCATGAACTTCAAGCATTTATTATATGGATGGTTGAGCTATAGTTCTAATCAATTATCCATGTGTTTGCAGGTCAAAGACTTAGTTGACACCTTCAAGACTGTCAAGGTTGATGCCACAGATGAGAACGGGCTGCTAAAGGACTTAAGCGACGTAGCTGAAGAGGTTAATGGACCGACCCGGGAAAACCCAGGGTCTACCCAGCTGGCGGTCGACCGCCAGCACAGGGGCTGTCGACCGCCCCTGCCAGCAACCCCCAGTCTATCGGTCTCTCAGTGGCGGTTGACCGCCAGCCCAGTAGCGGTCGATCAGAATTCCCAGGGAACATCCGTCTACAGGTTTCTCAGTAGCGGTCGACCGCCAGCTTCCACAGGTCGACCGCCAGCCCCGAGCCAACAAAAGTTGACTTTGTTCTCCACTTCGAGAAGAGTCATTCTCCTTGTATTTCTTTAATCCTAATGACATCCAATCATCCACAAAATGTGGATCTGGTCTGGAGGATGTCCAAGGACCATTCAAAGGTTATAAAATCTACACAAGAAGGGTTGGAAACCCTAATGCTTCATTTAGAACAAGAGAGATCAAGGGAGGCTAGAGGAGGTGATTCACGAGTACTGTAGCACCTCCGTGAACAGTGCTTCAAGCTCAAGTTCTTCATCCATTCCAAGTGATTCAAGCCTAGATCTGAAGCCTTCATCCTCCCATGAAGTGAAGAAATAATAATCCAACCAGAAGAGATCGAATGAGAGCCCATCAACCAAGGAGTCTATCAATGGAAGAAGAAGAAGGCTGCTACAAGGAAGAAGGAATCTCTTCATCCATCTGAAGGTATGCAAGCTCCATTTTAAATCCAACAACCTCAAAGGAAGAGAAGAAGCAAGCAAGGATCAAGGAGATCAAGGAAGTTGTGTAAGCAAGAAGGAACTGTTACTGTAGCCGTGAATAGTGATCCGTCGATCAACTCTTCATCCAAGAGCTAAAGATTCAAGGTCCATCTGAAGCCATCAACTTCCAATAAACTGAAGAAGCAAGCATCACTCAAAGATCATCAGCATACATTCAGGGGAGCCAAATCAGGGGATTTCTAAATCGTGCCTTATTATGTTTCAAGCTCATATTCGTGTGTTGTACAAACTACGAAAACTTATGTGTGTGTGGATCGTTCTGGATCCGTGGTTGTGTGTGGTTGTCGTGGTGTTCCTTTCGTGTGTGCGTAGGTCTTCCTAGATCTGCGTGCGTGTGTGGTTTTATTCAGATCATAGTGTTTGTGTGTGGAGTGCTACACTTGTCGTAGCGTGTGTGTGTTTTGTTGATCCACCTGTTAGATCGTGTTGGAGACTTCGTCTCCGTGTGTGTGTGTGTGTGTGTGTATTGGGGCGCATCCCCGTGTGTGTGTGTAGGCGTCGTCCTGCGTGTGTGTTTGGAGCGTCGTCTCCGTTTGGGGATTTATCCTCGAGTGAAGTCTCACTGGGTTTGGTGAGGGGTAGACGTAGGATTACCATCGTTGCATCCGAACCACCTTAAAAATCGTTGTGCATTGTGTGTTATTGTGTGGTTTGATTGTGTTCGTTGTATGGTCGTGTGGGAACGGAGAGATTGAGAGAATTGGTTTATTAGTTTTCATATTGTTAATTATTATTTATCACATATTTTGTAAAAAGTCAAAAGTTTCGTTAAAATTTGTTATCACCCAATTCACCCCCCTCTTGGGTGTCATTGATCGCGGGAGTTCAATTGGTATCAGAGCCAAGGCTCAAATTTCATAGATCTAACGATCTAGAGTGATCCATATCAATGACTACCATTATGTATACTTTGAATTCTCCACCGGTGTTTGATGGTTGTAATTTTGATTTGTGATTAGGAAGAATGTTCAGTCTAGTCAATTCATACGACCCTAAGCTATGGAAGCTTGTCTCTTGTGATCCCTATGAATTGCCTAAAGACAAAGCTGTCTTGGCTGAAAATCATAAGCATAAACATGGTCAAAATCGGTTGGTTTTAAAGATGTTCACTGCTGCAGTCAATTCTAATCAGTTTCCTTTTGTCTCTCATTGCAGGTCCGCAAAGGATATCTTGGATGGCTTAACCAAAGTCCGGGAAGAGCATGAAGACCAATGCCTTGTGGTAGGTACGAGTGATCAAGGGAGTGATCCGTAAATTGAATCAAGCTCAAAGATAAATTCTGATTCTGATAATGAAGATGAAGTTAGTTATGATGATTTGTTGATTGCATATGATGATCTTGCTGAAAAATACAAGAAGCTAAAATCTGAAAACAAAAAATTGAAAAAGGATGCCGGACAAAATAAGTGTAATTCCTCTTGTAAAAAATGATTGCATCTAGAGGAAATGATTGAGGCTCATGTGTTTGACATTGAATTTCACAAAGATCAAATATGTTCCTTAAGAAATGAAAACAAGGAGATGACTGCAAAACTGAATTCTATGGCCGATGATCAAACCTTGATAAATGAACTGATTCATGATGAAAAGCTTGTTAAAGAAAATGAGAAACTGAAGGAATTGAACAAGGCCATTTCTGAAAGATTGTTGACTCTTGAAAAAGGGAAATCTGTGATTGTTAGAGAATGTGAAAATGTGGATAAACTTAGGCAAGAAGTAGAATACCTTAAGACTACCAATGCCATGTTGAATGTTAGTCTTTCCACTTGTGAAGAAGAACTTGCCAATTCTGAATTGTAAATTTCATCTCTTCAATCTGAAATTCTTGACTTGAATGATTCGCTATCTAGATTTGTAAATGGTCAAGAAAACTTGAACAAATTGCTTGGGATGAAAGTGAATTTTCAAAGGGAATGGCTGGGCTATAATCCTGTGAATAAAAAGAAGTTTGAAAACAAAGTTTATACATCTTTTGTGCACAGTTCAAACATAGCCAGCACATCAAATGAAAATCTGAAAAAGAAAAATCATGTTGCACACACACATGCATCCACAAAGAAAATCAACTTGGATCAAAAATCTAAAAATATTGCTAGCACTTCCATGCATGTTAAATATACTTCTGCCACACACACACAACTAACTAGAAAGATACTCACATACTTTTACTGTGAAAAATATGGACATGTCATGCATGATTGTTTCATTATGAAGAATGATGACTTGAAAGCATGTGGAAACTAAGCTGTTTTGAAAAATGTAAAGAAAGCTTTCACCACAAAATCTTCCATGCATTGCAATCACTATAGCAAAAGAGGTCATACAACTTCACATTGCTGGTTATTGTTAAAGAGAAAGAACTCCCACTCAACACATCATGCTCACACACACAAATCAATAGAACCAATGAGAAGAAAAAATGTGATGCCATGTGCTTCCCCCCATCACTTTGGCAAATCTGGGAATGTTAAGCATGATTATTTTCTCATGAAAAACAATGACCTTAATGTTGTTAAGAATTGGAAATTGCATGCCAAAGTTGATGCTAACCCACAAGGACCCAAAAGGATTTGGGTACCTAAGAAGGCCAAATGAGAAATTTATTTTGCAAGTGTGCCTTGGGAATGTAAAGCATGAAATTTATTTTTATCAAGAAGGAGATGAGATACCAGAACTTGAACAACCTCCAGGATCGACTTAAGTACAAGCTGGTGGAAGTCCTTGTACGTACTAAAGCAAGTACCCAAGGCATGGTATGAAAAGCTCGCATCCTTTGATTTAGAATGGGTTAAATAGGTAAGGTTGATCAAACACCTCTCACGAGACAAATCAGGTAAAAGATATTTTAGTGGTTCAAGTATATTTGAATGATAATTTTGTTGGAACTACTAATAATGCCTTATGTGATCAATTTGCAGGGATTGTGCAAGGAGATTTTGAAATAAGTGAACTGAATTCTATTCTTCTCTGGATTACAGGTGGAAGACTTGGAAGATGATGGATGCACAAGGCACAAGTATTGAGAATTATCTTCTGAGCTCTATTTGAAACACTCACATTTGTTTCAACCATGTCTCCTTAAAAAAAAAATTGTCATTAGAATGCAATTGCACTTTTCATGAACCACCATTGCATGCCTACACTTCATGAATCTAAAAATTCATCTGTTTGATTATCATTGCATGACTACATGGTATATCAAATGATGACTTGAGGAAAGGTAAGTCATTCTTGTCTAAAATCTTTCACCATGCGTGAGAATGTGCCTCCGCCTGGTACCATGAGTCACATGTTCATTTAGGTCATGGGTTGCATGATTTTTAAAACACAAAAATGTCATTTGTGTAATTTGTGCACATAGAAAGGGGGAGCTTGTCTTTTGAATGAACGATTCTGAATTGTAAATTGAACTCATCCTTGTGGACATGCATCTCATATTAATTGTCATATCTGAATTGATCATGACATTGTTGTATGAGTTTCGGGACTTCAATGGCTGCATGAATGTTCAGATAATGTCAAACATGAAATGTTCCTCATATCTATTGCTTCATCTGAACTGCTCAACAATGAATTGCTAGCCTCGCTTAAGGCTACTGCTAAGCTTGTTTGCTCTTGAAGGCATATGGTGATGCCTGCTGAACTCAGGTATACAATTTTGAAAACTTGACACGATGTTACTCTGGTTTGATATGATGAATTTGTCGAATTAGTTCAATCAAAATGAAGATCTTGAAAAATGTGTCTGAGGAGATTGGCATGTGAATGATTCATAATTTCAAAACTGTGAAATGATCTTGAAAATCTATTTTTGAATAAATCCATGAATTCAATTGGGTTACATTATTTGTTCTTGATTATCTTTGCACCCTTGTTCATGAAGGCCATGTCTTGAAAAATGCTTGATTGTTTATCATGTGAATGCGAATACCCTCATGTGAAATCTGTCCAAAAATTCTGAAAATCAAGTTCTGCATCTTGCCTTTGCATATTGCATTTCACTATCATATGATTAAATGTTACATTACAATAGAACTCATGCCTTAGCTGCATTCAGTTCATTCAATTGGTATCTATTTGATTGGTATCTGGAGAGGGGGATTTCTGCAGCCCACTCAAAGAGCAGCCCAACAAGACCCAACAGGGTCCAACAAGGCAAGCTCACCTGAGTGACAGCCCACAGGGCCCACTTAGGAAAGAAAAGCCCAACGAACAAACTCTCGAGGAACCAACTCTCTCCGGCGGCCCCTAGGCTCGGAGGGCCCGAGTAATGGTCAGGTCACAAGGAGGGTCTGGCCCAAGCCGTTTCCCCGCCCGGGAGAGACAGGCATTCGCCGACCTATCCAACCCCTCTTCCACCGAGCTATGCTCATCGCCCGGACAGGGCTGGCATTTCGGAAGCTCGGCCAAACCGGATATTATCCGTTCGTGCTGCTGTTAAGAGTCCCCAACAGACAGGGGAATCAAGAAACCACCGGACTTCGAGGCGATAACGTTCCCACGATAAGGCCATGAAAGCCCACGTTGAGGACGTAACTCCCGCCGGAAACCCCTCAGCTTGCAGGACTCCTGAAGGCGGCATACTATTTAAACCAGGGATACCCTCCGGTGGAAGGTAAGAAGAAAAAGGGGGCCATTAAGGCACTCATACACTAAAACTCCTGAGCAATCCGCTTCACCCCTCTGGTGGAGAGGAATCTCGCGCACCAATTTTTCTCCTCCCCATTATTGCTCCAACCATAGCTCTACTGACTTAGCCATCGGAGGGTTTTTCCCCAGGGTAACCCCCTGGGCCCTCTGATACGTTTCCCTGTCTTGCAGTTCATCTTCTGGTGATCCACAGCCCGCTCAGGACACAGCGTGAGATTTTGCCTCTTCATCTGGCACCGTCTGTGGGAAACGCACGAAGAGCCAAGATGGTGAGAAGAAGCTCAGGGAGGAGGTCCGCCGGCGAGAGGGGTAAGGCCGTGGTGACGGCAGGAGATGGCCCCTCTAGGGCCTCACAGAACCCTCCCTCCAATGCCAGTGTCCCCACCAACGGGCCGCCGCCCCCTTCGACGGCGACAGGGGTACCCCCCAACGGTGGCGACGAGGTCTTCCAGGCCCTCAATAAGAAGCTCGACGTCCTCGTGGAGCTCATGAGGGCCCAGGCGGCAAGGGATGCCAGGTCCCGCGCCCCGTCCGGGAGCCCCCCCCGTAGAAGTGCGTCCCAGCATACCGCTGGGGGCCGCTTCACCCTCCGCGGTCAACAGCTCATCCGCAACAACATGGGAGGACCCTCGCAAGCTCCGCCCCCGGAGCAAGAGGCTTCCTCCACGCCCAGAAAAGGGAAACAGGGGGCGAGGCCTCCGCGCCCGGGCGCTGACGTTCCTGAGGATCGCCACGATGCTCCCCCCAGTCCCACGGCACGACCGCAGCCGGAACTATCCCTCCGATTGAGGGATTTCGAAAGACATTTTGCAGAGCAAGAGCGCGCCCTCCGCGCCCTGTAGAAAACCTCTTTCCCGGAGGACGAGGAGAAACCCCCTTTCTCCGAATACATCTTGAAGGCAGAGGTGTCTCCCAGAACCTCCATTCCGACCTCCAAGCTCTATGATGGCCAGGGCGACCCAGCCGACCACTACGACAGCTTCGACGCCCTGGTAACTCTGCATGGAACGTCGGATCCTATCAAATGCCGAGCCTTTGCGGCCACCCTGGTCCAAGGCGCTCAGGCATGGTTCCGGGCCCTCGCCCCTGGGTCCATCTGGGACTTCAGGCAATTTGGGCGAGTCTTCAAGGAGAGCTTCGCCGGGAGCGGCCCCCCAAGGTCAGTAGCGGGGCTCCTGGCCCTCAAACAAGCGCAAGGGGAAAGGCTCCGGGCTTATGTCCACCGATTTAAATCGGAAGCCCTCAGAATTCCCCGCCTGGATGTGGCCTCGGCCACGACCGCTCTGACCGGGGGCACCCGGGACGAGAATCTCCGCCGCGAACGGGTCCTCCACCCTCCCTCGACCCTTGCCGAGCTAGTGACTCTGGCACTGCGCCACGCCGAGTACGAAGAAGTACTCAGCGCTTGCCGAGACACAACCGGCTCAGGTCGGGAGGGGGACAAGAAGCGGGCCTCCGAGCCAAATCCTGGCTCGGGCAAGAAGCGCGATCGGGATGGAGAGCGCAAACGGAAGTATGAGCGATACACCCCGCTGACCGCGCTAGTCTACGAGATCTATGAAGACATCAATGACTCGGGACTCCTCCGTCAGCCCGAACTAATGAGATCGAAGAACCGCAAGCACGACAGGCATTGCCTGTTCCACGGCGACCACGGGCACCACACCGGCGACTGTCACCAGCTCCAAGATGAGATCGAGCGTCTCATCCGTCAGGGGCACCTAGCCCGGTTTGCAGCCGGGCGCAAAGAAAACCGAGACACCGCCGAAGAGATCGACAATGCCCCCAGAGGGGTCCACATCAACGTCATCTCCGGAGGAACGGCATCGGGCGGCGACACCAGCCGAGGAAGGAAGCGTCATGCCGAGCGGGCCAGCCAGGTCTTAGAGCCCTCAGGGGGCCCACCGAGGGAGCCCCAGGTCATAGTCTTCTCCGACCAAGACCTGGAAGGGCTGAACACCCCGCATGATGATGCCCTCGTTATCTCGGCCACAATAAACCATTGTAACGTAGATAGAATTCTGGTTGACAATGGGAGCGCCCCCGATGTATTATCTTATGACTGTTTCCTCAAGATGGGGGAAGACCCATCCAAGCTCTGCCCGATCCGAACACCCCTTTGCGGGTTTAACGGCTTGGCCACCTACCCCGAGGGAGCCCTAAGCCTACCGGTCACCATCGGCACCCCACCCAAAACCGTTACGGTCATGGTGGACTTCATAGTGATCAAGGGTATGATAGCGTACAACGCCATTTTCGGCCGGAAAATCCTCAGCCGAATAAAGGTCGTACCATCTATCTATCACCAGAAAATGAAGTTTCCCACCAAAAATGGGTTGGGGGAAGTCCGAGGTAACCAGGCCACGGCTAGAAGGTGCAACAACATCTCGGTGGAAGCCTCAAGGTCGGACGGGGAGGATAAGGGCCCCAAGGGAATCGAAGGAAAGACCGTAACCACCGAGCCCGGTGGTGAATTGCTAATGGTATTCCTAAACGATGATCCGGCCCTCGGAGTAAGGATCGGAGCCGACCTACCACCCAAGGAACAACTCAATACAAGAAATTTCTTTCTGAGTACGTTCAGGTCTTTGCTTGGTCCGATGATCAACTCCCTAGCATACCAGAGGAGACCGTGATGCACAAGCTCAACCTCGACCCCACCGTGAGGCCCATACAGCAACGGAGAAGGAAGCATGCGCCCGAGAAGCAGGCGATCATCAAGGCGCAGGTCACCGAGGGAGAAGAGACTGGCCTCTTCAGACCAGTCTGGTACCCAATGTGGCTAGCCAACGTCATCCTAGTGCCAAAAATCGCAGGCAAATGGCGGATGTGCGTGGACTTCACCGATCTGAATAAGGCTACCCCCAAGGACTGCTATCTGCTACCGAGCATCGACCAATTGGTTGATTCAACCTCGGGCAATGAGATACTCAGCTTCCTAGATGCCTATTCGGGTTATCACCAGATCAGAATGAATCCAGAAGACGTCGAGAAGACCGCCTTCATCACCGACTACGGCGTGTACTGCTACACCCGGATGCCCTTCGGGTTGAAGAACGCTGGAGCCACATATCAGCGACTGGTAAATCACATGTTCGAGGGATAGCTAGGTCGGAACGTCGAGGCTTACATCGACGACATGCTCGTCAAGACCCCCAGGGCCCAAGACCACTTCACCGACCTTACCGAAACCTTCGGCACCCTCCTGAAGTACAACATGAAGCTCAACCCCGCCAAGTGCGCATTTGGAGTAAAATCCGGGAAGTTTATGGGTTTCCTGGTCACTCAGCGCGGGATCGAAGCCAACCCCGACAAAGTCTAGGCCATCCTGGACATGCGCCCGCCCACGTGCGTTAAAGACGTCCAGCGTCTGATAGGGCGTGTCGCCGCTCTCAGCCGTTTCCTGTCCCGTGCGGCTGAACGATGCTTGCCCTTCTTCAAACTGATGAGGGGACCCAAGCTAGAATCTGCTACGTTCGCATGGGATGAGGAGTGCCAGACAACATTCACTGAGCTTAAGGAGTTCCTGGCTTCGCCCCCGGTGCTCTCCAAGCCCATCCCAGGCGAAGTCTTGCTGCTCTACCTCTCGGCGACGCCATCCACGGTCAGCTCGGTCCTAGTCAGGAATGACTCGGGAATCGAAAGACCGGTCTACTACACCAGCAAGGTGCTCAATGAGGCCGAACGGAGGTACCCCACAACCGAGAAACTCGTGCTAGCGTTGGTTACCTCCGCAAGGCTCCTCCGACCCTACTTCCAGGGGCACCCCATCACCGTGCTAACCGGCGAGCTGTTGAAGAAGATTCTGGCCCACCCCGAGGCCTCAGGGCGACTCGCCAAATGGGCCATTATGCTCGGGGCCTACGACATCTCGTACCGGCCATGATCAGCCATCAAAGGCCAAGCGCTCGCCAACTTCATTGCCGAAAGCACCATCCCGACCGAAGACAGGCCTCCGACCACGACCGGGCCAACCTGGGAACTATTCATCGATGGATCGTCCAATTCGGCAGGCAGCGGTGCGGGGATCCTCCTGAGGTCCCCCGAAGGGATAGAGCTACAGTACGCCTTGAAATTCAACTTTCAGGCATCCAACAACACTTCCGAGTACGAGGCCCTTATCTCGGGAGCACGCATGGCCCGACGGTTGGGGGTCGAGCGAGTCAAGATCCACACCGACTCTCAGCTGGTCGCAGGTCAGGTCAATGGTGAGTATGAAGCTCGGGAGGCACCCATGATCAAATACCTTCGGTTGGTCCAGAGCCTGGCCCAACAGTTCGAGGAATTTGGGGTAGTCCGAATAGCTCGGGAGCAAAACTCTCGGGCGGACGCTCTCTCTCGATTGGCCTCCTCCCTAGACCCGGATGGTACACGATCTGTCCTCCTAGAAGAGCTAGAGTGCCCGAGCATCGACACGGAGCTCCTCGCTGTTGACTCAGCCACTCCAAGTGACTGGCGCTCCCCCTACCTGTCCTGGCTACAGGACTCCCAAGAGCCCTCCGACCCTCGGGAAGCCCACCGAATGAAGTATCAAGCTCGGTGCTTCGTCGTCCTCGATAACACTCTCTACCGAAGATCATTCTCCGGTCCCCTCCTGAAGTGCCTCGGGCCCGACGAAGCAAGCCAAGCCATCCAAGAGGTTCACCAAGGCCTGTGCGGAGCGCACGCAGGAGGTCGGCCGCTAGCCAGGATCCTGCTACGGTAGGGGTACTGGTGGCCCACCCTGCAGCGCGACTGCACGGCTCACGCACGGCAGTGCGACCGTTGCCAGCGGTTCGACCATTTGGTCCATCAGCCAGCTACGGAACTTGTCACCCTAACCGAGCCTTACCCTTTCGCTCGGTGGGGAATCAATATCCTTGGGCCATTCCCGACGGCCGAGTCCCAGAAGAAGTTCATCATCATCGCCATCGACTACTTCACCAAGTGGATCGAGGCCGAGGCTACAGCAAGGATCACCGAGACAGTCATTTGGGGCTTTGTTTGAAAATCGATCATTTGTCGCTTTGGCATCCCCCGAGTGATAGTAAGTGATAACGGTCGGCAATTCGACTCTCGGTATTTCCGAGACAGATGCGCCGACCTAAATATCCGCAACCACTTCACTTCGGTCGCCCACCCTCAGGTCAACGGGCTGGTTGAAAATGCCAACAAGACTATCTTGAAAGGCATAAAAACCAGACTCGGCAAGGCTAAGGGTAGCTGGCTCGAGGAATTGCCTAGCGTACTATGGTCGCACCGAACGACCCCCAGGACGGTAACCGGTGAAAGCCCTTTTCAGTTGGTATATGGCACCGAAGCCGTCGTTCCATTAGAGATCACCAATCCGTCTCTCCGAGTGATCAGCTTCTCACCCGAGGCAAACGGGCAAAAATTGCTCAAGAACCTCGACCTGGCAGACGAACTCTGAGAGATCGCGAACGTCCGAGCAATGGAGTACCAGCGCCGCCTCACTCGGTACTACAACGCCAAGGTCCGAGACAGACGTTTCCAACTAGGGGACTTCGTCCTCAGGAAGGCCGAAGCCTCTCGACCACTAGAGGCGGCGGGCAAGATGTCCCCTAACTGGGAAGGCCCCTACCGAGTGGTCGAGACGCTCGGAAAAGGTGCGTACAGGTTAGCAACAATGGAAGGGGAACCCATTCCTTGGACATGGAACGCAGCCGCACTACGCAAATTCTATTTTTAAAATTGTACAGCAAGATGGACGGAATAAATCCCTTTTCTTTTCATTCCAAACCATTGGTACATCAGATAGGCAAATGCCAGTACATCACATAGCAAAAGGCAAAAATCCATCTAACACCGCTTCAAGGGGCCATCGCTCGGCTGACTCGGTCTTGATCTCCTCGCATCCAGCCACTGACTCTGCCTCGTGTGGAAACTGGCTCGGACAAAAGGTGGTCGAGCCAGTTGGCTCGGGTGGCCCGTGACAAAGGTGACAGAGGGACTGCAGAAGGGAGGCCACCTTTAAACGTTGAGGAAAGCTACCTCCCAAGTTGGCAACAACCAGGAAAAAGGAGTGACGTGAAGGCCTCCCCTCTTCCAATCTGCCAACTCCTTGGAAGGAAGGAGAGAGCAAGCAGCCCCCGAAGAGTGAAAGAAATGAAGAGCAGAAGAGGGAAAAAGAGGCTGCAGACGGAGGAAGGCTTCGGTGAGGAGGGAACTTGATGCGCCCCCCCCCCCCCCATGCAGAGGGGGAGTGGCGGCAGGCTTCCCTGATACCCCCATCCGTCCTCCGCCTCGGCGTCCACCCGGAAGCCTCGCCGGAGCTAAGAAGAGGCAAACGGCGTGCTTCCACACGCCGAAGCCCTCCCCAGATCCGCACGGCGACCGTCGGACCCGTCTCGTGCACGCGCGGTGACCGTGGGATCTGTTCAACATTCCAGGACAGTGGGAGCCCGCCGCTCCCCGTCGTCGGCAGCGTCACCCTCCACGGGACCCTCCATGCTTAGATTGTAGCGGCGTAACGCAGAGTGAAGAAGAAGGAGTAAGGACAGATCGTCGATGAAAATCCTTAGCGTTAAGGAGGAAGGAGCGCCCTTCGGTCTCTCTTATAGGCCAAGGGAGGCCGCGCGCCTTAAATGACTCCCCCCTTTAAAACACGCCAAGGGATCCCCCTGAATGGTCGCCTCCAACTCCTCGATCCCCGCCCTAGCGGGATTCACGAAGCGGCCTGGCATTCAAAGCATGAAGGAACGAAAGGACGCCCCGTCAGAAGTCTACTGAATCAACATGCAAAAACTGCGTAGAACATATCGGCACCTCCCAACTACTCCAGATACGCCAACCAAATCACGGCAAAGATGGTACTCAAACAGAGCAAGTCATTTATTATCACACCAAAAGGAAACTCTCTAAAAAGAGGAAAGAGAGCCAAAAAGCAAAAGAGGAGAAGCAAGGCAAAATACATCAGGCCTCGGGCCCACTTTGACGCTCGAGAACGGCGGAATGGGACGCGTCATCCCCGACACCTTCGGTGACGGCCGGCTCGGACACTGACCTCGCCTGTGCGAGAACTGTCTCGGTCGTGAGCCCTCCCGAAACGTCCGGAGCCGGTGACCCCGATGGAGGTGACCCCTCCGAATCTTCCCCGACCGACGATGAGGAGCTAGAAACCGACTCATCCGAGTCATAACGCTAGCCAAAGGGGAACTTGATCGCGGAGTTTTGCTCGTCGGCGTAGTTTACCGCCCGGCGATAGCCCTGCTTGAACCCCTTTCGAGCGCCCCGGCGAAGTGCTACCTCGTAATAGGGTAGGGCGGCTTCCACCAGGTCGGCCGAGTAAGCATCTGAGCTCCTATAGCGCTCGATCACCTCCGCCTCGATCTGCCCCGCCCTTCCGACGAGCTCGACCCGAGCCCGCTCCGCCTCGGCCGCACGCTCCTTCGCCCTCGCCAGACGCTCCTCTACCTCGACCATCCTCCGCTCGGCTTCGCTCGCACGCTCCTCCGCCCGGGCCCGGTCCACCTCAGCCTCAGCTCGGAGGCGCTCCGCCACCTCTGCCCGATCTAGCAGCTCGACGCGTTCGAGCTCCCAGCGATTGTCTAGCTCGAGGCGACGCAGACGCTCCTCCTCCAAGGATCGGATTGTCCTCTCAAGAGACTCTCGGGTCTTGGCGAGCTGTTCGGTCAGCACCCCGGCTTCCAGTCGGCTCGCCTGCGCCACCTCCCAGAATGCGGAAAACTCCTGCCGGAGCCCCTCATGCTCTCCCTTGAGTCGGGCCAGTTTCCTTTCGCATCCTCCAAGGGTCCAGGCGAGTTTTGACTGCTCCGCCTCCGTCCGGACGTGCGCCTCCGACATCAAAGCCGCTGACCGAGCTATGACCAGGCCGCCCTCCATCAGAACATCAAGGATCCCGGGGGGGGGGGGGGGGTATTGCGCCTTTCTCCCCCCTTCGTCCTTGCGGCGATCGACCGGCAGACCCGATACAGGTCGCCCGTAATACCGAGCCTTTCTAAGGGCTCCCGCAGAGGGGACCGCTCCGCCCTGGGCACCCCGCCAGAAGGCTCTGCTCGAGCGATGGAGCCGACCGCCTCGCGCGCCACAGTCAGTTGGGGTTGCGACTCCTCCCCCGGCGAACCCCCAACCTCGACCGGCGCCGTGGGACCTACCGCACCGGGAGCGTCAAGCACCTGGGGCTGCAACGCCCTCGCGGGTGAACCCCCAGCCCTGCCTGTCTCGGCCCGCACTTCGCCGACCGAGACATCACGGCCTCCGACCGATCCCCCGATCTCGGCGTCAGCTACCTCGACATCGGCCCCCTCTACCCCCATGGGGGGGAGAGCCGACCCATCGTCGCCCTCTGAAGGGCCTCCGGTCTCCTCGGCCCCCTCTCGCCTGGGAGGTGGGGGAGCTGGCCCCGAGGGGTCGGCCCCATCTTGCCCCCGAGAGGGGAGCGCCGCCGAGCCGGAGTCGCCCCCGGCGGTAGAAGGAAGACCTGCCTTCTTGGCCCGTTTCCTGGCCTTCGCGGCCTCCCGCAACTTTCCCGCCGTGGGATCCTTGCGCTTTGTACCAATTGGCCATGAAGATCCCTCGGGGGCCACCCCCTTGCCCTTATCTCGGGCTTGGGCGCGACCCGCAGAAGCATCTGGTTCGTCGGCCGCCGAGTCATCTCCCAGATCAATGACCTCAGTAGCTTCCTCCAGAGGTTCCCGCCTCACATCTGCAACAAAGGAAGAAGACCCGGTCAGGAGAAAGAAAGTAACTACCACCCCAGGAGAAGAACCTCCAGAGCGATACCTGTCGACGTCAACCGCGTAAGAAAACACCGTTCGATGTTCTCCGGCGTCACCAGCTCCTCGGTCGACTGGCGGTTATCCAGCAGACGAGCGGCCTACCGCTCCACGTGGGGAGGGAACTCCTCCTGGTGAGGGGGAAGATTCTGATGAAAATTGGGCGTAACCAGACATCTCCAAGACTCGTCCGTCGCCTCCGCCTTCACCCAGAAGAATTGGGTCTTCCACCCCTTGTGCGAGGAGTCCTTCGCTGCGAGTGAGATGCAACTCCTGTTCCTCCTCGCCTGGATAAAATAGAAGCCCTTCCCCGCCGACGGGTGCGCTTTCAACTCGAAAAATAGTGAAAGAGGTCCAAGGAAGGAAAAATGTCGTGCTGACGACAGAGAATCCGAAAGGCGGAGAGAAGGAGATACGAGTTGGCCACCAACTGAATAGGCGCCAACCGGAAAAACTTGAGAAGCTTAAGTACAAAAGGCTCGAAGGGAAGGCGGAACCCACTCTTCCAAGCCAGAAGAAAAGTGCAAATGTGCCCCGTGCGGCTATCCAGACTCGTCCCATACGGGGTGGCGGCGGCAAAGCTGTACCTGAGAGGCAAGCGAAAATGATGCTCCAGCTTCCTCACCTCGGCCTCCCCCAACTCGCTGCAATTGGGGACGGGCTCCCGCCTCACCTGCTCGTTTTCCAAAGGTAGATCAGCCATCGAGCCGGAAGATGATCCCTCGCACGAGCTCGAAGACTCCGAGGGGGAAGGAAGTTGCCGGACCGCCTCCGCGGTTACCCTCGCCAACTCCTCAAACGCCGCCGCAAGACTTTACGTCTCCGTTGTGCTCTCACGGTGCATCAAGGAGCCCCAGAAGCAAAGAAACTAAGGAAAGCCTAAAACCCTGGGAAGCCTAGAACGACGAACAGCGCCCAACGCCTATAAAACCCTGGAGGAAGGCGGCGCGTCGTTCCGTGCTCCAAGAAAAGGGGGGGGCCTTCATTTCAAATCCGTCAGGATCATCATTACGGGCCCAGGTGACCACTACACGTGGCTCCATAACTCCAACAGAATTCCACCCACCTGAGCCACGCCGGTCCAAAGCCTCAAAAACTACTCGACCGAGCCTCCATGGCTCGGGAGTAGGAGGGGGACAAGTGGAGAGGGGGATTTCTGCAGCCCACTCAAAGAGCAGCCCAACAAGACCCAACAGGGTCCAACGAGGCAAGCTCACCTGAGTGACAGACCACAGGGCCCACTTAGGAAAGAAAAGCCCAACGAACAAACTCTCGAGGAACCAACTCTCCCTGGCGGCCCCTAGGCTCGGAGGGCCCGAGTAATGGTCAGGTCACAAGGAGGGTCCGGCCCAAGCCGTTTCCCCGCCCGGGAGAGACAGGCATTCGCCGACCTATCCAACCCCTCTTCCACCGAGCTATGCTCATCGCCCGGACAGGGCTGGCATTTTGGAAGCTCGGCCAGACCGGATATTATCCATTCGTGCTGCTGTTAAGAGTCCCCAACGGACAGGGGAATCAAGAAACCGCCGGACTTCGAGGCGATAACGTTCCCACGATAAGGCCATGAAAGCCCACGTTGAGGACGTAACTCCCGCCGGAAACCCCTCAGCTTGCAGGACTCCTGAAGGCGGCATACTATTTAAACTAGGGATACCCTCCGGTGGAAGGTAGGAAGAAAAGGGGGGCCATTAAGGCACTCATACACCAAAACTCCTGAGCAATCCGCTTCACCCCTCTGGTGGAGAGGAATCTCGCGCACCAGTTTTTCTCCTCCCCATTATTGCTTCCACCACAGCTCTACTGACTTAGCCATCGGAGGGTTTTTCCCCAGGGTAACCCCCTGGGCCCTCTAATACGTTTCCCTGTCTTGCAGTTCATCTTCTGGTGATCCACAGCCCGCTCAGGACACAACGCGAGATTTCACCTCTTCAGTATCAGTTACATACTTGCATTGCATGTTGCATACATTCCCTCTGCATGCTTGCTTGATATTATATGCTATTCACCCCCATCCCTTGGCATTTCTATGGCCTTATGTCCTCTTGATAAATATTTCTATATTTGAGTCATTATTGGAGTGTTTCATGTCGTACACTCTGGGGGAGTTTATATTTCATAAGTGCATCTATTTAGGGGGAGTTGCACTATTATGTATTCATGATATTTTTGATATACATACTGAATCAAATTCGCACACTTCATGCATAAAATGTGAAAATGAGTGTTAAAGATAAGGATATATGATTTTCTTTTCAACACTCTTGAGATGTTAAACTTGCTGCATGTATGTTGAAGAGATAGTTGAGGAAAAAGCTGCCTACCTCTCCTTACTGAAAAATCTTGAATGAAAATGAAAGATAGAGCAATGCTCGGTCTCATTGAGTAAACTCGGCACATGTCACCTGAGACGTGATGTGGTTCATATATGAAAAGTGTTGATTAGTATCTCTATTCAAAATGAGGTGGAATGGTTCAGTATTCTGAGTAACCGGGGATTCGGCCATGTGCTCCATGCATCTACTCGCGTAAAAAGGGATTATTTGAACCTGATCACTCTTGAAAAATTCTGACTGTCATGTGATATTGGTTGAGTTGAAAAATGTTGGTGAAAACTCATTGTGGTAGAGCGTAGCCTCCAATACGTTGTTCTTAAAATTAAAGTGCAGTTTGTAAAATGTCTCCTTATGTTTATCTGAAAATCTGAATATCCATATTGTAACTATCATTTTTCATGTTACTCACTTACACATCTAGAAATTTGATTTAATATGTATTCAGAAAGTTGATTGACTTCTTCAACAATTGCATGAATCTCCTATATGATTGCACAATCTCCCATGTGCTACACAAGTGCATTCCGGTTAGCATGACTCTCTTGCATCTTTCTTATACCCATTCCCCTCTTCCATATGTACGGGGGAGATTACCTGTATGTTTATATGTAATTGTTTGGTTGCATTGTGTGCACTTCATGAGTCACCATTTGCATGTGTTGCATTTCATGCATTTCAAACCAAAATATAAAAATCAGAAAATTTGAAAATCAAAGAAAATCCTTTTGATATGCCCTCATGCTCTTGCTTATTGTGAAAATCTGACATGGGTTCTAGATTTTGAAAGCTATCCTGTTGAACACCTCATCTTGTGAACATCTTGCTCCACTAGTTCATATCCTTGAGGCCAATCGCCACCTTCAATTGGTATCAATACATGTTTGACTGTATTTACTTTGGATGGTGTCATATTGATTTGTGAGAATAATCCCTAATTGGTTTCCTCTGATTGGAATCATATTGATTTGTTCGTCCATGATTTGCCCTTGCTTCTTCTGATTTGATAAGATGCGCTATTGCTATTTCAAAGGGAGTTAAGCTTGCTCTTCCTTCTTTGGCTTCTTCCAGCTTGTTGATATTATTGATCATGTCACAGGGGGAGAAAGATTTGCATTATCCCACTTTTTGATTATGTCAAAGGGGGAGAAAAATTGATGATTGTGTGTGACTAGGGGAGAAGAACTTTTGTACCATTCTGTTAGTTGTATCATTATTAATAAGTTTATCATTAAGTTTGTCCATTTTGTTAGTTGTATCATCATTACTAAGTTTATCATTAAGTTTGTCATCATCACTAAGTTTGTCATCATCAAAAAGGGGGAGATTGTTGAGTTATAACTATGATGATTGTTGTGATTGTTAAGTTATGGTTTTGATGATAACTAAACTTAATATGTTATTACGTGATGATAACTAAACTTGCATGGTTCGGATGGCAAATGGCAACGATTACATGGTCTTGATCCTTGATTTGCATATGATTGGTGTTACAAGAGGCAAGAGGTTTCATAACCTCTTTAATGTGAACAAGCATGGTATTAACCCTGACTATCTTGCTTGCAGGATTAAACTCATGACAGTTACCTGGTGAACCAAACGTGTGGATAAGCACCATGCTCCTCTACAATACAAAACAGGTGGTATATGTCATTTACTGTCAAGAACCATTGGTGAGACTCCTACCTTGTCTTAGCATCGATCTCACCATGTGTATCTCATATACCTCTCCTCAATACACCTCATTCATGCACATTAAACATGAAACCCTTCTGGCTATCGTGCGCCCTCGCCCGCGGATCGACCTGCGCGGTCAGAATGCTCAAATGGTTTGCATGAACTTCAAGCATTTGTTATATGGATGGTTGAGCTATAGTTCTAATCAATTATCCATGTGTTTGCAGGTCAAAGACTCAGTTGACACCTTCAAGACTGTCAAGGTTGATGCAACAGATGAGAATGGGCTGCTAAAGGACTTAAGCGACGGAGCTGAAGAGGTTAACGGACCGACCCGGGAAAACCAGGGGTCTGCCCAACTGGCGGTCGACCGCCAGCACAGGGGCGGTCGACCGCCCCTGCCAACAACCCCCAGTCTACTGGTCTCTCAATGGCGGTCAACCGCCAGCCCAGTAGCGGTCGACCGGAATTCCAAGAGAACATCCGTCTGCAGGTTTCTCAGTAGCGGTCGACCGCCAGCTTCCACAGGTCGACCGCCATCCCCGAGCCAACAAAAGTTGACTTTATTTTCCACTTCGAGAAGAGCCATTCTTCTTGTATTTCTTTAATCCTACTGACACCCAATCATCCACAAAATGTGGATCTAGTCTAGAGGATGTCCAAGGACCATTCAAAGGTTATAAAACCTACACAAAAAGGGTTGGAAACCCTAATGCTTCATTTGGAACAAGAGAGATCAAGGGAGGCTAGAGGAGGTGATTCACGAGTACTGTAGCACCTCCGTGAACAGTGCTTCGAGCTCAAGTTCTTCATCCATTCCAAGTGATTCAAGCATAGATTTGAAGCCTTCATCCTCCCATGACGTGAAGAAACAAGCATCCAACCAGAAGAGATCGATGGTGAGCCCATCAACCAAGGAGTCTATCAATGGAAGAAGAAGAAGGCTGCTATAAGGAAGAAGGAATCTCCTCATCCATCTGAAGGTATGCAAGCTCCATTTTAAATCCAACAACCTCAAAGGAAGAGAAGAAGCAAGCAAGGATCAAGGAGATCAAGGAAGTTGTGCAAGCAATAAGGAACTGTTACTGTAGCTGTGAATAGTGATCCGTGGATCAACTCTTCATCCAAGAGCTAAAGATTCAAGGTCCATCTGAAGCCATCAACTTCCAATAAACTGAAGAAGCAAGCATCACTCAAAGATCATCAGCATACATTCAGGGGAGCCAAATCAGGGGATTTCTAAACCATGCCTTATTGTGTTTCAAGCTCATATTCATGTGTTGTACAAACTGTGAAAACTTATGTGTGTGTGGATCGCTCTGGATCCGTGGTTGTGTGTGGTTGTCGTGGTGTTCCATTCGTGTGTGCGTAGGTCTTCCTAGATCTGCGTGTGTGTGTGGTTTTATTCAGATCATAGTGTTTGTGTGTGGAGTGCTACACTTGTCGCAGCGTGTGTGTGTTTTGTTGATCCACCTGTTGGATCGTGTTGGAGACTTCGTCTCCGTGTGTGTGTGTGTGTGTGTGTATTGGGGCGCATCCCCGTGTGTGTGTGTGCAGGCGTCGTCCTGCGTGTGTGTTTGGAGCGTCGTCTCCGTTTGGGGATTTATCCCCGAGTGAAGCCTCATCGGGTTTGGTGAGGGGTAGACGTAGGATTACCGTCTTTGCATCCGAACCACCTTAAAAATCGCTGTGCATTGTGTGTTATTATGTGGTTTGATTGTGTTTGTTGTATGGTCGTGTGGGAATGGAGAGATTGAGAGAATTGGTTTATTAGTTTTCATATTGCTAATTATTGTTTATCACATATTTTGTAAAAAGTCAAAAGTTTCGTTAAAATTTGTTATCACCCAATTCACCCCCCTCTTGGGTGTCATTGATCGCGGGACTTCATCATCTAGGACCGTTTACACTCCTAACTCTGGGCCTTGTCCTTCAAGCCCAGTGTTGCCTTCAGCGGTCCATGTTAGACCGTTCAATGGTTGCATGGCCCATTATAGGACCGTTTATCCTTTGGCACCGAACTGGGTTTCCTTTGGCCCCGTTCACCTTCCACAGTCTAGTATAAGACCGTTTTGTTATAAGCGGCCCAAATGTGATCGCGTATCCTCCAGCTTTTGATGTCTCGTGGTTTCTTGTGTGCCTCGATAGTCAGGCCAAGAATGGCTTGTACTATTTATAACCCTTGATTATTCTTGTTATATCTTTAAACTTTCATTTCTTTCTGGCCGAAACCTGTGAATGTCTAGACATAACTTGGGATCTTGCATCCACCTAAATCAATGCCAACGCATCATAAGGGCCCGGTCTGGTCCTGGGAAGAGCGCCCGAAAAGTACTAGTGCCCCGGAGAGTTGTAATGACATGGTGAGGCATTGCACCGAGTGCATGACTAGCGTGATGTCTATGACAATTCTTTTACTTGATTTCTTTTCTTGAATTCAAGTTATTAATTTCCTCCATAGAAATATCTACATGACTTGCTTGTGACATGCTTAATCGACTAGTCTCTGGATATGCTATATTCTTGTTCTTTTATTCTAAGTAATTCATTGTCACTATTTCTTTTTATTCCATCGCATGATATTAAATAATTGGTTAATTACTTAAACCTTGCCTGCTATTACCTACTGAGTGTTCGCTCACCCAGTTATTTTTCCCCCTTTTCAGGTAGCTCAGGTGAGGACTCTCAAACTGACGGGGATGGACAGGAGTGAAGATCCTGGAGCGAGCCAGCTAGATAGCCTTTAGGGATGTCATTAGATAGTTTAAGTTCAAGAGTTGTAATTTTGTTTAAGACGGTTGTTATGTAATTATGTTAAGTTGATGAACTTGAGAAATTGTTGGTATGTTGGAGTTAATGGATATTGACTCTTGTTATGTTTAACTAGTTGGAATTGCACAATTATTGTGGAATGTATTTCTTCTCTAGTATGGCGTATGTTGGAAGTATCTAATCACTAGCGCAAGTCACAACATGTCTGGAAATCAACATATTTTAACTATTTTCTACTGCCACGTCACGATATTCCGCATCGGGGGGTGACAACTCCCCACCTTTGGTAGACTTTGAGGACCTAGATTTCCTTCCCCTAGGTGACCCTTGCCATGATCCCTTTGACGCCTTCCTTTGGGAGCTCGGGTACCCATGTGACCCATCCGCATCACCAACCACCCACCCTTTCCTACCATCACCCACCATGTTGGGCCAAACCCACCTCATCCAAGACCCGGGTTACACCATGGGAGCCATAGGAAACATACACCTAGAGATCAAGGAGGTGCCCCACCCCGTGATATCCACCTTCCTTGATCCCTTCGACCCTTTCCAATGGAAGTCCAAAAGCCATCCCATGATCCCACACATGGAAGTCATCTTTGAGATCGGAGTGCATAAGCCTTGGCATACCACACCACTTGGCATGAACACTATGGTAGGTCCATTCATTCACATCACCCACATGTCAAGTAGGAAACATGAGTGGTCCATATTTGGGTGTAATGGTCCTCCTTCATTCATCACGGGTCGTAGGCATGATAGGAGCATTCATGGATGTCCGAGTCCCCCGGCATTTGTCACCCCCATGCATGACCGGATCACCTATGGATGCCCCGGTCCTCCCAATTCCATCAAAGTCTCCTTAGCGTCAAAGCATGACTGGTCTACATATGGTTGTTCAGGTCCACCCATAACCACTAGAAGGTCAGCATTCACAAAATTGCATGATAACCTTTGCAAGTACATCAACAAGAGCCATGAAATTTACAAAAGGTAAGCCGACTCACACCGGCGCCACCAAGAAATCCAAATGGGTGATTCAGGGATGGTGAGGAATGAGAGGCTCTCACATAGAGACAACTCAAGACTGAGGTTTTGTGGGATTAGTCCCTTCCAGGTTTTTAGGTGCATTGGCACCAATGCTCATGAGTTAGTCCTCCTCGAGGGATACGGAGTTAGCTTCAGTTCTAATATGGAAGGCCTTGTGCCACACAAGGGTCCCACGGTGGCACCTAGTAAGGATATCAAGCCCCCTTCCTCCCTTGAGAGAGCACCTACCCCCTCTCCCATGATAGCACCATCAGCCCGGAGAGCCCGACGTAAGCAACTTGAGAGAATATTGGATGAACAGGTTATCATCACTCGGAGCAAGGTGTGCGGGCGCTACCTCGCTAGGTGGAAGGTTCGGCTTCCTTCGGAAGACTTGTGGGCGGCACCACTTCTACACCCTCCGAGGAGAGAAGGACTCTTACTCCGTCGAGTTCTCCGCACCCCGGGAGTATGATGGGGTCATCACCATCCGTTCCGGCACTCACGGCCCTTCTCCTCACCCTCGGAGGCGTCCGACATGATCTAGTCATTTACTTTTGAGTCATACGTAATTTTATTTGAGTCATATCATTGTAATTTTCCTTTTATTTGAGTCAAGTACCTAGGTTAGTGAGTCATTTATCTAGGTAATGTGTTTAATGGGCCCAATTCAGTGGGCTAGGCCCAGGGGCGCCCCCCCCTTGGACTGCTTTGGTCATTAGTTGTTTAGTCAGGGTCAATTTGGTCCTAGGAAAAGTATGGAGTCTATAAATAGCCCCCTTCCCTCTCTCATTTGTAACCTTGGATGATCAAATATATTGTGAGTTTTAGTTATTTCTTTGGAGTGGATTCTCCAACCCCCCTGCTCTCTCTCTCCAAGAGGGGTGCACCCCTTTCTCTCTCCTCCCCCTCCCACCTACTTTCTCTCACTTCTCCCCTCATTCAATAGTCACCACAACTTCCCACAACACCTCTTTACTCCACCCCTAGCCCAAGGGAGAACCCACCAATCTCCAAGCCCCCCTCCAACCCCCAACCACCCACTACCCTTTCCCAAGCACCCTTCCATCTCCCCAAGGCTGAAGGGACTCCAACCCTATGCCAAATTTGAATTTCCATCCCTTTTCTGGCTATTTCCCTCCCTTCCCCATCACCCCCTTACCATCTAGGTCGCCCCCCCCCGAGCCATCAACCTCCCTTTCCCATTCTCCTCTCTCTTACCCCCACTCCCAACAAGGCACTGCTCTGGTTCGCAGGTAGTAGAGGTACCAGCAGTTTGCAGAGATAGCCACATCGTCACCATGAGGCTTCAGGTGGCATACCATACACTGTCAGAATCGTTGTCCAGTCCGCTTTCCAACGGAGGTGGTCTTGTCATCAACCGACTTCGGGGCTGCCCAGAGGAGCCGATCTCCCCAGACTGCGCATTTCCTCCTAGTCAGATGACCAGTAACAACTTGCAGAGGTTTCCATGGCCAGAACCCTGGGCTTCTTGAGGCGCCACTTGGCTGAAGACTTCCCCTACGAGTCCTCTTCCATCACCAAGAAGAAGGGCCCCATTCGGATCCCAGAACAGTGAGTTCCAAATTTTCTCCCTCAGGTGCGCTGGATCAGTTCCCTCAGGGACTGATCTGACACCCGGCTACTGTTCATGGTCCCGCCATATGCTCTGACATCCGCCAGCACCCCCGTGGGTATCCGTTTCAAGAGGACTTGACCACGAACACAACGGCTCTGGTCCCATCCTCTTTGGAGCTTGAGAGTGTTCGTGACAGCTTTCCCCTCCGGCAGCAGCGACCCAGGGACTGTCTGTTCCAGAGTGAAGCCATCCTGATCCCGACCCTACCCCGACCATCATGATCGTCAGGAAATTCCTACAAAATTCTGACGTCTTCCTGGGCTAACCCAAGAGATTTTGGCACTGGTTTCGTCAACAAAGAAGTTCAGGAGAGCTCGTGGCAGCACCAAAAGTGACTGCCTATCCAGTTGTTCCTGAAGCTGGCAGTACCAGGGAGCTCAGCAATTCGGCTTTTAGCTTAGTCTTTCTCCCACCCCTCCTGGCCAGCTGACTGCCCCTCCCTGCGTGGAGGTACATTTTAGTTGTAATATAGTTCCCCACCCTTAGTCTAACCCCTCTGTGAGGGCATAGTGCTTGTACTAGCAGGTCAACGGCTGAAGCGTCATCGGAGCGGCGTGCGGGTAGCCCACGCTTCCCCGCTCGCCCACGTCTCCGACCGGAGCTGGTTTCTTCAAACCGGATAGGTAAACTCTCGTTCCTTGCTCCCAATTGTGCTTGTTCGTTTAATATTCTCCAATTGCGATGTCGGTTAAGGGAGAGAGTGCCTGGTCCCAAGGCTCCCCCGCCTTCGTGTGACCACTGTGGATGTGAGTGAGGGAACCCGCGCCCTTCGGCCTTTGCTGACTCATTGGGTTGGGCATCCGTACCCAAAGGGGAGGTTTACCTTGGACTCTGCTGGACCTCTACCAGCAAGGGTCTTGTCCCACTTCCTCAACTCGGCATCCCTGAGTCACCCCCGGGTTAAGTGTGCGCGCCATACAAGTGTCCTCTTACGTAGGCTTCTTAGCCTTGTGGTTGTGCTTGCATACTTAGGCCCGAGGAGCATTGACCTTGTGGCTATCACCCCAAGGTGATGTCACATCATGGTCACCCAGCACGGAATCGAAGTCAATCCCGACAAAGTTCAGGCCATCTTGAACATGCGGCCGCCCACCTACATCAAAGATGTCCAGCGCCTAACCGGACGAGTCGATGCGCTCAACTGTTTCTTGTCTTGAGTGGCCGAACGATGCCTACCCTTCTTCAAATTATTAAGAGAACCTAAAATGGCATCCGCCACGTTCGCCTGGGATGAGGAATGTCAGAAGACTTTTGTAGAACTGAAGGAGTTTCTGGCTTCGCCCCCGGTGCTATCAAAACCAGTCCCGGGTGAACCATTGCACCTTTATCTCTCGTCGACCCCTTCCATGGTGAGCTCTGTCCTGGTTCGAGACGACGCAGGAGTATAGAGGCCGATGTATTACACCAGCAAGGTGCTCAATGAGGCCTAACGGTGGTACCCCGCAACCAAGAAACTCATGCTAGCATTGGTAACCTCGGCCAAGCGCTGCCGGCCCTACTTCCAAGGGCACTCCATCCTCATATTGACCAATGAGCCCCTGAAGAGGATCCTTGCTCACCCTGAAGCTTCGGGTCGTCTCGTCAAATGGGCCATAATGCTCGGAGCTTACGATATCTCCTATTGCCCCCGCTCGGCCATCAAAGGACAGGCACTCGTGGACTTCATCGCGGAGAGCACCGTCCCGACTGAGGAAGTCCATCCACTAACGCCCGGGCCCACCTGGGAGCTTTTCGTTGACAGATCCTCGAATTCGACAGGCAGCGGCATGGGTGTTCTTCTCCGATCCCCAGAAGGAGTAGAACTACAATATGCCCAGAAGTTCAACTTCCCGGCATCCAACAACGTCTCCGAGTATGAAGCTCTCATCTCGGGAGCCAGGATGGCACGACGGCTGGGAGCCGAACTAGCCACACTGACTCCCAACTAGTCGCCAGCCAGGTCAGCGGTGATTATGAGGCTCGGGAGGCATCGATGATCAAGTTACTTCAACTGGTAAAGGAAATAGCCTCACTATTCGAGAGTTTTCAGGTCGTCCGGATAGCTCGGGAAGAAAACTCCCGGGCGGACGCCCTCTCTCAGTTGGCCTCCTCTCGAAGCCCCGAAGGTACCCGATCGGTCCTCCTCGAGGATCTAGAACGTCCGAGTATAGACGCGGAGCTCATGACCATTGATCAAGCATCGTCAAGCGACTGGCGGACCCCATATATCTCATGGCTCCTTGATTCTTAGGAGCCCCCCGACCCTCGAGAAGCTTGGAGATTGAAGTATCAAGCTTAGCATTTCGTCATCTGGGACGAAGCCTTGTACCGAAGGTCTTTTGCTGGCCCCCTCCTCAAATGCCTAAGTACTAGTGAGGCTCGCCAAGCGATCAAAGAAGTCCACGAAGGAGTCTGCGGCGCGCACCAAGGGGGAAGGTCGCTAGCCAGGATCTTGCTATGGCAAGGCTACTGGTGGCCCACCCTCCAACACGACTACTCAACCTACATACAAAAGTGCGACCGGTGCCAGCGTTTTGACCATCTGGTCCATCAACCCGCCTCGGAGCTCATCATGCTTACCGAGCCATACCCCTTTGCTCGGTGGGGGATCGACATCCTGGGACCATTCCTAATGCCCCAGGCCCAGAAGAAGTTCATCATAGTCGGCATCGACTATTTTACCAAGTAGATCGAAGTTGAAGCAACCGCTCGGATCATCGAGTCAGCTATATGGAACTTCGTTTGGAAGACGATCATCTGTCGCTTCGGTATCCCCCGAGTGATTGTGAGCGATAATGGTCGGCAATTTGACTCTCGTTACTTTCGAGACAGATGTGCTGACCTACATATTCATAATCACTTCACTTCGGTAGCCCACCTTCAGGCCAATGGGCTGGTTGAAAATGCCAACAAAGCCATTCTAAAAGGCATTAAGAATATGCTCGGAAAGGCTAAGGGTAGCTAGCTCAAGGAATTGCCAAGCGTATTATGGTCACATCGAACCACTCCAAGAATAGCCACCGGTGAGACCCCCTTTTAGCTGGTTATACGACACTAACGCCGTGATTCCGTTGGAGCTCGGCAGCCCATCCCCTCGAGCCATCCACTTCTCGCCCGAGGCGAACGAGCAAAAGCTGCTTGAGAACCTCGATTTTGTAAACGAAACCCGAGAGATAGCAAGCATCCAAGCCATGGAATATCAGCGACGCCTTACTCGCTATTACAACTCCAAAGTCTTAGATAGACATTTCCACGTAGGAGACTTCATCCTCAGAAAAGTCGAAGCCTCTCGACCACTAGACGCGGTGGGAAAGCTGGCCCCTAACTGGGAAGGCCCCTACCGAGTGATCGATTGTCTACCATAGAAGGAATGCCTATCCCTCGGACGTGGAATGCGGCAACATTACGGAAGTTCTATTTTTCAGCCTTTTCCTTAACATGCAAGCGACAGATGGCAATAACAACTTTCCTTTTCATTCCATTTACTCTTCATACATCAGATAGGCCACAGCCAATACAGTACATACCAAAAACAAAAAATAATACATCCACTGGTACTACAACACAAATTGATTACTCGACTCGAACACGGGTGGCGCTCCCTAAGCCGAGCCACTGACTCTACCTAGTGTAGAAACTGGCTCGGATAATGGGAAAGCTAACCCTATTTTGCTTGGGAAAATCAAAAGAAGAAGTATTAAAAGGAAAGAGGAAGAAGAGGAAGGAATACAAGTGAAGGCCTCCTCTGCAAACTCTTTGGAAGGAATAGAGAGCAAACACCTCCAAATGGTGCAAGCTAAGATATCCTCCAAAGAGTGAAATATGTGGGAGGAAGTTGGTTGAAGAGCAGAAGAGGGAGAAAAGCCGCCGCCCCCCTCGAAGAGATGAGGGGGGCGGCAGGGATGGAAGAGGAGGGAGAAGCGGGCAAAGGTGAGGAAGGAGCAGGGCGAGCCAGCCGTGCCGGATGCCCTGCTTCCTTGAACCTCCTTCCGCTTCTACCTTCCTCGTAAGATGGTGGCGGCGATCCGACGGTCGGGAACAAGCGTGCAGCTACGCACTGTCCCTTCTTGCACGCCGCCTGCCCATCACTACCCCTTCTTCCACACTGAAGTAACATCAACACCTTGGTGGCCACCAGGATCGTCATTTTTTGAATCGCCCCCCATATTTCGCTGAATAACTCTCCAACGCAAAAGGCAGACGCTTCGCGAGAAGGGGAGAGGGAGGGGAGACTGCAAGGGAAGCCTTGAGTCATACCAAGAGGTGGATATGCCCTCCGGGACCTTTCTTATAGGCTGGCAGGGGGAACACTTGCCTTAATTGATTCTTCCCTTGGAAAAATGCGAAAGGCGGCAACCCTTCCCTAAGGGGCAGTTACTCTGTTTCTCCCTCCAATTACCTCTCCCATGGGGATGCACGAAATGGGTAAGTCGGTCAAAACATGGAAAGCCGAAGAGGTGCCATTATCAAGGCTACCGCCGTACGCGAGATGCCAGTAAGGAAAATCTCCACCTTTCTAGCAACTACAAATACGATGCTCAAATCACGCCTTTCTAGCAACTACAGATACGATGGTCAAATCACACCAAAGGTGGTAAGAAGCAGTCATTGCACCTCTGAAATATTACTGCCATCATATATATAGAAAGGTTTTTACATGGCAATAAAAAAAAAGAATGCATACGTCCTATTCATACCCCTCTCGGTCTATAGAAATCAGAGGACTTTGTGAGTCCTACGACCTTTCTCGAGGTAAGGCATCATGGAGCTCGAGAGCGAAGAACCCTCAACATTCAGAGGTCTCCCCCCGGCATGCTCAGCGGTGACCGACCCAAGCATTGACCCCACTTGTGTGGGAACTGCCTCGGCTGTGTGCCCCCCTGAGGTAGTCGGAGTTGGCGACTCCCCCGTTGAATCAGTAGTCTCTCGGCTCCCCCTCTCACTTGACGTCTGATAGGAAGAATCCATGGCATCCTTCTCCGAATCATAACGCTGCCCAGAAGGAAATTTGAGCCCTTCGAGCACCTGCTCCTAGGCCACGGTGGCCGCTCGATCGAAGCCTTGGGCGAACCCCTTCCGCAGCCCCCGTCGGTAACCCGGCTCGTAATATGAGAAGGCGGCCTTCTAGAGAGCTGCGTGGTAGCCCTCGAACTTCATGTATCGAGCAACCTCCTCCGTCCCGACTTGCTCTGCACCCCGCTCGAGCTCAGCCACCTTCTGCTCGGACACGACCAGCCTCTGCTCAGCCTCGGACAGCTTTACCTTGGCCTCGGCCCGTGCGACCTCGGCCTCGACCCGGAGTACTTCGGCCTCCCTGCACACTCACTCGGCCTCTTGGCCTGGTAACTGAGCTCCTCCCGCTCGGCCCCCCACCGCTCGGAACGCTTGACATGAGCATGGCGCTCTTCCTCTAGGAGCTTGCTCTTTAGGTCAGCAGTATAACGAGCTTGGGCCAACTGCTCAGCCAGCGTCTGAACCTCCTCCTGGCTCGATCCAGCTTGGGCCCAAAGCAAGGTAGCCTCCCGACGACAGACTCCGAGCTCAGCAGCCAACTGGCCGATCTTCTGATCAGATTCAGCGTAGACCTTATAAAGAGATCCCTCCTCAACTTTTATCCACGTGAAGAAATCGATTAGCTCGCCCCCCAGCTGGGCCATAATCATGCCACCCTCTATGACCCTCTCAAGAACAAGGGAGGGAGGGCTATGTCTTAGCACCTCCCCGACCGACGAAGACGCCAGGGACCGGCACCTCTGGTACAGAGAAGCCCGAACACAAGCGACGTCATTCGGAGGAGGAAGAGCCCCTTCCAGAGGAGCCAAGACTGGAGCGGCTTCCCCGTGCGTCCCTTCCATCGGGATAGCAGTGCTCGGATCAAACTGGGCCCCGGCCTCACCCTGCTCCCCCTCGACTCCGGCCGAAGCCCCGGAATCAATCGTCCCTACCGGCGGTATAGCAGGCTCAGTGGTGACTTCCTCGGCATCAGCAACTGCTCCTAACTCGGTGGACGGGAGATCGAAATGGCCAGCATCCTAGATTGTAGGCTTCCCGACCGGAGCAATGGGGGCCTGCCCTTCAACATGTTAGGCGGCCCCCACCTTCCTCTGTCGTTTCTTCTCAGCCGCTAAGGCCCTCAAAGAAGACAGCATCAACCGCCCCCCGAGGTCCTTGCGCTTGGCCCCGCGACGCTCGGGGACGTCACCTCGGGAAACCTGCTTGCCCTTATCTCAGGCACTGGAAGGCGCCCTCTCTAGTTCGGCAGTTTCCTACTCCAACGGTCCCCCCCGTCATCCGACCGCCTTGAATCTAAAAAAGGCAAAAGTCAGCCCATTAAAAAGGCAGATGAAGAACCGCCTACCCGACTCTGAAGCATAATGTGAGACACTGAGGTCCTTACCTTGCTGGGACAGTGTCTGGGAAGGATATTCCTCGATGTTCACCTCCGTCATCAGCTCGGCGGTCGACAGATGATTCTCCTGAAGAATCCTGATCTCCCCCTCCAGCTCAGGGAGAACCTCTACCTGCTTCGGAGGGATCGACGGATGGAAGTTGGGATTCACCGAAAAACTCCATGGGGCACCTCCTTCAACGAACCCACCCAGAAGAATTGGGTTTTCCACCCCATGTGCGAAGAGTCCTTGGCGGAAAGTGTCACGCAACTCCTTCCCCTCTTCGCTTGAAGATAAAAGAAGCCCTTCCCCGCATGGGGGTGCTCCTTCAACTCGAAAAAAGAATGAAAGAGGTCCAATGAAGGGTTGAGCCCGCACGAGCGACAGAGAAAGATGAAGGAGAAGATGAAAGTATATGACTTGGAAACCAAGTGGACATGAGCCAATTGATAAGATCGAAGCAGCCCGATGACAAAGTGGTAGAGAGGCAACGGAACCCGCACTTCCAGGCCAAGAGAAAAGTGCAGAACAGACCTGAACGAGTATCCAGACTAGACTCATGGGGTTGAGACAAGGAAAAATAGTACTACCTCGGCAACCCAAAGCGCCCCTCCATCACCTTCACTTCATCTTCACCCAACTCGCTGCACATCGGATGTTCGGGCCGCGGCCCTAGAATCCCCATGCGCTGGCCAACTTCTTGCTCCTCAGCAGTGAAATACTGCTCCGCCATTGTCAAACAAGAAGAGCAGGGGGAAGAGGGAGAAGGCACCGGCCCGAGTGACTCGGGGGAGATGGAAGCCGACGAATCACTACTGCCACGGCCTCTGTCACCAATGCAAAACCCTCCGTGATTCTCTACTCCTCCTGACCCCCCTTCTCGACACATGAGCTTTTTGAGCACAAAGATGAGGGAGAGACAAAACCCTAAATAAAGGAGACCAGGGACGTAAAACCGCGCGATATATATATACTCCTAGCGGTGCAGCGGGAGGCAGCGCGACATTTCACACTCCGAGAAGGGACTCCTCACATCGATTCGACAGAGTCATCATCATCATGGGCATGCTCCCAGGACAGCCGCATTAAACGGCCCCTACTGGAGGGAAACCCCCACCCAATTTACGCCACCAATACCACCTCGATGAATGTTACTCGTTCGAGCCCAAATTTTGGCTCGGGAGTAGGGGGAACAAGTGGAGAGGGGAAAAGTATACCGCCCAAGAGCACAGCCCAACTAGGTCTAATTTGACCCAACTAGGCCCAACTCCCCAAAGTGACATCCCCATGCTGGGCCCACTCACTCCAAGCCCAAAAACCTCCTCGGATCAGCACTTCCTAGGCGACCCCTGGGTCCGGAAGTCCGAGTAACCGGTCGATCGGGAAAGCCCCTACGAGGGCCCAACGCGCCCTGTCCGAGCTACGCCTCCAACACTCAGAAGGAATCTCAACGGGCGCCCCGAGCCTGAACCGACCATGGTAAATACTTCGAAGCATCCGTTACGCGCCCCCCGGGAGTAGGGAACTCCAAGGGATAAGGGAGAGCAGGGGTCCTCGTGCTATTAAAAGCCCACAACGAGGACGTAACCTCCCCGAAATCCCCTCGGCTCCCTGGACCCTTGCGCTAAAATGGACATCTATATAAACCCCAGGAGGAAGAAGAAGAGTAAGCATCCTGAGAGAAAACCACCACACCTCTTGGTAGAGAATAATCTCGCGCCCTTTCTTTCCTACCATCTCTCTTCGCATCCATGCTCTATCACCTTTGCTGACTTAAGCATCAGAGGGTTCTCCCCGGGGTTCCATCCCTGGGCACCTCTGACCGGTTTCCCCTCTTGCAGACTAGATACGCGTGGTGATCGTGACCAAAGACCCCTCCGGGATATCACGACTCAGGAGTAGCGCGATGTTATCCCTCTTCAGATATAATCAGGAATTTGGGTTAGACTTTGAAGAATCTTATTCTCTCGTAGCTAGGATAGAGGCAATAAGAATATTATTAGCCTTTACATGCTCACTAGGAATAAAATTGAAACAAATGGATGTAAAAAGTGTGTTTCTTAATGGATTGATAAAAGAGGAAGTTTTCGTTGAACAACCCACTAGGTTTGAGGATCCTAATTTTCCTAATCATGTTTTTAAGTTGAATAAGACTTTAAATGGACTGAAGCATGACAGGTTAAGTGATTTTCTGGTCAGCAAGAGCTACAACTGAGGTAAGATTGATCAAACCTTATTCACCAAGATTTCCCACGGTCATATCATTGTTATACAGATTTACGTGGATGATATTATTTTTTGATCAACTAACCCTGAGATGTGCAATGAGTTTGCTGACCTAATGACAAGGGAATTTGAAATGAGCCCAATTGGAGAACTCCAATTTTTCCTTGGCTTATAGGTAATTCAAGCGATTGATGGGTGCTTCATCAACCAGTCCAAGTATACCTTGGAAATCTTGAAGAAATTTGGAATGAAGGATGCCAAGCATATATCTACTCCGATGGGAGCCAATGCATCTCTAGATGCAGATGAAAAAGGTAAATCAATGGATGCAAAAATCTATCGAGGTATGATTGGCTCCCTACTATACCTTACTGCTTCTAGACCCAACATACAATTTAGTGCGCGTTTGTGTGCAAGATTTCAGTCCAACCCAAAAGAATCACATTTATCTGCTGTTAAGAGAATTCTTAGATATCTTGCGAGCACACAGGATCTAGGGCTTTGGTATCCTCCATCTTGTGCTTTTGATCTTGTTTCATTTACAGATGCTGATTATGCTGGATGCAAGTTGGATAGGAAAAGCACTAGTGGCTACTGCCAAAAGTTGGGTGGGTGCCTAGTCTCTTGGGCTTCCAAGAAAGAGCATTCTATTGCACTCTGCACTGTAGAGGCAAAATATGTCACTGCAGGGAGTTGTGGAACTCAAATGTTGCCCATTAAGCACCAGTTCCAAGATTACTGTGTGGATCTTGGATGCACACCTATTTTGTATGATAACACTAGTGCCATAAACCTAACAAAAAATCCAATCCAGTACTCGAGAGCTAAACATATTGATATAAGGCATCACTTTCTTAGGGATGAAGTGAATAAGAAAAGTTTTGAATTCCACTTCATTGACACCCATAATTAGTTCGCTGATATGTTTACTAAACCTTTAAATTCATACAGGCTTTTCACTTTAAGAAGACAACTAGGTCTTTGCAGAACTCCTTTGTCACAACCTGTATAAAAAATCTATGGCTTCAGTTTGTCTCAGTCCAAGGGTGAAATGATTATTTTTATCAGGGGGAGTTTAGATTTGTGTCAAAGTCCCAGGACTTCTGATTTTGTTTACTGCATATGGCCATACCACGGTATATCAAATGGTGCTGTATGGAAGGACAGATTAAGTCTGTCTAGAAGCACTCACCATGCATGAGAACATGCTCCGCCAAGTACTAGGAGTCTGTATATATAGATAACAAGGGTCCATAGGTTGAGCAATTTAGGGGGAATCAGTTTTTAGTGTCACATTCTCAGGTCAGTCAACCTAGTTATATGTTGTTAAAAGTCAGTTGAGTTTGTTATGTCTAAGTCGACTTCCCTTGCTACAAATCCCTATAGATTTCAGTCGACCTGAAAAGAATTCAGTCGACTTAATTCTTTAACTGTGAACATTCACTCTGAAATTCCTTGATCATCTGATACTCTCTGGGTTCCTTCTTTAAAATCTGCTCAATAATCAGCTTTATCCTTTTCAAAAATTTTTGAATGATGAGCTTGAATTCATGGGGAGATTCACGTCTAATGGCTGATCTCTATCGACTAGTGCTCCTGAAATAAGAATCTTCTTGCATTTGGCATCATGGTTGATCAAATAAATTGAGGCTTTATGGTTATAACTCGATGAGGTCTGAAACTAGGAAATTAAAGGAAGGTATACTCAGGCTTACTCTTACTAAAGCAATATGATATGCTGAGTCCTACTATTCTTCTTATTCTGATTATGAGAACTCAGTAACAGTTTTGGTTGATGAACTTCACATTTAGTATTGTCTTCAAACAACCATGCTATCTAAGTCTATCTAAGGGACTCAATGCAGAGCAAAGGTAAAGAGTTACTGAGTAACCGGGCTCACTTCACCTGAGACGTGAGGTGGTTCACATCAAAAGGTAATGTCTTAAATAACTCTGATCTATTTTTTTTAACACAAATGGAAAAGTGAAAGGCTAAATTTGTAGAGCAATGGCTTCAGTCTGCTGAGAAATTGTGACCATTCACCAATGAAGTGATAAGGGTTAAGGCATGAGGTGGCAAGCTATCTCTACTCTAAATGAGTCAGAATGGTTAACTGCATTGAGTAACTAGGGAATCTTGCATCTAACCAATGTGATTCCTCACGTCAAAAGGTGTATGTTAAACCTGACTGTTATCTTGAAAATGAAATTGTTAAAATGTGTTGTTCTGTAAAACAGAGGTGCTTGCATGGATACACTCGAGCTACAAGAAACTATTTGGCTTCAACACTACTTGGAGTTAATCCTAAAAGGTTACTGGAACCTTAATAAGAAAGGCTAAAATAAAAATATCTAGGACTTTGGTGCGCATACATGCTTTTGTTCTAGTAATTCTGAGTGTAGACACTCTTGTTGCTTTCTTGGTTTCTAAAACTTCTGAAGTTATTTACTTTAAATCCTTCAATCAATAATAAAACACCATGAAATGCTCTTATGGCGGAAGATGTCAGAACTTGGAGTCAGTCTTGAACAATAATGAGATCTATATTAGGCCTGAATCTTTTCACTGGATCAAACCAATCTGTCACCTAAACTCCAATCCCAGTCGACTGAACTCCCACAAATGTCGACTGAATCCCCCAGTCCACAAAAATCTTGTCCAACCCTCGTTCAAGGCACCCTGTATAAGCATCCCTCAATATTTCCCCACATCAACCTGCAGATCCATCTCAGTGCTTTGATGATGTCAAAGGGGGAGAAATGTGAATGAGTCATATTGTACTCAGAATGAGTCATATTGTAGTCAGTCAATTTTGTCTATAGCAGTCAGTCAATCAGGTCATATGTTATGTCTGTAGTCAGTTAATTTTGCCTGTCAGTCTGTCTCTGATGAAAATCTTGATGATCTTTTCATAAATGGAGTGCTTCTGTTATTCATGTTGCTAAATTGCTTCTACCTCACAAAATGTTTCTGGTATTCATGTTGAAAGTTTGTTGATTGCCAAAACTCAGTCCTGGACTTAAAATAACAATAATGTGAGCTCAATGACTCACAGTTGTCATCATCAAAAAGGGGGAGAATGTTGGGATTTAGTGTTTTGATGATGCTTCAACTATGACTCATTAATGAGTCTTCTTGCCAGGCACATAGAACTCATTCGAATGCCTTAAACTCAAATTGACTAAGTGTTTAAATTTCAGGTTAACATGTAACAGGTCCAAGTCGACAGACACGAAACTCAGTCGACTGATATGCATCAGGTCGACTGACTTTTATGTTTAGGTCCACAGACTCAGTCAACAGACCAGGAAGCAGGAGTAAAGCAGATAGAGTGTGTCGACACACATCAAAAGTGTGTCGACCCACATTGGTTCACCAGATCAATTAGCCCTATCAGAGGTATAAAAGTATGTCGACACACATCAAGAGTGTGTCAACCTGTCAGTGTAAAGCCATGGGCCATTCAGGCTGAAACCTCCATTGGACAATGAAGGTTTTCAACACAAGTCTACCAGTGCGTCGACACACCCTCAAAATCCAGTACCCGTTATACGGGCAACCTTCTTCAGGACGTGTCGACACCATCTTCTGAGTGTGTCGACATAGGACTGATTCCAGTGATCAGTTTCATAAGCTTATTACAAGAGTGTCGACATGTACAACTGGGTGCGTCGACATATACAGTGTCAGCTTGTAGCAGCAACAGCAGCAGCCATCAGTAGCAGCAACAGACAACAACAAGGCAACAAGGAGACTGTGTCGACACAACGTACTATGGCATTGACACATCAAAGCCATCCAACCAGTACTCAGACATTAAGAAGAATGGGTCGACATAATGAAGCTGTGGAGTCAATGCAAGAGTGCTAGCCAGCTTGTTCTCATCCAGCAATAAGAAGACTGTGTCGACATAGTGAAGGTCAGTATGTCGACACATCCCATATGGTGGAACTTGCGAACTTCAAGTGTGGGCCCTCTTGGGCACATGGTCTAAGGTTCAATCATTGGTGCACACTCCAAGGTCACGTGCCTAGGTTTCTAGAAAGATCCGCGGACAGAAGGTTCCACTCTTATCATTGGACCAATCAAAAAATACCTTGGAAATGGAGGTTTATCCAATTTGCTCAGATATAAATAGCACCCATTCACCTTGGAAAAGAAGTAAGTTGCTCAAGAAGGAAAGTGACACCCTTTGTGCTTTAGATAGAGCATCCTTGAGGAAAGTTGAGAGCATCTTCGGAGTGCACCTGAAGAGGAAGAAGAGTGTGGAGATAAGAGAGAGTAGCCACCAGAGATAGTGTGAGAGCTCTTTGTGATTGGGCGTGAGGGTTTTTTCGGACTCGACTGAGAGTCTTGTAGGTATCCATCAGAAAAGCTCCCAGATCTTCGTCTGGAGCAACATTGTATTTTCTCATTTTATTTTTCCCTTCTTTTGTTTTCGGCCCGTTCTCATTCCTGATCTGTCTACAAGTGCATGTTTTCAATACCCTATTTTGGGTTCATTTTCTTTTGTTGCTAGCTGTAAGTGAGCGGTGTGAGGAGGTTGTTCTTTAGCTCAAGCTGTTAGTCAGCAGTTGTTTGCAGACTGAATCCGATTGTGTCTGTGTGTGTTACTTGCAAGTAGTGAATCCTCACTAATCTAGTGAGGTGTGGACGTAGGGTATGGGTCTGCAACCGAACCACCTAAAAAACTCTGTGCAGTGGTTTGATCCTTGTATGTTTGATCTTTTTTCTTCTTCCTTCAATCACAGGTCACTAACTTCACTACGTACTGCATCTGATAGTTCTCTTCTCCACACACGTTTGGCTTTGGGTAGTTTTGTGCACTGAAGATATAAGCTTCAAGGTCATCACAAGTGATTCTGCTGCTATCCTGCTCAAGGATAGATTTTGTGTTTGATCGAATTCCTGAGCAAGCTCCCGTATGTTTTTGAGTTAGCCAACTGAGCTATTTTTAGAATCGATCTATTCAACCCCCCTTCTAGATCTACTCTTCTACCTATCAACCTGGACCCCCTAAACAACATGGGCATGCTAATCAAGATACAATAATTCTTCTAGACACCCAAAAACACGGTCTCGATCCCTACGAGGTCTCCGGGACATCCACTGGGCCAAAGGTCTCGACCGAGTCGACCGAAGGCCAAAACGGGCCAGACAGCTACATTTCGGTCGACCTACCAGCAAGGGTCGGTTGACCAATAGGGGTCGGTCGACCTGACCCACAGGGTCAGTCGACTGAGCCGCAGCTGGGTAGTCTTTAACCCTAGTCGATCGACTGAACCAAGCTAGTCGGTCAACCGAACCAGGCAGAACACCCCACCCCGTGGCGAACGCCTACTGGTCGACCGAACCCACTGGGCGGGTCGATCGAATCCAGCGACGCACAGATCGAACCCCATCCGTGGGGGCTCCAAACCACGCCCCAATCACCCTAGGTGATGGGAAAAGCATGGGGAAACCATTCCCCACCCTCTAGACCACCTAGAGGCCCCATTTAAACTATAAAAATGCGATCAAATCGACGAATCCATCACTCACCCCAAAATCAAACATTTTAACCCCGACGTGAAATAAAGCCACACTCGGCCTCACCTCGACGTAGGGAAATGGAATACAAGGGCCAATGATCCGTCCCCCTACCTCCACCGATGATTTCCCATGCCGAGGATGTTGATTCCATGTGAAAATGAGCCTCGAACCGCCACCGAGCTCGCAAACTCACGAAGGAAGCTTGTCGAGTCACCGCCCTCGATCCTTGCTCCATCCTCGCCACTCGCCACCCCCACATCACCTCCGCCTCACCCGCCTCCAACTCCGTTGGCCGCCCGGAGAAGAGAGAGAGAGAAAGAGAGAAATGAGAGGAGAGAGGGAGAAAGTGTGAGAATGAGAAAAGAGGGGGTGATGGGTTGTTTAAATAGGAAATTATTTGGGATTTTAAAATCTAAAAAATAGAAAAATGGGGAAAAATCATCCCCACGATACTTGGAAAACGCACAATGCGCCTGTAACATCTCGGAGCCCGAAAACATAACGGTTCATCGCACACGGGGATCCGAAGGCCTGATAGCCAAAAATCTGATTTAATCACAAAACTCGATCTAGGACCCACGAAAGCACTCTAAAACCCATGGATTCTGATCCGAAAAATTTGGGGCATTACACTGAGGATTTAAATCTAGAGCTGACAGAAACAGTAGAGCATGAACAAGCGGCTCAATGGAAGGGAAAAGCATCGATACGCTCAGGGACCTACTCCAGTATAGCTGGTGTAGCATGACGTCCTAACAATGGTGCAGCCCCGCAGAGAGTAGGCCCCATGGACAGCTATCTGCACAGAAGGTAAAGTGTTACATAGCCAAAAATCAAGCAAGCATTGAGAGAAGTCAAAAAATCAACTGAAGCTGCAAGGCATGCATTTAAAAGTATTTGTAAATGGTTTTTCCATGTAGCTGTGTCTGCACATATAGTTGAATCAAAATACTGGCAGCCTATGCTTGATGCCATAGTAGATGTTGGCCGTGACTTGAAGGCCCCGTCACGTCGAGACATATACAAGCGTGGCCTTGAGGGAGAGGTTGAGGAGCTTCATTAGTCAGTTGAAACCTTCAAGCATATCTGGATGAAGAGAGGATGCACTATTATGTGTGATGACTGAACAAATACCACGAAGAAGTTCATGATCAACTTTTTGATTTACTGCATCGAAGGTATAGTATTTGTGAAATCAATTGATGCATTGTGGACACTAAAAAATTCTCACCCCATGTTTACATGCAGGAGAATAAAGAAGAGAAGGTGAAAAGAAGAAAAGGAAACACCCTTAGTGCCCCCAGCGGCACACCCCTGGTGCCCTCCAGTGGCACACCCAAGTGCCCCTCCAGCGGCACACTAAGTGCCTTCCCAGCGGCACACCCTTTGGTGCCTCCCAACGGCACACCCTTCAAGCCTCCCAGCGGCACACCCGCAAGCCATTCCAGCGGCACACTCTGCCCATCACGCGGCAAGGTTGTGAAGCGCTCCATCCGGCACAGCGGACTTTTCTTCACCCGGTGACACGACGCAGCCATTTGACCGTTGGCTCCGGCAGCAAGTCCAGCGGTCACAGTCTCCTACCCTTGGCGCGCAGTGGGCTCACATCGAGCCAGCTCCAAGCTACCCAGGTGTCGACGCCCTAACGAGGCATGCAAGGGGCGCTGCAGGGTTGACCTCTGACCACCATCGCCAGCGGGGTCAACGACAACAGAGGTATAAAAATGGGCCTCTCACGGTGAAGAGAGAAGAGAGGCTAGCTCTCCCCAGAGGCAGAATGAAGAAGACAGAAAGAAAAAGGAGAAGAAGAGGGAAGTGCCTCCCACCCCATCCACCATCGCCTGAGCGAAGAGAAAGAAGATAGAAGAGAAGAAGAGAAGAAGAGTGAGTGAGGTCTGGGAGGGGAGGAGCGAACGCTCTGTTCCCCTCCCCACCGTGTCTACTTTTCTTAGTCCTTTTTTTTTATTATTATTTCCTTTAGCTTTCGTTCACCTTGTATTGGCCACTTCAGGGTCATCTTCGTTCTACATGAATAAAAAGGAAAAGCTTGTTTCGTTCCCCTGGAGTATAGCTATGCGTCATAGTCTCTGTCGCCCAAGGCTATTCACTCTCGATCGGAGCCTTCCCCTGAGAGGTGGCCCAGAGCCCGTTCAACGCCATGAGTGGAACTCTGAAGTCCACGCCTCAAGGAACACGCGTGCACAGACCTTGGCAGCCCAAGCCTATTTACCTTCTGAGTCCTTCACCACTTCCTCCTTTATTTGGGGGGCCATGGGATGAATATGCCAAGCTCTGGCCTCTCTGGGCCTTTACAGAGGTCCCTCGTGCCCCATTGGATGAACTAGCCTGCCTTCTTCGCATCATTAGGTTTTAGCCCCACCGTCAGCCTCCCCACTCCGTCGATCACGCTATTTACCTTCTGAGTCCTTCACCACTTCCTCCTTTATTTGGGGGGCCCTGGGATGAATATGCCAAGCTCTGGCCTCTCTGGGCCTTTACAGAGGTCCCTCGTGCCCCATTGGATGAACTAGCCTGCCTTCTTCGCATCATTAGGTTTTAGCCCCACCGTCAGCCTCCCCACTCCGTCGAAGCCCCGTCATTCTTTGCTTCAAAAACTCTTCTTTACCCTGTGAATGGAATTCCTCTCAGCCAATAGTTCCTTGATGCAACTCTCAACTGGTGGCTTGCTCCCCTCCGTGTGTTGACCCGGTGGCCTTGCCTCCACTCCTCCCTCAATCCGCGCTCTGCTCGGCACACATCGTGGCCACCCCTTACCCGACACACCCTCAGGGTGCTCCACCCGGCACACTCCCAACGGCCTTTGGCCGGTGCACTCCCCCCGCTTGCCTGCCGACACACCCCTAGCCTAGCGCACATGACCTGCTCTAGCCTGGCACACCCTCGGCAGGTCCCTGCCGGCACGCCCATTATACCTTACCCCAGCACGCCCTTGGCCTGCCCCCTGCCGGCACACCCGGCCTGTTCTAGCCGGGCACACCCGTGACCTGTGACCCAGTGCCCTCCCTCCTTTCTTCTCACCCATCTAGTGACCGTCAGGTCCAAGGCTCGCCCGGCGTCTTTCACTCGTCAATTCCCTAGTTTTTTGAAGCTTTCTCAAAGATGTTTCTACCTTGGCATGCACCTCGAGTTGTTGGGTCACGCCACTAGGTCAAGAGGAGATGTTGTCAAATTTTCATCAGAATTAGCATCATAAAAAATAATAATAAAAGAAAAGTAATAATGTAAAAAGAAACAAAAAATAAACAGAATAGACACCAACGAAACGGCTTCGCCGAAATAACAAAGAAACCCCGGAGATCCCGAATAACTGAACACATGCATCTTTATAACGGATTGCCGAACATAACCACGAACCCGATCTGCATGAATAAAAGGAAGCCAAATCAAAAATCCTATGCCTGCATTTCATGAATAAAAGAAAACCCCTTACATGCGTCCCATGAGAGAGTGAAACCTCCTCTGAACAAACCTTGGTCCGGCACATACCTGGCCCACCTGGTCCCACATGCCCCCGAGTCAATTTTCCCCGGTGCACTCCCGCTGCACCCCGTCCGACACATTTCTAACACCCCTGACCCGGTACACTGCCTTGTGCCCCTTACCCGGCACACTCCCAGTGCCCTTTCGTACCAAAACCCCTCGCCCGGTACACTCCTTGGCCTTCAAATGCACGGACCTGCACAAACCTTGCCCCTCACATGCACGGACCTGCACAGACCTTGGCCCTCACATGCACGGACATGCATAGACCTTGGCCTTCAAATGCATGGACTTGTACAGACCTTGGCCTTCAAATGCATGGACCTACACTGACCTTGGCCTTCACATGCATGAACCCCCCCAGGTAAGGCCGACCTCACCCTTGTCATGGTCTTCACTAGCATTGACCCTAGTTGCATTAGGGTTGTCCCTAGCATCAACCTTAGTTGCATTAGGGTTGTCGCCCCTAGCATTGACCTTAGTTACTTTAGGGTTGTCCCTAGCATTGACCATAGTTGCATCAGTGTCGCCACTAGCATCGACCTTTGCTGAACCTGAGCTGCACTAGCATAGACCTTAGCCACTCTATGGTCCAGACTAGCATCAACCTTAGCTACACTAGCATCGACCTTAGCTACCCTATGGTCCTGACTAGCATCGACCTTAGCTACACTAGCATCGACCTTAGTGGCATCTGGTCGTCCCTTGCACCGACCTTAGTCTTCATGTGTATAGACCTTACCCTCCACACACTCCCAATGTGCATAGACCCTGCCCTCTAAACATCTCATATGTGCATAGACCTTGGCCAACTTGCCCTTCATACAACACAAACATGCATAGAACTTAATCGCGTGCCGACGCAGATATGCACCAACCTTGGCATGCCTAGCCGTAGGTTGCACCGACCTCGCCCACACTCGGCTGCCCGTGTGCACCGACCCAGCCTTAACCTGCATAAACCTCAGCCCACGCGTGCACAGACCTTGGCAGTGTTGTGTCCCCTGTGGTTCTGGAGTTTTGATGATGACAAATATTATGTCTCATTATGTTTACATCCTTGATGATATAATCCTGTTGCATTATGAGAAACTGTCAGAACAGGTTAAAGGATGACTCATAGGTCATGAAGTCAACCCAAGTCAAAGTCAAATCATGATAGGTAAGGTTAATGCTTAGATCAGGTAATGCTCTGTCTACTCTCAGATCTATATGCCTTATGCCTTGATGATACTTTAGCTGATGTGCATAAATTGTTTTGTGCATCATTTAACAAGTCTGTACATTGTCTCTCATGCATTGCATGTTCAATGTACATACTTTCTTGTTGCAAACTGCATGTCACTCATTCAAAGTCTGCACATCGTTTAGTGCATTACATGCATTCATCAAGAGTCTGTACATCAGTGCATTTTCAAGTCTACACAGCCAAAGCCAATGCATTTCATCGTATGTACATTGCATACCTCTTCCATATGCATATGTACACATCTCAGTTCAAAGTCTGTACATTCACCACCATGCATTCCTTATCTTTACCTACATTCAGAACACTAAGTCTATACATCGAGTGAAGTCTGTACGGAGTTGGCTGTCTACACTTAGCAAGTCTATACACTCGTTTTTGCACATAAAGTCTATACACTCCATCGTCTCACGTAGCGTCTTTCAAAGTCTGTACAGCATGCATCATTTATCAAAGTCTATACAGCGTTAGCCTACAGTGCATCGTCTCATGCATCGTCTTTCAAGTCTATGCATTGTAAGACCAAGTCTATACATTGCATGCAGGTAAAGTCTGTACAGCCCATGCTCAGGCTAAGTCTGTACAGAGTCCTGTTTCATCGCATGGACATTTCATCAAGTCTGTACATTTGTTGCATGCCTGCACATCAGTCAAGTCCATACATTGATCTGTGCAGACAACATCAGTCAAGTCTATACATTGATCTGTGCATCACTATACTCAAGACACTAAGTCTGTACAGAGCTCGCAAAGTCTGTACATTCCTTAGCGTCTTGTGCATGCATCGTTTAGCAAGTCTGTACATCGTGCATCTGTCCAAGGCATATTACAGAGTCTACACATTGCTGAAAGTCTGTACAGTGTCTCACATATGCAAAGTCTGTACATCGTTCTGCATGCTTTAGCTTTGCATTCACTTCAAGTCTATACACTCTGTGTGTCTGCATCGCATTCATCAAGTCTATACACTCTTTAGCTCAGTTCGCAGCTGAGCCTGAAGTCTGTACAGTCTATTCTTCATACAAGTCTATGCATACATCAAAGTCTATACATCCGTCTCACTTAGCATCTTCTAGCATTCACGATAAGTCCATACACTGCATTTGGGCATTGTTCTTCACAGCAAGTCTGTACACTGCTTTCTCATGCACGCAATCAAAGTGTGTACAGCCTGTGTTCGCATCAATTAAGTCTATACATTTGCTACGGCTTGTTCATGCATCATCTTCAAAGTCCATACAACGTCTGGTAGCATGCATACAAAGTCTACGCATCCCCCCATAGCAAGCCTGCACATCGTTTACACAGCACAAACAAAGTCCGTACATTTTGTTGCATTGCATGCACGCAGAGTCTTCACATTCCTCCTCAGCAAGCACAGCAGGTCTATACAACGTCTGGTAGCCTGCACGCAAAGTCTGTACACTGCATGCACACTGCATCTGTTAAGTCTAAACATTGCTGCTTGATATGAAGTATATACAGCCTGTGTTCTCTTGATCGACTGAAGTAACTCTGTCTTTAACTTGCAGATGTCTGAGCACGTGATCCGAGGTTGGCATCTGGCACGTGATCCGAGGTGTACTCTGGACAAAGAGGGCACAAGCCCTACACACGCCCTAGCCGTTGCTGGTATAAATATGGAACTTCTTCCATCAGAAGAAGGAAGATCAAGGAAGAGTGATCGAAGCAGAAGAGGAGATCGAGAAGCAGTAAGGAGCCTACACGATCCAGAAGAAGAAAAATGACAGTGAGAAGAAAAGATAAGAGAGACAGAGAGGAAGAGTGTAAAAGAAGAAGAAGAGAAAGAAAAAGAGAGTGAGAGATCAGCAAAAGAAGAAGAAGTTCAGTAGCCTCTGGATCAAATCCAAGCTACACTGCTCCAAGAGAGAGCTACAGTTTCGAGTTTCATTTCCAGCATTCTGATTGCTGTAGTTTTCATTTCTTGTTTTCTTTTCCTTTACACTTGGCTTGTGTTTCTTTCCGATTCTCTGGTTTGAGATCGGGGTTCGCTCTGGTCTCAAAGGAAGGGAGTCTTAGACTCCGAGTTTGTAGGTAGTGGTTGCTACCTGTGGGTTCCCTCCTGTTCTGGAGGAAGAGAGGTATGTGACCTCTGGTTTGCAAGCGGCTGGGTGTCGCTTGTGGGTTCCCTCCTGGGTGGAGGAAGAGAGACGCTAGTCTCTAGTTTCTAGTGACTGGGTGTCACTAGGGTTGCCCTCCGGGTTGGAGGAAGAGGGGAGGTTGTTCCCATTGTCAAGCTGTTAGGCAGCACTTGTTGCAGACTGAGTCTGCGGTTCTAGCTTGTGCCTTGTGCTAGTGGAAGCCTCACTCCGGTTTGGAGTGAGGGGTGGACGTAGGTCTGTGGACCGAACCACCTAAAAATTTACTGTGCCGTGGTTTGCCTTGTGCGTTTGCCCCTTGTCTTCTACTTCTTTCACAGGTCATCTGAGCATTCTTGTTTCTATCTGAAGTGACCTTAAGCATTATATGTTTTGCTAAGTGTGTCTGGTCTGCATAGTTCTGCCTTCGGCATTAGACTTGATCAGGTGCCTCCAGTATTATTAGCAGTTCAATTGATTGATCAAATGTCTGTTTGAATTTCTTCTTGAAGAGTAAAATTGTTTATTCTGCAACTGTGTCTAGCTTCAGGCTTAATGTTTTAATTTGGGCAATATTTTTGAAGGGGATACATTCACCCCCCCTCTGTATCCATCGCACCGTCCCAACAATTGGTATCAGAGTGGGTGTCTACATAGAAGGTCCAGCGACCTATAGATCTGTTCCTGCAGTCTTCGGTGCTATCTTGCTTTTGGTGCATCATTATTCCTGTTGCATTAATCTGATCTGTTTCCATGGGTGATCCACCAGTTTTCAACGGCTCTAATGTTAATGTGTGGTTTGTCAGTCTGTGCGAATATGTTATATGAGTTAATCCTGATCTGTGGAAGTTAATTTCACAAGGTCCTCACATATTACCAAAGAAAGTGTCCAAATAGACCGACAGCCACAGATCAAAGGATGGAGAAAATCAGAAAGCTTTTAATCTGATGAAAGCAGCTACTGACAAAGCCTTACATTCTTGCTTTTATGATTGCAGGTCAGCTAAAGACATCTTGGATAAGCTGAAGCTAGCTCACAGGATAAATGAGGACAACTGCATGATGGCGAACAGAAGTAATCAAAGTGGCAGCCAAAATGAAGAAGAGGATGATGATGAGGTAAACCTCTTCGAGAATTTTTCTTTAGATGATTGGGAGAATGCATATGCTGAGTTGCTTGAATCTCATGAACAATTAAGAAAATAATACAAGAACTTGAAAAAGAAAAGTGATTGGGATAGTTCAAGTTCACCATGTGAAAATTGTTCAAATATGAAGCAATCTCATGATGCTTGTTTGTGTGATATCCATATGCATAAAAATCAGAATGAAAAATTGATGAAAGAATTTGAATGTGTTAGCTCTGAATTGGCTGTTCTGAAATCTGAAAATGAATGTCTTAGAAAACAATGTGAAAAACTCCAGGCTCAAACAATATGTTCAGGTAAATCTACTTGCAATGAATGTGCATTCTTGAAGGAATTGATTGAAGACTTAGACTCTGATGATAATATACAGAAGAACTAAATCACTTCCTTGAAGGAAGAAAATGATTCATTGCTGACTCAGAAGAAGGAAACTGATAAATTACAAGATAAGTTGATTGAAGAAAATATTTATCTGAAGGAACAAAACAAAAAGCTAATGGTTCTTAACACTATTTTCTCTGAAAAATGGCTGACGATTGAAAAAGAGAAATCTATCTTGAAAGAAAATGAAGTGAATATTGAATTCAAATTGACATAGGAAAATGAGACTCTGAAGAGTCTGAATGATGAATTGCAAAATCAAGTCATTTCGTGTGAAGACTACATTGTGTCTTTGGAGAGAGAAATTGAAGATCTAAAAAACTCCCTGTCAAAATTTGTTAAGGGAAGAGACAATTTGAATAAGCTCCTTGGAGCGAATGTGAATTTTTAGAAGGAGGGACTGGGTAACAATCCAGTCATGAAGAAGGCTGAGAAGGTTGATGGAGACAAATTGAAAATTGTTTTTGTTAAATGTTCAGAACAAGAAAAGCCTTCTACCTCATCTTCACCTCAGGACAAAAATCAGAAAGAGACTGAAAAATAGAAAATAAATAAAAAGGATTCTTCAGTGCATGTTGATCACAGTCCTCACGCACACTCACATGCATCTAGAAAGAAAATGATCTGTCACTACTGTCACAAATTTGGACATCTGATGCATGAGTGTAACTTGATGGAAAAGGATGACCTAGCTGCTGTACAAAACAATTAGGGTAGAAAGCATGTCTTTAGGGAAAAGAAAATTCATTGTTATAATTGTGGTAAAATAGGACATGTTGTTGCACAATGCTGGTTAGGTTCTCATAGAAAAACCTTCTCTATCTGCTCTCATTGTGAAAAACATGGCCATATAGTCAAGGACTGTTGGCATGCTCAGGGAAAAATATTTTCTGAAAATATAAAATTCCCTGCAAATAGAAATGATTTTGGTAGGAATAAATCTATTTTTAAAGAAAAGATTCTTGCATGCTTTGAATGTGGAAAACTTGGCCACCGAGCTTCGGAATGCTGGTGGGCAAGTAATGGTAAACCAAAATTTCATGTAAGTAACAGAAATTTCCATGCCAATGCACATAAAATTCATGTTCATAATGATGTGCATAAAAAGAACCTAAAATCTGTTTCTTCATGCTACTACTGTGGAATATTTGGGCACTCCATGAATCATTGTGCTTTAATGATGAATGATGATAAATAGGCCCAAAGGTTGAGGAAAGCACCAATCAGAGGTGTTACTAACAATGTAGGACCCAAGAAGTCTTGGGTACCTAGAAACACAAAATGAGATCTGTGCTTTGCAGGAATGCCTTGGTGATGAGGAATAAAAGGGGGTCAAATAAACCAAGGCATCCAAAGTTTGGTAAAACCCCACCTCTGTTGGTAGACATTTAAGTGTTTGATAACGTTGTTTAGATAGCTGGATATCATGTTTGATTTGTTAATCAAAATTTCATGCATATAGCTTCTCAACTGCATCTATACTTGGCATTAAAATCTCTCAATGAATATGATGTGTTATCTGTGCAACAGTTCAACTGAAATTGGTACTTAAAACTGAAAAGCTGAATTGAATGAATCTGTTGCTTGGACGATGTCTCATGCTTAAAAATGTTCACCTGCACATTTGACATGCACATGCATTTACAATTGCACATAAGTAGCATATTGTCAGCTTAAGATGCATATAGAACTGCATCTGCATTGGATTGTCATGCATGACTCTTGGTATATAAATAGTGAGGTACTAAAGGGCAGATGAATTCTATCTGGAAGTGCTTGCTATGTGTGAGGTGGTCTTTAGACCAAGTCCTCCGCCTGGTACCATAGGTCAGAGTTACATGAAGAGCAGTCTAAATGTTCATGAGCACAGGCCATAAAAATTCCATACATAAGTTCCATTGCATCCATTGATCTTAGACTTCAGTCATACAGTGCATAGTGTGAGAGGGTGTTGTATACCAAGGAAACAATGTGATCATTGCATATATTACATGATGTCAGCTCACTGCACTTGCATTTACTGGTTAGAAGTGTCGACACCTTGAGTCATCATTTGCATCAATAAACACTTGCATCACATGGTGTTTTACATGCTCATTCCTAACTGAGCTATTCTGTGGTGCATGTTCATGAACTGTCATATGGTATTTCATAATCATCATGATAATTCTATTGCAATGACTCATAATATTGCCATCATCAAAAAGGGGGAGATTGTTGTGTCCCCTGTGGTTCTGGAGTTTTGATGATGATAAATATTATACCCCATTATGTTTACATCCTTGATGATATAATCCTGTTGTATTATGAGAAACTGTCAGAATAGGTTTAAGGATGACTCACAGGTCATGAAGTCAACCCAAGTCAAAGTCAAATCATGACAGGTAAGGTTAATGCTCAGATCAGGTAATGCTTTGTCTACTCTCAGATCTGTATGCCTTATGCCTTGATGATACTTTAGCTGATGTGCATAAATTATTTTGTGCATCATTTAACAAGTCTGTACACTGTCTCTCATGAATTGCATGTTCAATGTACATACTTTCCTGTTGCAAACTGCATGTCACTCATTCAAAGTCTGCACATCGTTTAGTGCATTACATGCATTCATCAAGAGTCTGTACATCAATGCATTTTCAAGTCTACACAGCCAAAGCCAATGCATTTCATCGTCTGTACATTGCATACCTCTTCCATATGCATCTGTACACATCTCAGTTCAAAGTCTGTACATTCACCACCATGCATTTCTTATCTTTACCTACGTTCAGAACACTAAGTCTATACATCGAGTGAAGTCTGTACAGAGTTGGCTGTCTGCACTTAGCAAGTCTATACACTCATTTTTGCACATAAAGTCTATACACTCCATCGTCTCATGTAGCGTCTTTCAAAGTCTGTACAGCATGCATCATTTATCAAAGTCTATACAGCGTTAGCCTACAGTGCATCGTCTCATGCATCACCTTTCAAGTCTATGCATTGTAAGACCAAGTCTATACATTGCATGCAGGTAAAGTCTGTACAGCCCATGCTCAGGCTAAGTCTGTACATAGTCCTGTTTCATCGCATGGACATTTCATCAAGTCTGTACATTTGTTGCATGCCTGCACATCAGTCAAGTCCATACATTGATCTGTGCAGACAACATCAGTCAAGTCTATACATTGATCTGTGCATCACTATACTCAAGACACTAAGTCTGTACAGAGCTCGCAATGTCTGTACATTCCTTAGCGTCTTATGCATGCATCATTTAGCAAGTCTGTACATCGTGCATCTGTCCAAGGCATATTACAAAGTCTACACATTGCTGAAAGTCTGTATAGTGTCTCACATATGCAAAGTCTGTACATCATTCTGCATGCTTTAGCTTCGCATTCACTTCAAGTCTATACACTCTGTGTGTCTGCATCACATTCATCAAGTCTATACACTCTTTAGCTCAGTTCGCAGCTGAGCCTGAAGTCTGTACAGTCTGTTCTTCATACAAGTCTATGCATGCATCAAAGTCTATACATCCGTCTCACTTAGCATCTTCTAGCATTCACGATAAGTCCATACACTGCATTTGGGCATTGTTCTTCACAGCAAGTCTGTACACTGCTTTCTCATGCACGCAATCAAAGTGTGTACAGCCTGTGTTCGCATCAGTTAAGTCTATACATTTGCTACGGCTTGTTCATGCATCATCTTCAAAGTCCATACAACATCTGGTAGCATGCATACAAAGTCTACACATCCCCCCATAGCAAGCCTGCACATCGTTTGCACAGCACAAACAAAGTCCATACATTCTGTTGCATTGCATGCACGCAGAGTCTTCACATTCCTCCTCAGCAAGCACAGCAGGTCTATACAACGTCTGGTAGCCTGCACGCAAAGTCTGTACACTGCATGCACACTGCATCTGTTAAGTCTAAACATTGCTGCTTGATATGAAGTATATACAGCCTGTGTTCTCTTGATCGACTGAAGTAACTCTATCTTTAACTTGCATATGTCTGAGCACGTGATCCGAGGTTGGCACCTGGCACGTGATCCGAGGTGTACTCTGGACAAAGAGGGCACAAGCCCTACACACGCCCTAGCCGCTGCTGGTATAAATATGGAGCTTCTTCCATCAGAAGAAGGAAGATCAAGGAAGAGTGATCGAAGCAGAAGAGGAGATCGAGAAGCAGTAAGGAGCCTGCACGATCCAAAATAAGAAAAAAGACAGTGAGAAGAAAAGAGAAGAGAGGCAGAGAGGCAGAGTGTAAAAGAAGAAGAAAAGAAAGAAAAAGAGAGTGAGAGATCAGCAGAAAAAGAAGAAGATCAGTAGCCTCTAGATCAAATCCAAGCTACATTTCTCCAAGAGAGAGCTACAGTTTCGAGTTTCATTTCCAGCTTTCTGATTGCTGTAATTTTCGTTTCTTGTTTTCTTTTCCTTTACACTTGGCTTGTGTTTCTTTCCGATTCTCTGGTTTGAGATCAGGGTTCCCTCTGGTCTCAGAGGAAGGGAGTCTTGGACTCCGGGATTGCAGGTAGTGGTTGCTACCTGTGGGTTCCCTCCTGGTCTGGAGGAAGAGAGGTCCGTGACCTCTGGTTTGCAAGCGGCTGGGTGTCGCTTGTGGGTTCCCTCCTGGGTGGAGGAAGAGAGACGCTAGTCTCTGGTTTCTAGTGACTGGGTGTCACTAGGGTTGCCCTCCGGGTTGGAGGAAGAGGGGAGGTTGTTCCCCTGGTCAAGCTGTTAGGCAGCACTTGTTGCAGACTGAGTCTACGGTTCTAGCTTGTGCTAGTGGAAGCCTCACTCCGGTTTGGAGTGAGGGGTGGACGTAGGTCTGTGGACCGAACCACCTAAAAATTTACTATGCCATGGTTTGCCTTGTGCGTTTGCCCCTTGTCTTCTACCTCTTTCACAGGTCGTCTGAGCATTCTTGGTTCTATCTGAAGTGACCTTGAGCATTATATGTTTTGCTAAGTGTGTCTGTTCTGCATAGTTCTGCCTTCGGCATTAGACTTGATCAAGTGCCTCCAGTATTATTAGCAGTTCAATTGATTGATCAAATGTCTGTTTGAATTTCTTCTTGAAGAGTTAAATTGTTTATTCTGCAACTGTGTCTAGCTTCAGGCTTAGTGTTTTAATTTGGGCAATATTTTTGAAGGGGATACATTCACCCCCCCTCTGTATCCATCGCACCGTCCCAACAGGCAGCCCAAGCCTCAAACCTGCACAGACCTCAACCCGCACGTGCACAGACCTTGGCAGCCTAAGCCTAAAACCTGCACAGACCTCGACTGCCCGTGTGCACCGACCATGCCTTAACCTGCACAGACCTCAGCCCGCGCGTGCACAGACCTTGGCAGCCCAAGCCTCAAACCTGCACCGACCCGACCCTAGTGTGCACCCACCTTGTTCTGAACCTGCACTGACCCCAAGCCCCAGTATGCACAGACCTTGCCCAGCATGCACAGACCTTGTCCCTCGCATGCACAGACCTTGCACCGACCTTATCCTAGCCCAGGCAAACATGCACCGACCTTGTCCCTTACATGCTTAGACTATTGCCCAGCCTGCACAGACCTTTCCCCAGCCCCTTGTTGGCTCATCTTTCCGCACACGCCTCAAGTGCAACAAATAATAATAATAATAACAGACTCACAAAAAAAGGATAAATAATAATAATAACATAATAATAAAAAAGGTAAATAATAATGATAACAAACTCAATAAATAAATAAATAAATAATAAAGTGATAAGTGATAATAATAATAAACTTAAAAAATAATTATAATAAATAATAAATGAATAGATAATACTAAAAAATAATAAATAAACAATAATAATAACAAAGTTACCAAAAATATATATAAAATAATAAAATAATAATAAAAATTTTTAAACAGTAATAAAATGATGAAAATATACTCCGCAGCCTCGTTTCTCCTCGAGACCCGGTGTAAAGGGAATATCAATGAGACCTCCATGGGTTACGCTTAGACTTCGGGTTCGCCCCGATCATGGTCGTTGTGTGACCCATATCCTAGGCCCATAGCCTGCTACCTTCGAACATGTCTTTGTTTTGGAATCTAATCCCGAGACATCTTTCTGCGGCCCTTTGGCACCGGAAATATTGATGATGCCCATGCAAACCTTGCTTCGACCACGGGAGCCTCCCCCAATATGGTCGCGGCTTGATCTTGCACCGGGCCAATAAACTCACTGATTTTCAACCACTCTAACTGGGATTCGACCAAATGTTTCCCATCCCTCCGAACAATAAAAATGTGACGTACCCCGGCATACATATGCTCCGGTTTTCTCGTGACGATTACGATATTCTGAATCCGGTCACTCGTCCAAATATTAAACGGTCCCCTAAGTGACCGACATGTTTCGAATACTTGTTCCCGAGGCATAGGGCTTTCCAACTGATTCAAGATCGCTTATCGTCTTGTTTCTCTCGATATAATTTTCTGGCTATGAGGCCCTTATTCCCGGCGATAAATCAAGGGTGTTCCCCTCTCCGAGAGGATGTAAATAACGCCGTGACCTTTATGGTGCAATGGGTTTTGATCCCGACCTGAACTACACAATCATCTGATCGAGTCAGATCGAACGCACCATGGGCTTCCATGAAGCCCGAATAAATTGTCACTTTGTGATTGGCACGCCCTCGCACTAAATAAACGAATTAACATGATCAATAAACGAACAGATAATTATCAAATTTTAGTGCGTCCACAAGTCTGGCACGCCCAGTGGGACCTTAGCCACCCTTTATCTCTTCACCAGGACTAAGGGCCTCATGGCCTCCTAATAAACGATGTTTGCCTGCTTTTATAAATTACAGGTGCTGTCTTCGCCAGCTCTATGGGGAGAAAAGCCGGACTGGGCAAAATTTGAAGTCACGTGATCAATGACACCCAAGAGGGGGTGAATTGGGTGATTACAAATTTTACGAAAACTTTTGGCCTTTTTGAAATATGTGATAGAAAGCTAGTTAAGATATTCAAATCTATTTGAACACAAATTAGATTTATCAACTTTATATGATGATGAAATAGATTATGTAATAAACACGTGGATAAATCCAAACAACCAGTTTACAGTAATCACACACGTAGAATGGGGGTAGAGGAAATGGACTAAACCACACAATTCAAAACACAATGCACACCGATTTTTAAGGTGGTTCGGATGCAACGACGGCAATCCTACGTCCACCCCTCACCAAACCCGGTGTGGCTTCACTCGGGGGTAAATCCCCAAACGGAGACGATGCTCCAAACACACACGTAGGACGACGCCTGCACACACACACGGGGACGCGCCCCAATACACACACACACACGGAGACGAAGTCTCCAACACGATCCAACAAGTGGATCAACAAAACACACACACGCTGCGACAAGTGCAGCACTCCACACACACAAACACTAAGATCTAGATAAAATCGCACACACACACACGCAGATCTAAGAAGACCTACGCACACACGAATAAAATATGACACACATACACACGACCACGGATCCAACAACGATCCACACACACACAAGTTCTTACAGTTTATGAACACAATTACAACACCCAAAACATAAAAACGATGAGGCTTAGTTTAGAAAACTCCTATTTTGGGTTCCCCTTGAAGTCATGTTGCGGATCTTGAACATATCTTCACTTGATCAGAGCTCCAATCCGTGCTTGCTTAGCTTTTTTCCTTCCTTGCTTGCTTGGCTTCTCTTCTTTCTCCCTTAGGCACTCTTCTTGGAATCCTTGCTTGCTTGCATGGCTCTACTCTTCCTTGGAGGAGGTTGGCTTTAGATATGCCTTCAATGGGTTGAGAATGGATGAAGAACACTTGCTGCACGGAGTATTGTTAACGGCTACAGTACCCTTCTTCTTCCTCCTTGGATAGGCCTCTTGATCTCCGTTGAAGCCCTCTTGGATGGGATAGGGTTATGGCTTCAATGAAATGTTTTAAAGCCCTTGAATGGTCTATAGACAAGCCCCAGACCAGATCCACAAATCATGGTGTAATTGGGGTCATTGGGATTAAAAAAATGGGAGAAAATACCTCCCCTCAAGCTTGAAACAAAAGTCAACAAAAGGGGGCCTTGGGACTGGCGGTCGACCGGCGGCACTTGGCGGTCGACCAGAACTCTCTGCAGATAGAACCTTTTGGTTCTGGCAAAACCGGTCAACCGGACGCCTAGGGGCGGTCTACCACTACTGAGATTTTTGTAGCTTTTTCATCCCTGGAAATTTAGGTCGACCGGACCTTGTCCTCAGGTCGACCGAACAGTGAAGATCCTGCAAAAATAATTTGTTAGCCTAGCAAAATATGTCCATAAGTCAAGAGCTTCATGTCCTCATCAATTTCATGTATTTTGGGTTTGGATTAACTTAGCTTATGCATATGGAAGGTTCAAAGCAAATGAGCACTTGTCATTACATGAGATTGTCTTAAACAAGTTCAATGCTCACTCTTCCCTATAATCAAAATTTTGTTCTGGGGGCTCTGCCCCCAGAAACCGCCGCAAGGGGCGCTGCCCCGTCGATCCCCGTGACCTGATCGCGCAGGTCGATCCACGTGCTAGGGCGCCCGATGGCGAGTTTTACAAGGGCTTGAAACCTCATGAACTAGGTGCATATGAACACTTTGAAACATACATGTTCTGAGGTAAGGATCAAGTTCTAGGCTAATAATCAAGAGATAAAACTCAATCATCCCAAGTAAATTATTCATGAAATAACCTCATTGAACACTCAATAACAAGGAGTGTATAACAGGGTAAGGGCCTTACCAATGGTTCTTGACAGTACATGACATATACCACCTGTTTTGGATTGTAGAGGAGCAAGGTACTTGTCCACACGTTTGATTCACCAGGTGACGGCCATGAGTTTGATCCTACAAGCAAGATAGTCAGGGTTAATACCATGCTTGTTCACATTAAAGAGGTTATGAAACCTCTTGCCTCTTGTAAAACCAACATATGCAAACTAAGGATTAAGACCATGTAATCGTTGCCATTTACCAACCAACATAGATAACAAGAGCATGAATGTACACAGTCATCAAGAACATGTGCAATCAACCATAAGTTTAGTTAGCATCACTTAATCACACATTAAGTTTAGTTATCATCAAAACCATAACTTAATAATCACAACAATCATCAAAACTATAACTCAACAAAATTGCCTTTGTGGCCTCGAGGATGCTACTCCGAGGCACCTGCAGCTGCCAGGAATCATGAAGGCCGCTAAAAAAAATAAAAAGAAGAGAAAGAGAGAAGAAGGGTGGGGAAATCAAACCCTCTTTCCCTAAGAAGAAGAAGAAGAAAATAGGAAAAGAAAAAAAAGAAGAAAAGAAGAAAAGAAAGAAGCAAAAAAAGAGAAGAGAGAGAATTGGCGAGAGAGGGTTGTACGGCCATATCTGTCGACACCCGTGCTAAATAAAGATTATCACTGTAGGATTGATACGGTGGAGTGAACCACTCATCCCCTCCTTGAGGGGGTGAGCACTCTCTTACACACCTACCTTGGTCTATGTCACAAAAAGAAGGAAAGAAGAAAAGAAAGGACAAAAAGAAAAAAAGTTAGCAAGCATTACCGACCAAGAGAATAAGAAGAAGGCTGGCAACCTGCCCGACTCTAGGAGGGTCCAATTCCATGGTGCAATGCCCTGGTCCATTCCACCTTCCTGCTGCCCCTATCCGACATAAGACGGCCCCTCGAGTGGCTGTTAGAAGATCCAACAAGCCACAACTGTAGCTTAATGAATTCCTGGCCGCTGTGGGGAATGCTTTATAGCAATGAGGCCAAGCATGGCCACCACTCCCGAAGACAGCATGCATATACCCCGCCATGGGGAATAAGAAGAAATATACCCCGCCATGGGGGCATAAGAGGCAAGAAAAGATACACCCCGCTCCTGGGGGGGCACATGAAGAGAATACATCCCGACTCGGGGGCACGTGAGAAGAATCTACTCTGACCTGGGGGCATAAGAAGAAACAGAGTTGCACCCTAGCTTAGGGGCATTTGAAGAAGAAATGTACCCCGCCATGGGGGCGTATGAAGCAAAAGAGACACACCCCGCATGGGGGGGGGCATGAAAATAAGAAGTTACACCCTGCTTGGGGGGCATAGAAGCCATAAAGAATATACCCCCGGTCTGGGGGCACATGAAGAAAATCCACCCCAACTCGGGGGCACATAAAGCAAAAGTTACACTCTGGCTTAGGGGCATTCGATGAAGAACTGTACCCCCGCACTGGGGGCATAAGCAGCAATAGAGTTTCACCTCGATCTAGGGGCATAAAGAGCAAAAAGAATACACACTGGCTTAGGGACTTTGGAAGAAGAAACATACACCGCCATAGGGGCATAAGAAGTAGAAAACACATCCCACCTTGGGTGCACAAGAAGCAAACATGCCCCAGTGCGTCGGGGCAGAAGAAGCGGAGTACACCCCGCCATGGGGGGCATAAGAAGCAAAAGCTACGCCCCATTTTAGGGGCATTGGAAGAAGAAACATACCCCGCTCCGAGGCGTAAGAAGCAGAAGTTATACCTCGTCTGGGGGCCTAGAAGCCATGAAAGATACACCCCGCTTGAGGGCACAGAAGAAAAGTTACACCCCAACCTGGGGGCATATTAAGAGAAATACACCCCAGTCCGGGGGCATTAATGAGAAAGGAAGAGCAGAACAAAAGGAACAGTCATGAGGTGGACGTGGTCTTTGAACCCGCATCTTCATAATAAAAAGAAGAGTATAAAAGAAAAGAACAGTCATCAGGCAGACGTGGTCTTTCCACTCGCCCCTCCACATAAAAGAAGAAGAGAAGAAAAGAAACTGAGCCTTGGGGTAGACATGGTCTCTCACCCTCTACCTTCAGCCATCCAGTAAATAGGCTTCTCATGTGGCCGGCGTCACGACCTTTCGTCCAAGTTGACAAACACTCAGCCATCGGGGCTTCAAGCCGACAGATATTCAGCCATCAGGGCTTCAAGCCGACAGCTACCCCCCCATCAGCCTCTGAGCCGATAGCTATCCAATCATCGGCCTCTGGGTCGACAGCTATCTAATCATCGGCCTCCGAGTCGGTAGCTATCCAATTATCGGGGCTTCAAGCCGACAGCTACCCCACCATCGGCACCCAAGCCGAAAGCATCTCATCCATTGGCTTCTGAGCTGACAGCTTCCTAACCATCGGGGCTTCAAGCCGACAGTTTCCTAATCAAAGAATAAACCTTTAACTTCGGTCCGGATCCTTCCCCGGCTAGAGAATTAAAGAATAAACCTTCCACTTTGGTTCGGGTCCTTCCCTGGCCAGAGAATTAAAAAATAGATCTTTTACTTTGGTTCGGGTCCTTCCCCGGCCAGAGAGTTAAAAAGAAACCTTTCACTTTGGTTCGGATCCTTCTCCGGCCAGAGAATTAAAGAATAAACTTTCCCCTTTGGTTCTGATCCTTCCCCAGCCATAGAATCAAAGAATAAACCTTCCACTTTGGTTCGGATCTTTCCTCGGCCAGAAAATTAAAGAAGAAACCATCCACTTTCGTTCGGATCCTTCTCCGGCCAGAGGATTAAGAAAAAGCCTTCCACTTTGGTTCAGATGCTTCTCCGGCCAGAGAATTAAAAAGAGACCTTCCACTTTGGTTCAGATCCTTCCCCTGCCATAGAATTAAAAAATAAACTTTCCACTTTGGTTCGGATGCTTCCCCGGCCAGAGAATTAAAGAATAAACCTTCCACTTTGGTTCGGATCCTTCTCCGGCCAGAGAATTAAAGAATAAACCTTCCACTTTGGTTCGAATCCCTCCCCGACCAGAGAATCAAAGAATAGACCCTCCACTTTGGTTCGGATCCTTCCCCGGCCAGAGAACAAAAGAATAGACCTTTCACTTTGGTCCGGACCCTTCCCCAGCCAGAGAACAAAAAGGGACCCTTCTCTTCGGCTCTCACAGTCTGCTTTCGACATCCCTTGGCACTCACAGCCTGTTGCCTAGGTTACCCTTCAGCCCTTGAAGCTCGCTTCCCTGATTGGCATTCGGCTTTTACAGTAGTTGGCTATCAACAATTTCTTGCAAGTGTTGAATATTGTGAGTTGTCACCTTCACTGCGGCTTACCAATAACCTACTCTCGATATTTCCTTGGCTTTTATAGCCCGCTCCCTGAGATCTTTTGGCTCTTGTAGCCTACTCCCCAATGTCTTCCGGGCTCTCGCAGCCTACTCCCATTATCCTTTGGCTTTTTATGGCTTGCTTCTGACGTCCCATGGGCTTTATAGCCAGCTGCCCTAGTATCCCTTGGCTTTTATAGCCTGCTTTCTTGACATCCCTAAGGATTTATATACTGCTACCGTAACATCTTTCTGGCCTCCCGGCCTACTACTCGACGCCCATCAGCTCAACCATTTTGGCCACAGCCCACTATCGGGATTAATCCATCCGTCCCACCGCGCTCTCCAATAACTCTTGTCTTTTATAGCCCACTCCCATATTTTGGCTTTCGTGGCCTGCTTCCCCACTTTCGACTTTTGTAGCCTGCTTCCCTAATTTTGGCACTTGCAACCCGCTTACCAACTTTGACTCACGCAGCCCGCTTCCCGTACTTTGGCTTTTGTAGCCTGCTCTCTCAACTTCGGCTCTTGCAACCCGCTTCCCGATTTTGGCTCTAGCAGCCCGCTTCCCAACTTTGGCTTTTGTAGCCTGCTCTCTCAATTTCTAGCTTGGTAGCCTACTTCCCAACTTTGGCTTTTGTAGCCTGCTCTCCCAATTTCGGCTCTTGTAGCCTGCTTCCCAAAAATTTGGCTCTCGTAGCCTGCTTCCCCAATTTAGGCTCTTGCAGCCCGCTTCTCAACTTTCAGCTCTCGTAGCCTGCTTCCCCAATTTTGGTTCTTGTAGCCTGCTCTCCAAATTTTGGCTCTTATAGCCTGCTACCCAGAATATTGGCTCTCGTAGACTACTTCCCCAATTTCAGCTCTTGCAGCCCGCTTCTCAACTTTCGACTCTTGTAGCCTACTTCCCCAATTTCGGCTCTTGCAGCCCGCTTCCCAACTTTCGACTCTCGTAGCCCGCTTTCCTAATTTCGGCTCTTGTAGCTTGCTTCTCAGAGTTTTGGCTCTCATAGTTTGCTTCCCCAATTTTGGCTCTTATAGCCTGCCTCCTAGAATTTTGACTCTTGCAGCCCGCTTCCCAACTTCAGCTCTCGTAGCCTGCTTCCCGATTTCGACTCTCGCAGCCCGCTTCCCAACTTTGTCTTTTGTAGTCTGCTTCCCATAATTTTGGCTCTTGTAGCCCACTCTCCTCAATTTTGGCTATTGTAGCCTACTTCCAATATCAACTTTGGCTTTTATATCCCGCTTCCCCAATGTTATTTCGGCCCTTCGCAGTCTCCTTCCTCAGCACCCTGGCTACGGGATTGATTCTATATGCACATACAAGATACATATACGTAACGACAGTATGTTCTTACGCAAAAAAAAGAGACCAAAAAAAAGAGACAAAAAAATTTTGCTTGGCTGCCCTTCTTGCATGCTTGATTATAATATAGAATAGCGCACTTCCTTGAAATTTTCTAGGACCATGTTTTCTTCCTAAATAATACTGCCCCGATTTCGGATGCACGTACATCACGACATACGCTCGAAGGGAACCTAATTATGGTGGGTGCATACGTCAAGGGGAAGAGTCATGGCTAAATTGCTGAGCCCAACTCACAAAATAAACCTGAGGCAACACTCCCACACTTCACGCTTCATGTGTTCAATGGTCTTCAACCTTAGGGATTGCCCGACTTTCTTCTTAGCCCTCTATGGATGCTTGAATTTCTGCACTTGCGTGAAAGGTAATCGTGAGGAAAGAGCTGCCTACCCCCACTTAAAAAAAAGGATGCAAAAAAAAAGAGAAACGATGAATTAGTTGAATGCGGATCCAAGTAGTCGGGAATCCCCACTGAAACAAATGAAGAGACTCACGCGAAATGGTGAAGTGAATTTCATTAAGGATGAAGCCTAGTAGCTGGGAATCTCCATTGAGACACATGAGAAAACTCGCGTCAAACGGTGGAATCCGCAATAGAATTATGACAAGGATGAATCTTAGTAGCAGGGAATCTCCACTGAAACAAATGAGGAGACTCGCGTCGAACGGTGAAATCCGCTACCAAAATAAACAGATGGGGGCTGTGCGAAGCTACCGAAATCGAGAGCCTGAAATACATGTCTAGGCGCTAGAGTAATTCTCGAGTGTTGCTTAAAAAATCTGCATATCCCTATGTTTAGGGCCTTTTGCTCACACGTTTGCTCCTCCACTCCACAGAGAATTACCTTAGGTGAAATGCGTGAATTTAAGTTATGCATTCAGGACATGCAATATCTTCTTGACGGGTGCACCACCCCTTTAGCTGTGCCTCCTGGCCCGCACCGTGTCTGCGAATTATGGGCGATGCCCCTATCCCATCCCCTATAGAGGGAGCTACTGTATGTATATTTATGTTATGCCTGCTGATGAATGTCTACATGCTTGAATAAAGAAATAAATAATAATAATAAATAATAAACTCAATTTTGGCTATCGCAGCCTACTTTCCCAGTTCTGGCTCGTACAGCCCAATCTTGGCCCTCACGACCTACTTCCTACCTCTGCGGGTTGCTAATCTCCCAATTTTGGCTTTTGTAGCCAGCTTCCCGATTGCGGCTCTCATAGTCTGCTTCCTCAATTTGGGCTCTCATAGCCTGCTCCCCAATTTCGACTTTAGTAGCCAGCTTCCCGATTGCGGCTCTTGTAGTCCACTTCCCCAATATGGGCTCTCATAGCCTGCTCCCCAATTTTGACTTTTGTAGCCAGCTTCCCGATTGCGGCTCTCGTAGTCCGCTTCCTCAATTTGGGCTCTTATAGCCTGCACCCTAATTTTGGCTTTTGTAGCCAGCTTCCCGATTACGGCTCTTGTAGTCCGCTTCCCCAATTTGGGCTCTCATAGCCTGCTCCCCAGTTTTGGCTTTTGTAGCCAGATTCTCGATTGCGGCTCTCGTAGTCCGCTTCCTCAATTTGGGCTCTCATAGCATGCTCCCCAATTTCGGCTTTTGCAACCAGCTTCCCGATTGCGGCACTTGTAGTCCGCTTCCCCGATTTCAGCCTTCATTGCCTACTTCCGCAACACCGATTTTGGCCCTTGTGGTCCACTTTCTCGGGTTCGGATTTCACAGCCGGTACTCCTGGCGCATTAAAGAACATCAAATCCTTTCACTTTGGTTTGGACCTTCTGTCTGGCTAGAGAACAAAAAGACCCTTCCATTCTGGATCGAACCTTCTGTCCGGCCAGAGAACAAAAAGATCCTTTCACCTTGGTTCAGACCTACCGTCCAGCCAGAGAACGAAGAGATTCTCTCCACTCTAGATCGGACCTTCCATCCGACCAGAGAACAAAAAGATCCTTCCACTCTAGATCGGACCTTCCGCCCGACTAGAGAATAAAAAGATTCCTTTCACTTTGGCTCGGACCTTCCATCTGGTTAAAGGATAAACATCACCTTGTCACTTCAGCCCGGACTTTCCATCCATCTGAAGAATAAAAAAGACTATCTTTCTCTAATTTGGCTCGTAGACTTTCCGTCCAGTTGGAGAATTAAAAGACCCTTCATACAGTCGGTACCCCCGGTGCATTAAAGAACAAAACAACCTTTTACCCTGGCCCGAGCCTGCCGTTCGGGTGAGGAATCACCCCCTTTTCCTTGCGCTAACACTAGCCCGTGTCAGCGACTTGACCACCTCTCCTTCCCTTCGAGGTCACGAACAATCCGTTTGATCTGGGCCTTCCGTCCAGGTCATTGAATCAACAAACTCTTCTCTCCGTCCCTTTGGGTGACGAATACCCCTTTTGATTTGGACCTTCCGTCCAAGTCATGGCATCAACAAACTCCCCTCTCTGTCCCTTTGGGTGACGAATAATCCATTTGATCTGAACCACCTATTCAGGTCATTGAATCAAGAAATTCTTCTCTCCATCCCCTCGGGTGATGAATATCTCTTTTGACTTAGACCTTCCGTCCCGGTCATTGAATCAACAAACTCTTATGTCCATCCCTTCGGGCGACGAATATCCCTTTTGAATCAACGAACTCTTCTCTCCGTCCCTTCGGGCGACGAATACCTCTTTTGAAGGAACAAACTCTTCTCTCCATCCCTTCGGGTGATGAATAATCCATTTGATCTGAACCACTTGTTCAGGTCATTGAATCAACAAGTTCTTCTCTCCGTTCACTCGAGTGACGAATATCCCTTTTGAATCACCGAACACTTCTCTCCGTCCCTTCGGGCGACGAATATCCCTTTTGAATCAACAAACTCTTCTCTCCGTCCCTCCGGGTGATGAATATCCCTTTTGACTTGGACCTTCCGTCCAGGTCATTGAATCAACGAACTCTTCTCTCCATCCCTTCGTGCCGGGTGGAGTTCATTCGGACCTTTCGTCTGGATCATTAAATCAACAAAACTTTCTCCCCGTCTCTCTCGGTGACGAATACCTCTTTTGAATGAACAAACTCTTCTCCCCGTCCCTTCGGGCGGCGAATATCCCTTTTGAATCAACAAACTCCTCTCGCCATCTCCTTTTCGGTGACGAACATACCTTCTTTCATTTGGACCTCCCGTATGGGTCATCGAGTGAATAGACCCTTCTCTCCGCCCTCGTGGCTTTCCTTCCAACATCCTTCGGCTCGACGGCCTGACCCCAATTTTGGCCCGCCTGGCCTTCTCTACAGACTTCAATCTGCTGACCAGCTCTCCTCATCATGTTGATGAATCTCTCAGTTGGTCTGCACCCGCAGGCCCCGCTCTCTCGTCCCTCGCTTGCGCCGCCTACAGGTGGGGGGCATTTGTGGACAATGAAAAATTCTCACCCCATGTTTACGTGTAAGAGAATAAAGAAGAGAAGAAAATAGAAGAGAAGGCAAAAAGAAGAAAAGGAAATACCCTTAGTGCCCCCAGCGGCACACCCCTGGTGCCCTCCAGTGGCACACCCAAGTGCCCCTCCAGCGGCACACTAAGTGCCTTCCCAGCGGCACACCCTTTGGTGCCTCCCAACGGCACACCCCTGGTGCCCTCCAGCGGCACACCCAAGTGCCCCTCCAGCGGCACACTAAGTGCCTTCCCAGTGGCACACCCTTTGGTGCCTTCCAACGGCACACCCTTCAAGCCTCCCAGTGGCACACCCGCAAGCCATCGCAGCGGCACACTCTGCCCATCACCCGGTAAGGTTGTGAAGCCCTCCATCCAGTACAGCAGTCGTTTCTTCAGCCGGTGACATGACACAGCCATTTGACCGTTGGCTCCGGTAGCAAGTCCAGTGGTCACAGTCTCCTACCCTTGGCACGCAGTGGGCTCACATCGAGCTAGCTCCAACCTGCCCAGGTGCCGACGCCCTGACGAGGCACGCAAAGGGGCACTGCAAGGGGGGACAAGACTGAGGTCAAGCCCCACTGACCACCATCGCCAGCGGGGTCAACGCCAGCAGAGGTATAAAAAAGGGCCTCTCACGATGAAGAGAGAAGAGAGGCTGGCTCTCCCCAGAGGCCGAACGAAGAAGACAGAAAGAAAATGAAGAAGAGCAGGAGAAGAAGAGGGAAGTGTCTGCCGCCCCATCCACCATCGCCTGAGTGAAGAGAAAGAAGATAGAAGAGAAGAAGAGAGAGTGAAGAGAGGGAGTGAGGTATGGGAGGGGAGGAGCCAACGCTCCGTTCCCCTCCCCACCGTGTCTGGTTTTCTCAATCCTTTTTTTATTATTATTATTTCTTTAACCTTTCGTTCACCTTGTATTGGCCACTTCGGGGTCATCTTCGTTCTGCATGAATAAAAAGGAAAAGCTTGTTTCATTCCCCCGGTGTATAGCTATGCGTCATAGTCTGTGTCGCCCAAGGCTGTTCACTCTCGATCAGAGCCTTCCCCTGAGAGGTGGCCCAGAGCCCATTCAACGCCATGAGCGGAACTCTGAAGTCCACGCCTCAAGGAACATCTCACCCAAGGTTTCCTGTGTTTGGCGATCACGTTGTTTACCTTCTGAGTCCTTCGCCACTTCCTCCTTTATTTGGGGGGCCATGGGGGGAATATGCCAAGCTCTGGCCTCTCTGGGCCTTTACAGAGGTCCCTCGTGCCCCGTTGGATGAACTAGCCTGCCTTCTTCGCATCATTGGGTTTTAGCCCCACCCTCAGCCTCCCCACTCCGTCGAAGCCCCGACAATCTTTGCTTCAAAAACTCTTCTTTACCCTGTGAAGGGAATTCCTCTCAGCCAATAGTTCCTTGATGCAACTCTCAACTAGTGGCTTGCTCCCCTCCGTGTGTTGACCCAGTGGCCTTGCCTCCACTCCTCCCTCAATCCGTGCTCTGCCCGACATACATCGTGGCCACCCCTTACCCGGCACACCCTCAGGGTGCTCCACCCGGCACACTCCCAACAGCCTTTGGCCAGTTCACTCCCCTAGCCTGCCTACCGGCACACCCCTAGCCTAGCCTCGTCCGACGCTCCTAACCTGCCCGAGCCCGGCACACCCTCGGCTGGTCCCTGCCGACACACCCATTATACCTTACCCCAGCACACCCTTGGCCTACCCCCTGCCAGCACACCAGGCCTGTTCTAGCCCGGCACACCCGTGACATGTGACCCAGTGGCCTCCCTCCTTTCTTCTCACCCATCTAGTGACCATTAGGTCCAAGGCTCGCTCGGCGTCTTTCACTCGTCGATTCCTAAGTTTTTCGAAGCTTTCTTAAAGGTGTTGCTGCCTTGGCACGCACCTCGAGTTGTTGGGTCACGCCACTCCTTGTAGGCGTGTCCCCCTTACACCCCCTTACCATCCGGGTCAAGGGGAGATGCTGTCGAATTTTCATCAGAATTAGCATAATAAAAAATAATAATAATAAATAATAATAATGCAAAAAGAAACAACAAATAAATAGAATAGACACCAATGAAACGGCTTCGCCGAAATAACAAAGAAACCCCGGAGATCCCGAATAACTGAACACATGCATCTTTATAACGGACTGCCGAACATAACCACGAACACGATCTGCATGAATAAAAGAAAGCCAAATCAAAAATCCTACACCTGCATTTCATGAATAAAATAAAACCCCTTACATGCGTCCCATGAGAGAGAGAAACCTCCCTGAACAAACCTTGGTCCGGCACATACCTGGCCCACCTGGTCCGGCACACCCCGTAGTCAATTTTCCCCGGTGCACTCCCGCTGCGCCCCGTCCGACACGTTTCCAACACCCCTGACCCGGTACGCTGCCTTGTTCCCCTTACCCGGCACACTCCCAGTGCCCTTTTGTACCAAAACCCCTCGCCCGGTACACTCCTTGGCCTTCAAATGCACAGACCTTGCCCCTCACATGCACGAACCTGCATAGACTTTGGCCCACACATGCACGGACCTGCATAAACCATGGCCTTCAAATGCACGGACATGCACAGACCTTGGCCTTCAAATGCATGGACCTGCACTAACCTTTGCCTTCACATGCTTGAACCCCCCCGGGTAAGGCCGACCTCACCCTTGTCATGGTCTTCACTAGCATTGACCATAGTTGCATTAGGGTTGTCCCTAGCATCGACCTTAGTTGCATTAGGGTTGTCCCTAGCATTGACCTTAGTTGCAATAAGGTTGTCCCAAGCATTGACCTTAGTTGCATCAGTGTCACCACTAGCATCGACCTTAGCTAAACCTGAGCTGCACTAGCATCGACCTTAGCTACCCTATGGTCCTGACTAGCATCGACCTTAGCTGCACTAACACCGACCTTAGTGGCATCTGGTCGTCCCTAGCACCGACCATAGTCTTCATGTGTACAGACCTCACCCTCCACACACTCCCAATGTGCATAGACCCTGCCCTCTACACACCCCATATGTGCATAGACCTTGGCCAACTTGCCCTTCATACAACCCAAACATGCATAGAACTTAATCGTGTGCTGGCGCAGATATGCACCGACCTTGGCATGCCTAGCTGCTAGCTGCACTGACCTCGCCCACACTCGGCTGCCTGTGTGTACCGACCCAGTCTTAACCTGCATAGACCTCAGCCCGCACGTGCACAGACCTTGGCAAACCTGCACAAACCTCAGCCCGCATGTGCACAGACCTTGGCAGCCCGAGCCTCAAACCTGCACCGACCCGGCCCTAGTGTGCACCGACCTTGTTCTGAACATGCACTGACCCCAAGCCCCAGTATGCACAGACCTTGCCCAGCATGCATAGACCTTGTCCCTCGCATGCACAAACCCTGCACCGACCTTATCCTAGCCCAGGCAAACATGCACCGACCTTGTCCCTTACATGCTTAGACTGTTGCCCAGCCTGCACAGACCTTTCCCCAGCCCCTTGTTGGCTCATCTTTCCGCACACGCCCCAAGTGCAACAAATAATAATAATAATAACATACTCACAAAAAAGGATAAATAATAATAAAAACATAATAATAAAAAAGGTAAATAATAATGATAACAAACTCAATAAATAAATAAATAATAAATAGATAAGTGATAATAATAATAAACTTAAAAAAATAATTATAATAAATAATAAATGAATAGATAATAATAAACAATAATAAATAAACAATAATAATAACAAACTTACCCAAAATATATATATAATAACAAAATAATAATAAAAAATTTTAAACATTAATAAAATGATGAAAATCTACTCCGCAGCCTCGTTTCTCCTCGAGACCCGGTGTAAAGGGAATATCAATGAGACCTCCATGGGTTACGCTTAGACCTCGGGTTCGCCCCGATCATGGTCGTTGTTTGACCCATATCCTAGGCCCATAGCCTGCTACCTTCGAACATGTCTTTGTTTGGGATAAAATCCCGAGACATCATTCTGCGGCCCATTGGCACTGGAAATATTGATGATGCCCATGCAAAGCTTGCTTCGACCACGGGAGCCTCCCCCAATATGGTGGCGGCTTGATCTTGCACCGGGCCAATAAACTCATTGATTTTCGACCACTCAAATGTTGGAACACTGGTTTTGATAATGACAATTTCTGAGTCATGTATGATAGAATTGTGGTCAGTGCATCTGATTAGAATATCTGATTAATTCGTGTGAACTATTTGCATGATGGATTGCTCATGTCTGGAAACCCTAGTCTTGATAGTGACTTTCTGATGAATCATGCTTAGCTGTTGGTGTTTTAATTCCCCAATTTTATCTATTGTGTTTGATCCATGTGGTCCATGCTATTTCATAGAGTAAGTCATAGTCAGTGCATGCAGTGTCTCGCTCATAATCTTGCTCGGTGCAACTCTTGCTTAGTCCTGCACTTCACACATAAGTGCTTGCCTTAGTGCAAGTTTCTGTTCATGCCCACATACTGTCGATTAGCTTCTTTCTCGGTGCATCCAAATGCATCATGCGCATCAAGGTCGGTGCATTCCTTGCCCTTGCATCTCACCTCCAGGGGTCAGTGCAATTTGTGGGTCAGTGCAACTCTTGACCAGCACGCACTGTATTAGTCTCCTCATTTTGTACCAGTGCATTTCACTCTGCCATCTTAGTGCAAGTTCTTACGTGGACAGAAAATCTTGACTCGGTGCAAGCTGGGTCTTGCATCTCTATCTGGCATCTCTGTGCAGATCTTGCTTGGACAGCCTAACCCGAGTCGGCGCAATCCTTTCTTTGTCATCTTTTCACTTGTTCAGTGCTTTTCTCATTTTTACTCACCTTATCTCGGTGCATTCTCTTTCTCTTTGAAATACACGATGTCGGTGCATGTTTTTGCTCCATGCACACCAAGCCTATTCAAATCCATTTAGCAACGAGATCGGTGTTGTTCCTATTTCATGTCTTCTAGACTCGGTGCAAGTCCTGTAGACAGCTAAGTGGATTGGTGCAACGTTTGCTTCATTTCACATCAGTGCCTTTCTTGCCCGTCTTAGTCGATGCTTATTCCTTTGACTCGGTGCAACCCTTTTCTCTCTGGCAAAATCAAGTCAGTACATCTTTGCATTTTGTTGCTTCCTGTCCGTGCATATCTGTTGCACGATCAGAGTCTATGGTCTGTGCTAATGACATCATGCGTCTTCTCAAGTCAGTGCAACTGTTGATTTGGGAACTTCTACTCAGTGCAGTTTCTGGCTTCTTACTCATTACACTGATACGAATTGTGCTAAGTTTGTGATAAAATGACTATCCCTTTTCTGACAATTTTTGTGTGCATTCACCAGAGTGATTGGCATGTGATCTGAGGAAGATAGAGCTCCAGATTGTTCCAACACGTGCTTCAGCCTTTAAGGCGGGAAACGTGGTATCCACTCGCCCAGGCCTCTGGAGTGTATATATATATACTGAGGAAATGGTGTAGGGAGGATATATACAGACCAGGAGAAGAGAAGAAGAAAGAGTGGAAGAAGAAAAAAAAAGGAGTGTGAGAAGAGTTCTGTGAACCAAGAGAGAAAACCCGAGTCGAACATCTGTGATGAGAGAAGATTTTGATAAGAGAAAGAGAAGAGAGAGTGATAGAGCTTAAAGCAGGCAGTGTCCAGCTAACTGTCGGATCTTTGGATCATATCCAGATTAATCTGCTCCTGCGAGAGCTATACTTCTTTTCATTTTTTTTGTTTTGTTTATTTTCTCTTGCTGCTCTTCTTCTTAACTATGTTTTTCGATTCTCTATTTTGAGGTCGGGTTTCCTCCTGTGGATTCATGGGAAGAGAGACTTGGGTCTCTGGTTGCTGGTGACTGCGTGTCACTAGCGGTTCCTTCCGGGTTGGAAGAAGAGAGGAGTGTGTTCCTCTGGTTCAAGCTGTTAGGTAGCATTTGTAGGCAAGCTGTGGTGCCCAGCAGTTTCAAGCTGTGAAGCAGCTGTGAGGCAGCAGTAAGCCACACTCTGGTTGGAGTGTGGGGTGGATGTAGGTCTGATGACCAAACCACCTAAAACCCCTTGTGCATTGTGATCTGATTTCTTCTCTGAGGTTATTAAGTGCATGTTTAGGATCGCGACATAATTGCCGTTCAGCCATGGTGAATGAATGCTTAAGATCTGTTCGATCGCCTAGAATCACCAGGTTTGCTGGGCATGCAGGTTAAGTGTTCTATCTTGTGTCTCGTTAGAACGTCTGTTTAAGATCAAGCTGATTTACTGCATTCCATTCTTCTAAAACGCTATTTGTGCTCGCATTAGGCTGACCCATTGAGTTCTTGAGTGTGGATCTTGCTAGAACACCTATATTACTGAATCAAAGTTTTATTTCCACATGATTTTGTAAGTTCAGTGTTAACCAAGATCTAAGTTTCAAATTGGGCAAATTTCCTTTTGGGATTCATTCACCCCCCCTCTGAATCCGGGCCCTTCACTCAACAAGTGGTATCAGAGCAGGTTCTTATTGCCCAGATTTAACGATTCTCAGTAGATCCTACGTTTGTGTGGTACGTATCTGGTTGCTGTTTAGATCCATGGCTCATCCACCAATCTTCAACGGTTCGAATTTTGATTCGTGGTTCGTAAGTCTGCGCAGAAGTGTGATCTCAGCTGATCCTGATCTGTGGAAATTAATTTCACATGGTCCTCACAGATTACCAAAGAAAATGTCCAAGTGGACCGACAGTCACAGATTAAAGCATGAGGAAAATCAAAAAGTTTTGAATCTGATGAAAGTAGCTACTGACAAGGTCTTACAACCTTCCCTTCTTGACTGTAGGTCTGCCAAGGACGTTCTGGAGAAGCTAAAGCTAGCTCACAGGAAAAGGGAGGACAATTGCATGATGGCTAATGGAAGCTGTGAAAGTAGCAGCCAAAATGAAGACAAGGATGATGATCAGGTAAACCCCTTCGAGAATTACACTCTGGATGATTGGTAGAATGCATATGGTGATATGCTAGAGTCACATGAAAAACTTAGGAAACAATTCAAAAGGTTGAAAAAGAAAACTAGTCAGAATATCTCTGATGTCACATATGATATTACTTGGAGCTGGAACAATCTCATGATGCGTGTAAGTCTGATAATCAAAAGTTGCTGAAACTTTTGAAGGATCTTGAACAAGTTAACTCAGATTTAAACAAGGTAAAATCTGAAAATGATTCCTTTAGAAAATCTGTTAAAGAAAACCAAGAAAAATTTGGGAAACTTGAGCAAGAGAAGAATTTGTTAGCTGGAAAATTTGAAGCCATCAAATCTGTAAACATGGAGTTGGAGAAAAATGTTGAAAAATAGCAAAGAGAAATGGAGGAATTTGAAAATGGAAGAAATCATGAGGTCAATTCAGAAGATCAGCTCCTAATAAATGAGTTGGTTCAAAATGATAAGCTTAAAGAAGAAATTGAAAAATTGAAACTGTTGAACAATGTCATGTCTGAAAGACTTCTTACATTGGAAAAAGGAAAAATCATCTGTACAAACGAAACTGAAAAAGTTGATGAGCTGAGAAAGGAGATCGAAGTATACAAAAATACAAACAAAGTGTTGAATGAAGCTGTTAATTGCAGTGATCAAGATATTGCTAGTTATGAAATACACATTGCATCTCTTGAAAACAAAATTCAGGATTTGAACAGAGTTTTGTCTAAATTTGTTGAGGGGCAAAAAAATTTGGACAGGTTGCTAGGAGTTAAGGTGAATGCTCAAAAGGAAGGTTAGGCTACAACAATGTCAACAAAGAGGTTTTTAAAAATAAGCTAATGACATCCTTTATCAAAACATCAAATGTAGCCACCACCTCAGAAAATAAACAACCCAATGTTCAGAAAAATCAGAAACAAACTGAAAATGGAAAAGGCTAGTCATGTAAAGAAATGATTGAATCACACTCATATTGAAAATGTGCATGCTGTAAAACACACTGATACACCTAGACATGCACATAAAAGGGAACTCATGAAATGTTATTACTATCACAAGATTGGTCACTTGATGCATGAATGTAACTTAATGGAATCAGATGATCTGAATGCTAGAAAAATGCATGCTAGGGACCCTCAGGTCAAGTCCCTGTCACTCAGAAAAAGAGTGTCACATGTTCTAATTGTGGTAAAGTAGGACACGCTGCTGCTTATTGCTGGTTTGGAAATGGTAAGAAAAGATCTCATTCATATCATGCTAAATTCCCTGCAAGCCAACATGGTTTTAATAAGAGCAAATTTGTTTGAATGAACCAGCACATCACTTGTTTTAATTGTAACAAGATTGGTCACAAGGCCACTGAATCATGGTCAGGCTCGTTCAGAAGAAATTCTCTCAAATCCTCTCACTGTAGAAAGCATGGCCATACAGTCAAGGACTGTTGGCACCTTCAAAATAGGCAGGCAAATTTCAAACATGCTAGACATCCTGTTAAGGAAAACAAGTTTGGCAAGATCAACAGGAACAACTTCCATGATAAAAATAGAAACCAGTATGCACCTGCACAAAAACTCCATGCAAATAATTGTATGCACAACAAGAAATCAAAGCATGATGCTCTCTGTTATTATTGTGGGCGAATTGGACACATGATGAATGATTACTCTTTAATGATACATGATGATACAGAGGCCCAAACGTTGTGGAAAGCACCCATCAAAGGTGCTATTAACCATGCAGGACCCAAGACCGTTTGGGTACCTGCCCATGCCAAATAGAGTGCTAACTTGTAGGTATGACATGGAATGTAATAAAGGGGTAACTGAGCCACGTCATTCGAAGGAGAAAACCCCATGCCTGGATTTCTATTCAGGTCAGTCTTCCAATCGTACTAAAGTTATATGTTCTAGATAAATGCGTGCAAATAATAAGAGTGTTTCTGAATTGTTACTACATGAATTGTCACACTCTCTGCATGTTAGCTCTTCGCACAGAACATTATTATGAAAATCTAAAAGGAGTCACTTGAACGTTTGCATAAGAGTTTAGAAATAAAACATGTATATACCTCTCTCTATCTGCAAGAAAAACAAAGTGCTGCCTAATTATGGACCTTAGCACTCAGTGAGGGGGAGCTGAACTGTTCTAAGCGGAAATGAAGAAGTCGGTGCACATTATGAGTTTGAAAGCTAGTGGTATTTAAGATGAGATGTTGAGCTGAAACTGTCAGGTCTGAACAAAAGTGTTTGGGTCAAGAATTGACTGAGGATATCTTTGGATTAAGTCAGTCTGCAACTCTACACCAATTTGGACATCTACTCTAATGTCGTTGGAAAGCTCACTTCTTCATCCTTCATCTTTATTATCAACATATGATCCATCTCTTCTCATCTAAATTCCTTTCCCATGGGCTGACACTTAGGGGGAGCAATATATGGAACATTATTAGCCTTGTCCATCGTGCATTATTATGACCAAAAACCACTCCCAGTAGTGTATGAAAATGTTGGTCTTCCCTATTGAGTGATCTTCGGCCTATATAGATTATATCTTATGGTTAATTGTTCAAGAGAACTCGTGAAAGCATTTTCACTGGAGCTGAAAACACTCTTAATGACTGGAAAAGTCCAACCTAATAAAATTCATCAATCTGAAATTCATGAGTTTTGGGATAATCTGGTAGAAGAAAATGTCTTATAAATTGTTTTTAAATCATGGTTCCAAGCTAATATGAAGTAGACCAGGGAATACGCCATCAAGTAAAATAAACGTTAATGGCAGAGCAATGGCAAATTTCAGAGAAACTAGTCGTCTAGATCAAAGAAATCTAGAAATTATGTCATGAAGAAATAAGCTATCTCTGTTCATAAAAAGAGGCAAGAAGGTAGACTGTGCTGAGTAACCAGGGTTTCTGGTGTCTAATAAACATGTCTCCTTGTGTAAAAAGGCCAATCTTATTGGAATGCTCCAATAAAAATTTTAAAAAAAAAATTAAAAAAAAGGAGGGGCAAAAAGAAAGAATAGATATGGTTGACTCTGGTTCTACCTCAAGGGCTGAAACTGAACTTAAAACACAATATAAGACATATGTCTGAAAACCAGTTTTATCTTATGAAAATAATGAGTTACTTTGGTATTTTTTATTAAATGGACATTGATCTGTGACTAAAAGTGTTTATCTCCATTGGGTATGCGTCAAAAGATGAACCTTTGAGCCATAAACATATAAGATATAACTTTAATACGCCAAAGACCATAAAGAAGGTGAAGAAAAAATATTTTATACACGAGAGGGGCAGTTTGGGGATAAAGTGTACATCAAAAAAAAGGGGGATAATATATTTTATACATTATTTAACCCTAAAAGTGCCGATTGAACTTCCGCCCTTTTACAAGCCAGGTCATTCCCTCTCTCATGACTTCCCGCCGTAAGCGTCTCTCCAGTTTCCCGCTTGAGTTCTTCTTCTCCGCCGTTTCTGCTTCTAGCCTTTTCACGTGCCATCTTCTTGGTTCAGCATCAACTCTTGTCATTCTCGAAAGAGGAGGTCCTCGTCTCAATCATAAACTTCTGTGATGTCTACTCTGTCAACTAAGAACAAGGGGAAGGAAGAGGTGTCAGAGGTGCAGCTGCCGCCAACTCAAGACATCAGCATGTCCGAAAGAGAAAATGAGTATGAGAGCAAAAGCAAGGAGGGGCCTACTGGAGATGCCCAAGGAAAAAGGAAGGCCGATGACCTCGTCCCTCCCGAGGAAGCAAGGGTTGAGAAAAGTGAAGAAGTCCCCGAAAGAAATAAAAGAAAAGGAAAAGAGATAGTGGGTGAATCTTCTAGAAACAAAGGTACACAAAATCCCCTCGTAAAGCTGTTATGTTTACTGGAAACCAAAGTTTGCTCTTCTGCCTTTAGTGGATACTCATGATATTGAGATGACCGCAGAGCATTCTGAACTGGTAAAATTTTTTTTGGGGGTCTCTGAGATGAAAAAGTTTTTGGGAAAGCATTGATATTGATTGATCTTTATTGCTCTATAGTGTCTAAGGAACCAGCTGAACCATTTGCCGAGGATACACAAATTTTTGAGGAAGAACATCCGGTTTACAATGTTGAGTATCCTGAATCAAGCACTCCGTCTGCAAGTTCAACTGAGGCCAATAGTGAGCCGAATATTTCTGATATGCTCAACAATCTGATAACTTTGGTTCAAAATTAAAGTAAGATGATGTCTTCCCAGCTTCTGTACACAAACCTTTATCTGAACAAAATGAGCACAAGACTACATCTTCTAGAGCACATAGTGAATACGCAGTGGACACAATTTGTGGCTGACAAACGGAGGGCAGATGATACGATGCAAGAGTTCTTAGAAAAGCTCTTAGGTCTGATTAACAGAATAGGAGAGGTGGTTAGCAGTGTTCAAAGCACTCAGACCACTTCTTACAAGACCCTTGTCACTATCCTTGACAAAACCAACGATATCAACATTGAGCATGCGAAGATGAGGACTCTGGATCATCCCTTCCTCACTGGTCAACAGGAGATCCGTACAGCATTGGAAAAAGCTCAATCTGAAGTTGATATTGTTGTAGCCAGACTTAAAAATGTCGTAACAAAGCAAGCAGATATGTCCTCTCTCTCGACCAGTATTAGCGGCACTATTTTCTACTGCTTTGAACAGCTGTCCAGCTCCTTCCAGTCTCTTCAGAACTCATCCTGGACAGACACCCTCAACGAGGAAGCTCAAGTTTTGCTCCTCCTAGAGATCCGTGAGACCCCAAAAGCTCCCACGGTTTTTGATAATGACAAAGGGGGAGAGAAAATGTCATGTAGTTGTGATCTGCTGATGATGGTTTTTGATGAAGTTTTTTAATGACTTTAAATTGTGTGGATGGTGGATGTCTTTAAACTTCTTTTTGTGGATTACTTTAAACCTTCCTTATGGATGACTTTAAGTTTTTGGATGAATCTTAGAGTTCTGGTGGGTAGCTGTTTACACCTGATTCTTATTGCTTTTTGTGCTGAAATAGTGGTTGCTATATGTATGACAGAAATTGATTTTGCTTAATTCATTATGTGAATTATCATACATGACTCATTAGGTTGTCATCATCAAAAAGGGGGAGATTGTTGGAACGCGGGTTTTGATAATGACAATTTCTGAGTCAGGTGTGATAGAATTATGGTCAGTGCATCTGATTAGAATATCTGATTAATTCATGTGAACTGTATGCATGATGGATTGCTCAAGTCTGGAAACCCTAGTCTTGATAGTTACTTTCTAATGAATCATGCTTAGCTGTTGGTGCTTTAATTCTCCAATTTTACCTATTGTGTTTGGTCCATGTGGTCCATGCTATTTCATAGACTAAGTCATAGTAAGTGCATGCAGTGTCTCGCTCATAATCTTGCTCGGTGCAACTCTCGCTTAGTTCTGCACTTCACGCATAAGTGCTTGCCTCAGTGCAAGTTTCTGTTCATGCCCACATACTGTAGATTAGCTTCTTTCTCGGTGCATCCAAATGCATCATGCACATCAAGGTCGGTGCATTCCTTGCCCTTGCATCTCACCTCCAGGGGTCGGTGCAATTTGTGGGTCAGTGCAATTCTTGATCAGAACACACTATATTAGTCTCCTCATTTTGTACCAGTGCATTTCACTCTGCCATCTTAGTGCAAGTTCTTACCTGGACAGAAAATCTTGACTCGGTGCAGGCTGTGTCTTGCATCTCTATCTGGCATCTCAGTGTAGATCTTGCTTGGACAGCCTAACCCGAGTCGGTGCAATCCTTTCTTTGTCATCTTTTCACTTGTTCAGTGATTTTCTCATTTTGCTCACCTTATCTTGGTGCATTCTCTTTCTCTTTGAAATACTCGATGTCGGTGCACGTTTTTGCTCCATGCACACCAAGCCTATTCAAATCCCTTTAGCAACGAGATCGGTGCAGTCCCTGTTTCATGTCTTCTAGACTCGGTGCACGTCCTGTAGAAAGCTAAGTGGATTGGTGCAACGTTTGCTTCATTTCACATCGGTGCCTTTCTTGCCCGTCTTAGTCGATGCTTATTCCTTTGACTCGGTGCAAACTTTTTCTCTCTGGCAAAATCAAGTTAGTACATCTTTGCATTTTGTTGCTTCCTGTCCGTGCATATCTGTTGCACGATCAGAGTCTATGGTCTGTGCTAATGACGTCATGCGTCTTCTCAAGTCAGTGCAACTGTTGATTCGAGAACTTCTAATCAGTGCAGTTTCTGGCTTCTTGCTCATTACACTGATATGAATTGTGCTAAGTTTGTGATAAAATGACTATCTCTTTTCTGAAAATTTGTCTGTTCATTCACCAGGGTGATTGGCACGTGATCTGAGGAAGATAGAGCTCCATATTGTTCCAACACGTGCTCCAGCCTTTAAGGCGGGAAACATGGTATCCACTCGCCCAGGCCTCTGGAGTGTATATATATATATATATATATACTGAGGAAATGGTGTAGGGAGGATATATACAGACCAGGAGAAGATAAGAAGAAAGAGTGGAAGAAGAAAAAAAAAGGGAGTGTGAGAAGAGTGCTGTGAACCAAGAGAGAAAACCCGAGTCGAACATCTGTGCTAAGAGAAGATTTTGAGAAGAGAGAGTGATAGAGCTTAAAGCAGGCAGTGTCCAGCTAACTGTCGGTTCTTTGGATCAGATCCAGATTAATCTGCTCCTGCGAGAGCTTTACTTCTTTTCATTTTTTTTTGTTTGGTTTGTTTTCCCTTGCTGCTCTTCTTCTTAACTATGTTTTTCAATTCTCTGTTTTGAGGTCGGGTTTCCTCCTGTGGATTAAGGGGAAGAGAGACTTGGGTCTCTGGTTGCTGGTGACTAGGAGTCACTAGCGGTTCCTTCCGGTTGGAAGAAGAGAGGAGTGTGTTTCTCTGGTTCAAGCTGTTAGGCAGCGTTTGTAGGCAAGCTGTGGTGCCCAGCGGTTTCAAGCTGTGAGGCAGTAGTAAGCCACACTCTGGTTGGAGTGTGGGGTGGATGTAGGTCTGATGATCGAACCACCTAAAACTCCTTATGCATTGTAATCTGATTTCTTCTCTTAGGTTATTAAGTGCATGTTTAGGATCGCGACCTAATTACCTTTCAGCCACGGTGAATGAATGCTTAAGATCTGTTCGATCGCCTAGAATCACCGGGTTTGCTGGGCATGCAGGTTAAGTGTTCTATCTTGTGTCTCGTTAGAACGTCTGTTTAAGATCAAGCTGATTTACTGCATTCCATTCTTATAAAACGCTATTTGTGCTCGCATTAGGCTGACCCATTGAGTGCTTGAGTGTGGATCTTGCTAGAATACCTGTATTACTGAATCAAAGTTTTATTTTCACAAGATTTTGTAAGTTCAGTGTTAATCAAGATCTAAGTTTCAAATTGGAAAAATTTCCTTTTGGGATTCATTCACCCCCCCTCTGAATCCGGGCCCTTCACTCAACATCTAACCGGGATTCGACTGAATGTTTCCCATCCCTCCGAACAATAAAAATGTGATGTACCCCGGCATACATATGCTCCGGTTTTCCCATGACGATTATGGTATTATGAATCCGGACACTGGTCCGAATATTAAACGGTCCCCTAAGTGACCGACATGTTTCCAATACTTGTTCCCGAGGCATAGGGCTTTCCAGCTAATTCAAGATCGCTTATCATCTTGTTTCTCTCGATATAATTTTCTGGCCATGAGGCCCTTATTCCCAACGCATAATCAAGGGTGTTCCCCTCTCCGAGAGGATGTAAATAACGCCGTGACCTTTATGGCGCGGCGGGTTTTGGTCTCGACCTGAACTACACAATCATCTGACCGAGTCAGATCGAGCGCACCATGGGCTTCCATGAAGCCCGAATAAATTGTCACTTTGTGACTGGCACGCCCTTGTTGTGCCCCTGTGGTTTTGATGATGGTTTTAATGGTGGGTTTGATGATAGCATGCTGATTTGTTTTGATGATTGCAACACAGTCAGTGCATTATGATATTGTGTTTTGAATATGGCTATCAGATAACATGCTCTAACATGCTCTACCTTAATTCTATCTACACTCTGTCTGCACAGTCTCCACAGCAGTGCGTTAACTCAGTGTGCTGATGCGTCGACCCTTCAGTCATATTTGTCTCTGTCCACACAGTAGTGCGTCAACTCCGTGAGCTGATGCGTCGACGCTTCAGTTCAGGTTCTTCAAGTCTATACATTAGACTGTGGCAAAGTCTATTCATTCGTTTTGGTAACAAAGTCTGTACAGCCGTGTCATATGCTCCTGAAGTCCATACATTGGTCCTCCTTCAAAGTCTGTACAGCCACTGGTCTAGAATCTGAGTCTGTACATCGTCTTGTGCCTTCAACGTTCAAAGCCTCAAGTCTGTACAGCGTTACGTTCTCTTGACAAAGTCTGTACAGTGTCTCATATTGGCAAAGTTTGTACAGCGTGAAGTCTACACATTGGCTTCGCTCCATAAAGCCTATACATTGGCCACTGCTCTCCAAAGTCTGCACAATGGTCTTCACACCTGAAGTCTGTACATCCACAGTTAAACTTGAAGTCTGGACACTGGTTCAAATCCTTCTAAGTCTGTACATTGGCTTCGTATCTGCAAGTCTATACACTGGATCTTGTTTTACCAAGTCTGTACACTCGCTGCACTGTTCAAGTCCATACACTGGCAGCTCTGCTTAAGTATATACATTCGTCTGAACTAAGTTCATTTTCCTCTGTCTGTCTGCAGATGATTCAGGCCATCAAGACTTGGCACGTGATCCAAGAGGCTGAAATGCTGACACGTGGACACAGCAGTTCAAACAATCAAGAAAGAAGCTCCTGGATTATTCTGGTGCGTCAACGCAGTGAGCAAGTAGCGTGGACGCAGCGGTTCAAGAATCCCTTATTGCAGCCTCTGGAGTACATTGGCAGCATCGACGCTGCAGCTCCATGCGTCAACGCAGCATGCTGAGAGCGTCGACGCAGCAGTTACAAAGGGAGAGCCAATGGGTTGCTTGATTACTCTGGTGCGTCAACGTATTCATCAAGTGGCGTCGACGCAGCAGGTAGATGGATCGACAAGGTGACCAGAGGGTGGACGCAGTTACACAATGCGTCAATGCACTCCACACGAAACGTGAGAGGGCTGAAGCCATCTAAGTTCAGATGCTGCAGCTCCATGCGTCAACGCAGTAGGCTGATAGCGTCGACGCAGCACGCCCATCTGCTGAAGACTTGATCACTGGAACGCATCAATGCGTCAACGCCATGGGTTGGAAGCGTCAACGCAGCAGACTTGAGTTTTACTGGTAGAATGTCTTTGAAGGCTGCGTCAACCCCTTGAAGCAAGTGCGTTAACGCCACCTCACTCCAGTTGCTGAGCGTACTGATGAGGGGGCATGTGATCCGATGGGGAAAAGGGGCAGGATGCTGCCACGTGGTCCGAATTTCTAGGGCAGGAAACGTGGAAGCCACACTCGCCCAGTGTGCTGCTGCTGCTGCTATATATACGAGTCTTCATCCTCTGTAGAAGACTGATCGAAGGAGAAGCCTGGAGAGCAAAAAACCCTTCGATCCAGAAAAAGAAAAAGAGTGAAGAAGCATAAGAGAAAGAGAGAGCCTGCGAAAGAAGAAAAGAAAAAGAGTGAAGAAGCAGAAGAGAAAGAGAGAGAGAGAGAGAAAAGGAGTTCGTGGAGAAGAAATGGGAAAAGCTTGAAGATCTTTCCTCTGGCGTTTGGATCAAATCCAAGCCAGACCTGCTCCCTTGAGAGCTACATTACTTGTATTTCGTTTCCAACTTTTGGCGCTGTGATTTTTCATCCTTTCTTATTTTCATTTTTATCTTTCCATCCTTGTACTTCCGATCCTTTGGTCTGAGGTCGGGTTCCTCCTGTGGACTCAGGAGAAGGGAGATTGTGTGTCTTCGGTTTGCAAGTAGCTGGGTGCTACTTGTGGTTGGTTCCCTCCAGTTGGGAGGAAGGGAGGTCCGAGACCTCTAGGTTGCCTTTGACGGGGTGTCATTGGTTGGTTCCCTCTAGTTTGGAGGAAGGGGAGGATTGGTCCTAAGGTTCTGGTCTTGTGGTTTGCAAGACTAGGTGGTCCCTCCGGTTAGGAGGAAGAGGGGAGGATGTTCCCCTGGTCAAGCTGTTTGGCAGCGTGTGTTTACAGACTGAGTCTGCAGGTTACTAGCTTGTGCTAGTGGAAGCCTCACTCCTGTTGGGAGTGAGGGGTGGATGTAGGTCTGGAGGACCGAACCACCTTAAAATTATTTGTGCAGTGGTTTGCCTTGCGTTAGCTCCATATCTTCTACCTCCCATTCATAGGTTGTGCATGCTTGGCTAGTTGCATTATCTAGAGAGTTATTCTTGAGCATTATATTTTGCTAAGTGTGTCTGGGTTGTTTAGCTCTGCCTTCGTTTCTGATTGTTCAGGTGGCTGCATTGGTGCAGTCCAACTGTTTGATCAATTGTTTGATCATCATCTTCTCTTGGAAAGCTCATTAGTTTTTATTCCGCATATCTGAGCGTTTAGTGTTTTAATTTGGGCTATAACTTTTAGAGGGATACATTCACCCCCCTCTGTATCCGGGCCTAGCACCCTAACAATTGGTATCAGAGCGGTGTCTGCATACAAGGTCCAGCGACCTGCAGATTCGATCTTGCAGTCTTAGGTGCTAATTTGTTTCTAGTGCATCATTATTCCTGTTGCATTGAATCTACCTTCTATTTGTTTCAATGGCTCCTCCACCCGTCTTTAGTGGTTCTGATTTTAATCAGTGGCACACTGCTCTCCATGCTTATGCTAATGGTGTTAATCCTGATCTGTGGAAATTAATTTCACAAGGTCCTCACACCTTACCTACGAAAGTGTCCAAATGGACCGACAGACACAGATCAAAGGACGGAGAAAATCAGAAAGCCTTTAATCTGATGAAAGCAGCTACTGACAGAGCTTTATGGTCTTGCTTTCATGATTGCAGGTCCGCTAAAGACATCTTGGATATGCTGAAGAAAATTCACAGGGCAAATGAGGACAGCTGCATGATGGCTGACAGAAGTAATCCAAGTGGCAGCAATCAAGGCAGCAGTCAGAATGAAGATGATATTGATGAAGAGGTAAACTCTGAATATGACTCTGACGAAATGACTTTTGATTATTTGAAGGAAATGTATGTTGAATTGTATGAAAAGTATGGAAAAATAAAATCTAAAAATGAAAAATTAAAGAAAAAGGTTGAACAAAATAGTTCTGATTTATCATGTGAAAATTGTTCAAATCTGAAGCAATCTTATGATGCTTGTTCTTCTGATAATCAAAAGCTTAAGAAACATGTTGAATTGTTGAGATCTGAAAAAGAGTCTCTGAGAAAATCTGTTATTGAGAGTGAAGGAAAATGTAAGAAATTCGAGCAAGAGAAGAACCTATTTGCTGAAAAATTTAATGCCATAAAATCTGTAAATACAGAATTGCAAAGAGATTTTGAGAAACAGCAAAAGGATTAGAAGGAATTTGAGGCTGGAAGAAAACTTGGAATTAACTCTGATGATCAGATTTTGATAAACGAATTAATTCAGAGTGACAGACTAAGAAATTGAGAAACTAAAATAGTTGAACACCATCTTGTCAGAGAGATTGCTGACATTAGAAAAAGGCAAACATGTGGTGTCCGATAATTCAGAAGAAGTTCATGAGCTGAGAAAGGAAATTGGGAAATACATAATTGCCCACAAAGTCTTGGATGAGGCTGTCAATTGCAGTGAGCAAGAAATTGCCAGCTATGAGTTACAAATCAACTCTTTAGAAAATGAAATTCAAGATTTGAAGAGTTCTCTGTCCAAATTTGTTAATGGGCAAGATAATCTTAACAAATTGCTGGGAACCAAGGTCAACTTCCAGAAGGAGGGGTTAGGCTATAACCCTGTAAATAAAAAGAACCTTGAAAATAAAATTCAGACACTTTTTGTTTCTAGCTCTACTTTGAAGAAAGAAGGACTGGGCTACAGTCCAGTCATGAGGAAGGTTCATGGAGCCAACCTGAAAACTATCTTTGTCAAATCTTTTGAACAGGAAAAGCCTTCTACTTCATCTCCGATTCAGTACAAGGCTAAGAAAATAGGAAAACAGATAAAAATCAGAAAAGGACTGTAAATCAGAGAATAAATGAAAAGGGTTCATCAGTGCATGTTGACCACAGTCCTCACACACACTCACATGCATCTAAAAAGAAGATTATCTGTCATTACTGTCATAAATTTGGTCATTTGATGCATGAGTGTAAATTAAACAAATTGGATGATTTGAATGCTGAAATGATGAATGTTAGGAAATATCATGATAGAAAACCTGCTGTTCATTCAAAGAAAAGTGAATGCTCAGATTAGGCCACACCTTTGCTCAGTGTTGGTTTGCTAATGGAAAGAAAAAATCACTCTCACATCATGCTAAATTTTATGCCAACCAACATGCTCTTATTATAAACAAAACTGCTTCTCTGAACCAGCATGTCAAATGTTTTAATTGTAACAAGCTTGGGTACAAGACCACTGAATGTAGGGCAAGCTTTTTTAGAAGAAAGTTCCCCTTCTGCTCCCATTGTGGGAAGCATGGCCATGCAGTCAAGGACTGCTGGCATGTCCAGGGTAGGAATAGAAATTTCAGAGAATTTGATAGGAACAAACTTGTTTTTAAAAGAATTCCTGTTTGCTCAAATTGCAGAAGACCTGGCCACCAAGTTGCTGCTTGCAGGGTAGCTGGTCATGAAAAGAAAAAGTTTCATAATAATAACAGAAACCCTCATGCTCACTCTTATAATGCTCAACTTCATGCAAGTATACATAAGAGGAACATGAAACCTGCTAGTTCATACCACTATTGTGGGGTGTCTGAGTATCCAATGCATAACTGTTTTATCATGAACTCTGATGACTGGTTGGCACAGAAAAAGATGCAGGCAGTCCCAAAAGGGGCTAAGTACTATGCAAGACCCAAGTGATAGGTCCAGAGGGGGGGTGAATGGACCTTTACCCGTTAAAAATTTAAGGATTAAAAATTAAGTTTAGATCTCAAACAGGAGTTTCCGAATTAGAGCACAATGGTCAAACACTAACCGTAGAACGAACTACTTGGAGGATAGGGAAGGATCGGCCTAAACAAGCATCTACCGAATATCCAAGCCCAGAAGAGAAAGACAAGCACACGGCACGGGGATTTTTAGGTGGTTCGGTTCTCCAGACCTACATCCACCCCACACTCAAACTGAGTGTGGCTTCACTAACAGCTGGGCAACATAGCTTGCCAACAAACGCTGATACACAGCTTACCCAGGGGAACAACCTCCCCTCTTCCTCCTACTTGGAGGGAACCACTAGCAACCCACGGTCACTAGAAACCAGAGACTCACGTCTCTCTTCCTCTATACCAAGAGGGAACCCCACTGGTAGCAGTCCCACTACCAGTGAACCAGCCAGTAACAACCTACTGCCGGCAACCCACCAGAGGCCTAGCCTATCTTCCTCCAGACCAGGAGGGAACCCACCAGTGACTCCCCGTCACTAGCAAACCAGAGGTCTAAGACCTCTCTTCCTCCAACCGGAGGGACCCCTTGACTTGCAAGCCACAAGCCAAGGACTGGAGGACAAGCCTCCCTTCCTCTAAACCAGAGGGAACCCTCAAGTGACAACCTGCCACTTGCAACCTGGAGATCAGATCTCCCTTCTCCTGTACCACCAGGAGAAACCCGATCCCCAACAGGGCAATCGGAAGAACAAGACTAAACAAGGTAGCAAATGAAAAAATAAGAAAACATGAAAATGATAGCGATAGAAGCTGGAAATAAAACGCAAGATATATAGCTCTCAATGAGCATAGTCGTTCTGGATTTGATCCACGAACAGACTGATCAGATCCTCAGTAAAGCTCTCTCTCCTCTTCCTTTCTTCTTCTTCTTTCTCCCTCAGTTTCTACTCTCTCTTTTTCTTCTCTTCTTTCTCTCGTTTTTCTGGATCGAAGGACTCTCTGCTTTTCTACTCTTTCTTCTATATCTTTCTCCTTTTCGATCATCCTCCATCTGAAGACGAAGGTTTCTATTTATATCAGCAGCAGCAGCAGATCCGGTTCAGAATGCGTGTGCCTCCCACGCTTGATCCAGAACTTTCTTGCCACGTGTCCTTATCGGATTGGTTCCTCTAGCATTGGATCACGTGCTGCCCAGACACTGAGGAATAATCTTCCTCGGATCCCTGCAAGCAGATTAATTACATTAATGCTCAGGGCTCGCTATATGTAGCTGAGATAAGTTGGTTGGCCATAAGAACACAGAACTGCACGAGATATATGATAACAAAATGAGGTGCACTATACTATGACTGACACGAGGTACGTTAGATGAGTTTAGCACGAGATAACACGAGAACGACACGAAGTACACGAGAGTACAGCTAACACAACAACGAAGACGACACGAAGTCAGATAAAGATAGCATGAGGTGAGAAAAAGATAACACAGAGTGAAGCAATAGAAAGACACGCGATCAGAAGAGACCAGGATGAAAATAGAAGGAAGCAACACGGAGATACAAATACAAAAGGAACACGAAGACACGAATATAAAGATAATACGAAGACACGAATACAAAGTCAACATGAAGACATGAATACAAAAGACAACACGAAGACACGTAGTGAAACAACACTTGAAAACACAAGAAAAACAACTCGAGCACACATTAGCTCGAATGAACGACTCGAAGACGAGGCGACACGGGCTGACCACGACACGAAGACAAATAACAGAAACCGTCACGAGTTGAAGACAACACGAAGATGAAAACAGAAACCGACTCGAGTTGAAAACAACACAGAGTTGAAAACAACACGAGGAATTGACACGGAGTGTGGTCAAGGCAAGAAGGACACGAGGTCTAGGAAACACGACACGAAGACATGAGATAGACACGTCTTTAACAACACGTGATGAAACGATGGAAGCAGAAGAACAACTCGAGGAACTACAGTAATTGACACAAAGACACAAGAACAAACATAGAGGACTGACTCGAGATGAGCAACTAAGTGCTAACGACACGAGGTTCATACAGAAGCAACTCGAAGTTCATCAGACCAATTCGAGCTGTTTCAGAAGAGTCAGCACGAAGTCAATCAGCATAACTTAACACAACACGAGGTACGAGAGGATGACATGGCGTGTTGAGAACACAAACAGTGCTAAAACTAAAACGACACGAAGGCAAACAGTACAACACGAGGTGTTATACACAAACATGACGAAGTTCCAACCAACACGAAGACAGTCCCTGAAATACCTGAAGTGAAATGAAGGTTTATTCTTCACAGAAGAATATTCTTTGTTCACTTTCACAGAAAAATATTTTTGTTAATTTTTTCACAGAGAAGTATTTTTGAACACCACTAAGACTTATAGTGTTGTCATCATCAAAACATGTAAAGATTCAACAAGACTCAACACCAAGACCACTTGGGTTCCTACTAGTGGAAAATAGGAGGTTGCCTAGCAGGTGTGCCTTGGATGGAATAAAGGGGTAATGATCCAAGGCACTCAAGAATGAAAAACCCCATTCTCACACTGTTCAGGTAAATTCTCTGCATTTCCTGTGTTGAAACTCATTACATATCTTGGTTGATGTGTCCATGCATAATTGCTATTTTTTTTTCTGCATAGCATATTCACTCTTCATCTGCATTGTCTAAATTGAAGCATCTGAACTCTCCTCAACTGAAATTTATGCTTTGGACACTATGAGTATTCACATCTCTCAATGCTCATACTGTTTTGTCTGTTTAAATCTGAACTGCATATGAATGTTGTTGAAATCTGTCTGATGCATAGTTCATTGAAAATCTGAATTGCATATAGGACTGCATATTGAATTATCATGATTGACCTCAATGGTATATAAATGGTAAGCTACCAAAAGACAGGAAAATCTGTCTGAGGTTCTTACTATGTGAGAGGTGGTCTTTTAGACCAAGTACTCCGCCTAGTACCATGGGTCACTTTGCTGGATAGGACAGTCTGAATGTGCACAAGTCACAATATCATTTGGAATCATATGTTCAGTTTTCAGTGCAAACATTGCATGTTTTCAGGGGGAGTAAATGGCATATCTTTGCATACATATGGTTAATTGCATTGCATTTCCATAATTTGAAAAATGCCAAAAAAAAAATTGTTTGAATGCATATTGTCAAGGGGAGTCAATGCATTATATATAGGTTGTCAAATGCATACATTTGTCAAAATTCATTGCATATCCTTTCTTATTCATTTGGTTGACAAACCTCGATCATACTCTGAAAAACAATCACTGGGCTTCAAAATCTCTCTTATCAATTGGTATCATTTGGCTTCAGAATTCCATCAGTCTTTCATGAAGATTTCAATGGGACTATCTCGATCATAAATCTGAAAACACTTGAACTAGGAATCTTCTATTATACATTTTTATGAATGTCTGAAATAACTCATGTGGTTTAAGTTTAATGTTCATGGAGTTTGACTTTAAAATCTCTTAAAAATATCTGAAGCATGTTTAATAAACCTTAACCATCTATTTCATGCTGTGTCTTGTAAAATCTTCTGAAATCTACATTATTGAATTCATGGCTTTAATTGGTTAAGTACATGAAATTATTATTGACTTGAAGCAAATAAATTTGTCTGAAATGTCTAAAGGGTAAAGAGTTGTCAGAGCAATGACTTTGGTCACTGAGAAACCATGTCCAAAGGACTGTGTCATGAGGTGCCTTGTTAACTCTGCATAAAATTCATTGAAAATCAGGCAGAGCAATGGCATGCACACTGAGAAATACAACTCACTCATCAAGAAATGATTTGTAGTGTGTCATGATGTGTAAATGCTATCTCTGTTCATATATAGCATGACAGTTAGTCACACCAAGTGCTTAGGGATATTGGCCTCTGATCAAGGTATATCCTCTAGTTACAAGGTGTGCACTGAACTAGAGTGCTCGCAAAATTTGTAGCATGAAAAATTGTTGAACATATCTCAATATCTGAATATTGATGCTAAAATCAAATTGCTACAACCCTAAACAAAATCATATGACTTCATAATTGCTTGATCTCAATACTAGTGCATGTAATTCTGAAAGAAGTCAATAGATTTGATTGTGTAAGAGAAAGGGAGATTAATCAAGATAAATATGAGGGATTGGTTCATTTTTATTAAACCATGGTTTTAGATATCAATACAGAATTTTATTGATAAACTCTGCATACATCATGTTTAAACCATGCTGTTCAATAAAGCTCATTCATAAGCCCTTATAATGGAAGACTTTGAAAAACTTATGGTTTGGATTTATGAGATTGATATCTCTCTGAAAATCAGACTGAATTTTCTGAGATTGGAGCTTCTTTAAAAAATCTGTAAATTGAACCTCTTCTGCTCATTGACCTGAACTTCTCCTTGTTTGCCCCTGTGGTCTCCTTCTCATTCATTTCATAAGGTTCCATTTATTGAGGGGGAGCCTCCTTGTCATATGCATCATGCTGCATAGAAGGAGAAGAATTATTCTCTTGCATTCATATCTCTGATATCTGCATCTACATTCATACCCCTTCCCATGGTTTATTTTGATTATACCAAAGGGGGAGATTGTTTGCCAAAGAGGGAGAATATCATTCAATCATTGCATGCAGGTTCCTTTTGATCATCTCTAACTCATGCTCTTGCTGACACTCTTAAAGGGGGAGAATCATGTTCTTGCAAGGGGGAGAAATTGACTGAATTTTTATACATGCTTTAATTTCTCAAACTATTTTTCTTTTTGATGAAGTCAAAGGGGGAGAATAGTTTGAGTCATCATATTGACTCACTGTGTAGTGTTGCCATCATCAAAAAGGGGGAGATTGTTGTGCCCATGTTGTTTTGATGATGGTTTTAATGGTGGGTTTGATGATAGCATGCTGATTTGTTTTGATGATTGCAACACAGTCAGTGCATTATGATATTGTGTTTTGAATATGGCTGTCAGATAACATGCTCTAACATGCTCTACCTTAATTCTATCTACACTCTGTCTGCACAGTCTCCACAGCAGTGCGTTAACTCAGTGTGCTAATGCGTCAACCCTTCAGTCATATTTGTCTCTGTCCACACAGTAGTGCGTCAACTCCGTGAGCTGATGTGTCGACGCTTCAGTTCAGGTTCTTCAAGTCTATACATTAGACTGTGGCAAAGTCTATTCATTCATTTTGGTAACAAAGTATGTACAACCATGTCATATGCTCCTGAAGTCCATACATTGGTCCTCCTTCAAAGTCTGTACAGCCACTGGTCTAGAATCTGAGTCCGTACATCGTCTTGTGCCTTTAACGTTCAAAGCCTCAAGTCTGTACAGCGTTATATTCTCTTGACAAAGTCTGTACAGTGTCTCATATTGGCAAAGTTTGTACAGCGTGAAGTCTACACATTGGCTTCGCTCCATAAAGCCTATACATTGGCCACTGCTCTCCAAAGTCTGCACAATGGTCTTCACACCGGAAGTCTGTACATCCATAGTTAAACCTGAAGTCTGGACACTGGTTCAAATCCTTCTAAGTCTGTACATTGGCTTCGTATCTGCAAGTCTATACATTGGACCTTGTTTTACCAAGTCTGTACACTCGCTGCACTGTTCAAGTCCATACACTGGTAGCTCTGCTTAAGTATATACATTCGTCTGAACTAAGTTCATTTTCCTCTGTCTGTCTGCAGATGATTCAGGCCATCAAGACTTGGCACGTGATCCAAGAGGCTGAAATGCTGACACGTGGACACAGTAGTTCAAACAATCAAGAAAGAAGCTCCTGGATTATTCTGGTGCGTCAACGCAGTGAGCAAGTAGCGTGGACGCAGCGGTTCAAGAATCCCTTATTGCAGCCTCTGGAGTACATTGGCAGCATCGACGCTGCAGCTCCATGCGTCAACGCAGCATGCTGAGAGCGTCGACGCAGCAGTTACAAAGGGAGAGCCAATGGGTTGCTGGATTACTCTGGTGCGTCAACGCAGTCATCAAGTGGCGTCGACGCAGCAGGTAGATGGATCGACAAGGTGACCAGAGGGTGGACGCAGTTGCACAATGCGTCAACGCACTCCACACGAAACGTGAGAGGGCTGAAGCGATCTAAGTTCAGACGCTGCAGCTCCATGCGTCAACGCAGCAGGCTGATAGCGTCGACGCAGCACGCCCATCTGCTGAAGACTTGATCACTGGAACGCATCAATGCGTCAACACCATGGGTTGGAAGCGTCAGCGCAGCAGACTTGAGTTTTACTGGTAGAATGTCTTTGAAGGCTGCGTCAACCCCTTGAAGAAAGTGCGTTAATGCCACCTCACTCCAGTTGCTGAGCGTACTGATGATGGGGCACGTGATCCGATGGGAAAAAGGGGCAGGATGCTGCCACGTGGTCCGAATTTCTAGGGCAGGAAACATGGAAGCCACACTCGCCCAGTGTGCTGCTGCTGCTGCTATATATACGAGTCTTCATCCTCTGTAGAAGACTGATCGAAGGAGAATCCTGGAGAGCAACAAACCCTTCGATCCAGAAAAAGAAAAAGAGTGAAGAAGCAGAAGAGAAAGAGAGAGCCAGCGAAAGAAGAAAAGAAAAAGAGTAAAGAAGTAGAAGAGAGAGAGAGAGAGAGAAAAGGAGTTCGTGGAGAAGAAATGGGAAAAGCTTGAAGATCTGTCCTCTGGCGTTTGGATCAAATCCAAGCCAGACCTGCTCCCTTGAGAGCTACATTACTTGTATTTCGTTTCCAGCTTTTGGCGCTGTGATTTTTCATCCTTTCTTATTTTCATTTTTATCTTTCCATCCTTGTACTTTTGATCCTCTGGTCTGAGGTCGGGTTCCTCCTATGGACTCAGGAGAAGGGAGATTGTGTGTCTTCGGTTTGCAAGTAGCTGGGTGCTACTTGTGGTTGGTTCCCTCCAGTTGGGAGGAAGGGAGGTCCGAGACCTCTAGGTTGCCTTTGACGGGGTGTCATTGGTTGGTTCCCTCTGGTTTGGAGGAAGGGGAGGATTGGTCCTCCGGTTCTGGTCTTGTGGTTTGCAAGACTAGGTGGTCCCTCCGGTTAGGAGGAAGAGGGGAGGATGTTCCCCTGGTCAAGCTGTTTGGCAGCGTGTGTTTGCAGACTGAGTCTGCAGGTTACTAGCTTGTGCTAGTGGAAGCCTCACTCCTGTTGGGAGTGAGGGGTGGATGTAGGTCTAGAGGACCGAACCACCTTAAAATTATTTGTGCAGTGGTTTGCCTTGCGTTAGCTCCATATCTTCTACCTCCCATTCACAGGTTGTGCATGCTTGGCTAGTTGCATTATCTAGAGAGTTATTCTTGAGCATTATATTTTGCTAAGTGTGTCTGGGTTGTTTAGCTCTGTCTTCGTTTCTGATTGTTCAGGTGGCTGCATTGGTGCAGTCCAACTGTTTGATCAATTGTTTGATCATCATCTTCTCTTGGAAAGCTCATTAGTTTTTATTCCGCATATCTGAGCGTTTAGTGTTTTAATTTGGGCTATAATTTTTAGAGGGATACATTCACCCCCCTCTGTATCCGGGCCTAGCACCCTAATAGCCCTCGCACTAAATAAACGAATTAACCTGATCAATAAATGAATAGATAATTATTAAATTTTAGTGCGTCCACATGCATCAAATTATGAAAGGAATGTAAATTATTTGTTTCATTTGATAAATGACATGGTAAAACAAATTGTAGAGGAACATATTGTGTAAGTAGTCACAAATAATGAAGCCTGTTACAAGGCTAAAGGAGGAAGTTGATGTAAGAGCGTAAGCATTTATATTGGCTCCCATGCGTAGCACATTGTCTGGACTTGATACTTGAAGATATTGGGAAGGAAAAAATTTTGAAGAAGACAATTGAGAGGGCATAGAAAATCACTTAGTACATTTATGGCCATCCTTGGATCTTGAATATGTTCATGCAAGTGGGAGCCGAGATATCATCCATGCAGGGCCAACAAGATTTGCTTCGAATTTCATTTCTTTAGAGTCCTCACACAGGTATAAAAATGAGCTCAAGTCTTTCATGTACCATAATTCCATGTGGGATTATATAGACAAATCCAATATTGATGCTCAGATGGATTATTTAGATGTGTGCCACATCGTGGAAGACAGCAAATTTTGAAATAGGGTCTCACGTTACATGAAAATAGTCATACCTCTCGTGAAGGTCCTAAGAATAGTGGATGGCGATGAGCGGAATGATGTAGGATCTCTGTACGAGACCATGGATCTTAACAAGTTAGAGTTGCAGAAATCCCTTCCCAGAGAGTATGCGAAATGGTGAAAATTTGTTGACAATAGATGGGATAATACATTATACCATGGATTGCATGCAATTGGTGGTGATTAATTATACTAATATAGAGTTCATTATTTTTAAGTTAAATTACATCTTATATTTAGTTAATTATACACAAATGCAGGCTATTTGTTCAACCTCGATTTATGTATAATGTCAATGCAAATATTGATCGTGAGGTGCTTTAAGGCACCTTACCAGTCATTGGTCGTTTATCAAGGACACCAGAAAAAAAGCTTCGGGCCGAGCTACAGGTTGGCCTTTATTGATTTTATCAATAAGAGAAAAAGAATTTACTTAAATATTTATGTTAATTGTTACTTTATCCTTATAGATGGATAGTTACACATTGAGGAATGGGACATATTCTGACTTACAATTGCAATACGATGTTGGAAGAGTGATCTTACATTTATTTGTTTATGGTTGGCGGAATAGCCGACTGGTGGATAATGGTAAACAATAGGGATTTTGTCACGCCCCGACCCTTTATTACAGCAGAAGACTCGCTCGGGGAGCACGAACAGTCGGCATGGTAAGCCTCTTGCAAGCAAGAATCAATCAGAGCGCAAGACAATCACACAAGTAAATGCAATTGCACAAGATTTTAATCAAACTTCAACTTTATTTTATAATGCTCAATATTCAAGATACAATCACTAATTTGATTTTCATTCTACTAGACTCAAGAAATAGGAAAATTACATTGACTCAATCTAGACATTATAGACTTCCTAAGTCTTCACTCATCATTAATCGCTCTCGGATCCGCTACTAGAATAATCCAAATCCGAACCCGAACTATTTCCATCTCTTGAAAAATATTGGAAATAAGTAATGAGCACACTTGCCCAGTAGGTATCTTCGCATCAACATGAAGGCACTATTAAAATAATTAACAATTTAGCTCTAAAGAATAAGGTAAAATCATGCGAATGCGAATCAATCATGCGATCAAATCAATAGAAACAAGATAACCATGTAACATAGAATGATCAAGAATGAGCTAGCAAGAATATAACAAGAACATGATATTGGCCTTCCATGAATAAGAATGTAACGAGATTGTACTAGCAAGCCACATATTCATCAAACTAGTCTCTTTTGAGTACATAGTTCGTGAATTTCTGTGGAATATCAAGCAAGAATGTCATGTCGTGCCGTGGATCTTCACTTATTTATAGAAATAGTACTCCCAGCGTAATGCGACGCCAGTAGCATCATACCCCATGATTTATAAAATAGTATGTTTCGGGCAATCAGCCGAGGGGACTAGCATAGAGCCCTTGAACACAATCAGTGCTTGATCGCATCTTCAGTTATAAATTAAGCTACTTCCACGCATTATAACAGTAAAGTATGGCCAAGAATATAGCACTTCCAATAATTCCATGATAACAATAAGCAATGAATGAATGCTTCAATTTTGAATATATATGAGATCAAGAATGACATTTAAACTAAGTTATGCTTATAGAATAAATCGACAGCATAACGGTATTTTCCTTAACTTCCATTTCTTTTAGATCAATTTAAGCAATATGACAAGTTCTAGATCATCAAGGTTTGTCTAGAATCATTAGAATATCAACCCTTGGTCAAACCTTGGGTTAACATGAACAAGCTATGTAACGGTCATTGGCTGGGCAGTTACATTATGTAACGCGCCAATAATAGGCCGTTACAGTGATCCGAGTCTAGAAGGATAAAAATAGACCCAGAGGAATGTGACGGTCTGGCACGGGGCCGTTACGTAGCCTGACGGTCCAGTTCAAGGCCGTTACATTTCAAGAATCAAAAAACCACGATAGAGTGTTCTAATTAATGGGCTTTCATTGGTACAACCAACTCGGCATCCTAGTCGGAATCCCAGGCTCGCGGAGAATTACGGAGGCCTTGAAACAATGATTTCATAGTTCATTGGAAGGATTATCCAATAGAGAGGTCCTCATCTCCAAGATTGTGTTCCTATAGTGCAAGGTGTGAACTAATGACGACATACCGGAATATGTGCCATGTACTTATAGAATTGACTCTATTGATAAAGAGAGACATGTATAATCAAAGTGAAAATCGTGGTGAACTCCATCAATACAACGTCTAAAAGTCATGCTTTATAGTACAAAACTATAGAATTTGGTTTAACATAACTTAAGTAGAAGTGATAACAAAACATGCAATACCTATCATGAATAATCAAATATCCTTAAAATCACATGATTAGGTTTAAAAACTTAGGTAACTAGGATTTAACTATAATAAGATTGGTAGGTTATATTCTGTCTTAGGTTTGACAGAACACAGATTCTAACGGTCTTAAGAGGGGGCGTCACAGTGAAAGTGATGGTCATGATCAAGCCGTTACTTGAATGTAACGCGTCTGTCCAAGCGCGTTAGAAACATCAGTGCAATTCAAATACTACAGAGTTTGTAACGGTCTGTAGTAGGGCTGTTAGTTGAAAGTGACGGTCCTATGCTAGTGCGTTACAGTATCTGTTAACAGAAAATAATCATAGAAACTAAGAGATCAACTCACATCATGTCTTTTATCGAAACATGATGAGTTTTTGGTCATGTTAACGAAGTAAGGCCATCTACATGCATAGGTAATCATGAATAGATGAATAGTCATTTTTAATTTCTTAATTTGGCTAAGAGGTGCATGATGTGCATAGAATAAATAAAACATGAAATCAATACTCTATAATGCATGGAATTCAATCAAACCAGAGGGCTTTTAGTCCTATCATGCTGTTTTTGCCGTTCATGAGATAACCTACATCTTACTTAAACTGTAGTTTCTGAATTTGGTTGAGAACCCTACCCTAGATCCCTTCCTTCTCTTGTGACTTTTTCAGCAACTTCTTTAGGCTCTAACTCCACGCCCTCTTGATCTAAAGATGTGAAATTCGGAGGGGAGTTAGTCTAAAGTATTGTAAACAAATTATTCTTAAGAACTTACCTGAGATAATGACTCCTTACCTTGCTTCCTTATGCCCAAAAAGTAAGGGTCGCACAGTTCAGAACTATACCCTATTTATAGAGTTTAGGCTAGGGTTTGAGGATTAGATCAAGTTTAGAGTCCTTATTTCATCAAATCCTAATCTCTAAGAGTCCTTAGAGTTTTTACAATCCTTCCCAAGTCGATCCATAGTGGATAGGAACATCAAGTTCCAATCTTTTCATGAGTCCCTTCACTTACGGAACTAACAGGATGTAACGGTCGAGTGCCCATGCGTTACATGACTGTGGCGGTCTTACGATAGACCGTTACAGTCATCGTAGCTTAGAGTTTCAATTTATAAAAACTCTTTTGTTAATTATCTAAATAATTATCTTATATTATTAGTATTTATCCTTAATATCCGTGGATAGGCTTAAATACCTTCTAGAATATGGGCCAAACCTAATGGTCTAGGTCCTAAACCCTTTTGGACTTCAATTAAGTGGGTTGGGTTAATTGATTAACATAATTTTGGCCTTATATTGATTATTTAGCCCAATTAATGCCAGAATATTATTTAAATAACTAGGAATTACTTTTATAAATTTTGGGGCTCTACACCCTCCCCCACTTAGAAGAATTTGGTCACTAAATTCAATTCATGGATTGAGGAGAGTGTACTTACAATTAAATAATTCGGGAATCTTTTCTTCATAGCTGATTCGATTTCCCTTGTTGCTTCATAGGGCCATGCTTTCTTCCATTGAATCTTAACCATAGGAATGACCTTATTTCTGAGTTGGCGTACTTCTCGTTCCAAAACCTGCATTGGCGTTTGTTCATATGTCAAGTCCTTCTGAATCTCCAGATTGTCATAAGTGATAATGTGATCTGGATCATACACATACTTCTTCAGCATCGAGACGTGAAATACGTCATGAACTCTTGCTAACTGTGGTGGCAAAGCCAATTTATAAGCCACTTCACCGATCCTTTCGAGGATTTCAAATGGACCGATAAATCATGGAGTTAGCTTTCCTTTAATGCCAAATCTTCGAATACCACGACCCAGAGAAACCTTTAGATATACATGTTCTCCTACTTGAAATTCCAAGACGCGCCTTTGATTGTCAGCATAAGATTTCTGCCTATCTTGTGCCATTTTCATCCTTTCCTGAATGAGCTTGATTTTCTCTGTAGAATCCCCGATTAAATCGGGGCCTAGAAATTGCCTTTCCCCTATTTCATTCCAACATATTGGTGATCGACAACTTTTCCCATATAGAGTTTCAAAAGGTGCCATTTGTATGCTTGCTTGATAGCTGTTGTTATATACAAATTCTACCAAAGGCAAGTGATCATGCCAACTTCCTCCAAAATCAATGACACAAGCCCTGAGCATATCTTCTACCACTTGATTTGTCCTTTCTGTTTGACCATCAGTTTGTGGATGGAAAGCGGTGCTAAAATTCAATCTAGTCCCAAGTGAATGTTGTAGGTTCTTCCAGAATTGTGATGCGAATCGGGGATCTCTATCTGATACAATAGCGACAGGGACTCCATGTAACTTGACAATTTCTTTTATGTATAGTGCTGCTAGAATGATGGGGACATCACCACCATGCCCACGTTCACAGCTCGTCTCCACGCCCCGGTTGCATCCGGCATGATCTAGTCATTTAATTCTGAGTCCTATGTAATTTTTATTTGAGTCATTTGATGTAGTTTACATTTTATTTGAGTCATGTTCCTAGGTCTAGCATTTATTTTCCTATGTTTGAGTGTCATTAGAATGTGTAATGTGCTAATTGGGCCCATTTCTTCGGGCTTGGCCAAATGAGCTCCCCTACCCCTTCGGTTATTTGTCAATGAGTCCTTTGTCAGGGTCTTTTGTAGAAATGTGGGTTTCCTATATATAGGACCCCATTTCCCCCCATCTGAAGTTAATGAATGAATGAATGAGTTAAAATTACCATTTGAGTTCAAATTGGAGTGATTCCTCTAGTTTTTTGGGTGAGAGACCCTAGGGGAGAGATTCCCCACCTACTCCCCTCTTAATCTCTCTATTTCACCCCTCTTTCTCTCTCCTCCAACCCCAATTTCGAATTTCTTCTCTCTCCTCCCCTCCCCAACCACCTCCACTAGCTACCCACCTCATTCAATACCCCTCCACTTCCCCAAGTTGCCATTACTCCACTCCCATTGTCCCAAGGAGGCATCTCCCACTTTCCAACACAATCCCACCCATTCCCACACAATCTCCCCTAGTTCCCACACAATCCCCCACTCCCAAGACCATTTCAAATTTGAATCCACCATTCCCTCCATGATTTGCCCCCCCCCCCCTCTCCCTTCTAGCTAGGGTCGCCCCTCCCATCTCCCTCCATTCACCTCCATTGCCTCCACCTTCCCCTACCTCCAGCTGAGGACCTGCCCCCACTGCCCCCTCCCATCCCCTTCCTATCTCCAGTAGCATTCCCCATCCCTCCATACACACTACTTCTTCCACCCCATCACCCCTTTCATACATACACCTCCCCCATCTCCTTCTTTAGAAGCCAACACAAGAGCTGCAGGTTGCTGTCCACAGGTTGCAGACGAACCAGTCTCTTGCAGCGGCCACCACGACGCCATCCGGACGAGTTTGAAGACACAAGAGCCATCGTTGGAAGCTTCTCCGGGTCTTCTTTGCAACAGAAGTGATCTCACCCCCATCCGAGTTTGGTGCGGCCCGGGAGGTCCAATCTACCCCGACTGCGCAGATCTGCCCCAACAGAAGACCTGATCTGGAATAGAAGCTCTGTCCCGACAAACCACGGAAGAATCAGCTCTCAAGTTCTTCTTCAAAGTCTTACCTCGGCCTGTCTACTTTCAGAATCAAAAAGCGGAAGTCCATTCAGCATCTGGGAGCAGAAGTTACAAATTTTCTTCCACGATTGCGCGGCTCTACTTCCCACTATCTGCATCGACCCCTCTTCACTCTTCTGGTTCCACAGGTAGACTCCGACATCAGTTAGCATCCCCGTCAGTTTTGCTGCGAAGAAGATTCATCCACGGTTTCAACGACTCTGTCGGTGCCTGATTCCGACGACGGGAGCGGCCAGGGTACCCTCTGCATCCTGCTGTTAGAAGCCAGTTCCTGTTAGTCCGAGAAACAGAGGCCCTGTTCAAGCTCCTGCCCCGACCAGCAACGGTTCCAGAAGAAATTGAGGAAATTCTGAGACATCCCCCTCCCTGTTACAAAGCTTTCGCCGCCGGTCTTGCTATCAGCAAAATTCGTGAGTGGGATCTACAGCAGCAACACTGACCCCCTGTCCCTGTTTGCAGACAACCGGCAGATTCGGCATCCACACTTAGTCGTCGTTCTTTGCATTAATTTCCCCACCCCGCTTGGCCGGCTGAAGGCCCCTCCCTGCGTGGAGGTAGTATTGATGTAATCACATTAACCCCCACCCCAAGATCCCCCTCCTGCGAGAGGTGTAGTGGTGTAACTTGTTTGGGCAGGTCAAGCGACACCGCCGCGGCGTGTGGGGATCCACTCGCCTCCCCGCTCGCCCTCGTCTCCGACCGGGACCGGTTTCTTCAAACCGGTCGAGTAAGTGCTCAAAACTTCTCTCCAATTAGTGCTTGTCATTCAATATGAGTTCATAATTCCGCTGGTTATGCGAGTGAGAGCCCGATCCTCAAGCCCCACAAACTTGAGTGATCACCGTGGGAAATTGCAACCGGTGCCTTTGGCACTTCGTCGGCCACATTGAATTGGGCTTCCAAATCTATTGGGATTTAAATCTTGGCCTTGCTGGCCCTCTACCAGCAAGGGCCCAACCCCTCAACCTCACCTTGGCATTGCCAAGTTACCCCGGGCTTGGGTGAGCGACGAGACAGCGGCGGCCCAAATTGGCCCATTTTGATTGTGAATGTGCTTGTTTGCCTAAGTCATAGGTTGTGTCACATCAATTGGTATCAGAGCAAGTCATTGACTTGTCTCTATCAAGTCAAGTCCTAGGGCATGCTTGCATTGGAGTCATCATCAATCCGACCCTTGCATTGATTTCCCCGATCATCATGGCCACCTACTTAGCCTACTCACCACCCATGGACTTCATCCTAGATAGGGATATTACCTTTGACGGATCGCATTCTAGTGACTATCTTAGGTGGGAGACTACCATAGAAAAGTACTTTGAAAAGACTTGGGTATATGGATCCGCGAGAGTCCGAAAGGCCAAGGGACGACTTCGAGGTCAAGCCAAAAGTAAGTGGGAAGACATAGTGGGCTTAAGGAGGGTTAGGAGGCAAGGGCCCATTTCCTCATGGGATGATATGAAGGTTGAACTTAGAAAGATCTACATCCCCAAATATTCTCATCCCCTCTACTCAAACACCCCTAGCCCGAGGTGCACTACCACTCCCCCATCCCCACCCGACCAACTTGATACCACCTTTAGGCCTCCTCCCCCACCACTCCCAACAAATCACTTCTCAACCATCATAACTTCACTTCGCAACGAAATCCTCTCCCTTCAGGCCCAAATAAACCAAACATCTACCTCTTCACCGAATCCCCTAAGGGTCCCCACACTCCAACCAAAACCCCCTTCCGCAAACCTCGCTATCCAACCCCAAGTGGACCCCATTCCCATCCCTCCACTTAGAATCACGTCGACCACCACGACCCAACCCAAATCCCATCACCCAACCCACCTTCCACTTCCAACTCCAATCATATCCCAACCTAAGCCTCCAATACTTTCACTCCCAAACTCCACACTACCAATCCCAAACCAAGTTTCCCTTTACCCTCCACCCCGGGAGTACCACACACCAACCCTCATCACCCCAAAAGACCCTCTCACCTCCTTGGTAGAAGAACTCATACCCAATTCAATAGTTGAGGACACTCCAAACCCACTCCCCACCTTGGAGGAAACCCAAGTCCAAGTTGAGGAAGAAACATCACACGATAGCCCTCACCTTACATCACCCTCACTAGTTGGGACCAAGCTCATTTTAGAAGAACCTATTGTTAGTTGGCTAAAGGAGAGCCCAATTAGAGAGATCTCGGCCCATGTTTTTCCTCCCATAGAAAAAGACCATCCCATAGTGCCTTTCTTCTCCTATCACACCACAATCCAAACATCCTATCAAGTGGAGACCTTAGATGACCTTCTCAAAGGCATAGCATGGCAATTAGAGATGACTAGCATGTTGACCCCTATGATCGAACAACCTAGGAGCCTTAGCCTCCTACACCTATGCATAGGGTCTATCACCTCAGTTTGCACCATTGGTTGCTACACTAGCGACCTCCTTCTCTTCCTCCCTACACCCGATGAGCCCAACCTTCTCCTCGATTTAGAGCTTCTTATCTCGGGTAGAAAGCCAAGCCCCCCACTCATGGATGACCCACTTGCCAAGAACATTGGCCCAACTATCATGAAGAAGGATGACTTAGCACCTTTTAAGGATCTTGAGGACATGGAGTTCCTCCCCCTAGGTAACCCCTTTCATGATCCATATGATCCATTCCAATGGGAGTCAAGAGACTCGTGTGACCCAAACACTTTATCCACCACCCACGTTTCCCTACACCAACTCACCATGTTTGACCCAATCCACTCCATCTTAGACCCGGGTTACACCTTGGAAATCATGACCTTAGGCCACATATCCCTAGGTAATAAGGTTGTGCCCCACCCCATGATGACCACCTTCTTAGATCCATTCGATCCGTTCCAATGGGAATTCAAAGGTTGTCCCACACCTATACACATGGAAGTCACTTTTGGGAAAAGTATGCATGTGTCTAGGCTTTCCACACCCCTTGGCATGAACACTATGTTGGGTCCATTCATTCATATCACCCACATGTCAAGTAGAAAGCATGAGTGGTCCAAATTTGGATGTAGTGGTCCACCTTCATTCATCATGGGTCTTAAGCATATCAAAGGCATCTACGGATGTCCGGGTCCCCCGACATGCATCACCACTTTGCATGATAGATCCACATATGGGTGCCCCGGTCCACCTAAGCCCACCAAAGTCTACATGACAACATTACATGATAAGTCCACATATGGTTGCCCCGGCCCACCAAGGCTCATCAAGGTCCATATGGCATCATGGCATGAATGGTCTATATATGGTTGTCCAGGTCCACCCATAACCACTAGAAGGTCAGCACTCACAAAATTGCATGATAACCTTTGCAAGCACAGTAGCAAGAAGAATGAGGCTTATAAAAGGCTGGCCGACTCTCATCGGCGTCACCAAGAATTTCATGTGGGTGACTTTGTGATGGTAAGGACGAAGAGGCTCTCCCCGGGAGCCGACTCTAAACTGAGGCCACGTGGGGCTGGTCCCTTCCAGGTCTCGAGGCGCATAGGTGCAAATGCCTACGAGTTAGATCTCCCTAAGGAGTATGGAATAAGTCCCACATTCAATGTTGCCGACCTAGTGCCATATAAGGGACCCACGGTGGTACCTAGTAAGGAGATTGAGCCTACTTCATCCCTTGAGAGAGCACCCACCCATGTTAATAAACCACCAGCCAAGAGAGCCCATCGTGAACAAATTGAACAAATATTGAATGAACAAGTCACTACCACTCGGAGCAAGGTATATGAGCGCTATCTCGGCCGGTGGATGGAACGGTCTCGTTCGGAAGACTTGAGGACAGTACCACTTCTACACCCTCCAAGGACGGAAGGACACTTACTCGACAGAGTCGAGTTCTCCGCACCCCGGGAGTATGATGGGGACATCACCACCATGCCCACGTTCACAGCTCGTCTCCACGCCCCGGTTGCATCCGGCATGATCTAGTCATTTAATTCTGAGTCCTATGTAATTTTTATTTGAGTCATTTGATGTAGTTTACATTTTATTTGAGTCATGTTTCTAGGTCTAGCATTTATTTTCCTATGTTTGAGTGTCATTAGAATGTGTAATGTGCTAATTGGGCTCATTTCTTCGGGCTTGGCCAAATGAGCTCCCCTACCCCTTCGGTTATTTGTCAATGAGTCCTTTGTCAGGGTCTTTTGTAGAAATGTGGGTTTCCTATATATAGGACCCCATTTCCCCCCATCTGAAGTTAATGAATGAATGAATGAGTTAAAATTACCATTTGAGTTCAAATTGGAGTGATTCCTCTAGTTTTTTGGGTGAGAGACCCTAGGGGAGAGATTCCCCACCTACTCCCCTCTTAATCTCTCTATTTCACCCCTCTTTCTCTCTCCTCCAACCCCAATTTCGAATTTCTTCTCTCTCCTCCCCTCCCCAACCACCTCCACTAGCTACCCACCTCATTCAATACCCCTCCAATTCCCCAAGTTGCCATTACTCCACTCCCATTGTCCCAAGGAGGCATCTCCCACTTTCCAACACAATCCCACCCATTCCCACACAATCTCCCCTAGTTCCCACACAATCCCCCACTCCCAAGACCATTTCAAATTTGAATCTACCATTCCCTCCATGATTTGGCCGCCCCCCCCCCTCTCCCTTCTAGCTAGGGTCGCCCCTCCCATCTCCCTCCATTCACCTCCATTGCCTCCACCTTCTCCTACCTCCAGCTGAGGACCTGCCCCCACTGCCCCCTCCCATCCCCTTCCTATCTCCAGTAGCATTCCCCATCCCTCATACACACTACTTCTTCCACCCCATCACCCCTTTCATACATACACCTCCCCCATCTCCTTCTTTAGAAGCCAACACAAGAGCTGCAGGTTGCTGTCCACAGGTTACAGACGAACCAGTCTCTTGCAGCGGCCACCACGACGCCATCCGGACGAGTTTGAAGACACAAGAGCCATCGTTGGAAGCTTCTCCGGTCTTCTTTGCAACAGAAGTGATCTCACCCCCATCCGAGTTTGGTGCGGCCCGGGAGGTCCAATCTACCCCGACTGCGCAGATCTGCCCCAACAGAAGACCTGATCTGGAATAGAAGCTCTGTCCCGACAAACCACGGAAGAATCAGCTCTCAAGTTCTTCTTCAAAGTCCTACCTCGGCCTGTCTACTTTCAGAATCAAAAAGCGGAAGTCCATTCAGCATCTGGGAGCAGAAGTTACAAATTTTCTTCCACGATTGCGCGGCTCTGCTTCCCACTATCTGCATCGACCCCTCTTCACTCTTCTGGTTCCACAGGTAGACTCCGACATCGGTTAGAATCCCCGTCAGTTTTGCTGCGAAGAAGATTCATCCACGGTTTCAACGACTCTGTCGGTGCCTGATTCCGACGACGGGAGCGGCCAGGGTACCCTCTGCATCCTGCTGTTAGAAGCCAGTTCCTATTAGTCCGAGAAACAGAGGCCCTGTTCAAGCTCCTTCCCCGACCAGCAACGGTTCCAGAAGAATCTGAGGAAATTCTGAGGCATCCCCCTCCCTGTTACAAAGCTTTCGCCGCAGGTCTTGCTATCAGAAAAATTCGTGAGTGGGATCTACAGCAGCAACACTGACCCCCTGTCCCTGTTTGCAGACAACCGGCAGATTCGGCATCCACACTTAGTCGTCGTTCTTTGCATTAATTTCCCCACCCCGCTTGGCCGGCTGAAGGCCCCTCCCTGCGTGGAGGTAGTATTGATGTAATCACATTAACCCCCACCCCAAGATCCCCCTCCTGCGAGAGGTGTAGTGGTGTAACTTGTTTGGGCAGGTCAAGCGACACCGCCGCGTCGTGTGGGGATCCACTCGCCTCCCCGCTCGCCCTCGTCTCCGACCGGGACCGGTTTCTTCAAACCGGTCGAGTAAGTGCTCAAAACTTCTCTCCAATTAGTGCTTGTCATTCAATATTAGTTCTTAATTCCGCTGGTTATGCGAGTGAGAGCCCGATCCTCAAGCCCCACAAACTTGAGTGATCACCGTGGGAAATTGCAACCGGTGCCTTTGGCACTTCGTCGGCCACATTGAATTGGGCTTCCAAATCTATTGGGATTTAAATCTTGGCCTTGCTGGCCCTCTACCAGCAAGGGCCCAACCCCTCAACCTCACCTTGGCATTGCCAAGTTACCCCGGGCTTGGGTGAGCGACGAGAGAGCGGCGGCCCAAATTGGCCCATTTTGATTGTGAATGTGCTTGTTTGCCTTAGTCATAGGTTGTGTCACATCATAGAATATCTACAGACCATCGACTTTTTATTGGTATGAAATGTGCAGATTTAGTCAATCGGTCTATAATTACCCATATTCCATCGTGTCCACCTCTTATCTTAGGTAGTCCCATAATGAAATCCATTCTTATGCTCTCCCATTTCCATTCCGGGATACTTAAGGGATGTAATTTACCTGCGGGTCTGAAATGTTCCGCCTTTACTTGTTGACATGTGAGACACCGAGATATGAAGTCAGCTACTTCCCTCTTCATATTGGGCCACCAAAAGTTTCTTTTGAGATCCTGATACATTTTTATACCTCCTGGATGAATGGTATACTTTGATTTATGTGCTTCTTCTAAGATCAATTTCTTTGTATCTTCATGATCGGGTATACACATTCGGCCCTTGAATAGCATTCTTCCATCTTCGGATATAGAAAAATCCGGTCTTTGTTCAATATTGGCCTTAATTTCTAGTAAAATTGGGTCATCCTCTTGTAACTTGGCCAAATCCTCAATCAATGTTGGTTGAGCTCGGATATTTGCCATGAAACAATTATCTTCCTTAATGTCAACATCTAGATTCAATTGAGCAAATTGAGGAACAAGGTTAGTCATACTAATCATGAGACTTGATAACATACCAATTGGTTTTCTGCTAAGTGCATCTGCTACAGCATTCGCCTTGCCAGGATGATATTGAATAGCGAAATCGAAGTCTTTAAGATATTCCAACCATCTCCTCTGCCTCATGTTAAGCTCTTTTTGAGAAAATAAATATTTCAAACTCTTGTGGTCTGTGTAGATCGTGAACTTTTCTCCATAAAGATAATGACGCCAAATTTTCAAGGTGAAAATAACTGCTGCTAATTCCAAATCATGTACAGGATAATTTTCTTCGTGACGTTTCAATTGTCTTGAAGAATAGCAAATCACCTTTCCATCTTGCATAAGGACACACCCTAAGCCAATTCCAGATGCATCCGTATATACTTCAAATCCAGCACCCTCTATTGGTAGTGACAAAACAGGGGCTGTTGTAAGATGATTCTTAAGACTTTGGAAACTCTTTTCACAGTCCTTCGACCAGACAAAAGGATTTTCTTTTCTGGTAAGTCTAGTTAAAGGAACCGCGATCTTTGAAAAGTCCTTTATGAATCTTCTATAATAACCTGCTAGACCCAAAAAGCTTCTAACTTCAGACACAGTCGTTGGTCGACTCCAATCTCTGACAGCTTTTACCTTAGAAGGATCCACAGCAATACCTTCTTTTGAAATAATGTGGCCTAGGAACGAGACTTCCTTGAGCCAAAATTCACACTTATTGAGTTTGGCATAAAGTTTATGTTCTCTAAGTGTTTGCAAGGCTATCCTTAGATGTTCTTCATGTTCTTCTTTTGTCTTGGAGTATATCAGGGTATCATCGATGAAGACGACGATGAACTGATCTAAATATGGCTGGAAGACACTGTTCATAAGTTGCATGAATGTTGCTAGGGCATTAGTTAACCCAAACGGTATTACCACGAATTCATAGTGGGCATAACGACTTCGAAAAGTTGATTTGTAAATGTCCTCTTCTTTGATTCTAAGCTGATGATAACCTGATCTTAGGTCAATCTTAGAAAAATATTCTGCTCCCGAAAGCTGATCGAAGAGCTCATCAATACGCGGCAATGGGTATTTGTTCTTGATTGTAAGTTGATTCAATCGCCGGTAGTCAATACATAACCTGAGAGAACCATCCTTCTTCTTGACAAATAGAACCGGCGCACCCCAAGGGGATGTGCTAGGTCTGATAAAACCCTTGTCTAGACGTTCTTGTAATTGCTTCTTTAATTCCTGGAGTTCTGTGGGGTACATCCTTTAAGGTGCTATAGAAACAGGTGTTGCACCTGGAATGAGTTCAATGGTAAAGTTTACTTCCCTCTCGGGTGGTAAACTAGGTAGTTCGGATGGGAACACGTCAGGGAATTCATTTGCAATAGGAATGTTTGCTAGGATAATTTCCTTAGATTCGGTGACAATGACTGAAGCAAGAAAAACTTCACATCCTTTCGAGATAAGTTTGCAGGCGTGAAGAGAAGATATAATGGTAGGATGCTTCTTGTATTTGATGCCAAGAAAAAAAAATCTTGGAAGACCGGGTTTTCGGAAAGATATAATCCTATTTCGGCAGTTGATGTAAGCATCATGGTCTACAAGCCAATCTACCCCTAAAATGGCATCATATCCTTTCATGTCATGGCATACTAAGTTTGCGGGGAGATTGTGTCCTTCTACCACCACCTCACAATCGGGATAATACTTGGTAAGCTTAGTTCCAGATCCTAAAGGTATAGTAATAGCGAGATCTGAAGGTAGGGGAATTGATGCAGTTGGTAAGGTTTTTGCAAAAGTGGTGGAGATAAAAGAATGAGAAGCACCAGTATCAAATAGCACGAATGCAGGATGAGAACAGATTTGAAGAGTACCTTCCATGAGCCCATCATTTTGATCCCTGGACGCTTCTTCTTCATCTATAACTGTATTGAGGCGAGCCTGCCTCCTACGTCCTCCACTATTTGGTTGGTCTTTTATAAGGGGGTAATCTGGCACACGATGCTCCCTACTCCCACAACGAAAATAAGCACCTAGGCGCTTCCAGCATTCTTCAGCCGAGTGGCCGAACTTCTCACAAAAGGTGCACGCCGAGGTGACTTGCTCCTTTTCTTCCTTCACCTTTTTACTACTCTTTTGAGAACTTCCACCGTTCCCGTTCCTTGATCTTTTCTTATTATCACGACTTTTGTATGGTTCCGTGATGCTGAACTTCTCCTTCTTATAATGCCGATCAGAGCGCCGGCTAGATTCTTCTCCCTTTCCTTTCAACCTTTCGACCTTCTCTAAGGTCCTCTCGCATAAAAATGCCGTTTGAACCATCTCCGCATAAGTGCGGATATTCTGTGTCCCCAGTTGTTGAATGAAAGCGGGCCATAACCCGTCCATAAATCGGTTTGCTTTTAATAAGTCTGTACTAATCAATGTGGTGCATACGGTGCTAGCCTTGAAAACTGCAACTCATATTCTGCCACGAACATCATCCCTTGACGAAGGGAGGCAAACTCCATAGCCTTCCTTTCCTTTACATCCTCGGAGAAATATTTGGCACGGAATAAAGTGAGAAAAACATTCCATGTATGTGGCGCATCGGCTGGAGGTGCCGGAACCGATTTCCACCAAGTATGAGCATCCTTGTTTAATTGGAACGTAGCTAGACGGACTTTCTCCTGATCAGTGCATTGAATAACATCAAATATCATATTCATCTCATCGATCCAATTTTCTGCTTCGTATGGATTGGATGATCCATAGAAACGTGGAGGATTTAGACTCCAAAAATTGCGATGAAGGTCTCCTGCCCTTACCCCCGCACCACCTTGTGCTATAGTTTGCAGTGCCTGGGTGAGGCCGACAACAGTTTGTTGCATACCGTCCCAATCTACGCGATGAGCCATGATAAGAACAATAAGGTACCTGAGAGAAAATAACAACTTGTTATTTCTCATGAATATTGGAATAAGCATAATAAATCTTAAACTAATTAGCTATCTTATCCCGGGCTATACCCAATTCTCACATGGGTACGGAAATTTTCTTCCTTAGTTCATAGGTATGGGTCTTTAAACCTTGGACTTATCCTATGACATGACTCTTTTCCTTAAGTCCTGAGACTTAAGCTCTGATACAAACTTAACTGTCACGCCCCGAGCCTTTATTACAGCAGAAGACTCGCTCGGGGAGCGCGAACAGCCGGCATGGTAAGCCTCTTACAAGCAAGAATCAATCAGAGCGCAAGACAATCGCACAAGTAAATGCAATTGCAAAAGATTTTAATCAAACTTCAACTTTATTTCATAATACTTAATATTCAAGATACAATCACTAATTTGATTTCCATTCTACTAGACTCAAGAAATAGGAAAATTACATTGACTCAATCTAGACATTATAGACTTCCTAAGTCTTCACTCATCATTAATCGCTCTCGGATCCGCTACTGGAATAATCCGAACCCGAACTATTTCCATCTCCTGAAAAACATTGGCAATAGGTAATGAGCACACTTGCCCAGTAGGTATCTTCGCATCAATATGAAGGCACTATTAAAGAAATTAACAATTTAGCTCTAAAGAATAAGGTAAAATTATGCGAATGCGAATCAATCATGCGATCAAATCAATAGAAACAAGATAACCATGTAACATAGAATGATCAAGAATGAGCTAGCAAGAATATAACAAGAACATGATATTGGCCTTCCATGAACAAGAATGTAACGAGATTGTACTAGCAAGCCACATATTCATCAAACTAGTCTCTTTTGAGTACATAGTTCGTGAATTTCTTTGAAATATCAAGCAAGAATGTCATGTTGTGCTGTGGATCTTCACTTATTTATAGAAATAGTACTCCCAGCGCAATGCAACGCCAGTAGCATCATACCCCATGATTTATAAAATAGTATGTTTCCGACAATCAGCCGAGGGGACTAGCATAGAGCCCTTGAACACAATCAGTGCTCGATCGCATCTTCAGTTATAAATTAAGCTACTTCCACGCAGTATAACAGTAAAGTATGGCCAAGAATATAGCACTTCCAATAATTCCATGATAACAATAAGCAATGAATGAATGCTTCAATTTTGAATATATATGAGATCAAGAATGACATTTAAACTAAGTTATGCTTATAGAATAAATCGACAGCATAACGGTATTTTCCTTAACTTCTATTTCTTTTAGATCAATTTAAGCAATATGACAAGGTCTAGATCATCAAGGTTTGTCTAGAATCATTGGAATATCAACCCTTGGTCAAACCTTGGGTTAACATGAACAAGCTATGTAACGGTCATTGGCTGGGCCGTTACATTATGTAACGCGCCAATAATAGGCCGTTACAGTGATCCGAGTCCAGAAGGATAAAAATAGACCCAGAGGAATGTGACGGTCTAGCACGGGGCCGTTACGTAGCCTGACGGTCTAGTTCAAGGCCGTTACATTTCAAGAATCAAAAAACCACGATAGAGTGTTCTAATTAATGGGCTTTCATTGGTACAACCAACTCGGCGTCCTAGTGGGAATCCCAGGCTCGCGGAGAATTACGGAGGCCTTGAAACAATGATTTCCTAGTCCATTGGAAGGATTATCCAATAGAGAGGTCCTCATGTCCAAGATTGTGTTCTTATAGTACAAGGTGTGAACTAATGACGACATACCGGAATATGTGCCATGTACTTATAGAATTGACTCTATTGACAAAGAGAGACATGTATAATCAAAATGAAAATCGTGGTGAACTCCATCAATACAACGTCTAAAAGTCATGCTTTATAGTACAAAACTATAGACTTTGGTTTAACATAACTTAAGTAGAAGTGATAACAAAATATGCAATACCTATCATGAATAATCAAATATCCTTAAAATCACATGATTAGGTTTAAAAACTTAGGTAACTAGGCTTTAACTATAATAAGATTGGTAGGTTATATTCTGTCTTAGGTTTGACAGAACACAGATTCTAACGGTCTTAAGAGGGGGCGTCACAGTGAAAGTGACGGTCATGATCAAGTCGTTACTTGAATGTAACGCATCTGTCCAAGCGCATTAGAAACATCAGTGCAATTCAAATACTACAGAGTTTGTAACGGTTTGTAGAAGGGCCGTTACTTGAAAGTGATGGTCCTATGCTAGTGCGTTACAGTATCTGTTAATAGAAAACAATCATAGAAACTAAGAGATCAACTCACATCATGTCTTTTATCGAAACATGATGAGTTTCTAGTCATGTTAACGAAGTAAGGCCATCTACATGCATAGGTAATCATGAATAGATGAATAGTCATGTTTTAATTTCTTAATTTGGCTAAGAGGTGCATGATGTGCATAGAACAAATAAAACATGAAATCAATGCTCTATAATGTATGGAATTCAATCAAACCAGAGGGCTTTTAGTCCTATCATGCTGTTTTTACCGTTCATGAGATAACCTACCTCTTACTTAGACTGTAGTTTCTGAATTTGGTTGAGAACCCTGCCCTAGATCCCTTCCTTCTCTTGTGACTTTTTCAGCAACTTCTTTAGGCTCTAACTCCACGCCCTCTTGATCTAAAGATGTGAAATTCGGAGGGGAGTTAGTCTAAAGTATTGTAAACAAATTATTCTTAAGAACTTACCTGAGATAATGACTCCTTACCTTGCTTCCTTATGCCCAAAAAGTAAGGGTCGCACAGTTCAGAACTATACCCTATTTATAGAGTTTAGGCTAGGGTTTGAGGATTAGATCAAGTTTAGAGTCCTTATTTCATCAAATCCTAATCTCTAAGAGTCCTTAGAGTTTTTACAATCCTTCCCAAGTCGATCCATAGTGGATAAGAACATCAAGTTCCAATCTTTTCATGAGTCCCTTCACTTACGGAACTAACAGGATGTAACGGTCGAGTGCCCATGCATTACATGGCTGTGGCGGTCTTACGATAGACCGTTACAGTCATCGTAGCTTAGAGTTTCAATTTATAAAAACTCTTTTGTTAATTATCTAAATAATTATCTTATATTATTAGTATTTATCCTTAATATCCGTGGATAGGCTTAAATACCTTCTAGAATATGGGCCAAACCTAATGGTCTAGGTCCTAAACCCTTTTGGACTTCAATTAAGTGGGTTGGGTTAATTGATTAACACAATTTTGGCCTTATATTGATTATTTAGCCCAATTAATGCCAGAATATTATTTAAATAACTAGGAATTACTTTTATAAATTTTGGGGCTCTACAGATTTGGGTAATAATGCATTGGCTTACATTGCAATTAGGGTAATGAGTCAAACAACATCAGCAAGTCAATGTGAAATAAATTAGAACACTTTCAGCCTTATACACTCAAAGGTTCGCAATCGACTAAAGGCTGAACTGTCATGCCCCGAACAAGGCAGAAATATCAAGACGTGAACAGTTATACGAGCGAGTCGATCAAGAGACTCAGATGATGAGTATGAATAACAAATGGATAAAATTGTATCTTTATTTCATAATCTAACATTTCTAACAAATATCTTTCAAAGACTTTCAAAACTATTCGAGTCTAGTACATTCATTTTCTAAGTAGACAGACTGATAAAAAATCTACAAAAAACTATCAGCACTCTCGTCACTCCAGCCTATTCCCGTCATCTTCAGAATTTCCTAAAAATTATCAACAATGCACAGGGTTAGCTAGAAAGCTCAGTAGGACTTATATCTCTTTACCAGGTCACTTTAAGTGATTAGCATATTGGATCATCTATATGCTCATGAAATAAATAGTGTAGGTTCAAGAAATAAAACATGTAATTTTATAGGTGACAAGAGTAATTAAGATCAGGAAGTCAAAAATTTTAATAATAGATATCATAAAACTCATGTGTAAGCATGAAGATCAATAACATGTAGAGAATTATAAATTTGGCCATGTAACGAGAATATTAACACATTCAGTCAAGAATGTCATGTACAGGAAGTCAAGCGTGTAATGAGTCAAGCATGTAACAAGTGAATTGTCTAGTTCAATCTTACATGTCAGTTGGTGCAATACCACATCTGATCATTCAACTCTCTCAGGCACAAGTACTTTTAGACTTTGCTCGCCTAGGACTAGATCAGGGCCCCCATGTTTGCCAGGCATTAAGTGTCAAGTGGACCAAGAGTCCCATGTAATTTTTAGAATAATTCATTTAAAATATGCCCAATCCGATTTTCAAAAAAAAATTATGAAGCATAGTATAGCGCACAACTAGATATTTAGTTATGGAGGACTCAAGAGGTGGCCCCTATAGGCTCAAGAGGTGGCTCCCGCTATGTAACACTTTGCGCCATTCTGGCCTTAAGAGGTAGCTCCCATAACGTAGCACTTTATCCCGCAAGACACTTAGCTCCTACACTCCCAAATGATAGTTTATGGGTAAAGTACAGATCTAGCAAAATTTCCATTTCAAGGGCATATAGTATGAAGTACAAATGAAGAGAACTTCAAGGATGATTTAAGGCATAATGTTCAACAACATTAAGACAATGAAGAGAATGAATTGTCAGTCAAGGCACGATCAGCTCTCCAAGAAAATCTTATAAAACGGGTCGAGATCATTTTTTTCACACTCGGGTGCTTAATAGAAAACTAAAGAGATCTCAGCCAGGTAAGAGGTAGGACAATGGGAGATTCTTCTCGCATTCGTAAGGTCTTAATTAAATAATCACTTATCCACTTAAGTTTTTTTCCTATGGATAACTAGCTTTAAACACTAGTCTTTCTTGATAAACTCGCTAGCTACACAGTTTGTCAGAAACACGTAATCACGAAAATCGAACGGAAATCATTCTTGCATATTCTTACATGTTCATGTGTGAAAGAATTTCAATGAAGGAAATACAATGAAAGAAGATGTCAAGCTTTCAGATAGAATATTGATCAAATAGGCAGGGTCAATCGTGTACAAGAAGTTTTTGAAAATTTGTCTTTTAAACAACTAAAGATGCCTTTTTGGATTCATTTATCTAGTCATTTTCTTCTCGATGGTAATTTAAGATAAGAACATGATTTTAAATTTTAAAATTAAAGTTTTAAAATAACACACCTAAAATAGGGTAAATCAGACACATCAGTCTGAACACGGTTGTCACGTTCAAGTCACGGTCCATGTTTGATCCGCGTTCTTAGACAGAAAATCAAAACACCTTATTACAGTGAAAACTCTATTTTTTGACTTTAGATCTCAAAATAAGCCATAAATACATGATCATGAAAATTTGCATAGAATCAAGATACACATGCAAAGGCACATATATGAACATCTAATTAAGTTTTGTCTAAGAGAAAACATACCTAGTTGAAGATCAAAGAGGAAGAAGTACAAGAACGAAGAACACTTCGAACACTCCCCCAAACTTCGAGCTTTTCTCCTCTCTACGACCAACAATTTCTCTAACAGATTTGTGCTTTGAGTATGGAAGATCATAGCCCTATTTATAGGCCAAATCCCCTAATTATTCTATTACTCATTTACTTCTAAGTCAATTTCCACCTAATTTTTCTATTTCACCAACCCATATTACTATTACACCAACCTATGTTGAAATTAAATTCTAAAATGTAGGTGTTGAAATAAATCCCTCCTCCTTGACATAACTAATGACCTCATCTATTCAATGATGTAAGCAATGACCTCATCCACTAATAAGGATTAGATTAAAGCTAATAATTCTCTCTAAATCAGATGCTATAGTATTGACAACTTCCCCCTCTCCGAATCGAGTAGCAAATCTCATCGTCCATATTATCACGTGGGATTAGGGTTTGTGTTAATGTATTCTATACTTTATAGGCCTAAAGAAAAATATTTTATAATTTATTTTATTTTCATCTTTTATCATTTCTTTTCACATATATATATGTATATGAAATTCTAAGTTGCTATATCCTCCCCCACTTAAAAAGAATTTGGTTCTCCAAATTCACAAGATCCATTACAAAATAAGAGGAGTACTAGCAATACTAACCTGAAAATAATTCTGGATACTTCTTCTTAATCGCATCCTCCAATTCTCAAGTGGCTTCTTCTTGTCTACGATGGCTCCATTAGATTTTAACCATTGATATTACTCTATTCCTTTACTGGTGCAATTTCCGATCTAGTATCTTGATGGGTTTCTCTTCATAAGTCAAATCCTTTTGCAGTACAAGATCATCATGTTGGATCATATGCGAAGGATCATAGACATATCTCCTCAGCATTGACACATGGAAAATATCATACACTCTTGCCAACTTTGGGGATAACGCCAGCCTGTATGCTACTTCTCCAACTCTACCAAGGATCTCAAAGGGACCAATAAATCTTGGACTTAACTTTCCTTTGACTCTGAACCTTTGGATTTCTCGGGTAGGTGATACCTTCAAGAAGACATGGTCATCGATTTGAAATTCCATATCTCTTCTTCTATTGTCAGCATAACTCTTCTGACAGGATTGAGCAACTTTCAGTCGGTCCCTAATCATCTGGATATTCCGAGTAGTATCTTGAATCATATCAGGACCTACTAACTGCTTCTCCTCAATCTCATCTAGCATATGAGTGATCTACAACTTCTACCATGCAAAGCTACAAAAGGTGCCACTTGAATACTTGATTGGTAGCTATTATTGTAGGTAAACCCAATCAATGGTAAATGTTCATACCAAGTAGCACCAAAATCTATCATGCAAGCTCTAAGTATATCCTCTATGATTTGATTAGTTCTTTCTATCTGATCATCTGTCTGAGGGAGAAAAGCTATACTAAAATTTAATCTCATTCCCAGAGAAGATTGCAATCCCTTTCAAAAGTGAGAAGTAAATCTAGGATCTCTATCAGAAATTATAGATGAAGGAATGCCATGCAATCTTACCACTTTCTTGATGTATAGAGCTACCAATATATCCACCGTCCACTTACGTTTGATGGGTAGGAAATGAGCAGACTTCGTTAATCAGTCCACTATTACCCAGATCATATCAAGTCCTCCTCTAGTTTTGGGCAATCCCATAATAAAATCCATACCAATACTTTCTCACTTCCATTCTAGTATCTCCAGATGTTTCAATTTACCAGCAGGTCTGAGATATTCTGCCTTTACCTGTTGACATGCCATGCAACGGCTAACAAACTCAGCAACTTCTCTTTCCATATTCGGCCACCAAAAAATCATTTTCTGATCCTGGTACATTTTAGTGGCTCCTAGATGAATGGAATACCTAGATTGGTGTGCTTCTTCCATTATCTTCTTCTTGATTTTATCACTATCAGGCACGCAAGTTCTTCCTTAAAATAATAATCTCTCATCATTAGCCTGTTGGAAATCAGGCCGTTGGCTCAAATTCCCAGTAATTTCAACCAATAAAGGATTGTTATCTTATTGCTCCTTTATTTCAGAGAACAGGCCAGGTTTACTCTTATATTGGAAATCAAGACTTGCTCCTCTTTTTGTTCCATATTTAAATTTAATCTTGTAAATTGCTTCAGCAATCGCCACTCATTAATCATCAAACTTGATAATAGAGCCCTCGGCTTCCTACTAAGAGCATCAGCCACATCATTATCTTTGCCAGGATGGTATTGAATAGAAAAGTCAAAATCTTTCAAATATTCTAACCATCTTCTTTGTCTCATGTTAAGCTTCTTCTAATAAAATAAATATTTTAGACTCTTATGGTTAGAATAGATAATGAACTGCTCACCATATAGATAATGCCTTCATATCTTGAGAGCAAAGATTATTGCCGCCAATTCTACATCATGCATAGGATAATTAACTTTGTGAGTCTTCAGTTGCCTAGATGCATAGGCTATCACCTTGCCTTGTTGCATTAATACACATCCTAGGCCAATTCTGATGCGGGACGAATGAGGGACTCGATGCCAAATGATGCGAACCTTGGACTATATGTGACGACACGACAAATTGGATGACGCGACCAGCGACTACACGACCATTAGAGCTACCTCGGCTCGACACTAAGAGCTCCTACGGAATATATGCCTTAAACAGACATGCGAGCTCACTCGTCGTCCCAAGCAAGGGAAACGCGGATCCGTGCGGTTGAGAAACTGGCAGAGTCAGGATCGAGTCACGAGACGGGTCACTCTCTTTCTCACAGTGGTGATTAAAATGATTTAATGAGCTAGAATTCAAACACACTCATGCAGTGGCATATAATCATATACTAAACAAGCAAATGCCGAGAAGGAGAGATCGTTACCTCTACACTCCAGGCGTGGGGAAGACAACCCCGGCCAAGATCGTACTCTCGGTTAGACAATTATCAATAAGTACAAAATTATAGCCACTCCATGCAGGGAGGTAATAGGTAACATGTAGGACCCGGAAGGATCGATCTTGGGTTGACGGGCAGCATTTTGAACCACCCTGATGGTGCTGGCACGCTTCTACGAGATGCTGGCTGGACGGCGCAGGCTGACAGTGGTGGGGACCACGATCTGCTCTGGTGGCTGACTGAGGCAGGATTGGTCTCGTTGCGAAGGGGACTCTTGGAGGGACGATCCCTAGGAGAGGGACGCGCTGGTTCGCCTCGTGGAAGGCGAGGAGGCTCGACTGGGAAGCATCATTGCTTGCTGTCCACGGACCTGTTCGGCAGTTTCAGGGTTGCGCGACCCGGCGATAGAAATTACTGCGACCAGCTCCGATCTCAGAACGTCACGAAACTAGCGCCATTCCGAAGCTGACTCTGAGACCTTCAACCCTCTGGTGTTACAGAAATTTTGCAGTGGCAGAGTTTTCCATGGGGGAATTTCAAACAGGAAAGGTTCCTGTCTTAGATCTGGCCGGGCAGATTGAGATCTGCCTGATGAGTTGACCGAGGTTGAAACCTTGGATCTGGGAGATGGGGTTTTTATGGAAGCTAGAGGAAGAAGTAAGGAACACAGGGATATTTTTTATATATTTTTCAGAGGTGGTTTGACATGGGAAGTGGATTTTATAACTGGGATGGGTCGGATCTGGACAGCAGGGGGCAGAACTGATTTCGGATTTTACAGAGGTTTTTTGGATTGGAAAGAAAATTCCTAAAATCACAAAAAAAATTATGGAAGATAACTTAGGTGGACAGAAATCCCAATCCAAATTTCAGCTTGATATAAAATTGGAAAGGGGTTTGAATGGGTGAAGAATATGGCTTGGAGAGGGGGATTTCCGTAGCCCACCACAAAGGCAGCCCAACAAGACCCACGCGGTCCAACTAGGCAAGCCCGCCCGAGTGATAGCCCGCTGGGCCCACTCAGAGAAGAAAAGCCCAATAAATAAAGACTCGAGGAACCAACTCTCCCCGGCGGCCTTCAAGGCTCGGAGGGCCCGAGACAGCGGTCAGGTCCCAAGGAAGGTCCGGTCTAAAAGCCCTCTCCTCACCCGAGAGAGACAGGCTCCAGCCGACCTATCCGACCCCACCCTCGCCGGGCCATGCCTATCGCTCGGACATGAGCTAGCATCCCCGAGGCTCGGTAAGACCGGTTGATTATCTGCAGGTGCGGCCGTTCAGAGTCCTCCGTCAGCGGGAGAGTCATGGGTGCTGCCGGACTCCAAGGGGATAACGTCCCCACGATCAGGCCATGAAAGCCCCCGCTGAAGACGTAACTCCCGCCGGGAAGCCCTCAGCTCACCAGACTCTTAAAAGGCGACGCACTATTTAAGCAAGGGATATCCTCCGGAAGATGGTAAGATGAACTAGGCATTCACATACCCTAAGCTCCTGAGCACGATTCGCTTCACCCTTTGGTGGAGAGGATTCTCGCGCATCAGCTCTCTCCTCCTCCCATCATCGCTTCCACCATCGCTCTACTGACTTAGCCATCGGAGGGTTTGTCCCAGGGAGATCCCCTGGGCCCTCTGACACGTTTCCCTCTCTTGCAGATTCATCTTCTGGTGATCCACAGCCCGCTCAGGACCCAGCGCGAGATTCTGCCTCTTCATCTGGCGCCGTCTGTGGGAAACGCACGAAGAGTCAAGATGGTAAGAAAAAGCTCAGGGAGGAGATCCGCCGGCGGGGCAGGTAAGGCTGTGGCGGCGGCGGGAGGCGCCCCCTCTAGGGTCTCACAGAGCCCCCCCTCCAACGCCAGCGTCCCCACCAACGGGCCACCACCCCCCCCCGGCGGAGACAGGGGCACCCCTCGACGGCGGCGCCGACGCCTTCCAGGCCCTCAACGAAAAGATGGACGTCCTCGTGGAGCTCATGAGGGCCCAGGCGGCCCGGGACGCGAGGTCCCACGCCCCGTCAGGAAGTCCCCCTCGAAGGAGTGCAACGCAGCACACCGCCGGAGGCCGCTTCACCCTCCGCGGCCGACAGCTCCTCCGCAACGACGTCGGAGGACCCTCGCAAGCTCCGCCTGCGGAGCAAGAGGCTTCCTCCACGCCGAGGAGAGGGAAGCAGGGGGCGAGGCCGCCGTGCCCGGGCACCAGTGCTCCGGGAGATCGCCACGACGCCCCCCCCAGCCCCACGGCGCGGCCACAGCCGGAACTGTCTCTCCGGTTACGAGATTTTGAAAGACGGTTCGCAGAGCAAGAGCGCGCTCTCTGCGCCCTGTAGAAGACCTCTTTCCCGGAGGACGAGGAGAAATCCCCTTTCTCCGAGTACATCTTGAAGGCAGAGGTCTCTCCTAGAGCCTCCATCCCAACCTTCAAGCTCTACGACGGCCAGGGCGACCCAGCCGACCACTACGATAGCTTCGACGCCCAGGTGACCCTGCATGGAACGCCGGATCCCATCAAATGCCGAGCCTTCGCGGCCACCCTGGTCCAAGGCGCTCAGGCATGCTTCCGGGCCCTCGCCCCGGGGTCCATTCGAGACTTCAGGCAATTCAGGCGAATTTTCAAGGAGAGCTTCGCCGGTAGCGCCCCCCCAAGGTCAGTAGCGGGGCTCCTGGCTCTCAAACAAGCGCAAGGGGAGAGGCTCCGGACTTATGTCCACCGATTTAAATCGGAAGCCCTTAGGATCCCCCTCCTGGATGTGGCCTCAGCCACAACCGCACTGACCGGGGGCACCCGGGATGAGAATCTCCGCCGCGAGCTTGTCCTCCACCCTCCCTCAACCCTCGCCGAGCTAGTGACTCTGGCACTGCGCCACGCTGAGGGCGAAGAAGTACTCAGCGCCTGCCGAGACGCAACTGGCTCGGGTCGGGAGGGGGACAAAAAGCGGACCTCCGAGCCAAACCCCGGCTCGAGTAAGAAGCGCGATCGAGAAGGAGAGCGCAAGAGAAAGTACGAGCGGTATACCCCCTTGACCGCACCAGTCTACGAGATCTATGAAGACATCAAAGACTCGGGACTTCTCCGCCAGCCCGAGCCAATGAGGTCGAAGAACCGCAAGCGGGACAGGCATTGCCTGTTCCACGGCGACCACGGGCACCACACCGGAGACTGCCATCAGCTCCAGGATGAGATCGAGCGCCTCATCCGTCTGGGGCATCTAGCCCGGTTCACGACCGGGCACAAAGAAGACCGAGACGCTGCAGAGGAGATCGACAACGCCCCCCGAGGGGTCCACATCAACGTCATCTCCGGAGGGGCGGCATCGGGCGGCGACACCAGCCGAGGAAGGAAACGTCATGCCGAGCGGGCCAGCCAAGCCTTAGAGCCTCCCAGAGGTCCGCCGATGGAGCCCCAGGTCATAGTCTTCTCCGACCAAGACCTGGAAGGGCTGAGCACCCCGCATGACGATGCCCTCGTTATCTCGGCCACGATAAATCACTGTAACGTAGACAGGATTTTGATTGATAATGGGAGCGCCCCCAATGTATTATCTTATGACTGTTTTCTCAAGATGGGGGAAGACCCATCCAAGCTCCGCCCGATCCGAACACCCCTTAGCGGGTTTAATGGCCTGGCCACCTACCCCGAGGGAGCCCTAAGCCTGCCGGTCACTATCGGCACCCCACCCAAAACCGTTACGGTCTTAGTGGACTTCATAGTGATTAAAGGTATGATAGCGTACAACGCCATTTTCGGCCGAAAATTTCTCAGCCGAATAAAGGCCGTACCATCTACCTATCACCAAAAAATGAAGTTTCCCACCAAAAACGGGTTGGGGGAAGTCCGAGGTAACCAGGCCACGGCTAGAAGGTGCTACAATATCTCGGTGGAAGCCTCAAGGCCGGACGGGAAGGATAAGGGCCCCAGGGGAGTCGAAGGAAAAGCCGTGACCACCGAGCCCGGTGGCGAATTATTAACGGTATTCCTGAACGACGACCCGGCCCTTGGAGTAAGGATCGGTGCCGACCTACCACCGAAGGAACAGTAGCAATACAAGGAGTTCCTTTCTGGGTACATCCGGGTCTTCGCTTGGTCCGATGATCAACTCCCTGGTATGCCAAAGGAAACTGTGATGCACAAGCTTAACCTCGATGCCACCGTGAGACCCGTACAGCAGCGGAGGAGGAAGCATGCGCCCGAGAAACAGGCGATCATCAAGGCGCAGGTCACCAAGGGACAAGAGACTGGTCTTTTCAGACCGGTCCTATACCCAACGTGGCTAGCCAACGCCGTCCTGGTGTCGAAGACCACCGGCAAGTGGCGAATGTGCGTAGACTTCACCGATCTGAACAAGGCCACCCCCAAGGACTACTATCCGCTACCGAGCATCGACCAACTGGTTGACTCAACCTCGGGCAACGAGATACTCAGTTTCCTGGATGCCTATTCGGGTTATCATCAGATCCGAATGAGCCCTGACGATGTCGAGAGGACCGCATTCATCACCGACTACGGCGTGTACTGCTACACCCGGATGCCCTTCGGATTGAAGAATGCTGGAGCCACATACCAGCGACTGGTCAACCATATGTTCGAGGGACAGTTAGGTCGGAACGTCGAGGCCTACATCAACGACATGCTCGTCAAGACCCCGAGGGCCCAAGACCACTTCACCGACCTCGCCGAGACTTTCGGCACCCTCTTGAAGTACTGCATGAAGCTCAACCCCGCCAAGTGCGCCTTTGGAGTAAGATCCGGGAAGTTCCTGGGTTTCCTGGTCACTCAGCGAGAGATCGAAGCCAACCCCGATAAGGTCCAGGCCATCCTGGACATGCGCCCGCCCGCGTGCATTAAAGACGTCCAGCGTCTAACGGGGCGTGTCGCTGCTCTCAGTCGTTTCCTGTCCCGTGTGGCCGAACGATGCTTGCCCTTCTTCAAGCTGATGAGGGGGCCCAAGGTAGCATCTGCCACGTTCGCATGGGATGGGGAATGCCAGACAGCGTTCGCCGAGCTCAAAGAGTTCCTGGCTTCGCCCCCGGTGCTTTCCAAGCCCGTCCTGGGCGAGGTCTTGTTGCTCTATCTCTCGGCGACGCCATCAACGGTCAGCTCGGTCCTAGTCAGAAATGACTCGGGAGTCGAGAGGCCGGTCTACTACACCAGCAAGGTGCTCAACGAGGCCGAGCGGAGGTACCCCGCAACCGAGAAACTCGTGCTAGCGTTGGTTACCTCCGCGAGGCGCCTCCGACCCTACTTCCAGGGGCATCCCATCACAGTGCTAACCAGCGAGCCACTGAAGAAGATTCTGGCCCACCCCGAAGCCTCGGGGCGACTTGTCAAATGGGCCATCATGCTCGGGGCATACGACATCTCGTATCGGCCCCGATCAGCTATCAAAGGGCAGGCGCTCGCCGACTTCATCGCCGAGAGCACCGTTCCGGTCGAGGACAGGCCTCCGACAGCAACCGGGCCAACCTGGGAGCTGTTCGTCGATGGATCGTCCAACTCGATCGGCAGCGGCGCAGGGATCCTCCTAAGGTCCCCCGAAGGAATAGAGCTATAATACGCCCTAAAGTTCAACTTCTTGGCATCCAACAATGCTTCCGAGTACGAGGCCCTTATCTCGGGGGCCCGCATGGCCTGACGGTTGGGGGCTGAGCGAGTCAGGATCCACACCGACTCCCAGCTAGTTGCAAGCCAGGTCAGTGGCGAGTACGAAGCTCGGGAGGCACCTATGATCAAATACCTCCAGTTGGTCCGGAGCCTGGCCCAGCAGTTCGAGGAGTTCGAGGTAGTCCGAATAGCTCGGGAGCAAAACTCTCGGGCGGATGCCCTCTCCCGACTGGCCTCCTCCCTAGACCCGGAAGGTACACGATCGGTCCTCCTAGAAGAGCTAGAGCGCCCGAGCATAGACTCGGAGCTCCTCGCCATTGACTCGGCCATTCTCGACGACTGGCGCTCCCCCTACCTATCCTGGCTACGAGACTCCCAGGAACCCTCCGACCCTCGAGAAGCCCGCCGGATGAAGTACCAGGCTCGGCGCTTCATCATCCTCGACAACGCTCTCTACCGAAGATCGTTCTCCGGGCCCCTTCTGAAGTGTCTCGGCCCCGACGAAGCGAGCCAAGCTATTGAAGAGATTCATCGAGGCCTGTGCGGAGCACATTCGGGAGGTCGGTCGCTGGCCAGAATCCTGCTAAGGCAAGGATACTGGTGGCCGACCCTACAGCGCGACTGCATGGCTTACGTACAACATTGCGACCATTGCCAGCGGTTCGACCATTTGGTCCACCAGCCGGCCACGGAACTTGTCACCCTTACCGAGCCCTACCCTTTCGCTCGGTGGGGGATCGACATCCTTGGGCCATTCCCAACGGCTCAATCCCAGAAAAAGTTCATCATCGTCGCCATCGACTACTTCACCAAGTGGATCGAGGCTGAAGCAACAGCGAGGATCACCGAGACAGTCGTCTGGGGTTTCGTATGGAAATCGATCATTTGTCGCTTCGGCGTCCCCCGAGTGATAGTGAGCGATAACTGGCGGCAATTCGACTCTCGATACTTCCGAGACAGATGTGCCGACCTAAATATCCGCAACCACTTCACCTCGGTCGCCCACCCTCAGGCCAACGGGCTGGTTGAAAATGCCAACAAGACCATCTTGAAGGGCATAAAGACCAGACTCGGCAAGGCTAAGGGTAGCTGGCTCGAGGAACTGCCTAGCGTACTATGGTCGCACCGAACGACCCCCAGAACGGTAACCGGTGAGACCCCTTTTCAACTGGTATATGGCACCGAAGCCGTCGTTCCGTTAGAAATCGCCAATCCGTCTCTCCGAGTGATCAGCTTTTTGCCCGAGGCAAACGAGCAGAAGCTGCTCGAGAACCTCGACCTGGCAGACGAACTCCGAGAGATCGCGAACGTCCGAGCTACAGAATACCAGCGCCGCCTCACTCGGTACTACAACGCCAAGGTCCGAGGCAGACAATTCCGACCAGGGGACTTCGTTCTCAGGAAGACCGAAGCATCTCGACCACTGGAGGCGGCGGGCAAGCTATCCCCCAACTGGGAAGGCCCCTACCGAGTGATCGAGACGCTCGGGAAAGGTGCGTACAGGTTAGCCACAATGGAAGGGGAACCCATTCCCCGGACATGGAATGCAACCACGTTACGCAGATTTTATTTCTGAATACTGTATCAACAAATCGGGTAAAATAAACCCCCTTATCTTTTGCATTCATTCAAGATTATTGTTGGTACATCAGAAAGGCAACTGCCAATACATTACATAGTGAAAAGCAAAAATCCATCTAGCACCGCGGCAAACGGCCATCACCCGGCCGACCCGGTCTTGACCTTCTCGCATCCAGCCACTGACTCTACCTCGCGTAGAAACTGGCTCGAACAAGAGATGGTCGACCCAGTTGGCTCGGGTGGACCGTGACAAAGGTGACAGAAGGACAGCAAGGAGAAGGCCACCTTTCACACGAGGAAGGCTACCTTCCAAGTTGGCAACAACCTGGAAAAAGGAACGCCGTGAAGGTCTCCTCTCCGCCAAACTACCAACTCTTTGGAGGCGAACAGAAAGCAAGCAGCCCCCGAAGAGTGAAAGAAATGAAGAACAAAAGAGAGAGAAAGACGCTGCGAATAGGGGTGAGGAAGGGACTGGAGCCGCCTCCTCCCCTCCCACGGAGGGGAATGGCGGCCGGCATCCCTAACTCCCCCATCCGCCCTCCATCTCGGCGTCCGCCCGGAAGCCTCGCCGGAGCCAAGAGGAGGCAAACGGCGTGCCCCCGCACGTCGAAGCCCTCTCCAGATCCGCGCGGCGACCGTCGGACCCGTCTCATGCACGCGCGGCGACCGTGGGACCCGACCGATATTCCAGGACAGCTGGAACCGGCCACTCCCCGTCGTCTGCAGCGTCACCTTCTGAAGGGTCCTCCATGCTCCGATCGCGGCGGCGCAACGCAGAGCGAAGATGAGGGAATAAGAGCAGACCGCCGGCGAGAGTCCTAAGTGTTAAGAGGGAAGGAGCACCCTTCGGTCCTTTTTATAGGCCAAGGGAGGCCACGCGCCTTAAATGACTCCCCCCCTCGAAAACACGCTATAGGACCTCCCCTGAAAGATCACCTCAAATTCCTCGATCCCCACCCCAGCGGGATTCGCGAAGCACCTCGACTTTCAAAGCATGGTAATACGGAAGGACGCCCGCAAGAAGTCTCCCGAATCGGCGTGCGAAAACGGCGCAAAAAATATCGGCACTTTCCAACTGCCTCGATACGCCAACCAAATCACAGCAAAGATAGCGATCAAATAAAGTAAGTCATTTATTGCCTCCCAAAAAAACCTCTTACAAAAGGAAAGACAGACAAAAAGGGGAAGGGGCAAAATGAAGCTACATCAGGCCTCGGGCCCACTTTGAAGCTCGAGAACAGCAGTAGGGGACGCGTCACCCCCGGTACCCTCGGCGACGGCCGGCCCGGACACTGACCTCGCCTGTGCGAGAACTGTCCCGGTCGTGAGCCCTCCCGAGGCCTCCGGAGTTGGTGACCCCGCTGGAGGCGACTCCTCCGGTTCTTCCCCGGCCGAAGATGAGGAGCTGGAATCTGACTCGTCTGAGTCATAACTCTGGCCATAAGGAAAATCACCCCCGGCAAGGTGCTCATTGGCATAGTTCATCGCCCAGCGATAGCCCTGCCTGAACCCCTTTCGAGCACCCCGGCGGAGCGCTACCTCGTAGTAGGGTAGGGCAGCTGCAACCAGGTCGGCCGAGTAAGCTTCCGAGCCTTTATAGCGCTCGATCGCCTCCGCCTCGACCTGCCCGTCCCGAACCCGCTCCGCCTCGGCCGCACGCTCTTCCGCCCTCGCCAGACGCTCCTCCAGCTCGGTCATCCTCCGCTCGGCTTCGATCATCCGACCCTCAGCCCGGGCTCGGTCTGCCTCGGCCTCAGCGCGAAGGCGCTCCGCGTCCTCCGCCCGATCCTGCAGCTCGTTGCGCTCAAGTTCCCAGAGGCTATCCAGCTCGATGTGACGTTGACGCTCGTCTTCTAGACGTTTGCTCTTCCTCTCGAGCGATTCTTGGGCCCTTGTCAGCTGCTCGGCCAGCACCTCGGCTTCCCGTCGGCTCGACCACGCCAACTCCCTGAATGTGAGGAACTCCCGCCGGAGCCCCTCGTGCTCCCCCTCGAGCCGAGCTAGTTTCCCCTCGCATCTACCAAGGGTCTAGGCGAGCTTCGACTGCTCCGCCTCCGTCCGGGCGTGCGCCTCTGCCATCACGGCCGCTGTCCGAGCTATGACCAGGCCGCCCTCCATCAGGATGTCAAGGACCCCGGCAGGAGTGCTGCGCTTTTCTCCCCCCCTCGTCCTATCGGCGATCGACCGACAGAGCCGGTACAGGTCACCCGAGACACCGAGCCTGACCAGAGATTCCGGCAAAGGGGACTGCTCCACCCTGGGCACCCCGCCAGAAGGCCCTGTTGTGGCGGCGAGACCAACCGCCCCGCGCGCCAAGGTCGGTTGGGGTTGCAACGCCTCCCCGGGCGAACCCCCACCCTCGACCGGCGCCGCGGGATCAACCGCACCAGAAGCTGCCGGCACTTGGGGTTGCGATGCCCCCGCGGGCAAACCCCCATCCGCGCCGACCGAACCCTCGGTCCCAGCGCCGGCCACGCCGGCATCGGCCCCTTCTGTCCTGACAGAGGGGAGAGCCGACCCATCACCTCCCTCTGCGGGGCCCCTGGTCTCCTCGGCCCCCTCTCTCTCGGCGGATGGGAGAGCCAGCCCGGAAGGGTCAGCCCCATCCTGCCCCTGAGGGGGGAGCGCCGCCGAGCCAGAGTCGCCCCCGACGGCGGTAGGAAGACCGGCTTTCCTAGCCCTCTTCCTGGCCTTCGCGGCCTCCCGTAGTTTCCCCACCAGGGGATCCTTGCGCTTCAGACCAGTCGATCGAGAAGACCCCTCGGAGGCCGCCCCCTTGCCCTTATCTCGGGCATTGACGCGACCCACCGGGGCATCAGGCTCATCGGCTGCTGAGTCATCTCCCATATCGATGACCTCGGTCGCCTCCTCCAGAGGCTCCCGCCTCACGTCTGCAGCAAAAAGAAGCCCCGATCAGGAGGAGAAAAGAGAGCTACCACCCCAGAAAAGAGCCTCAAGAGCCGTACCTGATGACGTCAACTGCGAGAGAAGACTCTGTTCGATGTTCTCCGGCGTCACCAGCTCCTCGGTCGATTGGCGATTCTCCAGCAGACGGGCAGCCTGCTGCTCCACGTGGGGAGGGAACTCCTCCTGGCGAGGGGGCAGATTCGGGTGAAAGTTGGGCAAGGTCCGGCATCTCCAGATCTCGTCCGTCGCCATCGCCTTCACCCAGAAGAATTGGGTCTTCCACCCCTTGTGCGAGGAGTCCTTCGCCGCAAGCGAGATGCAGCTCCTGTTCCTCCGCGCCTGGATGAAGTAGAAGCCTTTCCCCGCCTGCGGGTGCGCTTTCAACTCGAAGAAGAAGTGGAAGAGGTCCATAGAAGGGTAGATGTTGCGCTGGCGACACAGAATCCCGAAGGCCGAAAGAAGAAGATAGGAATTGGCCACCAACTGAATAGGTGCCAATCGGAAAAAATTGAGAAGCTACAGCACGTAAGGATCGAAAGGAAGCCGGAATCCGCTCTTCCAAGCCAGAAGGAAGGTGCAAATACACCCAGCACGATCATCCAAACTCGTCTCGTACGGAGTGGCGGCAACAAAGCTATAGCGGAGAGGCAGACGGAAACGGTGCTCTAACCTCCTCACCTCCGTCTCCCCCAACTCGCTACAGTTGGGGACGGGTTCCCGCCTCACCGGCACAGGCTCCGGGCTCCGATCCGCCATTGACTCGGGAGACGATCCCTTGCACGAGCTTGAAGACTCTGGGGGAGAAGGAAGCTGCCGGATCGCCTCCGTGGTTATCCTCGCCAACTCTTCGAACGCCGCCGCAAGGCTCCGCGTCTCCGCTGTGCTCTCACGGAGCATCAAGAAGTAAGGAAAGCCTAAAACCCTGGAAGCCTAGAACGATGAACAGCGCCCCTTAAAAAACCCCTGAGGGTGGCGGCACGCCGTTCCGTGCTCCGAGAAAAAGGGGGCCCCCTTCACTCCCAATCCGTCAGGATCATCATTATGGGCCTCGGCGACCGCTATAAGCGGCTCCACCACGCCAACGGGATTCGACCCACCTGAGCCACGCCGGTCCAAAGGCTCGAAAAACTACTCATCCGAGCCTCCTTGGCTCGGGAGTAGGAGGGGGACAAGTGGAGAGGGGAATTTCCGTAGCCCACCACAAAGGCAGCCCAACAAGACCCATGCGGTCCAACTAGGCAAGCCCGCCCGAGTGATAGCCCGCTGGGCCCACTCAGGGAAGAAAAGCCCAATAAATAAAGACTCGAGGAACCAACTCTCCCCGGCGGCCTTCAAGGCTCGGAGGGCCCGAGACAGCGGTCAGGTCCCAAGGAAGGTCCGGTCTAAAAGCCCTCTCCTCACCCGAGAGAGACAGGCTCCAGCCGACCTATCCGACCCCACCCTCGCCGGGCCATGCCTATCGCTCAGACATGAGCTAGCATCCCCGAGGCTCGGTAAGACCGGTTGATTATCTGCAGGTGCGGCCGTTCAGAGTCCTCCGCCAGCGGGAGAGACATGGGAGCTGCCGGACTCCAAGGGGATAACGTCCCCACGATCAGGCCATGAAAGCCCCCGCTGAAGACGTAACTCCCTCCGGAAAGCCCTCAGCTCACCGGACTCTTAAAAGGTGACGCACTATTTAAGCAAGGGATATCCTCCGGAAGATGGTAAGATGAACTAGGCATTCACATACCCTAAGCTCCTGAGCACGATTCGCTTCACCCTTTGGTGGAGAGGATTCTCGCGCATCAGCTCTCTCCTCCTCCCATTATCGCTTCCACCATCGCTCTACTGACTTAGCCATCGGAGGGTTTGCCCCAGGGAGATCCCCTGGGCCCTCTGACACGTTTCCCTCTCTTACAGATTCATCTTCTGGTGATCCACAGCCCCCTCAGGACCCAGCGCGAGATTCCGCCTCTTCATGGCTGCTGGAACACCAGTCTGCACAGGGGCAGATAGTGTAGGCTGTGGGACTTTAAAGGAAAAGGGGGGAAAACGAGGTTGGAAAAATCTGAAAATTTTTGTGGGACGTGGGAACAACCATGGGAACTCACCCTCAAAGTTTCAGCCTCGTCAGATCTACAGGCTGAGAGCTAAAATTCGGCCTTCAGCTTGTTAGATGGTGAAAAACATAACTCCGGCGATGGCAGTGGTGGTGCAACGGCGGCTCGATGGCGGCGGTGACGGCGGCAGAGAGCTTCACACTCTGATAAGGGAGGCTTCACACCTCAGAATGGCAGCCTTCACAGATGTAAGGGGAGGGAGAGGAGAGAGAGAGGGGGCGGCCTTGGCCTTTGGAGCAAAATTACTGAAATTCTTGTATTAATTGTGGTAAAAATAGAAAATACAAGCCTTTTATATGTGTGGTCTATAGCGACGGCCATTTATTGACCGTTTAATTGTTTTGACGTTCCAATCGCCTGAAATTAGGACGGCTATGTTCAGACCATGTAGAGACCCCCGCGGCCCCTCGACAGACCGCTCAACCCCGTCTGGCCCCTTGGCTCTAGGGATTGAACGGACTGTCAACCGACCGCTGAGGCCTCTCAGCGGTTCTGTACGAACCGCTCCGTTCTGCCGAATGTTTTATTCTTGATCTAGCATGATTCATCTTAGTTAACTAATGATAATAGTAATTAGTAACCCACATATTAATTTGGAATGTATGAAAGTTAGAAATCTTAATTTTTCTTGCTTAGTTACTCTCTCATGTCCCTATTCTTCATTTCAATAAAGTTAATCTCAAACATGTATTATGGAGAATGAATTAATGATACTATGATTGATTGACGGTCATTCTACTCCAGTAGGATTGACTGACCGCCGTACACTCATTTTTCGATGATTTCTAGCCTTCAATTCTTGTAATGGTTGGAACTCTCCATCGGATATTTCTTCCGTTGGACTAGGACCTCCATTATGAGACCTCTGTAAGCCCCCGCGAGCCTGTGATTCCCACTAGGACGCCGGGCAGGTTGTACCACAAATCCTGCACCTGATTATCTCGATCGGATCGCTCGTTTGGCTCTGTTCCTTGTCACGGCCCATTTTGGACCGTCTGAGCCGTACACGGTTGGATCCAGACCGTTTGAGTCATTCAACGGCCCTGATGAGACCGTGTTCAATTGCCAGGTGCACCAACCTTCTTGAGTTGTGCACCGACCTCTGTTGTGGGTCGACTCCAGTTGTGTACACGGCTATTCATGGACCGTTCTATTTTTGAGCGGCCCGTCCCTGACCGTTTAATAACTGGAGGTGCACCGACCTACATTGCTTGCACCGACCTGTAGTGTGCACCGACCTGGAGTGTGCACCGACCTCAGATGGTACACGGCCCCTTATTGACCGTTCCATCGTCTGAACGGCCCATAATAGACCGTTAATCCTTGGCTTCCTTTAGGCTGTTCTTCAGCCCAATCCTTTTAGCGCGGTCCAGTTAAAGACCGTTCATCCTCTGAGCGGCCCAATATGGACCGTATATATATTCCTGAAATGTTTTCCGTGATTTTTCGTGTTAGAATGCGAGGACCTATTGGTTCTTGATAACTTGAACTTTCTGGTCAAATATCTACTTCACTTACCCTTGGAATTTCTGAGGTAAGTTCTTTTCCGTGAAATTATTGACCATTTAACTTGATTAATGTCTAGACATAACTTGGGATCTTGGATCCATTAAATCAATGCCAACGCATCATAAGGGCCCGATCTGGTCCTGGGAGGAGCGCCCGAAAAGTACTAGTGCCCCGGGGAGTTGTAATGACATGGTGAGGCATTGCACCGAGTGCATGACTAGCGTGATGTCTACGACATATTCTTGTACATGATATCTCTCTCTTGTATTCTAAATTGTTGAATTCCTTCAGAATTAATTACATGACTTGGTTATTTCATGCTTGTTTGGCCAATTCCAATTCTTCTTTTTTCATGTTCTCTTACTATCCTTATTCGATTATTTATATCGTCTACTCTTTTTCTTTCCCGTACAACATAAATGCAAATTGGTTAATTACTTGAACTTGCCTGTTATTACCTACTGAGCGTTCGCTCACCCAGTGGTTTCCCCCTTTTTCAGGTAGTTTAGGTGAGGACTCGCAAACTGATAGGGACGGGCAAGAGTGAATGATGCGGGATCGACACGCAACTCGACTCCAAATGGATATGCAATCCTCAGACTCTAAGCAAGCTCGCGATCGTCCCTAACGAGGGAAGCGTCGGACGTGCGCGGTTGAGAAACCGGCAAAGAGCTAGGGTGGTCAACTCACAAATTCATGCCCGAATCGGGTCACGGGACGGTCTCGCTCTCTCTCGCAACAGCGGTGAAATAAATATATCGAGCTAACGGCCCTAACACATGCTCTCTAGCAGCGGCATATAAAAGCATATACAAGAATTGTAAATGCCAAGTAATGGAGCGAACATGATACCTCCACGCACCGGGCGTGGGGAAGACGACCCCGGCCGATCTCGTACTCTCGGAACAATTACTACACAATAATTACAGCAATGTAATTTCACTGCCCACTCCATGCAGGGAGGTAAAGGGTGACACAGTGGGAACCGGGAGTAGCGGATTCGGGTTGACGGGCGGCTTCTTGCATAGCTTCCGCGGCACACGTACTCACGACCGTGGGACCCACGTGCTGGTCAGTGGGGCCGTGTGGGCCCGGGGTGGCACCACTGTGGTGGAGATGCCCGGAGGGATGCTCCTTGGGATGATGGTACGCTGGTTCACCGGTCGGAGGCCGGGCGGCTCCATTCTTCACTCGTCGGAGTTGCTGCCCACGGATCTGAACTGCTGTTTCAGACCCGCGCGTCCCGACGAAATCCACTACTGCAATCACTCCCGATGTCGGATCGATGCACAAGGGGTACCGATGGAAATCTGACTTGAAATCCTTCGATCTATGGCCAGAGAAAGAAATTTGAGTTTCCCATTGATGGCCTTTGTCGAATTTTCAAGCTGCTGACTCATACGATCTGAAAACTCAGGGTAGATTTGAGTTTTCCTAAGATTTGGCGTTAACCGTAATGTAGACCTTCGATTCAGCTTTTGAGCCCTTCATAAAAATTGTAGAGGCCGAAGAGAGGAAAATGGGGATATATCTTATGCAAGATTTGGTAGAAGTTTCGATTTTTTTGGTATTTTATACTGACTTGGGGTCGGATCTGGACAGCAGAAACAGAATTGAAGTTTGGGAAAATACACAATTTCTAAAAATAGGTAGATGGCTTTTGAAATTCGAAAAAAAAATTTGGAGGATGGGGATGGTGGACACATCCTCCAATAAATTTGGAGATTCAAATAAAAATCAAGAAGGGGGTTGAAAGGGGGAATAACTAAGCTTCTGCTACACAGATCTGAAAAGGGACAGATCAGGAAGATAGAAAGACACGAAAATATAAAAATATAAAAAGAAGGTGAAGGGGATTAAGTGGGGAACCAACCCTGAAAATCTCAGCGCCATATGATATCAGAGCTGGGAGTTAAAAATTCCAGAGGGAACCTCTTTCCAACAGAACAGAACCTTGGACAGCACTTCGGAAGCGGCTTCGCGGCGGCTTGATGGCGGCACGAACGGCGGCGGCGGCACCAGAGATGAATCTAGAGATAGAGGGGCTGAGATAGAAGGGGTTTTCACCCTAAAATCTTGAAGGAAGAGGAAGGAGCCAGAGGAGAGAGAGGGGGGTGCAAATCTGCTCCAATGCACATTCAATTTTTTCTTCTCATTAATTCTAACAAATGGAAATTACATGCCTTATATAATAAATGGAAAATGACCACTAATGCCCTCAGATCTAGGGTTGGGAGGGGTATACAAGGTATAGAACTAATTAGTTCTAATATGTTTTTTTAACCAAAAAAAAAATACCCATAAAGGGGGGGGGCCTTGACCATGGACAAGGTAGGTGGTCTACCTTTGACATTTCAACCGATTTGTCCCCCCATGTGTCTAATTGACTAGTGAATCCATCTAGAAGGCCACCTAGGACTTTGACCAGCCCCACATGGCTTAGGTTGACCAATGGGGAAGGGCTGGGGAGCCCCTAGCTGGACCTACTACCAATTTGCATAAAAACCCAAACATCCTAAGGGAATAACAACTTGGCTCATAAAGCCATACAATTGCGTATCTACTTTCCCCAAGATATAAAATAAATAAAAGGACACAAATACAAAAAAATGTACATGCTCGGAGTTGATTCCCATCAATTCTCCTCGGGTGGGAAGAACTCGACCCCGTCGAGTAAGGGGTGCGATGGCTCGAGTACACCTGCGGATCCGTCACCGTGCCAAGTAGCGCGGGTATGCTCCACTCCAAGTGATCGTCACCTACTCATTCCGTATATACTCGATATGCACAAGCTGCTGTGGGAACGAGGCTAGAGGTGGACACTCCGGGGTGGGGTCACTCTCAAGGGGAGGAGGCGGCTCAAAGACTCACTAGGAATCACCGTTGGGTCCCTGTAGGTGACTAGATCCGGGCATAGATGTAGAACTGATCCCATACTCCTCGAACGAATGACATCAACGAGCTTGCACAAGACGTATACAGACTCCTAACAGACCACAAACCACACAAACAACAAAACACAGATGCACACTCATGACCCTAGGCAAACTTAGACACTCTTAGTACTACTACAACGGACGACAAGAGACACAAACACAAGGGACATACGAAGGAAGACTCGATAAGGAGGACGGTCACCGTCTACATACACTAAGTGTAAAGAAAGAATAACCCACAACTTAATGCCATGAGTTCCATCCCTCGTCAATTGTCTCTGGTTCGAGAAGACTCGTCCTCAGGTATAGAAATGTGGGAGGATCAGGGGATGGGTGACAGGAATATAATCCGGATGGCTAGTGTGAAGCACGATAAAAATGAAGTCCGGACACTATCTCTCGTACGCATGGCAGAAATCAAACCATACCGTGTCACCATAGGGTGTCGACAGTGGTATGGTAGACTCCAGTGGTTGCACTACCGTAGGAGAGACGGGTAAAAGTGGGATGGCGGGATCCACCGAGGATAAAGTGGGCAAAATAGACGGGTCCGGGATGATCGGTGTGAGTGGGGTGACTAATAGTCCCTGGCCCTCTATTGGCTCACTCTCTAACCCCGAAACATTAGCAAGGTACTCCTCGACCAACTCTTGGTCAGCCTCATAACTCACTAGAATGAGCCCGGGTGGGGCATCCTCGGTATGTGTGTCCTCTATGGTAGGGGAATGTGAAGGACACAGATCGGAGAAATGACTAGGACCCACATGGTTGAGCTCCGGGAGAGGTGGTGAGCATGAGTCCGTAGGCGGAGCGGACTGATAGGGGTGGGAGGTTGGTGACAAAGAGGTGGGTGGCTGAATGCCGTCGTGGAAGACGAACTCGCCGGGTAGGTGAGGTAGATATAAGGTGCAGGTCCTCCTATCCCGGTCAAAGATCGCTCTCCTCTCTTCCAACCAAGGTCGCCCTAACATAATGCATGGTCCTGCAAGTGTACCAATATTGCATCATGCGCCATCGCAGTAAAAATTAGAGCCGATCATTCTTTCAAACTCGACAAAAGCAAAAACACCATCGCGGATAATCTCACCCGTCTTGGAGAGGGACTCCACGATATCAAGAGAGACCCAATTATCCGACTCCCTATCGGTGAAATGGAGTTCCGTTGTGGACCTATTGGGTAGAGTGGCTTTAGTAATGAGATGGGTGGAATCCAAGGGTCGGGCCATGAAGGCATTGAATCGGGCCACCAGGGATGACAACTCAGACGCATGGTCTTGGGGAACGGCCATGGGGGTGGCGGGTAGTGGACATGCAGGCACACGGTGACAAGACACTAGACCGACTATGCAAGGTTGGAATGCACTAACTAATACACACTAAGGACCCTAGACTTAAACCAAGACTCGGTACGTGGCAGAGTTAATTGATCCGAAGATCACTCGCGCAAGTGTGCGGCCTTCCCGATAGGCGTAGCCTAACGTTTGGACAACACCTTTTGATATACCGATTGATGGTATGCAAATGTGACACTTAGACTGACTTAGACTTAGACTCGACTTAAACGACACTTTTTTTTGTTTCGGACTTAGACACAAAGACTACCCTAGACTCAACTGGCGCTCTGATACCAAACTGATGCGGGACGGACACGCGACTCGACTCCAAGTGGATATGCGATCCTCGGACTCTAAGCAAGCTCGCGATCGTCCCTAACGAGGGAAGCATCGGACGTGCGCGGTTGAGAAACCGGCAAAGAGCTAGGGTGGTCAACTCACAAATTCATGCCCGAATCGGGTCACGGGACGGTCTCGCTCTCTCTCGCAGCAGCGGTGAAATAAATATATCAAGCTAACAGCCCTAAACATGCTCTCTAGCAGCGGCATATTAAAGCATATATAAGAATAGCAAATGTCGAGTAATGGAGCGAACACGATACCTCCACTCGCCGGGCATGGGGAAGACGACCCCGACCGATCTCGTACTCCCGGAACAATTACTACACAATAATTACAGCAATGTAATTTCACTGCCCACTCCACACAGGGAGGTAAAGGGTGACACAGCGAGACCCGGGAGTAGCGGATTCGGGTTGACGGGCGGCTTCTAGCGTAGCTTCCGCGGCACACGTGCTCATGATCGTAGGACCCACGTGCCGGTCAGTGGGGCCGTGTGGGCCCAGGGTGGCACCACTGTGGTGGGGATACCCGGAGGGACGGTCCCTGGGACGACGGTACGCTGGTTCACCGGTCGGAGGCCGGGCGGCTCCGTTCTTCACTCGTCGGAGTTGCTGCCCACGGATCTGAACTGTTGTTTCAGACCCGTGCGTCCCGACGAAATCCACTGATGCGGTCACTCCCAACGTCGGATCAACGCACAAGAGGTACCGATGGAAAGCTGACTTGAAATCCTTCGATCTATGGCTGGAGAAAGAAATTTGAGTTTCCCGTTGATGGCCTTTGTCGAATTTTCAAGCTGCTGACTCACAGGATCTGAAAACTCAGGGCAGATTTAAGTTTTCCTGAGAGTTGGCGTTGACCGCAATGTATACCTTCGATTCAGCTTTTGAGCCCTTCATGAAAATTGTAGAGGCCGAAGAGAGGAAAAAGAGGATATATCTTATGTAAGATTTGGTAGAAGTTTCGATTTTTGGGGGATTTTATACTGACTCGGGGTCGGATCTGGACAGCAGAAACAGAACTGAAGTTTAGGAAAAGACACAATTTCTAAAAATAGGTAGAGGGCTTTTGAAATTCTAAAAAAATTTGTGAAGGATGGGGATGGTGGACACATCTTCCAATAAATTTGGGGATTCAAAAAAAAATCAAGAATGTGGTCGAAAGGGGGAAGAACTAAGCTTCTACTACACAGATCTGAAAAGGGACAGATCAGGAAGATAGAAAGACACAAAAATAGAAAAATATAAAAAGAAGGTGAAATGATGGGATAATTGTACTGGAGGTTGGGGATTAAGTGGGGAACCAACCCTGAAAATCTCAACTCCTGATGATGTCGGAGTTGGGAGTTAAAAATCTTGGAGTGAACCTCTATCCAGTAGAACAGAACCTTGGACAATACTTCGGAAGCGACTTCGCAGCGGCTCGATGGCGGCACGAACGGCGGCGGCGGCACCAGAGATGAATCTAGAGTTAGAGGGGCTGAGATAGAAGGGGTTTCCACCCTGAAATCTTGAAGGAAGAGGAAGGAACCAGAGGAGAGAGAGAGGGGGCGCAAATCTGCTCCAATGCACATTCAATTTTTTCTTCTCATTAATTCTAACAAATGGAAATTACATGCCTTATATAATAAGTGGAAAATGACCACTAATGCCCTCAGATCTAGGGTTGGGAGGGGTATACAAGGTATAGAACTAATTAGTTCTAATAGGTTTTTTTAACAAAAATAAAAAATACCCATAAAGGGGGGGGGCCCTTGACCATGGACAAGGTAGATGGCCTACCTTTGACATTTCAACCCATTTGTCCCCCCATGTGTCTAATTGACTAGTGAATCCATCTAGAAGGCCACCTAGGACTTTGACCAGCCCCACATGACTTAGGTGGACCAATGGGGAAGGGCTGGGGGGCCCCTAGCTGGACCTACTACCAATTTGCATAAAAACCCAAACATCCTAAGGGAATAACAACTTGGCTCATAAAGCCATACAATTGCGTATCTACTTTCCCCAGGATATAAAATAAATAAAAGGACATAAATATAAAAATAAAATGTACATGCTCAGAGTTGATTCCCATCAGTGAAGCCTGGAGCGAACTAGCTAGAAGACTGTGTAAAGTCGTTCGGAGAGTCTTTAGTCAAGTTGTGGTTTAGGGTGTTGTCTAGTGATGTTATAATTAAGTTGGTGAATGTAACTTTGATGAAGTCGAATGTCGTATTGGAAGTCTTCTTAATTTCTTTTGGTTGGGATTGCTGTAAAGACTTGGTTTTTGTTGAATTAGTGATTATTAGCTTGGTTGAATCTTTTGGTTGTTATGGTGAATGTTCGATTCCCTAGTGCAGGTCATAGCATGTCTGGAAATCAACATATTATTATTAACTCTTTCTACTACCGGTCCCGATATTCCACGTCGGGGCATGACACGTATAGCTAGGGAGACTACGACCACGACTCCGACTGATCAACCGGAGGAGAGGTCTCCACCGCCGGCCCAATCGGAGATAGGAGAGCCTTCTACGGCAGCTACGGTGCCTGGGGGAGACACCAGAGATGAAGAGGGCGAACACACAGCCGAGGAAGTGCCAGAGACGGCGGCCGGACGCCGGTCATCCGAGGTAGGCCGAGACCCAAAAACCCTATTTTTATTATTTTTTTAGACCATGCATGGGGGTAGATAGGAAGGAAATGGGTCAGGGAACCCATAGAATGACTGTAGAGGCCTTCAAGGCCATTCCTCAAGCCTGGGAGAATGGGGAGAAAACTACTATCATGGTGGGAGCCTAGCAGTCCTTCCAGCGACTGCTAGAGAGGCCAACGGCCTAGACGAGATCGCTAAGGTCTGACAAACGATCTAGAGGTGACCGTTTAGGGATCTGAGAGAAAAAAATAGATTTCTTTAATGTAATGCATGATTATAAGATACATGGATGACTGACTTTTGACCGTTAAATATATGCAGGGAAAGAGATGGACCAAGATATCATCGCTGCAGGTCCGAGTAGTGTACCTGGCGCTGTCGGACTTCCAGAGAGAGAGGCTGGCTGTGATGGGGTTCGCTGAGCTTCTCAGGATAGAGGTGATGAGGCTGGATACTACCCTCCTGTATGCGCTACATGACCAGTGGGATCCAGTCAGTAGGGCTTTTCTATTCCCGTGGGGACATATGATCCCCACGCTAGAGGACGTGGCGTGGATCACGGGCTTGAGAGTGCACGGAGCACCAGTGACGGGGAAGACGTACGCCGATTACCGGGTGTTGGCGTGAGAGTTGCTTGGGTTGGAGCTGACGAGGTCGGGACACCAGTCGTCCATGCTGGCATGAGCGACCCTCCAGGAGAGCCTGGGGTTAAGAGGAGTGGTGATAGTTGTGGGAGAGCTGCCTGAGGAGCACCTAGGGCGGCTGACAGACCGAGCCAGATAGAGGGTGGCGGCGGGACAAGGCCCATAGGGAGACGTGTTGGGACTCCTCTAGGTTGATAAGTAGTACGTGCACTGCTTTGTGCTGAAATGGTTTGATGATTGACAATAGTTGTTTTGATGATTAGCAACAGTAGTATTTGACTTAGTTGATCTATTTTGATATGATGGTGTAAGTACTTTGATGCATTTATATGTTAGATAATCATCTCAATATTCTTTGCATCTTGTTCGATATTGTGTTTTGATGATGACAATATTGTGTTTTGATGTTTGTTGGATAGTATGTTTTGATGATTGTTGGATATTGTGTTTTATTGATGACAATACTGTGTTTTGATGTTGACAAACACTATGACTCTCATATGTTTGATGTCATATGTGTTTACTTCATACAGTACTTGTTACATGCATTAACTGTGAGCATTAACTGTGAGCATGGCATAGACTGTTCACTCGTCTGTCTGCATGAGACACCAAGTCCACACATTGCATCGTGTGCTTCTCATTTAAAGTCTATACATCCGCATGCTAGCAAGTCTTCAAAGTCCATACATTGCACTGTAGCATGCACGAATTCAAGTCTATACATTGCATGAATGCACATGGTTGCTTTGAAGCCTTATCAAGTCTATACATTCGTTTCTCAAGTCTGTACATTGGGAAAGTCTGTACATCGTCTAGTTCATGCATCTTTTCTTTAGCAAGTCTATACATCCTCCTGTAGCACACACACACGAAGTCTGTACAGCCTTTGTGTTGCACTAACACAAAGTCTATACATTGCATGCTTCACTCTAAGTCTATACAGCCAGTGTCTCATATATGCAAAGTCTGTACAACGCTGCATCACGAAGTAAAGTCTTTACATTGTCCAGCGTCTCACTCAGCGTCTAAGTGAGTGTGAACATTGCATCGCTAAGTCTATACAATGCATCGTCTTATGCAGCGTCTCTAAGGCAAAGTCTATACATCGCATGCATTGCACACTGCAAGTCTGTACAGCCCAAGTCTGTACATCCACCGTCTCCTTCGGTGTCTCACACTTGCAAGTCCATACATTGCCTTTGGGCATCAAAGTCTATACATTGGCAGCTGAACTGTACAAGTCTATACATTACCTTTGGACACAAAGTCTATACACTGCTTGCATTCAGTTCAAGTCTATACATCGCCACCTCATTCATGCATAAACACTAAGACAAGTCTATACATTCGTTGACAGCTTGTCTGAGCATCTCATGCATTCAATGTGCATACTTTCATTCTGTTTGTGCATCTCTCTTCAAGACGAAGTCTGTACAATCCTTTTCAAGCTTTCAAGTCTATACACTCGTTGGCTAGCTGTTTCAAGTCTATACACTCGTTGGCTAGCTGTTCAAGTCTATACACTCTTGTGTGTCTGCATTGCATTCACTTTCTATACACAGCCTGTGTCTGCATCAGTTCATAAGTCTATACATTATCTTCTGCACAAACACTAAGTCTACACATTGTAGCATGCACGATCAAACAAGTCTGTACACACTTCAGCACTCAAAGGCTGAACACTCTTCAGCAAGTCTATACACACCTCAGCACTCAAAGGTTGAACACTCATCAGCAAGTCTGTACACACTTCAGCACTCAAAGGCTGAACACTCTTCAGCAAGTCTGTACACTCTTCAGCACTCAAAGGCTGAACGTTCTTCAAGCTAAAGTCTGTACACTCCTTATTTCTAAGTTTATATATTCTATCCTTCACACTAAGTCTATACACGGTGGTCTTCAGTTACCCAGCAAGTCTGTATATCCTTCTGATTATTTTCTTATGACTGTGTGACAGGTACTGTTCGTGAAGCCTATGAAGGGCACGTGATCCGAGGTTGGCACCTGGCACGTGATCCGAGGACAACGCCCTAATTGCTGCTGCTATAAATACGAAGCCTCCTCCATCTAGAAAGAGTGTGATCAAGAGAAGAAGAAGGCTGATCGTGGAAAAAGAGAAGCAGATAGAGAAAGAGAGTGATCGAGATAGAAGGAAAGAGCTGCAGAGAGGTAGAGTGGCAGTGAGCAGAAGAAGAAGAAAGAAGAAAGAAGAAGAGTGAGCCAGAGAGCAAAAGAGAGATCGAGAGATCCAGCTTAAGAAGAAAAAGAGAAAAGAGAGCTTGCAGGAAGAGAGAGGCAGAGAGTCAAAGAGGAAGGGAAGAAGAAGATTTCGTTCTTCTGGCATTTGGATCAAATCCATGCCACATTGCTCCTTGGCGAGCTACATCTTTGTGGTCTACATTTCCAGCTTTCTGATTGCTGTATTTTTCCTTTCTAATCTTTGTTTACATTTCCATTGTGTTTCTTCCGATTCTCTAGTGAGGTCAGTGGTCCTCCTGTGGTATCAGGAGAAGGGAGACTTGGAGTCTCCGGGTTGCTAGTGACTGGTGTTACTAGCGGTTTCCCTCTGGGTTTCAGAGGAAGAGAGACTTGGGTCTCTGGGTTCCCCTCCGGTTTGGTGGAAGGGAGGATTGGTCCTCCAGTTGCAAGCGGCTGGGTGTCGCTTGTGGGTTCCCTCCTGGGTGGAGGAAGAGAGACCTCGGTCTCTGGTTTACTAGCGACTGTGTGTCACTAGTGGTTCCCTCCGGTTGGGAGGAAGAGGGGAGGTTGTTCCCCTGGTCAAGCTGTTTGGCAGCAATTGTTGCAGACTGAGTCTGTTGTTCTAGCCTTGCTAGTGGAAGCCTCACTCCGGTTTGGAGTGAGGGGTGGACGTAGGTCTGTGGACCGAACCACCTAAAAAATCCTGGTGTTCACTTGTGATTTGATTTCCTTATGTGTTCTTTTCATTGCTGCGCTCATTAGATGCTTGCTTAGGATCGTGTGAGGGTTAATAGAATAGTTGTCTTGCTTTGATCCTTCTAAGTATTCTCATTATATTTCTGCAACAGTCTTTAATTCCGCATATCTGAGCTTTAGAGTTTTAATTAGGCAATATTTGAAGAGGGATACATTCACCCCCCCTCTGTATCCGGGCCTTGCACCCTATCAATTGGTATCAGAGCGGGTGTCTGCATAGAAGGTCCAGCGACCTACAGATCCGATCCTGCAATCTTCAGTGCTATCTTGCTTTTGTGCATCATTATTCCTGTTGCATTAATTTGTGATGTTTCCATGGGTGATCCACCGATTTTCAACGGCTCTAATTTTATTGCGTGGTTTGTCAGTCTGCGCAATTATGCTATATCAGTTAATCCTGATCTGTGGAAACTAATTTCACAAGGTCCTCATAGATTACCAAGGAAAGAGTCCAAATGGACTGACAGTCACAGATCAAAGAATGGAGAAAATCAGAAAGCTTTCAATCTGATGAAAGCAGCCACTGACAAAGCCTTACATTCTTGCCTTTATGATTGCAGGTCCGCTAAAGACATCCTGGATAAGCTGGAGCTAGCTCACAGGATGAATGAGGACATCTGCATGATGGCTGACAAGAGCAACCATAGCAGTGATCAAGATGAATTCGAAGATGCTGAAGAGGTAATCAATCCTTTCTCTAGTTACACTTTAGATGACTGGGAAGATGCCAATGCCAATCTGTTACACTCCCATGAAAAACTAAGGAAGAAGAATAAAAGTCTGATAAAGAAGCTAACAAATCTAGGGGATCCTATTTCTGGAGGTGAAAATCTTGAAAATCCTGAAATTCTGAAAACTGAAAATGAAATATTCAGAAGACAATTGTCGAAACTAGATGAAATCAATTCTGAACTTGATCATGTCAAATCTGAAAATGGAAAACTCAGAAAATAATGTCAGGAATCTGAACAAAGATTAGTCAATCTTGAAAGTGAAAATAGATTGATAAATGAAAAGTTTGAGGCTGTTAGTGCTATGAATTTAAAGTTTCAGGAAAACTTTGAAAAATATGAACCAGAAAACCAGAGTTTCCTAACTGATGTATTGTATGATGATGATAAACTTGAGCAGGAGAACACTAGTCTAAAGGAAGAAATTGAGAAACTAAAAGAGTTGAACACCACCATGTCAGAGAGATTGCTAACATTTGAAAAAGGAAAATCTGATGTTGATGAAAATCAAAATGAGCTCAAACTGAAACAAGAAATTGAAACTCTTAAAAATTTGAATGATGTGATGCATCAACAAATTCTGGTCTGTGAAGAAGATATAGTCAACTATGAACATCAGATCTCGTCCCTTCAATCTGAAATAAATGATCTGAACAATTCTCTGTCAAAGTTTGTGAGTGGGCAAGAAAACCTAGACAAGCTACTAGGTGTAAGAGTCAATGTCAGGAAGGAAGGGTTGGGTTACAATAATCTAAATAAAAAGACTTTTCAGAACAAAGTAATGACATCTTTTGTAAATGCTTCAAATGTAGCCACAACATCAAAAGATAAACAGCCCATTGTTCAGAAATTGTAGAAACAAACTGACATTCAGAAACAAGCTGAAAAAGTGAAAAGGTATGTTCATGTGAAGAACAAGCAAAGAGACAATCATGTTGATGCTGTGCATGTGACACATAACCTAAACACACACACACACATGCACACAAAAAGAAAATGTCATGCCACTATTGTCATAAATTTGGTCATCTGATACATGAGTGTAAATTGATGGAGAATGATGATATGAATGCTAGGAAATTTCATGTTAAAAATCCTTCATCTCAGAAAAAGAAAATTGAATGTTTTCACTGTGGTAAATTAGGACACAAGATTACACAATGCTGGTTTGTTAATGATAAGAAAAAATCACATTCAGATCATGCTAAATTTCATGCAAATAGTCATGCTGTTAACAAGAATAAATTTGATCCAATAAACCAGCATATGACATGCTTTAATTATGGAAAATTGGGTCATAAGAGATTTGAATGCTGGCTGAATGCTGGTGGGAGAGATTCTATTTCATGCTTTCACTGTGGCAAGATGGGCCACATTGCAGCCCAATGTTGGCATGCTCAGGGAAGAAAGTCTAACTATAAATCTGGTAAATTCCCTGTCAATAGAAACACTTCTGGTAAAAATGGATTTATTTTTGAAAGGAAAACTCTTGCATGTTTTGAATGTGGGAAGCCAGGCCATAGAGCTGCTGACTATTGGCTGGCTCATTTTGGTAAACAGAATTTTAATTCTGTTAAAAAAAAAATTCATGCATATGCACATAGAATTCATGCTAATATGAATGTGCATAAATCAAATCTGAAATCTGCTGCATCTTGCTATTATTGTGATACATTAGGTCATTCAATGAATAATTGCTACTTGATGAGATCTGATGACCTTCATGCTAAAAAGTTGTTTAGAACACCTGCCAAAGGTGTCATTGCTAATCCAGGACCCAAGACTTCTTGGGTACCTGTTGCATCAAAATGATGTGTTTATTGCAGGTGTGCCTTGGGGCTGAGGAGTAAAGAGGGGTAAATAAACCAAGGCACCCAAGGTGATAAAACCCCATTCAGGTAAATTCTTCACATCTGTTCAAATGAAATTTATGCTTGATCTGATGAGTCATAGTTTCATGCATACATGCTTCTTTATTTGTTTTGACACTTCCATTGAGCTTTGTGGGCTTCCTTGCTTGTACTTTGAGCTGTGTGCATATATGTGGATTGCATATACATGCATTTGACATACAGTCATTGATAATCTGATGCACTTAGAACTTTTGGTACTGCATTGTCATGCATGACCACTATGGTATATCAAATGGTAAGCTACTAAAAGGCAGGTGAAATCTGTCTGGAAGTGCTTGCTATGTGTGAGATGGTCTTTAGACCAAGTCCTCCGCCTAGTACCATGGGTCATTTCACTTAATAGGGTAGTCTGAATGAGCATGAGTCACATAGTCATATGTTCAGTCTTCATGGCAAACATTGCATGTTTTTGCATACATATAGTTAACTGCACTGGATTTATTTTGAAAATTTCAAAAATAAGTGTTTTTCTGTGCATATAGATAGGGGGAGCAAAATGCCTTTGTCTAGTCAACCGAAGCTCTCTAATTCAGATTGTTGTGTCTGGTCTTCAGTGTTTTTAGTTAGGGGGAGTCAATGCATTGCATATCTCTTATTTTGAAAATAAAAAAAAAGGGGAAGGAAGTGACACATTGCATATAGTCAGGGGGAGCATGCTTAATCTTTTCAGTTGTGTCTTTGTCTGAACTCTTCCTGTCCATCTATCTGATTCATCTTGTCATATCTGTACTGTCAGTGATTCCATCATCAAAAGATCTCTCTTGACTGATTCTGAAGCATTCATAACCAGAATTTATACCTCATCTGTCAACTCTGAACTACTTTGCTCAAGAGCAGATTCTTTGCTGCAATTTTTCAGAATCCATGCTGTTTGTTGAAATTTCAGTCAGCTTACATGAATTAATGAGCCGAGATATGAAGTAAACCTTCAGCCTGAATACTACTTCATAAAAGTTAAAACATCTTTAATGAGGAACCTTCCATTATACATGCTTAAGAACATTTGTTAACTAGAATTGGTTTAAGTCTTATGTACTCTTGTTTGGACTCAAAGAACTTGAAAATATCTGATTCAACCTCTTAATAAACTTTAACTGTTTGCTTCATGTAAATTCATGTAAGACTATCTGAAATCTGAAAAGTTGAAGTCCATGTCCACGTTGACTGAGATATAGTGTATGTAGTTTTTCTTAAACACCTAACTTGTTCTGAATCCATTCTGAGAAAAAGTATGGACAGAGCAATGACTGTGGTTACAGAGAAACCTGTCCAAAGGATTGTGTCATGAAGTACTATGGTTAACTCTGTTTAAAGAGATGATTGGAAACTACTGTGAGAATATGGCAGAGTAATGGCATAGTTGTATTGAGTAACTGGGGATTCTGGCCTCTGATCAAGGTGTATCATCATGCCAAAGATACTTTTAATGCTACCTCTGTTCTCTAAAATGGGAGAAGCAATACGGTTGTCACACTGAGTAACTGGGGATTCTGGCCTCTGATCAAGGTGTCTCCCCATGTCAAAAGGTGTTGATAAACCAAAATTATTTTTTTAAAAAAAAGGGGAAAATATGAACAAGTGTAAATCAAATTCTAAAAGAACAATTAAAATTCAGTTGCATTCACTTATGTTTCTCTTAAAGCTGTCATGGAAAGTAAACTAAGTAAGATGGATGTTGGTTGAACTAGAATTTTATATGAGCTTGTAGTTCCTTTTTATTAAGAGTTGGTTCAGATATGAGTACCATTTCTTTTTGAAAAAAAACTCGGTTTACATCATTCTTAAACCATATCTGACAATCAAGGATTCATAAGCTTTTATAATGGAGGAATCTAAAACTTAATTTTTGTTTTATGAAGTTGGTATCATGCTGAAAAGTTCTATATCTCAATTTTCACTATTTGCTGAATATGTTCATCATATTGCTCTCTATCACTGTGCTTTGATTGACATTGGTTCTCATTTATGTGAGGCACAACTCGCAGTATAACCTATTTACTTGCAGCCTTTGGATAACCAGAGTTCATCCTTGTTGTTTACTCTTACATCATGGATCATAAGGGAAGAATTCTCTGGTCAAGTGTGTCTGATTATGCTGTTTGTCTGCATTAACTCTCTACCTTCTGCCATGTCAAATGGGGAGTATTTGTAGCATATGCATGTATGCATAAGTTGTTTGCCTAAGGGGGAGAATTGTTTTAATTGCTTCTGATATTGTGTTGCCCTCAACTGCTGAACTTTATTTTGGTGTCTCATATGCCATCACTAGATTATCAAAGTATTGTTCTCTTTTTGATGAAGTCAAAGGGGGAGAATACTTTGATGAGTCTAGTCTGAATATTCCATCTCTTTCATTCTTGAGACTCATAGTGTTGCCATCATCAAAAAGGGGGAGATTGTTGGATATTGTGTTTTGATGATGACAATATTATGTTTTGATGTTTGTTGGATAGTGTGTTTTGATGATTGTTGGATATTGTGTTTTGTTGATGACAATACTGTGTTTTGATGTTGACAAACACTATGACTCTCATATGTTTGATGTCATATGTGTTTACTTCATACAGTACTTGTTACATGCATTAACTGTGAGTATTAACTGTGAGCATGGCATAGACTGTTCACTCGTCTGTCTGCATGAGACACCAAGTCCACACATTGCATCGTGTGCTTCTCATTTAAAGTCTATACATCCGCATGCTAGCAAGTCTTCAAAGTCCATACATTGCATCCGCATGCTAGCAAGTCTTCAAAGTCCATACATTACACTGTAGCATGCACGAATCCAAGTCTATACATTGCATGAATGCACATGGTTGCTTTGAAGCCTTATCAAGTCTATACATTCGTTTCTCAAGTCTGTACATTGGGAAAGTCTGTACATCGTCTAGTTCATGCATCTTTTCTTTAGCAAGTCTATACATCCTCCAGTAGCACACACACACGAAGTCTGTACAGCCTTTGTGTTGCACTAACACAAAGTCTATACATTGCATGCTTCACTCAAAGTCTATACAGCCAGTGTCTCACATATGCAAAGTCTGTACAACGCTGCATCACGAAGTAAAGTCTTTACATTGTCCAGCGTCTCACTCAGCGTCTAAGTGAGTGTGAACATTGCATCGCTAAGTCTATACAATGCATCGTCTTATGCAGCGTCTCTAAGGCAAAGTCTATACATCGCATGCATTGCACACTACAAGTCTGTACAGCCCAAGTCTGTACATCCACCGTCTCTTTCAGTGTCTCACACTTGCAAGTCTATACATTACCTTTGGGCATCAAAGTCTATACATTGGCAGCTGAACTGTGCAAGTCTATACATTGCCTTTGGGCACAAAGTCTATACACTGCTTGCATTCAGTTCAAGTCTATACATTGCCACCTCATTCATGCATAAACACTAAGACAAGTCTGTACATTCGTTGATAGCTTGTCTGAGCATCTCATGCATTCAATGTGCATACTTTCATTCTGTTTGTGCATCTCTCTTCAAGACGAAGTCTGTACAATCCTTTTCAAGCTTTCAAGTCTATACACTCGTTGGCTAGCTGTTTCAAGTCTATACACTCGTTGGCTAGCTGTTCAAGTCTATACACTCTTGTGTGTCTGCATTGCATTCACTTTCTATACACAGCCTGTGTCTGCATCAGTTCATAAGTCTATACATTGTCTTCTGCACAAACACTAAGTCTACACATTGTAGCATGCACGATCAAACAAGTCTGTACACACTTCAGCACTCAAAGGCTGAACACTCTTCAGCAAGTCTATACACACCTCAGCACTCAAAGGCTAAACACTCTTCAGCAAGTCTGTACACACTTCAGCACTCAAAGGCTGCACACTCTTCAGCAAGTCTGTACACTCTTCAGCACTCAAAGGCCGAACGTTCTTCAAGCTAAAGTCTGTACACTCCTTATTTCTAAGTCTATATATTCTATCCTTCATACTAAGTCTGTACATAATGGTCTTCAGTTACCCAGCAAGTCTGTACATCCTTCTGATTATTTTCTTATGACTGTGTGACAGGTACTGTTCGTGAAGCCTATGAAGGGCACGTGATCCGAGGTTGGCACCTGGCACGTGATCCGAGGACAACGCCCTAATTGTTGCTGCTATAAATACGAAGCCTCCTCCATCTAGAAAGAGTGTGATCAAGAGAAGAAGAAGGCTGATCGTGGAAAAAGAGAAGCAGATAGAGAAAGAGAGTGATCGAGATAGAAGGAAAGAGCTGCAGAGAGGCAGAGAGGCAGTGAGCAGAAGAAGAAGAAAGAAGAAGAGTGAGCCAGCGAGTAGAAGAGAGATCGAGAGATCCAGCTTAAGAAGAAAAAGAGAAAAGAGAGCTTGTAGGAAGAGAGAGGCAGAGAGTCAAAGAGGAAGGGAAGAAGAAGATTTCGTTCTTCTGGCATTTGGATCAAATCCATGCCACATTGCTCCTTGGCGAGCTACATCTTTGTGGTCTACATTTCCAGCTTTCTGATTGCTGTATTTTTCCTTTCTAATCTTTGTTTACATTTCCATTGTGTTTCTTCCGATTCTCTAGTGAGGTCGGTGGTCCTCCTGTGGTATCAGGAGAAGGGAGACTTGGAGTCTCCGGGTTGCTAGTGACTGGTGTTACTAGCGGTTTCCCTCTGGGTTTCAGAGGAAGAGAGACTTGGGTCTCTGGGTTCCCCTCCGGTTTGGAGGAAGGGAGAATTGGTCCTCCAGTTGCAAGCGGCTGGGTGTCGCTTGTGGGTTCCCTCCTGGGTGGAGGAAGAGAGACCTCGGTCTCTAGTTTGCTAGTGACAGTGTGTCACTAGTGGTTCCCTCCGGTTGGGAGGAAGAGGGGAGGCTGTTCCCCTGGTCAAGCTGTTTGGCAACAATTGTTGCAGACTGAGTCTGTTGTTCTAGCCTTGCTAGTGGAAGCCTCACTCCGGTTTGGAGTGAGGGGTGGACGTAGGTCTGTGGACCGAACCACCTAAAAAATCCTGGTGTTCACTTGTGGTTTGATTTCCTTATGTGTTCTTTTCATTGCCGCACTCATTAGATGCTTGCTTAGGATCGTGTGAGGGTTAATAGAATAGTTGTCTTGCTTTGATCCTTCTAAGTATTCTCATTATATTTCTGCAACAGTCTTTAATTCCGCATATCTGAGCTTTAGAGTTTTAATTAGGCAATATCTGAAGAGGGATACATTCACCCCCCTGTTTCCAGGCCTTGCACCCTATCACATCTTAGTCTGTGCATTGAATAGAGTCGGTACAACACATGGTTAATTTTGCATTGAGTCCGTGCAGACTTAGCTCAAGGCACACTAAGTCAGTGCAATTCTTCTCGATGCACGCCACCAAGTCGGTGCAACCTCTGCACCAGGCACTTAGAGTCTGTGCAATATGTCTTAGGTAACTCGGTGCATAGAAGTTCATGCATTCACTTTTTCACATTAAGTCTGTGCAAGTCAAGCATACTATGTGAATAAGTCCGTGCAAGCTCTGGCACGGGGCATATTAAGTCAGTGCAACATCTCCAGTGGCATGTCATCAGATCCGTGCAATACTCGCTCCTGTATATAGAGTCTGTGCATCTCTCACTCATGCACTGGTGTAGTCCAAGCAAGGGCACTCACGGATTGATCATGTCCGTGCAACACTTGCACACTACATATATCCTGACAATGCATCCTCAGGCTTTGCGTTGAAAGCATGTCCGTGCATTTGCTTTCGCTGGAATGATTGAGTCTGTGCATGTGTGTGTGAGCATCATATTGAGTCTGTGCATCTTAACTATATCAGAATCTCTACTCTGTGCAATCTCTCTTCATATCGTATAATTGTCTGAATATGACCTTATATCTGATGCCTTGATAGGTGCCTTTTCGTAAAGACTAAGAATGGCACGTGATCCAAGATTGGGGGAAGTGCCCAGGATCGCAACACGTGCAATGCAGTAAGCTGTGATGCTGACACGTGACCAAGTTGTTTGGGTGGGAATCGTGATGACCATACACCCTATCCTTCTACTGCTCTATAAATAAGAAGCTTCTTCCTCAAGAGAAGTGTGATCGTGAACATCCTTCAGAATAGCACAAGCAGAGAGAGCTTGCACGATCCAGAGAGAAGAAGAGAAGGAGAGAGTTGAGAGAGAGGTGTCTGAGAGAATACTGTGAGTGTTTGTTCCTCAGTCTCTCGGTTTAGAATCGGAGCAGAAATTGCTCAATGTTGAGCTACATTCCCCTAGTGGGCTCTTTTGTTTCTTCGCTTGTTTTTCTTTTTCGTTTCTGAAACTACGTTTCCAAGTTGTGTGTCAGCGGAGCAAGCTGTGAAGCTCAGCTGTTTGCATAGGTGGATTCCTCTGGTCGGGTAAAGCTGTAAGTCCCCAGCGGTTTACAAAGGAGGATTCCTCTGGACAGCATAAGCTGTAACACCCAGCGGTCTATAGGGTTTTGACCCCGAAGCTGTGGATCAGCGAAGCTGTGTATCAACAGTGGAAGCCACATTCCGGTTTGGAGTGTGGGGTGGACGTAGATCTCGAGTTTGAGATCGAACCACCTTAAAAATTCTTGTCTACTATGATTGATTGTGTGGATTGTGTGCATCCTATTTATCTCTTTCATACGTAGTAGATGAATGCTTAGGATCGTTATTGTTCAGATCTGTTAGCATTGGCATTCTATGATCGAATTAGTTTATCCTTCTGTCGTCTATCAGCAGCTTGTTTTAATTTCGCACTTGAAGCTGTTGCAGTTGGTTTTAATTGGGTGACTGATCTATTCACCCCCCTCTAGATCGTTTATAGCATCCTATCACTTGGTATCAGAGCATACCATCTATTATATCACTTGGTATCAGAGCCTAACTCTTCTGCAGGGATCAACCTCCTGAAGAGAAACGGCCATGGATGCAAGAGGGATGACGGCTGAAGGACATTCCACCACAAAGCCCCCATACTTTGACGGTTCGAACTACGCATACTGGAAGAACCGTATGCAAGTTTTTCTGAGGGTGAAAGACTATGAAATTTGGAAGGTGGTCAGTAAAGGACCATTCGAGCTGCATCCTAATGAGGATATATGGACGAGAGAGGAGATCAGGAATCTACTCTCAACTGGAGCGCCATCAATGCCATACAGTGTGTTCTACATCCCACTGAATTTGCAAGAGTTTCTTCGTGTGCCACAGCAAAAGAAATGTGGGATAAGCTGGAGGTTATCTACGAGGGAACCTCTCAGGTAAGGGAGACCAAGGTTAATTTACTAGTCTCAGAGTATGAAGCCTCCAGGATGAAGCCTAGCGAGACCATCACTGAGATGTACGCGCGTCTTACCCTCATAACCAATGGTCTCAGAAATCTGGGGAAAAACTATTCTGATTATGAAATCGTGAGAAAGATATTATGATCCCTGACTCCACTATGGCATACAAAAGCAACAGTTATTGAGGAGTCGAGGGATCTCCAGAACACCAAAGTGGACGAGCTGATAGGTTCATTGATGACTTATGAAATGAATATGCCAAAGACAGAGGAGCTCGAGAAAAAGAAGCAGCCTATCGCTCTGAAGGCAAGCACCAGTCGTTCCAGTCGATCTAGCCACAATGGATTATCTAGTGATCAGAGTCTCTCTGGATCAGAAATTGAAGGAGATCAGATAGCAATGCTGACCAGAGAGTTCAGAAGGTTTCTCAGGAAGGAAGGAAGAAATTTCGGCCGAAGACAATATGGCGGTAGGATATACAACAGGTACAAATCTAATTCTACCAAGAAAATGGACACTAATGTCTGTTACCATTGCAGGAAGGCCGGTCATAGGAAGGTCGATTGTCCAGAGCTCCAGAAGCGGAAAGAGAAAGCCAAGAAGAAAGCTCCCAAAGGAAAAGCAATGGTGAGCACATGGAGTGACGAGGACGAGGGCACTTTAAGCAGCACATCAGATAGTGAAGACGAAGAAAAGCCCATCTGCCTGATGGCCAGAAATGATGAAAAAGAAGTGGAGGACTCTGACAAGGTATCATCTCCTTTTGAGCATTACACTATTTCAGATTGGGAAGATGCTTACGAAGATTTGCTAGACAAGGTAGATGATATTAGAAAAGAGAACATGCATTTGAAGAAGAAATTAAATTCTCCTATGAATGACATAACTATGTTTGATAAACTTGCCTGTTTATAATCCGAAAATGACCTGTTAAAAAATTCTTGTGCTGAAGTCGATGATGTTAAGCATACATTGATAGATTCAAGAAAAGAAAATGATTATCTGAAAAATGTGATTGACGAGTTAAAATTGAAATTGAAAAATTTTGAAAATGAAATGAAAATTATTAATGAGAAATATGAAGTTGTACTAGGTGTTAACAATGAACTGAAAAAGTCAATTGATCACCTAGAAAAAGAGAATGAAGATAAAAAGAAAATCATTGAAAATATGACCCAAGGTTCAGAGAATCTCAATGCCTTGTTAGGGATAAAGGTAAATTTCAGAAAAGAAGGTCTCAGATTCAACTCAACTGCCACAAAGAGCTTTGCTGTGAAAACCATATCATTTGGGGCAGAGAAAAACAAGGTGCAGCAACCCTGATAAAATAAAAAGGAATAAATAAATCAAAATAGATTAAAAGATTTAATAAAATAAACGAAAGAGCTTGGAAGAAAAAGAATTAAACCCTGATGAAAATAACGCCTCAGATAAAGGCGCTACTTTACAAGAAATGCCCTCACCTAAGGCGTGAATTAAAGAAAGGACGCCCAAATAATAAGGCGTCAAATTTCAAACGACCAAAATAAAAATAAAAAGGGCAAGATAGCGTAATGCCCTTTGAGTGGACGCGTTTCAACAAGTAACGACGCTTGACAAGGCGTCAATTTAAATTCGACGCCCTTACTTAGGACGCTAATTCAGTTTGAGTTCCGTTCGACCTAGGAGTCTATCCAGGGTAAGTTGATAACTATGAGAAAGAGTTCGAATGTAGTAATAATTCTATCTTGGAAGTATTACTTCCAATCAAACACTACCTTTGTTAGGATTTCCAAAGTCCCTATAAGTAACCCCCGTCGAACCCTAAAAGATCTATTTGGACGACCTACTGCTGTTACGGTATGTGAAGAACAGTGAGTTCTTCTTGTATCTTTCCCTCTGTCTTTTTGATTTCATGAAGGATATTAATCTTTCATCTTCTTCCTCTAATACAGGTTAAGCGATCAATTGCGTACGAAAAGAACAAGGTAATGTTCTTCAATCTTTTCCCTAACTTCGGATATATTCTCATCATCCTTCCTTTTTCTTCCCCTACAGGTTGATCGAAGATCATCATCTTCATCATCCTCATCAAACGTCTTCTGTATTACCATCTTCTGTCTTGCTGCTGACTGTTAGAAGCTTCAGAGCATCAGTTTCTAACCAAGCCTTCGTCCGTTCATCAGATAATTCCCATAAGGTAGGTTTTCTCAAGCACTGTAGCCCAAATCACCATAATAACTATGTTAAACCATATATATGAGTTCATGCATATAGTTTTCACGAGTTTTAAAAGTTTCTATTGTTGGAAAGAAATGCCCTTTCCAAGGGCGCTAATTGTATACGCGACCCAGACAAGGGCGCTACCTTGAAAGAAACGACCATGACAAGGTCGTCAATTCCAGATTTGACGCCCGGTACACGGACGTCAATTTTCTCAATTGTTAATTACCCATGTTAATTATCCAATATTCACTTAAACATGATTCTAAATCAGTGCACAATCATATTTACTTGAATCTCGATAAATTTACTGGCATGACCATGTCTCTTGTTTCTGGAAATTATATACTTGAAATCTGAAAATTCTTGAATTCACGACCCTGTATAGGTCGTCTCTCACTTGACTAACGCCCCTGTTCAGGGCGTGAATTGAAAAGTAACGCCCCTGTCCAGGGCGTGTTTTTGATAAATTTCTGAATATATATATATTGCAAAAATAGAAGTAAAGAATGAACGCCCACTGTATACGTCGTCAACTTGTAAATAAACGCCCCTTACCAGGGCGCGTTTTTGGTAAAATACTGAAATTTTGAAATTTTGCAAAAATGTAAAATAGATAAACGCCCTTACTGAAGGCGTTAATTACTTGAGTAGTGACTTTACTTAAGTCGTTATTTTCCTATAAAAATGTTTTACCTGTTTCTGACAACTGATGGTTTCAGTATATCTATATATATGTATATCGGCACTATATCTCCACTCCGTGAGTATAGTCCCACGTTTCATGATATTTTATCGATCACCCTCAATTCTCATTGACATACAAGCTCTCCATTGGACATTCTGTTCCTTTGGACTAGCGAGTTAGTCATAGAGACCTCCGTAAGACTCCTCGAGCCTTGGATTCCCTCAAGGCCGACTGAGCTGGTTGTACCCTAAAAACCCATTACACTATTGAATGCCATGTCACTCTAAAGAAACATGGTATACCGGCCCTTATGATATGCAAAGAGCATATCATGAGAATTCTTAATGGGATGATGATATCATGCCATTTGTTGATGTTCTTGTGGACCTCAATTCTATAATAAGAATGAGGGTATCTTACCTTTGATACACTGTTCATGTGGACCTCAATTCTATATAAAGAATGTCCATACTTGTCATGGTACCCGAGTTAAGGGAACCTAATTCCACCTAGTTTCATCGTTCATCGTGATTGTACCGTTGTTATCATCTATCTATGTCCAATGTTATATTTTTGGACTCCATTCTCTCAAAGTTATCCTACGTGTCTACAAGCTTAAATTGTTGAAATTCCATATTGGCTATATATATATATACAAGAGTGGATGTCAAAAATACATGATAAATGCCTGCGCATATAGGGCCCGATCTGGTCCTGGGAGGAGCACCCGAAAGTACTTGTGCCCATGGGAGTTGAATGATAAGGTATCTGGCATTATACCGAGTGCATGACTAGCTTGATTGGACATTCCACACAAATCTTGTACTCGACTCGTGCTTGACATGACATGAATTGCGTGACCCGAGAAAGGGTAATTACTTGCTTGCTTGATACATGATAGCCAAAGTTCTTGACATGACTTGCTAAAAAGTACTTGCTTGAATATCTGTTATCTTTTCTTGAAAGATCATGACTAGTTCATCTTGCTGTCTTATTGGTAAATTCTCTCTCTATCTTATCGTTTATGCGAGCATGCATAGCTATAGTACATTCATGAAAAATGTAATTACTTAAACCCCTTGCTAAGCGCTTGAGATACAATTTCCTACTGAGCGTTCGCTCACTCCGTGTGTTCCCTACTTTTCAGGTAATTCCGACGACGAGGGAAGTCAATCGGATGGGAATGGTCAAGAGTGAAAGTGATAGAACTTTTCCAAGTGTCATCTAGTCTTTTTCCTATTTTCTTGAGTCAACTATGTACTTTTCCTTTTTAATTGAATAGAGTATTGGATGTGTAATAGTCTATCCATTATGAAATAAAGGATTGGGTTATCTTTCTATTTTCCGCATCTCTGTTTTGGTGTCGAATACACTACTACTCTGATTGACATGATTGATATAAACTCGTCGCGTACATCTGAGTATCTTCCGCGCTCGGGGCGTGACAGTTTTTGTGGTATCAGAGCCTAGGGTATTCAATTCCTAGGAAAACCCAAGTCCAAGGATATGTTCAAACCTTTAACCAGTGAGATTGGGTAGAACCAAGGGTTAAAGTTAACATAGAATGCTAGTCTTTAAGATACAAATCACGTATTAATCTAGTTATTATAATTGTAGGATAATGGCTACCGAACGTGCTCAATGGCGCAACATGCAGCGTACACTGCAAAGCATGACTCAAGTGCTGCAACAAGTAACACAAGGAGGTGGACAACGAGCAGGAAGTCTCCACCAGACTTTCAAGAACATGAACCCGCCCAAGTTCACGGGTTCTACTAATCCAGATGACGCTGAACACTGGATTAGGGAAATAGAACGAATATTCCGTGTTATGCAATGCACGGATCAAGATAAGGTCTTATTATCTACTTTTCAGTTAGAAAGGGATGCTAGATGCTGGTGGGAATCAATAGAGGCTACTATAAATCAAGATCAGGTTTCGTGGGAGGAATTCGTTGAACACTTCAACGCAAAATATTTCTCGGACCGAGTTCAGGAAAAGAAGGCTGCAGAATTTGCTGCATTAAAGCAACGATCTTTGTCAGTGGCCGAGTATGAGGCCCAATTCTCTAGATTGTCTCGGTATGCCAAGCATCTAGTTAGCACCGAGAAAATGAAAGCTAGGAGGTTTCTTAATGGGCTCAGGCCCCAAGCTATTACTCAACTGGCGCCGATGGACATTCAAGTCTACTCGGAGATAGTACGCCGAGCTCAACTATTAGAAGATGCCACGGAACTGTCTGATAGGATTCATGGAAAGGATAAGAAGGAACAAGTTACAGGATCGGGTTCCTTTAAACCCAACTTCAAGAAAAGGCCTAGCAATGGAGGAGCATCCTCACAAGACCAAAAGTTCAAGAAGACCAAGCCCTTCTCTATCACCACTACCTCTCCAAATACAGTGTGCAAACATTGTGATAAAGCGGGTCATAGAGCAGAAGAATGCTGGAGGAAACTAGGAGCATGTCTCCGTTGTGGGAGTCGTGAGCATCGGATTCCCGATTGCCCATTACTTAACGAGCAAGCCGTTGACGGAAAGTGCCCAGTAACCAAGAATGCTCGTCTTCATGCAATCAAGGAGACCGAGCAAGAAGAAGAAGGCGGCTTAGTGGAAGGTACATTGAAAGTTTGTTCCAGGAATGCATATGTCTTAATTGATACTGGTGCATCGCATTCTATTATTTCTAAGAAGTTTGCTGACCCATTACCCCTAGAACCGGAATGGATAAAGTTAGTTTTGTCTACTCCTCTAGATGATGAGACTGATATTACACATCATTACCAAAACTGCGAAGTATTGGTTCAGGGTAGAAATCTCCCTATTGATCTCATATGTTTAGATCTGAAAGAGTATGATGTTATACTAGGGGCAGATTGGTTATCCAAGTATCAGGCAACAGTTGATTGCCGCAATAGTAAGGTTACATTCAAGGAATTTCCAGAACTAATCTTGACTAACCCCAAGGGTCGGAGCAGATCCCCTCTTATTTCAGCTCTCCGAGCTAGCAAGCTCATCAGGAAAGGATGTGCATCTTTCCTTGCCTTCGTCACAGTTAAAGAAGCTAAGGAAGCTAAGCTAGAAGATATTCCAGTGGTACAAGAATTTCCGGACGTGTTTCCGGAAGATTTGCCGGGATTACCCCCGTAAAGAGAAGTGGCCTTCACCATTGACTTAGTCCCTGGTGCTGATCCGATTTCAAAGGCACCTTATAGGATGTCACCTGCTGAACTCAAGGAGTTAAAGGAGCAATTGATGGAACTCATTAAGAAAGGATTCATTAGACCAAGTACTTCCCCGTGGGGAGCGCCTGTATTATTTGTAAAGAAGAAAGACGGATCCATGAGGTTATGCATCGACTATCGACAGTTGAATCATCTCACTATCAAGAACAAGTATCCACTGCCAAGAATCGATGAATTGTTTGATCAAATTTCAGGATCCATGTACTTTTCCAAAATTGATCTTAGGTCCGGATATCACCAACTAAGAATCAAGGACGAGGATATTCATAAAACCGCATTCAGAAGCAGGTATGGCCATTATGAATTTGTTGTTATGCCTTTCGGACTAACGAATGCCCCTGCTGCCTTTATGCAGTTAATGAATAGTATATTCAGGCCTTATTTGGATCAATTCGTGGTGGTCTTTATTGATGATATATTGATTTATTCCAAGACCAAGGAAGAGCATGAGGAACATTTGAGGATTGCATTACATATATTGAGGACAAACCAATTATATGCAAAACTTAGCAAGTGTGAATTCTGGCTTGAAGAAGTGACTTTTCTCGGACTTGTTATATCAAAGGATGGCTTGTCTGTAGACCCATCAAAGGTTGAAGCTGTAAGGAACTGGGAAAGGCCGACCAATGCTAGCGAGATCCGAAGTTTCTTAGGTCTTGCCGGCTATTATAGGTGATTCATCAAGGATTTCTCAAAAATCGTCGTGCCGCTTACGAGGTTAACTCGCAAGGAGATCCGTTATGAATGGGATGAGGAATGTGAAAGAAGCTTCCAAACTCTCAAGGATCATCTTACTACAGCTCCTATCTTAGCATTGCCAATTGAAGGAAAAAAGTTCGAGGTATACACTGATGCTTCTGGCATTGGCCTCGGGTGTGTTCTAATGCAACAAGGGAAGGTTATAGCCTACTCTTCTCGTTAATTAAAGAAGCATGAAGAGAACTACCCCGTCCATGACTTAGAATTGGCCGTGGTAGTATTTGCACTTAAGATATGGAGACATTATCTTTATGGAGTACAGTTTACTGTATACTCCGATCACAAGAGTCTCAAATATCTTTTCTCACAGAAGGAGTTAAATATGAGGCAAAGACGATGGCTGGAATATCTCAAGGACTTCGACTTCAATATACAATATCATCCCGGAAAGGGTAATCATGTAGCAGATGCCCTTAGTCGAAAGCCGAGAGCACTGTTAGCCAATTATCTGATTCAAGAATGGAAATTGCTGGAACAATTCTCTGAACTCAATATAAGCATGGACACGGACCCTAGATGTGTCACATTATCTCATGTAAGCATACAGTCAGATTTATTGTCTGAAATACAAGCACTTCAAAATGATGATCCTGCATTAGTAGAAATCAAGGGCAGATTAGAAGGACAATCGGATTTCCAATTAGCTTCTGATGGAAGATTAATGTTCAAGAATAGAACTTGTATACCGGACTGCCCAGAATTGAAGAAGAAGGTCTTAGATGAAGCTCATAGGTCAAGGTATACGATTCATCCTGGATCTACCAAAATGTACCAAGATATAAAAAGAAATTTTTGGTGGCCCAACATGAAAAGAGAAATAGTGCACTACGTATCACGCTGTCTCACGTGCCAACAAGTCAAGGCGGAACACCAAAAGCCTGCTGGAAAACTACATCCTCTAGATATCCCTAAATGGAAGTGGGAGGATATTGGTATGGATTTCATCATGGGTTTATCTAAATCAAAAAGAGGACATGATGGAATATGGGTTATCATTGACCGATTGACTAAATCAGCGCATTTCTTGCCAATCAAGAGTCGATGGTCAGTTGATGTCTTAGCTGCACTATACATCAAGGAAATAGTCAGATTACATGGTATTCCTGTTTCAATCGTGTCTGACAGAGATCCCCGTTTTACTTCTCATTTTTGGAAAGGACTACAACATTCGTTGGGAACGAGACTTAACTTTAGCACAGCCTTTCATCCTCAAACGGATGGTCAGACCGAGAGAACCAATCAAGTAGTCGAAGATATGCTAAGAGCATGCATTACTGATTTTGATGAAAAATGGCATGATCACTTGCCTCTGGTCGAATTTGCATACAATAATAGCTACCAGGCAAGTATACAACTGGCACCTTTTGAAGCCTTATACGGAAGGAGTTGTCGATCACCCTTATGCTGGGACGAAGTTGGAGAGAAATAACTGTTAGGTCCAGAAATGGTAAGGGACACTACCGAGAAGATACAATTGATCAAAGAAAGACTGCAAGTTACTCAGTCTAGACAAAAGGCTTATGCTGACACAAGAAGGAGAGATCTTGAATTCCAAGTTGGAGATCATGTATTTCTCAAGATATCGCCTGGACGTGGAATACGAAGATTTGGTGTTAAGGGCAAGCTTACACCAAGATTTATCGGACCTTTTGAGATACTAGAAAGAGTTGGCGAGGTTGCTTATCGCATCGCATTGCCACCTCAACTATCCGAAGTACATGATGTATTCCACATATCTATGTTGAAGAAGTATGTGCATGATCCATCACATATTATTGAGCATGGAGATCTAGTGATCCAGAAAGATCTCACATATGAGCAGAAGCCCATACGAATACTAGATCGAGAAGTACGAACCCTAAGGAATAAGGCTATTCCCATGCTAAAAGTACAATGGAATAAGAATTCAGAACATGAAGCTACATGGGAGACCGAGGAATCTATGAGGAAGTGATTTCCAGAATTATTTTAGAAGGTATGAACTCTACACTCTCCATATGTAAATATATGCTAGGAATTTGGGGACCAAATTCTTTTTAAGTGGGGGAGGGTGTAGCAACCCTGATAAAATAAAAAGAAATAAATAAATCAAAATAGATTAAAAGATTTAATAAAATAAACGAAAGAGCTTGGAAGAAAAAAGAATTAAACCCTGATGAAAATAACGCCTCAGATAAAGGCGCTACTTTACAAGAAACGCCCTCACCTAAGGTGTGAATTAAAGAAAGGACGCTCAAATAATAAGGCGTCAAATTTCAAACGACCAAAATAAAAATAAAAAGGGCAAGATAGCGTAACGCCCTTTGAGTGGACGCGTTTCAACAAGTAACGACGCTTGACAAGGCGTCAATTTAAATTCGACGCCCTTACTTAGGACGCTAATTCAGTTTGAGTTCCGTTCGACCCAGGAGTCTATCCAGGGTAAGTTGATAACTATGAGAAAGAGTTCGAATGTAGTAATAATTCTATCTTGGAAGTATTACTTCCAATCAAACACTACCTTTGTTAGGATTTCCAAAGTCCCTATAAGTAACCCCCGTCGAACCCTAAAAGATCTATTTGGACGACCTACTGCTGTTACGGTATGTGAAGAACAGTGAGTTCTTCTTGTATCTTTCCCTCTATCTTTTTGATTTCATGAAGGATATTAATCTTTCATCTTCTTCCTCTAATACAGGTTAAGCGATCAATTGCGTACGAAAAGAACAAGGTAATGTTCTTCAATCTTTTCCCTAACTTCGGATATATTCTCATCATCCTTCCTTTTTCTTCCCCTACAGGTTGATCGAAGATCATCATCTTCATCATCCTCATCAAACGTCTTCTGTATTACCATCTTCTGTCTTGCTGCTGACTGTTAGAAGCTTCAGAGCATCAGTTTCTAACCAAGCCTTCGTCCGTTCATCAGATAATTCCCATAAGGTAGGTTTTCTCAAGCACTGTAGCCCAAATCACCATAATAACTATGTTAAACCATATATATGAGTTCATGCATATAGTTTTCACGAGTTTTAAAAGTTTCTATTGTTGGAAAGAAACGCCCTTTCCAAGGGCGCTAATTGTATACGCGACCCAGACAAGGGCGCTACCTTGAAAGAAACGACCATGACAAGGTCGTCAATTCCAGATTTGACGCCCGGTACACGGACGTCAATTTTCTCAATTGTTAATTACCCATGTTAATTATCCAATATTCACTTAAACATGATTCTAAATCAGTGCACAATCATATTTACTTGAATCCTGATAAATTTCCTGTCATGACCATGTCTCTTGTTTCTGGAAATTATATACTTGAAATCTGAAAATTCTTGAATTCACGACCCTGTATAGGTCGTCTCTCACTTGACTAACGCCCCTGTTCAGGGCGTGAATTGAAAAGTAACGCCCCTGTCCAGGGCGTGTTTTTGATAAATTTCTGAATATATATATATTGCAAAAATAGAAGTAAAGAATGAACGCCCACTGTATATGTCGTCAACTTGTAAATAAACGCCCCTTACCAGGGCGCGTTTTTGATAAAATACTAAAATTTTGAAATTTTGTAAAAATGTAAAATAGATAAACGCCCTTACTGAAGGCGTTAATTACTTGAGTAGTGACTTTACTTAAGTCGTTATTTTCCTGTAAAAATGTTTTACCTGTTTCTGACAACCGATGGTTTCAGTATATCTATATATATGTATATCGGCACTATATCTCCACTCCGTGAGTATAGTCCCATATTTCATGATGTTTTATCGATCACCCTCAATTCTCATTGACATACAAGCTCTTCATTGGACATTCTGTTCCTTTGGACTAGCGAGTTAGTCATAGAGACCTCCGTAAGACTCCTCGAGCCTTGGATTCCCTCAAGGCCGACTGAGCTGGTTGTACCCTAAAAACCCATTACACTATTGAATGCCATGTCACTCTAAAGAAACATGGTATACCGGCCCTTATGATATGCAAAGAGCATATCATGAGAATTCTTAATGGGATGATGATATCATACCATTTGTTGATGTTCTTGTGGACCTCAATTCTATAATAAGAATGAGGGTATCTTGCCTTTGATACACTGTTCATGTGGACCTCAATTCTATATAAAGAATGTCCATACTTGTCATGGTACTCGAGTTAAGGGAACCTAATTTTACCTAGTTTCATCGTTCATCGTGATTGTACCGTTGTTATCATCTATCTATGTCCAATGTTATATTTTTGGACTCCATTCTCTCAAAGTTATCCTACGTGTCTACAAGCTTAAATTGTTGAAATTCCATATTGGCTATATATATATATACAAGAGTGGATGTCAAAAATACATGATAAATGCCTGCGCATATAGGGCCTGATCTGGTCCTGGGAGGAGCACCCGAAAGTACTTGTGCCCATGGGAGTTGAATGATAAGGTATATTGTATTATACCGAGTGCATGACTAGCTTGATTGGACATTCCACACAAATCTTGTACTCGACTCGTGCTTGACATGACATGAATTGCGTGACCCGAGAAAGGGTAATTACTTGCTTGCTTGATACATGATAGCCAAAGTTCTTGCATGACTTGCTAAAAAGTACTTGCTTGAATATCTGTTATCTTTTCTTGAAAGATCATGACTAGTTCATCTTGCTGTCTTATTGATAAATTCTCTCTCTATCTTATCGTTTATGCGAGCATGCATAGCTATAGTACATTCAAGAAAAATATAATTACTTAAACCCCTTGCTAAGCGCTTGAGATACAATTTCCTACTGAGCGTTCGCTCACTCCGTGTGTTCCCTACTTTTCAGGTAATTCCGACGACGAGGGAAGTCAATCGGATGGGAATGGTCAAGAGTGAAAGTGATAGAACTTTTCCAAGTGTCATCTAGTCTTTTTCCTATTTTCTTGAGTCAACTATGTACTTTTCCTTTTTAATTGAATAGAGTATTGGATGTGTAATAGTCTATCCATTATGAAATAAAGGATTGGGTTATCTTTCTATTTTGTGCATCTCTGTTTTGGTGTCGAATACATTACTACTCTGATTGACATGATTGATATAAACTCGTCGCGTACATCCGAGTATCTTCCGCGCTCTGGGCGTGACACAAGGGACCTCTCATAAAAATGGTGAGTGAAAATTCTGTTATGTTAATTCGAAAATGTCCAGTGCCAAGGACAAGGGTAAACAGAAGGTTGGTGAGACTAGCAGATTTTGCCCTCTACCCAAAAGCAAGTCTCAGGTTCGGGGTCAGCCTCCAAGCAAATCTAAACCCCAGGGCAAGGCCACCAAGTCTCCTCCACCATCACCTGTCCAGAAGAAGACCCAACATAAATCTGTACAGAAGTCTGATGGGTCAAAATTCCAAGGGAGACCTAATGTCACTAGGGGCCAGACCAGCCATACTTACCAGCCCAAGGTCCAGACCTATTATACCTATTCTCAAACACAGACACAACCCTTTTATAGGTCTGGATGGAAACAAATCCAGGGGAGGTTTAGATATCAATCTGTTCCCTCTCAGGCTTATAGGCCTCAGGCTAGAAATTGGGTTGGGCAATCTAGGACATGGGCTCCTAGTAGACAGTTTTCCGTTGGTCAGTCTAGGACCAATTATGGCCATAATTTTTTGAATACCTATTGGCCTAAGCACTGGCACAGAAACACTAAATTTTCTAATAACCATAATGTCAGGACACAGCACCTGAGAAAGAAGGATCATTCTATTGATGATAAGAGGAAAAGAAACAATGAAAAGAATGTTGGGAAATCCACTAAGTCTACCATGTTTAAACAAATGTGGATTCCCAAGAGTTTATTGTCATGTTTAAACTATGCTGCATATGTTTCGGAGCCCAAACACTTTTGGGTTCCAAAATTTTTTCCCTGATTGTGTTTGCAGGCATGTCTGACAGGCAGGAATAACATGTGGTATCTGGATAGTGGCTGCTCCAGGTATATGACAGGAGACAAGGCCAAGTTTTATTTGCCGACAGAGAAGAATGGAGGCCTTGTCACCTTCGGAGGAAACACTAAGGGTAAAATCATCGATCAGGTAAAGTAGGTAAGTGCACTACCTGTTGTATTGATGAAGTCTTGCTGGTGGATGGATTAGCATATAATTTACTAAGTATCAGTCAGCATTGTGATAAAGGACACAAGGTAGTATTTGATGCACTTAGTTGTAAAATCTTTGAACCTGATTCTGATGTTGTTAAATTCTCTGGAAAAAGAATGAACAATATTTACATGATAGATCTATATGATGTCGCACACTCTAACCTATGCCTCACTGCTAATAAAGAGGACTTAGCTTTTCTGTGGCATCGTAGGTTAGGCCATGCTAGCTACACTGTCTTGCACAAATTGAATAAACATAGCATGGTTAGAGGACTCCTTGAAATATCTTTTAAGAAGAAAAATAAGGTGTGTGTGTACATAGTCCAAGCAGACCAGAAAGTCATTTAAATCAAGAACTGAAAACATGTCTCTCAAACCTTATGAGCTGATACATATGGATCTATTTGGACCCACACGATCAGTCAGCTTGTCAGGTAGGAGATATGGATATGTCCTAGTTGATGACTTCTCTATGTATACTTGGGCCTTTTTCATCACTCACAAGAATGATGCTCTTACTGAATTTTAGGAGTTCTATTTAAATATCAAACAGAAAAATAAAAATTTGATTAATAATATTTTGTCTGATCATGGAGGTGAGTTTGAAAACTCACAATTTGAAAACTTTTGCAGGGACAATGGGATTACTCATCAGTTCTCCTCCCCAAGAACACCTGAGCAGAATGGAATAGTAGAGAGGAGGAATCGGACACTTGTGGAGATGGCCCGTACACTACTTGTTGAAGGTGGCTTACCAAGAAAATTTTGGGCAGAGGTAGTTAATACTGCATGCCATGTAATCAACAGAGCCATGGTAAGGACTTTCACTCAGAAAACTCCTTATGAGATTTTAAAAGGTAAGAAGCCTTCAATTGCTTATTTCAAGGTCTTTGGCTGTAAATGCTTCATTCATGTTAATGATAAAAGAGACCTTAATAAATTTGAACCTAAAAGTGATCCAGGAATCTCCCTTGGATATTCGGAATACTCTAGAGCATATAGAGTGTACAACCTTAATTCTAAAATTGTACAGGAATCTCCACATATTGTCTTTGATGAATCCTTGAATAACTCTGAGGTTGGTCTATGTAGGAAAGAAGATGATGGAGAAATTATGAAGGAAGGAAACTCTGCAGACCAATCAGATAATGAAGAAGAACCTAAAGAAAACAATGCAGAGGAGCCTGCTGTTCAGGGGGAGGTAAATGAAGGTCAAGGTAACCAAGTTATCAATGTCAGATTTTTAAGAGATCATCCTATTGAAAATATCATTGGTGACCTGCATGAACCCCCTAGGACTAGAGGCTTCATTAGAACTCAAAATGAATTAAATGCATATGCATTGGTTTCTCATGTTGAACCCAAAACCATTGATAGTGCTCTCAAGGATGTGTATTGGATCAATGCCATGCACGAACAGCTTAATCAGTTTGACAGGAACAAGGTGTGGCATCTGGTCCCACCTCCTGATCATGGGACTGTCATTGGAACAAAATGGGTATTTAGGAATAAAACTGATGAGCTAGGTAATGTAGTTAAAAATAAAGCTAGACTTATTGCTCAGGGATACAATCAAGAATTTGGAATTGACTTTGAAGAGTCATTTGCCCCTGTAGCCAGGTTAGAAGCAATTAGAATACTTTTGGCCTATGCATGCTCATTAGGGATAACTCTCCAGCAGATGGACGTTAAATCTACTTTTCTTAATGGGGAAATAAAAGAGGATGTCTTTGTGAGACAACCTCCTGGCTTTGAATGCTTAGATTTTCCTAATTATGTTTATAAGCTAAATAAAGCTATTTATGGCTTAAAGCAAGCCCCTAAAGCTTGGTATGACAGGCTCAGCAAATTCCTTACCGAGAAGAAGTTCACAAGAGGTGTGGTTGACCAAATGTTCTTCACCAAGGTAAGTCATCCAGACATTCTCCTTGTTCAGATTTATGTGGATGACATTGTGTTTGGGTCAACTAACCCCAAATTGTGTAAGGAATTTTCCGAACTAATGACACAAGAATTTGAGATGAGCTCAATGGGTGAGCTAAAATTATTTCTTGGACTACATGTGACTCAAACAAAAGATGGAACATTTATCACCCAGTCTAAGTACAAAAGGGACCTGCTGAAGAAGTTCAAATTTGAAAACCTCAAGGAAATTACAGCACCAATGGGTACTTCAACAAGTCTTGATGAAGACCCCAAAGGTAATACAGTGGACCAAAAGTTGTATCAAGGTATGATCGGATCCCATTTATATCTTATTGCATCTAGGCCTGATATACCGTTTGTAGTGTGTTTATGTGCTAGATTTCAGGCTAGTCCTAAGGAGTCTCACCTTAGAGCAGTGAAAAGTATCTTTAGGTATTTATCAGGCACTCAAGAACTTGGACTTTGGTACCTTGTTAGGTGTGAGCTAGAGCTTCTGGCATACACTGATGCAGACTATGCAGGGTGTCGGATAGATAGGAAAAGCACTAGTGGGCATTGCCAATTCCTAGGTGACTGCCTAGTATCCTGGGCTTCTAAGAAGCAACACACAGTTGCATTGTCCATTGCAGAGGCAGAATATGTTGCTGCAGGAAATTGTACAGCTCAGGTACTATGGATCAAGCACCAGCTTTCAGATTATCAGATAAAATTGGGATGCATTTCAATTTTATGTGATAATACTAGTGCTATCTGCCTAACTAAAAATCCAGTTCATCACTCTAGGACTAAGCACATTGAAATAAAACACCACTTTCTTAGAGATGCTGTAAGTAAAAATGAAATTAAAATAATATTTGTTGAAACTGAAAAATAGATTGCTGACATCTTTACTAAACCCTTTGGAAATGAAAGATTTAAATATCTAAGACGAGAATTGGGGCAATGTAAATTTTAGCAAGAAAATGATGAATAAATTCATTCTTGAACTGTGTGTTGAAATGTTTTGAGGTGATTGTGTCAGCCTGTTCTTTAAAAAGTTGAATAAAGAAGATACTTGCGTAATCGGTTGTTTGATGTCTTGTACAGACTTTTTCTGATGGTTGTGTATGAGTTGCACAGAGTCTTGATGCACGTATTGCACCTAGTCTATGCAATGTGTGAGCACTCTGGTCATTGCATACTTTGCATGAAGCATAAGTCATTGTATGTCTTTAGGTCGGTGCATATTGCATTCTAGCCACATGTAGGTCGGTGCATGTCCATACCGCACATATATATAATTCCGTGCATTGTCTACATTTTGCACGCTAATGTCGATGCATGTCTTGCATGTTGTCGATGCGTAATGTAAGTTTGTAGCATGAAGGTCGGTGCATCTTTTATCCAAACTGCATGATAAGGTCAGTGCATTGCATTGCTCGTGAAGGATAAGGTCGGTGCAAAGTTTGCCTGTTGCATATCTAAGTTAATGCATCTTGATGTCAGGGGGAGAATAGCACTATCTGAACTGAGTTCAACTCCTTCTACTCTCTCCTCAATCTCAGAAGTACCACCATGTGGCATCTTTTATGTCCTTGGTACAAATTGATTTTGCCGGGAACTACTCCCTTTGAAAATTCTTAAGTTGATTCTGCACTTCAATATTCACTCCTTTCACTCAGAATGGATAACAGTCTAGTAATTGGTTCATTGTCGTGAGCTGCAATTATTACAACTCTTCTGCTATAAGAATCACATGTGCTCATTGAATGAACTAAAAGTTTAACTTTAATAGGCTGTAGAGTTCAAAAGACTGTCTTCAGAAAATAAGATGATAGAACAGATTTATAGCTCTTAACCTTTATATCATGGTTATAATGGAACAGGTCTTCACAGTATCTGAACATGACAGATTTAGTGAAGTCTAAGGTTGAAAAACTAAAGTCTGTATTGTTCTCAAACAAGTCACTCCTGAAAGTTATAAGGGCAGCAAAAATAAGATCATTAAAGAAAAAGAAATGAACAAAGTGGCAGAGCAATGACTGAGCTTCACTGAGAAACTGAGGTCTCCATCAAAGAAATGGAGAGTACCTTAAGTCATGAAGTGACTCAGGTTAACTCTGTTCAATTGGTCAAATTTATAGGGGAGGTTTCACTGAGTAACTAGGGGTACTGGCCTCTGATCAAGGTGTACCCTTAATGTCAAAAGTGCAAACTATCCCTGTAGCTTTTGATCAGAAACAGATATAGTGGTTTATGCTTAGTAACTGGGGGTATTAGCATCTAATCAAGGTATACACCTAATGTCAACGGCATAAATGATACGTGTCTGTTCAATAAGTTCAAATTTTTGAAACTCATGAAATAAAATTATTGTAACCCTTGAAAAAACAAATGTCATTGAGTGTCAATTGTTTAACCTCAATATAAATTCAAGTGACTTTCCTTGATATTCACTCCCTCTGAAATAAGTAGGGTGTTGTCTCGACCTAGACTTTTATGGTTATGTGACTCATGTTCATTGCTATAAATGGAGTATATAATCCTATTTCAGAAAGTCAGTGAATTTACTTTACTTTCTATAACTGTTAAACCTGACTTTAATCAAGAAAGTCCATTGCTCGATTCATATGACTTAAGGGTTGTCCCATAATTTGCTCACATTCTGAACTGTTACATAGAATGTTGTTCCGTCGGCTTCAGTCCTCCTCTTTCCTCCTTATTTGCTGATGGCAAAGGGGGAGAGTCTATTTTACAATGTGTGTCCTTCTTTTAATGTGTCCTATTTCATCTCAAAAGGGGAGAGACTACGTGTTTAAGGGGAGAGTCTATGTTCAAGGGGTAGGAGTCAGATATTCAGGGGGAAAATTCAAAGGACTCACTCAGAGAGAAGAGCATGTGCATAATATGTGTAGTTTCATGCATGACATTTGATTATCATTCATGTCTCATCAAAATGCATCATCTCATTGTATTCATTCTATGGGTTGCCATCATCAAAAAGGGGGAGATTGTTGGGACTCCTCTGGGTTGATAAGCAGTACGTGCACTGCTTTGTGCTGAAATGGTTTGATGATTGATAATAGTTGTTTTGATGATTAGCAACAGTAGTATTTGACTTAGTTGATCTATTTTGATATGATGGTGTAAGTATTTTGATGCATTTATATGTCAGATAATCATATCAATATTGTTTGCATCTTAGTCTGTGCATTGAATAGAGTCAGTACAACACATGGTTAATTTTGCATTGAGTCCGTGCAGACTTAGCTCAAGGCACACTAAGTCAGTGCAATTCTTCTCGATGCATGCCACCAAGTCGGTGCAACCTCTGCACCAGGCACTTAGAGTCTGTGCAATATGTCTTAGGTAACTCGGTGCATAGAAGTTCATGCATTCACTTTTTCATATTAAGTCTGTGCAAGTCAAGCATACTGTGTGAATAAGTCAGTGCAAGCTCTGGCACGGGGCATATTAAGTCAGTGCAACATCTCTAGTGGCATGTCATCATGTTGGTGCAATACTCGCTCCTGTATATAGAGTCTGTGCATCTCTCACTCATGCACTGGTGTAGTCCAAGCAAGGGCACTCACGGATTGATCATGTCCGTGCAACACTTGCACACTACATATATCCTGACAATGCATCCTCAGGCTTTGCGTTGAAAGCATGTCCGTGCATTTGCTTTCGCAGGAATGATTGAGTCTGTGCATGTGTGTGTGAGCATCATATTGAGTCCGTGCATCTTAACTATATCAGAATCTCTACTCTGTGCAATCTCTCTTCATATCATATAATTGTCTGAATATGACCTTATATCTAATGCCTTGACAGGTGCCTTTTCGTAAAGACTAAGAATGGCACGTGATCCAAGATTGGGGGAAGTGCCAGGATCGCGACACGTGCAATGCAGTAAGCTGTGATGCTGACACGTGACCAAGATGTTTGGGTGGGAATCGTGATGACCACACACCCTATCCTTCTACTGCTCTATAAATAAGAAGCTTCTTCCTCAAGAGAAGTGTGATCGTGAACATCCTTCAGAATAGCACAAGCAGAGAGAGCTTGCACGATCCAGAGAGAAGAAGAGAAGGAGAGAGTTGAGAGAGAGGTGACTGAGAGAATACTGTGAGTGTTTGTTCCTCAGTCTCTCGGTTCAGAACCGGAGCAGAAATTACTCAGTGTTGAGCTACATTCCCCTAGTGGGTTCTTTTGTTTCTTCGCTTGTTTTTCTTTTTCATTTCTGAAACTATGTTTCCAAGCTGTGTGTCAGCGGAGCAAGCTGTGAAGCTCAGCTGTTTGCATAGGTGGATTCTTCGGGTCGGGTAAAGCTGTAAGTCCCCAGTGGTTTGCAGAGGAGGATTCCTCTGGATGGCATAAGCTGTAACGCCCAGCGGCCTATAGGGTTTTGACCCCGAAGCTGTGGATCAGCGAAGCTGTGTATCAACAGTGGAAGCCACATTCCGGTTTGGAGTGTGGGGTGGACGTTGATCTCGGGTTTGAGATCGAACCACCTTAAAAATTCTTGTCTACTATGATTGATTGTGTGGATTGTGTGCATCCTATTTATCTCTTTCATACGTAGTAGATGAATGCTTGGGATCGTTATTGTTCAGATCTGTTAGCATTGGCATTCTGTGATCGAATTAGTTTATCCTTCTGTCGTCTATCAGCAGCTTGTTTTAATTCCGCACTTGAAGCTGTTGTAGTTGGTTTTAATTGGGTGACTGATCTATTCACCCCCCTCTAGATCGTTTATAGCATCCTATCACTTGGTATCAAAGCATACCATCTGTTCTATCAAGACGTAGTCCTCCGCCGCTTCCTGATGCTGATGTTCAGGAAGCTGCTCTTTACGACGAGGGCGGATGGAGTGAGCTGCAAGCTCCTCCCACTATTGAGAGACTTAGACGGAGTTGGGGACTACGCCTGGGGCACCACAGCATTGGCATTTTTGTTCGACTCCCTCAGCACCACCGATCGGCAGACGATGCTGGGCGGCTTCTCACCTCTGCTTCAGGTAAAATGCTTTACTTAAAATGCTTATGCTATTATGCTTATGCTTATGGCTGCTATATGCTGACACGTGACAAATGCATGTATGGAGCTACATGTACCTCCCTAGCCTAGGGTGAGGGAAGGAGGTACATCCGGACCCTGTGCCCATCACGAGGCGATGGATGGCGGTACGGGACACCGGGTCACTGCGACGCTTATTACGAGCGATTCAGGACGACATCGACACACTCTCTTATACATCGGTAAGATTCTAAGCTTAAGAGTTCTAAATGCACTTAAATGCTTATGATGCTTGACTTAACGCCTATTTTTCAAGTGCGCTGGACACCGTACCATGACGAGGGTCACGAGGGATAGCCCTGGGTGGAGATGGCCCAAGCCTACGCGGGACGAGATGTGTGGCTCCATTGCATGAACATCATCGAGCCACTGCACCACCGCCTGATCATGAGGACCAGAGGCGTCCACCAGCCAGAGGTGGAGTTCCCTGCGAGAGACGAGGAGCGTGTGGGATGATCCTCGAAGGGATTGAGTGGCAAGTTCAACTGGGTTACCCTGGCGATAGATCATATTCGAGACTGGATGCGGAGAGGTCGGGTGGTGCGAGCCCGAGCTACCAGTGATGAGGCCTACGCCAAGAGATATAGAGATCAAGTCTTCCGCGGCGCCTGACGACCGGTACGATCCTCTAAACTTAAACCCCTAAGTGTCTTCTAATGCACTGACATCTTGACTTGCTATATGCAGCTAGACACCCAGGGACGGATAGCAGAGCTCTAGGGTCTCCTCCACTCCACCATTCAGCAGAGGGATGAGTTCCAGCGCGCGCTGGAGCTTTACTAAACCTTAAACTAAAATGCAAATGAACTTGACTGACTTAATCGACTCTTTAAATGCAGCGAGCCGAGGGAGCACAGTGGCAGGGACCGGACGCTCCATCCACTTCCTCCCAGCCAGCGGGTAGGGCTGAGCGGGATGCCGACTTCACACGGGCAGTTACTCGGGCCGAGGAGGCCGAGGCCACTCTCACAGAGAGGGTAAGCAAAACTAACCGACTCCTAATGCTTATGATAATGCAAATGACTGACCATGATATGAATGCTTATGTAGACGAGGGAGCTAATCTCGACGCTGAGCGAGGCAGAGCGGTCCTGAGCAGAGACTGAGCGACTCCGAGTAGAGGCAGAGCGGTTCCGAGCAGAGGGGTGTTGGGTTCGGTGCTATGTATTCAGAGGGGGGGTGAATGAATACACCCTTTAAAACTTCACCCAATTAAAATCTAGTGCTCAGAACTGTGGAATAAAAGCACTAAGACTAAATAAGAAAGTCTAATCCGGTCATCTATTGAACCTGTAGACGGATATAAAGAGTGCTCCTAATCAGACATCTAATGTGGGCAGCATTTAAACAGATCAAGTAAACACACAATACTACTGTCAAGCATATAGTGTGCGCATCAATGAAATGAATACTTATAGAACATCAAACCAAAGCGAACCTAAGCATTCATCTAGCGCCAAACACACAAGAAATCAAACCATTGCACAATGGGTTTTTAGGTGGTTCGTTCCAGCAGACCTACATCCACCCCACACTCAAACCAGAGTGTGGATTCCGCTGACTCACAGCTTGAACAGCTGGGCATCACAGCTTGCCATACAACCGCTGGGCAACACAGCTTGCCGTCCGAGGAATCCTCCTCGCCCGCTGAGCAACATAGCTTGCTGTCCAGTGGAATCCACCACTGCAACCGCTGACTAACAGCTTGAAGAAAGGATAAAATGGAAAATGAAAATAAGAATCAAACAGCACCGGAAAGCTGTAAACAGTGAAGCATAAAATGTGGCTCTTAAAGAGCAGACTGGAGTGGATCTGATCCAACTTCCAGTGGGAATGATCTTCTCTGCTTTTCTCTTCTCTCTCTCTTTCTTCTTCTTCACTTCACACTCTGCTCTCTCCCGATCTCTCACTCAATCTCTCTTTCTTTCTCTTTCTCTTCTTCACTCTCTTTCTTCTTCTCGGCTTCTATCTTCGATCTATCTCCTTCGATCAGCCTTCATCTGTGGACGAAGGCTTGTAAATATAGCGGCAGCAGCAGCAGCCAGGGCGCGTGTGGCTTCCACAGTTCCCGCTCTAAGAATTTGGACCATGTGGCAGCATCCAGCAGGCTATCAGTACACGTGTCCTCATCTGGGCACTCTCCTTATCCTCGGATCACGTGCCCTTCATTTAGCCTCACGAGCAGAGCACCTGTCAGACAGAGTATCGGATTAAGTATATGCATTTCAGTGTATAGACTTCGCTGTATAGACTTGTGAAGGCGAAGCAATGTATAGACTTAGTGAAGCTAAAGCAATGTATATACTTCACATAAGCAAAGCTATGGCATTGTATAGACTTCACGTTGTGAAGCAATGTATGTACTTCAGACTGTATAGACTTTAGATCCCAAAGGCAATGTATAGACATGGTCCCAAACGAATGTACAGGCTTCAGCTTAAGGCCAATGTATAGACTTCAATGCCTTCGTCAAATGCGATGTACAGACTTGCATGAGATGCATGCTCCAGTGCAGTGTATAGACTTGCGTTCAGCAGTAATGTATAGACTTTGTAAACTGAGACGCAAAATGAGACGATGCTTAACCTGCACTGACTGTACAGACTTATGCATGAGACGCTGAGGAAGACGGTGGATGTACAGACTTCTAAGTGTACAGACTTTCCACCGACCAATGTATGGACTTGCTCAGCCTGCTCGCTGTACATACTTGGGTAGTATGAAGACTTGACAGACAACTGACGATGTATAGACTTCAGGTGTGAAGACCAATGTATAGACTTCACCAGACTTCACTCGATGTACAGACTTTGATGAACATATGCAATGTATGGACTTTGTGAGACAATGCATGCACAACCCAACCGATGTATAGACTTTACATGAAAGCCCAATGTACAGACTTAAGGCTCCACTGTGGATGAATAGACTCTGAAGAAATGAGGCGATGTGTGGACTTTGAGGTTCAACAGTGGATGTATAGACTTTGAGCTCCTGAAGCAATGTACAGACTTCAATCCAAGAAATGCACTGGCGATGTATAGACTTTGGACCCTTGAAGGATGTATAGACTTCAGTTGAGCACAGTCCAATGTATAGACTTGGAAGATTGAACCAATGTATAGACTTGGGCTTCTGAACGTAGGTAAAGGCTGGGAATGTATAGACTTGCCCAGTGCTGCCAATGTATAGACTTGGTGGAAGTCATGCTACAGTGAATGAATGTATAGACTTCGAAGACTAATACATGAGACGCTGCACTGTACGCTGTACAGACTTGCCGATCAACAGTGGATGTATAGACTTGAATGGACCCAAGGTGAGACGATCGGATGTACAGACTTTGAAGCATATGAACAGCGCTGTACAGACTTAACATAAAACGCTACATGAGACGGTAGGCTGTACAGACTTAACCTAAGACAATGCATGAGACGGACGATGTATAGACTTACTATATGCATGAGACGCAAGTTGAGACGGTCCAATGTACAGACTTAGCCGTTACAGACTTAGTCCAATTGAGACGCTGGGAAAGACGGTCCACTGTCTAGACTTGCGATGCCTTCGACACATGCATGAACAGTAATGTATATACTTGCATGAGACGGTCAATGAGACGCTCAATGTACACACTTGAAGTCCAGAGTAAACATGCAGATGGATGTACAGGCTTGGCGAATGCAATGTATGGACTTGCAGATAGAACACATGCAGTGAATAGACTTATGCAGACAGAACACATGCATTCTCCAGATAATATACCAGTCACATTCATATGCATTTTCAACAGAGTATATCAGTTATAAACATGAATGTTGGTTATCATTCAATGTGGTGACTCATTCCTGTTGTATGCATTTTCCACATAGTATATCAGTTATAAACATGAATGTTGGTTATCATTCAATGTGGTGACTCATTCCTGATGCTATCATTAAAACACCACAATCATCAAAGCACAAGGGGCTCATCAAAGCACAAGGGGCACAACAATCTCCCCCTTTTTGATGATGGCAACATAATGAGTCACACTGACTCGTCAAACTATTCTCCCCCTTTGACATAATCAAAAAGAGAGGGAATGGTTTGAGAGACAAAATGCAGTACACAAAGACACGGAATAAAACAAGGTTCATGGATAAAACATCTCTCCCCCTATCAATATGGATGAATGACTACACTCCCCTTAAATGCAGATAAATCATAACTCCCCCTGAAGCACAAGAATGAGCTCTGGTTATCCAATAAATCAATCTGAAATCAGCCATACCAAGGAATCTGAATTCTGGTGAAAAGACCGTAGATTCAGAACTTATTGAAGAACAAGATGGAAGATTCCAACAGTGTGGAGAGTAAAGTGATTGATGATAGAAGGGCAATAATAAGTCTGATACCAATCATCACAAGAGATCTTAATGAATAATAAGTCAGAATCAGATCTGGCTATCTGGAAAATCTGATCATGAGGGAATTTAATGCGTGCATCACTTCAATAAGTCTTAAGAAGTGTAGACTCTTCTATCATAAAGGGTTATGAAGTGACAATTTAACCAATCTGATTTAATTTTTATGTATACCAAATTTGTCAAATTAAACTCAATACTCATATCTGAATCCAAGTTTTAATAAAAATGAACCAAATATTCAGATAACACTCAAAATCAATCATCTTTTATCTTACACATATGATCTCAATAGCACCTTTGAAAAGTACACAGATTAGTACTAAAGTTAAACACTTTTTTAAGAACATGAGTTGACAGATTTTTTCAAGATAATTTTATTTGAAGCACATTTTATTTTTCCTGAGCAATTTAAGTTGATCAACACCTTTTTACATGAGGCACAACACGTCTCAGGTGAAGTGACCCAGTTACTCAGAGTGATAACTGTCATTGCCTCTCAACATTGAGACTAGAGTTAGCAATATAAGTGTCTTTTTACATGAGGAGACACCTTGATTAGAGGCCAGACTCCCTAGCTGCTCAACACAATTTTGCCATTGCTCTGTCAGGTTTTGATAATAAATTTTCATCAGAGATAACTATGGCACTTCATGACGTGAGTTACTTTATTTCATTGACAAAGAACCCAGTTTCTCGGTGACCAAGACATTGCTCTGAATTGACAATTTTTATTTAGTCAACATTTTTCAAGTTAATGTTTAACCACAGAACTCACTCTATGTATCTCTATCAAAGAGCCTTGATTTCAAAATTTCAGATATCAGATGAGAGAGTTTGAGGATTACATGACATAAGTGGTTAAAGTTTATTAAACCTTATCATTCAGATATTTTCAATTCATTTAATTACAAATCTGGGAATACATTAATCTTATATCAGTCTGATTCAGTCATAATTCTTAAACCTATATGATAGAAATTTCTACAATGTTCTCAGACTGAATTGCATGACATGCAGCTTAAGTTCCTCAGATCATAAAAATAAGTTTAATTGACCAACAAATCAATTGAAGAAACAGATCAGTCACACCAGCTGAGAAGAATGTGAAAGGTGGGTATAAGCTGGTGCAAGAGTAAATCAGCAATAGAGAAGAGCATTTGAAGAGTGTTTATCAACAAATATTAGCTGAGTCTGGAATTCAGACTGATCAGCTGACAGATAGTATCATGAATGGAGTTGAAAGAAGCTCTTCTTTAACAGCTCAACAAATATTCGATGGCAGAATCATTTTTTCAAGAGAGAAAAAAAGACATCAGATGAGAGTTGATCATATACTAGACAAGAGGTGTTCAAGAGGTGACAATCAAAACACCAATTCTAAATGCTCCCCCTGTCTAGATGCAATGAATTTCTTTTTAGGTTTTTCAAAAAAATTTATGATATGCACTACCCTTCATATGCAACATCAGTCAAACTCCCCTTAACAAAGTGCATGAAATACAGTTAATGAACTGCTCATGATTTTAGAATATGCTCAAGAGGAATTCATGCTTTGTTCAATCAGAGAGAAAATTTATCAAATGCATCAATTTCATTTCAATTTTTTAGATTTTTCAAATTTAATTATATGCAGGGCATTGCTCTACATGAAGATAGGACCCATGATACTAGGCGGAGAACCTTGTCATAAAGACCATCTCACACATGATATGAACCTCCAAGTAGATTTCCCTGTCTTTTAGTAACATACCATTTGATATACCAAGGTTATGCATGAAATGCAGTGCAAAGCAGTCCTATATGCATTAAACAAAAACAGTTGGACTCCCCCTGTCTATATGCATGAAATGTATTGAAAGCACATCACATGATTTTAAATATTCATTCAGATATGATTCATGCAAATCAGAGGGAGGAGAATTACCATCAACAAATCAACATTTTAGAAATCTTCAGTTTGACATCAACAAATCACCATGATATTCAATCATTTCAACTTCACAATTTCATCAAACTGAATTGTCATGATATGCAATCAACTGAAGCACACAAATTTAGAAGGCAGAATTTAAGATGAGTATTCAGAACAGACCTGAAAAGCAGAATCTTGGGGTGTCTTCCTGTTGAGTGCCTTGGTTTATTTTACCCCTCTTTATTTATTCCAAGGCACACCTGTAACATGTTAATCAATTTGATCCTGCAGGGACCCAAGCTGCCTTGGGTCCTGTATGAGCCCTAACAGGTGTTCTAAACATTCTTTTAGCAACATGATCATCATATTCCATCAGATTACACTCAAACATTGAGTGTCCAATTTTTTCACAATAATAACATGAAGCCACAGAATTTTTATTTTTATTCTTCATGTTAGCAGAAACATGATGCCCATGTGCATGCATATGAGTATGAAAATTATGTGTATGAGCATGAGTATTTCTTTTATTGACATGAAAATTTTTCTTTCCATACTCAGCCAGCCGACAGTTGGTAACTTTGTGACCTAGCTTACCACATTCAAAACATGCAGAGTTTTTCCTTTTATCTCTCAAGTTATTTCTAGCAGAATCATAGAAAGCAGGGAATTTTACAGATTTAGAGTTCAATCTATTTCCCTGGGCATGCCAGCAGTCTTTGACTGCATGCCCATACTTACCACATTCAAAGCATTTAAGATGCTTGCTTCTTGATTCATTTTTACCCCAATGATTTTCTGACCAGCACTCATTAGCCTTATGCCCAGGCTTGTTGCAAGTGAAACAAATGATATGCTGGCCTGAAATAGATCTATATCTATGTGGGTCATGAGCATGTGTGAAAAATTTAGAGTTCACATTGTTGTCTTCTTTCATTTTAAAGCATGCATTCATTAGATGACCACGCCTACCACAGTAGTAGCAAGATGCATCAGATTGCTTAATGGCATGGTTTCTACCAGATAAATTCTTAGAATGCATTTCTTCATTTGCATGCTCATCCTCTTTTAATATTCTGCAATCATCCATGATATGCCCATGCTTACCACAGTAATAACAAGATGCATTAGATTTCCTAGGGGCATGGTTTCTATCGTATGAATTCCTAGATGCATGCGAATGAGTACAAGAAGCATCAGATTTAGCAGAGCTAATAAATTTTAGAGTATAACCAGAATTATTCTTTGCCTTCTTTGTTTGACTTTTTCTTTTCAATTTCTGATTATTCTCAACAGGTTTTGTTTGCTTTTCAATTTTCTGAGCTTTGAACTGAAAGACAGATTTTGAAGGTGACTTCTGATTTTCATTTTGTTTTGGGGATTGCCTTGAAGTACCAGCTACATCAGAGCTTTTCACAAAAGTAGTGTATAGCTGGTTTCTAGTAATTTTCTTAACATCAGAATTACAATTTGTCCCCTTTCTTGAATTGGCATCCTTCATTTTCACAACAGTTTTTACTTTTCTTTCATTCTTAACAGAATTGGATGCTAATTTTTCTAGATCCTGAATCTTATTTTCCAAAGATGTTATGTGAAGCTCATAACTGGCAATCTCATGTTCACTGCAATTGACACATTCACTTAAGACTTTATTTGCAGTTTTATACTTCTCAATTTCTTGTTCCAGAATGTTCAAAGTTTGTGATTCTTCATCATGGACAGCTTTTCCTTTTTCTATCGTGAGAAGTCTTTCAGATAAGCCAGTGTTTAACAGCTTTAGTTCTTCAACTTTATCCTTCAGTTCATTGTTTTCTTCCTCAAAATTTTTTGCATGAATTCCATTACCAGCACATCTTTCTCTTCCAGATATCAGTTTTAGTTTTTCAATTAGTTCATCTTCTCTTTCTTCCACTTTAATTTTCTCAGCAACCAAGTTTTTGTGATCCTCTTTAAGTGAGACAATTTATTTACTCAGCCATTCATTCTCACTATAAAGATCTTCATTACGTTCTCTTAGTGCTGAGCACATATCACAGTTAGATTTTAGAGAGGAAGCATGCATACTTTCCTTGTTGACTTTCTCTATTTCAGCTTCAAGATTTTCACTTTTCTTCTGAAATTCTTTATTCTCAAGTTTCAGTTTATCCAGTTCAGAATTAACTTCAGTCAGTTCTTGCATGCCTTTTAGATGCTCATTTTTCTTATCATTCAGTTGATTCTCAATTTCTTACATTTTATCTAAGCATGTTTGTTTTTCAATTTCTAGAGATTTGATTACTTCCTTTTGCAATTTACCATCATGATCAAACTCATTTATCATGTCTTCTAAAATAGCACATGCCTTACAAGAATTTTCATCGCTTTTCAGACTATCTCTTAGTTTTGCATTTTCACATTTCAATTCTCTTATCTCGTACAACATCTCCTTTTTCAATTTTTTCTTTTCAGATTTCAATTGTTCACATTTATTATTGAGTTCCTCATTTATATTCCATAGATCATCAATTGAAAGTTCTTCAGGTTCAGAACTTACCTCGGATGAAGTTTCATCATTAGCATTTCTCCGATCAGCCATCAAGCATTTGCTGTGATTCCTGATTAGCTTTAGTTTTTCCAAAATGTCTTTGGCAGACCTGCAGGAGGAAATGCATTCGATTAGAGATCTGTCAATTGATTCTTTTAATAAAACTACAGCTCTAGTGTTGACAAAGTCTTTCAGCTTATCCTTCTTGGTCCATTTGAATTTATCCTTTGACAGTTCGTATGGACCGTGAGTCATTACCTTCCACAAGTCAGGATCGGTTGTGCTTACATACCGATGCAACTTTTCCAGCCATGGGCCAAGGTCATCACCTCTGAATATCGGAGGATTAGCCATCAAAGCAGATAACAAGCAGACTCAAAGCACAAAGTAATCGACCAGAAAACACCACAACCAGATAAGCACGGCAAAGCACTAACTCAGTGAAGCTAAACAATGAACACAGAAAACACACTCTGGAATGCACCAAACAGAAATGCAGTAAACCAGATTATCAACGTAAAGCACTAAAACAGTAAATCAACAAACGATTCCAAAAGACCCACTCTGAAATGCACCAACAATTAGCAGGATCCTCTGCAGATTGTTAGATCTGTTCAGTCAGAGACCCGCTCTGATACCAATTGTTGGGTTCGGTGCTATGTATTCAGAGGGGGGGTGAATGAATACACCCTTTAAAACTTCGCCCAATTAAAATCTAGTGCTCAGAACTGCGGAATAAAAGCACTAAGACTAAATAAGAAAGTCTAATCCAGTCATCTATTGAACCTGTAGACGGATATAAAGAGTGCTCCTAATCAGACATCTAATGTGGGCAGCAGTTAAACAGATCAAGCAAACACACAATACTACTGTCAAGCATATAGTGTGCGCATCAATGAAATGAATACTTATAGAACATCAAACCAAAGCGAACCTAAGCATTCATCTAGTGCCAAACACACAAGAAATCAAACCACTGCACAATGGGTTTTTAGGTGGTTCGGTCCAGCAGACCTACATCCACCCCACACTCAAACCAGAGTGTGGATTCCGCTGACTCACAGCTTGAACAGCTGGGCATCACAGCTTGCCATACAACCGCTGGGCAACACAGCTTGCCGTCCGAGGAATCCTCCTCGCCCGCTGAGCAACACAGCTTGCTGTCCATTGGAATCCACCACTGCAACCGCTGACTAACAGCTTGAAGAAAGGATAAAATGGAAAATGAAAATAAGAACCAAACAGCACCGGAAAGCTGTAAACAGTGAAGCACAAAATGTGGCTCTTAAAGAGCTGACTGGAGTGGATCTGATCCAACTTCCAGTGGGAACGATCTTCTCTGCTTTTCTCTTCTCTCTCTCTTTCTTCTTCTTCACTTCACACTCTGCTCTCTCCCGATCTCTCACTCAATCTCTCTTTCTTTCTCTTTCTCTTCTTCACTCTCTTTCTTCTTCTTCACTTCACACTCTGCTCTCTCCCGATCTCTCACTCAATCTCTCTTTCTTTCTCTTTCTCTTCTTCACTCTCTTTCTTCTTCTCGGCTTCTATCTTCGATCTGTCTCCTTCGATCAGCCTTCATCTGTGACGAAGGCTTGTATATATAGCGGCAGCAGCAGCAGCAGCCAGGGCGCGTGTGGCTTCCACAGTTCCCACCCTAAGAATTCGGACCACGTGGCAGCATCCAGCAGGCTGTCAGTACATGTGTCCTCATCTGGGCACTCTCCTTATCCTCGAATCACGTGCCCTTCATTTAGCCTCACGAGCAGAGCACCTGTCAGACAGAGTATCGGATTAAGTATATGCATTTCAGTGTATAGACTTCGCCGTATAGACTTGTGAAGGCGAAGTAATGTATAGACTTAGTGAAGCTAAAGCAATGTATATACTTCACATAAGCAAAGCTATGGCATTGTATAGACTTCACGTTGTGAAGGAATGTATGTACTTCAGACTGTATAGACTTTAGATCCCAAAGGCAATGTATAGACATGGTCCCAAACGAATGTACAGGCTTCAGCTTAAGGCCAATGTATAGACTTCAATGCCTTCGTCAAATGCGATGTACAGACTTGCATGAGATGCATGCTCCAGTGCAGTGTATAGACTTGCGTTCAGCAGCAATGTATAGACTTTGCAAACTGAGACGCAAAATGAGACGATGCTTAACCTGCACTGACTGTACAGACTTATGCATGAGACGCTGAGGAAGACGGTGGATGTACAGACTTCTAAGTGTACAGACTTTCCACCGACCAATGTATGGACTTGCTCAGCCTGCTCGCTGTACATACTTGGGCAATATGAAGACTTGATAGACAACTGCCGATGTATAGACTTCAGGTGTGAAGACCAATGTATAGACTTCACCAGACTTCACTCGATGTACAAACTTTGATGAACATATGCAATGTATGGACTTTGCGAGACAATGCATGCACAACCCAACCGATGTATAGACTTTACATGAAAGCCCAATGTACAGACTTAAGGTTCCACTGTGGATGAATAGACTCTGAAGAAATGAGGCGATGTGTGGACTTTGAGGTTCAACAGTGGATGTATAGACTTTGAGCTCCTGAAGCAATGTACAGACTTCAATCCAAGAAATGCACTGGCGATGTATAGACTTTGGACCCTTGAAGGATGTATAGACTTCAGTTGAGCACAGTCCAATGTATAGACTTGGAAGATTGAACCAATGTATAGACTTGGGCTTCTGAACGTAGGTAAAGGCTGGGAATGTATAGACTTGCCCAGTGCTGCCAATGTATAGACTTGGTGGAAGTCATGCTACAGTGAATGAATGTATAGACTTCGAAGACTAATACATGAGACGCTGCACTGTACGCTGTACAGACTTGCCGATCAACAGTGGATGTATAGACTTGAATGGACCCAAGGTGAGACGATCGGATGTACAGACTTTGAAGCATATGAACAGCGCTGTACAGACTTAACATAAAACGCTACATGAGACGGTAGGCTGTACAGACTTAACCTAAGACAATGCATGAGACGGACGATGTATAGACTTACTATATGCATGAGACGCAAGTTGAGACGGTCCAATGTACAGACTTAGCCGTTACAGACTTAGTCCAATTGAGACGCTGGGAAAGACGGTCCACTGTGTAGACTTGCAATGCCTTCGACACATGCATGAACAGTAATGTATATACTTGCATGAGACGGTCAATGAGACGCTCAATGTACACACTTGAAGTCCAGAGTAAACATGCAGATGGATGTACAGGCTTGGCGAATGCAATGTATGGACTTGCAGACAGAACACATGCAGTGAATAGACTTATGCAGACAGAACACATGCATTCTCCAGATAATATACCAGTCACAGTCATATGCATTTTCCACAGAGTATATCAGTTATAAACATGAATGTTGGTTATCATTCAATGTGGTGACTCATTCCTGTTGTATGCATTTTCCACATAGTATATCAGTTATAAACATGAATGTTGGTTATCATTCAATGTGGTGACTCATTCCTGTTGCTATCATTAAAACACCACAATCATCAAAGCACAAGGGGCTCATCAAAGCACAAGGGGCACAACAAGGGGGAGTGACTACGAGCGGGAGCAGCGGACTTGGAGCGCTACCGTACCGAGGCGAGGGACGCTAGGCGCCAGGCCTATGATTTGATGATTGAGCTGCGGGCCGTGGAGCGGACCGCCCGGATGATGGGCCGAGGACCTGAGCGGAGTGCCTCGCAGAGTGGAGCGCGGAGCAGCGTGTTCCCGGAGTTCCTTACCAGCTACTCCGACCATCGGAGGAACAAGGAGACAGAGAGGCAACGATGACGATAGGTGGGCAGCACCACCGTGGGCCTACTAGAGAAGCGGCACGAGGGCTCCGACGATAGTGAGGGTCCAGGAGAGGGACCTGCTTGAGAGTTACTTTGTACTTGTGGACATATACATGTATCTACATAACTTAATGAAAATATGATCTCTTTTTTCTCTTTTCTTTTGTTAAATGTAAACGTGTGGATGTAGACTCTTCTAATCACGATGACCTAGATTGATAAAGAAAGCGAGAGAGGACGAAAGAGAGTGGATTGGGGAGAGAGAGATAGAACACGGAAGAGAACCGAGGATTAGGACTAAGCAGGGCCATTAACCATGGGGTGGCAGTCCAGCCAAAGGTCGTTAGGGGTAGACAGTGAAGAACGAGGAGAAAGCTGGAAAACGGTCTACTAAAGACCGCAAGAGCGAATAAATAGTCGCAACATGACCGTTAGGTGAGCAAAAGAGATGGCGGCGAAAGAAAGGGAAGAAACGGTCGTTTGACGATCGCAAGGGGAGCCTGCGGTCTTGCGATAGACTACAAGAGAGAAGACACGGTTAAAATCCGAACGGGACTCTCCGGGAGAGTCCCAATCCGTGATCCGTGGATAGAGGCACCTAAACTGCACTAAGACCTATCCTAACTTAATTTAAGGTCACCTAGCTTCAATCCTAATCCATTAGGACTAGAATCAGAGACCTATAACTAGGAATAGGCCCAGAATTCGCAGCTCACAGAAAACTTCTACTTTTGGGCCCTAAAAACTCCGTTAAAAACACCCAAATCATCATGAAGAGGAGCTTTGAAGCTAGCACTATGGAGGAGGTTGTCTACACCGGGCCGAAGCCGGCTAGGAAGGAACATGGGGAGCTGCAACGGCTGACCTCTATCCCCAAGCACCTGATCACAAGCCCTTCAAGAGAGGTAAGCTAGTTCATGAGCTTTAATTCATGCATTTCCTTAAATTTTCTTATAATACTCCTCTTCTTCTTCTTCTCTCTCTTCTTCTAGCTCCTTCCTGGCCCAAGATGCTACTCTAGCTTGATGTGGGTGGCTCCCATGATAAAGGAACTCCCTTTAGAGATCCTCTCAATCCTAAGGGCATGGCACCTTCACCCCTTAGTAGTTCTGGCCAAGAATTTCCAGAAAATTTCCTTAGATTGGCCTAGCATTTCAGCCCTAGTGGAGTTGTGGCATCCTCAAATACATACCTTCATGTTCCCAACCTTTGAAGCTACGGTCCTTAAAGAGGAGGTTGAGACCTACCTAGCCCTTCCTAGGACTAAGGTGGGAGATGAAGATTTGGTATGCCATACGGTTGACCCTATAGATACATCACTCATCTTGGGGGACTTTATACACAATCCAAAGGATGTGAAAACCATGATTAGCTCTCGCCATATCCATTTGATACCCATGGCCCAATGGGTTACTTCCCATTGCAAAAACAAGTGGGGGAGGTATGAAGCCATACCCAAAGCTACTTCCATTTGCTTGTGCGGGGTCTTGTTCTTTTCCACTACCGACCACCTCTTAGACATCCAAAACCTCAGCATTATTAGTGGGTTGTGGCGGGGTTTATCCATCTCCCAATCCATCCTTTCTTACCTTTATGACGGTCTTAGTTCAGCTTCTCTAGGGGGGGCTCTTTTTGGGTCCATGATCGTCCTTGAGTGTTGGATGGGAATTAGGCTGAAGTTTCTACCCAAAGAAGACATGCCATCGGCTAGCCGCATATTCGGGAGCCACCCACTCTTCTTTTTAGGAGGTGCATCCAGGTTTCCTACACAGGTTGAATGCCAGACGTCGGATAAAAAGACGCGGGACGATTGGCGTCTATTCCTCAACACCTTGCCACTTGACAAATTCATGATGCGACCACGGGTTCTTCAAGGCACTATTCTCATATTACCCCGGCGACTAGGCCTAGACCTGCAGCTAGTGGGGAACACTTTCTTGGCAATCTACAACGTGCACCGGTGCTACTTACAAGTTGGACTTCCCCGCACTATGGTTCCAGCACTATCTCACTACCCTCCCATTCAAGCTAGGAAGATTGAGACCGAGGATGATGAGCAGGCGATCTGGAGTGCTCTTATAATGCCCTAGATTCTTATCGAATCTTTATTAGGTCTTTCAGGTCCTTTTCGGAGAGTTTCGGATCGCTTTTGTGGGTCCTGAGTTGAGTTTAACGATCCATGTAGGTTTTTCTCTCGTACTAGTTACGGAACCCTACGGTGAGTTTGTTTCTCAGTTTATCGACTCGTGGACGCCGCGGTTGCGATGTACTCTTCCCGACAATCGTTTCGTCTATTTTTGCATATTTTTCTGAATTAGTGGATTTTTGGGGTAATAATTGAATTTTCAGATATTAGGAAAATTCCTAATTTTCTTTTCTATTTATTTCCTTCCACCCTCTATCCTCCCTCATTTCTCTCATCTCTTTCTCTCTCTCGTTCTCTCTCGTCTCTGGGCCGTTTGGCGAGGGGCGTGCACCGTTGCGGAGCTGGCCGAGGCGAGGACGCGATGGAGTGATCGGGACGCGGGATAGAGCGATGGTTTGAGCGTGGCGTGGCACGATCCCTCTGTGGATTCTGAGATCGGCGCGGTTCGTGATTTGGCGTTTTCGGCGCGATTTAGTCGCTTTGGTGCACGGTTTCTTTGGTGGAGGTAGGGAGACGGATCACCTACTCTTCCTGCACGTTTCCCCTATAATTTTGCATTGTTCGGTGCAAGAACAGGCGAGTTTGGGCACGTTTAGGTAAAACCGTGGTTTTGGGAGTTCGTAGGGTTCACCGGAAAACGGCGATGATTTTTAGATCGGTTGGTATCGATGGACTCCCTGGAATGTTAGCGTTCAAGATCCATAGATTTCGTGTCGTTTGGTTGTCATTTGGGGCTGGTACGAGTCCGGGAACCTCGGTGACTCATTTAGGGTCGATTCGATGGAATCGCCCGTTTCTCGCCGTTTCTTGGCCGATTCGACTCCCGTTGGAGTCTAAATGTTGTATATCATCGTTCTGTGACGTTATGGATGTTTCCCCTTCGATAGGGATCGAACGGGGCGTGGTTTCGGGTTTTTAGGCTCGGTCCGATTGGTTTTCCACCGTGACCGGTCGACCGCCACGGGCTGGCCGGTCGACCGGCCGACACTCGTGCCAGCAGGCCGGTGTGCCTTTCGGTCCGATCGACAGACTGCCCAGGGCCATTCGATCGACCCTGTTAGGTCGACCGCCCCCAGGGGTTAGGTCGACCGAAATACAGTGTTTTTGCCCTTTTTGAGTCCTGGTCGGTCCGGTTGAGACCCAATGACCGACCTATGGCCTCGTGAGTATCCCGGACACCCTATGGGTTCAGTGTCCATGTTTCTGGGGTGTCGAGAGGTGCCGTGTTATCTCGATTAGCGTGCCCAAAGGCATGCATGTTTTGAGCTTTGTGTTTTGCTCGATCGAGTCACTGGGAGTCGGTGTGAGTGCGAAGGGGTTCCCCCGCATGTGAGTGGCCTTCCTTGAGTTCCCATCTTGAGGGAATGGTCTCGGCGGCCTGTGGTCTGCCTCGGTATTCATGTTACCGTGGTTTAGACCTAGTTAAGATTTAAGTCGGTTGGCCTTGGCGGCCCAACCTTCATGCATTTCTTCGCTGTAGTGCGCCTTCCTTGGGCCGTTACGAGTCGTTTGTCTTACATCAATATCTTAGGGCGGTTAGTATGACGGTTGTCCCTTGGACCACCTAGTCCATGTAGCGTGTCTGTCATCGACCGCTGGGTGGTCCGTTGGGCAGGTCAGTCGGAGTTGACTGAGTCTAGTGGTTCGTCCTTGACCGCTATAGTCGCCTCGTGACTCTACCCCTGACCGCCAGTGTCCTTGTCTCTGTGTGCATGACGGTTTCCTCCTTGACTGCTTGGTTTCCCTAGCAGCTGAATGATGGATCGCTTATGCCCAGAGCGTCGTTTCCCGTCGTTTCGATTTCCGTATATCTTGGCTTGACCTTGTGCTTTGTCATTCCCGTGGATATCTTTTGATGTCCTATGAGGGCGAAGACCGTGTTAGGAGGTAACTAGGAGTTTTCTTGCTTGATGTAGGATTTTCTTTCCTACTGTAGAATCATCATTGTCGGGGTTCCGGTCAACCCGGGGTGACCCAGTGGTTGACAGGTAACCTTGAGTGTCTCGACGGTTCTGTCCAGTTCGAGACGTGGTTTTGGATGCCTCGAGATATCATTTCACCTCGGTTCGCATGTCCAGATGTGCTAAGGGTCTTGGTGTTCCCTCATGTCCCCGTGTGTCATTTTACGCGATCATGTTGTTTCCTATGGCTTAGGAATAGACCGATTGGCGGCTTGTTCCACTTTGTACGACGATCTTGACTCCGAGTCGTGAGACTCAAGGATCGCTGTGTTTTCAGGTCTAGTTGCCTTGTCCTGAGTCCGGTGGTAGTCTGGTATGCTACCTCGTGTCCTGTGCTTCGTAGTACGTATGACAGTGCTTCCTTGCCTGTCAGTACTACAGCACTCTTATTTCAGAGTTCTGTGTCTACTGAGCCTCCACTAGTCGTAGCCTTACGAAACGTTACGGCGTGTCGGCCCTTGTGGCGAGGCAGTTCCTGATATACAGTTTGTAAGATAGTTTCTGTGGGCCCCCGCTATATAGTGGCGTCCTGCTGGGTGCAGAAAACTAGCTAGAGGCCTGGCTCTCCAGCAAGAGTCGGTGTGTGCACACGTGGTCAGGGGCTTTGGACTGACGCCGACGGGCGTTCCCCTGTCTAGCCACTCGTTACTGTAGTCCTGTTCTGGTTCCGAGCATGTCTTAGTCTCTGTCGTATTTTGGGCGGCATAGTAGACGAGACACTTGTAGGCGCAGCATAAGACGTCAGTGGACGAGCTGGCTGTTCTTCTAGTGAGGGGGTACTTCCATCACGTGGCACGTGACTCTCGTGTTTCTCGCACGTCATGACCTTTCCGGGTTAGCCCTCTCGTGATTTTGCCCGAGGTCAGTGTTGTGTCGTGTGCACGACGTTCTAGTCGTGTGTGGTCATATCTAGAAGAGTGTGCACGGCAATCGAGTCGTGTATGCTTTAGGCCATCTGTGTCTATCTAGGTCTTTTCCTAGACTTGTTGTCTAGTTTCGTAGGCCTTCGTCTTGGGCCTCGTGCTTGTCGACAGATCGGTGACTCCTGACTTCGTCAGATCAGAGTTTACCCATCTGTTGCTGTTGTTGTTTGGAGTAGCTTAGGGGCTGAGATTAGTTCGGTAGCCGTGTTGTGTTCAGTGCGGCTTTTCCCTTTTCTTTTAGCTGTTCCTACTCCTTCCGTTCCGGTCTTCTTTTACAGCTTTCTAGTGTAGTTTTCCTACTTTACTACACCTGCTATTCTTGTCGTTCCGTGTTACTGTGTGTTTTTCAGTGGGGATCCGCATGACCCCTACTGGGCCAGTGACACGAGGCTCACCCCTGTTTTTCAGGTGGGTGGCGTTGTTCTGCTTCTGCGGTTCGTGGTGTGGCGAGTTCGTAGTTGCCAGCGGTACCTACGTCGGGCTTCCCCCGACCTCAGTGTACGTTTTCCTTTCTGTTGACTGTACTGCTTATCTTTCCTTTGGACTGGACTCTGGTGTAATTGTTAAACTTAAACTATTAATTAAAAAGTAATTTTATTTCTGCTACTTTAGCAAACCGATCTAATGAAATTTAATTGCTTACTCTTATATCTCTGTGGCTTCAATGTACTAAATGACAATCCTTTTTCCCTTCGGAGCTTTACAGCTCTTGGGATGCTTCACGGGTTCTAAGCGGTATCGGGTCTGCTCGGTAGTCCTATCGGGATCCGGGTATATCCGATATCCGGGATCCGGGTATATCCGATATCCGGGATCCGGGTCGTGACAGTTGGTATCAGAGCATTGTTGTGTGAAGTACATGGGAATCCGAGATATACAGTTACCAGAGTCCTGAAAGTCCAATACAGTCTTCAGCTGGCAATAGGTTTTATGATTCTTTATCGCTTCGTTTTCCGTGTGTTTTCTTGTGCGTGCTATGTCAGCACTGTACAAGATGGTTTTGCTCTCGTCAAGATGCGACGGGATGCTCTTTTTCATCGTGGAGTTTGTCTCGATCGTGTTGTACTTGGCAGAGTTCGTTGATAGGCTTGAATCTACAGTACATTGTTCTAGATTTTTCCATGGTTTGTTCAGGTGGCTGGTGACTTTTCAAGTTGGTGTGATGGCCGTACACATTCTGACGTTGTTTTGGTCGTCCCAGCTTGAGCCTGTGCAGCTCCTGAGATGTTTCGCTTCTGTCGAAGTGCTCGATTAGATTCCCTTGATTGAGAAGATGCTCAGGCGACCTAGGATTTTTCCTTCCTGGTGAGCTTCTGTTAGTCGAGCTTGATTCTTCTCATCCTGTTTGGTGGAGTCTTTTTCAAGGTAAGCCTTGGAATTACTATCTTGGTGAGGCCTTTGTCCTGTGTCTACTTAAGTGTGGACATTATTTCTTCTGAGCCTGATCTTCTCCTTGGTTTACGGTTGCCTGGTTTTGGACCTAATCTTTGTGATGAGAGCTGTTGTGCACCGTGTTCGTCATGCCGTGTCTGACGGCTGATATGTTGTGAAGGCTCATTATTTGTTTCAGGACGTAATGGTAAGCTGAGATTAGCCTTTCTTTGTGCTTTGTGCTGAAGCTGGTACTCTCCTTCTTTGCACTTAGGCGATTTGTGATCGATTGCTCGCAGGATCAATACTCGTGGCGTAATACATTGCGATTTTCATGAATTGCGATGGTGCCATGTGTGTGCTGAGATGTAGATACCGGGACATTTCTAATGCCTGTGTGCGTTGTGTGAGTGCGCAGCTGAAGCGTGTGGGCTGCTTACCCACGGGCCGAGGATCGTTGTTGTGAGATTCTGGCCGGTCGAGAGAATTGTTTTTCTCGATGTGCTTTTGTCTTGGCTTCCTATGCCTTGACATCGTCTGTTGCCGTGTCATTGCTGGAGTCATTCTGGTGTTGGCACTGGCATTTACGAGTATTGGGAAATCTTTCGACATTTCTGCTAGTTGAGTACCCTTTGCTCTGCATTTCTTTTCTTAGGTATTGTGCTCTCGGGGCGTGATCGTGGTCCTTGAGATACATTTCCCACGATTGTCGTTTCCTTGTTGTCGTAGGTTTGTTCTTGGTAAGCTGCCCGATTCGTGACTCATCCCTTGTGGTCGTGCGTTTAGTTGTCGTTATGCCTTGATGTGACCCAGCTTGCAGTTGTGTTCCGTGGCTCTGTGTTCAGTACGGAGCCGGAATCCTGCAGGTGCTGCTGTTGTCGTTTTATCGTTGTTTCTCTATGATTTTGTGCATTTATCTTGGCACTATGTGGACCAGGTCTTGTCGGTTAGCTTTGCGGTACTCTTCTCTCTTGGTAGAGTTAGCATGCAACTCGGCCAGATGTAATATCTGAGTGAGGACTGACTTGATTGTGCTTGTGGTCCAGTGCTACTGTCGTTGGCCTCCTGTGTGCCAGGTGTTCCCTGTTGCCTTTGGCGCTGGAGCCGATGTTGTCGAGCTGTCAGCTGAGAGAACTGTGTTTCCCTGTTTAAGCTGATGCTTGCCATGTCTATCGTTTTGTTTTTCTCGATATCTGTTATCGTGGCATGTGTCGTGTCGCCTTTCCTGCGAGACGTGAGCGACGTTGCCTTGTTTCAGAGGTGTCGGACATGTGTTCACTTGTGCCGTGCTCGATCCAGAGCATGTACCTGTGATTATGGTCTGACTATGTCCCTCTGAATTGTGTTTCTCTAGATTCACGCTATTTCAAGTTGTGTCTTGGGGTTGTTCTTCCCTACTTCTCCTTTGCTAGTCCTTGAATTTCGAGGATGAAATTTCTTAAAGGAGGGGAGGATGTAATGCCCTGGATTCTTATCGGATCTTTATTAGGTCTTTCGGGTCCTTTTCAGAGAGTTTCGGATCACTTTTGTGGGTCCTGAGTTGAGTTTAATGATCCGTGTGGGTTTTTCTCTCGTACTAGTTACGGAACCCTACGGTGAGTTTGTTTCTCAGTTCATCGACTCGTGGACACCGCAGTTGCGATGTACTCTTCCTGGCGATCGTTTCAACTATTTTTGCATATTTTTCTGAATTAGTGGATTTTCGGGATAATAATTGAATTTTCAGAAATTAGGAAAATTCCTAATTTTTATTTCTATTTATTTCCTTCCACCCTCTCTCCTCCCTCATTTCTCTCATCTCTTTCTCTCTCTCGTTCTCTGTCGTCTCTGGGCCGTTCGGCGAGGGGCGCACACCGTTGCGGAGCTGGCCGAGGCGAGGACGCGATGGAGTGATCGGGACGCGGGATAGAGCGACAGTTTGAGCGTGGCGTGGCACGATCCCTCTGTGGATTCCGAGATCGGGACGGTTCGTGATTTGGTATTTTCAGCACGGTTTAGTCGCTTTGGCGCACGGTTTCTTCGGTGGAGGTAGGGAGACGGATCACCTACTCTTCTTGTACGTTTCCCCTGTAATTTTGCGTTGTTCGGTGCTAGAACGGGCGAGTTTGGGCCCGTTTAGGTAAAATCGTGGTTTTGGGAGTTCGTAGGGTTCGTCGGAAAATGCCGACGGTTTTTAGATCGGTTGGTATCGATGGACTACCTGGAATGTCAACATTCCAGATCCGCTGATTTCGTGTCGTTTGGTTGTCATTTGGGGCCGGTACGAGTCCGGGAACCCCGGTGACTCATTTAGGGTCGATTCGATGGAATCGCCTGCTTCTCGCCGTTTCTTGGCCGATTCGACTCCCGTTGGAGTCTAAATGTTGTATATCATCGTTCTGCGACATTATGGATGTTTCCCCTTCAATCGGGATCGAACGGGGCGTGGTTTCAGGTTTTTAGGCTCGGTCCGGCTAGTTTTCCGCCGTGACCGGTCGACCGCCACGGGCTGGCCGGTTGACCGGCCGGCGCTCGTGCTAGTAGGCCGGTGGGCCTTTCGGTCCGGTCGACCGACCGCCCAGGTCCGATCGACCGACCCTGTTAGGTCTACCGTCCCCAGGGGTTAGGTCGACCGAAATACAGTGTTTTTGCCCGTTTTGAGTCCTGGTCAGTCTGGTTGAGACCCAATGACCGACCTATGGCCTCGTGAGTATCCCGGACACCCTGTGGGTTTTGTGTCCATGTTTCTGGGGTGTCGAGAGGTGCCATATTACCTCGATTAGCGTGCCCGAAGGTATGCGTGTTTCTAGCTTTGTGTTTCGCTCGATCGAGTCACCGTGAGTCAGTGTGAATGCGGTGGGGTTCCCCCGCATGTGAGTGGCCTTCCTTGAGTTCCCGTCTTGAGGGAATGGTCTCGGCGGCATGTGGTCTGCCTCGGTATTCATGTTACCATGGTTTAGACCTAGTTAAGATTTAAGTCGGTTGGCCTTGGCGGCCCAACCTTCATGCATTTCTTCGCTGTAGCGCGCCTTCCTTGGGCCGCTACGAGTCATTTGTCTTAGATCAGTATCTTAGGGCGGTTAGTATGGCGGTTGTCCCTTGGACCGCCTAGTCCGTGTAGCGTGTCTGTCATCGACCGTTGGGTGGTCCGTTGGGCAGGTCAGCCGGAGCTGACTGAGTCTAGTGGTTCATCCTTGACCGCTACAGTCGTATCGTGGCTCTACCCTTGACCGCCAGTGTCCTTGTCTCTGTGTGCATGGCGGTTTCCTCCTTGACTGCTTGGTTTCCCTAGCAGCTGAATGATGGATCGCTTATGCCCAGAGTGACGTTTCTCATCGTTTCGATTTCCGTATATCTTGGCTTGACCTTGTGGTTTGTCATTCCCGTGGATATCTTTTGATGTCCTATGAGGGCGAAGACCGTGTTAGGAGGTAGCCAGGAGTTTTCTTACTTGAGGTAGGATTTTCTTTCCTACTGTAGAATCATCATTATCGGGGTTCCGGTCAACCCGGGGTGACCCAGTGGTTGACAGGTAACCTTGAGTGTCTAGGCAGTTCTGTCCAGTTCGAGACGTGGTTCTGGATGCCTCGAGGTATCATTTCACCTCAGTTTGCATGTCCAGATGTGCTGAGAGTCTTGGTGTTCTCTCATGTTCCCGTGTGTCATTTACGCGATCATGTTGTTTCCTCTGGCTTAGGAATAGACCGATTGACGGCTTGTTCCGCTTTGTACGACGATCTTGACTCCGAGTCGTGAGACTCAAGGATCGTTGTGTTCTCAGGTCTAGTTGCCTTGTCTTGAGTCTGGTGGCAGTCTGGTATGCTACCTCGTGTCCTGTGCTTCATAGTACGTATGACAGTGCTTCCTTGCCTGTCTGTACTACAGCACTCTTATTTCAGAGTTCTGTGTCTACTGAGCCTCCACTAGTCGTAGCCTTACGACACGTTACGGCGTGTTGGCCCTTGTGGCGGGGCAGTTCCCGATATATGATTTGTAAGCTAGTTTCCGTGGGCCCCCGCTATACAGTGGTGTCCTGCTGGGTGGGGAAAACTAGCTAGAGGCCTGGCTCTCCAGCAAGAGTTGGTGTGTGCACACGTGGTCAGGGGCTTTGGACTGACGTCAACGGGCGTTCCCCTGTCTAGTCACTCGTTATTGTACTCCTGTTCTGGTTCCGAGCGTGTCTTAGTCTCTGTCGTGTTTCGGGCGGCATAGTAGACGAGACACTTGTAGGCACAGCATAAGACGTCAGTGGGCGCAGCTGGCTGTTCTTCTAGTGAGGAGGTACTTCCGTCACGTGGCACGTGACTCTCGTGTTTCTTGCACGTCGTGACCTTTTCGGGTTAGCCCTCTCGTGGTTTTGCCCGAGGTCAGTGTTGTGTCATGTACACGACGTTCTAGTCGTGTGTGGTCGTATCTAGAAGAGCGTGCACAAAAATCGAGTCGTGTATGCTTTAGGCCATCTGTGTCTCTCTAGGTCTTTTCCTAGACTTGTCTGGTTTCGTAGGCCTTCATCTTGGGCCTCGTGCTTATCGACAGATCGGTGACTCCTGACTTCGTCAGATCAGAGTTTACCCATCTGTTGCTGTTGTTGTTTGGAGTAGCTTAGGGGCCGAGGTTAGTTCGGTAGCCGTGTTTTGTTCAGTGCGGCTTTTCCCTTTTCTTTTAGCTGTTCCTGCTCCTTCCGTTCCAGTCTTCTTTTACAGCTTTCTAGTGTAGTTTTCCTACTTTACTACACCTGCTATTTTTGTCGTTCCGTGTTACTGCGTGTTTTTTAGTGGGGATCCACGTGACCCCTACTGGGCCAGTGACACGAGGCTCACCCCTGCTTTTCAGGTGGGTGGCGTTGTTCTGCTTCTGCGGTTCGTGGTGTGGCAAGTTCATAGTTGCCAACGGTACCTGCGTCAGGCTTCCCCCCACCTCAGTGTACGTTTTCCTTTCTATTGACTGTACTCCTTGTCTTTCCTTTGGACTGAACTCTGGTGTAATTGTTAAACTTAAACTATTAATTAAAAAGTAATTTTATTTCTGCTGCTTTAGTAAACCGATCTAATGAAATTTAATTGCTTACTGTTATATCTCTGTGGCTTCAATGTACTACACGACAATCCTTTTTCCCTTAGGAGCTTTACAGCTCTTGGGAGGCTTCATGGGTTCCAAGCGGTATCGGGTCTACTCGGTAGTCCTATCGGGATCCGGGTATATCCGATATCCGGGATCCGGGTCGTCACAGCTCTGACCATGTGGGAGATCAGCCGAGTCCATACCTTGCCGACAGAAGTGACAGAAAATGAAGAGGATCACCGAGCTTACGTGAAAGCACTACGCAAAATTCGGCCCCGTGCGGATGTGAAATTGAATGTAATTTGAGCTTTATGATTATGTATTTGAAATTATGGCAAAAATAATGTATTATGAACCTTGAATGAATAAAATGAAAGATTGGATTTGAAAGATTTGCAGTGAGATCGTTCTTTTAGCTTGATGGTTCAGATAGGACAAGATTCTCTGTTTCAAAAACTGATGTGACACAACCTAAGACTCAACAAGCAAGCACAATTAAGTATTCAAAACGGATCGATAATGGCAACCGCTCACCCGATGCTCACTAAGACCCGGGGGTAACTTGACAATGCCAAGGGGAGGTTGTGTGGGCTGGGCCCTTGCTGGTAGAGGGCCAGCAAGGCCAAGGTTTGATTCCCCAAGGGTATGGCTACCCAAATCAAGGGTCCGACGAAGTGCCAAAGGGCACGGGTTCCACTCTCTTCCCATGATGATCACTTATAGCAATGAGCTTAAGGATCGGGCTCTCGTCACGGCCAGCGGAGTTTATGAACTAATATTGAAAGAACAAGCATGAATTAGAGCAAAGTTTTGGAGCACTCACTCGACCGGTTTGAAGAAACCGGTCCCGCTCGGAGACGAGGGCGAGTGGGGAAGCGTGGGTTCCCCACACGCCGCGCCGGGGTAGCTTGACCTGTTTAAGCTATTACAACACTACACCTCTCGCAGGAGGGGAGACCTTGGGGTGGGGGTTAATGATATTACAATCAATACTACCTCCACGCAGGGGGGGCCTTCAGCCGGCCAAGCGGGGAGGGGAAATCAAAGCAAAGAGTGAGGAATAAGTGATGACACCGAATCTGCCTGCTGTCTGCGGATAAGGATAGATAGCCGGTGTTGCAGCTGTAGAACTTGCTCAAGAATTTTTCTGAGGGCAAGACCAGTGGGGATCTCTTCGTCTCTGGAACAGGAGTGCCTCTGAATTTTTCCAATTTCTTCAGGGGTTGCTGCCGGCCTGGGTGGGAGCACGAACAGGGTTGCTGATTCTTGGATTGTCTGCAACAGATTATCAATAGCAGGAAGAAGCGGCTGCCCCAACCGTTCCCAAACTCCGAATCAGTCGCCGTTGGAACCGTTAGAACCGTGGGTGAGTCCTATTTACAGCAGAATAAACAGGGATGCCAAAAGATGCCGGTGAAGATCAGAGGACTCAGAAAAGTGAGGAGTGGTCGATGTAGATAGTGGGAAGCAGAGTCGAATGCCTGAGGAAGAAAATTGGTAACTTATGCTGAAAGATGCCGAACGGAGTTCCGCTTCTTGGTTCTGAAAGTAGACAGGGAGAGGAAGAACTTTGTAGAAGAGCTCGTGGCCTGATTCCTTCGGGGTTTGTCGTGGTGAAGCTTTCTCTCTGGATCAGGATTTCTGCAGAGCTAGCTCCTAGTTTCCAACAGCAGGTTACAGAGGATGCCCCGACAGCACCCGAACTCGGAATCGAGCACCGTCAGAGTCGTTGGAACCGTGGACGAGTCCTCTTCGCAGAAACACTAACAGGGAGGCGAAATGATGTCGGAGAGGATCAGGGAACTCTGAACACTATTGACAGGTCGGTGCAGACTGTGGGTAACAGGACTGCGAAGCTGAGGGAGAAAATTGATAACGCCTGCTACAGGATGCCGAATGGAGTTCCGCTTCTTGATTCTGAAAGTAGACAGGAAGGGGAAGAACTTTGTAGAAGAGCTCGTGGCCTGATTCCTTCTGGGTTCGTCGTGGTGAAGCTCTTTCTTCGGCTTAGGACCTCTACCGGGGCAGATCTGCGTAGTCGTGGAAGAATGGGCTTCCTGGGCAGCACCGAGCTCCGATGGGGACGAGACCACTGCCGTTGCAAAGAAGACAGGCAGACACTTCCAACGATGGCTCTTGGCCTTCTAGGAACATCCGGAGGAGGTCGGGGTCGCTGCTGCAAGCTTCAGGTCTTCTGCAGGTCCTCTTACTCTAGATGGTAGAAGGTGGGGGTGATGGAGGGGAACAAGGGAAGATGGAGAGGATGAGAGGGGGCCGCCCCTAACCAAAGGGGAGGGATCTTGGGCACCTTAGGGCTGTGGAGGGAAGGGGATTTTTGAATTCAAATGGCCTAGGGAAGTGGAGGGTTGCATGGGGGAGAGGGAAGGGTGCTTGGGAAAGGGATGAGGTGGTTGGAGGGTGGCTTAGTGATTGGGGATGCTCCCTTGGGACTAGGGGGTGGAGTAATGGGATGTGTGAGGAAGGGGAGTGGCCTTTAATGGGGGTAGGTGGGAGAGTGGTGGTTGGGAAGGGAGGAGAGAGAAAATTTTTGAAATTGGGTGTGGAGGAGAGAGAAAGTGGAGTGAAAAAAAGAGATTAAGAGAGGGAAGGGTGGGGAATCTCTCCCCTAGGATCTCTCACCCAAAAAATGGAATCTCTCCACTAGATAAGAAGTGTAATCTCTCAAAATGGCAAGTTTTTCATTCATTGATTCATTAGTTCAAATGGGGGGAAATGGGGTCCTATATATAGGCAACCCACATTTTACAAAAAGACCTTGACTCTTAACACAATGACAAATAACCAAGGGAAGCGGGGGTGCCCTTGGGCCAAGCCCAATGAATTGGGCCCATAAACTAATCTATCAACATAATGACACTTAACCTAGGTAAATGACTCATTAACCTAGGTACAAGACTCAAATAAAAGGAAAATTACATAATTATGACTCAAAGAAAATATGAAAGTTACATGAATTGACTTAGAAAAATGTGACGGATGTAATGGAATCATGCTGGCGGGCAACCGGGGCTTTGAAAATAGATGGGGCGAGAGATGTCCCCATCAAAAACGGTCCAGAAAAGGACCGCCAGGCCCACCTAACGGTCTAGCGATAGACTGCAAGGAGAAGGACCCAGAAAAACTTAGCTTTTTCTGCTCTCGAGAATTGCATGCAGTCGCCACTTGACTGCTAGAGAGATACTTAACGGTCTATCAAAAGACCGCAAGGGAGTAGGAACAGAGAAACCTGAGCGTTTGGGTTCTCGGGTGAGGAAAATGGTCTCCGAATGACCGCTATGAAGGATTAACGGTCTACCAAAAGACCGCAAGGGATAAGAGGTAGAAAAACCTGCGAGGCTTGAATCCTAGGCAATGGAACATGTGTCTGCACACACTAAAACAAGAAAATAAGTCAGATCCATTCTTAGTCTCAACCCCTTGCCTGTAGCAAGTTAGAAGATGACCAATCCTTGATGTTTGGTCAAGGGGTGGAGCCTTATTAAATAGGCGAGAATATAATAGAAACATGAAATGCAATGCATACTATGCAAGGATGATAGTATTTTTTTTTTGGATTTTTGAAAATATCTATAAAAAAAAATTGGATTTTGAGAATATCTGATTTTTTTGGATTTTAAGAATGTATGATTTTTTTGGATTTTGAGAATATCTAATTTTTTTGGATTTTGAGAATATCTAATTATTTTGGATTTTGAGAATGTCTGATTTTTTTAGATTTTAAGAATATCTGATTTTTTTGAATTTTGAGAATATCTGATTTTTTTGGATTTTGAGCCAGTTCCACCCTGGCAACGAGGGTCCTCCCTATTCCATTAAGAGCCTCCCCCGAGGTTGGCGTGTAATGAGGGTGACAAACCCTGGCCGAGTCTATCTCTCCTATATAATGGTGCCTCTCCGAGGGCCATACCCTAGGTATGTTCTAGTCCCTTAAGGAAGGGAGAGAAGAATTGTTGGGGGTAAGCCTAGCATCGGGATAGAAGCTTTTAGGGCTCGAATTCCTCCCATGACGACCCGTTTGGAGATTTGGTCTGTTCCGTCGGGACTTTGTATCCGCCATCGAACCTTCATTCATTCTAGGCACGCATATGACCGGGCTCATGATGTCCCGCGGGGAAACTGTACTACCACTCTTGCCATGCCTAGTTTGGTTTTATTTTCATGGAACAATTTGACGTTGTAGTTTGTGCTTTTGATAAAAGTGATGGCTTTTGCCTTGATTCATGCTCTTTTTTTTGACGGATTGATTTTTCTTTTTTCCTTTCCTTTGTGGAAACAGGTCATAGCGGACTGTCCCTATTTGAGACCTCCTCTCGTTACGGTGTCTAGATTGGTCATCTCCCCCTTATTCACCCCTTACACCTACGCGTGGCCGAAGAGAGAAAAGCAGGGACCTTTACTTCCCCTAGACATAGCCGAAAGAGAGACGGTGTCACTTAGTAGAATGAAAATCGGACCAGAGTCGTCGTGTAGTGTGTGATTGTCGTGCTCGGGGCTCTCCTTCGTGGTAAAGAGGAGAGACATCTCGCTACTGAGTTGGCACTGGCTTGACTCTAAGGCAAAAAATGCTTAAGATACAACCCATTCCAAGCGTGAGATAGCTCCTTACCTGCCGCGTTGACCAGACGATATGCGTTCCCTGGGTAAGCCTCTCTAACGACGAACGGCCCTTCCCAGTTAGGTTACAATTTAGACCTAGGACCTCCAGATCTAATGAATTTGCGTTTCAAAATCATATCACCTACTTGAAATTTACGTTCAATTACCTTCTTTTGAAAATAACGCGAGACTCTCTTTTGATAAATAGACACGTGATCGGCCGCATTTAGCCTCTTCTCATCCAAGAGTTCTAGCTGGACAAGCAACGCCTCTCGACGTTAATCAAGATTAAGTTCCTTATCGAGCTGTACCCTTAGGGAAGGGATGAAGATCTCGTATGGGAGCACTGCCTCCATCCCGTAAGTAAGAGCATAGGGGGTTTGCCTCGTAGGAGTACGGACGGAGGTGCTGTAAGCCCATAGAGCTTCCACTAATCATTCAGGCCAATCAGTAAATTTCTGAGATCCGCATGTCTTCTTTATGATTTTAAGAAGAGTTTTATTGGTGGCTTCGGCTTGACCGTTATCTTGAGCGTAGTATGGAGATGAATGATGCAATGCAATATTGAACTTCTTACAGAGGTCCTGAAGCTCTTGAGAGATGAACTAGAGTCCATTATCGGTGATGATGCTGCTTGGCACTCCAAACCGCGAGATGATGTTCTTTAGGATGAAGCGGCACACCGTGGTTGTTTTGATCTTTGTGTATGCTTCTGCTTTGGCCCATTTGGTGAAGTACACAGTGGCGATGAGGATAGAGGATTTCCGCTTGATCTGAAAATTGGAATCATCCAGCGGGCCAATGATGTCGAAAGCCCACATGGAGAATGGCCAAGGAGCAGAGAGAGGATGAAGAGATGAACCAGAAGCATGGATTTCATCAGCGTGGAGTTGGCATTTAAGACACCTCCGGACATAGAGGGAGCAATCTTCCTCTAGAGTGGGCCAATAATAACCATGCCTAAGGATCTTCTTCGCTAAAGCCTAACCATTGACATGACCTCCACACTCACTTGAATGTGCTGCTTCGGCCACCTTCCAAGCTTCATCATCATCGAGACACCTTATGAGCATTCCATTAAGAGCGCGTTTGTACAATTCTCCAGCTATGATAGTGTACCTTGAAGCAGCTCTTCTAATAGCCTTACGTTGTTCGGCACTTGCCCCTTTTGGGAACGACCCATCCCTACAATACAGCTCAATTTCATGGTACCATGGCAATTCTTCTTCTTCCAAGATCTCTTCTAACTCTGTCAAAGAGACTTCCTTCAAATCTTCCTTCTCAGCCCTTGCCTCTACAGCTTTCCTAAGGTTGTCATACCAAGGATCTTGAAGAGAGGAGGCGTCCAGTCTCTGGACGATGATGGTTTCTGTCATGCCCCGAACAAGGCGGAATTATCAAGGCGTGAACAGTTATACGGGCAAGTCGATTAAGGGACTCAGATGATGAGTATGAACACAAATGGACAAAATCACATCTTTATTTCATAATCTGACATTTCCAACAAATGTCCTTCAAGAACTTACAATATTTTTCAGACTCGATACATTCATTTATAAGTAGACAGACTGGGAAAAGTAATTTATTAAAAACTATCATCACTCTCATCACTCCAGCCCATTCCCGTCATCTTCAAGATTTCCTGAAAATTAACAACAATACACAGGGTGAGCTAGAAAGCTCAGTAGAACTTATATCTCCTTACCATGTCACTTTAAGTAATTAGCATTTTAGATCATCTATATGCTCTCGAACAAAACAAGTAATAAAATAAATGACAATTAGAGAACAAGATCAGGAAGTCAAGAATTTCAAGAATGGATATTGTAGAACTCAAGTGTAAGCATGAAGATCAATAACAAGTATAGAATTGTAAATATGACTATGTAACAAGGATATTAATCACTCCGGTCAAACATGTCATGTATAGGAAGTTAAACATGTAACGAGTCAAGCATGTACTAAGTGAATTACCTAGTTCAATCTTGCATGTCAGTTGGTGCAATGCCACACCGATCATTCAACTCCCTCGGGCACAAGTACTTTCAGGCTTTACTTGCCTAGGACCAGATCAGGGCCCCCATGTTTACCAGACATTGAGTATCAGGTGGACCAAAGTCCCATGTAATTTTCAGAACACTTCATTTATAATTATGGCCAATTCGAGTTTCAAGAAAAGCTTAAGAAATGTAGTATAGCGCATAACTAGTCATTTAGTTATGGATGACTCTAGAGGTGGCCCCTACAGGCTTAAGAGGTGGCTCCCATTATGTAGCACTTTGCACCATTCCGGCCTCAAGAGGTGGCTCCCATAACGTAGCACTTTGCCCTGCATGGCACTTAGCTCCTACACTCCCAAATGGTAGTTTATGGCTAAAGTACAGATCTAGCAAAATTTTTATTTCCAAAGACATGTAGTATGAAGAAAGGGAATGTAGTATGAAGAATAAATGAAGTTTATAAGAGAAGTTCAGAGATGATTTAAGACATCATGTTTAACGACAATAAGATAATAAAGAGAATGAATTTCCGGTCAAGGCGCGATCAACTCTCGTGGAAAATCTTGTAAAATAAGTTTAGATCAGGTTTCTCTTAGTCGGGTAATTAGCAGAAAACCAAAGAAAACCCGGCCAGGTAAGAGGTAGGACAGTGGGAGACTCCCCTCGTATTCACGAGATCCTAATTAAGTAACCACTTATCAACTTAAAGCGTTTACCCGTGGACCTCTAACCTTAGACACCGGTTCTTCTTGATGAACTTGCTAGGCTACACGATTTTTCGGAGACATGAAAACACATAAATCGAACGGAAATCATTCTTGTATATTCTAACATTTTCATTTGTGAAAGAATTTCAATGAAGGAAAAGACATTGAAAAAAGATGTCAAGCTTCCAATTGCATAATATGTTCATGTATGAAGAGAAGTTTGAAAGAAGATGTCGAGCTTTTAGATAGAGCTTAAATCAAATAGATAGTGTCAATCATGTATAGAAATTCTACGAAAATTAGAGCATAATTGTTTGATCAATTAACAATAGTTTTACGAGTTCATTCACCTAGTCATTCCTTTGTTAATAGTATTCTTAAGGCAAGAACATGATTTTAAAATTAAAGATTTAAGTTTGAAATAACACACATAAATGATGTAAATCAGGCATGGTTACCATATTCAAATCATGGTCTATATGTGATCCACGTTATTGAAACACGTTATGATAATGAAAACTCCATATTTGAACTTTAAATCTTAAAATAAACTATAAATACATGATCATGGAAAATTTACATAGAATCAAAATACTCATGTAAAGAAACATATATGGAGACCTAATTAAGTTTTTGCTTGAGAGAAAACCTACCTCGTTGAAGATCAAAGAAGAAGAAATTTAAGAACGAAGAACACTTTAGAACACTCCTCCAACTTCAAGCTTTCTCCCTCTCTTCAACCAGTAATTCCTCCTAATAGATTTGTGCTTTGAGAAAGAAGAGCACAGCCCTATTTATAGGCCAAAATCTCCCACCTACTTTCCCTATTCCACCAACTTTGTTCCACTATTACACCAACTTTGTTCCACTATTACACTAACCTTGTTCCGCTATTACACCAACTTTGTTCCACTATGTGAATGACATAATCAATGACCTCATTTATTCAATGATGTAAGAATGACCTCATCCATTAATTAGGATTAGATTAAAGCTAATAATTCTCTCTTAAATCGGATGCTATAGTACTGCTACAGTACCGACGTCTTCGCCTTCTCAGAATCGTGACGTGAATCTCGTCGTTCATGTTAACAAGTGGAATAAGGTTCATGTTTATGTATTCTATACTTTGAAAGACATAACAGAAAAATATTGATAATTTATTTTATTTTCATCTTTCATTATTTCTTTTTGCGTATAAATGCATATAAAAATTTTTGAGGTGCTACATCCTTCCCCACTTAAAAGAATTTGGTCCTCCAAATTCACATGATGTAATAGTAATTTAAAAATTCAAAAGGAAGGTTCAAAATTCTAACCTGAGATCAAATATGGATACTTCTTCTTGATTGACTCTTCTAATTACCAAGTAGCCTCCTCGAATCCACGCTTACTCCATTGGACCTTTACCATCGGTATAACCCTGTTCCTTAGCTGGTGAAATTTTTGATCTAAGATCTTGATCGGTCTTTCTTCATAAGACAAATCCTTCTGTAGCTTCAAGTCATCGTATTGAATCACATGCGAAGGATCATACACATATTTCCTTAGCATGGATACATGAAATACATCATGGACACCAGCCAATTGTGGAGGCAAAGCCAGGTTGTATGCCACTTCGTCGATTCGTTCTGGAATCTCAAAAGGGCCAATATATCTTGGACTCAGTTTTCCTTTAATACCAAACCTTTTAATTCCTCGCGTGGGTGAAATTTTCAAGAAGACATGCTCCCCCACTTGAAATTCAAGGTCTCTTCTTTGATTATCAGCATAACTCTTTTGCCGTGATTGAGTAATTTTCAGCCTTTCACGGATCAACTGAATATTGTGAGTTGTATCATGAATAATATCGGGATCCATCAATCCCTTCTCTCCAACCTCACTCCAGCATAGAGGTGATCTACAACTCCTACCATACAGTACTTCAAAAGGTGTCATCTAAATGCTAGACTGATAACTATTACTATATGTAAATTCAATCTATGGCAAGTGTCCATGCCGACTTCCCCCAAAATCTATCATACAAGCTATTAACATATCTTCAATAATCTGATTCATCCTCTCGATTTGTCCATCTGTCTGAGGGTGGAAAGCCGTACTAAAATTCAGCCTAGTACCCAAAGATGATTGCAGACCTTTCCAGAAGTGGGAGGTGAATCTCGGATCTCTATCTGAAATAATAGAAGTTGGAATACTGTGCAGCCTTACAACCTCCTTGATATATAGGGTAGCTAGAACATCCATGGTCCATTTGGTTTTGATGGACAAGAAGTGAGCGGACTTAGTTAGTGGGTCCACAATCACCCATATAGCATCAAATCCACTTCGGGTCTTTGACAATCCAACTATAAAATACATGCCAATACTATCCAATTTCCATTCCGGTATCTCTAGAGGTTTTAGCTTACCAGCTGGTTTGAGATGTTCAACTTTAACTTGTTGGCAGACTAAACATCGGCTTACGAACTCGGCTACCTCTCTTTTCATGTTAGGCCACCAAAAGGTTCTTTTCAAATCTTGGTATATTTTAGTGGCTCCTGGATGAATAGTATACATGGATTGGTGCGCTTCTTCCATTATCTTCTTCTTGATTTTGTTACTATCAGGCACACAAGTTCTTCCTCGAAATAGTAATCTCCCGTCATTCGCCAGTTGAAAATCAGGCCTTTGGCTCAAATTTCCAAACATTTCAACTAATAAAGGATCGTTACCTTGTTGCTCTTTTATCTCAGAGAACACTTCAAGTTATACCCTTATACTGGCAATCAAGACTCGTTCCTCCTTTGATTCTTCATTTAAATTTAATCTTGTAAATTGCTCCAGCAAGCGCCATTCATTAATCATCAAACTTGATAATAGAGCCCTCGACTTTCTACTAAGAGCATCAGCCACAACATTACCTTTTCTAGGATGGTATTGAATAGAAAAGTCAAAATCTTTCAAATATTCTAACCATCTTCTTTGTCTCATGTTGAGCTCCTTCTGAGAAAATAGATATTTTAAACTCTTATGGTCAGAATAGATAATGAACTGCTCACCATATAAATAATGCCTCCATATCTTTAGAGCAAAGACTACTATGGCTAATTCTAGATCATGCACAGGGTAATTAACTTCGTGGATCTTTAGTTGCCTAGATGCATAGGCTATCACCTTACCTTGTTACATTAATACACAACCTAGGCCAATTCCCGAAGCATCAGCATATACCTCGAATCCTCCTCCCGCAATAGGCAGAGTAAGAACATGTGCAGTTGTCAAGCGCTCCTTTAGAGTTTGAAAACTCTTCTCACATTCCTCAACCCATACATAAGAATTTTCCTTCCTTGTTAGTCTAGTCAATGGCACGGCAATTTTAGAGAAGTCTTTCATGAATCTCCTATAGTGACCGACCAATCCTAGAAAACTTCAGATTTTGGTCACATTTGTAGGCCTTTCCCAGTTATTGACAGCTTCTACCTTTGAAGGGTCAACAGAAATACCTTCCTTAGAGATCACATGACCAAGAAATGAAACTTCTTCTAACCAGAACTCACATTTGCTCAATTTAGCATATAATTGATTCTCCTTTAATATCTGCAAGGCAATCCTTAAATGTGCTTCATGTTCTTCCTTGGTTTTGGAGTAGATCAATATATCATCAATAAATACCACCACAAATTGATCTAAATAGGGTCGAAACACACTATTCATGAGTTGCATAAAAGCTGCAGGTGCATTAGTCAGCCCAAAAGGCATGACAACAAATTCACAGTGTCCATATCTACTCCTGAATGCTGTCTTATAAATATCTTCTTCCTTGATTCTCACTTGATGATAACCCGACCTGAGGTCAATCTTAGAGAAATAATGAGCTCTAGAGATTTGATCAAATAGTTCATCAATTCATGGCAGAGGGTACTTATTCTTGATAGTCGATTGGTTCAACTGCCTATAGTCAATGCATAACCTCATAGATCCATCTTTCTTCTTCACAAAAAGAACAGGTGCTCCCCAAGGTGATGTACTAGGTCTGATGAATCCCTTCTCTAATAATTCCATCAATTGCTCTTTTAGTTCCTTCAGCTCAGTAGGTGACAGTCTATAAGGAGTTTTGGATATAGGGGTTGCTCCTGGTATCAAATCGATTAAGAATGAAACTTCTCTCTCGGGTGGTATGCCAAGCAATTCCTCAGGAAATACATCCGGATATTCCTTAACAACATATATTTCTTCCAGAATAGGTTTCTTGGGTTCGGTTATAAGGACAAAAGCCAAAAATGCAACACATCCTTTCTTCATCATTTTTCGAGCTTGAAGGGTAGAGATGAGAAGAGGGTGTCTATGATGGCTATTTCTAGAGAAAGATAGTTTAGGGTATCCTGGTTCACCAAAGGTTACACTTCCTTGCCTGCAATCCACCTTAGCATTATACTTGGCCAACCAGTCAGCACCTAAGATTACATCATAACCCTCCATGTTCATGCATATCAAATCAGTGGCTAAGTTATGACCACTAATTAACACTTCACTAGAGGGAAAATAATGTTTAAGCTCAGTGCTTGCTCCTAAAGGTGTGGAAATAACAAGTTCAGTTTTCAAAGGAACAGGTTTTTCATGTAAGGTGGTAGCAAAATTCTAGGATATGAATGAATGGGTAGCTCCAGTATCAAATAGAACAAAAGCAGTTCCAGAATTGATGGTGAGAGTACCTTCCACCACTCCTCCTTCTTCAGTAGGTGTAGGTTCTATCAGAGCTTGGAGTCTTCCTTGACACCTTGGTCCTTCTTGAGTTTTCTTCTCCGATGGAGATTCCTTCATAAGGGGACAATCGAAAATGCGATGATCCCCACTTCCACAATGCAAGCATGCTCCCTTCTTTCTCCAGCACTCTTTAGTCTTGTGGCCAGCCTTGTCACAATACTTGCAGATATCTTTTGAAGATATATAAGGGATGACTTGTCTATTCCATCTCGAGGCTTTTTATCTTGTTGAGGGGTTCTTCCTTCATTTGGCCTCTTCTTTCCAAAAGTGGGTTTAAAGTTTCCGACGCCAATAACTTGTTCTTTCACGACTCTTCCCTTGATTCTATCTGCCATCTCCATGGCATCTTCTAGCAGTAGGGCCTTCCGAACCATCTCGGCATATGTTTAGATGTCCATAGGCGCTAGTTGGGGAATGTATTGGGGCCTTAGCCCATTCATGAATCGCTTGGCCTTAATTCTCTCTGTATTAATGAGGTGTGGAGCATAACGGGCCAGTCGAGAAAATTGGGCCTCGTATTCAGCTACAGAGAGAATTCTTTGTTTAAGGGTGGCAAATTCTGCTGCCTTCTTTTCTTGCACTCTCTCCGAAAAATATTTTCCGTTGAAATATTCTAGAAATTCCTCCCAAGTGATATGGGGATCATACAAGGTCGCCTCCACGGATTCCCACCAAGCTCTTGCATCCCTTTCCAGTTGGAAAGTTGCATGCAAAACTCTATCTTGATCCGAGCATTTCATGACTCGGAATATTCTTTCTATCTCCTTGACCCAATGTTCGACTTCATCCGGGTCAGTGGAACTGTTGAATCTCGGGGGATTCATGTTCCTAAAGTTGCGGTGCAGGTCTCTCGCACCATAGACATTAACTCCTCCTTGAGCCACTTGTTGTAGGGCTTGAGTTAGCCCTTGGACGGTCCTTTGCATTTCTCTCCATTGAGCACACCCAGCGGCCATTTTCAACAGCTAAGAATTTCTACAAAACAAGCTATGGGGATTAAATGTATTATCTCTACATATCTTAATATCTAGCCCAAGTCTCTACCCAATCTCACGGGTCCAGTATAGCTATCGTTTGTCCTATAGTGTGAAGAACCTAGGGTTTTCAATAACTAAGCCTTGATGCCCTAGACTCTTTTTAACCATAGTCTATGATACCAACTAAACTATCAAGTCCCGAACAAGGCGGAATTATCAAGGCGTGAACAGTTATACGGGCAAGTCGATTAAGGGACTCAGATGATGAGTATGAACACAAATGGACAAAATCACATCTTTATTTCATAATCTGACATTTTCAACAAATATCCTTCAAGGACTTACAATATTGTTCAGACTCGATACATTCATTTATAAGTAGACAGACTGGGAAAAGTAATTTATTAAAAACTATCATCACTCTCATCACTCCAGCCCATTCCCGGCATCTTCAGGATTTCCTGAAAATTAACAACAATACACAGGGTGAGCTAGAAAGCTCAGTATGACTTATATCTCCTTACCAGGTCACTTTAAGTAATTAGCATTTTGGATCATCTATATGCTCTCGAACAAAACAAGTAATAAAACAAATGATAATTAGAGAACAAGATCAGGAAGTCAAGAATTTCAAGAATAGATATTGTAGAACTCAAGTGTATGCATGAAGATCAATAACAAGTATAGAATTGTAAATATGGCCATGTAACAAGGATATTAATCACTCCGGTCAAACATGTCATGTATAGGAAGTTAAACATGTAACGAGTCAAGTATGTAATAAGTGAATTGTCTAGTTCAATCTTGCATGTCAGTTGGTGCAATGCCACACCTGATCATTCAACTCCCTTGGGCACAAGTACTTTCAGACTTTACTCGCCTAGGACCAGATCAGGGCCCCCATATTTGCCAGGCATTGAGTATCAGGTGGACCAAAGTCCCATGTAATTTTCAGAATAATTCATTTCAAGAAAAGATTAAGAAGCGTAGTATAGCGCATAACTAGTCATTTAGTTATAGAGGACTCTAGAGGTGGCCCCTACAGGCTCAAGAGGTGGCGCCCATTATGTAGCACTTTACGCCATTCTGACCTCAAGAGGTGGCTCCCATAACGTAACATTTTGCCCTACATGGCACTTAGCTCCTACACTCCCAAATGGTAGTTTATGGCTAAAGTACAGATCTAGCAAAATTTTCATTTCCAAAAACATGTAGAATGAAGAAAGGGAATGTAGTATGAAGAATAAATGAAGTTTATAAGAGAAGTTCAGAGATGATTTAAGGCATCATGTTTAACGACAATAAGATAATAAAGAGAATGAATTTTTGGTCAAGGCGCGATCAACTCTCGTGGAAAATCTTGTAAACTAAGTTTAGATCAGGTTTCTCTTAGTCGGGTAATTAGCAGAAAACCAAAGAAAACTCGGTCAGGTAAGAGGTAGGACAGTGGGAGGCTCTCCTCGTATTCACGAGGTCCTAATTAAGTAACCACTTATCCACTTAAAGTGTTTGCCCGTGGACCTCTAGCCTTAGACACCGGTTCTTCTTGATGAACTTGCTAGGCTACACGATTTTTCGGAGACATGAAAACACATAAATCGAACGGAAATCATTCTTGTATATTCTAACATTTTCATTTGTGAAAGAATTTCAATGAAGGAAAAGACATTGAAAAAAGATGTCAAGCTTCCAATTGCATAATATGTTCATGTATGAAGAGAAGTTTGAAAGAAGATGTCGAGCTTTTAGATAGACCTTAAATCAAATAGATAGGGTCAATCATGTATAGAAATTCTACAAAAATTAGAGCATAATTGTTTGATCAATTAACAATAGCTTTACGAGTTTATTCACCTAGTCATTCCTTTGTTAATAGTATTATTAAGGCAAGAACATTATTTTAAAATTCAAAATTTAAGTTTGAAATAACACACATAAACGATATAAACCGGTCATGGTTACCGTATTCAAATCATGGTCTATATGTGATCCACGTTATTGAACCACGTTATGATAATGAAAACTCCATATTTGAACTTTAAATCTTAAAATAAACTATAAATACATGATCATGAAAAATTTACATAGAATCAAAATACTCATGCAAAGAAACATATATGGAGACCTAATTAAGTTTTTGCCTGAGAGAAAACCTACCTCGTTGAAGATCAAAGAAGAAGAAATTTAAGAACGAAGAACGCTTTCGAACACTCCTCCAACTTCGAGCTTTCTCCCTCTCTCCAACCAGTAATTCCTCCTAATAGATTTATGCTTTGAGTAGGAAGAGCCCAGCCCTATTTATAGGCCAAAATCTCCCACCTACTTTCCCTATTCCACCAACTTTGTTCCACTATTACACCAACTTTGTTCCACTATTACACCAACTCTGTTCCACTATGTGAATGACATAATCATTGACCTCATTTATTCAATGATGTAAGAATGACATCATCCATTAATTAAGATTAGATTAAAGCTAATAATTCTCTCTTAAATCGGATGCTATAGTACTGCTACAGTACTGACGTCTTCGCCTTCTCAGATTCGTGCCGTGAATCTCATCGTTCGTGTTAAAAAGTGGAATAAGGTTCATGTTTATGTATTCTATACTTTTAAAGACATAACAGAAAAATATTCATAATTTATTTTATTTTCATCTTTCATTATTTCTTTTTGCATATAAATGCATATAAAAATTTTTGAGTTGCTACAGTTTCAGTGCTCCGACTGAGAGGGAAAGATAAGGAGGAAGCGAGTGACGCTAGTGCATCGGCGAGGATATTCTGAGATCGAGGACTGTGAATGTAGATTAATTTATGGAATTGCCTAGCCAAGAGAGTGACTAAATCTTGATATGGTTTGAGCTTTGGGTCACGAGTGCGCTAAGTGGACAGAACTTGCCGCAACACGAGCTGAGAGTCTCCCACAATGTTCAAATAGCGTGCGCCCAAGAGGTAGGCATGCTTCAGTCCAGCCAGGAGAGCTTCATACTCAGCAATGTTGTTGGTAGCAGGAAAAAGGAGCTGATATGCAAAGGGAATCATCACCCCTTCCGGAGTGAGGAGAACGGCACCTATCCCTCGACCTTGGGAATTGAGCGCACCAACAAAGTGCAGAGACCAAAAGGGATGATAGGTAATGACATAGAGATGCTCATCAGGGAATTCATCCTAAATAGAGTCGGTGCAGGGAATAGGAAGGTGGGCGAGGTGCTCAGTGATGGCATATCCTTTGATTGCCTTCTGAACGACGAATGTGATATCAAACTGAGAGAGGAAGCTTTGCCAGCGAGCTAACAGACTAGAAAGGATATACTTTTCTAAGAGATAACATATCGGGTCCATTCTAGAGATCAGCCTAACTGGGTGGGCTAGGAAGTAGTGCTTCAGCTTTTGAGCTACCCAAACTAATGCGGCACAAGTCTTCTCCATGGCAGTGTACTTGGCCTCTACCAGGTTAAATAACCTAGAGAGGTAATAAGCTGCCCGCTCTTTGCCTTCATCATCCACTAGTGCCAGGACAGCTCCTAGGGAGTCCTTAATGACAGAAATGTATAGGATTAGGGGTTTACGGACAGGAGGTTGCAAAGTTGGGGGATTAGATAAATATACTTTCAAATCCTCATAGGCCTTTTGGCAATCTTGATTCCATTCGAATTTGACCCCCGCCTTTAGCAGTTCATAGAACGAACGGCACCTCTAAGAATGTTGGGATATTAATCTTTTAATGAACTGCAAGCGTTCAATCAGTCCTCGAAGTTCTGTGATATTCTTTGGCGGAGGCATATCCATGACGGCCTTAGCTTTGTTAGGATCAATCTGGATCCCCCGTTTGTTAACTATGAAGCCTAGCAATTTCCCTGAAGACACTCCAAATAAGCATTTCTTGGGATTCATTTTCAACCGGTACTCCCTAGCTCTCTGAAGCACCTTAGCCAGAACAGCGGGGTGTTCCTCTTTGGTCCTTGACTTCACCAAGATATCATCCATGTAAGCTTCCATGTAAACATGCATCATATCGTGGAATATAACCATCATTGCCCTTTGATAGGTAGCACCTGTGTTCTTCAACTCAAACGGCATTACCACATAGCAATACGTGCCCTAAAGCGTGGTGAAGGAAGTTTTCTCTTGATCCTCGGGAGCGAGACAGATTTGGTTATAACCGGAATAACCATCCATGAATGACAAAGCTTCGTATCCGGCTGTGTTGTCTACCAACACATCTATATGAGGCAGCGAAAAATCGTCCTTAGGACATGCCTTGTTCAGATCCCTAAAATCGATACAAATGCATACTTTCCCATCTTTTTTGATGATAGGGACTATGTTTGCCACCCACTGAGGATATAAGACAACTCTAATGAACCTGGCCTTATGCAATTTATCAACTTCTTCTTTCATCCTCAAGGCCATGTGGGGGTGAAATCTCCTAAGTTGCCCCTGGCTTAAGTACTAATCGGTGTTCCACCAAGGAGGGGTCAAGACCCGGCATGTCTTCATAAGACCAGGCGAAAGAATTGTTATACTCCCTTAGCACTTTGATCAACTCTTCTTCTACTTCCGGAGGGAAATTAGCAACAATAATGATGGGCCTGGGATCCTCATTAGTTCCTAGATTAATTTCCTTCGTAGGTTCATCCACTGCCGACGATGGCTCATCAAATTTCTTTAAACCTTGCGCATACAAGTCGGTAGTGTCATCTACATTGTTGTCCTCAAGATCGACCGGGTCTTTCTCATCCACGACTTCATAGACACCTAATCCGTCTTCGCTCCACACCCCATCTTGCTCATCATCTTCTTCTAGCACAATCGCCGTAGCTATGAACTCCAAGCACTTGAGAAGAGCATGACATCTCTGAGCTAGATCCTGCAAGAACTTATCAGGAACGGATTTGGACTGGCGCGCCAGCGGACGCGGCTCAGGCAAGGATGGATTGTGTCACGCCCCGTACTCTATACCATCGAGGTATTGTCCGCTTTGGCCTACCGGCCTCACGGTTTTGTCCCTTTCTAACAATGATCGGCTCCAGAATGGGGGACTTCCCGGGAGGTCACCCATCCCAGTATTGCTCCCCATTAAGCACGCTTAACTTCGGAGTTCTTTTCAAGAACTGAGCCGATATTTGAAAAGGCGCCTCGGTGATATAGAGTACAACTTAGCTATATTTGAGGGTGTTACAATCTACCCCTCTTATATAGGCGACGTCCTCGTCGCTGGGCACATATAGTACACAATCAAACCCCCAGGCAGGTAGGATTCTAGAGGTGGCCCCTACAGGCTCAAGAGGTGGCTCCCACTATGTTGCACTTTGTCCCATTGCAGGTTCAAGAGGTGGCTCACATAGCGTAGCACTTTGCCCTGCATGGCACTTAGTTCCTACACTTCCGGCTGGGATATGGCTCTGATACCATTCTGTCACGCCCCGTACTCTATACCGTCGAGGTATTGTCCGCTTTGGCCTACCGACCTCACGGTTTTGTCCCTTTCTAACAATGATCGGCTCCAGAATGGGGGACTTCCCGGGAGGTCACCCATCCCAGTATTGCTCCCCATTAAGCACGCTTAACTTCGGAGTTCTTTTCAAGAACTGAGCCGATATTTGAAAAGGCGCCTCGGTGATATAGAGTACAACTTAGCTATATTTGAGGGTGTTACAGATTGGATGCACTAGAACAAGATCCTACTTCTCTAAACCTAACGGACTCTACTTCCCTAGACTCGACAGACCCTAAACCTAACTTAGGAGAAAGGAAGCCTAATGAAAAGGAAGCAGGGGCCTCTTGCCCCTGGGAGGAAGACGTGCGTAAGATAGCGTAATCCTCCACTGAAGTCTCCATTTCAAAATGGGTTTTTTTTCTTCTTGAAGATCAGTGGAGAGCACGCAACACGATGAAGAGGAGGGGGAAGGAGGAGGAGGAAGCGTGAGAGGGTAGAAGGATGGACAGAAGATGTCGAAGAAGGGATCAGAAGAGGAAAACCACATACTCGAGAGATCAATTGGTGGGCAGCGCCCACAAAGACAAGTCACAATCAAAAATTTGGTCGGCATTTCTACCCGCAAAGGATCAATCATGATAGGAGGTGAGCGGGGTAAAAACTCTAGCTTTTGGAAAAGAGACATCAAGCGGGAAGGAGACCAAGTGAAAATGATGGGTGAGCTCCCTCTTTCTCGCGAACGATAAGCCGGCTTCTTTGGCTCATACGGCACAAGCCGTACCTCCTAATTTCTTTGGTAGCCTTCTTCATAGAACAATTTTGCAAATTCTTAACTAAAATCCATCATATCATCAACAGGCCCCTTAGGCAGCAATGGAGGGCCATCGACTGTACAAGCTATGTCTTCTTGCTTGAGCTGACTTGGTGGCACTTTTAATGTACCTGGCTGGAGAGGGCCCCTGACAAAGTGTTGACGATAGTCCCAAGTTAACGGTCCCAAGTCTCCCATAACTGATAATGAGGACTCTCGGTAACCAAGGCCCCTCCTGTTCATTTTCCTGCCCTTGGGGACCGGCTTGGTACGCCCCTGTAACTGTGCATCGAGGCCTCTCCCTGGCTGATAGCCCAACTTCAATATCATGTTCCAGCCCTTAGAGTCTCGTATCTGGGGCTTTATTCTGACATCCACCTGTGCGACGGCTGGCCTGCGTGGTGCATAGGCCCAGGGAAAGTTGAGGTCCAATACTGAGATAACATGACGATTACTGGGCCAGAGTGTTGGCAGTATTTTGTCTGAAATAGCCTCGACTGACTGGACTATGGAAATTCTTTTGACCTTGACCACCCTCCCTTGGAAAGGGAATTTGAGGCATTGATGAGCAGTGGAAGGTACGGCATTGAGGTTATTAATCCACGGTCGACCCAAAATAGCTTTGAACATGGGGTCGATGTCGAGCACATAAAATTCAACGGCCATTGTAAGCAGCCCAAGTTCAGCTTGAATGGTGACCACACCATGACACGGCCTTCTTGAATTGTCATATGCTACAATAGTAGTCGGGATAGGTCTTAATAACTCTTATGAAATATTACAAGCTCTTAAAGTGCTGAGAGGATAGACGTTGATAGAAGCCCCGGTATCTATCAATGCCACGTCTATGCTTACTTGGTTCAAAATGATAGAAATGCATAGCAGCATCTGACGAGCCTCAGGTGGTGCTAGCTCGGCCTCCGAAAATGTGATAGCCGACCCCTTGGAAATGGTAGCCAGAGCGGTTGGTAAACTGTCCACTGTCATATCTTCACTAACCATGACCTTCAGTAAAAAATCCCTTAGCGCATCTTGGTGGATCTTAGACCGCTTGATCAATTCAAGAACTAAAATTTTGGCGGGCAACCTATCTAAATGATGTAACATATCGTACTGAGTACACGGCAGCGGGTCTGTCTCCTCTTGATCAGCAGACTGTTGCGAAGATTGGGGATTGGGTGTGGATGCACTAGTGGTAGGATAGTTCCGATGGAACAAACGCCTGCTCCGTAGGGCAAGGTTTTGGGCCGGCACGGAGTTAGATGGGCTCATGGTGGACAGCTTAATGGGCCCGAGGGGATGGATAAGCGGTGTAGGGGTAGGCGTAGTGGAGGTAACGAGGGAAATAGGAGTAGTGGTGGTGATAGGCCCTACTGTGAGGATGACTGGTGAGGGATTAGATGGTGGTGCAACAATGACAAGGGGTGTGGGCACTTGCGGGGAAACAAGGACAGGCGAAACGTGAGCCTGCGGAGGAATGAAGATAGGCGGAATAATGGGGGAAGTGTGCGGAAGAATGAGGGGTTTATGGAGAACAGCAGGCGTGGGCAGTGTAGAGGTGGTGTTTTGAAGGTTCGGTGGGAGGAGAACATGTGTAGGAGGATTGCAGTATGTATGGTGGAGAGGCATGAGCCATTGAACAGAAGATTCTTTACCATAAGACCACCCGACGTTGGGAGCCAGGCGCGGAACTAGGTTGACCTGAGCCGGTGCCGGCGACTGAGGCTGTGGAGCGGGTGGATGATTTGGCATGGGGTTTTGATGGATCCCCAAATCCTATGCAGGCTACTGCTGCTGTGGCTGTGGCTGTGGCTGCGGCTGCAGTGCTTGCTGCTGCACTTGCTACCTTGGCGCTTGCCTTCTCTTTTCTTTTATCTCGGTGATAACTTTGTGCATTTCTTCCCAGTCTATGCACTGCCCGTCATGTAGATCATAGACAAAGTCCTTGAATTGGTAACAAGTTTCGATCGTGTGTCTGGGCTGCCGATGGAACATACAATATCTGGACTAATCGACGGCTGAGTTCCAACTAGGCCGTTCCGAAGGAAGTTGAAGTGCACCAATGGACATGAGAGCCGAGAAAGTGTCTGGGAGGGACTCGGACAAAGGAGGGTACTGCACCCTCTTTGGAGCTGGGCGTTTGGGTGTGTAGCCGTTAGGTGGAGGGACATTATGATATTGTAGGGGTTGTTGCGACTGTTGAGGATTGGAGAAGGTATTTTGCGAAGCGGGGAAGGCAGGCTGGGCGTTTTGTGGAGCGGAGAAAATAGGTTGGGCATTTTGTGGAGTGGTATGGTTGGGGAAAGGGAATGCAACGGGTTGCACTTGCTCATTGGTTTGGACTCCTTCAGTGACAGGCCCCTGAGACTTCCTATTGTATTTAGGTTTTTGGGCCTCAGAGAGAGTGTATGGGGGAGTCCTTAAACTGGGTTTGGATAAACCTCGCCCGACTGTATAATTGGTGCATACTGGAAATATCATTCATGGCCAGAATATTTCGGAAGGTAGGTGTAGCATTGGAGATGAGCAACTTGACCTTTCCCTCCTCCGGAATATGACCGGGAACACAGGCAGCCATCTGCCTCCATCTATCAGCATAAGTAGCAAAGTCCTCGTCGGCTTTCATTTTCTTGGCAACCAGATCTGTGAATGAATATTCTGGGCCGACCCGGTCCTGGAACCTCTGAATAAATTTCTCTTTAACAACCTTGAAGCTTTCAGCATCTTCTAATGGCAAAGCATAAAACAACTCTAGTGCGACTCCATCTAGCGATCGGCAGAATAAATACGCCATGAGGCGATCATCATATTGGAACTACGTCGATTTATACATGAAATCCCTCACATGAACATAATGATTGTTGTTCCCGTCATACTTGCGGTATGTGGAGAGCTCGGATTGAGGAGGGAATCAAATGTTATGGAAGCTAGGAACTGGAACGTCTGCCAAGGATTGTGGGTCAACCCATTTTTGAAGGAAGTCGAGTTGTTGCTGCATGGTGGCCCATTTATCAAGGTGTTCCTGCTCCCGAGATGGAGTAGGTGGAGTGAAAGGAGTGAGCTCAAGGCGAGGAGCCGAAGGATAAACGGAAGTAGGGGGAGGCCTATAAGAAGGATATTGGGCTGAAGGATGACCCAAACTGGGATAAGCATGGGCTGCCCCTTGCTGAGGGCGAGCAAAATCGGCCAGGCCAACAAGGACTTGTGGCACCGATGGAACGGACTCGTAAGGATTAATCTGGGCAGATGAGGGAAGAGTGGTCTTCCCTTTATCAAGAACTTGAGGGACCGAGCCAGAGGACTGACCCACCTCCAGACTGGAGAATTGAAGAATTTTGGGCTGGACCGGGGTAAGATCAATAGGAATGGGTGGAACCCCGGGCCCATCAACCCTAGACTGGGAGATGGAAGAAGTGGACAGACCCTGTGCAATCGTGGGAGATGGGGCACTTGACCCCTGCAAGGTCTGGTAAAGGGCCTGAAGTTGGGCTGGATCCAACTGGGCCATCATTTGCAAAATGTGACTGGTGAGATTGTTGGTGGAAAGGGAGTGTTGACCGCCCTCCGTGGAAGCAGAGGATGGAGGAGGGACGGACCCTTCTCCAGACTGAAGTGGGGTGACCCTGTGTGGGTCCTCTAGGAGTCCCTGAGGGAGAGATTCCTCATGGTAACGGGGGAAATCATGAGAAGACATGGTGGAGTCGAACAAAGGATTGAAATAAGAAGTGAAGGAGGAATTGCCCCTAGGATATGAACCTATGGGTCGGAAGCAACTCCACATGCAATGTGACACCTAAAAAAATGATGCAAACAACACAAACAACCACCAATAAGTAACTAGACAAGATGACCCCAGATAAAAATAAGAAAGGGATGAGAGGCAATCAAAGTCAACCAAGTTATAATGATGCACAAATTTTATTTGTTTCTCCATTTAGAACCTTAGTGATTTCAACAAAAAATGTTCTCTCCAACAATAGGTTCTCAATGGGGAAGGATATTGGGGACTTGGTTAACTCTAGGTGTAAACTCTCTCTTACTTATGTAACCTAGACACCGGGTGACAAAGGTACAACCGGCCCGGCGTCCGTGTAGGAATCCACGGCTCACGGGGACTTGTGGAGGTCCCTGATCTGGTCACTTAGTTGACCCCAAGGAATATAGAGGTGAGAGGATCACACACCAAGGAAGGAATGCAACTATGATATGAAAGATGAATGACCCTATGTGCACCGGGGTGCATGCAATTTCTAGCCTAGAAACTAGCAAACAATATGCAAACAATGATATGGATATATGCCACAACAAAAAAGGAGATCAGATAACACCCAGGGATAATAAGAATCAGCAACAAATACTGAAATATCAACACCCTCGGGATGAGTACCTGTAACTGGAGAAATGGTCATCTGGGGACCGCTAAGAAGATAAGACGGTCGATCGCTAGACTGCTTTTAGGCCAAAAACGACCGGGAGGAGACCGCTAGAGATCAGAGAGCAGAAAACAACAGGAAATGAAATGGGAAAATAGAGGAAAACACAAGGGCAACTGGGAATCACAAAGAATAGCAGGTCAAACAGCAACTCAACACGATTGGCACTAGACGTCCCACCGTGATTGCCAAAAAGATAGAGGTTGTGGATATTTTATGTGTGTGTAAGGTGAGGGGTGTGTGAGATATAGATATGATGCAAGTGGGTGATGTGCTAACTCAAGCAATCAATAACATCAACCATGGAGCATGTGGGCATGTCATCTTAACAGTGCAAAGATAAGTAAGGAGGAAAACTAAACACACGCCAGGGCGTGTGATGAGGACATCACCAGCTTTCCCCTTTGTTCGAGGATCCAGATGCTCGCCAGCTATGCTACATCTTGTCCGCCACTATATTTCGAGTCATATGATGTAATTTTCATTTTCTTATCATGTACTTTTCCTTTTATTTGAGTCCAATACCTAGGTTAGGTAGCTATTTACCTAAGTCTAGAGTCATTATGTTGGTTAATGGGCCCAATTATATGGGCTAGGCCCAGGGGCGCCCCCTTCCCCTTGGTTAAGTGTTAGTAGTCCAAAAGTCAGGGACTTATGTGAAAATGTGGGATTCCTATAAATAGGACCCCAATCCCTCATTTGGAGGCTAATGAAGTATTGATAAAATTGCCACAAGAATTTGTGCCTCTCTCTCTAGCTCTCTCTCTCTATTTCTCTCTCTCTCTCTCTAAAGGGGGTGAACCCCATTCTCTCTCCTCCCCACCCCCAAATTTGAAATTCACTCTCTCTCCTCCCTATTCACCTCTAATTAAGACCCCTCCCCCTTCCCCATACCTCCCATTTAAGTCCCCTCCAACCCCTAGGTGGAATCCCCTTCTCCTAGGCACCTCTCCCTCCTCCCAAGCAACCTTTCCCCTTCCCCATACAACCTTTCATTTTCCAAAGGGAGAATCCCTTCTCCCAAGCACCCCTTCCCCTCCCCAAGGTAACCCTTCCCATTCCCTAGGCCCCCATTAACCCCTCCATTAACCCACCATTCAAAACAAAGGAGAGATCTCTCCTCCCTCTCTCCTTCCCAACCCAAATTCGCATCTCCCCCTCCCTCCACTTGCTAGACCACCTCCCAACCCCCTTTCTGCCCTTCCCACACCTTGAATCACCCCCTAACAGACCCCCACATAGTCAGGTGTCACCCCCACACCCATCCACCCCATTTCCCACCCCATCTACTCTGTCTCCCATCACCTTTCATCACCCTATCCATCTAAGTTCACAGGCAGCAGTTGGAGCCCAACTTGCAGAGACTGTCCCGATGCTGTCTGACGTCATCTGGAGGTGTACCATACATCGCCGAAAAGGTCTTCCAGTCTTCTTCGCAGGAAAGGTGGAATCGTCTCGTTCCGACTTCACTACAGATCGTGGTGCCCATTCTCGTCTGACTGCGCAACCGGGACCAGAACCTGGACCAGAGCTGCAGTGCAGAAGCTACCATGGCCACACCCCTCAACTTCTGAAGGCGCCACTTGTCCGAGAGCTGCTACCACAAGGCATATACCATCACCAACAAGCGGCGTCCCTTTCAGAATCAGGAAGAGCCTTTTCCAATTTTTCACTCCCGGGCGCGCAGAACAGATCGTTCAGGTCCTGCCCTGACCCCCCCTCACTCAACGGACTCCTCCTTGCCACCCCGACATCGTCTGGTGCCCTGCTTGGTTTCTGCTCGAAGAAGACTCATCCACGGTCGTCTTTGACTTGGTCTCTCATCAATCGGACTTCAGGAACGGTCGTGGTGACTACATCCATCTGCTGCTGCACCCTGGGAACAGTACGAATCTGAGCGCAGGGGCCCTGTTCCAGAGCCTGCCCCAGCCGGTGACGACTTCAGGACTGCCCACAAAAATTCACAGACGTGCCTGGATTCATCAGCGTCATTTTAGTGCCAGTCTCGTCGAATTCTGAGTTCGGAGGAGTGCACAGCGACGACTACATCGACCCCCTATCTTGCTGTCCCAGACCTGGGCAGATTCGGCAGGGTGCTTCATTGGCGCTAATCAAGCATAACTCCTTTCCCCGCCTGGCCGGCTTAGCGCCCCTCCCTGCGTGGAGGTAGTGTTTGGTTTGTAACCTCATTTCCCCACCCCTAGTCCACCCCCTCTGTGAGGGCGTAGTGATTGTACTAGCAGGTAAGCGGCCGAAGCGTCATCGGCGCGGCGTGCGGGTAGCCCAGGCTTCCCCGCTCGCCCTCGTCTCCGGTCGGGATCGGCATTCTCACGCCGATCAGGTGAGCTTCTGGTCACTTCCTCTGCTGGTTTTACTTTTGATTGTCTTAGTATTATTTCTAGTTGACCGTCGGCGGTGAGGTGAGCGCCTGATCTCAAACGCCATTGAATTGTGTGAACACCGCGGAGTGAGTTGAGAGTGTGACACTACAACCCACGCCCTCGGCGTGCCGGCCGCCCTTGAAATTGGGCATCCCTGGCCCATTGGGGACCATCCCTAGCTGGCCATACCCTTGGAACCTTGAGGTCCAACCTCGGACCCTCCCCATCATCGCCGGTCCACCTACGGACCCGGGTGTGCGCGACGCAGGTGAACCCGCTTGAGTGGGTCCGCCATTCGGTTCGATTGCTTGCAATTCTAGGTCCGAGGGGTCGTGTCTCATCAAATTGGTATCAGAGCATCATCATCCTTAGGCGTGTCACATCAATTGGTATCAGAGCAAGTTTTAGACTTGTCTCTACGAGTCTAGTCCTAGGGCATTATCAATTGAGTCTCCCTTGCATCATGTTTTCCATCACTCCATTGCATGACCACCCTAGGGAGATGCCCCAAATATCCATGGACCGATTTTACACTGTCACTAACAAGATTCATAACTATCTTGATACCCTCACCACCCGACTTTACCGGCTCGAAACAAAAAGGAACCACGACCCTAGAGCTTGGTCACCTCGGGATGATTTTGGATGGGAAACCAAAGGACCCAGATACCCATGGGAAGAGATGAGGATTGAGATTAAGAAGATCTTCACTCCCCCTTTCCCTCCCAGTCAACCCAAGACCTCCCTTAGGGCCCAAACTCCACCACCCCAAATAATTACAACCCCGATCACCACCACCATTCAAACCAAATTGGCCACCACCCAACCCACAAATCCTCCTCCCACCCCTTTCCAAAAGGAACTTAAGGAGGTGACCGAAGTCTATGAGGCTCCCCTAGATTGGGAAGAAGAATATGAAGCCCAATTGGGTCAAGAGGACTCATTCCTTCCCAAAGAAAACCCATTGAGCCAAATTGGGTGCACCCTCCCCTATGAGTTACAAGATGCCCAACCTAGGCCTCCACTACTACCCCTCCCCATTCTAACCTAAGTCCCCCATTACCCACCACCCAAAGAGCACCACATGCCAGTCATCATCACCCCACCCACAAAGGACTTACTCACCTCTTTGGTAGAGGAAACCATGATCCCCACACCCGACCCCCTAGTAGGGAACACCCCAGAACCACTCCCCATCTTGGAGGAAAGTCATGGCCAAAAAGAGGAAGAAACTTCACCTTTCATGTCACCCCCAATTTGGAGTGAACTGATCATAAGTGGGCCCTTGGTTAGATGGCTTGTGGAAAACCGGGCTCACCCTATCCTGCCCCTTGCTTACCCTTCCATGGAACAACACCTCCCCATAGTACCCTTATCCACCTATCACACCACAATCCAATCATCCTATCAAGTGGAAACATTAGGGGATCTACTTAAGGGTATAGCTTGGCAAATGGAACTAACTGGCATGTTGACTACAGTAGCCGACCGACCTAGGAGCCTTGGCCTCCTACACCTATGTGTCGGATCCATCTCCTCCATTTACACAATGGGTTGCTACACTAGCGACCTTCTTTTACTCCTCCCTACACCCGACGAGCCCGTTGCTATCCACAAACTAGAGTTGCTTGTCTCGGGTAGAACATCTAGTCCTCCATTCATGGCCGACCATCCCACCAAAAACTTTGGTCTAATCACTTTACTAGAGGAGGAGAGTCCACCATCAAATGGTTGTGAGGACCATGAGGACCTAGAGTTCCTCTCCTTAGGTGACCCTTACCATGACCCCTTCAATCCCCTCCTATACCCCCCCACCTTACTCACCACCAACCTTTTCCTACCCCAACCGACCTTATTGGACCAAGCCCACTCCATTTTCCTAGACCCCTTTGACCCCTATGAGTGGAAACTCTCACACCAAGCCATATACATAAGAGAAACCATTTGGATGGGAATGCATGTGCCACTACATTTTACATCATTTGGTAGGGCTAGTAAGCCCAGTCATCTCATACATGTCACGCACACTTTAGGCCCAATGCATGACTAGCTCACATTTGGATGTGCTGGTCCTCCCTCATTCATCATTGATCATATGCATGTTAGGAGCATCTACGGGTGTCCAGGTCCCCCGGCATTCATCACCACTTTGTGTGATAGGTTCTCCTACAGATACCATGGCCCTCCCACCATTGTTATGAAGCCCATGCATGATAGGGCCACTAGTGGTTGCCCCGGTCCACCTAAGTTCATCAAGATCCACATGGCATCACAGCATGATAGGTCAATTTACGGTTGCCCCAGTCTGTTGTGCCCCTGGCCCTTGTGGCTTGTGGTTTTGATGATTGACTTTAGGGGTTTGTGATGATTGGTTTCAATGTGAGTTAATCACTGTGAATCACCATGGTTTTATTCAGTCATTCTATATTCAGTCATTTTATCACATCATAACTCAGTCATTCTTATATTCAGTCTGTCATTCAAATGTTCATTCAGTCTTTCATATGTTCAGACTGATTATCTGTTGCATAAAGCATTGATATGCATTAATAGAGTCTGCACATTTGCATCAGGCGGCACCCTGTGTAGGCACGACAAGTCCATACACTGGTTGCACATTGCACAGCTGCAGGCATTTCTAAGTCTACACATCGTGTAGCTTGCTGGCATAGACTGTACACTCATCTGTCTGCATGTGTCACCAAGTCCACACATTGCATCGTGTGTTTCTTCATGAAGTCTATACATTGGCATGCAGCATCTCTTGAAGTATGTACATCCTCTCCAAGCATTTCAGAGTCTATACATCGTTTGGAGTTCTTTCAAGTCTATACACTCCATGATCTTCCAAGTATGTACATCCACAGTGTATCTTCAAAGTCTGAACATTGTCTCACTCCGTCAAAGTCCATACATTTGTCCTCTCTTCAAAGTCAGTACATTGGCGTTGGGCATCCAAGTATATACATCGCCTTATACAAGCTTTATTACAAGTCTATACATCAGACTGTTTCATCTGCAAGTCTGTACATTGGCTTCAACTTTCCAAGTCTGTACAGCCACATTTAATAGGTAAAGTCTATACATTCTTCAGCTGGAACTGTGCAACTCTGTACATCGTTATTTGCCAAAGTCTGTACATTGGCATCTGTTCCTACGTTGCACTTCCAAGTCTGCACATTGGGTTCTTTACCTACGTTCATCTTTGAAGTCTGAACATTGGAAGTTTTACCTACGTTGCACTTCGAAGTCTATACACTCGCTGTCTTCCATTGTTCCAAGTCTATACAGCCTTTCCATTGGAAAGTCTATACATTGGTCGCTGAATGATCTTCAAGTCTATACAGACCTTGACTCGCTCAAGTCTGTACATCGGCATGCTATCTTTGACAAAGTCTTCACATCGCGAAGTCTATACACTCAACTCCTTCACACTTCAACAAAGTCTGTACAGCGTGAAGTCTAAACATTATTTTCAGGGCTTGTCTTCGTGTCGTTTTGTTCCATTGCGTGCAGAACATTGCAGCACCTCGTGTTGCTTTCTGTGCCACCTTGTGTCGTTTCTTCAGTATTTAGTTGCTCATCTCGAGTCATCCTTTTATGTTTGCTCTTGTGTTCTCGTGTCATTTACTGTAGTTACTCGAGTCATTTTCCTGCTTTCTTTGTTTTATCACGTGTCGTTGTAGCCGTTCCTGTCTTCTGTCCTCGTGTTGTCTTTCGTAGACCCCGTGTCTTCCTTGCTTTGTGACCACACTTCGTGTCAGTTTTTGTTTTCGTGTCGTCCTCGTCTTCGAGTCGTTCGTACGATTCGAGCAACTTAGTACTCAAGTTGTTGTCGTGTGTATTCAAGTCTTTTTAGTAAAGTGTCGTTTCACCTCGTGCCGTTCTCTTTGCTGTTTGTTATGTTGTGTTGTTTTTGTATTCGTGTCTTCGTGTTGCTTCTGTATTAGTGTCTCATCAAGTCCATACACTGGCCTTGAGCTGAAGTCTATGGCTGAGCAAGTCCATACATTGGCTACTGTTCTTCAGAGTCTGTACATCGCAGTGAGTTGAAGGTTGCCTAAGTCTGTACAGCCGTTGGCTTCTTATGTGAAGTCCATACATTGAATAAAGTCTGTACAGAGTTTGCATTGCATCTCATGAAGTCTACACGTTGGTAAATCTAATGCTTGCATTGTTCATCACCTGCCTTGTTCACTGCATCGACGCTGCACGTTGGAAGCGTTGACGCCTTGGGCTGATGTCCAAAGGTGTCTTGATCATCATCAAGTCTGTACAGCATGAAGTCTGTACATTGGCTTTTGTCTCGAACAGAAGGCCTTAGTCTACACACTCTTCTGTTATGATAATGCACTCTTCAGCAAGTATATACACTGAGCACGCATGAAGACTTCTAAGTGTATACACTCCCTCACTCTGTACACACTTGCTATATTGATTTCTGAAGTCTATACAATGCTTTGCATTCACAGAGTCTGTACAGGGTGTTCAGACCTAAACTGATGACTTATCCGATGTTATGTCTGACAGGGATTCTTACCGAGATTGATGACCTGGCTCGTGATCCCAGGAGGACGAGGTATGCAGATGCTGACACGTGGATGCAGCTGCCTCGGTTCTGGCGAATTCCTTGGGCGGGAAAACGTGGAAGCCACGCGCCCAGGAGCTGCTGCTGCTACTGCTATATATACGAGCCTTCTTCCACTAAAGAAGGTTGATCGATAGAAAAAGGAGCAAAGTCTATACATCAAGTCTGAGAGCAGCAGAGAGTATCCGATCCAGTGAGAAGAGAAGAAGAAGAAAAAGAGGAGTGGAAGAGTGAGAGAAGAAGTAGAAGTAAAAAGAGAAAGAGAGAGAGCTCGCGAGTGAGAGAAGGAAGCAGAGAAGAGAAAGGAAGAGAAAGAAGAAGCTTCATCTGAAGACTAGTTTCTACTGGACCGTGGATCAGATCCAGGCCAGTCAGCTCCGTTGAGAGCCACATCTATGTTTTCATCTTTTACAGCTTTCTGATTGCTGTGTTATTTTCGTTTATTATTTTTCCTTTGTTTTCTGATTACCTTTGTACTTCCGATCCTCTGGACTGGGGATCGGGTTCCTCCTGTGGATTCAAGAGAAGGGAGACTTGTCTCCGGCTCTGGGCTTGTGGGTTGCAAGTCCAGGGGTCCCTCCTGGTCTGGAGGAAGAGAGGTCTTCGACCTCTAGTTTCCAAGTGGCTGGGAGTCACTTGGGGTGTCCCTCCAGTTGGGAGGAAGAGGGGAGGTTGTTCCCCTGGTCAAGCTGTGTGGCAGCACCTTGTTTGCAGGCTGAGTCTGCAGGTTCTAGCATGAGCTAGTGGAAGCCTCACTCCGGTTGGGAGTGAGGGGCGGATGTAGGTCTGTGGACCGAACCACCTAAAAATCTATTGTGCAGTGGTTTGATTATTTGCTTTGCTTCTGCTAGATGTTTGAATAGGCACGCTCCAAGTGTTTGTATTTGAGTTGAATCGAATTGGTTCTATTCTGTGTCTATCTCTAGCATCCAAGTTTTTATTTGGCCATTATACATAGAAGGATACATTCACCCCCCTCTGTATCCGGGCCTAGCACCCTAACAGTTGGTATCAGAGCGGTGTCTGCATACAAGGTCCAGCGACCTGCAAATTCGATCTTGCAGTCTTAGGTGCTAATTTGTTTTTAGTGCATCAATATTCCTGTTGCATTAATCTGTTGTGTTCACATGGGTCATCCACCGATTTTCAGTGGTACGTACTTTAATGCATGGTTCACTAGTCTGAAGAATTATGTCAAATCGGTGAATCAGACCTGTGGAAAGTAATTTCACATGGTCCTCATGAATTACCAAAGAAAAAGTCCAAATGGACTGACAGTCACGAATCAATGTATGAGGAGAATTAGACAGCTATAAATCTGATGAAAGCAGCCACTGACAAAGCCTTTCACTCATGTTTCCTTGATTGCAGATCTGCAAGGGATATGTTGGAAATGATGAAGAGAGCCGAGAAAGGAAATCAAACAAGCTGCATGATGGCTGACAGAAGCAATCAAAGCAGCAGCCAAAATGAAGAGGATGATGATGAGGTAAATCTCTTCGAGAATTTTTCTCTTGATGATTGGGAGAATGCATATGCTGAATTGTTAGAGTCACATGAGAGCTTAAGAAAATAGTATAAAAAGTTGAAGAAGGGTACTCGGGTAGATAGTTCTAGCTCTCCATGTGAAAATTGTTCAAGTACGAAGCAATTTCATGATGCATGTCTATCTGATAATCATATGTATAAAAATCAGAATGCAAAACTGAAGAAGGAACTCGAATGTGTTTACTCTGATCTAAACAAGCTAAAATCTGAAGATGAATCTCTCAGAAAACTCTCCAAAGAAGATGAAGAAGAATCAGAGAAACTTAAGCAGGAGAAAAACTTGCTTGCTGAAAAACTTGAAGCCATCAAATCTGTGAATGTGGAATTACTGAAAAATATTGAAAAGAAGGAAAAAGATTTGAAGGAATTCAAGGCTGGAAGAAAACTTGAAACTAACTCAGAAGATCAGACTTTGATAAATGAGTTAATTCAGAATGACAAACTTAAGCAAGAAAATGAGAAATTGAAAATGCTGAACTCCACTATGTCAGAGAGACTTCTAGCTTTGGAAAGAGGAAAAGGTATTTGTGTTGAAGATTCTGATAAACTGAGCAATCTGGAAATGAAATTGAGAAATATAAAACTGCTAACAAAGTTTTGAATGAAGCTATGAATTGCAGTGAGCAAGAGATTGCCAGTTATGAGTTACAAATCACCTCTTTAGAAAATGAAATCCAAGACTTAAAGAACTCTCTGTCAAAGTTTATAAGTGGACAAGAAAATCTGGATAGGTTGTTAGGAGTTAAGGTTAATACTCAAAGGGAAGGGTTAGGCTACAACAATGTCAATAAAAAGGCTTTTGAAAACAAGCTGACGACATCCTTTATCAAAGCATCTGATGTAGCCACCACCTCAGAAAATAAACAACCAAATGTTCAGAAGAATTAGAAACAAACTGAAAAGTTGAAAAAGGTTGATGGATCCAAGCTGAAAACTGTTTTCATTAAAACCTCTGAACAGGAAAAGCTTTCTACTTCATCTCCAATTCAGTACAAGGCTAAGAAAACAGGAAAACAGGATAAAAATCAGAAAAGGACTGTAAATCAGGAAATAAATGAAAAGGGTTCATCAGTGCATGCTGATCACAGTCCTCACACACACTCACATGTATCTAAAAAGAAGATTATCTGTCATTACTGTCATAAAGTTGGACATCTGATGCATGAGTGTAAGTTGATGGAGAAGGATGATAAGAATGCTAGGAGATATCATGATAAAAATCTTTCATCTCAGAAAAGGAAAGTTGAGTGTTTTCATTGTGGTAAACTAGGACACAAAATTTCACAATGTTGGTTTGTTAGTGATAAGAATAAATTTCATGCAAACGATCATGCTCTTAACAAGAACAAGTCTGTTCCAATAAACCAGCATATGACATGCTTTAAATGTGGAAAATTGGGTCATAAGAGATTTGAATGCTGGCTGAATGCTGGTAAGAAAAGTTCTAATTCATGCTTTCACTGTGACAAGATGGGCCACATTGCAGCCCACTGTTGGCATATTCAGGGTAGAAATGTGAATCTCAAACATGCTAAATTCCCTGTAAGATAATTTGCAAAACTTTCATGTTATAACTGTGGGAAGCCAGGTCACAGGGCTGCAACCTGTTGGCTGGCAGGATATCAAAACCAAACTGGTTTTGGCAAACAGAATTTTTATTCTGTTAACAAGAAAGCTCATGCTTATGCACATAGAATTCATGCTAACAAGAATGTGCATAAATCAGATCTAAAAACTGCTCCTAGAAATGTGCTGAGAAAACCTGCTAGGAGTAATACTGTTTTGTCAGGACCCAAGACTTCTTGGGTACCTGTTTGTGCAAAATAACATTGCTATGCAGGTGTGCCTTGGGACTGAAATAAAAAGGGGTAATGATCCAAGGCACTCAAGAAGAAAATCCCATACTGAACTTTTCAGGTAAACTTCCTACTCTTCTTGTTTTTAGTTTTAATGCATAGCAAGTTAAATCTATTTTTGCATTTTCATTCATCATTTACCATGTGCATTATTTTCTGATCATGCATTTGCTGAGAGTTCTGTGCAAATATCAGATTAAAAAGGGTTGTCTGTATCTGATGCATACATAGGCTAATTGCAATTGCTTGATAATTATGTTATGCATAGACTCTGAAAACAAATTACATTTCAAATTTTTTGAAAAATATGAACTGCCTATGAGTGTGACTTGAAACTTGTGTGTTGCAATAGCTCACTGAAATTCTGAATTGCATATAGGACTGCATGTTGAATAATCATGCATGACCTCAATGGTATATAAATGGTAAGGTACCAAAGGGCAGGGAGGTCTGTCTGGAGGTTCTTACTATGTGTGAGGTGGTCTTTTAGACCAAGTGCTCCGTCTAGTACCATGGGTCATCTTGCTAGTTAGGACAGTCTGAATGTGCATGAATCATTTGGTATCATATGTTCAGTTTTCAGTGCAAACATTGCATGTTTTCAGGGGGAGTTAGTTGCATATCCTTGCATAGCATTCAATGTTGAGTCTTTGCATGTCCCTGCATACATATAGTGCATTGCATTTCCTCATATTGAAAAGGCCAAAAAGAGAGTTTGAATGCATATTGTGAGGGGGAGTCAATGCATTGCATATAGGTTGTCAAATGCATACATGTGTCAGAACTCATTGCATATTCTCTCTTATTGATTTTGTTGACAAACCTTAATCATATTCTGAAAACTTTGAGCTTCACAATCTCTCTTAACAATTGGTATTCCTCCTATCAATTGGTATGATTTGGGTTCAGAATTCAATCAGTCCTTCATGAAGATTTCAATTGGGCTATCTCGATCATAAATCTGAAAATTTTGAACTAGAAATCTTCTATTATACAGTTTTATGAATGTCTGAAATAACTCATGTGGTTTAAGTTTAATGCTCATGGAGTTTGACTTTAAAATCTCTTAAAAATATCTGAAGCATGTTTAATAAACCTTAACCATTTGTTTCATGCTGTGTCTTGTGAAAAATTTCTGAAATCTGCACTTTTGAATACATGACTTTAATTGGTTAAATACATGAAACTATTATTGATTTGAAGCAAATGCATGTCTCTGAAATGTCTAAAGGGTTATATCTGTCAGAGCAATGACATTGGTCACTGAGAAACACAAGTCCAAAGGACTGTGTCATGAGGTGCCTTAGTTAACTCTGCATAAAATTCATTGAAAATCAGGCAGAGCAATGGCATGCACACTGAGAAATACAACTCACTCATTAAAAATGATTTGTAGTGTGTCATGATGTGTAAATGCTAACTCTGTTCACATAAAGCATGACAGTTAGTCACACTAAGGGCTTAGGGATATTGGCCTCTAATCAAGGTATATCCTCTAGTTGCAATGTGTGCACTGAACTAGAGTGCTCGTAAAATTTGTAGCAAGAAAATTCCTGAACAAATTGAAATATCTGAATATTGATGCTAAAATCAAATTGCTACAACCCTAGACAAAATCATATGACTTCATAATTGCTTGATTTCAATACTAGTGCATGTAATTCTGAAAGAAGTCAATAGATTTGATTGTGTAAGACAAAGGGAGATTAATCAAGATAAATATGAAGGCTTGGTTAATTTCTTATTAAACCATGGTTTTAGATATCAATACAGAATTTTACTGATAAACTCTGCATACATTATGGTTAAACCATGCTGAACAATAAAGCTCATTCATAAGCCCATATAATGGAAGACCTTGAAAACTTATGTTTTGGATTTATGAGATTGCTATTTCTCTGAAAATCTGACTGAATTTCTTGTGATTGGAGTTTCTTTGAAAATCTGCTACTTGAAACTCTTCTGCTCAATATCATTGATTCATTGACCTGAACCTCTCCTTGTTATCCATCTCATAAGATTCCACTTATTGAGGGGGAGCTTCCATGTCATATGCATCATGCTGCATAGAAACTCTTAAAGGGGGAGCATTGTGTTCTTGCATTCATATTTCTAGGGGGAGCTCTTGCATTTTGGTATCTCTTTCTGCTGGTATCAAAGGGGGAAATTATATCAAAGGGGGAGATTTTTGCCAAAGGGGGAGAATTTTATTCAATCATTGCATGCTGGTTTGCTTTCACTTCTCAAACTATTTTCTTTTTGATGAAGTCAAAGGGGGAGAATAGTTTGAGTCATCAGAATGACTTTCATAAGAATGTCTCACATCATCAGAATGACTCACTGTGTATTGTTGCCATCATCAAAAAGGGGGAGATTGTTGTGCCCCTGGCCCTTGTGGCTTGTGGTTTTGATGATTGGCTTTAGGGGTTTGTGATGATTGGTTTCAATGTGAGTTAATCACTGTGAATCACCATGGTTTTATTCAGTCATTCTATATTCAGTCATTTTATCACATCATAACTCAGTCATTCTTATATTCAGTCTGTCATTCAAATGTTCATTCAGTCTTTCATATGTTCAGACTGATTATCTGTTGCATAAAGCATTGATATGCATTAATAGAGTCTGCACATTTGCATCAGGCGGCGCCCTGTGTAGGCACGACAAGTCCATACACTGGTTGCACATTGCACAGCTGTAGGCATTTCTAAGTCTACACATCGTGTAGCTTGCTGGCATAGACTGTACACTCATCTATCTGCATGTGTCACCAAGTCCACACATTGCATCGTGTGTTTCTTCATGAAGTCTATACATTGGCATGCAGCATCTCTTGAAGTATGTACATCCTCTTCAAGCATTTCAGAGTCTATACATCGTTTGGAGTTCTTTCAAGTCTATACACTCCATGATCTTCCAAGTATGTACATCCACAGTGTATCTTCAAAGTCTGAACATTGTCTCACTCCGTCAAAGTCCATACATTTGTCCTCTCTTCAAAGTCAGTACATTGGCGTTGGGCATCCAAGTATATACATCACCTTATGCAAGCTTTATTACAAGTCTATACATCAGACTGTTTCATCTGCAAGTCTGTACATTGGCTTCAACTTTCCAAGTCTGTACAGCCACATTTAATAGGTAAAGTCTATACATTCTTCAGCTGGAACTGTGTAACTCTGTACATCGTTATTTGCCAAAGTCTGTACATTGGCATCTGTTCCTACGTTGCACTTCCAAGTCTGCACATTGGGTTCTTTACCTACGTTCATCTTTGAAGTCTGAACATTGGAAGTTTTACCTACGTTGCACTTCGAAGTCTATACACTCGCTGTCTTCCATTGTTTCAAGTCTATACAGCCTTTCCATTGGAAAGTCTATACATTGGTCGCTGAATGATCTTCAAGTCTATACAGACCTTGACTCGCTCAAGTCTGTACATCGGCATGCTATCTTTGACAAAGTCTTCACATCGCGAAGTCTATACACTCAACTCCTTCACACTTCAACAAAGTCTGTACAGCGTGAAGTCTAAACATTATTTTCAAGGCTTGTCTTCGTGTCGTTTTGTTCCATTGCGTGCAGAACATTGCAGCACCTCGTGTTGCTTTCTGTGCCACCTCGTGTCATTTCTTCAGTATTTAGTTGCTCATCTCGAGTCATCCTTTTATGTTTGCTCTTGTGTTCTCGTGTCATTTACTGTAGTTACTCGAGTCGTTTTCCTGCTTTCTTTGTTTTATCACGTGTCGTTGTAGCCGTTCCTGTCTTCTGTCCTCGTGTTGTCTTTCCTAGACCCCGTGTCTTCCTTGCTTTGTGACCACACTTCGTGTCAGTTTTTGTTTTCGTGTCGTCCTCGTCTTCGAGTCGTTCGTACGATTCGAGCAACTTAGTACTCGAGTTGTTGTCGTGTGTATTCAAGTCTTTTTAGTAAAGTGTTGTTTCACCTCGTGCCGTTCTCTTTGCTGTTTGTTATGTCGTGTTGTTTTTGTATTTGTGTCTTCGTGTTGCTTCTGTATTAGTGTCTCATCAAGTCCATACACTGGCCTTGAGCTGAAGGCTATGACTGAGCAAGTCCATACATTGGCTGCTGTTCTTCAGAGTCTGTACATCGCAGTGAGTTGAAGGTTGCCTAAGTCTGTACAGCCGTTGGCTTCTTATGTGAAGTCCATACATTGAATAAAGTCTGTACAGAGTTTGCATTGCATCTCATGAAGTCTACACGTTGGTAAAGCTAATGCTTGCATTGTTCATCACCTGCCTTGTTCACTGCGTCGACGCTGCACGTTGGAAGCGTTGACGCCTTGGGCTGATGTCCAAAGGTGTCTTGATCATCATCAAGTCTGTACAGCATGAAGTCTGTACATTGGCTTTTGTCTCGAACAGAAGGCCTTAGTCTACACACTCTTCTGTTATGATAATGCACTCTTCAGCAAGTATATACACTGAGCACGCATGAAGACTTCTAAGTGTATACACTCCCTCACTCTGTACACACTTGCTATATTGATTTCTGAAGTCTATACAATGCTTTGCATTCACAGAGCCTGTACAGGGTGTTCAGACCTAAACTGATGACTTATCCGATGCTATGTCTGATAGGGATTCTTACCGAGATTGATGACCTGGCTCGTGATCCCAGGAGGATGAGGTATGCAGATGCTGACACGTGGATGCAGCTGCCTCGGTTCTGGCGAATTCCTTGGGCGGGAAAACGTGGAAGCCACGCGCCCAGGAGCTGCTGCTACTACTGCTATATATACGAGCCTTCTTCCACTAAAGAAGGTTGATCGATAGAAAAAGGAGCAAAGTCTATACATCAAGTCTGAGAGCAGCATAGAGTATTCGATCCAGTGAGAAGAGAAGAAGAAGAAAAAGAGGAGTGGAAGAGTGAGAGAAGAAGTAGAAGTAAAAAGAGAAAGAGAGAGAGCTCGGGAGTGAGAGAAGGAAGCAGAGAAGAGAAAGGAAGAGAAAGAAGAAGCTTCATCTGAAGACTAGTTTCTACTGGACCGTGGATCAGATCCAGGCCAGTCAGCTCCGTTGAGAGCCACATCTGTGTTTTCATCTTTTACAGCTTTCTGATTGCTGTGTTATTTTCGTTTATTGTTTTTCCTTTGTTTTCTGATTACCTTTGTACTTCCGATCCTCTGGATTGGGGATCGGGTTCCTCCTGTGGATTCAGGAGAAGGGAGACTTGTCTCCGGCTCTGGGCTTGTGGGTTACAAGTCCAGGGGTCCCTCCTGGTCTGGAGGAAGAGAGGTCTTCGACCTCTAGTTTCCAAGTGGCTGGGAGTCACTTGGGGTGTCCCTCCGGTTGGGAGGAAGAGGGGAGGTTGCTCCCATGGTCAAGCTGTGTGGCAGCACCTTGTTTGCAGACTGAGTCTGGAGGTTCTAGCATGAGCTAGTGGAAGCCTCACTCCGGTTGGGAGTGAGGGGTGGATGTAGGTCTGTGGATCGAACCACCTAAAAATCTATTGTGCAGTGGTTTGATTATTTGCTTTGCTTCCGCTAGATGCTTGAATAGGCACGCTCCAAGTGTTTGTATTTGAGTTGAATCGAATTGGTTCTATTCTGTGTCTATCTCTAGCATCCAAGTTTTTATTTGGCCATTATACATAGAAGGATACATTCACCCCCCTCTGTATCCGGGCCTAGCACCCTAACACGGTCCACCTTTACACACCAAGCTCTTCACACCCACACCGCATCATAGTGCATGGCATACGCATACACGCAATCAATTCGCAATAAGCGGTGAGGTTCACAAAGAGCGGATAAGAGCTCGCGAGTGCCACTTGGAATTTCAAGTAGGTGATTTGGTGATGATGGCATCGGAGTGGCTCTACCTTAGGGTCACCTCCCATTCGAGGGCACGAGGACTTGGACCTTTCCCTGTTCCTAATGGCTTTGGCAACATAGCTTGTGGATTGAATTTACCAATGGGTTATGGGATATACCTCACTTCTCACGTGGCAGACCCGGCACCCTATATGGGCACCGCGGTGGATCCTAGTGAGTGCTTTGAGCCTATACCTTCCTTTAAGAGGGACACCCCGGAGAGCCACCACAAAATAGCCTTGAGAGCCCGACGTGTGCACATAGGGGCAATACTATGCAAGCAGGGTTCCATCGCCAGCAAGAGAGTGTGCCCCAGCCACCTTGAGAGGATGAAGGACCGTCCCCTGGTCGCAGATGCGGGTTGAGTTTGGAGGTTGAGGGTCGCCCTGAGCTGCTTTGGAGGACCGCTCCCCCGGTGGGCCCATACTCGACGGAGTCGAGTTCTCCGCACCCCGGGGGTATAATGAGGACATCACCAGCTTTCCCCTTTGTTCGAGGATCCAGATGCTCGCCAGCTATGCTACATCTTGTCCGCCACTATATTTCGAGTCATATGATGTAATTTTCATTTTCTTATCATGTACTTTTCCTTTTATTTGAGTCCAATACCTAGGTTAGGTAGCTATTTACCTAAGTCTAGAGTCATTATGTTGGTTAATGGGCCCAATTATATGGGCTAGGCCCAGGGGCGCCCCCTTCCCCTTGGTTAAGTGTTAGTAGTCCAAAAGTCAGGGACTTATGTGAAAATGTGGGATTCCTATAAATAGGACCCCAATCCCTCATTTGGAGGCTAATGAAGTATTGATAAAATTGCCACAAGAATTTGTGCCTCTCTCTCTAGCTCTCTCTCTCTATTTCTCTCTCTCTCTCTCTCTCTCTAAAAGGGGTGAACCCCATTCTCTCTCCTCCCCACCCCCAAATTTGAAATTCACTCTCTCTCCTCCCTATTCACCTCTAATTAAGACCCCTTCCCCTTCCCCATACCTCCCATTTAAGTCCCCTCCAACCCCTAGGTGGAATCCCCTTCTCCTAGGCACCTCTCCCTCCTCCCAAGTAACCTTTCCCCTTCCCCATACAACCTTTCATTTTCCCAAGGGAGAATCCCTTCTCCCAAGCACCCCTTCCCCTCCCCAAGGCAACCCTTCCCATTCCCTAGGCCCCCATTAACCCCTCCATTAACCCACCATTCAAAACAAAGGAGAGATCTCTCCTCCCTCTCTCCTTCCCAACCCAAATTCGCATCTCCCCCTCCCTCCACTTGCTAGACCACCTCCCAACCCCCTTTCTGCCCTTCCCACACCTTGAATCACCCCCTAACAGACCCCCACATAGTCAGGTGTCACCCCCACACCCATCCACCCCATTTCCCACCCCATCTACTCCGTCTCCCATCACCTTTCATCACCCTATCCATCTCAGTTCGCAGGCAGCAGTTGGAGCCAGACTTGCAGAGACTGCCCCGGTGCTGTCCGATGTCATCTTGAGGTGCACCATACATCGCCGGAAAGGTCCTCCAGTCTTCTTCGCAGGCGAGGTGGAATCGTCTCGTTCCGACTTCACTATATATCGTGGTGCCCATTCTCGTCCGACTGCGCAACCGGGACCAGAACCTAGACCAGAGCTGCAGTGCAGAAGCTACTACGGCCACACCCCTCAACTTCTGAAGGCGCCACTTGGCCGAGATCTTCTACCACAAGGCATCTACCATCACCAACAAGCGACGTCCCTTTCGGCATCAGGAAGAGCCTTTTCCAATTTTTCTGTCCTGGGCACGCAGAACAGATAGTTCAGGTCCTGCCCTGACCCTACCTCACTCAACGGACTCCTCCTCACCACCCCGACATCGTCTGGTGCTCTGCTTGGTTGCTGCTCGAAGAAGACTCGTCCACAGTCGTCCTCGACTTTGTCTCGTATCAATCGGACTTCAGGAGCGGTCGTGGTGACTACATCCATCTACTGCTACACCCTGGGAACAGTACGAATCTGAGCACAGGGGCCCTGTTCCAGAGCCTACCCCAGCCGGTGACGACTTCAGGACTGCCCACAAAAATTCACAGATGTGCCTGGATCCGTCAGCGTCGTTTCAGTGCCAGTCTCGTCGAATTCTGAGTTCGGAGGAGTGCACAGCGATGACTACACCGACCCCCTATCCTGCTGTCCCAGACCTGGGCAGATTCGGCGGGGTGCTTCATTGGCGCTAATCAAGCATAACTCCTTTCCCCGCCTAACAGCTTAGCACCCCTCCCTATGTGGAGGTACTGTTTGGTTTGTAACCTCATTTCCCCACCCCTAGTCCACCCCCTCTGTGAGGGCTTAGTGATTGTACTAGCAGGTAAGCGGCCGAAGCGTCATCGGCGCGGCGTGCGGGTAGCCCAGGCTTCCCCGCTCGCCCTCGTCTCCGGTCGGGATCGGCATTCTCACGCCGATCAGGTGAGCTTCTGGTCACTTCCTCTGCTTACATACCGATGCAACTTTTCCAGCCATGGGCCAAGGTCATCACCTCTGAATATCGGAGGATTAGCCATCAAAGCAGATAACAAGCAGACTCAAAGCACAAAGTAATCGATCAGAAAACACCACAACCAGATAAGCACGGCAAAGCACTAACTCAGTGAAGCTAAACAATGAACACAGAAAACACACTCTGGAATGCACCAAACAGAAATGCAGTAAACCAGATTATCAACATAAAGCACTAAAACAGTAAATCAACAAACGATTCCAAAAGACCCACTCTGAAATGCACCAACAATTAGCAGGATCCTCTGCAGATTGTTAGATCTGTTCAGTCAGAGACCCGCTCTGATACCAATTGTTGGGTTCGGTGCTATGTATTCAGAGGGGGGGGTGAATGAATACACCCTTTAAAACTTCGCCCAATTAAAATCTAGTGCTCAGAACTGCGGAATAAAAGCACTAATACTAAATAAGAAAGTCTAATCCGGTCATCTATTGAACCTGTAGACGGGTATAAAGAGTGCTCCTAATCAGACATCTAATGTGGGCAGCAGTTAAACAGATCAAGCAAACACACAATACTACTGTCAAGCATATAGTGTGCGCATCAATGAAATGAATACTTATAGAACATCAAACCAAAGAGAACCTAAGCATTCATCTAGCGCCAAACACACAAGAAATCAAACCACTGCACAATGGGTTTTTAGGTGGTTCGGTCCAGCAGACCTACATCCACCCCACACTCAAACCAGAGTGTGGATTCCGCTGACTCACAGCTTGAACAGCTGGGCATCACAGCTTGCCATACAACCGCTGGGCAACACAGCTTGCCGTCCAAGGAATCCTCCTCGCCCGCTGAGCAACACAGCTTGCTGTCCAGTGGAATCCACCACTGCAACCGCTGACTAACAGCTTGAAGAAAGGATAAAATGGAAAATGAAAACAAGAATCAAATAGCACCGGAAAGCTGTAAACAGTGAAGCACAAAATGTGGCTCTTAAAGAGCTGACTGGAGTGGATCTGATCCAACTTCCAGTGGGAACGATCTTCTCTGCTTTTCTCTTCTCTCTCTCTTTCTTCTTCTTCACTTCACACTCTGCTCTCTCCCGATCTCTCACTCAATCTCTCTTTCTTTCTCTTTCTCTTCTTCACTCTCTTTCTTCTTCTTCACTTCACACTCTGCTCTCTCCCGATCTCTCACTCAATCTCCCTTTCTTTCTCTTTCTCTTCTTCACTCTCTTTCTTCTTCTCGACTTCTATCTTCGATCTGTCTCCTTCGATCAGCCTTCATCTGTGGACAAAGGCTTGTATATATAGCGGCAGCAGCAGCAGCAGCAGCAGCCAGGGCGCGTGTGGCTTCCACAGTTCCCGCCCTAAGAATTCGGACCACGTGGCAGCATCCAGCAAGCTGTCAGTACACGTGTCCTCATCTGGGCACTCTCCTTATCCTCGAATCACGTGCCCTTCATTTAGTCTCACGAGCAGAGCACCTCTCAGACAGAGTATCGGATTAAGTATATGCATTTCAGTGTATAGACTTTGCTGTATAGACTTGTGAAGGTGAAGCAATGTATAGACTTAGTGAAGCTAAAGCAATGTATATACTTCACATAAGCAAAGCTATGGCACTGTATAGACTTCACATTGTGAAGCAATGTATGTACTTCAGACTGTATAGACTTTAGATCCCAAAGGCAATGTATAGACATGGTCCCAAACGAATGTACAGGCTTCAGCTTAAGGCCAATGTATAGACTTCAATGCCTTCGTCAAATGCGATGTACAGACTTGCATGAGATGCATGCTCCAATGCAGTGTATAGACTTGCGTTCAGAAGCAATGTATAGACTTTGCAAACTGAGACGCAAAATGAGACGATGCTTAACCTGCACTGACTGTACAGACTTATGCATGAGACGCTGAGGAAGACGGTGGATGTACAGACTTCTAAGTGTACAGACTTTCCACCGACCAATGTATGGACTTGCTCAGCCTGCTCGCTGTACATACTTGGGCAATATGAAGACTTGACAGACAACTGACGATGTATAGACTTCAGGTGTGAAGACCAATGTATAGACTTCACCAGACTTCACTCGATGTACAGACTTTGATGAACATATGCAATGTATGGACTTTGCGAGACAATGCATGCACAACCCAACCGATGTATAGACTTTACATGAAAGCCCAATGTACAGACTTAAGGTTCCACTGTGGATGAATAGACTCTGAAGAAATGAGGCGATGTGTGGACTTTGAGGTTCAACAGTGGATGTATAGACTTTGAGCTCCTGAAGCAATGTACAGACTTCAATCCAAGAAATGCACTGGCGATGTATAGACTTTGGACCCTTGAAGGATGTATAGACTTCAGTTGAGCACAGTCCAATGTATAGACTTGGAAGATTGAACCAATGTATAGACTTGGGGTTCTGAACGTAGGTAAAGGCTGGGAATGTATAGACTTGCCCAGTGCTGCCAATGTATAGACTTGGTGGAAGTCATGCTACAGTGAATGAATGTATAGACTTCGAAGACTACTACATGAGACGCTGCACTGTACGCTGTACAGACTTGCTGATCAACAGTGGATGTATAGACTTGAATGGACCCAAGGTGAGACGATCGGATGTACAGACTTTGAAGCATATGAACAGCGTTGTACAGACTTAACATAAAACGCTACATGAGACGGTAGGCTGTACAGACTTAACCTAAGACAATGCATGAGACGGACGATGTATAGACTTACTATATGCATGAGACGCAAGTTGAGACGGTCCAGTGTACAGACTTAGCCGTTACAGACTTAGTCCAATTGAGACACTGGGAAAGACGTTCCACTGTCTAGACTTGCGATGCCTTTGACACATGCATGAACAGTAATGTATATACTTGAATGAGACGGTCAATGAGACGCTCAATGTACACACTTGAAGTCCAGAGTAAACATGTAGATGGATGTACAGGCTTGGCGAATGCAATGTATGGACTTGCAGACAGAACACATGCAGTGAATAGACTTATGCAGATAGAACACATGCATTCTCCAGATAATATACCAGTCACAGTTATATGCATTTTCCACAGAGTATATCAGTTATAAACATGAATGTTGGTTATCATTCAATGTGCTGACTCATTCCTGTTGTATGCATTTTCCACAGAGTATATCAGTTATAAACATGAATGTTGGTTATCATTCAATGTGGTGACTCATTCCTGTTGCTATCATTAAAACACCACAATCATCAAAGCACAAGGGGCTCATCAAAGCACAAGGGGCACAACAGTCTCCCCCTTTTTGATGATGGCAACATAATGAGTCACACTGACTCGTCAAACTATTCTCCCCCTTTGACATAATCAAAAAGAGAGGGAATGGTTTGAGAGACAAAATGCAGTACACAAAGACAAAAAATAAAACAAGGTTCATGGATAAAACATCTCTCCCCCTATCAATATGCATGAATGACTACACTCCCCTTAAATGCAGATAAACCATAACTACCCTTGAAGAACAAGAATGAGCTCTGGTTATCTAATAAATCAATCTGAAATCAGCCATACCAAGGAATCTGAATTCTGGTGAAAAGACCGCAGATTCAGAACTTATTGAAGAACAAGATGGAAGATTCCAACAGTGTGGAGAGTAAAGTGATTGATGATAGAAGGGCAACAATAAGTCTGATACCAATCATCACAAGAGATCTTAATGAATAATCAGTCAGAATCAGATCTGGCTATCTGGAAAATCTGATCATGAGGGAATTTAATGCGTGCATCACTTCAATAAGTCTTAAGAAGTGTAGACTCTTCTATCATAAAGGGTTATGAAGTGGCAACTTAACCAGTCTGATTTAATTTTTATGTATACCAATTTTGTCAAATTAAACTCAATACTCATATCTGAATCCAAGTTTTAATAAAAATGAACCAAATATTCAGATAACACTCAAAATCAATCCTCTTTTATCTTACACATATGATCTCAATAGCACCTTTGAAAAGTACACAGATTAGTATTGAAGTTAAACACTTTTTTAAGAACATGAGTTGACAGATTTTTTCAAGATAATTTTATTTGAAGCACATTTTATTTTTCCTGAGCAATTTAAGTTGATCAACACCTTTTTACATGAGGCACAACAAGTCTCAGGTGAAGTGACCCAGTTACTCAGAGTGATAACTGTCATTGCCTCTCAACATTGAGACCAGAGTTAGCAATATAAGTGTCTTTTTGCATGAGGAGACACCTTGATTAAATACCAGACTCCCTAGCTACTCAACACAATTTTGCCATTGCTCTGTCAGGTTTTGATAATAAATTTTTATCAGAGATAACTATGGCACTTCATGACGTGAGTTACTTTATTTCATTGACAAAGAACCCAGTTTCTCGGTGACCAAGACATTGCTCTGAATTGACAATTTTTATTTAGTCAACATTTTTCAAGTTAATGGTTAACCACAGAACTCACTCTATGTATCTCTATCAAAGAGCCTTGATTTCAAATTTTCAGATATCAGATGAGAGAGTTTGAGGATTACATGACATAAGTGGTTAAAGTTTATTAAACCTTATCATTCAGATATTTTCAATTCATTTAATTACAAATCTGGGAATACATTAATCTTATATCAGTCTGATTCAGTCATAATTCGTAAACCTATATGATAGACATTTCTACAATATTCTCAGACTGAATTGCATGACATGCAGCTTAAGTTCCTCAGATCATAAAAATAAGTTTAATTGACCAACAAATCAATTGAAGAAACAGATCAGTCACACCAGCTGAGAAGAATGTGAAAGGTGGGTATAAGCTGGTGCAAGAGTAAATCAGCAATAGAGAAGAGTATTTGAAGAGTGTTTATCAACAAATATTAGTTGAGTCTGGAATTCAGACTGATCAGCTGACAGATAGTATCATGAATGGAGTTGAAAGAAGCTCTTCTTTAACAGCTCAACAAATATCTGATGGCAGAATCATTTTTTCAAGAGAGAAAAAAAGACATCAGATGAGAGTTGATCATATACTAGACAAGAGGTGTTCAAGAGGTGACAATCAAAACACCAATTCTAAATGCTCCCCCTGTCTAGATGCAATGAATTTCTTTTTCGATTTTTCAAAAAAATTTATGATATGCACTACCCTTCATATGCAACATCAGTCAAACTCCCCTTAACAAAGTGCATGAAATACAGTTAATGAACTGCTCATGATTTCAGAATATGCTCAATAGGAATTCATGCTTTGTTCAATCAGAGAGAAAATTTATCAAATGCATCAATTTCATTTCAATTTTTTAGATTTTTCAAATTTAATTATATGCAGGACATTGCTCTACATGAAGACAGGACCCATGGTACTAGGCGGAGAACCTGGTCATAAAGACCATCTCACACATGATATGAACCTCCAAGCAGATTTCCCTATCTTTTAGTAGCATACCATTTGATATACCAAGGTTATGCATGAAATGCAGTGCAAAGCAGTCCTATATGCATTAAACAAAAATAGTTGGACTCCCCCTGTCTATATGTATGAAATGTATTGAAAGCACATCACATGATTTCAAATATTCATTCCGATATGATTCATGCAAATCAGAGAGAGGAGAATTACCATCAATAAATCAACATTTTAGAAATCTTCAGTTTGACATCAACAAATCAACATGATATTCAATCATTTCAACTTCACAATTTCATCAAACTGAATTGTCATGATATGCAATCAACTGAAGCACACAAATTTAGAAGGTAGAATTTAAGATGAGTATTCAGAACAGACCTGAAAAGCAGAATCTTGGGGTGTCTTCCTGTTGAGTGCCTTGGTTTATTTTACCCCTCTTTATTTATTCCAAGGCACACCTGTAACATGTTAATCAATTTGATCCTGCAGGGACCCAAGTTGCCTTGGGTCCTGTATGAGCCCTAACAGGTGTTCTAAACAGTCTTTTAGCAACATGATCATCATATTCCATCAGATTACACTCAAACATTGAGTGTCCAGTTTTTCCACAATAATAACATGAAGCCACAGAATTTTTGTTTTTATTCTTCATGTTAGCAGAAACATGATGCCCATGTGCATGCATATGAGTATGAAAATTATGTGTATGAGCATGAGTATTTCTTTTATTGACATGAAAATTTTTCTTTCCATACTCAGCCAGCCGACAGTTTGCAGCTTTGTGGCCTAACTTACCACATTCAAAACATGTAGAGTTTTTTCTTTTATCTCTCAAGTTATTTCTAGCAGAATCATAGAAAGCAGGAATTTTACAGATTTAGAGTTGAATCTATTTCCCTGAGCATGTCAGCAGTCTTTGACTGCATGCCCATACTTACCACATTCAAAGCATTTAAGATGCTTGCTTCTTGATTCATTTTTACCCCAATGATTTCCTGACCAGCACTCATTAGCCTTATGCCCAGGCTTGTTGCAAGTGAAACAAATGATATGCTGGCCTGAAATAGATCTATATCTATGTGGGTCATGAGTATGTGTGAAAAATTTAGAGTTCACATTGTTGTCTTCTTTCATTTTAAAGCATGCATTCATTAGATGACCACGCCTACCACAGTAGTAGCAAGATGCATCAGATTTCTTAATGGCATGGTTTCTACCAGATAAATTCCTAGAATGCATTTCTTCATTTGCATGCTCATCCTCTTTTAATATTCTGCAATCATCCATGATATGCCCATTCTTACCACAGTAATAACAAGATGCATCAGATTTCCTAGGGGCATGGTTTCTATCATATGAATTCCTAGATGCATGCGAATGAGTACAAGAAGCATCAGATTCAGCAGAGCTAATAAATTTTAGAGTATAACCAGAATTATTCTTTGCCTTCTTTGTTTGACTTTTTCTTTTCAATTTCTGATTATTCTCAACAGGTTTTGTTTGCTTTTCAATTTTCTGAGCTTTGAACTGAAAGATAGATTTTGAAGGTGACTTCTGATTTTCATTTTATTTTGGGGATTGACTTGAAGTACCAACTACATCAGAGCTTTTCACAAAAGTAGTGTATAGCTGGTTTCTAGTAATTTTCTTAACATCAGAATTACAATTTGTCCCCTTTCTTGAATTGTCATCCTTCATTTTCACAACAGTTTTTACTTTTCTTTCATTCTTAACAGAATTGGATGCTAATTTTTCTAGATCCTGAATCTTGTTTTCCAAAGATGTTATGTGAAGCTCATAACTGGCTATCTCCTATTCACTGCAATTGACACATTCACTTAAGACTTTATTTTCAGTTTTATACTTCTCAATTTCTTGTTCCAGAATGTTCAAAGTTTGTGATTCTTCATCATGGACAGCTTTTCCTTTTTCTATTGTGAGAAGTCTTTCAGATAAGCCAGTGTTTAACAGCTTTAGTTTTTCAACTTTATCCTTCAGTTCATTGTTTTCTTCCTCAAAATTTTTTGCATGAATTCCATTACTAGCACATCTTTCTCTTCCAGATATCAGTTTTAGTTTTTCAATTAGTTCCTCTTCTCTTTCTTCCACTTTAATTTTCTCAGCAACCAAGTTTTTGTGATCCTCTTTAAGTGAGACAATTTGTTTACTCAGCCATTCATTCTCACTATAAAGATCTTCATTACGTTCTCTTAGTGCTGAGCACATATCACAGTTAGATTTTAGAGAGGAAGCATGCATACTTTCCTTGTTGACTTTCTCTATTTCAGCTTCAAGATTTTCACTTTTCTTCTGAAATTCTTTATTCTCAAGTTTCAGTTTATCCAGTTCAGAATTAACTTCAGTCAGTTCTTGCATGCCTTTTAGATGCTCATTTTTCTTATCATTCAGTTGATTCTCAATTTCTGACATTTTATCTAAGCATGTTTGTTTTTCAATTTCTAGAGATTTGATTACTTCCTTTTGCAATTTACCATCATGATCAAACTCATTTATCATGTCTTCTAAAATAGCGCTTGCCTTACAAGAATTTTCATCGCTTTTCAGACTATCTCTTAGTTTTGCATTTTCACATTTCAATTCTCTTATCTCGTACAACATCTCCTTTTTCAATTTTTTCTTTTCAGATTTCAATTGTTCACATTTATTATTGAGTTCCTCATTTATATTCCATAGATCATCAATTGAAAGTTCTTTAGGTTCAGAACTTACCTCGGATGAAGTTTCATCATTAGCATTTCTCCGATCAGCCATCAAGCATTTGCTGTGATTCCTGATTAGCTTTAGTTTTTCCAAAATGTCTTTGGCAGACCTGCAGGAGGAAATGCATTCGATTAGAGATCTGTCAATTGATTCTTTTAATAAAACTATAGCTCTAGTGTTGACAGAGTCTTTCAGCTTATCCTTCTTGGTCCATTTGGATTTATCCTTTGACAGTTTGTATGGACCGTGAGTCATTACCTTCCACAAGTCAGGATCGGTTGTGCTTACATACCGATGCAACTTTTCCAGCCATGGGCCAAGGTCATCACCTCTGAATATCGGAGGATTAGCCATCAAAGCAGATAACAAGCAGACTCAAAGCACAAAGTAATCGATCAGAAAACACCACAACCAGATAAGCACGGCAAAGCACTAACTCAGTGAAGCTAAACAATGAACACAGAAAACACACTCTGGAATGCACCAAACAGAAATGCAGTAAACCAGATTATCAACATAAAGCACTAAAACAGTAAATCAACAAACGATTCCAAAAGACCCACTCTGAAATGCACCAACAATTAGCAGGATCCTCTGCAGATTGTTAGATCTGTTCAGTCAGAGACCCGCTCTGATACCAATTGTTGGGTTCGGTGCTATGTATTCAGAGGGGGGGGTGAATGAATACACCCTTTAAAACTTCGCCCAATTAAAATCTAGTGCTCAGAACTGCGGAATAAAAGCACTAATACTAAATAAGAAAGTCTAATCCGGTCATCTATTGAACCTGTAGACGGGTATAAAGAGTGCTCCTAATCAGACATCTAATGTGGGCAGCAGTTAAACAGATCAAGCAAACACACAATACTACTGTCAAGCATATAGTGTGCGCATCAATGAAATGAATACTTATAGAACATCAAACCAAAGAGAACCTAAGCATTCATCTAGCGCCAAACACACAAGAAATCAAACCACTGCACAATGGGTTTTTAGGTGGTTCGGTCCAGCAGACCTACATCCACCCCACACTCAAACCAGAGTGTGGATTCCGCTGACTCACAGCTTGAACAGCTGGGCATCACAGCTTGCCATACAACCGCTGGGCAACACAGCTTGCCGTCCAAGGAATCCTCCTCGCCCGCTGAGCAACACAGCTTGCTGTCCAGTGGAATCCACCACTGCAACCGCTGACTAACAGCTTGAAGAAAGGATAAAATGGAAAATGAAAACAAGAATCAAATAGCACCGGAAAGCTGTAAACAGTGAAGCACAAAATGTGGCTCTTAAAGAGCTGACTGGAGTTGATCTGATCCAACTTCCAGTGGGAACGATCTTCTCTGCTTTTCTCTTCTCTCTCTCTTTCTTCTTCTTCACTTCACACTCTGCTCTCTCCCGATCTCTCACTCAATCTCTCTTTCTTTCTCTTTCTCTTCTTCACTCTCTTTCTTCTTCTTCACTTCACACTCTACTCTCTCCCGATCTCTCACTCAATCTCCCTTTCTTTCTCTTTCTCTTCTTCACTCTCTTTCTTCTTCTCGACTTCTATCTTCGATCTGTCTCCTTCGATCAGCCTTCATCTGTGGACAAAGGCTTGTATATATAGCGGCAGCAGCAGCAGCAGCCAGGGCGCGTGTGGCTTCCACAGTTCCCGCCCTAAGAATTCGGACCACGTGGCAGCATCCAGCAGGCTATCAGTACACGTGTCCTCATCTGGGCACTCTCCTTATCCTCGAATCACGTGCCCTTCATTTAGCCTCACGAGCAGAGCACCTGTCAGACACAGACTTTCCACCGACCAATGTATGGACTTGCTCAGCCTGCTCGCTGTACATACTTGGGCAATATGAAGACTTGACAGACAACTGACGATGTATAGACTTCAGGTGTGAAGACCAATGTATAGACTTCACCAGACTTCACTCGATGTACAGACTTTGATGAACATATGCAATGTATGGACTTTGCGAGACAATGCATGCCCAACCCAACCGATGTATAGACTTTACATGAAAGCCCAATGTACAGACTTAAGGTTCCACTGTGGATGAATAGACTCTGAAGAAATGAGGCGATGTGTGGACTTTGAGGTTCAATAGTGGATGTATAGACTTTGAGCTCCTGAAGCAATGTACAGACTTCAATCCAAGAAATGCACTGGCGATGTATAGACTTTGGACCCTTGAAGGATGTATAGACTTCAGTTGAGCACAGTCCAATGTATAGACTTGGAAGATTGAACCAATGTATAGACTTGGGGTTCTGAACGTAGGTAAAGGCTGGGAATGTATAGACTTGCCCAGTGTTGCCACTGTATAGACTTGGTGGAAGTCATGCTACAGTGAATGAATGTATAGACTTTGAAGACTAATACATGAGATTCTGCACTGTACGCTATACAGACTTGCCGATCAACAGTGGATGTATAGACTTGAATGGACCCAAGGTGAGACGATCGGATGTACAGACTTTGAAGCATATGAACAGCACTGTACAGACTTAACATAAAACGCTACATGAGACGGTAGGCTGTACAGACTTAACCTAAGACAATGCATGAGACGGATGATGTATAGACTTACTATATGCATGAGACGCAAGTTGAGACGGTCCAGTGTACAGACTTAGCCGTTACAGACTTAGTCCAATTGAGATGCTGGGAAAGACGGTCCACTGTCTAGACTTGCGATGCCTTCGACACATGCATGAACAGTAATGTATATACTTCCATGAGACGCTCAATGTACACACTTGAAGTCCAGAGTAAACATGCAGATGGATGTACAGGCTTGGCGAATGCAAGGTATGGACTTGCAGACAGAACACATGCAGTGAATAGACTTATGCAGACAGAACACATGCATTCTCCAGATTATATACCAGTCACAGTCATATGCATTTTCCACAGAGTATATCAGTTATAAACATGAATGTTGGTTATCATTCAATGTGGTGACTCATTCCTGTTGTATGCATTTTCCACAGAGTATATCAGTTATAAACATGAATGTTGGTTATCATTCAATGTGGTGACTCATTCCTGTTGCTATCATTAAAACACCACAATCATCAAAGCACAAGGGGCTCATCAAAGCACAAAGGGGCACAACAGATATATGACTGAACTAACTAATCACATTTCCTTATTTCTGCCTGCAGATGATTCAGGTTAATGATTGGGCACGTGAATCGATGATGATGCCTGGCACGTGAACCGATGATGATGCCTGGCATGTGATCCGAGGATGCTCTGGAAAAGGAGGGAACGAGACCCACCCGTGTGAAGGCCTGAAAGTCAGGTCGAATGCCATATAAAAGGTGTCTTCTGTGATTAGATGGATCGAACTGGAGAAAAAGCTGAAGAGAAGAATCCCTGAGCAGAAGAAGAAAAGAGAGAGAGAGCCTCCACGTTCCAGAAAGAAGATAGAGAGAAAAGATTTGAGAGTATTGCTGTGAGAGAAAAGTCTGAGTGAGAGAGAAGAGTCTAATTTGCTTCTTCGGAAGCTTCATTTGATTTTGGTTTTCTGAAATGATTGTTGTTCATCCTTGGTCTTGTTTACATTTCTATTTTTCCTTTCATTTCTTCATATATCTGATTCTGAGTTGTTACCCTCCAGTGTTTGGAGGAAGGGAGAGTTACTCCGGTTCCCCTATGGGCTGCAGAGGAAGAGAGATCTGTGATCTCTGGTTTTGCCAGTGACGGGTCGTCATTAGCAGGTTCCCTCCGGGTTGGAGGAAGGGAGAGCCATCTCCGGTTCTGGTCTTGCTGGTAGCAGGTTCAGGTGTCAAGCTCTGTGGATAGTAGAGTTTGGTTGAGGGATTTGTTTCCCTTGGTTGTTCAAGCTGGGTGGCAGCATATTGTTCGTAGACTGAGTCTGCAGTTTTCTAGCAGTGGCTAGTGGAATCCTCACTCTAGTTGGAGTGAGGGGTGGATGTAGATTGTGGACTACAATCGAACCACCTTAAAATCTCTTGTCTCCTCTGTGGTTTGCTATTATCGTTTGTGCCCTCCTTCTGCTTGGCATTGTGTTTGTGTGTGGATGGCCTCTTCCAATCGCACCTTATTATTCTATCTTAGTTTCTTACTGCGTTAGCTATATTGTTTAGCTATTTCTGAAGGGTTGTATTTCGAAGTAGTGATTTTCCGCTGAAGTTCTTCAAATCGGGAGTGATCTATTCATCCCTCCCCCTTCTATATCACTCTTCGCTGCGCTAACATTTGGTATCAGAGCAGGTTTGCATCATGTGGACGAACGGTCAGGGAAATGCTAATGGTCCTAGAAGCTTCATGGCTGAAGGTCAATCCATTAGTCGCCCTCCATTTTTTGATGGCAATAACTATCTCTTTTGGAAGAACAGGATGGAAGTGTTCATCAGGGCACAGAGCCACAAGCTGCGGAGGGTAATTACTGTTAGGCCGTATGATCTGCCACCCAACGAGCACGCGTGGACAGATGACCATGTCAAGCTATCTTCACTCAACTGGACGGCGCTGAACATCATCCAGTGTGCTGTTCACCCAGAGGAATATGCCTGTATATCTGCCTACAAGACTGCCAAGCGAATGTGGGATGAGCTGCAATTAATCTACGAAGGTACATGATGTGACACAGCCCAAGGTTGACTAAGTATGAATTGAAGATCCTAGGACCTAGACCCGCAAGCATACAAGCACTCCAATGATTCTCACAATAGCGGCTTACTCACACGGCACACGCGATCACCCGGAGGGGTCGGGGGATGATGGCGAGGGTCCGAGGTGGGACCCAATGACTCTAAGTGACTAAGTGGGCTTTGGCTGACCCCTAAGGATCTGGGTTACCAAACTTCGTGGGCGGCTGGCCCGCAGGGTGGGGTTTGGGTGGCACTCACTCCCGGTCCGCAGTGGTCACACAAAAGTAGATTGCAAGATCGGGCTCTCTTCTCACCGTCCGACGGGCATACAAAGTAATACTAAATTTACAGAAATGAGGCAATCAAGGATGGTATCAGATGCTCACCTGATCGGTGTGTAAACACCGATCCCGCTCGGAGACGAGGGCGCGCCGGGAGGCGAGGGTATACACCCGATCGCCGCGGCGGTGTCGCTTGACCTGAAAGTGAAAGGAGTACAACACTACACCTCTCGCAGGAGGGGTGATCTTGGGGTGGGGATTAAGCTTATTAAATCCAAAACTACCTCCACGCAGGGAGGGGCCTTCAGCCGGCCAAGCGGGGTGGGGAATTATGCAAAGGAAACCCGACTTCCGAGCTCCGCCAGGTTCTGCCAACCTTCAGGTTCGCTGGACAGGGTGTCGATGATGACGCTGCCACGGATTCCACAGAACTCAAAACTTGACGAAACGGATGCCAAAAGTTTCCCAACTGACAGAAGATGATGTCTGAATTTTTGGGGAAGCTCTGGAACTCGGGGCTGATCGGACCGGCAACTGGAACAGGACAGCAACTTCTGTCTCTGGCTGGTGCAGAACTGATACAGTAGGTTTCAGAAGGCACTGCGGACGCTCCCGAACTCCGATTGGAACGAAACTGGGGTGACGCAATCGTGGTCGGAGTAGCTTCAAGCAGATGTTGACGGGGCCACAATCTGAGGTCGGAGGAGAGAGTGGTAGTCGGATAAGTGGGGACAGGTCAAACCTGGACCCGCAGGGGCAGACTGCACACTCCGACGAAGAAAATTGTAACTGGGAGCTCCGGGGGCCGAATGAGGTCCTTCTTGCTGGAGATGAAAGATAAATGGACGTAGTTTCTGCCCTCCAAAAATGGTTCCCATATCTTTAAGGAAGAAGCTGTGGTCGGACTGGAACTGAGGCTCTAGTTCCCTGCCTGAGGACTTCTGCGTGGTCGAGGGAGATCGGCTCCTGCGGACAGCTCGGAACTCGGATGTCGACGAAACCACCTCGCCTTGAAAGCTCTCTGGAAGACCTTTCCAGAGATGTAGGCCTTGACACCAGGAGGATCAGGGAGAGGCCGGAGACGATGCGACTTCAGGACCCCACTCTGCTGCCTGCGACCTGCTACCTGGGACTGCAATCTTGCAAGATCAAAGGGAGTGGGAGAGAGGGTAGCACAGCTTGGGAGTGATGGCTGATGGTTTGTGGAGAGGGGAGGGATGTGGCTAGGGTCTTCCAAGAGGTCTAGGGGGGCAGGGAGGGGTGGAGAGGGAGTTGGAGCTGCAAGGAGTGGTGGTGGGAAGGTGGAAGTGCACAAGAGAGATGGTGAGTGGGAGAGGAGGTGGGGGCGAACTTGGTTAGTATGGGGAAGGGGGGTGCGACCAAGGGTGGTTAGGGAGTTGGGGAGATGGAAGGGCACAGCCCTAGGGAGAGGTAAATTCGAATTTGGGCTTAGGGAAGAGCCCCTTCAACCTTGGGGAGAGGAAGGGGTGCTTAGGAAGTGGTGTTGGGTAGGTGGTAGTTGGGTGGTGGGGCTTGGATTGGTGGAGCTCCCTTGGGACAAGGTGAGGAGTAAAGATGGGCTATGGGAAGTTGTGTGGAGTTAATGGAGGTAGGTGGGGGTTGGAAGTGGTTGGGAGGGGGAGGAGAGAGGGAGGAGTTCGCCCCTTTCCTTGTTGGGAGAGAGAAGGAGAGAGAGAGAGAGAGGAGGGGAGAAATTGGGAGACTTGAAAGGGATTTCTTCAATATTCATCAAAAGTTAAGTACATGAGGAGAGATGGGCCTATATATAGGCAACCATTCTTTACATGACCAAAATGTCCCTGACAATAAGACAAAAGACCGAGCATATCCTAGACTCAATCCTATGGGCCCATAACTAAGATAATAAGGCCCAATTAAGCATAACAAGGGAAATGGACTAGAACCACATGACTCAATAAAGGGAAATACAAAAGATAGGACTCAATAAAAGGAAAATACATAAGATGAAACTTGGGAAATGAAGATAACAAGTGTAGACCATAATCAATCCACATCAAGAGTGTGCAGGCGACCCGAGCTAGAGGGAGTGTCGTGAGATGCCCACATCAAATCCCCCGGGGTGGGGAGAACTCGACCCCGTCGAGTATGGGTCCACCTGGCTGTCGTAATGCTCCAGCATGTCGGGGTCCAAGCGCAGCAGATCCTCTTGACTCACCCACGTATCCTCTATCGGGGGACGGTTCTTCCACCTAACCAGGTAGCGCTAATACACCTTGTGTCTAGTAATGATACTCTGCTCATCCAGTATTGCCTCTACCTGCTCTCGTCAGTCTCTCAAGCTAGAAAGTGGAGTCCCACCGGGAGTGTCTCTCTCAAGGGGGGGTAAAGGCTCGAGCTCCTCACTGGGTTCCACCGCGGGGCCCTTGTAGGGTACCAGGTCTGCCACATTGAAAGTAGGGTGTACCCCAAAACCCTCAGGTAGGTCTAGCTCATAAGCATTACTGCCAAGTCATCTCAGAACTCGAAAGGGTCCCGAACCCCGTGCCCTCAACTTGGAGGCAGGTCCCGGAAGGAGCCGCTCCGTCCTCACCATCACCAAGTCTCCCACTTGGAACTCGCAGTGGCGCCGATGAGCATCTTCCCGCCTTTTGTAAGTCTCATTGCTCTTTCATATATGCTTGCGAGAATGCGTATGCCATGCACTATGATGTGATGTTGGTGTGAAAAGTATGGTGTGCAAAGGTGGACCTGGACAGCCAAATGTAGACCGATCACACTTTGATTCCATGAAGACTATGATAGACTTAGGAGGGCCGGGACATCCATAGATTAACCTTTTATGCATGGGTGTGACAAATGTCGGGGGACCCGGACATCCATGTATGCTCCTCTCATGCTTAAGACTCATGATGAATGAAGGTGGGCCAATACATCCGAATACGGTCCACTTATGCTTCCTACTTGACATGTGGGTGATGTGAATGAATGTACCCGACTTATGAATCATGTCAAATGGTGTGGTAAGCCTAGACTCATGCATATTTATCCCAAAGGTGACTTCCATGTGCATAGATGTGGGATGACTTTTATACTTCCATGTGAATGGGTCGAAGGGATCTAGGAAGGTGGTTATAGGGTGGGGCATTTCATCAATCCCAAGGTATTTGTTGCCTAAGGTCAATGCTCTCATGGTGTAACCTGATTCTAGGAAGGGAGGAGTTTGGGACAACATGGGCGATATGGATAGGGTGAGGTGGGTGGTGAATAGGGGGACTGGGTTACATGGAGATCTAGGCTCCCTTAGGAAGGGGTTAAAGGGATCATGGTAAGGGTCACCTAGGTAGGGGTACTCCATGTTCTCAAGGTCCTCCAATGGTGAGTCATCCTCCTCCAAGATAATTGGGCCAAGGTTGCTAACGGGTTGGTCAATCAAAGCACTTGGGATCTCAATGGTTGGGGAGTATACTAGGATGGGTTTCTCCTCCATGGGAAGAAAGAGTACGATCTCACTTGTAAATTGGCCATTAGTGTAGATGGAAGTGATGGAGCCAACGGCGGGGTAAGCTAGGCTAATGGTGCTAGGCTCCGACGGCCTCATGGCTAGCATATCGGTCAAGTGGACTTGCCAATGTAGGTAGGCCACTAAGTCTCCCAAATCTTCCACACAATAGGAGGTTTGATAAGTGACATGAGGCTGAGTGGGAATGATTTGGGATTGATGTCCCATGGGTAGGTGGCTTGGTTGTGAACTAGGAATGGTGAGGCCTTGCTTGAGCCATTGGAGTACGGACTCATCTATGGTGACGGTGTCATGGGGAAGGGTGTGTAGCTCTCGAGGAGCTAGGCTAGGAGTGGTGGGTGAGTTGTGTGGCCCTTGGATTTCCTCTATCTTGGGAGGTGGATCCAGATTGGTATCCCTCTTTCACTTGGGTGAGGGTGTGGGTTGCAACTCCTAAGGATAATGGGGTAGGAAGGTCTATGGTGGGTGGGTTGGTGGTAGTCGATGCATGGCGCACTCGGGGTGGTGGGCAAGGGTGGACTTGGGTTGGGATAGGAAGGGGAAGTAGTGGAGGCCTAGGTTGGGGAAAGATTGGTGTAGGAAGCGGGAGGTGGGTTGGGTGAGGGGGTTTAGGTTGGTTGGCCTTGGGAGGTGCATCTTTCTTTGGGGGTGATGGAGGGATAATGGTGGGGTTCAAGGGGGCTTGTGAGATATGGGTTTGGTGGGGGAATTTGGGTTGGGGGGTGGTGGTCGTCATGGGCTTAGGTGGAGGGGTGGTCATGGGGACAATTGGGTTTGTGGAGCTATGGTTGTGGTGAGGACTTGTAGTGATGTGACACAATATGCAGCAGTAGAAATGTGATCCCTAAGACTTGATTCGCAATCACAATCACAAGATTGGGAGCAACTTGTGAGTCGCCGTCACACCGCGCGCACACGTTTCCCGGGGTGACTCGGTGATGCCGAGTCGAGATTGTGGAGAAAGCCCCTGGCTGGCTAGAGGACCAGCACCGCTAAGGTTGTCCCTCCCGAGGATATGAAGCCCACAAATAAGGGCGACCGGGTGCCTTGGGGGCACTAGGTCACTCGCTCACTATCATCCACGGTGACCACACAAGGGTTGGTGGCTCCGGGATCGGGCACTCTCTCACTGACCAGCAGATAAGTTTCACAGATATGAAATGAACAGGAGTAATGAGCAAGGGTAGAGACTCACCTGGTTGGTTTGAGGAAACCAACCCCGGTCGGAGACGAGGGCGAGCGGGGAAGTGTGGGTTCCCCGCACACTGCGCCGGTGTAGCTTGAACCCTATTTCAAAATTACATTCACTACTCCTCACACAGGAGGGTTGGACTAGGGGTGGGGAAGTAAGTTTTACAAGCAAACACTACCTCCACGCAGGGAGGGGCGGTAAGCCGGCCAGGCGGGGAAGGGAGAATCGTCGGAGAACGGAAGAGGGAAGCCGGGCTGTTTCCACTTGCAGGCTGTGATGACTGACTGCCGGTCGGTCCCGGGGCTGTAGTTCGCGTTCCCGAATTCTTCCGGAGGCAAGACCTACGTGGGAATCTTCGTATCTGGCACGCGGATGGCCCAGAATTTTCTCGATTTCTTCTGCTGCAGCTGCTAGTCCAGGTCGAGCTTTGAACAGGGTGACTGAAACTGGACGCAGCAGCTTACTGTTTCTGACAGCAACTTGCAGAGGTTTCCCCGACCGCTCCCGGACTCCAAATCACGAACCGTCGGAGTTTCTGGAACCGTGGACAAACCCTCTAAGCGGAAAACTGACGGGCAGCCGTCTGAAGTCGGAGAGGATGGGGAGACTCAGAAGAGTGAAGATAGGTCATTGCAGACTGTGGGAGGCAGACCCGACCAGTCGAGGGAGAAAAATAGGAACTTTGGCCTCCGGATGCCGAATGCAGTTCTGCTTCTTGATCCTGATAGAGGACTGGAGGAGGAAGAAGTTTGTTGAAGGGCTCGTGGTCTGAATCTTCTGCTGTTTGGCGTGGTGCAGCGTCGAACCGGATTCTGATACTCTGCAGGGGAAGCCCGGCGCAGTCGGAGGAGAACGGCTCTCCTGGACAGCCCTGAACTCGGAACGGGATGAGATCACCTCGCCTGCAAAGCTAACTGGACGACCTTTCCAGATTGGTATGGTACGCCTTCAGAAGACGCCGTATGAATCCGTGGCTGCTTCTACAAGTCACACTTTTCTCTGCCACCTGCAGACTTGGGCCAAATGAAAGGGATGGAGGTGGAACTAGGTTAATGGAGGTGGAGGTTAGCAATGGTGGGAAGGGGATGGTGATGGTGGATGGGGGAGGGATGTTTAGGAATGGTGAGAGGTGTGGAGCAGGGAATGAGGAGGTCTGAGGTGGTGGAGGGGTGAGGGGGGGCCGCAGCTAGAAGAGGGGAGATGGAGTGGTCGGCCAAGGCAAGGGAGGGGGTGAGATGGGAGGGGGGTGCGCAACTTGTGGGGGGGGTGGGTTATGGGGTTTAGCTCTCTAGGGATATGAATGGGGGTGTGGGGGAGTGGAATAGTTGCTTGGGGGAGAGGGAAGGGTGCCTTGGAAGTTGAGAGGGTGTATGGGGAATGGGAAGGGTTGCTTGGGGATGTGGGAGTATTGATGGGAGTTATGGGCCTTGGGGAGGTGAAAGGGTGGAAGGGTGATGTGGCTGATGATGTGGCAAGGGGGGGGGAAGGAGAAGGGGCAGGTTCACCCAAGGGAGAGAGAGAGAAGGGGGAAGAGAGAGAGAGGGGTTCGCCCCCTTAAGTGAGAGAGAGAAGTAGAGGGAGAGTGAAAGAGCTAGAGAGAGAGAACAATGCTGGTGGATAATAATACTCAATGCTTCATTAACCTTCAAAAGAGGGATTGGGGTCCTATTTATAGGAAACCCACTTTTACATATAAGACCCTGACTTTTAACATACTAACAGATAACCAAGGAAGGGAGGGTGCGCCCATGGGCCTAGCCCAAAGAAATAGGCCCAATAGCAAGCACCCTAGCCTAATGAGACTCGAACTTAGGGAAATGACTGGATAACCTAGGTTCAAGACTCAAATAAAAGGTAAATTACATGATTATGACTCAAGTAAAAAGGAGAAAACAACAAGATGACCCAATGATAAGCACTGAGATCCAATCCAGAAGAAGGGCTGCTCCCTAGCTGCCTCCGGGAGGGAGAGAGGTGCCAAGCCAGAGGGAATCATGAGTGATGCCCTCATCATGTAGGTAGGGTGTAGATGTGGTGGTCGGGATAGGATAGGTGAGAAGTGGTGGGGAATGGGGGATTAGGGTCTTGGGTTGGCCAGGAGGGGGTGAAGGAGTTGAAGTGCTCCTTAGGCTTTGGTGATTCGAGGAGGAAGGGGACACATATTTTACCATAAGTTTCTCCTTCATGTCCTCCCAAGTGGTGATGGGAGTTTCCCTTCTAAGTATCCTTAACTTGCAACCAATGAGTTTCTGCCCGTTTGGTAAGTTGCATTTTGGCAACCCAAGCCTTTTCATCCTCGGACATGGGATACCAAGTGAAGTACTTGTCCAATGTGGATTCCCAATCTAAAAATTCTCTAGGAGAGGTTCCATCAAAGGTGGGAAGTGGGAGGGGGACCATTCTATCGTCCACCCTTGGGGTGGGCCCATTGTCACCTAATTGGGTAAGTTGACCATTTGTGCTATCTAGGCGATCAAAGGCATTGTTCATGGTTCCCATGAGGTATTCAACATGGCCTTGGAGGTTATGTGTGTTGGTGGTGGGCTTCTCTTGGGGGTTTGAACTCATGGAGAGGGCTGATGGGTAAGGTCGGTATGAGGTGGCCATGCTAGTGGACAAAGAGATGCAACCGAGGACTCTAAATGCATAAACATGCCCTAGGAGCAACTTGATAGAGACAAGTTGTGAACTTGCTCTGATACCACTTGATGTGACACAGCCAAAGGTTGACTAAGTATGAATTGAAGATCCTAGGACCTAGACCCGCAAGCATACAAGCACTCCAATGATTCTCACAATAGCGGCTTACTCACACGGCACACGCGATCACCCGGAGGGGTCGGGGGATGATGGCGAGGGTCCGAGGTGGGACCCAATGACTCTAAGTGACTAAGTGGGCTTTGGCTGACCCCTAAGGATCTGGGTTACCCAACTTCGTGGGTGGCTGGCCCGCAGGGCAGGGTTTGGGTGGCACTCACTCCCGGTCCGCAGTGGTCACACAAAAGTAGATTGCAAGATCGGGCTCTCTTCTCACCGTCCGACGGGCATACAAAGCAATACTAACTTTATAGAAATGAGGCAATCAAGGATGGTATCAGATGCTCACCTGATCAGTGTGTAAACACCGATCCCGCTCGGAGACGAGGGCGCGCCGGGAGGCGAGGGTATACACCCGATCGCCGCGGCGGTGTCGCTTGACCTGAAAGTGAAAGGAGTACAACACTACACCTCTCGTAGGAGGGGTGATCTTGAGGTGGGGATTAAGCTTATTACATCTAAAACTACCTCCACGCAGGGAGGGGCCTTCAGCCGGCCAAGCGGGGTGGGGAATTATGCAAAGGAAACCCGACTTCCGAGCTCCGCCGGTTCTGCCAACCTTCAGGTTCGCTGGACAGGGTGTCGATGATGATGCTGTCACGGATTACACAGAACTCCAAACTTGACGAAACGGATGCCAAAAGTTTCCCAACTGACAGAAGATGATGTTTGAATTTTTGGGGAAGCTCTGGAACTCGGGGATGATCGGACCGGCAACTGGAACAGGACAGCAACTTCTGTCTCTGGCTGGTGCAGAACTGATACAGTAGGTTGCAGAAGGCAGTGCGGACGCTCCCGAACTCCGATTGGAACGAAACTGGTGGTGACGCAATCGTGGTCGGAGTAGCTTCAAGTAGATGTTGACGGAGCCACAATCTGAGGTCGGAGGAGAGAGTGGTAGCCGGATAAGTGGGGACAGGTCAAACCTGGACCCGCAGGGGCAGACTGCACACTCCGACGAAGAAAATTGTAACTGGGAGCTCCGGGGGCCGAATGAGGTCCTTCTTATTGGAGATGAAAGCTAACTGGACGTAGTTTCTGCCCTCCAAAAATGGTGCCCAGATATTTAAGGAAGAAGCCGTGGTCGGACTGGAACTGAGGCTCTGGTTCCCTGCCTGAGGACTTCTGCGTGGTCGAGGGAGATCGGCTCCTGCGGACAGCTCGGAACTCGGATGTCGATGAAACTACCTCGCCTTGAAAGCTCTCTGGAAGACCTTTCCAAAGATGTAGGCCTTGACACCAGGAGGATCAGGGAGTGGCCGGAGAAGATGCGACTTCAGGACCCCACTCTGCTGCCTGCGACCTACTACCTGGGACTGCAATCTTGCAAGATCAAAGGGAGTGGGAGAGAGGGTAGCACAGCTTGGGAGTGATGGCTGATGGTTTGTGGAGAGGGGAGGGACGTGGCTAGGGTCTTCCAAGAGGTCTAGGGGGGCAGGGAGGGGTGGAGAGGGAGTTGGAGCTGCAAGGAGTGGTGGTGGGGAGGTGGAAGTGCACAAGAGAGATGGTGAGTGGGAGAGAAGGTGGGGGCGAACTTGGTTAGTATGGGGAAGGGGGGGTGCGACCAAGGGTGGTTAGGGAGTTGGGGAGATGGAAGGGCACAGCCCTAGGGAGAGAGAAATTCGAATTTGGGCTTAGGGAAGAGCCCCTTCAACCTTGGGGAGAGGAAGGGGTGCTTAGGAAGTGGTGTTGGGTAGGTGGTAGTTGGGTGGTGGGGCTTGGATTGGTGGAGCTCCCTTGGGACAAGGTGAGGAGTAAAGATGGGCTATGGGAAGTTGTGTGGAGTTAATGGAGGTAGGTGGGGGTTGGAAGTGGTTGGGAGGGGGAGGAGAGAGGGAGGAGTTCGCCCCTTTCCTTGTTGGGAAAGAGAAGGAGAGATAGAGAGAGAGAGAGAGGAGGGGAGAAATTGGGAGACTTGAAAGGGATTTCTTCAATATTCATCAAAAGTTAAGTACATGAGGAGAGATGGGCCTATATATAGGCAACCATTCTTTACATGACCAAAATGTCCCTGACAATAAGATAAAAGACCGAGCATATCCTAGACTCAATCCTATGGGCCCATAACTAAGATAATAAGGCCCAATTAAGCATAACAAGGGAAATGGACTAGAACCACATGACTCAATAAAGGGAAATACAAAAGATAGGACTCAATAAAAGGAAAATACATAAGATGAAACTTGGGAAATGAAGATAACAAGTGTAGACCATAATCAATCCACATCAAGAGTGTGCAGGCGACCCGAGCTAGAGGGAGTGTCGTGAGATGCCCTCATCAGTACAGCTCAAGTGAAAGCCTCGAAGGTAAACCTCTACACCTCTAAGTATGAACTGTTTAGGATGAATGCAGAGGAGAATATTACTGAAATGTATGCCAGGTTGTCCTTGATCACAAACACTCTTAAGGGGCTAGGGAAGGATCTAGCTGAGGTAGATATAGTCAGGAAAATTCTTAGATCTTTATCCCCAGCATGGCACACTAAGGCCATCGTGATTGAAGAGTCAAAAGATCTGACGACCTTGATAGTGAATGAACTCATAGGATCCCTCATGACCTATGAGATGAATTTCAAAGGAGGTGGTGAAGGAAGTGATAGGAAGGCTAAGAATGTAGCTCTCAAGGCATCCCGCAACAAGAGTAGCAGTAGCAGCAGCAGCAGCAGTAGCGGTGAGTCTGATGGTTTCTCCGATCTCGACCAGAAGGAGCAGGCAATGCTCACTCGTCAGTTCAGTAAATTTTTAAGGAGAAAGGGGAAGACCTTTAGGGGAAAAAAGCCATACTCCTTTAACAAGAATGTTGAATCTACCAATCATAGGGATAGAAATCCTAAGAGACTGACTTGTTATCATTGTAACAAACAGGGACACATGAAAGGCGAATGCCCAGATCTTCAGAAGAAGGGTCCCTACTTCCAGAAGAAGAACACAAAGGTGCAGAAGAAGAAGAAGCCACAGGCGATGGTCTGCACATGGAGCGAGGAGGAAGAAGATCCCGAAGACACTTCCTCAGAGGAGTATGAAGAAGGAATTTGCCTAATGGCAAACAGTGAAGAGGAGGTAACCAATGTTTTTGAAAATTTTACGATTGATGACTGGGAAGATGCTTATGCTGAGTTATTAGATAAGTTCAATTCTCTTATTAAAGAGCATAGGGTTCTGAAAAGAAAATTTAATACTAATGTTGAAGAACAAACCCAGGTCTGTGAGGAAAATCAGAAACTAAAAGAGCAACTAGAAGAAATGACCTCACTAAGAAAAGAAAATGTTAAGCTCAAGAGAGAAAACCAAGAAAGTCAAAATCAGCTCAATGAACTCAAAATAAGAATTGAAGAAAGCTTGAATGAAAGTAGAGTGAACTCAGAAAAATATGAAGCTATTAAGAAAGTCAATGGTGAACTTCTAAAAAATTCTGAGTCCCTTCAAAAGGAGCTGGAAGACAAACAGAAAGTTTTAGAAAAAATTGTCCAAGGAAAATCTAGTCTGGATGCTATACTGGGGGCTAGGGTTAACTTCAATAAGGAGGGTCTAGGCTATGACCCAACTAACAAAAGATCCTTACAATTCAAAACCATTACCTTCTTCCCAGAGAAGGGAAAAGAAAAGCTGGACACACCATCTAGCTCAAACAGCAGTAAGGGAACTCAAGGTCGGAAGGAAAGTTCTAAAAACAGTGCTAGTCAACCATTTAAAATGGGAATAAATTCTGTGAAGAATTTCACTAAGCCTGCCAATCAGAACATAAATGGTAAATGGACCAAGCAAGTGGATCAGAAGAAAAGCTGGAATTACTACAATCAGATGGGTCCAAAGAGGACCTACTGGAGAAATGATCATCATCTTCAAAAATCTGTTGATCAACAAACTTACAGGTGATATCCTAGGAATGGCAAGCCTAATGAATGGAATAGAACTTACTTCTCCAGACCAGCTGGACTTAATTTCAATAAACCAGAAGAAAAGGTGCCAGGGAAATCCATGCTGAAGTAAATTTGGATTCCTAAACATTTGATTAGAGATTTGAATAATGTCCTTGGACCCAACTCATCTTGGGTTCCAAATCACTCTGTTTGATGTTATTTGTGTAGGTCGGCCTGGCAGCTGAAGACAACAAGTGGTACCTCGACAGTGGCTACTCCAGGCACATGACAGGAGACCGATCCAAGTTCAGCAAGATAGAGATGAAGGTAGGGGGTCTGGTCAAGTTTGGAGGAAAGAACAAAGGTAAGATTATTGGAGTTGGTACAGTAGGTAAGTCTTCCACAAACTCCATTGAAAAAGTTCTACTTGTGGAAGGTCTTCAACACAACCTGATTAGCATTAGTCAGTTATGTGACAAGGGTCACAGGGTTATGTTTGATGATAATTCATGCAAAATCTTTGAAATAAATTCTGATGTGGTTAAATTTGTAGCCAACAGGATTAATAATGTCTACATGGTAGACTTAGATGAGGAATCTGAATCTAATATTTGTTTATCTGCCAATTCTGAAAATGATGCTTTTGAATGGCATAGACGTCTAGGTCATGCTAGCTTTACTACTTTAAATAAATTGGTCAAGCATGATTTAGTGAGAGGCATGCCTAGAATTAAATTCAATTCTATTTCAAAATCATGTGATGCCTGTGCTCTAGGCAAACAGACCAGGAATTCTTTCAAATTAAGATCTGAGCCATTGTCCTCTAGACCAATGGAACTTCTCCGTATGGACCTCTTCGGTCCTACTAGAACTCAGAGTCTTAATGGGAACAGGTTTGGCTATGTCATCATAGATGACTTCTCTAGATATTCATGGATCTTTTTCTTAGCAAATAAAAGTGATGCATTTCAAAAGTTTAATCTGTTTTTCAATAAGCTCAAACAAGAAGGAAAACATAAGATCTGTTCTATTCAATCTGACCATGGAGGTGAGTTTGAAAACTCCATGTTTTTTGATCTTTGTGAAAGAGAGGGACTAACACACAGATTTTCTTCTCCCAGGACACCTGAACAGAATGGAATTGTGGAGAGAAGAAATAGAACTGTGGTGGAGATGGCCCGAACCATACTAATTGAAAGTCAATTACCAAGGAGGTTTTGGGCAGAGGCGGCCAATACAGCAACTTACATAATCAACAGGGCCATGGTAAGACCCATTCACAAGAAAACACCCTATGAGCTTCTAAAAGGTAAGAAACCAAACTTGTTTCATTTCAGAATTTTTGGAGCAAAATATTTTATTCATAACAATGACAAGAAAGATTTAGACAAGTTTGAAGCTAAAAGCTCCCCTGAAATATTTTTGGGATATTCAGAAGTGTCTAGGGCATATAGGGTCTTTAACATAATAGACAAAAAGGTTGAAGAGTCTCCACACATTATTTTTAGTGAAAAGAAAGGTGTTTCTAACATTAAAAATTTTGACAGGGATTCCAATCATGATGGGGAATTCCTTGAACACCAAGAAGAAGAGAAGACTCAGCCAAGTGGAACAGCAAATCCTCCCAAACAGGAATAGCCAAGAGAAGCAGGTGAGTCTTCAATAAATGTTAGATTTCTTAAAGATCATCCGATAGATAATGTCATAGGTAATCCTGAAGATCCTCTTCGGACTAGGTCTCATTTTAGGAATGTGAATAATGAAGACTTAATTGCTTTAGTCTCACAAATTGAACCCAAATCAATAGAAGAGGCCTTGGCTGATCAAGCTTGGGTCAATGCTATGTGTGAGGAATTGGGCCAGTTCGAAAGAAATAATGTCTGGGAACTTGTTCCAAGACCAGATAGTGTTAATATCATAGGAACTAAGTGGGTGTTCAAAAATAAAATGAATGAAGATGGAATCATTTCTAGGAATAAGGCCAGATTAGTAGCCAAGGGCTACTGTCAGGAATTTGGTGTAGATTTCGATGAATCCTATGCACCTGTTGCTAGGATGGAAGCTATAAGATTGTTGCTTGCTTTTGCATGTTCAAAGAATATAAAACTCCAACAAATGGATGTTAAAAGTACCTTTTTAAATTGAGTCATTAAAGAAGAGGTTTTTGTTGAGCAACCCCCCGGATTTCAATTCTCTCCTCAACCTAACCAAGTTTTCAGGTTAAACAAAGCCTTGTATGGTCTAAAGCAGGCTCCAAGAGCATGGTATGAAAGATTGACTGAATTTTTGATCAGCAAGGGTTACAAAAGAGGTAAAGTATATCAAACTTTATTTACCAAGGGTACAAATAATAATCTCCTCATAGTTCAGGTATATGTAGATGACATTGTGTTTGGATCAACTAAGCATGAACTATATGTTGAATTTTCTAAAATGATGTCTGCTGAATTTGAGATGAGTTTGGTTGGTGAACTAAAGGACTTTCTTGGCTTGCAGGTACAATAGCTAGAGGATGGGTGCTTCATCAACCAGACCAAATACATAATGGACCTGTTCAAGAGGTTTGGTATGGAAAACCTGAAGCACATTACAACACCCATGTATACCAATACCTCACTGGATGCAGATGAGACAGGTAAAGAAGTAAATGTCAAGCTCTATCGAGGTATGATTAGATCTCTTCTTTACTTGACAGCTTCCAGACCTGATATACAATTCAGTATAGGAATGTGTGCAAGGTATCAGTCTAGACCTACTGAATTACATTTAGCTGCAGTGAAAAGAATTTTCAGATATTTGTCAGCTACTCATTCTCTTAGTTTATGGTTTTCTGCATCACACACATTTAACTTAGTTGCATACACAGATGCTGATTATGCAGGATGTAAACTAGACAGGAAAAGCACTAGTGGTCATTATGAATTTTTTGGTGGGTGTTTAGTGTCTTGGGGTTCCAAGAAATAACATTCTGTGGCCCTCTCCACTGCAGAAGCTGAATATGTGGCTGCAGGGAGTTGTGGAACACAAGTCATTTGGATTAAACACCAGCTTCAGGACTACCAAGTAGACCTGGGGTGCACACCTATCTATTGTGATAATACCAGTGCCATTAATCTTGCCAAAAATCCTGTTTTGCATTCACGCACCAAACACATAGAGATAAGGCATCATTTCATAAGAGATGAGGTTTCTAAAAGTAATTTTGAACTGATTCATGTAGGCACAGATAATCAGATTGCTGACATCTTCACTAAACCTCTGGATAATGAAAAATTCACAACACTGAGAAGAGAATTAGGCTTATACAAATTATCTTAATTGTGTAGTCTGTTCTTTTTGTGAGGGGGAGTTCTGTATGATTGTTGGTTAGCTTTCAGGAATGCTGTGAGTGTGGGGGAGCTGGTTGAGCTGTGAGAGGAAGTGTTCCTTGACAGATTCAAAAAGATTGACCAGATGTGTGTCTTTGCTGGTTTTCATGACAGATCTAGTGTGGTTCTCTCAGACAGTAGAATGTCACTTAATTCTTAAGTCTATAAGTCAGTGATTCTAAAGTCCAGTTAGAATCTTTCCTCTGGTATTCCTTCAGAGATCTGGATTAATTGTAAAAAGTATATCTTCCTACATTGTCAATGATTCTGGTTCAGGCCAAAACCTGTATGTCTTGATATCTGACCCAATCAGCTTGAAATCTAGACTTCAAGATTCACTTCAAGTAATAGTCCTTCTGGTATTGTTTTCAATCATTCCATCTCTTCAACACAAGGGCTTAACTAAACAAACATGTCTTGTTTTGTTCACTGAGAAACTGGGAGCTTCATCAATGAAATGAATATTTCTCCTATGTCATGAGGTGTCAAATACTTAAAATGAATGAAAAAGATATGACAGAGCAATGGTGGCTTGCTGGTGAGTAACTGGGGACTCTGGCCTCTAATCAAGGTGTTTCCTCATGTCAAAAGCCACAGTTACTAACTCTGTTCCTTTAATATAAAAAAAGGAGAAAGTAATGAGGTACTCACTCTGAGTAACTAGGGATTCAGGCCTCTAATCAAGGTGTCTCCCTAATGTCAAAAGAGTGAATTACCAACTTACTCATTGATCTTCTAGAAAATCATCTCAAAAATTTCTTGTTGTTATGCAACTAATGGATTGCTTGTCCTCAATATCTTGAGAACACCTCTCTGACTTTGTCTCTTGTTGTCTTTTTGGATTGTTGACAGTTCAGCTATATCTGGCCATACTTGTTAACTCCTGCTCTAAATCATACTCTATGTATGCTGATAAACTTTTCTATCATTCTATTTCTCTAGTGTGTACTGGAGTTCAAGAATCTTCACTTGAGTTCAGCACCTCACTTATTTTCTTAAGACTTGCTTGTGTCTTTCTGCACTAAGAAGTTACTGTACTTCTTCTTCATGTCTCCAGCACTTTCATATATTCTGCATTTCCTTTTGCTGATGTCAAAGGGGGAGAGAGGTTTTGCAATATCAGTAGATCATGTATTGTCATGAGTTTTGGGGGAGTTTTGTTCATGAGCTAAGGGGGAGATTACCTTGTCAGGTGATGGCTTTATCTGAGAATGGGTTGTAGGGGAGCTGAGAGTGAATTGTGGGGGAGTGGTTTTGGAGAAAGAAGTGCTTCTGCAGTAGTGTTTAATTTGGCTGTGCTTGCACTTGCTTTGAATTTGCTTTGATTGTTGAAACTGCAGTTAATTTCTTGTTAAGCTTTGATATTGCTTGATTCATAGTGTTGCCATCATCAAAAAGGGGGAGATTGTTGTATCCCTACGGTTTTGATGATGTCTCACACTATAAATCAATCTTCTATCTCTAGATTTATTCATGCTTCATCATGTAGGACAGTGCAGTTCATATGGTTGTCAGATAGATATGCACTACTTGATCATGTCTAAACTCTGTCTGCATAGTCTAGATAGTTGTGGGTCGACGCCCCCTTCTGATGGGTTGACCCCCCAGTTTCGCAAGTCAATACATTGGCCTTTGATTTCCAAGTCCATACATTGATATTCATATTCAAAGTCTGTACATTGGTCTTCACCTGAAGTCCATACATTGGTCTTCATATTCAAAGCATGTATAGCCATTCCTTGAGATCAAGTCCATACAACAGCACTGTAGCTTGCACATCTGAAGTCTATACATCCTTCAAGGGGCCAAGTCTGTACATTCTCCCGTTCATTTCCAAGTCTACACATCGCCTCACATCTTCCAAGTCTATACATCTAGTTGAACTTCAAAGTCTACACATCGCCTCACATCTTCCAAGTCTATACATCCTCCCTGAACCCCAAGTCTATACATCCTCTGTTGAACCCCAAGTCTATACATCGTCTGCCATTTCAAAGTCAATACATTGTCCTTCGTCTCACGCATCATGCCCCAAAGTCTGTACAGCCTCGAGTCACAAACCAAGTCCATACATCACCTTCTGTAAGCATTACTTCAAGTATGTACAGCCTCTGCATTGCTTCATAACAAGTCTAGACATTCTGGTTGCGTTCAATGTCTACACATCCTGCCTAGTCGCACTTCAAAGTCTGTACACTACGCTGCACTGTACAAGTCCATACACTGGCTGCACTGCACAAGTCCATACATTGGCTTGGGCATCCAAGTCTAGACATTGATTCACTATTCATGCCTTGATTCGAAGTCTGTATAGCGAGCAGCGTTCATCAAAGTCTGTACATTGCTTGGCGCTCACCAAGTCTGTACATCGCTTCAAGCGTTCCAATGTCTATACAAGCCTTGCATCATTAAGTCTAGACATAGCACTGTAGCTTCCCTAATTGAAGTTTGTACATTACTGATCGAACGTAAGTCTATACGTTCCAACCTATTCCTACGTTCGCTGCTTTAGCTACACCCTAAGTCTACACATTGGCAAAGTGTATACATCGTTCATGCAAGTCTGTACAGCCAACGCTTTCATTAATACCAAGTTTGTACACTGATCCTCAGGTGTTCCAAGTATGTACATTGGTTCAGGTTTACCAAGTCTATAGAGTGCTTCAATATTCTCCAAGTCTATACAGCCTGCCTTCACGTTCAGAGTCAATACATCATTCCTCAAAGGCCAAGTGTATACATTGTCCATGTGTTCAAATGTTTCAAGTCTATACAATGGATAGGCTCGTTCATGCTTCGTTCATCTCAAGTCTGTACACTGCCTTTCACATGCACTCATTAATCAAGTCTGTACAGTCCCTTGTTTGCAAGTCTATACACTCGATTCCTTCACACATTACCAGAAGCCTACACATCCCCCTCTGCTATGTTAATGCATCAGATTTCAAGTGTATACCCTCTCATATTGTTCATACTTGGCTATATGCTATTTTCAAGTGTATACACTCTCACATTTGACACACTTGCCTAATTGATGTCCCCAAGTCTATACACTCTATTCCTTCATACACTTCACAGAAGTCTCACATTCCCCTTGTTATGTTAATGCACTTTACTGCAAGTCCATACACTGAGCTCGCATGAAGAATTTCAACTCTATACACTCTCTCAGTGTACATACTTGCTCATTTACTGTTCTAAAGTATATACATTCGTTGATATATGACTGAACTAACTAATCACATTTCCTTGTTTCTGCCTGCAGATGATTCAGGTTAATGATTGGGCACGTGAACCGAGGATGATGCCTGGCGCGTGATCTGAGGATGCTCTGGAAAAGGAGGGAACGAGACCCACTCATGTGAAGGCCTGAAAGTCAGGTCGAATGCCATATAAAAGGTGTCTTCTGCGATTAGATGGATCGAACTGGAGAAAAAGCTGAAGAGAAGAATCCCTGAGCAGAAGAAGAAAAGAGAGAGAGAGCCTCCACGTTCCAGAAAGAAGATAGAGAGAAAAGATCTGAGAGTATTACTGTGAGAGAAAAGTCTGAGTGAGAGAGAAGAGTCTAATTTGCTTCTTCGGAAGCTACATTTGATTTTGGTTTTCTGAAACGATTGTTGTTCATCGTTGGTCTTGTTTACATTTCTGTTTTTCCTTTCATTTCTTCATATATCTGATTCCAAGTTGTTACCCTCCAATGTTTGGAGGAAGGGAGAGTTACTCCGGTTCCCCTCTGGGCTGCAGAGGAAGAGAGATCTGTGATCTCTGGTTTTGCCAGTGACGGGTTGTCATTAGCAGGTTCCCTCCGGGTTGGAGGAAGGGAGAGCCATCTCCGGTTCTGGTCTTGCTGGTAGCAGGTCCAGGTGTCAAGCTCTGTGGGTAGCAGAGTTTGGTTGAGGGATTTGTTTCCCTTGGTTGTTCAAGCTGTGTGGCAGCATATTGTTCGCAGACTGAGTCTGCAGTTTTCTAGCAGTGGCTAGTGGAATCCTCACTCTAGTTGGAGTGAGGGGTGGATGTAGATTGTGGACTACAATCGAACCACCTTAAAATCTCTTGTCTCCTCTGTGATTTGCTATTATCGTTTGTGCTCTCCTTCTGCTTGGCATTGTGTATGTGTGTGGACGCCCTCTTTCAATCGCACCTTATTATTCTGTCTTAGTTTCTTACTGCGTTAGCTATATTGTTTAGCTATTTCTGAAGGGTTGTATTTAGAAGTAGTGATTTTCCACTGAAGTTCTTCAAATCGGGAGTGATCTATGTTGTGCCCCTGGTTTTGATGATGACAACAATGAAGTGTGAATGTAGCATTCAATTCAAAAATGTTGATTACAATATTGATTCAGTAATAGTTTCATATAATTTCTTTTTGATGCAATAGAGGAACAGGGTCGACGCTGGGAGTTCAATGCGTCCACGCATCAGTTGAAGAAGCCTTCACTGATATCTCTCACAACGTTAACTCCACGAAGCAAGCAGTGCCAACTCATCATATTCTGAAGCAGAGATCTTCACAAGTTATTCCACTGCGTCAACGCCACAATAGAGCAGCGTCGACGCAGCAGTTACAAAGGGAGAGCCAATAGCTTACTGGAATACTCTGATGCGTCAACGCTTTGATCAAGTAGCGTGAATGCAGCAGTTCAAGCTTTCCTTGTTGCAGCCTCTGGAGTACCTTGGCAGCGTCGACGCTGCAGTTCGATGGGTCGACGCTGCAGTTCGATGGATTGCCACAACTGTCTAAAGCGCAACTAATGAGTGGACGCAGTTGCATCTTGCGTCAACGCACTCCGCATGAAACCTGAAGCTAGAAGAAGGATGCGTCAACTCCTTGGAGCAAGAGGGTTGACGCCATCTAATTCCAGTTGCAGAGCATGATAAGTGGATCCCACCTTCAGTCGTCATCTGCCACATCAGCCACAAGTGAATAAGCTTTCGTACCTTCCACCACTCCAGAAGGTTCCCCACGTGAGCAATCATGAGGATAACCAGGAAATCAGGGTGGTGGCCCACCTGCCTCACGTGAATTGTTTTGTGCGCGGGAAGACCACAAAATAGGTTTAGCCGAGAAGAACAAGAGTGAGGCGGACAGCAGAACGAGAGAGGCTAAGAGCAGAACTGGACGAAGGCTGCTGAAAAATCAGATCAGAAGATCATCGCGCCACCAAGACTCTTCTACATTCCAGACGGAGGAGATTCAAGGATCGAAGCTCATGCGTATGGAGATGGATCTCTCTGTTGGTGATCTAAATTCCGCTGCGTCCAAGTGCTGAAGTTTGATTTCTTATCTTTTAGTTTTCCTATTGTTCTTGAACATTGTACTCCTCTCTTCCACTGGATTTAGTGAAGAGAGGGTGATTCTGATTCAGCGGGCTGTGCTGAGATCAGGGGTGTCAAGGTAGTTCGCCTTCAAGCTATTTGACAGCGGATCTGAGGATTCGTTCCTCGTTGTCTTCTGTTGGGGCAGTCAACAGTGTAGAGGAATTACTTCCTCGGTTTAGCAAAGCTGTAAAGCTCAGCACGGTTCCTCACTGGTTGAGTGGGGAGGTGGACGTAGGTCTCCACTGGGTGACCGAACCACCTTAAAATTGTGTTCTCTTGTGGTTTGGTCTAATCATCGCAATTTGTTCTTCGCTAGATGCATGATAGGCACGCTCTCTGATTGGCTTAGTTCAGTGTTTCAATTAATCATCTAGGTGTGGTGCTTCTAATGCGAATTGCTCTACTATAATTTTTATAAGGTCAACCTATTCACCCCCTCCCCCTCTAGCTTGACCGTCCTCTCGATCCAACAAGTGGTATCAGAGCGCCAGGCTCTCTTGCAAAGGTTTCACAGCCTAGAGAGAATTAATGGAGAACAGAGGACTCATGCCTGAGGGGTGTGCAGTGAATAGGCCACCATTTTTTGATGGAACTAATTATTCGTACTGGAAAAATCGCATGCAAGTATTTTTAAGAGCGCAGGATCATGAAATATGGAGAGTCGTGAGCAAAGGGCCATACCAAATTGAAGGCGATGAAGAACTCTGGGTGAAGGAGCAGATTCGAAAGTCGAACGTAAATTGGCAAGCCATGAACATTATGTAGTGCTCACTCCATCCCAAGGAATTCTCGCGTGTATCCTCATGCTCCAGCGCAAAAGAAATGTGGGATAGACTCGAGATAATCTACGAAGGTACCTCAGAGGTAAGAGAGACAAAAGCTAACATGTTAATTTCAGAATATGAATCTTTTCGGATGAAACCTGAGGAAAATATATCTGAAATGTATGCCAGACTAACTCTTCTTGTGAATGGTCTTAAAGGTTTGGGAAAGACCTATAGTGACTATGAGGTGGTTAGGAAGATCCTTAGATCCCTAACTCCAATCTGGCATACCAAAGCCACGGTCGTTGAGGAATCGAGGAACCTTCCCACCACCAAACCAGATGAGCTAATAGGTTCTCTCATGGTTTATGAAATGAATCTGAAAAGAACAGATGAGGACATGAAGAAGAAAAAACCCCTTGCATTGAAGGCTGGTTCCAGCAGCAAGGAAAGCTCAGATGATAGTCAGTCATCTTCATCTGATGATGACTCAAGTGAAATAGCCATGCTTACTAGGAAATTCAGAAAATTCTTAAGAAAGGGAGGTAAGACTGCTAGATATAAAGGATATCAGGTAAGAACTAGCTCAAAACTCAAGCCAGAAAATCCTAAGAAATCTGATAAAGTTGTTTGCTACAGATGCAGGAAACAAGGACACATCAAGTCGGAGTGTCCTGAGAATATGAAAAAGACACAGACAAAGTGGAGAAACAAACAGCCCAAGGCCATGCTAAGCACTTGGGGTGATGAAGAAAAAGATGAAGATGATGAAAGCACCTCTGAAGAAGAAAGCGAGGTGAAACTGTGCTTCATGGCAAATGGTGATGATCAAGTCGAGGTAACCTCTCCCTTTGCAGACTTCTCTTGTGATGATTGGGAAGAAGCTTTTAACGAATTGCTGGATAAGTATGAAGGTGTTAAAAAGGAAAATAAATCTCTAAAGAAAAAGAAAAATCAAACTAGTCAAGAAGATGATTTGAATGAAAAAGTCAAAACGCTAGATGCTGAAATCGTGTGTCTAAAAAGGGCCTTGGAAGAAAAAGATGAGTATAAGAAACAGTTAATTGAAATGAAGAGAGAAAATGATTTTCTACTGAAGATGCATGATGAATTGAAATTAAGAATGCAGAAATTGGAGAAAGAAGTAAAAATTGCTGAAGAGAAATATGAGGCCATTTGTAGAGTCAATGCAAAACTTCTAGAAAATCTCAAGAAATTAGAGGATGAGAACCTAAGCAAACAAGCATCCCTCGAAAAAATGACACAGGGTAAAAACAACCTTGATGCTGTTATGGGAATTAAGTGCAACTTTGGAAAAGAAGGGCTTGGATTCAATCCTAATAAAAAGAAAGAACTGGGAACTAGATTGGTGACATTTGTCTCTGGGAAGGACACATCTGAAGAGAATCAAATGGATGAAAACGAAAAAGGAAATGAGAAAGTGAAGGCAACATTGAATCTTAACAAACAAAAAAGCACACTTATGTTCAAATATGCCTCCTCAGGTCAATACAAGAATCCTAGCTTTAATTCATCAACCCAACAGCAATCATACAGAAGATCAGAAGGTTCAAGGTCTGATAGAAGTCAACCGCGGCAACGCACTGGTCACATGGCGTCAACGCATCTAGCTTTCCAGAAAGGGCATTCGGTCAGAAATACTCAGATGCGTCGACGCAGTCACTACCATGAGTCAACGCATTACATGTACCAGAACCCCCATGATAGATATGGTAGGTGGATGAGTCAACGCAGCAACACTAGAGGGTCTACACATCCAACTCTCAATCATCCAAGAAGCATGCACTCATCTAGAGTCCTTAAGTCAAATTTCCCCAGTACATCATGGAGTCATCACTATCAATGGCACAGGAATAATCACAAATCTGTCAAACCATTGAACTTACCACATCAAAGACCCTCACAACAGCAACTATGGATTCCCAAGAGCTTGATGTCATACCTGAACACGTCCTATGATTTGATGGGACCCAAGTATATCTGGGTTCCAAAATCTCTTGTTTAATGTGTTTTACAGGAGTGTCTTGCAGCTGTACATAATAGGTGGTATCTCGACAGCGGCTGCTCAAGACACATGACGGGGGATAAAGCTAAATTCTGTGTCTTGGTAGAGAAAGACGGGGGTCATGTTACATTTGGAGGAAACAATAAAGGAAAAATAATTGGAAAAGGTAAAGTAGGTAAAAATCCTTCAAATTTCATTGATGATGTGTTACTTGTAGATGGCTTAGAATATAATCTACTTAGCATAAGCCAACTGTGCGATAAAGGAAATAAAGTTGTGTTCGATGCTCATACTTGCACCATTTTAGAGATGAGTTCTGAAAAAGTTAAATTCATTTGAAAAAGAATAAACAACATGTACGTGGTAGATTTAGATGACCCTGCACATAACAATCTTTGTCTTGCTGTGAATAAAAGTGAACTTGCTTGGCTGTGGCACCGCAGACTAGGGCATGCTAGCTATAGTGTCTTGCATAAGTTAGCAAAGTTCAACATGGTGAAAGGTCTGCCAGATGTATCATTTAAACAAAATGACAAAGTTTGTAGTGCATGCACTCAAGGTAAGCACACTAGAAAGTCATTTAAGTCCAGACTTGAAATTCAATCATCTAAACCTTTTGAACTCATTCATATGGATTTGTTTGGACCAACTAGAACAGCTAGTGTGAGTGGAAATAAATATGGATTTGTTCTAGTAGATGATTTCTCTAGGTTTACTTGGGTGTTCTTTCTAACTCACAAAAATGATGCATTTGAAGAATTTCAGGCATTCTTCAAGAATGTGCAACAGGATGGTAAGTTTGCCATTTCTTCTATCTTGTCAGATCATGGAGGAGAATTTGACAATTCTGAATTTGATGACTTTTGCAGAGCCACAGGAATTTCACACAAGTTCTCATCTCCAAAAACTCCCGAACAAAATGGAGTTGTGGAAAGAAGAAATAGAACCCTTGTGGAGATGGCTAGAACCATGCTGATTGAAGGATAACTCCCAAGGAAGTTCTGGGCAGAGGCGGTAAATACAGCTTGCTACATTGTAAATAGGGCAATGGTAAGACCTCAGTCCAAAAAGACTCCATATGAATTGATGAAGGGTAAGAGACCTTCTGTTGCTTATTTTAGAGCTTTTGGATCAAAATACTTTGTTCAAAATAATGACAAACGGGCGTTGGACAAATTTGAACCTAAGAGTGAACCTGCCATCCTTCTAGGATATTCTAGTAACTCTAGGGCCTACAGAGTCTTAAATCTAAAAACACATGCTGTTGAAGAATCCCCTCATATTGTGTTTGATGAAATGAATGAAAATTCTAAGATTGAGGAATTATGTAGGGATGAAGATGAAGGGAAGTTCCTTAAAGAAAAGGAAGAACAGAATCTCCAAGATGAAGAGACAAGGCCAAATGATAATCATGCAGAATCAACCCACCATGGTGATTCAGGTATAAATGAAGGTAACTCTCTAACCGATGTCAGGATGTTAAGGGATCATCCTTTATCCAATGTCATTGGTAACTTGCATGAACCTGTTAAAACTAGATTTCATTTTAGAGGTGTCGAGGAAATGGATAATCTGGCCCTTGTCTCTCAAATTAAACCAAAAAATGTTGCTGAAGCATTGAAAGATAGTAATTGGATAAACGCAATGTATGAAGAATTACATCAATTCAAAAGAAAAAAAGGTGTGGTATCTTGTGCCAAGACCCAAAGAGCTTTCTGTAATTGGAACTAAATGGGTCTTCAGAAATAAACAAAATGAAAATGGAATGGTAGTTAGGAATAAAGCTAGGCTGGTAGCACAGGGTTATAATCAAGAATTTGGCATTGATTTTGAAGAATCCTTTGCTCCAGTAGCTAGATTAGAAGCTATTAGATTATTACTTGTCTATGCTTGCTGTCATGGAATAATGTTACATCAAATGGATGTAAAGAGTGCTTTTCTAAATGGGTCAATAAAGGAAGAAGTTTATGTTGAACAACCCCCTGGTTTTGAATGCACAGAAAATCCTAACCATGTGTACAGATTGGACAAAGCTCTTTATGGACTCAAACAGGCACCTCGAGCGTGGTATGATAGACTCAGCTCGTATCTCACAGAGAAAGGCTACTCTAGAGGTAAAGTGGACCAAACTTTGTTCACCAAGGTAAGAAATTCAGATATTATTCTGGTTCAAATTTATGTTGATGATATAGTTTTTGGTTCCACTAAAACCAGCATGTGTGAGGAGTTTGCCAGCTTAATGACCACTGAATTTGAAATGAGTCTAATGGGTGAGCTTAAATTCTTTCTAGGTCTGCAAATCACTCAGAGCAAGGAAGGATGTTTCATCAACCAGGCAAAGTACATCTCTGAGTTGCTTAAGAAATACAAAATGGAAAATCTGAAAGTAATCAGCACACCTATGAGCACCACTACAAACTTGGATGGAGATCTGACAGGTAAATAGGTTGATGCAAAAACATATCGAGGTATGATTGGATCACTCCTCTATCTTACCGCATCTAGGCCAGACATTCAATTTTGTGTATGCATGTGTGCTCGTTTTCAATCTGATCCTAGAGAATCCCACTTAAGTTCTGTCAAGCGTATCTTTCGATACCTTGCTGGAACTCGAGATTTAGGGATTTGGTACCCTGCATCTTGCTCTTTTGATCTTGTATCCTATTCAGATGCAGACTATGCTGGATGCAAACTCGACAGGAAAAGCACGAGTGGCTATTGCCAATTTTTGGGAGGATGTTTGATTTCTTGGGCTTCCAAGAAACAACATTCAGTGGCACTATCCACTGTAGAGGTAGAATATGTCGCTGCAGGGAGTTGTGGTACTCAAGTGTTGTGTATCAAACACCAACTCCAAGATTATCAAACTGATCTTGGGTGTGTCCCCATATTGTCTGATAACACAAGTGCCATAAACCTGGCCAAAAATCCTATCCAGCACTCTAGGACCAAACACATAGAAATTAGACACCATTTCTTAAGAGATGAAGTAATTAAAGGAAATTTTAAACTCATATTTTTTGAATCACAATCTCAATTGGCCGATATTTTTACCAAGCCTCTGAACAATGATAGATTCTCTTATCTTAGAAGAGAGCTTGGTTTGTGCAATTATCATCTGGATGCTTGATTTGAGTGCCTGACTTATCTTTTGGAATCTGAATGATTGAACTTGTCTTGGTTTGAAGTGTATCTGTCTTAAACTCAGGGGGAGCTTAGTCGTCTGTGCATGTTATGTCTATCTTTCTTTCAATCAATTGATAATGAATAAAATTTCAGCATGATACTCATGTTATTGGCAGTTATAATTTCATTCATGCATGGTCTGAGGGGGAGTTAGCTTAGGATTAATTTTCTCGGTGACAAAAGGCTGAATAAAGTACAGAGTTGTTACTACTGGTTGGATAAGTGAGTTAACGCAGTGTGGAGATAGGGTTAACGCACCAGACAGATTATTCTTTGAAAACCTGATGTGAAGTATCTCTGGCTGGATGAGTGAGTCAACGCTATGGTTGGATTGAGTTAACGCAGCCCTGGCTTTGCGTCTACGCAGCTATTCCTTCTTGAAGTCTCTTCTCTAAATCTTTTCTTCTTGGAGCCTCCACTTCTTCAGATTCACTCACCTCTTTGATCTATCTCATCGCTTTGATTCTCAATTACATGCTTTTCAAGTTCTAGCATGAGGGAAACTTCTTGAGTACTGGGTTACGTAGATGATGTCTTAAATTCAGGGGGAGTTATAGTGAAAATTCTTATTGAGTATGAGATATGTTCTGAATAGCTCTATGAAACGCTAATGATAGGAGATCTATAATTCTTATGATGTTTGAATTCAAGAACTTTTGAACCCAATAATGTACTATGTATGGAATAAAAGCTGAATAATTTAATAAAACCAGGACCTTATCATCTCTCGAACCTTATTGTTCAACAGTAAAGAAACCATTGTGTGTAGAGGAATTTAATATTTGTATTGATAATAAACCCAGAAATTGGTTATAAACGCTGAAGAAACAATCTCTTACACATGTTATAAAATGCAGAGCAATGGTAGCTATTCACTGAGAAACTAGCCCTATGCACCAAAGAAGTGCTAAAGAGCAAGTCATGAGGTGCGCCACTATCTCTGTCTTCAAGTGAAAAATAAATCATTACAGAGCAATGGTAACTATTAACTGAGAAACTACCTTCAAGCACCTATGAAGTGCTGATAGGCATGTCATGACGTAAGTTGCCAACTCTGGTCCGTCTATGCAGAATAGTTTGCTATGCTGAGTAACCGGGGACTCGGGTGTCTGATAAACATGTGTACCCGTGTCAAAAGGCTAGCTATACTTGACTGCAAATGAAAACGTAAAAATAAGTTGAACATGCTACAAATGTGAGAAATAATTAAAACATGTGAGTGTGTTTGATCTGAAGCTCGTTATTCAACTGAGTCTGTTATCAATGCCAGCTAAATTTCTCTCTCTCTGAAAGGCATCTTGAAATTGACAGATATAAGGAATAGAAATGAAAATGGTTCTAGTGTGAAAAGAGTTCCACTTTTTCTCCAGGCAGGTGCCTTTGGTGGTTCATGGTTTTTAATTCAATGCTTTAAGATTATTTCTTCTCTTTATCATTAATTGAATTGGAGCCTATTTACACATCTCTCTCATGGGAACTCGATCTGCAACACTTAAAAATCCTTGAATATGAGCATCTCTACTCCCTATCTCAGTATCTTAAGAAATTTCCTTGTACAGATGATTTTCTTGCTACTCTTCTTGCAAATAATCGTTTATTTCTGCTTCACTGCGTCGACGCAGTATCCCTTGGCGTCAACGCAACGATTCGAGTACTATTTCCTTATTTTTCCGGTTCACCGACTTGAACCGGTTGAACCACTCACGGAAATGGGTTTTGAAGCCTCTTTAAAAGCGTAGCATGACCGCTGCTTGCCTCCATCCCTTTTGACACCCTTTGTCGTTCTATCTTCCGTGCTCTCCAAAACCCTTTCCTGTTTCATTCTTCTTCATCCCGCTGCCATGGCTCCTCCGACATCCACTAACAAGGGGAAGAAGAGGTCAGAGGATCATCCAAGAAGCTCAGCATCGGCCGAAGACCATATGGAGCCCCGCTCCAAAGTTGCTCACGATAAAGGGAAGAGGAAAGAGACGCGTCCACGCGATCCTTGTCCGCCAACCAAAAAGAGAAAGGCATCTGATGTCAGGACAGCAAGGCAGGATTCATCTTCAGGTGCTGCATCGGGACAGAAAGGTGCGGACAGCTCTCTTACCGTCACCGTGGAGGAACCTCTGAAAGTTCTCATTTCCCGGTATATTGCTGCTACCGACCATGAAATGCTTGAAGTTTTTCCGCAACTATTTCCTACCTTGGAATATCAGGGGTGGTGGTCTTTCGTTACAACTCATAAGGTATATTACCCCACCCTGGTTAGAGAGTTCTACCACAATTTGAAATATGAGCCTCATATTCTGAAACTTACATCAACTGTCAGAAATGTTAGTTTCGAACTAACAAATAAGCTGTTTGCCAGAGCCTGGAAAGTCCCCAAGAATGGGGTTCAGCTACATAGTTTTGAGTTTGATGAACATGATGCCTATGCTCTCCTGACTGACAAATCTAGTGATCCTTCAGATGTAAGGGAAACTTACTTATCCAGTCTCAAAGCAAATCAATTCCCTCCATTGAATAGATTGCTCCACCATGTGTGCACATCAATGATCACACCACATAGTAGTGGTAGGGAAAGGGTCACTGAGATGCAGAGATTTCTCCTATACTGTATGCTGAAAAGAATACACATTTCCCTGCCTGATGTAGTTATTCAAACTATGGGGTCTTGCTTGAATCAATCCAGAACACTTCCTTATGCTGCTCCATTGACTGCCATTTTTCGAAAAGTTGGAGTAGATTTTGGTTCTGAGAAGAAAATAATCATCCCTCAAGGGAATGTTTACACCCTGTCTTATATTCAGAAGTTTATGGGCTTTAAAATCATTGATGGTAAGCCAGTTAGAATTCTTCCCAGTCAGCAAACAGCTCCATTGGAAACAGGTCAGGCATCACGAACAGACACTGCAGATGCCAGTCAAGTGAACAGAACAGAGGTACCAATTCCACCTGTGGTGAGAGAAGAAAGACCAGAAGGTCGTTCCACAAGAGGAGAGCATGAGTTTGAGGAAACTTTTGCTAGATCATCAAGCCCTCAGCTGGAAACTGGGGAACCCAGTGGCTGTGCACCTACAATGGAACCCCTTATGACTGGAGCCATTGGAGTTTATAGAAGAATTTTTCCCACTTCTGATGCAGCTCCACCTCCAGCAACTGTTGAAGAGATGTTCGCACACATGACTATGATGCTGCAGCGTCAGGATGCAAAGATGGACAAGTTAATGGAGTTTACAAATTATCATCTAAACAAACTGACTTCTCGGCTTATACAATTTGAAGTTTCCGTCTTATCCGAGTGGCAAAAAATTCTTACTCACCAAGATGTTAACTGACCAAGCTACAAGGACTGTCTTACAAAACATATCATCTCTCCTTGACAAGTTATCCACACTGGTGAACGATATGCACAGTAATCAAGCTTCATTTTTTCAATCCCTTGCCAAGATTACTGATTTATGTTTTGATGTGAGGATAGCAGTTGAAACCCTCAAAAGTCCTGTCAATGCACTTCCCCAATGCCTCAAAGCCTTGTTAGAAAAGATTGACAAAGTGATTGCAGCAGTTAAGTCACTTGGGGACAAGTTTCCAAATAAGGAATCTGTCACAGCTGATCTTTCTTCTGCCCTTGACAGTGTACGCACCACTCTAAGTCATCAGTTGGGTGAGCTCTGTTGCATCTCTGTAGTTTTGATGATGACTAACACTATGAATCAAATTATTTTTATAATAATTAGCTTGATGCTCCTTGATGAATGATAAAGATCCTGAATTGTCTAAATATTCTTAGGATCTAATGTTGTTGTCTTGCATGCACATCTATGGATCAAATGCTTTTTCATCATGCTTTTCTGATTTAATGCATCTCTATCATGTTCACCCATGAGCTCATACTTATTTGTCTTGTTTATATGGGTTCTGTGCATTTAGTGCGTTGACGCACTTGGATGGCTGCGTAGACGCAATAGTGCGTCTTTCGCTTGATGTTTTGTCCACTGAGTCGACGCTGTCACCTGAAGCGTTGACTCATTGGCTTAGTGCCAAGGGCTTGAGCGTCTCGCATATGAAGTAGAGTCGACGCTGCACGATAGAAGCGTTGACGCATTGGCTTAGTGCCAAGGGCTTGAGCGTCTCGCCTATGAAGCTGAGTCGACGCTGTCACCTGAAGCGTTGACGCATTGGCTTAGTGCCAAGGACTTGAGCGTCTCGCCTATGAAGCTGAGTCGACGCTGTCACCTGAAGCATTGACGCATTGCCTTGTTACCAAGAGAATGTGCGTCTAGCCCAAGGAGCTAAGGCGACGCTATACAATGGAAGCGTCGACGCCTTAAGTTTATGACCAAAGGTTCCTTTGATCAACCACCAAGCAGAAGCGTCGACGCTGTCAACTGATGCGTTGACGCATTAGTGTATTTGGTCAAGGGATCTATTCTCCATTATATCCATTGCGTTAACGCCTTGGCTTTTGTCATGCCCCGAGAGCGGAAGATACCCAGAGATGCGTGACGAGTTTATATCAATCGTGTCAATCAGAGTAGAAGTGTATTAGACACAAAGACAGAGATGCGCAAAAGTAAAGATAACCCAATCCATTTATTTCTTCATAATAAATAGTCTATTACAAACCCAATACTCTATTCAAAAAGAAAAGTACACATTGGACTCAAGAAATATATAAAAGACTAGATGACACTTGGAAAAACTCTAGCTCTTTCACTCTTGATTCTCCCCATCCGATTGACTTTCCTCATCGTCGGACTTACCTGAAAAGTAAGGGAAACATGGAGTGAGCGAACGCTCAGTAGGAAATTATATCTCAGGAACTAGCAAGGGGTTTAAGTAGTTACATCTTTCATGAATGCACTATAGCTATGCATGCTCGCATAAAACGACAAGATAGAAAGAGAATATAACAATAAGGTAACAAGGAGAACTAGTCATGAACTTTCAAGAACTTATATCGAATGATATCAAGATATTCAAGCAAGTACTTTATCATGTCAAGATGAAATTTGGCTATCATGTTCAAGTACGCAAGTAATTACCCTTTTTCGGGCCACACAAGTCATGTAATATCAAGTTAAGTACAAGATTTATGGAATGTTCAATCAAGCTAGTCATGCACTTCGGTATAATGCCAATACCGTGATCAATCAACTCCCATGGGCACAAGTACTTTCGGGTCCTCCTCCCAGGACCAGATCGGGCCCTATATGCGTAGGCATTAATCATGTATTTTAACATCCACTTTTGTATATAGCCAATATGGAATTTCAAGGATAAAGCTTGTAGACATGTAGGATAGACTTTGAAAGAATAGAGTCCAAAAATATGATACTTGACATAGATAGGCGATAATAACGGTACAATCACGATTATCGATAAAACTAGGTGGAATTGGTTCCCTTAACTCGGGTACCATGATAAGTAAGTAGAGACACTCTTTTATATAGAATTGAGGTCCATAGGAATAGCACCTCAATGGCAAGACGTCCTCATTCTTAATATAGAATTGAGGTTCACAAGAACATCAAGTTTAATATAGAATTGGGGTTCACAAGAACATCATAACAACGTTGATATAGAATTGGGGTTCACAAGAACATCATAACAACGGCATATTCTTCCCCGTTCCTTAAGATAATTCTCATATCATACCCATGGCATGACATGAGGGCCGGTATCACCATGTTCCTATAGAGGGACATGGCAAAGATTGTGTAAGGGGTTTTTTTAGGGTACAACCAGCTCAGTCGGCCTTGAGGGAATCCAAGGCGGCGAGGAGTCTTACGGAGGTCTCGATGACTAACTCGCTAGTCCAAAGGAACGGAATGTCTAATGGAGAGCTTGTATGTCAATGAGAATTGAGTGTGTAATGCGATAAATCATCGTAGAAAACATGGGACTATACTCACGGAGTGGAGTAATAGTGCCTATATATAAATATATGTAATGAATCCCTCGGATAACAGTAATCAGGAAAAATCAGTAATGCAGAAAGTAGCGACTTTGGTAAAGTCATTTTTCATGTAATTAACGCCTTAATCAGGGGCGTTTATATTAGATTTGACGACGTATACAGCAGTCGTCCTTTCAATATTTCTAGTTTTATAAATCTGGAAATTTTAATGAAACGCGCCCTGGACAGGGGCGTTAGTTTACAGAAGGCGCCCTGGTATGGGGCGTCAGTTCAAGAAAAGACGACCTGGACAAGGTCGTTAATTCACAAGTTCACAAGTTTCGAGACAATGAAATTTCAGGAAAACATGATATATGGTCAGTACCATAAGAAATAGCAGGATTACAAGAGATTGACCATGCATTAATTTAGAATCATGTTTGCATTGATATATAATTTTTAAACATGGTGTTTATTAATTACGAGAAATTGACGTCCGTGTGCAGGGCGTCAAATATTAAATTGACGACCTAGTCGTGGTCGTGTCTTTTAATGTAGCGTCCTTGATAAGGGCATCTATTTCAAAACTCTTTAGAAACTAATCGAAACGCATGAAATCTATATGCAGGTATTAACGGATGATGTTATAAATATTAATATGCTAGTTTGGGCTACAATCCCTGAGAAAATCCTACATTGGGCAATAATCTGGATGGAGAAACGTGAAGAGATTGATAAGAAGAACAGAGACTCCTGAACTAGATGGAACTGCTATTGAACGATGGCTTTGATGAAAAGAACGTAGATGAAGAACACTTCGTTTCTTCAGGTAGAGAGCTTTTCCTACAGAGGAATATATATATACGAAACATCAGTATTTTTCTTCATAATACTTGACTGAAGGTAGAGGAAAGAAGAACTTACCCTTTTGTTCTTCACAACGTTAATCTTCTTAACCTGTAAGAAGAGAAGAAGAATAAGAATCAGTGATTCTTCATGAATCGAAGGCAGAGAAGACATACTGTTCGTTACATACCTTTGAAGAATTCGAACGCCAAATAGCGTACGAGGGTTAAACAGGAGAGTATTTATAAGATTTTTGGGGTCCTATTAGGGCTAGAGTTTGATTGGAAGTAATACTTCCATGATAGAGTCCTTACTACATTCGAACTCTTTCCCATAGTTATCAACTTACCCTGGATAAGTTCCCGGTTCGAACGAAACTAGAATGGAAATAACGCCTTACGCTAGGGCGTCGAATTTTAAATTGACGCCTTGACGCGTGTCGTTTCTTGTGGAAACGCGTCCAAGAAAAGGGCGTTTCAAATACTTGCCTCTTTATGTAATTTTGGTTGTTTAAGATTTGACGCCTTGAAGTGTGGGCGTCCTTTCTCAAAAACATGCCTTAGGTGAGGGCGTTTCTTATCAAGTAGCACCTTTATCTGCGGCGTTATTTTCATCAGTGTTTAATTTTTTTCCATTTTCAGTTTTATCATTTATTTGCTTATCTTTTATTTTCAATTTGATTTATTTATAAATCTTGCTCTTATCAGGGTTGTTACAGCTTTAGTGCGTTGACGCGTTCTTCTGTCCTTTGATAAGTCCCGTGCAATCTGTGTGAACAATTTATGACTTGAATATTTCTGAGATTGACTGAATGTTCTCTGAAACCTTACAGGGACTTAAAGATAAATTGGAACGTTACTCCAATCATGTGAGCACGTGATCCGAGGGAACAATCGTCTAACACGTGGCTCGGTTCATCTGGAAGCATGTCTTCGCGCGTGTCTCCCAAACCCTCACTCTCTCGTGAGGTTGGATATATATATGAAGGTTTCTGCTCCTGAAAAGCTGCCGAAGCCACAAGGAAGAGGGTGAGGCCAGAGCGAGAGGAAGGAGAGGAGAAGCCATCCTGATCCACTCGTTGAGCGTACCTGGAAGAGAGAGAGAGTGATGAAGGAGAGGATGGTTCTCTACTATGTCTTGTCTATGCTTCTTTAAGAAGCTACATTATTTCTCCGTTCGATTGTCTTCGATATTTCTTTATGTTTTCAGTTGTTTGTTCTTAAATTCCGATACTCTGTTTTATCGTTCCCTCTAGGTGTAGAGGAAGAGAGGTGAATCCTCTGGGTTGCATTGTGGTTCCCTCTGAATCAGATCAGAGGAAGGGAGGTGGTCTCCGGGGTTGTTGTGTTCAGATAGTGAGGAGGCTATCTGGGTTGTTCCCTCCGGCTGTGGAGGAAGAGAGACAGCGTCTCTGAATTGCAGTGAGGGTGAGTCACTGCTGGGTTCCCTCTTGTCTAAGAGGAAGGGAGAGTTATCTCCGGGTCAGGTCTTGGGGTGTGAGACCTGGGTGCAAGCTGTGTGTTCAGCGTCTGTAGGGATTTCGATCCCCAAGCTGTGGATCAGCGTGTTGTTGGCAGACTGAGTCTGCGGTTCTTTCTTGTGAAAGGAAGCCTCACTCGGCCTTGAGTGAGGGATGGACGTAAGTCTGCGGGTTGCAGACTGAACCATCTAAATCTCCTGTTCTCCGTGGTATGGTTGTGCGCATCTACCTTCCTTATGCTTTTGTCTGGCTTCATTAAGTAGATGTGAATGTTGATGATCAAACCTTGGTCTGACTGCTCGCTAGGTGGTTGTGCATATGTGCTGATGAAACTTTGAGTGATTTATGTTCTGCACTCGTGAATTACGTTATATTGGTTAAGGGTCCTGCCTCGACTCAGTCAAATATTTTTTAAACGGTGATCTATTCATCCCCTCCCCTTCTAGCTCACCGTCCTCCTGTTTAACAGTTGGTATCAGAGCGGGTTTACCCGAGATGTGGTCCAACGACCAGGGTAATCCTGGAACCAGTGGTCCTCGCAGCTACATAGCTGAAGGACAGTCAATCTCCCGTCCCCCATATTTTGATGGTTCTAATTATTTCTTTTGGAAAAACAGGATGGAAGTTTTTATCCGATCTCAGAGCCACAAGCTGTGGAGAGTCATTACAACTGGACCTTATGATTTACCTCCGAATGAGGAGATGTGGTCTGAAGAACAAGTCAAATTATCCGGACTGAACTGGTCGGCGCTCAACATCATCCAGTGCGCAGTTCACCCTGAAGAATATGCCCGAATTTCGGCGTGTAAGACAGCTAAGAAGATGTGGGATGAACTAGCGCTGATTTACGAGGGTACCTCTCAGGTCAGAGCTACCAAGGTAAACTACCTAACCTCTGAGTATGAATTATTTAAGATGAAGTCAGAGGAGAGCACGACTGATATGTACGCTAGGCTGTCACTGATCACAAACAGCCTCAAGGGGTTTGGAAAGGAAATATCTGAAGGGGATATAGTCAGGAAGATCTTGAGATCTCTGACTCCAGCGTGGCACACAAAGGCCACTGTGATAGAGGAATCGAAGGATTTAACAACCATGACTGTCACTGAACTCATAGGGTCTCTTATGACCTATGAGATGAATCTCAAGAAAACAGGAGAAGGAAGTAACAGAAAGGGCAAGAATGTTGCTCTTAAAGTTGAACGACATAGTAGTAGTAGTAGCAGCAGCAGCAGCAGCAGTGGAGACTCTGATGAAATTCCAGACCTTGACAGGAGTGAAAAAGCTCTGCTCACACGACAGTTCAGGAAATTTCTGAAACTGAAGGGAAAATCATATGGGAGAAGAAGAAATTACTCATCAGGTAAATATCCGAACAATGGCAATGACAAGGATAGGAATGCTAAAAGTGTGATGTGTTATCATTGCAGGAACCTTGGGCACATGAAGCAAGATTGCCCTGAGCTTCAGAAGAAGACACTGGATTACCATAAGAAAGGCTCCAAAGTGTACAAGAAAAAGCCAAAAGCTATGGTATGCACTTGGAGCGATGAAGAAGAAGACTCAGATAGTAATTCCTCAGGAAAGGAGACTGAAGGAGTATGTCTGATGGCCGACGAGGAAAATGAGGTAATCAATCCCTTTGTGACTTACTCTATTGATGACTGGGAAGATAAGTATGGTGAACTGCTAGATATGTACAATGCCTTAGCTAAAGAACATAGAGTCACCAAATGCAAACTCAATGTGGTTAATGAAGAACAATAACTCATCAAGACAGAAAATTCCAAACTGATAGCTGAATTAGCTCAAATGGAAAATGTAAGAAATGAGAACCATCTTGTTAAAAAGGAACTTGAAAAACTTAGAAAACAGCTTGATGAAACCAATCAACATACTGAAGAAAACCTGAGACAAAATGACTTACTCAGGGAAGGGTATGAAGCTGTTAAAAGGGTCAATGATGAATTGCTGGAAAACAATATATGTATGCGGAAGGAGTTGGAAGATAAGAAGAAAACCCTTGAGAGGTTTGTTTTGGGAGAGAGTAATTTGAATGCCTTGTTAGGCACCAAAGTAAACTTTAACAGAGAGGGGTTGGGCTACAACCCAAGTAAGAAGGAAGCATTTGGGGTAAAAACCACTACTTTCTGCACTGAGAAAGGAAAAGAGAAACTGGACATTCCATCCAGTTCCAAAACTACTGAACAACAAAAGAACATCCATAGACAACAGGCTGATTTTGGAAAAAATATCTTCAAGAAATTCAACAAGTCCACGCACCAGAAGCAAGGTGTCTGTCAATTCAACAACTATGACTCTAATAAAAGAATGGGCTATTTTAAAAGCAACATGGGAACGACTAACTACACACAGAATACTGTCAATAAAATGCCTTCATCTAGACAGGTTAAAAATTATGGTCTGGCTGGGACCCAAACCTTCATCAACAGAAACTGGACACAACTTGAGAAACAAAAAGAAACAAATGAAATGCACATCAATAACAAACATGTCAACCCTCAGCACAAAAAGAAAAAGGGGTTAAAACAGATCTGTATCCCAAGACTGTGCTTAATGAATTGAACGGTATTTTTGGACCCAACTTACCTTGGGTTCCAAAGCACACAACTTAAATTGTTATTGTGCAGGTGAGCCTAGCAGTCGAGAATAACAAGTGGTATCTCGACAGTGGCTGCTCGAGGCACATGACAAAGGATCAAAGAAAGTTCAGCAAGCTTGAATTGAAAGCAGGAGGGTCAGTTAAGTTTGGAGGTAAAAACAAAGGTCACATCATAGGGACCGGAACCATTGGTAAGCAAACCTCCAACTCTGTTGAAAAAGTCTTGTTGGTTGAAGGTCTGCAACACAATTTATTGAGTATTAGTCAGTTATGTGACAAGGGTCACAAGGTTCTTTTTGATGAGCATGCTTGCAAAATTTTAGAACCAAACTCCGATAAAATAAAGTTCATTGCAAATAGAGTCAATAATGTCTATATTGTGGATCTTGATGTTGAGTCTGAGTCTAATCTGTGTCTCACTGCTGATTCAGAGAATAACATGTTTGACTGGCATAGGTGACTAGGCCATGCAAGCTTTAACACCTTGCATAAATTAGCTAAATTTGATTTAGTTAGAGGCATGCCTAGCTTGAAGTTCAAATCATTCTCTAAGCCTTGCGAGGCCTGTGCTCTAGGCAAGCAAACTCGAGCTTCTTTCAAAATTAGGTCTGAGAGCTTGTCAACAAAGATCATGGAACACTTGCACATGGATCTCTTTGGTCCTACCAGAACCCAGAGTCTAAATGGTAAGAGATTTGGGTTTGTCATTGTCGATGACTACTCTAGATTTGCATGGCTGTTTTTCTTGGCAAATAAGAGTGATGCTTTTCAAAAATTTGAACATTTTTTCAATAAGCAAAAACATATAGGGCACAAGATCACTGTTATCCAATCAGATCATGGAGGAGAGTTTGAGAACTCCTCATTTTCTAGCTTCTGTGACAAGGAGGGACTGACTCACAAATTTTCTTCTCCCAGGACCCCAGAGCAGAATGGAATTGTGGAGAGAAGGAATCGAACAATAGTGGAAATGGCAAGAACACTACTAATGGAGAGTCAGCTACCTAAGAGCTTTTGGGCAGAAGCGGCAAACACAGCCTGCTACATACTTAATAGAGCTTTGGTAAGACCCATACATAAGAAAACACCATATGAACTCTTGAAAGGTAAGAAGCCTAATGTGTCATATTTCAAAACTTTGGTTCAAAATGCTTTATTCATAATAACAACAAGAGAGACTTAGATAAATTCGATGCTAGAAGTATTCTAGGAATATTCCTAGGATACTCTGAAACATCTAGAGCCTTCAGGGTCTTTAATAAAACTGATAGAACTGTAGAGGAAACCCCTCATGTTATTTTTGATGAAACAAAAATCTCTAACAGTCCAAATGATGATAACATGTCTACAAGTCATGATGGAGAGTTCCTGGAACAAATGCAAGAGGAGGAAGTACAACCGGCAGAAGAACCCACTGATCTGAACCCAGTAAGTACAGCTGAACAAGGTGAGTCATCAACAAATGTCAGAGTTTTAAAAGACCACCCTGTAACCAATATTATTGGTAGTCTTAATGATCCCCCTAGGACAAGATCTCATTTTAGAAATGTTCAGAATCAGGACTTAATTGCTTTAGTTTCTCAAATTGAGCCTAAGACCATTGAAGAAGCCTTAAGTGATGAGAATTGGGTAACTGCTATGTGTGAAGAACTAGGGCAATTTGATAGAAACAATGTCTGGGAGCTTGTACCTAGACCTGAAAATTTCAATGTAATAGGAACAAAATGGGTTTTTAAGAACAAACTGAATGAAGAAGGTGTCATCTCTAGGAATAAAGCTAGACTTGTAGCTAAAGGCTACAGTCAGGAGTATGGAGTGGACTTTGATGAATCCTTTGCTCCAGTAGCTAGAATGGAGGCTATCAGAATTCTATTAGCATTTGCTTGTTCAAACAACATAAAACTTCAACAAATGGATGTTAAGAGTGCTTTCTTGAATGGAATTCTAAAAGAAGAAGTTTATGTTGAACAACCTCCTGGTTTTCAGTTTTTGACTAAACCTGATCAAGTTTTCAGGTTAAACAAAGCTCTTTATGGATTAAAGCAGGCTCCTCGGGCCTGGTATGAAAGGCTGACCAGTTTCTTACTAAATAAATGATATAACAGAGGTAAAGTTGACCAAACCTTATTCACTAAGAATTCAAGACAAGATCTCATCATAGTTCAGGTATATGTGGACGACATCATCTTTGGATCAACAAATCCTGAACTATGTAAAGAATTTTCACAGCTTATGTCAGCTGAATTTGAGATGAGCTTAGTTGGGGAACTGACTTATTTCCTTGGCTTGCAGATAAATCAAATGACAGATGGCTGTTTCTTCCACCAAACCAAGTACACGCTGGATATCCTAAAAAGGTTTGGGATGACCAACCTGAAGCAAATTTCCACCCCAATGAGCACAAGCATGACCCTTAATGCAGATGAGTCAGGTAAACAAGTGGATGAAAAACTCTACAGAGGTATGATGGGATCCCTCTTGTACCTAACTGCCTCTAGGCCAGACATACAATTCAGTGTTGGTTTATGTGCAAGATATCAGTCTAGGCCTACTGAACTACATGTGTCTGCTGTAAAAAGAATCTTTAGATATCTGTCTGCCACACATACACTAGGATTATGGTATCCTACTTCACGCACATTAGATTTAGTTGCATACACTGATGCAGACTTTGCTGGATGCAAACTAGATAGGAAGAGCACCAGTGGCCACTGCCAATTCTTAGGAGGATGCCTAGTTTCTTGGAGTTCAAAGAAACAACATTCAGTGGCTCTTTCCACTGCTGAGGCTGAATACGTGGCTGCAAGCAGCTGTGGCACTCAGGTTATCTGGATCAAGCATCAGCTTCAGGATTACCAAGTAGAGACAGGTTGCACTCCCATTTTTTGTGATAACACTAGTGCCATAAACATTGCAAAGAATCCTGTTTTACACTCACGAACAAAACACATTGAAATCAGGCACCACTTTATCAGAAATGAAATTGTAAATAAAACATTTGAATTAATTCATGTTGGGACTACAGATCAAATTGCTGATATTTTTACAAAATCGCTAGATACTGAAAAATTCACTTCTTTAAGAAGAGAACTTGGTATTTACAAACTCTGACTGATTTGAGGCAATGAATTCTGGTTCATGTATTTCCATATATTTAGTGGTAGTTTTGTCTCACCTTTTCTGGTGGGGTCCCTATGTGAGGGGGAGCGGGTGTGTGCGTTGAGTAAAGTCAATTCTGCTTCTCTGCTGTTTTTTGGGTAGAGTGGAAGATAGAGCTACTAGAGAGGGGGAGCTTGACTAATTAGAAACGCTTGAAAGATGGTTGTTACTGTTGGATTAAATGTTAGAATTGATCTTGAATATTCCTCTTAATAGAACCTCATTCATTTCCTACATTCTTAAGTTTGTGCAATTAAAGTCCAGCTAGAATCCTCTTCTAGTAAGTCTTAAGAGACTAAGATTAACCTTCACAAGTATATCCTCTTACTTTGTTGCATGACTCATGAACAAGCTAGACTTGTAAGAAATAGTTTCTGTTTATGAGCTTCTCATTGGACATCTTGATAAGACCTCTAATACTTGCCCTGGTTTGTGTCTTCAAACAACCCCTTGTTGAGCTAGTTAAACTGAACTGTGCTTAAAACTGCATACTAAGAAACTAGGAATCCCATCAATGAAATGAGAATTTCCTATGTCATGAGGTATCAGTTCTCATAAACAAAATCAAAAGAAAGAAATACAATTCAAAATTGTGATTGGTAGAGCAATGATGACAATATGGTGAGTCACTGGGGATTCTGGTCTCTGATCAAGGTGTCTCCTCATGTAACAACCAATGGTCACTATCTCTGTCCTCTAATTGAGAAGTGATGAGGCTCTTACACTGAATAACTGAGGATGCTGGCCTCTGACCAAGGTGCATACTTAATGTCAAAAGTGTAACTGACCGAATACACTCTATAACTATGCCTTCTCTGCCTGGACTGTTTGTCCTCGATGCCTACAGGCTGTCTTAGTGGTTCAAACTCTTGTTGTCTCTTTGACAAGCCTTAACAGCTACCTCAGTCATACTTGTTGCCACTTGCTCTTCTCTCATAATCATAGTAAGTTGATAAACTTCAAGTTTCTTCTGAATCTCTTTCTCTTACCAGAACTCCAAGATTCTTCACTGGACCTTACAGCCCCACTTAAGCATCTAAGATTTGTCAATGAGTGTCTACTGTTGGAATCTTCTCCATCTTTTCTCATCAGTCCAGCGTCAACATCACTCTTTCTCCTTGTTTTGATGATGTCAAAGGGGGAGAAGGTTGAAAGGGGGAGTAAGAGTAAAGGAAGGGTGAGTAAGAAGTAAGAGTAAAGGAAGGGGGAGTAAGAGTAAAGGGGGTGTAAAGAGGTGTTTTTGTAGCTAGCCAGTGGAAGGAAGGCTCTGGAATGGTTTTTGGTAAAAGATGATGAGTGTTGTGAGTTCAGGCCTGTTCAGGCTTTGAGAGGTCACCATTGCTGCCTTTATTGAGAATGTTTTAAGTTGGTGTTTCTTCCTTCACTGAATTTGACTCATGGTGTTGCCATCATCAAAAAGGGGGAGATTGTTGCATCTCTGTAGTTTTGATGATGACTAACACTATGAATCAAATTATTTTTATAATAATTAGCTTGATGCTCCTTGATGAATGATAAAGATCCTGAATTGTCTAAATATTCTTAGGATCTAATGTTGTTGTCTTGCATGCACATCTATGGATCAAATGCTTTTTCATCATGCTTTTCTGATTTAATGCATCTCTATCATGTTCACCCATGAGCTCATACTTATTTGTCTTGTTTATATGGGTTCTGTGCATTTAGTGCGTTGACGCACTTGGATGGCTGCGTAGACGCAATAGTGCGTCTTTCGCTTGTTGTTTTGTCCACTGAGTCGACGCTGTCACCTGAAGCGTTGACGCATTGGCTTAGTGCCAAGGGCTTGAGCGTCTCGCATATGAAGTAGAGTCGACGCTGCACGATGGAAGCGTTGACGCATTGGCTTAGTGCCAAAGGCTTGAGCGTCTCGCCTATGAAGCTGAGTCGACGCTGTCACCTGAAGCGTTGACGCATTGGCTTAGTGCCAAGGACTTGAGCGTCTCGCCTATGAAGCTGAGTCGACGCTGTCACTTGAAGCGTTGATGCATTGCCTTGTTACCAAGAGATTGTACGTCTAGCCCAAGGAGCTGAGGCGACGCTATACAATGGAAGCGTCGACGCCTTAAGTTTATGACCAAAGGTTCCTTTGATCAACCACCAAGCAGAAGCGTCGACGCTGTCAACTGATGCGTTGACGCATTAGTGTATTTGGTCAAGGGATCTGTTCTCCATTATATCCATTACGTTAACGCCTTGGCTTTAGTGCGTTGACGCGTTCTTCTGTCCTTTGATAAGTCCCGTGCAATCTGTGTGAACAATTTATGACTTGAATATTTCTGAGATTGACTGAATGTTCTCTGAAACCTTATAGGGACTTAAAGACAAATTGGAACGTTACTCCAATCATGTGAGCACGTGATCCGAGGGAACAATCATCTAACACGTGGCTCGGTTCATCTGGAAGCATGTCTTCGCGCGTGTCTCCCAAACCCTCACTCTCTCGTGAGGTTGGATATATATATGAAGGTTTCTGCTCCTGAAAAGCTGCCGAAGCCACAAGGAAGAGGGTGAGGCCAGAGCGAGAGGAAGGAGAGGAGAAACCATCCTGATCCACTCGTTGAGCGTACCTGGAAGAGAGAGAGAGTGATGAAGGAGAGGATGGTTCTCTACTATGTCTTGTCTATGCTTCTTTAAGAAGCTACATTGTTTCTCCGTTCGATTGTCTTCGATATTTCTTTATGTTTTCAGTTGTTTGTTCTTAAATTCCGATACTCTGTTTTATCGTTCCCTCTAGGTGTAGAGGAAGAGAGGTGAATCCTCTGGGTTGCATTGTGGTTCCCTCTGAATCAGATCAGAGGAAGGGAGGTGGTCTCCGGGGTTGTTGTGTTCAGATAGTGAGGAGGCTATCTGGGTTGTTCCCTCCGGCTGTGGAGGAAGAGAGACAGCGTCTCTGAATTGCAGTGAGGGTGAGTCACCGCTGGGTTCCCTCTTATCTAAGAGGAAGGGAGAGTTATCTCCGGGTCAGGTCTTGGGGTGTGAGACCTGGGTGCAAGCTGTGTGTTCAGCGTCTGTAGGGATTTCGATCCCCAAGCTGTGGGTCAGCGTGTTGTTGGCAGACTGAGTCTGCGGTTCTTTCTTGTGAAAGGAAGCCTCACTCGGCCTTGAGTGAGGGATGGACGTAAGTCTGCGGGTTGCAGACTGAACCATCTAAATCTCCTGTTCTCCGTGGTATGGTTGTGCGCATCTACCTTCCTTATGCTTTTGCCTGGCTTCATTAAGTAGATGTGAATGTTGATGATCGAAACCTTGGTCTGACTGCTCGCTAGGTGGTTGTGCATATGTGCTGATGAAATTTTGAGTGATTTATGTTCTGCACTCATGAATTACGTTATATTGGTTAAGGGTCCTGCCTCGACTCAGTCAAATATTTTTTAAACGGTGATCTATTTATCCCCTCCCCTTCTAGCTCACCGTCCTCCTGTTTAACAAGCTCTCTCAGGATATCCGAGCCTTACTGGCATGAGAACAATCTACTTCAGGACAACAGTTTGGCCAGCAACCTCAAGGATCTCAGTTTACTCACGGGCAGTCCTCTCGTCAGCACCAGCAACCTCCTTCCGTCGGAAGATACAATCGTTACTTCCAATCTTGAGATGACTCTGGACAACAGTTTCACATTTACCCCCCCCCCTTCTGATGATGTCAAAGGGGGAGAAGTTTTGAAAGCTAGAATCTAGACTAGAGCTCATTGCATCTGCAAATATGTTGAATGACTAAATGTCTTCCTCTTCTTGGCATCAAATATGTTGACTGACTAAGTGTTTTCTTCTTTCTGTCTGTGCCTATGATGTAAAACTCTGAACCTGAATGAATGACAAAATTGATGCTTTCTTCTGTCACTGAATTAAAATCCTGTTGATCTGAACCTTCTTGTTTGAACATTTGTCATTTAGATGCAACGGCATTCACCTCATAGTTGCCATCATCAAAAAGGGGGAGATTATTGTGCCCCTGGTTTTGATGATGACAACAATGAAGTGTGAATGTAGCATTCAACTCAAAAATGTTGATTACAATATTGATTCAGTAATACTTTCATATAATTTCTTTTTGATGCAATAGAGGAACAGGGTCGACGCTTGGAGTTCAATGCGTCCACGCATCAGTTGAAGAAGCCTTCACTGATATCTCTCACAACGCTAACTCCACGAAGCAAGCAGCGTCAACTCATCATATTCTGAAGCAGAGATCTTCACAAGTTATTCCACTGCGTCAACGCCACAATAGAGCAGCGTCGACGCAGCAGTTACAAAGGGAGAGCCAATGGCTTACTGGAATACTCTGATGCGTCAACGCTTTGATCAAGTAGCGTGAACGTAGCAGTTCAAGCTTTCCTTGTTGCAGCCTCTGGAGTACCTTGGCAGCGTCGACGCTGCAGTTCGATGGGTCGACGCTGCAGTTCGATGGATTGCCACAACTGTCTAAAGCGCAACTAATGAGTGGACGCAGTTGCATCTTGCGTCAACGCACTCCGCATGAAACCTGAAGCTAGAAGAAGGATGCGTCAACTCCTTGGAGCAAGAGGGTTGACGCCATCTAATTCCAGTTGCAGAGCACGATAAGTGGATCCCACCTTCAGTCGTCATCTGCCACATCAGCCACAAGCGAATAAGCTTTCGTACCTTCCACCACTCCAGAAGGTTCCCCACGTGAGCAATCATGAGGATAACCAGGAAATCAGGGTGGTGGCCCACCTGCCTCACGTGAATTGTTTTGTGCGCGGGAAGACCACAAAATAGGTTTAGCCGAGAAGAACAAGAGTGAGGCGGACAGCAGAACGAGAGAGGCTAAGAGCAGAACTGGACGAAGGATGCTGAAAAATCAGATCAGAAGATCATCGCGCCACCAAGACTCTTCTACATTCAAGACGGAGGAGATTCAAGGATCGAAGCTCATGCATATGGAGATGGATCTCTCTGTTGGTGATCTAAATTCCGATGCGTCCAAGTGCTGAAGTTTGATTTCTTATCTTTTAGTTTTCCTATTGTTCTTGAACATTGTACTCCTCTCTTCCACTGGATTTAGTGAAGAGAGGGTGATTCTGATTCAGCGGGCTGTGATGAGATCAGGGGTGTCAAGGTAGTTCGCCTTCAAGCTGTTTGACAGCGGATCTGAGGATTCGTTCCTCGTTGTCTTCTGTTGGGGCAGTCAACAGTGTAGAGGAATTACTTCCTCGGTTTAGCAAAGCTGTAAAGCTCAGCACGGTTCCTCACTGGTTGAGTGGGGAGGTGGACGTAGGTCTCCACTGGGTGACCGAACCACCTTAAAATTGTGTTCTCTTGTGGTTTGGTCTAATCATCGCAATTTGTTCTTCGCTAGATGCATGATAGGGACACTCTCTGATTGGCTTAGTTCAGTGTTTCAATTAATCATCTAGGTGTGGTGCTTCTGATGCGAATTGCTCTACTATAATTTTTATAAGGTCAACCTATTCACCCCCTCCCCCTCTAGCTTGACCGTCCTCTCGATCCAACAATCTATTCATCCCCCCCCCTTCTATATCACTCTTCACTGCGCTAACAGGGCCTCGTGTAGTAAGCTCTGTAAACCTGCAAAAGAGTGTAGACACACAGAAAAAGTAACCCAATTAGCCCTTGGACAAGTGTAGTATCTATAGTGCAATTAAGCTAAGATGCATAAAAGGAAGGGTGAATATCTCGGGGTTGGTGATTTTTTAACCCCTATGAGGTGTGGAAAAAGTAGGAGGATGTTTCAAAACGTGATGTGAGTGCAGAAGAATCATGGAAGAAGAAGAGGGAAGATGCTATGATGATGCAAAGGAAGACTAAGACTAAGAGAAAAAAAACACAAAGAACACCAATGGAACTTGATACTCCCTGAACCAGACGACTTAAGGACGTAGAAATGACTTTTCCCTGGTTGGAACTCGCTCCAGAACGCAGTAGCACTTCATGACAAGCTCCAGAAATCTCCTCCTCAAGCCATTAAGTCAAGGGTTCCTTTTATAGACCCTCAAACCCTCTGGTCGAGTTGGAGAGATAATGACACAAAAAATAGGTCTGAACTTAGATAAACCTCAAAGATAATACTCCCAAGAGTCCATAGAAACAAACAGAAGCTTCTGAGGATCACTACTCAGAGAGAAAACATCAAATCATGGACTCTAGTTCGGCCACGGCCGAAGAGAGGAAGAATAGTCAGAGCAGGACTCTCTGTCTCCCCTAACGGTCTTGCGATAGACCGTAAGGCTCTGAAAAATGGTCGTCCGATAGACCGCAAGGCTCAGTCGTCTACAAAGAGATAAGACCAAAGAAATCCAACAGGACTCTCTGCTGCCTAACGGTCTAGCAAAGGACCGCCAACGATACCAAACGGTCGTGCGATAGACCGCAACGCAAATAGACGTGGCAAAAGAGATAAAGGCCAATAAATTTTCGTATAAATCCACAATAAAATCCTTATTAGCCCTTATCTAGGCCTAATAAGCTCAAATGTCGAAAATAAAAGGAACCAGGCCCAATCAGGGAGAGCACCCATAAAAATAAGCCCAAAAGTGACCAAAAATGACCCAATAGCCAGTGAACAACTCGGGACATCATAAAAATAGATATGGAGATGACCCAACTTATTGGTTCTAAAACGGGTGTCAACACTAGCATGTTTCGAGAATGTACTTTTCATAACCTTGAAAAAGTTATGCACAAGAAAGTCATGTATCAAGCAAGCATGTAATTTCATAAGATTACCTCGTCGATTTCACCCGTTTATAAAAAAAGTACTCACAGCGCAATGCGACACCAATGTTCATCATACCCTATGGTTTATAGTATGTTTTCGGTCATCTGTCGAGGGGGCTAGTGTGGAGCCCTTGGACACTATCCGTGCCCGCTCTTGCATCTTCAAGTTATAAATCAAACTACTTTCACGTGAAATAATAATGTATGCCAGTAACATCAAGTGCAAACAATAGTTTCATGGTAACAAAACCAAGGTAAGAACGTACCAAAATGAACGTGAGAATTCAAGGATGAATTAACTTGAACATTACACTACGGAGGAATTTCGACAGCATAACGGTACATTTTCATAGTTTCATAGTTCCTTAATGACTTATTGAATAAGATGTTGGGTTCTAGATAATCAAAAGACCATCTGAGAACATAGCACAATCAACCCTTGGGTCAAACCACGGGTTAAACAGCAAGATGAAAGAACGCGGTCGAGCCAGGACTATTTTCTTAAGGTAGCGGTCAAGTCCAAACCGCTATCTAACGGGAACCGAAGATAAGTCGACGCAGGAGGAAGCTGGGTCGATGCAAAGAATAAGCTGGCAGAACGCGGTCAAGTCAGGACCACTATCTGGAAGTAGCGGTCACCTGATGGCCGCGTTCAATCCAGTTCACAGAAAATGCGGAATTCATGAAGTGCTCTTTAGACTTTGGGGTTTTTAGTGTATAACCAGCTCGACGTCCTAGTGAGAATCCCAGGCTCGTGGAGACTTACGGAGGTCTTGAAACAAGATTACCTAGTCCGGCAGAAGGAATATCTGACGGAGAGGCTCTCAAGTTCAAGAGGTGTTCCTATCAAGTGCAAGTGATCTAATAGCGTCGTACCGGAGTACGGGCTATGTGTGACATAATAAAATAGAAAAGAGATGAGAAAGGAACGCTTCAAAGCATAAATCAACGTGAACTTAAGTCATGGAAATTTCCTTTAAGTACAAAACTATAAGGTTTTGGCATGAAATTATCATACATGAAAATAAGTTCCTTGTAACAAGAAGGGCATAAACCTAACATGATTGAAACATGATATGATAGAAATCATGGATATCATGAAATAACATGAAACATGGCATAGCTAATTATATTTAACAGGGAATCATGAAGGTTGATCTGGTTTCTGTTTAGAGTTAACAGAAAGAAGAACGCGACTGATCGAAGGCCGCTACTTGAAGGTAGCGGTCTCTGCAAAGACCGCCTTCTGCCTACAACGGATAGAAGCTAAGTCTAGCGTGCAGAGCCTATTCTAGGGCAATAATTGCATGGAAACGATAAAGAACAGAAAGATAAAACATGATAGTATGTTTAGAATGAAGTAAGTGCATGGAAAAGGCATGAATTAAACCAAAGTTCTTATCTTTTTAGTTAAGGGTGCAGAGATGACATGCCATAAAAACCTAACTGCGCAATCATGGAAAAACGTAAAATTCTCCGTGTACAATGCATGAAATCGAGCAAGGTTAGAGAGCTTTTACTCCTAACAAATTATTTAAGCCATACATGAGATAACCTACATCTGATATGGTCCCTAAACTTCGAATTTGTTGCCGGAAGAGAGCTCCCGTTCATGCGCATCCTACGTAGAAACAGTGACTTCCAGACCTTCTAACTTCTCAACGGCTTATTCTCCTAGCACGAAATTTAGAAGGAAGTTAGAAGATATTAAAGGAAACAAATAACCCTAAAGGATGAACCTGAAAAGATGACGCCTTACCTTTGAATTATGTGATCCAAAATTAGGGTTCACGCAGGATGAATCTGGACCCTATTTATAGGGAATGGTCTAGGGTTAAGGGATTAGGTCGAGTTAGGAGTCCTTATTGGGGTTAGTATCTATCCCAAAGAGTCCTAGACAAGTTCCCATGCCAGATCACATCGATCCCTAGTGATTTGGGAGGATAAAAATCCAGATTTCCTAGGGTTTATCACCTTCTGTTTATGGAACTAAATCGCGGTCTTCCCTGGACCGCTACTAGAAGGTCGCGGTCGCGCGATGAACCGCGTCTTGCTTGGGCACTGAAAATTTGAATTTTGGTCAAATTCCTCTCTTAATTATCCTTATTTAACTAATAAAATAGGAAAATTATCCTAATATGTTTCGAGAGTTGGGCTTGGGCCAAAAGGCTTAGATTTTAGGGTTTAAGGCCCATTTTAAGTCGACCTATTTACCTATTAATAATTAGGCTCATAATAATTCATTAATTAAGCCCATTAGGCCTTTAAACCTATTAAATGCTCAAATTAATCCTTTTAATTCCAAATAATTCTAGATAATTACCAAGGTTGCTATAATTTCAATGTGTTTTGAGTGTGCAGTGAAAACAAGGTTGGTGGCAATGTATGCAACTCCGACATTGTCACACCAAAGAGTGGATGGTGTGGAGAGTGTGATACCAAGTTCGGAGAGGAGAGAGCGCAACCATACAACTTTTGAGATAGCATTAGCGACCGCACGGTATTCAGCTTCAGTAGATGAGCGAGCCACAATAGGTTGCTTCTTGGCATACCAAGAAACAAGATCAGTCCCAAGGTACAATAAGTAATCGTCGATGGACTTTAGATCATCTGGACTGCCAGCCCAATCCGCATAAGCAGTAAGTGAAAGAGAAGAGGCCCCAAGGAACCGAAGACCCAAATCAAACATCTTTTGAAGATAACATAGAATATGCTTGACAAGCAGCCAGTGGGCGTCTGACGGGGTCTACATGTATTGTGCCACTCTTTGAACAGCAAAGGAGATGTCGGGACATGTTATAGTTATGTATTGTAGAGCACCAACTATTTTCTGATATTGAAGTGAGTCCTCAAGAGCCTGTCCTATATGTCGTGAAGGGCTTGGAGACGTTGTACAGGGATTAAGTAATCCCTTGGATTCCAACATACCAGTGCATTGTAGGACATCTAGAATGTAACGTTGCTGGGACAAGAGCATCCCCTTGTTGGTGCGAAGAATTTCAATGCCAAGGAAGTTGTGAAGTGGGCCCATATCTTTCAAGGAGAATTAAGAAGCCAGTTGCTGAATGACATCTTGGAGGAGAGAGATGTTGTTGCTAGTGATTACAATATCATCAACATATACGAGCATGTAAAGAATGTCAGTGCCATGCATATAAATAAACAAACTAACATCCGATTTGGCATTTTGAAAGCCCAAAGTGTGAAGAAATGTGCTGAGACGATTGAACCAAGCACGAGGGGCTTGTTTAAGCCCGTAGATGGAACGTCGAAGAGAACACACATGGTCAAGAAATCGTGGGTCAATGAACCCTAGTGGTTGGGCCATGTAAACTTCCTCCTGAAGATGGCCATTGAGAAAGACATTGTTGATGTCAAGTTGATGCACTGGCCACCGACGTCAAATAGTAAGGGACAAAATGACGTGAATGGTGGTCGGGCGAACAACCGGACAAAATGTGTCGAAATCGTCAACCCCTTCCTGTTGACTAAAGCCCTTGGCCACAAGGCGTGCCTTGTAGTGAGAGACAGAACCATCTGGAGCCCGTTTGGTGCGAAACAACCACTTGCACCCAATGACATTCATGTGCAGCCTACGCAGAACAAGTTGCCAAGTTCCGTTACGGAGAGGCATTAAGCTCGTCGACCATGGCAGTACGCCATTGTGGGTGTTGCTTGGCTTCTATGAAGCATGTGGGATCTAGATTTGGAGAGACATGGTGGAGAAAGGCATGAGGGGATTGAGTTTGGTAAGATTTCTTGAAGGACGGCTGGGGATTGACACGAAGTTGCATTGGATGGGTGCGTTGTGGGGGAGGTGGGGGGGAGGTAGAGGTGGTGAAGGGGATATAGAGGCAGAGGACATGTGTAACGCCCGGTAATTTTGGAATAGGAATAAAAATATACATAATGATATACATACTCTTATAAGTATATAATGTTTAATAAATTAAAATTTATTCAAACAAATAAATGGTCAAGTGATATTCCTATAGGGTTGCTCAGATCGAACCTGCCTCTGATACCTAGGACAAGGACTAATAAAAGTTAAAGAAATTATGAGGAATAAAATCTCTATATACATACAAATTATTAACAGGTATATGAGGGTTAGAAAATAACAAATATATTTATATATATATATAATGTAATATAAATAAATATAATACAACGTAAATAATCAAGGCCAGACTCGGTACACGACCGCCTGACATCCTAAGAAAATCTCACAAAAATAGCTCATGGACCCTACCATTGTATTATAATAAATTTAAGAATAACATGTTATTTTTTTCTAGGCATTTAATGTATAATATAATTTTATTTGAATTTAGAATCAATAAAACTCGAAGAAAACATCAATTTGTGTTTTATTAGTAATTTATAAAATTTAATATTCACATTTATTACATTATACTTTTATTTGAAGGAAGAAATATATATTAATAGGATTTAAATGAATTAAGAAAAATTAAAAGGGAAAAGAATAGACATATATACGATATCGGTCTTGTGGAGGTTAAGAAGAAAAGCAAAAATTTAATTGACGCCATCATGGATGGTCGTCCATTTTATAAGAAAGGACTTTGGACAAGTCGTTACTTCTAAATCAGAAAAATCAAACAAAGTATAAATAGCATAAGAAAGGATACATTGATAAGGATTTCTAGGGCATAAACATAATTTTACATCTTTAAACAAATGCCAAATGGAAATGACGCCTTGGTCATGGGCGTGTATTTCTTAAAAGATGACTTAAACTAAGTCGTCAATTCAAAAAAAAAACATGAATAGTGCCGACTTTTCGACTAAAGAATTTTGGAAAAATAATTATATGAAAAAATAGAGAAAATGGAAAATTAATACCCTTAAAATTTCATAACTATATCACATCCAGAAAAAAAGATAAAAATCTAGAAAGAAAGAGCCCAAAGTGAATAGCGCCCAACTATTTGGGCGTCATTTTAGAAAGAAACGACGTATGGCACGTCGTCAATTCTTTAGGAATGAATAGTGTGAGTGAATACTGTCACTTTTTGATTTAAAGGAATTTTTAAAAAACTAATTACATGGAAAAATCAATAAAAATGGAAAACTATTATCCATAAAATTTCATAACTAAACCTAATCAAATAAAAAAGATAAAAATCCTCAAATATTGTAACAAGCACAAATCGACGTGAAATCGTGAATAGCGCCCGACGGAAGGGCGTTATTTCTTTAAAAATGACGAAATGCAAGGCGTCAATTTAAATATTCACGCCCTAACATAAGACGTTAATTCAGTTTTAGTTTCGTTCGAACTCGGAGCTTATCCAGGGAAGTTTATGCTTATCTAGGGAAGGGTTCTAGGTTGGTACATGTTAAATCAATCAGGGAAAGGACTCTATCAAAGGGAATGTAGGTTCTAATAGAATTCTAACTCTATTAGGTTCTTAACCCTATAAATACCCCATACGGTCCAACCCTAATAGCTATTTTGTTGGAAGGAAGCTCTGCCGCTGTCAACCGTAAAGAACAGGTAATGTTCTTTCTTTTCTTTTCCCTTGCCTCCGGTTATATATATGAAGATTGTTAACATCTTCATCTTCTTCCTCTTCCGCTTCTTCTGCAGGTTGCCTGCAGCGTGAGGAAGTGTTTGCCTAGCTGAAGAACGAGTGTTCTTCATCGACAGCATCTTCACAGATAAGTAAGGAAAAGCTATTATCTCTCTAAGTCTGGAGCTTGAGCATCTTCTTCTCATCTATTACTCACCTACACTGCGTTCATCTGACTGAAGACCTGGCTGCTAGGTTGCTGTCTACATTCGTGCGTAGCGGTTCTCAGGACACTCTGTTTTGAACAGAGTACCGTATTCCCTACAAGTTCTCCAGTTTCTTCAACCCAGATCACCATCAAGTAGGTTTTCTCAAGAACGTAGCCCAAACTAGTTAAATTCTAGTGTTAAATCATCATGAAATGCATGTATATAGTTAAATCATGGTTTTCAAACGTTTTCTGTAAAGATTTGAAAGTAGCGACCCTGTCTAGGGCCAAGTTTAAAATAAACGACTCTTACGAGGTCGTCAATTCCAGTTTTGACGCCCTGCACACAGACGTCAATTTCTTTAATTAATAATTAACCATGTTAAAAATTATATATCTATTCAAACATGATTATACTTTAATGCATGATCATATTCTTGTACTCCTGTTATTTTTCTCTTCCTGATCATGTGACCCTATTTTCCTAAATTTTATTATGTGGAAAATCATACTGTTCACGAATGCTATTCTAATGTTAATGAAATTAACGACCTGGCCAAAGTCGTCTCTTACAGAAGTAGCGCCCTGAACCGGGGTGTGAATTTTTAACTCAATTGAATGCCTGCTACTGTAGCCGTCGAATTGTAGATAAACGCCCCTGATGAAGGCGTGAATTTGATAATTTATGACTTTGATAAAGTCGCTATTTTCCTGAGTAGTAATTTTCACTGTTGCTGATTAACCGTGGGTTTACATTATATAATGCTATGTTGTTAACCGAGGATTTGATATATGTATATATAATAATATAGTTGGCACTATATTTCCACTCCGTGAATATAGTCACACGTTTCACGATGTTTTACCGTTTACCCCTCAACTCTCGGTGACATACAAGCTCTCCATTGGACATTCCGTTCCTTTGGACTAACGAGTTAGTCATGGAGACCTCCGTAAGATTCCTCGAGCCTTGGATTCCCTCAAGGCCGACTGAGCTGGTTGTACCATAAAAATCTATTACACAATCTTTGCCATGTCACTCTATAGAAACATGGTATACCGGCCCTCATGTTATGCTAAGTGAATATCGTGAGAACTTTCTTAATGGGATGAGGATATCATGCCATTAATGTGCTGTTCTTGTGGACCTCAATTCTATATAAAAAGAGTGACCATCTACATATGGGCACTTATTTGTTGTGGTACCCGGTTAGGGAACCAATTCCACCCAGTTTATCGACATGTCATGGTTTATATGCTTTGCGTGAATTTTATCGCCAGTATGTCCTTACTCAAGGGCCTTGCCCTTGAATTCCATGCAAATCTTATCTTATCATCCTATTAAAGTTTGTTCTTGGAACTCCTTATTGGCTATAAACTATCGTGGATGTCTAGATCTATCGTGAATGCTGTGCATATAAGGGCCCGATCTGGTCCTGGGAGGAGCACCCAAAAGTACTAGTGCCCATGGGAGATGTAATGATCACGGTGTCTAGCATTGCACCGAAGTACTTTCTCTCTTGATCTTTGACATTCCACACTCTCTCTCTTTCTCGCGATCGTGACTCGACTTACGTGACTTTACTAGCGTGGCCCGACACGGGCAAAGTACTTGCGTGAAATAGCCAATAATCTATAAAGTCTCTCATGAATATCTCTTGTTTAAGACTTGCTTGGAAGTTTTGCACGACGTGTTATTCTATTATTAGTTTTATTTCACTTGTTCAGTTATTTCTACATGCATAGCCATATTGTACTTACATGTGAAAAATTGTAATTACTTAAACTCATTGCTAGTTCTTGAGATATAATTTCCTACTAAACGTTCGCTCACTCCGTTTTATTCCAACATTTTCAGGTAATCAGGTGGCTAGCGAGACCGAGACTCACATGGGCGGGACAAGTGTGCAAACGAGCTTCGGAAACTAGTGAACCCGAGTCTTTTATCTTTCTTGAGTCTAGATAGTATTGTCTAGCTAAGTTAACTTGTCGCCTCTCATTCAGTTATCTTGTCTAAGTCTGTTAGTATGTCGTTTTCTTCCTTTCCATTGTGTTGGAGTCTTTAAGTTGGAAAACAAGTTCTTGTAAAAGAGTTATATTAGAAATAAAATTTCTATTGTTGTTCAAAATTATTTTTGTGTTGCTATTACTCTTGATCATTCACGATTGTTTAACTGCCACGTTCCGAGCAAACGACATGTTCCGCTGCTATCGGTTCGGGGCGTGACGGAGGTGGTATCAGAGCTTCGGCTTTCACATCCTCCAGTTGTTGTATCCTCTAGTTATTAAGTCCCAAGGATAGGTCATCCTTGTTAGTCATATCAGAGCTTCGGCTTTCATATCCTCCAGCTATTAGGTCCCAAGGATAGGTCATCCTTGTCAGTCATATCAGAGCTTCGGCTTTCATATCCTCCAGCTATTAGGTCCCAAGGATAGGTCATCCTTGTCAGTCATATCAGAGCTTCGGCTTTCATATCATCTAGTTATTAAGTCCCACGGATAGGTCATCCTTGTCAGTTAGAGTTTCAGCTTTCAAAATCCTTAGATTGTTAAAACCAAGTTATAGGTTGAGTATCCTTGTCAGTCATCCTATAGGAATTTCGTGAGAGATGGGTAGAACTTGGGGTTAAAGTTATAAAAGAAAGATAAAATATTTACAATATTAATTCTTGAGTAAATAAATTATTTCCCCAATCGTCTTTGCAGGAACCTAGATAAAATGGAAGCATCTAAGCCAAGCTTTGTTCACGAGATGATCTTAGTGGATATCCAAGCTTACGCGGACCTTGTCAAGAGAGTTCAAGAGCTAGAGAAAATGGTGGAAGAAAAAGAAAGAGTTGAAGGGAAGGATCGAACAGATGACTCTGAAAAGTTCACCGTTACTAAGAAAAGGATAAACGAGGGTGATATTTCACAAAGGTGTAAGAAATGCCAGAAATGTAAGAAGTGTAATAAGAAGGAAACTTCGGCGGATCACTCACAAGATGAAGATATGGTCACAAATCGAAGGAATGTTGGTGGAGTTCGGGTGCATGTCTGCGTTGCGGGAACTTAGATCACAAGATAGCGGAATGCCCCAAGAAGTCTCCGAGAGGAGTTCAAGATTTAACCAAACTTGCCAAAGGGAAGGTTGCGGAAGGTACCCCTCACCCGAAATCATAAACTAGCTCTTTTTCCATACTTAAGATTTCTTCTGTATAAGCTCATAACAAGTTCTCTGTTAGGAATGGAAGATAATATGAATTTGGGGACCAAATTCTTTTAAGTGGGGGAGGGTGTAACGCCCGGTAATTTTGGAATAGGAATAAAAATATACATAATGATATACATAATCTTATAAGTATATAATGTTTAATAAATTAAAATTTATTCAAATAAATAAATGGTCAAGTGATATTCCTATAGGGTTGCTCAGATCGAACCTGCCTCTGATACCTAGGACAAGGACTAATAAAAGTTAAAGAAATTATGAGGAATAAAATCCCTATATACATACAAATTATTAACAGGTATATGAGGGTTAGAAAATAACAAATATGTTTATATATATATATAATGTAATATAAATAAATATAATACAACGTAAATAATCAAGGCCAGACTCGGTACACGACCCCCTGACATCCTAAGAAAATCTCACAAAAATAGCTCATGGACCCTACCATTGTATTATAATAAATTTAAGAATAACATGTTATTTTTTCTAGGCATTTAATGCATAATATAATTTTATTTGAATTTAGAATCAATAAAACTCGAAGAAAACATCAATTTGTGTTTTATTAGTAATTTATAAAATTTAATATTCACATTTATTACATTATACTTTTATTTGAAGGAAGAAATATATATTAATAGGATTTAAATGAATTAAGAAAAATTAAAGGGAAAAGAATAGACATATATACGATATCAGTCTTGTGGAGGTTAAGAAGAAAAGCAAAAAATTAATTGACGCCATCATGGATGGTCGTCCATTTTATAAGAAACGACTTTGGACAAGTCGTTACTTCTAAATCAGAAAAATCAAATAAAGTATAAATAGCATAAGAAAGGATACATTGATAAGGATTTCTAGGACATAAACATAATTTTACATCTTTAAACAAATGCCAAATGGAAATGACGCCTTGGTCATGGGCGTGTATTTCTTAAAAGATGACTTAAACTAAGTCAATTCAAAAAAAAACATGAATAGTGCCGACTTTTCGACTAAAGAATTTTGGAAAAATAATTATATGAAAAAATAGAGAAAAATGGAAAATTAATACCCTTAAAATTTCATAGCTATATCACATCCAGAAAAAAGGATAAAAATCCAGAAAGAAAGAGCCCAAAGTGAATAGCGCCCAACTATTTGGACGTCATTTTAGAAAGAAACGACGTATGGCACGTCGTCAATTCTTTAGGAATGAATAGTGTGAGTGAATACTGCCACTTTTTGATTTAAAGGAATTTTTAAAAAACTAATTACATGGAAAAATCAATAAAAATGGAAAACTATTACCCATAAAATTTCATAACTAAACCTAATCAAATAAAAAAGATAAAAATCCTCAAATATTGTAACAAGCACAAATCGACGTGAAATCGTGAATAGCGCCCGACGGAAGGGCGTTATTTCTTTAAAAACGACGAAATGCAAGGCGTCAATTTAAATATTCACGCCCTAACATAAGACGTTAATTCAGTTTTAGTTTCGTTCGAACTCGGAGCTTATCCAGGGAAGTTTATGCTTATCTAGGGAAGGGTTCTAGGTTGGTACATGTTAAATCAATCAGGGAAAGGACTCTATCAAAGGGAATGTAAGTTCTAATAGAATTCTAACTCTATTAGGTTCTTAACCCTATAAATACCCCATACGATCCAACCCTAATAGCTATTTTGTTGGAAGGAAGCTCTGCCGCTGTCAACCGTAAAGAACAGGTAATGTTCTTTCTTTTCTTTTCCCTTGCCTCCGGTTATATATATGAAGATTGTTAACATCTTCATCTTCTTCCTCTTCCGCTTCTTCTGCAGGTTGCCTGCAGCGTGAGGAAGTGTCTGCCTAGCTGAAGAATGAGTGTTCTTCATCGACAGCATCTTCACAGATAAGTAAGGAAAAGCTATTATCTCTCTAAGTCTGGAGCTTGAGCATCTTCTTCTCATCTATTACTCACCTACATTGCGTTCATCTGACTGAAGACCTGGCTGCTAGGTTGCTGTCTACATTCGTGCGTAGCGGTTCTCAGGACACTCTGTTTTGAACAGAGTACCGTATTCCCTACAAGTTCTCCAGTTTCTTCAACCCAGATCACCATCAAGTAGGTTTTCTCAAGAACGTAACCCAAACTAGTTAAATTCTAGTGTTAAATCATCATGAAATGCATGTATATAGTTAAATCATGGTTTTCAAACGTTTTCTGTAAAGATTTGAAAGTAGCGACCCTGTCTAGGGTTCCAAGTTTAAAATAAACGACTCTTACGAGGTCGTCAATTCCAGTTTTGACGCCCTGCACACAGACGTCAATTTCTTTAATTAATAATTAACCATGTTAAAAATTATATATCTATTCAAACATGATTATACTTTAATGCATGATCATATTCTTGTACTCCTGTTACTTTTCTCTTCCTGATCATGTGACCCTATTTTCCTAAATTTTATTATGTGGAAAATCATACTGTTCACGAATGCTATTCTAATGTTAATGAAATTAACGACCTGGCCAAAGTCGTCTCTTACAGAAGTAGCGTCCTGAACCGGGGCGTGAATTTTTAACTCAATTGAATGCCTGCTACTGTAGCCATCGAATTGTAGATAAACGCCCCTGATGAAGGCGTGAATTTGATAATTTACGACTTTGATAAAGTCGCTATTTTCCTGAGTAGTAATTTTCACTGTTGCTGATTAACCGTGGGTTTACATTATATAATGTTATGTTGTTAACCGAGGATTTGATATATGCATATATAATAATATAGTTGGCACTATATTTTCACTCCGTGAATATAGTCACATGTTTCACGATGTTTTACCGTTTACCCCTCAACTCTCGGTGACATACAAGCTCTCCATTGGACATTCCGTTCCTTTGGACTAGCGAGTTAGTCATGGAGACCTCCGTAAGACTCCTCGAGCCTTGGATTCCCTCAAGGCCGACTGAGCTGGTTGTACCATAAAAACCTATTACACAATCTTTGCCATGTCACTCTATAGAAACATGGTATACCGGCCCTCATGTTATGCTAAGTGAATATCGTGAGAACTTTCTTAATGGGATGAGGATATCATGCCATTAATGTGCTGTTCTTGTGGACCTCAATTCTATATAAAAAGAGTGACCATCTACATATGGGCACTTATTTGTTGTGGTACCCGGTTAGGGAACCAATTCCACCCAGTTTATCGACATGTCATGGTTTATATGCTTTGCGTGAATTTTATCGCCAGTATGTCCTTACTCAAGGGTCTTGCCCTTGAATTCCATGAAAATCTTATCTTATCATCCTATTAAAGTTTGTTCTTGGAACTCCTTATTGGCTATAAACTATCGTGGATGTCTAGATCTATCGTGAATGCTGTGCATATAAGGGCCCGATCTGGTCCTGGGAGGAGCACCCAAAAGTACTAGTGCCCATGGGAGATGTAATGATCACGGTGTCTAGCATTGCACCGAAGTACTTTCTCTCTTGATCTTTGACATTCCACACTCTCTCTCTTTCTCGCGATCGTGACTCGACTTGCGTGACTTTACTAGCGTGGCCCGACACGGGCAAAGTACTTGCGTGAAATAGCTAATAATCTATAAAGTCTCTCATGAATATCTCTTGTTTAAGACTTGCTTGGAAGTTTTGCACGACGTGTTATTCTATTATTAATTTTATTTCACTTGTTCAGTTATTTCTACATGCATAGCCATATTGCACTTACATGTGAAAAATTGTAATTACTTAAACCCATTGCTAGTTCTTGAGATATAATTTCCTACTGAGCGTTCGCTCACTCCGTTTTATTCCAACATTTTTAGGTAATCAGGTGGCTAGCGAGACCGAGACTCACACGGGCGGGACAAGTGTGCAAGCGAGCTTCGGAAACTAGTGAACCCGAGTCTTTTATCTTTCTTGAGTCTAGATAGTATTGTCTAGCTAAGTTAGCTTGTCGTCTCTCATTCAGTTATCTTGTCTAAGTCTGTTAGTATGTCGTTTTCTTCCTTTCCATTGTGTTGGAGTCTTTAAGTTGGAAAACAAGTTCTTGTAAAAGAGTTATATTAGAAATAAAATTTCTATTGTTGTTCAAAATTATTTTTGTGTTGCGATTGCTCTTGATCATTCACGACTGTTTAACTACCACGTTCCGAGCAAACGATACGTTCCGCTGCTATCGGTTCGGGGCGTGACAACATGGGTGTGGTGGAAGAGCTGAGTGGTGCTGAGGTGAGTGAGACAACCGATTGCGATGGAAGTGAATGGAAGGAGGAGGAGGAGCAGGTGTGTGAGGGCACCATGGTGGGAGGGAAGACAGACAGTGACACGTTGTTAGAGGGATAGAGAGTGGATGAGACACAAGTGGAAACAGACAGGGGAAATGGAAGAGGAACAAATGTGGGCACGGAGGGAGCAGGGGTTGGGTGGTAATAGTAGGGTGAAGGGAATAAGGGAAAATTGTTTCATCAAACCGAACATGGTATGCATGGTAGACTCGGCCAGTCGCACGATCGAGGCAGATGTAGGCATGATGATGCAGACTATATCCAAGGAACAGGTAGCGAAGGGTGCGACAGGTGAATTTATGCATGTGATAGGCACAAAGGAGGGGATAGGCCTGACAACCAAAGACATGAAAGAAGTGATAATCAGATTGACTACCGAAAAGTATTTCATATGGTGATGCACCATGAAGGACAGAGCTAGGCAGACGATTGATGATATAAACAGATGAAATAACCACAAAAGGCCAATAGGGAAGAGGCATTGAAGCATGGCCAAGCATGGACAGAGATGTGTCCACGACATGACGAATGCGGCGTTCTACGGTGTTGTTCTGCTCATGTGTATGCGGGCAAGCAATACGATGGTGAATCCCATGCTTAACAAAGTGAGATGCATGGCGACGCAATTCACCACCCCAGTCTATTTTTATAGCTTTAATAGTGGTGGAGAATTTTTGCTCCATTAATTTTTGGAATTGGAGAAATGTGGGAGTAGCATCAGAGCGGATAGCAAGAGGATAGACCCACATATATTTGGAAAAAATCATCGACAATAAGGAGGAAATATTTGTAGCCATTAACTGATTTTATAGTTGGGCCCCAAATATCCATGAAAAGTAATGCCAGAGGAGCCGTACTCCGAGATGTGAAGGGAAGAAGGGGAAACTTTTGAAACTTGCCTAGACAACAGGCCTTACAAAGTTTATTTAGAATGCGAGAAGGAGTGCAGGGAAGGGATTTAGTGCGAATCAGCCTATGAAGAGCCTCATCGTGCAAGTGACTGAAACGAGCATGCCATTGGTCAAGAGTAGCAATGGTGGTAAGCAGGGCTTGAGGGGGCGCCGAGGTGTTGGTAGCCAGGCGATACATTCCAGTAGTGCTAGTGCCTCGCATGAGAATTGTCTTCGACATGGTGTCCTTCACAAGAAAGTAAGAAGGATGAAACTCAAAGAAGCAATTATTGTCTTTGCAAAATTGTTGGACTGAAATAAGATTTTCGAAGATACGGGGAACCTGGAGAATATTGTGTAAATGAAGAGTGTGAGAGGGGGTGAAAAGAGGGGTGGATCCCACATGGTGGATGGGCAGACCTGTGCCATTTCCGACTCGCAGACGATCTTCTCCATGCTAGTTAGAGGCCAGAGAGAGTTGTCGAATGTCATTGGTGATGTGGTGGGTGGTGCTAGTGTCGGGGTATCAGAAATCAGAAGCAGACATGGCAGGGAGCTGCGGCAGCCCAGGCGGTGTGGGCAGTAGGGCCAGATTGCCAAGGGAGGCAACTGCCGAGAGGGAGCACCGTTGTAACGATCGTAGCAGCAATCCGCACGATGGCCCAATCTGTGATAGATTTGACACTAAGGAGGCGGGCGCTGACGTTCGGTGGAGTGGTTGGTGCTCTTCCAGTTTTGATGTAGGAGTGCGCCAAGAAGAAGGCGATCGGCCACCACGGTGATTGCGACCACGACCTCAGCCGCGTGAGGTAGATTCAGAGAGATGAGCCGTAGGCAGGATGCTTTCAGTAGGTGGAGGAGTGGTATTTTCATTGTGACGTATCTCAGCACTCAGGAGAAGAGAATGAAGCTTTGGGTAGTTAACAGTTTCCTTTCGGCTGGCAATAGCTTCAACAGTAGCAGCGTAGTCATTGCCGAGATTGTGAAGGAGAATGACGTTGAACTCCTCAAGTGGAATGTGGCGCCCTGCAGTGGCAAGTTCATCTGCAATGCTTTTAGTTTGTTGCAGATAGGTGGTCATGGGTAGATCATCTTTCTTCGGACTCTTTAATTGCATATGTAGTTGAACCAGACGAGTGTGGGAGGGAGAGCCAAAGGCATCATGGAGGGCAGTCCAAGCGGCAGAGGCAGAGGTAAGGCCAACAACATGGGGAAGGACTTCCTCAGATAGAGAGGCCATAAGAATGCAGAGGAGCTGTCAATCCTTCAACATCCACTCAACATATTCTGGGCTTGTGGAGGGTGGTAACAGAGTTGTGCCATCTATGTCACTGTATAGGTTGTGAATATGGAGAATAGGAGAAATCTGAGTCTTCCACATAAGGTAGTTTTTGGTGGTGAGTCCGATGGTAAGAAGGTGATGAATAGGCATGGAGGGTGGATGTTGTGGTGAGCATGCTGTTGGCGGCCTTGTCAGATGTGGTGTTGTCAGACATGGAGGATGATGTGTGGGGTTCCATGACGGGGAAGAAGGGGGGTTACCCTTATAGCTCTGATACCATAAAAGTCTGAGCAGAGAGAAAAGAATGTACGCACAGAACAGAGTGGAAATGAATGGAGGCCCTCTTGCCTTCCGAGTCCTCCAACATCGTATTATATATATACTGCTGTACATGCCATATTTAGGTAGCCATTTCATAGCAATGTTCAACCAAAATATGGGTAGACAAATACACTGGGTATATCTTTAGGATAGTGAGTGATCGTGCATATATCCTTTACAGCCAGAGAGTCACGATCATTGCTATCTCTGGTTGACAGAAACTGACGACATTACAAACTGACTACATCCGAGAAAGACTAGAAACAAAAGAAACTAACTAAAACAATCTGGGCAACTACTGCCCCAACAACCTCCACGGAGCAAACCTAAAACACATCCTCTGGGAAACAAACACAGCCTAAGCCATTTGCTAATACTCTCTAGCCAAAGACCATCGCATCCCCAAAGCAGAACCTTGAAAGTTCCTCCGGCAAGGCTGTGGTCCATTCTTCCTTGGTGTTAATTCTTGGTCTTGCAATTGCAGTACCTGCAGTGGGCTATTCATTTCAACTATGATAACAGAACACGCTTCCTCTTTAGTTACCACCTGATTTAACAACCTGCAACAAGGCCTCCCTTTATAGACTAGAGAAACAAAATATCATCGTTCAAGACTTCCGGTCGTAGATCAGGGGTACCTGGTTATTTAGAGTGCTCCTCGCTAGTATCCTTCGTATACCATCAGGATCTACCCAATTTTCTACTTCTGTCATCCCTCCTTTCTGCAGACCTTCCTCTAGAGGTTCTGAAGGTCGTCTTTACCAATTTGATGGGAGTTCCTTCTTCTAGATCCCGATCTTCTTCTTCTACTGGCTGTGTTGCTACGAACGTGGGCTTCTGATGATGATGCATTTTGATACAGCTTGGTCTAGGCTTTTCTTGCCCTCAGAGATATCCTTCCTTCCCTCTGGTTTCCTGGCTCAGAACTCTCAAGTTGTTTCTGGTGGGAGGTCTCAGTCTCTCTTTGCCTCCGAAAGCCTCTCGTGGTCTCCTGGCTACGTCCGAAGCATATCTACCAAAGAGTCTACTTCCAGTCTCGAACTTAAAAGAGTTTCACCACATCACAACGTAGAAACTTTAAACAAATGCCAAAAAAGACCGCGCCGAAAAATTACTTGTGGATTATTATAAACCCGGGTAACTCCCTGGATTCTGTTTAAACCAAAAAAACTGTGATGAATGAGCATCATTTCAAAGCCTCAAGAAGCACCAAGTTCTAAGACCAAGCTCCCCAAAAATTTACATGCCACTTTGCAGATCTGCCTGTAGACCGTCCCACAGATCAGTCTAAAACCTTTTTTGTCAACATTCATTGCCCATGAAAGTTTAAGTGTTTTATTCTTCTTTAATCACATTCTATGTTACATCAAGAACAGAATCTATGTTACATTGACTGAAAACTCACTTGCTTAATGTAACATACAACAACGCAACCATAATTCTTGTCCTTGGGGAGGGGAGTGAGAGAATCTGCCTTATGCCCACGCTTCTCCTCCTTCCATGGAAGCATTTACAATCCCTTGGTCTCTCGTTCTCTTAACCGATTTACTCAACAGGAAAACAGGATGCCTACAGAGCTGCTTCACTCCATCCCTGATACTCAGTCTATCCTTCATGCGGACATCCCCATTGCCATACTCACTTCTATACTTTTCTGCGGTACATTTATCACTACTGAAGGGCAGGCTCTTCTCGTGGATCAACTCCACATGTTCGGCGGTTGTACTCTCTTTCTCAAAGCTCCAGAAGCTCTCTGCATCATCACTCTCTAGCCCACATCCATCATCCAAGATGGACTTACCCAAGGGGCCTTTATCAAAGACACAGACATCTTGATTTTCCTCAAAACTATCACGAAATTTTACGTTCTCGTTTGACATGTTCAACTCATCCTTGTCACTTGGAGACCTGGAGCAGGAGCTGGAGCTGAGCATCACAACCTCAGTAGCTGCCTCTTCTCGTTCCCGCAGTGTCTTCATGATCAGCATCTTCAGAAAGTTCATTACTTGAACTGCATGGATCAGGGCGGTCAAAGGATCTGCCATCTGCAAAAGAGGGCAATCAACTCAGGGCACAAATAAAAACTGTCTTTTTTCTTCTCCTGTGACTAAAACCAACTTCTGACCTGTGTCATGTTGGGAGCAAAAACCATTGCTATGTTTCGAGCATTCATCTTGTTGTAATGCTCATACTGCACAACGTCTGCCATGAGATTGATGGCCCAGTCCAGCAATGCCGCTTCTGTTGGTGGTAATATGCTGACAAGTTGAGAGCACTGTTCCTCCATGTTACAATCCATTACCTGATCTGGAGAAAGGGAGTCGAGAATGCCAGAAGGGAGTTCCCTAAACCATGCCTACAGAAGCAGAAAGAAAAATTATTTTCAATTGAATATTTTAGATTATTGTAATGAAAAACACAACTCTTGGGGTGAAGAATTTCAGATCAGTTGCGTTTGCTCTTACCAAACTAAGATAGACTTTTTATAGAAGAAAGTGCAGGCATCACAAATTATGATTACCGTCAATGCAGACACCAAAAAATCTCTCTTTTATGGATTTGCCACAGGTGAAAATTTCACATAAATAACAAAGCCCAAATGAATCTTAATGGCAAATCAGACAAAAAAAATTAAAGAAGCTTCTCCAATTTCTTCCATTTAAACATCAGAGTAAACAGGTATCAATCTGGATTCATGGAGAAGGCTTTCAACATATCTAGTCCAGGTAGTTCCTTTTGCTAGCATAATAATCCAGATGGCTTTATGCAACACACCACAATTCTGGATGAGTGTTTGGCAGAACAGGAATGCTTGCTGACAGCAGACTGATTAATGGAGTTCTTGTAGGAAAGAAGCATTTGAGCATCAAACATTTATGATATGCAGATAATACTCTGTTAATCACACCAGGGGGATTCATGGAGTTAGCTAATCTGATAAATATAGTGCTGGAGTACAGTGCTGAAGAGCTGACTGAACTGATGATTAATTTTGCAATTGGCAAGTACTGGGCTTTTTTACCCAATAGGATCAAGCAAGTAGCTGATTCCTTTTGGCTGTTATAAATCTCTTCTCATCATACACCAGAGACAGCAAGAGCCAATGAGAGGATGAGATGGGAACTACATTCTGAAATTTGGCAACAACCTGAAAGGCAGGAAAGCAAAGACATTATCAGATGGTGCAAGATAGATACTATCTCAGTCCACTCGCTCAAATCTCACTATATATTTGTCGGGAGTCAGCTAGCACTGTGGATACCCAAGTCTGTGAAGAAGAGGATAGAATCTCTCAGAAGCTCTTGCTGCTGGAAAGAGTTCATATTAAACAACAGGATATGCACTTAGCTGACCGGGGCAGAGCAGATGGAAGCAAGGAGAGAGATGCAGTGCAGTCCTAAAATTGATCTATAAAATGCATATGTGGGATGTCCCAACTTTGATTGAAGAGGATCTCTTGTAGCAAACCCTTATATGGCAAGTTTACTGTCATTTTCAATCCAATTTTCTGTTGAATTAAGCATTAACTACCAATAATGCAAGTCCTGTTTTTCCAACTGCACGTATAGCAATGTTGGAAATTGGAATCCCAGGCTCCTGAAGAGATTCAAATCTATGATGGGATATGTGCATTTGATTAACAAGCATGGTTTATTAATTGGCAGAATTATGTGATGACCTGTGATATGGGGTGCTCAATGGATGTAAAACAATTGTTTCTTTTGTCTTGCTCTATTCATTCATTTATGCCCTTGTGTTGGTCAATGTCAAGTATCAAAGAATTGAAGGGAAAGCTAGAGAGATGCAAGTAAAAGAGAATCCTTCAATCCATCAAATCAATAAGGATACTCAGTCCCAAGAAATCCCGGGTACAGAATCAATTATCACTAATACAAGCAATTTGGAAGATGTTTCCAAATTATCTGCAATGGAGAATTCAAGAATGTTATGTCAAGTTAATGATACTAAAGATCATTCTCAAGACCTGAAGTGGAGCAAAATATCTGTCTTGCCTGGAGTTTTGTTTAGTGATGCTCGGTTGACTAGAGCCAAGGCTAAGGTATTGGCTGCCAATTTACACTCTTCTTCTGATCATGTTTAATTCAGTGCTAATATGGAATGTGAGAGGAATTGGCAACAAGGCTACTGTCAGAAGCTTAGCCCAACATATCAAAGCTCATGATGTTTGCATTGCTGCCATATCTGAACCTCGTATAAATATGAGTCGAGCACAGGGAGTAGCACAGCGCATAAATCTTTGTTTCCTCAGTGGTAATAATGGTGATTCTTCTAAAATCTGGCTGTTTCATAAGCCCAGTTTATGTCTAGATATCATAGAACTCCATTCACAATATATGACTATTGCCCTTAAGGTGAATAATTCAGCAACTTTGTTCCTTACTGTTATATATGCTTCATGCTCCAAAAGTTCTCGAAGAGAAATGTTCGATTCTCTTATGGAATTTAGTTATGGGGTGTCTATCCCATGGATAGTTGGAGGTGATTTTAATAGTATAGCCTCTCCTGAAGAAAAGATAGGAGGCTCCTTTTCCTCTATGACTGCCATGACAGATTTTCAAGGCTTTATGTCGGCCACTGGTTTGATTGATGCTGGTTATTCAGGTTCCACCCATACTTGGACTAATAATCAGACTGGGCTTTCTCATATTAGAGCTCGCATGGACAAGGTTCTATACAATACTCATTGGCTGCAACTTAGTAATAATATGTCTGTTAGACATTAGATGAGAGGGCCTTCAGACCATGCCCCTCTTCTTCTACACATGAATAATGCTCATTCTTCTCCAGGGAGATTCTTATATCAGCACATGTGGCATACTCATGAGGGATTTATGGATTTTGTGAAACTACAGTGGTGCAAAAACAGCAATGAGGAGATTCATCCGTTTCAATCCCTCCAAAAGAAACTCACTCAGCTTAAGGCTGCTTTAAGGATATGGAACAAAGAGGTCTTTGGCAACATTAATCAGACCAAAGTTAGAGTTGAAAGTCATGTTGAACAAGCCCAAGCTTCATATGATGCTAACCCAAGTGTGGAAAACCGAATTAAACTACAGAATGCCAATGCTGAGATGCACAATATTCTGTATAGAGAAGAATTATTTTTGCATCAAAAGTCTAGAGTTCAATGGCTTACTAGTGGAGACAGGAACACACAGTTCTTCCATCATTATACCAAAGTTAAAAGGCAGAGGAGCTTTATTCAAAAACTCAAAATAAATGACTGTTGGGTGAAAGACCAGGATATTCTATCTAATGGTGTTGTTGAACATTTTAAAGCTCTCCTCTCTTCTGAAGACCACTGTATTGAGGAATCTCTTTTTTCAGTAATTCCTCGATTAATATCTGAAGACCAGAACAAAGCACTTTGCTCCATTCCCTCGGCTGAAGAAATTAAATCTGCAATTTTCTCATTATCAGGCAATAGCTCCCCTGGGCCAGATGGATTCACTGGTGGTTTCTTCACCCATTGCTGGGATATTGTTAATGAAGATGTAATCAGGGCTGTGCAGAGTTTTTTCCAGGGTTGGGGTTTTCCTCGGAGTGCCACATCTACTATTATATGTTTGATTCCGAAGGTAAAAAATCCCATTACTTATGCTGATTTCAGACCCATCAGTCTATGCAACTTTACATATAAGATTGTATCAAAGATTATCTGTGATCGGCTGCGTCCCATATTGCCTCTCATCATATCCAATGAGCAAAGTGGTTTTGTTAGTGGTAGACAAATAACTGATAATTTTTTGCTGGCCAAGGAAATGTTCATGGAGATTGATAGGCCGGTTAGAGGCCATAATATGCTTCTCAAGTTAGATATGGCTAAGGCATATGATCGCCTAGAGTGGGATTTTCTCCTCAAGGTATTAAAAACCTTTGGGTTCTCTAATAGATTCACCTCTCTTATTGCCCAAGTGTTGACCAACTGTTGGTTCTCTATCTCCTTTAATGGTCATATCCATGGTTTTTTTAAATCCTCAAGAGGTGTCAGACAAGGGGATCCGTTAGCTCCTGCTCTTTTTATTCTTGCTGAGGAAGTGCTAAGCAGGGGTTTAAGTCAGTTATTTGTTTCTGGTCATTGCAAGTATTTTCACCTTCCACGAGGGGTTCATCCCATTTCTCATATACTATATGCTGATGATTCCATTATTTTTATGAATGGTGGGGCTTCATCTATTAAACATCTTCTTCAGTTTCTGGAAAGATATGAACTTTCTTCCGGTCAGCGGATCAATGCAAATAAAAGCTGCTTCCTGGTGGCAAAACAGATGCCACATTGCTCGATTGAGCGCATATGTCAACTATCTGGTTATAAAAATAAATCTGGTAGTATTAAGTATCTGGGTATACCCCTGTTCAAAGGCAGAGTTAAAGTCCCCCACTTCAAATTTCTTCTGGATAAGGTTACTGCCAAGCTGGCTGGCTGGCAGAGCAGGTTACTTTCCCAGGCAGGCAGACTAGTATTGATTCGGGCAGTATTGGCATCAATACCAATTTATTCAGCAAGTGCTGCTTCAATTCCACACATTATCCTCAAGCAAATTGGTCAAATCTGCTCCAACTTTCTATGGCAGGGTTTTGAAACTGATCACAGGAAACACTGGATCTCTTGGGACAAGATATGCAATCCTTTTGAGGAAGGAGGACTTGGCATCCGAAGCCTTCTAGATTCTCAGATGTGCTTTTATGTTAAGCACATATGGCTGTCTCTGCAAAGCAATTCACTCTGGGCCAAGTTTGTTAGAAGCAAGTATCTTCAGGGTGCACATATATCAGAATGCAAAAAACCATACCCTGCGGGCATTAAATTCAGTGATTTCGAGAAAGCCCGGTCTGTCATCATTGCAGGAATCAGAATGATTATTAATGATGGTGCTGCCACTAATTTTTTAAAAGATAAGTGGTACAAAGATAAGATCTTAAGGGATTACATTCACAGTCACAATATTTCTCAGATTGAAGATGATTGCACTGTTCAAACTGCATTTGCAAACTTTCATCATCCGATATGGTTCCTTTTGGGTGATCAGCAGCTAAGGAATGAAATTCAGAATTTTGTTACTCAAAATGGGAATGACAAACTCATCTGGTCCTTCTCTAATTCTGGAAAATTCAGTATTAAAACTGTATACCACTTTATCAGACAAGGACAGAGAGTTGGATATGATCCTATGTTATGCAAACTGTGGAATCAAAGACTCCCTCCGAGAGCCTCCTTTTTCTGTTGGAAAATTCTGAAGCATGCAGTCCCTGTAGACAGTCGAATTCAAGCTTGTGGTATTCCTTTAGCATCTTGCTGTGTCTGTTGCCAAGTTTCTCATGACATTGAGGACGAGGATCACTTATTTGTTAATAGTGATCTAGCAAAATCTCTGTGGAGTAAATTTTCCCCATTGTTAAGTATTCCCTGTATGGAAGCTACCTCTATTAGTGGTAGGCTGAGAGCAGTAATTAATGGAGCTGACATTAACAAACCTAAGAGATTCATCTCACTGCTGGTTACTATTTTGACTATTTGGGAAATCTGGAAGCATAGATGTCGGCTCAAATATGAAGATCTTCAAACAGATTTTATGAGGTCATTAGATCTGATTCTGTCAGAAATCAAGCAAACTGTTACCCAATTAAAATTTAAGCAAGAGCCCAGTTCTGGTTACCTGAAAACTCTGCAGGAATTCGATATCAGAATCAATTATGCCCGGTCTGATTACATCACAGTCAAATGGCTAGCCCCAGTTATTAACTTTTCTCTAAATGTGGATGGAGCTAGCAAAGGTAACCCCGGCCCCTCCGGTGGTGGTGGTTGTTTCAGAAATATAAATGCCCAAGTTAAGCTGGGCTTTTCTTATTACTATGGTATTGGCTCTAATATGGTGGCTGAAGGTCAGGCATTACTAGATGGACTTCGGCTTGCACAGATCTATTCTATTCCTATATCTGTCATTATTACTGATTGATCTGCTACATGTTGTGCATCCCTTTAGTTTTGATGATGACAAAGGATATGTGTGATTAATCTATTTTAATAACACAACACATGCAAGATTGATTGATTGCGTCTTCACATGATGGATGTGTCCAATTCAATGCAAATCTGATAGTTCAAGTTATTTCAGGTTTACTGAAGTACTAATGAAATCAACAAATCAGAAGAAATGTCAAAGGTTGCTTGTCGACCAGAGAAGTGGTCATTGTCGACCAACGAATCCAACCAAACACAGCTCAAGTCATTTTTCCTCTGTACGCGCTCTGGTTGTCGACCAGAGCCCTGCTCGTTGTCGACCACGGAACAGACAGAGCATCAGACAGAACTGCCAGTCATCTGGACATTGCCCCTTGTCGACCAGCGACAGGGCTATTGTCAACAATGAGCGATACGAGCATCAGCCTGAAGAACCAGCCGTCTGGACACTGCTCATTGTCGACCAGAGACAGGGTCGTTGTCGACCACAAGCGGTATAGCGTCCAGAACCGAATTCCAACCGAATTCAGTTTCGGTTCCTTGAAACCTGCAGGTTGTTGTTGCAGGTTGTTGGGCTGTTCAGAGGATAAGATTCCGCACGGGATTCAAGGAGAGAATCTTGCTAAGAATCGGTCAAACCTTTTTAAGATTCTATTTAATCTTCTCCCTGGTTTTTAGCGAGTAACCCAACAGGTTTGCACTTGCGCGGGAAATAGCTCCGGGTTTGATAAGAACTGGTGCAAAAAGGAGAAGAAGAAAGAGAACTGAATAGGGGAACACAGAGTAGAAGAAAAAGAAAGGATACACTCACGAAGATACTCTGAAAAAGGAAAGAAGGAGTGGCTCTTCAAAAATCACAAAGACTGCACAAGACCGAAGGCATCTTCATTGCTGCAGAAGAAAAGACCGACTCAAGACAAGCAAGACTCCAGCAGCGTCGCAGCTGAAGGCAATCGTCTGGAAGTTCCACAGGGAGTCTATTCTTGTTATCTGCAGTCCCAGGCTGAACTCTTTTCTTTGATTCAAACGCTCTTGTTCAGTCCTGTTGCATTTTTTGTTCTTTTCATTACATCAAGTGTCAAGCTGTGAGGCAGCGGGTACAAGCTGTGTTTCAGCAGGAAGAAGCTGTGTATCAACGGTGTATTGGTTGAGATCAGGAGTTCTCATTTAGTGAAGCCTTGCTCAAGTTGAGCAAGGGGTGGACGTAAGTCTCGGGAAGAGACTGAACCACCTAAAAATCCTGTCTTGTGGTTTTGCTTGTGGTGTGTGTTCTTCTTATTACTTGCTGTCACGGTAGTTATCAGTTTTATCTTTGCAACCCATAGTTTGCTTAAGGTCTAGTCGATCTTTGGTTTATAAATCGAAAAAGGGGCTAGATCTATTCACCCCCCTCTAGATCTATTCAGTCCGTACTCAACACTACATAACAAAAAGGACCCCCCGTGGTCTCTTCTGCCTTGGTGGAGCAGCCTTATACAGTTATTTTCTTCTCTTCAATGTCCTATAGTTCATTCATACAGAGAAGCCAACCAACTAGCCGATGCCTTAGCCAATAATGCGGTCCTCATGGAATGCAACAAAGAGTTTAAATCTACTAGGGAGTTACCATTGCTTGCTAAAGGGTATGCCATAGCTGATGCTATTGGCATTCCAAATATCCGCAGGAGATTTGTATAGAGATTTGTATAGTTTTGACTTTCTTTTCTAATATTTAGAGGCAGTGCCTCCTCTGATTCTGTACATGATTTCTATAAAGCAATAAAATAAAGCATCTAATGGTGAGTTGGTGGAGTGGGAACATCCCCTATCCTCTGGATTGGGGGTGCACTCTCCCTGCGTCCTATTAGATGACTTGGTTCATAAAAAAAAAAAAAGTAAAAGAGAATCGATGGGTACATCATGACTGAACAAAGAGGGATGGAAATGAGACAGTGCAAAATAGGGGAAGAAAGCACGATGATTGGTCATGGTTGATCAGATACAGCTGAGGATGACTGAGCTCCTCCGGTGATGTAATATGGCAAACCCCAGGTAGTTTCATAGTTATCATCGTCCATCCTATTACTACCTCCGGCAACAAGGTGCTAGATGGTGCCTAAGGCAACCTAGCACCTAGGCAAGCAGCAAATTAAGATGCTGGCATGGGCTACCTTGGTGTACCTTGGCTACCCTGGACCCACCTTGGCATGGGAATCCACCACCGAAACCGTTAGATATATAGGGTGTTTGTGAACAGTTTTGTTTTTGAAGTAATTTTGTTCTTAAAAGTTGTTCCATTAGAAATTTTTTTCTTAAATTTTCAATAGTGCAGAGTTACGGTTATGGATGTGTTTGGTAAAATCTTCATATATTTTTTAAATAGAAGATAAGCAAATAAAGAAACAGACTGGAGAGGAAAAGAAAGAAAGAGGAAAAGGAGGGGTGTTCCATCAAGAGAAGAGGTTGCACACATGGAGCATTTTCAGAGAAAAAATCAAGGCAAAACTTTTTTTTTCCCCTTGAGGGCAGGGTTGGCAATATCGGCCGAAACCAATACGTTTCGGCCAAAACGTATCGGTTTCGACCGTAACCAAAACGATACCAGACCTGCTCACTGTAGCAGGTCCGAAACTAAAAAAATAATAATAATTTTAATAGTTTCGGGTGAAATCGATATCGATTTCGCCCGAAACTTATAGATTTCGGACCGAAACCAGACTGTTTCGGCCCGAAACCGTCTGGTTTCGGCCGAAACCCACGCTTCCTGTTCTCCCTCAGATCTGAGGGAGAAAGGGTCCAGGGACTCAGGGAGCTGCTGAGGGGCTGCTGGGTGCTGCTGGCTGGCTGTAAGGTGAGAGAGACTGCAGGGTTTGCTGCCGCCGCCGCCGTAAAGAAGTGCTGGGTGTAGTTGCGTTTTCTTGAGGGAGAGGTTGGGGTTTGTTTTATTTTTTATTTTTTTGGTTGATTTGAAAAAAAAATTGTTGTAGGTTAATTTTTTTGTTGCAGGTTAATTTTAAACCACAAAATATGTTAAGACACCAAATTAAACCCTAATTAGTTCCTTAAATTTTAGACTTTTATCTAATTAGGTTTAGTTATGGTCAATTGAAACTCAATTAAACTTCATTGAAGAATTTAGAGTGGGAGCATGTTGGTAATTAATTTTTATGAAGAGTGATTAGGGTAAAATTGATAATTAAGCCCTAATTACACCCTTAAATTTAGGATTTTCCTCTAATTAGGTTTAGTTAGAGTCAATTGAAGCTCAATTAAGTTTCATTGAAGAATTTAGGATGGGAGCATGCTGGTAATTAATTTTTATGAAGAGTGATTAAAGTAAAATTGATAATTAAGCCCTAATTACACCCTTAAATTTGGGGCTTTCCTCTAATTAGGTTTAGTTAGGGTCAATTGAAGCTCAATTAAGCTTCATTGAATAATTTAGAGTGAGAGCATGCTGGTAATTAATTTTTATGAAGGGTGATTAGGATAAAATTGATAATTAAGCCCTAATTACGCTCTTAAATTTGGGACTTTCCTCTAATTAGGTTTAGTTATAGTCAATTGAAACTCAATTAAGCTTCAATGAATAATTTGGGATGGGAGCATACTGGTAATTAATTTTTATGAAGGGTGATTAGGGTAAAATTGATAATTAAGCCCTAATTACACCCTTAAATTTAGAATTTTCCTCTAATTAGCTTTAGTTAGGGTCAATTGAAGCTCAATTAAGCTTCATTGAATAATTTATGATGAGAGCATGCTAGTAATTAATTTTTATGAAGGGTGATTATGGTAAAATTGATAATTAAACCCTAATTACACCTTTAAATTTGAGACTTTCCTCTAATTATGTTTAGTTAGGGTCAATTGAAACTCAATTAAGCTTCATTTAATGATTTGAAGCTCTGTTATGTTGAATTGCATTTTTTTCATTGTACTTACAACTATTTGTCTTTGACTGTCTTAATGCAACATCATGCCTAGACGTGAACAAAGTCAGGAGCAGCAAGGGCAGGACGATCTGAGGTGGGCCCACCTCTCCTTAGTTGATGCTGGGAGAAGAAAAGTGAAATGCAATTATTGTGGTAAGGAGATACATGGTGGAATTAGTAGAGGAAAGCAACAGTTGACAGGGATAAGAGGAGAGGTGAGACAATGTGACAGATATCCCCGAGAGGTCCGAGAAGAAATGTGCCAGTGCCTTCTGAGCAAAAAGGAGATGATGCAACAAAGGGCTGAAGATGAGGCTGAAATTGCTGAGAAGATTTCGAGCAGAAAGGGAAGGAGGGATGATGATGAGGAAGGCACTGAGGATTCAAATCTAGAGCTGACTAAAGCAATGGAGCGTGAATAAGCCGCTCGAAGGAAAGGAAAAGTACCCATAGGTTCAGGGACCTACTCCAATATAGTTGCACGACGTCCTGACACTGGTGCTTCCCCGCAAAGAGAAGGCCCCATGGACAGCTATCTGCACAGAAGGCCACATGCTACAAACCTAAAATCAAGCAAGCATTGAGAGGAGTCAAAAAATCAGCAGAAGTTACAGGGCATACATTTAAAAGTATCTGCAAATGATTTTTCCATGCAGATGTCTCTGCACATGCAGCTGAAAGTGAATATTTCCAACCTATGCTAGATGCCATAGCAGATGCTGGCCCTGGCTTGAAGGTTCCGTCACGTCGAGACATATACGGGCGTGACCTTGAGGGAGAGGTTGAGGAGCTCCATGATTGGGTTGAAAGCTTCAAACATATATGGATGGAGAGATGATGCACCATCATGTGTGATGGATGGACTGGTACCGCGAAGAAGTCCATGATTAACTTTTTTGTCTATTGCATCGAAGGTACAATATTTGTTAAATCTGTAGATGCATCAAATTATGAAAAAATGTCAATTATTTATTTCATTTGATGGATAAGATGATAGATCAAATTGGAGAGGACAATGTTGTGCAAGTAGTGACTGATAATGAAGCCAGTTATAAAGCTGCAGGGAAGAAATTGATGTAGAAGCGCAGACATTTATATTGGCTCTCATGTGCAGCACATTGTCTGGATCTGATAAGTGAAGACAGGGAAGGACAATCATGTGAAGAAGACAAATGACAAGGCACAGAAAATCACCTAGTATATTTATGGCCATCCTAAGATATTGAATATGTTCAGGGAGCATGCAAGTGGGGGGCGAGATATCATCCGTGCAGGGCCAACCAGATTTGCTTCGAATTTCATTTCTTTGTAGTCTTTGCACAGGTAGAAGATTGAGCTCAATTATTTCTACTTTATCCTTATAGATATGATCTGTATTTGATTCAAATTTTATTTCTTTGGAGTCTCTGCACAGGTATAAGAATGAGTTGAAAGCTTTCATGTACCACAATGCCCTGCAGGAATACATCAACAAGTCTAATGTTGATGCTCAGATGGATTATTTGGATGTCTGCCACATCGTGGAAGACAACAAATTCTAGGGCAGGGGTCTCACGGTACATGAAAGTAGTCACACCCCTCGTAAAGGTCCTAAGAATGGTGAATTGCGATAAGAAGAATGATATAGGATATCTGTACGAGACCATGGACCGTGCCAAATTAGAGTTGCAAGATTCCCTTCCTAGAGAATATGCAAAGTGGTGAAACATTATTGACCATAGATGGGACAACACATTACACCACGACTTGCATGCAGCTGGTGAGTGATTAATTGTATTGATACACATTGTTCTTTAAGTTATTTTATATCTAACATTTAGTTAACTATACACAAATACATGTTATTTCCTCAACCCTCGATTTATGTACAATGTCAATGCACATGTTGATGGCGAGGTGCTTCAAAACACTTTACAAATCATTGGTCGTTTATCGAGGACACCAGAAAAGAGACTTCAGGTCGAAGTAGAGGTTGGCCATTATTGATTTTATCGATAAGACGTATAGAATTTACTTAACTAGTTATGTTAATCTATTACTTTATCTTTGTAAATGAACTACTATAGAATGAGGACTGAGACGTATTCTGACTCCCAATTATAATACGTTGTGGGAAGAGCGAGTCCAGGTATACTTTATCTTTGTGCTTTCTTAACCTCAATAAGTACATCATGGAGAATTGATCTTTATTTACATCTTACATTTATTTGTTTATAGTTGGTGGAACAGTTGACTGGTGGATAATGGTGAACAACCGAGATGTAGGCAGTAATGCATTGGCTTTCGTTGCAATTAGGGTGCTCAATCAAACTACATCAGCAAACAAATGTGAAAGAAATTGGAGCACGTTCAGCCTTATACACTCAAAGGTTCGTAATCGACTAAAGGCTGAACGGTTAGAAAAATTAGTTTACTGCCACTACAATACGAGATTAAGAATAAGGAACATGAAGCTAAGACAACAGCTGAGGGACAAACACGTCGCAAAGGATGCAACTCCAGAAATTGATGTGGACGCTTTATTTGATGATGACAATCCCTTGCAATCTTGAGTGGAGACACGAGAGCAGGTTGATGAGCCCGTTTTTGATGTTGATGATGGAACATGAGCAGAGGACATACTAGATGAAGATGAGCCAAGAGATCCAGAATTCAAAAGAGCAACAAAGAGGGCTAAAGAGACTCATGCGCACCAAAGAAGGGACCCAACTTTGCTTATTCATGACACTGAGGAGCAGCCTGAGTTTAAGCCAGCTTGACACTCAGAATCAGATAACAGGCCAGTCACTCCTAGAAAGGTCAAGCCACCTCCATCCTTAAGAAGAAGTACATCAGTGCATGAGATGTTTGAGAGGACTAGTGCTGCTGCTCGAGAGGACCCGGCAATTGAGCAGTTGAAACAGATTTATGTGAGGCACACGCCAAAGGGAAAAGGACTCATGTCAAAGATGACTGAAAAAATCACACCAAAAGAGATAAAAGTATCCCCAAAGGCTAAAAAGGCGACTGGTTTCTTATGGTTCTGATGATGATGGTAATGATGGTGATGATGATGATGATCATCATCATCATCATCATCATCATCCCGATGCAGCTGCAGGTGCTACTACTGGTGGTGGCACTGCTGGTGCTCCTTCCTCCTTCCACGTAGACACAGGCAGAGGATACAGTCATAGTGAGTGAGGATATGATTCACAGAGCCAATATGGACATCCATCAGGTTATGGAGGTGGCCAACAAGAAGCAGCCATTTATGGGTGGGGTCATCAACCAGAATTCCAGTTCCATCTAGTGCCATCCAGTTCCTTTTCTCATCCTCAAGATTCTTATGTTGATTCTGGATTCCAATCAAGCCAACAACCTTACACTCCAGAAGGGATCCAAAAAGGGATGCAGGACTTGGCTACCTCATTATTTGGTTATGGTAAATATACAGAATACATGCAACCTTTTTATGGGTATCAACACCAAAAGCCAGACGATGAGGGAGAAGGTTCTTCTAGTTATTATCCATATTAGTGCATCATCATTTATTAGTGCATCATCATTTAGGTAAGGATCATTTAATTTATATAACATTTACTGTGTCTAATTAAGTTTATTGTACTGTTTGAACCTACTTCATGCTTAGTATGTACTCAAGAATATTAGTTTAACATGTTCAATGCCTACTTCATATTTATTGCACTTAATCCAATTTCTTTACAGTCAAATGCGTGTCTAATGAATTTTCTGATTTTTATGTGATTATTTATATTTTTTCGATTTGTTTCTGATTTTTTAGACTTATTTTGATTTTTTTTTAACCATTTCACTGGGTTTCGGCCGAAACCGAAACCGAGTCATTTCGGTTTCGGACTCGGCCGAAACCGAGTCACTGCCATCCTTGCTTGATAGAGACTTACAAAGGCAATGACGTTTCCCTAAAAAATAGAGAAGGTAGTTTTGAAGAAGGTTAGAGTTCCCTTTTCTAGCTCAAAATATATTTTAGCCGAGACAGTGTTGAAAAAAAAACATAACCAAACATCCCATTAGTATTTAGATAAAAGTTAAAGGCAATTTGGTAAAATAGATAAATGACACATTAAGATTGGAAAGAGGAGATAGGACTTCCATTTCCCTTTCTCCTTTCTCTCAGATTCTTCATCTAGCCCGTTCCTCTTCCTCCTGCATATATTGGCTCATAGTTGCATCGTTCAAGGAGTTGCGCTTGGATTTCTTTTCTTCTTGTAAAAGCCAGCAAAGAAAGCGAGATGGGGAACTCGATTTAGTATCTAGATTTATTGTTTTGCATATTAGAAGCTAGCAAGATTTTGTAACTTTGTTTGATCATTAACAAGTAGAAATTTATGATATCAGTTTGGTGTGCTTATGATTTACCTAAAAATGTCTCATGCTTATGTTTCCTTTTACAACATGATTACTTGAATACCAAATTTTATTCATCTTGATTGACAAGTATTCACAAAGTCTTATTGGTTTTCTACTTATTAATTTGTTATTGTTTGACATTTATTCTGTTTTTGCTTTTTAAACTATAGGTATATGCTGAAGATTTATGAATATCAAAATTTTCTATTAACTAAAAATAGAATTTATATGGTAGAAAATGCACAGTAGTAGTTCTCTTGAAATGTATTTAGTTATATAAATCAAGGAAGGAAGAATCGGATCGGATCGGCCAGGATCAGCCGATCCGATATGTTTTAGGCCCAACCAATCCGACCCCGGCCCCTTGATCCCGATTCTCATAGGGAGTTGGCGGGAGCAGTTGAACATCAGACAGAGATCGGACTGGATCGACTGATCTGGACTAATCCCAAGGTTTAAAAATATATATATATAGAGAGAGAGAGAGAGAGAGAGAAGTAGCAGCAAAATAAGAAGAAGAAGCAAGGGAAGGGGATCGGGCCCCCACTTGCTTGCCGCTCCTACTGCCGCTGCCTCCTCAGAGGGGAGGAGCCGCTGCCTCCTCAGAGGGGAGGAGCCGCCGCCTATAAACCTGAAACTTTAAAGAAGCCAAATGGGGGATGACATTTGTATACAAGCCCTTTCATGTTGGAAAGAGCATTTTAACCTTCTCTTTTCAAAAAACCAGGAAACTGTTGGATTGGTCGCAGATCGGGATCGAATCACCTGATTTGGCCGATCCAGATCAGATCTGGGCCATGCGATCCAATTCTACTCCCCGAGTTTTCACACCTTGATATATACTAGGCTTTGCCAAGGTACCTCACCTTGTCACCTAAGCAGTAAAGACAGTGGGCCACCACCTTGGTCACCTTGACAACTAGAGTCCGACTTGCTGCACACCCGGGGTAATTGCACACCTCAGATGTGCAGTGGATTTTTTTTATTTTTAAAATATTATAGCAACCTTCGAGCCCACCCAACCAACACGTCCGTACAAGGCTAACCCCAATCGGATGGTTCAAAAAATTCAAAAAAAAATTGAGCCATCCAGTTAGGGTCCGCCTTGTATGGAAGTGTAGCTCAGATGGGCTCGGAGTTGGAATAACTTTAAAAAAATATATCACTGCACACTCGAGGTGGTCAATTACCCTAGGTGTGCAGCAAGTATTACTCTGACAACTATGGCTGGAGGATATGAGAATGTGTTCAAACATACAAACTACTAAAGTTCCAAATATCTTTCTGTCATCTCGAAGTCCTTCATTGGTTCTCAATATTTCTTTCATGGGACTTTGAGAACCAAAAAACTTTGACCCATATCATACTTATTCATGATGGCATTAAGCACCAACCATACCACATTAAGAAAAATATTAGATGTGTTGAAACAGTTGATGCATGGGCCCCCAAGAAGTATTATCCACTTTGATCCATGGGGTTGCCCTCAAAATTTTGTCCTTTTCCAAGGAAAAGGCATCACTTAGGAGGAGGATGGGCGTAGCCTTTAAACACCTTCACTGACAACCTATGTAGGACTAACACAGGACCCCATTTTTCCCTTAGCATAGCACAAGGAACGGGAGGGTGTGTGCATATTTGGCTAGGGTTCCCACAGATGGCACCAGCAACAGTTGCCTAGCTGATGCATAGCCCCAAAGAAGAATTGTCCCTTTTGGCTCATATGGGTTTCCCCATGGTTTTGTCATTTTCTGGGAAACATATGTGCCTTAAAGAAAGGAGGATGCGATTCACCTTTGAGTGCATGGACATCTTCACTAACAACTGATGTGGACTATCATGGGATCCCATTTTTTGCCTCAACAAGATGTGTGCCATTGCACTCGCTTCGCACAACCTACCTGCACTTAGCAGAGGAAATTCCCTACTCCACAGACTGGTTTTTCCACAATCTATCGTGCATACATAGCTCATACAACTTGGAATCCCAAATAAAATATTACACATGGGAAACTGGCATAAACACAGAAAATAGACAGGTAAAATAAACAAAAAAAAAACACACAATGATACCAAGGTTGCCATGGCCCAGGAAAATGATGTCTACAGGGAAAATGAGAAAAAAATACCTTGACTATGACAAGGGGCAAGACCTAAGACCAAAGCTGCCAAAGCACAAATCCAATTTAAGCACCACAATCTCATCTCTCCATAACAATTGCCAGCTATCACCCAATTTCAACAGTTCTCTCAGCATGTCGAAAAGACCCAAATAGAATACCTTCTTGGCTTCTCTTTTTTCCTATTTGCAAGCCAGACATAATATGCTGACCTGTTAAGAACACAAGGCAGTGTCTAGTTGTCCCTCTCTACATTTGTACTTCTCTACATCCTTTCCGGAGGCAAAATAAAATGGTGAATAGTAGAGTATTCAAAGAGTGGCCAGGTTGGCCCTGCATGTACACCCAGGTGACCAAGGTTCAAACCCCCACAGGGGTCAGGTTTAAAAAGGATTTATAAAAATGGTTGTATACAAAGTTGGTAGAGTAGGAATTCCAACCAAAAAGAAAAAAAAAGATAGGGTGTGTGTGTGTTGGGCAAGGAAGAAAGGATCACGGGTAAGTCTCAGCCCAGCCAGTCCATAATCAATCTGGGTCAGTCACATCGGCCAATCCCAATCCGATCAGGGTCCGATCTAGGCCAAGCATATTTTTAAGTTTAGAGGTCAATATGAGTTTACATACTTTTGCAAGGGTTTTTGTGCAAAAATCTAACATATTTCCTCTCATCCAGAGTCTCAGGTGTCGTGGCAACAGCGGACAAGGAAATGGAGGCACTGGCAAAGGACAAGGAGGAGGAGGCACCGGTGGCTGATGGCTAACGGTGACAGCATCAGCAGCCGATGGCGACAAGGACGGTGACGACAGGTGGCAACGGAGACGGTGACAGGAGCATGTAAGTATTTTCCTTTGTCAGGGTGGAGATCGCACCGGATCAGTCAATCCAGGCCGGGATCTTCTTCTTCTTCTTCTTCTTCTTCTTCTTCTTCTTCTTCTTCTTCTTCTTCTAATTTACAGGGTGGGGGATCCCACTGGATCAGCCAATCTGGGCCGATCTCGGCCGATCTGGCCGATCCAGTCCATGAATTGGGATCAGATCAGCCCGACCCAAATCCTATCGGATCAGCCGATCCAGGCTGATCTGATCCGATCCTTCCTTCCATGGTGTTTGTTGGGCGAGGGGGGCGTAGGGATAGTCGAGTGCATGAGCACTCAACATGTTAATTCTTTTCTGTCCACACTTTATGCATTTCCATTTGTAAAGGCATCCTCAAGCCTATGTTAAAGTTCGTTGCATATAACATTTATTACAGAAAATGTCAAGTTGTCTTCGCCCATAAGTGCAGGTGACCAAAATAACAAGTATCAAGAACAAAAACGGGCACCAAAATCCAAAAAACCAATATGGGCTTCTAGTTGTAGTAGTCAGCAAAAAGGTAACGTTTCCCTAAGAAGAAAGACCCATAAAGAACTTATCAAGCAAAAAAAAATCCATTTTATAAAATGAAACAAAAATCTTAAATGCCTAGAAAAACAATCGATAGATTGTTAGGAACTGTAAATCAAAGCTGTTTCTAAATTGTAGGAAGGCAGGTGAAATTTCCAGTGGAAAAAAATTTTAAATTACCAATAGATTCCACGGAAAAAAAACAAGTAAATTTTCTTGTAAATTGCCAATAGTACCTTTATTAAACCTGCTAGACAATGCAAATCAACTCCCTCGGGGACAACACCTTTATTCAATTGATCTCTAACATGTACTTCTTGGCTATTTTCTGCATTAATTCTGAAAATACCTTCTGCCTTCAAGCACAATAAAGATAAAAGAATAATGAGAATAGCACTTCAGTCTTCTGTACAAATTATTGACGAGCAAAGAATAAGCACATACATGAAGCCCTCCCTGTGAATATAAGTGTTGTTGCATCAAGAGTAAAATAGTTGGCACACTATTGCCCCTACTATCAAATGAACATTGCATTGATTCGGCAGAAACTCCAAATACACTTGCACTGCAAAAGAAGAATATAATAAGTTGGACTCTGTTAACTGGCAAGACAAAAGAATCATCATGCTAAAACATTTATGAGAATCAATAAAAAAGTGGATGGGGGCCATTCAAGATGTAATTAATATCAGCACAATATCTTAACACTTGTCCATCATTCTAGGGTCAGCTAGATCATGGTAATAAAACCCTCCGAGTTCAGAATGGAACCAGGTAAACTGGTAAAGTAGATTGGAACTGACTGATGCCAAGTTTGAACTGGCCAATTCTTTTCAAAAAAAGTAAGATTTATATACTTTCTGACTTATAGCGGCTAATATGTCATTCTGGTTTTCCTTACAATTTTTATAAATTTCAACCATTTTATCACCCAATGCCACTCGATTCACATCTCCAACCCACATTCTCATCGCTGCCTCAAGCTCATGCCCACTGGTAAAGGGTAAATGTAAAAGAAGAGGACTACAAGGAAAAGGACAAGACACCGCCATCTGCTGCCTAATGTGTTTGTGTGCCACTGCTGCCAGATGCTGCTCTCAACCCCAGCACCCCATTGCCACTGCAAGACTGTGCCACACCTATTCCTTCCTCTGCTCCTCTCTTCTTCTTTCCTTCTTTTCCACCTCCTCCTCGACCTCTTTTTCCTCCTGCATGAGCAACTGGACAATTGGCCAGTACTGGTCAAAACCAACCAGTTCCTGTTACGAATCAGAACCAGAACCGGCTTCCTAACCTGGTTTCTTAATTTATTGGCTAGATCCAAGGAACAATCCAACGATTTAGCAAAGCTTTTCAACTGGCTGCCCTCCCTGATGGCAACACTCAGCACTGTGGTACAAAAATGCTTGATCTAGCAAAGAAGTGAGAAAAAAGCATAGAAATGTTGTGAACTTGACCATTTGTTTCACAAAAAAGGGGAAGAGAGGAGAAAAAGAGAACAAATGCAAAAGGCGACAAAAATAATAGCCTACGGTATTATGGATTGGTTATAAGGAACCTTAGTTATCTAATCCATGCACAAATCTCCATTTGATAGATTAAAAAAATAAGGCAATCTAATGGCAAAAGAGAACCCTTGTTTGACTGGCAATTACTATAGACAAGATGGCATACATGTATAACAAAAGAATATGACAGACTAACTGAAGGCCAGCATCTCATATTAGAGGTGATAGATCAAATAAAACAATAAGAGCTCATTTCCCTAGGTCATTAAGCTAGCCGAGAAAAGCAAATTGCTTGCTAAATAGCAGCTTTAAGGAATTTCATTACATTCACAATCATGAGTACCTTTGCCAATAGCTAGTAACACACCTAATTAACAAAAGAGGAAAACATGCTTCATGATTTTTTCCCACTCTTGGTTTCTTCATGGTGCAATTAAGGAGTGAAGATAATTCGCACAGATCCCTAAACATGAATATATAATAAACTGTAGGGGGTGAAATCTAAAATGGTTTTTATTGTCCCCTGAAAACTTGCTATATTGGAAATAAATTCCTGTATTTTGATTCAGTGTATATTACTCCTTGAAAACTTGAACTTATTTTTTAATCCTTGCCATCTTCTGTTATTTTTTACTACCTTAACCATAGTTAAACATTGGTTAAAGCTAACCAGTCTGAGCAATGACAATTATAGCCTGACAGGCTTTCATACTCATCTCCTTCCCATCTGGTGGTGGCCTCCCCACTGGGAGGCACCGCCTTCACCCGAATGCCCAGCATCCCCGGCAGCCCCAAAAATAGAGACAGTAGAATTATTATTACTGTCACTAGGAGATATATCTTCATGAAATCAAATTAGCATAGACAAGCCTTTGAAACCATCAACAGACTGACACTAAAGGGAGTCCTATTTGAGCAAGGAAGAATCACAGAGAAAGCACTTGCTGAACATCTACTTTCTCGTATGATTCAATGGTGAAAGGGTGTGTCACCTCTGGACAAGGAAGATTCAGAGAGGAAGAACTAGCCAAATATAAAGCATATATACAGCGGTACCACTTCAAGAATATAACACCAAAACTTGAATGTGAATCAAAGACTCACCTTGAACATTTTACAAAAATTGGATATGAAATGGAGGCACAGAAGCTGGATCAGTGAGACCTGATAGCATAAGATAGCATTATTTCAGCTGCTCTGTTGATTTTCCCCATTCAGCAGACCACAAGCCCTAGGTACAGAATCAGTTCTTCCTTATCCTATTATTTCTTTTGTTCTCTTTTTTTTCTCCCCATACGAGTTTTCTTGAGGGTCTTTGCTATGATCGCTGGGGAAGTATTAAGGAATTGCTGTAATTTTCCAATTACTCTGTATTTTTCCTCCTTTTATGGGATAACAGGTTACTGTTTCAACAGTCGAAGGGCAAGTTGAAATGTCATTACAGCCGGTATTGTTAGTTGAGCTCATTTGTCGTTTAGATGGAATTAAGTGGATTAGCCAATTAATTGTGGCTTAACCATTCATTCTGTAGTCACTATAAATAAGGAATGGAAGGCCAGAGAAGGCAGGCTTCTTCGATGCAACCCAACTCTCCCACCTCCTCCTGTGAGGATCTCTCTCTTTCTCTCTCCCTCTTCCCTCCTCTTCCCCCTGCTTCTTCCGGATCAAACCTCCCTGTTTGCATCTAACTTTCCAAATTTATCAAGAATATTCCCCCAGTTCTTCAAGAAAATCCCTCAGAGCTGGTGACATTTCCACCTACACCAGTGACCAGAGCTCGGAGTTCGTCCGCCGGAGCTCTCCTTCAAGGCTTGGACCATGAACCCAAGAGAAGCCGCTCCAAATTGGTGTCTGAGCCCGCTCCGAGCTCAGAGACGTCGTCTTCCATGGCATCAGATGATCGCAACGATGTCAAGACCATGCTCCAGCAGTTGCTCCAGCGGATGGACACACTGGAATCCAAGCTCTCCACTCAAGAATCTTGTCCTCAGCAGTCTCACGCTCAGTCAGGTGAGAATTTTCCTGCTCCCTCTCCTATTTCACTCAAACCTAGACCCTTGGAATTTCCTCGGTTTGATGGATCATCATATCCAATTGAATGGCAGTATAAGGCCAATCAGTATTTTTCCTTTCATAGCATGCTGGATGATCATAAAATTACCATCGCTTCTTTCCATCTTGAGGGAGATGCTTTGTGTTGGTTTTGGCATTTTTCTGCCATGAAAGGTTACATCACTTTGCCTGAATTGGCAAAAGGCCTGGTAGCCAGATTTGGACCGGTAGCTATAATGGATACTGATGGGGCATTAAGTAAATTGAGACAGTGGGCACAGTGCTTGAATACCAACGGGAGTTTGAAAAGTTATGTAAGAGAATTAAGGGGGTTTCCGAGGAACACCTCCTGGGTACATTCATTAGCGGATTGAAGGAGGATTTAGCATGTGAGGTCCGATCTTTCAGACCTCAGAATCTTTTGGAAACCATGGAATTAGCCAGGCTTCAAGCTCGTAGCCAGAAGGAAATCTTTATATCAGCCTCATTACCAACCACCCTTGCTTCCTGCCCCAGCCAAACCTCCAGTCCCTCCAGTCAGGAAGCTGTCTACTCAACAACTACAAGAACAGAAAGCACAATGGTTGTGCTATAACTGTGATGAGAAGTGGGTCAGAGGGCATGTGTGTAAACCACATAAACTGTTTTTCAGTCAACTTCTTCCTGAGGATGATCTAGAATTAAATCATATTGTGCCAGATAGGGAGCAAGAACCTGCAGAGTTGAACATGATTAGCCCAGTCATTCTATCCCAAGCTACACTACAACAGCAATCTCCAGGAACAATGAGAATCCTGGGACATCTAGCTGGCCATGAGTTAGTGGTGTTAGTGGATAGTGGAAGCACACATAATTTTGTCGATCCATCTGTGGTCACAAAGTTGCATCTGGACTACCACAAAATTACCAATGTCCCTGTCTGGTTGGCCTCTGGCATAGAATTATATTGCAGTGGTATTTGTAAACAAGCTAATATTGAATTAAATGGCTTGCATATTACACTAGACTTGTTCATCCTTCCCTTGGAAGATTTTGACATCGTATTGGGTCCTAGTTGGTTGAAAACTCTGGGTGATATTGTCTGGAACCCAGATACCATGACCATGAGATTCTGTGGGCAGTCAACAACATTGCCTTACTGCATTAACAGAGAAACAAGTTCAACTGATCTCAGGGCAAAATTCCGCAAGGCATTGCGTGGTGGCAAGAATTTGTATGCACTTACACTGTGTTCTGCGGAAATTGGGACAGCAGGGTCAATTCAGGAGCCCCAATAGCCACCTGATCTTTCAGCTCTCCTTTCAAAATATGCTTCTGTATTCTCTGAACCACATGCCTTGCCACCGAGTAGGGAATGTGATCACAGGATTACATTACTAGAAGACTCAAACCCAGTGCATGTGTGGCCTTATAGACACTCTCCACACCATAGAAATATCACTGAAACACAGGTTAAAGAGTTGATGGGTAGTGAGCTGTTGCGATTCAGTAACAGCCCTTTTTCTACACCGATGCTCTTAGTCCAAAAGAAAGATGGGACATGGCGAATATGCATAGACTATAGAGCACTAACTGATCAAACCATCAAAAACAAATACCCAATACCTATAGTAGATGACCTGTTGAATGAATTACATGGCTCTCAATATTTTTCAAAGTTGGATTTGAGGTCAGGTTACCATCAAATCCGCATGCATGAGGCTGATATTGGCAAAACAGCATTCTCAACCCATGAAGGTCATTATGAATTTTTAGTAATGCCATTTGGGTTAGCTAATGCTCCATCCACATTTCAAGGGCTTATGAACAGGATTTTCAGACCTTATCTCAGACATTTTGTTTTGGTGTTTTTTGACGACATCTTAGTATACAGAAAAACATGGACAGATCATTTAACTCATTTGGAAACAGTTTCGCACGTACTCCAGACCAATCACTTGTTTGCCAAGATAACCAAATGCCAATTTGGGGTACAGAAAATTAATTATTTGGGTCACGTTATATCAGAAAAAGGGGTGTCCATGGAAGCCAGTAAAGTTCAAGCCATTATGGACTGGCCAATACCTCAAACTATCAAGGTTCTTCGAGAATTTCTGGGCCTAACAGGATACTACAGAAAGTTTATTAAAAGTTATGAAATTATTGCAACACCTTTGACAAGGTTATTGAAAAAAGATACTTTTTCTTGGGATGCAGCAGCAGAAGAAGCTTTTCAACATATGATACACCAAAGGGCGGTCATCTGGGATACCACAAGACTCTGCACCGGCTCAAGGCAAGTTTTCATTGGCACGGGATGACTAAAGATCTAAAGAAATATATACAGAACTGTGTCATCTGCCAGAGGTGTAAAACCTTGAGCTAGTTCCCAGTTGGCCTATTACAACCCCTTCCAGTACCTGACATGGCTTGGATAGATATATCTATGGACTTGATAGAGGGTAACCACAGTCAGGCTCCAAATCTATTATTTTGGTGGTTGTGGATCGCTTGTCCAAGTATGCACACTTTATTGCATTGCATCACCCCTATACTGCATCTTAGGTAGCAGCAGAATTTGTTGCACAAGTGGTAAAATTGCATGGGGTTCCCAAATCAATTGTATCAGATCAAGATGCGATCTTCACTAGTAATTTCTGGAAGGAGTTATTCAAGCTACAAAAGGTACAACTATGACTGAGTTTTACTTACCACCCACAGTTGAATGGGCAGACAGAAGTCATGAACAAGTGCTTAGAAACATATCTTAGGTGTTTCTGCAGTGAGCAACAAAAGCACTGGCTGAAGTGGTTACCATGGGTAGAATTCAGCTATAATACTTCTATTCAGACTGCTACAGGTTTCTCAACCCATGAAGGTCGTCTATGGTGTACCACCTCCATCACTTTTGTCTTATGTACAAGGCACTGCTAAAGTTCAAGAGGTGGCAGACAACCTTCTCAGCAAGGATCAGATTCTTGCACAGCTGAAGCACCATCTAGCTAGGGCTCGGGAGAGGATGAAAAAAATATGCACATTTGCATAGAAAATATGTCATCTATGCAGTAGGTGATTGGGTGTATTTAAAACTGCAACCTTACAGACAAACTTCCCAAGTCTACAGGTTCAACTATAAACTCAGTGCAAGGTACTTTGGACCTTATCAAATCACTGAGCATATTGGGCAGGTGGCATACCACCTTGCTCTGCCAGCATCCAGTAAGATCCACCCTGTTTTCCATGTTTCTCAACTTAAAAAACATCATAGGAATCGCACAGTTACTTCATAGCTTCCTCCAGAATTCTTCACTGCTCACACTAAAGAACCATACATGCTACTGGGACGGCGACTGTACAAGTGTGACAATAAACCAATTGCCCAGCTACTAAGCCAATGGAAGAATGAAGGTGTAGAGGAAGCCACATGGATCGAATACCAAGATTTCATTGCTCAATTCCCTACTTTCGACCTTGAAGGTAAGGTCCAATCATAGAGGGGGGAATTTGCTATGATCGCAGGGGAAGTATTAAGGAATTGCTGTAATTTGCCAAGTACTCCGTATTTTTTCCTCCTTTTATGGGATAAAGGGTTACTGTTACAACGGTCGAACGGCAAGTTGAAATGTCGTTACGACCGGTATTGTTCGTTGAGCTCATTTGTCGTTTAGATGGAATTCAGTGGATTAGCCGATTAATTGTGGCTTAACCACTCATTCTGTAGTCACTATAAATAAGGAATGGAAGGCCAGAGAAGGCAGGCTTCTTCGATGCAACCCAACTCTCCCACCTCCTCCTGTGAGGATCTCTCCTTTTCTCTCCCCCTCTTCCCTCCTCTTCCCCCTGCTTCTTCCGGATCAAACCTCCCTGTTCGCCCCCAACTTTCCAAATTTATCAAGAATATTCCCCCAGTTCTTCAATAAACCTCAGAGCTGGTGACGTTTCCATCTGCACCAGCGACCAGCTCGGAGTTCCTCCGCCGGAGCTCTCCTTCAAGGCTTGGACCGTGAACCCAGGAGACGCCGCTCCACTCTTTCAGTGGTCCCACGATCTAGTAATCAACTAGAACCTAGAAAACTTGGTTATCGGTTGTTCCGTAACTTTCTTCAAAAGCAGTCATAACACGTGGCTAACAGTCACGGAACGAAATTACTTCTAGGTAAGCTTAGGCTAATTTTGTGCGAAGATGATTCGCGGAGAACAAGTAGGATCTCTCCAAGACACTCGAGTTTCAGAAATTATCCGAAAATAATGTACAAAAACAAAAACAGAAAGTTGGCGCAATCAACTGTATTTGATTCATAAGACAAACGGGAAATAGTAGAATCTGCGCGAAAGGATTCCATCTAGAGCTACAGATATAATGTGCATAGAGATAGCCACGGGATCAAGAATATTAAAAGCAAGAGTAATCTACAAAGGGAAATGAGATAAGAAGAAATCAACAAGATGAAGAACGGATAAAAAATTGCAGAAAGTAGAAATCAAACAGATCTGGGCGGAAGAAGTGCACCTGGCGCTGGGTGCCCTCTTGAGGACGTCGTGCTCTAGCTCCACGGGCAAGCCGAGGAACCCCTGGAACCGGTCGAACGTCACGTGGGCGACGTGGCGGACGTTCGTCGGCCACCCGATGTCCATAGAGGCGCAAACGTCCTCCCGGGGGTCCACGCTGCACGTCACCAACGACTTCCTCAGCGCCGCAGTGACGACGGCGAAGATGGGGGGAAACTGCTGCCACCGCCGCCGCTGTTGGTGGTAGGGGCTCCCCCTGCGCGGCCTCCAGCCCTCCTCCGTGTCCTCCACCAGCGTGGACGACATCAGGCTCCCGTCGAAGCCGCTCCCGTCGCTTTCCTCCTCTTCCCCGTCGTCCTCTTCTTCGTGGACCTCGAGCCTGGTCATGGCCATGCCCTCCCAGAAGCAATGGTTGGGGAGAGAGAGAGAGAGTGAGGGAGGAGTGGAATGCAAGGTGGTGGCAGCGAGGGCGAAGAAGAGATGCTGAGCGTGGTGACCGGTGAGCGGGCGGTCTTTTGGTGGGGGGTGGAGGGGAAGAACGTGGAGAGAGACGCCTGCTCTCTCTCTCTCTATATATCTCTAGCACTCTATCTATCTCTACCTATCTTTCTTTTCTCTCTCTCACTCTCTATCTCTATCTCTATGGTTGCATTTGGTTTCTGTTTAATTAATCCTTCATTAATTGATAACAGTTCAATTGTTTTAGTAATTAATTTAATTTTAGCATAATGACGTAGTGGGTAAAACTTTTATTAAAAACTTAAAAAGACAAAAAGGGGACGTGTGGGAGGGGTGTGGGGATTCCGGGGAACCGCCCAGCCCAGCCCAGTCCACGGGCCGGGGAGAACGGAACGCGGGGACAGAAACAGGGACACGCCGAGTCCCCTGCCTACTAACAACTCAGTGGCCCACCGGCGACTCGAGGCCGTTACTTGGTTCGTGCGCGGCCCTTCACGGGAGTGCTTGGTGATTTTTTGTTAACTGTTTATATATCTTTCTTAGATATAAAATGTCAAAATTATTACTTTTATTATTAAATCATATATATTATTAAAATAAATTAAAATTTTTAAAATATCATTAAATAAAAAATATCTCTAATATTTGTATCAATCTCAAATCTCCTCAAACAAACTCCGAGAGCATTTTTGTCATTTAACAATATTTTTTAAACTTTTAATTAATAATTATAATATATATCATAATTGACAAGTAAAGATGATAATTTTAATGCTTTTCATGTAATTAAGATACGAGTAAAATTAACTCTTTTAGTCAGGATTTTTGAATATATATTTCTTTACCCTAATGTTAGGGTCGAAGACCGATACGACCGGTGCATGTTACGTCAATACGATATTCATATCTTTTTAAATATTATCTATTTTATTTTATGATTAATATCTCATAATAGGTAAATTAATTAGAGTATTTCTTTAGACCTTTTCAAACTTAGTTTGAAACTGGTGAGTATCATTATTTTTTGATTTTTTTATTATTCTTTAATAAAAAGAAGTCACAAATTACTCATGAGTATCATTATTTTTTTAATTTTTTTCATTATTCTTTAATCAAAAGAAGTTTATGTAAGAATTGAACTCCAAACCTCATAATTAACACACACTAACCAACTAGGCAAGATTTCTTATCATGTTCTATTATATTATATATTTATTAAATAATTTTTCTTTCTTGGCACGTGACAATATAGTATAATACGCCATCGTATTATATCGTACCAACAAAATATTGATACGGTCAGTACGACTGGCCTGCAAACCCTGTCTAACTCATATATCTTTTATTTTTAAAAAAATATTAAACATATTTAAATTATGATAAGATAATTTTGGTTGTAATATCCCCGCCATGAATTCTGTAGGGCTGACTTTGATAACGGGTTAGAATAACCCAGTTACGGTAAGGGCGGTTAGGGTATCCATGAGGTTAGATTGTTCTACTTTGATAAGTGGTTGTTATTCTAGCTCGGGTTAAAGGGAATAAGGAGACCTTATTCTAAACAGTTTGATAAACTTACTGGAATTAAAGTGGAATAGTATTTTACATACTTAAATTACCATTTCTTTTTGGAAGAATGACCTGCATAGACTCCATCCTATTTCGATTAAATCAGGCCCTTAACAGGCCGATCCACTTCTAGCATTGGTTAGTTCAGGCCCAATAATTATCAAACCTCGTGCCCAAACTTTTATATACATCTCTTGGCTGACTTTTGATCTCATCATAGATGTAAGGCCGTGACTTACCACATATTATAGCTCCTGCCTACGTACATTTATAATAGGGATACAATTTATCGAAAAAATATCCAATGCACACATGTGTGTTCAGTTATAAGCCAATAAATCAACTTGACAATTTTTTATGACTAGACATGTTGGCTCATGGAGCATTGTACGTAAAAAAAGAAAGAGTACACTACTACCCTACCATATGCATAATGGAGGCTTCAAACTTCAAAACTCCGCTATTTGGATTCGACCAACTGTAGAGCTCTAACTCCAACCATGGTGTCAGCAAATCTGGGATATGTAAAATAACATCAACATAGTCTAATCAAGCAATTTGAAGTCCAACATCATAAGACAACCATATCCCTAAAAAGAATCATTATCATTCACCTTGCTAAAATGAAGAATTAGATTGGTAATGAAGCTATTTACCTGAACATCATCACTCTTCCCTAGATCATCATAACTCATGGCGACTACCAATTTCTTCTAACGGATAGGTCTACAATGTCCCCATCTGAAGTTAAATGGAACCCCCCCCTTCAAAAAACAAAAAAACTATGAATTATGACAGCTAAAGAAGTTTTAGTCTACATTTTGAAATTTAGGATGACAAACTGTACCAACGGAAAGCACAGTGGATACTCAAATGCTTACCATTTCCATAAATCACCATAAAGATGAGCTTTAGTTCAAATGGCATTGCATAAAGAAAGACTTGATAAGATAATCATAATTCAATATAAACATAAAAAAAGATGGTTAAAAGTATGCATGTGGAACCAGTGATCATATTCATTCATACGTTATGGTAATTACCTCCTCCTCATTTCCATATATCCCACCACAGTCAATACGCCTATAGCCTGCCTGTATTTTCTATCGCTCAGTTATTAGTGGAAACTGAAGTGTGCATCAGATGTTGAGCAGTCACCATGGCACCATAATGAATGAAAAAGATGTTAAGAAGATTTGGGGAAGAAAGAATGGATAAAAAAGGACATGTCAAATATAGTGAAAATGGTCTGGTATGCCATCAGCAATGAGCTTAATCTACAACAAAAATAAGTTTAGCAAGGGGTACTTTGCAAAATCAATGATCCAAGTATAAAAAGAAATGCCAACTTCATATTAGCATGGATATACATGCAGGTACAAAAAAGATGCCCTGCTTGACTTTTCCATTCATATCTGTTGAGAAATGTATCATTGCATGAAAATGGTTATTATAAGAAGAAATGTCAAAATGAAAATTGATATATCAAAAGTTAATTCTTTTTCAAAGGTGAGTGGTATATAAATAATCATACTATAGTGATGCTATAGAATATGAACCTAAGATGGAAGTGTATATGTACATCACTATACGTTACACTGTATGGTCAATGGACATAAGCAACAAACTAAGAAGCCATATTGTGAAGGGGCTTACTGCATGGTCCTAAGACATGAGGATGGTCATACTACTCATTCTCATCCATAGCAAACTGATACCAAGCATACATATTGTCATGCCCTGAGATTATGCAACGGAGACTAATCGGGAACGTGAACAGCCAGCAAGAGAAGCCTCAAGTGATAATAACAATCAGAGCGCTAATCATTCACACATAAAAGTGAACACAAGAGGGTATAATCTAAACACCTTGACTTTATTGATTCATAATGAGATATTTACAAAGACTCTTTGACTAACTAGACTCAATAAAAAGAAAATTACATAATTGACTCTTGACTAGATAAGCTACGGCTTCTCTCGAACCATCAATCGCTCTCGGATCCATCACTTGAATAGTCTGAATCCGACCTGCTAGAATGTCCTGAAAAGATTAGAAAAGTATGGAATGAGCACACTTGCCCAGTAGGTATCTTCGTATCAACATGAAGGTAGTATTTAAGTAATTAACATTTTAGCTCTAAGAAGGAAGATAGAAGAAATGCAATGAAACATGCGAATAAAACTAAAGCAACAACACAAGTAGCAAGATAGAACTTTGGAGATATGAGTATTCATGTAGAATGAGAGCATGATCAAGCAAGATTATATCATGAATGTAAATTTGGCCTTTTATGAACGAGAATGTAACAAGAATGCACTTTTCATAACCATAAAGACTATGCATTAGAAAGTTATGTATCACGTAAGAATGTACAATTTCATGTAGAGCCTCGTGGTTTTCACTCGTCCATAAAAAAAGTACTCCCGGCACAATGCGACGCCAGTGTTCATCATACCCCATAGTTTATAGCATATTTTCGACAATCAGCCGAGGGGGCTAGTGTCAAGCCCTTGGACACAATCAGTGCCCGATCTGCATCTTCACGTTATAAATCAAGCTACTTCCACGATATATAACAATAAAGTATGGCCAGTAATGTAACCATTCAAACAATAAGCTCATGATAACAAGACCATGGTAAAAACGTACCAAATATGATCATGAGAGTTCAAAGATCAAATTAAAGACAATGTCATGCCACGGAAGAATTCGACAGCATAACGGCACAATCATTAACTTTCATAATTTATTAGATAGCTTTTTGAACAAGGTGTTGGGTTCTAGATAATCAACAGACCATCTAGGAACATAGAAAAATCAACCCTTGAGTCAAACCTTGGGTTAAACACAGTTTAGGTATAAGATGGTCAAGTCTGGACCGTTTCTGGAAGACGCAGTCATTCTAGGACCGTTTCTAGATAGACGCGGTCAGAGAAGGACCGTTTCTAAACAGAGTCGATGCATGAAGAAAGGAAGGTCGACCCAGTGAAACTCTTGGAAAGAAGCGGTCGCGGGATGATCGCTACTTGACAGTGGCGGTCGCCTGATGGTCGCGACTATCCAGGACATATAAAACACCGGTAAAGTACTTTCTAGACAATTGGGCTTTGAGGGTACAAACTAGCTCAGCGTCCTACTGGGAATCCCAGGCTCGTAGAGACTTACGGAGGCCTTGAAACAAAAGCACCTAGTCTGGTGGAAGGAATATCCAACGGAGAGGATCACAAGTCTAAGATTGTGTGCCTAATATGTGCAAAGTGTAACTAATAGTCACGCACCGAAGTACGCATTATGTACTTATGAAAGACTCAAAAATGAGAGGGAATCGTGTCGAAAACAGCGATCAATTCATCAATAAAATAAGTCCACAAAGCGTGTGAAATATAACTTTAATACAAGAGTATGTGATTTGGCATGAAAATAGCATAGTTTAAAATAAGTTTAAAACACATTATGGACATAAAATCTATCATGATGGATGAACAATAGAACCAAGTTCATAAAGGTAAAGTCATAACTAGGAATAAGGCCTAATTACCTAGGCTTAACATCTATTTATAAGAGCCAATCTGCAATCTGTTTAGAGTGAACGGAGTGTAGAGAATAGAAATATAAAAGCGGTCTATCCAGAACCGCTACTATTCTTACGCGGTCGGTCGGGGACCACTATTTGACAGTATCGGTTGATGGTAGACCATTTCTAGTCTTGTAACAGAAAGGGGGTCATTAGGTCATACAAGACCTAACTTAAAGAAACAAATGCATGTAAACATGCTAGACAGGAAGACAAATATGTTACAACAAAATAAAGTCATGGATATGCATGCGTTCTCATGAATTAATCCAAGATCATCATCTTTACCATTAAGGATAGGAACCATGCATGCAGAAATAACCTAGATGCGCAGTGATAGTAAAACATGAAATACACCGTGTACAGAGCATAAAATTGCATGAAACCAGAGGGCTTTTACTCCTAACGTATAGTTTTAGCCATCCATGAGATAACCTACCTTTGTAACAGGCTTTAGACTTCGAATTTTAGACTGAAAGGACGACCTAGTTTCTGCACGTCCTGTGCTAAACCAACAACTTCTTGTCCCTCGTTCTCCTTAACCTCTTGACCTAAATCCATGAAATTTGGAGGGTAGGTAGAAGATACACAGGTTAACAAATTATTCTAAAGGATGATCTTCTAAATATCTCGATTAAGGCTTCCAATCTCTAGATCTTCCTTGGACCGGCACGCTGGTTCCTGAGCGCCTTTCAGAGGAACAGCAACTTCGGGAGCTTCTAACTCTCTGGACGCTTGACCTCCTAGCACGAAATTTGGAGGGGAGTTAGACAATATAAAGGGAAATAATAAAGTCTAAAGGACCAACATGAAATACCTATGACTTACCGTCGAACAACGTGAGCCAAAACGAGGGTTTGCGTAGGTCGAACCTGGGCCCTATTTACAGGGTTTTGCCTAGGGCTGAGGATTAGATCGATCTAGGAATCCTAAATTGGAGTAGGATCGATCCACAAGAGTCATAGACTAGGCTTCCATGCCAGGTAGCTTTGAATCATAGGGATTAGAATGGGGAAAATCTCATTTTTCCATGCTTCTACAACTTGCGATCACGGAACATAGTAGCAGTCATCTCGCGACCGCTATTGTGAGAAGGCGGTCATGCGATAGACCACGTTATCGCGTGCAAATCTAAAAATTTCAGATTTTATAATTATCTCCTATTTATTCTTTTTATCAGCCTATTTATCTAATTTAATTCTATAAATTATCTTAATTACGTCTCTAGCAGTGGGTTTGGGCCTAAAGGCCTTGGAAATTGGTTTGTGGGCCTAATTCAAGTGGGCTAAACCCTTTTGGTTAATTTAGGGCACTTAAATTGATTTAACTAATCTTTAATTCATTTAAGTAGCCCATTAAGCTAAATAATTATATTTAATTCTAAAAATTTCCTAGAAAATTCTTGAATAATTTCTAGAAAAATTAGGGGTGTTACACATATCATTCTGATAGATCTGGATGAAGAAGTTAGGATAACATACCTTGCAGTTTGATGAAGCCAGGATAACACACTTTGCAGTATAATGACCAAAAGTTAAACATAGAAGGTGCAACAGACATCTGATAAATAAACTGATGGAAGCATCTCATCTACACAAGCTAAAAATGCAAGTTTGGCGCATAAAATAAAGGTCTGGCATACTATTATGAATCTTCCTCTTATATGCAAATATGATATGAGCTACAAACATCCAATTGATGTATTTAAATCATGGTTTAAGCCCCCTATCTTTAAGGAGGAGGAAGACATTTATAGACATTCATCCACATTTTATCATGGGATTATCCCACATATCCTTTTCAAGTTGCATTCCCAGATGCAACCAAATGATATATTGTAAAAACTCATCCTTAAATGGTGTTGGCTTCTCTGTATTAAACTTGCCTCCTACTATGTTCTTCCAAGCTCTGTGGAAACTTGCGCAAGTTGTTTCCAATTTGCATGAGGTTAAACTATGCAAACAACATGATACTTGTTCCATACGACCATGGGTCTTGTAGGACTTTTGGTACTCTCCTGTGACCCTGTTGATAAGGCAGATAACCTTTTGTACATTATTGGGCTCAGACTGGCCTTCACAATCATACCATTGACAAGAGTGGGTCATATGCCAGCCCTCATAGTTCATACCCATACAACATATATGCTCCTAGGAACCTCCACAGTTGTATAATGATATTCACTATATTGTAATGGCACATATTCATTCACTCCCCTATGGTAATTACCAGACATCGGGTTTTGCTTTGCCCATCCCCCTACCAAAATGGTAAGTAAACATCACATAATATATGGGTGAAACAACTGCCATGTTGAATGTATCAAGGGCATGCAAATAGAAATCCAGATATTACATAAAATAGGATAGAGCACATGTTGTTAATATACATTATACATAAATAAGATGTCTTAGATATACTCATGGAACCACAAGCGAAAGGGCAACTGTCAAATCCTGAAATTAAGAATTATCAGATCAAAATTGACTGTGTAATAGTCAAGGGCCTACGTGAAAGGATAGCAACTGTAAAACATCTTTCTATCATCAAATATCAACTATAAATTCCTACAAAAAGATATTTTACTAGCAATGTTTCCTTTGATGCATAAGTATAGATCTTCATGTAGAATACCTAAACTTTCCCAATTCAACTAGGCATCCGCAAAGCATCAATTCACACAAAATATCAAAGCATCTACTTCTCTTTAGAAGGCAAACTGACATCTCTAAGAAGCAACTCTACCCAATCTTCAAAGCAAAGTCCAAATACAGAATTGTCCAACGTAAATTACATAACAAACAATATGATAACAAGACTAGTTTAATATGTTTGAAAATACAACCATCACATGAAAATTAACTTCTCTCCTATCTATCTATTGGCAGCCCAAATTGCATTAGTAATCCTTGTTCTAAGTTGCTCCCTAACTGCAACATCCCTTTGGCTAAGAGGTATATCATCTGGGACCTCGACATCACCGGCTTCTTCAATATTGACATCATTATCTATCACCCTGTTGAAGTACCAATCGTACCCCTATTCACGACGTATGAAATTTTGAATTACACAACATGCAAGTACACTCTTCCGCTGTATGAGCCATGGGTAACAATTCCCCTCTCGCAACGTATGAAATCTCATCTTCAATACACCAAAGGTTCATTCCACAACATTTCGGAGTTGAGCATGCCGATGATTGTGTTGTGTTCCTGTGATTTTGATGATAGCAAACACTATAAGTCATTTGAATGCATACAATTCTGTTTGTGGTGCAGATGAATGTTTCATTGAAAATCTTATCTGAATTATTGCTGCATTTTAAATATGGCTGTGTGGTGTGTGCTTTGGTGCATTTCATAATTGCATTTATCTGGATTGTGTGATGTCATATGTGTTTACTTATGTTTTGATGATGACATAGTTTACGTGTGTTTTGATGATGACAAATTGATGTCATATGTGTTTACTTCATTTAGAACTGCTCATTCAGAACTTGGTACATTGCTTAACTATGAGCATGGCATAGACTGTACACTCGTCTGTCTGCATGAGTCACCAAGTCCACACATTGCATCGTGTGCTGTTCATGAAGTCTATACATTGGCATGCAGCGTCTCATGAAGTATGTACATCCTCTTCAAGCATTTCAAAGTCTATACATCGCTTGGAGTTCTTTCAAGTCTATACATTGCTGAGCGTCTCACTGACTGTCTCATGCAAGTATATACATTGGCATATGCATTCACTGTAAAGTCTATACATTCATAGCATCCAGTGTCTAGAGTTTCATAAAGTCTGTACATTGAGCACGCATGTTGGCCTTCAAAGTCCACACACTGCACTGTAGCTAGGACTGTGCATCGTCTCAGCCACCGTCTGATTCAGCGTCTCACGCTTGCAAAGTTTATAAACTGGTCGGTGGTAAGACTATACAGAGTTCATAGAGTTCAGAGTCTATACATTCATGCACTATTCATGCATAGAGTCTGTGTCTCATGCATTGTCTCGCAGAGTCTACACACTGCACTGTTCATGCCTTAACACTCAAGTCCACACACTGGACTATAGCAGACCCGAAGCCAAGTCCATACATCGGACTATTCATGATTTCATTGGTAGAGTCTGTACATCGCCTTCAAAGCCTTCTGTTGAAACCTCAAGTCTGTACAGTGAGCAGCGTCCTTGTGTCTCAAGCCGTTCTCCAAGTATGTACACTGGTCGTGCATTCAAGTCTTTCACAAGTCTGTACATCAGACGCGCATGCTCGCCTGTCCCTCCGGATGCTCTCCTGGGACCGAGTATGCTCTCCAGTGACTGTTAATGCTCCGATTGGCCAGCGTCTCTCTTGATACACTCATTCACTGTTCATGCATTCACAGTGAAGTATGTACATCCGTTTGGCTATGCATCACTATCCACCAAGTCTATACATTGGTAGAGTCTGTACATCAGACACGCATGCTCGCCTGTCCCCCCGGATGCTCTCCTGGGACCGAGTATGCCCTCCAGTGACTGCTAATACTTCCCTAACTTTGAGGATGCTCCCCTGGAGCAGCGATTGCTCCCCAGAGACAGCATGTGCTCCACATACTCCCCTGACGCTGGTGATGCTGTCCAGAGGCCATAGATGCTCCCCTGAGACTTCATATGCTCCCGTGCGAGAACGCACTAGTCTCTGGGTATTTAAAAGAATTGTATTACATGCATTCCCTTTCACTAAATCTGTACAATGCATGCGCTTTCACAAGTCTATACAATGCATTTCATTTTACAAAGTGTCGACATCAAGTTGATAATCCGATACTCTGTCTGTCAGGTGCTCTGCTCGTGAAGCTTAAAGAGGGCACGTGATCCGAGGCTGGAAGGCCTGACCAGATGATGACACATGGACTGACAGCCTACTAGATGCTGCCACGTGGTCCGAATACTTAGGGCTGGAAATGTGGAGGTCACACGTCGGGGCTACTGCTGCTGCTGCTGCTGCTGCTATATATATGAGCCTTCTTCCACAGAAGAAGACTGATCGAGTTGGCGAGAGGTGAAGTCCATACAGAGAGCCACGATCCAGACAGAGAAGAAGAAAAGGAAAAGAAGAAGAGAAAGAGAGTGAGTAAAGAAAAAAGAAAAAGAGATCGAGATCAAAAAGAAAGAAAGTGATCGATATAGAAGAAGAGAGTTGCAGAGAGGCAGTGAGCAGAAGCAGAAGAAGAAGAAGAAGAAAGAAGAAATGAAAGGAAAAGCCAGAGAGAGCCTGCGAAAGAAAAGAAAAAGAAGAAGTGAGAAGAAGAGAAAGCGAGAGTGATAGAAGCTTCAACTGAAGATCAGTTCCTGCTGGACCGTGGATCAAATCCAGGCTAGCCAGCTCCTGCGAGAGCCACAGTCTGATTCCACATTTTCCAGCTTTCTGTTGCTGCGTTTTTTTGTTTTTCTTTTCAACTATTCACTAGTTGTTCTTCCGATTCTCTTGTGTGAGGTCGGGTTCCCTCCGGTGTGGAGGAAGAGAGACTTGCGTCTCTGGTTGCCTTTGACTGGGAGTCATCGGTTGTTTCCCTCCGGTTTGGAGGAAGGGAGGATGGGTCCTCCGGTTCTGGGCTTGTAGGTTTCGAGTCCAGGTGGTCCCTCCGGTTGGGAGGAAGAGAGGTCCGAGACCTCTAGTTTGCAGGTGACTTGGTGTCACTTGTGCTTCCCTCTGGGTTTCAGAGGAAGAGAGACTTGGGTCTCTAGGTTCCCCTTCGGTTTGGAGGAAGGGAGGATTGGTCCTCCGGTTCTAGTCTTGTGGGTTGCAAGACTGGGTATTCCCTCCGGTCTGGAGGAAGAGAGACTGTGCGTCTCTGGTTTCCAAGTGGCTGGGAGTCACTTGGGGTGTCCCTCCGGTTGGGAGGAAGAGGGGAGGTTGTTCCCCTGGTCAAGCTGTTTGGCAGCCTTTGTTGCAGACTGAGTCTGCTGTGCTAGTGTTACTAGTGGAAGCCTCACTCCGGTTTGGAGTGAGGGGTGGACGTAGGTCTTTGGACCGAACCACCTAAAAAGCCTGGTGTTCTTTTGTGGTTTGTTTGCCTTATGTGCTCATTTCTCTGCTGCGCTCACTAGATGTCTGTTTAGGATCGAGTGTGAGTTTATTCAATTGGACTACTTTGCAATAGTTTCCTAAGTTTTCTCAGTTTATATCTGCATCCGCTTTTAATTCCGCACATCTAACCGGTAGAACTTAAATTGGGTAAAATTCTTTGAAAGATCCATTCACCCCCCTCTGGATCTATGTTTATCTATCGCACCTAGCTAATAATTGGTATCAGAGCAGGTTCTCTGATTGATCAGATCCAACGATCTGCAGAGGATCTTGTTGTCCCTTGGTGCATTTCTGATTTTACTCTTTGCTGCATTAATTTGCTTACCGATTTATTCAATGGGTTCTCCACCGGTTTTTAATGGCTCTAACTTTAACTCATGGGTTAGCAGTCTACATAACTATGTGAATTTGATGAATCCGGATCTGTGGAAGTTAATCTCACATGGTCCTCACAGACTGCCAAAGGAAAAGTCCAAATGGACTAAAAGTCATAGATCGAGAAATGAAGAGAATCAGAAAGTTTTGAATCTAATGAAAGAAGCTACTGACAAGGCTCTACATTCTTATTTTTATGACTGCAGGTCCGCTAAGGACATTCTGGATCAGCTGAAGATAGCTCAGAGGATGAATGAGGATAGCTGCCTGATGGCTGACAAGAGCAACCATGGCAGTGATCAAGATGAATCCGAAGAACAGGATGATGAGGAGGTAAACCCTTTCGAGAATTTTTCTTTAGATGACTGGGAAGATGCCTATGTCAATCTGACAAGATCCTATAAAAAACTAGGGAAGAAGTATAAAAGTCTGAAAAAGGAGCTAAAGAATCATGAGAATGCTAAATCTCGAGGTGAAAGCCCTAAAATTCTGAAAACTGAAAATGAAATCTTTAGAAGACAACTACAAGATTTTGATTCTATTACTACAGATCTAGATCATTTGAAATCTGAAAAACAAACTCTTATGAAACAAATTGGTTTACACAAAAAGGAGAATCAAGACCTTGTTTGTGAAATTTCTGAACTTAAGGAGAGGCTTAGTTTAATTGATGATCAGGTTCATCACTATAATGCAGTTCAGAATGAAAAATTGGTGAGAGAATTAGAGTGTGTCAACTCTGAACTTGAAAAAATGAAATCTGAAAATGCTTGCAATGCTTGTGCAGCTTTAAGAGACTTGATAAATGAACTTGATTCTGATGATAAACTTCAAAAGGATTTAATCAAATCTCTGAAAGAAGAAAACAAATCATTGCTAGAAAATAAAACTGAAGCTGAAGATATGAAATCTGAAAATGAAAGACTCAAAAACCAGTCCAAGGAATTTGAACACAAATTGATGAGTCTTGAAAAAGAAAACAGATTAATTTCTTAAAAAATGGAGGCTGATAGAATAATGAATCTAGAGCTTCAGAAAAATCTCAACAAACCTCAATCTGAGAAACAACAGGAAAATTTTTATGAATGTCAGTCTACCTTAGATGATTGGATGTTTGATGATGATCTCCTAGAGAAAAACAGGAAATTGGAAGAAGAAATTAACAAGCTAAATCATCTAAACACCCAACTGTCAGATAGGCTATTGGCAATTGAAAAAGGCAAGGGTGTGAGCATAGATAATTCTGATAGGTTGATGAATGCTGAGCAAGAAATTGAGAGTCTAAAAACCATCAACCTAATGCTGAGTGGAAATGTCAAATGCTGTGAAGAGCAGGTAGCTAATTATGAGCTCACTATCACATCCCTTCAACAAGAAGTTGATGATCTATATAAGTCCCTATCTGAAGCTGACAATGAAACAAAGCTAAAACAGGAAGTTGAAAAACTCAAAAGTTTGAATGATGCCTTGCATCAACAACTCATTTCCAGTGAAACAGATTTGTCCAAATATGAAGCTAAAATTGCTGATTTGAATTCTGAGATTAAAGATTTGAAAAATTCTCTATCAAAATTTGTCAAGGGAAAGGACAATCTGAATAAGCTTATGGGAAAGACTGATAACTCTCAGAGAGAAGGGCTGGGTTACAGTTCAACAAACAAAAGGATCAATAGCAATAAAACTTCAACTGTGTTTGTAAAAGCTTCTGATCAAAACACAACTACTGGTCCTTCTATTTTTCAATTCACTGCACAAAAGTCCACTGTGAAACCCAAAACTGTGGAATAAACTCTAAAACAGAAAAAGGGTGAAAATTCACAGAAAAAGGAAAAAGACACTCCTGTTGTTATAAAGAAGACTGCACACAATTCACATGATCTCTCACACACTCACATTAAAAAGGGTTCATGTTATTATTGTGGGAAAGGAGGTCACATAATGGAGGATTGTGGATTGATGTTAAAGGATGAGCATGCTAGTGGAACTTTACATTCTAGAAACTCTTTTGATAGAAACCATGTTGCTAGGAAGCCTGATGCCTCATGTTATTATTGTGGGAAGCATGGTCAGTGAATGTTTTATCATGAAAGAAGACAATAAACAGCATGCCAAGTCCCCCATTCATGTTCATGGTCCATATGGATCTAAACACAATTCTAGTCAGCACATTGTGTGTTTCAACTGCAATAAGCCTGGGCACAAGGCTGCTGAGTGCTGGTTTAGATCCACTTGGGATAAAAATGGTTTTCATAGAAGAAATTCTTTTGCATGTTCCCACTGTGGGAAAAATGGGCATACAGTCAAGGACTGTTGGTATGTTCAAAAGAACTATGTTAATCCCCATTTTGTCAAATTCCCTGCAAAATCATTTGTGAAAATTTCATGCTATAACTGTGGGAAGCCAGGCCATAAATCTGCTGAATGTTGGATGGTTAAGAACAAGCATCAAACTGCTCATGCATATAACAGAAAATCTTATGAACATGTTTATAAACATCACCTTGCTGTTAATAAGCATCATAAGAACCAAAAACCAGCTATTTCATGTAGATACTGTGGAAAATTTGGACATTCTATGGATGACTGTTCACTGATGAAATTTGCTGATAATGTTGCTATGAAAATGTTTAGAATACCTGCTAGAGGTAAGGCAGAACCCAAAGCTGCTTGGGTCCCTGCAGGATCAAAATGATCAATATTTTATAGGAGTGCCTTGGACTGAAGAATAAAAAGGGGGAAATAAACCAAGGCACCCAAGTTGATAAAACCTCATTCAGGTAAATTTCTCAAATCTGTTCAAATGAAATTTATGGTTGAGCTGATAAGTCATAGTTTCATGCATACATGCTTTTTATTTGATTTGACTCTTGCATTGAGCTTTGTAGGCTTTCTTGCTTGTACTGTGAGCTGTGTGCATATATGTTAATTGCATATCATGCACTTTGTAAGGGGGAGTTTGATTGATGCTTGCATAATCATGATAATCTCATTTGCTGAATGCATACATGTAGTTAGTTGCAATTGCATTTCCTTACATTAAAAAAAAATGTCTCATTGCATCTAGATAGGGGGAGCATTCCTGTTTCATCTCTTCACCTCTTGAACTCCTTCTGTCTAGCAATCTGATCCATTCTTGGCAAATGTGTGGTTCACTTGAATTCTCTGTTGTCTACACTGATGTAGCTCCATTGATTCTGTCTACTATGAATTCAATTGATAACTTGTTACTATCATACACATTTCTTCATATCTTGTCAAGACCGGCCCAAGCTAATCTGACTGAATTCTAGTCTTTAAGGCTTGCTTCTGAATTGCTCAATTCTCTCAACTATTGGTATCTGAATTGCTCTCTGCTAATTTCTCTTGACAATGTCATTGATTCAGCCGAATGAGGAAAGATTTAATCAGTGCACCCTAGGCATAAATCAGACATTCTGAAAAGAAGAATATTCTATTATACTGGCTTAAGAATGTTTTGATAAATCAAATTGATTTAAGCCTAATGTATTTTCTAAGTTTTGATGTAAAAGACTTGAAAATATCTGAATCATCATGCTTAATAAGTCTTAACCAACTGCCTCATGAATTTCATGCAAAACTTTCTGAAATCTAAAATTTTAAAAGACATGGCTTTCTTTGGTTAAGATACATGTAGAAAGTATTGTTCTTAATCATTTCAAGTGTACTGAGCTTTGTTTGAAGAATCTGAAAATAGTTAAAATTTAAAGCTAGAGCAATGACTGTGGTCACAGAGAAACTGGGTTTTCTATCAATGAAATAGAGTAAGTCCATGTCATGAAGTGCCATAGTTACCTCTTTTTAATATGTTTGAAAGTCTGGCAGAGCAATGGCATGGATGTGTTGAGTAACTGGGGATTCTGGCCTCTGATCAAGGTGTCTCCTCATGTAAAAAGATACTCCACTGCTAACTCTGTTCTCTTTGAGAGGCAATACGGTTGTCACATTGAGTAACTGGGTCACTTCACCTAAGACGTGTTGTGCCTTATGTAAAAAGGTGTTGACTGAACTAAAATTGCTCAGGAAAAATAAGTGCTGCTCAATTGGTATCAGAAAATTCTGAAAATCGAAAGACAAGCTCAATCTCATTTATTTCTGTTTAATCTCAATATGATCTTGTGTATTTTCCATAGGAGTTACTGAATTTAAATGAGTAAGATGGAAGGAGGTTAAACATGAATATCAAATGAGTTGTTGGTTCACCTTTATTAAAAGGTGTTTCAGATATGAGTATTGAATTTTCTTGATAAACTTTGAATACATCTCTCTTAAATCATGATGGTCAGTTTAAACTCATTCATAATCTATTATGATTGAAGAATCTGAAATTCGTTTACAAAGATTTATGAATTTGGTGTGCTAATGAAAATCTGTCTTCCTCATTTATTCACTGAGATTACAGTCTGTGTTTTGCTGATAGATGCTCATCACTTCACTATATCAATTGGCTTCACTCCATCATCTAATCAGGGGGAGCTTTCCTGTCTTGCTGAGTGTCTTTCTTAAAGGGGGAAATCTAGTCAGCATTCTTGAGTGTCCCTGTGTTTTTGTTGATGTTCTCCCTTCATCTCAATTGGTTTCAACCTTCAAAACGTTTCTGATCATATTGCCCTCTATCAATGTGTTTTGATTGACATTGGTTCTCTTTTATGTGACGCACAACTCTCAGAATTTTTTTTGGATAACCAGAGTTCATCCTTGTAGATTTCTCTTGCATCATGGATCATAAGGGGACAATATGCTAGATTGTCTGATCAATTTGTTTGTCTGCAATAGCTCTATATCTTCTGCCATGTCAAAGGGGGAGTATTTGTTGCATATGCATGACTGCATAAGTTGTTTGACTAAGGGGGAGAATTGATTTAAATGATTCTGATATTGTTTATCAAAGTATTTTTTTTGATGAAGTCAAAGGGGGAGAATACTTTGATGAGTCTAGTCTGAATACTTCATTTATTTCATTCATAAGACTCATAGTATTGCCATCATCAAAAAGGGGGAGATTGTTGTGTCCCTGTGATTTTGATGATAGCAAACACTATAAGTCATTTGAATGCATACAATTCTGTTTGTGGTGCAGATGAATGTTTCATTGAAAATCTTATATGAATTATTGCTGCATTTTAAATATGGCTGTGTGGTGTGTGCTTTGGTGCATTTCATAATTGCATTTATCTGGATTGTGTGATGTCATATGTGTTTACTTATGTTTTGATGATGACATAGTTTACGTGTGTTTTGATGATGACAAATTGATGTCATATGTGTTTACTTCATTTAGAACTGCTCATTCAGAACTTGGTACATTGCTTAACTGTGAGCATGGCATAGACTGTACACTCGTCTGTCGGCATGAGTCACCAAGTCCACACATTGCATCGTGTGCAGTTCATGAAGTCTATACATTGGCATGCAGCGTCTCATGAAGTATGTACATCCTCTTCAAGCATTTCAAAGTCTATACATCACTTGGAGTTCTTTCAAGTCTATACATTGCTGAGCATCTCACTGACTGTCTCATGCAAGTATATACATTGGCATATGCATTCACTGTAAAGTCTGTACATTCATAGCGTCCAGTGTCTAGAGTTTCATAAAGTCTGTACATTGAGCACGCATGTTGGCCTTCAAAGTCCACACACTGCACTGTAGCTAGGACTGTGCATCGTCTCAGCCACCGTCTGATTCAGCGTCTCACGCTTGCAAAGTTTATACATTGGTCGCATGAGACACACACTACACTATTCATGCCTTAACACTCAAGTCCATACACTAGACTATAGCAGACCCGAAGCCAAGTCCATACATCGGACTGTTCATGATTTCATTGGTAGAGTCTGTACATCACCTTCAAAGCCTTCTGTTGAAACCTCAAGTCTGTACAGCGAGCAACGTCCTTGTGTCTCAAGCCGTTCTCCAAGTCTATACACTGGTCGTGCATTCAAGTCTTTCACAAGTCTGTACATCAGACGCGCATGCTCGCCTGTCCCTCCGGATGCTCTCCTGGGACCGAGTATGCTCTCCAGTGACTGTTAATACTCCGATTGGCCAGCGTCTCTCTTGATACACTCATTCACTGTTCATGCATTCACAGTGAAGTCTGTACATCCGTTTGGCTATGCATCACTATCCACCAAGTCTATACATTGGTAGAGTCTGTACATCAGACGCGCATGCTCGCCTATCCCCCCGGATGCTCTCCAGGGACCGAGTATGCCCTCCAATGACTGCTAATGCTTCCCTAACTTTGAGGATGCTCCCCTGGAGCAGCGATTGCTCCCCAGAGACAGCATGTGCTCCACATGCTCCCTCGACGCTGGTGATACTATCCAGAGGCCATAGATGCTCCCCTGAGACTTCATATGCTCCCGTGCGAGAACGCACTAGTCTCTGGGTATTTAAAAGAATTGTATTACATGCATTCCATTTCACTAAGTCTGTACAATGCATGCACTTTCACAAGTCTATACAATGCATTTCATTTTACAAAGTGTCGACACCAAGTTGATAATCCGATACTCTGTCTGTCAGGTGCTCTGCTCGTGAAGCTTAAGGAGGGCACGTGATCCGAGGTTGGAAGGCCTGACCAGATGATGACACATGGACTGACAGCCTGCTGGATGCTGCCACGTGGTCCGAATACTTAGGGCTGGAAATGTGGAGGTCACACGTCGGGGCTGCTGCTGCTGCTGCTGCTATATATATGAGCCTTCTTCCACAGAAGAAGACTGATCGAGTTGGCGAGAGGTGAAGTCCATACAGAGAGCCACGATCCAGACAGAGAAGAAGAAAAGGAAAAGAAGAAGAGAAAGAGAGTGAGTAAAGAAAAGAGAAAAAGAGATCGAGATCAAAAAGAAAGAAAGTGATCGATATAGAAGAAGAGAGTTGTAGAGAGGCAGTGAGCAGAAGCAGAAGAAGAAGAAGAAGAAGAAAGAAGAAGTGAAAGGAAAAGCCAGAGAGAGCCTGCGAAAGAAAAGAAAAAGAAGAAGTGAGAAGAAGAGAAAGCGAGAGTGATAGAAGCTTCAACTGAAGATCAGTTCCTGCTGGACCGTGGATCAAATCCAGGCCAGCCAGCTCCTGCGAGAGCCACAGTCTGATTCCACATTTTCTAGCTTTCTGTTGCTACATTTTTTTGTTTTTCTTTTCAACTATTCACTAGTTGTTCTTCCGATTCTCTTGTGTGAGGTCGGGTTCCCTCCGGTGTGGAGGAAGAGAGACTTGCGTCTCTGGTTGCCTTTGACTGGGAGTCATCGGTTGTTTCCCTCCGATTTGGAGGAAGGGAGGATGGGTCCTCCGGTTCTGGGCTTGTAGGTTTCGAGTCCAGGTGGTCCCTCCGGTTGGGAGGAAGAGAGGTCCGAGACCTCTAGTTTGCAGGTGACTTGGTGTCACTTGTGCTTCCCTCTGGGTTTCAGAGGAAGAGAGACTTGGGTCTCTAGGTTCCCCTCCGGTTTGGAGGAAGGGAGGATTGGTCCTCCGGTTCTAGTCTTGTGGGTTGCAAGACTAGGTGTTCCCTCCGGTCTGGAGGAAGAGAGACTGTGCGTCTCTGGTTTCCAAGTGGCTGGGAGTCACTTGGGGTGTCCCTCCGGTTGGGAGGAAGAGGGGAGGTTGTTCCCCTGGTCAAGCTGTTTGACAACCTTTGTTGCAGACTGAGTCTGCTGTGCTAGTGTTACTAGTGGAAGCCTCACTCCGGTTTGGAGTGAGGGGTGGACGTAGGTCTTTGGACCGAACCACCTAAAAAGCCTGGTGTTCTTTTGTGGTTTGTTTGCCTTATGTGCTCATTTCTCTGCTGCGCTCACTAGATGTCTGTTTAGGATCGAGTGTGAGTTTATTCAATTGGGCTGCTTTGCAATAGCTTCCTAAGTTTTCTCAGTTTATATCTGCATCCGCTTTTAATTCCGCACATCTAACCGGTAGAACTTAAATTGGGTAAAATTCTTTGAAAGATCCATTCACTCCCCCTCTGGATCTATGTTTATCTATCGCACCTAGCTAACAGATTGAACTTTTCCTTCTTGTTCGCAAATGGCACCCTCTGTCTACCACGAAATCAGAGATGTGATACCTGTGACCTCGATAAGGGGCTAAGAATGATCCTGTGTTCGCATAACCAGCGTCCACTAGATAATATTTCCCACTAGATACGGTGAAGCCTCCTTCATCTAGACTCCACCTGAGGACCTTCATGTCCGCAGCAGAGCCCTCGTACCCAATGCAAACATATTGAAAAAGCATGTCAAATGATACCACAACCATTACAGTTTGTGTAAGGCACTGTTTGCAGTTACGGAAGTGACCTTGGTCATAGATCGGCACATTTGTAGGAATATGAGTCCCATTGATCGCACCCAATGCATCCTATAACTCAAAAATGTTGTTAGAGGTATACCAGAAAGACTTGCAGAATTGGAGATGTATAACATATACCCCACCTTAAAGAACATGTAGAAAATATCCTTGTCACATATGTGGGGGTGGCATTCATTGGTGTGCATTGAGAGCTGGATGAACTCACTCTTCAATGAGGCCAATGCAAGCGCGAGATGATTAACATAGTGACTTATTATTTGAAAAAAGTGCTAAAAATGCTCACATAATGTACCAGTTGAGACACCATGACCAACGGCATACAAGAACATAGCGAGTTGCTCATTTGCAGTAACGTAACACGAGTCAGATAGCAAACCCCTACTCACTAGCATATCTTTCAATCTAAAGAACATTGCAGGGTGTAACCTAAACACATTATAGGACTTTGTTTCATGCCCATTGAGAATATCATGAATCCATGCATGACCAGTGTATGTGGAGGTGTGCATTCATCGCCTAGGAATCTCCGGTGCATTTTCTGCTTCAATTTATGACCATATTGCCTCCTCAATTTCATTGAACATTTCCTCATCCTCCAGAACAAACTCCATAAGTAGGTCATTAAATTCTACAACATGCAAGTACAACATTATGGGATACATTATTCACTAAACTTCAAATTGACACAGTTATATGCTTAACATGAACAATACAGCTACAACCAGTTACACAGTTTCAAGGGAAATACTGACGTATCCCACTCACTCCATAGATTGAGCTAATAGCGCACAATACTAAAGTAAACGACACCGATAAGTATTAGGAACAACAATAGTACAAGTAATATCATGAGGCCGATAATGATTAGATTCATAGAGGACAATGAAGTAGTCATGCACTTATGCATTGTTGATCTAGCATCGGCATTCGATGGTGCAGCCATAGTTGTGGCTTGAGGTCGATGCACTATTGTAGAAATGTTAGAGGATCCCCCCAAAAAGTCATAATATGCATTGTATGCATTCTGTGCCTCCTCCATAGACAGAAATCCCTTATATCGCACCCCCGGATACCCATGTACTTGGGCATAACATTCCGGCCATGTGACATATATGCTCGGCCGACGTCCTACCCATACAACATAATAAGTGTACTTTCTCATTACTATATGGGTTCAATGACCTGCATATACATTACACAACAAGGACATTCATGTTAAAATAAATAAAGAATGGAAAGGTACAACATGATAGTCAATAATCGCATAATACATAGTGCGGAAACATAAGTCCATACAGAAAACATAATACCACTAAACAGGTCCCACCTAAATCAACCATAACACCAAAAAATAACAACTACAACCATGGCTTCAACAACTACCCAAAAAGAAAAGCCCACAACCATCGCGGTCGTTTACGAGGTATGTAGGACTATCCAGTCCACCTTATCTTCCTCACTCAAGATCATAAAAAGAGATCTATTTGGTGCTTCTTTGAATAGATCTAATGCTTTGACAACCATTTGACGTGAGAGCCCAGGGAGAGCCTTTAAAGCTGCAATGCACTCTTGCACTATGGGTATCGTACCACCTTCCTCAATATCGATTTCATTTCTTCCCTGATGTTTGTGCAACATCTTCACTAAATCCACGCGCTCACGAGTGGCAGATGCAAAGGCCATGACAGATTCATCTCCAAGCCTCTTGGGACATGGCTTTTACCCACCAACAGAGATCCGCTTCCGTGCATTGGATATACCTTCAGTGTTCGATGTCGATCGATGGTGGTGTCTCTGATGTAACTTGTACATTAGGAGCCGTACATCCCAAAGATGCAAGATCAAGGGAGCCATCGCTACTGAAATGAAGGTTGTCTATGCTAACACCACCTGCTAGAGCATTTAAATATTCTTGAATAGAGGTTTGGGAAGGTGTAGGCGGACGGGTCATGGATCCTTCTGCATCTACTCCTCAACACATGCTACTTGCGCATATGGATTCCATCTCTTTCAAGAACTTGAATGGCTTACCCTTTATGATCTTATATTCAGGACATCTCTGACAACAAAGGGAGATAATGATATAGTAGAAGATGAGTGAGTGGTGTCTACATTGAAATTTAAATTGGATCAAAATTTAAATACAATTACCTGAATTAGCTCCTCCTAGGCTCCTTCATATCCAGGCATAGGCATGTGGGCCATTGGATCCCAGCCCCACCCACTTTTCCTCAACAATTGGTCATATAAGGTGTATAATTTTTTCAATGTTTTCCACCGATTGTATAATTAGTCCCTACCATAATCCAAACCAGTCCTAGCATTAAATATGGGTACACACTCATTCCAAGCTTGTGGCTTGAAGGTCCCATCTGATATGTTAATTTTATCATATTGATCTATCAACAACTCCAAGAGCTTCCCATCATGAAAGTCCATCCAATTCGGTGCACGACCCTTTCCTTTTCGCACTCTCGACGATGACCCTTTAAAAACATGAGAACATAATATATAAGAACTAACAACACTGAGGCACATCTTATTATAATATCATAATATCAACTATCGATTTACTTTGTATCGATTTTTTTTAAAGCTTTGCTAATTCAAGGAAAACTCACGTAAGATACCTAATGCAAATATTTAGCTCAAGCATCTAACTACAGTAGCGGTTATCTAAATTATGAAGAGCACCTATGTGGGGGCCTCCCCCTCTCCTACCCTCCCTGGTTCTCTTCTGATGCCTTGTGGCAATAATACCTTTCACTTCCACAGCAATAGTCTATCTTTTACCTATTTCCAACCCCCCCTAAAGCCCACACATTACCTGTCCAGAATTCAAAAGGAGAGCACACAGAATATTGGCCCACAAGGGGTCCCCCTTATGATGAGAATCAACACCGAGCACTGACATTTTTAATTTACATTTGTGTCCTTTTAGTTTACTTTTATATCCTTGGGAAAGTATGTTTACAATTGCAATGTGTCATTCCCTAAGGATCTTTGGGTTTATTTGCAAAATGTTAGTAGATCCAGCAAGGGGGCCCCCACTCCTTTCCCATTGGTCCACCTAAGCCATAGGGGTCCATGTGGGGCTGGTCAACTATCCTAGGTGGCTTCTAGATGGTTGGACCATTCAAGGGGACAAATGTTACCAAAAGTCCAATTTGGAAGCTACATGGTCAAGGGGGCACCCCCCCTTTAAGCATTGTTTAATGTGGTTCCAAACCACATGGGAGAATAACTTTTGAACTCCCTCTTTTACCCCTCCCAATTCTAGACCTAGGGATATTTAGAGCCTTTTTACATTTCTTATAAATAGCTTGTATTTCACATTTTTATGAGAATTAATGAATGAAAAATTGTGAAATTGGCTTGAGCCTCCAAGAAGGGTGTGCCCCTCTCCCCTCTCCCTCTGCTATATTTCTTCCTCCTCCAGCCTTCCAGGGTGTGAGACCCATTCTATCTCTTCCTCTCATCCTCTGAATTCTAATTCTGCCGCCGCCATCCCACCGCCATCGCACCGCCATCGCGCCGCCGCCACCATCGTCAAAGTTCTGTCCAAATCAGAATAGAACCTCAACTCCAGAATTTTATCTTTTTTTTTCTTGTTGTCTGATCGAGCCCAAACTTTAAGGGCTTGTTCTACCTGTCACCCATAGTCTCCAGTTTAAATTTCGTGCCATTTGGCTTCCGTTTGGTATTTTTCCCTTATTTCTTGTTCCCCCCTGTAATCTGCCATTCTGCATATCTACGGGACAGTGTCACCTATTCGTATCTTTCCCACCACCATAAAAATTTCTAGAAAATCCACAAAAATTCCTCAGTGTTCCTCACGTTTCCCCTACCTCCCATAATATTTTTCGCCCCTGGAAAAATCATTCACCCCTCGGTCAAAGGTCCGTTTTAGGTAGATCCCTTTCTATCCTGAGTGACAGTAATCAGATCCACAGAAAAAAATATAGTATTTCATAGCCTCCCATTTCTTATCCCTTCGTTGGATCGACCTACAAAAATTATATGTTGTAGATCTGGGAGTCCTCTTTCCAACGCCACTGGTCTCACCTCAATCTGATTCCGGATCTGAGAGAATTAATTCTTGTCGCCGAGGTGCGCAAATCTATTCCCTTTGCAGGTCCGAAATAACAGTCTGGGAGAAATTCACAAATAAATACCAAAAGTCAACTTCCGCGACCGCCGCTCCCAGGAGTCGACCAGGGACGTCCTGCCAACGTTCCAGCCAAGCGGAGCCTTCCGAAGATCTTAGTAAGGTGACGTTCCTTTGAAAGCCGCGCCTTGCTGTCCAGCGAGTGTTGGCACTCAAAATATGATCCTTTGGCAACCAAGCCGCAAAGATGAATGATACGGCCCACTGAAACACAGAAGCCGATAAAGATCAACTTATCAAGAGAACCCCTCAAGCTGACGAATCCCTGAGCCACCTTGAAGGGAACGTCGGGGACTTTACCTCGGGAGAGTCGAAGTGAACCCGCAACCAACCGGCAGCGCGATCAAGCCTGCCCAATGATCCGGCATCGACCTCGTCATGCCGCTACCCCACATCCGTCGCCCGACCAAGGACGACGGTCTACCCAATGACTCTCCTAAGGAGGAAGAATGTCCTCGGTCATCCGCAACAAGGGGCCGAAGGTTCTGTCAGTAGAAGACCCCGATTACCCGGCACGGGTTCGGCTTCTCGCCATAGTGGGCCCGTTAGTGGCCGATTGATCACCGTTCAAGGTGGAATTGCCCAGGATGTAGCATCATCCTGCAAGGAAGCTTCGAGCACGAGTCCGTCTCAGCCAGAAGCACAAATCACAGTGCCGAAGACTGTGTCAGCAGGACACCCGTGTGCTCGGACCAGACACACACGAAGTCTTGTTTAAGGCCGTTCGTCCTATCAAGAGCTTCGTCAACACCCCATCAAGGCCCTTCGGTGGCCAGGGCGAGGGGAACAGTCGACGGGAGCTTCCGGAATCATCTCCGGGCCCACCGGACTGACACGCCAAGTGAACAGGTTAAAACGGCGCCGTCAAACCGGCGCGCCAAGAACAAAAGGGGGTGTTCCCCCGGCGCCATCAATCCGGCGCGCAAAAGCCAAATGGGGCCCTTCCCCGGCGCCGTCAATCCGGTGCGCAAAGGCATAATGGGGCCTCTCCCGGCACCGTCAACCCGGCGCGCCTCTTCCTGGGGCGCCGAATTAACCCCAAGGCTATATATAGCCTGTCGGAGGATATATCAAAGAGATCAGGGAGAAGAGGCGGAATCAAAAAGAAAGAAAAAAGAGAATTAGAAAGAAAGGGGGGAGGTCCAGGGAAGAGTCGGAGGGGGTTCTTCGATCTGAAGAGTCTTCTGTCCGAGCTCTCGGCGGCCCACACCCTGCTCCACCCGAGTCTCCCGGAATCGGAGAAGAAGAGCATCTGTTCCTTATCTCTCGAGGTGGGTTTCCCGTGTTTCATCCGGTGAATCCCTCTGTTCCGCTTTGGGTTTTCTTCCTCTGGCATAATGTAAGTGAAGGAGGGGAGGGGCGATGACATGAGCCTCACCTCCCCTCCCTCACGATGATTCTTTTCCTCTTTTCGTTGTAATGGGTTTCCCCTGTTAACGGAAACGACGACCGAGCAACAACGCCGGCGTCGGAATGTATATTCTCTACTTATCTGTCTGTTTCTTTTTTTTATGAATAAATGGAATGGAATGTGAGTCTCTGGCTGATGCCACGTTTCTCTTTCTTCCCTGTTGGCTCCCCTTTTTTTTTCTTACATCCGGTGAAACGGTGCCGTGCGATGATGCCGGCGCCGTGGAGGATGAATGCAGAGCACCGTGGGCTTCCCGTGTGAATGACTTCCTTCTTGTCTCGTCTTCCCGACGCTTTATGCCCTTCTATGGTAAGGGCTACATTGATTCCCCTCCCCGGGGGTTTTCTCTTTCGGTCGAATGCTAGGAATCTTCACCGTGTAAGGTGTGTCAATATATGGGTTCCTCCCACCTGTCTGGGCCGCCCTCGTAATACCCTTTCTGTTCTTGACCATGAACAGAGGGAAGTAAGGGTGCCCCTACATTCCAGTTATTATTTTCCAAACATTCCTTGACGAATGTTTCTTTGATTCGTGAATATGCATATGCGTGAACGTACGTATATCTACAGGCATTAGTTCTGGCCTGCTGGTTATGCGAACGACCTCACAGCTCCGTTCTATTGTTTCATTAGTGCGAATCGGTAACCCGGGGAGGGGGAACATCCCCCGCTGTTCCGCTTTGATAGCACTCTGTCCACCGGGGACCGTCCAGCAGTGACGAATCTCCTATGGACTAACGAGTGAATAGCAAACGGGTTAGTCCCGACATCTCAAATCCACAGTCCCTAAGGGACTTTGTGGTGGCCGAGAGACGCGTGTGCCCCTCGTAGGCTGGCCCTTGGGGTTCCCTTCTCTACTCGGTCGTCCCGACTCGAGTAGTGTGGTGATTCGGGTTGCGTGCCCCTCGTAGGCTAGCCCTCGGGATTTTCACTCCCATATCGAGTCGCCTCACTCACTCACCGTTACCCACGGACTCGGTGCCCCTAGCAGGCTAGCCCTCGGGGTCTTCCTATCCGTTTGGGTCTGCCGGCCGCCGTTGCGCCACCCGGCTTTTAGGGGTTTACTCCACCACGTGAGTACTCCCTGCGTCTCCCCGACGATCCTTTGGGATGGGGAGATGCTGCCGAAATTTCGGCTCGAACGAGTCTAAACTCGGAATAATCGCCGTGCTCGAGTCCGGGTCTCGCTCGAGCCCGTGATTTGACCTTTGGATGACTCGGGACCAATTCGATGAATAATCAACTCAATAAATTTTCAAAACCCTCCAAAACCTTTTAATAAATTCATGAATAAACTAACGAAGCTCCTATTTTCTTGAAATCGGGTCAATTCGGCGCGTTCATGCGCGATAACGCCTTAAAATGGCGCGCCCTTCCCGGCGCGCCCTTTCCGGCGCGCTCTTCCCGGCGCGCCCTTCCCGGCGCGCCCCAGCTCCCCACGCCGTTTTAACAGGCTGCCCCTTTTACCTACGGTTCTGGCGCCGTTTTAAACCTTTTACCTACGTTTTAGGGCGCCGTTTCAAGCGTTTTAGCCCCTGTCTTCGCTAGCACTGCACCGGTTTCGTTCCGAATCGTGTCGTCGCATCATTCCAACCCATCTCCCACTTATGGGATGGCTTCCTATGCTAATTACAGAGGGATGCAAGTTCCTCAACCAAATAAACTAGATAAAATTGGCACGTTCAAGCTTGAATCGATACGCCTCGAATCCTTGCCGTTATGCCCTAGTCCACACACTCATATCGCATTAACGCATGCCCGAATGTGTGCATCCTTGGTATATCAAATAACATTGCCAGAAGGTCAGGTTATGCCTGATTGGAGGCTTCGTTACGCGTGAAGGTGGCCTTCGAGCCTAAGTCCTCTGCCGTGTACTAGGGTCCACCCTAATAAATCATGTGTAGTCAACCGTATCATCCTGCATGATCACTTGCCTGCTCCGTACCCTTTATCCCGGCTTCGACAGCCCGATATCTCGGCAATTAATCAAAGGTGTTCCCTCCTCGTGGGGGATGTAATTAACGCCATAACCTTTATGGTATGGCGGACTGCTGGTCCAGACCGAACCTCACATTCGCCCGACATGGGTCAGAGTGAGCGCACAATAAAATCGTCACTCATGTGACTGGCACGCCCGCGTCATCAATCAGTCAGTTGATTACCAGTTAGTCAAATGGTTGATCGATACGCGAACGAAAAGAAAGGAACGAAAAGGCGAACGAAAGAAAAGGTCGCAAACATAGTCTGGCACGCTCGGTGGGACCAGTGTCACATTTCATCTCTTTGCCGAGATACTCGGGCTTCGAAGCCCTCTCAAAGACTACTAATTATCGCCTTGTTTGATATTTCAATGCAAACAATGACGACTCACGGGATAACCGGCGTCGGCTTCAGTCCTGCGATCGTCGCCAGACACGCGCAAGGGTACCTGGCGGTGCCCATGGAATTTGGTAGCTTTCCTCCTGCTGTGGGCTTCCCCAACTTCTTGGGGTTGGCCTTTGTCGACATGCTGGAAGTCGAAGCCACGGAACCTGTCGAGGAAACCGTGAAGGAAGTGGAGCCTCTGAAGGCTCCCTGCTGCGATGGTTCGCTCAAGAATCCGGCCCCGGCCGCTAGCTGCCTGGTGCACCACGTTGTACGTGGGACGCACCCCACTGTCATCAACAGACGCTCTGGAGGACGTCAGCGTCGCCAGGATCGCAAGAATACTGCTGTGATCACCGGAACTGTCTCTCAGTCCGGGAAGTCAATGCTGGTAGGAGGCATGCGCGTCTTCCTCGATGGACGCACGGCACGGGTGACCCCAGACCGAGTCATCCCCAACATCCCTATCCACAACACCTATCAAGCCCTCGCTGGAAGGAGGGCAGAAAGAGAAGAAGCCGGCCCCTATGGCCAAGGAAGCTCGGCACTCAAGCCGAAAAAGTTCAAACAGGTGTGGGTTCCCAAGCGGACCCGACCTGCCTACCATCTGACACCCATCCGCCGCCGTCCTATGAACGACGAGGCGGGAGCGAGAAGAGAAAGGGGCTTGTCCCTGACGAATGAAGAAGAAGTGGTTGCGGATCCCCCGCGCCGCAGAAGTTTCGGGCTGCTGCCCGCCAAGCCAACGTCCCAGTCACGGGACGAAGATTCCAACATCCGGCCGACAGAGCTCGGCTGGCCTATATCCCTCCTACTGGAGGTCGACAACTATCCCCCGTACTCTATCAAGGGCGGGGTCAAGAGGAGGTAACCTGTCTGATCAGGAACTACTTTCGAGGGCTGGGCAACCCCTCGCTGGGTCAGCAGCGACTGATGCAGACAGTCGCCACTGACGAAGACTACTTCCCATCAGTGGCGGATGAAGAAGATATGGAAGATAGAATGATGGTGTCGTCGGTCGACGACAATGGATACGATGACGGCTTTGAGATCGAAGCCGATGAAGCCTTCCCCGAGCAGGAAGAAAGAAGAAGAATTTCTATGTTCGAGAGGCTGACCTTTCCGCAACAAGCAAGGCGGAGGGTCCATCGACAAAGAAGAAGGATTCAGGTTTTCACTTGCAACATGGCTGGCGTGTCCAGCCGATATGGGGAGCTCCCTGAAGACCCCCAAGAACTGGCTCAATTGGCCGTACGGCCGGGGCCAACTACCCGCAGGACAGAAGCAGCAAGAGGGCTTCTGACAATGATGAAAGAGAAACAGCCCCAGGTCTACCTCCACTGGGATGATAAAGCCCCCATCTTGACCGCTAATGTGGTGACGACGGAAGAAGAAGACGACGTACTCCTCGACATCCTGCCTGAGGGTACGTCCGGGGAGACAACAGAAGGTGTCCCCACCACTATAGATCCATCAGTCTTGATGCTGCTGCAAAAATATCAACGGGAAATAGATTCCCTGAAGAAACAGCTGATGGAGAAAACTGAACACTCATCGGCCTCTAAACCACCCGAAGTCCAGGGTGAATCATCCCGGGGAGCGGCTCGTCGAGACGACCCTCCACCGCTTTATACACTACCCCAGCCATCAGAACCAACCGTGACGACAGCACAACAGCGGCCGCCACAGCCTCAGCCGCTGCTACCTCCGGTGCTTCCTCAGGTGCACCCAACACCCCCGCTGCTGCATCCTCCACAGGCGACCACCTTGGTCACCCCATACCTGCAGCCAGCACACTTCTATCCAGAACCGGTTGACCCCACGGTCGTGAATCGGATGATGGTGGAAAGGATGATCGAGCTGAAGCTCGCAGAGAAAAGTGAAGGCGACTACGTCGCATTCGATGCCTATCGGGTGCCCTACCCGCAACACCATGCGGCTAAGCGACTTCCCCCGGGAGTCAACAAGCCGCCCAAGTTTGACAAATTCAATGGGAAAGGCTCCCCTAAAGAACATATTGCATATTATATGACCGTTATGGGTGATCTGGCCACCGACGAGTCATACCTACTGAAATTCTTCGGGTCCTCGCTGACGGGGCTCGCTTTCGAATGGTATTCCAGTCTCTCGGCCGGGTCAATTAATGACTGGTCAGATATGCAAAGGAAGTTCAGAGAAAGATTCCATGTCACAGAGAGGGAGGTCACAGTGGCCGAGCTCTATTCAACAAAACAAAGGGCAGATGAGACAGCCCTTGACTACATCAAGAGGTGGAGGAACCTCGGAATGAGATGTAAGCGGCCCCCGCATCAGGAGGACGCTGTGCAAATATGTAAGCAAAATCTCAGGAGGGAGGTCCTGGAAAAGATGATTGGTATGGAAATACGGTCGTTCGACCGGCTGAATAATGTCGTGGCTGAGGTGGAAGCTTTTCTAGCCAAGCCTGTCCCGACGTCAACTGCCAGCATAGCCCAGAAAGGCAAGGCGGCGGAACGGCGCCCCACACCTAAAGAAGCGAATGCGCTTGATATCAAGGCGTTCGAACAACAGAAAGAGAAAGGCAAGAAAGCGGCTCCCCCGCAACCTGCGAAAGCTCCAGATGATAAAGAAGGTCCTTCGCTGAGGGACAAAATGAAGAAAGCTTATTCCTTTCCAAAAGACAAGACCCGAGTCCTGTTCGACTGGGTAACAGAATACAACATGGTCACTCTGCCTGAACCAAGGAGGCCGGAGGACCTAAAAAGAAAAGACAGTCCAAGATTCTGCCCCTACCACCAGATGTTGGGACATCCAATCGAAGACTGCTATGTTTTCAAAGACGTCATCGAAGGGATGGTGAAGAAAAATGAGATAGAGCTGGGAGAGTACAAAGTAGACCCCCCTCAGCCACATGGAGCCCCTCTTAGGAGGGCAGCAGTCAACATGATCTCACTCTACCAGGCATTACCTGAGGAGATCTCTGAAGCAAGCACACGGAGCACCTACGAAATCCATTTCCTGGAGCCCGTGAAGGAGCAGCAGGGGTGGCAGCAAATCCCTGTGAAGCACAAGAAGAAGAGGGCACCCCGCCCAAAAGAGGGGGCACATATCCGTGGCATTACACCCCGGCCTGCTCCGCCAGTGGTAGCACCCGTATGGGTCACTCCACCTACATCTGTCAGAATACATACGCCTAACAGGAGGAGACAAACTCCGCTGCCAGTAATCAAGGAAACCAATCCTGGGGTCCTTCGACTGCAACACTTAATTGAAGGGCTAGATGAATATGTACAGCCCGAACTGAAACCTCTGCTGGTACGGGACCACGTCCCATGGCAGGAGCTGGAGCAACTCTCACTTAGGTAAGGGGAGGAAGCTGAAGCAGCACCACCTCAGGAGAGCAACCTGTTCTGGGGGCAAGCACCTGCAGAAACCAAAAAGAAGAAAAAGCAAAAGAAAAAGAAAAGAAAGGCCGCTGGGGCCCGTAAAACACAGGTCGTCTCCTGCAATACCCTGTCAGCACTCTTCAACCTGCCCGGAGAAGAGGAAGAAGAAGAAATTTGCTTCACACCCCATGCTGGGGGAGGCAAGGCCGAGGCCGCAACTGCTGCACATGCCACTCGGTCAGGCCGGAAATGGGGGCGCCACCCGCCACCCAATCACAACATTGTGTTCAGAGGGGAGCAACCCTACAAGACACCTCCGCCGGAAGTTAACACGAGGTAAAAAGAAGAACGACACGAAGTGGTTGCAACAACAAGCAAGACATAAAAGATGACACGAGATGCAACTAGAGGACAGAGAGAAGCGACATGAGGTTCACACAGAAACGACATGAGGTGGCACAGAAAGCAACATGAGGTGCTGCAATGTTCTACACGCAGTGGAACAAAAACGACACGAAGACACATAAACAACAGTAACCGACACGAAGTGTGGTTAAGGCGAGAAGGACACGAAGTCTAAAGAGTAAAACAACACGAAGACCAAAACTGAAACCTACACGAGGTGAAGTCACAAAGCGACAAAGAGAAATGACACGAAGACAGAGACCACAAGGATAAAACAACACGAAGTATTACCTCATACGAGTTTTCCTGTCAAGCATGGAAATCAACACGGAGTGTTGTACGCTCAAATGACACGAAATCATTTCGTGTTGGTGAGGGAAAGCAACACGAAGACAATGATGCTACAGTGCAATGTCTAGACATGAAGTTCAGTTGAGTGTACAGACTTCACCAATGAATCACTCACTGTACAGACTTACTATAGCAGTCTGATGCACAGACTTTGATGAACAGTCCAATGTATGGACATTGAAATCGAAGACCAATGTGCAGACTTGACAGTGAAGACTAGTGTGCAGACTTCAAGTTTAACTGTGGATGTACAGACTTGAAGAATAAAGCGATGTACAGACTTTGATGACCAACACCAATGTATAGACTTAGGAGCATAAGACACGGCTGTACAGACTTCGCCTAAGACGCTGTACACACTTAGCCTAAGACAATGCATAGGCTTGAACGAGAGTCCAATGTATAGACTTTGCTACCCAGACATGATATATGCAGAGACATGATATCTGACAGAATGCAACACACATATATAAAGAGCAAATGCCATCAATGCTAGACATCATCATTCATGTTGCTATCAATATGCAGAATGCTCAAGAATAATAATGCATAGAAATGCACTTATAGTGTGAGACATCATCAAAATCATAGGGACCCAACATAAGGGAGTTCAAATCCCTCCTCCGTCAGGTCTATACAGCAAGACTGGGGGCAAGACAGTCCCTTCATTCCTTGAATTCATGAAGATGTCAAAGGGGAAGCAGCCTTGTCAGGAGGCTAACCTTACGCCCGGGGTCATTCACCCGCAGCTAGCGCAATCTACTGAGGATGCAAATGCAGATGGGGCTTGCCCTACAGCAGCTAATAAAGAAGACCCGACAGCCGATGCCAGTCAAGAGGGTGCCGAGTCCGAGGAAGGCGAAGCAGGTCCGTCAGGGCCCGCGAGTCAAAACCTTTCCAAGCCCAGATGGGCTGAAGAGATGAAGCTCTCCAATGTCCGGGCTGGAAGCTGAATAATGAAGTTGCTCAAGAAGCTCCCTGCTCGATTTACGATCTGGGAAATTCTCTCTTTAAGTGAAGAGACTCGACATGTGATCATCACTACTCTGCAGACGCCTGCTCATTTTGAGACCTGCATAGCCGAGGCTATACCAGAAGCCAGTATGACCTTCTCTCCAGAAGACATGCTACTGCCTACTACCAGTCACAACAGGCCGCTATATATGAAAGGGCACCTGAACGGAAGAGAACTGAACCTGATTCTGGTCGATCCTGGTGCAGCAGTCAACATCCTGCCATATAGAATATACGAGAGGTACCACTTTAATGTGCATCTCAAGAAAGTCGGGGATATGCGTATCGCTGGCTTCAACCAAAAGTGTGAAGTATCTATGGGAGTGGCAGAGTTCACACTGACCCTGGCAGATTTCACCACAACGGTGTAGTTTCATATCATTGACTCTCGCACCTCCTACAAAGCACTGCTCGGCCGCCCATGGCTGCATGAAAATATGGTGGTGCCCTCCACGCTCCACCAATGCATCAAATACAGCCTCCAGGGGAAGGAGGAGAGGATATTTGCTGACATCCACCCATTCGAGGTGTTTGAATGTCACTTGGCGGACGCCAACCTATATACGGGGTCTCCCCGGAAGGTTTCTGAAGATGGAGCCCCCATGGGGGCATCGAAGAACAAGTCGGGTGACGGTTGGTATCCACCACCGCCGCGCGGATATGTCAAGCCGAAGGTGGTTTCCCATATCACGGCTTCTGGAAATGTCGGCAGGGTGACACCCCCAGCATTATACCTCAAAGCTAAGGAAGTGCATGTTGATTGACAGCACGACCGCATCGGAGTCCCGGCCGGCCTCACCAAGCCAGTCTCCGGCCTCGATGGTCCCACTGTCGAACCTTTCAAAGCCTGGGAGGTGACACAAGAAGATGGGCCCAGCAGCTTGTTCTATACAGCTGAGGAGCATCCCACTCAGGAAGACATAGACTGCAGCCTCCCTGAAGATCTAGCCAACCCACGGGTTCCTGTTCAGGGCCTGGCATTTACAACTGATCGAACGGCCAGGATGTTTCAAAAGCAACACATCCCTCCCGATCAATCTCAAAAACGCAAGGAAGCTTTCCAGAAGATGTGGTATCCTGCAAATCTGGATAAAGAAATGAGACGTGTCTCTCAACATCCGGGTCTGGGCTTCACCCTGGAAGACTACTATTACAGTGGGCGGTATGAGGTGGATACCATCTCCACCTTCTATCCAACTGAAGATAGCCCTCTGGGGGCAACCTTTGATGAATATCCGGCGGAAGCCGAACATGCTGAATTGGCTCTATCCAGGAATCAACAAATGGAGACCTTGATCTCCTGCCGATGCTGGGAGCAGGTTCGTCCTGAAGAAGCGGCCTTTCAAGCCGAATTTGATACGGCTAGCAGCAGCGAAGCCGAAGATACTCAAGAAGCAGAAGTCTCTCCCTCCGCAGGGGTCATACTAATGACGACTTCAACATCCTTTCTGCCAGTCAATGAAGCCTCGGTTTACTCCAATCAAGGGGAGCCGGCTACCAGAAAAGAAAAAGCCACTTCTGCGGGAGATTCAACTGTCCCAGAAGGCGAGACTCCCTCAACTTCTGCTACAAATCCAATATGCTGTCCGAGTCCGGCGGCAAACAACTACTGGCCTATCATGGCTGCAACCTCATCTACAAGCACTGAAGCTGTTCTCTCACCCTCGGGAGCTGCAACGGCAACGGATATGTCAATAGATCCATCCACACAGTCGCTAGCACGAGAAGCAAGAGGACCCCATGAAGCTCTGGCAGTGTCTGACGAGGAAGTCGAAGTACTCGACCCTCCAGATGGTATTCCAGACTTCGTTGACCTCCTGCCGGCACCTCCGGAGATAGAAGACGGAGGCCAAGCCACAGTCGATGAACTAGTAGAAGTCAACTTGGGAGATGAGGAGGACCCTAGGCCCACCTTCCTCAGCGCCCAACTGTCCCCAGAAGAACGGGAGCTGTACATCCAGCTGCTGCTAGAATACCGGGATTGCTTCGCCTGGACTTATAAAGAGATGCCAGGTCTAAACCCTGCTGTCTCACAACACGAGCTAACAATCAGCCCCGAAGCCGAGCCGGTGAAGCAGCCGCCGCGGCGTATGAGGCCGGAGCTCATCACCCGAATATGTGCTGAAGTTGACAAGCTCATTGATGTGGGATTTGCTGAAGAAAATCAGTACACCACATGGCTGGCGAACATCGTCCCTGTGAAAAAGAAGAATGGATAGATCCGGATTTGTGTTGACTTCTGAGATCTAAATAAAGCCTGCCCTAAAGATGATTTGTCACGCCCCGGGCCGATAGCAGCGGAACGTGTCGTTTGCTCGGAACGTGGCAGTTAAACAGTCGTGAATGATCAAGAGCAATCGCATAAGACCAAGAAAATTTTGAACAACAATAGAATTTATATTTCTATTATAAAGCTCTTACAAGAACTTGTTTTCCAACTTGGAGACTTCAACACAATGGAAAAGAAGATAACGACATATTAACAGACGTTAGACAAGATGACTGAATAAGAGACGCCAAGCTGACTTAGCTAGACAACACTATCTAGACTCAAGAAAGATAAAAGACTCGGTTCACTAATTTCTGAAATTCGCTTGCACACTTGTCCCGCCCATGTGGGTCTCGGTCTTGCTAGCTACCTGCTTACCTGAAAATGTTGGAATAAAACAGAGTGAGCGAACGCTCAGTAGGAAATTATATCTCAAGAACTAGCAATGGGTTTAAGTAATTACAATTTCTCACATGTAAATGCAATAAGGCTATGCATGTAGAAATAACTGAACAAGTAACTAATCAAGAGAATAACACATCGGGCAAAACCTTCAAGCGAATATTAAACAAGAAACTTTCATGAGAGACTTTATAGATTATTGGCTATTTCACGCAAGTACCTTGCCCTAGTCGGGCCACGCAAGTCAAGTCACGCAAGTCGAGTCACGCACGCAAGAAAAGAGAGATCGTGGAATGCCAAAGATCAAGATAAAGAGTACTCCGGTGCAATGCTAGACACCGTTATCATTAAAACTCCCATGGGCACTAGTACTTTCGGGCGCTCCTCCCAGGACCAGATCGGGCCCTATATGCACAGCATTCATGATAGATCTAGACATCCACGATAGTTTATAGCCAATAAGGAGTTCCAAGAACAAGCTTTAATTAGGATGATAAGATAAGATTTTCATGGAATTCAAGGGCAAGACCCTTGAGTAAGGACATACTGGTGATAAAATCCACGCAAAGCATATAAATCATGACATGTCGATAAACTGGGTGGAATTGGTTCCCTAACCGGGTACCATGACAAATAAGTGCCCATATGTAGATGGTCACTCCTTTATATAGAATTGTGATCTACAAGAACAGCATGTTAATAACATGAGGTCCACAAGAATCATCATAACAAAATTGATATAGAATTGGGGTCTACAATAACATCTCATTGATGGCATGTTTTTCCCCCATTCCTTAAGATAGTTCTCATATCATACATAATGTATAACATGAGGGCCGGTATACCATGTTTCATTAGAGTGACATGGTAAAGATTGTGTAAAGGGGTTTTTAGGGTACAACCAGCTCAGTCGACCTTGAGGGAATCCAAGGTACGAGGAGTCTTACGGAGGTCTCTATGACTAACTCGCTAGTTCAAAGGAACGGAATGTCCAATGGAGAGCTTGTATGTCAATGAGAGTTGAGGGTGATCGATAGAATAATATGAAAACGTGGGACTATACTCACGGAGTGGAGATATAGTGCCGATATACATATATATATATATATAATGAAAATCCTCGGTTAGCAGTAACAGGTAAAAATATTTTTACAGAAAATAACGACTTTGATAAAGTCACTACTTAAGTAAATAACGCCTTAAATAAGGGCGTTTACATGCATTTCCAATTTTGCAGAAATTTCCATAATTCTGTGTTTTATCAAAAACACGCCCTTTACAGGGGCGTTTTATTTCAATGTGACGACATGCACAATGGTCGTCCATTCTTTAATCCTATTTTTTTGCAGGATATACATATTCTGGGATTTATCAAAGACACGCCCTGAACAGGGGCGTTATTTTCAAATTCACGCCCTCGATCGTGGCGTGGGTTTCACAAGAAACGACTTGGTTCAGGTCGTGAATTCATGCTTTTCAAGAATTTTTATAAATTTCAGGATAATAAATTTCAAGAGACAAGATATATAGTCATGACAAGAAAAATAGTAGGATTTCACGGTATACTCATGCATTACATTAGTTTCAAGATTTCATAGCTATTAAATTTTAAACGTGAACAATTATTAATTGCATGTAATTTCATGGAATTAACGCCTTTGTACAGGGCGTCGAATTATGAATTGACGACCTGGTCAGGGTCGTGTTTTGTAAAATAGCGCCCTTGACAGGGGCGTCTCTTTCAAAAATATTCCAGAAAACGCGTAGAAGCTATATTAAAACTTATATTCATGCATGTGATGATGTATATTCATTGAATTAACTTGTTTGGGCTACAGTGTCTTGAGAAAACCTACCTTATGATTTTGGATGAATGAAGCCTTGCGTAGGGCTCTGATAAGAGGATAGTACTCTGTTTAGAACGGAGCCCTCTGAAGATCAATAAACCGTTACTGATGATGTACGTGGATGAAGAACCTTCGTTCTTCAGGACGATTTTGCCATGGCTACCTGTAAAGGATGAGAAGACATAAATCTTCTTTACCTACGTAACCTGAAGGCAAGGGAAAAAGAAAGAGGAAGAACTTTTACCTGTTCTTCGGCAAGGATAGTGATGAAGACGATGATGCTTTGAAGAACGGTAGGTTTAAGAAGGCTTTTCTACAGAGAAACAAGATGAAGATCATTAATCGTATAACCTAAAGAAAAAGAAAATAGAGGAAGAACATTACTAGTTCTTCACATACCTCTGACGAACCGAATGCCAAAATAGCGAACAGATCGTATAGGTGGGTACTTATAGGATTTTGGAAATCCTAATAGGGTTAGAGGTATATTGGAAGTAATACTTCCATGATAGAGTCCTTACTCATGTAGACACTTACTAGATTAGCATAATCCTTCCCTGGATAAGTTCCTGGGTCGAACGGAAGTGGAAATGAAATTGACGCCTTGTCATAGGGCGTTTCTTAAAGACACGCCCAGTGGAGAGGCGTTTCTTTTACTTGCCCAATTTGGTCGCGTGAGAATTGACGACCGCTCGTGTGGACGTCCTTTCTTTAGGCACGCCTTATATAGAGGCGTTTGTTTTAAAATTAACGCCCTACTGAGAGGCATTATTTGGTTTTGGGTTTTAATTTATCCGTTTAAGCTTCTTCCCTGAGGGCGTGTATGCTTTAAGTAGCGCCTGTACTAGAGGCGTTATTTCCATTTCACTCTATTATTTGTTCATTCGTATATAATATATACTTTCCTTCTATTTCTAGGTATATATATATACATATTTACTGGTTTATGTTATGTACTTATGTATATATATATGTATATTTATTTTGCCTATATGGAAGAAGATAATAAAACGTGTTAAAAAGCCCATTAATTGCTTGGGTTGAGTTTGGGCCAATGGAGCTTAGCATTAACTTAAATGTTTTTAAGGTTAATTGTTAATCCTTTATCAAGGCCTAATAATTTTATTTATAACTAGTTATTTCTATTTGGTCCTTTTTACACAAGTTTACTTTGTTTGGAAGTCTTATTTGCTTATTTGTTAAAACCTTACACATATGACTTATATCTTTTAATAATTTGCATGTATTTCTGTATATGCATAAATAAGGTTCTTAAGACTATCATAATTTTCCCTCTAAGGTTCTATACCTCATTGATTTGGTGTGGCTAGTTCGCACATACATTGAGATCTTAGTAATCTTCCATTTAGAGATTTTATTGCTCATAAGTTCTTTAACTTTTATTAGTCCTTGTCCTAGGTATCAGAGGCAGGTTCGATCTGAGCAACCCTTTAGGAATATCACTTGACCAAGTATTTATTTGAATAAACTTTAATCATTAAACATTATATACTTATGTATATATTTTATTCCTATTCCAAAATTACCGGGCGTTACACCCTCCCCCACTTAAAAGAATTTGGTCCCCAAATTCACATCACCTTTCATTCCTAATAGAGAACTTATTATGAGCTTATACAGAAGAAATCTTAAGGATGGAAAGAGAAAGAGCTAGCTTATGATTTCGGGTGAGGGGTACCTTCCGCAACCTTCCCTTTGGCAAGTTTGGTTAAATCTTGAACTCCTCTCGGAGGCTTCTTGGGCATTCCGCTATCTTGTGATCTAACTTTCCGCAACGCAGACATGCTCCCGAACTCCACCAACACTCCTTCATTTTGTGACCATATCTTCCACAAGATTTACACTTATCTTGCGGGCGATCTGCCGAAGTTTCCCTCTTATTACACTTATTACACTTCTTACATTTCTGGCATTTCTTACACCTTTGTGAAATATCTTCCTCATTTATTCTTTTCTTGGTAACGGCGAAACTTTTGGAGTTATTTGTTTGATCTTTCCCTTCAACTCTTTCTTTTTCTTCCACTACTTTCTCTAGTTCTTGAACTCTCCTGACAAGGCTCGCGTAAACTTGGACATCCACCAAGATCATTTCATGAACAAGGCTCGACTTAGAGGCTTCCATTTTTATCTAGGTTCCTGCAAGGATGAGTGGAGGGATAATTTATTGACTCAAGATTTAGTGTTAATGAAATGTAAATACTTTATCTTTCTTTTATAACTTTAACCCCAAGTTCTACCCATCTCTCACGGAATTCCTATAGGACGACTGACAAGGATACTCAACCTATAACCTAGATTTAACAATCTAAGGATTTTGAAAGCGGAAACTCTAATATAACTGACAAGGATACTTGACCTATCATTGAAACTTTAATGATTGTGAAAGTTGAAGCTATGATATGACCCACAAGGATAACCTATCCTTAGGACCAAATTACTGGAGGATATGAAAGCTGAAGTTCTGATATGACAGACAAGGATACTTAACCTGGAGGATATGAAAGCCGAAGCTCTGATACCACCTCTGTCACGCCCCGGGCCGATAGCAGCGGAACGTGTCGTTTGCTCGGAACGTGGCAGTTAAATAGTCATGAATGATCAAGAGCAATCGCATAAGACCAAGAAAATTTTGAACAACAATAGAATTTATATTTCTATTATAAATCTCTTACAAGAACTTGTTTTCCAACTTGGAGACTTCAACACAATGGAAAAGAAGATAACGGCATATTAACAGACGTTAGACAAGATGACTGAATAAGAGACGCCAAGCTGACTTAGCTAGACAACACTATCTAGACTCAAGAAAGATAAAAGACTCGGTTCACTAATTTTCGAAGCTCGCTTGCACACTTGTCCCGCCCGTGTGGGTCTCGGTCTTGCTAGCTACCTGCTTACCTGAAAATGTTAGAATAAAACGGAGTGAGCGAACGCTCAGTAGGAAATTATATCTCAAGAACTAGCAATGGGTTTAAGTAATTACAATTTCTCACATGTAAATGCAATAAGGCTATGCATGTAGAAATAACTGAACAAGTAACTAATCAAGAGAATAACACATCGGGCAAAACCTTCAAGCGAATATTAAACAAGAAACTTTCATGAGAGACTTTATAGATTATTGGCTATTTCACGCAAGTACCTTGCCCTAGTCGGGCCACGCAAGTCAAGTCACGCAAGTCGAGTCACGCACGCAAGAAAAGAGAGATCGTGGAATGCCAAAGATCAAGATAAAGAGTACTCTGGTGCAATGCTAGACACCGTTATCATTAAAACTCCCATGGGCACTAGTACTTTCGGGCGCTCCTCCCAGGACCAGATCGGGCCCTATATGCACAGCATTCATGATAGATCTAGACATCCACGATAGTTTATAGCCAATAAGGAGTTCCAAGAACAAGCTTTAATTAGGATGATAAGATAAGATTTTCATGGAATTCAAGGGCAAGACCCTTGAGTAAGGACATACTGGCGATAAAATCCACGCAAAGCATATAAATCATGACATGTCGATAAACTGGGTGGAATTGGTTCCCTAACCGGGTACCATGACAAATAAGTGCCCATATGTAGATGGTCACTCCTTTATATAGAATTGTGATCTACAAGAACAACATGTTAATAACATGAGGTCCACAAGAACCATCATAACAAAATTGATATAGAATTGGGGTCTACAATAACATCTCATTGATGGCATATTTTTCCCCCATTCCTTAAGATAGTTCTCATATCATACATAATGTATAACATGAGGGCCGGTATACCATGTTTCATTAGAGTGACATGGTAAAGATTGTGTAAAGGGGTTTTTAGGGTACAACCAGCTCAGTCGACCTTGAGGGAATCCAAGGTACGAGGAGTCTTACGGAGGTCTCTATGACTAACTCGCTAGTCCAAAGGAACGGAATGTCCAATGGAGAGCTTGTATGTCAATGAGAGTTGAGGGTGATCGATAGAACAATATGAAAACGTGGGACTATACTCACAGAGTGGAGATATAGTGCCGATATACATATATATATAAATATAATGAAAATCCTCGGTTAGCAGTAACAGGTAAAAACATTTTTACAGAAAATAACGACTTTGATAAAGTCACTACTTAAGTAAATAACGCCTTAAATAAGGGCGTTTACATGCATTTCCAATTTTGCAGAAATTTCCATAATTCTGTGTTTTATCAAAAACACGCCCTTTACAGGGGCGTTTTATTTCAATGTGACGACATGCACAATGGTCGTCCATTCTTTAATCCTATTTTTTTGCAGGATATACATATTCTGGGATTTATCAAAGACACGCCCTGAACAGGGGCGTTATTTTCAAATTCACGCCCTCGATCGTGGCGTGGGTTTCACAAGAAACGACTTGGTTCAGGTCGTGAATTCATGCTTTTCAAGAATTTTTATAAATTTCAGGATAATAAATTTCAGGAGACAAGATATATAGTCATGACAAGAAAAATAGTAGGATTTCACGGTATACTCATGCATTACATTAGTTTCAAGATTTCATAGCTATTAAATTTTAAACGTGAACAATTATTAATTGCATGTAATTTCATGGAATTAACGCCTTTGTACAGGGCGTCGAATTATGAATTGACGACCTGGTCAGGGTCGTGTTTTGTAAAATAGCGCCATTGATAGGGGCGTCTCTTTTAAAAATATTCCAGAAAACGCGTAGAAGCTATATTAAAACTTATATTCATGCATGTGATGATGTATATTCATTGAATTAACTTGTTTGGGCTACAGTGTCTTGAGAAAACCTACCTTATGATTTTGGATGAATGAAGCCTTGCGTAGGGCTCCGATAAGAGGATAGTACTCTGTTTAGAACGGAGCCCTCTGAAGATCAATAAACCGTTACTGATGATGTACGTGGATGAAGAACCTTCGTTCTTCAGGACGATTTTGCCATGGCTACCTGTAAAGGATGAGAAGACATAAATCTTCTTTACCTACGTAACCTGAAGGCAAGAGAAAAAGAAAGAGGAAGAACTTTTACCTGTTCTTCGGCAAGGATAGTGATGAAGACGATGATGCTTTGAAGAACGGTAGGTTTAAGAAGGCTTTTCTACAGAGAAACAAGATGAAGATCATTAATCGTATAACCTAAAGAAAAAGAAAATAGAGGAAGAACATTACTAGTTCTTCACATACCTCTGACGAACCGAATGCCAAAATAGCGAACAGATCGTATAGGTGGGTACTTATAGGATTTTGGAAATCCTAATAGGGTTAGAGGTATATTGGAAGTAATACTTCCATGATAGAGTCCTTACTCATGTAGACACTTACTAGATTAGCATAATCCTTCCCTGGATAAGTTCCTGGGTCGAACGGAAGTGGAAATGAAATTGACGCCTTGTCATAGGGCGTTTCTTAAAGACACGCCCAGTGGAGAGGCGTTTCTTTTACTTGCCCAATTTGGTCGCGTGAGAATTGACGACCGCTCGTGTGGGCGTCCTTTCTTTAGGCACGCCTTATATAGAGGCGTTTGTTTTAAAATTAACGCCCTACTGAGAGGCGTTATTTGGTTTTGGGTTTTAATTTATCCGTTTAAGCTTCTTCCCTGAGGGCGTGTATGCTTTAAGTAGCGCCTGTACTATAGGCGTTATTTCCATTTCACTCTATTATTTGTTCATTCGTATATAATATATACTTTCCTTCTATTTCTAGGTATATATATATATACATATTTACTGGTTTATGTTATGTACTTATGTATATATATATGTATATTTATTTTGCCTATATGGAAGAAGATAATAAAACGTGTTAAAAAGCCCATTAATTGCTTGGGTTGAGTTTGGGCCAATGGAGCTTAGCATTAACTTAAATGTTTTTAAGGTTAATTGTTAATCCTTTATCAAGGCCTAATAATTTTATTTATAACTAGTTATTTCTATTTGGTCCTTTTTACACAAGTTTACTTTGTTTGGAAGTCTTATTTGCTTATTTGTTAAAACCTTACACATATGACTTATATCTTTTAATAATTTGCATGTATTTCCGTATATGCATAAATAAGGTTCTTAAGACTATCATAATTTTCCCTCTAAGGTTCTATACCTCATTGATTTGGTGTGGCTAGTTCGCACATACATTGAGATCTTAGTAATCTTCCATTTAGAGATTTTATTGCTCATAAGTTCTTTAACTTTTATTAGTCCTTGTCCTAGGTATCAGAGGCAGGTTCGATCTGAGCAACCCTTTAGGAATATCACTTGACCAAGTATTTATTTGAATAAACTTTAATCATTAAACATTATATACTTATGTATATATTTTATTCCTATTCCAAAATTACGGGGCGTTACATGATTTCCCGGTACCAATAACCGAGGTCATGATTGATGCTACAACCGGCCATGAAGCCCTGTCGTTCATGGATGGGTCTTCTGGCTACAATCAGATTTGGATTGCGGAGCATTACCGGGTCCATACTGCTTTCCGAACTCCTAAAGGCATTTATCATTACAAGAGAATGCCATTCGGACTGAAGAATGCTGGCGCAACCTATCAGCGCGCAATGACCAAAATATTTGATGAATTGCTCTACCACAAGGTCGAGTGCTACATAGATGACCTGGTGGTCAAGACCAGAAGAAAAGAAGATCATCTGCAAGACCTCCGGATTGTTTTTCAGAGGCTGAGGCAGCATGAGCTAAAAATGAATCCTATGAAATGTGCGTTCGGAGTGTCGAGCGGAAAATTCTTGGGCTTCATCGTCCGATATCGGGGAATCGAGATAGACCCCGCAAAGATCAAGGCAATACAGGAGTTACCTCCACCTAGAAACATCTCCGAGCTGAGGTCACTACAGGGCCGCCTGGCTTATATCCGGCGGTTCATTTCCAATTTGTCAGGGCGATGCCAGCCTTTTCACAAGTTGATGATGAAAGATGTTCCCTTTTATTGGGATGAAGATTGCCAGATAGCCTTTGACAAGCTAAAAGACTATCTGAAGACTCCTCCAGTATTGGGCGCACCGGTGAAAGGACGGCCGTTGATACTGTATATAGCAGCTACACACAATTCTCTGGGGGCAATGCTAGCCCAGAACAATGAAGAAGGGAAAGAACAAGCCCTCTATTACCTCAGTCGGAGACTGGTCAGAACTGAAGAGAAATATACTTATATTGAGAAGATCTGCATGGCACTAGTCTTCGCAGTCAAAAAACTCCGGCATTATATGTTGTCGCATGAAATCAGCTTGGTGTCCAAGGAGGATCCCCTGAAATATATTATGTCCCAACTGGCACTCAAAGGCCGCCTAGGCAAGTGGGCGGTAATCCTTATGGAGTTTGATGTCTCCTACGTACCGCGCAAGGCCATCAAAGGTCAAGCTATTACAGACTTCTTTGCTGAACATCCGATACCCGGGGAAAGCCCGTGGGAACCGGAACTTCCCGAGGATGAAACCCTAGAAGCCGCCCAAGTACAACCTTCCTCATGGCAGCTATACTTTGATGGCGCTTCCAGAATTGACACCTCTGCTACCGGGTCATCCATGGTCAGAGCAGGGGCAGGTATAGTCCTGAAATCTCCGGAAGGAGAAGTGGTGCACACTTCTTGCTCCATAAACAAACAATGCACAAACAATGAGGCAGAATATGAAGCCCTGATAATCGGGTTGCAGATTGCTCTGTCCATGGGAATTCAGATGCTGGAAGCATTCGGAGACTCCATGCTAGTTATAAAACAGCTGGAAGGAGAGTTCGAGGTGCGAAAGCAAGAGCTCCTCCCCTATCACCAGTTGGCAACTCGCCTGATGTCAAGATTTTACTTCATCAGCATCAAGCACGTCAATCGAGGCCAGAATGCTCAGGCAGACGCCCTCGCTAAGCAGGCCAGTTCATTGGCGGTCCCGCCAGACACAAGCCTGAATATAACAGTGATCAACCGCCGACAGGTCCCCAGCGTAACAGAGGTTCTGGCCGACGAACAAGAGATGGGAGTAGCAGTCATCGAAGGGGTTCAGTAGCCCGACTGGCGAGAACATCTCCTACGCTAGTTTCAACACCAGCAACTTCCAAAAGAAAAGGAATAGAGAATGAAGCTCCTGAGGATCAAGGATTCTTACGAGATGAGAAGTGGGACCTTGTTCCGAATTATGGCAGATGCCCGAAGGAAAGTCCTACTCCGTTGCTTGTCTTCAGCAGAGGCAGGACAGGTGATGCAAGAAGTTCATGCAGGATCAGCTGGAGCACACCAAGCCGGCCCGAAAATGAAAATTGAGATAAAGAAGCTGGGTTATTATTGGCCCACTATGTTTAATGATTGTTGCAAATTTGCCAAGGCTTGTCAGAAATGTCAAGAACACGCTAATGTGGCGAGGAGACCTCCAGTGCCACTGCATCCCACTCTACCAAGTTGGCCGTTTGCTCAGTGGGGCACGGACGTTGTAGGGCCACTACCAGCATCTTCATCAGGGTGCAAATACATCTTAGCAGCTATAAACTATTTCTCCAGATGGGCGGAGGCGGTAGCACTAAGAGATGTGACCGGAGAACTAGTTGCAAGATTCTTCCGGCAGAATGTAATATTCCGATTCGGGATCCCCAGCCGAATCATCTCTGATAATGGCAGCCATTTCAGAAACCAGAAGGTTTATCGGCTAGCCGACAAATACAAAATTGACTGGAGGACATCGCCCCCCTACAACCCTCAAGCTAATGGACTGGCAGAGGCCTTTAACAAGACCTTGTGCACACTATTGGCAAAGACCGTCAAGTCTAACAAAAAGGACTGGGAAGAAAGGATGTACGAAGCACTTTGGGCCTATCGTACTATCTACAAGACCCCAACCGGCTGTTCACCTTTCTCCCTTATCTATGGGTCGGAAGCTGTAGTGCCGATTGAACTTGAAGTTCCTTCATTGCGAGTTGCCATCCAGCATGGATTAGTCAGTGGTGAGCAGACCAATGCAGAAAGAAGATTGGAAGAGCTCGCTGAACTTGAAGGAAAACGCCTCCGGGCGCAACAAAACATCCAACTCTACCAAGCTCGCATGGCCCGCGCTTTTGACAAGTTAGTCAAGGGTCGAGAGTTCAAGAAAGGAGACCTGGTGATGGTCAAAAGAAGAGAAGTGATGGCCTCTAACCCCAAAGGGAAGCTGGTCGAAAATTGGGTCGGACCGTATATCGTCCGCCGAGTATATGAAGGGGGTGCCTACGTCCTTGTAGACCACAAAGGAGTCATCCAGTTCTCTCCCCTCAATGGAAAACACATTAAGCTGTATCATGCGGCGCAGCCGACACACCCCGAGTGATCGGTCAGAACACCTTTTCCTTGGCTAGTGGCACTCCGCCCTAACCGAGCTACCCTTTCCTTGGCTAGTGGCACTCCGCCCTAACCGAACTACCCTTTCCTTGGTTAGCGGCATTCCGCCCTAATCGAGCTACCCTTTCCTTGGTCTAGTGGCACTCCGCCCTAACCAAGCTACCCTTTCCTTGGTTAACGGCATTCCGCCCTAATCGAGCTACCCTCTGATGGAGGCATCACCCACGACTCCCTTTGGCTCGGGTCCACTTCTTCACATTCAGGAGCTAGTTGAGTTTGGGCCTCACTCTATTAAGGCCCCTTATCCATTTTGTAGTTTTCCTTTGAGTCATTTTGATGTATTTCCATTTTATTTGAGTCATTTCCCTAAGTCTAGCACTTATTTTCCTATGTTTGGTATCATCATGATGTCTAATGTAAGCTATTGGGCCCCATTCGTTGGACTAGGCCCATTAGCACTCCCAACCCCCTTGGTTATTTGTAGTTGTTTATTTTGTCAGGGACTTATTGTAAAGAGTGGGTTGCCTATATATAGGACCCCACTCCCCTCATTTGAAGTTAATGAATGATTACATCCTTTTGAGTTAAACTTGCCATTTGAGTTCAAATTGGAGTGATTCCTCTAGTTTTTGGGTGAGAGACCCTAGGGGAGAGATTCCCCACCCATTCCCCTCTTAATCTCTCTATTTCACCCCTCTTTCTCTCTCCTCCAACCCCAATTCCGAATTTCCTTCTCTCTCCTCCCTCCTCCCATCCACTTCCAACCTCCAACCACCTCCTTTAATGCCCTCCACTTCCCCATGGCCTCCATTACTCCACTCCCTAGTTCCTAGGTAGAAGTCTCCCCATTCCAACACCTTCCTCCACCTTCCAACCAAATCTACCCCATTCCAATGCAAGCACTCCACTTCCCAACATAATCACCCACCTTCCAAGACGTTTTGAATTTGAAATCCACCCTTCCCTCCACTCACTTGTGCCCCCCTCACCTTCTCCTCTCACCCACCTTCCCCAAATTCGTAGCTCTTCCTCCTCCACCTACTAGCACTTGCTTCCAGCCATTCTCCACCTCATTCCCCATCACCATTAGCTCCCTTCTCCACCCCACAAGAGCCCCCACTCTCCCTTAGGTCATTCCTACCATTTCCCTCCACCAAAGAAGCCACATCTCCCTCTCATTTCTTCTAGTAGGTTGGAGCTGTGCAGATCTGCAGAACAGCCCTTGTTGCAGCGTCAACCACGGAATCATCCTAGTTCTTCAGAAGGCGTGGCCTACCTTTCTGGAAAGGCCTTCCAGTCTACTTCGCAGGCGAGGTGGAATCAACACGATCGGAGCTCAGAGCTGCCAGATAGAGCCATTCTCCCAACAGTGCGCAGAGAGGTCTTCATCCTGGACCAGAGCGTGGAAGATCCTTCTGCCACGACAAACCCCAGCGGATTCAGGCTGAAGCCCCTTCAACAAAGTTCTTCCTCTACCGGTCATGTTTCAAGATCAAGAAACAGAACCCCGTTCGGCCACCAAAGGAAGAAGTTACGAATTTTCTCCCCCGATCTATCTAGTTCTGTTTTCTGCTGTCTACTCCGACCAGTACCCACTCTTCTGGGTGCCCTGGCCATCATCGACCTCTGAATGCATCTCCGTCACCTCCTGCTGAAAGCTACCTCGACCACGAAGATGATGCCACTGGTTTCGTGCTGATCGGAGCTCGGGAGGGCGCTCAGTCACTTCTGCAACTTGCTGTTACAGTCCAGACAGTACCTGCGGCCAGACAGAGGAGGCTACTTCCTGTTGCTGATGCAGCCACCTCCGATCGTCTGAGCTTCCCCAAAAATTCTGGAGTCCACCTCTTCCAGTCAGGAAGCTTCAGGAGCTGGTTTCGATCAATTTGGAGTCCGAAAAAGCCCGGCATAGCCATCACAGCGACCCCCTATCCAGAATTCCAGATTGAAGCTGCAACTTCCCTAGTTCTCATTTCTCTTCGTTTCGGTCCACCAACCCCTCCCCGCTTGGCCGGCTGAAGGCCCCACCCTGCGTGGTGGTAGTGTTTGAATGTATCATATTAACCCCTACCCCAAGATCCCCCCTCCTGCGAGAGGAGTAGTTTTGTAAGTGGTTTGGCAGGTCAAGCGACACCGCCGCGGCGTGTGGGGAACCACCGCCTCCCCGCTCGCCCTCGTCTCCGACCGGGACCGGTTTCTTCAAACCGGTCGAGTAAGTGTCTCTTCCTTGCTCACCTAGTGTAGCTCTCTCAATATTTGATTCATGCACCACTGAATTCGTGAGGAGCGCCCGATCCTCAAGTCCATGACTTAGAGTGATCGCCGTAGGTTAGTGTGACCCGGTGCCCGAGTGCACTTTGTCGGCCCCAATCGAATTGGGCGCCAACAAAGCTATAAGTGTCATGGGTATGATCATTTTGCGGGGCAATGTCCATCTAAGGGGCTATCTAGCTTGCTTATTGAGGAAGAAGTCCAACCCCAAAAGGAACAAGAAAATGTCATTGAGGAACATGAAGCCTTAATAGATTGGGAAGAGGAGTATGAAGCCCAATGTCTAGAGTCGGGTCTAGATCATTCCACTCCTTCAAACAACTCCCATCTAGGAGTCATTAGGTGCACTCTCACCCAACCTCAAGAAGAGGATTGGCGACAGACTTCAATTTTCCACACCTTTGTCAAGATAGAAAACCATGTGAGGAAAGTGATCTTGGATAGTGGTAGTTGTGTTAATGCCGTGTCACCCGACACCGTCAAGCTCCTTGGGCTTACTCTCACTCCCCACCCAAGTCCATACCGGGTCTCATGGATCAACAACAACTCCATCCCGGTCAACACCCAATGCCTAGTGCCTCTCACTTTCTCTTCCTACCATGGCCAAATATGGTGTGACGTCATACCTATGGAAGTGGGTAGCATCCTTTTAGGAAGACCTTGGCTCTATGATGTGGATGCCACCATTCTAGGAAGAAGCAACATATGCACCTTTGAGCATGAGGGTAAGACTATCCGTCTTAACCCTTCCCCACCTCGTCCCATGCCCAAGAGGGACACTCTCCCTCAAGGATCACACCCCACCACTCCACAAGTCTCGGGGAACTCCACCCCTCCAACTCAAGCCCTTATCCAAACCCCAAAACAAAGTAGAACCACGGGGTTGACCAAGGGTATTCATCTCATCACTAGGAGAGAGCTTGAAGAGGAAATTGCTCAAGGGGTGCCTTTGTGTGCGGTTGTCATATGCTTAGGGGAACCTACCCCTTCTAATCCCCATCCCATAGAGATCCAACAACTATTGGAAGAATTTCATGATGTGTTCCCGGAAGAGCTCCCGGACCAACTCCCTCCCATGCGTGATGTGCAACACGCAATCGACCTAGTGCCGGGAGCCACCCTTCCAAACCTTCCTCATTATCGCCTCAATCCTACGGAACATGCCGAACTTAGGAGGCAAATAGAGGAACTCATTAGGAAGGGCTTCATCCGCATTAGTAAGAGTCCATGTGCCGTCCCGGCCCTCCTTACCCCCAAGAAAGATGGATCGTGGCGGATGTGTGTGGATAGCCGGGCCATTAACAAGATTACCGTCAAGTATAGGTTCCCTATCCCTAGGCTTGATGACATGTTGGACATGCTAGCTGGAGCCACCATCTTCTCTAAGATAGATCTCAAGAGTGGTTACCACCAAGTTAGGATAAGGCCCGGGGATGAGTGGAAAACGGCCTTCAAGACCAAGGATGGTCTCTTTGAGTGGTTAGTCATGCCATTTGGGCTTTCTAATGCCCCAAGTACTTTCATGCGTTTTATGACGGAAGCACTTAGGCCTTTCATTGGGAACTTTCTAGTGGTATACTTTGATGATATACTCATCTATAGCCACACCCATGAAGCCCACCTCGAACACCTTAGGAAAGTTTGCACCGTCCTCCGGCAAGAGAGCTTATTTGCCAACCTAAGAAAGTGTCATTTCATGACCACTACCATCACCTTCCTAGGATATGTGGTGTCAACCAAAGGAGTCTCCATGGACCCCGACAAGGTCCAAGCTATCATTGATTGGCCTGAACCCCACACCCTTCATGAGGTTAGAAGTTTCCATGGGTTGGCCACATTCTATAGGAGATTCATTCGGGGGTTTAGCACTATCACCGGCCCAATAACTGATTGTCTCAAAAAGGGAACCTTTGTTTGGACCAAAGCCGCCTCTAAAGCCTTCCTTGAGCTTAAGGAAAAGTTGACCCAAGCCCCGGTCCTATGTCTTCCCGATTTCTCTAAAGTTTTTGAGGTCACTTGTGATGCATCCGGGATTGGGATAGGAGGGATTCTTAGTCAAGAGGGACACCCGGTCGCCTACTTTAGTGAGAAGCTATGTGATGCTAGGACTAGATACTCCACCTATGACAAGGAGTTCTATGCCGTGGTCCAATCCCTCCGACATTGGAGACATTATTTGCTTCCCAAAGAGTTTGTCATCTTTTCCGACCATGAGGCACTCAAATACCTCAATTCCCAACAAAAGTTGAATGACCGACATGCCCGATGGGTTGAGTTCATACAATCCTACACCTTTGTCATCAAACACAAGGCCGGGAGTGAGAATAAGGCCGCGGATGCCCTTAGTAGGAAGATGTCCTTGTTATCCACTATCCAAGTGGAAGTGATTGGCTTTGACAATGTCAAGGATGATTATCCTAGTTGCCCCGACTTTGGACAAATCTATGCCAACTTGACCACTCATTCTAGCAAGGAGCATGAAGGATTCATTTTAGAGGATGGGTTCCTCTTCAAGGGACCAAGGCTTTGCATTCCTCGGACATCTCTTCGAGACTTCTTGGTTTGGGAATTACATGCCGGTGGGTTAGCCGGTCATTTTGGGGTCCACAAGACCATTGCCTTAGTTGAGGGTCAATTTTATTGGCCAAGCCTCAAGAGGGATGTAGGCAAAATAGTGGGTCAATGTCGCACATGTGCTTCGGCCAAACAAGTAAAACAAAACACCGACCTATACACCCCACTTCCCATTCCCGACCGCCCATGGCAAGATTTGAGCATGGACTTTGTGCTAGGTTTACCCAAGACCTCTAGGAAGCATGACTCCATCTATGTGGTGGTTGATAGATTTTCCAAAATGGCCCACTTCATCCCATGCTACAAAACCTCCGATGCCTCCCATATAGCCCGGTTATTCTTTGATGAGGTAGTCCGCCTCCATGGGCTACCCAAGACCATAGTCTCCGATAGGGATGTCAAATCCACTAGCTATTTTTGGAAGACTCTTTGGCACATGATGGGTACCCTCCTCAAATTCTCCACTGCCTACCACCCCCAAACGGATGGCCAAACTGAAGTGGTCAACCGGAGTCTAGGGAACCTCCTTAGGTGTCTTGTTGAGGATCAGCCCGGAAATTGGGATCTCATCTTACCACAGGCTGAGTTTGCATACAATAATTCCGTCAATAAGTCAATAGGGATGAGTCCATTTGAAGCAGTGCATGGGTACAAACCAAGAAAGCCTTCCGATCTCATTCCCCTTCCCCAGCATGCTAGAGTGTCCATTTCTGCCGAGTCTTTTGCACAACATATTAGAGAGTTGCATGAGGAAATCCGCAAGCACATTGGCATGAAAAATGAGGCGTATAAAAGGTTGGCCGACTCTCACCGGCGTCACTTAGAGTTCCAAGTGGGTGACTTTGTGATGGTGAGGACGGAGAGGCTCTCCCCAGGAGCCAACTCCAAGTTGAGACCACGTGGGACTGGGCCCTTCCAGGTCTTGAGGCGTATTGGTGCGAATGCTTATGAATTAGATCTCCCCGAGGATTATGGGATAAGTCCTACATTCAATGTCGCCGACTTAGTGTCTTACAAGGGCCCCACGGTGAGACCTAGTGAGGAGATCGAGCCCACTCCCTCCTTTGAGAGAGCACCCACCCGAGAGGAGAGTCCACTAGCCAAAAGAGCTCAGCGTGATCGCATTGAACAAATATTGGATGAGCAGGTCACTACCACCCGGAGCAAGGTCTATGAGCGCTATCTCGTCAGGTGGAAGGATCGGCCTCCGTTGGAAGACTCATGGGTAAGTCGGGAGGACCTACAGCGATTGGATCCAGATCTCCTCGAGCGGTACCTTAGCCGGATGGACCCTTACTCGACGGAGTCGAGCTCTTTGCGGCCCAGGGGATTTGATGGAGGCATCACCCACGACTCCCTTTGGCTCGGGTCCACTTCTTCACATTCAGGAGCTAGTTGAGTTTGGGCCTCACTCTATTAAGGCCCCTTATCCATTTTGTAGTTTTCCTTTGAGTCATTTTGATGTATTTCCATTTTATTTGAGTCATTTCCCTAAGTCTAGCACTTATTTTCCTATGTTTGGTATCATCATGATGTCTAATGTAAGCTATTGGGCCCCATTCGTTGGACTAGGCCCATTAGCACTCCCAACCCCCTTGGTTATTTGTAGTTGTTTATTTTGTCAGGGACTTATTGTAAAGAGTGGGTTGCCTATATATAGGACCCCACTCCCCTCATTTGAAGTTAATGAATGATTACATCCTTTTGAGTTAAACTTGCCATTTGAGTTCAAATTGGAGTGATTCCTCTAGTTTTTGGGTGAGAGACCCTAGGGGAGAGATTCCCCACCCATTCCCCTCTTAATCTCTCTATTTCACCCATCTTTCTCTCTCCTCCAACCCCAAATCCGAATTTCCTTCTCTCTCCTCCCTCCTCCCATCCACTTCCAACCTCCAACCACCTCCTTTAATGCCCTCCACTTCCCCATGGCCTCCATTACTCCACTCCCTAGTTCCTAGGTAGAAGTCTCCCCATTCCAACACCTTCCTCCACCTTCCAACCAAATCTACCCCATTCCAATGCAAGCACTCCACTTCCCAACATAATCACCCACCTTCCAAGACCTTTTGAATTTGAAATCCACCCTTCCCTCCACTCACTTGTGCCCCCCTCACCTTCTCCTCTCACCCACCTTCCCCAAATTCGTAGCTCTTCCTCCTCCACCTGCTAGCACTTGCTTCCAGCCATTCTCCACCTCATTCCCCATCACCATTAGCTCCCTTCTCCACCCCACAAGAGCCCCCACTCTCCCTTAGGTCATTCCTACCATTTCCCTCCACCAAAGAAGCCACATCTCCCTCTCATTTCTTCTAGTAGGTTGGAGCTGTGCAGATCTGCAGAACAACCCTTGTTGCAGCGTCAACCACGGATTCATCCTAGTTCTTCAGAAGGCGTGGCCTACCTTTCTGGAAAGGCCTTCCAGTCTACTTCGCAGGCGAGGTGGAATCAACACGATCGGAGCTCAGAGCTGCCAGATAGAGCCATTCTCCCAACAGTGCATAGAGAGATCTTCATCCTGGACCAGAGCGTGGAAGATCCTCCTGCCACGACAAACCCCAGCGGATTCAGACTGAAGCCCCTTCATCAAAGTTCTTCCTCTACCGGTCATCTTTCAAGATCAAGAAACAGAACCCCGTTCGGCCACCGGAGGAAGAAGTTACGAATTTTCTCCCCCGATCTATCTAGTTCTGTTTTCTGCTGTCTACTCCGACCAGTACCCACTCTTCTGGGTGCCCCGGCCATCCTCGACCTCTGAATGCATCTCCGTCACCTCCTGCTGAAAGCTACCTCGACCACGAAGATGATGCCACTGGTTTCGTGCTGATCGGAGCTCGGGAGGGCGCTCAGTCACTTCTGCAACTTGCTGTTACAGTCCAGATAGTACCTGCGGCCAGACAGAGGAGGCTACTTCCTGTTGCTGATGCAGCCACCTCCGACCGTCTGAGCTTCCCCAAAAATTCTGGAGTCCACCTCTTCCAGTCAGGAAGCTTCAGGAGCTGGTTTCGATCAATTTGGAGTCCGGACAAGCCCGGCATAGCCATCACAGCGACCCCCTGTCCAGAATTCCAGATTGAAGCTGCAACTTCCCTAGTTCTCATTTCTCTTCGTTTCGGTCCACCAACCCCTCCCCGCTTGGCCGGCTGAAGGCCCCACCCTGCGTGGTGGTAGTGTTTGAATGTATCATATTAACCCCTACCCCAAGATCCCCCCTCCTGCGAGAGGAGTAGTTTTGTAAGTGGTTTGGCAGGTCAAGCGACACCGCCGCGGCGTGTGGGGAACCACCGCCTCCCCGCTCGCCCTCGTCTCCGACCGGGACCGGTTTCTTCAAACCGGTCGAGTAAGTGTCTCTTCCTTGCTCACCTAGTGTAGCTCTCTCAATATTTGATTCATGCACCGCTGAATTCGTGAGGAGCGCCCGATCCTCAAGTCCATGACTTAGAGTGATCGCCGTGGGTTAGTGTGACCCGGTGCCCGAGTGCACTTTGTCGGCCCCAATCGAATTGGGCAACCAACCTTGGGGAATCAATTCTTGGCCTTGCTGGCCCTCTACCAGCAAGGGTCCATTCCCATAAGTCACCCTTGGTATCACATAGTCACCCCGGGAATAGAGTGCAACGAAGAGAGCGGTGGCCCATTAAGGCCCATTTGGATGCTTAGATGTGCTTGTTTGACTAAGTCCGAGGTTGTGTCACATCAAGTGGTATCAGAGCAAGTCCTTGACTTGTCTCTATCAAGTCTAAGTCCTAGGACCTTTGCATTGTGTGTCCAACCACTTTGGCCCTTTGTCTTGCATGTCCACCCGTAGTGGTACTAGCTACCAACCCGGTTCTTCATCTTCGATTCCAACCATGGATCCCAATCCTCACCAACTCAACCAAGATGTTCCTAGGGAGGAACCCCAAGAAAGGATAGAGGCTGCCCTCACAACCATCCTTGCCCAACTAGAGTCCCTTACCAACCGAATTGCTCGGTTAGAAGACCAAGGGTACCACCCAAGGAACAATGAGCCTAGAATTCCCCCTCCACAAGATGAACCTCATAGGGAAGATCCTCACCCAAGAATCAATGAGCCAAGAGTCCCTCCACCACGTGGTGATTATCATAGGAATGGTTTTCCCCAAAGGAACCAAGGCCCAAGAGTCCACCCTCCACATATAGAGCCTCATAGGGATGAGTTCCACCCAAGGAACAACGGCCCAAGAGCCCATCACCCACATGCTGAATTTTATAGGGATGAAATGGACTATGACCATTATTATGAGCATGAGATACCTCGCCCCCATCAAAACCATGACCGGCGTCCACGGGATGATCCGGATGACCCCCTTTTAAGGATGATCAAGGTAGAGGCCCCAAACTTTGACGGTTCACATGAACCTAGTGTTTACCTAGAATGGGAGACCGCCATGGACCAATACTTTGAATGGTACCCCATGTCCGACCAAAGAAGAGTTAGATTGGCTAAGATGCATCTCACTAAGTTGGCCAAAACTTATTGGCTAAATCAAGAGGGTCTAAGGCGGATTAGGAGGGATGAGCCTATTAACACTTGGGCGGATATGAAGAATCTACTTAGGAACAAATACCTTCCCCGAACCTACCACCAAATGCTCCTAGATGAATGGCAAAGCCTCACCCAAGAAGGAAAGACCGTGGTAGAGTACATTGAAAAATTTGACTCTTATCTTCTAAAGTGTGGAGTCCATGAGGATGCGGATGTCACCTTATCCCGCTTTAGGAATGGGCTTCAAAGCCACATCAAGAGGGAACTATTCATGAGATATGTTGATAACCTTGAGATAGCTTACCAAATTGCTAGAGATGTGGAAAGGTTTTCTAGGAGTTCCCGATTTATCCCTCCCCGACCCACCGACCCCAAAAACATGGGACCACGTCCCATTCCACCCACCCCCATGAGAGCTCCTAGCCCAAGTGGGAATGCCCCTTTAAGGTCCTACAACCCTCCCCCACCCATCACTCCAAACAAACCCGCTCCTAGTCACCCTCTTCCACGGAAGGATGACAACCCCAAAGGCCCAAGTGTAGGAGCCACCCCGGGAAGTGGGCGCCAACAATGCTATAAGTGTCATGGGTATGATCATTTTGCGGGGCAATGTCCATCTAAGGGGCTATCTAGCTTGCTTATTGAGGAAGAAGTCCAACCCCAAAAGGAACAAGAAAATGTCATTGAGGAACATGAAGCCTTAATAGATTGGGAAGAGGAGTATGAAGCCCAATGTCTAGAGTCGGGTCTAGATCATTCCACTCCTTCAAACAACTCCCATCTAGGAGTCATTAGGTGCACTCTCACCCAACCTCAAGAAGAGGATTGGCGACGGACTTCAATTTTCCACACCTTTGTCAAGATAGAAAACCATGTGAGGAAAGTGATCTTGGATAGTGGTAGTTGTGTTAATGCCGTGTCACCCGACACCGTCAAGCTCCTTGGGCTTACTCTCACTCCCCACCCAAGTCCATACCGGGTCTCATGGATCAACAACAACTCCATCCCGGTCAACACCCAATGCCTAGTGCCTCTCACTTTCTCTTCCTACCATGGCCAAATATGGTGTGACGTCATACCTATGGAAGTGGGTAGCATCCTTTTAGGAAGACCTTGGCTCTATGATGTGGATGCCACCATTCTAGGAAGAAGCAACATATGCACCTTTGAGCATGAGGGTAAGACTATCCGTCTTAACCCTTCCCCACCTCGTCCCATGCCCAAGAGGGACACTCTCCCTCAAGGATCACACCCCACCACTCCACAAGTCTCGGGGAACTCCACCCCTCCAACTCAAGCCCTTATCCAAACCCCAAAACAAAGTAGAACCACGGGGTTGACCAAGGGTATTCATCTCATCACTAGGAGAGAGCTTGAAGAGGAAATTGCTCAAGGGGTGCCTTTGTGTGCGGTTGTCATATGCTTAGGGGAACCTACCCCTTCTAATCCCCATCCCATAGAGATCCAACAACTATTGGAAGAATTTCATGATGTGTTCCCGGAAGAGCTCCCGGACCAACTCCCTCCCATGCGTGATGTGCAACACGCAATCGACCTAGTGCCGGGAGCCACCCTTCCAAACCTTCCTCATTATCGCCTCAATCCTACGGAACATGCCGAACTTAGGAGGCAAATAGAGGAACTCATTAGGAAGGGCTTCATCCGCATTAGTAAGAGTCCATGTGCCGTCCCGGCCCTCCTTACCCCCAAGAAAGATGGATCGTGGCGGATGTGTGTGGATAGCCGGGCCATTAACAAGATTACCGTCAAGTATAGGTTCCCTATCCCTAGGCTTGATGACATGTTGGACATGCTAGCTGGAGCCACCATCTTCTCTAAGATAGATCTCAAGAGTGGTTACCACCAAGTTAGGATAAGGCCCGGGGATGAGTGGAAAACGGCCTTCAAGACCAAGGATGGTCTCTTTGAGTGGTTAGTCATGCCATTTGGGCTTTCTAATGCCCCAAGTACTTTCATGCGTCTTATGACGGAAGCACTTAGGCCTTTCATTGGGAACTTTCTAGTGGTATACTTTGATGATATTCTCATCTATAGCCACACCCATGAAGCCCACCTCGAACACCTTAGGAAAGTTTGCACCGTCCTCCGGCAAGAGAGCTTATTTGCCAACCTAAGAAAGTGTCATTTCATGACCACTACCATCACCTTCCTAGGATATGTGGTGTCAACCAAAGGAGTCTCCATGGACCCCGACAAGGTCCAAGCTATCATTGATTGGCCTGAACCCCACACCCTTCATGAGGTTAGAAGTTTCCATGGGTTGGCCACATTCTATAGGAGATTCATTCGGGGGTTTAGCACTATCACCGGCCCAATAACTGATTGTCTCAAAAAGGGAACCTTTGTTTGGACCAAAGCCGCCTCTAAAGCCTTCCTTGAGCTTAAGGAAAAGTTGACCCAAGCCCCGGTCCTATGTCTTCCCGATTTCTCTAAAGTTTTTGAGGTCACTTGTGATGCATCCGGGATTGGGATAGGAGGGATTCTTAGTCAAGAGGGACACCCGGTCGCCTACTTTAGTGAGAAGCTATGTGATGCTAGGACTAGATACTCCACCTATGACAAGGAGTTCTATGCCGTGGTCCAATCCCTCCGACATTGGAGACATTATTTGCTTCCCAAAGAGTTTGTCATCTTTTCCGACCATGAGGCACTCAAATACCTCAATTCCCAACAAAAGTTGAATGACCGACATGCCCGATGGGTTGAGTTCATACAATCCTACACCTTTGTCATCAAACACAAGGCCGGGAGTGAGAATAAGGCCGCGGATGCCCTTAGTAGGAAGATGTCCTTGTTATCCACTATCCAAGTGGAAGTGATTGGCTTTGACAAGGTCAAGGATGATTATCCTAGTTGCCCCGACTTTGGACAAATCTATGCCAGCTTGACCACTCATTCTAGCAAGGAGCATGAAGGATTCATTTTAGAGGATGGGTTCCTCTTCAAGGGACCAAGGCTTTGCATTCCTCGGACATCTCTTCGAGACTTTTTGGTTTGGGAATTACATGCCGGTGGGTTAGCCGGTCATTTTGGGGTCCACAAGACCATTGCCTTAGTTGAGGGTCAATTTTATTGGCCAAGCCTCAAGAGGGATGTAGGCAAAATAGTGGGTCAATGTCGCACATGTGCTTCGGCCAAACAAGTAAAACAAAACACCGGCCTATACACCCCACTTCCCATTCCCGACCGCCCATGGCAAGATTTAAGCATGGACTTTGTGCTAGGTTTACCCAAGACCTCTAGGAAGCATGACTCCATCTATGTGGTGGTTGATAGATTTTCCAAAATGGCCCACTTCATCCCATGCTACAAAACCTCCGATGCCTCCCATATAGCCCGGTTATTCTTTGATGAGGTAGTCCGCCTCCATGGGCTACCCAAGACCATAGTCTCCGATAGGGATGTCAAATTCACTAGCTATTTTTGGAAGACTCTTTGGCACATGATGGGTACCCTCCTCAAATTCTCCACTGCCTACCACCCCCAAACGGATGGCCAAACTGAAGTGGTCAACCGGAGTCTAGGGAACCTCCTTAGGTGTCTTGTTGAGGATCAGCCCGGAAATTGGGATCTCATCTTACCACAGGCTGAGTTTGCATACAATAATTCCGTCAATAAGTCAATAGGGATGAGTCCATTTGAAGCAGTGCATGGGTACAAACCAAGAAAGCCTTCCGATCTCATTCCCCTTCCCCAGCATGCTAGAGTGTCCATTTCTGCCGAGTCTTTTGCACAACATATTAGAGAGTTGCATGAGGAAATCCGCAAGCACATTGGCATGAAAAATGAGGCGTATAAAAGGTTGGCCGACTCTCACCGGCGTCACTTAGAGTTCCAAGTGGGTGACTTTGTGATGGTGAGGACGGAGAGGCTCTCCCCAGGAGCCAACTCCAAGTTGAGACCACGTGGGACTGGGCCCTTCCAGGTCTTGAGGCGTATTGGTGCGAATGCTTATGAATTAGATCTCCCCGAGGATTATGGGGTAAGTCCTACATTCAATGTCGCCGACTTAGTGTCTTACAAGGGCCCCACGGTGAGACCTAGTGAGGAGATCGAGCCCACTCCCTCCTTTGAGAGAGCACCCACCCGAGAGGAGAGTCCACTAGCCAAAAGAGCTCAGCGTGATCGCATTGAACAAATATTGGATGAGCAGGTCACTACCACCCGGAGCAAGGTCTATGAGCGCTATCTCGTCAGGTGGAAGGATCGGCCTCCGTTGGAAGACTCATGGGTAAGTCGGGAGGACCTACAGCGATTGGATCCAGATCTCCTCGAGCGGTACCTTAGCCGGATGGACCCTTACTCGACGGAGTCGAGCTCTTTGCGGCCCAGGGGATTTGATGGAGGCATCACCCACGACTCCCTTTGGCTCGGGTCCACTTCTTCACATTCAGGAGCTAGTTGAGTTTGGGCCTCACTCTATTAAGGCCCCTTATCCATTTTGTAGTTTTCCTTTGAGTCATTTTGATGTATTTCTATTTTATTTGAGTCATTTCCCTAAGTCTAGCACTTATTTTCCTATGTTTGGTATCATCATGATGTCTAATGTAAGCTATTGGGCCCCATTCGTTGGACTAGGCCCATTAGCACTCCCAACCCCCTTGGTTATTTGTAGTTTTTTATTTTGTCAGGGTCTTATTGTAAAGAGTGGGTTGCCTATATATAGGACCCCACTCCCCTCATTTGAAGTTAATGAATGATTACATCCTTTTGAGTTAAACTTGCCATTTGAGTTCAAATTGGAGTGATTCCTCTAGTTTTTGGGTGAGAGACCCTAGGGGAGAGATTCCCCACCCATTCCCCTCTTAATCTCTCTATTTCACCCCTCTTTCTCTCTCCTCCAACCCCAAATCCGAATTTCCTTCTCTCTCCTCCCTCCTCCCATCCACTTCCAACCTCCAACCACCTCCTTTAATGCCCTCCACTTCCCCATGGCCTCCATTACTCCACTCCCTAGTTCCTAGGTAGAAGTCTCCCCATTCCAACACCTTCCTCCACCTTCCAACCAAATCTACCCCATTCCAATGCAAGCACTCCACTTCCCAACATAATCACCCACCTTCCAAGACCTTTTGAATTTGAAATCCACCCTTCCCTCCACTCACTTGTGCCCCCCTCACCTTCTCCTCTCACCCACCTTCCCCAAATTCGTAGCTCTTCCTCCTCCACCTGCTAGCACTTGCTTCCAGCCATTCTCCACCTCATTCCCCATCACCATTAGCTCCCTTCTCCACCCCACAAGAGCCCCCACTCTCCCTTAGGTCATTCCTACCATTTCCCTCCACCAAAGAAGCCACATCTCCCTCTCATTTCTTCTAGTAGGTTGGAGCTGTGCAGATCTGCAGAACAGCCCTTGTTGCAGCGTCAACCACGGATTCATCATAGTTCTTTAGAAGGTGTGGCCTACCTTTCTGGAAAGGCCTTCCAGTCTACTTCGCAGGCGAGGTGGAATCAACACGATCGGAGCTCGGAGCTGCCAGATAGAGCCATTCTCCCAACAGTGCGCAGAGAGGTCTTCATCCTGGACCAGAGCGTGGAAGATCCTTCTGCCACGACAAACCCCAGCGGATTCAGGCTGAAGCCCCTTCATCAAAGTTCTTCCTCTACCGGTCATCTTTCAAGATCAAGAAACAGAACCCCGTTCGGCCACCGGAGGAAGAAGTTACGAATTTTCTCCCCCGATCTATCTAGTTCTGTTTTCTGCTGTCTACTCCGACCAGTACCCACTCTTCTGGGTGCCCCGGCCATCCTCGACCTCTGAATGCATCTCCGTCACCTCCTGCTGAAATCTACCTCGACCACGAAGATGATGCCGCTAGTTTCGTGCTGATCGGAGCTCGGGAGGGCGCTCAGTCACTTCTGCAACTTGCTGTTACAGTCCAGACAGTACCTGCGGCCAGACAGAGGAGGCTACTTCCTGTTGCTGATGCAGCCACCTCCGACCGTCTGAGCTTCCCCAAAAATTCTGGAGTCCACCTCTTCCAGTCAGGAAGCTTCAGGAGCTGGTTTCGATCAATTTGGAGTCCGGACAAGCCCGGCATAGCCATCACAGCGACCCCCTGTCCAGAATTCCAGATTGAAGCTGCAACTTCCCTAGTTCTCATTTCTCTTCGTTTCGGTCCACCAACCCCTCCCCGCTTGGCCGGCTGAAGGCCCCACCCTGCGTGGTGGTAGTGTTTGAATGTATCATATTAACCCCTACCCCAAGATCCCCCCTCCTGCGAGAGGAGTAGTTTTGTAAGTGGTTTGGCAGGTCAAGCGACACCGCCGCAGCGTGTGGGGAACCACCGCCTCCCCGCTCGCCCTCGTCTCCGACCGGGACCGGTTTCTTCAAACCGGTCGAGTAAGTGTCTCTTCCTTGCTCACCTAGTGTAGCTCTCTCAATATTTGATTCATGCACCGCTGAATTCGTGAGGAGCGCCCGATCCTCAAGTCCATGACTTAGAGTGATCGCCGTGGGTTAGTGTGACCCGGTGCCCGAGTGCACTTTGTCGGCCCCAATCGAATTGGGCAACCAACCTTGGGGAATCAATTCTTGGCCTTGCTGGCCCTCTACCAGCAAGGGTCCATTCCCATAAGTCACCCTTGGTATCACATAGTCACCCCGGGAATAGAGTGCAACGAAGAGAGCGGTGGCCCATTAAGGCCCATTTGGATGCTTAGATGTGCTTGTTTGACTAAGTCCGAGGTTGTGTCACATCACCCTCTCCTTGGTCTGGTGGCACTCCGCCCTAACCAAGCTACCCTTTCCTTGGTTAGTGGCATTCCGCCCTAATCGAACTACCCTTTCCTTGGTCTAGTGGCATTTCGCCCTAACCAGGCTACCTTTCCCTTGGTCTAGTGGCACTCCGCCCTAACCAAGCTACCCTGTCCTTGGTTAGCGGCATTCCGCCCTAATCGAGCTACCCTTTCCTTGGTCTAGTGGCATTTCGCCCTAACCAAGCTACCTTTCCCTTGGTCTAGTGGCACTCCGCCCTAACCAAGCTACCCTTTCCTTGGTTAGCGGAATTTTGCCCTAACCAAGCTACCTTTCCCTTGGTCTAGTGGCACTCCGCCCTAACCGATCTACCCTTTCCTTGGTTAGCGGCATTCCGCCCTAATCGAGCTACCCTTTCCTTGGTCTAGTGGCACTCCGCCCTAACCAAGCTATCCTTTCCTTGGTTAGCGGCATTCCGCCCTAATCGAGCTGCCTTTTCCTTGGTTAGCGGCATTCCGCCCTAACCGAGCTACCTCCCCCTTGGTTAGTGGCACTCCGCCCTAACCGAGCTACCTTCTCCTTGGTTTAATGGCACTCCGCCTTAACCGAGCTACCTTCTCCTTGGTTTAATGGCACTCCGCCTTAACCGAGCTACCTTCTCCCTTGGTTCAGTGGCACTCCGCCCTAATCGAGCTACTTCTCCTTGATTAGTAGCATTCTGCCCTAATCAAGCTACTTTTCCTTGGTTAGCGGCAGTCCGCCCTAATCGAGCTACTTTTCCTTGGTTAGCGGCATTCCGCCCTAATCAAGCTACTTTTTCTTGGTTAGCGGCATTCCGCCCTAATCAAGCTACTTTTCCTTGGTTAGCGGCACTCCGCCCTGATCAAGCTACTTTTCATCGGTCAGTGGCACTCTGCCCTGATCGAGCTACCCTCTCCTTGGCTAGCGGCTCTCCGCCCTAATCAAGCTACCTTTCCTTGGTTAGCGGCATTTCGCCCCGATCAAGCTACCCTCTCTCGGTTCGCATTCCGAATAAAAGGAAAAAAAAGAAAGAAAAGAAAATGGGGTTAAAAATAGAGATACCCCGTCAGACTTGCTCCTATATCAGGTCAAGTGCAAAGATGGCTATAACCCAGCTGTGGCGAAAACCCGAAAGGGCGTCGCAGGCAAAATCGGGTACCCCGCCGCGTGAAAACCTGAAAGGGCGCGTGGGCAAAAGCAAGAGGGGGCTGGCTTCGGTGAAAACCTGAAAGGGCGCTTAGGTCAGTAATGTGAATAAAAATGAATGCTGAATAGTGATGATTCATTCTCTGTCCGGAAGACCCCTTTCGAGGTCGTGGCGGAGTCTTCATCCGATATCCCGGCAATATACATCTATTGTCATACCTCTTCGACCCTTGTCACCATCGGCAAGATCGGTCGCTACCCTTACCCGGTTTTTGTCATCATCGACAAGACCGTCTACCCCTTTCGACCCTTATCACCATCGGCAAGATCGGTCGCTACCTATCCAATTTTTGTCATCATCGACAAGACCGTCTACCCCTTTCGACCCTTGTCACCATCGGCAAGATCGATCGCTACATATCCGGTTCTTGTCACCATCGACAAGACCGTCTACCTTTTTGACCCTTGTCACCATCGGCAAGATCGGTCGCTACCCTCCCGATTTTTGTCATCATCGGCAAGACCGTCTACCTCTTCGACCCTTGTCACCATCGGCAAGATCGGTCGCTACCTATCCAGTTTTTGTCATCATCGACAAGACCGTCCACCCCTTTCGACCCTTGTCACCATCGGCAAGATCGGTCGCTACATATCCGGTTCTTGTCACCATCGGCAAGACCGTCTACCTTTTTGACCCTTGTCACCATCGGCAAGATCGGTCGCTACCCTCCCGGTTTTTGTCATCATCGGCAAGACCGTCTACCTTTTCGACCCTTGTCACCATCGGGCAAGATCGGTCGCTACCTATCCGGTTTTTGTCATCATCGACAAGACCGTCTACCCCTTTCGATCCTTGTCACCATCGGCAAGATCGGTCGCTACCTATCCGGTTCTTGTCACCATCGGCAAGACCGTCTACCCCTTTCGACCCTTGTCACCATCGACAAGATCGGTCGCTACCCATCCGGTTTTTGTCATCATCGGTAATACCGTCTACCTTTTCGACCCTTGTCACCATCGGCAAGATCGGTCGCTACCTATCCGGTTCTTGTCACCATCGGCAAGACCGTCTACCCCTTTTTTTGACCCTTGTCACCATCGACAAGATCGGTTGACTACTCTCTAACCTGGGCCCTCCGCCCTCGCTGACCAACAAAACATCATGGCATCAACATTTGACCCGTGTCAAGGGTCATAACACACCTCTCATCACCAGCGGCAAGGTTCGCTAGGTGCATCTACCTACGCTACCTATGTCCCACATTGGCAAAGGCCCCGTTCCGGGAACGGCTACATCGCGGTGGAGCGAACACCTCACCCCTTCCTTGAAGGCGTGAGCGCCCTCCTGCGCCATCAGCAAGTATCCCTAGGTTCGGGTGACCATCCAGAATAAAGAAAAGAAAGAAGGAAAAGAGGTCGCGATTGATGGCGACGAAAAGAAATATTTCCATTTAATGAGAATGGGTGGAACACATTTTTTGCCCGGGGCATCCCCCGGGGGTACATGAGCTCCGAAGACAAAAAGGAGCATTACAAAAAAAAGAAGAAAGAAAGAAAAAAAGCAAGGTCACGGCAGAGGGCGCCGGAAGATATCTGCCAAGTCTAAAAGGCCCAGCGAAGGGTATCGTGTCAACTCTTGCAAACGGGTCTCGGTGGCTGTCAGCTGAGATAACCTCTCGTCTAGCGAGGCAAGTTGTCCTTCAGCCAGGTCAGCCTCTTCCGTTGTCTGGACCTCTAGGCGCTCACCTTCCTGCAGCTCAGCTTCGACCTTAGCAAGTTCCGAGCGCAGCTCGTCCATCCGCGCCGTGAGGAGCATCCGACGTTCCGAGATATTGCTGGCAACATTTCTCAGCTGTCCCACGGTCATCCTCAAGGAACTGACAGTGGTGCGGCAATCTGCCTTCTCCAGCTTCGCGGCAGTCAGCTGATCAGAAACCTCTCGACTGAGGAACTCTCGCCTGTTGGCGTGTTTTAACAACATCACAACCCGCGGGGTCCAATCATCCATTGGGCAGCCGAATGCTAAAAGCGATCGGGAGAGATGATCTATCAAGCTTCTCAGCTGCAGATAAGTCAGGTCCGGAGAAGCTAACATGGCCCGCTGGAGGTTATCCAGAGACTGCCACACCATGTCTCCAGAAAATTGTAGGCCCAGTGGCGAAGTCTCGGGGAGCTGAAAGTCTACCCTGCTATCTACCTCGGTCCAGATGTCATCGGCCACCCCGAGGGACGTCGACGGCATAGTCTGTACGACACCCACTCCCAGTCCGACTATTGCGGCTACATCAACTGAAGGAACCTCCATGATGGCAACTTCCTTGCCCGCCCGTTGCGGTGAGGCTACAACAACCGTGTTGGCAACGGAAGGCGCTTGCTCTTCCTGAGCAGTCTCACCGGTCGCTGAGGCAGGAGAGCCCTCTATGATCGACAGAGCTTTAATGATATCGGCCTCGCCTGCAATAATTTCCCCTGCCTCTATTTCCGGGGGGTCACTCGGCTTCAGCAATGACTCGTCACCAGCAACCAGGGCTTGAGCCCCTGCAACCTCGGGCGGGCCGCTGACCTCGGCAGTCACACCGGGTTCCTCTGAGGCCGCTGCAGCAGCATAGATCCGTGGAAGCCGCAGGGCAATGGGCCGCACAACTGGTGGGAAGGTCGACTGACCCATGTCCACGTCTGGAAGGGGTATGCGGATCATTATAGCCGGCGGTACCACCTCAGCCTGCATTCCATATATGTACGTCAGCCAGCTGGCTTGAAAATTAAAAGAAGTGCTGCAAGTGGGAATCAGAATACTTCCTACCTCAACCGACACTATATTGAGGCCTCCCAAAGTGGCCTCTGAAGATTCTGTCCCTTCTCCTGTAGCCGGGTATGATGGCCCGTGCTCGGCTCCCAATAGCCTCGGAGGGCTAAACGTTGGCAGGTCGCTCTCATAAGCTGAAGAAGCCCCGGCGTCCTCTGCCTCGGTGTCGACCATGGGGAACCCCTCATCATCGTCGGAGCCGCCGCCATAATCAACCTGTTCAGAAGAGGATGACTCTTCTGCTTGTTCTCGAACCTCAAGTACCTGAGCGGGAACTAGGCTGCCAGGGGGGGGCCCTCTATCCAGAGCCTCCTCAGCGATCTCTGTCTCGGGAGCATCCGTTGGCGGAATATCTAGGGGCTGGTCCCTTGGAAGCCCTTGCCCTCCGTTGACAACCTCTGCCGAGGCACCAACCTCAGGGAGCAGTGTGGGTCGAACGTCGACTGGAGTCAAAGGACAATAAACAGTCAGAACTTGACTGAAAATACAACATGCCACGGAGCTCCACGGGCGAGTTGCGAATTACCTTCTGTTTCTCGATGAGGTGTCGGTGAAGGCAAGTCGCCCTCAACAGAGGTCAAGGGGACTTCCCCCTCTCTCTCTCCAGCGGCAGCTCCGGATGCCGCCTCCAACCCAACAACGGCGAAGGTAGTGCCGGCAGCTACTGAAAAGAAAGATGATCAGCCCAGGCGGCCGAAACAAGCAAATAAGCCAATACATGAATAAGGAGTCACCTTCACCCTCAGGCCTTCCCGTCCAGGCGGCCTCGAATTCGGAGAATGATGGAACCCGAGGAAGTGGAGCAGCGGACTCCTCTTCAACAGCCTTCCTCCGACGTGCTCTAGTAGCGCGGGACTCTGCCCTCTTGGCTTTCTTGGCCCTGCCGATAGCCTCCCTGACCTGGGACCTAGTTTGCTTTCGCGAATCCCCAGGGGGTAATGGCGTCGTGGTCGGAGCCGGCTCTGGAGTATTGAAATATGAAGGCTTCTCCGCCTTAGATATCAACTCCCTACAGTGTCGAGTCGCTCCCGCAGAAAGGCGAGCTGCAAAAACACATAAGTAAGAAGAGGCACACTGACTACAGAAGAAGCAGCTTCGGGGCTGAAGAAGAAAATAAGCATTACCTGGCAGCCCCGTATATCGAGGACTGAGTGGCCAGTAAAGCAATACTGGCGCCTTGTCCCGGGAAGCCGCCTCACGGATCAGCCAGCATACATCACCAATCGTTTCACTTTTCTCCGTCAGTTGGGCCAAATCTTCATGGCCGCGGGAGGACAAGTGATGATATAAGCTCAAGTGGTCGAATCCCCAGCCGTCGACATACTTGAAGGATATTAGAAGCTGATGGCTCCGAATGGCTTCCAACGGACTGGTAACTGAAAGCCCATGAGAATGAAGCAGGGCGAATATCCAGGGGGTGTTGGCATACAAGTCAGCCCGCCTGTCTTCCCTCCCAATGAAGGTTCGATAAGGATGAAAATGGTCGACTTCTGGGCGCCAGCTCGCCAAACTAGGAAGAGGTTCTTCCACCGGAAGGGGGATTGTCTGAAGAGCAATCCGGTCACCGCTAACCCGGCACAACCCCCAGAGAGTCTTGATATAGTCATCCCTCTGGATTTCTGGCATCTTCGGGTCGGCTCGGGACGACTTGCCTTTCACAGCTTTCCTGGCTTCTACATATGCCATCGCCTCAGTGTTGGACCAAGATTTCAGCCTCTTCAAGTAGGCGGGATCAACATCCAGAATGGGCTCCCGCTGGGAGTCTAAAAAACGGCGTTCGGCAGCATGCCAGCAATCCTTCCGGATGTTCCGATAAAAGCCCGTTCGTGCATTCCACTACTTGATGAAGTCTGGAGTCACTCGGGGCAGACGAGTCGGGGTTGGCACCCTGAATGATACATCCTCTCGGCGATGGAAGTAGTCCCACCATCCACGGGCTTCATCAGTAGCTGTCTGACCAGCCCGGTGTCTATTCAGCAGATTGAATCGAGCTGAAGAAGAAGGAATTTGCTGGTCATACCCAAAATTTCGGCTGAAACGGAAAGGATAATACGGCTCCAGCCACAGCAAGCCGCTTTTCCTGAAGATTAGAACACTAGGGCGAATAGACAACGCCCACTCAACCAGTTCCGGCTCCAAGATGGGCCTTGTGCTCTTCGACCCGGTTAGCTGATGAATAAATTCCTCTGTCTCAAATAATCAGCATTGCCGCATCCTGTTGACAAGAGGGCTGGAGCTGGCAGCCAAGCTCCAGAAATGCAGAACGCCAGGGGAATCTGTTGGAACTGTAGTCAACTTCCCCCGAATGGCGAAAAGCTGATCCGCCAGTGAGGACGGTTCGGCACTGGCAAATTTGATCATCCGCGGCAAAGGACGATCTGACTGCATTGACCGGGGAGCTGCTTCAGGAAATAGGGTGCAGACCCAGGCATTAAAAAAGTGGAGGGGACCAACTGTCCGCGAATTTCTGGGGATGCGCGACTTGTGAAAATCCCCCAACATTTTGTATATGAGGCATAAAGCCACAGGGCACAGGGACAGCTTCGTCCCCCAAGCCATCAAACAGGCAGGGTAAATCACCTCCGGCCTGATCACCGTCTCGTCTCCTTGAGGAAGGGCGAATGAACAAAGCCAATATGTCAAGTACGCAGCACAGTGTGTAACTGCGTCAACTCCCGTGGGATTCGGGCCGGCCTGCCGCCCTCTCCCTGAGACAGCAGGATATGTTGCTTGGCGCCGAGCCCTCTTCTTCCGCGCCACCGCTGTCAGAACCACTGTGGGGAAGTCCTCATAGTGCTGCTCCCCACCAAAGAAATATTGAAGCCACGTGCCCATCCGCACGCGCCTCTTCTCACCAGGCTTTCACGCTTCCCGCGAGTCAAGTGTCAGGCGCAGCAGGGTGCGATACGCCTTCATCAAATAACGATAGGCGAAGCCCGTGAAGTAGTTGCCTTCACCATCCGTCTGGTCCTTCAGCCAGTCTGCGAAGCAAACTTCTTCGTACGGCTCTCCATCTATCGGCAGGCCGCTCAGCTGAGAAAGGCTCCATAAATCCAATGAAGTTTCACCTTCTGCAGTGTAGAAAGTATTGTACTCTGGGCAGAAGACTTCAATCATCCCGCAACATAGACCTCGGGAGATCGGGTATCTATACCGGGAAGCATACACGCTCTGATAAACTCCGGCGTGCACCAAGATGGAGACGTATTGCCGCAACACGAAGTCTGTAAATTCAACCGCTCCCGGTCTGAAGGCGTGAGCATCGGTGGCTTTGAGCTCTCCAAACCACCCCACTGAAATCTGATGTTTGAACCGGACCGCCAAGTAGTCCAAAAGAAAGGGCTCGTCCCGGTATCCCCAATGGAGCGGTCCGAGGAATAGACCATATATGGGCTTCTCCCTATCAACGCGGCCGGCGGTTTCATTCCAGCGAGCTGGTGTATACTGCGGCGCTCTCGTCAGCATCCCAGCCTCGGGGGATAATTCCTGCACTCCGAGTACGGCCCCCCATTTCCTGGGCTGCCCGGGGATGTATATGGGCATACCATAGGTGACTGACTCAGTCAGGCTGTCCCGCTCCGCCAATAGCGCTCCTTCAGCTCTGCGGACCAGAATTAAATCACGCTTCCCGCCAAGGTTGAAGCGCTCGAGGAACGCCATCAGGTGCTTATCTTTGGGGTGGTCCTGTCTGATGTCGTCCCCTCGGTCATACTTGAAGTGGTTGCCGTCAAGAATCAACAAACGGCCGGTGTCGACGGTGTCGGTTTCTGAATCCGAAGACTCAGCCACCACGGCTACATGTCGAAGCCCCCGATCAAGGGAATGGACATTCCCCCATGTCACGGCGACCCGGGATACGGAGGAAGAAGAGCCGGAGGCCATGTTGTCTGAAAAACAGCACCCGGAAAAGAACAAACAAAAGTCAGAAATTAGTGGATCGAAACAATATTTCTGACAAAATTTTGACAGCATCTCCCCAGCTCGGGGGTTTGCCAAAAGAAAAGTGGAAGCCGTCCACCAAGGGAGCGGCCCCTAAAAGCAGCCATAGGCGCTAAGCCAAGGCCAAATGGGACACCCGAGGGATCCAGCTCCGAGGACAAGTCCTACAAAGAGCCTCCCGGGGCCCGAAGAACGGGTTTCAAAACCCAAAGAACAGCACTACTCAACTCACCCGCTCACTCACACGGCGAGATCGCCCGAACCCACTAACCGCTCGGCGCCGCGGGAAGAAGAAAAAGGGAGGAGAGAGGAAAATTTCTTGCAAATGAGAGCTTGTGAAGAAAAAAATGAAAGGAGGCTAATATATAGGGGGGGCTCCACCCCTGTTAAAACGGCGCACCCCGGGGCGCGCCGTTTTAAGCAATTGGCGCGCCGGGGAGGGCGCGCCGTTTCAACCTCTAAAAGGCCCAGGGCGCGCCGTGAAGGCGGCGCCGTTTTAACCTCTAAAAGGCCCAGGGCACGCCGTAAAGGCGGCGCCATTTTAACCCTCGAAGCAAAGGCCGCGCCGTTTTAAGCGACGCCGTCAGGCTTCCTGCCTCGTCAGATCAACATCCGACGCCAGAATTAAGTGCCGGTCGAGCCTCCGTCAGCCAAACGAAGCTCATCCGTAGGCCTTACCGCATTCCTGCCTCACTTGCACCTCCTACGTCTGGGGGGCATTTGTTGGCACTCAAAATATGATCCTTTGGCAACCAAGCCGCAAAGATAAATGATACGGCCCACTGAAACACAGAAGCCGATAAAGATCAACTTATCAAGAGAACCCCTCAAGCTGACGAAGCCCTGAGCCACCTTGAAGGGAACGTCGGGGACTTTACCTCAGGAGAGTCGAAGTGAACCCGCAACCAACCGGCAGCGCGATCAAGCCTGCCCAATGATCCGGCATCGACCTCGTCATGCCGCTACCCCACATCCGTCGCCCGACCAAGGACGACGGTCTACCCAATGACTCTCCTAAGGAGGAAGAATGTCCTCGGCCATCCGCAACAAGGGGCCGAAGGTTCTGTCAGTAGAAGACCCCGATTACCCGGCACGGGTTCGGCTTCTCGCCATAGTGGGCCCGTTAGTGGCCGATTGATCACCGTTCAAGGTGGAATTGCCCAGGATGTAGCATCATCCTGCAAGGAAGCTTCGAGCACGAGTCCGTCTCAGCCAGAAGCACAAATCACAGTGCTGAAGACTGTGTCAGCAGGACACCCGTGTGCTCGGACCAGACACACACGAAGTCTTGTTTAAGGCCGTTCGTCCTATCAAGAGCTTCGTCAACACCCCATCAAGGCCCTTCGGTGGCCAGGGCGAGGGGAACAGTCGACGGGAGCTTCCGGAATCATCTCCGGGCCCACCGGACTGACACGCCAAGTGAACAGGTTAAAATGGCACCGTCAAACCGGCGCGCCAAGAACAAAAGGGGGTGTTCCCCCGGCGCCGTCAATCCGGCGCGCAAAAGCCAAATGGGGCCCTTCCCCGGCGCCGTCAATCCGGTGCGCAAAGGCATAATGGGGCCTCTTCCGGCGCCGTCAACCCGGCGCGCCTCTTCCTGGGGCGCCGAATTAACCCCAAGGCTATATATAGCCTGTCGGAGGATATATCAAAGAGATCGGGGAGAAGAGGCGGAATCAAAAAGAAAGAAAAAAGAGAATTAGAAAGAAAGGGGGGAGGTCCAGGGAAGAGTCGAAGGGGGTTCTCCGATCTGAAGAGTCTTCTGTCCGAGCTCTCGGCGGCCCACACCCTGCTCCACCCGAGTCTCCCGGAATCGGAGAAGAAGAGCATCTGTTCCTTATCTCTCGAGGTGGGTTTCCCGTGTTTCATCCGGTGAATCCCTCTGTTCCGCTTTGGGTTTTCTTCCTCTGGCATAATGTAAGTGAAGGAGGGGAGGGGCGATGACATGAGCCTCACCTCCCCTCCCTCACGATGATTCTTTTCATCTTTTCGTTGTAATGGGTTTCCCCTGTTAACGGAAACGGCGGCCGAGCAACAACGCCAGCGCCGGAATGTATATTCTCTACTTATCTGTCTGTTTCTTTTTTTATGAATAAATGGAATGGAATGTGAGTCTCTGGCTGATGCCACGTTTCTCTTTCTTCCCTGTTGGCTCCCCTTTTTTTTTCTTACATCCGGTGAAACGGTGCCGTGCGATGATGCCGGCGCCGTGGAGGATGAATGCAGAGCACCGTGGGCTTCCCGTGTGAATGACTTCCTTCTTGTCTCGTCTTCCCGATGCTTTATGCCCTTCTATGGTAAGGGCTACATTGATTCCCCTCCCCGGGGGTTTTCTCTTTCGGTCGAATGCTAGGAATCTTCACCGTGTAAGGTGTGTCAATATATGGGTTCCTCCCACCTGTCTGGGCCGCCCTCGTAATACCCTTTCTGCTCTTGACCATGAACAGAGGGAAGTAAGGGCGCCCCTACATTCCAGTTATTATTTTCCAAACATTCCTTGATGAATGTTTCTTTGATTCGTGAATATGCATATGCGTGAACGTACGTATATCTACAGGCATTAGTTCTGGCCTGCTGGTTATGCGAACGACCTCACAGCTCCGTTCTACTGTTTCATTAGTGCGAATCGGTAACCCGGGGAGGGGGAACATCCCCCGCTGTTCCGCTTTGATAGCACTCTGTCCACCGGGGACCGTCCAGCAGTGACGAATCTCCTATGGACTAACGAGTGAATAGCAAACGGGTTAGTCCCGACATCTCAAATCCACAGTCCCTAAGGGACTTTGTGGTGGCCGAGAGACGCGTGTGCCCCTCGTAGGCTGGCCCTCGGGGTTCCCTTCTCTACTCGGTCGTCCTGACTCGAGTAGTGTGGTGATTCGGGTTGCGTGCCCCTCGTAGGCTAGCCCTCGGGGTTTTCGCTCCCATATCGAGTCGCCTCACTCACTCACCGTTACCCACGGACTTGGTACCCCTAGCAGGCTAGCCCTCGGGGTCTTCCTATCCGTTTGGGTCTGCCGACCGCCATTGCGCCACCCGGCTTTTAGGGGTTTACTCCGCCATGTGAGTACTCCCTGCGTCTCCCCGACGATCCTTTGGGATGGGGAGATGCTGCCGAAATTTCGGCTCGAACGAGTCTAAACTCGGAACAATCGCCGTGCTCGAGTCCGGGTCTCGCGCGAGCCCGTGATTTGACCTTTGGATGACTCGGGACCGATTCGATGAATAATCAACTCAATAAATTTTCAAAACCCTCCAAAACCTTTTAATAAATTCATGAATAAACAAACGAAGCTCCTGTTTCTTTGAAATCGGGTCAATTCGGCGCGTTCATGCGCGATAACGCCTTAAAACGGCGCACCCTTCCCGGCGCGCCCTTTCCGGCGCGCTCTTCCCGGCGCGCCCTTTCTGACGCACCCTTCCCGGCGCGCCCCAGCTCCCCACGCCGTTTTAACAGGCTGCCCCTTTTACCTACGGTTCTGGCGCCGTTTTAAACCTTTTACCTACGTTTCAGGGCTCCGTTTCAAGCGTTTTAGCCCCTGTCTTCGCGAGCACTGCACCGGTTTCGTTCCGAATCGTGTCGTCGCATCATTCCAACCCTTCTCCCACTTATGGGATGACTTCCTATGCTAATTACAGAGGGATGCAAGTTCCTCAACCAAATAAACTAGATAAAATTGGCATGTTCAAGCTTGAATCGATACGCCTCGAATCCTTGCCGTTATGCCCTAGTCCACACACTCATATCGCATTAACGCATGCCCGAATGTGTGCATCCTTGGTATATCAAATAACATTGCCAGAAGGTCAGGTTACGCCTGATTGGAGGCTTCGTTACGCGTGAAGGTGGCCTTCGAGCCTAAGTCCTCCGCCGTGTACTAGGGTCCACCCTAATAAATCATGTGTAGTCAACCGTATCATCCTGCATGATCACTTGCCTGCTCCGTACCCTTTATCCCGACTTCGACAGCCCGATATCTCGGTAATTAATCAAAGGTGTTCCCTCCTCGTGGGGGATGTAATTAACGCCATAACCTTTATGGTATGGCGGACTGCTGGTCCCGACCGAACCTCACATTCGCCCGACATGGGTCAGAGTGAGCGCATAATAAAATCGTCACTCATGTGACTGACACGCCCGCATCATCAATCAATCAGTTGATTACCAGTTAGTCAAATGGTTGATCGATACGTGAACGAAAAGAAAGGAACGAAAAGGTGAACGAAAGAAAAGGTCGCAAACAGCGAGTTAGAATCGAGTCGGCGCAGCACCGAGTCGACGCAATACCGAGTCGAACCAGCAGGCCGAGTTCACCCCAAGCCCCCGTCCAGCTTGCTGCCCGTCAACCCATGATCGGTCCTCCTGGGCCCACTTGTAGCCCTTTACCTCCCTGCGTGGAGTGGGCAAAAAATTCACTGTTGTAATTAAGTTTTTAACATTGTACCAGGAGTTACCGTAACTGGCCGGGGTCGTCTTCCCCACGCCCGGAGCGTGGAGGTATTGTGTTTGCTCTCTTACTCGGCGTTTGCTTTACTCGTATTTATTCGTATATGCCGCTGCATGTGATAGGTTATTAGCCCGTTTTATCAATTGTATCATCGCTGCGAGAGAGTGAGTGTGACCCGTCCCGTGACTCGATCCGAGTACACGCGGAAAGTCGATACCTGAGACTCACTGCCAGTTTCTCAACCGTGCACAGTCCCACGTCTTCCCTCGCCAGGGACGATCACGAGCTAGAGTCCCAGGTCGCGCGTCAGTCCCGCATCAATTTGGTATCAGAGCGCCAGTTGAGTCTAGGGTAGTTATTAGTCATTGCTTAACAAAAACATAAAAAAAAGTGTCTAAGTCTAGGTGTCTCATTTGCATACCATTGTTCGGTATATCAAAAGGTGTCACCCGACCGTTAGGTTATGCCTATCGGAGAGGTGATTCACTCACGTGAGGAGTTCTTCGGATCGAACCTCCGCCTTGTACCGGATCTTGGTTGTGTCTAGATTGGTAGTCGAGTCTCATTCTAACTTTGCATTAGTTAGGGTCGTGTCTAGTGTTTTGTCCGAGTGTCGGCATGGCCATCCACTAGCTTCCCCGTGTCCCATGGATTACCAAACGCTCGGATCTTATGCATGGTGGCGATACTATCTAAAATGGGAGAACCACCCGGACCACCCCCATAGGCCCGTAGCCCGGGACTTCTATGGCTCCGAAAATCCGAGTGACTACCTAGAGTGGGAAGCCATTATGGACGACTACTTTGAGGTGTACATTATGTCCGATCCCATGCAAGTCGACTTTGCCAAAAGGTGACTTTTCTATGAAGCCACCGAAACATGGAGGGACATCAAATACTTCCGGGAAGATAGGAGGCTAAGGCCCATCGAGTCATGGTGGGATATGAAGAGAGCGCTTAGGAGGGTCTACCTTTCCCGCCCACCTACCTCCAACCACAGAGGTCATACCACTAGCCAACCCCACCAACTCACCCACAATCAAGTGGTCCACACCTTCAACCAACCCCGATCCTTCACCTCCATCCAAGCCCACCAAAGTACTCCCAATCAAGTGGCCCGCCCAGTCGCCTCCAACCAACATCACCTTGGCACCCCCATCCAATCCCACCTAAGCACCTCCAACCAAGTGGAAGTCCCACTTATAGCCGAGCCTAGGTCCACACCCGGGCCGAGAGACGAAGAGCGAGTCCACCACGAGGCCCTTACTCCAACCCGCACCTTTGTCGAACTCTTGAAAATGTTTACGGACCGGTTGGATAGGATTGAAAGGACATGTGCTCCTTCACCACCCGTGAGTTCTCCATTGCTACCCTCCACTTCCGACCCTCATCCGGAGCCATCATATTTGGAGCCACCAAAGCCCGAGCCACCCGTATTTCTAACGGGTACGCTTTTCATCGCCGAGTTGCTTCTTAGTTGGCTCAAGGATGGCTTGGTCCCATCTCCTTACCCATCCATGGACCCCACCCTACCACTAGTGCCCGTCAACTCCTACCACACGACATTCCGGTCTAGTCACCATGTTGATACCTTGGGTGACCATATTATGGGTTTACACTGGCAATGGACGTTGACGACTTATTACCCCGAGGCTTCGACCAACCCACTAGTCGTAGCTTCACTCATCTGGTTTAGGGTCCATTACCTCCGTGTGCACCGTGGGTTGTGTCACCACTGAGATCCTCTTGTTCCTCCCTATGTCGGCCAAGCCCGACTTCATTCCCTTTTGCCCACGGGAGGAATCTTGTTTTTTTCACATGACCACTGTCCCATTCACCATGACAGATGAAGGTGACCACCCACACCTTCAAGAATTTCACAATTGGGACCGTGTCATATGGGAGCCCATCTCATGGGGTCATACCTTCTTTGACCTTTTTGACCCCTTCACTAGTGAACCTCCCGAGCTATCATATTCACTCCACTTCTTCCAAGGAGTTCACTATCACACCCCTACCCCTCGGTCTAGTTGGCAAGCCTTACTGTCACGCCCCGAGCGTGGAAGATACCCGGAGACGCGTGGCGAGTTTATATCGATCATGTCAATCAGAGTATTAGTGCATTCGACACCAAATCAGAGATACGCAAAAGTAAAGATAACCCAATCCATTTCTTCCTTTAATAAGAATATGTCTATTACAAACCCTTGCAAATACTAGACTCATTAAAAGAAAAGTACAACTCTGACTCAAGAAAAATATAGAAAAAAAATAGGACTGATTGACGCTTGAATAGCTCTAACTCTTTCACTCTTGACCTTCCCCTTCTGTTTGGGTCTCGTCATCGGACTTACCTGAAAAGTAGGGAAAACACTGAGTGAGTGAACGCTCAGTAGGAAATTATATCTCAAGAGCTAGCAAGGGGTTTAAGTAATTACATTTTTATGAATGCACTATAGCTATGCATGCTCGCATAACATGACAAGATAGAGAGTATATTAACAAGATAACAAGGTGAACTATTCTTGAACTTTCAAGAACTTTATATCAAATAAATGTCAAGATGTTCAAGCAAGTATATTCATCATGTCATGTCGAGAATTTGGCTATCACGTTTCAAGCAAGCAAGTATATAAATTACCCTTTTTCGGGTCACGTAAGTCATGTCATGTTAAGTTAAGTACAAGATTTGTGGAATGTCCAATCAAGCTAGTCATGCACTTCGGTACAATGCCATACCGTGATCATTACAACTCCCATGGGCACTAGTACTTTTGGGTGCTCCTCCCAGGACCAGATCGGGCCCTATATGCGCAGGCATTGATCATGTATTTTGACATCCACTTTGTGTATAGCCAATATGGAGTTTCAAGGATAAAGAACTTGTATGAACTTAGAGGTAGATAGCATTTCAAGGATTTGAACATGACAATAATGATGATAATAACGGTGTAATCACGAGTATCGATAAAACTAGGTGGAATTGGTTCCTTAACTCGGGTACCATGACAAGTAAGTGCCCACAAGTAGATGGTCACTCTTTTAATATAGAATTGAGGTCCACAAGAACATCATAATAATGTTTGATATAGAATTGGGGTCCACAAGAACATCACAATAATGGCATGCTTTCCCCGTTCATTAAGATAATTCTCATATCATACACATAGCATAACATGAGGGCTGGTATACCATGTTTCTATAGAGTGACATGGCAAAGTAGTGTGATAGGTTTTTATGGTACAACCCGCTCAATCGGCCTTGAGGGAATCCAAGGCTCGAGGAGTCTTATGGAGGTCTCTATGACTAACTCGCTAGTCCAAAGGAACGGAATGTCCAATGGAGAGCTTGTATGTCACTGAGAATTGAGGGGTAATGCGATAAACCATCGTGAAACATGGGACTATATTCACGGAATGGAAATATAGTGCCAGATAATATAATTATATATATATATCAAAACCCTCGGTTAACAGAAAACAGTTCAAAAATAGTAACACAGGAAACTAGCGACTTAATCTAAGTCATTACTTATCAAATTAACGCCTTCTATAGGGGCGTTTATTTATGATTTGACGACTTTTACAGTGGTCGTCCATTATATATTTCTATTTTGCACAATCTCTAAATTCTGGAATTTTAGTAGAAAGCGCCTTTAACAGGGGCGTTACTTTCAAATTCGCGCCCTGGTTCAGGGCGTAAGTTCTGTAAGACACGACCTTCATCAGGTCGTTAATTCAAGATGTTCCAGGATTAATAGGAACATGGGTAATTTCAAGGATAATAAAATTTTAGAAAGAGGAATCACACTGTCAGGAAGAGAAAAATAGTAGGATTCAACAACTATGATCATGCATTAAATTAGAATCATGTTTTGATAGACATAAAAGTTTTAAACGTGGGTAATTTAATAACTAGATGAAATTGATGACTTAATGCAGGACGTCAAAACTGGAATTAGCGACCTGGGCATGGTTGTTTCTTTTAAATTAGCGCCCTTGATAGGGTCGCTTATTTTAAAATCCACAGAAAACCCTTTTAAAAACTATAATAAAACTATATTCATGCATGTCATGATGGTATTATTATGGAATTTAAACTAGTTTGGGCTACGTTCTTGAGAAAACCTACCTGATGAATGTTCTGGTGAAGGAACGTGAAGAAGAATGATACTCTGTTCTAAACAGAGTTCTTCCGAAACTTATGGAAACAGCTTTCTTCTTGGAGGAAGAGATCGTCTTGATGAAGAACCTCTCGTCCTTCAATTAGGCAGAAGAGTTTCTACTTACGGTAGACTTCCTGCAGCAAAGACGATGAAGAACATCAATATTCTTCATGATTATGACCGAAGGCAAGGGAAGAAGAACAATACCTGTTCTTCACGCACGGCAGCAGCAGAGCTTTCCTTCGACCAAATAGCTTATTAGGGTTCGACAGGAAGGGTTATTTATAGGGTTTACAGAACCCAATAGAGTTGGAGTTTGATTAGAACATGTCTTTCCTTGATAGAGTCCTTTCCATGTTCGATTGAACACGTATTAATCCAAAAACTTACCCTGGATAAGGTCCGGGTTCGAATGGGTCACAGACGGAATTAACGCCTTACGTTAAGACGTTATTTTGAAATTGACGCCTTGCTTTGCCGTCGTTTCTTATCAAAGCAGCGCCCTTGAGGCGGGCGTCTCTTTCTCTTTCCTTATTTTTATTTTTAGCCGTTAAGATTTGACGCCCAAGAGTGTAGGCGTCTACTTATATATTAACGCCTTAGATGGAGGCGTTTCTTGTTGTATTAGCGCCTTTCCACGAGGCGTTATTTTCATTTTGGTTTATTATTTACTCATTTAGGCTTTTTATCATTTATTTACTAAATCCTTTAATCTAATTTGCTCAATTTAGATTTATTTCTTCTATTTTACCAGGGTTGCTACACCCTCCCCCACTTAAAAGAATTAGGTCCCCAAATTCAATTGCAAATATATATGTGTGGAGAGTGTAGAGTACATACCTCTTAAAATAATTTTGGAAATCATTTCCTCATGGATTCCTCAGTCTCCCAGGTGGCGTCGTGTTCAGAACATTTACTCCATTGCACCTTTAGCATGGGGATAACTTTATTCCTTAATATTCGTATCTCGCGATCAAGGATCTTCATGGGCTTTTGTTCATAAGTGAGATCCCTTTGAATCACCAGGTCTCCATGATCAATGATATGTGACGGATCATGCACATATTTCTTCAACATTGATATGTGTAATACATTATGAACTTCGGACAATTGAGGAGGTAAAGCGACGCGATAAGCAACCTCGCCAACCCTTTCTAGTATTTCAAAAGGTCCGATAAATCTTGGTGTAAGCTTGCCTTTAACACCAAATCTCCTTATTCCACGTCCAGGTGATATTTTGAGAAAAACGTGATCTCCGACTTGGAATTCAAGATCTCTCCTTCTTGTGTCGGCATAAGCCTTTTGTCTAGACTGAGCTACTTGCAATCTGTCTCTAATCAACTGTATCTTCTTGGTGGTATCCCTTACCATGTCTGGACCTAATAGTTGTTTCTCTCCAACCTTGTCCCAGCATAAGGGTGATCGACAACTCCTTCCGTATAACGCTTCGAAAGGTGCCATTTGTATACTTGCCTGGTAGCTATTGTTGTATGCCATTTGTATAAGGTGCCTTAGAAACTGGACCAGCACCAGGGACTAAATCGATGGTGAAGGCCACTTCTCTTTGTGGGGGTAATCCAGGCAAATCTTCCGGAAACACATCTGGAAATTCTTGCACAACAGGGATGTCTTCTAGTTTAGTTTCCTTAGCCTCCTTAATCATGACAAACGCAAGGAAAGATACACAGCCTTTCCTAACTAGCTTGCTGGCTCGGAGAGCCGAAATGAGAGGTGACTTGCTCCGACTCTTAGGGCTAGAATAGACTAGTTCTGGAAAGTCCTTGAAAGTAACTTTGCTGTTACGGCAATCCACAGTTGCCTGATACCTAGATAACCAGTCTGCTCCCAATATGACATCATATTCCTTTAGGTCTAAACATATGAGGTTGATAGGAAGATTTCTTCCTTTTACCAAGACTTCATAGTTTTGATAATGGTGAGTAATATCGGTTTCGTTTCCGAGAGGAGTAGATAAAAATATTTTCATCCATTCCGGTTCCATAGGTAGTGGGTTAGCAAACTTCTTGGAAATAAAAGAATGTGATGCACCCGTATCAAATAAGACATGTGAAGCCTTGGAACAAACTTTCAGTGTACCTTCTACGAGTCTGCCTTCATCTTGTTCAGTCTCCTTAATTGCTTGGAGACGAGCATTCTTTGTTATCGGGCGCTTTCCGTCACCGGCTTGATCATTGAGTAGGGGACAGTCGGGAATCCGATGATCACGGCTCCCACAACGGAGACATGCTCCAAGTTTCCTCCAGCATTCTTCGGCTTTATGACTAGCCTTGTCACAATGCTTGCATACTATATTTGAAGGTGTAGTGGTGATGGAAAAAGGCTTGGTCTTTTTGAACTTTTGCTCCTGGGAGGGAGTACCTCCATTACTTGGCCTCTTCTTGAAATTGGGTTTGAAGGTGCCGGAGCTAGTAACATTCTCCTTCTTATCTTTCCCACGGATCCTATCAGATAGTTCCGTGGCATCTTCTAGTAATTGGGCTCGTCGAACCATCTCTGAATAGACTTGTATGTCCATCGGTGCCAGTTGTGTGATATATTGGGGCCTGAGCCCATTAAGGAATCTTCGAGCTTTCATCCTCTCAGTACTAACTATGTTTAGCGTACCGAGACAGTCTTGAGAACTGCGCTTCATATTCAGCCACTGACAAAGATCGTTGCTTAAGTGCGGCGAATTCAGCGGCTTTCTTCTCTTGAACCCGATCTGAGAAATATTTATTGTTGAAATGTTCAACAAACTCCTCCCAAGTAACTTGTCCTTGATCTAATGTGGCTTCTACTGACTCCCACCAGCATCGGGCGTCTCTTTCTAATTGAAAAGTTACTAGCAGGACCTTCTCTTGATCCGTGCATTGCATAACCCGAAAGATCCGTTCAGTTTCCCGGATCCAGTGTCCGGCATCGTCCGGATCAGTAGATCCTACGAACTTTGGAGGAATCATGTTCTTAAAGCCTTGGTGGAGATTTCCGGCTCCATGTAGTGCACCTCCTTGTGTCACTTGTTGAAGTGCCTGGGTCATGCCTTGCAGCGTGCGTTGCATGTTGCGCCACTGAGCACGCTCGGCAGCCATTATCCTATAATTACAATAACCATATTAGTATGTACTCGCGTCAAGGGCTTTTAAATCTTTATATTAACTCAACCCTTGGTTCTACCCAATCTCACTGGTTAAAGGTTTAAACCTATCCTTGGACTTAGGTTTCTTAGGAATTGAATACCCTAGGCTCTGATACCACAAAAACTATCACGCCCCGAGCGCAGAAGATATCCAGAGACGCGTGACGAGTTTATATCGATCATGTCAATCAGAGTATTAGTGCATTCGACACCAAATCAGAGATACGCAAAAGTAAAGATAACCCAATCCATTTCTTCCTTTGAATATGTCTATTACAAACCCTTGCAAATACTAGACTCATTAAAAGAAAAGTACAACTCTGACTCAAGAAAAATATAGAAAAAAAATAGGACTGATTGACGCTTGAATAGCTCTAACTCTTTCACTCTTGACCTTCCCCTTCTGTTTGGGTCTCGTCATCGGACTTACTTGAAAAGTAGGGAAAACACTGAGTGAGCGAACGCTCAGTAGGAAATTATATCTCAAGAGCTAGCAAGGGGTTTAAGTAATTACATTTTTATGAATGCACTATAGCTATGCATGCTCGCATAACACGACAAGATAGAGAGTATATTAACAAGATAACAAGGTGAACTATTCTTGAACTTTCAAGAACTTTATATCAAATAAATGTCAAGATGTTCAAGCAAGTATATTCATCATGTCATGTCGAGAATTTGGCTATCACGTTTCAAGCAAGCAAGTATATAAATTACCCTTTTTTGGGTCACGCAAGTCATGTCATGTTAAGTCAAGTACAATATTTGTGGAATGTCCAATCAAGCTAGTCATGCACTTCGGTACAATGCCATACCGTGATCATTACAACTCCCATGGGCACTAGTACTTTTGGGTGCTCCTCCCAGGACCAGATCGGGCCCTATATGCGCAGGCATTGATCATGTATTTTGACATCCACTTTGTGTATAGCCAATATGGAGTTTCAAGGATAAAGAACTTGTATGAACTTAGAGGTAGATAGCATTTCAAGGATTTGAACATGACAATAATAACGGTGTAATCACGAGTATCGATAAAACTAGGTGGAATTGATTCCCTAACTTGGGTACCATGACAAGTAAGTGCCCACAAGTAGATGGTCACTCTTTTAATATAGAATTGAGGTCCACAAGAACATCATAATAATGTTTGATATAGAATTGGGGTCCACAAGAACATCACAATAATGGCATGCTTTCCCCGTTCATTAAGATAATTCTCATATCATACACATAGCATAACATGAGGGCTGGTATACCATGTTTCTATAGAGTGACATGGCAAAGTAGTGTGATAGGTTTTTATGGTACAACCCGCTCAATCGGCCTTGAGGGAATCCAAGGCTCGAGGAGTCTTATGGAGGTCTCTATGACTAACTCGCTAGTCCAAAGGAATGGAATGTCCAATGGAGAGCTTGTATGTCACTGAGAATTGAGGGGTAATGCGATAAACCATCGTGAAACATGGGACTATATTCACGGAATGGAAATATAGTGCCAGATAATATAATTATATATATATCAAAACCCTCGGTTAACAGAAAACAGTTCAAAAATAGTAACACAGGAAAATAGCGATTTAATCTAAGTCATTACTTATCAAATTAACACCTTCTATAGGGGCGTTTATTTATGATTTGATGACTTTTACAGTGGTCATCCATTATATATTTCTATTTTGCACAATCTCTAAATTCTGGAATTTTAGTAGAAAGCGCCTTTAACAGGGGCGTTACTTTCAAATTCGCGCCCTGGTGCAGGGCGTTAGTTCTGTAAGACACGACCTTCATCAGGTCGTTAATTCAAGATGTTCCAGGATTAATAGGAACAGGGGTAATTTCAAGGATAATAATATTTCAGAAAGAGGAATCACACTGTCAGGAAGAGAAAAATAGCAGGATTCAACAACTATGATCATGCATTAAATTAGAATCATGTTTTGATAGACATAAAAGTTTTAAACGTGGGTAATTTAATAACTAGATGAAATTGATGACTTAATGCAGGACGTCAAAACTGGAATTAGCGACCTGGGCATGGTCGTTTCTTTTAAATTAGCGCCCTTGATAGGGTCGCTTATTTTAAAATCCACAGAAAACCCTTTTAAAAACTATAATAAAACTATATTCATGCATGTCATGATGGTATTATTATGGAATTTAAACTAGTTTGGGCTACGTTCTTGAGAAAACCTACCTGATGAATGTTCTGGTGAAGGAACGTGAAGAAGAATGATACTCTGTTCTAAACAGAGTTCTTCCGAAACTTATGGAAACAGCTTTCTTCTTGGAGGAAGAGATCGTCTTGATGAAGAACCTCTCATCCTTCAATTAGGCAGAAGAGTTTCTACTTACGGTAGACTTCCTGCAGCAAAGACGATGAAGAACATCAATATTCTTCATGATTATGACCGAAGGCAAGGGAAGAAGAACAATACCTGTTCTTCACGCACGGCAGCAGCAGAGCTTTCCTTCGACCAAATAGCTTATTAGGGTTTGACAGGAAGGGTTATTTATAGGGTTTACAGAACCCAATAGAGTTGGAGTTTGATTAGAACATGTCTTTCCTTGATAGAGTCCTTTCCATGTTCGATTGAACACGTATTAATCAAAAAACTTACCCTGGATAAGGTCCGGGTTCGAATGGGTCACAGACGGAATTAACGCCTTACGTTAAGGCGTTATTTTGAAATTGACGCCTTGCTTTGTCGTCGTTTCTTATCAAAGCAGCGCCCTTGAGGCGGGCGTCTCTTTCTCTTTCCTTATTTTTATTTTTAGCCGTTAAGATTTGACGCCCAAGAGTGTAGGCGTCTACTTATATATTAACGCCTTAGATGGAGGCATTTCTTGTTGTATTAGCGCCTTTCCACGAGGTGTTATTTTCATTTTGGTTTATTATTTACTCATTTAGGCTTTTTATTTTATTTACTAAATCTTTTAATCTAATTTGCTCAATTTATATTTATTTCTTCTATTTTACCAGGGTTGCTACACTTACCTACGTCTAAGGGTGATGACGAAGGTAGTTTTGGATCTCCTAGCCCTTCCCCACCCAAATCCTATAAGCCACCAATGCATGAGTGGTACATCTTAGGATGTCTAGGAGTCCTCCATTCCGTCAACCATAGAGTACATCTAGTGTATGCATGGCACACATTCGGGTGTCCTGGTCCACCTTTGCATATGCATGAGTTGGACTAACCGTAGGTTTGTTTAGGGTCATGTGTCAGTCTTTGTTTCGTACCGTTTGTCTGTCGAGTGCATGTGCATACGTCAAGTCGAGTCAGTCTTTGTACGCTCGCGTTGTTAGTCCCTTTCGAGTGCGAGACTTGTCAGAATTTGGGATTGGTTCTACCTCACATATCGGATCTAGTCACATAAGGGACCCAGCGGTGATTCCTAGTGAGTCTTTGAGCCGCCTCCCATTCATTTGAGAGTGACCCCACCCCGGAGTGTCCACCTCAAGCCTCCTTCCCAGCAGCGTGCGCATATCGAATCTATACGGGAAGAGCAGGTGTCGATTACTTGGAGTGGAGCGTACTCCGCGCTTCCAAGTTCGGTGACGCATCCGTCGGAGCTACTCGAGCAGCCGCACCCCTTACTCGACAGGGTCGAGTTCTTCCCACCCGGGGAGAATTGATGGGAATCAACACCGAGCACTGACATTTTTAATTTGTATTTATGTCCTTTTAATTTACTTTTATATCCTTGAGAAAGTATGTTTACAATTGTAAGGCTTTATAAGTCAATGTGTCATTCCCTAAGGATCTTTGGGTTTATTTGCAAAATGTCAGTAGGTCCAGTAAGGGGGCCCCCACTCCTTTCCCATTGGTCCACCTAAGCCATAGGGGTCCATGTGGGGCTGGTCAACTATCCTAGGTGGCTTCTAGATGGTTGGACCATTCAAGGGGACAAGTGTTACCAAAAGTCTAATTTGGAAGCTACATGGTCAAGGGGGCGCCCCCCCTTTAAGCATTGTTTAATGTGGTTCCAAACCACATGGGAGAATAACTTTCAACCACCCTCTTTTATCCCTCCCAATTCTAGATCTAGGGATATTTAGAGTCTTTTTACATTTCTTATAAATAGCTTGTATTTCACATTTTTATGAGAATTAATGAATGAAAAATTGTGAAATTGGCTTGAGCCTCCAAGAAGGGTGCGCCCCTCTCCCCTCTCCCTCTGATGTGCTTCTTCCTCCTCCAGCCTTTCAGGGTGTGAGACCCATTCTATCTCTTCCTCTCATCCTCTGAATTCTGATTCTGCCGCCGCTGCCATCGCACCGCCATCGCACTACCGCCACCATCGTTGGAGTTATGTCCAAATCAGGACAGAACCTCAACGCCAGAATTTTATCTTTTGTTCTAGTTGTCTGATCGAGCCTAAACTTTCAAGGCTTGTTCTACCTATCACCCCTAGTCTCCAGTTTAACTTTTGTGCCATTTGGCTTTCATTTGGTATTTTTCCCTTATTTCTTGTTCCCTCCTGTAATCTGTCATTCTCCAGATCCAAGGGACAATGTTGTTGAAGTTAGATGGACGCAGTCTATCTCCACGAAGTGTGGATCTAGAGGGGGGTGAATAGATCTACAGCCTAATTTAAAACCAGTTGGAGGTTCAAAAGCGGAATAAAGGCAGATCTACTAAAACACTAACTCGAGTGTCTAAACTTAGCAAAAGCACAAGCGATCTGTGAAGATAATCAAGAGATTCAGTCACACACCAGTTCACGAGCAAACTCACAAACACAATGCACACAAGATTTTAGGTGGTTCGGTCAATGACCTACGTCCACCCCACACTCAACCGAGTATGGCTTACTACTGCGCAACACAGCTTGCGTCCGCTGGGCAATACAGCTTGGCCTACAAACCGCTGAGCAACACAGCTTGCTGTCCAATGGAATCCTCCACTGCCCGCTGAGCAACACAGCTTGCTGTCCAGAGGATACACCTCTGCAAACCGCTGGGGAAATACAGCTTAACCCGTTCGAGACCAAGTCTCGCCAGCTGAGGATTACAGCTTTACCTGTCCAGTGGAAACCTCCACTGCATCCGCTGATACACAGCTTGAAGAACAAAGGTATCAAAAGCAATAAAATCAGAAATAAACGAAATGGAAAATCAGACAAATGTAGCTCAAGTATGAGCAGAGTCAGCTCTGGTTTCTGAACCAAGAGACTGACTTACAACCTCTCAATAGACTTCTCTCAACTCATCTCTCTCTTCTCGAACTCTCTCAACACATCTCTCTTTTCTCTCTGTATCTTCTTCTCTGCTTTTCTTCTCTGGATCTCGGTGGCTGCGGCTTCAGACTGAGTCTCACTATATAGACTTGCCACACTCGATCGACCTTCAACTGAGGACGAAGGCTTCAATATATAGCAACAGCAGGTGGATAAGGGCGCGTGGCTTCCACAGTTCCCGCCCAAGTGAATTTGCCAGATCCGAGGCAATTCCATCCACGTGTCAGCATCTGCACACCTCGTCCTCCTGGGATCACGAGCCAGGTCATCAATCTCGGTAAGAATCCCTGTCAGATAGAGCATCGGATAAGTCATCAGTTTAAGTGAAGAACTCTGTACAGACTATCTGAAGACAAAGCTGAAGCAGTGTATAGACTTTTTCAATGTAAAGACTTCATATAAGAAGCCAACGGCTGTACAGACTTAGGCAGCCTTCAACTCACTGTGATGTACAGACTCTGAAGAACAGCAGCCAATGCATGGACTTGCTCAGCCTGAGGCACTGTATAGACTTCATCTCAAAGCCAGTGTATGGACTTGATGAGACACTCACGAGTGTATAGACTTAGAGTGAGGCATGCAGTGTATAGACTTTACGAAATGCATGCTACAGTGCCGATGTGTAGGCTTGGCCAATGATCAGACTTGAATGCTAGGCCAGTGTACAGACTTGCACATCATTCAACAGCCAATGTGAAGACTTCTCGATGTATAGACTTTCAAGATGAAAGGCTGTATAGACTTGAACAAAGAAGCAGCGAATGTATGGACTTCCAATGGAAACGACGGTAAAGCGATCAGTGTATAGACTTCAAGGGAAACGACGGTAAAATTACCGATGTATAGACTTGAAGGAAAACGTAGGTAAAACTTCCAATGTACAGACTTCAAAGATGAACAGTTGGATGTACATACTTGGGAGATCACTGATGGCTGTACAGACTTTGCTTCAATGTATAGACTTGGAGGTTCAACGAAGGATGCATAGTGCAATGTATGGACTTTGCATAAGACGCTGCATGAGACGCTGAAGTCTGTATAGACTTTGCTCAATGCATAAGATGCTAATTGAGACGGTCCACTGTACAGACTTGGACTTCAACAAGACGCTGCATTGAGACGCAACTTGAGACGCATGGCTGTACAGACTTCGACTTCAATGTATGGACTTGAGGTTCAACTGGTGAGTGTACAGACTTCACCAATGAAACGCTCACTGTACAGACTTGCTGGATGCAACGTGAGACACTGTATAGACTTCATCTTCCAGCGTATAGACTTGATGAATGCATATGCCAAGACCATTGTACAGACTTGACATATTTAAAGTGCATGCGATGCAGACTGTACAGACTTTGACATATGAGACACAAGGAGAATGCACTGAAGTCTGTATAGACTTTAACAATGAATGCATGAGTCACAAGACCGACAGACTTAGCCTGTATAGACGGTGGGTGAGACAGTGCAGCTACAGTGGTGTACAGACTTCATGAGACGCTCACTGTATATACTTAGCACCGAAAAATGTATAGACTTTGTGAAGCACAGTCCATTGTACAGACTTTACGAATGAACAATGCAAGAGACGCAATGCAAGAGACGGCTGTACAAACTTGAAGTGGCTGTACAGACTTGAAGTGTAATGCAGTGTGTTAACCTGTGAGATGCATAAAACACACAGATAATCTGATAAAATCAATTTCATCAAAACATAAACAGTGTTGCCAATCAATCAAAACAATGTGTTGCCATATGAAATAAAGTACATGTCAACACCATCAACACAGAGGAGTCACAATAATCTCCCCCTTTTTGATGATGGCAACCCCCTATCATATAGAATAGCAACATCCTGTTATACAGATGTAATTTTTGATGAAAGAAATGATTTGTTATTCAGATTGTTATGCAGATGCTATGAATGCATGCTACATGCTACGAAATGTGAGCAACTCCCTGCTAACAAAATTTCCCCTTTTTCCATACCATGATGCAGATGCATACACTCCCCCTGAATTCAGAATTCTCCCTCTGGAATGAATGAATGAATTCAGACAATATTCTCCCCCTTTGCCATCAACAAAGAGAAGGGAAAGTGAGTACAAGGGAAGGAGTAAGAGAGATCATCTGACTGGCATTCTGAACAAGTAGTTCAGGAATAAACATTCTAAAGCACAGAGTCTTCAGTCATATGAATTTAGAAACTACTTTCAGAAAGAAGTCTGGTTTAAAGGTTATAAATTTTGAGTTCATGCACTACAATCAATGGATAAGTTGGCTGTGCATGATAAAACAATAAACCAGAATCACATTTGCATGAAAGATTCAGTTTCAAAATATCCTACTTTCATATACTCATTAAAAGTTGTTAAGAGATGCTAGGTCATGTATTGAAAATAAACAAATTGACATCCATGGATTTTCTTTTGAAGGAACAACATTATCAATATTAGTTCATTTAGGGCATTCAGGTACATAAGTCTTTCTGCATAAGGGTATACGTTTATCAGACGCCAATACCCCTAGATACTCAACAAGATGGACAATTCTACCTATGATCAAATTCAACAGAACGGATTTACACCTTTTTGTGTGAGGGTACACGTTTATCAGACGCTAGTTACCCTCAGGTACTCAGTGAAACCAGCCTACTGTTTTGATCATTTTATACAGAGATAGCTGATACACTTCATGACATGAGTGTTGTCCACTTCTTTGATGGATCACTCAGTTTCTCAGTGATTTACCAGTCATTGCTCTGCCAATGTTAATTTTCAATGATTTTCAATATTTTTCAATATCTTTCTTAGCTGTCCTTTATATGTTTCAGAATGACTTGTTTAAGAACAATACACATACTTAGCTTCTCTAACATGATTTAAGATGAGTTTTCAGATTTCAGATATGATTAGCTTTGTCTGACATGAAATAAGAAAGGGGTTGAGAGTTTTATCAATTTTCAGCTTTCTTATTTACTGATTGCAATCTTTAAACTTCAAGGATTATAAAATTTAAACAATTAAGTCAGTCTTTAAGCAATTTAAAATTCTTATAAGAGAAGAAGTCTGTTTTCTATTGCTTAGAAATCAGAACTGACTAACAGATTGCCATATGTCAGACTCAATCATTTAGAGTCAAGGATGAAATAATTCAATAGAATTGATGACCACTCTGAATTTCTAACAATACTCCCCCTGTCTATATGCATGCAATTTTGCTAATGAATGGCAAGAATTAAATGAGAGAGAGCTTATGCACAGGTCATGAATGAATGATATGCAAAGGCATGCAAAGACTCAACAAACTCCCCCTGAATACATACAATGTTTTCTCTGAAAACTGAACAAAGGATTTTGAAATTCATGCTCATTCAGACTGCCCTATCAATCAATATAACCCATGGTACTAGGCCGAGAACCTGGTCTCAAGGACCATCTCACACATGGTAATAACCTCCAGACATATTTCCCTGCCCTTTAGGAGCTTACTATTTAATATACCACGGTTATGCAGAAAAATGCAGTTCAAAGCAGTTTTATATGCATGTGATTTTAGCCACATTCATGACTAAATGATATGCAATGATGATCACGAAGATATGAATGTCATGCATGATCATGAGTCTGTTGCAACATCCAACATTCACAAAACCAGTAGAGAGTTTATTCATTAGAGAGCATCATTCGGGAGCAATCAACTTTTCAAGATAATTCAGTTTCTAGCATTCAGTGTACACAGTGCAATAACATGCAAAGAGAAGAGAATCATCAGCTTTTGTGCAAAATTTAAATTCAGTAGCTGAGTCTGGAATGCAGACTGATCAGCTAGACAGGAAGAGAAAAAACAGGAATTAGGCAACCAAATTGACATGACTTTCTCAATTCAGTTCTGAAGATAAATCACTTGCCTGCTTTACCTGACTGATTTATTTTTTACCCTTAGTGTTGCATCAAATTGTTGACAAGGCCTCCAATCTCTTCCAGCTTTTCAAATTTTTGGCCTTAATCTCCTGTCATATGCCTGGAGCAGCCACTATCCAAGTACCACAGATTGTTCTTGGCTGCCAGACATACTTGCACACACAATCAGGTAGAGAAGTTTGGAACCCAAGTCTGATTGGGCTCCAGAGAAGATGAAGTAGAAGCAATGCAAGACAACAGACTTTTTGGTATCCACATTTGTTTGAAAGAATTTTGTTCAGTGGATCCTACAGATTTCTTTATGTTGTTATTCCTTTTCTTTTTGTTATTTTTCTTCTTATTTGCACCAGCATAATTATTGACAGTGTTGTTTCTTTGCCAGTGCCTTGGCCAGGGTGCATGCATGACATTTTGGCCATAGTGGTTCCTGGACTGGCTGAAATAGTGCATGTTTCTAGGTGACCAGTTGCCATACCCACTAACCCAATTTCTAGTGTAAGGTCTATGATATTGTGCAGCCTGATATGCAAGACCTGTAAACCTTCCCAGAGTTCTAGTCCAACCTGACCTATTGAAATAGGTTGGCTGTGCATTGTAGTAAGTCTGAGCTCTAGGTTGATAGAAATGATTGGGTTGACTCCTAGCAGCATTCTGCCTCCCCTGCACCTTGGACCCTGCTGACCTATTCATAGGTGTGTATTGAGTCTTCTTCAGAGGTGATGGTGATGGTGGAGACCTGGTGTCACGCCCCGAGCGCGGAAGATACCCGGAGATGCGCGACGTGTCTATATCAATCATGTTAATCAGAGTGGTCGTGTATTCGACACACAAAGACAGAGATGCGCAAAATAGCAAGATAACCCAATCCTTTATTTCATAATGGATAGACTATTACAAATCCAATACTCTGTTTAATAAAAAGAAAAGTACATAGTTGACTTGAGAAAACTATAGAAACAACTAGACGACACTTGTAGAAGCTCTATCACTTTCACTCTTGACTATTCCCATCCGATTGACTTCCATCGTCGTCGGACTTACCTGAAAAAATAGAAAGGGACAAACGGAATGAGCGAATGCTCAGTAGGAAATTATATCTCAAGTACTAGCAAGGGGTTTAAGTAATTACATTTTCATGAATGCAATAAAGCTATGCATGCTCGCATAAAACGACAAGATAGATAGAATGTAGTATCAAGGAAATAAGATGAACTTATCATGAACTTTCAACAAGATAACAAGTGGTTCAAGGTATTCAAGTAAGTACAATTAACAAGTCATGTCAAGAACTTTGGCTATCATGTATCAAGCAAGTAAATTACCCTTTTTCGGGCCACGCATTTCATTTCATGTCAAGTACGAGTCAAGTACAAGATGTGTGTGGAATGTCCAATCAAGCAAGTCAAGTACTCGGTATAATGCCAGATACCTTATCATTTTAACTCCCATGGGCACAAGTACTTTCGGGTGCTCCTCCCAGGACCAGATCGGGCCCTATATGCGCAGGCATTTATCATGTGTTTTGACATCCACTCTTGTTTATATAGCCAATATAGAATTTCAATCATCAAGCTTGTAGACACGTATGACAACTTTGATAGAATAGAGTCCAAAAATATGACAAGGACATAGAATGGCGATCATAACGGTATAATCACGATATCGATAAAACTAGGTAGAATATGGTTCCTTTAACTTAGGTACCATGACAACTCAATATGGACATTCTTTATATAGAATTGAGGTCCACATAAACATAAGATCAAGCAAGATACCCTCATTCTTATCATAGAATTGGGGTTTACAAGAACGACATGATATGGCATGATATCATCATCCCATCAAGAATTTCTTATGATATACTCTTTGTATAATCATAAGGGCCGGTATACCATGTTTCTTTAGATTGACATGGCAAGGATCGTGTAATGGGTTTTTAGGGTACAACCAGCTCAGTCGGCCTTGAGGGAATCCAAGGCTACGAGGAGTCTTACGGAGGTCTCTATGACTAACTCGCTAGTCCAAAGGAACGGAATGTCCAATGGAGAGCTTGTATGTCAATGAGAGTTGAGTGTGATCGATAAATCAACATGAAACGTGAGACTATACTCACGGAGTGGAGAATAGTGCCGATATATATATATATATATGTATAATATGAAACCATCGGTAATAGAATCAGGATAAAATCAGTTTACAGTAAAATAACGACTTAAGTAAAGTCGTGTATTGAATAATTAACGCCTAACAGAAGGGCGTTTACATATATTGCCAATTTGCAGAATTTCCATTATTTCATTAATTTATCAAAAACACGCCTTTCCTGGGGGCGTTTCTTCAAAGTTGACGACTGCAGAGGCAGGCGTCTCATCATTTACATATTCGACAGGATATAATTATTCTCAGAAATTTATCAAAAACGCGCCCTTGGAAGGGGCGTTACTTTCTAATTCCATTTTACAGAATATGTGAATTTCAGGATTTTAACAGATACACGCCCTAGGAAGGGGCGTTACTTTTCAGATTCACGCCTTGTTCTGGGGCGTTAGAACATGGAAAACGACTTTGTCCAAGTCATGAATTTCAAGGAATTTATGATATTTTAATAAATAATATTTCGAGAGACAGGAGACATGTCATGGCAGTAAAATTTAACAGGAATTCACAGGGTCATGCAAGATATTAAAAATCATTATTTCATATGTATTGTAATTTTTAAACAGGATCAATTATTAATCACATGCGATTCTTATGAAATTAACGCCTGCGTAGAGGGCGTCAAATATTAAATTGACGACCACTACCATGGTCGTTTCTTTTAAATTAGCGCCCTAATCAAGGGCGTTTCTTTCAAAATTTTGCAGAAAACGTAATAAAATCTTATAAACAGTATGCATGCCATGCTCATATACGTATGTATAGATATCTTGCATTAATTCTTTTTTTTTGGGCTACAATAACTTGAGAAAATCCTACCTTTTGATTCGAAGACAATCGTGAGGGGTTTTGACTAGAAGAAGATGATGCTTTGCTACGCTCCTGAAGACAACGGCTACTGGATGATGGAAGAAGATGTTGGCTTCGATTGTAGAAGAAGAACTCTGAAGGTTATAGATGAGTCCCGATTGCAAAACCTATAGCGGGCACGTCAAAGGTATCAACATCTTTGTACTTAGTCGTTGGAGGCGAAGGAAGAATACTTACTGTTGTTCTTCACGACGTCCAAGCCTCTTAAACTGTAGAAAAGAAGAAGAAGAATAATCAATATTCTTCATGCATCATGGAAGAAGATTATCAGAAAAAAACTCACTGTTCGTCAACTTACCGTAGCAGGCGAATGATCAAATAGGTTTAGGGTTGGATCGAACAGGCTTATTTATAGGATATTGAAGTCCTAACAAGAGTAGGGTTTGATTGAGGGTAGTATATCCCTAATAGAGTCCTTACTCTAATAGACACTTACTAGATTAGGTTGATCTTCCCTGGATAAGCTCTGGGTTCGAACGGTTCACGAACTGAATTAACGCCTTAGGTCAGGGCGTGTATTCTTTAATTGACGCCTTACTTTAGGGCGTTTCTTAAAAAGCGCCTTGAAGAAGGGCGTTTCGTGTTTTTTTAAAACACGCCCAAGATAGGGGCGTTTCTTTTACTTACCCATTTGGTCGCATGAGAACTGACGACCGCATGTGTGGGCGTCCTTTCTTTAGTCACGCCATGGATAGAGGCGTTTCTTTATAAATTAACGCCTTAATAAGAGGCGTTATTTTTTTATTTGTTTTATTTCATCCAATTAACCCTATTCCTTTTATATATATATTACTTCTGTAATATATATGTTTTAATTCATTTCAATTATTCATTTATTAGGGTTGCTACACCTGGTAACCTTAGTGTGAGGTTTATAAGACTGTTTAGGTTGACCCCTAACTTGTGACTGAGCCTTGGGATTGTACTTGGATGTGCTAGCTCTACTAGGCTCACTTACCTTTTGTTTGCCCTTATCCTCAGCACTGGGTTTTTTCAGATTAGCAGTTTTGTTCATTGAAATGGTTGAGTTCATGCTAATTAGAGGTCCCTTTTCTTTTTGAGCAACAAATGAAATTGTTTTCATCCCAAATATTTTTGTTGCACTAGAATTAAATCCTAGGCCCTCTTTTCTGAAATTAACCTTTGACCCTAACAAAGCATTTAGATTATCTGTTCCTGGGTCATTTTCTCAATGGTTTTAAGCTTGTTCTCATTATCCTTTTGAATGTCTTCAATGGATTTTTTCAGTTCTGTGTTCACACTTAGGACAGCTTGATATTTTTCATTCACCAGCTTTATCTCACTATCATATTTTTGAATTTTCAGTTTCCATTCGTCAACTTCATTTTCAAGCCTCACATTCTCTTCCCTAGAAGTTTTAAACTCATTCTTGATTTCATCTAGTTCAGAACATGTGAGTTTCAAATCTTTATTCTCAGATTCTAGATATGCAATTTTATCAATAAGAGTTGTATCATTTTGCATGGAGTTAATCCTCCTTTTTAGATGCCTATTTTCCCTACTAATGTCATCTGCTTGATCAGCTAGTTTATGATAGGCATCTACCCAATCATCAACAGTAAAATTATCAAATGGAGAATTTACCTCATCTGAATCTTCCTCTCTGTCTTCAGAGCTGGTTGCCATGAGACAGATGGGTTTTTCTGATTCTCCCTCACTATCCGAAGTATGGCTGAAAGAACCTTCATCTTCATCACTCCATGTGCTGACCATGGCTCTTCCTTTCATGTTCTTTCTATCTGACTTGTCCTTGTGCTTCTGGTTCTCTAGACAGTCAGCTTTCAGATGGCCCGAGTTCCTGCATTGATAACACACGTAAGTTCCATATTGGTTTGCAGGTTTAGATTTATACCTTGTGTCCTGCCGGCAGCCACCATGGTTCCTTCGGCTGAATTGTCCTGCTCCTCTCTTGAGGAATCGCCTGAACTCTCTGGTCATCATTGCCATCTCAGTACCGGTTACATCTTGTTCTTTCCGGCTCTCCTCGGATGATGATCCACCAGAGCTAGATCGGTTTGATTTGTTGGATTTGCTGCCACCAGCCTTCAGTGCAATCGGTTTCCTCTTTACTTCCACTTCCTCTATCTTTGGCAGATTCATCTCATATGCCATTAGAGATCCAATTAATTCATCTGCCCTTGTATTTCGCAAATCCCTTGACTCCTCCATTACTGTAGCTTTGGTGTGCCAAACGGGAGTCAGGGAATGCAGAATCTTCCTCACTGTATCATATTCTGTCTGCGTTTTCCCAAAACCTCTGAGACCATTAGTGATAGTTGTCAATCGAGCATACATCTCCTTGATGGTCTCGTTGGGCTTCATCTTGAAGGCTTCATATTCAGACACAAGCAAATTGGCCTTCGTCTCTCTGACCTGAGAAGTCCCTTCATGAATCACCTCCAGTGCATCCCACATCTCCTTAGCTGAACTGTAGGCTGATACTCGAGAAAATTCGGTGGGATGCAGAGAACACTGGATTGCGTTGATTGCACTCCAGTTGAGCGTGGACCTTCTAATTTCCTCCTTGGTCCAGACTTCCTCATTTGGGGACAGCTCATAAAATCCTTGCTGACTACCTTCCAAAGCTCGTAATCCTTAGCCCTTAAAAACACTTGCATACGATTCTTCCAGTATGCATAGTTAGATCCGTCGAAGAATGGGGGCTTTCTGGTTGAGTGTCCTTCAGCTATCATCCCTCGAACATCCATCTTTGCCTTTCCTCTTTGGGCGATGAGTCCCTGCAGAAGAGTTAGGCTCTGATACCAAGTGTTGAAGTTATATGGACGCAGTCTATCTCCACGAAGTGTGGATCTAGAGGGGGGTGAATAGATCTACAGCCTAATTTAAAACCAGTTGGAGGTTCAAAAGCGGAATAAAGGCAGATCTACTAAAACACTAACTCGAGTGTCTAAACTTAGCAAAAGCACAAGCGATATGTGAAGATAATCAAGAGATTCAGTCACACACCAGTTCACGAGCAAACTCACAAACACAATGCACACAAGATTTTAGGTGGTTCGGTCAATGACCTACGTCCACCCCACACTCAACCGAGTATGGCTTACTGTTGCGCAACACAGCTTGCGTCCGCTGGGCAATACAGCTTGGCCTACAAACCGCTGAGCAACACAGCTTGCTGTCCAATGGAATCCTCCACTGCCCGCTGAGCAACACAGCTTGCTGTCCAGAGGATACACCTCTGTAAACCGCTGGGGAAATACAGCTTAACCCGTTCGAGACCAAGTCTCGCCAGCTGAGGATTACAGCTTTACCTGTCCAGTGGAAACCTCCACTGCATCCGCTGATACACAGCTTGAAGAACAAAGGTATCGAAAGCAATAAAATCAGAAATAAACGAAATGAAAAATCTGACAAATGTAGCTCAAGTATGAGCAGAGTCAGCTCTGGTTTCTGAACCAAGAGACTGACTTACAACCTCTCAATAGACTTCTCTCAACTCATCTCTCTCTTCTCAAACTCTCTCAACACATCTCTCTTTTCTCTCTGTATCTTCTTCTCTGCTTTTCTTCTCTGGATCTCGGTGGCTGCGGCTTCAGATTGAATCTCACTATATAGACTTGCCACACTCGATTGACCTTCAACTGAGGACGAAGGCTTCAATATATAGCAGCAGCAGGTGGATAAGGGCGCGTGGCTTCCACAGTTCCCGCCCAAGTGAATTCGCCAGATCCGAGGCAATTCCATCCACGTGTCAGCATCTGCACACCTCGTCCTCCTGGGATCACGAGCCAGGTCATCAATCTCGGTAAGAATCCCTGTCAGACAGAGCATCGGATAAGTCATCAGTTTAAGTGAAGAACTCTGTACAGACTATCTGAAGACAAAGCTGAAGCAGTGTATAGACTGTTTCAATGTAAAGACTTCATATAAGAAGCCAACGGCTGTACAGACTTAGGCAGCCTTCAACTCACTGTGATGTACAGACTCTGAAGAACAGCAGCCAATGCATGGACTTGCTCAGCCTGAGGCACTGTATAGACTTCAGCTCAAAGCCAGTGTATGGACTTGATGAGACACTCACGAGTGTATAGACTTAGAGTGAGGCATGCAGTGTATAGACTTTACGAAATGCATGCTACAGTGCCGATGTGTAGACTTGGCCAATGATCAGACTTGAATGCTAGGCTAGTGTACAGACTTGCACATTATTCAACAGCCAATGTAAGGACTTCCCGATGTATAGACTTTCAAGATGAAAGGCTGTATAGACTTGAACAAAGAAGCAGCAAATGTATGGACTTCCAATGGAAATGACGGTAAAGAGATCAGTGTATAGACTTCAAGGGAAACGACGGTAAAATTACCGATGTATAGACTTGAAGGAAAACGTAGGTAAAACTTCTAATGTACAGACTTGAAAGATGAACAGTTGGATGTACATACTTGGGAGATCACTGATGGCTGTACAGACTTCACTTCAATGTATAGACTTGGAAGTTCAACGAAGGATGCACAGTGCAATGTATGGACTTTGCATAAGACGCTGCATGAGACGCTGAAGTCTATATAGACTTTGCTCAATGCATAAGACGCTAATTGAGACGGTCCACTGTACAGACTTGGACTTCAACAAGACGCTGCATTGAGACGCAACTTGAGACGCATGGCTGTACAGACTTCGACTTTAATGTATGGACTTGAGGTTCAACTGGTGAGTGTACAGACTTCACCAATGAAACGCTCACTGTACAGACTTGATGGATGCAATGTGAGACGCTGTATAGACTTCGTCTTCCAGCGTATAGACTTGATGAATGCATATGCCAAGACCATTGTACAGACTTGACATATTTAAAGTGCATGCGATGCAGACTGTACAGACTTTGACATGTGAGACACAAAGAGAATGCACTGAAGTCTGTATAGACTTTAACAATGAATGCATGAGTCACAAGATCGACATACTTAGCCTGTATAGACGGTGGGTGAGACGGTGCAGCTACAGTGGTGTACAGACTTCATGAGACGCTCACTGTATATACTTAGCACCGACAAATGTATAGACTTTGTGAAGCACAGTCCATTGTACAGACTTTACGAATGAACAATGCAAGAGACGCAATGCAAGAGACGGCTGTACAGACTTGAAGTGGCTGTACAGACTTGAAGTGTAATGCAGTGTGTTAACCTGTGAGATGCATAGAACACACAGACAATCTGATAAAATCAATTTCATCAAAACATAAACAGTGTTGCCAATCAATCAAAACAATGTGTTGCCATATGAAATAAAGTACATGTCAACACCATCAACATAGAGGAGTCACAACAAGTGTCACCTATTTGTATTTTTCTCACCCCCGTAAAAATTTCCATAAAACCTACAAAAATGCCTCAGTGTTCCTCACGTTTTCCCCTACCTCCCATAATATTTTCAGCCCCTGGAAAAATCATTCACCCCTCAGTCAAAGGTCAGTTTCAGGCAGATCCCTTTTGTCCTGAGTGGCAGTAATCAGATCCACAGAAAAACATACAGTGTTGTAGAGCCTCCCATTTCTCATCCCTTTGTTGGATCAACCTACAAAAATTATATGTTGTATATCTGGGAGTCCTCTTTCCAACGCCACTAGTCTCACCTCCATCTGATTCCAGATCGGAGAGAATTAATTCTTGCCGCCGCGACGCGCAAATCTGTTCCCTGTGCAGGTCCGAAATAGCAGTCCGGGAGAAATTCACAAATAAATACCAAAAGTCAACTTCCGCGACCGCCGCTCCCAGGAGTCGACCAGGGACGTCCTGCCAACGTTCCAGCCAAGCGGCGCCTTCCGAAGATCTCAGGAAGGTGACGTTCCTTTGGAATCCGCGCCTTGCTGTCCAGCGAGTCAGAACCGAGTCGGCACAGTACCAAGTCGGACCAGCAGGCCGAGTTCGCCCTAAGCGCCTCTCCAGCTTGCTGCCCGTCAACCTAGGATCGGTCCTCCCGGGCCCACTTGTAGCCCTTTACCTCCCTGCGTGGAGTGGGCAAAAAATTCACTATTGTAATTAAGTTTTTACCATTGTACCGAGAGTTACCGTAACTAGCCGGAGTCATCTTCCCCACGCCCGGAGCGTGGAGGTATCGTGTTCGCTCTCTTACTCGGAGTTTGCTTTACTCGTATTTATTCGTATATGCCGCTGCATGTGATTGGTAACTAGCTCGATATCTATTTTTATCACCGCTACGAGAGAGTGAGTGTGACCCGTCCCGTGACTCGATCCGAGTACACGCGGAAAGTCAATACCCGAGACTCACTGCCGGTTTCTCAACCGCGTATGGTCCCACGTCTTCCCTCGCCAGGGACGATCGCGAGCTAGAGTCCCCGGTCGCACGTCCGTCCCGCATCACCTTAATTTCATCTTATAAAGCAGAACAAAAGAGGGCATTAAGATATCCCAATGAAGCAATGTTTTTTGAGTGTTGGGTTGGAGAATAGATTGTAATCCCACTAAAGGAAGAACCCCACAAATGTGAGTAAACAAGAGCGGGATTTCTTGATATAATAACTTCTATTGTTACCACTCATGAGACAGACCATGGAGCATGGGCTGGGCAAACAAGAGTGGGATTTCCTGGGGTACTATGAGTAGGAAATGGTGCCATTGCTGCTCTTCTCTTTCTTCTTCTTCTTTTAAAAAAAAAATCTTGAAGGGGTTGGCAGGGGACAAAGCATAAAGCTAGCATGGGAGGGGTGCTAATTACAATGAGGCCTGATCAAACATGGAAGGGGTAATTAAAATTAATCCCAGTGAGGTCGTTCATGCACTTGCTCACCCGAGGGGAATTCAAGTGCTACTAACGTTGCACTAATTCAAGGCTTACTCCTAATTTCGTGAAGTTAATTTAGATGACTTTTTCATTCCCTTTGTAGAGCAACCCTAGCATTTTTATTGGCCAGATCAAAACCAGATGACCATGGTGTGTGGAGAGGGGTAGATTTGCGGCCCAAAAGATATGTGGCCCAACAAGACCCGCAGAGCCCAATGAGTGACAGCCCCCTTATTGGGCCCACTCATCAGGAAGCCCAACTCACTCGGACCGACGTAGCCCAGGCAACTTCCTAACTTGGGGGTCCAAATAACAGTAGCTCGGGGATAGCCCAAGGGGTGGCCGAGCATAACCGACCAAGGGAAGACCGGGGGTTAAGAGAAGGGTAAACACCCTCAAACAGGGGAGAGCCCACATTTAGAGGATAAGGCCCCCTAAACACTCCCTCTTCCCCTGCCCCCCAAGAAGAGAATGGACCACTATATAAACCCAAGTAAGCTCTCTGGAAAGGTACGCCATTCTGAGCACTCTCATCCACCCATATTGGTGGAGAGCGATCTCGTGTCCACCCCCTATCTCCTTCCTCTCCTCCTTCGCGTAAAGCTCTACTATCTCGTTGACTTAGGCATCAGAGGGTTTTCCCCAGGGTTACTCCCCTAGGCCCCCTGATCCTTTTTCTTCCCGCGTTGCAGAGTTCTACAACAGTGTGGCTACAATCAGCGATCGCCCTCGATCGGACGGCTCAGGCTTCAGTACGAGATCACGCCTCTTCATCTGGCGCCGTCAATGGGAAACGAGCAAAAAACCAATATGGTGCAAAGGAGCAACAGTAGGAGAAACACCGGTGACAATGGGAAGGCACCGATGGCCGTGGATAGGGAACCTGCACCGTCGCACTCTTCGACTGGCTCCCTTTCCAACGACCAGGCCAACATCTTACCTCCACCCGCCACGGGGGGACAACCCGTTTCCGGGGACGCAGACGCCCTCTGATCTCTCAACGCTAAACTGGATATCCTCGTCGATCTGATGAGGACCCATATAGCTAGGGAGGGATAGTCTCAGCGTTCCCGGGAAAGCCCCCCCCCCCCCCCCCCCCCCCCCCCGCGTAGAAGCCTCCCGACTGATGGCCAGGGGCTGTTTATCCTCCAAGGAGGACGCATTATCCAGAGCGGGCTAGGCGGACCCTCGCAACTCCCGCCCCCGGAACAAGAAGCCTCCTCCAATCCGTAAGGAAGAAGATCCGGACCATCTTGCCAGTGCACAGAAGTGGACATCCCCACCGCGGAGCAGTAGGGGAAGAGCCGAGAGAACACCCAGAGCCCCCCGACACCATCTCAACACCAGCCAGAGCTTTCCCTCCGATTGTGAGATTTTGAACGACGGTTCGCTGAGTAGGAGCGTGCCCTCCGCGCGCTACAACAGAGCTCCACGAAGGAGGATGAGGAGCAATCTCCGTTCTCTGCCGACATCTTGGAAGTAAAGATCTCACCGTGAGTTTCTCTATCAACCTTCAAATCCTTTGACAGCCAGGGCGACCCGGCCAACCACTACGTACGACAACTTCGACGCCCTGATGACCCTGCACGGGGCGTCCGACTCCATCAATTGCCGAGCGTTCGTAACCACACTGGTTCTAGGCACTCAAGCTTGGTTCCGAGCACTTGCCCCAGGAAGTGTCACTAGATTCCGACAGTTTGGGCATTTATTTAAAGAAAGCTTCACTGGTAGAGGCCCCCCGAGGTCGATTGCGGGGTTGTTGGCACTCAAGCAGGCCCAGGGGAAAAAGTTGCGGGCCTACGTCAACCGCTTCAAGGAGGAGGCCCTACGCATCCCCCGCCTGGACGTAGCCTCTGCCATTATCGCGCTGACCGGAGGAACCCGCGATGAAAGCCTCTGGAGGGAACTGGTGCTCCACCCCCCCTCCTCTCTCGTCGATCTAGTGACCTTGGCTCTGCGCCATGCAGAGTATGAGGAAGTCCTCAACGCCTGCCGAGACTCAACGAGCTCGAGGCAGGAAGGGGAGAAAAATGGTCATACGAGCAGGCCTCTGGCCAAGGGAAGAGGAGGAATTGAGAAGGAAACTGTAGGGAGCCTCCACTCAAATTTGAGCGCTATACTCCTCTATGTACCCCCGTATATGAAATATACCATGATATCAAGGACTCAAGCCTGCTCCACCGACCCGAGCCGATGAAGGCTGACCCAAGATGCCGCAGTCCATGGAAGTACTGCCAGTTCCACAATGATCACGGCCATCATACTGGTGACTGTCAACAGCTCAAGGACGAGATCAAGAGTCTCATTCGCCAAGGACACCTTTCCCAGTACGTGGTCGAGTAACGAGAGGACCGCGGGGTCCCCCCAGACGAAATCGACAACCGTCCCCGAGGGATTCATATTAACGTCATCTCGGGGGGATCAGCCTCAGGAGGGGACAACAGTCGAGGAAGGAAGCGCCACACCGAGCGAGCCAATCGAGCCTCCGAGACTCCCAGAGCTCTGCCTCCGACAAATGAGCAACAGGCTTTGGTCTTCTCCGACCAAGACCTGGAAGGGGTGGCCACCCCGCACAACGACGCTCTTGTAATCTCGGCTATGATAAATCACTGTAACGTAGATAGGATCTTAGTGGATAATGGCAGTGCCCCTGACGTTCTATCGTACGAGTGTTTCTTGAAGATGGGTGAAAACCCATCGAAATTGCGTCCGATTCGAACTCCCCTCTGTGGGTTCAATGGTTAGGCAACTTATCCCAAAGGAGCCCTAAGCCTACCCGTTACCCTCGATACCCCACCTAAAGTCGTAACATTCATGGTGAACTTCATTGTGGTTAAGGGGATATCGGCATATAATGCCATCTTCGGCCGAGGCATCATCGGCCGAATAAAGGCAGTGCCCTCCACTTACCACCAAAAAATGAAGTTTCCCACTAAATTAGGCACAGGGGAAGTCCGAGGTAACCAAGCGACGGCTAGAAGGTGCAATGATGCGGGCCGGGATGTGAACCTGGGACTCTAGCTCACGGACGTCCCTAAGCGAGGGAAACGCGTGGATCTGCGCGGTTGAAGAACTGACAATGAGTCTCGGGTATCGACTTTTTCGCGTGCTTGGATCGAGTCACGGGATGGGTTCCACTCACTCACTCTCGCAGCGGTGATAAAAATTTGATGAGCTAGTTATCCCATCACTCTAGCAGCGGAACATGAAGATATACGAAATAAGAAAAATGCCAAATAAGGAGGGTGGCGAGTGTACCTCCACGCTCCGGGCGTGGGGAAGACGACCCCAGCCAAGACCGTAACTCCTGGTACAGTAAATGTAATTAATTACAGAAGTGAATTTCTATGTCCACTCCACCCAGGGAGGTAAAGGGCTACAGTGGGACCCGGGAGTAGCGGTCTCGGGTTGACGGGCAGCAAGTTGGAAGGGCTCTCGGACCGGAGGCAGGCTACTGGTCTGACTCGGTACTGTTTCAACTCGCTGGACAACAACCGAACTCGACTTGTGGGACGGCGGCTTCCGGTCACCTTCTGATCACGGCGGTTGGCTGGGACGTCGGTGGAAGACTCCTCTTCGATCTCTGAGATCGGCGGTGGCTGAATCGACGCCAAAGTAATTTTGAAAGAATTAACTTGCTGCTGCCTCTGCTGGCCTGTTCACGGAACAGGTTTGCGCGACCCGACGAAAAGAATTGTTGTGCCCAAATCCGGAGTCGGATCGAGGCAAGATCAATGCCATTGGATAGAGGACTCAAAGGGCTACAACATAAATTAATTTAACATCCATCCAGTAGACGGATTGGAAATGAAAATGACTGTTCCCTAGGTATTTCTGCTGGCTCAGATTACAGACAGTCAAGACAGAATAGGATCTGCCTGAGACTGAATTTTGACCAAAATAAAAATGATGGATCTAGACTCGGGGAAAATTATGGGTGGAAAGGGGGGGGGTGTGAGGAACACGTATGAGTTTTTTGGGAATTTTTGGAGATGGCTAAGGGGGCGGAAAAAATACAACAACAAGACACTATCCCTAAAATCTGTAAACTGGCAGATGGTTGGGGGGGAAAACTAAATTACTGGAAAAATAGTAAATGAAGGCGGAATGACATGAAATTTGAACTGGGGATGGGGGATGACAGGAAGAACAAACTCTCAAAATTTGAGGTCGAACAGATCTCCTGATTAGGAGATCAAATTTTGGCCTCAGCTTGCTATCCAGAGAACGCCCCTCCTCTCCTTGCCATGGTCAAAGATGGCCACCATAATTGAAAAAATAGTTTTTTTAATGGAGCTATGGATGTAATACGTGGGTGCATTCCTCCAAGGCAAAGAAATGTCAATTTGTGGAAATGGAATGAGAGGCTTTGATTGGGGATGTGGTGGTTGAATGGGGAAAGAAGGGGGGTGCGCCCCTTTCATGGCAAGAAGGCAAATTTGGAATTTTCTACCTTGGCCAACCTTCTCCCATGGACCAAAGACCAGCCCCGTGGGCCCTAGCACCTAGGTGGACTAATGAAAGAGAGGGTGGGGGTCCCGCCGGGCCAACATGGCTTTTTGCAAAGAAACCCACAAATTCCTAATGACTAATCCTTTGGCTTATAATAGCCATACAATTGCAAACCCAATTAGCCCAAGGATATAAATGCAAACAAAAGGATACAAATGTAAAAATAAAATGTTAGTGCTCGGTGTTGATTCCCATCAATTCTCCCCAGGTGGGAAGAACTCGACCCCGTCGAGTAAGGGGTACGTCAGCTCGTGTGGCTCCTGCGGATCTATCACCGTACCAGGTAGCGCGGAGTACGCTCCACTCCAAGTAATCGTCACCTGCTCATCCCGTATATATTTGATATGCACATGCTGCTGCGGGAATAAGGCTAGTGGTGGACACTCCGGGGTGGGGTCACTCTCAAAGGAAGGAGACAGCTCAATGACTCACTAGAAATCACCGTTGGGTCCCTTTATGTGACTAGATCCGAGACATTGTGGCAGAGCTAATCCCAAATTCTGGCAAGTCTACAACGTACGCATTAGACCCGACTTGCCTCACACTCGAAAGGGAGTGACATCGCGAGCTGACATGAGACCGACTCGACTCGACACATACAGACTCCTAACAAACTATACAAAATAAAAGCACACTTCTATGTCCTAGACAAACCTAATGCTATGCAGACCCATGCATATGCAATGGTGGACCGGGACACCCGAACGTGTGACTAGCATACACTCGATGCAATCGGTGGTTGACGGAATGGGGGACTCCTAGACTTCCTAGAATGTACCATGCATGCAAGGACTTCCTATTAGACTAGGGAGGTTTGGGTGGGCCAGGAGAGTCGAATGCACCTTTCTCATCACCCCTATATGTATGTATATCTCGCTAGTGAACGGGCTTGATGGGTGTAGATGGTCCGGCCCGTGGGGAAGGGGTGTGATAATGGACTCCCTCGAAGAAGTGGAGTAGTTGTGGTGGGTCAAGGGGTTCACTAGGAAAGGGATCGAATGGATCAAAGAATGTGTGACCCCTCGATATGGGTTCCCTCATGACACGGTCCCAAGTTTGAAATTCTTGAAGGTGTAAATGATCACCTTCATTCATTGTGGTAGGTGGGACGGCGGTTATATATAGTAGATATGATTCCTCCCTCGGGAAAAGTGGAATGAAATTAGGCTCGGCCGGCATGGGGAGGAATAAAAGAACCTCCGTGGTGACATGACCCACGGTGCACACAGAGGTAATGGACCCTAAAGCGGGATGGGTGAAGCTACGACTTGGGAGTTGGTCGAAGCCTGGGGCCAACATGTACGTCAACTTCCATTGCCAGTCTAAACCATTAATAAGGTCATCCAATGTATCAATATGGTGACTAGACCGGAATGTGGTATGGAATGAGTTGACTGGCACTAATGGCAGTGTAGGGTCCATGGATGGGTAGCAAGGTGGTCTAGGGACCAAGCCTATCTTAAGCCAACTAAGAAGTGGCTTTACAATGAATAGCTTTCCCGTTAGAAACACGGGTGGCTCCAAATGAGGTGGCTCCGAATAAAGATCGGAATGTAAAGTAGGAGGCAAAGGAGCTCTAGGGGAAGGGTTCCCCGACTATGGTGGGTGAGGTCGCGGGGTAGGAGCGTCCTGCCTCGTGGGCTCATGTGGCCATCCGACCGACTCGTCACTCTGCTGAGAGGTAGATACTCGCCGTAGGGTAGCATCAAACCTTGACTCGAAAGGTTCAACCTCTAGAGCGACCTGATAAGAATGCTCCAGGGTGGTCATGTCGCGGCAAAGAAATTCAAACTGGTAGTGAAGCCGCAAACCTCTCTGGAACTGAAATGCTGTCGTGGTGCTCTTCTCTCCAACTCCATAGCCCAACCGGTACTCATCGAAGTCCCTAATGTACTCAGACACGGACTTGTTACCTTATACGGGCCTGATCGGGGATTCCTCTAGGGTGGAGACTCGTGTAACCAGACCTTGGATAGTCCGGTCGGTAGCTGTGGACGTACTTATCGGGACACTTCTTCTTTTTGTTCGTTTATTCATCTTTTCGTTCGTTTGTTCGGTTTATTAGTACGAGGGCATGCCAGTCACCGAGGTGACGATTTATGCGGGCTTAAAGAAACCCGTGGTGCGCTCGATCTGACTAATCAGATGATTGTGTGTATTGTGTCAGGACTGAGAACCCATCGTACCGTAAAGGTCACGATGTTAATTACATCCTCTCGGAGAGGGGAAAACCCTTGATTGATTGTCAAGAAAAGGGGCCCTATGGCCTGAAATTCATAATAATGAAAGCGAGAGCAGAATCTCGGATTACGTTTAAACAAATCCCGCATTGGGGCGTAAACGTTCACAGATGCGTGCATGTCGGTCACTCAGGGACCATTTCATTTTCAGACAGAAGCCCGTGTTTATGGCGTAAGCGACGATGACAAAATCGTACGAATGTCTGTCGCGAGTACGACAAGTTTAATGGGGTTGCAGGATTGGATCCCGATAGAGACGGGTCGAGTTAACAAACTATCGGCCCGGGATAAGTTCGGATCATGGTCACGTCCGAGCGAAGGCTCCCGAGATCCAAGTCCGATCTAGTGGGGCATCATTACTTTTCTCTTCATACGCAGTCCGGGGGAGCGAATTGTTAGGTGTGGAGCCCGAACTTGCCATCATGCGCCCTCGCACGCGGATCGACCTTCTTACATTTCATATCTTTTCTTTCGTTTGGTTAATTTATTACCTTCTTCCCCTTTTCATTTGAGAGGGTAACGCGTCGGAATGGGTGGCATAGTAGGGGCGTGCCGGTTTAGCCATAAGGAAGGGGCGTGCCGGTTTAGCCACAAGGAAGGGGCGCGCCGGTTTAGGTGGCAAGGAATGGAGAGGTGTTTAATCCGGCGTGAAGGGGGCGCGCCGGTTCGAAGCCAAATGGGTTGAAGGGTTTATGAGTGTGGGGCTAAAGCGGCGCGGGGGGTACCGCGCCAGATTAGGAGCGCGCCGGATTGGGCTGTTTTATTCTTTTCAATGGCTTGCAGGCTAGCAGACGGTTAGGCTATTTGTTCGCCTAGCAAAAATAGGTGGATTCGAAGGTTTCAAAGTGTTTTATTCATCTGTCAAGATCAAGGTTTGGGTGGTTTGTTCTAAGGGGTTCAGGAACTCCAAAGTTCAGTTCATGTTCTTAGGGAGGTTAGTTCGTTCTTATTGTTCACATTTCTGACGAAAATTGGACAACATCTCTCCCGGACTGAGATTTGCCAGGGTGAAATGAGGGATAGTCAAACGGAGTATTCCGGGACCATCCCAAAAACTCGGAGTGGCCTAACGGCAGTCCGATGACCCACTGTTAAGTGCAGAAGCCCGAGGACCAGCCTTCATGGGGTTCTTAGCAAGTTATGGGTTGTAGCTATATGAGAGCTCCGACGTGACAGATGTTCACCATGGGAGGCTATGAATGTTCACCCTCCCACGGGTTCCTTCGAAGGCCGTGCTATGGGTAAGCAGGCTTCAAAGACCCTGAATGAGTGGGAGACAGAGAGTAGAAGAGAGTAGAAGCTGACGGAGTAGAATCAATGTGCTTGCCAAAAGACTTTCCTTTTATTCATCCACAAAAATGGGGGGAAAGGTTTTAATACAAGAGAATTTGCCTCAAAGAAGAAGGGAATACACTACATGGGAAAAGGGAAGAGATGCATGAACGGGGGAGGGGAAGAGAGCACAGGCTCCTTCCCCTCCGACTCACCTCTCACTCTCACTCCCCTCTCTTCGCCTCACCTCTTCAGCACGAGGACAGAACTTTCTTCTCTTCGGCTGGCCTCCTCTTCTCACTGAGCTTTTTCTCTCACTGAGCTTCCCCTGCTTCTTTTTGTCCACTCCCCAAACCTCTCTTTCTTTCAATGGCCAGCCCCTTTTCTTCAATAGCCCGCCTGTTTTCTTCAATGGCCAGCCTCTTTTTTTTTCTGACGGGTTTGTCATATATATGGAGGTGGGGGGGAGAAGCCCCTCCACTTTCATTCTTCTCCTTCTCCGCATCCGACGTTGTTGAGTGGCCTGCAGGTAGAGGGATCCGTAGAGTAGGGAAGCTTCCTCCATCGGATTGGTCGACGACGACTGGTGGAGACGGGATGGCCGGTGCGGGGCTCAAAGTCTTCCATTCTCGGAGGCTTGAGGCATGCAGGCGGTTGCCCACCGGTCTAATGTAGGAGATTTATCCATTTCAGGCAAACCACGGCCAGTCTGTTTGCAGAAAATAGGGGATCGAAGGTAGGATGGGATGCCATGGGGTTAAACCGGCACGGGGTTGTGTGCGCCGGGTTAGCAGCATGAATGGAGCGCGCCGGTTACAAGCCATTTAATGGGGGCGCACCGGTTTAAGGCTGTACAACTACAGCCGCGGCGGTTTAAAACCCATTAGATTTCTTCCCGACTTAGCGGTGATTCGGATGGACGCCTGCCCGCCTGTGTTGCTTTGGTTGTGGCGCCAAGCCCCCGAGATTTTTGTTCAGAGCCTCCGAGTCCTGGTTCAGGACTTTGAGTGATTTCCAACGCGTGTCGAACATGTGTTCGAATTCTTGAGTTTCTTTTGATTCGGCCTTCGGCGTCGCCGACTGGGGAGCTGGGGCCGTCTCTTTTGCCCAAGGGGCTTCTTTGTTGGGTGGCGGAGCACCGGGCATATATTCGTCCTGCTTGGAAGAGGTATGGCGTTTATTCGGCCTTCCCGTCTTTGACTTGCTCTCGAGGTGTCGAGACGTCCGTGCCGCAGGAACGTTCTTTTTCTTCTCCCCTTTTTGACGTCCACAGTAGCGTCCATCCTATCCTCGATGGCTTTAAACCTACCCTCGGCATGGCAAAAATATTCCCGTGCATCTCGGTCAAACCTGTCCATCCTATCCATGAGCACATGCACCGTTTTGACCAATGAAGAAAGCCTTGGGACTTGGGCGAAGGGGTTGGCCATGGTTGCAAAAGAGATGGGCATGCAATGGAAATGCAAGACACTCCTTTCCCCCCCTTTTTTTAATGCAAAACTAATGCAAGCACCTAGACACTCTACATGGCGACAAGGGGTAAAATGCGGACTCAAATACAAACCTATATTCAACTAGTATTCGGTATGTGTCGGAGGTTTCATCCAAAGATCGCACTCACACAAGTGTGTCGCCTTCCCAATAGGCGTAACCTATCGTTCCGGAGGCACCTTTTAATATACTGGGTAAAGGGTGCAATATAAAACCTTGGACCGACTACCCTAGACTCTAACCCGCTCTGATACCAATTTGATGCGGGACGGGACGCGAACCTGAGATTCTAGCTCGAGGACATCCCTAAGCGAGGGAAACGAGTGGATCTGCACGGTTGAGGAACTGGCACTGAGTCTCAGGTATCGACTTTTCCGCTTGCTCGGATCGAGTCACGGGACGGGTTCCACTCACTCACTCTCGCAGCAGTGATAAAAATTTGACGAGCTAGTTATCCTATCACTCTAGCAGCGGCATATGAAGATATACGAAATAAGTAAAATGCCAAATAAGGAAGGTAGCGAGTGTACCTCCACGCTCCGGGCGTGGGGAAGACGACCCCGGCCAAGACCGTAACTCTCGGAACAGTAAATGTAATTAATTACAGAAGTAAATTTCTATGCCCACTCCACATAGGGAGGTAAAGGGCTACAGTGGGATCCGGGAGTAGGGGTCTTAGGTTGATGGACAGCAAGTTGGAAGGGCTCTCGGACCGAAGGTGGGCTACTGGTCCGACTCGGTACTGTTCCAACTCGCTGGATAGCAACCGAACTCGGCTTGTGGGACGGCGGCTTCCGATCACCTTCTGATCACAGCAACTGGCTGGGACATCCGTGGAAGACTCCTCTTCGATCCCTAAGATCGGCGGCGGCTGAATCGATGCCGAAGTAATTTTGCAAGAATTAACTTGCTGCTGCCTCTTCTGGCCTCTTCACGGAACATGTTTGCGTGACCCGACGAAAAGAATTATTGTGCCCAGATCCGGAGGCGGATCGAGGTGAGATTTGCTCCGTTGGATAAAGGACTCAAAGGGCTACAACATAAATTAATTTCACATCCATTCAGTAGACGGATTGGAAATGAAAATGATTGTTCCCTAGGTATTTCTGCTGGCTTGGATTACAGATAGTCAGGATAAAATAGGATCTGCCTGAGACTGAATTTTGACCAAAATAAAAATGATAGATCTAGACTCGGGGAAAATTATGGGTGGAAGAGGGGGGGGGTGTGAGGAACACGTATGATTTTTTTGGAAATTTTTAAAGATGACTAAGGGGGCGGGAAAAATATAAAAACAAGACATTGTCCCGCAGATCTGCAAACTGGCAGATGGCTGGGGGAAAACTAAATTACTGGAAAAATAGTAAATGAAGGCGGAATGACACGAAATTTGAACTGGGGATGGTGTAGACACGCCATTCCTGACGTCTCCTAAGAAAGTCTCATATTATCATACGACGCCCCGCGACGGCTTTCACATTTTGAATCACTTGAGTGCTTCCTTTTCTTAGGTCTTCTTCTGCCTTTTTCGGCATCCGGAATCATCTCGTCGCAGCATTCGGACGGTATCAACACCAGTCAGATGCATCGGAAGGTTCCGAAACCAGGAAGGGTGTCTGCCGGGCGGCTGCCAACGCCTTGTCTGAGGACCCAGGCGGGTCTTCATGGGGGCGTCCAGGCTCCTGGACGCCCCCATTATTTTTATTTATCTTTCAAACCCAAAAAATGAAAAATATATATATTAATGGAGGCGTCCATGCCCCTGGACGCCTCCATGAAAACAAAAATAAAAAATATAAAATGCCAGTTGGCATAAAAAACAAAACAAAAAAATAAAAAATATATTTTCTTGGAGGCGTCCAGGCCCCTGGACGCCTCCATCAACTCACTCACGGGGCCCCGCCCACCGATCGAAGGTTTGTCGTGTGTGAAAGAATCCAAATTGTGGAGACGTCCAGCCGGCTGGACGCGCCCATTTCCAAATCACGGGTCGCCGCTCCAAAATCACGTGTTGTGTTAAACTGCGTGCGACTTTCGGTGGAGTTTGGTGGGACTTATGGAGGCGTCCGGGACCCTGGACGCCTCCATGAAAATATTCAGAAAAATGAATAAAAATAGAATAAAATATCTTTTTTGCCCTGATGGAGGTGTCCAGGGTCCTGGACGTCTCCACTCTCCGGAGCCCTATAAATAGAGGCCCACCCCCTCAGTTCTGGAGGAGCTTCTAAGAGATCCGATAGGCTGCCGGAGCCCAGAGGCTACCGGAGTCATTTCTAACCCGTGGGGTCTTTTGTAGGTGGAGGTTCTGCTGGCTTCTCGGGTGCCCGCACTCGCAGGAGGAAGGCTATCCTCGTCCACCGTACTTCCACGTCGTCCCTACGCTACCGAAGCTCCGCCGGATCTCACTATCGGCCATCCAATAAGCCACTCTCTCCTTTTCTTTCATAGTTATCTTGCATTCATCATATCGCATCCTCCATCCCCCTTATAAGGGAGTCTTTTTTCTATTCCTACGTCGGCATAATCGCCATTCATCATAAGTATTTTCCTCCTACTCGTGTCCGAGAGGGGTTTAAAAGACAACACCAACCATGTGTGTGTCTTGCCATCATTTCGTTATTTTTATCGCAAGGATTTGAATACTACACCTTCATCTTTCTAATCCACTCGTTACTTATTTGTCGTTATTTTGCAAGGGTACCCAAGGAAAGCCCTCTCCGTCGGCCGGCCGAAGGGGGAGGAAGAAGCAACTCGCCATCTCCCGCTCTTGAGGTAGGCGCGATCACTTTATTTATTTTGGGGTCTTTTGGCCCTTGGCGATCATATCATGTTCTCGAGGCCGCGGCGAGTCACTTCCCCAATGGCCGTTTAAATTCCCGTTCTTATATTCTCTTTATATTCTGTTATATTCTTATCTGCTCATATTCTCGAGGCCGCGGCGAGTCACTTCCCCAATGGCCGTTTAAATTCCCGTTCTTATATTCTCTTTATATTCTGTTATATTCTTATCTGCTCATATTCTAGAGGCCGCGATGAGTCACTTCCCCAATGGCCGTTTCAATTCTTGCTATTTGATTTCTGCACCATTCCCGTCCCCCCGAGGCCGCGGCGAGTCACTTCCCGCTATGGCCGTTTAACCCCCATATCTTGCTATATTACATTTGTCCCGCTCGCCCCGCCGGAGCAATCTCCCGTGGTGGCCCCTTCTCTTTTCTCTTATTTCTATGTTGCAGCAAACAAAAGGAGCCCGTGCGCTCCGCGTCTTCTTCGCTCCCCGAACCGCGTGACGTCGCTCACAGATTGGCGATCATGGTGGGACATCTACTGCTTCCTTTTGGCTACCCTTGCAAGTTCGGCACCGTCCGTGCCTCTCCACCTTGGCGCCCTCGCGCGCCCCCGTTGTGCTCACGGCAGCACTGTCAGTTGTGATTGGTTGGGTGTTTATTATATGTTTGTTATTTCTGTTGTTTTCTTACTCTATATCTCTGTCAGCATTCCATTGCATACATCCATCCCTCTTTTATATCCTTTTTCATTTTTTCTAAGGATCACCCTTTCCCGGTGAAGGAAGGACTCTCCGTTTGAGAATTCCTCTCAACGGACTAGAATATCCTCCACTGGGACCTCCGTAAGTCCCCGACATCGAAGAATCTCCTCTTCGTTCACTGGGCTGGTTGTACCATTGAAGTTCCCCGGAGTTAGTCATCCCATTCGTGGTGAGACGAGAGACCCTAGCTGACACGGCGGTGAAATAAAAATAAACTAGGGTCCCTATTTTGTGTGAACTTCGGATCTCGCTAAAAACACAAAAAAAATCATCAAAATCTAAACATAAAAAAAAGGGCGTAAAGGCATCCACTTGTTTGATAATCTCTGCTACCTACTTGCTAGTGTATGTTTTTGCGTTCTGGGAAAACTGTGAGCATGGCTCACGAGTCTTTTGAGGAGAACCACCCTAGTCGTGGTTTGTCAGCCGACCCGCGAGTCTATTCTATGGACTCGGGTCCTTCTCATGAGCCCTCGCATGAGGTGTAGGTTATTGCCGGGGACACATCCCCACCACATGATATCTCTTCCTTACTGGGCATCCTCGCCAACACGGAGCTTACCTCTGAACAGCTCCGGGCCTTCCAGGCCATTCTGAAGGGGAAATCTGTTTCCCCCACGCCCCAGGAATCAACTCCGGCCATCGCACCTCTCCAAGAGTCCTTGCAGGCCATTCCATCTCCTTCATTGGCGCAAGCCATCCAGTCTCCCTCGCTTCAAGGACAAGCGAGCCAACAACCACCCTCATTCCAGTTCCCGTCACAATCTCAAACTCCCGTTGTTCCCTATATACCGCTTCAGCCAGGGCCAACTGTCGGCGGTCCGACAGCTCCCTCTCATTCGGGGTTCCCCCCTCAAGTCTCCGGGAGACAGTTTCTCCCCCAGTGGCAAGTGCCACCTTCACCTCCAGAGGAGCTCGCCCAATCGCTCCTCAATAGGTTCAATCGCATGGACGAGCAGTATCAAAATCTGAGAAGAATGGTGGACGTGAAAGCCACCCCGGAGGTTGCTTTGCCAATCCTTCCCGTCATTCATCTTCCTCCCTCCGAAATGCCCACGTACCGCAGATACAATGACACCGGCAACCCCTTCATTCACCTCAAGGATTTCATGTATGAGTCCTCCTATTGGCAAAATGATCAGAGGTCCCTGGCATACCTCTTTCGGAGATCATTGGATGGTCCCGCGCTAGAGTGGTTCTATTCTTTGGAGCCCCGTGAGGCTGAGAATTTTGAAATAGTCCAGAGAAGGTTCCTACAGAAATATAGGGATATGGTCGGTCCCTCACTCTCCATTACCGACCTAGTGGCCGAAAAGATGAAGCCCGACGAGGATTTTGTCCAGCTATGCTGATAGATGGAGGTCTCTGGCGGAAAGAATAAGGGATACCCTCTCCGAGCCCGAACAAGTGAAGATGATTGTGTCTAATGCAACCCCACAGTTCAGACACGTCCTGGCCATGAATAAACTTACTACAATGGAGGAACTCTATGAAAGGGCCCGGTACATCCAAACCCAGTTAAAAGACTCCCCCATTATAAACATGTTTGAGTCGCCGAAGTCCAAAGTGGTCAGAAAGACAGGCGCTGGTGTCCCGGGCGGAGCTACAGAAGGGGTCGTGACAAATGAGCAAGTGGGTGCGGTCAACAATGCCAACTATGCAGTCAACCCAAGGCCTCCACAAATGCCCCGACTTCCCCTCCAACCAGGTCCTTTCCCTCTTCGTCCTCCACCCCAAAATAATCCACCCCAGGATAATATGCCTCCATTACGTCAACCCCAGCAACAACAACCACAACCTCAGCAACAACAACCACCGCTTCAGTACAACCAAGTTCCACCCCCGGGGAATTATGGTCCCCAACAGCAACAAAGGAGGCCGATCGGTCCCAAGAGAGCCTACTATCAACCGTTGCCAGAAACTCTGGCGGATATTTTCAACGCCCTCATGGCCTCAAACATACTTGTGCTACCCAGGGAAAGGCCCGTGTGGCCCCCGAATGTTGATACCTCCAAATACTGCGTCTACCACAGGCAGCCAGGACACACAGTAGATTACTGCTTCCATTTCAAAGATTACATCCACGATATGAATGATGAACATCAAATAGATTGGGATGAAATGAGACGATACGTCGCCGCTCTCAAGGCTAGGAGACCTCCTCATAGGCCACAGCAGCAGTTACAACAGCAGCAGCAGCAGCAACCACAACAACAACAGCAGCCTCAGCAGGCCCCACAACAACAGCCCAACATGGGCATAATCCAGAATCCATTACCGGAGCACCAACAGCCCAATCATCAGGTTAACCCCATCTCCTCCTTCCCGGAAGTCGGGAGAGAGCAGGTGTGGCACCCGGAAAGTACCTCCATTCTTTCTACCGCCAATCCTATCATCACGCAACACCCTTGCCTTGCCCGGGTAGCACCTCTCTCTCATCAACCCGCGTCAGTATCGCCTTCACCATTTCCACTACCATTACGCCCTCTCATCCGCACCCCGATCTCCTATCAACCGACACTCTCCACTACGCCTTCACACCCTCTCATCTTCTCTCACTCCCCCACCTTACCATCCACCTCTACCACATTTACCCCTACACCTTCTAAACCCCTTATCATCCGTCAACCATACATAACCCCGTCTTTCTCCACCATATCACCACTAATGCCTTCAAAACCACTCATTACCCATCACCCACCTCAAAATCATTGTCCGCTTCAAGCCCTACCCACTTCTACTTCGTCTCCACCTCCACCTTCCAGACCCCTTATCCTCCATAATCCGTGTGATATCCCCTCTACCTCCACCATGCCTCCACCTAACAAACCCCTCATCAGAATCCCTGCTCCCGTCATCACCCCTGCTTCATCAACCATTCCTCCACCACTACCCCTCAAATCCCTGTTAAAACCCACTGCTACCCCCACAGAGGTACAAAAGCCGCAGGCAATGGTGCTCCGGAGTGGAAGGATTTTTCACAGGGTTTTCCCCCACAACAGTCAGAATCCTGAGCAATCTCAGCCAGAGAAGGATGATGGAGAACAACTGAAAGAGCTATCCCTGGAACACAGTATGATCTATTAAAACACTTGGACAAGACGCCTGCTCGGATCTCCATCCTGAAGCTACTTCAAAGATCCACATCCCACCAGGCAGCCTTAATGGAGTACCTTCAAAGGGTCATGGTGAATGAGGACCTCCCTGTAGAAAAGATCTCTACCGTCCTGACCCCAACGGACACACAACCGGCCATCATGTTCCACAACTACGAGCTCGCTCCCAAGGAAGCTCGAAAATATGCACTGTGCATTTCAATAAAAATTAATGGGGTATCCATAAACCCGTGCCTTGTAGACACGGGTGCGTCCATAAATGTGATCTCCATGACCACTCTTCAGTTGTGTGGGGTCGACGAGGAACAAATAAGACCTTCCTCGATCACGGTCATGGCTTATGACAATAGCAAAAGGCCGCCGCATGGGATGATTATTCTGAAGGCAGAACTAGGCCCCATGTCAATTCCCACGGAATTCCATGTCCTCGACATAGACCCCACATTCAAGGCTATACTGGGTCACCCTTACATCGAAGCCATGGACGCTGTGCCTTCCACCAACCATCAGTGCCTAAAGTTTCCTTACAATGGGAGGATTATTAAAGTGGTCAGCACACCTGTCCTTCACACAGTGGATGCTATCAACACCTCTCTGCCCTCTATTTGACCATCTCATCGGCCCATATTGTCATTGCTGGACGTGCGTGATCTATCTCACGTTCCACTAGCACCAAAGGAGCCGGTCAGGGCAACCGCAACATCATATCTCCCTTTTCACTCCAAAGGTTGGGAGATTATGAGGAACATCGGCTACCAACAGGGTAAAGGTCTGGGCGCACAGTTACAGGGTAGGCTCAAACCGCCAAAGGAAATTAGGCCGAACCGCAGGTTTGGCCTAGGCTTCAAAGGACCGTTCAGGGCGGATTGGAAGCCCCTCACATGGACTCTATCAAACCACTTCAACAGAGGGCCCATTGTTCAGATGGGATATTACCCACGAGAAGCATGTGGGGATCACATGCTGTATATTTGGCTGAAAAATGTCCGAGGATCACCAAAAGAGGCAAGATCAAAGATCCGGAATGCGAGTGGAACAAATGGTTCGACATACGGGACATTTCCGTTGCACTGGAAAGGATGTTCTAGTCTCTGCAGCTTGAAGGACCACCATTGATCTCCGAATACCAGAGAATATTACCACTCTTGCCAAGGTTCCAAACTATCCTCGTCCTCGCCAGAAGGACCCTGTCATCGATGGATCTTCATCCGTCCTCAACATTGCTGTCGACGGCTCATTAGCCGCCATCTTCTCCATCCACTCGTCTCAGCCTTTGCTGATATCTTCTTCCTGGGCCAGACAATTGTCTGATGATCTTCCCAGAACCCCTTCTCTACTTACATACTTACGCGGGCTTCTCAACCCGCGCCAGGTCTTCAACCATGATCTGCTCTATGAGCTTCACAATCCTCTAGCCATAACCACTTTTCTCTCTCCTCCAATCTCTTTTCACTGCTTTGTCATTAAAACTGAAAACGAAAAAAAAAAACGTCAATTTTCAAACTCCTCAACAACACATCTTCGTTGAGGAAACCTCTTACATCTCCCACGGGTGCGTCCCACCCTGCGGACCACCCGTCCAAGGTCCGATGAGCGACCGTTTCTACCCCTCCTCTGAGGGGTCTTCTCCTGTACATTCTACACCATCCTCTTCGTCTTCCTCTTCTTCTGTAAACAATGTCAGTCAATCTAGGAATGATAGGTAAAGGGTAGTACCTAGAAAGAAATCCAAGGGTAGGTAGATCCCTCGTCGATTCCTTCTGGATTTAACCGCCAGGTGTCAGGCCCTTCTTGCCATCCCCCAGTTGCTAGAAAATCCCATCCAGCTACCGGAAATAGAATGTGAGGGCGAAGTTGCATTTGATGAAGGGTACGGAGTCTATGAGATCACGGATGAAGAATACCCTACCGAAGATGAGGGTGAAGAATATGAGGATGCGGCGGGCGCATACGCTAGTGGAATAAAGAGATTCGACGAGCCGTCAACCGCCGTAGAAGAATCCACTAAAGAAGTCAACTTGGGAACTGAGGAAGACCCTAGGATCATCCTCATAAGTGACAATCTACCACCCTCTGAAGAAAAGGTATTAATTGAAGTTCTCAAGCAATATAAGGACACGTTTGCATGGAGCTACAAGGATATGCCGGGTCTAGATTCAACCTTGGTCGAACACCGTTTAACCCTAAAACCAGGGTCCGTCTCGGTAAAACAAAGGTTAAGGTGTTTCCACCCTCAAATGGCTTTGAAAATGAAAGAAGAGGTCGATAATCTCCATAAAGCCAGGTTCATTAGAGTCATCCTTTATCCTCAATGGGTGGCGAACATTATCCCGGTCATGAAGAAAGATGGGAAAGTCAGGATTTGTATCGACTTTCGGGACCTTAACCGCGCGTGTCCAAAAGATGATTTTCCCTTACCTCACATTGATGTGTTGATTGATAACACGGCAGGCTACGAAACCCTCTCATTCATGGATGGATTTTCAGGATATAGTCAAATTCGTTTGGCAGAAGAGGATCAGGAAAAGACGTCATTCACTACCCCTTGGGGAACATATTGTTACGTGGTCATGCCGTTCGGATTAAAGAATGCTGGAGCTACTTACCAAAGAGCGATGATGGCCATATTTCATGACATGATGCACATATACCTGGAAGTGTATGTGGATGACTTGTTGCTGAAATCAAGGACCAGGATGGAACATCCAGAAGTTTTGGCTAAGGTCTTGCAGAGGTCAAGGGAGTTCCAATTGAAAATGAACCCGAAGAAGTGTGTGTTTGGTGTGTCGTCGGGTAAATTGTTGGGTTTCATTGTAAGTAAAAGAGGGATCGAGATAGATCCCGACAAAGCCAAGGATATCAGGGATATGCCGCCTCCCAAGAATTTGAGGGAAGTCCGAGGTTTAATCGGGAGGTTGCAGTTTATTCGTCGGTTTGTGTCCCAACATTCACAAAGGTGTAGACCTCTCTACGAGTTGACCAAGCCAGGAGTAGAATTCCACTGGAATTCTAAATGTCAGAAAGCTTTTGAAGGGTTGAAGGAATATCTGGCTAGTCCACCCGTTCTCATTCCACCCAAACCAGAAAAACCTCTGATCCTTTACGTCTCAGTCTTGGATGACTCCGTGGGAGCCGTCCTCGCACAAGCTGATGAAGAAGGCAAGGAACGGGTAACCTATTACTTGTCCAAACTTCTCAATCCCTGTGAGCAGAAGTACACCGTCATGGATAAAACCTGTGCTGCCCTCGTTTGGGTAGTGCAGAAATTGAAGCACTACTTCTTGGCTCATGAGGTCCATTTGATTGCTCGAATGAATCCTATCAAATTCCTTCTGGAGAAATCCGTCCTTACGGATAGGCTAGCACGCTGGCAAAGTTTTCTCTCTCAGTTCGACATCACCTACATCCAGCAATAGGCGATTAAAGGCTATGCCATAGCCGAGCATCTCGCTCACCATCCTCTTCCCAAGTTTGATCCCGCCCAATCAGAGTTTCCAGATGAGGAACTAATGTCCGTCAACCAATCAGATGAGCCAATGTGGACGCTATATTTTGATGGAGCTCTGAATTCTCAAGGGGCAGGAATCGGCGTCGCCCTCCTGTCGCCTGAAGGCCTCACATTCCCATTGGCATACCAGCTCAAATTTCCAGTTACCAATAATATAGCCGAATATGAAGCTCTTCTAGCTGGCCTAGAACTCGCTCATTCTTTTCGTATCACTGAGTTGCGAGTCGTAGGTGATAGTCAACTCATCCTTCACCATGTGCTCACTAAATATCGCACTCGCGATCCCAAACTCAAGCCATACCAAGAACTCACTACTGCCTTTGCCAAACTGTTCACCAAACTGATCTTTGTTCATGTCCCTCGTCATCAGAATATTCTCGCCGATGCCCTCGCCTCGTTGGCATCATCCATAAGGTTCCCTCTAGGAAGATAGTTTGAGTCCATTTCCATCTACAAACTTCACGCCCCTGCAATCGATGATGCTTCCTACGTAAACATCAAAGACAGGATAGCAAGGAAGATCCTGCAGGAAGATATCCTTGAGAAGAGGGAAATCATGTTGGCAGAGGCCGAAGAAGAACTGGCTGATGAAGAGAAACCATGGTTCTATAAAATCGTCAAATACTGCCAAGATCAGTCTTATCCTGAAGGGGCCACCACAGAGGACAAGAAAGCCATAAGAAGGGTGGCTCAGAAATACACATTGGTTGGAGGTCTACTCTATAGGAGGAGCCTTACTGGTATTCAATTAAGATGTCTTGATGACAATGAGGTTTGGAAATGTGTAGAGGAGACGCACTCGAGTGTGTGCAGTGGCCACGTGAATAGTCAGATGCTCGCCAAAAAGATCATTCGGCAAGGCTTTTACTGGCCCACTATGGAAGAGGATTGTACTGTCTATGTCCGTAGGTGTGTCAAGTGTCAACTTCACGCCGATAAGATCCATTCACCATCTTCCTCACTTCATCCAATATCCTCACCGTGGCCTTTCTCCATGTGGGCATTCGACATCATTGGTCCCCTAGGTGATCCCAATTCCCTCACCAAGCAGAAATCTTTCATCCTTACTGCGACGGAATACTTCACCAAATGGGCTGAAGCCGAAGCTTATGCAGAAATCAAGGCGTCAACAGTCTGCAAGTTCATCATGAAGAACATCCTCGCCAGATTCGGCGTCCCAAGCACAATCGTCACCGACAATGGGCCACAGTTCATTTCTCAGGACCTATACGACCTCTGCAAAAGGTACGCAATTGCATTGCATCATTCATCGCCTTATTACCCACAAGGTAACGGCCAAGCAGAGGCCACCAATAAAACATTGCTCAAAATCATCAAAAAAACCTGCGAGTCTAGTAAGTTTTCAGACTGGCCAGAAAAACTTATCGAAGCCCTATGGGCCTATCGCACTTCAATCCGTACCCCCACTGGGCAGACTCCATTTGCCCTTACTTATGGTATGGAAGTGGTAGTTCCGTACGAGACTCTGATCCCTTCTCTCAGGGTACAATTGGACGAGGAATTTCCCCTCGACGATCGTCGTAATTCACTCCTCACCCAGTTGGAACTCTTGGATGAGAAGCGGCTAGCCGCTGCCGAACACGCGCGTGTGTATCAAAATAGACTCGCTCGCTTTTACCAAAAGAAAGTTGTTGAGAGAAAATTCAAAGTCGGTGAGATGGTCGTAAAAAGAATTTTTGTCAAACCTGGAGGGCCGCGTTCTAAGCTCCAACCCAATTGGGAAGGACCATTTGTAATTCAAGCCGTGTACCCTGGCAACGCCTACAAGCTAGTCAACGCCGAAGGGACCGAGTTATCCCACCCTTGGAATGGGCTTTATCTTAAGAAATACTACCCTTAGCACAAAACAAAAAAAAATGATGAAAAGATAGAAAACATCAAAAATAAAGAAATATTGAAAACCACTAAAAATATGGAAAATTCAAAATGCCAATGCCTGGTGGTCACCATGTAGTCAGGTCACTGCATCTAACCTTCATGTTAGGATAGGGCCCATTAAGGCTTGGTAGGCATCGGGTCTTGGTTTGCCAGAACCGTGGAGATCCCTGTCCGGCCACGTCGGCCTATGCTCGCTCGAAGGAAGCTAACATGTGCTCACTTATGTATTTTATTCAAAAAAAAGTTGGTAGCATCACCTACGGTGGGGCCCCACCCAGAAGATCTCCGGAAGCTGTAATCTTTATTCTTTTCTCTTCGACCAAATGAGACAGTCGGTGCCCTTAAAACGCTGAGCATGAGAAACCAAAACTCAAACCCCAAGGGCAAGAGTAGGATCCATTTCCTCGAGCATCGATCAGAGCACGAGAAGAGGGCAGTGTCCCCGCAGGCATACGAAAGGGAGCCCACAAACGTCAAATGACTATATCTCCCTCACAAAAAGAAATACAAAATCAAAATCAAGAGCCTGGTCGTGACCGTGCCTGATGCGATAAATGGAACCCCTCAAAGCAAAAGTTTGAATCCACAAAAAGGGGGGGGGGGCTATGGAATGTAAATGCTCGAGATTTGGTCCGAAGTTGTCTGAAAGGAAAGAGTTAATGGGCCCTTATTCGCTCGCTGGGTTAACAGCTTTGCCGGTCCTCTCAGGAGGTTTATCCCCTACACTCTTCCTTCTCCCTCTAAAGATGAAGGTTCGATGGAGTTTCTGAAGGGTGAAAATTGCCCAGGGTCTGCGACCTTATTTTAATATACATATTTGGTTGCCTACTTTGAAAAACAAAAGCTATCGCTGCGAAGGAGTCTCTGTGTTTCTGGCTGGTCAAGACCCATGTTTACCACCTTGATGTCTTCTTGTTTAACCTTGGGCTTAGGCCAATGCAAGCGCGTCACCTATGGGTGCGACGGCGTCTGATTCTGGGTCAGCGTCGCGCGGTTGGTCATTGGGGTTCCAGGGTGTTCCATCATATACCATCTAGAGTTGTGAGGAAACAGACCCGGGTCGGGCAAATCTCTTACCTCAAACACCTTTTGGGTGAATCCCTGTGGTCGGAAGCGACTGGGAGCCTAAGCATGGCATGACGGTATTGTCATCAGGGTAAGTCTTAGCCGGCGGGATCATCATTCGAGGGGTCTAGAGGCCCAAATCAACCTAGATGTGCACTTAGGATACCTGGGAGGTTAGTAAGAAACCCCTGTTCTCACGTAGGTTAGGTGCCATTTGGGTGCTTGCCAGGCGTTAGCAACAAAAAATTGAAATGATAAAAACAACAAAAAATGGAAAAGAGAAAATGTACATATTTGCAAATAAAAAAAAATCTTTTTTATGATAAAACAAAAAAAATGCCAAATATAAAAAGGAAACAAATCAATTTTGCATGATTGCATTTGCGTGCAGCATCTCACTTTTAATACCGCTTGCATTCGTGTGCTTGCCTGTCGCATTTATCATCACTACATCTTTCTCTCGCCTTCCTTAAATAAAGGCTTGGCCCCTTGACCAGTTATCAAGAACAGTCACAGTGACCATTTGCTTATTGAGCAAGGGGCCAAGTTAGAACAGAAATTCTGATTTGTTTGTTTCAGTGATGTGTGCAGGGATTCAGGCAACAGAAGCAAAGGTGAAAACCAAACAAACCGAACCTTGTATTTTATTCCAAAAAACTAAAAAAATTACATCAAGTTCCGCCCTCTCTCTCTGCATTACTCGTCCCACTACTCTCCGGGCAAAACGCTTTCAAAGGTGCTACCCAACTACGAAAAGCGGTACTCCTACCGCTCTGTACTCCCCTTCCTATTCCCACACCCGGGCGTTGATCCACGGAAGCAGCAGAGAAGCTACCAACATGAAAGCCACGCTCTCGTGCCCTTCGGTAGCGCTCCTAACCATCTCTCAGCCACTGTTCAGCAAGACCAAGGCTGGTTCAGAGTTCGAACAACTGGGCCTCCATGGCCCTTCGTTCCTCCCTTTCAGTCAATCTGTTGACTCTTTCTCTCCCTGCGTCTCTTTCTCTCTCTGCCCGTTCTCTCTCACGGTCTTCCCTCTCCAACTGGAGAGTGATCCCCAGTTCCATAGCATCCCTGAAAGAGTCGTCATCAGGATGACGCTGCAGTTCCCTCTCCAGTTCTGCTATCCTAGCCTCCCTCTGTGCAGCTTGGGCAAGCGCTTCTTCCATCTCCTTTTCCTGCCGAGTGTACCATCTCAGATACGCGATAAGGCGTAAACAAAGAGAACTCAACACTGAAACTTTTACCTGTATACAGAGCATCCATTCTGCCTCCGCAGCACGCTGCGTGGCGTGAGCAAGTTGCTCATGAAGCAAGTTAAGTTCTGAGGTGGAAATCCACAAGCTGGAAGAGGCACCACCTACTCCCATCGCTGGGGAAGCCGTGCCAATCTGGGCATGCTACGACCGTGTGAATTAGCAGCCAACATCTGGAATCTGGGGTTTTAATTAGGAACGCAATGTACACCTACCAAGGCGCTCATAGCTCCGCGGGCATCGCCCAACCGTTGCTCCATCTCTGCCAAGCGAGTTCGTAAAGTCGCTATCATCGTATCACGGATATCCTGCAGCCATACGAGTCAGCATTTCCACCAGAAAACCAAAAAAGGGAGAAAGAAGAAAAGAGAAAAGGGGAGACCTACCTCCGCAAGTCCCCGGGGTTGGAACTGCTCTGCGTATCTTGTCTTGTATAGACGCAGGTAATCCTCGCTATCCCGTGCCTGCGATTCCACGATTATGCCACCCCGTTTCCAGTCTTCGTACTGTTCGGGGAATCACACACGCCAGTCAATGCAGGTCGCCGGTCCTCGCGTCTCTCTCCCAACGCGAGATGGCGCAGCTGAATCCACCCATTCTTGAGCCAGTCCCAAAGTCCTCATAACCAATCGTAGCCGAAGCGGCTCGATTTCATTCAGGCAGTGCACCCACAATTCCCGTCCGAACCGGGCACGACTTGCTAGAACCCACGGCTGGTCAGCATCGACCATGTCTGAGTAGGGTCTCCAGTTTACCATCGCTGCAGGGAACTCCTGTAGCTCCGCCTTAGCACCATCAGTTGGTAGGTTAGGGGTGCCGCACTCATGATGGGTTCCCACCGCCTGGCTAGCGGCACCATCGCGGGTCGCCAATGCCGAGCTCTCCCCATGGGGAGGATATAATAGCTCCACAGCTGCTCGGCACAGGTCATCAGTACCTTGCAAAAACATAAAAAAAATACAAAACAAGCAAAACCAAAAATACCTGGATGAATGGTGTGAAACCACTCACAGCCATCTCACGATCCGCTTCTTGGAACAGGCCTGCAAATAAGTGTGCCAGCATGGCAGCTCCCCAGGCGTAGTACCCTACTCTTTCAAGGTCTGACAGCAGCTCCAGGAAGTGACATTGGATACCGTCCCCTTTCGAGCTCAGTACCAATCTCCGCAGCAGGAAGAGGAGAAATCTCCTCAAATCTATGTTGCATCTTTCCCAATTGCCGAAATCTGTGCAGTACACAGCACGACATCCTCTTTCCATCCTTTCCATGAACTCTTCTAAGGATTCGTCGTCCCGCCGACGAGTGTCGGTGAGCCCTAATGCATCCATGAGGGACGCCCTAGCTACCGACCTATTTTTTCGACCATCTAGGTCCAAACCCAGTAGCTTCCGAGCACCTTCTCGGTAATCCGCATAAGTGACCCCGGTCACTGCCTCGCCCTCCACCTTCAGGCTTGTGATCCGGACCACATCCTCCAAGCTGGGCACCATGTGCCCCCAGGGCATCAGGAATACCCGACTCACTGGGTCCCATCTCTCACACAAGGCTTGGATCAGGACCAGGTTGAGCTCGAGAGGCTCGATCCGAAGAAAGGTGCCAAATCCCATCACGTCTAGCCCCGCCTTCTGAAAATCCGGGAGACCCCTGTATGCGGCCACTGCTAACTCCCATGAAATGTGTGATTTCATCACACTCTGTGCATGCATAAGAAATGGAGAAGGGTGTTGTCAAGAGGAAGGAAGAAAGAATGAGAAAAGGGCAGGAAAGCTCAGCTTACGAGTTGTGATTGGGCCCTTTCGCTGAAGTGCCCTTCGAGGTCCGAAAGCCTCCTAGAACTACTACCACTGGACCTGCTTCTCTTCGAGGAGTGGGAAGATTCGCCCTCCATCCAACTCTCAGAATTTTGAACTCCTCCTCTCTCGTGAGAACTTGTGCTCCTCGAGTTAGCCCTCGATATACCTGGGAGGATAAAAGGGACAAGAATTTATAGAAATGGAAGGAGTGCGGGCCAAGATTTCCTCCATCACCTTTTAATGATAGCTCTCGTGATGAGGCACCTGCCATGCGGTCCCGTGTGTCACTTCACCGCTCACACAGGGTGATTGATTGGATGAAGAATATGACGACTAGCCCCCTATGTTGTCTAGGGATACCCTATCATGTTTTGGAGGACGTCCGCAAAACTTGACACAACATCCGGGAGAAGGAACTAGGGCCGTCATTATTGACTTCGACGGCAGATTCCCGTGGAAAATGATCACAACAAGACGCGATTCTCCGCTTGGGGTGGAGTCTCGGCAGACCCATCACATGGGAACAGTGCAAAGGAGAAGAAGTGTAGGGAAGAAGGAACGCACAAGAGAACAAACAAGCAGCAGAAAATCAAATCACTCCATTCATAATTCTACATAAGCTGTCATAAACACTACAATCATAGAGAGGAGACGGGTCCACTAGCTCGCCAACTCTTGCCATTATCTTCATGCTCGTCCCTCTAGGCGTCCCTCTCCTCTCCCCTGAGGTGAGGGTCCCTCAGAAGCCTCCTGGATCCCCGTGCAGTAGCACCCGCCTCACCTCGTGGCGTCGGCTCCACTGCAATGACTCGTTGCTCCTCCCCTGGCGTGACGAAGAAGCCACTAGCGGCAAAGTGACCAGACTGGCGCAGTCGCTCCCCGAACTCTCGCGCTCTCTCGTAGCGCGTCTCCATCCCTCCTAGCCTCTGCACGACGGCCTGAAGGCCCAACTGGAGCTCCCTCACTTGGGCCTCCGAGGCCCTCCTCTCGGTCTGATCCCGCTGACGCTCGGCCCTTCTCTCGACTCTCTCTCTCTCTGTCTCTCTCCTCGTCATCTGCAGAAGAACCCTTAACTCCAGGATGTCTGGAGAAGGTCTCTCCTCACCGCGATGTCGCAGCTCTGCTACAGTCACTACCCAGGCATCACGCTCCTCTTCCGCCCGGGCATCCCGAGCCACCGCACCGGCAAGTTACTCCCAGAGGGAGGCAATCTCAAGAAAAGGGGCCGAGGAACTGGAAGATGCGCCGCCAGCCACTCCCACCATCGCTGTCTGCTGGGCACGCTGGAACGAACAAACAACAGCAGTCAGCTAAGCTCCACATTTAAAAATAGAAAATGCAGCACTTAGCTTACCAGGAGCGACAGTTCCTATTGAGTGGCGGCCAGCTACCGCCTGACCTCAGGTAATTGGGCACGAGTCCCGTCGACGTCGCGCGTATCCCAGGCTTGGGGAAGCCCCGCATAACTCTCTCTCTGCTGCTGCAGGAAGTCGGCACTATCCTGCACCAGTACGCTCCCTTGATGTCCAGGGAGACGTATGAGCCAATCCTCGAGCTTCGCCTTGCCGCGACTCTCCTTCTGACACGGCTCGGCTCGTCTGCACTCGCCCACTCATCGGCCAGGCCCAGGGTCCTCGCCATCTCCTGCACCAAGAAAGAAGGGCCTCGCATTATAACAAAGAACGCGTCCTCTGTCTAGGACGCGTCCATCATTTGAGTGCAACACTGGCCGAACCCTTTCCCCCCTCTCACGCCTCGCTTCAAAACTCAAAATAGATCAAAGAAGGGGAAACTGAAGCACTCACCGAACCGTGTTCACCTCCCTCCGTGACATCGGGCCCCTTGGGTCCCATGGGGGCCCGAAGCGGCCCTTCCTCCTCCATGGACGCCGTTCCGTGCTCTTGCGTGTCCCTCCTCAGGCGAGGAGTCCCACGTCCCTCTCCACCTTCACCATGGTCCGGCCCGCCGAACTCCATCGATCGAGAGAGGAAGAAGACGAAGAGAGGCGAGCGAATTTCGGCGGGTGGCGGGCTCGTTTACGGGTAAGGCACGGGAGGAGAAAGGCCGCCCGACGCCTTAAATTTGAATTCAAAGGTTAAGACGCATCCTCGCGCCTGGACGTGCCCAAAAAAAGGGGAGAAAAGAAACAGAATCTCTCCGTGTAAAGCGTAATTCTCTACTTTTTAGGGTAAGGCCTCGTGAAGCGTGCCTCGAAACAACTTGGCGCGAGAGAACAACTTGGTGCCAAATTCCAGATTTTATTCCATCAGAAAAGCAGAACGAGATACATCAGGGGCTTAGGCGCCTTAGGCCTTAACTTCCCCAGTTCAGTTACATAAGTCCTCCACAGCTCACATTCTTCCCCCACATGCGCTAAGGCCTTTCCCGCTACACTTGTTTTCCAGGGTGCTTTGACGGCCTTCGCTTCCTTCGCATCCGCTTCAGTGCCCAACTCCCTCTTCTTCAAAGGAACGATGCCAGTCGGTATTGGGAATGAATGGCGTGGAATGCCGACCTGGAGGCAGCATCGATGCGCATCATAAAGGACGAACTTGGTTGCGCCGATCAGTTGGAGATCAACTTCAGAGGAAGGCCTCATGAGGAGCTCGTGCGAAAGTAGACATGCTGGTGCGCAAGTAAAGAAGCTTTGTGTCATGGTTCGAAAGTGGGACCGCCAGTCTTCACGTTTCTTCAGCCACGGAACACGGTTCACTACAGTGCCACCAAAGCCTAACACGTCGGCTATGTGATGAAGCGGGCTTTGTTGGAAAAGCTTCGAAGCCGTTGGCATTCCCTCGCGGTGGTTGAATTTGAAATGCAAATCAAGCCAGCAATTCAAGATAAGTGCGCAACCAAATGGAGGCTTACCCATGCTCGAGGCAGTAAGGCCGCTGTAAAGATAGGCAAGGACGGCGGGTCCCACCCTCTTTCCACTCCAGATCCCACGAATGGCACTTAGTTGGTCCTCCTCCACTATGTTGTCGGTATGAGGGAACAAGAGAGCACCCGCCAGACAAATGGTGAACCCCTTCATGATTCCCTCTAAATAGTCATCGTCTGGTGACCCTCTCAGGGCGTCCATGACCCATTCCGCGAGCTTTTGGAGATCGATTCCCTTTTGAGTACGAACCTTTCAGGCTGCGTCGGGCGGCATGAAGCTTCCAAGGACGCTTTCGGAAGTCCCCCGTGTCAGCATCCGCATAGCCTTCACCTTCCCGTCACTCTTGAATTTCTTCAATCCGAGCAGAAGTTCCACCTCCTCGAGAAGGATGGTCACCTCAAAGGTCGGAAAGATAAAAGTGTGGGTCTGGGGATGCCATATCTCCACTAGTGCGTCCATAGCCGCCCAGTCCATACGAATCTTCTCGTAGTGTTTGGCGTGAATAAGGAGCCCCTGCAGATGCCACTTCGAGAGTATGGCCCTCATGCCGATGGATATGTTGGAAGTTAACTTTGAAAGCCATGGTAATTTGGAAAACTTCCTCGGTCCCGGGAAGAGTGGATATGGCTGAAAAAGGAAAAGAAAGAAGGAGGAAGAGAGCAAGTGAGAAGAAGGTTCAAGAGGAGAAAAGTTGAAATGAATTAGCTTACCATATGCGACATGATCATCCAGCTAAGATGACCCTCGAGGTCGGAGAGTCGCCTAATCTCGCTGCCAGGCCTGCTCCTCTTCATAAAACGGGAAGACACTCCTTCCATCCTGAGATCTCTAGATTCTCCTCTCCTTCCTCTCCTGAGCTTCCAAAACCCACCTTGGTGCATTTGAATGAACTAGCCTAAGGGGAGTTCTTATAGGAAGGGAAGATCGCTACAGGATAGAACGTGTCACATCAGCAGTCAATGTCAGGATTTTGGCTAGATCTCCTTTCCATTGTGGTGCGATTCTATTACGATTTTGTTACTTTCTGATGTTATTAATCCATGCTGGCCTGTGCAGGTTTTACTAATGGACGTCTTTGCCCTATCTCCTGTCCCACCTTTCAATGGTTGGTCCCACCATGTCATGCATCGTAGTATATGATACCTACGCTACTAGAACATGTCAAGGACCTCGCGGCCCGAACGAATCTGGGATTTGAGTTCCCCTTCAACAAAAAACAGTGATGATCCGGAAGAATTTAAGTTGTACGGATAGGCCGTTAACTTGTGATAGCATGGGGACGACGGTTCCATTCAGTGAGTTGGTGCGCGGATAAACGGGCCCCAGCCCAGTGTCGGCTCACCGGATCGGTATCCTGACCCATTCTTAACAAGTTGACAATATTATCCTTGGCTATTTTTATTTTAGTTTGTTTTAAACTTTTCTTTAAGCCCAGCATGCATTCATATAGGACTTTGATTTATTGCAGAAGATCATTCAAGTGATTCGATTGCGAAAGCCGCTGTACTTCAATTCTTACAAATATGAGATATTCCACTCCGAATGAAATACTGAGTTTCCTTGAAATGGCCCTACGCTGCTCTTCCAAAGGAGACCCTTGTTTGGACAGACCCTCAGATATTCCTTTGCTTTTTACCTTGTTTGACCCACCTTGGCCGCAGCACTTCCACATTGGCTGGTAACCGCTCACCAAAGGTGAAACCTGCGGGTTTATGACCCAGGTACTTCCACACCGAGAAGTTGGTCTCCTTTATTTTTCGTGTCTGAGCACACATCTCACCCTCCCTTATTTGATCTCCGTCCAAGTAATCGTCAATATTTGAAAGACCTTCTTCAAGGTCACCTCATTGAAACTTCAGGAAAGATTCCAAATAGTAACGCCAAAAGCGTGTCTCATCACACCTTGGCATCAACTTATCAGTCCGCTCCCACTTCATTTCACTCCACTTCGATACCATTCCACTACATATCGCTCCCTTGCAAAGTAGACGCCAAGGCGGGGCAGCTGTAGACACGCCATTCCTGACGTCTCCTAAGAAAGTCTCATATTACTATACGACGCCCCACGACGGCTTTCGCATTTTGAATCACTTGAGTGCTTCCTTTTCTTGGGTCTTCTTCTACCTTTTTCGGCATCCGGAATCATCTCGTCGCAGCATTCGGACGGTATCAACACCAGTCAGACGCATCGGAAGGTTCCGAAACCAGGAAGGGTGTCTGCCGGGCGGTTGCCAACGCCTTGTCTGAGGACCCAGGCGGGTCTTCATGGGGGCGTCCAGGCTCCTGGACGCCCCCATTATTTTTATTTATCTTTCAAACCCAAAAAATGAAAAAAATATATATATTAATGGAGGCGTCCAGGCCCCTGGACGCCTCCATGAAAACAAAAATAAAAAATATAAAATGCCAGTTGGCATAAAAAACAAAACAAAAAATAAAAAATATATTTTCTTGGAGTCATCCAGGCCCCTGGACGCCTCCTTCAACTCACTCACGGGGCCCTGCCCACCGATCGACGGTTTGTCGTGTGTGAAAGAATCCAAATTGTGGAGACGTCCAGCTGACTGGACACGCCCATTTCCAAATCACGGGTCGCCGCTCCAAAACCACGCGTTGTGTTAAACCGCGTGCGACTTTCGGTGGAGTTCGGTGGGACTTATGGAGGCGTCCGGGACCCTGGACGCCTCCATGAAAATATTAGGAAAAAATGAATAAAAATAGAATAAAATAACTTTTTTGCCCTGATGGAGGTCTCCAGGGTCCTGGACGCCTCCACCCTCCGGAGCCCTATAAATAGAGGCCCACCCCCTCAGTTCTGGAGGAGCTTCTAAGAGATCCGATAGGCTGCCGGAGCCCAGAGGCTACCGGAGTCATTTCTAACCCATGGGGTCTTTTGTAGGTGGAGGTTCTATCGGCTTCTCGGGTGCCCGCGCTAGCAGGAGGAAGGCTATCCTCGTCCACCGTACTTCCACGTCATCCCTACGCTACCGAAGCTCCGCCGGATCTCACTATCGGCCATCCAATAAGCCACTCTCTCCTTTTCTTTCATAGTTATCTTACATTCATCATATCGCATCCTCCATCCCCCTTATAAGGGAGTCTTTTTTCTATTCCTACGTCGGCATAATCGCCATTCATCATAAGTATTTTCCTCCTACTCGTGTCCGAGAGGGGTTTAAAAGACAACACCAACCAGGTGTGTGTCTTACCATCATTTCGTTATTTTTATCGCAAGGATTTGAATACTACACCTTCATCTTCCTAATCCACTCGTTACTTGTTTGTCGTTATTTTACAAGGGTACCCAAGGAAAGCCCTCTCCGTCGGCCGACCGAAGGGGGAGGAAGAAGCAACCCGCCATCTCCCGCTCTTGAGGTAGGCGGGATCACTTTCTTTATTTTGGGGTATTTTGGCCCCTGGCGATCACATCATGTTCTCGAGGCCGCAGCGAGTCACTTCCCCAATGGCCGTTTAAATTCCCGTTCTTATATTCTCTTTATATTCTGTTATATTCTTATCTGCTCATATTCTCGAGGCCGCAGCGAGTCACTTCCCCAATGGCCGTTTAAATTCCCGTTCTTATTTTCTCTTTATATTCTGTTATATTCTTATCTGCTCATATTCTCGAGGCTGCGGCGAGTCACTTCCCCAATGGCCGTTTCAATTCTTGCTATTTGATTTCTGCACCATTCCCGTCCCCCCGGGGCCGCGGCGAGTCACTTCCCGCTATGGCCGTTTAACCCCCATATCTTGCAATATTACATTTGTCCCGCTCGCCCCGCCGGAGCAATCTCTCGTGGTGGCCCCTTCTCTTTTCTCTTATTTCTGTGTTGTAGCAAACAAAAGGAGCCCGTGCGCTCCGCGTCTTCTTCACTCCCCGAACCGCGTGACGTCGCTCACAGATGGGAGATGACAGGAAGAACAAACCCTCAAAATTTAAGTTCGAACAGATTTCCTAATTAGGAGATAAAATTTCGGCCTCAGCTTGCTGTCTAGAGATGGACAGAACTCTGACGAGGTGGCGGTGGTGGTGGGATGGCGGCGACAGTGCTGAGCTTCTCACTCAGAGAGGGGTTGATAGGGAGGCTTCACACCTCTGAAGATCTGAGCTTTCATAGCTCTAAGGGGGAGAGAGGAGAGAGTGGGGCTGCGCCCTCGGGTGCTTGGAGCAAAATTGCCAATTTTCTTTCATTAATTCTATGAAATGTGGAAATACAAACTTATATAGAAATAGATAAAAGACCTAAACTATCCCTAGATCTAGGGTTAGGGAGGGGCAAATGGGGAATAAGATATTAATCTCCCATGTGGTAAAATACAACATTAATAAAGAAAACTAAAAAGGGGGGGGGGGGAGAATGGGGCTGCGCCCTCCTCTCCTTGCCACGGTCAAAGATGGCCACCACAATTGACAAAATGGTTTTTTTAATGGAGCTATGGATGTAATACGTGGGTGCATTCCTCCAAGGCAAAGAAATGTCAATTTGTGGAAATGGAATGAGAGGCTTTGAATGGGGATGTGGTGGTTGAATGGGGAAAGAAGGGGGGTGCGCCCCTTTCATGGCAAGAAGGTAAATTTGGAATTTTCTACCTTGGCCAACCTTCTCCTATGGACCAAAGACCAGCCCAGTGGGCCCTAAACCTAGGTGGACTAATGAAAGAGAGGGTGGGGGTCCCGCCGGGCCAACATGGCTTTTTGTAAAGAAACTCACAAATTCCTAATGACTAACCCTTTGGCTTATAATAGCCATACAATTGCAAACCCAATTAGCCCAAGGATATAAATGCAAACAAAAGGATACAAATGTAAAAATAAAATGTTAGTGCCCGGTGTTGATTCCCATCAATTCTCCCCTGGTGGGAAGAACTCGACCCCGTCGAGTAAGGGGTACGGCAGCTCGTGTGGCTCCTGCGGATCTATCACCGTACCAGGTAGCGCGGAGTACGCTCCACTCCAAGTAATCGTCACCTGCTCATCCCGTATATATTCGATATACACATGCTGCTGTGGGAATAAGGCTAGTGGTGGACACTCCGGGGTGGGGTCACTCTCAAAGGAAGGAGACGGCTCAATGACTCATTAGGAATCACCGCTGGGTCCCTTTATGTGACTAGATCCGAGACATTGTGGCAGAGCTGATCCCAAATTCTGGCAAGTCTACAACGTACGCATTAGACCCGACTTGCCTCACACTCGAAAGGGAGTGACATCGCGAGCTGACATGAGACCGACTCGACTCGACTCGACACATACAGACTCCTAACAAACTATACAAAATAAAAGCACACTTCTATGTCCTAGACAAACCTAATGCTATGCAGACCCATGCATATGCAATGGTGGACCGGGACACCCGAACGTGTGACTAGCATACACTCGATGCAATCGGTGGTTGACGGAATGGGGGACTCCTAGACTTCCTAGAATGTACCATGCATGCAAGGACTTCCTATTAGACTGGGGAGGTTTGGGTGGGCCAGGAGAGTCGAATGCACCTTTCTCATCACCCCTATATGTATGTATATCTCGCCAGTGAACGGGCTTGATGGGTGTAGATGGTCCGGCCCGTGGGGAAGGGGTGTGATAGTGGACTCCCTCGAAGAAGTGGAGTAGTTGTGGTGGGTCAAGGGGTTCACTAGGGAAGGATCGAAGGGATCAAAGAATGTGTGACCCCTCGATATGGGTTCCCTCATGACACGGTCCCAAGTTTGAAATTCTTGAAGGTGTAAATGATCACCTTCATTCATTGTGGTAGGTGGGACGGCGGTTATATATAGTAGATATGGTTCCTCTCTCGGGAAAAGTGGAATGAAATCAGGCTCGGTCGGCATGGGGAGGAATAAAAGAACCTCCGTGGTGACATGACCCACAGTGCACATGAAGGTAATGGACCCTAAAGCGGGATGGGTGAAGCTACGACTTGGGTGTTGGTCAAAGCCTGGGGCCAACATATACGTCAACTTCCATTGCCAGTCTAAACCATTAATAAGGTCATCCAATGTATCAACATGGTGACTAGACCGGAATGTGGTATGGAATGAGTTGACTGGCACTAATGGTAGTGTAGGGTCCATGGATGGGTAGCAAGGCGGTCTAGGGACCAAGCCTATCTTAAGCCAACTAAGAAGTGACTTTACAATGAATAGCTTTCCCGTTAGAAACACGGGTGGCTCCAAAAGAGGTGGCTCTGAATAAAGATCGGAATGTAAAGTAGGTGGCAAAGGAGCTCTAGGGGAAGGGTTCCCTGACTATGGTGGGTGAGGTCGCGGGGTAGGAGCGTCCTGCCTCGTGGGCTCATGTGGCCGTACGACCGGCTCGTCACTTTGCTGAGAGGTAGATGCTCGCCGTAGGGCAGCATCAAACCTTGACTCGAAAGGCTCAACCTCTAGAGCGACCTGATAAGAATGCTCCAGGGTGGTCACGTCGCGGCAAAGCAATTCAAACTGGTAGTGAAGTCGCAAACCTCTCCGAAACTGAAATGCGCTCGTGGTGCTCTTCTCTCAAACTCCATAGCCCACCTAGTACTCATCGAAGTCCCTAATGTACTCAGACACGGACTTGTTGCCTTGGACGGGCCTGATCGGGGATTCCTCTAGGGTGGAGACTCGTGTAACCAGACCTTGGATAGTCCGGTCGGTAGCGTCCATCCTATCCTCGATGGCTTTAAACCTACCCTCGGCACGGCAAAAATATTCCCGTGCGTCTCGGTCAAACCTATCCATCATATCCGTGAGGGCATGCACCATTTTGACAAATGAAGAAAGCCTTGGGACTTGGGCGTAGGGGTTGGCCATGGTTGCAAAAGAGATGGACATGCAATGGAAATGCAAGACACTCCTCCCCCCCTTTTTTTAACGCAAAACTAATGCAAGCACCTAGACACTCTACATGGTGACTAGGGGTAAAATGCAGACTCGAATACAAACCTATACTCAACCAGTATCCGGTATGTGGCAGAGGTTTGATCCAAAGATCACACTCACGCAAGTGTGTCGCCTTCCCAATAGGCATAACCATTCGTTCCGGAGGCACCTTTTAATATACCGAGTAAAGGGTGCAATATGAAACCTTGGACCGACTACCCTAGACTCTAACCTGCTCTGATACCAATTTGATGCGGGATGGGACGCAAATCTGGGATTCTAGCTCGCGGACGTCCCTAAGCGAGGGAAATGCGTGGATCTACGCGGTTGAGGAACCGGCAATGAGTCTCGGGTATCGACTTTTTCGCATGCTCGGATCGAGTCACGGGACGGGTTCCACTCACTCACACTCACAGTGGTGATAAAAATTTGACGAGCTAGTTATCCTATCACTCTAGCAGCGGCATATGAAGATATACGAAATAAGCAAAATGCCAAATAAGGAAGGTGGCGAGTGTACCTCCACACTCCAGGCGTGGGGAAGATGGCCCCGACCAAGATCGTAACTCCCGGTACAATAAATGTAATTAATTACAGAAGTGAATTTCTATGCCCACTCCACGCAGGGAGGTAAAGGGCTACAGTGGGACCTGGGAGTAGGGGTCTCGGGTTGACGGACAACAAGTCGGAAGGGGTCTCGGACCGAAGGCGGGCTACTGGTCCGACTCGGTACTGTTCTGACTCGCTGGACAGCAACCGAACTTGGCTTGTGGGACGGCGGCTTCCGGTCACCTTCTGATCACAGCAGCTGGCTGGGACATCCGTGGAAGACTCCTCTTCGATCCCTGAGATTAGCGGCGGCTGAATCGATGCCAAAGTAATTTTGCAAGAATTAACTTGCTGCTGCCCCTTCTGGCCTATTCACGAAACAGGTTTGCGCGACCCGACGAAAAGAATTGTTGTGCCCAGATCCGGAGGCGGATCGAGATGAGATTGGGCCGTTGGATAGAGGACTCAAAGGGATACAACATAAATTAATTTCACATCCATCCAGTAGATGGATTGGAAATGAAAATGACTATTCCCCAGGTATTTCTGCTGGCTCGGATTACAGACAGTCAGGACATAACAGGATCTGCCGGAGACTAAATTTTGACCAAAATAAAAATGATGGATCTAGGCTCGGGAAAAATTATGGGTGGAAGAGGGGGGTGTGAGGAACACATATGATGTTTTTGGGAATTTTTGGAGATGGCTAAGAGGGCGGGAAAAATATAAAAACAAGACACTGTCACGTAGATCTGCAAACTGGCAGATGGCTGGGGGAAAAACTAAATTACTGGAAAAATAGTAAATGAAGACAGAATGACACGAAATTTGAACTGGTGATGTGGGATGACAGGAAGAACAAACCCTCAAAATTTGAGGTCGAACAGATTTCCTAATTAGGAGATAAAATTTCGGCCTGGCTTGCTATCCAGAGATGGATATAACTCCGACGAGGTGGCGGTGGTGGTGCGATGGCGGCTCGATGGCGGCGGCGGCGGCGGTGCTAAGCTTCTCACTCAGAGATGGGTTGATAGGGAGGCTTCACACCTCTGAAGACCTGAGCTTTCACAACTCCAAGGGGGAGAGAGGAGAGAGAGGGGCTGCGCCCTTGGGTGTTTGGAGCAAAATTGCCAATTTTCTTTCATTAATTCTATGAAATGTGGAAATACAAGCTTATATAGAAATAGATAAAAGACCTAAACTATCCCTAGATCTAGGGTTAGGGAGGGGCAAATGGGGAATATGATATTAATCTCCCATGTGGTAAAATACAACATTAATAAAGAAAACTAAAAAGGGGGGAGGGGGGGGGGGGAGAATGGGGGTGCGCCCTCCTCTCCTTGCCATGGTCAAAGATGGCCACCACAATTGACAAAAATGGTTTTTTTAATGGAGCTATGGATGTAATACGTGGGTGCATTCCTCCAAGGCAAAGAAATGTCAATTTGTGGAAATGGAATGAGAGACTTTGAATGGGGATGTGGTGGTTGAATAGGGAAAGAAGGGGGGTGCGCCCCTTTCATGGCAAGAAGGCAAATTTGGAATTTTCTACCTTGGCCAACCTTCTCCCATGGACCAAAGACCAGCCCTGTGGGCCCTAGAACCTAGGTGGACTAATGAAAGAGAGGGTGGGGGTCCCGCCGGGCCAACATGACTTTTTGCAAAGAAACCCACAAATTCCTAATGATTAACCCATTGGCTTATAATGGCCATACAATTGCAAACCCAATTAGCCCAAGGATATAAATGCAAAAAAAGGATACAAATGTAAAAATAAAATGTTAGTGCCCGGTGTTGATTCCCATCATGCTATGTAATCTCGGTAGAGGCCATAGAACCAGAGGATAAAACTAGGGGGCTTGGAGGAATCGAGGACAAGGCGGCGGCAGGCAAACCTGGAGGGGAACTGCTGTCGATCTTCCTCAAAGACGACCCGGCCCCTCGAGGTGAAAATCGGGGTGGATTTGTCGCCTGAAGTACAAGCTCAATACAAGGAATTTCTTTCAGAGTATGTTCAAGTTTTTGCGTGGTCTAATGGGGATCTTCCCAGGATTCCCAAGGAGATAGTAATGCATCACCTCAATCTTGACCCGACGGTGAAACCTGTTCAACAACAAAAAAGAAAGTACGCCCCCGAAAAATAAGCAATCATTAAGGAGCAAATCAATAAGGGGAAGAAAACTGGGCTATTTAGCCCGGTCCTTTACTCGACTTGACTTGCTAATGTCATCCTAGTGCCAAAAGCTTCAGGCAAATGGCAGATGTGCATTGACTTCACTGACCTCAATAAAGCCACTCTAATGGACTACTATATGTTATCGAGCATCGATCAACTGGTCGATTAACCTTAGTTAACGAACTTCTCAGTTTTCTAGATGCCTATTTCGGGTATCACCAGATCCGGATGAACCCCGAAGATGCCAAGAAGACCGCCTTTATTACTGACTTCAGCGTGTACTGCTACACCCGAATGCCATTCGAGCTAAAGAACGCCGGAGTAACTTATCAGAGGTTGGTCAATCAGATCTTCAAAAATCATATCAGGCGGAACGTCGAGGCCTACATCGATGACATGCTCGTCAAACCACATAAGGCCGAAGACCATTTCACCGACTTGGCCGAGACCTTCAGCACCCTCCAGAGGTATAATATGAAGTTTAATCCTGTCAAGTGTGCCTTTGGAGTCAAATCCGAGAAGTTCCTGGGTTTTCTGGTGACCCAACGAGGGATCGAGGGCAACCCCGAGAAGATCCAGGTCATCCTAGATATGCGGCCACCCGCGTGCATCAAGGATGTTCAACGCCTAACAGGAAGGATTACTGCGCTCAACCGCTTCCTGTCCCGAGCGGAAGAGCGATGCCTACCTTTCTTCAAATTGTTGAGAGGGCCAAAATTGGTGTCCCCTGCCTTCACTTGGGATAGTGAGTGTGAGAAGGCATTTACCGAGCTAAAGGAATTCCTTGGATCGCCCCCGGTGTTGTCGAAGCCTGTGCATGGAGAAACGCTATATCTCTACCTCTCGACGACGCCTTCTATAGTAAGCTCGGTCTTAGTTCGAGACGACCAAGGAGTACAGAGGCTGGTATATTACGTCAGCAAGGTACTCCTTGAGGCCGAGAGGAGGTACCTTGCAACCGAGAAGCTCGTGCTAGCGCTGGTGACCTCGGTTAAGTGCCTTCGGCCCTACTTCCAAGGGCACAACATCGTGGTGCTGACCGACGAACCCTTAAAGAAGATTTTGGCCTATCCCGAAGCTTCTGGCTGTCTCGTCAAATGGGCAATCTTGCTCGGGGCCTACGACATTTCTTACTGACCCCGCACAGCCATCAAGGGACATGCTCTCGCATATTTCATTGCGGAGAATGCTGTCCCGCCCGGGGAGAACCCCCAGCCGACTGCCGGCCTGACCTGGGAACTTTTTGTGGACAGATCTTCAAGCTCGACCGGCAGCGGCGTTGGTGTCTTCCTCACATCCCCAGAAGGAGTAGAGCTGCAATACGCTTTGAAGTTTAAATTCCTGGCGTCCAATAACGCCTCCGAGTACGAGGCCCTAATTTTTGGGGCCAAGATGATAAGACGCTTGGGAGCAGAGCGGGTTAAAATCTACACTGACTCTCAATTAGTCGCCAGCTAGGTCAGCGGGGACTACGAAGCTCGAGAACCACAAATGGTAAAGTACCTTCAGTTGGTAAAAGAGACAGCCCGGCTTTTCGAGAGTTTTCAGGTGATCCAGGTAGCTCGGGAAGAAAACTCTCGAGCGGATGCCCTCTCTCGCCTGGCCTCTTCATTAGCTCAGAAGGAACCCGGTCGGTCCTCCTTAAGGAGTTAGAATGACCTAGTGTGGAAATCGAGCTCGTGGCTACCATACAAACATCGCCGGACGACTGGAGAGCTCCATACGTGGCCTGGCTGGAAGATTCCCTAGGACCTACTGATCCTCGAGAAGCCAGGAGACTGAAATATCAAGCTCGGCGTTTCATCCTACTTGATGGGTCTCTTTACAGATGATCCTTTGTCGGACCCCTCCTCAAATGCCTTGACGCCCTGGAAGCTCGCCAATCGATCGAGGAAGTACACAAAGGAATTTATGGTGCGCACCAGGGAGGGAGATCGATCGCAAGGATCCTACTGCGCCAAGGCTACTGGTGGCCCACTCTTCAACGTGACTGCTCGGCGTACGCTCAAAAATGCGACCGGTGCTAGTAGTTCGACCACCTAATCCACCAGCCAACCTCGGAACTCATGACCCTGACCGAGCCTTACCCCTTTGCTCGGTGGGGGATCGCTATCCTGGGTCCATTTCTGGTGGCCCGGGCTCATAAAAAATTTCTCATCGTCGCCATCGACTATTTATCTAAGTGGATCGAGGCTGAAGCTTCTACGAAAATAACGGAGGCAGTGATTTGGAGCTTCGTGTGGAGGTCAATCATCTGTCATTTCGGCATCCCCCGAGTGATTGTGAGCGATAATGATCAGCAATTCAACTATGCTTATTTTAAGAATAGGTGAGCCGACCTACATTTTCGCAACCACTTCACCCCAGTAGCCCACCCTCAGGCTAACGGACTGGTCGAAAATACCAACAAAACTATCCTCAAAGGCATAAAGACCAGGCTCGGGAAGGCCAAGGGCAATTGGCTTAAGGAATTGCCTAGCGTACTTTGGTCGTATTTAACCACCCCAAGGGCCTCCACAGGTGAAACTCCATTCCAACTAGTATATGGCACCAAGGCAGTCATTCCACTAGAGATCGGTAGCCCCTCCCTTCGGGTTATTAACTTCCTGCCCGAGCCCAATGAATGCAAGTTACTGAAAAACTTAGACATGGGCAATGAGGTACGTGAAGTTGCAAGAATCCGAGCAACGGAATACCAGTGTCACATGCTCGCTACTACAGTGCCCGGGTCTGAGATAGACGATTCCAACCGGGAGACCTCATCCTAAGAAAGGCCGAAGCCTCTCGACCACTAGAGGTGGTGGGGGAGCTGGCCCCTAATTGGGAAGGCCCTTACCGAGTGGTCGAGACACTCGGAAAAGGAGCTTACCGATTGTCTACCATGGAAGGGAAACCAATTCCCCGGACTTGGAACGCTACGACATTACGCAAATTTTATTCTTGAACCCTTCCACACATGTAAGAAGTCAATTAAGATAGCAATCCTCATTTTTATTGCTTCAACATTCTTTGTACATCAGATAGGCTGTAGCCAGTACAATAAAAAAAGGAAACAAATGGTATAATAGGGACTGATAGCTCAATGCAAATAGGGTTGGCGGCCTCAGACCGAGCCACTGACTCCACTAGGTGTGAAAATTGGCTCGGGTAGTAAGGCAACCAACCTAGTCTGCTCGGGTGGTCAGGAAGAGATGATATCAGTAAGGAAAGACAAGAAAAGGCTCCATCAAGAATAGATGGTGCCGACAAGAAGAAACAGGAAAAAAAAAATAGAAGAGGGAGAAAGAAAGGGAACACTCCCTTGGGGTATAGGGAGTGGAAGGAGAGGAGGGGAGATGGATAAGTAGGAGGCCTCTCTCGAACCATCCTCTCATGCATCATCCCGCCCCGTTACGCGTCTTCCTTTCTCGTACGCCGTCCACCAAGTCATCTTCTATTCTCCTAAGCGGGAGGCCTCTCTCGAACCATCCTCTAGTGCATCATCCCCTCTCCCCTCCCCTTCATCTTCATCGTCGGCCTTCATGCTTCACCAGGAGAAGGCAAGAAAGAAGGATATGTGGGGGAAACATCGAAGGCCCTTATGCAGCGTGAAGAGGAGGAGGCACCCTCCATAGCTTTCTATAGGCCGAAGGGGGCCACCTCGCCGTAATTAAACCTCCCCTCGAAAAAATGTGAAAGGAATTCAAAAGCAAGCATCCTCCACGAGGAGCAATTACACCGCCTTCCCCCAGAATCCTTCAGAATCCTTCGACGGGAATACGCAAAAAGGTAGGTTATTCAAGCTTAGAAAGACAGGAAGATGCCAGATCAGCACCCGTGAATCAACCGATCGGCACGTGACCTGATTTTTCGACAGGAAAATAGCACGAGATTTCTGATTTGCTGACGTCCGCGGATGCGATAAACCATACTCGGTCAAAGACGGTAAGGAGCATTTAAGTGCGCTCTGAACAAAATCGCCATTGTTTATAGAAAGAAAAGAGGTACATGGAAAGGTTCTAGATGACCTTAAAAAAAAGGAAAGGCCAACAAAGCAAGTACAAGCTAAACCAAATCTATGGAGATAGGAGAAGGTTGGGAGGTCTACGATCCTCCTTGAAGCTCGGTGGTCGGAAGGCCCTCGGTGCCTGGCACCGTGTCTGTAGTCAAGGGTAGCGTGCCCCCAGCTCCCTTGGTGATGGTCGACTCTGGCACTAACCCCACATGTTTGGGAACTACCTCGACCGCACGCTCTCCAGAAGTAGCCAGGGTTGGCGATCCTCTCTTCACAGGAGCAGAAGTGTCCTCGCTCCCCCCTCCACCACTTGACGCTGATGAAGAAGGAGAGGTTGAGACTTCTGCGCCTGAGTCGTAGGGTTGTTCGAAGTTAAAAATGAGCTCGTCAATAACTTGCTCCTGTGCTAGACTTGCTACCCGCCTGAAGCCTTGCGGGAAGCCCTTCCGCAGCCCACGCCGATAGCCCAACTTGTAATAGGTAAAGGCTATCTTCTTTAGGGCTTCGCGATATTCCTCTGAACCCATATATGCTCGATAGCCTTCACCTCAACTTCTGCTTCCTTCGCCCTGAGATCAGCCAACTTTGCCTCAGTCTCGGCCAGCTTCACCTCAGCCTCCCTCCTCGCTTGCTCTACCCCCAGGAGGTGACTCTCGTGCTCTTCCCACTCGATCCCCCACTGCCTCGAGCTCGCCACGTAAGCCTGGCGCTCCTCCTCCAGGAGTCTGCTCTTTAGCTCGGTCGTATATTGAGCCTGGGACAGCTACTCAGATAGTAACTGTACCTTCTCCTGGCTTGCCTGATCCTGCGATCGGAGTGAGGCCTCTTCCTTTCGAAGGACCCCGAGCTCGGAGGACAGCTGTCCGACCCTCCGGTCAGACTCGTGCAAGCCCTGGCCTGGGCCGCCTCACTACTCTCCATCTACGCCAAGTAATCGGTGATCTCGGCCCCTAGTTGTGCCATGAACAATCCTCCCTCTATGACCCTTTCGAGAAGCATTAGAGGGGAGCAGTGCCAAAATTCGTTGCGAACGGACGGGGATGCCAAAGCTCAGCAACGCTTGTATAGGGAGGCCTGGACGGTGAATCGTCCCTACTGAAGGACAGGACTCCTCCTTGGAGGAGTCGGTGTCGGGATGTCTCCCTCAAATGCTCCCAGACTCAGGACTGCGGTGCTTGGCTCGGTCGGGATCCCTGAACCAACCTCTTCCTACCCCAGTGCTCCAACGGGCTCAGTCGGGTTCCCTTCAGCCGAAGTCGGTGCCTCCGGCGGGGGGACTGGAGATGCCAAGCGACGGACACCCTCGTTGGGAGGCTCTTCCATTGTGCGTGGATCCTTCATCTTCTTCTACCTGCTCCGCTAGGCGGTCAGGGCCTTCATCGAAGCCAGCAGTAGCCGTTCCTCGGGGGCTTTATGCTTGGACCCTCGTCGCTCCAGTCCCCCCTCGAGAAGGACCCTCTTGCCCTTATCCCGGGCAGAGGAGGGGCCCTCGGGGATCGGAGGGGCGTCTTGGGCAGCCACCTCTACCTGATTGTCGACTTCCACATGCATTTGGTGATCCTCGCCAACACTGCGGACAGGCTCTGTCGACCAAGGGTGAACTATCAAGAAAAAGTTGGCAAAATGATGTACAAGGTCAACCGTCCTAAATCTTTACCATCAGGAGATAACTTGAAGTGGCTGTAGCACTGGAAATTGGCTAGGGACATTAGCTCCACGGTCGACTGCCGTTGACTCTGAAGAATCTTAATCTCCTCCTCAATCTCTAAGGAAATCACTAGATGCTTCACAGGGAATACGGGGTGATAGTTTGGCAAAATGGGAAAATTTCAACTGGAACCCTTGTTGGACCCCACCCAAAAATATTGGGTTTTCCATCCTTTATGTGAAGAATCTCGAGGGGAGAGGGTAACACAATTCATCCCTCTCCTGGCCTGAAGGTAATAGAAACCCTTCCCGGCATGGGTATGCTCCTTCAATTCATAGAAAGCATAAAAGAGGTCGAGGGATGCGACGATGTCGCATAAGCGGCAGAGGACGATGAAAGAAAAGATGAAAGTATAAGAGTTGGAGACTAGCTAGATGGGAGCCAGCTGGTAAAATTCCAACAGCCTGGCAATGAAGAGGTGGAGAGGAAGACGAAAGCCACACTTCCAGGCCAGGAGATAGGTGCAGAAAAGGTCCGAGCAAGTACCCAGACTAAACTCATGGGGCTTTGCAGGAGAAAACAAATATTGCCAAGGAAGTTGGAAGCAAATCTCAAGCTCCTTCACCGCTGGTTCAGAAAGTTCACTAAGGAGATGTTGGCTGGGCACCGGATCCAAACCTCCCGCCCCTGCTCAATTTCCTAGACTTCGGCTTCTTCGTTGCGCTCTGCCATGGAAGGTTGGGGAGAAGAGGAAGAGACACTGGAATTCGATGAACTGACAGGAGCAGGAAGCTCGCAAATTACCTCTACGGTGATCTTCGCTAGTTCTGCGAAAGCTTTGGCTATCTCTTGCTCCCTCTAGTTATCCGCTCGGTGCATCAATCCCGTTATGAACTCACAGAAGCGACGAAGGGAGGAAAAAGCCCTAAACGGAGGAAATGTGGAGCGCAAGCACATAAGCTATTTATAGGCCCTAAGCGGCCCAAAGAAGAACTATCGTGACATTTCAAACTGCAAGAAGGGTGCCCCCGAGGTGATGCATACTACATCATCATTACGCTCGAGCCCCCATATGCTAGGGTAGCCGTATTAATGGCCCCTAAACCTCGAAGCAAGGACAACTCGCAACGGCCAATCCCCATCCGAGCCACAACTCTAGCCTGTATATGCTCTACTCTCCGAGCCCATCTCCTGGCTCGGGAGTAGAGGGGGGGGCAAGTGGAGAGGGGTAGATTTGCGGCCCAAAATATATGTGGCCCAATACGGCCCAATAGGACCCACAGAGCCCAACGAGTGACAGCCCCCTTATTGGGCCTGTTGAGTCCCGGAGGGTGGCAATCAAGAGGGGAGGGGTGAATTGATGGCCCAATAAAAACTAAAAACGAGCTACACGGAACCAAGGCAAGATAAACAACAAACTCAAATCTAGCACGAACATAAATACACACGTGAATGCATGATGATGGGGTGATTTATTAACAAGCAATGGAATTCTCTCCTCACCGTGAAGCCCACACGATATATAGCAGAAAATCAAACCACAAAGTGCACACGGAATTTTTAGGTGGTTCGGGTACACACCGTGTCCCCTACGTCCACCCCTCACACGGAGGATTAACTTCCACTAGACAGTGAAACACAACACCCGCTGTTTACAACAGCAACCACACACACACGCTGTGTAGAACAGCAAGCACAAACACACACAAACGTTCGTGTTGTCGAACACGAACACACACACACAAATCTCGGATTTACTGATTACAAACAGATGATGAAGTTAAACTCAAGGTATTCAAAGTGAGAAGAGTGAAAAGAGGTTGGATTATCCTGGTTGGAGCTCCCCCTATCACTTCCACGAATTTAATCGAACACTTTGTGCAGCACGGTGACGATCTTGGCTTGAATGAAGCTTTAGGTTGATTTTGGATCGCATCCAGCAGCTGTGGCTTGTATGGAAGTAGTTCTCCTTCTCCTTCTCTTCACTTTCACTCGCTCTTCAAGCTGGAACCAAGTCAGGAGGTGGCGACTTCAACCTGCAAACACAAGGGGTTAGAAAGAAAGCTCACAGTTCAACATACGATTTCTCCCCTTAGGGTTTTTTATCAACCAAGCGACATTATATATGCTAAGAGAGTTCTGGAGACGGTCAAGGGACCAGATCCGCAAAATGTGGAGCAAAGCACGGGCCCCCAACCTAAAACAAATGACCCATGAGGTCGAAATTCCAAGGGTCAACAAATACGGCTCGGCCCGGAAATGAAGGGGTCGACCCTTGGGGTCGACCCTCGTGGGTGGTTTTTCTGCCCAGAAGGCATGGGTCGACCCCAGGGGTCGACCCTCTCAGGAACGCTTGCTGTTTAAGAAATTTTACTGAAGGGGTCGACCCTTGGGGTCGACCCACAGCCTGAGGGGTTGACCCTTGGGGTCGACCCTCTCAGTCCAGAACCACAAACCAGCGGGCCAAAAAATAAAGACAACAGGGGGCGACCCCTGGGGTCGACCCTTGGCTAGGGGTCGACCCTTGGGGTCGACCCTTTCAGCCAGAACACGAATTTGCCGAGAACGCGATCCAAACGACCGAGTCAAGTTCCAGAACGTCTAATATAAACATGCAAACCATGAGAAGTGTTCAAGAACAAGTTTATGAGCTACAAAAATGGTTTTTAAAACATGTCAATCAATTAAGCTTAAACCATTTCATACTTAGACATAATTCAAATGAGAGATGATCTTAAAGGACTTCAATCACAAAATTGAAGATCAAGGTTGAAGTCGATCTCACCAAACGTCCCAGAGCATTGAAATTCTTGTCCTTGAAGATTGGCCTGTCAAAATATCTCGCAGTTAATTCTTTCATCCAAACTGTCAAATTAACTCACTTACCCTGAAGAAGATTGCATTGAGCCTTCATAACACGCCAAAACCACATATGACGGAGTTGGGATTCAAGACGTTAGAAGGACTCATTTTCAGTTCAAAAAGAATTTGGTCAACATCAAAACCATAAGGCATTTTACATGAGGAGGGGGTTCAACAATCTCCCCCTTTTTGATGATGACAAAATTTAAAATTGCATTTTTGATCAATGTAAACTACCATTCAAGAATAAATGAAACCACATAATTATGAACCATATCAACCACAAATATTGAACTGAATTCACCATGCTGAACCGATATCAAAGGCAACTTAGCAAAACATGTGAGATTGAGTAGCATTACCACAAGGTGTGCCGACAACAGGAGGAAATAGGAGGAGTTCAAATGCAATAACAATGAGACATGAAGGAACTTGAGACTCACACAATATGATATGACACACATGACTCTAAAATGCAAAACTAAAATGCAAACTAAAGCCAACTGAAAATGAGCAGACATGCATGCAAGCATTCATCACACATACATATAAGTAGCCGAAATAGTTCTTTTCTCCCCCTTTGGCAACATCAAAAAGGAGGGGGTGAAATAAGTAGTAGATAAAGTCCAAGCTCCAAGAGCAATGTCATCTAATCTTCATCGGACGACGAGGAGGTGTGCGGACGCCTCATATAGCCCAAGATTTCTTCAAGCAAGTGGGTTTGATTATCAAATGTGGCTTGAACAGACTGGGTGTGCTCTTGATGACTAAGTTTCAGATCCGCAAGTTGTTGTTGCATGCCCTCCAAAGTCTCCCCATAAGTGTCTAACCGGTCATCTATCGAATCCAACCGATCCATGAGTAGCTGAACCGCCTCGGAAGGCATATCTTCGGCAGGTGGGGCCTGTTCATATTCATCAGATTCATCCTCAGAACGGATCTCTTATTTGGTACTTTTCAGAGTGCGAACTAAGTTTCCATCAAGCAGCTCATATCCCATATTATGGCAAATGGAATGAATTGTGAAAATGTCAGCCTCTCGTATAGTTTGTGAGATTTCGGTGGAGAGATCAATACCCAAATGTGTAAACACGGCAGTGAGTGCAGCAGCATATGGAATGGTGCGGTTCTTGTGCTTCATGCTATTGCTCATATGAAATAAAAGCATGGCTGGGAAATTCACAGGAATACCACTTAAAATGCAGTAGAAAAGAAACATGTGAATTTCAGTGACCTTGTCATGACCACCGCCCCGTGGAAGTAGAATTGTGGTGATCATTCTGTGTAAAATGTGTTGCATGGGCGGAAAATGATTTGCATTCAATCCTGCCACAGAACGGTTACCCCTTTCTTCACCTTTCATCATTTGAAAAATTGCATCTTCAGGAATTTCAATATCTCCAAGCATAAAACCTTCAGTCGGGAGATTAAATGCTGCTCCCAAAAATTCTGTAGTGAGAATTAACCGATGGCCATGAACCACTGTAGTTGGGTGCTCCCCGGACATGATAAAATTGCCATAAAATTGATGTACCAAGTTGGGATATATACGTCGATGTGCAGACATGAAATATTCTAGATTCGGCTGACTGCATAACATATCAACGAGTCCCGAAGATGACGATGTAAGTTTACAAGAGATACCGACCGCGGCCGGAGGACTTTTCTATCCAAAACTTTGGGTGGCGGCGCCGGTCCTCTGCCTTGGATGCCCGCCCGACCACGTCGTGCTGGGGCCGCACTCGACTCTCCACGGCTGCGAGAAGCATGCCTCTTTGGCGCCATCTAACCACAAATCGACGGAACCGGAGATGAGGGAATAGATCAAAATGGCTCAACTTGGAAAGAGATGCTTCCACGAGAGAGAATGGGGATCCTCCACACATCAAGAACTTACCTCAGTGAAGGGAAGAACAACGAGACGCGGTGCTAGCGTCGGAAGAATGATCCGCGCGGGTAGCCACCGAGAGGGCCGCGCTAGGGCACAAAGGGGGATGCCAAGGAGGGGTGTAATGTTTGGAGAAAGAGGTGGCTTTAGGCTTGAAGGGGGCTTGAGGGGTTTTAAGGGATGGGAAGGAGGAAACTTAGGGTTTCCTCCCTTATTGGAGCCGGTTCGGACGCGGCGAGGCCGCCCGACCGGAACGGGTCGACCCTATGGGTCGTCCCCTTTTAAATCCCGCCCCAGAACATTACCCGTTAAGGAGGGTCGACCCTTGGGGTCGACCCCTTTTCGTGGGTCGACCCTTGGGGTCGACCCTTTCAGGGTTTGCTGCAAAAGCTGAAGAAAAACGTAAGTTTAAGGGAGCGAATGATATGGCTCGAGTCCCCAGTGATTATATTGAGTTGGAATCAAGAAATTGGAGTTATATGAATGGGTATACACACTGGGGAACTTGTTTCAAGAATGACTTAGACCATAGAAGGTGTTCATTGTTTCCCATCTCTGAAAGTTCAGATTTTGATATCAATTGCTCTTTTGCTGGCCTTAAGAAAATTCAAGGAATTATCGGCCATAGAATTTGCAAAGCCAATGGTTGTATTCTATAATAAGAACATGCATACCATGCAATCAAGGTTTTCATGCAAAAGAAATAGAAAAATTTTGTGGTTTTTCAAGCACGACTATGCACATGCATGACAAAAAAAAATGACACACTACATGCAATGCAATGACATTGATGCACATGATTAAGACTCAGATTGATCTATCCTACAAACCCCTAGTTCCCTTCTAAATGATGTGAACTTGTCTACACTAAGAGGTTTGGTGAAAATGTCGGCAATTTGATGATCTGTCTCAACAAAACTGATGTTAATATCACCCTTACTCACATGGTCTCTGATGAAATGATGTCTAATTTCAATATGCTTGGTGCGGGAGTGATGAACTGGATTTTTGGACAGATTTATGGCGGATGTGTTATCACAAAGAATTGGGGTGTTTTTAAAGGAAATGCCATAATCAATCATTTGCTGTTGGATCCATAGCACTTGGGTAACGCAACTACCGGCAGCCACATACTCGGCTTCGGCTGTTGATAATGCCACTGAATTTTGTTTCTTGGAGGCCCATGAGACCACACAACCCCCAAGAAAATGGCAATAACCACTAGTGCTTTTCCGATCCATCTTACAACCCGCGTAATCGGCGTCAGAATAAGCGACAAGTTCAAAGCATGAATTCCGTGGAAACCACAATCCTAAGTTAACTGTACCAGCAATATATCTAAAAATCCATTTCACAGCCGACAAATGAGATTCCTTTGGATTTGACTGAAATCTTGCACATAGACAAACAGCAAATTGTATGTTGGGCCTGCTGGCAGTTAGATACAATAGTGAACCTATCATACTTCTAAAGAGTTTTTGGTTCACTGATGTACCTTTCTCATCTTGATCAATTTTTAATGAAGTGGACATGGGTGTTGGTTGTGGCTTAGTTGATGCCAAACCGAATTTTTTCAGCAACTCCATTGCATATTTCTTTTGGTGTATGAACAACCCGTCCACCGTTTGATGTACCTGCAATCCCAAAAAGAAGGTTAACTCTCCCATGAGGCTCATCTCGAACTCACTTTGCATCAATTTTGCAAAGTCGTTGCTAAGGGCATCTTTAGTGGAGCCAAAAATAATGTCATCAACGTAAACTTGAACAATCAAGATTTCCTCACCATTCAATTTTGTGAAGAGGGTTTGATCAACATTATCTCGTTTGAATTCATGTTGAATGAGGAATTCACTTAACCTTTCATACCATGCACGAGGTGCTTGTTTCAGACCGTAAAGTGCCTTGTCCAGCTTGTACACATGGTCTAAATGCTTTGTGTCTTCAAACCCCGGTGGTTGCTCCACATACACATCCTCCTGGATATAGCCATTCAAAAATGCACTCTTAACATCCATTTGAAATAATTTGATGTTATGACAACATGCAAATGCTAAGAGAACCCTCACTGCCTCAAGTCTTGCTACTGGAGCAAAAGACTCATCGAAGTCAACTCCTAATTCTTGGCTATAACCCTTGGCTACAAGCCTGGCCTTGTTCCTAATTACCACTCCTTGATCGTTTGTTTTATTTCGAAACACCCATTTTGTTCCGATCACGGAGTGATTCTTAGGACATGGTACGAGGAACCACACCTTGTTCCTTTGAAACTGGTGTAATTCTTCTTGCATGGCCATGATCCATGACTCATCTTTCAAGGCCTCTTCAATGGAGTGAGGTTCAAATTGAGAGAGCAAGGCTAATAAGTCATGAGTTTCAACTTCCCTGAAGGAGGCTCGTGTCCTTATTCCTTCTTGTACATTTCCCAATACATTCTCCAGAGGATGATCCTTTGCAAATGTCCATTGCAACGGTAGCTCCTGTTCAAGTTGAGTTTCCTGATTTACATCTTCTTCTTTTGGTTCTTCCTCTTTTTATTTTTCTGAATTTTCTTGCTTCTTCTCGATATTGTCATCTTTCAACACATCATCCTGCAAAATAGATTTTTCATCAGTTCTAAATGGAGATGATTCATCAATAATAACATGTTGACTTTCTTCAACTACGAGAGTTCTCAAATTATACACTCGATATGCTCTTGAATTGAGAGAGTACCCAAGCAGTATGCCTTTGTCACTTTTGGGATCAAATTTAGCCAAGTCCTTCTTACCATTGTTATGAATGTAGCATATTGAGCCAAACGGTCTCAAGTATGAAATGTTAGGCTTCTTACCTCGGTATAGCTCATATGGAGTTTTCTTCAATAGTGGTCTTACCATGGCTCGATTTATGATGTAGCAGGCCGTGTTCACTGCTTCAGCCCAAAAGTACCTTGGTATTTTATTCTCATTCAGCATGGTTCTTGCCATCTCAACTAGCGTTCTATTCTTCCTTTCCACAACTCCATTTTGTTCCGGAGTTCTAGGTGCGGAGAAGTCATGCATATAGCCTTGAGCCCTGCAAAAATTGCTGAACTCATGGTTATCAAATTCTCGGCCGTGATCACTCCGCACAGCTTTGATGCAATACCCTTTATCATTTTGAACAAATCTGCAAAATGCTTCAAATTCCGTTAGGGCATCATTTTTATGAGAGAGAAAATAGACCCAACAGAATCTTGAATAATCATCCACAATCACAAATCCATATAGTTTACCACCCAAGCTGTGAGTTCTACTTGGTCCGAAAAGATCAATGTGGATGAGTTCAAGAGGTCTTGATGTGGTCACATCTTGTTTGGACTTGATTGATGTCCTTGTTTGTTTGCCCATGCTGCAAGCTCCACAAATTCCATCATTGACGGCCTTCAACTTGGGCAGTCCAACCACCAAATCCTTTCTGGATAATTTCAGCAACACATTGAAGCTAGCATGCCCAAGCCGCCGATGCCAGAGCCAAGCATCATCGTTGCTCCTTGTAGTCAAACATAAGTTTTCATGAGAAGCATCATTCAAGTCTATCATGTAAACATTGTTATACCTGAAACCAATGAATTTGATCTGTTGAGTATTCCTATTCAAAACAGTGTAGTGGTTAGAATCAAAAATCACATTGCATCCCTTATCACAAAGTTGACTTATGCTTAAAAGATTATGTTGCAAACCCTTCACAAGCAATACATTTTCAATGGTATGATTTTGATTCTTACCTATCTTACCTTCTCCAATGATTTTACCTTTGTCTTTACCACCGAATGCTACCGTTCCGCCATCCTTTTCTTGCAGGTCCACAAACCATTCCTTGTTTCCCGTCATATGTCGAGAGCAACCGCTGTCCAAATACCATTTGTTCCTTTGAGCTCTCAAGTGGACCTGCAATTCAACCAAAGTTCTTATGGAGATTTTGGTACCCAAGCAAGCTTGGGTCCATGATGGTTATAGGCATGATGGATATATGATCTTTTTCTGAATCCAACAGAATTTTCTTCATCATATTTCAGAATTTTACAATCATACATATCATGACCCATTTTTCCACAATAGAAACAAGTGATGGCTCTATCTCTTTTTCTCCATCTACCAACATTCAAAAAGGAGTTATGCATGTGTTTCTTTGGTTTAAGAGATGCTGAAGTTGATCTTTCAAGGATGGCAAGGGCATCCTTCAACATTTTTATTTCAGCCAATTGAGATTGACTTTGCTTTTCAGCCTTTTCTTTGGCTTCATTACAAGCCGAGATTTGAAGCTTTTCTTGTTCCATGTCATCTTTCAATTCTTCATGCATTTTCAGAAATGTAGATTGTTCTTCTCTCATACATGAAATCTCTTCTTCAAATAGTTCAATTTTGGATGAAAGAATTTCATTTTCTGATTTTAAAGCATGGCACTCTTCACATGATTTTTTAGTATGCACAAAATGATCAATTTTCTTTTTCAAATTTCTATTTTCAGATTTGAATCTCTTACATTTTTCATATAAAGATTCATATGCAATTTGCCATTGTTCAGAGGTGAGAGTTTCAGTTTCAGAATCTACCTCATTTCCTTCGTCGTCATTTGCCATGAGGCATAGATTCTGGACTATCTCCTCTAGTCCATCTTCATTTCCGGACTCCTCTTGATCTTCATCGCTCCATGTGGCCATCATGGCCTTGGGCTTTCTGAACTTGCCTTTCTTTACCTTCTTGATGAGATCAGGGCACTCACCCCGCATATGGCCGGGTTTCTTGCATTCATAGCAAATCACTTCTTCTCTCTTGCTATTTTCTCCTCTGTTTGGACCTTGCCTTCTTGGTCCTTTTCTGAACTGACCACCAAAATTTCTGGTTCGTTTCACAAACCGTCTTGCCCTTTGTGTGATCATGGCAACTAATTCTTCATCTTTAGTGTTGCCTATTGAATCATTTTCACTGCCCTCTGAGTCGTGTGGATTCACCTTTAGAGCCATTGTGGTAACAACCTTCTTTTTCTTGTGATCCTCCTCACTCCTTTTGATGTTTATCTCGTAAGTCATCAACGAGCCAATTAACTCGTCAAGGGTTAAGGTACTTAGATCCTTGGAGTCTTCAATTACAGTGGCCTTTGTATGCCACTGTGGAGTGAGGGATCTTAGGACTTTTCTGACGAGTTCCTTGTTGGAATACTCCTTGCCAAGTCCCTTTAGTCCATTTGTAATTTCGGTTAGCCTTGCAAACATATCAGAAATTGATTCTTCTGACTTCATTGCGAACAGCTCATAGTCCCGAACTAGGAGGTTGGCTTTTGTTTCCTTGACTTCCGATGTTCCTTCATATATAAGCCGTAGCTTATCCCACATTTCCTGCGCAGAGGCACACATAGATATACGTGAGTATTCGTTAGGATGAACGGCACATTGAATTATATTCATAGCCTTAAAGTTCGTTGAACACTTCTCTATATCTTCTTCATCCCATTCATCTTCTTTTTCAGATAACACATAAGGACCCTTACTTATAACACGCCAAACATCATAGTCCTGGGCACGTAGGAAAACATACATCCTATTTTTCCAGTAAGGGTAGTTCGATCCATCAAAGAACGGAGGTCTTTGAATGGAATGCCCTTCAGGCATCATCCCTCTATTTGCCATTTAACGGGATCTTCTCTGACGACCGTGAGATCGTAAATAACCAGAGACCAAAGCTCTGATACCAATTGTTGAGTCCCGGAGGGTGGCAATCAAGAGGGGAGGGGTGAATTGATGGCCCAATAAAAACTAAAAATGAGCTACACGGAACCAAGGCAAGATAAACAACAAACTCAAATCTAGCACGAACATAAATACACACGTGAATGCGTGATGATGGGGTGATTTATTAACAAGAAATGGAATTCTCTCCTCACCGTGAAGCCCACACGATATATAGCAGAAAATCAAACCACAAAGTGCACACAGAATTTTTAGGTGGTTCGGGTACACACCGTGTCCCCTACGTCCACCCCTCACACGGAGGATTAACTTCCACTAGACAGTGAAAGACAACACCCGCTGTTTACAACAGCAACCACACACACACGCTGTGTAGAACAGCAAGCACAAACACACACAAACGTTCGTGTTGTCGAACACGAACACACACACACAAATCTTGGATTTACTGATTACAAACAGATGATGAAGTTAAACTCAAGGTATTCAAAGTGAGAAGAGTGAAAAGAGGTTGGATTATCCTGGTTGGAGCTCCCCCTATCACTTCCACGAATTTAATCGAACACTTTGTGCAGCACGGTGACGATCTTGGCTTGAATGAAGCTTTAGGTTGATTTTGGATCGCATCCAGCAGCTGTGGCTTGTATGGAAGTAGTTCTCCTTCTCCTTCTCTTCACTTTCACTCGCTCTTCAAGCTGGAACCAGGTCAGGAGGTGGCGACTTCAACCTGCAAACACAAGGGGTTAGAAAGAAAGCTCACAGTTCAACATACGATTTCTCCCCTTAGGGTTTTTTATCAACCAAGCGACATTATATATGCTAAGAGAGTTCTGGAGACGGTCAAGGGACCAGATCCGCAAAATGTGGAGCAAAGCACGGGCCCCCAACCTAAAACAAATGACCCATGAGGTCGAAATTCCAAGGGTCAACAAATACGGCTCGGCCCGGAAATGAAGGGGTCGACCCTCGTGGGTGGTTTTTCTGCCCAGAAGGCATGGGTCGACCCCTGGGGTCGACCCTCTCAGGATCGCTTGCTGTTTAAGAAATTTTACTGAAGGGGTCGACCCTTGGGGTCGACCCACAGCCTGAGGGGTCGACCCTTGGGGTCGACTCTCTCAGTCCAGAACCACAAACCAGCGGGCCAAAAAATAAAGACAACAGGGGGCGACCCCTGGGGTCGACCCTTGGCTAGGGGTCGACCCTTGGGGTCGACCCTTTCAGCCAGAACACGAATTTGCCGAGAACGCGATCCAAACGACCGAGTCAAGTTCCAGAACGTCTAATATAAACATGCAAACCATGAGAAGTGTTCAAGAACAAGTTTATGAGCTACAAAAATGGTTTTTAAAACATGTCAATCAATTAAGCTTAAACCATTTCATACTTAGACATAATTCAAATGAGAGATGATCTTAAAGGACTTCAATCACAAAATTGAAGATCAAGGTTGAAGTCGATCTCACCAAACGTCCCAGAGCATTGAAATTCTTGTCCTTGAAGATTGGCCTGTCAAAATATCTCGCAGTTAATTCTTTCATCCAAACTGTCAAATTAACTCACTTACCTTGAAGAAGATTGCATTGAGCCTTCATAACACGCCAAAACCACATATGACGGAGTTGGGATTCAAGACGTTAGAAGGACTCATTTTCAGTTCAAAAAGAATTTGGTCAACATCAAAACCATAAGGCATTTTACATGAGGAGGGGGTTCAACAGGGCCCACTCATCAGGAAGCCCAACTCACTTGGACCGACATAGCCCAAGTAGCTTCCTGGCTTGGGCGTCCAAATAACGGTTGCTCGGGGAAAGCCCAAGGGGCGGCTGAGCGTAACCGACCAAGGGAAGACTGGGGGTTAAGAGAAGGGTAAACACCCTCGAACGGAGAGGAGCTCACATTTAGCGGGTAACACCCCCTAAACACTTCCTCTTCCCCTGCCCCCCCAAAAGAGAATGAACCACTATATAAATCCAAGGAAGCTCTCCGGAGAGGTAAGTCAATTCTGAGCACTCTCAGCCACCCATATTGGTGGAGAGCGATCTCGTGTCCACCCCCTATCTCCTTCCTCTCCTCCTTCGCGTAAAGCTCTACTACCTCGTTGACTTAGACATCGGAGGGTTTTCCCCAGGGTTACTCCCCTGGGCCCCCTGATCCTTTTTCTTCCCACGTTGTAGAGTTCTACTACAGTGTGGCTGCAATCAGCGATCGCCCTCGATCGGACGGCTCAAGCTTCAGCATGAGATCATGCCTCTTTAGTGTGCACTGCCAAAAGGTGACCATGGTGTGCACTTTCTTGGGAAGGGATCTCACAGACACTTGTGCTTGAGTATTGTCTTAATATTAAGGTTGGGTACTTAATGGGAATCCAATCCAATCCCATCACTATGGTCCTAAATCATGAGTATAACCCCCCCTGTGGGGGTGGTGGGTGGTGTGTTTAAAAGACAAGTAGGCTCAGGATTTTGTCTATAAAGCTTAATAATAGTCAGGAAAGATGGACAGGGGAGAGTGTCACCAACGATGCCTTTGCATACATGATCCCCCTGCATGTGAGGAGATTTTGTGAACATTTTATTAGGGGCTGTTATGTAGGATGCTTAAGTCTCACCTCATGTCTTGTTGCAATAATTAAGTCTCTAACATGTCTGTATACTCCACAATGTAAATGGATAAAAAATGATTCCCATTCTATTTTAATTTTTAAGAGTCAAAGTCTAAGCATAAATCAAAAATTTATTGCATTCATGATAGTTGACTCCAACTCCAAGCAAGTTAGGTTGATTTTAGATTATGATGAAAGATTTAACTCATAAAATCTGTGATAGTTCCTATCAAAGGAAAAAAATAATATGATTTTGAGGGAAAACTCTAATTTCATAGCATTAGAAAACACAAAAATACAACTATAGAAAGTGCTCATCATGCAAATGTTAGTTCCGTAATAATTTTCTAGAACATACTGGTTCTGGAAATTGTGTTAACATACAATCAAAAGAAAAAAATGGTTTTCACTTTTCAATGTAGTAGAAGCTATCCTATCTTATCATAGAGCTTAAAAGTCAACAAAAAATCCAACTGCATTCAAAGTCAGTTATTAAATCATCCAATGTTAAAGTCCTGCATGTTACTAAAGTTCAAAATTTGAAAGGTGGTAATGCTGGAAATAACATGATTAGAAAATTGCAAAATGTCCTTTGCATTTGAAGGTAACAAACAAATAGCAAATACTGAGTCAACACAGTTATATGAAATACATGAATTTACAAGGGAATCTACACGAGAAAATGCAACTATTTGAAGGCAGAAAGTTTGCTATTATAGTAGTCCTTATTCCAATGATTGCTAGCCATTTAGCAAATTATTACCTATCTTCCATTGTAATTTATTACCTATCTAACTTCAAGATTCCGACAATCATATGTCAAAAGCTGGAATCCATGAAAGCAGCCTTCTTCAGAGATGACAATGTTCAAAGTTACATGAAACAATAAATCCGGCCTTTACTTGATCTATATGGTGGAATAACATGGCATGGCCTATGTACACATGATGTTGGAGACAATGAGATAAGTATCTGCTGCAGACATTCTCAAGCGTCTACGCTTCCTCCCCCTTTTACTACTATGAATGTCATGGGAAAAAACCAATATCAAGTAAGTCTAAGATGAAACTATCTTCAAAGGAAAAATAGTATTCAAGATTGTATATGTCTATGATCTACACATGGGCTCACGGTAGATTTATAAACTCTCTCTATTCACTACACACTCCAAAATAGAAAGAAGTAGTATATGGCGTGGATTGTCATGGATATCAGAACACATCTATTTATTCTAAATCTCACAGGCTTTGTGTTCTTCATTAAAGTTCATACAAAATCAATTATTTATTAAATGGAAACAGACTAGAAAGCAAATGAGCTTAGTTAAACGCCATACCTGGTGACTACCGGAGAATTAGAGGAGGAGGAAGAAATGGCCTCCGTGTTTCCTGCTGTCGTAAGCTGATCTAGAGGAGGAAGCAGGGAACCCAATTTATAGTTGCCCCATCAAGCACATTCAAAATTAGAGAGAGGAGGAGGAAGAAATGTCCTGCGTGTACTCAGACTTGCTGAAATCACAAAAAAGTCACTGCAAAGCTGTAGGGAACAGTTTCTGCACAGGTAAGGGAAATGGCCCATGACCCTCAGGGGCGGGGAAAGGAGCTTTCCGAAGATGAGACTGTGCTTGTGAGAAGACCCGACCGACTACTTTTCAGACAGTGAGAAGATGAGACCAAACCGAAAGGAAAAACTCTAGAGCGCCGTAGCCTTGACCAGAGAAGAGAAGATGGAGTCGAAGATATTCTTTCCCCACGATCGGCCGCCTTGCGACGAGCACAACCCTTTGTTGGATGTTCTTGTGGCCCCTCCAGACGAAGGTGACAGCCACCGGTGACAGCCACCGGGAAGAAGACGCCTGATGTCGCGAGGGAGAACACCACCAGATCCCCCACCGCGTCGCCACCCAAAGGTCAAGTCTCCGGAGCCTTCGTCACCCACGACCGGTGGAGCCTTGCACCGCTGGGAAGTAGAGAGATGGAGAAGAGGTGAAGGCAGGTGATTGTGAGGGGTATTGCGGGGAGAAAACACATTCACCGGAGAGAAAGGAGGTGAAGGCAGGCGACTGTGAGGCGACTGTGAGGGTTATTCATGGGGTGGGTTTATTGATTCGAGGAAGTGCCCTCGAATCATTTGTTCGGCTGAATAGGGAGAAGATCCCACCCAAGGCCGAGTCATTTATTCCCAATATCAAAGTGGAACAATCCATTCGAGGGTGAATAACTTGTCCTACTTGATCTTATTGTGTTACCAAAGTGGGGCTACAGGAGTTGTTTGACTTGACGTAAAGAACTACAAAATATTATAAAACGATGTGATTTATATCTGACACAAATATAATATATATTTTTAGCATTTTACAACATCCTACGTCAAAACAAATGATCCCTTGAGTAACACAAACTAAGTGTAGATTAAACACTGGCCCTCTTTGGTCGTCGAATAAACACGGGTAACTCTTTTTATTCGCGCTCGAGTGAGTTGTGCGACTTTGGCGTCGCGAACAACCCGTTCGACGTCGGCTGGGATAAACCCCGTATTCGGGCGAACATCTCATTCGAGCCTCCCCCCTCGAATGAGTTACGCCATTCGAGCTTGCCCTAACTCCCGCGACAGCTTCCATCCATACCCCTGGGAAACCACGGTGATCGATCTCCCACGAACGTTGGTGCCCGGTGGCGATCGACGGCTCCTTCATCCTCTTCCCGGTGAGCGGCCCTTGCGAACGCGGGTGCCCGGTGACGATCGACGGCTCCTTTATCTTCTCCCGGGTGAGCGGTCCTTGCGACGTGGCGGGGATCTCCCTTCCTCCTCCTCCCCGGTGAGCGCAGTCATTATCCTTTCCGTCTCCTCGATCCGGAGCAAAGATCACTGGGAGGAGGAATCCCCTCGCTGCCTGTTTCCCCGAGCCGCTTCCCGCACGGTGACCGATCACCGGGAAAAAGGTACAATACTGCTTGCTCCCGAGGGCCGCACGGTGTCCTTGTGTTCCGTCTGGTCCTCTCACTGTCCAAAAGGTTCTGCCTGGTCTTCTCAGCACCGATTAACATCGCCTTGTCATCTCCGACTGTTTCAAGCTTTCGCGCGCTCTCCTGTGCTTCTGTTGACTACTTTCCAGACTCCCAAGGGTCACGGGCCATACTGTGTCCGTAGTTCTGCAGAGCTTTCTTTACACATTGCAGGCTTCTTGTCTATAAAAATGGGTGCCCTCTGCTTCCTCCTCCGCATCAGTTTCCAGCGGGACTTCAACTTTCACCACAAAGGTCCTTTCTTCTTCCTCTTCTAACTCCCCGCCTCTCACCAGGTTTGGTGCTTAACTCAGTCCCTTTTACATTATCTATCATCGTATGGCCACATTTGTATGATGGTCGGATCTTATTTGTTGTATTTTGTTCATATGCATTTGGTTTTGCATGATGAGTTCCAAGGACGGAGGGGAAAGGGGAAACCGATGATGCATGTTTTTGCTTTTCCTGTTATTTGTTTTCAGTCCTTATATCGATTCTGTTTTGGTGTATACATTATGTATCCTCCTTTGGGTGGATTTCTTTTGTTCAGGGTCAGATCTTATTGTCGTATTTTACTCATTTGTATTTGGTCTTGCTTGATGGGATCCAAGTATGCTGCGAGTTGGGAAACTGATGACTCCTGTTTTTTTTATTTTTGGTTTCTGTTTTGCACCCTTTAGCGGTTCTGCAACTGTTGTGCTCTGTTTACATTCTAGGCATGGTTCTACATACACGTGAAGTTCATCATGTATTGGTTTGATATATAATGATGCAATGCTATACAATCTGCATTACAGAAATAATTTGTCTCTCACTTTCATCATGTATTGGTTGTATTGGATCTGTTTTGCCACATTCTATAATCTGCATGTCACTTTAGGCATCCTACAATTTATATTGACTGTCACTTTATATCATGGCTACTTACTTATTATTTGGCTTTCAGACATGGCATTCACAGTAATAATGTGTCAACGGGGAGGAAGCGTAAACGCTTGCCAATGTCTGCAGCAGGTACATGTCTCATTCTTATATATACCTGAATTATGTTGACACACTGCCTTGTTTAGAGTAGTTAGGAGTTGGCTTCTGTGCTTCAACTGTAACAGATAATTTGCAGTCTAAGTATTGATTAAGAAGAAGACCTATTTTTCTCTCCATTTCTCCATATAAGAAGAATGTTGAGATTCATCATGTTTTTCATGCATGTTTGAAAGCTATTGTCCAAGACCTGCTTGTTCCTGTTGTTTTATCTCCTTGCTTCCTTAAACCAAGCTGGGATTTTTCTTTTCCTTGTCATTTCACTTTGTTCTTTTTTTTTCCTTCCTGATCTTGCTTTTAAATGGATATTCCTGATCTTAGCAACAGCAGATACATGTTTTACTGGATAGCCAACAGAACTTAGATCCTTTTGTTGTAGTTAATTTATTCACATCCGTGGCTTTGAAAAACCAAAATGAGTGATCAGATTATCATTTTAGTGTACTGCATGGGACTACCATTTTAGTGTACTGCAATGTGTGCTAGTTAAGGAGTTGAACATTTCCCTAACTCAAGTGGCTAAATGCTAGGTAAATAGTTGAACTTTTGTCTAACTGAAGTGGCCCAAGTGTTCTTCCCTTGATTGTTATTCTGATTATATATTATCTTCCCATTTATTTAAAGGGCCATCACATAACGCTCGAAAAGGAAAGAGCCGTGCACCTAATTGGTCCGACATCCAGGATGGGAAGTTGTTAGAGTTGTTAAGGGATCATTTTGACAAAAACAACATATCAAATGGGACGTTCAAGCCACATGTATGGAATGAGTGTGTTCCCATATTTAATGCAAGGACTGGCCTGGATCATGGTAGGGAACAATTATACAATCGCTGGAAAACGTTGAAAAAATTATACACTTTATATGCCCAATTGATGCGGAAAAGTGGGTAGGGCTGGGATCCATTGACCAGCATGCATGTGCCTGGATATGAAGGAGCCTGGGAGGAGTTAATTGAGGTAATTAATCTCAATATTTGGTCCAACTGATCGCTCATTTTGCACACCATTAACTCATCTTCTAAGCTATCTTGTCTCCCATTATTATCAGAGATCTCCTGAATATAGGGTTGTTGGTCCTCGGGTAGGCGAGTAGACAAGAAGGGGGGTTGAATTGTCCCCCACGATTCATGGTAAATTAAAATCTAACTAAGAGGAATTAACAACTTTGAACGAGATTGAAGAAATTAGATTAAGCAAGATAAACTTAGTTCTCTCAATCTCACCGTTCACACACGAACATTCAACCAATATAAACAATTAAGCATGCATCCACAAAGGAAAACCACAAGACACGGAATTTTTAAGGTGGTTCGGGACCACGACGGGCTCCCTACGTCCACCCCTCACCAAACTCGGTGAGGCTTCACTCTGGGATAAATCCCCAACACGGAGACGACGCTCCAATACACACACGGGGATAAATCCCCACACACACACGGAGTAAAACACCAACACACATGCGTAGGGCGACGCCTACGGAACCACACGGGAGTAAACTCCCAACCACACACGGGGAACACACCCCACAATATGCCTAAGCACACACGCGGATATGCTCCGCACCACACGATGCACATGCGTCAACATAAACCACTCGGACAACCCCTTTCTCCGAACACCCACACACAATATTCCTTCAAAAATGTATAAAGCCTAGACAAATAGATACAATGAATCCCAAACAAAGTCTAAAGACTGAAATGAAGAAGATATAGCATGTAGAGAGCTCCCCCTTCTTCGATTCTTTCGGTTCCTCTTGGTTCGTTGTCGAATGATGGCGATTTTGGCATCCTCTTGTTCCTCTCTTTGAGACGCTTCTTTTCTTCTTATACCACGAGCTCCAAATCTTCATGGATGTAGATGATAACCCTTCCTCAAGAGCTCCTTGGTTGCTTTGCCCCTTTTCTCCACCTACAAGATAGAACAAAATGCATTAGGGCTTCTCATCACACAAATTCGGAGTTCACATTCATATATATAGAGGAGTGGACAAAAGACACATAAAACCCTCCCAATACATGTTAGAAACCCCCTAATATGTTTAGGAACCAATAAGGGGTAGTTTGGTAAAGTTTAGAAGGGTTTTCATTGGGTTTTAAAGTCTCCCGGAAATCCTGTTCCGGAAGGGTCGACCCTTGGGGTCGACCCTCGGCCAAACAGACACCACCCGATGCCCAGAATTAATTCTGGGACTCAGGGGTCGACCCCAGGGGTCGACCCATGCAGGTGGCTGATCTCTCAGCCCAGGGGGGTCGACCCTAAGGGTCGACCCCTTCCCTGAAGGGTCCAAAAACTTAGAATTTTACCCCGTTTATGCGCCAGAAAAATTCCCAAAAATCAATAATTAATTGCCATGAATTCAACAAAGTATTAAGACCATTTAAACCACATTTCAAAAAGATTTAAGAGAATAGATTAAGCACATTAAAAAGCCCACAAACCTCATTTCAAAGATGCATAAAACACTTCTAATGTGATGCAACCTCATGAAAGATGTTCATGAAAATAACCCAGAACTTAGCATAAAAAATGGTTAGATATTACCATCATCCACTTGACATGAGAGGGTTTAAAAATCATCTTTGAACCATTCAATCACAAGACAACCAAATCTTCAACAAAAAAATGCTTCATCACACAAGTGTTGACAATTGTGCCAAATGCAAAGAGTTAACTCCCTTTTTGAAGAGGAGCTTCATTGATGGACTCCTTTAGATTCCAAGTATGAGCCATGGATTTATGTTCCTACAAACTAATATAAATATAGCATTAGTTCCTTAAACACCATGGGTTCATATGACTTTCAACAGTGAACATTGAATCCATCTTTCAACTCATCAATCACAATATACACATGTTGCTCAATGAAACACATACATACACAAACACAATCGTTTTGATATCATTGGAACCAAACACCAACTAGGGGATGTAACAATCTCCCCCTTTTTGATGATGACAAAATAATGTGTGTGATAGTGTAGTATTGTAAACATCTTATGAAAGACCAAGAATTAACTGAACATTGAGCACATACATCAATTCTCCAATTCTCCCCAAAATAATAACATTCATAAGACATTGAGCACACACAAACATTCTCCCCCTTTTTGTCATCTACAAAAAAATATGGGGTTATGTGACATGATATGAACGTGTTAGGCCAAAAGATATGATACCAATGTAAATACCAAGTGATGCTAATCAAAGGCCTAAAAATATGATACCAAATGTTGTTCAGATGCTAATTGGTGGTCAAATTGGCTGATACCAATTGTTAGAGTCAAATCAAAGGCCCAAAGATTTGCAATTGCCATTCTTGAGGAAATTGGCCCAAAGATGTGATAACAAAAGTTGGAAGAACTCATTTCAGCATTCATGCAACATGATTTGTTCAAATGAACTATACCAATTGTTGAAAAGTATGAATTGCTCAAGATGATATCATGTGTGAACTATATGCATGCTGAAAATACCAAATATGCAAATATACACATGATGAGCTTCATGTTTCAAATGCAATGAAAATACACTATGTGAATGCTAATCATGCAAGATATGAAGCTGTGCACATGATGACTTCTTTCCTTCAAATGCAAGGTTTATGCTCAGAATTAGACTCAAGGGGAATGCATGAACATGCAAGCACACAAGCACAATCGTCATGCATACAAATATTACATATAGTAACACCCCCTAAATGAGGCACGGGTTAAGAAATGAGCATGTGATTCAAATTCAAGAATGTAAGACATGAAGCATAACTAAGAGATTTGTGCGTACACAGGTAGACGTACTACATAAACCATGAATGTAGGTAAATTCATAGAATACATACATCTCAAAAATACCCATGTGAAATGTGATGTAATGAATAATGAGCTTCAAAATATATGGATTTTCAGATTTTCTAAAGAATACTAGAAGGTAATCTCCTCTCTACATTTTCACTTTAGATTTTCGACTATCGGTAGCTTCGCACAACCCCTATTTTGTTTCTTTTAATAGACTTCACCTTTCGGCGCGAGTTTCCTCATGTGTCGCAATGGGGATTCCCCGCTACTTGGATTTATCACACATATAGATTTGTTTCTCCTTTCGACACGAGTTTCCTCCTTTGTTTCAGGGGGGATTCCCGGTTACTCAGATCCATGTTCCACTTATTCAATTTTTGTGGGGTAGGCAGCTTTTTCCTCACGATTACTCTTTAATATCCATGTAGAGATTCAAGTTCTCTTTAAAGTGTCGAAAGGAATTTCTTAAATTCATATCAATGAAAGTTATTAAATTCATTGTGTGCAAGAGTGTGAGGGTAAATTTCTATTTTGCATGTATAAAATGAATTCGATAAGACATAGCTATGACTCCCCCTAAATGTATGCATAGTCGGAATCAAATCCTCCCCCTTAATATATGACATGTATCATATATGAATAAAATCACTGCATTATTATTTATCAAGGAGGTGAGTGTAGATCTCTTTAAAAATCCACTTAAGGAAAATATTAAGAATAAAAAGCAATAATCAATAATGTGGAGAAAAACATGCACGAGGTGCACAAGGGGAGTGTGTGTGATCGCCAGAGACACGAGGGTCTCAAGTGGAAAATAATATGGGGAGATGATCGCAAAATACCTCAAATATGCGGGGGATGTGAGTGCTTCCTTTCTCTTCAAATCGGCCGGCCGATGAAGAGAGTTCTTCACTTTTATTACCCTTGCAAAACAAAGACAACAACACCAAAAAGATATGGATTAGAATAAAGGTGAGTGTAGCATCAAATTCTTAGATAGATGAGCATGAAAATTGATTATGAACACACCTTAAGGGGGTGGCCCTTAAACCCCTATACAAAGAGGGTGGTAGATATATGATGATATGAATGAATGTAAATGAAATAGGGAGATGTGCAAGGGATTGCACTATGGGGAAAGCCTCAACGTGGTTGAGAAGAAAACATGTATATTATGCATGCATGTTAACGAATAGCAAAAGGAGAATAAAAATAAAATAGAAGGAGCCTGTTGCTTCTGTTGCTTGTGGCCTTGATATTCAATGGGGAAGAAGCTTTAAAAAATGGAGATTGATGCGCGCGGGCATTCCTTCCTTAGCCAACAGCAACCTGTGAGCACAAAACAAGAGAAAAAAAAAGAAAGCAAACAGAAAAAAAAGGGAAAAGGTAGATACGTGGGAGGAAGAGGAAGAAGGGGATCGAGTGTCCAACCTATTAACAGAGGCGAGAGCCTCTATTAATAAGATAGAAAAGGTGATAAAGAGGCAAGAGTCCAAGGGGGAAAGGATTGGAACGGGCAAGAGCCCAAAAATAGGTAGACATCTAATGAAGCAAGGACTCTCTGGGGATAGGGCTGCGAAGCCGGAAGAAGAAACACGCCTTAGGTAAGGGCGTCAATTTCAGAATTGACGACCTACACTAGGGCGTTTCTCAAAAACACGCCCTGCACAAGGGCGTTTCTCAAAAACCAAATTTAGCAATAAAAACTCCCCATATTTGAAAAATGTTAAACACGCCTTAAACAAAGCCACTTTTCAAAAAAGCGTCCCTGGGAAGGGCGTTAATTTCAAGAGCTCAAATGGGGAAGTTGGTCAAACCAAAAGAATTAACGCCCTAAGGTGGGCGTCCTTTCTTTAAGAAACGCCTTAGGTGAAGTCATGTTTTAAGAGAAACACGCCCTTACCCAAGTCGTGAATTCATAAAATTCATAAAATAGATAGAATGGGGAGAAATAGATAAAATGGGAAAGAAACGCCCTAGACCAGGGCGTGTTTCAAAAACACGCCCCTGATGAGGGCGTGAATTCAGAAAATAGAGATAAATGCCCAAGAAATCTGAAAAAATAGGAAAATGAGATAAAATGGGGAAAAATAGGAGAAATTCAAGAAAAGTGGGAAAACCACTCAAATAAGCTGATTTGAGGGTCAAATGGGGCATCGCAGAGCGATATGAAATATACTCAAAATGACGTCAATTTTGGCGTGTCTACAGCTGCCCCGCCTTGGCGTCTGCTTTGCAAGGGAGCGTAGCAAACTGAAAAGTAGATGCCAAGGTGTGATGAGACACGCAATCAACATCACTTGATGAGAATCAAATCAAAAGCACGAGATGAAGCAAATCTCGGGAAATCCAACGAAATCAACAATGTTTGGATAAAAGGGGGAGATGTGCACGCGGTGCACGAAGGAGATAAAATAAAATGATCAACTTCCAGCGCGGTGGAAGTACCCCAGGTCACAAACCTGTAGATTTCACCATTGGGGAGCGGTTACCAGCCAATGTGGACGTGCTGCAGCCAAGGTGGATCAAGGGGAAAGTTGGACAATAAGATGATAAAAATCCAAACAAGGAGCTCTCGAGAAAAGACCCAAAACAGCGACAAAACGAACTGAGGACTCAATTCGGCAATGAAAATCTCATATCGGGAAAGATTAAGATCAATTCAACTCTCAACATCAGCTTATCAGAATGATTTTTCAACAATTGTTTCAAAGTCCTACATGAATGCATGCTGGGCTAAAGGAAAAAATTAAATCAAATAAAAATATAATATAATCAAGGATAATATTGTTAAACTGCCCAGACTGGGTCAAGAAACCAATTCTGCGAGCTGATACTAAGCCGAAGCCCGTTTATCCGCGCACCAACTCGCAAAGAGGGAACCATCGTCCCCAGTCTTGGACGGCTCAACGGCCTATCCGTATGACTAAGATGCCTCTGGAATCGTCATCGTTTTTGATGAAGGGGAACTCAAATTCCAGATTTATCAAAGTCACAAGGTCCTTGATGTAATCTAGTAACATATGTAACATAAGTAGAATGCATACAGGGAGATGGTGAAGCAATAAGTATGGGGGGAACTGAGAGATGAGGTGCGGGCACCGTGGGGCTTTGATGATGATGCCAGTCGGCGGGACCAAGAGCTTCTTATCCTGCGCTCAAAATTCATTAGCCAAGATATAAAAAGTATAACAAACAATGAATAAGGCATTTAAGCATGGCAATCATAGCATGAATCAAAGCATCAATAACATGTATACGGCATGAATAGCACAAGTTAAATCATGGTATTGCAAATCATCATTGTTTGTTGTTTCGTCATGAGGATGACAACTTGGCTAATCAAAATTTGGAGGTGAATGATCAAGATCTGATATAATGCCCATCGGCGGAGTGATCAGATGAAATTAGCAGGAGTTAATTTAAAAAGATTTGGAGATGAATAATCATGAGATAATCAGGAGATATAATAGGGAGATGACAATCAAAATGCCCCTGGGTGGCATGCCATGAAAATATCGGGAGAGAATCAATAGATTGATAGCAATAAGGGGAGGGAGGACTCATCCCGTGCTTCTGGTCCTTGGAAAGCTGTTCCTGCAAAACACCATCAGAAAATACAATGCAAAATTTTTGGATTTTGGAATATGCAAATTTTTATGGGTTTTGGAATATGCAAATTTTTATGGGTTTTGAAAATATTTGAAATTTTACAGAGATTTTTAAAATATTCAAGTTTTTGTGGAGATTTTGGAAAATATTTGAATTTTTTTGTGGAGATTTTGGAAATATTCAAATTTTTTTGTGGAGATTTTGGTTTAGACATAGCTAATGCAGCATCAAAGGGTGTTTTGAACCACTGGCTAGGGGTCCTTGCTCCTTCCCTTTTTCGCTAAGGAAACTGCCCAAAGCTGGGCGTGCATTTGAAAGTGACATCCTATAACCGACCGTCTTTGATCAATGGTGCCCCTACCGAGGCCATACCCGAGAAACATTCGGTCTTGGAGGGAGAAGAGAAGAATAATTGGGAATAAACTTTGTGCAGGATGGGAGATATCGGGACTTGAATGCCTTCCAAGGTGTTCCCTTCAAAGAGGCAGTCTGTTGTGCCGGGGCTTTGTGCCTTTAATTTTTTAGACCCTTGACATGCATACGACCAGGGTTTTCCCTGCGGGGACTTTGCCACTCTTGACATGCCATAATTCATACTTTTGCTTTTATCGAAATTTTGACTTGATTTTCATAATAGCCCTTTTGGCGAAATGTATATCATGAAAACTCATATTGATTTTGGGTCAAGACTGCCCCTATTTGAGACTCCTCTCGTATTGGGGATTACCTAGGTTGGTCATCTCATCCGTCAACCTCTTGCCCCTGCATGCGGCTGAGAAGAGAAAAGACTTTCAGGAATACTCATGGCATGGCCAAAGTAGCAACGGTGTCTAACCAAAGAGCCGGCTAAGGACGCCGTGAAGTGTGTGAAATGCCCAGCTAAGGGTTGCCCTTAACAAGCGGGGAGAGAATGTCGAATTCCCAGCACGGGGTTCTTATTAACCAAAGGTGCTGCATAGCAAGCCTAAAGACTCTTTTGAGAGTGATTTAATTAAACAAAAGCCTAAGATAAAGGTTTAAAACACCACTCTTAATCTCGTTAAGAAGCACTTTCTTTTGAAAATCATGCGTGAAGAAATGGGGAGATGATATTATAAAAATGCTTATTTATGCCAACATGTTACCTTGCAACCTTTGTTGAAGCAGCTGCTGCTAGAGGTGATCATCATGGGATTTGTCCTCTTTAGCAGAAAAAAAGATTGGAAGCAAAGGATTGAAAGTGGCTTAACAAGACGGAATGGTGCTCAAACCAGACTCAGACGAAATAAGGGGAGAAGGAAAAGAGATAAGGGCTAGAACTCCCTTATTAAGGCGCGGAGACCCTGATTACAAGGAACAGTTTACAAAAGAAGCGGAAAAGTAGGAGGTGGAGTGAGGACTAAAGCCTCTAAAACAATGGGAGAAAGGGCAAATGCCCAAGGCAGTGGATGTGGAAGAAGTTGGGTCGGACCCATGATCAGGAGGAATTAGAAGAAGGAATTGATAGATGGAAAGAGGCGGATCCGGAGGGTCCGGAGGTGGAGGAGGAGAATCATGATAGGAGGAATCCGGAGGCTCCGGAGGGATGACAAAAGAAGGGATGCGATGCCCTGGGGAGAAATAGGGAAAAAGATGATGAAAAAGGTGACGGAACAGGAAGAAGAGAATAAAAGATATGAAGTCCCGGAGGAGCAAGAAGATGAATTGAAGGAAATATGGAAGGTCCGGAGGTTCTGGAGGAATGAAATCAGGAGGGTCGCGATGCCCTGGGAGATGATAGAGAGAATAAGACAGAGAATCCGGAGGTTCCGGAGGAATGAAATCAGGAGGGAGAAGATGGAAAGGGGCGCGATGCCCTGAAAGGACAAGGGAAGAATCCGGAGGTTCCGGAGGGATGAAATCAGTAAGGAGAAGATGGAAAGGGGTATCGTGCCCGAGAGAAAGGTCCGGAGGTTCCGGAGAAATAGAATCAGAAAGGGTGAGATGCCCAAAGAGGAGGGATAAAATTCCTGGTGGTTCCAGGGAAATAGCAGGAAGGGGGACGCGATGCCCCAAGGGGAGTGGATAAAAGGATGAATATGGATAAGATGGGAAATGCTGAATATCCGGCGGTGCCGGAAGGCGGGGAAGATACGGGTTTGGAAACCCGGGAAGCAGGAGGTGCAAATGCATGCAATGGGATGGATGCGATGAATGCTTGAAATGCGTGAATGCAAGGAGATGCAAAGAAGATGAATAATGTGAAGGGTGAAAGGATGAGATCTTCCTTTTTACCCTTCGAGTGGCCCATGAAGAAAAGGTGATAGAAATAGATGTGGATGAAGTTGAATGAACAAGAGTGGGAGAAATAGGGGACGGCCCCTTAAGATAATTGCCCCTCCACGGCAGTGAACATGTATGACCAATTGGCCCAATAAACGAAGCTTCAATAAATGACAACCCCCTTGGAAAGCGAAAATCAATAAGGTGAGGGAGTCGTAGAGTTGGAACATGAAGCATCGAGTTGCCCATTGAATGTGGTGATGAATATGGAATGTTGAATAAAATGGGCATTCGCCCCTTGTAAGGAGTAATGAATTCGGAATTCGGAAATTGGAACAAGGGGTGCCCTGCCCGACCCTTAAACGGCATCAATGCCCGGCATGGCGGCGACTTGACTTCTTCGGCCGAGATTGGCACAATAACCCGGATTGGCATCCGGCAAATGAATTCTTGCATCTTGAATGGCACGGCCGTGGCCAAAGTTTTCTTGCCCGGCTCTTGCTTATCCTTGGCGCAAGTAGCTGCAGAAGCACGCCCCTTCCGAGTAACAAAGGGAGGTGAGGCGAAGGCGGAAGGCTCCGTGGATGGTGGAGTTATAATGGAAAGTGTTGGCAAATGGGTGAATGGGGGCGGAGGTTCAAACACGTCGAGCTTCTCCCCTTGCTCGGAAGCAGTCGGGATGGGCTCGGGTGCAACAAGTGGTGGATCCTGCTCAGGACTAACCATGGGTAAAGGCGTAAGGTTATATGGTGGAGGAATAAGCAAAGTGGGTTTTAAAGGGATAATGGAAGGCCGAGGTGGCGGTAATGGGAGGTTAATTGGGGAAGGTTTAATGGTGGGTTCGATGGAGGCTAATGGTGTGGAGGTAGATGGCTTAAGGAGTGGAGGTGTAATTGGTGGAGGTTTAATGGAAGGTTTAGGGGAGGCCAGTGTTGCGGAGGTTAATGGTGTAACTGGAGGAGGTGTAATGTATGCGGTGTCAAGGATAGGAGGAGACTTACAATGTGGCGGTGTGGGTGATTGGAGTATCGACCCATCATCGTAACACCAGTTAGTCTCATAAATAGGGATTGGATCGGGGATGGTTTCATCCTGAGCAGGAGGTTCATCGAATGAAAGTGGAGGGAGCGGGAAATTAAGGAAACTCGGAAGGGGTGCCTGCACATCTTCATCATCGTATATTGCCTCAGATTCTTCAAATGTCGGTTCTTGCTCACTTGGAATATCAACGCCGTAGTCGTCCATCCTATCTTTCCATTCTCTCTCCATTCTTGTAATGTCGTCCAAAGCGACATGGAGAGGATTGACTGGAGTAGGAGGAGCCGTGACCCTCTTTATTTGTTCCTCCATCAAAGTAATCTTATCGAGGAGAGTTTGCTGGAGGGGTGTAACTTGGGCAACAGAAGGTTGGCAGGGCATTGAAGGAGGAGGGGTCGTATAAAAAGGCCGTGGAGGGGAGTTGACGGGACGACCCGTAAAAGAACCCGGACGGAACGGATTGCAAGGAGTAAATGGGCCTCGGGGCCGTGTTGGAGGAGGAATAGAAGGAGGCGGGTGTCGGACCACCCGAGTAGAATGAACAGGAGGAGATGGGTAATGGGCTACCCGAATATGATTGGAAGGAGGAGGTGGGTGATGGGCCACCCGTATAGGAATAGAAGGAGGAGGAGATGGGTGATGGGCCACCCGAATAGAATTGGAGGGAGATGGGTGATGGGCCACCCGAATAGAATTGGAAGGAGGTGGGTGATGGGCCACCCGAATAGAATTGGAAGGAGGGGGAGATGCAAGAGATGTACCCTCAACGGCAGCCTTAAGGGCTTGGATCTGTTGAGGGGTAAGATGATCTAATGCATGCAAGATTTGAGAGACCTTCTCATCATTGGGAGGAGACGGTCCCGTAGGAATAGTGGCTCGAACTTGAGTAGGGGGACCATGAGGATGGACATTGCCCATGGGTCGGGCATGACCATGAGAATAAGGACGTGGTCCCTTGAAAGAATGGTGAGAATGATGATGATTAACATGTTGAAATTGAGGATATGAAGTGCTAGGTTGTGCATCCTCATTAATTGAATTGAACATGTTTCTATCATGGTAAGCCATTATATAATCAAAGTTCTCAATAATTGCAAAGAAGCACACAAGTTGGAATGGTTACCTTGATTTTTATGTTTGATCCTTGGTGAATTAATGAATTTTAATAAAGTTTTGAATGATTCACACAAAGGGGGGGGGGAACCTAGTTTCAATATGAGTTGAACTCCAATGCCAACTAGGAACTCTCACTCACCACGTATTAGGCCAACTATATCGGGACTTCAAAAGGGTACAACCTGCCCGGCGTCCGTGAGGGAATCCACGGGTGCGGGGACTTACGGAGGCTTGGAAAAGGGATTTCCAGTCCAAAGAGACGGAATGCTCAATGGAGGGTCGTCCCGATTCCAAGAGGGTGTGTGGATCCTAATGAAGAGGAGGGGGGGCTCCCAAACCAAAAATGCAAATGAATGAAAGAATGCAATGGGGTAAACAGGCCAACCACAATAATATCAATCAATATGAAATATAAGCATGAAATATCACCCACGGGAAGGGTTGTGGAAACCCACAGTAAAAACACGCCCTGTCAGGGGGCGCTACTAGCCAAAGAAACGACGGTGTGACTGCCGTGAATCAACGTGGGTGCCAGGGGCTGGGTGAAATACGCCTTAGAGTGAGGCGTTATAAATAAAAGGACGCCCTGTGTAGAGGGCGTCAAATCCAAGCAAACGCCTTTAAGTGAGGCGCTAAAAATAAGAAACACGCCTCTGGTGAGGGCGTCAATCAGCAGGAGATGAACAGCCAAATCAAGAAACGCCCAATCGTAAGGGCGTCCAATTCGTAAAAAAACGCCTGAGAGAGAGGCGCTAATCAATAATAAAACGCCCTGGGGCAGGGCGTTAATTCACAGGCAGCTCAATAAAATCGGGAAAATCAGGGAATATACTGGAAAACGCCCTGTCAGAGGGCGTAACATATGACGACGACGCCCTGGGTTAGGGCGTGAATTCAAAAAGCGCCTCTGACAGAGGCGTTAATTCCTCAGGAAAGCCCGACGGCCAGAAGTACTAGAAAGGCACACTCACAACCACAGCAGGCAATCAATAAGTATAAGATATAAACATGCTCATCAAGAAATTTTAAATAAGTGGAGATTCTAAGGAAATGACAACAAAATGGCAAATCACTTAGGGAAGAATGCAAAGCCAAATGGAGGGTGCCCGAGGGGCACAAAAGGAGACGCACCGAGGGTGCAATAGGGGAGATGGCACACGCGGGTGCCTAAGGGGAAAGGGGTAATGAAAGAAGAACACAAAGGAGTCCCACCGTGATCGCCAATTTGTAGATCTCTTTAAAAATCCACTTAAGGAAAATATTAAGAATAAAAAGCAATAATCAATAATGTGGAGAAAAACATGCACGAGGTGCACAAGGGGAGTGTGTGTGATCGCCAGAGACACGAGGGTCTCAAGTGGAAAATAATATGGGGAGATGATCGCAAAATACCTCAAATATGCGGGGGATGTGAGTGCTTCCTTTCTCTTCAAATCGGCCGGCCGATGAAGAGAGTTCTTCACTTTTATTACCCTTGCAAAACAAAGACAACAACACCAAAAAGATATGGATTAGAATAAAGGTGAGTGTAGCATCAAATTCTTAGATAGATGAGCATGAAAATTGATTATGAACACACCTTAAGGGGGTGGCCCTTAAACCCCTATACAAAGAGGGTGGTAGATATATGATGATATGAATGAATGTAAATGAAATAGGGAGATGTGCAAGGGATTGCACTATGGGGAAAGCCTCAACGTGGTTGAGAAGAAAACATGTATATTATGCATGCATGTTAACGAATAGCAAAAGGAGAATAAAAATAAAATAGAAGGAGCCTGTTGCTTCTGTTGCTTGTGGCCTTGATATTCAATGGGGAAGAAGCTTTAAAAAATGGAGATTGATGCGCGCGGGCATTCCTTCCTTAGCCAACAGCAACCTGTGAGCACAAAACAAGAGAAAAAAAAAGAAAGCAAACAGAAAAAAAAGGGAAAAGGGAGATACGTGGGAGGAAGAGGAAGAAGGGGATCGAGTGTCCAACCTATTAACAGAGGCGAGAGCCTCTATTAATAAGATAGAAAAGGTGATAAAGAGGCAAGAGTCCAAGGGGGAAAGGATTGGAACGGGCAAGAGCCCAAAAATAGGTAGACATCTAATGAAGCAAGGACTCTCTGGGGATAGGGCTGCGAAGCCGGAAGAAGAAACACGCCTTAGGTAAGGGCGTCAATTTCAGAATTGACGACCTACACTAGGGCGTTTCTCAAAAACACGCCCTGCACAAGGGCGTTTCTCAAAAACCAAATTTAGCAATAAAAACTCCCCATATTTGAAAAATGTTAAACACGCCTTAAACAAAGCCACTTTTCAAAAAAGCGTCCCTGGGAAGGGCGTTAATTTCAAGAGCTCAAATGGGGAAGTTGGTCAAACCAAAAGAATTAACGCCCTAAGGTGGGCGTCCTTTCTTTAAGAAACGCCTTAGGTGAAGTCATGTTTTAAGAGAAACACGCCCTTACCCAAGTCGTGAATTCATAAAATTCATAAAATAGATAGAATGGGGAGAAATAGATAAAATGGGAAAGAAACGCCCTAGACCAGGGCGTGTTTCAAAAACACGCCCCTGATGAGGGCGTGAATTCAGAAAATAGAGATAAATGCCCAAGAAATCCGAAAAAATAGGAAAATGAGATAAAATGGGGAAAAATAGGAGAAATTCAAGAAAAGTGGGAAAACCACTCAAATAAGCTGATTTGAGGGTCAAATGGGGCATCGCAGAGCGATATGAAATATACTCAAAATGACGTCAATTTTGGCGTGTCTACAGTGAGGTCTTAGAATTTTTCAAGAAAGTGTTTCATAAACTAAATACATACATGCATGCAAGGGTTCATGGAAACATTCATGTAAGCATTCATGAATCAAGGTATGCATGAGACTTATATTCACAATGATATGCAAGGATCTATGAATGATATGCACATATGCCAATGCATTCTTTTTATGCATGTTTTCAATTTTTGCAATGACTTGAGCATTTAAGAAAAGCATGAAGCAGGTGAAGGCATGAGATGGATTTTCAATGAATTTGGCACTGAATCATGAGCATTTCATTTCAGATTTCATCATGAAAAGCCATGTCCCTTAGAACCCAAATGTTCAACCATGATCATTCAAAATAGTATTGCATGAGACATGTGTTCCAATTTGAACAAATCAAGCAACATGTTATTCATGCAAGGTAACCAAACAAGGTCAATGAGTTTTAAAATAAGCCATGGTCAACATTCAATACCAATTGTTGCATTTGATCAAGCAATTCTATAGTTAAAAAATTTTACCCTTTTGAAATAAGAAGGTTTTTCAAATTCAATTTGAAAGCACATGCAAATCAAAGGTAAATTGATTTCATTCAAAACACATGGTTCCTTATAAGCCAAATAATTTAATTTCTGAATTTTGGTACTAGGCGGAGAACATAGGTCCGAAGACCACCATCACGCTTAGTGGAAGTATTCAGTTGAACGTAGTCCAACCTTCTCTAACCACCATTTGATATACCAAATATTCATCCATTGAAGACATGTATGGCTTGTGAAGAATTTTGAGCATAACATGAGAACACACTAAAATATCATCCCAAATCATCAAAACCATCAAATTTGACAATGAAAAAGTAAAGTTGAGATTTTACCAAATGAGTGTGCCTTATTCCTTTTTATTGGAACCCCTTTCATTCTTTATTTACCTCAAGGCACACCTGCACTGCAACCGACTCATTTGTCAGATTTTGGCACCCAAGCCTTCTTGGGTCCTTGGATGTTGGTAGCATTTCTTCCAAATATTTTTTTTGACTTTTTCATTGCCACCATATCATCATCCTTCATGATTCTGCAATCCTCAATGACATGTCCATGGTTTCCACAATAAAAGTATTGAGGGATGGCATTTCTACCAAAGTATTTCCTTTTAAGAGCAAAGGAATTTTCAAAACCATTCCATTTTCTATTTTCAAAAGGTCTAGATTTAACAATATTAAACCTAACATTCATTCTAGAAACATAGAAATTCTTAGTTTTCATAAACCAACATTCATTCATGACATGACCGTATTTCCCACAATGAAAGCAACAAGGAGTTGTGGGTTTACGGAATGATTTTCCATTGTTTGCATGAGTGTTCGTGAATGAATTTTTCTTATGGGATGTAAACATTTTAGCATGGGAAGCATGTTCGTTTCTGAATTTTCTTTGAAAGTTAAACTTAGCATTCATGGCACAATAATCATCATTTTGTTTCACAAAGCAATCATCCATGACATGGCCAAGTTTGTGACAATAGAAACAAGAAACATTTCTCTTTTCCTTGAAAGTATTTTGTTCAACTTTCTGTTTTGAAAAATAATTTTTCATCGTGTGGCCTAACTTACCACAATGAAAGCAAGAACCATTTCTTTGTGATTTGAAAATATTTTTCTTTTTGCATGAAAATTTGTCATCCTCTTTCATGACAATACAATCATCCATCACATGTCCAGACACACCACAATAGAAGCATTCAACATTAGACTTTGATTTTTGAGATCTATATGGCATGGAAGGCTTATTGTTGACATTTTTCTTTTTCTCAAAACTATTTTTAGAATTTTTGATTTGAGAAGTGGGAGGAGGTGGTTTGGAAGTACTAGGAGTGTCGGATGCATGAACAAAAGAGGTTTTTAATTTATGCTCAAAAGATTTTTTGTTGACAGGAGTGTATCCAAGACCCTCTTTTTGAAAGTTCACTTTAAGACCTAGTACTTTGTCGAAGTTTTCCTTCCCTTTGACAAATTTAGACAGTGATGCATTCAAATCAACAATTTCAGATTCAAGAGATGAAACATGCAATTCATAGCTAGCTATCTCCTGTTCACTGCAAACAACACATTCATTCAATACTCTATTTGCAGTTTTATAGCTTTCAATCTCTTGTTCCAACACAAGTAGTTTTTCAGATTCAACATTGACATCCAAAGCTTTTCCTCTTTCAAAAGTTAACAATTTTTTAGACATGATGTTGTTTAATTGTTTCAACTTTTCATTTTCAGATTTAAACAACGTATTTTCTTTTTCAATTTTTTCAAGGCATTTCAGGCTACCTTCAAGAAGAGAAATTTGAATTAGCATAGCACCATTATACTTTTTGAGCTCTTCATTTTCAATCATGATCCTTTTGTTGTCAATTTCATTGTCAAGTAATTTATCAAACATTTTATCATTGTCAGACAATGAATCTAACTTGCTCTTAAGATATTCCTCATTCTTCTCAAGCAAAGAGATCTTAGACAACAATGTTTCATTTAGCTCACGTAAATCATGACAGTCATTTTCACATGCAAGAGAGGCACTAGATTTTCTAACATTCTCAATCTCTTCAATCAAGCAAGAAACTTCATCTGAAAATAATTTAACTTTAGATTCTAGATATTCAATTTTTGATTCCAAAGTTTCACAATTTTCACATGAAGAGTTAGCATGCACATTTTCACATAAAGCAGAAGAATTCACAAGATCTTCATTTTTCTTGGTCAATTTCTTATTTTCAGATTTGACCTTTTTGTATCTACTTAACAATTCCTCATAGAGCTCCATTAGCTCTTCAAAAGAAATTTCATCACCTTCGGATCCTACCTCTGAGCTTTCTTTGCTTTCTTCATCATTGGCCATCAAGCTTGAGCCAACTTGTGAAGTCTTTTCATTGGCTTCATACTTTGCCAGTTGATCCCACAAATCTCTTGCTGACCTGTATGAAGAAATTTGAGATAGAACATTAGATTCTACACAATTCCTTAAAACATTCAAAGCATGAAGATTAATTTCATTTTTCTTCACATGCTTGTCATTCCACTTAGCTTCATTTGATGGAAGTTTATGTGGACCATTACATATGACTTCCCAAATTTCACATTCATTAAAGCCAAGGTAAGCACACATGCTATTTCTCCAAGAAATGTAATTATTTCTATCATAACGAGAAGGAAGAGTAAAACTAGACATGTTGCTAAATAAAACTCGCCGAGGGATCACTCTAAAGGTCATTAGACCCTATAAGATAGAGCCGTGGCTCTGATACCAATTGTTGGTCCCCGGGTAGACGAGTAGACAAGAAGGGGGGGTTGAATTGTCCCCCACGATTCACGGTAAATTAAAATCTAACTAAGAGGAATTAACAACTTTGAACGAGATTGAGGAAATTAGATTAAGCAAGATAAACTTAGTTCTCTCAATCTCACCGTTCACACACGAACATTCAACCAATATAAATAATTAAGCTTGCATCCACAAAGGCAAACCACAAGACACGGAATTTTTAAGGTGGTTCGGGACCACGATGGGCTCCCTACGTCCACCCCTCACCAAACTCGGTGAGGCTTCACTCGGGGATAAATACCCAACACGGAGACGACGCTCCAATACACACACGGGGATAAATCCCCACACACACACGGAGTAAAACTCCAACACACATGCGTAGGGCGACGCCTACGAAACCACACGGAAGTAAACTCCCAACCACACACGAGGAACACACCCCACAATATGCCTAAGCACACACGCGGATATGCTCCGCACCACACGATGAACATGCGTCAGCACAAACCACTCGGAGAACCCCTTTCTCCGAACACCCACACACAATATTCCTTCAGAAATGTATGAAGCCTAGACAAATAGATACAATCAATCCCAAACAAAGTCTAAAGACTGAAATGAAGAAGATATAGCATGTAGAGAACTCCCCCTTCTTCGATTCTTTTGGTTCCTCTTGGTTCATTGTCGGATGATGGCGATTTTGGCATCCTCTTGTTCCTCTCTTCGAGACGCTTGTTTTCTTATTCTACCACGAGTTCCAAATCTTCATGGATGTAGATGATAACCCTTCCTCAAGAGCTCATTGGTTGCTTTGCCCCTTTTCTCCACCTACAAGATAGAACAAAATGCATTAGGGCTTCTCATCACACAAATTCGGAGTTCACATTCATATATATATAGGAGTGGACAAAAGACACATAAAACCCTCTCAATACATGTTAGAAACCCCCTAATATGTTTAGGAACTAATGAGGGGTAGTTTGGTAAAGTTTAGAAGGATTTTCGTTGGGTTTTAAAGTCTCCCGAAAATCCCGTTCCGGAAGGGTCGACCCTTGGGGTCGACCCTTGCAGGTGGCTGATCTCTCAGCCCAGGGGAGTGGGTCGACCCCAGGGGTCGACCCATGCAGGTGGCTGATCTCTCAGCCCAGGGGGGTCGACCCCTTCCCTGAAGGGTCCGAAAACTTAGAATTTTGCCCCGTTTAAGCGCCAGAAAAATTCCCAAAAATCAAGAATTAATTGCCATGAATTCAACAAAGTATTAAGACCATTTAAACCACATTTCAACAAGATTTAAGAGAATATATTAAGCACATTAAAAAGCCCACAAACCTCATTTCATAGATGCATAAACCACTTCCAATGTGATGCAACCTCATGAAAGATGTTCATGAAAATAACCCGGAACTTAGCATAAAAAATGGTTAGATATTACCATCATCCACTTGACATGAGAGGGTTTAAAAATCATCTTTGAACCATTCAATCACAAGACAACCAAATCTTCAACAAAAAAATGCTTCATCACACAAGTGTTGACAATTGTGCCAAATGCAAAGAGTTAACTCCCTTTTTGAAGAGGAGCTTCATTGATGGACTCCTTTAGATTCCAAGTATGAGCCATGGATTTGTGTTCCTACAAACCAATATAAATATAGCATTAGTTCCTTAAACACCATGGGTTCTTATGACTTTCAACAGTGAACATTGAATCCATCTTTCAACTCATCAATCACAATATACACATGTTGCTCAATGAAACACATACACACACAAACACAATCGTTTTGATATCATTGAAACCAAACACCAACTAGGGGATGTAACAAGGGTCATAAAGGGCAAGGCATTCAAATTCTTCAAAGACATGGAATACTTATGCTCCAACAGTACGAGTACAGGAGTACATGCAGAAGGATCCCAGCGGCCTGTGGCTTCCCAATCCTCCATTCAAGAATATCTAAATGCTCTGGCAGGGGGTGGTGGGATAGAGAACCTTCATTTCAGCGGTGATCCCTCCCTTGATTTCTCAATGTATGGAAGTATGACTCCTAATGTACCACTTCCATCGGAGACACCACCACCGGCTTCGAACACTGAAGGTTCTTCAATTGCACGCAAGCGACTTTCCGTGGGTGGCTCAAAACCACGTCCAAAGAGGATTGGGGATGATTCTGTTAGGGATTTCACTTCTGTCGCTCGTGACAAACTTGACTTAGTGAAGATGTTGCAGAAGAATCAGGGAGGAAGTGAAACCGAAGTGAAGGAGGGAGATACGATTCCCACCCCCCAGGAGTGCATTGTAGCATTAAAGGCGCTCCCTGGACTGCCTCATCAAACGGTCGTTGCGGCATTGGATCTATTTAAAGACCCAACCAATAGGTCTTTGTTTATGATATTGAATGAGGAAGATAAGGTGGATTGGGTAGTCTATCATACAGCTTGACCACAACACATTGGGTTTTTACGGTGGGAACACTTTTTGTCTAGTTGGTTATGCTGCGTAATGAACAATTTGAACCTCTTTGTGATGTACTTTATTTTATGTATGAACGTTGTGTTATGTTATGTAATGTACTCGGTCCCTTTGTTATGAACCTTTTTTATGAACTATCTTATTCGGCATTGACTTAAGTATGATTGTCCTTTCTATGTAATGTATATGCAGGGCATTGAAAAGAAGTAGGGATGGGGAAGTATAGTTGTTATGTTGTATGGGTGGGGCGTCATCCGAGCATATATCTGACATGGCCGAAATGTCATGCTGAAGTACAAGGGTTCCCGGGGGCTCGCTATAAAGGATTTCAGTCTCTCGAGGAAGCCCAACATGCGTATAATGCATATTTTGCATTTTTGGGGAGGTCATCTAACATGTCAACAATTGTGCATCGACCCCAAGCCCCAACTATGGCTGAACCATTGACTGTAGAGGCTAGATCAACTACGCACAGGAGCATGGGTCCTTCCTCGATGTCATTGCTCATCATCGGTCTCATGAGCCTACTTGTGTTGTTGTTGTTCTTTATACTTATCAGTGTTTTTATTATTATTATTATGCATCGTTAGTTGAGTGAACTTAGTAGGTGGAATGTAACATTTTTATCCCTTCAACTTGTGTAAGTCAACGAGAGTTGTAATCTCCATATTATGCATGTATTGTTTTAGACGCTTGAACAATGTATCACATGATGTTGTGCTTGAATGTTGTAGAATTTAATGCCCTACTTTTGGAGTATCTTCAAGAGGATGATGAAATGTTCGATGCAATTGAGGAGGCGATATGGGACCAAATTGAAGAAGAAAATGCACCGGTGATTCCTAGGTGTCCAATGCACACCTCGTCACACACTGGTAATGCATGGATTCATGATATTCTCAACGGCCATGAAGTTAGGTGTTACAGTGTATTTATGTTACATCCCACAATGTTCTTTAGATTGAGAGAGTTGTTAGTGAGTAGAGGTTTGATATCTAACTCACGCTATGTTACGACAAATGAGCAACTCGCTATGTTCTTATATGCTGTTGGGCATGGTGTCTCAACCGGTGCATTATGTGAGCATTTTCACCACTCTTCTCAAACAATTAGTCACTATGTTAATCGTCTTGCACTTGCATTGGCTTCGTTGAAGACTGAATTCATCCAGCTCCCAAAGCACACAAACGAATGCCATCCCCATATACGTGACAAGGATATTTTCTATCCGTTCTTTAAGGTATAGTGTACGTTATGCATGTGTAATTGTGCCATCCATCTTGACAAATCTAACATTCCTTTTTGCATTGTAGGATGCATTGGGTGCAATCGATGGGACTCATATTCCTGCAAATGTGTCGCTTCACGACCAACCTCGCTTCCGCGATCGAAAACAGTGCATTACCCAAAATGTGATGGCTGTGGTGTCGTTTGACATACTTTTTCAATATGTTTGTGTTGGGTATGAGGGCTCTGCTTCGGACATGAAGGTCCTCAGGTGGAGCATAGATAAGGGAGGCTTCACCGTGCCCTGTGGTAAATATTATCTAGTGGATGCTGGATATGCGAACACAGCATCTTTCTTAGCCCCCATCGAGGTCACAGGTATCACATCTCTGAATTTCAGGGTAGAGGAAGAATGCCATATTCAAACAAGAAGGAGAAATACAATCACCGACATGCTCAACTCCGAAATGTTGTGGAACGAACCTTTGGTGTACTGAAGATGAGATTTCATACGCTGCGAGAGGGGAATTGTTACCCATGGCCAATTCAACGCAAGATTGTACTAGCTTGTTGTGTAATTCAGAATTTTATTCGTCGTGAGTAAGGGTACGATTGGTACTTCAATAGGGTGACAGATAATGATGCCACCATTGAAGATGCTGGTGACGTTGAGGTCCCAGATGATATACTTCTAAGTCGAAGGGATGTTACAGCTGGGGAGCAACGTAGAACTTAGATTGCTGATGCACTTTGGGCTACCAATAGATAGGAGAGTTCAGAATTTTCAGGAATGAAAGCGTTCACAAACATATGAAACTAGTCTATTTTAATTTCTTTGTTGTGTATTTTAGAGAGACCTTTTATGTTCCTTGTTTTTAATGTATGCAACATTATACTATTTCATTTGCTATGTCCACTCATGTTTTATGTTCTGATTTATGCATGTAACTTGGTTCTGCAACTGAGGAGAAGGTAACCTATCAGCTGGATATGTATGCTTGGTATCAGTTTTATGTTCTATGAGTAATTCTTAATATGCACGCAGGCCCTTGACGTTTATTCATTCAATTTTGATCTGATAATTTCAGGATTTGACAGTTTCTCCTTCGGTTGTGGTTCCATGAGTATATCTGAGACATCTTGTTTATGTATAATGTATGTTAACAGCTATGTTCTATCCTAATTTATGTAATGTCTGGATTTCAATTTGCAGGCCCTTGATACATGCAGCACGGCAGTTGTTTCACCCATATGTTATGTGATGTTGACTTACCATTTTGGTAGGGGGATGGGCAATGATGCAAAACCTGATGTCTGATAATTATCCCGACAAGAGTGAATGCATATGTGCCATTGCAACATAGTGAATATCATTATACAACTGTGGAGGTTCCTAGGAGCATATATGTTGTTTGCGTATGAACTATGAGGGCTGGCATATGCCCCACTCTTGTCAATGGTATGATTGTGAAGGCTAGTCTAAGCCCAATATGTCTACCTAGTTCCTTCTTCTGTCTACTCTCTACATGCATGTTTCTCCTATCTATCATGCTTTTATTTGTTTCTTACCAAAGAGGGCCTCGTGAAGATCTGTTTTGTAGCATGATATTCCATTTCCTCATATGATCTGTTTCAGATGACCGCACAGGTGGTATGCAATAGAATAGCTAACTTCCATGTATATATGAAAGGCCTAGTTAACAGCATGTACTTTGTTTACGCAGCCATATTAACAGCATCTCATTCATCTTGGGGAGAAAGAATGAGAGAGAGAGAGAGAAAGAGGGAGCGCTTCCTGTTGAGAAGGATCCTAGAAGATATGGACATTACAAAGAACTCTGCTTCTCTACCACTGGAACAGGATGACTCAGCCTTTTCACTACTTTTTTTAAATTCCATGTAGTCTTGTATGGAGACCCTTATAACCTCGTGAAATATTTTCTCATATATTGACTTTGGTTTCACATGCATAGGAGTTCTGAGACATCCATGCAACAGAAACACAAGTTGCAAGAAATGTTGATGAAGGGATTTTGAAGCTTCTCGTTAGCGAGGTTGTTAGCCATATTCTAGTGGTGGTACTTCACTGATGCCTAGAGTTTAATGATGATTGTGGCCAGATGTTAAAACTGGCTTCTTGTCTAGGGAAGTTTAAAGTTACCTTTAGTTGTATATTTCTTTGACATGTGAACTCCGTACCTTCTGGAAAACATGTTAAAGCTCATTCCATATTGGGCAGAATGATAAAAATACTATAAAATTTTGTGGGAATTTGATAGATTTAGTGTTATACATGGCAGGCTGTTGGTACGGGGTTGTCGGTCACTTGGATTCCTATGGTGGAAATGAGTTTCATTCCCGTTGCCACAACAGTGGTAAGAGTTTTTTGTTTTCTTTAGATTATCGATTTATCTAGAAAAGTTGAGAGTCAAATGTATGATAATGTAGGATTCATGTTCTTAGTCCCTACACTTGTTGTAAGTGAAAATTATGAGTTTTCAGAGTTGTCATCCACCTATGCTAGTGAGATCTAGCATCTTCATTGGCTCTCTGAGACCTGACTTCATACATGTAATTTTTTATAAGTGCAGTTTTCTTTTCCTTCTATATTTGAGTTGAACTAACAAACATTTTCTGTTGGCAGACACAGTGATACTGGAATTCAACCAATATACAACCGGTTCACGATGGAGATGAGCGGCCATTAATCGGAAGGATCACAGGAAAGAAGGGAATGAGACAGATGGTTTGTATGTGGGCATCAGGAAGCTCTACAGCAAGGAAAAGATTGCTACTTTAGCCTTAGAATAAACTGCAGATGTCATGTACAATACCCACGTAATATGCCTTCCACAATGTGATTAAGTATTCATTGGAATAGAATCGCAGTACACTGTTTTCCAATGCTGAAGTTACTTTCAGTTGCTTGAATTTGAGAAATCTACATGTTGGGCTCCAATTGGTCTGTTGCAGTTGCAAATATTTCCGCAGCTTTGATTTAGGAGTTGTAATTGGCAATCAAGGGAAAAAAATGGCAGCTGCCATTTAGATGATACAACATTTCGCTGGCATTGAATGGATTATCACTGAAAAATAGATCATCATGAACCTATTGAGAATGGTGTGACTGGTGGTACCACCCAGTAAATTTGCCTCTTCATCTGTTGAAATATTGATAGAAACTACAGACTACGGATAAAATACCAATAAAAATTACAGACTACGGATAAAAGGCCTGGATGTATATGATGAATGTTGCTTGTCTCATTCTTAAATTCGTGGCCATGTCAGGCACATGCTTATTTCACTGGCAATTGTGGCCCCCGCCGTCCCATGTGAATTTTCACATGAAACTGTCGTTGAAGTGAGTGACTCACCACCTCCCCAGTATTGATCTTCAGTCTCCAGAGTTTGGAAATAGATTAAGACTGGACTCTGAAAAAATAATTAGATTAAAGATGCCCTGACTGAATAATGTCAGTCCACCACAAAAGGTACAGTCTCTTGCTATGTCAAGAGAAGTAAGGTTTACTGTTAATAGAGTGAATAACATTTATGCCTTGAGAAGAATTCCGTGTTTTAATATATGCATAAGAAAACTACATAAAATTTCACTCTGCACCACATGTTCGAGATTTCTGTAACTCTGGTGCTCTACTTCACATCGGGCCAATTAAGTGCACATGTACAGGGTAAACAAAAATCTGTTGTCTATATCTTTTGCTACAAATTAATATGGGGATTATTGATGGATGTTATTCCAGTTGACATAATGCTAATTAATGTGGATGTTTACAAAGTAACCCTGATTTTGGCAAATATAGGGATATGTTTCTAGGTATGCAAAATAGGTATCAAAAAGAGAGGGCAAAATAGGTATGCAAAATATTATTCCACTTCTAATTCTAGCAGGTTATCAAATTGACTAGAATAAGGTCTCCTTATTCTCTTAACCCAAGCTAAGATAAGAGACATTTATCAAAGTGGAACAACCTAAACCCATGGATACCTTACCCACCCTTATCCTAACCCCCTTATTCTATTCTGTTAGCAAAGAGGGCCTAAAATAATGAATCTACCCTCACGTCTGGGGTTAGATTTATAAGAGGACATGTGACTTTACTACTCGTTGGGATCATGTGAATCATAAGAATACTTGTAATTTTTAATATTTTAATGACATTTTTAAGCAAAGTTGTTCAAAATTAACAACCTAGATATCAAAAAAGTATATATCCATGATTATTCAGACATGTTTAAGGATATTTTAAAGATTATTAAAGTCACAGATATATATATAATTATGATATATTATAAAAATATCTTTATTTCTTATTTCAAAAATTTTTAAGTAAAAATAGAAAATGAATAAAAGTATTTCTAGGGAGTGGAGAATAATGGGAAAATAAGTGGACCTTTCGTCTAAAAATTTAGAACACAAAAGTGGACGTTTTGCCCCACTTATTACCTTTCATAAATGCCCTCCTTATATACAAAATATTAAAATTGTCATCCTTGGCTATTAAATATTATATATATCATTATTATTAGCTAATAATTTTAAGAATATCACTAAATAACAAAAATGCCTTCAATATTCAGATCAACCTCAAACCTCCCCACACAGACCCTAGAGTATTTTCATCATTGAGTAACATTTGTAAAACTTTAAATTAATAATGATATATATATATATATATATATATATGATAGTTAATAACCTAACATGATAATTTTAATATTTTATACATAAAGACATGTAACCAAAAAAAGAATAAAATACATAAGGAGGGTCATTTTAAAATAGTGTTCTGGTCGGTGCCCAGCCAAGGAAGGCAGCTCGTCGTGGTCCTTAGTGCTCCCTAGACTCTCCATGGAAACCGTCAGGTTCTCTTCTCATCTAGTGGAAGGGGGGAGCCAACCGCCAATGTGGTACTCCTCGCAAATGAACACCGGGTTCTCCGTGATTAGAATGGTCCCCCTATCCAGGATTCCAGATCACGAGCTTTCTAGACTGGAGCATGGTGGAGGGCCGGAGGGGGGATGCTTTTATTAATTATCGGATCCTCTTCGTTGCCCAGTAAATGGCTGACCCAAAGGGGGGTGAATGGGTAATTAAAATTTAATCATTTAGATAGTGTTTTAGAATGATGCGTGATAGAATTACATCGCTTAAACAAATGCAGAATAAAACTAAAGCATAGTAAATCAGAACAACAGTCACACAAATGGACACAAGGATTTTATATTGGTTCGGCCCTGATCTACAATCAGTCCTGTGTCTAGTCCCCAGCAACCACTGGGCTTTGCATTATCTCCCCAACTAGGAATAGTTACACCGACTATTTTTGATCAGGCGTTTAGTCACAGCACGTGCGCCTCAACTAAAGCCCCACCTGTTTTTGATCAGGTGTTCAGTCACAATCAGGTGTTTAGCCACACCATGGGTGTTCTCTCACTAGAGTCCCAGCTGATTTCTAGGTATAGCCAAACTTATAGGATACCACCTCTTGTTGGTCACACAGGATAAAGAACTCCTACTCGTAGCCACAAGATACAAACCTCCTACTGGTTCTCTTACCCTTAAGCAAGAGCTTCTCCTCTCAAGGAGAAGATTAGCACCTTATAAGTGAGATTACACAAAGATTGCCTCTAGATAAGATTGTGTATAGTTGTTATAGCAAGTTCAAGATGAAAAATAAGAGTGGAATCAATTGATCTTGAACTGAACGAAAAAAGCCTTCTAAAGAGAAAATCAAAAATTGCAGAAGGCTTTGAGAAGAAGTTAAGAAGATTGCAGCAGGAAGTTGCGGTTGCTTCTTCTTCTTCTCTTGAGCATGCAGCAGCTATATTGTTGAAAAAGATTGAGCTTATGTTTCTCTCAACGCTTGCAATGAACGTTTATGCTGGATGGGGTTTGCTCACTTAGCTCGCTCATATGTATGTGTGCGTGTTTGCTCAATTATCCCTTCTTCATTATGTACACAGCTTGAATATATAGCTCCCTTGAGTGCCAGTTCTATTAGATTCATCCTGGAGCCGTTAGACTCAGCTTGATATTTGTTAGACACATCTAGGTGATTGTTAGAGAGAGAGAGCTTCTTGTTCTTCCTTTGAGTGTGTAGGTAGTGTGCCAGAAAAAATTTTCTGTCTTTGATAGATACGGAATTTTCTTCTATTTGAAAAGATAGTAGTAGATCTTCCTTTGACTTCAAGTATTTCTGAGGAGAAAATCTTCCTTTCGGCGCTTTCTCTGTAGTAGAGTCCTTTTTGGAGGTTTCTTCTTTTTCCTAGGACGGACAAATTGCAGAAAGAATATTACAAATAAATACTCCCTTCTTTCTTCTGGTGCCGATACGTAGTATCTATACTACTGCTTTTGTCAGTATCTTTCCAATCTCCATCTTCCTAAAATAGATTAAGAAATATGATCTTTCTAGGCCAGTCTGCAGTCAGGTATATTGTGTAGACAAAGAATGAAGAGCTTATGTATTTGTTTATACGTTCTACACTGGTAGCAGTTAATGCTTACACAACTGCATTTATTGACATTTGAATTTTGAATTTTAGTGTGATAGTCACTAGATCATTGTCTTAGTCGATTAAGTAGTTTAATTTCATTTATACTACCGACTTAGTATTTTTACATAGGTGATGCACTGTAGTTATCACAAATATAAGGATATATAGCTTTAAACTGTTAGTATAGTCGATGATTTTGAGATAGCTGATACTTCTGTGCGACTATGTTACTTCCTGAGTGTAGATAGTCGATGATTTGAGATAGGCAATGTCCGTCCGACTATCTGTTAAGATAGGTGATCATTTACTTCAATTGTCTTAAGATTGGGATAGTTGATATCCTACAACTATGTCATAAGATAGGTGATCTTTTAAGAGTTATGATAGTTAAAGCTACTGACTATGTGAATTCATGCGACTATGTCAACTTAAATGTGCCTATGTTAAATGTTTCAAGAGAAAGACGATAGTTGAGATAGGTGATGGGACTGTGCCTATGTTAACTGTTAGTGCGCCTAAGTCTACGACTATGTAAACTATGCCTATGTGAACTTTTAGTGCGCCTAAGTCTGCGACTATGTAAACTGCATTTCCTGCAACTATGTGTTACGCCTATGTTAAGATAGATTCATTGCTATAGTGCCTATGTTACCTTTAGATGTTGTTCTAGCGACTAAGTGATTGCAGCTATTCTTCTATGCCTAAGTTAAAATAGAACTTTAAGATGAGCGACTGTGTGAGTTTGTTGCGACTAAGTTTTCTACTAAGTTCAATTTTTTCGGTGACTAAGTGAAGATAGCTTTATTCCTTTGCGCATTACACTTAAACGATTTTCAGCTTCTTTATTCTTCTTCTTATTTCTCAGTTTTATTTTCATCATCAATAATAAGAGTTTTGTTATCCTCATAAATAATCTGAGTTTTGTTCACAATTGATCAAAAAATTTGTAATTACCAAAACTAATACAATTAAGATAATATTTAGATTTTAGCCTAAATATACTCAACAATCTCTCCCTTTTTGGTGATAACAAATGTTGTGTAGGTGGAATGACAGTCTAGAGGGGGGGTGAATAGATCCGCCCCCAAATTCAAAACTATTGCAAGCTTATATGAACAATTTAAACTATGCGGCTTAAGCGGAAATTAAAGTGAATACTCTATGCAAAACATAGACAGTCCTAGGCATGCATCTAGCGGAAGTCACAAGCGAATGTAAACAATCACACACAAAGGAGACATGAATTTTTAGGTGGTTCGACCAGACACCCAATCTGCCTACGTCCACCCCTCACCAAACTCGGTGAGACTTCCTTCCGCTGACTCACAGCTTGAAAACTCCACTGACTCACAACTTGATTAACCCCAGATCCGAGCACCCTAGCTCGATTTGAACACTCCACTGACGAACAACTTGATTAACAGAACAAAAAGGAAAATGAAAGATTGAATGAAAGTAGAAACACAGATTGAGTGTAGAATTCTCCTGATGGTCGGATATCTCGATCTATAGATGGAGTTCACCTGACTTCCAGAGAACTCCTCCAGATCTGGATCTGCCGCTCCCACGATCGGGATCTCCCTCAGGTCTTCTTCCTGGAGAGAATCTTCACCTCGATTCGGTGAAGTGTCTGCAGCTGCTTCTTCTCTGATGCTAGACCTCAACCAATCTGGTGCTGCTGCTAGTGCTTCTCCTACTGCTGCTCTTGTTTGCTTCCTCTTCTTCTTCTCCTTGATCTAGATCGCACATGCCCTTTCTCTCTTCTTCTTTTCACTAGATGCAGAGCCTTCTTTTCTAGCCGCCCTACACCTTTTTACTTCGCTGCTACTTCTCCTTTTCAGCCTTCCCACCACACATTTTCAATTTTTGAAAAGCCTCATGAATATATGCTGATTCAGTTGGAGAACCGCTGAGAAAACTTCTATTTTTTTGCGAAGAGGTTGAAAACCAGGTCTTCTCCATTTGATGCAACAAAATCTGTTGAAAACCCACATTCTTCTCACTTTTGGACCCTCTATGTACGTGCCATAATGGATCTATAGCTTGGGTATCGGATCTTGTGCCAAATGGGTCGGATTTAGGGTTTCCCAAAACACGTCTTCCGTGAAAGTTGACTTTCGGAGCCTGCAAAGTCAACTTCTGAATGATCCCAGAAAGCCTTGGTTCTATCTACCAGGCGGAAGTCGACTTCTGCACCATCCCAGAAAGACTTGGTTCTGTCTGTTAGGTGGAAGTCGACTTCTGCTTCATAGGAAGTCGACTTCTGCACCATGGGTGTAGAAAACCTTGTTCTTTTGAGACTTTTGACTGCTTCTCTTCCCCTTTCTTGAATTACTTTGACCTTTACACCTGTATTTCACATTTATATAATGCATAAGAGTTGAATTCAATGAGTTATTGGATGTAAGGACTTATAGTTTGTCATCATCAAAACAAGAGGTGTATAACAACAAAACCCTAGTTGATGATGACAAAACTCTTGATAGTCTGCTTGAAAATATGATGACAGAATTAATGATACTATTTAAAGATTTCAAGTATTTTTCTCCCTTTCTACCTAGATCAAGTAGAAACCACTACAGATATTTTCAAGCATGTTCGATCTTATTTTCTCCTTAATTCTCCTTAATTTCTCTCCATTTTTGTCAATTAGTAAAAAGATGTAAGGATTGAACAAACAGAGAACAAAAGAGACTGACATGCTGAATGAACTGATACTGCATAAAGCAAAATTAGAAATATGATACCAATTAGAAATGACATTATGATACCTCTTGATGATCATGAAACCTAAAGCAATGCTCAAGTAAATGAAATACATAAGAAGTATACAACCATTAGCATTTTCTTTTGCAGGTGAGAGGAAGAAGAGAGATCAATTTTTGGTGAAGGGCAAGCACTAGTTTTGAGTAGTTCAGTTTCATAGATTTCTTCCCAGTTTAAAAAAAGTGTCAAAGGAGACCATTCTGGAAAGGGGATTGGGTCTTGTGTAATTTCCAGTCGATCCTCCATGTCTTTTCTATACAGTCCTACATTTTTAGGCACTCATTCCAATTCTTTGACGGCATATTTGAAGCACTAGTTTTTAACTTCCTGAATTTTCCTTAAGTGATAAGGTGTTGAGAAATTGATTAATGCCCTTTGTGCTCTGGCCTTGACTCTTTAAAGCAGTGTTGATCCTTATCATTCTAACAAATAATTCCATGAAGCTCTTGTGTTTGATGAATTCAGTTTGAAATAAAGGGTACTTTTGAGCTTCATCGAAGATGAGGAATATACTGCAATCGTTCTCTAGAGTCAATTTCAGGCAATATGGAGGTAGAAATCGGTGCATGAGGAGGAATAGGAAGTGCATGTTGGTCGATTAAAGGAGTTTTGGCTAGCCAGACATATTTTCTTTCAGTTCTAAAATATCCAGTGCGGGAATATGTGAGGGACCTACTGAGGTATTTCTAGGCTGAGCTGCTGCTTAAGGTGCAAGAGGCCGAGCCGCCAGCTTTTGAAGCCGAGCCATCATCACAATGAGGAGGTTCTGATTTATTTTGACTATTTCCTTAACCTCCTTGATTTCTTCTCTTTGGCTCTGAACTTCATTGTCAATGTGTAATTTTAAATTAATCAGTTTGACCTCATGCAATTTGAGCAACTTTAACTTGATCAATGACTGACTATTGAGCACCAAAGGTGGAAAGAGATTGGTTCTCATAAGCACTATGTCCTCATGGTGAGTTCTAAAATTCTCAAATAAATTATTTTTGACCTCATTCATCTTTTCTTCAATTTGTCCATGAGAGTCAAGAACTTTCTTTTCCATATCCTCCACCACATTACTAATATAGTCATAAAAGTTTTCAACATTAAATTTCTAGACTGTCAACTCATTGTGGATTGTGTTTAGACGCTGTTTAACGTCTATTGGGATGTGAGAAGTGGAAGTTGCCGCATGAAAAGAGAGTTTATCAATTTCAACCTCTGTCCAAGGGACATGATATTTTTCTTCTTCATGCTCCCTTGTCTCAGGATGAGGCTCCCCCTCAGCCTGTTTCTCCCCCACGGGTTGTGCTACACAGGGATGCTCCCCCTCAATGTGAGGTGTTTCTTCAATTTGGGACTCCCCCTTAATTTTTGGTTCATGGTGAGGCTCCCCCTCAATCGTGGTTCTATAAAAACTTCTTCCTCAACATGATTTTGAATAACAGAATCAATGTGTGTACTGACTGCTACCGTTTCTTCCTGTGAGGGAGGTGGTGTGATAGGCTCAATAAAAAATTGAATATGGGAAGATAGAAAGAGATAGGCTTTTATTTTAACAAAGAGAAATATTTTATCGAACCCCGAGTCTTCATACGTATCAATGACAGTGATAGGCAAAAACAAATTGAACATGGGAAGTCAACTATTCATATTTTATGTTCTCACTATCTGGCATGATAGTCGCATATCCCTAAGATAGGCTATAGAATGTAGCTTGGTTGAGTAAGATAGTCGCTTGACTAAGCATGTATTAAGAGTGGTGAGGATAGGCACTCATGAGATAGTTGGAGCTATCTTACTAAGATTGGCATTAGGATAGCTGAAGTTAAGGATAGGCACTCAACGACCTATTAAATCGACTATCAAAGTTAAGTTTCAACTCTCTCATCAAGATATAGGCGTTGATAAAATAGTCAGAGTTCTTACACTTAAGTGTCTTTCATATTATCTTCTGTGTACTTCTTATACCTCATACAGTTCATTAATGTTGATATAATGAAATGCATTCAATTTTTTGAGTGACCATGATCTGACACAAGTAAATAACATTTATTTAATTTGTACACCATATTTTAAATTCCATAATCTCATTTTCAAAATGATGATTTCCCTTTAACCATGTTAGCTACAATTGATGCACAGTATCAACATATTTAAATAGGATATCACCATTATTATCATGCTTTCTAATAAAATTATGGTGTACCTTTAAAAGCGTTAACCTGGATTTCTGTGCTCAATGCCCTACCTCCTGTTATGTACCTTGAACAACCATTGTCAAGATATCAGTTTGTTTAGTTGGCTTCAAGGCAGACCTGCAAAACAGTTTACTTGGAAGTTTTGGGTACCCAAATGTTTTTGGATCTCTTGGGGTTAGTAGAGATGTGCAAAGATGATTTCTTTTTAAGAGTTTTAAGTTCTTTGCTTACTATTTTAAAATTTTCATATAATTCTTCTAAAAGATCTTCTAGTGAGTATTCATAATCAGATTTTGAGCTAAGGTTGTATACCTGATCAGATTCCTCGTTGTTGTTAGCCATTAGAGCCAAGTTGACCTCCTCCTCTGATTCTGACACTAAAGAGCGGATGCAGAATCTTCGTCTTCCCATGCTGCTATCATGGTTTTCTTCTTGAAGCGCTTCTACTTCATCCAATATTTAACTTTCTTTCTATCCTTGTAATTTTCGCTCTTGGACTGCTTCATTTTCTTCTAAAATTTTGAAGTCTGTCCTAACTTTTGCAACTTCTTTCTTCTCATTATTCTTTGAAATCGTCTGGACAGAATGGCAGCTTCTTCATCCGGGTAAGCAGAAATTTCTTCTTCTTCTAATCAGATAGTGACTTCTCAACTGTAAGAGCAATCGTTCTACTGTTGGTTGAGGTTTTTACTAGCCGCTGCATATTAATCTAGTGCGTCATGAGCGACCCAACTAACTTCTCTAGTGACACCTGACTTAGGTCGTTTGCTTCCTCAATGGCGGTCACTTTGGGTGTCCAACTGCTTAGCAACGATCTGAGAATTTTTCTTACCATATCACCGGAACTATACTCCTTGTCGACGGTAGCAAGTCTATTTGTGATGTTTGTAAATATAGAATACATAAGTGAAATGGGTTCTGAGGATACCATCTCAAACTACTCATACTGGGACACAAGTATATCTATTCTAGTCTCTTTGACTTTGTCCGTCCCTTCATAGGTAACCCTCAACTTGTTCTGTAGCACCTGGAATTTTCTTAAATATTAAACTAACGCCTAATTTCTTAATATTATAGAAGAGGTCAAATCACAAGTAATTTATAAAAATATGAAAAAATTATTTTCATAAAGAGAACGAAGTGTTTAGCAATAATGACAACTGGGCCAATCTCTAATAAAAATGGTATTAGGCCGAATTAAAGGAGTTTCTAACAAAAATCGTCACTTTTATTGGACAATCTTAGATTTATCAAATTCTCATCCAATTCTTAACCAATCGATCCCAAACCAAGCCCAATAGTTAGATCTACCTTAGAGGTCCGTTTTGTCTTCGAAACCCTAGACTCTAGAGCCTTCCAGCGGCGACGGCGGCGTGGAATAGGTCAAGGACCGAAGTTTTCGCCGTTTCTTTTTCATTGGACTCTTGAGTCCAATTCGATCTCTAGAAGCCTCCTGGAACACTTTAAATAGAGGGCTTTGGCGACCTAAAACCCTATTTGACGATCCAACTGGTGGCATGAGGTTTTGTGGATGAACCTAGGAGAATTTGGGAGTTTGGCGGCGGCGCGTTTTAGGGTTTCGGCGAGCGCGTCTTCCTTTCTCTTCCTCGTTTAAGGTAGGTTTCTCTCAGGCCCAATCTAATTAAATAACATGGATAGATAGATCTCATCCTTAGCTTTCTTTTGAGTCCAATTTGCCCAATTTTGGCCGTCTAATGTGGGCGTACTCCTAGTTTTATGTAGAGCATGAACTAGGGTTTTTACTCACGATCTTCCTATTTAGTTTACCCCAAGTAATCGTAGTGGAATCCTTAAATTAACCATGTCATGATGTACGTTTTTAAGTTACCTACATTTTGATAGTAAATAGCCTATTTTCATGCTATATTTATGTTTTAATCGTGCTTTTATTTAGACCGGTGTCGTGTTTTTCATGTTTTGGGCTCGGGTTGGAAGAAACGGTTCTTCCAAGGATCGTCAGGCCTCTAGCAGTCGTACGATAGACCATTTTCCCAAGTCTAGCGACCCAACGATAGACCGTTTCTAGCCTGTGAATTTTAAAAATGAAAAGGGGTTTTTCCATTGTGTAAGCGGCCTTTGTCTTGACAGCTGATGACCTCTGGCGGTCTGTTCTATGACCATTTTCTACCCTATTTCAGTAACATGTTATATCTGGTTAGTCCACTTGATTGGTCAGGGTTAAATGCACTAAAATTAGGGTTTATGGAATACATGAACTAAGTGAAACTCTTTCCTTAATAATTGCTCCATTCATGTACATCTTTCACACCCTCTTAGATGTTTAAGAAGGTAGTAGATTAATGCCTTGTTAATGGTTTAGTTTAGTTCTTATACATGTCATGAATAATTTAGAATTTGTTTTAAGGTCATACCACTCTGATGGAAGTGACTAGACCGATTACATTCATTTTTCGCTTGATTTATTAGCCTAAATCTTGAGCAATGAATGCCTCTCCGTCGGATACTCCTTCCGCCGGACTAGGTGTTCTTGTTTCAAGGTCTTCGTAAGACCCCGCGAGTCTGGGATTCCCACTAGGACGCCGGGCAGGTTGTACCATTAAAGTCTGTACCAAGGATTTCATGATGGGCAGACCAAGTTGCTGGACCTACTGGTATGGGACAGCATGCAATCGTGCCTAGGACCGCAAGCAACCCAAGCAGCCATATCTATGATCGTTTGATCTACCTTTGGGCTAGTTAGTTGGTCCGATTCGATATGATTTCAAGTCATTTTAAGCACTTCTTTTAGCTCATTGAGACCTCTCACTTGACTCTGGGATCGAGGACCATACCCTGGCTTGGTCAAGTCATACCTCTGGTCAAGTGGGGACCCATATCAAATCGATTTTTGATCTCCGGTGGTCTGGCTTCTTAGCGGTCCCATCGGAGACCGTTTTCAGCCTGCATGCGGTCCAACGATAGACTATTTGTGCATTCTGGCTTGACCCATTGAGGCAAGTGTGGGCGGTCCTGTGTTAGACCGTTTATCTTCCATTACGGTTCCCTAGTAGGCCGTAAGCAGTCCCTGATTCAGTGTTTTCTTCGTGATTCTTGTGATAAGCAAATTGAAATAGACCTCTGGGACTATTTTCCTGCCCTATCATCTCTTAAACAGGGTCAGTGAGCCGGTTATAGTTCTTCCTTCCTAATTTATTTGGAAAATTGATGGCTGAATTGCTTGAATGTCTAGACAATTAGTTGGGATCGATGATCCACTTAACCAATGCCAAGGCATCATTAAAGGGCCCAGTCTGGTCGGGGAGGAGCGCCCGAAAGTACTTGTGCCCCGGGGAGTTTATAATGACTAGGTGTGGCATTGCACCGAGTGCTTGTTAAACGCGTGGTCTATGACATTCATTCAAAACTTTATTGCTTGGAAAACTCTTGACTTGTTGTACTTGCTTGCTTGTCGGCCAATCATTTAAATGTTATCCCTACAAGTCATTCTCTAAGTCATTTTGTTCATTTACTTGTTCAGTTACGTTCAATTCTTATATCAATGAATATGTAAAATGGCTAATTACTTAAATTCTACCTGATGATAGAGTGTAATTCCTACTGACCTCTCCCTTAGCCCCTTTTGTTTCCAATCCTTTTTTCAGGTAGCACGGATGAGGATGTTCACACTGATGAGGACGGGAGTGGGTAGCCGTGGAGCGAGCCTTTTAAGTGTGTTTGAGTCAATGTCCTAGTTATGTTGAGTCAGGACTGATGTAATTTTTCTTTGCTTTTAATCTATGTAATAGACAGTAAAGTCCACAAGAGTCTTTGTAATAAGTGTGACTTGATTATTAAGTAAAGTTTTTTTTCTTAATTTATTTATTGGAATCTTAGCCTGTGTTATCTTGTGGCATGAATGCTCTGATTGGCATGAATGATTATAACTGACGCGTACCGATTTTTCGCATCGAGGCGTGACAGTTTTGTGGTATCAGAGCCAAGTTTTTTAAGTCCTAAGTATCTAAGTGGTGTCATAGAACCCATAAACTTGTTAGAGTCTAAGGTCCAACCTAGTGAGATTGGGTAGAGATTTGGGTTAAGTTAATTAATGAACTCTAAAAGATTCCCACTACATTGGTTCTAACTTATCTTCTTGCGTCTAGGAACTTGTTTTGATGGCAGCCGAATGCATACAATGGAGGGATATGCAACGCACGGTACAGGGTTTTACTCAGGCCCTCCAGCAAGTAGCATAAGTTGGAGCGGCGCATTAAGGATATGGCAATCTCCATCGGAATTTCCAAGGTTTGAATCCTCCTTGATTTGGCGGTTCTACGGACCCAGACGAGGCCGAGCATTGGCTAAAGGAGATAGAGCGAGCTTTTAGAGTTATGCAATGCCGAGACCATAGTTGTCAAGGCGACAAGGTGACCAAGGCGAGCTTGGGGTCCTCGAGTGCCTAAGCGCTTAGGCGCCTACCTAAGCGGCGCTTAGGCGTCAAGTTTATAAAAAATATTATCATTAATATACACATAATTTATATATATAAATTAATCATGATTATTACAAATATGGGAAACAACACTAGTATGAATATCGAAATAAAAATTAATAGAAATGACATTGCAATAAAATATCAAAATTTATTTTGAGATAAAATTAACCATTAAAACATAAAAAATTCTAATTAAAATTTAAAATACTTTATTAACAAATTAACCCAATTATTAATTGAAAGGGGGGAAGGCAGGATAGAGAGAGAGGGACTGAGAGAGATAGTTGCGAACTGTGTGTGAGAGAGAGAGAGAGAGGAGGAAGGGTGGAGGAAAGAGAGAGATGGGGGCAAGGGGAGAGAAGAGATAGACAGACAGAGAGAGGGGGTAGGAGAGAGAGAGGGTGGGTCTCATTGTGAGTATAAGAGAGAAATAGAGAGAGAGAGTGTTAGAGTGTGGAGCCCGAACTAGCCATCGTGCGCCCTCCCACGCGGATCGACCTACGCTGTCAGGTCGCGGGGGTCAAGGGGGCAGCCGCCCCTGGAAAAAAATTTCTATTTATAACAGGGGAGAAGAGGGAGACGAAGGTAGCAGGGGGGGTGCCTAGGCCGCCCAAGCGGCGCCTAGGCGGCGCCTTTTTCAAGGGCAACAAGGCGTGGGGGCGCCTTGCTCCCAAAAAACTGTCTGCCCGCCTAGGCGCCGCTTAAGCGGCACCTAGGCGAGCGCCTTAACAACTATGGCGGAGACCAAGACCGAGTTCTTTTAGCGACCTTCCAGCTGGAACGTGAAGCACGTGCTTGGTGGGAAGCCGTGGAAGTTACATTGGGCAATAGGCGTGCGACGTGGGACGAGTTCAAAGAATATTTTAATAACAAGTATTTTTTAGATCGTGTGCAAGAAAAGAAAGTGGCGGAGTTCGCTGCCCTAAAGCAGAGGAGTTTATCTATTGCCGAGTATGAGGCACAATTCGCCAGATTGTCCCACTATGTGACACATTTGGTATCTACTGAGAAAATGAAGGCTAAGCGAATTTTGAATGGTTTGAAGCTTCAATACATTAACCAGTTGGCACCTTTGGAGATTCAGACTTATGCAGAGATGGTGAGAAAGGCTCAAGTTTTGGAAGATACCATAGAAATGACGGAAAGGATCCAAGGTAGGAACTCTAAGAAGGAGCAGACCACTAGTTCCGGGAATTTCAAAACCAATAATGGCAAGAAGAGGCCCAATGGCGGGCCGGGTAATTCAAAGGGCAAGAAGCCGAAGGAAGGAGAAAAAAGTACAGGAATGGCTGCTCCATCCAAAGCAATCTGCATGTATTGTGACCGCCTAGGTCACAAGATGGAGGAATGTTGGCGCAAGCTAGGCGCCTGTTTGCGTTGTGGGAGCAAGGACCACTGTATTCCTGAGTGTCCTCTTTTGTCAGATCAAGCTACACCAGGCAAGCCGCAGGGAGGTCAGAAGCGACAGGGCAAGCTCCAAGCCCTACAGGAAACTAAGATAGAAGCCACCGAGGAGGGTGGATTGGTTGAAGGTACGCTTGTTGTTTTCAATAAGCTGGCATTTGTTCTCTTTGATACAGGAGCAACGCATTCTTTTATTTCTCAAAGTTTTGCTAAGTCTTTATCCGTGAAACCTGTGTTGATGAACTTTCAATTGGAAATATTAACCCCTGTTGGTTCGGGTTCTGCTATAAATCATTATTATCCCTCTAGTCAGATTTTGGTTGGTGATCAGGATATGCCAGTCGATTTAGTCTGTATGAAGATGAAGGATTATGATGTGATTCTAGGAGCAGATTGGTTAGCTAAATATGAGGCTAGTGTCCATTGTAAATCTGGCTTCGTGACTTTCTCCGATAAAGCTGGACTTTCTTTTGTTGGGGTTAGACACTCTAAGTCTGTGCCGCTTATTTCGGCACTTCGAGCTGAGAAGTTAGTGAGGAAAGGATGTCAGGCATTCTTGGCCTTGATTTCTTTGACTGACAAGAAAGAGTTGGAGGTAAGGGACATCCCCATTGTCTGAGATTATCTAGATGTGTTTCCTGAAGACTTTCCAGGACTTCCACCAGATAGAGAGGTAGTCTTCTCTATTGATCTAGTACCAGGAGTATCCCCAGTTTCTAAGGCTCCGTATCGTATGTCTCCTGCGGAGTTAAGGGAATTAAAAGTACAATTACTGGACTTGCTTGAGAAAGGATTCATTCGTCCGAGTATATCCCCGTGGGGAGCCCCAATGTTGTTCGTAAGGAAGAAGGACGGATTACTTAGATTGTGCATTGCCTATCGTCAACTGAATTAGCTTACTTTTAAGAATAAGTATCCGTTGCCAAGAATTGATGATCTATTCGACCAGATAGCAGGAGCATAGTACTTTTCCAAGATTGATCTTCGATCGGGGTATCACCAATTGCGAATCAAGAGCGAAGATATTCTTAAAACAGCATTCAGAAGTAGGTATGGGCATTTTGAATTCATAGTAATACCTTTTGGACTAACAAATGCTCCTGTAGCTTTCATGCAGTTGATGAACAATGTGTTCCGACCCTACTTAGATCAGTGGGTCGTAGTATTCATTGATGATATTTTAATATACTCCAAGAGCAAGGAGGAGCACAATGAGCACTTGAGGATGGCGTTGGAATTATTAAAGGATCATCAGTTATACGCCAAGTTTAGTAAGTGCGAATTCTGTTTGCAGGAAGTGTCTTTTCTAAGATACATTATTACTAAAGATGGGATTTCAGTAGACCCTTCTAAAGTGGAAGCAGTAAGAAATTGGGATAGACCAACAAATGTAACTGAAGTGAGAAGTTTTCTAGGTCTCGCATGCTATTATCGGAGATTCATTAAGGATTTCTCCAAGATTGCGGTACCTCTGACCCGATTAACCCGCAAGGAGAATCGATTTGAGTGGTCAGAAGATTGTGAACGAAGCTTTTAGACTCTAAAGGAATGTTTGACCACTGCCCCTGTTTAAGCGTTGCCTTCTAGAGAAGGAGGATTTGAAGTTTTTACTGATGCCTCGGGCATTGGCCTAGGTTATGTGCTTATGCAGCATGGTAAGGTGATAGCTTACTCTTCTAGACAGTTGAAGAAGCATGAAGAAAATTATCCTGTCAACGACTTGGAACTCGCGGCCGTAGTGTTTGCTTTGAAGATTTGGAGGCACTACTTGTATGAAGAGACTTTTATTGTATTTTCTGATCATAAGAGTCTTAAGTATCTATTCTCTCAGAAGGAGCTTAATATAAGGCAGAGAAGATGGCTCAAATATTTAAAGGATTTTGAATTCTCCATAGAGTATCATCCTGGAAAAGGCAATGTGGTGGCAGATGCTTTAATTCGCAAGCCGATAGCAAAATTGTCTAGTCTTATGTTGCAAGAATGGAGACTGTTGGAACAGTTGACTAATCTAGACCTTAACGTTAGTAAGGATCGAGTTATGATAGCTCAGGTTCAGCTTTGCCCCGAGCTGTTAGTGGAAATTAAGACCCTGCAAGATAACGATCCTATGATAGTCGAGATTAAGGAAAGTCTGAGCAATAGACCGGATTTTGGATTGGCCGATGATGGCAGAGTGTTGTTTCGAGGAAGAACGTGCATTCCTGATATAGCCAAAATGAAAGGTAAGATCCTTGAGGAAGCCCACAGGTCCCAGTATACCACAATGGAAGTGGGAGAGCATCAGCATGGATTTTGTAAAGGGTTTACCAAGAACTCGTGGAGGTTTTGATGCAATATGGGTAATTGTGGACATATTGACTAAGTTTGCGCATTTCTTGTCTATCAAGTCGAAATGGACAGTGGATGTTTTGGCTGCTCTTTACATGAAAGAGGTTGTGAGACTGCATGGTATACCTGTGAATATTGTGTCAGATAGAGATCCCAGATTCACTTCCCATTTTTGGAAAGGATTGCAGGAATCGTTAGGTACTCGTCTGAACTTCAGCACGACATTTCATCCTCAGACGGATGGGTAGACTGAGAGAACTAATCAAATTGTTGAAGATATGTTAAGGGCTTCTATAATTGACTTTGGTGGTAGTTGGCATGAACATCTAGTCCTGATAGAATTTACTTACAATAACAGTTATCAGTCTAGCATTTAGATGGCACCATTTGAGGCTCTCTACGGAAGGAATTGTTGTTCGCCTCTATGTTGGAGCGAGGTTGGTGAGAAGCAAAGGATGGGACCAGATCTTGTCTCAGAATCTTCTAAGAACATTCAGATTATTAGAGACCGGTTGCAAGTAGCACAATCCAAGCAAAAGATTTACGTAGATGTCCGACGAAGAGATTTGGAATTTCAGATTGGTGAGCATGTGTTCTTGAAAGTCTCATCTATAAGGGGAATTCGGAGGTTCGAGATTCGTGAAAAGTTGAGCCCAAGATATGTGGGACCGTTCGAGATTTTAGAGAGAGTGCGTGAGGTTGCCTATAGACTGGCTTTACCACCTCAATTATCAGGTGTTCATAATGTCTTCCATGTGTCTATGCTGAGGAAGTATGTGTACGACCCCACTCATGTCATCCAGCACGCAGACTTAGAGCTAAAAGAAGATTTATCTTATGAAGAGAAGCCTGTTAAAATCTTAGATCGGAAACAACATCAACTCAGGAATCGGTCGATTCCGATGATCAAGGTTCAGTGGAGTCGACGTGGAGCGGAAGAAGCTACTTGGGAATCTGAGGAAGCGATCAAGAGGCAATATCCCGATTTATTCCAAGGTCAGTTCTTCACCCCTACGAAAGGTTCGGTGAATTTGGGGGACCAAATTCCTTAAAGTGGGGGAAGGTGTAGCACCCGGAATTTTCTTAAATATTAAACTAACGCCTAATTTCTTCATATTATAGAAGAGGTCAAATCGTAAGTAATATATAAAAATATGAAAAAATTATTTTCATAAAGAGAACGAAGTGTTTAACAATAATGACAACTGGGCCAATCTCTAATAAAAATGGTATTAGGCCGAATTAAGGGAATTTCTAACAAAAATCGTCACTTTTATTAAACAATCCTAGATTTATCAAATTCTCATCCAATTCTTAACCAATCGAGCCCAAACCAGGCCCAATAGTTAGATCTACCTTAGAGGTCCGTTTTATCTTCAAAACCCTAGACTCTAGAGTCTTCCAGCGACGGCGACAACGTGGAATAGGTCAAGGATCGACGTTTTCACCGTTTCTTTTTCATTGGACTCTTGAGTCCAATTCGATCTCTAGAAGCCTCCTGGAACACTTTAAATAGAGGGCTTTGGCTACCTAAAAACCATATTTGATGATCCAACTGGTGGCGCGAGGTTTCGTGGACGAACCTAGGACAATTTGGGAGTTTGGCGACGACGCGTTTTAGGGTTCCGGCGAGCGCGTCTTCCTTTCTCTTCCTCGTTTAAGGTAGGTTTCTCTCAGGCCCAATCTAATTAAATAACATGGATAGATAGATCTTGTCCTTATCTTTCTTTTGAGTCCAATTTGCTCAATTTTGGCTGTCTAATTTGGGTGTACTCCTAGTTTTATGTAGAGCATGAAATTAGGGTTTTTACTCACGATCTTCCTGTTTAGTTTACCCCAAGTAATCGTAGTGGAATCCTTAAATTGACGATGTCATGATGTACGTTTTTAAGTTACCTACATTTTGATAGTAGATAGCTAATTTTTCATGCTATATTTATTTTTTAATCATGCTTTTATTTAGACCGGTGTCGTGTTTTTCACGTTTTAGGCTCGGGTTGGAAGAAACGGTTCTTCCAGGGACCGTCAGGCCTCTAGCGGTCGTACGATAGACCGTTTTCCCTGGTCTAGCGGCCCAAAGATAGACTGTTTCTAGCCTGTGAATTTTAAAACTGAAAAGGGGGTTTTCCATTGTCTAAGCGGCCTTTGTCTTGACCGCTTATGGCCTCTGGCGGTCTGTTCTATGACCATTTTCTACCCTGTTTCAGTAACATGTTATATCTGGTTAGTCCACTTGATTGGTCAGGGTTAAACGCACTAAAATTAGGGTTTATGGAATACATGAACTAAGTGAAACTCTTTCCTTAATAATTGCTCCATTCATGTCCATCTTTCACACCCTCTTGAGATGTTTAAGAAGGTAGTAGATTAATGCCTTGTTAATGGTTTAGTTTAGTTCTTATACATGTCATGAATAATTTAGAATTTGTTTTAAGGTCATACTGTTAGTATTGGTGTGCTACAGGTCAATTTTGGGTCGGGTAGGCCCGATAGATGTACGATCTTATTTATTATTAATAAAGTGGTATTTGGCGTAAATATGTGATTGTATATTACTTTACGATGTCCCTAGAATATGTGGTTGTAAAGTCAACTCGAGATGGGATCTCGATCATGAGACTGACTTTACATGGACATATACCTTAAATTGTTCCTAGTTGGAGGGTAATCACTCGGGAACTATGATTACCTATTAAACCAGTACACATGATGTGTGATTGACCAGTCTCATGGTCATTGGTGCGGGGCACCAACACATATGTGTAGGTGTACGTCCTGGGAGAAAGTGCACTGAACTGATCCGCTATTGGATCTTCAGATGGTTAATTATACCTAATGTCAACTGAAGATCCAATTGTCTCAGTAGCATCGTTGGTCCTTTGACCTGAGACATTGATCGGATCTTACACGAGGACTGGAATGGTTTAATTACTTAGCTAAGTGACTTTAACCATAAGTCATGAGTAGTCAAGTCATTAACCACTCCATGATACGTGTGAAGATCATCAATGGTCAAGAGGGGATCGCTCACTATCAGATATATATCGGACAGTTAATAGGTCATGACATTGACGCTCCGTTAAATCCCTGGCCAGGGTCGTATGAGTTCGTTTAGAACGGACATCATACACTTTAAGGAGGTCATGGTCAAATGACACGATCATGGGGTTTGACAGAAATCATACCCTCGATCGTACCAGACTCATAGAAGGAGCGAGAGATTATATCGATGCGGTAACTGTGGACTTACAGGTACCAGACATGCTGGTTTAAACCCGGCGTCCTCTAGGATCACGCGGATTTACTTGACCCAACGTGATCAAAGGTTCGGAATAAATTAAACTATTATTCGGCTCTAGTAGAAACGAATAATAAGTTTAATTTACTTCTAATTGGGAATTAGAAGTTAATGGGCCTTAAACTAGAGTGACTATGGGCCTAGAGGATCACACACAATGGATTCTTGGGTGACGGATTATTATTGTACAAATGTATATATTAATTCCCTTTAATTCCTATTGGAAAGGCATATAAAAGGGGCTTAATATATATGTACAATAAAGGGAAGGACATATGTACAGTTTTGATCCTTTGGAGTTCTTTTAGAAATGGCCAAATCTTATATATATGGATGCTACGAGACTTCTCCCTTCTCTTGGCCTAATCAAGCATTAAGGCAAGGGAAGAAGAGATTAACTCTTCCCCCCTTCCTCCCTCTTGCTCTCTCTCTCTCCAGAAGGTGAAAGAGTTGGGGAAGGTCGTGTCGGGGGGTACCGTCACTGTGCAAGGATCCGTGTGGATCAGCTCTAGAGGCCGTACTTCTGTGCGGCTCGGTATTCATGGTATTCTGCATCGGGCATTGCGGAAAGCATCGTTCCGCGCAAGGTATAAATACGCAACCCGTAGTTAGGGGTTGTGGTGATTAAAACGTCGATCAGAGCATGGATCTGAGATTCCATGAAGCCGAGTTCGGACAAATAAATTTTTTGTTATCCACTGCGTTACCCGATGGTGCTGTGTGGAACCTTACAGTGGTATCAGAGCCAGGTTCGCGCTCTGGTCGGTGTTTTAAAGCCGTATAGAATCATGTTTTAGGGGCAATTAAAATATTCGATTATTATTCGTAGAAGGGGATGCTGGACATCTCTGTTCTTCCAAGATGATGGGCACCTCTGGAGTAAATTTTTTTTAAAAAAAATAAATAAAATTGGCCCGTTTTGGGCGCACTGCGCCCAGGACGGGCGGACGCGCCAGCGCTAGCCCGCGGGTGCCCGCCCACGTGGCGGGCCCGCAAGGCGCACGTAGGTGCACCCGCGTGGCGGGCGCCCGCGGGCTGGCGCTGGCGCGTCCGCCCACTCTTCTCGCGTGGGCGGCGCACCCGAAAGGGGGCTACCGACTTATTTTTTTAATTAAAAAATTACTTTCTCCTTTAATTTAATGTGTTAATTATGGTATATATATGATATATATATATAATTACACATTAAATTAATCATATTTTTTTCTCAAATATTAATTATGTTATCTCAATTATAAAATTCAAATGTTAAATTTTATTTAACTTTTTAAATTTACTAAGGGGAGATAATTATTATTTACCTTGAGATAAAATGGTAATAATTGAAGTTACTTCAGTAAAAATTTAATTTTCATTTTTTAATTATTAGATAATTAGTAAAATCAGAATTTGAATTTTATTGAAGATTAGATGTATAAAATTCAGATATTTGAATTTTAAATTATTAGATAATTGTTAAATTCAAATTTTGAATTTTAGAATCTTGATAATTGAGAATAATTACATTATTTAAATTTACTTTCAAATAAAATTATTGGATAATTAGTTTGAATTTAAATTTAAATCATTGTCATGTTTAAATTTTTAATTTAAATTTGATTATTGGATAATTAAATTTAAATTTAAATAATTATCTCAATTATCTGACTTATTTGAATTAGATTCAAATATGCTTGCCCCTGTTATAAATGATGGTTCTTCACGTGAATTGCTTTATTTACCATGCATTGGCTTGCTTATGTGTTTAATTTTAGTTAATCCTGCTTCGATTTTTAAAATTAAACAAAGCTAGCCTATTTTTGTTTACACATCCCATTTTTAAATCTAAAAGTAAGGATTATTTTTAGAAATAAACTTTGATTGATTTTACATGAATGGGTTGGCAAGTGATTATGGACTTAGTTAATGTAATTAATTGGAGTCTGCGAACCTCTTTTCTCTCTCTGTTAAAATTCCTACGTACTTCTATCTCCCTTTAAAGTTGTACTCGCCCTAAGGGCTGCTGGAATTTTATTGACATGTAATTTATATTTTACCGGCCTGCGTGCCATGTATAAGTTGTAATTAATACAGCGTCGGAGTTTGAAAGCGCGGAGCACACCCGACGAGGACGATCTAGCTGCTTCGGAAGTGGGCCGGATGTCTTAGGTACATTAGAAATAAAGTCCATGATCACTTGCGATTTATTTTGTATTGGATGCATTTATTTTGTGCAAACTACTAGGTACGGTAAATATATTGGATATATTTATATTACCACTTAGGGTGAGATCAAGATAAAATCAAATTCCCTCGCGATTTAATTTTAGATCTGTAAGCGTGGTTCTAGGAGTCGTCGTGGCCCTCCATCATTATGGAGTGAATGAACGTCTTCATTTCATAGATTTGTTGTGCTTTCCACAAGGTCCATGAGTTTGGGGGCGGGATAAAACTCCAAGGCTCGACCTCAATGGGGTGAGGAATTGAACTCGGCCTTGTTGTGCTTTCCACAGGGGTCGGGTCATGAACTCATTGCTATGTAGTAATGATGGTTAGATCTAACCGAGAATATCCTTTGTTGTGCTTTCCACAAGGGGATGATTTCTCGGGGGCCGAATATCGGATATTGCATTAGATGCAAGTGCCTGTTGACTGCCCTTGAGATGGTGTATGGCTTGTTGTGCTTTCCACAAGGTCGTACCTCAACCTCGTTGGGATTCCGACCCACTAGGTTGATCTCGCAGATCTCCCGTTCTATATACTGAGGGTTATATAGTTCGATCGAAAAATAGTGGGACTAACTAAGATAGAAAACCACATCTAAGTTAGAATTTGAATACATGCTAAGTTATCTTTTATTTCTTATCTAGATTACAATGTCGTCATCCAACCCCCTCCGCGGCATCTTGGATGCCAGCAGATTGACTGGACCGAACTACTCGGATTGGCTGCGTAATCTACGCATAGTCCTCACCGCCGAAAAAATAGCCTACGTGTTGGACACGGTTCATTCTGAGCCAGCTCTCGATGCCGACAAGGGCAAGTTAATGACTTATGCCAAATGGTCTGAAGACTCTTCCCTTGTCCAATGTTACATGTTGGCCTCTATGGCTCCAGAGTTGCAGAGGCAATTCGAAAAGACTGATTGTAGAAGCATACTTCTTAATTTACGCCAGCTCTTCGGGGAGCAGGGTATGATTGAGAGGTATGACATCTCCAAGAAGCTTTTCAGGACACGGATGTCAGAGGGTGCTTCAGTACAGGCTCATGTACTGAAAATGATAGAGTGGATTGAGAGACTCAATGCACTGGGGTTCAAGTTGGATCTTGAACTGTGCATTGATCTTATACTCCAGTCATTGCCCAATTCCTTTTCTTCCTTCATCATAAACTTTAACATGAATAGAATTGATGCAACTCTCCTAGAGCTGCTCAACATGTTAAAGAGTGCTGAAGGAACTATGCAGAAAGATAAACCATCTTCTTCTGTAATGATTGTTGACCGGGCCAACAAGAAAAGGAAGGCCACCCAGATATCGACCAAAGGTGACAAAGGGAAGGGAAAGAAGAAGGTCATGGGTAAACAACTCGCCAAAGTTGACAAAGGGAAGGGCAAGAAGAATGAAAAAGAAGACAAGTGTTTTCGATGCGGGGAAACAAGGCATTGGAAAAGGAATTGCAAGGCAATTCTAAATGAAGATATTTTTATCATAGACCTTAATTTGTCATATATGGAATCCATATCATAGGTATTGGATACTGGATGTGCATCTCATATCTGTAACTCTGTGCATGTGCTGGCAAATAGAAGGCGGCTGGGCAAAAAGGAGATTGAACTGAGGATGGGCAATGGAGCTTTAGTTGCTGACAAAGCTGTCAGGACTGCACGCCTCAGTTTACCTTCAGGAGTCATTCTGGAGCTGAATGACTATTATTATGTTCCTAATATTATTAAGAACATCATTTCAATCTCTGGTTTGTATAACATTGGATATACATTGGCTTTTAATAGCACTGGGTGCTCTATAATGAATAATGGTTTGATTATAGCCAATGGTTCATTAGTCAATGGTCTTTATGTATTAGATACATGTTATAATGTTATGCAAGTTTCCAATGCTGATGAAGTGAATTCTGCATATCTATGGCATTGCATGCTTGGTCATGTAGGCGAGAAAAGAGTCTCTCACCTACACTCAAATGGGTATTTGAATTCATTCGAATACAAGCCATTTGATACCTGTGAGTCGTGTCTCATGGGGAAGATGACCAAGGCTTCCTTTAGTGGACATGGTGAGAGGACTGTTGACCTTCTCGAGCTCATACACTCGGATGTGTGTGGATCCATGTCCATGGAGGTAAAAGGGGGTCACCTCTATTTCATTTCTTTTATTGATGACTTCTCGAGATATGGCTATGTGTATATAATGAGATATAAATCACAAGCCTTTGAGAAGTTTAAGGAATACAAGAATGAAGTAGAGAAACAGACTGGCAAGAGTATTAAGGCTCTTCGATCGGATCGAGGAGGTGAATACCTTAGCCATGAATTCACTTCTTATCTTAAAGACAATGGAATTGTTTCTCAGTGGACTCCACTGTATACACCACAACACAATGGTGTATCCGAAAGGAGAAACAAGACCTTGTTAGACATGGTCCGATCCATGATGTCTATGTCAGGACTACCCTTGTCTCTGTAGGGCTATGCATTAGAGACTGCAGCCTATTTACTGAACATGATCTCAAGTAAATCTGTTCCTTCTATACCATATGCGATATGAAAGGGTAGGAAACCAAATTTTAATCTCATTAAAATTTGGGGGTGTCCTACTCATGTAAATAAGACCGATAGTGATAAGCTTGAGTCGAGAACCGATAAGTGTAGGTTTGTGGGATATCCAAAGGAGACGTTTAGATATTATTTCTATCACCCTTCTGAGCAAAGGGTCTTAGTGGCTAAGAGAGCTGTATTTCTAGAAAGAGAATATCTTCTCCAGAAAAATAGTGGGAGCCAGATAGAATTGGACGAGGTCCAAGAGCCACAACCCGTAGACACAAACTCATTAGATGAGACTGTATCGGTTGATCCTATTCAGAGTGAAACACAGACACTACAGAGATCTGGTAGACTACCAAGAGAACCTGAGAGATATGTTGGACATGTCTCAGAGAGGTCCTCTAAGGTATGTATCGATGAGGATGAAGATCCTCAATCATACCAGGATGCAGTCCGTAGTGCGGACTCCGAGGAATGGCAAGAGGCAATGGATTTAGAGATCCAGTCCATGTACACCAACAAAGTTAGGAACTTGGTTGATGTACCCGAAGGGAAAGTCCCTATCGGCTGCAAACAGATTTTCAAAAGGAAAATCGGTGCAGATGGACAGATTGACACATACAAGGCTAGACTAGTGGCGAAAGGACATCGTCAAAGGCAAGGCATTGATTATGACGAGAGTTTTTCACCGGTAGCCATGGTTAAGTCAATCAGAATCCTCCTTACCATTGCTGCATACTTGGATTATGAGATTTGGCAAATGGATGTGAAGACACCTTTTCTGAATGGAAATCTATCAGAACAGGTGTACATGGTACAGCCTGAAGGATTCACTTCCATGCTTCATCCTAATAAGGTATGCAAACTTCAGTGGTCTATTTATGGATTAAAGCAGGCATCTAGAAGCTGGAACTTAAGATTTGATGAGGTTATCAAAACTTTCAACTTCATTCGGAATGAAGATGAACCCTATGTTTACAAGAAGGTCAGTGGGAGCTCAGTGACCTTCTTGGTCCTTTATGTTGATGACATCTTGCTCATTGGAATGATATAGGGATGTTGACATCAACTAAGTCTTGGTTGTCCAAGACCTTCTCCATGAAGGATTTGGGAGAAGCATCCTATGTACTGGGCATAAGGATCTATCGAGATAGATCTAAAAGGATGCTAGGATTATCTCAATCCATGTACATAGACACTATCCTAAAAAAGTTTAGGATGGAAAATTCCAAGAGAGGTCTCATTCCCATGAGACATGGAATTTACCTATCCAAGGGGATGAGTCCTAAAAATTCTGAGGAGGTGGCACACATGAATAAAGTACCCTATGCTTCGGCGATAGGGTCAATCATGTATGCAATGCTATGTACCCGTCCTGATGTTGCCAATGCTTTGAGCATTGTCAGTAGATATCAGGTAAATCTAGGCGAAGAGCACTGGAAGGCAGTAAAGGGCATCCTTAAGTACTTGCGAAGGGCTAATGATCTTTTTCTACTTTATGGAGGAGAGGACCTACAGCTTAGAGCTTACACAGACTCTAGTTTCCAGTCAGATCCAGATGACTATAAATCCATGTCTGGATTTATATTCATGTTGAATGGAGGGGCAGTCAGTTGGAGAAGCTCCAAGCAAGATACGACTGCAGACTCGACGACGGAGGTAGAATATATTGCTGCAGTTGAAGCTGCTAAGGAAGTCGTCTGGATGAAGAAATTCATCTTGGAACTCGGCATAGTTCCCGAGATATCAGCTCCCATCCCATTATTTTATGATAATAATGGGGCCATCACCCAGGCGAAGGAACCGAGATCTCACCAAAGGTCGAAGCATATTCTAAGGTGCTTCCACCTTATTCGGGAGATTGTTGATCATAAAGATGTGGTGGTAGAGAGTGTACCGTCAGAAGATAACATAGCAGATCCACTAACTAAGCCTTTGACACAGAATGTATTTGATCGCCATCGGGATAAGATGGGCCTCAAAGTTGTGGGCAATTGGCTATAATTCAAGTGGGAGATTGTTAGTATTAGTGTACTACAGGCCAATTTTGGGTCGTGTAGGCCCGATAGATGTACGATCTTGTTCATTATTAATAAAGTGATATTTGAGCGTAAATATGTGATTGTATATTACTTTACGATGTCCCTAGGATATGTGGTTGTAAAGTCAACTCGAGATGGGATCTCGATCATGAGACTGACTTTACATGGACACATACCTTAAATTGTTCCTGGTTGGAGGGTAATCACTCGGGGACTTTGATTACCTATTAAATCATCACACATGATGTGTGACTGACCAGTCTCATGGTCATTGGTGCGGGGCACCAACACATATGTGTAGGTGTACGTCCTGGGAGAAAGTGCACTGAACTGATCCGCTATTGGATCTTCACATGGTTGATTATACCTAATGTCAACTGAAGATCCAACTGTCTCAGTAGCATCGTTGGTCCTTTGACCTGAGACATTGATCGGATCTTACACGAGGACTGGAATTGTTTAATTACTTAGCTAAGTGACTTTAACCATAAGTCATGAGTTGTCGAGTCATTAACCACTCCAGGATACATGTGAAGATCATCAATGGTCAAGAGGGGATCGCTCACTGTCGGGTATATATCAGATAGTTAATGGGTCATGGCATCGACGCTCCGTTAAATCCCTGGCCAGGGTCGTGTGAGTTTGTTTAGAACGGACATCATACACTTTAAGGAGGTCATGGTCAAATGGCACGATCATGGGGTTTGACAGAAACCATACCCTCGATCGTACCAGACTCATAGAAGGAGCGAGGGATTATATCGATACGGTAACTGTGGACTTACAGGTACCAGGCAGGCTGGTTTAAACCCGTCGTCCTCTAGGATCACACGGATTTGCTTGACCCAACGTGATCAAAGGTTCGGAATAAATTAAACTATTATTCGGCTCTAGTAGAAGCGAATAATAAGTTTAATTTACTTCTAATTAGGAATTAGAAGTTAATGGGCCTTAAACTAGAGTGACTATGGGCCTAGAGGATCACACACAATGGATTCTTGGGTGACGGATTATTATTGTACAAATGTATATATTAATTCCCTTTAATTCCTATTGGAAAGGCATATAAAGGGGGCTTAATATATATGTACAATAAAGGGAAGGACATATGTACAGTTTTGATCCTTTGGAGTTCTTTTAGAAATGGCCAAATCCTATATATATGGATGCTACGAGACTTCTCCCTTCTCTTGGCCTAATCAAGCATTAAGGCAAGGGAAGAAGAGATTAACTCTTCCCCCCTTCCTCCCTCTTGCTCTCTCTCTCTCCAGAAGCTGAAAGGGTTGGGAAAGGTCGTGCCGGGGGGTACCGTCGCTGCGCAAGGATCCGTGTGGATCAGCTCTAGAGGTCGTACTTCTGTGCGGCTCGGTATTCATGGTATTCTGCATCGGGCATTGCGGAAAGCATCGTTCCGCGCAAGGTATAAATACGCAACCCGTAGTTAGGGGTTGGGGTGATTAAAACGTCGATCAGAGCATGGATCTGGGATTCCATAAGCCGGGTTCGGGCAAATAAAATTTTTGTTATCTGCTGCATTGTCCGATGGTGCTGTGTGGAACCTTACACATACCTCTCCGGTGGAAGTGACTGGACTGATTATATTCGATTTCCGCTTGATTTGTTAGCCTAAATCTTGAGCAATGAATGGCTCTCCGTCGGATACTCCTTCCGCCGGACTAGGTGTTCTTGTTTCAAGTCCTCCGTAAGACCCCGCGAGCTTGGGATTCCCACTAGGACGCCGGGTAGGTTGTACCATTAAAGCCTATACCAAGGATTTCATGATGGGCAGACCAAGTTGCTAGACCTACTGGTCTGGGACAGCATGCGATCGTGCCTAGGACTGCAAGCCAACCCAAGCGGCCATATCTATGACCATTTGATCTACCTTTTTGCTGGTTAGTGGGTTCGATTCGATACGATTTTAAGTCATTTTAAGCACTTCTTTTAGCTCATTGAGGCCTCTCACTTGACTCTGGGATCGAGGACCATACCCTGGCTTGGTCAAGTCATACCTCTGGTCAAGTGGGGACCTATATAAAATCCATTTTTGATCTCTGGTGGTCTGGCTTCTTAGCGGTCCCATCGGAGACCATTTTCAGCCTGCATGCCGTCCAACGATAGACCGTTTGTGCGTTCTGGCTTGACCCATTGAGGCAAGCATGGGCGGTCCTGTGTTAGACCGTTTATCTTCCCTTACGGTTCCCTAGTGGGCCATAAGCAGTCCCTGATTCAGTGTTTTCTTCGTGATTCTTGTGATGAGCAAATTGAAATAGACCTCTGGGACTATTTTCTTGCCCTATCATCTCTTAAACTGGGTCAGTGAGCTGGTTCTAGTTCTTCCTTCCTACTTTATTTGGAAAATTGATGGCTGAATTGCTTGAATGTCTAGACAATTACTTGGGATCGATGATCCACTTAACCAATGCCAAGGGCTCATTAAAGGGCCCAATCTGGTCTTGGGAGGAGTGCCCGAAAGTACTTGTGCCCCGAGGAGTTTGTAATGACTAGGTGTGGAATTGCACCGAGTGCTTGTTAAACGCGTGGTCTATGACATTCATTCAAAACTTTATTGCTTGGAAAACTCTTGACTTGTTGTACTTGCTTGCTTGTCGGCCAATCATTTAAATGTTATCCCTACAAGTCATTCTCTAAGTCATTTTGTTCATTTACTTGTTCAGTTGCGTTCAATTCTTATATCAATGAATATGTAAAATGGCTAATTATTTAAATTCTGCCTGATGATAGAGTGTAATTCCTACTGAGCTTTCGCTCACCCCCTTTTGTTTCCAATCCTTTTTCAGGTAGCACGGATGAGGATGTTCACACTGATGGGGACGGGAGCGGGTAGCCATGGAGCAAGCCTTTTAAGTGTGTTTGAGTCAATGTCCTAGTTATGTTGAGTCAGGAATGATGTAATTTTTCTTTGCTTTTAATCTATGTAATAGACAGTAAAGTCCACAATAGTCTTTGTAATAAATGTGACTTGATTATTAAGTAAAGTTGTTTTTTTCTTAATTTATTATTGGAATCTTAGCCTATGTTATCTTGTGGCATGAATGCTCTGATTGACATGAATGATTATAACTGGCGCGTACCAATTTTCTGCATCGGAGCGTGACATGTTCCTAATCTCTTGTGCCATTTTTCAAGCTAAGATCCAGTGGAATTCAGTTCTGGACAATGCAAAGTGTAAATAATATTTGGCTCTAGCATTCATAGACAAGTAAGCTTTGTTACAGCAAGTTAAAGATGGAAAATAAGAGTGGAATCAATCGATCTTAAACTAAACAAAAAAAATCTTCTAAACAGAAAATCAGAGAATAGTAGAAGGCTTTGAGAAGAAGTTAAGAAGATTGCACCCAGAAGTCGCGGTTGCTTCTTCTTCTTCTCGAGTATACAACAACTATATGGTTGAAAAAGATTGAGCTTTTGTTTCTCTCAGCGCTTGTAATGAAAGCTTGTGCTGGATGGAGTTTCCTCGCTTGGCTCACTCATATGTATGTGTGCGTGTTCGCTTAGTCAGCCCCTCTTCATTCTGTACACAGCTTGAATATATAACTCCCTTGAGTGCTGGTTCCATTAGATTCATCCTGGTAGCCATTAGACTTAGCTTGCTATTCATTAGATGCATCCACGTGATCGTTAGAGAGAGAGAGAGAGAGCTTCTTGTTCTTATTTTGAGTGAGTAGCTGGTATGCCAGAGAAATTTTTCTGCCTTTGATAGATACGACGTTTTCTTATATGTGAAAAGACAGTAGTAGATCTTCCTTTGACTTCAAATATTTCTGAGGAGAAGATCCTCCTTTCCGCGCTTCCTCTATAGCAGAGTCCTTTTTGGAGGTTTCTTCTTTCTCCTAAGACTGACAGATTGCAGAAAGAATGCTACATATAAATACTCCCTTCTTTCTTCTGGTGTCGATATGTAGTATCCGTACTGCTACTTTTGTCAATGTCTTTTCAATCTCTATCTTCCTGAAATAGGTTAAGAAATTTGACCTTTCTAGGTCCGCAGTTAGGTGTATTTTATAGACAAAGAAAGAAGAGTTTATGTGCTTGTTTACACGTTCTACACAGGTAGCATTTAATGTCCGCACAACTGTATTTATTGACATTTGAGTTTTTAATTTCAGTGTGATAGTCACTAGATCATTGTCTTAGTTGATTAAGTAGTTTAATTTCATTTATATTATCGACTAATTAAGTAGTTTTACATAGGTGATGCGCCGCAGCTATCACAAATATAGGGAAATATAGCTTTAAACTGTTTAGATAGTCGATGATTTTGAGATAGCTAATGTTTCTGTGCGACTATGTTACTTCCTGAGTGCAGATAGTCGATGGTTTGAGATAGACGATGTCCTTCCGACTATCTATTAAGATAGGTGATCGTTTAGTTCAATTGTCTTAAGATTGGTCGGGATAGTTGATATTCTACGACTATGTCATAAGATAGGCAATCTTTTAAGAGTTATGATAGTCGAAGCTAATTACTATGTGAATTCATGTGACTATGTCAATTTAAGTGTGCCTATGTTAAGTGTTTCATGAGATAGACAATAGTTGAGATAGGCAATGGGACTGTGCCTATGTTAATTATTTGTGCGCTTAAGTATGCGACTATGCAAATTGTGCCTATGTGATTTTTTAGGAATTTTTAGTGCGCCTAAGTCTACAACTATATACACTACATTTTTAGCAGCTATTGTGTTGCACCTATATTGAGATAGCTTCATTTTTGCAGCGTCTATATTATCTTTAGCTGATGTTCCAACGACTAAGTGATTGTAGCTATTCTTCTACGCCTAAGTTAAAATAGAGCTTTAAGATGAGCGACTATGTGAGTTTGTTATGACTAAGTTTTCTGCTAAGTTTAGTTTTTACAGTGACTAAGTGAAGATAGCTTTATTCCTTTACACATTACACTTAGACAATTTTCAGTTTCTTTCTTCTTCTTCTTATTTCTCAGTTTTCTTTTCATCATCAATAATCAAAGCTTTGTTATCCTCATAAATAATCATAGTTTTGTTCACAATTGATCCAAAATTTTGTTATCATCAAAACTAATGTAATTAAAATAATATTTAGATTTTAGCCCAAATATACTCAACACTCTTGTAATTCCAAAGGCCATAGTAAGGTCTGTGTCCCAAGAAACTCGCAAGGAATCACACGATAGGAAAATTCATGTGATGTTTTCACTACCAATGGATGTTATTTTTAATGTTGTGGCGTGAATGCCCATGAAGTTGGTAATGGTAATTAAAGACTTAGGGAGTGTGTGGTATCACATTTTCAAATATATTCTAATCATTGGATTGTTGAAAGTGGAGAACATAGAGGAGACAAGTGCATTAATGTACTTTTTCAAAATGTGACGTTCAAAATCTCCTCCTTGTATTCTAGAGATAGTTAGGCACAAAAGGGCACCTTTTCTCCCCCACTAAAAGCTCCTTTTGAGTTGCTTTTAGAAAAATAAATAGATTCTTAATGATTAAGTGGGGTCTATATGTTTCCACAATCTTCACATCAAAATCCTTCTATTCTGGCTCATCTTACCAAATGTGCCCTTAGTCTATGTAATATTCCCTAGTTAGGGCCCGAAAAAAGGTTAAAAGTCGACAAAGGGTGCTCGGATTAGGGCAACAAATAAAATCCAAAAATTTTAAATTTAGACACAATATTAATTATTATAGGATTCATGTACATAAAAATGTTATTGATAAACTGTCATGCCTCGAGATATGTAGCGGAATTAGGTCGAGAACGTGAACAGCCGACAACACGTCTCAAGCTAGCAAGATAATCAGAGCGCTAAACATTCACACATAGAAGGGTGAACACAAGATAATGTACTCAAAATTCTAACTTTATTAAATCATAATAATCAAAGCTTACAAGACACTTGACTTGACTCTTTTTAACTCTAGACTCAAGAAAAAGAAAATTATATAACATGATCAACTTCACCGCCTATTACAGTGAAGGCATCTAGTAACTATATGACTCATGACTAGACTAACTATGGCTTCTCTTGATCCTCACTCGCTCTCTCCCTCGGATCCGATATTCGAGTAATCCGAATCCGATCTACTAGAGTTTCCTGAAAAAGATTGGAAAGTAAGGAATGAGTGCACTCGCCCAGTAGGTATCTTCACATCAATATGAAGGCAAGTTTAAGTAATTAGCAATTTAGCTCTAGAAGGTAAAATAAAGGAAATACGATAAATCATACGAATAAAACCAAAGTAACACTATTAACAAGGCATGAATAAGATATGTGAACATGATCAAGCAAGATTGAAATAAAGGTGTAAGTTTGACCTTTCATGTAACGAGAACGTACTTTTCATAACCATAAAGGCTATGCTCTAGAAAGTCATGTAACAAGAATGTATAATTTCATGATGAGCCTCGTGGTTTTCACCTGTTTATAAAAAAAATACTCCCGACGCAATGCGACGCCGGTGTCATCATACCCCATGGTTTACAGCATGTTTCTAGCCATTCGTCGAGGGGGCTAGCGTGGAGCCCTTGGACACTGTCCGTGCCCGCTCTTGCATCTTCAATACTTCCACGAGAAATAATAATATTTGGCCGATAATAACAAGTTCAATAATAAATTCATGATAACAAATATCAAGGTAAGAATGCACCGAATATGAATCATATGAGTTCAAGAATGAATTAAGAACACGGTCATGTTACGGGAGAAATCCGGCATCATAACGATACATTCATTTATTTCCATAGTTCATTAATAAATTAATGTATGAGATGTTGGGTTCCAGATAATCAGAGGACCATCTAGGAACAGAGTAGGTTCAACCTTTGGCTAAAATCTTGGGTTTGATAACCAGATAGCAGACGGCGGTCAGTCCAGGACCGCTATCATGAAGTAGCGGTCGAGCCAAGACCACAATCAGGGCAGAGTCGACGCAGGAAAAGAACATGTCAATGCCGGGATTAGTCTGGCAGAAGACGGTCATAACAGGACCGCTACTTGGAATTAGTGGTTGCCTGAGGGCTGCTATCTGTCCAGGTTGCAGGAAAACGTCGGTAACACAAGTGCTTTCTAGACCAATGGGTTTTTAGGGTACACCTAGCTTGATGTCCTAGTGGAAATCCCAGGCTCGCGGAGACTTACGGAAGCCTTGAAACATGATCACCTAGTCTGGCAGAATGAATATCCGACAGAGAGGATCATAAGTCCAAGAGAGTGTGCCTAACAAGTGCGTGTGTAACTAATAGCAACGTACCGGAATACGTGCTATGTACTTAAGAAAGACTCGAGGTGAGAGTGAAGCGTGTGAAAACATCGTTCAAAATACTAACATAACGATTTTCATAAAACATAAGAAAAGCATCTTTATTACAAGACTATATGATTTTGGCATGAAATTAACGTAAGATTAAAATAAGTTTCTAAAACATGAAGGGCATGAAATCTACCATGATTGATGCAAAATATAACCAAAATCATGAATATAATGACATAACTAGGAATAAAACCTAATTACTTAGGCTTAGCATATATTTAGAAGGGTTGATCTGCATTCTGTTTAGGGTTAACAGAAAACATAAAACGGTCTAGTGAGAATCACCTTTTTAAAGTAGCGGTCTATCTGGGACCGCCTATTTACAGTAGCGGTCTCTGATGGACCGCCTTCTGTCTGCAACAGACAAAAGGTAAACAGTGTGTGCAAGGCCTATTCTAGGGCAAATTGATGACATAAAGCGCATCAAAAATTGGGCTAAAACATGATAGCATGATTCTAAAGCATAGGAAGGCATGGATTTAATCAAAGTTCTTATCTTTTCTAGTTAAGATGTTATGGACATCATGAACAAAAATGGCTATTGCGTAGTCATGGGAAATCATGAAATACAATGTGTAGAAAGCATGAAATCAAGAGAAAACAGAGGGCTTTTACTCCTAATACATCGTTTGAGCCATCATGAGATAACCTACCTCTGGGGTTGCTCCTAGAGTTCGAATTTCTAACTAGAAGTATGCTCCTGTTCCTGCGCGTCCTGCGTGGAACCAACAACTTCCCAACCTTCTAACTCCTTAACATGTTGATCTAAATTCACGAGATTTGGAGGAAAGTTAGAAGACATGAAGGGGAACAAATAACTCCAAGGGCTGGATATGAAATTACCTCTTCTAAGGTCTCTAAACCTCGAGTCTTTTACGAATGGACACGCTTGTTCCTGTGTGATCTACAGAGAAATAGCTACTTGCAGATCCTCTAACTCCTCAACGGCTTGATCTCCTAACATGAAATTTGGAGGGGAGTTAGATAATACTAAAGGGAATGAAAAGTTCTAAAAGACTGACATGAAATAACATCATCTTACCATCGAACCACGTGAGCCAAAATGAGGGTTCGTGCAAGTCGATCATGAGCCCTATTTATAGGGAATGACCTAGGGCTGAGGGATTAGAGTAAAATATGAGTCCTATAGGGCATCAATTCGATCCCCTAAGAGTCCTAGATGGCTTTACATGCTAGAGCACTCGATCCAAGGTGATTGGGATGGGAAAAATCATAGCTTTTCACGCCTCTCAAAAATCCCATTTTCGGAAGCAAAAAGCGGTCATGTCTGGACCGCCTCTTGGAAGATGCGGTCGCACGATAGACCGCCTTCTGGCGTTTAATCTGAAAATTTCAGATTTTATTATTTATCTGTTATTTATCTTTTAATTAGTAAATTTATCCATTTTAAATTCGTAAATAGTTCTAATTATGTCTCTAGAAGTGGGCTTGGGCCAAAAGAACTTAAAAACCAGTTTATGGGTCAAACTTAAGTGGGCTCAACCCTTAGTTAATAGTTGGACCTTTAAATTTATTTATTTAACTCATAATTCACTAAATAGCCTATTAGGCCTTTCAAATACTTGATAATTTTATTTAATTCCTAAAAAATCCTAAAATTTTCAAGGATATTACACCCTCCCCCACTTAAAAAGAGTTTGGTCCCCAAATTCATTGCATGGATTTTATGAAAAGTATACCTATAATCAAATAGTTTCGGGAATCTCTTGCGTATAGCTTCTTTCGTTTCCCATGTCGCCTCTTGGTCCGTATTTTTATTCCATCGAACTTTTACCATGGGAATGGTCTTGTTCCGGAGTTGACGCACTTCTTGATCAATTATTACGATTGGCTTTTGCTCGTACGTCATATCCTTTTGAATCACCAAATCGTCACGACTTATAATATGGAATGGGTCATAGACGTACCTTTTGAGCATAGAAACATGCAATACATCATGGACTCTAGCTAATTGAGGAGGCAAAGCAATCCGATAAGCAACCTCGCCAACCCTTTCTAGAATTTCAAAAGGGCCAATATATCTCAGAGTGAGCTTGCCTTTGATGCCAAACCTTCGAATATCTCAACCTGGAGAAACCTTGAGAAAGACATGGTCTCCCACCTGAAATTCCAAGTCTCGCCTTCTATTGTCAACATATGACTTTTGTCTATCTTGAGCCATCTGGAGTCTTTCTCGAATAAGTTTTACCTTCTCGGTAGTATCCTGATGATTTCAAGGCCTAGAAGTTGTCTTTCCCCAACTTCATTCTAGCAGATAGGTGAGGGACAATTTCTTCCATATAATGCCTCATATGGTGCCATTTGTATACTATCTTAGTAGCTATTATTGTAGGTAAATTCAACTAGAGGCAAGTGATCGTGCCAACTTCCACCAAAATCAATAGCACATGCCCTGAGCATATCTTCTATCATCTGATTGGTTCTTTCAGTTTGACCATCAGTTTGTTGATGGAAAGTAGTGCTAAAGTTGAGTCGGGTCCCTAAGGAATGTTGTAGACCCTTCCAGAATTGTGATGTGAAGCGAGGGTCTCGATCAGAAACAATAGTGACAGGGACACTGTGCATCTTGACAATTTCCTTCATATACAGAGCTGCTAATATATCCACAGACCATCGACTTTTGATAGATAAGAAATGAGCAGATTTAGTCAATTGTTCTATGATTACCCATATACCATCATGTCCACCTCTTGTCTTTGGCAGACCCATGATGAAATCCATCCCTATGCTTTTCCACTTCCACTCGAAAATTTCTAAGGGATGTAGTTTACCGGCGGGCTTTAAGTGTTCCGCCTTAACTTGCTGACAAGTGAGGCAGCGTGATACAAAATCCGCTCTCTCTCTCTTTTCATGTTGAGCCACCAGAAATTCTATTTTAAATCTTGGTACATCTTGGTAGCACCAGGGTGAATAGCATATTTTGATTTATAAGCTTCTGCCATGATCAATTTTTTTAGTATCGGCATGATCCGGTACACAAATCCGACCCTTCAATAATAACCTTCCATCGGTCGAGACAGAAAAATCTGGTCGTTGATCGATATTGGCTTTGGTATAGGGTCATTTTCTTATAACTTGACTAGGTCTTCAATTAATGTTGGTTGAGACCAGATACTAGTAATAATACCCCTTTCTTCTTTTGTATCAATATAAGATTTGTCATACCTTTCCTGAGAGACGATAGAGTTGCCAGTGGTCTCCTGCTGAGAGCATCTGCTACAACATTTGCCTTCTCGAGGTGATATTGTATAGAAAAGTCAAAGTCCTTAAGGTACTCTGCCACCTTCTTTGCCTCATATTTAACTCCTTTTGGGTGAATAGATACTTCAGCCTTTTGTGGTCCGAAAATATGGTGAACTTCTCCCCATAGAGATAGTGTCGCCATATTTTTAAGGAGAAAATGACAGCAGCCAATTCTAGATCATGCACTGGATAATTTTCCTCATGATGCTTCAATTGTCTCCAAGCATAACAAATAGCCTTGCCATGTTGCATAAGGACACAACCAAGGCCAATGCCTGATGCATCCGCGTAAACTTCAAAGCCGCCACCTTCAACAGGTAGTGCTAATACGGGTGCTATAGTAAGATGTTCCTTGAAGGTTAGAAAACTCTCTTCACAGTCCTTCGACCATATAAAGGGATTCTCCTTTCTTGTGAGCCTAGTCAGAGGGATGGCGATTTTTGAGAAATCCTTGATAAATCGCCGGTAATAACCATCCAGGCCAAGGAAACTTCTAACTTCGGATACAATTGTCGGTCGGATCCAATTCTTGATAGCTTCGACCTTAGAAGGATCTACAATGATACCTTCCATTGAAATAATGTAGCCAAGGAATGAGACCTCCTTTAGCCAGAATTCATATTTACTGAGCTTCGCGTAGAGTTGGTGTTCTCTTAATGTTTGCAAAGCTATCCTTAAGTGTTCTTCATGTTTCTCCTTGGTCTTGGAGTACATGAGAATATCATCAATGAAAACGACCATAAATCGGTCGAGATAAGTCTTGAAAACATTATTCATGAGTTGCATGAATGCTGCAGGGGCATTGGTTAACCCGAACAACATTACAACGAACTCATAGTGTCCATATCTGCTACGGAATGCTGTCTTATAAATATCTTCATCTTTGATTCTTAGTTGATGGTAACTAGACCTGAGGTCTATCTTCAAGAAATATTCTGCTCTTGAGATTTGATCAAATAGCTCGTCTATATGCGGTAACGGATATTTATTCTTAATGGTAAGTTGATTTAGTTGCAGGTAATCAATACACAGCCTAAGAGATCCGTCCTTCTTCCTGACGAATAAGACCGACGCACCCCAAGGGGATGTGCTGGGTCGAATGAAGCCCTTCTCTAAGAACTCCTGAAGTTGTTTCTTCAATTCTTTGAGTTCCGTGGGGGACATCCTGTAAGGAGCTATTGAAATAGGTGCTGCTCCAGGGATGAGTTCAATAGAGAAATTTACTTCCTTTTCGGGCGGTAAACCGGGTAATTCGGATGGAAAAACATCAGGGAACTCTTTTACTATAAGGATTTCTTCAAGGATGATTTCCTTGGACTCAATAATGATTACTGAAGAAAGGAAAGCTTCACAACCTTGCGAGATAAATTTACAGGCATGAAGAGAAGAAATGAGAATAGGATGCTTCCTATATTTGATGCCACGGAAAGAGAATTGTGGAAGATCTGGTCCATCTCATCAATCTAGTTTTCAGCTTCATCGGGATTAGAGGAACCCTAGAACCGTGGAGGATTCATACTCTGGTAAGTTGCGATGTAAGTCCCCGACGCCAGGCCGTGCGCCAACGTGAGCCACAGTTTGGAGGGCCTGGGTAAGACCCGCAACAGTTTGTTGCATCGCTTCCCAATTTGCATGATTTGCGGCCATTGTGTAAGTAAGGTGCTTGAGAAAATAAACAATTTGTAATTGTCTATGAAATCTATGGAAATTAACCTAGAGATTAATTTCTAAAAACTAGCTCATCCCGGGCCCTACCCAATCTCACATGGGTTCAAAAATTTCTTCCCTAATTCATATGTAGTGCCCCAGAATTTATATAATAATTTCTAGATTATTTATAAAATTTTCTGGAATTTATTAGGAATTTATAAAGGCTAAATAGGCTAATAAAAGGATTATTGGATTAATAAGTCATTATAAGGCTCAATTATGTTAAATAATTAACTTAGCCTATTTAAATAAAATCTAAAAGGTTTAAGGACCAAGCCCATTAAGTTTGGCCCATATTCTAGAAGGTTATTTAGCCTATTTTACGTATTTTAAGGATAAATACCATTTTTTATGGATAATAATATGGATAATTAACAAAAGAGTTTGATTGATGTTGAACTCTGTGCACGTTAGATGTAATGGTCTATCGTGCGACCGCCACAGCCATGTAACGCACCAGTCTTGATGCGTTACATCCTGTCAGTTCCGTGAAAGAAAGAACGAGCAAAAAGATTAGAACTTTGAGATCTTATCTACAAGAGATCGACTTGGGAGAGTTTATAATATTACTAAGGACTCTTAGGGATTAGGTTCTGGCAAATTAAGGACTCTAGAATTAATCTAATCTTCAAAACCTTATAAATAGGACCTAATTCTGAACTGAGCGACCCTTACTTTTGGCTCGTGAAGAATCAAGGTAAGGAGATATAATTTCGGATAAATTCTTTAGAAGATTTTGTTTAGTATACTTTAGACTAATAGTTCTCCAAATTTCATGTTAGGAGATCAAGCAACCAAGGAGATTGAAGTTTCCAAAGTTACTGGTTTGACCATAGTAACTCAGGATTCAAAACAAAAGACCCATGAAGATCAAGAGATTAGGACGTCTAAACGAGGTAATTAGAATTCAATCCTTTAGAACTTTTTGTTCACCTTAGTTTCATCTTCGTACCCTCAAAATTTCACATCTTTAGAACAAGAGGTTGGAGAGATAGAGCAGCAGGAAGTTGCTGGAAAATCGCTGGAAAAGGAGAGCTAGGTCTCGAATTTCAGACTGAAATTAGAAGCTTAAAGCCTAGTTAAGAGGTAGGTTATGTAATGACCCGGTTTCCTGTCGGATCTTTGTCGAATCCTTTGCAGGTCTCGTAGGATCTTTAATGGATCTTTCGGGTCTGTTTCGGATTGGTTTCGTTGAGTTTCGGTTCGCTTTGGTGGCTTCCGAGTTGAGTTTGACGAGCCGTGTGGGTTTTTCTCACGTACTAGTCACGGAACCCTACGGTGAGTTTGTTTGTCAATTCTCGAACTCGTGGATGCTGCAGCGACGATGTACTCGTCGAGCCGGTTGTTTCGACTATTTTTGCGTATTTTTCAGAATTTGTGCATTTTCGGCGCATTTTCGAAATTTTCGGAAATTAGGAAAATTTCCTAATTTCTTTTCCTTTTTCTTTTCTCTTTCTCTCTCTCCTTCTCATTCGCGCGACCGTCCCTCTCTCTCCCGTTCTCTCTCGTTCTCTCCCCTTTCTGGCTCCGGCTGCAGACGGAGGCGTGCGTGGGCGAGGTGGCGAGGCCGTGGAGCTGTCGAGGTGCGCGATAGGGCGAGGATCGGATCGATTCTGGCGCGATCCCGAACGGTGGATTCAAAGCCGGTGAAATCAGTTCGCGAGTGGTTTTCGGCGTGGTTTAGTCCTTTCGGGGCGCGGTTTCTTCGGTGGAGGTAGGGTGACGGATCCTTGCTTCTTCATCTTCGTTTTCCCTGCCATTGCACGGCGTTCGGCTAGGAAACGAGCGTGTTTGGGCTTGTTTTGCCTAAACCGTGATTTTCGTGGTTTTTAGGGTCGGCCGGTAAACGGTGACCGTTTGCGGTTCAGTTAGTTTCTAAATGACCGCAGGGATGTTAGAATCCCATCCACGTAGTTTTCGTGCGATTTGGTGTTCATTCGAGGCCGGTAGAAGTCCGGGAACCTCGGTGACCCACTTAGGGTTGATTTGGTAAAATCGCCCGAATCTTGCGTTTTTGTGCGTGCATGTTGGCGTTTTGGCCCTTGAATGTTGTATTTTGTCGAATGGGTTTGTATCCCCTGCGTTTCGGCGTGAATGGGGCGTGGAACGGGCCAATCTGGCCATTCCTCTGTTTTCCCGCCGTAACCGAAGTAGCGGTCTAGCCAGCGACCGTCACTTGCTTTTGACGGCCCTACGATGGACCGTTATTTGGTTTGAGGGTTTATTAGCCCTTTTGCTTCTGGGTAAGCGACGGCCCTAGCTTGGAGCGTCGTTCCCGTGTAACGCGCCGGTGCCTGGCCATTACTTTGCTTTCATCGTTTTTCCTTGGGGTTAAGTCAGCTGATCTAACGCGCTTGACCCAGCTCGTTAGATGGAAATAACGCGCCTTGCCCTGGCCGTTACTTTCCTTTGACTGTCTTTGACCTGTTGAGGCGGTTCCTCCGACGGATGTGTTCCCATCCGTTGTTTTGAGTATAACGTGCCTGCCCTTGGCCGTTATATTCTGCGTGGACGAGGTTGGGTGGCTGTCCCGTTGGAAGCGACGGTGGAGCCCCTGTGCGTCGTTAGAGAGTAACGCGCTCACCCCTGTCCGTCGTTTGCTGTGGTGTTGGGTTGAGGGTGGCTATGCCGTTGTGAGTAACGGATAGGCCCCCGTGCGTCGTTTGGTTCTGACGGCCCTCCCCTGCCGCGCTGTTTCGTGAGTGACGCGCCTGGCTTAGCGCGTTGCATCGTTTTGGGTTTGGGTGGCTATGCCGTTGGGAGTAACGGTGGAGCCCCTGTGCGCCGTTTGCTTGTAACGCCCCTGGTCCCATGCGTTACTTGGCTTTTGTGTACTTTGTAGGTTGTTAGGGTGGTGTGAGCGACGGCCTGTGTCCGTCCGTCGTTTGGGAAATAACGCCCCTGAGCTAGACCGTTACTTGCTAATAACGGTCTAGGGCCTGTGCGTTGCTTCCCTTGTGCCTTGGTTTTCCGCCCGATGATTCTGTGTGTCTTGGCTTGTCCTTGTGGTCTGCCCGTTGTCCCGTGGATGTCTCCTGACGTCCTATGAGGGTTAAGACTACGTTGTGAGGTAGCCAGGAGTCTTCTTACTTGTGGTAGGATCCTTGATCCTACTCTTGTATGCTTTTGTTGTTTGGGTTTCGGTCAACCCGGTGTGACCCAGTGGTTGACGTGTGACCTTGTCTGTGCGTGTCTTGGCGGTTCTGTCCTATCCAAGACGCTGCTTCTGGATGTTTCGAGGTGTTGTTCTACCTCGGTTTGCATGTCCAGCTGTGCTGAGGGTTCTTGGTGCTTCCCTCAGGTCTCCGTGTGTTGTTTTCTGCGGAGCGTGGTTTTTCTGGCCTAGGATTAGACCGATTGGCGGCTTGTCCCGCTGTTTGTGACGATCTTGCCTTTGAGTCGTTCAACTCAGGATCGTTACATAGGAGGTCTAGTTGCTTGTCCTGAGTTGTCGGCGGTGGTGATGCTGCCATTTGGTGCTTAGAAGTACGAGTAGATGGGCGTGGTTGCCTGTCTGTACTTTGGCACTTGTGTTTTGAGCTTCTGTGTCGTGTGAAGCCTCCACTTGTGTGACCTAAGGCCTAGAGGTGCCGACCCGCTAGCGGATGGCGGAGGGGTTTTCCCGGTGAGCGGTTTTTAGTTAGTTCCGTGGGCTCCTAGTCAACGGTGGCGTCCTGCCGAGGGAGAATACTAGCTAGAGGACCTGGCTTAGACTATAGCCAGTGTGTGCACACGTGGTCAGGGACTGAGGACTTACGTCGACGGGCGTGACCCTGACTAGTTACTTGTTTGCTGTTACTATTTGGTTCAGCTGGTGTCTACATCTCTGCTGTTGTTACAGCAGTACTGTAGGTGAGACACTTGAGGTGCAGCATGAGACGTCAGTGGACGCAGTTGGTTTTTTAAGGAGGTGCTTCCGTCACGTGACGCGTAGCTCTTCGTGTTTTCTTGCGCGTTGTGACCTTTGCGAGTTGCCCGTTCGTGGCTGTGCTCGAGGTCAGTGTTTTGTCGTCTGCACGATGTTCTGATCGTGCGTGGGGCTTTGTGCACGACGTTCTCTGTCGTGTTTTGTCTGTTTCCCGGTGTCGGCGTTCGCCTTCGCCGTTGTTTGGGCTGGTTGACAGGCCGATGTACCCTTCTGTGTGAGTTTAGGGTCATCCACCTGTTGCCTTTTTGTTTAGAGTAGTTTGGGATGCCGAGGTTAGTTCGGTAGCCGCTTGTTTGGTGCGGGTTCTCACCCTCTCCTGCGTGTTCCCTACTCCTACTTCCCGTCTGTTCCTTTACAGCTTTGTAGTGTAGCTTTCCTGCTTTGCTACGTTGCTGTTCTTGCTGCGTTTGTTGCTGCTTCCGTTGCTTTTGCTTTGTGCGTTTTCCAGTGGGGATCCGCGTGACCCCTACTGAGTTTCTGTTGAGACTCACCCCTGCTGCTTTTCAGGTGGGTTTCGATGTCTGCCTCTGCTGTTCCTGGCGGAGTGCTCGCTTGCTGTTGTAGCTGCCAGCTGTACCTGCGTCGGGCTTCTCCCGACTTCTGTGTACGTTTCTTTCTGTCAGACTGTACTGTGCTAGACTTGTTGTCTTTCCTTTGGGCTGGACTCTGTGTTTAATTGTTATAAATTTATTAATGAAGCTGTAATTTTATTTCTGCTACTTTAGCAATCCAATCTAATGAAATTTACTTGCTTACTATTATATCTCTGTGGCTTCAATGTACTCTACACATGCCCTCCTAACCCTTCAGGGGCCTCATCAGCCTCTTGGGTGGCCTCCCCAGTTCTTGTTATCGGTATATCGGTATCCTGAACTCTGGGTCGTTACTGCTGGTATCAGAGCAGTGTTCTGAGATGTTCAGAGTTTTTCTTTTCTGAGCTATCAGAGCGTTGTTATGTGAAGTACATGGGAATCCGAGATATACATTTTCCAGAGTCCTTAGTCCCAGTACAGTCTCTTGCTGGCGTAGGTGTTGCGATGGTTTATCGCAGTGCTTCTCGCGTATGGTCTTGTACGTGCTTGGTTGGCACTGTACGAGATGGTTTTTGCTCTCGTCTGGATGTGACGACGTGCTTCGTTCGGTTTTGAAGTTGGTCTCGATCGTGTTGCACTTGGCAGTGTTTGTCGGTTGGCATGAACCTGCTGTGCATTGTTCGAACTGTTTTCTGTATTTTACTCAGGTAGCTTATGACTTTTTAGCGTTGGTGTGATGGCCATGCACGTTCTTACGTTGCTTTGGTTATCCCGGCTTGAGTCTACTTAGCTTCTGATGCATTGTTGTTTTCGTTGTTTCGGTTGTCGTGTTGCCTCGATGGAGAAGTTGCTCGAGCGAACCTAGGATTTTCCCTTCCTGGTGAGCTGTTGTTGTAGAGCTTGTTGCTTCTCGTCCCTTCTTGGTGAAGTTTTTTCAAGGTTAGCCTTGGAATTGTTGTCTTAGTGCTGCCTTGTCCTGTGTCTGCTTAAGCGTAGACAGCTTTGTGTTGAGCCTGATCTGCTCCTTGTTGTACGGTTGCTTGGCTTTGGACTCCGTAATGGTGTTAAGAGCTGTTGTGCACCGTAGTTGTCATGTTGTGTCTAACGGCCGATGCATTGTGAAGGCTCATTTGTTGTTTTAGGACGTGAAGGTAAGCTGAGATTGATGCTTTCCTTGTGCTTTGTGCTGAAGCTGGTGCTCTTCTCTTGTTGCACTTAGGCTCCTTGAGTTCGGTTATTCGTTGGATCGGTGCGCGTGGCGTGTGAATTGCGATCTTGTTGATTGCGATGACGCTGGTGTGTGCTGAGATGCGATTTCCGATGTTGTTTTGTTGCCTGTGCGCATTGTTGAGGGTGCAGCTGAAGTGTGTGGGTTGGCTACCCGTTTGTCGAGAAGTCCTTTCCTTCTCGATGTGGCTTCGTCTTGGCTTTTTGTGCCTTGACTTTGTCGGTTGCCGTGCCATTGTTTTTGGTTTTTCGGTGTTGGCATGGGCTTGTGCGAGTGTTGGGGAATTTGTCGGCATTCCTTGCTGATTGAGTACCCTTTTTCTCTACATTTTTCTTTCTGGGGTGTTGTGCTCTTGAGGCGTGTTGCTAGTCCTTGAGTTGCGTTCCCCGAGATTGTTGTCGTTTCTCGTTGTTGTGGGTCTTCTCTTGGTGAGCAGTTTGATGCGTGACCTGACTTTAGTGGTCGTGTGCTCAGCTGTTCTTGTGCCTTAATGTGACCCTGCTTGCAGATGTGTTCCTTGGCCCTGTGTGTTGTGCGGAGCCGGAATTCTGCAGGTGTTGCCGTTGTGATTGTTTTTGTAAGTGCTGTTTCTCTATGATTTTGTGTCCTTGCCTTTGGACCATTGTCTTGTCAGTTAGCTTTGCTGTACTCTTTTTCCTTGGAGTTAGCTTGCGACTCTATCAGATGTGATATCTGAGTGAGGATTGACTTGATGGTGTCTGTGGTCCAGTGGTGTTGTCGTCGTTGGTGTCCTGTGTGCCAGGTGTTCCCTGTTGCCTTTGGCACTAGTGCCGATGATGTGGTCGAGCTGTCAGCTGGGAGGACTGTGTCTCCTTGTGTGAGCTGCTGCTTGCCGTGTTGTTATTGTGTTTTTCGGTGTTGGTTCTCGATTGTTGTGGCTGTCGTGTCTCTTGCCCTATGAGACGTAAACGATGTTGCCCTTGCTTCGGAGGTGTCAGTTGTGTTCACTTTGGTGTCATGCTCGTGCTGTGGACTTGCTGTCTTGGAAGCTAGAGTGTGTACCTGTAGTTGTGACCTGACGGTGTCCCTCTGAGCTGTGTTTTCCGAGTCTTGTATTGTTGGGTTGCTCTCCCTTGCTTCTCCTTTGCTAGTCCTTAATTTCGAGGGCGAAATTTCTTAAAGGAGGGGAGGATGTAATGACCCGGTTTCCTGTCGGATCTTTGTCGAATCCTTTGCAGGTCTCGTAGGATCTTTAATGGATCTTTCGGGTCTGTTTCGGATTGGTTTCGTTGAGTTTCGGTTCGCTTTGGTGGCTTCCGAGTTGAGTTTGACGAGCCGTGTGGGTTTTTCTCACGTACTAGTCACGGAACCCTACGGTGAGTTTGTTTGTCAATTCTCAAACTCGTGGATGCTGCAGCGACGACGTACTCGTCGAGCCGGTCGTTTCGACTATTTTTGCGTATTTTTTAGAATTTGTGCATTTTCGGCGCATTTTTGAAATTTTCGAAAATTAGGAAAATTTCCTAATTTCTTTTCCTTTTTCTTTTCTCTTTCTCTCTCTCCTTCTCATTCGCGCGACCGTCCCTCTCTCTCCCGTTCTCTCTCGTTCTCTCCCCTTTCTGGCTCCGGCTGCAGACGGAGGCGTGCGTGGGCGAGGTGGCGAGGCCGTGGAGCTCTCGAGGTGCGCGATAGGGCGAGGATCGGATCGATTCTGGCGCGATCCCGAACGGTGGATTCAAAGCCGGTGAAATCGGTTCGCGAGTGGTTTTCGGCGTGGTTTAGTCCTTTCGGGGCGCGGTTTCTTCGGTGGAGGTAGGGTGACGGATCCTTGCTTCTTCATCTTCGTTTTCCCTGCCATTGCACGGCGTTCGGCTAGGAAACGAGCGTGTTTGGGCTTGTTTTGCCTAAACCGTGATTTTCGTGGTTTTTAGGGTCGGCCGGTAAACGGTGACCGTTTGCGGTTCAGTTAGTTTCTAAATGACCGCAGGGATGTTAGAATCCCATCCACGTAGTTTTCGTGTGATTTGGTGTTCATTCGAGGCCGGTAGAAGTCCGGGAACCTCGGTGACCCACTTAGGGTTGATTTGGTAAAATCGCCCGAATCTTGCGTTTTTGTGCGTGCATGTGGGCGTTTTGGCCCTTGAATGTTGTATTTTGTCGAATGGGTTTGTATCCCCTGCATTTCGGCGTGAATGGGGCGTGGAACGGGCCAATCCGGCCATTCCTCTGTTTTCCCGCCGTAACCGAAGTAGCGGTCTAGCCAGCGACCGTCACTTGCTTTTGACGGCCCTACGATGGACCGTTATTTGGTTTGAGGGTTTATTAGCCCTTTTGCTTCTGGGTAAGCGACGGCCCTAGCTTGGAGCGTCGTTCCCGTGTAACGCGCCGGTGCCTGGCCATTACTTTGCTTTCATCGTTTTTCCTTGGGGTTAAGTCAGCTGATCTAACGCGCTTGACCCAGCGCGTTAGATGGAAATAACGCGCCTTGCCCTGGCCGTTACTTTCCGTTGACTGACTTTGACCTGTTGAGGCGGTTCCTCCGACGGATGTGTTCTCATCCGTTGTTTTGAGTATAACGTGCCTGCCCCTGGCCGTTATATTCTGCGTGGACGAGGTTGGGTGGCTGTCCCGTTGGAAGCGACGGTGGAGCCCCTGTGCGTCGTTAGAGAGTAACGCGCTCACCCCTGTCCGTCGTTTGCTGTGGTGTTGGGTTGAGGGTGGCTATGCCGTTGTGAGTAACGGATAGGCCCCCGTGCGTCGTTTGGTTCTGACGGCCCTCCCCTGTCGCGCTGTTTCGTGAGTGACGCGCCTGGCTTAGCGCGTTGCATCGTTTTGGGTTTGGGTGGCTATGCCGTTGGGAGTAACGGTGGAGCCCCTGTGCGCCGTTTGCTTGTAACGCCCCTGGTCCCGTGCGTTACTTGGCTTTTGTGTACTTTGTAGGTTGTTAGGGTGGTGTGAGCGATGGCCTGTGTCCGTCCGTCGTTTGGGAAATAACGCCCCTGAGCTAGACCGTTACTTGCTAATAACGGTCTAGGGCCTGTGCGTTGCTTCCCTTGTGCCTTGGTTTTCTGCCCGATGATTCTGTGTGTCTTGGCTTGTCCTTGTGGTCTGCCCGTTGTCCCGTGGATGTCTCCTGACGTCCTATAAGGGTTAAGACTACGTTGTGAGGTAGCCAGGAGTCTTCTTACTTGTGGTAGGATCCTTGATCCTACTCTTGTATGCTTTTGTTGTTTGGGTTTCGGTCAACCCGGTGTGACCCAGTGGTTGACGTGTGACCTTGTCTGTGCGTGTCTTGGCGGTTCTGTCCTATCCAAGACGCTGCTTCTGGATGTTTCGAGGTGTTGTTCTACCTCGGTTTGCATGTCCAGCTGTGCTGAGGGTTCTTGGTGCTTCCCTCAGGTCTCCGTGTGTTATTTTCTGCGGAGCGTGGTTTTTCTGGCCTAGGATTAGACCGATTGGCGGCTTGTCCCGCTGTTTGTGACGATCTTGCCTTTGAGTCGTTCAACTCAGGATCGTTACATAGGAGGTCTAGTTGCTTGTCCTGAGTTGTCGGCGGTGGTGATGCTGCCATTTGGTGCTTAGAAGTACGAGTAGATGGGCGTGGTTGCCTGTCTGTACTTTGGCACTTGTGTTTTGAGCTTCTGTGTCGTGTGAAGCCTCCACTTGTGTGACCTAAGGCCTAGAGGTGCCGACCCGCTAGCGGATGGCGGAGGGGTTTTCCCAGTGAGCGGTTTTTAGTTAGTTCCGCGGGCTCCTAGTCAACGGTGGCGTCCTGCCGAGGGAGAATACTAGCTAGAGGACCTGGCTTAGACTATAGCCAGTGTGTGCACACGTGGTCAGGGACTGAGGACTTACGTCGACGGGCGTGACCCTGACTAGTTACTTGTTTGCTGTTACTGTTTGGTTCAGCTGGTGTCTACATCTCTGCTGTTGTTACAGCAGTACTGTAGGTGAGACACTTGAGGTGCAGCATGAGACGTCAGTGGACGCAGCTGGCTTTTTAAGGAGGTGCTTCCGTCACGTGACGCGTAGCTCTTCGCGTTTTCTTGCGCGTTGTGACCTTTGCGAGTTGCCCGTTCGTGGCTGTGCTCGAGGTCAGTGTTCTGTCGTCTGCACGATGTTCTGATCGTGCGTGGGGCTTTGTGCACGACGTTCTCTGTCGTGTTTTGTCTGTTTCCCGGTGTCGGCGTTCGCCTTCGCCGTTGTTTGGGCTGGTTGACAGGCCGATGTACCCTTCTGTGTGAGTTTAGGGTCATCCACCTATTGCCTTTTTGTTTGGAGTAGTTTGGGATGCCGAGGTTAGGTCGGTAGCCGCTTGTTTGGTGCGGGTTCTCACCCTCTCCTGCGTGTTCCCTACTCCTACTTCCCGTCTGTTCCTTTACAGCTTTGTAGTGTAGCTTTCTTGCTTTGCTACGTTGCTGTTCTTGCTGCGTTTGTTGCTGCTTCCGTTGCTTTTGCTTTGTGCGTTTTCCAGTGGGGATCCGCGTGACCCCTACTGAGTTTCTGTTGAGACTCACCCCTGCTGCTTTTCAGGTGGGTTTCGATGTCTGCCTCTGCTGTTCCTGGCGGAGTGCTCGCTTGCTGTTGTAGCTGCCAGCTGTACCTGCGTCGGGCTTCTCCCGACTTCTGTGTATGTTTCTTTCTGTCAGACTGTACTGTGCTAGACTTGTTGTCTTTCCTTTGGGCTGGACTCTGTGTTTAATTGTTAAAAATTTATTAATGAAGCTGTAATTTTATTTCTGCTACTTTAGCAATCCAATCTAATGAAATTTACTTGCTTACTGTTATATCTCTGTGGCTTCAATGTACTCTACACATGCCCTCCTAACCCTTCAGGGGCCTCATCAGCCTCTTGGGTGGCCTCCCCAGTTCTTGTTATCGGTATATCGGTATCCTGAACTCTGGGTCGTTACAGGTTATCTCATGATTGGCAAAAACATATTGTTAGGGATAAAATCCCTCTGATTGTAATTGATTTCATGCATTATAGACTATGAATTTCATATTTTTAGTGGGTTCATGCATTCATACATATTTTTAGCCCTAATCAAAGATCAAAGATATTATCCTGTGAATTCACTGCAACCTATGCATCTAGATGACCTTTACTTTGTTTTGTCATGATTGGGGTAGTTAAATCTTTTCAAAACATGGCATGGTTTCAAATCATAGTTTTTTTATTTCATTATACTGTTAGTAGGGACTCTGACGCACCATACTTAGACCGTCACAGACTGTAACGGCCTTACGATAAGCCGTCACACTTTCTGTTGTATTTAGATTACTCTGTTGTCTCTGATGCACCATTGATGGAGTGTTACATTACTGTAACGGCCCCTCGATAGACCGTCACAATCACTGTGATGCACCCATTCTAGACCGTCAGGGTAATCATAGACAGAATTGAAAATCAGTCAAGTTAACTTATAAATAAGCCTAGTTATCTAAGTTTTGCCCTAATTTCATGTCTTTAAGATTATCTACTGATTCATGATAGAAATTGCATAATTAAGGTATCTTAAGTTAATTTAAGTTATGTTAATTTCATATGTCAAAATTCTATAGTTTTGTATCTAAATCATGATTTTCCAAAGATGTATTGACGGAGTTTTATCATGATTTCCTATTGTTACACATCCTCTCTCTACCAATAGAGTCATTTCTCTAAGTACAAGGCACATATTCCGGTATGTTGTCCATTAGTTCACTTTGCACTATAGGAACATTATTCTTGGACATGAGGACCTCTCTATTGGATATTCCTTCCAATGGACTAGGAAATCTTGTTTCAAGGCCTCCGTAATTCTCCGCGAGCCTGGGATTCCCACTAGGACGCCGAGTTGGTTGCACCATTAAAACCCAAGTGATTAGATTACACTCGATGTTTCTGGTTATCAGTAGTGTAACGGATCTATATTGGACCGTCAGGTACATGTAACGGCCCAATACTGGAGCGTCACATCATGTAACGGCCCAGTACACGACCGTCACAATGCTTGAGTATTTTCACTCGAGGTTTGACCAAGGGTTGATATTCCAAGGTTTCTAGATGGACTCTTGATGATCTAGAACTTATCATATTGATCAAGAAACCTAATATAATGAATGAAAGATAAAGAATGTACCGTTATGCTGCCGATTTATTTCCATAAGCATAACATAGTATAAGTCATTCTTGATTTCTCATGATTCTGATTGAAGCATTCATTCATTGAGTTATTGTTATCAAGAGCTTGTTGGAATTGTACATTCTTGGCCATACTTTATTGTTACATGCGTGGAAAAAGCTTGATTTATACTTGAAGATGCGATCGAGCACTGATTGTGTTCAAGGGCTCTATGCTAGTCCTCTCGGCTGATTGTCGGAAACATACTATTATAAATCATGGGGTATGATACTACTGGCATCGCATTGTGCTGGGAGTACTTTCTTTATAAATAAGTGAAAATCCACAACACAATACATCATGATTGATACTTGACTTTCTTGATATTCCACAGAAATTCACGAAGTACTTGCTCATAAGCAAAAGATACTGGAGTGATGATTATGTGACTTGCTAGTACATTCTCGTTACATTCTCGGTCATGAAAGGCCATATCATGTTCTTATAACATTCTTGCTAGTTCATACTTGCTCTCATTCTATCTTACATACTTTGGTTTAATCACATGATTGATCGCATTCGCATGATTTTACCTTATTTCTCTAGAGCTAAAATGTTAATTACTTTAATGATGCCTTCATGTTGATGCGAAGATACCTACTGGGCAAGTGTGCTCATTACCTATTTCCATTCTTTTTCAGGAAATGGAAGTGAGTCGGGTTTGGATTCGGAATGTTCAAGTAGCGGATCCGAGAGTGAATAAAGAATGAGCGAAGACTTAGGAAGTTTACATTGTTAGATCGAGTCTATGTAATTTCTTATTTCTTGAGTCTAGCATGATGGAAGTTGAATTAGTGGTTATATTCGAATATTGGATTTGATTATTAATGAAAGTTGAAGTTGAGTAAATATTGTGCGATTGCATTCTTAGGTGTGATTGCCTTGCGCTCTGATCGTTCTTACTTGCAAGAGGCTTACCATGCCGGCTGATCGCGTTCCTCGAGCGAGTCTTCCGCTGTAATAAAGGCTCGGGGCGTGACATCATAGGTATGGGTCCTAAATCTTTGGACTTGTCCTATGACTTGACATTTTCCTAGGACTTACTTATGCCTAGGCTCTGATACCAACTTAACTGTCACGTCCCGAGATATGCAGCAGAATTAGATCGGGAACGTGAACAGTCGGTAACACGCCTCAAGCTAGCAAGATAATCAGAGCGCTAAATATTCACACATAGAAGAGTGAACACAAGATAATGTACTCAAAATTCTAACTTTATTAAATCATAATAATCAAAGTTTACAAGACACTTGACTTGACTCTTTTTAACTCTAGACTCAAGAAAAAGAAAATTACATAAAATGATCAACTTCACCGCCTATTACAGTGAAGGCATCTAGTTACTATATGACTCATGACTAGACTAACTACGGCTTTTCTTGATCATCACTCACTCTCTCCCTCAGATCTGATATTCGAGTAATCCGAATCCGATCCACTAGAGTTTCCTGAAAAAGATTGGAAAGTAGGTAATGAGCGCACTCGGCCAGTAGGTATCTTTGCATCAACATGAAGGTAAGTTTAAGTAATTAACAATTTAGCTCTAGAAGGTAAAATAAAGGAAATACGATAAATCATACGAATAAAATCAAAGTAACACTAGTAACAAGGCATGAACAAGATATGTGAACATGATCAAGCAAGATTGAAATAAAGGTGTAAGTTTGGCCTTTCATGTAACGAGAATGTACTTTTCATAACTATAAAGGCTATGCTCTAGAGAGTCATGTAACAAGAATGTATAATTTCATGATGAGCCTCGTGATTTTCACCCGTTTATAAAAAAAGTACTCCCACGTAATGCGACGCCAGTGTTCATCATACCCTATGGTTTATAGTATGTTTCCGGCCATCCGCTGAGGGGACTAGCGTGGAGCCCTTGGACACTGTCCGTGCCCGCTCTTGCATCTTCAAGTTATAAATCAAGCTACTTCCGCGAGAAATAGTAATATTTGGCCAATAATAACAAGTTCAACAATAAGTTCATGATAACAAATATCAAGGTAAGAATGCACCGAATATAAATCATATGAGTTCAAGAATGAATTAAGAACAATGTCATGCTACAGGAGAAATCTGACAGCATAACGGTACATTCATTTATTTGCATAGTTCATTAATAAATTAATGTATGAGATGTTAGGTTCTAGATAATCAGAGGACCATCTAGGAACAGAGTAGGTTCAACCTTTAGCTAAAACCTTGGGTTTCATTACCAGATAGTAGACAGCGATCGCTCTAGGATCACTATCATGAAGTAGCGGTCGAGCAAAGACCGCAATCAGGGCGGAGTCGACGTAGGAAAAGAACAGGTCAACGCCAGGATCAGTCAGGCAGAAGACGGTCGCAATAGGACCGCTACTTGGAATTAGCTGTAGCCTGAGGACCACTATCTTTCTAGGTTGTAGGAAAATGCCGGTAACATAAGTGCTTTCTAGACCAATGGGTTTTAGGGGTACAACCAGCTCGGCGTAGTAATGGGAATCCCAGGCTCGCGGAGACTTACAAAGGCCTTGAAACATGATCACCTAGTCCGGCAGAAGGAATATCCGACGGAGAGGATCACAAGTCCAAGAGAGTATGCCTAGCAAGTGCGTGTATAACTAATATCAACGTACCACAATACGCATTATGTACTTAAGAAAGACTGGAGGTGAGAGTGAAGTGTGTGAAAATAGCGTTCAAAATACTAACATAACGATTTCCACAAAACATAAGAAAAGTTTCTTTATTACAAGACTATATGATTTTGGTGTGAAATTAACATAAAATTAAACTAAGTTTCTAAAATATGAGGGGCATGAAATCTACCATGATTAATGCATAATATAACCAAAATCATGAATATAATGACATAAGTCGGAATATGACCTAATTACTTTGGCTTGGCATATATTTAGAAGGGTTGATCTGCATTCTGTTCAGTAATAGAAAATATAAAACGGTCTAGTAAGAACCGCCTTTTTGAAGTAGCGGTCTATTTGGGACCTCCTATTTACAGTAGCGGTCTTTGATGGACCGCCTTCTGTCTGCAACAGAGAGAAGGTAAACAGTGCGCGCAAGGCCTATTCTAGGGCAAATTGATGACGTAAAACGCATGAAAAACTGGGCTAAAACATGATAGCATGATTCTAAAGCATAGGAAGGCATGGATTTAATCAAAGTTTTTATCTTTTCTAGTTAAAATGTTATGGACAACATGAACAAAAATGGCTATTGCGTTGTCATGGGAAATCATGAAATACGATGTGTAGAAAGCATGAAATCAAGAGAAAAGAAAGGGCTTTTACTCCTGATACGTTGTTTGAGCCATCATGAGATAACCTATCTCTGTGGTTGCTCCTAGAGTTTGAATTTCTAACTGGAAGTACGCTCTTGTTCCTGAGCGTCATGCGTGGAACCAACAACTTCCCGACCTTCTAAATCCTTAACCTGTTAATCTAAATTCAAGAGATTTGGAGGAAAGTTAGAAGACATGAAGGGGAAAAAATAACTCCTAGGGCTGGATATGAAATTACCTCTACTAAGGTCTCTAAACCCGAGTCTTTTCTAGACGGACACGCTTGTTCCTGTGCGTTCTGCAGAGAAACAACTACTTGCAGATCCTCTAACTCCTCAACGGCTTGATCTCCTAACATGAAATTTGGGGGTAGTTAGACAATACTAAATGGAACGAAAAGTTTAAAAGACTAACATGAAATAACATCATCTTACCGTCAAACCACGCGAGCCAAAACGAGAGTTCGCGTAGGTCGATCCTGGGCCCTATTTATAGGGAATGACCTAGGGCTGAGGGATTAGATCAGTATAGGAGTCCTACAGGGCATCAATTCGATCCCCTAAGAGTCCTAGATGGGTTTACATGCTAGAGCACTCGATCCAAGGCGATTGGGATGGGAAAAATCCTAGTTTTTCACGTCTCTCAAAAATCCCATTTTTGAAAGCAAAAAGCAGTCATGTCTGCACCGCCTCTTGGAAGACACGGTCGCGCGATAGACCACCTTCTGGCATTTTGTTGGGTTCGCAACTGGGATCTAGAGGGGGGTGAATAGATCCCATTTTTTAAAAATTATGCGCAAGTAACTATTTGTCACCCTTGTTCATCATTTGTCAATCTTGTGAGCTATTTTTCACCCTTGTTCGTCATTTGTCTCTTTTGTGAACTATTTGTCACCTTTGTGCTCTTCATCTTTCACCCTTTTCCTTCACTTTGTCATTTGTCATCCTTGTGATCTATTTTTCACCCTTGTTTGACATTTGTCTCCCTTGTGAACCATTTGTCACCCTTATTGGTCATTTGTCTCCCTTGTTGATTATTTGTCTACCCTGTGAGCTATTTATCACCCTTGATCTGGAACATCGGCCGATCTCTTTTACTTCTGACCAACAACAGCTTCCGAATCTTCATATTTGAACATAATAGATCTTCAACCCCTTCTCTTTAGATGATCTACGGAGGACTTAGTGCACTTCACAGCGTCGACTCCACTTTAACACATCGTCGACTCCTCTTCATGGCTTGTTGACTAATGCACACAGGCTATCTTACTTTTGCTTTGACTCCACCTTCATTTGGATATGTTTAGATGATCTTGAACTTGTTGTGCTTGAAGGTATGACATCATCAAGACCAAAACCATGAAATGACTCATAAGTGAGTCATAGTGAGTCATAGTGCTTGACATTATCAAAACCACGAGGGAGACCACTAGGGACACAACATTCTCTCCATTTTTGATGATGGCAACACTATGAGTCATTATATGACAATATAACCAAATTAACACAGTTAAGATCAAAATAACATAGTTGTTGAAATTCAATGAAACATAGCATGCATTTAAGACCACAACAATTTCCCCAACATAAACATAGATCTCCCATAATTAATGACTCATCAAACTATTCTCCCCCTTTGACATCAGCAAAAAAAAATAGTTTGACAATAAACTTTTGGATCTAGAGATGATTGAAACAAGAGAATTTTAAAGGTTCAGACAGAGTGTAGAATGTAGATAGGAGACTTCCAGAAGTGACATGAAATGATTTCAGTAATCCAGTAGGAATGGACTGTAGAAAATATCTAGTAGGAATTTCCAAGTTGATGATCCAAGATAATTCTCAATCTGATACTAATTTCATAAATCAGAAATGACTGATTTTTAGATTCTTCCATTATAAAGATCTTATGATTTGTTCCTTGTTTAACAGCGTGATTCAAACCTAATGACTTCTTAATTTAGCAATGAATTTTTTGAAAACAGATCTGCATTCAAGTTTTAATAGGAATGACCTGATTTTTCATATTAAAACCATGTTTAATCTTCTTTTATCTTACTTATTCAGATGTAATGACTCTTTTGGGAGTTACCAAATTAGTATTGAGGTTAAACATTCGTGGTTTCCTCATTTGATTCCTAGGTTTCAGCAATTTTCTTTTAGCTACCATATTCTTAATTTTTTGTTTCTCAATAATTCTGTTAAGAGCTATTAAGTTTAGTACACACTTTGTATGTAGAGGATACATGTTGTTTAGACGCTAGTATCCCTAAGTACTCAATATGACTGACTATCATGTCTCAATTTGAACATAGGTAGCTTTGTCACCTCTTGACATAACTCAACTCATTTCATTGATAAGTGAGATATATTTCTCAATGAGCTTGCTATTGCTCTGCCTTGATTTTCAATAATTTTTCTGTAGAGTTAACAGTGGCACTTCATGACACAGTCCACTAAACTTCAAGTTCAAGGGACATGATTTCTCAGTGGACCATTGTCATTGCTCTGTCAATTTTGACCCTTAGGAATTTTCAGATTGACCAAATGTTTAAAAATAACACTCAATTCGAGTATCTCAACCAAACTTGTCATGTTTCTAGAATTTTCGGATTTCAGAAAAATTATCTAGGGCACAACGTGTAAAAGCTAGTTGAAGTCTATTAAAGTTGAATACAAAAAAATATTTCCAAGACATTCATCTTTAAACTCAATGAAACCATTAAAGTCAAACAAGCAAATTATTGTGGACAAACATAAGACATCATAATAGAAAATTCCTCATTTAAAGTGTATTCAGATTTATGATCATGGTACACAGATTGGAATCTTTCTGGATTTCAGCTCAGTTAAGGAAGTAAATAATTTGTTGTCAGCAAGGATTTTCAAGAATTGCTCATGATAATAGATATATGAATATTTCAAGGTAGCTAGCTCAAGGATATGGCACAACAAGCTAATTTATGCAGCAATCAGAAGGAATGTTTACAGTCAAAGCTCCCCCTCAGCTAATGCAGGGAATTGGCAGACAAGATTATCATGAATTATGATATTCCAGATTGGTTTGAGGACATGTGAACATTATCTGATCACAGAGACAACATATAACAGAGAATGTCTTGATTCCAAGCAGATGAGTCGACCTGGGTTTCTCAGTGAGTCGACTCAGGGACCCTTCACAGAATAGCAAAATTTTCGAATTTGAACTGTGAGGTCGATGCGATTCTATCAGTGCGTCGATGTATGCTTCAGACAGAAAGGTTTTCAAGAACAGATTTTTCTTTTTGAACAAGACTGGTTTTATTTCACTTGGCATCAAAAACAAGTAGCAACTTAATTGCATATATCAGAAATTTATTCAATCTAACTCCCCCTAAGAGTGTGCATGCATTTCAGTCAATCTTTTTGGAATTTATGACACACATGATATGCAACTAAATCAGACTATATCAAGGAACATCAAGTTTTTCAAATTAAGCAAGATCATACAAGAAGACATAAGCAGCTCAATTTATTTCAACTCCCCCTTAATTATTCAAGCCAGGATCCCAAATTAAAACAATGAAGTTTTAGCTGACAAATTAAAGTCATGATATGCAACTAAAGTAGTAAAAGCAAAGATTGGGGTTTTACCAACCACGGGTGCCTTGATTATTTGAACCTCCCTTTTATTTTCTTTTGAGTCAAGGCACACCTACAAAATAATTCTCATTTTGAGTTTTTAGGTACCCAAGTATTATTGGGTCCTCCATGGTTAGTGGCATCTTTTGTAGATACTTTCCACAGCCTTTGGGCTTTTAAATCATCAACTCTTATTAAAAAGCAGTTAAACATTGCATGGCCAAATCTTCCACAGTAATGACAAAAATCTGGATACTTCACAATTTTCTCATAAACGTAATCACTGAATTTTTGTGAGTAACTAGGCACATGAAAAATTTTCTTTTCTTTAACTTGCCAATAGTCTTTGACTGTATGGCCAACCTTCCCACATTCAAAACAATAAGAAATTTTTCTGTTTGTAGACCATTTTTGCTTCTCAGAAATATTTTCTCTTTTTCATGCTTTCACTTTCTCATTCATGACAAAACATTCTTTCATTATATGTCCAGACCTTTTACTGTAAAAATATTATTTGTTCTGAACATTATAATTCCTAGCATGCATCCTACATTCATTTTGTTCAACCTTTTTCTTTATATGACAGTTTTTCATGAGATGACCATATTTACCACAGTGAAAACAATTCAGATTTGCTTTACCCTGTGCAATGGATTTTCTGAATTTCTTTTTCTATTTATGGGGCATACTGTTTTTCATTTTCTGGTTTTTATTCTGAGTTGAACCTTTCTGACTTTTAGAGTGTTTTGGGGATTGACTAGAAGTATTGATCTATTCTGTACTCCGACCAAAGGAAGTAAACGTCTTGTGCTCAAATGGCTTTTTGTTTTCTGATTTGTCTCCCAGACCTTCTCTTTGCAAGTTTATTTTACTCCCCAAAAGCTTGTCTAAATTATCTTTCCCTTTCACAAATTTGAACAGTGAATTATTTAGATCTTGGATTTCTTTTTCCTATGATGTAATGTGGATTTCTGCACTGACAAGGTCCTCTTCACAAGCAGCATATTTTTCATTAAGCATGGAATTCACCATTCTAAGACTCTCTATTTCCTATTCTAAGAGATGCAATTTCTCAGAATCAATATCCACAACTCTTTTCCCTTTTTCAAAAGCAATTAGTCTTTCAGACATGGCACCGTTCAGCTACTTCAATGTCTCATTTTCTTCCTTGAGTTTTTCGTTCTGCACCAGTTCATTTATTGGGATTTGATTATCATGAGGCACTTTCTGTCTGTTTTCAATTTCAGATTTTCCAAAATTTTTCTGAAGTTCCAAATTTACAGCTCTAATAGCTTCAAAATTTTCAACATACAATTTGTTTTGTTTTTCAAGATTTTCAAGTTTTTCTTCAACTTCCATAATCTATTTTCTGAAATTATCTTTTTCAGATTTCAGTGTTTCTAGCTCAGAGTTGACATTTTCAAAACCTTTTAATTACATTCTAAGTTTCTCATTTTCTATTTTCAAGCCTTTCAAACTTTCATTATCAGAGTCAATGTGGACATCAGCATTCAGTTTCTTTTTCAGCAATTTATATTCTTTTCTTGACTTTTCATGCATTTCAAACAAATCTGTATAGGCTTCCTCCCATTCTTCAATAGAAAAATTTTTGAAGGGAGAATTTACCTCATCATCACCTTCTTCTTCATTAGCTATGAGCCCAATGACCTCCACTTTTTCCTCTTTATTTGAGGTACTCTCTTCCTCGTCACTCCAGATGGAGACCATAGCTTTTGGCTTCTTCTCGACCTTGGAGGCTTTCTCGGTCAAATCTGGGCATTCATCACGAACATGCCCTAACTTCCTGCAGTGATAGCACACAACTTTAATAGCCTTCTTGTTCTTATCAGTTCTGAAATCTAGATTTCTACTGAAATACTAAAATTTTTTATTCTTATTTTTCATACCTCTCATTCTTAGAAATTTTTTGAATTGTTTAGTGAGGAATGCTTGATCACATGTTGACAAATCATCTGGATCCTCACTGTTTTCTCCACTGCTCTCGAAGCCCTTTAGAGCTACTATTTTAGGTTTCTTGTCATCCTCTTTACTCCTCTTGAGATTCAACTCATAGGTCATTAATGATCCGATTAATTCATCTCCTGTCATAGTAGACAAATTTTTTGAGTCCTCAATAACTGTGGCTTTGGTATGCCACACCCGTGGAAGAGACCTAAGGATTTTTCTAACCAGCTCATTATCAGAATACTCTTTACCAAGAGATTTCATATTATTGGTTAGTTGAGAAAGTCTAGCATACATTTCAGAAATAGTTTCACTAGGTTTCATCTTGAACATCTCATATTTAGAAACTAACATGTTGGCTTTAGTAGCTCTTACCTCAGATGTGCCCTTATAAATTACCTCAAGACGGTCCCACATCTCTTTAACAGATGTGCAAGTTGACACCATTGAGAACTCCGTAGGATAGATAGCACATTGCATAACATTCATGGTGCTACAATTAACAGTGGATTGACGGATCTGCTCTCTTGTCCATCTGTCTTCATCTTCCGGGAGAACATATGGACCTTTCTCAATGACTCCACATTTCATGTCTTTGAGCACGCATGAAGACCTGCATCTTGTTCTTCCAATAGGAATAATTGCTGCCATCGAAGAAGGGGGGTCGATTAATGGAATAACCTTCAGCATGAAAGCTGCGAGGTTGCACCTCATTGGATCTTCCCAGGTCGTTGGACCACATTGTGGGGAACCCACTCTTATACCAATTGTTGGGTTCGTAATTGGGATCTAGAGGGGGGTGAATAGATCCCCTTTCTTAAAAATTATGCCCAAGTAAAACTATTTTTCACCATTGTTCATCATTTGTCAACCTTGTGAGCTATTTTTCACCCTTATTCGTCATTTGTCTCCTTTGTGAACTATTTGTCACCCTTGTGCTCTTCATCTTTCATCCGTTTCCTTCACCTTTTCATTTGTCATCCTTGTGATCTATTTTTCGCCCTTGTTCGACATGTGTCTCCCTTGTGAACTATTTATCACCCTTATTGGTCATTTGTCTCCCTTGTTGATTATTTGTCTACCCTGTGAGCTATTTGATGCGGGACGCTATGCAAGCTAGAACTATATATGAGGACGCGACTGAAGGGACAACTAAGTCCAGTAATTTGCAATTGATAGAACAGCGTAGACTAGACACCTAAAGTTCCCAAGAATAAATTATGCCAAAGAAACAAGCAACCACAAGTTCACAAGCGCCCCAAAGAGGGAAGCGCGCCGATCCGCACGGTTGAGAAACCGGCAGGGTCTAGGGTGGTCGACTCCACACTCGCGACTCGGATGAGTCACGGGACAGTCTCACTCGCTCACCGCAGCAGTGAATATAAGTATCGTACTGGCTAGGCTCCTATCGTGCACTCAAGCAGCGGCATCAAGAGAATATACTAAACAAGCAAACGATGCCAAGGAAGGAGTAGTCGCGTACCTCCATGCTCGGGCGTGGGGAAGATACCCGGCCAAGTCACACAATCACCCAGTACAAAGATAAACACATACACATCCAAACACGCCAACTCCTCGCCGGGAGGTAAAAGGCTACACAGTGGATCCGGGGATGTGTGACGTGGGTTGGCGGGCCACGGGTCGGCGAAGATCGTCACCCACGAAGTGCCGCGAACCGAAGTGGCCTGAATCACGCCGACGGACCAAGCTGAGACCAGCAGTAAGGAAGGCGAGCCCGAGCATCGTGGATGGTGCTGTCGCCCCTGATGGAGTGGGGTAGTGGACTCCGAACCTCCTGGAAGAGGGTGGATGCCAACGACACCGGCGCGGACCACCGAAGCAACTCGAACCGGCGGGCAGACTGCAGCTCGGTCTGCACAGGTCCTTGCGAGAAGCAGGAAGGTGGGGCTGGGGCGCGACCCTCTGCTAGCTTGCTGGCCACAAAATTTGGCGTGGACGCGGTTGGGGACGTCCCAAGAACGCCCGTGGAAGGAGAGCTTCAATCGAGCTCCGTGGCGACCGCGGCGAATTTTAGAAGCAACCCCTGCGCAATCTGGCCTGTCTGCCTGTCACAGTATAGGGGGGTGGAAGAATGGCTGGTACCGAGGCTTCCGGGTGGCAAATGGGGCAGGGTTTTCTCTGGTGGAAGGGTAATTGTGGGGGTTAAGTTGGGGCCAAGTGGTGGTGGGGTGTGCAGTGGGAGTTCTGGGCGTGGGGAGTGATAGAAGACGGGTATCAGTTCTGCACTTTAGGGCAGTCAGAACTGAGGGCTGGGAAGGTGGACAGGGTACGCATGGAAAAGGGATTTTCTAACAAGGGGGAAAATTCTGTGGGACGACCTGGGATGTTCATGACTCGTGCCCAAAATTTCAGGTCGATCCGAGACGATTTCAGGGTCGTCCCTTTGTAGGGGTTGTGGCTCTGTCCCGCTAGGGTTGCACAGGGGCAGTCTGCGCACCAAATTGGGCCATGAAGGGAACTTCGTCCACAGGTTGACTTAGGTCACGAAATTTGGAATGAGTATGGAGGACCTGTAGAGAAACAAATGTTATGAAGACATGGGGGAGGTCAGAGAACGGGAAGGGGGCGTAAACGTTCATCCCATGAGGCTCTATCCAGTTGGCTGACACTCAGGTCCAGCCCGTGTAGGGATCAAGGCCAATGAAGGGAACTTTCGGCCCTGGACGAGTTTGGGTACGGAATTTGGATGGGGTGTGTCTTACATGTAGGGGAACAAAAATGTAGAAGGGCTCATGGTTATTTGGGGTCGGGATCTGGGCGTACCAACCTGTTCTTCCAGACTCACATCCGCAGGCATACAACCAGATCTGGGCGCAGGGCTTCTTGGTTCATCTCCTCCATGGCCTTTCGTCCATGGCTCCGGGCTTGAGAGGGTGATGAGGAGGGCACCTCCAGCAGATGGGGAAGGCCAAGGACCTGCAAGAGAAAGGGATAGGGCGTCGCACCCGAGGGGGAGGGGAAGAGGGAGAGAGGGAGAGGGAGTCGCACCCTCCAAGAGACAAGGAGAGGGGCTGCGGCCTTCTCAATTTCTTTTTTCAAAATTCTTCATTGATTGATTGATTATTCTGCTCCAAAAAGATTACAAAGTATAAATATGGGGAGGGGAAAAACCCTAAACACTTGCCTAAATGAAAAACACAAAAAGGGGGAAAACCATTCAAATTCTAACCAAATGGGGGAGGGTGCCCAAGGTTTCCTAAAAGGGAGGAAGGATGGGGGCGGCGCCCATTCCAAGAGATGGAAGGGTGGGGCGCACCCTCCACCTCCTCTAACCCTAATGGACCCTGGGTAATGGGCTTGGGTAATGGATCAAGGAGGGAGAGGCCCAGTGTCGGCATTCTCCTAGGCGCCCAGCCCAAATGGGCTTGCAGAGTGAACCAAGGTGGCCCACTAACCCCTGAACAACCTACTGAATGCAATAAAACTACTGATAAAGTCCAACTGGCCATAGCTCGGCCTACAAACAATCCAGAGGGATAATATGAAGAAGACTCCAACTCATGAATAGCTCTCCAAGTCCTCTCCTAGCCAAAGTGATGCCTGCATGTCCCAGGTGGTGCAGCGTGTCCGGTACCGTCGCTCTGCTGTGTCGCGCCAGTCTCGAGCTCAGGTGTCCTCACCAACTCTCCCCGGGTGGGAAGAACTCGACCCCGTCGAGTAAGGGTCTCGGTCGCTCCGGTACCGCTCGAGCAAGTCTGGATCGATCCTCTCAAGCTCTGCCCCGGTGATCCATGTGTCCTCAGACGTGGGCCGTCCTCTCCAACGAACCAAGTAACGGGGATACACGTCACTCCTGGTGGTAGTCACCTGCTCATCGAGTATAGACTCTATCCGCTCATGCTGCTGAGGTGACAAGGCTGGAAGTGGACTATCAAGGGGTGGCTCGCTCACAAGGGGTGGAGTAGGCCCAAATAACTCACTAGGGATCACTGCTGGGTCCCTGTATGCAACTAGATCCGAGATGTTGAATGTGGAGCTAATACCGTAGTCCTCTGGCAAGTCTACAACATATGCATTGGATCCAACTTGCCTCAGAACTCTAAAGGGGCTAGCACCACGAGCCTGTAATTTCTTCACGGCTCCAGAAGGAAACCGTTCCGGTCTGAACCGGATCATGACATAATCTCCCTCCTGGAACTCGCGAAAGTGTCTATGAGCATCGGCCAATTCTCTATATCACGCGTTGCTGGACTCAAGGTAGTGATGATGATGCAGACTCCGAACTAGCTGTGTGGACTCATACCTATGCGAATGCAGGGGTGGTCCTAGACATCCAAACATGGACCTAGCATGCCTATGACGTCTAGCAAACCTGACAACATGGGGAGGACCTGGACAACCAAAGTTGTACCTATCATGCACATGTGTCCTACTAAATGTGGTAGACTCAAGGGGACTAGTAAGTCCAAACTCACTCATGACATTACCCCTACATGATGGTGGACATGGTGAAACATGAGAGAGAGACTGGGGCTTCCTTCTTTCCAAGCTCTGGAGTGTGGATGCATGCATGGAAGGGGTGTGATAATAGACCTCCTTGACAAGGTGGGGGAAAGAATACGAGTCGAGAGGCTCACTAGGGAGGGGATCGAAAGGGTCAAAGGAATGATGACCCCTCCCGATAGGTCCCTTCACTATACTTGCCCATGTTTGACATTCGCCCATGTGCAGATGATCACTTTCAGGCGCTCTAATGGATGGAGCAAGGGGCTCATGAGGAAGGCAAGGAAGGCAAGGTTCCTCCCTCGGGACCGTAATACCATAAGAGGGGACAAAGTCAACCTCATCGGGTATGGGAAAGAATAAAAGGACCTCGGAAGTGATAGGACCTATTGTGTATGCCGAGGTAATGGACCCCAAAGTAGGGAGCGTGAAGCTATGACTATAGGGTTGGTCAGACCCTAAGGCCAACATATATGTCAACTCCCATTGACAATCTAAAATCCTAAGGAAGTCCTTCACATTTTCAAGAAAGTAGAAGGACCGAAAAATCGTGTGAAAGGAGTTAAGGGGTACTACTGGTAGAGCTGGTTCCATGGGTGGGTAACAAGGAATCGAAGCATCTAGAATGTGACCCTTCCTTAACCAGCTAGCTAAAGACTCTCCAATGATAAGTTTGCCTTTAGAAGGCAAGGATGGCTCAAGATGAGGGTCAAGGGGCAAAGAACCTCTCTCGAGAGGGGGAAGGGAGTCCTCTATGATGGGGAGGGGTCCCTGGCCCTCAGTCGAGGGTCTCAGGCCGAGAGTGTCGGCCCTAACCTCCAAAGGTTCTAGCATGACTTCATCCTGGCTCGGGAGGGGGCTAGGGGAAGTCAGTGACTCAATATAAGCATTGCTCTTATCCAACCGATCCGACAAGATTTGCAAGAGTTCGGCCAAGGTGGGACTTGGGGTGGGGGCTTCTTGGTGAATTCGCCCATGATCACTAGGCCTAATCTTGGCCCTAGACTCATGCACATGTGGAGCCTTTCGCCTCCGACCTTGATCATCTCGGTGGGAGGTGACAGGGTGTGGTAGGTAAGCCCTCCTAAGCTCATGTTTCATGTCATACCAAGACTCGATGGGCCTTTGCCGCCTAATATCTCTTAAGCTCTCAATGTGTCTCCACCCATCCTTGTCTTCGTGCCAAAGCCTTTCCCTGGCAAAAGAGACTTGCATGGCATCGGACATGGGGTAACACCCAAAATATCTATCCATGGTAGCTTCCCAAGTTAGGTAGTCACTCGGGCCTATGGAGCCATCAAAGGTAGGGGCTTCGGGCCTAAGGAACGGAAGGGGGTGGTTTCCACGCCCATGGGTGCTATGCCACCATTATATGGCCTGGGCAATTGGGAATCCATGGGAAACTCGGAGGGGAAACCTATGGAATGCACATGCAGGACAACTAAGGGACAGGACTAGACACAACTCAAAATGGTGATGGAAAAGGGGAATAGTGCGGACTCAAATGCACCTAAAACAAATCTAATGACTCAAATGCAACTTAGACAAACCTAATGCCTCAATTGCACCCTATATATCCTAAGGACTCAAATTACCTAGGACCCCAATTTGATAGAACAAATTAGTTCCCAAAGCTCTGATACCAAAGTTGATGCGGGACGCTATGCAAGCTAGAACTATATATGAGGACGTGACTAAAGGGACAGCTAAGTCCAACAATTTGCAATTGATAGAATGGCATAGACTCGACACCTAAAGTTCCCAAGAATAAATTATGCCAAAGAAACAAGCAACCACAAGCTCACAAGCGCCCCAAAGAGGGAAGCGCGCCGATCCGCACGGTTGAGAAACCGGCAGGGTCTAGGGTGGTCGACTCCACACTCGCGACTCGGATGAGTCATGGGATAGTCTCACTCGCTCACCGCAGTAGTGAATATAAGTATCATACTGGCTAGGCTCCTATCATGCACTCAAGCAGCGGCATCAAGAGAATATACTAAACAAGCAAACGATGCCAAGGAAGGAGTAGTCACGTACCTCCACGCTCGGGCGTGGGGAAGATACCCAGCCAAGTCACACAATCACCCAGTACAAAGCTAAACACATACACATCCAAACACGCCCACTCCTCACAGGGAGGTAAAAGGCTACACAGTGGATCTGGGGATGTGTGACGTGGGTTGGCGGGCCACGGGTCGGCGAAGATCGTCACCCACGAGTGCCGCAAACCAAAGTGGCCTGAATCACGCCGACGGACCAAGCTGAGACCAGCAGTAAGGAAGGCGAGCCCGAGCATCGTGGATGGTGCTATCACCCCTGATGGAGTGGGGTAGTGGACGCCGAACCTCCTAGAAGAGGGTGGATGCCAACGACACCGGCGCGGACCACCGAAGCAACTCAAACCGGTGGGCAGACTGCAGCTCGGTCTGCACAGGTCCTTGCGAGAAGCAGGAAGGTGGGTGGTGCGGACACCCGAGCAGTTGAGCGGCGCGACACGCCGAGCCACTGGTACCGCACACGGAGCACGACTCGAGCCACCTCAGCGTCCATCTGGCTCGGAGACAGCCTGGAGACTCCACCTTGAGCCTCCCCATTTATCATATTTAGTTAGCCTTTATGTGTGTGTAATTTGTGTTTATTTCATTGCATTCGGTTTGCCATTTTGATTGTAATAGGGGCTTATGTGCAATTCGGACCCCGTGGGCCCCACGGGCCCCCCAGGCCCCATCCCATTGGGCCACCTCAGCCTAGGGTCCCACGTGGGGTCAGTCAACATGCCAAATGGAGGCATCTAGAAGTTTGAATGGTAAAAGGACACATGGGGGACAAGTGGCTTGAAAAGTCCAAGGAGGCTACCCACCCCCACCTACCAGGTCCACCTTCTACACCCTAGTCCAAGGGCCGCCCCCCTCCCTTTATTTTTTTATTTATTTTGTGCGTGTGTGTCTCATGCCATCCCAGCCCTTCATCTCCCACTCCTAGATCCTACGGTTGTGGATGGATGAGAGATGTAACCTATTTAAGCTTGTATTTTTCATTTTGGAGAATTAATGCCATTTGAATTGAAGAAAAGCTTGAAGCTCCAGCCTTGGTGCGCCCCCTTCTCCTCTCCCTCTCCCCCTTGAAGCTGTGAAGGCTTCCTTCTGGTGGTGAGACTCCACCCTATCAGTTCCGGTCGCCGTCGCCGCCGCCACGAGCCGCCACCGCACCGCCATCGCCATCAACGGAGTTCTGCCCGCGCAGTACCACAGAAGCTTCCACGAATTTCTCGTCTCAGGCCCGAGCTCAGATAGATCTGGGGATTTTAGTGGATGTTCCAGAGGTGTCAAGGACATCCCACAAATTTTGGTTTGCCATTCAGATCTCGTTTCATATTTTTTGATTTTTGTCCACTCTTCCATTTCAGTTTTGCCAGAGTTCTATCCAGATTCATCCCCACCCTGCGTTTCATGCCTTAGATCCACTTTTTGATTTCTTCTAGTTCCCCCAATTTTACTGGTGGTTCCACCCATCCACCCCTTCATCCACAATTTTTCTCAATTTTTGGTTCGTCCATTTCATATTTTCTAAAAAATTTTCTCAGTCCCAGCTACAGTTCTGTCCCCCTGTTCCCAGATCCGACCACCAGCCACCCCAAAAATCATAGTAAATCACCATCACATCCAAATCAAATTCCAAAAATAGTCCCAGTTCTGTGTTTTAATACCGTACAACTTTGAAAGAGAGCTCAAGAGCTTAATCGGAGGTTTACTAGGCGGTCAATGGTGGTTCTCAGACAAGTGACCTGCAGCTCTGAGATTTCAGTTACTGTACAACAGGGACTTGTAAATTCATTAAAGTTCTTATTCGACCAGATCCAGCAGATCTCTCTGGGTCTAGATTGAAGCATTTGAAGAGAGCTTTCCAACAATAGCTCATGCATCCCGATCCGACGTCGGGATTGGTCGCAGCGGCCGTTTTCGCCGGAGCGCGCGCCTGAAAACAGCAACTAAAAATCCGTGGGCAGCAACTTCAAAGCTTGGGAATCGGGACCGATCGACCCCCGATCGGTGTTCCCGGCCGACCGCCGTCCGTGGAGGCGCGCCACCAGGGGTCCCCATCACAGTGGGTCCCACCCCCGCAGATCCGGAGGACAGCGCCGTCCGTGGGCCCCTCGGGCCCGCAGAACCCACCGTTCGGAAAGCACGAAAACGTGGAGTTCGGCACCGCCGGGCGACATCAAGATGCTGCCCGTCAACCCGAGTTGCGTGATTCCCGGGCTCCACATGTGACCTTTTACCTCCCTGCGTGGAGTGGGTCAAATCTTTGTATTGCTGTGATATTGTTTAACCGGGAGTCCGTGATTCGGCCGGGGTTGTCTTCGCCACGCTGGGTGCGTGGAGGTAATGGTCCGAACCTCTTGGCGTTCATTTGCTTAGCTAGTATACGGTCTTTGCCGCTGCCGAGAGGGTAGGTACTAGCCCGTGTGTCCATGCCACCGCTGTGAGAGTGAGTGTGACCCGTCCCGTGACTCGATCCGAGTCCGGAAGTTGAGTCGGACTACCCTTGACCTCCGCCGGTTCCTTAACCGCGCACGGTCCGTGCTTTCCCTCGCTTGGGACGACGAGTGAGCTTCCACTTCTGTTAGCGACGTTTTGCCACTAGGAGCTCGTAGTGTCGGGCTTAGTGTCTCCCTGGTGTGTGTTGCTGGTCGTGTCTCCATCTAGAGTCCGAGGGTGGCACCATATAGTGTCGTCTCCCGTGTCCGTCCCGCATCAGTTTGGTATCAGAGCGAGTCGAGTCTAGGGTAGTCTTTGCATATGTCTTACATGCATCATGGTCTAAGTCAAGTCTAGGAACATCATCATTTTCAAAACAAAAAAAAGTGTGTTTTAAATTGTATTTCATCTCGATAATTCGGTATCTTAAAAGGTGTTGTCCAAACGTTAGGCTACGCCTACCGGGAGGTCGCACACTTGCGGGAGTGATCTTCGGATCGATTAACTCGGCCCCGTACCGGATATTGGTTTAGGTCTAAGTGCATCATTTAGTGTGTGTTTACATTAGTCGGTGTCTTCTAGGTCGTGTGTCAGTTGCATGCCCACCCGTCGAGGTACCCAGTACTCGCCACCACCACCTATGGCGGAGTCCCGAGCCCGTAGTTCCGATGAGTCTTCCACGGCCGAGATGTTCCGGGCCATCATGGATCGTTTAGACACGCGTATGGATGGTCTTAGTACGCGTATGGATGGCATAGGGACGCGTCTAGAAGGGCGGATGAAGGTCCTCGAGGATCGGGCCGGGGTTTCGGAGCAGTCCATTCAAGGCCTTGTTGGGAGGATTGCCGTCCTAGAGAGGGGCACAGTAGCGGCGCAACCGGCGCCGACGAACGGCCAACAAGAGCCGGTGCAGCAACCCGCTGTGCCAAGGGCTCAGGTGGAGGATGTCGGGAGGCAACAGGCGCCTATAGTGGATGATTATGCCTCCGACAATGATCACGGGGGTAACGGTCGTCGTCATCAACGATGGAATCGTGATGACGAGGATGACGACCGCATTCTTAGGGGTGTGCGTGCGGACCCTCCTACTTTTAGCGGGTCCTTGGACCCTAGGGTGTATTTAGATTGGGAGGCCGGCATGGACCAGTACTTCGAGTGGTTTCAGATGACGGACCACCGAAGAGTCCGATACGCAAAGATGAAGCTGCAAGGGCAGGCCCAAACTTATTGGATTAATGTGGAGAGCCTGCTCAACCAGCGACGTCAACCCCAGATCGGTACTTGGGATGATATGAAAACCAAGTTGAGGGAGAAGTACCTTCCCGCCTCATATCGCCAACGTCTCATAGACAAGTGGCAAAGCATCTCCCAAGGGAACCGATCCGTGACCGAGTACACCGCCGAGTTCGATGAGTATTATTTACGGTGCGGGGTCACGGAAGAGAGCACCATGACGATATCCCGCTTTCGAAGAGGTTTGCGGCCCAATTATCAATATGAACTCTTTCGCCGCAATGCCACCACTTTGGAGTAGGCATATCAGATTGCTCTTGAATTGGAGCAGTTCGAGGCCGAGTTTGAGTCACCCCATCGGTTGGGCTCCTTTCCCCTTCGTAGTGTCGAGTCCCGTGGCTCATCTGGCACGTATCCGAGGGCCCCCATGACTCGACCTCAGGAGCCCGCTCGCCCTGAGCCCTTTGCTCCTAGGCCTCGTCCTCCACCCCCGAGGGACCTTCCTCGTCCCCAGCATCTTACGGCCCCACCCACAGTCCGTCCACCGGCACCCGCACCTCCTGCACGTGCTTTGTTGCCTACGCCTCCTATCCGTCGGGAGGATAAAGGTAAATGACCTATGATTGGGGAGCCTAGTGGATCACGGCAGCAGTGTTATCGCTGCAATGGGTTTGGTCATTTCGCCAACCAGTGTCCCACCCGCCCATCTCTTCACATTGGGGACACACAGGCCGTGGATACCACCCCTACGGGCCTCGAGTTAGTCAGCTATGAGGCAGATGAAGAGTTAGCTGACGAGTACTATGAGATGGGAGGTGAGGCCCAGGATGTCCAGCAGTCGGACGATACCCGCGTGGGGGTCGTCAGATGTATCCTCACCCAGCCACAGGTCAGTGATGACTGGCGTCGGACCACTATCCTTCAGGTATTCTGTAGGCTGGGAAAGCAAATTTGCAAGGTGGTCATCGATAGCGGGAGTTGTATCAATGCAATCTCCACGAACGCTGTCGCTCGTCTTGGTCTCACACCCGTAGACCATCCTTGTCCCTATCAGGTATCATGGGTGGATACCACTTCCATTTCGGTCAGGCTACGGTGCTTGGTCCCGCTGCAGCTCCACTCCTACCGTGACGAGATCTGGTGTGATGTTCTTCCCATGGAAGTGGGAAGTATCATTCTTGGTAGGCCGTGGTTATTCGACCGAGATGCCACACTCCATGGTCGGTCGAACACCTGTACCTTCGACCATGATGGCCAGCGGGTCACCCTCCACCCCGTTCGGCCCAGGAGCCCATCAGTCAGGGGTCCTACTGGCCCTAGTACTCCAAAGCCTTCCGTACCCGGGCCCAGTACTCCATCCCCAGCTCGGACTATGACCGTTACCTCTGGCCCAGGAGATCCCTCGACGAGAAGATTGATGATGATTAGCTCCCGGGAAATGGAGCAGGAGCTTAGTCAGGGCTGTCCGGTGTTTGCCATTACGGTCCGAGAGGTGGAGCGGGACTCCGAGGGTGAGCTCCCATCCGAGGTTGTTCCTATTCTGCAGGAGTTTGCTGATATTTTTCCCGATGAGCTTCTCGAGGGACTCCCACCCATGCGGGATATTCAGCATGCCATCGACCTTGTTCCGGGCTCTTCTTTGCCCAACCTTCCTCATTATCGAATGAGCCCCACGGAGCATGCTGAGCTTAAACGGCAGGTCGATGAGCTTGTGCAGAGAGGATCTGTCCGGGACAGCATGAGTCCATGTGCTGTACCCGCATTACTCGCCCCGAAGAAGGATGGCACGTGAAGAATGTGCATTGATAGCCGTGCCATCAACAAAATCACCGTGAAGTACAGGTTCCCTATTCTCCGCCTTGATGACATGCTGGACATGATGGCAGGTGCCACTATCTTTTCGAAGATCGATCTTAAGAGTGGCTACCATCAGGTGAGGATTAGGCCAGGTGATGAGTGGAAGACCGCATTTAAGACCAAGGACGGTCTATATGAGTGGTTGGTCATGCCTTTTGGGTTGACCAATGCCCCTAGCACTTTCATGCGACTCATGACTCAGGTCCTTCGACCTTTCATTGGAGTCTTTGTAGTGGTGTATTTTGATGATATCCTTATCTATAGCCGCACCACAGGGGACCACTTGGACCACCTTCGGCAGGTCTGTCTACTTCTTCGGCGAGAGCAGTTGTTTGCGAACCCACAGAAGTGTGCCTTTATGACACCTCAGCTTACCTTCTTGGGTTTCAGTGTGTCTAGTACTGGGGTCTCCGCCGATTCGGACAAGGTCCGGGCCATTGTTGAGTGGCCGGAACCCCGTACCGTTCATGATGTCCGCAGCTTTCATGGTCTTGCGACGTTCTATCGTCGCTTTATCCGCGGATTTAGCTCCGTCACCGCCCCGATCACGGATTGCATCCGGAAGGGCACATTTGTATGGACGAAGGCCGCATCTGCTGCCTTCAAGGATATCAAGGAGCGCATGACCCAGACACCTATCCTTCGACTGCCTGATTTCTCGAAGGTGTTTGAGGTCTCTTGTGATGCGTCGGGCGTGGGAATTGGAGGAGTTTTGAGTCAGGAGTCCCACCCGATCGCATATTTTAGCGAGAAGCTGAATGACGCGAAACTGCGATATTCCACATATGATAAAGAATTCTACGCAGTTGTTCAGGCTCTTAGGCATTGGAGGCACTATCTTTTACATCAGGAGTTTGTCCTATACTCCGACCACGAGGCATTGAGGTACCTCCATTCGTAAAAGAAGCTTAACTCGCGTCATAGTCGTTGGGTCGAGTATCTCCAGCAGTTCACCTTTGTGCTGAAACATAAGGCTGGAGTGGAGAACAAGGTGGCTGATGCCTTGAGTCGGCGAGCATGTTTGCTTACCACCATGAGTGCCGAGGTCATAGGGCTAGAGAAGATGAAGGAGGCCTATGTTGACTGTCCTGACTTCGGTCAGATTTTTGCCACTCTCTAGGCCGGACCCTCGAGAGATCATGATGATTATATTCTTCAGGAGGGTTACCTCTTTCGAGGTAGCAGGCTATGTGTTCCCCGAACTTCGGTACGATATTTCTTAGTGTGGGAACTACATGCGGGAGGTCTAGCCAGCCACTTTGGTCGGAACAAGACTATTGAGGCAGTGGAGCATCGATTTTATTGGCCGAGCTTGAAGCGCTATGTTGCTAACATCGTGGCTCAGTGCCGTACATGTGCTACAGCCAAGATGAAGAAGCAAAGCTCGGGCCTTTATACGCCTCTTCCCGTGCCTGATGCCCCGTGGCAGGATGTTAGCATGGATTTTGTTTTGGGATTGCCACGTACCTCCAGGAAGCATGATTCGGTCTATGTGGTGGTTGACCGTTTCTCGAAGATGGCCCTCTTTATCCCTTGCTCGAAGACTTCGGATGCTTCTAGGGTAGCCCACCTATTCCTTACTCATGTGGTGTGCAAGTTCGGGTTGCCTCGCACTATAGTGTCTGAACGTGATGTTACATTCACTTCCTATTTTTGGAAGACACTATGGCATATGATGGGTACTCACCTCAAATTTTCTACTGCATATCATCCCTAGACAGATGGTCAGACCGAGGTGGTCAATAGGAGTCTGGGAGATCTTTTGAGGTGTCTAGTTAAGGACCGCATTGGGGATTGGGATCTCATTTTACCTATGGCTGAGTTTGCATACAATGATTCGGTGAATAGGTCTACCGGCATGAGTCCATTTGAGATTGTCATAGGTCGTAGGCCTAGGAAACCCGTTGACCTTGTCCCCATGCCTGTCCATGCTAGAGTGTCGGAGTCGGCCGAGTCGTTTGCTAGGCATGTTAGGAGTTTGCATGACGACATCCGTCGTCACATTGAGGCCAGCAATGCACGGTACAAGGAGTTAGCCGATGCCCACCGACACCACCGAGAGTTCCACGAGGGCGAATACGTCATGATCAGGGTAAGACCTGAACGGTTTCCCTCTGGAACCGTTAAGAAGTTGCAAGCTCGCGGAGCCGGTCCCTTTAGAGTGTTGAAACGCGTTGGATCCAATGCGTATGTTGTGGACTTGCCCGAGGAATATGGTATAAGCTCTACCTTCAATGTATCATATCTTGTTGCATATAGGGACCCAGCGGTGATCCCTAGTGAGCCTTTTGAGCCATCTCCTCCCCTTGAGAGTGATCCCACACCTGAGTGTCCACTTCCACCTCCAGCCCCTTTTTCACGGCAGCGTGAGCATATAGATCGTATACTGGACGAGCAAGTGACAGTTACCAGGAGTGGATCTTACCCGCGCTACCTAGTGCGATGGAGAGGACGGCCCGCTACTGAGGACACATGGATCACACATGGCGAGTTACAGCAGATCGATCCGGACCTTCTGGAGCGATACAGGAGCGATGCAGACCCTTACTCGACAGGGTCGAGTTTCTCCCACCCGGTGAGAATTGGTGCGGACACCCGAGCAGTTGAGCGGCGCGACACGCCGAGCCACCGGTACCGCACACGGAGCACGACTCGAGCCACCTCAGCGTCCATCTGGCTCGGAGATAGCCTGGAGACTCCGCCTTGAGCCTCCCCATTTATCATATTTAGTTAGCCTTTATGTGTGTGTAATTTGTGCTTATTTCATTGCATTCGGTTTGCCATTTTGATTGTAATAGGGGCTTATGTGCAATTCGGACCCCGTGGGCCCCACGGGCCCCCAGGCCCCATCCCATTGGGCCACCTCAGCCTAGGGTCCCACGTGGGGTCAGTCAACATGCCAAATGGAGGCATTTAGAAGTTTGAATGGTAAAAGGACACATGGGGGACAAGTGGCTTGAAAAGTCCAAGGAGGCTACCCACCCCCACCTACCAAGTCCACCTTCTACACCCTAGTCCAAGGGCCGCCCCCCCTCCCTTTATTTTTTTATTTATTTTGTGCGTGTGTGTCTCATGCCATCCCAGCCCTTCATCTCCCACTCCTAGATCCTACGGTTGTGGATGGATGAGAGATGTAACCTATTTAAGCTTGTATTTTTCATTTTGGAGAATTAATGCCATTTGAATTGAAGAAAAGCTTGAAGCTCCAGCCTTGGTGCGCCCCCTTCTCCTCTCCCTCTCCCCCTTGAAGCTGTGAAGGCTTCCTTCTGGTGGTAAGACTCCACCCTATCAGTTCCGGTCGCCGCCGCCGCCGCCACGAGCCGCCACCGCACCGCCATCGCCATCAACGGAGTTCTGCCCGCGCAGTACCACAGAAGCTTCCACGAATTTCTCGTCTCTGCCCCGAGCTCAGATAGATCTAGGGATTTTAGTGGATGTTCCAGAGGTGTCAAGGACACCCCACAAATTTTGGTTTGCCATTCAGATCTCGTTTCATATTTTTTGATTTTCGTCCACTCTTCCATTTCGGTTTTGCCAGAGTTCTGTCCAGATTCATCCCCGCCCTGAGTTTCATGCCTTAGATCCACTTTTTGATTTCTTATAGTTCCCCCAATTGTACTGGAGGTTCCACCCATCCACCCCTTCATCCACAATTTTTCTCAAGTTTTGGTTCATCCATTTCATATTTTCTAAAAATTATTCTCAGTCCCAGCTACAGTTCTGTCCCCCTGTTCCCAGATCCGACCACTAGTCACCCCAAAAATCATAGTAAATCACCATCACCTCCAAATCAAATTCCACAACTTTGAAGAAGTCTCAAGAGCTTAATCGGAGGTTTACTAGGCGGTCAATGGTGGTTCTCAGACAAGTGCCCTGCAGCTCTGAGATTTCGGTTACTGTAAAATAGGGACTTGTAAATTCATTAAAGTTCTGATCCGAGCAGATCCAGCAGATCTCTATGGGTCTAGATTGAATCATTTGAAGAGAGCTTTCCAACGATAGCTCATGCGTCCCGATCCGACGTCGGGATTGGTCGCAGCGGCCGTTTTCGCCGGAGCGCGCGCCTGAAAACAACAACTAAAAATCCGTGGGCAGCAACTTCAAAGCTTGGGAATCGGGACCGATCGAACCCCGATCGGTGTTCCCGGCCGACCGCCGTCCGTGGAGGCGCGCCACCAGGGGTCCCCATCACAGTGGGTCCCACCCCCGCAGTCCGAAGGACAGCGCCGTCCGTGGGCCCCGCGGGCCCGCAGAACCCGCCGTTCGGAAAGCACGAAAACGCGGAGTTCGGCACCGCCGGGTGACATCAAGATGCTGTCCGTCAACCCGAGTTGCGTGATTCCCGGGCTCCACATGTGACCTTTTACCTCCCTGCGTGGAGTGGGTCAAATCTTTGTATTGCTGTGATATTGTTTAACCGGGAGTCCGTGATTCGGCCGGGGTTGTCTTCGCCACGCCGGGTGCGTGGAGGTAATGGTCCGAACCTCTTGGCGTTCATTTGCTTAGCTAGTATACGGTCTTTGCCGCTGCCGAGAGGGTAGGTACTAGCCCGTGTGTCCATGCCACCGCTGTGAGAGTGAGTGTGACCCGTCCCGTGACTCGATCCGAGTCCGGAAGTTGAGTCGGACTACCCTTGACCTCCGCCGGTTCCTTAACCGCGCACGGTCCGCGCTTTCCCTCGCTTGGGACGACGAGTGAGCTTTCACTTCTGTTAGCGACGTTTTGCCACTAGGAGCTCGTAGTGTCGGGCTTAGTGTCTCCCCGGTGTGTGTTGCTGGTCATGTCTCCATCTAGAGTCCGAGGGTGGCACCATATAGTGTCGTCTCCTGTGTCCGTCCCGCATCAGTGGGGCTGGGGCGTGACCCTCTGCTAGTCCGCTGGCCACGAAATTTGGCGTGGACGCGGGTGGGGACGTCCCAAGAACGCCCGTGGAAGGAGAGCTTCAATCGAGCACCGTGGCGACCGCGGCGAATTTTAGAAGCAACCCCTGCGCAATCTGGCCTGTCTGCCTGTCACATGATAGGGGGGTGGAAGAATGGCTGGTACCGAGGCTTCCGGGTGGCAAATGGGGCAGGGTTTTCTCTGGTGGAAGGGTGATTGTGGGAGTTAAGTTGGGGCCAAGTGGCGGTGGAGTGTGCAGTGGGAGTTCTGGGCGTGGGGAGTGGTAGAAGACGGGTATCAGTTCTGCACTTCAGGGCAGTCAGAACTGAGGGCTGGGAAGGTGGACAGGGTACGCATGGAAAAGGGATTTTCTAACAAGCTGGAAAATTCTGTGGGACGACCTGGGATGTTCATGACTCGTGCCCAAAATTTCAGGTCGATCCGAGACGATTTCAGTGTCGTCCCTTTGTAGGGGTTGTGGCTCTGTCCCGCTAGGGTTGCACAGAGGCAGTCTGCGCACCGAATTGGGCCATGAAGGGAACTTCTTCCACAGGTCGACTTAGGTCACGCAATTTGGAATGGGTATGGAGGACCCGTAGAGGAACAAATGTTATGAAGACATGGGGGAGGTCAGAGGACGGGAAGGGGGCGTAAACGTTCATCCCATGAGGCTCTGTCCCGTTGGCTGACACTCAGGTCCAGCCCGTGTAGGGATCAAGGCCAATGAAGGGAACTTTCGGCCCTGGACGAGTTTGGGTACGAAATTTGGATGGGGTGTGGCTTACATGTAGGGGAACACAAATGTAGAAGGGCTCATGGTTATTTTGGGTCAGGATCTGGGCGTACCAACCTGTTCTTCCAGACTCACATCCGCAGGTATACAACTAGATCTGGGCGTAGGGCTTCTTGGTTCATCTCCTCCATACTTGAGGCCAGCCTTTCGTCCATGGCTCCGGGCTTGAGAGGGCGATGAGGAGGGCACCTCCAGCAGATGGGGAAGGCCAAGGACCTGCAAGAGAAAGGGATAGGGGCGTCGCACCCTAGGGGGAGGGGAAGAGGGAGAGAGGGAGAGGGAGTCGCACCCTCCAAGAGACAAGGAGAGGGGCTGTGGCCTTCTCAATTTCTTTTTTTCAAAATTTTCATTGATTGATTGATTATCCTGCTCCAAAAAGATTACACAGTATAAATATGGGGAGGGGAAAAACCCTAAACACTTGCCTAAATGAAAAACACAAAAAGGGGGAAAACAATTCAAATTCTAACCAAATGGGGGAGGGCGCCCAAGGTTTCCTAAAAGGGAGGAAGGATGGGGGCGGCGCCCATTCCAAGAGATGGAAGGGTGGGGCGCACCCTCCACCTCCTCTAACCCTAATGGACCCTGGGTAATGGGCCTGGGTAATGGATCAAGGAGGGAGAGGCCCAGTGTGGGCATTCTCCTAGGCGCCCAGCCCAAATGGGCTTGCAGAGTGAACCAAGGTGGCCCACTAACCCCTGAACAACCTACTGAATGCATTAAAACTACTGATAAAGTCCAACTGGCCATAGCTCGGCCTACAAACAATCCAGAGGGATAATATGAAGAAGACTCCAACTCATGAATAGCTCTCCAAGTCCTCTCCTAGCCAAAGTGATGCCTGCATGTCCCAAGTGATGCTGCGTGTACGGTACCGTCGCTCTGCTGTGTCGCGCCGGTCTCGAGCTCGGGTGTCCTCACCACTATTTGTCACCCTTGATCTGGAACAACCGCCAGTCTCTTTTACTTCTAACCAACAGTAGCTTCAGGATCTTCATCTTTGAACATAATAGATCTTCAACCCCTTATCTTTAGATGATCTACGGAGGACTTAGTGCACTTCACAACGTCGACTCGACTTTAACACAACGTCGACTCCTCTTCATGGCTTGTTGACTAATGCAGACAGGCTATCTTACTTTTGCGTTGACTCCACCTTCATTTGGATATGTTTAGATGATCTTGAACTTGTTGTGCTTGAAGGTATGACATCATCAAGACCAAAATTATGAAATGACTCATAAGTGAGTCACAGTGAGTCATAGTGCTTGACATTATCAAAACCACCGGGGAGACCACTAGGGACACAACACGTTTAATCCAAAAATTTCAGATTTTCCTATTTATCTGTTATTTATCCCCTAATTAGCTAATTTATCCATTTTAAATTCATAAATGACCCTAATTACGTCTCTAGAAATGGGCTTGGGCCAAAAGGGCTTAGAAACTGGTCTATGGGTCCAACTTAAGTGAGCTAAACCCTTAGGGCGGCTTTGACGTCGGGGTAAGGGGGGGCGGCTAACCGACCCCGAAGGGTCGATTGAGATACCCGGGGTCGGTTAACGCGATTGTGTGAGGGGGAGTCGAGCGGAGGCGGGGCCCAGTGGGTACGCTATGTCGGCTAACCGACAGACAGCTCCGCTGTCAAACACGCCCTTAGTTAATAGTTGGGCCTTTAAATTTATTTATTTAACCCATAATTCACTAAATAGCCTATTAGACCTTTTAAATATTTAATAATTTCATTTAATTCTTGAAAAATCTTGAAAATTTCCGGGGTGTTACATAAACTATCCAGATCAAAATTGGATATGTGAAAATAGCATATTCTATACCCTATTTCCAATCCATAATTGTACCAGTATTTTTCCATTATTAAACCATTTTAAAATATATATTTTTTAGTTTATTAGGCCTTAATATTTTGACAAGCTTAGAAGGAGCATATTAGATCAAGGTTTATCGAGCCGTTTGTACCGGCCGTACCAGTATCTTACAGGTACGGTATGGTATGTTACGATAGTTTACTGATGTATCGTTAGGTGACAATAAAAATATACTACTTTATAAATATTATTATAGTAAAAAACATGAAATATTTATGTGTGGCTTAGTTAGTTAATGAGTCTCTCAATTGAGACGGAGGTCAGCGGTTCGATTATCATATAAATCATCCTTTTTGACATCAATTTTCAGGAAGAATAAGGAAAAAAACACAAAAATAGGTCTCTCAATTGAGACGGAGGTCGGACTAACAAGGACACTCAACCAACTTATCTAGTATAGCCTTTTATGTTTAAAATAAAATACTAAATATATATAGTGTGCCAGTTGTGAACCATAGATTGCTCGTACCAGTCTTTAGTTGGTATGGTCCGATACAGACGATTCGTCTTGTATCATACCATTTTGTAAAATCCTGAAATAGATCATTTTGATTTTATAATTTTTTTAAAGAGAGTTTAAAGTTTGAATAATATATATAATATAATTTTAAGTGTAAATTTTTAAAGAGAACTGGAGAGGGGGATTTCTGTAGCCCACCCAAAGAGCAGCCCAACAAGACCCAACAGGGTCCAACGAGGCAAGCTCACCCGAGTGATAGCCCACAGGGCCCACTCAGGAAAGGAAAGCCCAATGAACAAACACCCGAGGAACCAACTCTCCCCGGCGGCCCCGAGGCTCGGAGGGCCCGAGCGATGGTCAGGTCACAAGGAGGGTCCGGCCTAAGCCGTCTCCCCGCTCGGAGAGACATGCGCCAGCCGACCTATCCGACCCCCCCTTTTTTCCGAGCTATGCTCATCGCCCGGACAGGGTTGGCGTTTCAACAGCTCGGCCGGACCAGACATTAGCCGTTCGTGCTGCCGTTAAGAGTCCCCAACGGACAGGGGAACCAAGAAGCCGCCGGGCTTCAAGGCGATAACGTCCCCACGATAAAGGCCATGAAAGCCCACGTTGAGGATGTAACTCCCACCGGAGACCCCTCAGCTTACAGGACTCTTGAAGGCGGTATACTACTTAAACCAGGGCTAGGAGTACTTTCTTTATAAATAAGTGAAAATCCACAACACAATACAACATGATTGATACTTGACTTTCTTGATATTCCACAGAAATTCATGAAGTACTTGCTCATAAGCAAAAGATACTGGAGTGATGATTATGTGACTTGCTAGTACATTCTCGTTACATTCTCGTTCATGAAAGGCCATATCATGTTCTTATAACATTCTTGCTAGTTCATACTTGCTCTCATTCTATCTTACATACTTTGGTTTAATCACATGATTGATCGCATTCGCATGATTTTACCTTATTTCTCTAGAGCTAAAATGTTAATTACTTTAATGATGCCTTCATATTGATGCGAAGATACCTACTGGGCAAGTGTGCTCATTACCTATTTCCCTTCTTTTTCAGGAAATAGAAGTGAGTCGGGTTCGGATTCGGAATGTTCAAGTAACGGATCCGAGAGTGAATAAAGAATGAGCGAAGACTTAGGAAGTTTACATTGTTAGATCGAGTCTATGTAATTTCTTATTTCTTGAGTCTAGCATGATGGAAGTTGAATTAGTGGTTATATTCGAATATTGGATTTGATTATTAATGAAAGTTGAAGTTGAGTAAATATTGTGCGATTGCATTCTTAGGTGTGATTGCCTTGCGCTCTGATCGTTCTTGCTTGCAAGAGGCTTACCATGCCGGCTGATCGCGTTCCTCGAGCGAGTCTTCCGCTGTAATAAAGGCTCGGGGTGTGACATCATAGGTATGGGTCCTAAATCATTGGACTTGTCCTATGACTTGACATTTTCCTAGGACTTACTTATGCCTAGGCTCTGATACCAACTTAACTGTCACGTCCCGAGATATGCAGCGGAATTAGATCGGGAACGTGAACAGTCGGTAACACGCCTCAAGCTAGCAAGATAATCAGAGTGCTAAATATTCACACATAGAAGAGTGAACACAAGATAATGTACTCAAAATTCTAACTTTATTAAATCATAATAATCAAAGTTTACAAGACACTTGACTTGACTCTTTTTAACTCTAGACTCAAGAAAAAGAAAATTACATAAAATGATCAACTTCACCGCCTATTACAGTGAAGGCATCTAGTTACTATATGACTCATGGCTAGACTAACTACGGCTTTTCTTGATCATCACTCACTCTCTCCCTCAGATCTGATATTCGAGTAATCAGAATCCGATCCACTAGAGTTTCTTGAAAAAGATTGGAAAGTAGGTAATGAGCGCACTCGGCCAGTAGGTATCTTCGCATCAACATGAAGGTAAGTTTAAGTAATTAACAATTTAGCTCTAGAAGGTAAAATAAAGGAAATACGATAAATCATACGAATAAAATCAAAGTAACACTAGTAACAAGGCATGAACAAGATATGTGAACATGATCAAGCAAGATTGAAATAAAGGTGTAAGTTTGACCTTTCATGTAACGAGAATGTACTTTTCATAACTATAAAGGCTATGCTCTAGAGAGTCATGTAACAAGAATGTATAATTTCATGATGAGCCTCGTGGTTTTCACCCGTTTATAAAAAAAGTACTCCCACGTAATGCGACGCCAGTGTTCATCATACCCTATGGTTTACAGTATGTTTCCGGCCATCCGCTGAGGGGACTAGCGTGGAGCCCTTGGACACTGTCCGTGCCCGCTCTTGCATCTTCAAGTTATAAATCAAGCTACTTCCGCGAGAAATAGTAATATTTGGCCAATAATAACAAGTTCAACAATAAGTTCATGATAACAAATATCAAGGTAAGAATGCACCGAATATAAATCATATGAGTTCAAGAATGAATTAAGAACAATGTCATGCTACAGGAGAAATCTGACAGCATAACGGTACATTCATTTATTTGCATAGTTCATTAATAAATTAATGTATGAGGTGTTAGGTTCTAGATAATCAGAGGACCATCTAGGAACAGAGTAGGTTCAACCTTTAGCTAAAACCTTGGGTTTCATTACCAGATAGTAGACAGCGATCGCTCTAGGATCACTATCATGAAGTAGCGGTCGAGCAAAGACCGCAATCAGGGCGGAGTCGACGTAGGAAAAGAACAAGTCGACGCCAGGATCAGTCAGGCAGAAGACGGTCGCAATAGGACCGCTACTTGGAATTAGCTGTAGCCTGAGGACCACTATCTTTCTAGGTTGTAGGAAAACGCCGGTAACACAAGTGCTTTCTAGACCAATAGTTTTAGGGGTACAACCAGCTCGGCGTAGTAATGGGAATCCCAGGCTCGCGGAGACTTACAAAGGCCTTGAAACATGATCACCTAGTCCGGCAGAAGGAATATCCGACGGAGAGGATCACAAGTCCAAGAGAGTATGCCTAGCAAGTGCGTGTATAACTAATAGCAACGTACCGCAATACGCATTATGTACTTAAGAAAGATTGGAGGTGAGAGTGAAGTGTGTGAAAATAGCGTTTAAAATACTAACATAACGATTTCCACAAAACATAAGAAAAGTTTCTTTATTACAAGACTATATGATTTTGGCGTGAAATTAACATAAAATTAAACTAAGTTTCTAAAATATGAGGGGCATGAAATCTACCATGATTAATGCATAATATAACCAAAATCATGAATATAATGACATAAGTAGGAATATGACCTAATTACTTTGGCTTGGCATATATTTAGAAGGGTTGATCTGCATTCTGTTCAGTAATAGAAAATATAAAACGGTCTAGTAAGAACCGCCTTTTTGAAGTAGCGGTCTATTTGGGACCTCCTATTTACAGTAGCGGTCTTTGATGGACCGCCTTCTGTCTGCAATAGAGAGAAGGTAAACAGTGCGCGCAAGGCCTATTCTAGGGCAAATTGATGACGTAAAACGCATGAAAAACGGGGCTAAAACATGATAGCATGATTCTAAAGCATAGGAAGGCATGGATTTAATCAAAGTTTTTATCTTTTCTAGTTAAGATGTTATGGACAACATGAACAAAAATGGCTATTGCGCAGTCATGGGAAATCATGAAATACGATGTGTAGAAAGCATGAAATCAAGAGAAAAGAAAGGGTTTTTACTCCTGATACGTTGTTTGAGCCATCATGAGATAACCTATCTCTGTGGTTGCTCCTAGAGTTTGAATTTCTAACTGGAAGTACGCTCTTGTTCCTGAGCATCATGCGTGGAACCAACAAATTCCCGACCTTCTAAATCCTTAACCTGTTGATCTAAATTCAAGAGATTTGGAGGAAAGTTAGAAGACATGAAGGGGAAAAAACAACTTCTAGGGCTGGATATGAAATTACCTCTACTAAGGTCTCTAAACCTCGAGTCTTTTCTAGACGGACACTGATGCGGGACGGGAACACGGACACGACAAACTCGCGATCGTCCCTTGATGAGGGGAGCGTCGGACGTGCACGGTTGAGAAACTGGCAAGAGCTAGGGTGGTCGATTTGCACTCTCGTGCCCGGATCGGGTCACGGGGACGGTCTCGCTCTCTCTCGCAGCAGCGGTGAATGATAATATAGCGAGCTAACGGACCTAAAGCATACTCTCTAGCAGCGGCATAAACAAGTATATATGAAAATAAGCAAATGCCGAGTGTAGGGAGCGAGAACGATACCTCCATGCGCTCGGCGTGGGGAAGATGGACCCGGCCGAAACTCGTACTCCCGGAACAATATTACACAATATTACAGAAATGCAAGCCGCTGCCCACTCCACGCAGGGAGGTAAAGGGCTACACAATGGGGTCCGGGAGGACCGAATTCGGGTTGACGGGCGGCTTCTTGCGTTGATTCGGCAACACCCGAACACGTGACGGTGGGGTCCACGTGCTGTCCGGAGGGGCCGTGTGGGACCCGGTGGCACCGCTGTAGTGGTGGATGCCCGGAGGGTCGCTCCTTGGGATGGCGGCACGCTGGTTCGCCGGCCGGAGGCCCGGCGGCTCCGTTCGGCACCGGTCGATACCCGATCGGAAATCTGCCGGTTCTATATTTCGGCGCGCGCTCCGGCGAGAATGGGCGCTGCGATCAGCCCCGATGTCGGATCGACACGAGACTGGCGCCGTTGGAAAGCTAGCTTGAAGCTCTTCAACCTAGGCCCAAAGATCTGGCCTGGATCTGCTCGGAGCTTGACTTATGGAATTTTCAATCTCCTGTTGTATAGTAACCGAAGACTCAGACCTGCAGAGAACTTGACTATGGATTACCTTTGACCGTGAGGTAGACGTCCGAATCTGGGGTTGTGTTCTTCATAGAAGTTGTTGGAAATGGACTTGGGAAGACAGCACAAGTGGTTTGGACACGTTTGGATGTGTCTATGATTGTCTGTGATTTGTTTACTGGACAAAGGTCGGATCTGGGATCTGACTGAAAGTACTGTAGCTCCGGTAGAACATGAATTATTAAAAATAGGTAGAAGGATGATAAAAATTTAAGAAATATTGTGGTGGTAGGGGACGATGGACAGAACACCCAGTTAAATTGGGAGGTCTAAAATAAATCAAAAGGGTGGTCGAAGGTAGAGAACTCAGGGCTACTGTCACTGTAGACAGTGACAGAATAGATATGAGATAGAGAGTTGAACGAAATGGTAAAGATATGAAACGGTGGCATTTGAACCTGGATTTTTTTTTGGAGAAGGGGATATAAGATAGGAACTAACCCTCAAAATTTCAAATTGATCTGAACTCATGGCGGGCTTCAGGAATTCACGAACTACACCTCTGTCTAACAGGACAGAAAACCGAAGACGATCCCGTGGCGGCTCGAAGGCGGCACGAACGGCGGCGGCGGCGGCACAGACGATCACCGGAGGTTGAGAGGAGGGATTGAAGATAGAACCACTCTAGAATTTGGGGTTGGAGAAGGAAGAACACCAGGGGAGAGAGGGAGAGAGGGCACACCCTTCTTGCTTCAAGCAATTTTCACATAATTTCTTCATTAATCTCTAATGACACTATACATAGGCTTATATAGAAAATAGCAAGGGGTGGGGGGGCTGATAATTTCGTGGGAAATATGTCATTTTCATCCCCTATGTGGTCAAAACTCAAAATAAATAAATAACATATGAATGGGCACTCCTTTGACTAGGTAGGTAAGGTAGGTGGCCTACCTTTGAAATTTTAACCCCTTTGTCTCCCATGTGGTCAATTAGCATTCAAACCTTCTAGATGGCCACCTAGGATGGTTGACCAGCCCCACATGGATGAGGTGGACCAATGGGGAGGGGGAGGGGGCCCCCTAGCTAGACCTACTACACATTTGCACAAAAACCCACACAATCCAAGGGAATGACGCATTGGCTTACAAAGCTGTACAATTGCGCTTATACTTTCCCATGGATATAAAAATAAACTAAAGGACACAAATACAAAATAAAATGTACATGCTCGGCGTCGATTCCCATCAACTCTCCCCGGGTGGGAGGAACTCGACCCCGTCGAGTAGGGGTAAGGATGCTCGAATACTCCGACAGATCCGTCACTGTGCCAAGTAACGCGGGTACGCTCCGCTCCAAGTGATCGTTACCTACTCATTCCATATATACTCGATATGCGAATTGCTATGGGCTAAAGGTGATCACTCCGAAGGGGCACTCTCAAAAGGGAAGAAAACAGCTCGAAGACTCACTAGGAAGCACCGCTGAGTCCCTATAGGTGACTGATCCGGGTATAGAGGTGGAACCAATCCCATACTCATCAAGTGAGTCCACTCGTCTCTTACGTATAAGAGAACGACAACGAGCTTACACAAGACGCATGCATATAAACAAATGACACACAAACCATGCAAACAAACCACACAAAATAAACCACACAAGGAAAACACACCGACTCATATATGACTCTAGACACACCTATTGTTAGTCCGACCCGTACATAGGTGACGGCGGACCAGGACACCCGAATGTGTGCCATGCATGCATGTTATGTAACCGGAGATGGGTGGTATGGGGAACACCTAAACATCCAAGTATGACCCAGTCATGCATGGACGGCCCTTTAGATTTGGGGGACTTGAGAGGGCTAGGAGGGCCGAATGTTGTTGTATCGTGGATGGACTTGGTGGGTGTAAATGACCCGGCCCGTGGGGTAGGAGTGTGATAGTGGACTCCCTTGAAGAAATGAACTATATAAGGTGGGTCATGGGGTCCACTAAGGAATGGGTCAAAGGGATCGAAGAAGGTATGACACCTTGTGGTGGGCTCCCCCAAGTCACGGTCCCACGTGTAGAAGTTTTGAAGGTGTGGATAGTCACCTTCTTGCATTGTGATGGGTGGGACGGGGACCGTAAGCAAGAAGTATGATTCCTCCCTCGGACAAAAGGGTATGGATTCGGGCTCGGCCGGTAAGGGAAGGAGTAAGAGGATCTCCGTGGTGACACAACCCACGGTGCACTCGGAGGTAATGGACCCATAGGCCAGATGGGTGAAGCTAAGACTAGCGGGTTGGTCGAAGTCTCGGGCCAATAAATGTGTAAAGGTCAACTGCCGGTCTAACCCTTTAAGAAGGTCGTCCAATGTGTCCACATAGTGACGAGACCGGAAGGTGGTATGAAATGAGTTGCTTGACACTAGTGGTAGTGTGGGGTCCATTGATGGGAAGGGAGGTGGGACCAAGCCATCCTTGAGCCAACTAAGAAGCGACTCGGCTATGAAAAGCGTACCCGTTAGAAATACGGGTGGCTCGGGCCTTGGTGGTTCCAAATGAGAGGATTCCGAATCAAATTCAGAAATAGAGATGGATGACATTGGAACTCTCTCGAGTGGTGAAGGCCATGGTGTAGGCGGCTGGGAGGTGGATGCTTGTCGAAAGCCACCATACCGAGAGAAGTGTGACTCAAATGGTTCGACCACTAGAGCGACCGTATAGGATTCCGCTAGAGAGAATGCATTGCGGATAAGGCATTCCAATTGGAAGTGAAGGCGCAAACCTCTCCGGAACTGAAATACGGCCGTGTTGCTCTCCTCTCCCAAGCCATGTTCCAACCAATACTTATGATATGCCCGAAGGTACTCGGACACAGACCTATCACATTGGACGGGTCGACATGGGTGGGCCATAGTTGCCAAAATACGGGAATGGATCCCTAGGAATGGATATGCAAGGCCATTTGGGCAAGACACTAGACACGACCCTAAGTAATGCAAAGTTGGAATGCATGCACACTAAGGACCTCAGACGTAAACCAAGACTTGGTACGTGGCGGAGATAATTGACCCGAAGGTCACTCGCGCAAGTGTGCGGCCTTCCCGATAGGCGTAGCCTAACGTTCGGACAACACCTTTTGATATACCGAGTAAAGGGATGTATGCGACCCAAAATGACTCTTTTTTGTTGTTTTAAAAATATGATGATCTTAGACTCGATGTAGACAATGAATAATGACTAGACATAAATGACACTCTTTTTTTTTTGACACCCTAGACTCAAACTTGGCTCTGATACCAAATTGATGTGGGACGAGAACACGGACACGACAAGCTCGCGATCGTCCCTTGATGAGGGAAGCGTCGGACGTGCACGTTTGAGAAACTGGCAAGAGCTAGGGTGGTCGATTTGCACTCTCGTGCCCGGATCGGGTGACGGGGACGGTCTCGCTCTCTCTCGCAGTAGCGGTGAATGATAATATAGCGAGCTAACGGACCTAAAGCATACTCTCTAGCAGCGGCATAAACAAGTATATATGAAAATAAGTAAATGCCGAGTGTAGGGAGCGAGAACGATACCTCCACGCGCTCGGCGTGGGGAAGACGGACCCGGCCGAAACTCGTACTCCCGGAACAATATTACACAATATTACAGAAATGCAAGCCGCTGCCCACTCCACGCAGGGAGGTAAAGGGCTACACAATGGGGTCCGGGAGGACCGAATTCGTGTTGACGGGCGGCTTCTTGCGTTGATTCGGCAACACCCGAACACGTGACGGTGGGGTCCACGTGCTGTCCGGAGGGGCCGTGTGGGACCCGGTGGCACCGCTATAGTGGTGGATGCCTGGAGGGTCGCTCCTTGGGATGGCGGCACGCTGGTTCGCCGGCCGGAGGCCCGGCGGCTCCGTTCGGCACCGGTCGGTACCCGATCGGAAATCTGCCGGTTCTATATTTCAGCGCGCGCTCCGGTGAGAATGGGCGCTGCGATCAGCCCCGATGTCGGATCGACACGAGACTGGCGCCGTTGGAAAGCTAGCTTGAAGCTCTTCAACCTAGGCCCAAAGATCGGGCCTGGATCTGCTCGGATCTTTACTTATGGAATTTTCAATCTCCTGTTGTACAGTAACCGAAGACTCAGACCTGCAAAGAACTTGACTATGAATTGCCTTTGACCGCGAGGTAGACGTCCGAATCTGGGGTTGTGTTCTTCATAGAAGATGTTGGAAATGGAGTTGGGAAGACAGAAAAAGTGGTTTGGACACGTTTGGATGTGTCTATGAGTTTCTGTGATTTGTTTACTGGACAAAGGTCGGATCTGGGATCTGACTGAAAGTACTGTAGCTCCGGTAGAACATGAATTATTAAAAATAGGTAGAAGGATGATAAAAATTTAAGAAACATTATGGTGGTAGGGGACGATGGACAGAACACCCAGTTAAATTTGGAGGTCTAACATAAATCAAAAGGGTGGTCGAAGGTGGAGAGCTCAGGGCTACTGTCACTGTAGACAGTGACAGAACAGATCTGAGATAGAGAGTTGAACGAAATAGTAAAGATATGAAACGGTGGCTTTTGAACCTGGATTTCTTTTTGGAGAAGGGGCTATAAGATAGGAACCAACCCTCAAAATTTCAAATCGATCTGAACTCGTGGCTGGCTTCAGGAATTCACGAACTACACCTCTGTCCAGCAGGACAGAAAACCGAAGACGATCCCGTGGCGGCTCGAAGGCGGCACGAACGGCGGCGGCGGCGGCACAGACGATCACCGGAGGTTGAGAGGAGAGGATTGAAGATAGAACCACTCTAGAATTTGGGGTTGGAGAAGGAAGAACACCAGGGGAGAGAGGGAGAGAGGGCACACCCTTCTTGCTTCAAGCAATTTTCACATAATTTCTTCATTAATCTCTAATGACACTATACATAGGCTTATATAGAAAATAGCAAGGGGTGGGGGGGCTGATAATTTCGTGGGAAATATGTCATTTTCATCCCCCATGTGGTCAAAACTCAAAATAAACAAATTACATATGAATGGGCACTCCTTTGACTAGGTAGGTAAGGTAGGTGGCCTACCTTTGAAATTTTAACCCCTTTGTCTCCCATGTGGTCAATTAGCATTCAAACCTTCTAGATGGCCACCTAGGATGGTTGACCAGCCCCACATGGATGAGGTGGACCAATGGGGAAGGGGAGGGGACCCCCTAGCTGGACCTACTACACATTTGCACAAAAACCCACACAATCCAAGGGAATGACGCATTGGCTTACAAAGCCGTACAATTGTGCTTATACTTTCCCATGGATATAAAAATAAACTAAAGGACACAAATGCAAAATAAAATGTACATGCTCGGCGTCGATTCCCATCAGACACGCTTGTTTCTGTGCATTCTGCAGAGAAACAACTACTTGTAGATCCTCTAACTCCTCAACGGCTTGATCTCCTAACATGAAATTTGGGGGTAGTTAGACAATACTAAATGGAACGAAAAGTTCTAAAAGACTAACATGAAATAACATCATCTTACCGTCAAACCACGCGAGCCAAAACGAGAGTTCGCGTAGGTCGATCCTGGGCCCTATTTATAGGGAATGACCTAGGGCTGAGGGATTAGGTCAGTATAGGAGTCCTACAGGGCATCAATTCGATCCCCTAAGAGTCCTAGATGGGTTTACATGCTAAAGCACTCGATCCAAGGCGATTAGGATGGGAAAAATCCTAGTTTTTCACGTCTCTCAAAAATCCCATTTTCGAAAGCAAAAAGCAGTCATGTCTGCACTGCCTCTTGGAAGACACGGTCGCGCGATAGACCACCTTCTGGCATTTTGTTGGGTTCGCAACTGGGATCTAGAGGGGGGTGAATAGATCCCATTTTTTAAAAATTATGCGCAAGTCACTATTTGTCACCCTTGTTCATCATTTGTCAGTCTTGTGAGCTATTTTTCACCCTTGTTCGTCATTTGTCTCTTTTGTGAACTATTTGTCACCTTTGTGCTCTTCATCTTTCACCCGTTTCCTTCACTTTGTCATTTGTCATTGATAAGTGTGTATTTTTACATCTTAATTCATGATTATACACATTTTTATGAGCTTAAATAATCATAAATATACACTTCTCACACTTATTGTTGAGTTTGAATCAAATGTTTAATTTTATGAAATTAACTAATTTTAATAACGATTTTTGTGTATTTATGTAGGCACGCAATACGAGGAAAACTCCAAGAAAAAGAAAAAAAGAATAAAAATATATATGTTGAACTAGGCCAAAAGCCCAGGAAGTTGTTCAAAAAGAATAGAAAAAAATTAGAAAAATAAAATAAAATTATCTGATATTTTTTAGAATTTTTCTAACAATATATATACTAGATATCTATATATATATAGATATATATGTTATATAGATATAATAAAAAATAAAAAAATGTTTGAACCCCCCGCCCCCCTTCCCGCCTTCGCCGCCCGCGCCATTGGCACGGGTGACGAGGCGAGGCGTGGAAGGCGGAGGGGGGGTCGTGGCGGGCGAGCGGCGACGGCAGGAAGGCGGGCGCACACGCCCGCGTGCGACACGCGGACGGCGGGCGAAGGCGGGCGCACCAGGGGCCCACGGCAGGCGGCCGAATGGCGGTCGGCCGGTCGGCGCAACGCGCCGGCAGAGAGAGAAAGTGAGAGAAAGAGAGAAAGAGAAGGAAAAGAAGGCCAAAAAAATGCCAGAAAAATCCGAAAAAATCAGAAAAAAATGACAAAAGGTGCAGCACATTCCAGCCTACCAAGTTGGGTCAAAATTAGGTGCACTTGATTATTTCACATGGGCAAGAAGAGTTTGTAACCCTATATACGGGCTTCATTTGTAATGGAACAAAGGGTGGGGATGTTGAGAGAGAAGGAGAGATAGCATAGAGATTGTGAAGGTTTTTCATTGTATTCTTGAAGTTCTTCATTGTAAGTTTTAGTAGAGCTCCATAGGAGGGTTGGATCTTGATGTTTTACAAGCTTTTGGTGTCACCTTTGTAAGTTGATTTGATATTAATGTAAGGTTCTTTTTAAGCATTCAGTCTATTCTTGGTTCAATTACTTATTGTTGTGATCCCCATTTCAAATTCTTGTCTTCATGAAAGTTGTTTTTTTTCAAGTGTTCTTTAACTTCTCTGTTTAGCATTTCTTCAAATTCGTCCAAATTCATAGAGTTAATACCCATTTTCTTAAGTGCTGTCCTGTGCATTGGCTGTTCATCCGTGGTGATACCTTCTTCCATTTCTTCATTTTGAAGTCTTTCTAGTCCTCAAATAACTCTGAGTTCTTCATAAGAGTTGTTCCTCTCTTGTAGATCTAAGTTTTATTCTTCTTGCACTTTGTCAAATTCCTCTTCGTTTGAGCTCTAGAATTCCGTTTTCAAGGTGCTATTTTTCTGTCAATTACTGTTCATCCGAACCAATAGGTCATAGCTTTTCAAGTTTTTCCTTATCTTACTTTCATTTTCTGTTTCTGTGTTCTTCATAAAAGTTCTTCATCTTTTCATTCTCTACAACTTTCATGTTTTCCATTTCTTCTACTTCCATCTAGATTTCACGTTATTCTTTTCCTTCCAACCCCATGTTTTCAACAAAATTCTGATGTATTTTCAAGTTATGTTTGTTTCTATTTACATTTCTTCATAAGTTCTTCAATCACACCCGAAGCGGTAAGTCATCTTCAAATCCTCTCACGGCGTCGACTTCCTAGGCGGAGCGATCTTCATCAAAGGCTCGGCGTGGAAACGACGGCATTCTTCACTCAATTGGCTAAATTTCCTTTACTTATCTCTTGTCATTTAAAGTTGTAATTTCAATTCCACTTAGTGATAATCGCACTCAAAACACAAAATTTGCTTTTCCAAACATAAGGGTATCTCCAACTTGAACTAAAATCAAACTTCTCTCCCCGTGGGATCGACCCGTATTCACCACTGTACTCGTATTTTCAAAAATCATTCGAGTGAGTGAGTGCGGTTATAAATTTTGAAATTTGTGTGGCACGGCATTTTTAAACGACGACTGTCGACCGCATCAGTCATCCTTATGATCTATTTTTCACCCTTGTTTGACATTTGTCTCCCTTGTGAACCATTTGTCACCCTTATTGGTCATTTGTCTCCCTTGTTGATTATTTGTCTACCCTGTGAGCTATTTATCACCCTTGATCTGGAACATCGGCCGATCTCTTTTACTTCTGACCAACAACAGCTTCAGGATCTTCATATTTGAACACAATAGATCTTCAACCCCTTCTCTTTAGATGATCTACGGAGGACTTAGTGCACTTCACAGCGTCGACTCCACTTTAACACATCGTCGACTCCTCTTCATGGCTTGTTGACTAATGCACACAGGCTATCTTACTTTTGCTTTGACTCCACCTTCATTTGGATATGTTTAGATGATCTTGAACTTGTTGTGCTTGCAGGTATGACATCATCAAGACCAAAACCATGAAATGACTCATAAGTGAGTCATAGTGAGTCATAGTGCTTGACATTATCAAAACCACCAGGGAGACCACCAGGGACACAACATTCTCTCCATTTTTGATGATGGCAACACTATGAGTCATTATATGACAATATAACCAAATTAACACAGTTAAGATCAAAATAACATAGTTGTTGAAATTCAATGAAACATAGCATGCATTTAAGACCACAACAATTTCCCCAACATAAACATAGATCTCCCATAATTAATGACTCATCAAACTATTCTCCCCCTTTGACATCAGCAAAAAAAAATAGTTTGACAATAAACTTTTGGATCTAGAGATGATTGAAACAAGAGAATTTTAAAGGTTCAGACAGAGTGTAGAATGTAGATAGGAGACTTCCAGAAGTGACATGAAATGATTTCAGTAATCCAGTAGGAATGGACTGTAGAAAATATCTAGTAGGAATTTCCAAGTTGATGATCCAAGATAATTCTCAATCTAATACTAATTTCATAAATCAGAAATGACTGATTTTTAGATTCTTCCATTATAAAGATCTTATGATTTGTTCCTTGTTTAACAGCATGATTCAAACCTAATGACTTCTTAATTTAGCAATGAATTTTTTGAAAACAGATCTGCATTCAAGTTTTAATAGGAATGACCTGATTTTTCATATTAAAACCATGTTTAACTATCTTTTATCTTACTTATTCAGATGTAATGACTCTTTTGGGAGTTACCAAATTAGTATTGAGGTTAAACATTCGTGGTTTCCTGATTTGATTCCTAGGTTTCAGCAATTTTCTTTTAGCTACCATATTCTGAATTTTTTGTTTCTCAATAATTCTGTTAAGAGCTATTAAGTTTAGTACACACTTTGTATGTAGAGGATACATGTTGTTTAGACGCTAGTATCCCTAAGTACTCAATATAACTGACTATCATGTCTCAATTTGAACATAGGTAGCTTTGTCACCTCATGACATAACTCAACTCATTTCATTGATAAGTGAGATATATTTCTCAATGAGCTTGCCATTGCTCTGCCTTGATTTTCAATAATTTTTCTGTAGAGTTAACAGTGGCACTTCATGACACAGTCCACTAAACTTCAAGGTCAAGGGACATGATTTCTCAGTGGACCATTGTCATTGCTCTGTCAATTTTGACCCTTAGGAATTTTCAGATTGACCAAATGTTTAAAAATAACACTCAATTCGAGTATCTCAACCAAACTTGTCATGTTTCTAGAATTTTCAGATTTCAGAAAAATTATCTAGGGCACAACGTGTAAAAGCTAGTTGAAGTCTATTAAAGTTGAATACAAAAAAATATTTCCAAGACATTCATCTTTAAACTCAATGAAACCATTAAAGTCAAACAAGCAAATTATTGTGGACAAACATAAGACATCATAATAGAAAATTCCTCATTTAAAGTGTATTCAGATTTATGATCATGGTACACAGATTGGAATCTATCTGGATTTCAGCTCAGTTAAGGAAGTAAACAATTTGTTGTCAGCAAGGATTTTCAAGAATTGCTCATGACAATAGATATATGAATATTTCAAGGTAGCTAGCTCAAGGATATGGCACAACAAGCTAATTTATGTAGCAATCAGAAGGAATGTTTACAGTCAAAGCTCCCCCTCAGCTAATGCAGGGAATTGGCAGACAAGATTATCATGAATTATGATATTCCAGATTGGTTTGAGGACATGTGAACATTATCTGATCACAGAGACAACATATAACAGAGAATGTCTTGATTCCAAGCAGATGAGTCGACCTGGGTTTCTCAGTGAGTCGACTCAGGGACCCTTCACAGAATAGCAAAATTTTCGAATTTGAACTGTGAGGTCGATGCGATTCTATCAGTGCGTCGATGTATGCTTCAGACAGAAAGGTTTTCAAGAACAGATTTTTCTTTTTGAACAAGACTGGTTTTATTTCTCTTGGCATCAAAAACAAGTAGCAACTTAATTGCATATATCAGAAATTTATTCAATCTAACTCCCCCTAAGAGTGTGCATGCATTTCAGTCAATCTTTTTGGAATTTATGACACACATGATATGCAACTAAATCAGACAATATCAAGGAACATCAAGTTTTTCAAATTAAGCAAGATCATACAAGAAGACATAAGCAGCTCAATTTATTTCAACTCCCCCTTAATTATTCAAGCCAGGATCCCAAATTAAAACAATGAAGTTTTAGCTGACAAATTAAAGTCATGATATGCAACTAAAGTAGTAAAAGCAAAGATTGGGGTTTTACCAACCACGGGTGCCTTGATTATTTGAACCTCCCTTTTATTTTCTTTTGAGTCAAGGCACACCTACAAAATAATTCTCATTTTGAGTTTTTAGGTACCCAAGTATTATTGGGTCCTCCATGGTTAGTGGCATCTTTTGTAGATACTTTCCACAGCCTTTGGGCTTTTAAATCATCAACTCTTATTAAAAAGCAGTTAAACATTGCATGGCCAAATCTTCCACAGTAATGACAAAAATCTGGATACTTCACAATTTTCTCATAAACGTAATCACTGAATTTTTGTGAGTAACTAGGCACATGAAAAATTTTCTTTTCTTTAACTTGCCAACAGTCTTTGACTATATGGCCAACCTTCCCACATTCAAAACAATAAGGAATTTTTCTGTTTGTAGACCATTTTTGCTTCTCAGAAATATTTTCTCTTTTTCATGCTTTCACTTTCTCATTCATGACAAAACATTCTTTCATTATATGTCCAGACCTTTTACAGTGAAAACATTATTTGTTCTGAACATTATAATTCCTAGCATGCATCCTACATTCATTTTGTTCAACCTTTTTCATTATATGACAGTTTTTCATGAGATGACCATATTTACCACAGTGAAAACAATTCAGATTTGCTTTACCCAGTGCAATGGATTTTCTGAATTTCTTTTTCTATTTATGGGGCATACTGTTTTTCATTTTCTGGTTTTTATTCTGAGTTGAACCTTTCTGACTTTTAGAGTGTTTTGGGGATTGACTAGAAGTATTGATCTATTCTGTACTCCGAACAAAGGAAGTAAACGTCTTGTGCTCAAATGGCTTTTTGCTTTCTGATTTGTCTCCCAGACCTTCTCTTTGCAAGTTTATTTTACTCCCCAAAAGCTTGTCTAAATTATCTTTCCCTTTCACAAATTTGAACAGTGAATTATTTAGATCTTGGATTTCTTTTTCCTATGATGTAATGTGGATTTCTGCACTGACAAGGTCCTCTTCACAAGTAGCAGATTTTTCATTAAGCATGGAATTCACCATTCTAAGACTCTCTATTTCCTATTCTAAGAGATGCAATTTCTCAGAATCAATATCCACAACTCTTTTCCCTTTTTCAAAAGCAATTAGTCTTTCAGACATGGCACCGTTCAGCTACTTCAATGTCTCATTTTCTTCCTTGAGTTTTTCGTTTTGCACCAGTTCATTTATTGGGATTTGATTATCATGAGGCACTTTCTGTCTGTTTCAATTTCAGATTTTCCAAAATTTTTCTGAAGTTCCAAATTTACAGCTCTAATAGCTTCAAAATTTTCAACATGCAATTTGTTTTGTTTTTCAAGATTTTCAAGTTTTTCTTCAACTTCCATAATCTATTTTCTGAAATTATCTTTTTCAGATTTCAGTGTTTCTAGCTCAGAGTTGACATTTTCAAAACCTTTTAATTACATTCTAAGTTTCTCATTTTCTATTTTCAAGCCTTTCAAACTTTCATTATCAGAGTCAATGTGGACATCAGCATTCAGTTTCTTTTTCAGCAATTTATATTCTTTTCTTGACTTTTCATGCATTTCAAACAAATCTGTATAGGCTTCCTCCCATTCTTCAATAGAAAAATTTTTGAAGGGAGAATTTACCTCATCATCACCTTCTTCTTCATTAGCTATGAGCCCAATGACCTCCACTTTTTCCTCTTTATTTGAGGTACTCTCTTCCTCGTCACTCCAGATGGAGACCATAGCTTTTGGCTTCTTCTCGACCTTGGAGGCTTTCTCGGTCAAATATGGGCATTCATCACGAACATGCCCTAACTTCCTGCAGTGATAGCACACAACTTTATTAGCCTTCTTGTTCTTATCAGTTCTGAAATCTAGATTTCTACTGAAATACTAAAATTTTTTATTCTTATTTTTCATACCTCTCATTCTTAGAAATTTTTTGAATTGTTTAGTGAGGAATGCTTGATCACATGTTGACAAATCATCTGGATCCTCACTGTTTTCTCCACTGCTCTCGAAGCCCTTTAGAGCTACTATTTTAGGTTTCTTGTCATCCTCTTTACTCCTCTTGAGATTCAACTCATAGGTCATTAATGATCCGATTAATTCATCTCCTGTCATAGTAGACAAATTTTTTGAGTCCTCAATAACTGTGGCTTTGGTATGCCACACCCGTGGAAGAGACCTAAGGATTTTTCTAACCAGCTCATTATCAGAATACTCTTTACCAAGAGATTTCATATTATTGGTTAGTTGAGAAAGTCTAGCATACATTTCAGAAATAGTTTCACTAGGTTTCATCTTGAACATCTCGTATTTAGAAACTAACATGTTGGCTTTAGTAGCTCTTACCTCAGATGTGCCCTTATAAATTACCTCAAGACGGTCCCACATCTCTTTAACAGATGTGCAAGTTGACACCATTGAGAACTCCGTAGGATAGATAGCACATTGCATAACATTCATGGTGCTACAATTAACAGTGGATTGACGGATCTGCTCTCTTGTCCATCTGTCTTCATCTTCCGGGAGAACATATGGACCTTTCTCAATGACTCCACATTTCATGTCTTTGAGCACGCATGAAGACCTGCATCTTGTTCTTCCAATAGGAATAATTGCTGCCATCGAAGAAGGGTGGTCGATTAATGGAATAACCTTCAGCATGAAAGCTGCGAGGTTGCACCTCATTGGATCTCCCCAGGTCGTTGGACCACATTGTGGGGAACCCACTCTAATACCAATTGTTGGGTTCGCAATTGGGATCTACAGGGGGGTGAATAGATCCCCTTTCTTAAAAATTATGCCCAAGTAAAACTATTTTTCACCATTGTTCGTCATTTGTCAACCTTGTGAGCTATTTTTCACCCTTATTCGTCATTTGTCTCCTTTGTGAACTATTTGTCACCCTTGTGCTCTTCATCTTTCATCCGTTTCCTTCACTTTTTCATTTGTCATCCTTGTGATCTATTTTTCGCCCTTGTTCGACATGTGTCTCCCTTGTGAACCATTTATCACCCTTATTGGTCATTTGTCTCCCTTGTTGATTATTTGTCTACCCTGTGAGCTATTTGATGCGGGACGCTATGCAAGCTAGAACTATATATGAGGACGCGACTGAAGGGACAACTAAGTCCAGTAATTTGCAATTGATAGAACAGCGTAGACTAGACACCTAAAGTTCCCAAGAATAAATTATGCCAAAGAAACAAGCAACCACAAGTTCACAAGCGCCCCAAAGAGGGAAGCGCACCGATCCGCACGGTTGAGAAACCGGCAGGGTCTAGGGTGGTCGACTCCACACTCGCGACTCGGATGAGTCACGGGACAATCTCACTCGCTCACCGCAGCAGTGAATATAAGTATCGTACTGGCTAGGCTCCTATCATGCACTCAAGCAGTGGCATCAAGAGAATATACTAAACAAGCAAACGATGCCAAGGAAGGAGTAGTCGCGTACCTCCACACTCGGGCGTGGGGAAGATACCCGGCCAAGTCACACAATCACTCTGTACAAAGCTAAACACATACACATCCAAACACGCCAACTCCTCACAGGGAGGTAAAAGGCTACACAGTGGATCCGGGGATGTGTGACGTGGGTTGGCGGGCCACGGGTCGGCGAAGATCGTCACCCACGAAGTGCCGCGAACCGAAGTGGCCTGAATCACGCCGACGGACCAAGCTGAGACCAGCAGTAAGGAAGGCGAGCCCGAGCATCGTGGATGGTGCTGTCGCCCCTGATGGAGTGGGGTAGTGGACTCCGAACCTCCTGGAAGAGGGTGGATGCCAACGACACCGGCGCGGACCACCGAAGCAACTCGAACCGGCGGGCAGACTGCAGCTCAGTCTGCACAGGTCCTTGCGAGAAGCAGGAAGGTGGGGCTGGGGCGCGACCCTCTGCTAGCTTGCTGGCCACAAAATTTGGCGTGGACGCAGGTGGGGACGTCCCAAGAACGCCCGTGGAAGGAGAGCTTCAATCGAGCACCGTGGCGACCGCTGCGAATTTTAGAAGCAACCCCTGCGCAATCTGGCCTGTCTGCCTGTCACAGGATAGGGGGGGGGGAAGAATGGCTGGTACCGAGGCTTCCGGGTGGCAAATGGGGCAGGGTTTTCTCTGGTGGAAGGGTAATTGTGGGGGTTAAGTTGGGGCCAAGTGGTGGTGGGGTGTGCAGTGGGAGTTCTGGGCGTGGGGAGTGATAGAAGATGGGTATCAGTTCTGCACTTCAGGGCAGTCAGAACTGAGGGCTGGGAAGGTGGACAGGGTACACATGGAAAATGGATTTTCTAACAAGCGGGAAAATTCTGTGGGACGACCTGGGATGTTCATCACTCGTGCCCAAAATTTCAGGTCGATCTGAGACGATTTCAGGGTCGTCCCTTTGTAGGGGTTGTGGCTCTGTCCCGCTAGGGTTGCACAGGGGCAGTCTGCGCACCAAATTGGGCCATAAATTACTTCGTACTCGGAAGCATTGTTGGACGCCTGAAAGTTGAATCTTAAGGCGTACTGTAGCTCTATCCCTTCGGGGGACCTTAGGAGGATCCCCGCACCACTGCCTGCCGAATTGGATGATCCATCGACGAACAGTTCCCAGGCTGGCCCGGTCGTGGTCGGAGGCCTGTCCTCGGCAGGGATGGTGCTTTCGGCAATGAAGTCGGCGAGCGCTTGGCCTTTGATTACTGATCGCGGCCGGTACGAGATGTTGTAGGCCCCGAGCATGATGGCCCATTTGACGAGTTGCCCCGAGGCCACGGGGTGGGCCAGAATCTTCTTCAGCGGCTCGCCGGTTAGCACGGTGATGGGGTGCCCCTGGAAGTAGGGGCGGAGGCGCCTCGCGGAGGTGACCAACCCTAGCACGAGTTTCTCGGTTGCGGGGTACCTCCGTTCGGCCCCACTGAGCACCTTGCTGGTGTAGTATACTGGTCTTTCGATTCCCGAGTCATTTCTGACTAGGACCGAGCTGACCGTGGATGGCGTCGCCGAGAGGTAGAGCAGCAAGACCTCGCCTAGGACGGGATTGGAGAGCACCGGTGGCGAGGCCAAGAATTCCTTAAGCTCGGCGAATGCTATCTGGCATTCCTCATCCCATGCGAACGTAGCAGATGCTAGCTTGGGCCCCCTCATCAATTTGAAGAAGGGCAAGCATCGTTCGGCCGCACGGGACAGGAAACGGCTGAGAGCGGCGACACGCCCCGTCAGACGCTGGACGTCTTTAAGGCACGTGGGCGGGCGCATGTCCAGGATTGCCTGGACTTTGTCCGGGTTGGCCTCGATCCCACGCTGAGTGACTAGGAAACCCAGGAACTTCCCGGATTTTACTCCAAAGGCGCACTTGGCGGGGTTGAGCTTCATGTTGTACTTCAGGAGGGTGCCGAAGGTTTCAGCAAGGTCGGCGAAGTGGTCTTGGGCCTTGGGGGTCTTGACGAGCATGTCATCGATGTAAGCCTTGACGTTCCGGCCTAGCTGTCCCTCGAAGACGTGGTTTACCAGCCGCTGATATGTGGCTCCGGCGTTCTTTAACCCGACGGGCATCCGGGTGTAGCAGTACACGCCGCAGTCAGTGATGAAGGCTGTCTTCTCGACGTCTTCTGGATTCATTCTGATCTGGTGATAACCTGAATAGGCATCCAGGAAACTGAGTATCTTGTTGCCCGAGGTTGAATCAACCAATTGGTCGATGCTCGGTAGCAGATAGCAGTCCTTGGGGGTAGCCTTATTCAGATCGGTGAAGTCCACGCACATTCACCACTTGCCTGTGATTTTTGGTACCAGGACGACATTGGCTAGCCACGTAGGGTACATGACTGCCTGAAGAGGCCTGTCTCTTGTCCCTTGGTGACCTGCGCCTTGATGACCGCCTGCTTCTCGGGTGCATGCTTTCTTCTCCGTTGCTGTACGGGCCTGACGGTGGGGTCGAGGCTGAGCTTGTGCATCACGGTCTCCCCTGGTATGCCAGGGAGTTGATCATCAGCCCAAGCGAAGACTTGAGCGTACTCAGAAAGAAATTTCTTGTATTGCTGCTGCTCCTTGGATGATAGGTCGGCTCCGATCCTTACTCCGAGGGCCGGGTCATCGTTTAGGAATACCGTTAGCAATTCGCCACCGGGCTCGGCGGTTACGGTCTTCCCTTCGATTCCCTTGGGGCCCTTATCCCCTCCGTTCGGCCTTGAGGCTTCCACCGAGATGTTGTAGCACCTTCTAGCCATGGCCTGGTTACCTCGGACTTCTCCCAACCCATTTTTGGTGAGAAACTTCATTTTTTGGTGATAGATAGATGGTACGGCCTTTATTCGGCTGAGAATTTTCCGGCCGAAAATTACGTTGTACGCTATCATACCCTTGATCACTATGAAGTCCACCATGACCGTAACGGTTTTGGGCGGGGTGCCGATGGTGACTGGCAGGCTTAGGGCTCCCTCGGGGTAGGTAGCCAGGCCGTTAAACCCGCAAAGGGGGGTCCGGATCGGGCGGAGCTTGGATGGGTCTTCCCCCATCTTAAGGAAACAGTCATAAGATAATACATCGGGGGCGCTTCCATTGTCAATCAGAATCCTATCGACGTTACAATGGTTTATTGTGGCCGAGATGACGAGGGCATCATCATGCGGGGTGCTTAGCCCTTCCAGGTCTTGGTCAGAGAAGACTATGACCTGGGGCTCCCTCGGCGGGCCCCCTGAGGGCTCTGAGACCCGGCTGGCCCGCTCGGCATGGCGCTTCCTTCCTCGGCTGGTGTCACCGCTCGATGCCGTTCCTCCGGAGATGACGTTGATGTGGACCCCTCGGGGGGCGTTGTCGATCTCCTCGGTGGCGTCTTTGTCTTCTTTGTGCCCAGCTGCGAACCGGGCTCGGTGCCCCTGACGGATGAGGCGTTCGATCTCGTCCTGGAGCTGGTGATAGTCGCCGGTGTGGTGCCCGTGGTCGCCGTGGAACAGGCAATGTCTGTCGCGCTTGCAGTTCTTCAACCTCATTGGTTCGGGCTGGCGGAGGAGTCCCGAGTCTTTGATGTCTTCATAGATCTCGTAGATTGGCGTGGTCAACAGGGTGTACCGCTCATACCTCCGTTTGTGCTCTCCTTCCCGATCACGCTTCTTGCCCGAGCCAGGGTTTGACTCGGGGGCCCGCTTCTTGTCCCCCTCCCGACCCGAGCAGGTTGTGTCTCAGTAGGCGCTGAGTACTTCTTCGCACTCGGCGTGGCGCAGTGCCAGAGTCACTAGCTCGGCAAGGGTCGAGGGAGGGTGGAGGACCAGTTCGCGGCGGAGATTTTCGTCCCGGGTGCCCCTAGTCAGAGCGGTCGTGGCTGAGGCCACATCTAGGCGGGAAATTCTGAGGGCTTCCGATTTAAATCGGTGGACGTAAGCCCGGAGCCTTTCCCCTTGTGCCTGTTTGAGGGCCAGGAGCCCCGCTACTGACCTCGGGGGGGGGGGGGGGGGGGGGGCGCTTCCGGCGAAGCTCTCCTTGAAGACTCGCCCGAATTGTCTGAAGTCTCGGATGGACCCAGGGGCGAGGGCCCGGAACCACGCCTGAGCGCCTTGGACCAGGGTGGCCGCAAAGGCTCGGCATTTAATAGGATCCGGTGTTCCATGCAGAGTCACCAGGGCGTCGAAGCTGTCGTAGTGGTCGGCTGGGTCGCCCTGGCCATCATAGAGCTTGAAGGTAGGAATGGAGGTTCTGGGAGATACCTCTGCCTTCAAGATGTGCTCGGAGAAAGGGGATTTCTCCTCATCCTCCGGGAGGGAGGTCTTTTGCAGGGCGCGGAGGGCACGCTCTTGCTCTGCGAAGCGTCTTTCGAAATCCCTCAGCCGAAGGGATAGTTCCGGCTGCGGTCACGCCGTGGGGCTGGGGGGAGCGTCGTGGCGATCCTCAGGACCGCCGGTGCTCGGGCGTGGAGGCCTCGCCCCCTGTTTCCCTCTCCTGGGCGTGGAGGAAGCCTCTTGCTCCGGGGGTGGAGCTTGCGAGGGTCCTCCCGCGTTGTTGCGGATGAGCTGCTGACCGCGGAGGGTGAAGCGACCTCCAGCGATATGCTGGGACGCACTTCGACGGGGGGGGGGGCTCCCGGACGGGGCGCGAGACCTGGCATCCCTTGCCGCCTGGGTCCTCCTGAGCTCCACGAGGACGTCAAGCTTCTTATTGAGGGCCTGGAAGATCTCGTCGCCGCCGTTGGGGGCTACCCCCGTCGCCGTCGGAGGGGGCGGCGGCCCGTTGGTGGGGACGCTGGTGTTGGAGGGAGGGTTTTCTGAGGCCCTAGAGGGGTCATCTCCCGCCGCCACCACGGCCTTACCCTTCTCGACGGTGGATCTCCTCCCTGAGCTTCTTCTCACCATCTTGGCTCTTCGTGCGTTTCCCACAGACGGCGCTAGATGAAGAGACGAAATCTCGCGCTGCGTCCTGAGCGGGCCGTGGATCACCAGAAGATGAAACTGCAAGACAAAAAAACGTATCAGAGGGCCCAGGGGATCTCCCTGGGGCAAAACCCTCCGATGGCTAAGTCAGTAGAGCTGTGGTGGAAGTAATGAGGGGAGGAGGAAAGCTGGTGCGCGAGACTCCTCTCCACCAAAAAGGGGGGTGAAGCGGATTGCTCAGGAGTTTTCTCTTCTTTTCTTCTTACCGGAGGGTAGCCCTGGTTTAAGTAGTATACCGCCTTCAAGAGTCCTGTAAGCTGAGGGGTCTCCGGCGGGAGTTACGTCCTCAACGTGGACTTTCATGGCCTTTATCGTGGGGACGTTATCGCCTTGAAGCCCGGCGGCTTCTTGATTCCCCTGTCCGTTGGGGACTCTTAACGGCAGCACGAACGGCTAATGTCTGGTCCGGCCGAGCTACTGAAACGCCAGCCCTGTCCGGGCGATGAGCATAGCTCGGAAAAAAGGGGGGGTCGGATAGGTCGGCTGGCGCCTGTCTCTCCCGAGCGGGGAGACGGCTTAGACCGGACCCTCCTTGTGCCCTGACCATCACTCGGGCCCTCCGAGCCTAGGGGCCGCCGGGGAGAGTTGGTTCCTCGAGTGTTTGTTCATTGGACTTTCCTTTCCTGAGTGGGCCCTGTGGGCTATCACTCGGGTGAGCTTGCCTCGTTGGACCCTGTTGGGTCTTGTTGGGCTGCTCTTTGGGTGGGCTACAGAAATCCCCCTCTCCAACCTCCATTCCTACCTTCAAGCTCTATGATGGCCAGGGCGACACAGCCGACCACTACGACAGCTTCGACGCCCTGGTGACTCTGCATGGAACACCGGATCCTATTAAATGCCGAGCCTTTGCGGCCACCCTGGTCCAAGGCGCTCAGGCGTGGTTCCGGGCCCTCGCCCCTGGGTCCATCCGGGACTTCAGGCAATTCGGGCGAGTCTTCAAGGAGAGCTTCGCCGGAAGCGCCCCCCCGAGGTCAGTAGCGGGGCTCCTGGCCCTCAAACAGGCACAAGGGGAAAGGCTCCGGACTTACGTCCACCGATTTAAATCGGAAGCCCTCAGAATTCCCCGCCTAGATGTGGCCTCAGCCACGACCGCTCTGACTAGGGGCACCCGGGACGAAAATCTCCGCCGCGAACTGGTCCTCCACCCTCCCTCGACCCTTGCCGAGCTAGTGACTCTGGCACTGCGCCACGCCGAGTGCGAAGAAGTACTCAGCGCCTACCGAGACACAACCGGCTCGGGTCGGGAGGGGGACAAGAAGCGGGCCCCCGAGTCAAACCCTGGCTCGGGCAAGAAGCGTGATCGGGAAGGAGAGCACAAACGGAGGTATGAGCGGTACACCCTGTTGACCACGCCAGTCTACAAGATCTATGAAGACATCAAAGACTTGGGACTCCTCCACCAGCCCGAACCAATGATGTCGAAGAACCGCAAGCGCTACAGACATTGCCTATTCCACGGCGACCACGGGCACCACACCGGCGACTGTCACCAGCTCCAGGACGAGATCGAACGCCTCATCCGTCAGGGGCACCTAGCCCGGTTCGCTGCTGGGCACAAAGAAGACAAAGACGCCGCCGAGGAGATCGACAACGCCCCCCGAGGGGTCCACATCAACGTCATCTCCGGAGGAACGGCATCGGGCGGTGACACCAGCCGAGGAAGGAAGCGCCATGCCGAGCGGGCCAGCCGGGTCTCAGAGCCCTCAGGGGGCCCGCCGAGGGAGCCCCAGGTCATAGTCTTCTCCGACCAAGACCTGGAAGGGCTAAGCACCCCGCATGATGATGCCCTCGTCATCTCGGCCAAAATAAACCATTGTAACGTCGATAGGATTCTGATTGACAATGGAAGCGCCCCCGATGTATTATCTTATGACTGTTTCCTTAAGATGGGGGAAGACCAATCCAAGCTCCGCCCGATCCGAACCCCCCTTTGCGGGTTTAACGGCCTGGCTACCTACCCCGAGGGAGCCCTAAGCCTGCCGGTCACCATCGGCACCCCGCCCAAAACCGTTACGGTCATGGTGGACTTCATAGTGATCAAGGGTATGATAGCGTACAACGCAATTTTCGGCCGAAAAATTCTCAGCCGAATAAAGGCCGTACCATCTACCTATCACCAAAAAATGAAGTTTCCCACCAAAAACGGGTTGGGGGAAGTCCGAGGTAACCAGGCCACGGCTAGAAGGTGCGACAACATCTCGGTGGAAGCCTCAATGCCGGACGGAGGGGATAAGGGCCCCAAGGGAATCGAAGGGAAGACCGTAACCGCCGAGCCCGGTGGCGAATTGCTAACGGTATTCCTAAACGATGACCCGGCCCTCGGAGTAAGGATCGGAGCCGACCTATCATCCAAGGAGCAGCAGCAATACAAGAAATTTCTTTCTGAGTACGCTCAAGTCTTCGCTTGGGCCGATGATCAACTCTCTGGCATACCAGGGAAGACCGTGATGCACAAGCTCAGCCTCGACCCCACCGTCAGGCCCGTACAGCAACGGAGAAGAAAGCATGCACCCGAGAAGCAGGCGGTCATCAAGGCGCAGGTCACCAAGGGACAAGAGATAGGCCTCTTCAGGCCAATCCTGTACCCTACGTGGCTAGCCAATGTCGTCCTGGTGCCAAAAACCACAGGCAAGTGGCGAATGTGCATGGACTTCACCGATCTGAATAAGGCTACCCCCAAGGACTGCTATCCGCTATCGAGCATCGACCAATTGGTTGATTCAACCTCGGGCAACGAGATACTCAGTTTCCTGGATGCCTATTCAGGTTATCACCGGATCAGAATGAATCCAGAAGACGTTGAGAAGACAGCCTTCATCACTAACTGCGGCGTGTACTGCTACACCCGGATGCCCTTCGGGTTAAAGAACGCCGGAGCCACATATCAGCGGCTGGTAAACCACGTGTTCGAGGGACAGCTAGGCCAGAACGTTGAGGCTTACATCGATGACATGCTCGTCAAGACCCCCAAGGCCCAAGACCACTTCGCCGACCTTGCTGAAACCTTCGGCACCCTCCTGAAGTACAACATGAAGCTCAACCCCGCCAAGTGCGCCTTTGGAGTAAAATCCGGGAAGTTCCTGGGTTTCCTAGTCACTCAGCGCGGGATCGAGGCCAACCCCGACAAATTCCAGGCCATCCTGGACATGCGCCCGCCCACGTGCCTTAAAGACGTCCAGCGTCTGACGGGGCGTGTAGCCGCTCTCAGCCGTTTCCTGTCCCGTGCGGCCGAACGATGCTTGCCCTTCTTCAAATTGATGAGGGGGCCCAAGCTAGCATCTGCTACATTCGCATGGGATGAGGAATGCCAGACAGCATTCGCCGAGCTTAAGGAATTCTTGGCCTCGCCACCGGTGCTCTCCAAGCCCGTCCTAGGCGAGGTCTTGCTGCTCTACCTCTCGGCGACGCCATCCACAGTCAGCTCGGTCCTAGTCAGAAATGACTCAGGAATCGAAAGACCGGTATACTACACCAGCAAGGTGCTCAGTGGGGCCGAACGGAGGTACCCCGCAACCGAGAAACTCGTGCTACCGTTGGTCACCTCTGCGAGGTGCCTCCGCCCCTACTTCCAGGGGCACCCCATCACCGTGCTAACCGGCGAGCCGCTGAAGAAGATTCTGGCCCACCTCGAGGCCTCGGGGCGACTCGTCAAATGGGCCATCATGCTCAGGGCCTACGACATCTCGTACCGGCCGCGATCAGCAATCAAAGGCCAAGTGCTCGCCGACTTCATTGCCGAAAGCACCATCCCTGCCGAGGATAGGCCTCCGACCACGATCGGGCCAGCCTGGGAACTGTTCGTCGATGGATCATCCAATTCGGCAGGCAGTGGTGCGGGGATCCTCCTAAGGTCCCCCGAAGGGATAGAGCTACAGTACGCCTTAAGATTCAACTTTCAGGCGTCCAACAACGCTTCCGAGTACGAGGCCCTTATTTCGGGAGCACGCATGGCCCGACGGCTGGGGGTCGAGCGAGTCAGGATCCACACCGACTCTCAACTAGTCGCAGGTCAGGTCAACGGTGAGTATGAGGCTCGGAAGGTACCCATGATCAAATACCTTCAGTTGGTCCGGAGCCTGGCCCGACGGTTCGAGGGATTTGAGGTAGTCCGGATAGCTCGGGAGCAAACTCCCGGGCGGACGCTCTCTCTCGATTGGCCTCCTCCCTAGATCCGGAAGGTACACGATCGGTCCTCCTAGAAGAGCTAGAGCGCCCGTGCATCGACACGGAGCTCCTCGCTGTTGACTCGGCCACCCCAAGTGACTGGCGCTCCCACTACCTGTCCTGGCTACAAGACTCCCAAGAGCCCTCCGACCCTCGAGAAGCCCGCCGAATGAAGTATCAAGCTCGGCGCTTCATCGTCCTCGATAACGCCCTCTACCGAAGATCGTTCTCCGGTCCCCTCCTGAAGTGCCTCGGTCCCGACGAGGCAGGCCGAGCCATCCAAGAGATTCATGAAGGCCTGTGCGGAGCGCACTCAGGGGCACGGTCGCTGGCTAGAATCCTGTTACGACAGGGGTACTGGTGGCCCACCCTGCAGCGCGACTGTTCAGCCTATGTTCAACAGTGCGACCGATGCCAGCGGTTCGACCACTTGGTCCATCAGCTAGCTACGGAACTTGTCACCCTAGCCGAGCCTTACCCTTTCGCTCGGTGGGGAATCGATATCCTTGGGCCATTCCCAATGGCCCAGTCCCAGAAGAAGTTCATCATCGTCGCCATCGACGACTTCACCAAGTGGATCGAGGCCGAGGCTACGGCAAGGATCACCGAGACAGTCGTTTGGGGCTTCGTTTGGAAATCGATCATTTATCGCTTTGGCATCCCCCGAGTGATAGTAAGCGATAACGGTCGGCAATTCGACTCTCGGTACTTCCGAGACAGATGCGCCGACCTAAATATCCGCAACCACTTCACTTCGGTCACCCACCCTCAGGCCAACGGGCTGGTTGAAAATGCCAACAAGACTATCTTGAAAGGCATAAAAACCAGACTCGACAAGGCTAAGGGTAGCTGGCTCGAGGAATTGCCTAGCGTACTGTGGTCGCACCGAACAACCCCCAGGACGGCAACCGGTGAAAGCCCCTTTCAGTTGGTATATGGCACCGAAGCCGTCGTTCCGTTGGAGATCGCCAATCCGTCTCTCCGAGTGATCAGCTTCTCACCCGAGGCCAACGGGCAAAAATTGCTCGAGAACCTCGACCTGACAAGCGAACTCCGAGAGATCGCGAACGTCCGGGCAACGGAGTACCAGCGCCACCTCACTCGATACTACAACGCCAAAGTCCGAGACAGACGTTTCCAACCAGGGGAACTTCGTCCTCAGGAAGGCCGAAGCCTCTCGACCACTGGAGGCGGCGGGCAAGCTATCCCCCAACTGGTAAGGTCCCTACCGAGTGGTCGAGACGCTCAGGAAAGGTGCGTACAGGTTAGCGACAATGGAAGGGGAGCCTATTCCTCGGACGTGGAACGCAGCCGCACTACGCAGATTCTACTTTTGAAATTGTACAGCAAGATGGACAGAATAGAATCCCTGTTTCTTTTCATTCCAAACCATTGGTACATCAGGTAGGCAAATGCCAGTACATCACATAGCAAGAACAAAGCAAAAGTCCGTCTAACATCGTTTCAAGGGGTCATCGCTCGACTGACTCGGTCTTGATCTCCTCGCATCCAGCCACTGACTCTGCCTCGTGCGGAAACTGGCTCGGACAAAAGGTGGTCGAGCCAGTTGGCTCGGATAGCCCGTGACAAAGGTGACAGAGGGACTTCAGGAGGAAGGCCACCTTTAAACATTGAGGAAGGCCACCTCCCAAGTTGGCAACAACCAGGAAAAAGGAGCGCCGTGAAGGCCTCCCCTCTTCCAATCTGCCAACTCCTTGGAAGGAAGGAGAGAGCAAGCAGCCCCCGAAGAGTGAAAGAAATGAAGAGCAGAAGAGGGAGAAAGAGGCTGCAGACGGAGGAAGGCCTCGGTGAGGAGGGAGCCGGATACGCCTCCTCCCCTCACATGGAGGGAAGTGACGGCAGACTCCCTTGACGCCCCCATCCGTCCTCCTCCTCGGGGTCCACCCGAAAACCTCGCCGGAGCAAAGGAGAGGCCAACGGCGTGCTTCCGCACGCCGAAGTCCTCCCTAGATCTGCGCGGCGACCGTCGGACCCGTCTCGTACACCCGCGGCGACCGTGGGATCCGTTCAACATCACAGGACAGCAGGAGCCCGCCACTCCCCGTCATCGACAGCATCGCCCTCCGAAGGATCCTCCATGCTCCGAATACAAGGGCACAATGCAGAGTGAAGAGGAAGGCACGAGGGAAGACTGTAAGAGAAAATCCCAAGCGGCAGAGAGGAAAGGGCGCCTTTCGGTCCTTCTTATAGGCCAAAGGAGGCTACACGCCTTAAATGCCCCCCCCCTCGGAAACACGCCAAAGGATTTCTCCCCTGAACAGTCACCTCCAACTCCTCGTTTCCCGCCCTCACGGGATTCACGAAGCAGCCTGACATTCAAAGCATGAGGGAACGGAAGGACGCCCCGTCAGAAGCCTACCAAAACAGCGTGCGAAAATCGTGCAGGACATATCGGTACCTCCCAACTACTCAAGATACGCCAAACAAGTCACGGTAAGGATAGTACTCAAACAGAGCAAGTCGTTTATTATCGTACCAAAAGGAAACCCTCTAAAAAGAGGAAAGAGAGACAAAAAGGGAAAGAGGCAAAATACATCAGGCCTCGGGCCCACTTTGACGCTCGAGACCGGTGGAAGGAGACGCGTCACCCCCGGCGCCTTCGGTAACGGCCGGCTCGGACACTGACCTCGCCTGTGCGAGAACTGTCCCAGTCGTGAGCCCTCCCGAGACACCCGGAGCCGGTGACCCCGACGGAGGCGACCCCTCCGAATCTTCCCCGACCGACGAAGAAGAGCTGGAAATCGACTCATCCGAGTCATAACACTGGCCAAAGGGGAACTCGACCGTGGAGTTTTGTTCATTGGCACAGTCTACCGCCCGACGATAGCCCTGCTTGAACCCCTTTCGAGCACCTCGGCGTAGCGCTACCTCGTAGTAAGGTAGGGCGGCTTCCAACAGGTCGGCTGAGTAAGCATCCGAGCTCCTGTAACGCTCGATTGCCTCCGCCTCGATCTGTCCCGCCCTTCCGACGAGCTCGACCCGAGCCCGCTCTGCCTCGGCCGCACGTTCCTCTGCCCGGGCCCGATCCACCTCAGCCTCAGCTCGGAGACGCTCCGCCATCTCCGCCCGATCTAGCAGCTCGGCGCGCTCGAGCTCCCAGCGATTGTCCAGCTCGAGGCGACGCAGACGCTCCTCCTTCAGAGATCGGTTTGCCCTCTCGAGAGTCAAGCTGTTCGAACAGACGATTGTCAAGCTGTTCGGTCAGCACTCCGGCTTCCAGTCGGCTCGCCCGCGCCACCTCTCGGAACGCAGAGAACTCCTGCCGGAGCCCCTCATGCTCCCCCTTGAGTCGGGCCAGCTTCCTCTCGCATCCCCCGAGGGTCGAGGCAAGGTTCGACTGCTCCGTTTCCGTCCGTGCGTGCGCCTCCGCCATCAAAGCTGCCGACCGAGCTATGACCAGGCCGCCCTCCATCAGAACATCGAGGAGCCCGGGGGGGGGGGGTATTGCGCCTTTCTCCCCCCTTCGTCCTCGTGGCAATCGATCGGCAGACCCGATACAGGTCGCCCGTAATGCCGAGCCTTTCCAAGGGCTCCGGCAAAGGAGACCGCTCCGCCCGGGGCACTCCGCCAGAGGGCTCTGCTCAAGCAACGGGACCGGCCACCTCGCGCGCCACGGTCGGTTGGGGTTACGACGCCTCCCTGGGCGAACCCCCAACCTCGACCGGTGCCGCGGGACCAACCGCACCGGGAGCTCCAAGCACCTGGGGCTGCAACGCCCTCACAGGCGAACCCCCTGCCCCACCTGTCTCGGCCCGCGCCTCGCTGACCGGGACGTCGCCGCCTCCGGCCGACCCCCGGGCCTCGGTGACAGCTACTTCAGCATCGGCCCCCTCTACCCCCGTGGGGGGGAGAGCCGACCTATCGCCATCCTCTGAAGGGCCCCCGGTCTCCTCGGCCCCCTCTCGCCTGGCAGATGGGGGAGCTGGCCCCGAGGGGTCGGCCCCATCTTGCCCCCGAGAGGGGAGCGCCGCCGAGCCAGAGTCGCCCCCGGCGGTAGGAGGGAGACCTGCCTTCTTGGCCCGCTTCTTGGCCTTCGCGGCCTCCCGCAACTTTCCCGCCATGGGATCCTTGCGCTTTGTGCCAGCCGGCCGTGAAGACCCCCCGGGGGCCACCCCCTTGCCCTTATCCCGGGCTTGGGCGCGACCCACAGGAGCCTCCGGCTCGTCGGCCGCCGAGTCATCTTCTCCCAGATCGATGACCTCAGCAGTTTCCTCCAGAGGTTCCCGCCTCACGTCTACAGTAAAGAAAGAAGACCCGGTCAGGAGAAGAAAAGTAACTACCACCTCAGGGGAACAACCTCGAGAGCGGTACAACCGCGTAAGCAAGCACCGTTCGATGCTCTCCGGCGTCACCAGCTCCTCGGTCGACTGGCGGTTATCCAGCAGATGGGTGGCCTGCCGCTCCACGTGGGGAGGGAACTCCTCCTGGCGAGGAGGAATGTTCGGATGGAAATTGGGCGAGATCCGGCATCTCCAAAACACATCCGTCGCCTTCGCCTTCACCCAGAAGAATTGGGTTTTCCACCCCTTGTGCGAAGAGTCCTTCGCCGCAAGGGAGATGCAACTCCTATTCCTCCTCGCCTGGATAAAGTAGAAGCCCTTCCCCGCCGACGGGTGCGCCTTCAACTCGAAAAAATAATGAAAGAGGTCTAAGGAAGGAAAAATATCGTGCTGACGACAGAGGATCCGAAAGGCGGAAAGGAGGAGGTACGAGTTGGCCACCAACTGAATGGGCGCCAACCGGAAAAATTCAAGAATCTGGAGTACAAGGGGCTCGAAGGGAAGGCGGAACTCGCTTTTCCAAGCCAGGAGGAACGTGCAAATGTGCCCCGTTCGGTCGTCCAGACTCGTCTCGTACGGGGCGGCGGTAGCAAAGCTATACCTGAGAGGCAAACGAAAGCGATGCTCCAGCTTCCTCACCTCGGCCTCCCCCAACTCACTGCGGTTGGGGACGGGCTCCCGCCTCACCTGCCCGATTTCCAGAGGCGAACCAGCCATCGAGCCGGAAGATAATCCCTCGTACGAGTTCGAGGACTCCGGGGGGGAAGAAGTTGCCGGACCGCCTCCGCGGTTATCCTCGCCAACTCCTCGAACGCCGTCGCAAGACTTCGCGCCTCCACTGTGCCCTCACGGTGCATCAAGGAGCCCCAAAAGCTAAGAGACTAAGGAAAGCCCGAAACCCTGGAAGCCTAGAACGACGAACAGCGCCCAACGCCTATAAAACCCTGGAGGGAGGTGGCGCGTCGTTCCGTGCTCCGAGAAAAAGGGGGGCCCCTTCAGTTCAAATCTGTCAGGATCATCATTACGGGCCCAGGCGACCACTCCACGTGGCACCATAAACGCCGATAGAATTCCACCCACCTGAGCCACGCCGGTCTAAAGCCTCAAAAACTACTCAACCGAGCCTCCATGGCTCGGGAGTAGGAGGGGGACAAGTGGAGAGGGGGATTTCTGTAGCCCACTCAAAGAGCAGCCCAACAAGACCCAACAGGGTCCAACGAGGCAAGCTCACCCTAGTGATAGCCCACAGGGCCCACTCAAGAAAGGAAAGCCCAATGAACAAACACTCGAGGAACCAACTCTCCCCGGCGGCCCCTAGGCTCGGAGGGCCCGAGCGATGGTCAGGTCACAAGGAGGGTCCGGTCTAAGCCGTCTCCCCGCTCGGGAGAGACATGCGCCAGCCGACCTATCCGACCCCCCCTTTTTCCGAGCTATGCTCATCGCCCGGACAGGGCTGGCGTTTCAGTAGCTCGGCCGGACCAGACATTAGCCGTTCGTGCTGCCGTTAAGAGTCCCCAACGGACAGGGGAATCAAGAAGCCGCCGGGCTTCAAGGAGATAACGTCCCCACGATAAAGGCCATGAAAGCCCACGTTGAGGACGTAACTCCCGCCGGAGACCCCTCAGCTTACAGGACTCTTGAAGGCGGTATACTACTTAAACCAGGGCTACCCTCCGGTAAGAAAAAAAGAAGAGAAAACTCCTGAGCAATCCGCTTCACCCCCCTTTTTGGTGGAGAGGAGTCTGGCGCACCAGCTTTCCTCCTCCCCTCATTACTTCCACCACAGCTCTACTGTCACGCCCCGAGCGCGGAAGATACCCGGAGATGCGCGACGTGTCTATATCAATCATGTCAATCAGAGTGGTCGTGTATTTGACACAAAGACAGAGATGCGCAAAATAGCAAGATAACCCAATCCTTATTTCATAATGGATAGACTATTACAAATCCAATACTCTGTTTAACAAAAAGAAAAGTACATAGTTGACTCGAGAAAACTATAGAACCAACTAGACGACACTTGTAGAAGCTCTATCACTTTCACTCTTGACCATTCCCATCCGATTGACTTCCATCGTCGTCGGACTTACCTGAAAAGTACAAAGGGACAAACGGAATGAGCGAACGCTCAGTAGGAAATTATATCTCAAGTACTAGCGAGGGGTTTAAGTAATTACATTTTTATGAATGCAATAAAGCTATGCATGCTCGCATAAAACGACAGGATAGATAGAATGTAGTATCAAGGAAATAAGATGAACTTATCATGAACTTTCAACAAGATAACAAGTTTATTCGAGATATTCAAGCAAGTACATTTAACAAATCATGTCAAGAACTTTGGCTATCATGTATCAAGCAAGCAAGTAAATTACCCTTTTTCGGGCCACGCATTTCATTTCATGTCAAGTACGAGTCAAGTACAAGATGTGTGTGGAATGTCCAATCAAGCAAGTCAAGTACTCGGTATAATGCCAGATACCTTATCATTTTAACTCCCATGGGCACAAGTACTTTCGGGTGCTCCTCCCAGGACCAGATCGGGCCCTATATGCGCAGGCATTTATCATGTGTTTTGACATCCACTCTTGTTTATATAGCCAATATAGAATTTCAATAATCAAGCTTGTAGATACGTATGACAACATTGATAGAATAGAGTCCAAAAATATGACAAAGGCCGTAGAATGGCGATAATAACGGTATAATCACGAGTTCGATAAAACTAGGTAGAATATGGTTCCCTTAACTTAGGTACCATGATAAATCGATATGGACATTCTTTATATAGAATTGAGGTCCACATGAACATAAGATCAAGCAAGATACCCTCATTCTTATCATAGAATTGGGGTTTACAAGAACGACATGATATGGCATGATATCATCATCCCATTAAGAATTTTTTATGATATACTCTTTGTATAATCATAAGGGCCGGTATACCTTGTTTCTTTAGATTGACATGGCAAGGATCGTGTAATGGGTTTTTAGGGTACAACCAGCTCAGTCGGCCTTGAGGGAATCCAAGGCTACGAGGAGTCTTACGGAGGTCTCTATGACTAACTCGCTAGTCCAAAGGAACGGAATGTCCAATGGAGAGCTTGTATGTCAATGAGAGTTGAGTGTGATCGATAAATCAACGTAAAAAGTGGGACTATACTCACGGAATGGAGAATAGTGCCGATATATATATATATGTATAATATGAAACCATCGGTAATAGAATCAAGACGAAATCAGGTTACAGTAAAATAACGACTTGAGTAAAGTCGTGTATTAAATAATTAACGCCTAACATGATGGCGTTTACATATATTGCCAATTTGCAGAATTTTCATTATTTCATTAATTTATCAAAAACACGCCTTGCCTGGGGGCGTTTATTCAAAGTTGAGATCAAAAACGTGCCCTTGGAAGGGGCGTTACTTTCTAATTCCATTTTACAGAATATGTAAATTTCAGGATTTTAACAGATACACGCCCTAGGAAGGGGCGTTACTTTTCAGATTCACGCCTTGTTCTGGGGCGTTAAAATATGGAAAACGACTTTGTCCAAGTCGTGAATTTTAAGAATTTTACAATATTACAGGAAATAAAATTTCAAGGGACATGAGACATGTCGTTGCAGTATAACAGGAATTCACAGGTAGGGGTATGCAAGATATTAGAATCTATATTTCATAATTTATTGAATTTTAAACAAGATCAATTATCAATTTTCAGGTGAGTCTTATGAAATTAACGCCTGCGTACATGGCGTCAAATATTAAATTGACGACCACGGCATGGTCGTGTATTTTAAATTAGCGCCCTGGTCAAGGGCGTTTCTTTCAAAATATTGTAGAGAACGAAATAAAAACCTTATAAACAGTATGCATGCCATCCTTATGTATAGATATCTTGCATTAATTCTTATTTGGGCTACAATAACTTGAGAAAATCCTACCTTAATAATGGATTTGAAGATGAAAGACACGTGAAGATCTTGATAAGAACACCCTGAAGCTTCTAACAGCAGCAACCAGCAGCAGGCAAAGAACCTTTGTTCTTTGATAGATCACTAGAGTTTTCCTACAGAGGGATATGAAGAGATATTAGTAATTTCTTCATAATGCTTGGCTGAAGATGGAAGATAGAAGAACTTACCCTTGTTCTTCACGAAGTCTAGGCTTCTTCAACCTGTAAGAAGAAAGAGGGTGAAGAATCATTAGTTCTTCACGTAGGCAAAGCAAAGAACAAAAGGAATTAGAAGAACAGTTTGTTCTTCACGTACCTCTGCAGTCGAATGAATCAAATAGGTTTAGGGTTGTTCGATCAAGACTATTTATAGGATTTTTTTTTGGGAATCCTATTAGGGCTAGAGTTTGATTAGAAGTAATGTTTCTAAGATAGAGTTATTGCCACGTTATAACTCTTTCTAATACTTATCACTTACTCTGGATGAGCTCTGGGACGAACGGTTCCCGAATGGAATTAACGACTTTGGTCAGGGCGTGTATTCTTTAATTAACGCCTTGCATAAGGGCGTTTCTTAAAAAGCGCCTTGAAAAAGGGCGTTTCGTGTTTTAAAACACGCCCAAGATAGGGGCGTTTCTTTTACTTACCCATTTGGTCGCGTGAGAACTGACGACCGTAGGTGTGGGCGTCCTTTCTTTATTCACGCCATGGATAGAGGCGTTTCTTTATAAATTAACGCCTTAATAAGAGGCGTTATTTTTAATTTGTTTTATTTCGTCCAATTAACCCTATTCCTTTTATATATATTACTTCTGTAATATATATGTTTTAATTCATTTCAATTATTCATTTATTAGGGTTGCTACACCCTCCCCCACTTAAAAAGAATTTGGTCCCCAAATTCAATATATATATAATTATACACGTGGAGAGTGTAGGACAGATACCTCTTAGAATAACTCGGGAAATCGTTTCTTCATAGATTCCTCGGTCTCCCATGTCGCTTCATGTTCAGGATTCTTATTCCATTGCACCTTAAGCATGGGAATAACCTTATTCCTTAGAGCTCGTATTTCTCGATCTAATATCTTTAAAGGCCTCTGTTCATATGTGAGATCTTTCTGGATCACCAGATCTCCATGCTCAATAATATGTGACAGATCGTGCACATACTTCTTCAACATAGATATGTGAAATACATTGTGTACCTCGGACAACTGAGGAGGCAACGCGATGCGATAAGCAACCTCGCCAACTCTTTCGAGTACCTCAAATGGTCCGATGAATCTTGGCGTAAGCTTGCCCTTAACACCAAATCTTCGTATGCCACGTCCAGGGGATATTTTAAGAAATACATGATCTCCAACCTGGAATTCAAGATCTCTTCTCCTGGTATCAGCATAAGCCTTTTGCCTTGTCTGAGCAACTTGTAATCTTTCTCTGATTACCTGTATCTTCTCAGTTGTATCCCTTACCATGTCTGGACCTAATAGTTGTTTCTCTCCAACTTCGTTCCAACATATGGGAGATCGGCAACTCCTTCCGTATAAGGCTTCGAAAGGTGCCATTTGGATACTAGCTTGGTAGCTATTATTATATGCAAATTCAACTAAAGGTAAGTGGTCATGCCAGCTTCCTCCAAAGTCAATAATGCATGCTCTGAGCATATCTTCAACAACTTGATTAGTTCGCTCGGTCTGACCATCCGTTTGTGGGTGAAAAGCAGTACTAAAGTTGAGCCTTGTTCCCAACGAATGTTGTAATCCCTTCCAAAAATGAGAAGTAAAACGGGGATCTCTATCAGACACGATTGAGACAGGAATTCCATGTATCCTGACTATTTCTTTGATGTATAGTGCAGCTAGCACATCAATTGACCATCGGCTTTTGATTGGCAAGAAATGTGCCGATTTAGTCAATCGGTCAATGATAACCCAGATTCCATCATGTCCTCCTTTAGATTTAGACAAACCCATGATGAAGTCCATACCAATATCCTCCCATTTCCACTTAGGAATATCTAGAGGATGTAGTTTTCCCGCAGGCTTTTGGTGTTCCGCCTTGACCTGTTGGCATGTGAGACAGCGTGATACATAGTCCGCTATTTCTCTTTTCATATTGGGCCACCAAAAGTTCCTCTTTACATCTTGGTACATTTTAGTTGATCCAGGATGAATAGTGTATCTTGATCTGTGAGCTTCATCTAAGATCTTCTTCTTTAATTCCGGACAATCGGGTATACAAGTTCTATCTTTGAACGATAATCTTCCATCAGAAGTTAGTTGAAAATCAGATTGTCCTTCTAATCTGCCTTTGATTTCTACTAATATAGGATCATCATCCTGAAGTGTTTGTATCTCAGATAACAAATCTGACTGTATGCTTACATGAGATAGTGTGACAAATTTGGATTCCGTGTCCAAGCTTATATTGAGCTCGGAGAATTGTTCAAGTAACCTCCATTCTTGCATCATACAATTTGCTATCATTGCTCTCGGCTTTCGACTAAGGGCGTCAGCAACATAATTACCCTTCCCGGGATGGTATCGTATATTGAAGTCGAAGTCCTTGAGATATTCTAGCCAGCGTCTTTGTCTCATGTTTAGCTCCTTTTGTGAAAATAGATATTTGAGACTTTTGTGATCGGAGTATACAGTAAACTGTACTCCATATAAGTAGTGTCTCCATATCTTTAGGGCAAATACTACCGCGGCCAGTTCTAAGTCATGGACGGGGTAATTCTCCTCATGCTTCTTCAGCTGACGTGAAGAGTATGCTATGACCTTTCCTTGTTGCATTAGGACACATCCGAGGCCAATGCCAGAAGCATCAGTGTAGACCTCGAATTTCTCTCCTTCTATCGGTAGAGCTAAGACCGGAGCTGTGGTGAGATGATCCTTGAGAGTTTGAAAACTTCTTTCACATTCCTCACTCCATTCGTATCGGATCTCCTTGCGAGTTAACCTTGTAAGGGGCACGGCGATCTTAGAGAAATCTTTGATGAATCACCGATAATAGCCTGCAAGACCTAAGAAACTTCTGATCTCGCTTGCATTAGTGGGTCTTTCCCAGTTTCTTACAGCTTCAACCTTTGACGGATCTACAGATAAACCGTCCTTGGATATCACATGTCCGAGAAAAGCCACTTCTTCAAGCCAGAATTCGCATTTGCTGAGCTTAGCATATAATTGATTTGTCCTCAAGATTTGTAATGAAATCCTCAAATGCTCTTCATGTTCTTCCTTAGTCTTGGAATATATCAATATATCATCAATGAAAACCACCACAAATTGATCTAGATAAGGCCTGAATATGCTATTCATCAACTGCATAAAGGCAGCAGGGGCATTTGTTAGTCCAAAAGGCATAACAACAAATTCATAGTGGCCATACCTGCTTCTGAACGCAGTTTTATGAATATCTTCGTCTTTAATCCTCAATTGATGATAACCAGACCTGAGATCAATCTTGGAGAAATGTTTGGATCCAGAAATCTGATCAAATAATTCATCGATTCTCGGCAGTGGATACTTGTTCTTGATAGTAAGATGATTCAACTGTCGATAGTCGATACACAATCTCATGGATCCATCCTTCTTCCTTACAAATAGGACTGGGGCTCCCCACGGGGAAGTACTTGGTCTAATGAACCCTTTTTGAATCAATTCCATCAATTGCTTCTTTAATTCTTTTAGTTCTGCAGGGGACATTCTATAGGGTGCCTTTGAAACAGGACCAGCACCAGGGGCTAAGTCGATGGTAAAGGCCACATCTCTTTGCGGGGGTAATCCCGGCAATTCTTCCGGAAATACGTCTGGAAATTCTCGCACTACCTGAATGTCCTCTATCTTGGTTTCTTTAGCTTCTTTAATAGTGACAAAAGCAAAAAAGGATACACATCCTTTCTTGACGAGCTTGCTTGCTCGAAGAGCCGAAATAAGAGGGGATTTGCTTCGACTCTTAGGACTAGTATAAGTCAGTTCCGGAAATTCCTTGAAAACAATCTTGCTATCACGGCAATCAACCGTTGCCTGGTATTTGGATAACCAATCTGCTCCTAGTATAACATCATACTCTTTTAGATCTAAGCAGATAAGATCAATAGGAAAATTCTTTCCTCGAACCAATACCTCACAGTTTTGATAATGATGTGTGATATCCGTCTCGTTTCCGAGAGGAGTAGACAATATTAACTTCATCCATTCTGGTTCTAGAGGTAATGGGTCAGCAAACTTCTTGGAAATAATGGAATGCGATGCACCCGTATCAAATAAGACATGTGCATATTTGGAACAAATTTTTAATGTACCTTCCACCAATCCGCCTTCTTCTTCTGGTTCGGTCTCTTGGATTGCATGAAGACGCGCGTTCCTTGTCACTGGGCGTTTACCCTCACCGTCTTGGTCATTCATTAATGGACAATCGGGAATCCGATGTTCACGACTCCCACAACGGAGACATGCTCCTAATTTCCTCTAGCATTCTTCTGTTTTGTGACCAGCCTTGTCACAATGCTTGCATACTACGTTTGAAGGTGTAGTGGTGATAGAGAAAGGCTTGGATTTCTTGAACTTCTGATCTTGGGAGGAAGAACCTCCATTATTGGGCCTCTTCTTAAAGTTGGGTTTAAAAGAACCCGAACTTGTGACTTGCTCCTTTTTATCTTTCCCACGGATCCTATCAGATAGTTCCGTGGCATCTTCAAGCAACTGAGCTCGGCGCACTATTTCAGTATAAACTTGAATATCCATAGGCGCCAGTTGAGTAATGTAGTGGGGCCTAAGCCCATTAAGAAATCTACGGGCTTTCATCTTTTCCGTGCTAATTAAATGCTTAGCATATCTAGACAGTCTAGAAAACTGTGCTTCATAATCAGCCACCGATAAAGATCTTTGCTTTAATGCGGCAAATTCGGCGGCCTTCTTTTCCTGGACCCTATCAGAGAAATATTTGGCGTTGAAATATTCAACGAATTCACCCCATGTAACTTGAGTTGGGTCAATAGTAGCTTCAACCGATTCCCACCAGCATCTAGCATCCTTTTCTAACTGGAAAGTAGCTAATAAGACTTTGTCCTGATCCGTGCATTGCATAACACGGAATATACGTTCAATCTCCCGAACCCAATGCTCGGCATCGTCTGGATCGGTCGATCCCATGAACTTCGGGGGATTCATATTCTTGAATGCTTGGTGTAAGCTTCCAGCTCGTGGAGCACCACCTTGTGCTACCTGTTGTAGCACTTGGGTCATCCCTTGAAGGGTACGCTGCATGTTGCGCCATTGAGCACGTTCGGCAGCCATTATCCTACAATTACAATAGCTATGTTAGTATTATATCACTATGATCTTATAAAGGACTCATTGATCATTTAACCCTTGGTTCTACCCACTCTCACTTGGTTAAAGGTTTTGAAACCTATCCTTGGACTTGGGTTTCCTAGGAATTGAATACCTTAGGCTCTGATACCACAAAGACTGTCACGCCCCGAGCGCGGAAGATACCCGGAGATGCGTGACGTGTCTATATCAATCATGTCAATCAGAGTGGTCGTGTATTTGACACGAAGACAGAGATGCGCAAAATAGCAAGATAACCCAATCCTTATTTCATAATGGATAGACTATTACAAATCCAATACTCTGTTTAACAAAAAGAAAAGTACATAGTTGACTCGAGAAAACTATAGAACCAACTAGACGACACTTGTAGAAGCTCTATCACTTTCACTCTTGACCATTCCCATCCGATTAACTTCCATCGTCGTCGGACTTACCTGAAAAGTACAAAGGGACAAACGGAATGAGCGAACGCTCAGTAGGAAATTATATCTCAAGTACTAGCGAGGGGTTTAAGTAATTACATTTTTATGAATGCAATAAAGCTATGCATGCTCGCATAAAACGACAGGATAGATAGAATGTAGTATCAAGGAAATAAGATGAACTTATCATGAACTTTCAACAAGATAACAAGTTTATTCGAGATATTCAAGCAAGTACATTTAACAAATCATGTCAAGAACTTTGGCTATCATGTATCAAGCAAGCAAGTAAATTACCCTTTTTCGGGCCACGCATTTCATTTCATGTCAAGTACGAGTCAAGTACAAGATGTGTGTGGAATGTCCAATCAAGCAAGTCAAGTACTCGGTATAATGCCAGATACCTTATCATTTTAACTCCCATGGGCACAAGTACTTTCGGGTGCTCCTCCCAGGACCAGATCGGGCCCTATATGCGCAGGCATTTATCATGTGTTTTGACATCCACTCTTGTTTATATAGCCAATATAGAATTTCAATAATCAAGTTTGTAGATACGTATGACAACATTGATAGAATAGAGTCCAAAAATATGACAAAGGCCGTAGAATGGCGATAATAACGGTATAATCACGAGTTCGATAAAACTAGGTAGAATATGGTTCCCTTAACTTAGGTACCATGATAAATCGATATGGACATTCTTTATATAGAATTGAGGTCCACATGAACATAAGATCAAGCAAGATACCCTCATTCTTATCATAGAATTGGGGTTTACAAGAACGACATGATATGGCATGATATCATCATCCCATTAAGAATTTTTATGATATACTCTTTGTATAATCATAAGGGCCGGTATACCTTGTTTCTTTAGATTGACATGGCAAGGATCGTGTAATGGGTTTTTAGGGTACAACCAGCTCAGTCGGCCTTGAGGGAATCCAAGGCTACGAGGAGTCTTACGGAGGTCTCTATGACTAACTCGCTAGTCCAAAGGAACGGAATGTCCAATGGAGAGCTTGTATGTCAATGAGAGTTGAGTGTGATCGATAAATCAACGTAAAAAGTGGGACTATACTCACGGAATGGAGAATAGTGCCGATATATATATATATATATATATATATATATATATATATATATATATATATGTATAATATGAAACCATCGGTAATAGAATCAAGACGAAATCAGGTTACAGTAAAATAACGACTTGAGTAAAGTCGTGTATTGAATAATTAACGCCTAACATGAGGGCGTTTACATATATTGCCAATTTGTAGAATTTTCATTATTTCATTAATTTATCAAAAACACGCCTTGTCTGGGGGCGTTTATTCAAAGTTGAGATCAAAAACGCGCCCTTGGAAGTGGCGTTACTTTCTAATTCCATTTTACAGAATATGTAAATTTCAGGATTTTAACAGATACACGCCCTAGGAAGGGGCGTTACTTTTCAGATTCACGCCTTGTTCTGGGGCGTTAAAATATGGAAAACGACTTTGTCCAAGTCGTGAATTTTAAGAATTTTACAATATTACAGGAAATAAAATTTCAAGGGACATGAGACATGTCGTTGCAGTATAACAGGAATTCACAGGTAGGGGTATGCAAGATATTAGAATCTATATTTCATAATTTATTGAATTTTAAACAGGATCAATTATCAATTTTCAGGTGAGTCTTATGAAATTAACGCCTGCGTACATGGCGTCAAATATTAAATTGACGACCACGGCATGGTCGTGTATTTTAAATTAGCGCCCTGGTCAAGGGCGTTTCTTTCAAAATATTGCAGAGAACGAAATAAAAACCTTATAAACAGTATGCATGCCATGCTTATGTATAGATATCTTGCATTAATTCTTATTTGGGCTACAATAACTTGAGAAAATCCTACCTTAATAATGGATTTGAAGATGAAAGACACGTGAAGATCTTGATAAGAACACCCTGAAGCTTCTAACAGCAGCAACCAGCAGCAGGCAAAGAACATTTGTTCTTTGATAGATCACTAGAGTTTTCCTACAGAGGGATATGAAGAGATATTAGTAATTTCTTCATAATGCTTGGCTGAAGATGGAAGATAGAAGAACTTACCCTTGTTCTTCACGAAGTCTAGGCTTCTTCAACCTGTAAGAAGAAAGAGGGTGAAGAATCATTAGTTCTTCACGTAGGCAAAGCAGAGAACAAAAGGAATTAGAAGAACAGTTTGTTCTTCACGTACCTCTGCAGTCGAATGAATCAAATAGGTTTAGGGTTGTTCGATCAAGACTATTTATAGGATTTTTTTTTGGGAATCCTATTAGGGCTAGAGTTTGATTAGAAGTAATGTTTCTAAGATAGAGTTATTGCCACGTTATAACTCTTTCTAATACTTATCACTTACTCTGGATGAGCTCTGGGACGAACAGTTCCCGAATGGAATTAACGACTTTGGTCAGGGCGTGTATTCTTTAATTAACGCCTTGCATAAGGGCGTTTCTTAAAAAGCGCCTTGAAAAAGGGCGTTTCATGTTTTAAAACACGCCCAAGGGCGTTTCTTTTACTTACCCATTTGGTCGCGTGAGAACTGACGACCGTAGGTGTGGGCGTCCTTTCTTTATTCACGCCATGGATAGAGGCGTTTCTTTATAAATTAACGCCTTAATAAGAGGCGTTATTTTTAATTTATTTTATTTCGTCCAATTAACCCTATTCCTTTTATATATATTACTTCTGTAATATATATGTTTTAATTCATTTCAATTATTCATTTATTAGGGTTGCTACATCTACTGACTTAGCCATCGGAGGGTTTTGCCCCAGGGAGATCCCCTGGGCCCTTTGATACGTTTTCCTGTCTTGCAGTTTCATCTTCTGGTGATCCACGGCCCGCTCAGGACGCAGCGCAAGATTTCACCTCTTCAAGAACTAATATTCCGATACTTATCAGAGACGGTTCCATACCAGATATGGAAATCAGAAACAAAACTAAATCGGAAATAATAACAAGTTCTGATTTTATGGGAATTAAAATCAGAAACTTACTTTTTTATTGGAATCAGAATCGAAATATGCTGTTTCTGCATTCAATTCCGACCCGTACGTCTGTGGCTCTAACTCAGAGTTCGGTGGCTCAATAACTCGGACGCAGGCTCACCAATCAAATCTCTATGTGTCATTCTTTAAATTGATATGAGATAATCAGACAGAGACAGGTTTATATCTTTCTCCTCTTTCAATTCACCTAAAGTTAAAGTTACGTATATAAACGGTAGATGACAGTGACACGTGCAATGTTTTATTACGATGAGAGTACATATAACAATATATGAACAGTGAGCTGGGGATGTTTATATATAATTATCCCTGTAAATTATGGGTATCTTTCTAATGGCATCTGGGTAGCAAGTTAAGCAATACATTTCATTATTTCACAAGGAGTCATATGCGTACATACAAAAATTATGTAAGATGTTTGTGGCATATGCAAGATTCTCTCTCTTAAAGAAAAATATACGGGCAGTACTGTTGGAATCTTCGGCATAGTCCACTAATAAGATCTCCGGCACCCTGCCTAATACAATTGAGTTTGCTGCCGGCGTCCCGACTCTCTCCCATGCCGGGCAGGAGCCACTGGCATGCACCGTGGGCTGTTTGCAGGAAGGAGAGACTACAACAACTTGCAGCGCAAGTGGTTACGTATGCCGGGCAAGACCACACACGGCATTACGTAAACAGCAGGTTAAGCCCATCTCACATTATCATCATCTGGGTTGGTTTAATTGCTGCGGCACGCGAGCCCATCATTCTCTCTTCGCTAGTTAGTTGTCAAATCAAATCCACTACCTTCCTTCCTTCATTCCTTCCTCTCCCTCCCTCCCTCCCTCCCTTATCTGGCGTACTTAACGGGTTTGGCCCAGAGATGGTGACATTAAAACCTCCATTTACCCGCCCCCAACCCACTACCCCCCAAGCATGCCCATTTGCTTGATCATCACCGTTGGAGATGTTGCCGTGTTTTGAAGAACGCCGACATATGTAATAACCTTTGTCATTAAAGTTAAAAGTTCACATCTACGAGCCATCGACGGGTTTTAGTTTTTTTTTTTAAAAAAAAGCCACCAGAGAGATTGAAAAAATTAATATATTTTTTGAAATTTTTAAAAAGTGAAAGATTTTCTTCTTATCTCTTTTAAAAATTTATAAATTAAAATTTTAAAAATCTGTTGTAATTTTAATGCATTTATTTTAAATTTAAGAGGTGAGATTTTTGAAACTAAAAATTCAAAGTCAATATAATTCCCAGACCCTGTCAACTGTTAAGATGTCACTTGGGTTGGCGAGCCGGCACAAAAAAAAAAAACACGGAGAGTGCTGGCTTTAATAATATCATACGCAAAGAACTGAAGATTCCATCGAAAGCAAAGTTTACCGAGAGAGAGAGAGAGAGAGAGAGAGAGAGAGAGAGAGAGAGAGAGAGAGAGAGAGAGATGGTGGGGGGGGGGGGTTAACACTGTGAGGGAGAGATGAGTGATGGGGGGAAAGCGATAGGGCAGAAGGGGTCAGAAATGTGGAGGGCCTTCGCCCCCACATAGGTCCAGGGGAGTGTGATTAGCCGTGGGGCAACCAATAACTGCTGTAGAGCCATTTGGATTGCCATGGATCAGGTGAGTTTGTGGTGGTGGTGGGTGTTTGGAGTCTTTGGACTGAAAGACCCATCGGTACAGATGTGCACCAGCTGAACTTTAGTCAGTGGGCTGGGGTTTGGTGGCGTCCATTGTTTGTTTGATTAAGTGGGGGTAGTAAGTAGTTGGGCTGTTATGCTGTGTAGCTCACGTTGGTTGGGCTGTCATGCTGCGTAGCTCACCTTGTGGGAACTGTGAACCCACAGTGGACTCCCCTCGACTTGATTGAGATGACCTCTCCATGGTATGACGTTGACGTGTACTTGCGACAGGATTAACGTGGATATTAGATTGAGGCCGCGTTCGACAACGGTGGTTGTTTTTTCATTTTTCACAAAATTCACTAATCGTACAACTAGCGGGTATATTGAAGATTTATAATGATTTAAAATCTCACAAATCTTCTTTACATTTATTTTTAAAGATTTTCAGATGAGATCAATTTTATGTCTAAACTTTTCTCCTCTGACTCTTTTTTGAGAGCTCAAAAGACCATACACACCATTCCATTTGATAACGTTTAAAGATTGTCGAGAGATTACAATCCAAAAATAACGCCAATGTGTGTTATCAAACGGTGCCTCAAGAGTAAGGGCACATGTTTACAGTAACGTAAGTAAGGATACAGTGAGTAAGGTTAGTCATATCATCGGGACACACCTGTTGGAATTCTATGTTTTGATGATGTCAAACACTATGACTCATATGTGTATGATGTCATATGTGTTTGGACCTGCCTTGAGTTGCTGTGAAGCTTTGGTCTATTGATCCATTTATTTGACCATTAATGCTGCAAGTGAACTGTTGCATGCATGACTTTTTGATAGGACGATGCATCATGTATACGGTGTAGCATGGTGCACTACAGGTCAATGTATTGGTATGACAGGTCAACGTACAGTCAAAGTCAATGCACATAGATCCAGAGTCGATGTTAGCTAGCAGAGTCGCATGCACTAAGGTCAATGCTAGTGTGCATTGTCGCGCATATAAGGTCGATGCTAGCTACGTTTCATGCATACCCAAGGTCGGTGCTAGCTGCGTTACATGCATACCCAAAGTCGGTGCTGGCCACGTCTCATGCATACCTAAGGTCGGTGCTAGCTTGGTCAGTGCATTCATAAGGTCGATGTTAACATCAAGTTTCATAAGGTAAGGTCGACGCTAGCACAGTGTGTCTTGCATACAGGGTCGGTGCTAGTCTACTAAGGTCGACGCTAGTGTCAAGTCTGTTGCATATAAGGTCGATGCTAGTCCTCTGCCCCGTGCATAAGGTCGATGCTACCTTGCATTGTCTTGTGCATAAGGTCGATGCTAGCAGCATTCACCTTGTGTTAATGTCAATGCATAGGTTAGTGCGTCACACTAAGGTCGATGCTCGTCGCATATCAGAGTCTATGCTAGTCTGACCTTCCTTGCATCTATGTTGTGCATGTGGCATCAGGTTTGTATGCATTGTGCATTGCACATATGCAACTTGGTCAATGCATGCGTATGTGTTAACATGCTGATTTGCTCATGCACATAATGAACCCTGAGACATGTAATCAGCACATATCATCAAATAACTAACACTCCTGTTTGTTACATTGCCAGGTCAGCTATATGGTCAAGCATATGAAGGGTGTACTGACAACCTGCGAACTTATCTCACGTGTATGATGATTAGTGACGGGCATGCGATCCAAGATGGAACCTAATATGAGATTCTACTGCTTGGATAGAGTACCCTTATAGAATTGACACATGGACTTCCTATGGCGCTCATTTTCTCGGCGGGAATGTTCCCTCCACGCGCCCAGGCGAATCACGAGAAGATCACGAACTTGATTGCCATGATTATGACACGTGGAGCGATCAGATAGCGAAGGAATCAAAGGATCATCATCTTCACTGAAATTACCTCCGACGGCCCTGCTCCTCCATATAAAAAGAAGACATCTACAGAATAGAAAAAAACAGAGACGGAGAAAAAGAAAAGAAGAGAATCAGGGAGCAGTGGAGCAGTGTGAAGAGAGAGCCAGCTCGGTCGAAGAAAGAAATAAGGATCTGAGAGACAAAAGAAGAAAAATAGAGTATCGTGAGAGGATTGAGAGTTAGAGAAGAGAAGTTGCAGTAGCAAGAGCAAAGAAGGAAGAAAAAGAAGAGGGATCCTGATCAAAGGATACCCAACAAGAATTATCTGTGGCCTTTGGATCAGATCCATGCCACATTGTTCCTGAGTGAGTTATATTGTTGAGTTTCATTTCCAGCTTTCCGGTGCTGTAGTTTTCATTTCTTATTTTTCTTTAAACTCTTGTTCTAAGCTGTGTATCAGCGGTCGGCAAGCTGTGAGACCCAACGGACGTAAGTTGTGTTGTGCAGCGGTTGGCAAGCTGTGAGGCATAGCGGATTCAAGCTGTTAGGCAGCAGTAATCCGCACTTAGGTTTGAGTGTGGGGTGGATGTAAGTATGGAGGACTGAACCACCTAAAAATTTCCTGTCTACTGTGGTTTGATTGATTATCTGTTTTTCGTTAGATGAATGCCTAGGTGCACTCCAATTGATAGTTCTGCCTGAGTGCCTCTAGAACTCATAGTGTGCTTAGTCTATTTCTGCAAATAGCTTAGAAGTTGCTGAGTAGTTCATTGCATATGCTGACCATCTGTTTGACAGTGTGCCTCATCATAGCCTATAGTCCGCTATCATCTGTTTGATCGTGTGTTTCATTATAGTTCACATTCAGTTAAGCTAATCAGTCTTTAATTCCACATAGTTTACTGTTTGTAGTTTAAACTTTTAAATTGACCAGAATTTTTTAAGGGGATTCATTCACCCCCCCTTTGAATCCATGTCTGCACCGTTGCATCAAGTCTTCACAGAATAACAACACCATGTCCATATTCCGGCAGTACAAATACGAGGTGGTACGATGTTATACTCGGTTGACAGGTGAGTTTTTTATAAAAAAATAATTCTTTTGAATTATTTAGATTAGCTTAAAATTATGCTTATGTTGACTAGATAAAAAATATTCAAAAATAGCCAATGGGTCATTTTGAGTCTTATCTTTGTGGAATGAGTCGGCTGAAATCGATTCTCTTTCCCTTGCACATCTTCAAATAAGTCACCTAGTACCTTGAATTCCTAAAATGCTACATGTAAGAATCAACGAGTCAGAATGGACAGACAATGAGAAGGCAGATTTCGTTGACTAAAATCGCCGATTTGAAAAGAATAATAATAAAACCCTAATTTCAATTCAAACCATGGCTATCGACGTGCCCGTGGATCGCACAGGCCATTGTTGGCCGACGATTTACCGACCGCAGTATGATGCACCACCAACTGCCATTTTCACGGACTTTGATTCCATCATCTCAAGGGCGGATCTGAACGGATGAGGTAGGGGTGAGAAGCGCCGGAGATAACTGTGCTCGAGGATTGTAGGCCATCGCCAGCCTACGGCTGCTGCAGCGACCCGTGAGCTATGGCGCTCATAGTCGATCCTGTGTGCAAAGCCCGTCGTTTCCCAGACGATGATTCCATCCTCCTCGACAGCGAATCCGGATGGACAAGAAGGTGGAGAGCTAGAGATGCCATGTCTGCTGATCATCGATGATCACCAGCTATAGCTACCACGGCGGCCCCTCGGCCATGGCATTCACTGCCGGTCCCGTGTGCCAAGATCGCAGTTTCCCAGACAGCGATCCATCCTCCGCGTCAGTGGATCCAAATAGAGGAGGTGGGGGCGGAGCGCCACAGATGTCTTCCCAATAGATCACCAGCCTGCGGCTATCACGGCAAACTACGGGGCACAATGTTCACCGTTGCTGCTCCCCACTCTCCAGCATTGCCCGAATAGGCCTAGCCCCAAAAATTAATCGATCACCTTACCAAAAAAAAAAAGCATGCAAAAACACACATTCTGGATAGGCCTAGGCCGAGCCCTTGCATGGCCACCCGAAAATAATAAGCCTCCCCACAAAACCTTAATCCCCAACTCGTCTCGCCCTTTCATCCCATGATCTAGTGTTGGATGATGCATATATATCAGGTGTGGGTTGTACTAGATCGATCGCATGGTTCGAGATGACACACCTGATCCAGTTGATCTGACACCCAGATCTAGTGCGTATCGACATATTGTCATACTAGCTTTTAACTGACATGATCGGGTATGTGCGATATATATATATATATATATATGAGCCCAGCCACCCTGATAGCCATCTCCACCACTGTTAACCGCCTCCATAAGAGATAATTATGACTCTTAACTATCCCCTTAATATTCTCCTAAAATATTTGGCTTTATCCCCTAAGTAGTTAGCTCGAGTATATCCAAGTAGTTCTGAGATTGTTGACCACATCTCAACATCTCTCACTTGGCCAACTAGATCAGATAATTTCCGAATACACTCACGATTTGTGAGACCTAGTTCTCATTCTCATGTACTCCCACTATCCATGAGATGTATAACATTCCTTTCAATTATGTTCTTTCCGATGCACTCCCACTATCCATGAGATATATCATCACTTTTATTATTCATTAAAATTTTACTTGACTTATACGTTTCTAAGTCTCATCAAACCAACATGGCTGATGGAGTTTTTTGTTGGAATACTCTTTGTTAAAAGATCGACAATTATATCACAGGTGGGGATACTTTTATTTTCCCTTTCTGTATGATATCATAGATGTAATGATAGTGTATTTCTATATATTTTTCTCTAGAGCTATTTGCTTCACTATTGATCAGACTTATTACTGCCTAATTATCACAATACATCTCACATCTATCAAATTGAGATCCATATCTTTGAGGAACTATCTTATCCACACTGCATAGGTAGTAGCCATAATAATAACAATATACTCAGCTTCTTGTGTTTATATTACAACACATCTATGCTTTTTGCTACCTAAGAAATAGCACCACCTCCAAAGATAAACAAGTGTCCCGAAGTGGTCTTGCTGTCATTTTTATAACCTTCAAACTCAGCATCATAGTAATTAAGTATCTCAAATGTATCAGCTTGATAAACTAACTTATGGTTCATAATACCTTTCAAATGTTTCATAATCTTTTTAGCAACTTCCTAATGTGCTCGACCAAGATTGCTTTGATATTTACTGACTAAACTTACTGAATATGCTATGCCGAGTCTGGTACGTAGCATAGCATACATTAAGTTTCCAACTGTTTATGCATATGGTACATCAATTACACTTTGTCTTTCTCCAAGACATTACTCTTTACACGACCGTTTACTATGGACCAATGGTGTAGGTGTTGGATTATTATTCTGCATCCTAAATTTTCTAAGACTGAATGTAAGTACTTTTTTTGATTTATACTCAAAATTTTAGACTTCCTATCTCTCAAGATTTGTACATTAAGGACATATAATGTCTCACTCATGTCCTACATCTCAAATTTCTCACTGAACTTAGTTTTGATTTTATTCAACATTTTCATGCCATTTCCAGTGAGAAAAATATCACTCACATACAAGGATAATATTATATACTTGCTCTTTTCATGATATATACACAAAATCAAGTTAAATAATTACATCATGAAATTTGAGATACCTTAAAAGACTACTTGAAGCCATAGAGTGATTTCCTTAGCTTACAAACTTTATCCTTCTCTCTATCTACCTTAAATTTCTTAGGTTGTAACATATATATATCTTCCTCCAAGTCTTCGTTGAGGAATGCAATCTTGATATCCATTTGGAGTAGATCCAAGTCAAAATATGTAATAATTGCTAAAAACATCCTTACATATGTAAACTTAGAAACACGACAATAAGTTTCTTGAAAGTCTATACATACCTTTTGATTATATCTTTTGGCAATTAACCGAGCTTTATATTTATCAATAGATTCATCAGCATGAAGTTTTTTCTTAAATACCCACTTGCATCCTATAGTCTTCCTATTTTTGGGTAATTTACATAGTTTCCATACATTGTTCCTTTTAATAGAATCAATTTCATCTTTTATGACTTGCAAACACAAATCAGATTCTTGAGATCTCATTGCATCAGTATATAATTCATGAGATTAATATGATTTTTCTCATTTTTATCTACTGTTAAACACGAAGGCTCACATGAATACAAGTGATAATTATCCATCTATGCTGGTGGAGTTCTAAGTCTCTTGTTGCCAATTGTAAGTTGTTCATTCAACATGTCATCCATAGGTGTTGGCTCAGATCTAGTTGTGGTTCTTCTCTAACTTCTGGATCATCACCTATTATACATAGAGGTTCACTCTCCTCTTAGTCTGGTTCATCATCTACCAGATCTTCTTGGAAAGCAATATCTCTATATTCAATGATCCATTTTCTTTGTGGAAGAATATGTAACCAGATGACTTATCATAATAACCTATGAATTTACATTTCAATGTTACGAAGTTCAACTTATCTCTAAGTTGATTTGGAATGAGAACATGGACTACTGATCCCCATTTCTTAGTGTGACTCAAGTATGATTTCCTCATATTCCAAAGTTCATAAGGTGTACTTTTTATAAACTTAGTGGGTATTCTATCTAGAGTATAATTTGCCATGAGCAATATCTCTTCCCAAAATTTTCTAGGGAGATATAAATGTGATAACATATATCTAACAATATTCATCAATGTTCTATTCTTTCTTTCTGCCACACCTTTCTGTTGTGGCGTATAAGGCATAGTAACATCTCTCTCTATTCCATATTCTTGGTAATATAACTTAAATTCTCTTAAATTGTATTTCCCACCTCTATAAGTTCTTAACACCTTAATATTTCTACTTAGTTATCTTTCTACTTTTGCTCCATATTTCTTAAAGCAACTAAGTGCTTCTGACTTAGTAAAAATAAGTTATACATAGATATATATGAAAAATCATCTATGAGTGTTATGAAATATTCCTTGTTATTATATGTTCTCACACTTAGAGGGCCTCAAATATCCGAGTGGACCAACTCTAATAAATCTTTGATCTATGTCCTATTGTAAAAATTTTATTAATCATTTTCTCGACTAAATAATGTTCACAATGTGACGATTCTATCTTTGACATGGGCAATAAGTTCATTTTTATCATTTGTTCCATTTTAGATTTACTAAGATGACCCAATCTAAAATGTCATAGATCACATTCAGATAATGAACATAAGGAATAATTCAAAGTGACATCACTATTATTGATTTCAGTGTTTATTACAGAGATAACAAAGAGATCATGCTAGAGACAAACTTCTCCATAGCAAGGATTTTCTTATCCTTTCTAATAGACACATATTTATTGTAAAAATGAACTTTTAAACCATTTTTCGTTAGAGCAGGAACATAAATTAAATTCCATCTGATGCCTAGCACAAAAAATACATTTTTGAGGACCATCACGGTGTCCCCAAGATCTAGCTGATATGTGCCAACACCTTCTATGTCCAGGTAGTTGTTATTTCCCATGTAGATGCGCTGCTCCCCTAGTTTTAGGTTGTTGAATGTCACCAACCCTTTTTTCATCTTTGTAGTGTGATGAGTTGCACCAGAATCAACCTACCATTCGTTAGAGTCATTCATCACAACATTGCATTCAATCATGCCAAAAAATTCTTTTTTATTTGTTCCTCCTTGTTCTAGATGTTTACCCTTATTTTCGTGCTTTTCTTGTAAGTGGTTTGTCTTGAAATGACTAACTTTCCACATGTATAACAAGCACCATGAGGAACCTTATATTCTTTTTACTGTGATCGATCTGTACTTCTTGAATTGTGACTTATTCCACCCAATAGATCAATTCTGACTTTTGTTGGTGTTTGGTGTTAGATTCTGGTGTGTAGCATTTTGCTCTAATTCCTTTTGCTTGGCTATAATATCATGCCCAATTGCAAAGTGGGTTGACAAATCAGTGAGTTTCAGAATAGTACTAACCATTCTCAATGTTGTGGCAGCCATATCAAGGGAGGTTGTAGACTATTTAGAACAGTTGCCCATTGTACTTCTAGAATGGCACTTCCAACAGTTTCTAGGTGTTTACCCATGACAATCATTTTGTTCACATGTTCAACAACACTATCCCCCTCTGTCATCTGACAAGAGTTTTATCAATATAGTAGGAGTTGAGTATTCACCTCAGTTATGGTGTCATACTTCTCTTTGACAGTATTCCACATCTTCTGAGCAGTCTCCTAAGTTTCAAAAAACTTAATTAGATTATCCTCCATGAACATGAGCATAATACTTTTGGCCTTTTAATCTTCTGATGTCATTGTTCCAATAATTTCTTATCAGTTTTCAAAGAATTTTCATAAACCTTTGAGTATGGCTATCAATTACATGTTCAATGTTGTCATGAATAAAGCCATATCTTATTTTTCAGTGCCATATGTCATAAGTAGTACCATTAAATTGCTCAACTTTTGTCAATTACGAAGCAATGAGTTTGCTAGCCATTGAATAATAGATATGAAGGAATGGGAGAGATCCGCATCTGGCGGCAGGCGGCGGCGGGGTGAGTGCGGTAGTAAGCAGTAGGATCTGATGACGAGCACGCGGCGTCAGTGGGAAGCGTAGGCCGGTGGCGGCGCTTCTGTAGTAGCGATGGCTACGTGTAGCTGGCAGCGGGGGGACAAGCGGCTCGGAGGTGTAGTAGGGCGGAGGGGCATGGTGCACGTCAGTGCTGCAGTGGCAGAGAGAGAAGTTGCGATGATGACTGGGCATGGTAGGATGAGGCTGCGAGGGAGTAGTTGATGATCGCAGACTCATTCACAGAGGGACGAGATTGTGGTGGATTGACTGCTCCGAGGGTGAGCAACGATACAGTGGGGTGAGATGAATCAAGAGGTACTCTGATATCAGCGAAGGAAATAGGGAGAGAAAATGGTCTTGGGGTTCTAATGGCTGTCACACCTTTTCTTTTACGGTGTGTTGCTCCCAAGATTATGATGTATGGCTTAAAGAGTTTTCATGATGACCAAAGCAATGTGACTGAATGGTTTACTACTTTACTCTCTAGATCCTCTTGATGAATGAATCGATGAGTTCTTGTATTATGAAATGGCAAAGTTCATGATTAATTGTTGGGTTGAAATGTGAGATCCGAAATCAGTTGTGTGTTGAAATGATGAAATCTATATGCAGTTCATTGATCTCTTGTCATATTTAATTGGGTAAATCTATGCCGAACTGTTTATAACTTCGCAACACTTGAACTTGCAAATTCAAGGCAAGCTCATTGAAGTGATGCTATTTTCTCATGAAGCATTTGTCAATGGATTTTGGAAATCGTTGGGTTGAGTAGAAATTGCCACATCTATGGGGTTCTCACAAGTTCTAATATAAGATGGATTGGATGGGTAAAGGTGTGCATCCAAATCTACGTGCTAAATTGTGCTTGATAAAAGGATTGCGTCGGTAAACTCTTTCTGGAATGGTCAATGAAAATCATATAGAAATGAGCCTTCGTATCTCACAGGTTAGAGCAGGGAAAATGCCACAGGGGTAAGTTTCCTTAAACTTTCAAAGGTTCATGACATAAGGTGAAATGCATGAGTGGATATGTACTATGAATGCCAATACAAATCTAATTTTCTTGTGGTGTTCTTGCAGGTTGGAAGATCTTCTAACACCCCAATTATAATGGCAAAACACCGGTGAGGTTGTAGGTTTTTGTTCTAGCATAATTGGGTCTTTTTGAAATCAAAAGGACTTGGTGTCGACACCAAAATCCCTTTGTTCTGGTTGGGTTGTGCTTTCATACACTCAGGATGCTGGCATCGACACCTGGTGTCGACACCCCATCCCAACTGTTCTGTTTTATTTTGGCCTGGGAAGTAGGTGTCGACACCCACTTCAATATGCACTAGCCGACTGTTTTCTGCTATGGCCCTGGCCCCGATGTCGACACCATGTGTCGACACCGACTTTGAACTGCACTGGCCGGCTGATTTCTGCTAAGGCCTTGGCCCCGATGTCGACACCAGGTGTCGACACCTCTGCGGCGCCGCCGATCGTGACTTTTGTGTTCCAGCTCGAAACCCTACCCACTCCGTTCCAAATGCTCTCAGTTGATTGGTTCGTGGTCTTGTAGTCTTCCACAAGTGTGGAAAATTGTTTTCTATATAAATAGAAGCTCCTAGGGCGTCCAGATCTAAGCTTTTGAAGGTATTACACTGTTTTGTTCTTCTTATTGTGCATGGCAACTGCAGTAGCTTCAAGACCCTCTCCAGATCGATTTGGGCGCAAATATTGGAGGAGAAGGGTTGTATTCCATCTTCCTAACAAGGCTCTGTTGAATGCTGCGTGGTTAATCAAGTGGTACATAAGTTGAAGCCAAGAATCGTCCTCCATCTCCGAAGAACGTTCTTCATCCTACAGAAAAGCTTAAGCATGTTCGATGAAATGAAAGGGGGAGCTCTATCCACTGAAAAATCCGATTGCTATTATTTCACCAGTCGCTCTTAGTTCTATTTTGGATATTTGATGTAACCATTATCTCCTTGAACTCAGTTTTTGTGTGTTTGCTTGTGAACTGTGACACAAGCGTGTGTGTGTGGATTGGTGGCCCAGCTCGGCTGCCGTGTGTGTTGTGGCTGTTGAATACAGCGTGTGGGGCTCACATCTTAGTGGAGCGTTAATCCTCACTCGGTGAGGGGTGGATGTAGGGGACACGATTGTGAACCCGAACCACCTAAAAATCCTGAGCTTCTTTGTGGTTTGCTACATCACATTCTCTTACAAGTGGGCCCTGTGCTAAGTTGAGTGAGCCTTCCCTTTGTTAGTGTTCTACTGCATTCTCCTACACGTGTTCACTAGAAAGATCATGTTCATGTCAGAGTGAGTGCTTGTATGCTTAACATTCCATAAAATCTGTTGTTAATGTTCTTTTAACTAGCATCTCGTCTATTGAAGTTTTTTTTGGAGCAATCAATTCACCCCTCCTCTCTTGATTGCCTCTAGTCATGACACAACAATTGGTATCAGAGCTCTGGTCTCTGATTGAGTCGACCACACGATCGCAGAGCTAGATCCTAGAACATGGCAAACAGAGGGATGATGCCCGAAGGGCATTCGGTAAACAGACCTCCGTTTTTCGATGGAACAAACTATACTTATTGGAAAAACAAAATGTATGTTTTCCTACGTGCTCAAGAGTATGATGTGTGGAATGTGATCAATAAAGGTCCTTATAAGTTGATTGACAATGAAGATGATTGGGATGATGAACATATCAATAATTGTGCAGCTAACTTTAAGGCCATAAATATAATTCAGTGTGCTATACACCCAAACAAATATTCACGAATATCTATGTGTGCCTCTGCGCAGGAAATGTGGGACAAGTTACACTTGATCTATGAAGGAACATCTAAAGTCAAGAAGACCAAAGCAAATCTATTGGTTCGAGATTATGAGTTATTCATGATGAAGCCAGAAGAATCTATTTCTGAAATGTTCGCGAGGCTGATGGAGATTACAAATGGTTTGAAGGCTCTTGGCAAAAAGTATTCAAACCGAGATCTTGTAAGGAAGGTACTGAGATCTCTATCACCACAGTGGCACACAGAGGCCACTGTAATTGAAGATTCAAAGGATCTTAGCACCTTGACTCTGGACGAATTAGTTGGCTCCTTGATGACATACGAAATTAATATCAAAAGGAGCGAGGAGGATCACAAAAAGAAGAAGGTAGCCACAACATTGGCGTTGAAGGTAAACCCACAAGAATCTAAAGGAAGTGAGGAAGGCTCCACGGCTAATACTGAAGATGAGGAGCATGTTGCTATGATCACCAGAAGGGCGAGAAAATTTGTCAAGAATACTAGGAAGTTCGGTGGTCAGTTCAGAAAAGGACCAAGAAGGCAAGGTCCTAAGAAAAATGAACGCAGCAAGAAGGATGAAGTGATCTACTACGAATGCAAGAAACCTGGTCACGTGCGGGGTGAGTGCTCGAATTTGATGAAGAGATTCAAGAACGAAAAATTCAAAAAGTCAAAGGTCATGGTCGCCACATGGAGCGACGAGGATGAGGAATGATACGGAAATGAAGATGACTTGGATGAGCTCGTTCAGAATCTGTGCTTCATGGCAGATGAGGATAACTCAAATGAGGTAGATTCTGAATCCGAATCTCTTACATGTGAACAATGGCAGATTGCATATGAATCATTATATGAAAAATGCAAAAAATCTAAATCTGAAAATAAACTTCTGAAAAAGAAGATGGAGCATCTTGTGCATGCTGAAAATTCTTGTGAGAGTTGCAACGCCTTGAAATCTGAAAATGAAAATCTCAAACATGAAAATGAAATTCTTATGTCTAAAAATGATTTATTTGAAGAAGAAAGCTCATGCATGCGTGAAGACCAAACTACCTTTATCAAAATGCATGAAGACTTGCAGAAGAAATTAGAACAAGAAAGGTTGGAAAGAATTGCATGTAATCAAACCAAAGAAACGGCTGAAAAGAAAATTGAAACATTGATGCATGAGATAAATGAGTTGAAGAATGCTCTTGCTACCTTGGAAAAAGGGAAACAGTTGATGAACACATGTGTGGACCCTCATGAAGAAAGTTCTCGACACACCTCCGAAAAGAGAAAAATATCACAATCCAAAACACACATGACTCCTTGGGCTCCAAGAAGTTCGTTTCCCTCCTCATCTAACACACATGTGCATAACTCATCTATGAATGTGAACATGAGGAGAAACCGTGATAACAGATTCACTACATATTTCTATTGTGGAAGGTTAGGCCATGATATGTATGATTGCAGAACCATGAGATTTGATGATGAACATTTTACAAGAATGGTGAATAGATCACATAGGCCTTTTGTGTCTAACCATCGTGGACCCAAGCTTCCTTGGGTACCAAAAACCCCATAAGTATTCTCTTTGAATTTGCAGGTCTGCCTTGGAGCTCAAAAGAATAAATGGTATCTGGATAGTGGATGTTCAAGACATATGACAAAAAACAAGGAAATGTTCGCAGACCTGCAAGAAAAGGATGGTGGAGTGGTAACTTTTGGGGGAAAAGACAAAGGAAAAATTGTTGGAGAAGGTAAGATAGGTAAGAACCAAACTCACGCTATTGAAAATATTTTGCTTGTGAAAGACTTGCATCACAATCTCCTGAGCATAAGTCAACTTTGTGACAAAGGTTGCAATGTGTCTTTTGATTCCACTCACTGCACTGTGGTAGATAGAAACTCTCACGAAGTAAAGTTCATAGGGTTTAGACATAATAATGTATATATGATTGATTTTGATGATGCCTCACATGACAATCTGTGTTTAGTTGCTAAAAACACTGATGATGCATGGCTTTGGCATCGCCGTCTTGGGCATGCCAGTTTTAATGTGATGTTGAAATTGTTCAGAAATAATTTGGTTGTTGGTTTACCCAAGTTGAAGCTTGTTGATGAAAGAATCTGTGGGGCATGCGGTAGGGGCAAGCAGACAAGAACATCCTTCAAATGTAAGAATGATGTAACCACCTCTAGGCCCCTTGAATTGATCCATATTGATCTGTTTGGACCAAGCAGAACACATAGCTTGGGTGGTAAGCTATATGAGTTTGTGATTGTAGACGACTTTTCAAGATATAGCTGGGTACATTTTCTCTCTCTTAAAAGTGATGCCTTGATGGGGTTTGAAGTATTTTGCAGGTTAGTTCAGAATGAAAGAGGATGTTGCATCAAGGCCGTGCGGAGTGATCATGGTAAGGAATTTGATAATTATGAGTTCAACAATTTCTGCAGGGCTCAAGGATATATGCACAATTTCTCTGCACCAAGGACCCCCGAGCAAAATGGGGTCGTTGAGAGGAAGAACATGACACTAGTTGAAATGGCCAGGACTATGCTAAATGAAAACAACTTGCCGAGGTATTTCTGGGCTGAAGCCGTGAACACTGCGTGCTACATAATCAACTGAGCCATGGTAAGGCCTTTGTTAAAGAAAACCCCTTATGAGCTATATCGAGGTAAGGAATTGAATATTTCTTATTTCAAACCTTTTTGGCTCCATTTGTTACATCCACAACAACGGTAAGTTGGACTTGGCAAAGTTTGACCCCAAGAGTGACAAGGGGATCTTTCTTAGATATTCCCTTAGCTCAAGAGCCTATCGAGTGTATAACTTGAGAACTCTTATAGTTGAGGAAAGTCCCCATGTCATTGTTGATCAATCATCATCCAAGGAAACTAATGAAAAGTCTATCTTGTAGGAAGAAGAATCAGAAGATGATGATATGGAAAAATTGTTAGAGAAAGTTGGTAAACCAGAAGTTGAAGAACAACAAGAAGTTGGTGGAAATCAAAAAAATCAAATTGAACAGCAGCTACCAAGGCAATGGACTTTTGCAAAGAACCATCTCTCGGAGGTTGTCATTGGCAATGTAGAAGAAGGAATAAGGACGCGATCCTCCTTCAAGAAAGTTGGAAATCTGGATTACATAGCCTTACTTTCACAATCTGAACCTCACTCCATAGAAGATGTCTTAAAAGATGATTCCTGGATCATGGCTGTGCAAGAAGAACTACACTAGTTCCAAAGGAACAAAGTGTGATTCCTCGTGCCACGTTCTAGAAACCACTCAGTGATCGGAACAAAGTGGATCTTTCGAAATAAAATAAATGATCAAGGGGTGGTAACTAGGAACAAGACTAGGCTTGTAGCCAAAGGTTATAGCCAGGAGCTAGGAATTGATTTTGATGAGTCATTTGCTCCAGTATCAAGACTCGAGGCAGTGACGATTCTTTTGGCATTTGCATGTTGCAATGATATAAAACTGTTTAAAATGGATGTTAAGAGTGTATTCTTAAATGGCTATATCCAGGAGGACGTGTATGTGGAGCAACCGCCGGGGTTTGAAGACACGGAGCATCCAGATCACGTATACAAGCTAGACAAAGCTCTTTATGGTCTGAAACAAGCACCCCATGCATGGTATGAACGATTAAGTGAATTCCTCATTCAAAATGGATTCAAGCGAGGTAATGTCAATCAGACCCTTTTTACACAATTAGATGGTAAGGAAATTCTAATCATTCAAGTGTATGCAGATGACATCATTTTTGGCTCCACTAATGATGCTCTCGGTGAAGACTTTGCAAAATTAATGCAAAGTGAGTTTGAAATGAGCCTTATGTGAATGCTAACATTTTTCTTGGGATTACAGGTGACACATACGACTGATGGTTTATTCGTAAAACAAAATAAATATGCTATGGAGCTACTCAAGAAATTCAAGTTAACTGCAACCAAGCCACAACCAACTCCCATGTCCACATCATTAAAGCTTGACCATGATGAGCAAGGTAAGGCCGTCAATCAAACCCTTTTCAGGAGCATGATAGGATCCTTGCTGTATCTAACTGCCAGCAGGCCCGACATTCAATATGCAGTATGCTTATGTGCAAGATTTCAATCGAATCATAAAGAGTCTCATATGTCGGCTGTGAAATGCATCTTTAGATATATTGCTGGCACTTGTGAACTAGGACTTTGGTTTCCGTGTAGTTCATATTTTGAATTGGTTGGTTATTCCGATGCTGATTACGCGGGTTGCAAAATAGACCGGAAGAGCACAAGTGGGTACTGCCAGTTCCTTGGAGGTTGCTTGGTTTCATGGGCCTCCGAGAAATAAAATTCTGTGGCATTATCAACCGCCGAGGCCGAATACGTGGCCGTAGGTAGTTGTGTTGCCCAAGTGCTCTGGATATAGCAACAGTTGATTGACTTTGGCATCACACTTAAAAAACACAGCCATTCTATGTGATAACACCGCAGCAATAAATCTTTCAAAAAACCCCGTGCATCATTCTCGCACTAAGCATATTGAAGTTAGGCACCATTTCCTGCGTGATCATGTAAGCAAAGGTGATGTCGAAATTTAGTTTGTTGATACAAATAATCAATTTGCAGATATTTTCACTAAACCTCTTAATGAAGATAAATTCACTTCATTTAGGAGAGAATTGGGCATTTGTCGTTTAGAAGGTTAGTGAATGTCTTGCATTTGTTTTGTCTCATCTCATGCATTTGCATTTATTTTAACTCACTAGTAGATACTTACATTTGTAATTTCCTTTGGTGATGCATATGCATCATGTCAGTATATGTATTGTGTTTTGAATGCTTGAAGTGAAATGTCCATGTATGGTGTGTGCGCCTTGTTATAGAAACCTAAATATGCACTCCTTGGCTTCCTATGACTTCATACTCCTTGATAAATAAAGCACTACCACATGAAGGAACGGGTTGACACAAGGCCCGGGAAGATTGGAATTAGAAATTGGTGTGTGTGATTGATTATGTCTTTGAACCCTCCCAAATTGACTAACCCAAGCATTCTATCATTTGAGTTGCTCAAATTCATTCTAAAGTCAATTGGGTTTCAAGCCTTATTCCTTGGAGTTCGAAAATCCTTCTAAAACTCAATGCTGAAACCTTCAAATATGAAGATAGGGCGGTGTCGACATTTATCCTTGAGTTCTCATTTTTTCTTCGCGAGCAGAACATGGCTAAACCGGTGTCGACACCGTCCGGTCGCGACCCATTCCGCGAACCGGTCCGTGTGGGTTCGAAACCCATTCAATCCCGATCGAACCCTCTCCCCTTAATGCCCTAAATCCCCTCCATATCCCGTGCTGCCCTCCTTTCTTCCCCACACCCCTCCTTGCAAGAACACAAGCCTTTTCCAGCCCTAGAGAGAGCGGAAGATGCCGCGGCACCTGTGCCCTCACCTTGCTAAGCATCCGTGGCCGCTTCCTTCGGCCCTTGTCTTCTGGAACGTGGGTGACCTTGTGGAGAAACCATCCATCCGAGGTAAGGGCTCCATCATTGAACAGATCGACTCATTTTCTTTTTCCTTCCGTCTCCATTCGAAGTGGTTTCCAATGGCTCCAAAGAGGCATGCGTCCGGTAAGGAGAAGGTTGCGGAATCCCACAGAAAGAAGGAACTCCGCGCTAAGTCTGATGAACATCATGCCCTCTAGCAGAAACCCATGCCCGCACACTTCAAGATGATGGAAAGGAAAGTTCTTCGACCTCGGGCTGTTAATTTTCAAGATTTGCACAAAGCCCTTCCTAAACTGCTTCCGTTCATAGAGGCTCAACCAAATTTGGGTTCATTTATGTCCAATCACAGAAAAATCTACCATTCACTTGTGCTCCAAGTTTATGGTAACATGGTTGTCAAAAATAGCAAGTATACGACAGTCGTCAATGGCCAAGTTATCACTCCTTCAAGACATTTTCTCGCATGTGCATTTGATTTGCCTGATGTTGGTGACACTTATGAGAATGCAATGCATGCCGAACATGAGGTTTATGAGCTAATGATAGGGGAAGAAATGAAGGACAGGTCCGTTAGCGGCTTAAATGCAAACCATTTCCCCCCTTTACAGCGCATTCTCCATCACATGCTAACTACCTATTACTTCCCAAGGTTGTAGGTAGAGAAAAAGTTACAGACCAACAAATGTTTCTTCCCTATGGTCTACTACAGCAAGAGCCGATAAATTTTCCTTCTGTTCTACTTGATCACATCACAAGTTGTACCCAAAACCGATCTAGAACTCATCTGTATGCAGCAGCCTTAACTACTATCTTTCGTGCGGTCAACATCTCACTGAAAGATGAGCCATGTCAAACACTAAGGGAAGCTGGCATTTATACTGTTCACTCAGTCTGCAAGAACATGGGCTATGTAAGGAATGCTCAAGGACATTTAGTTCGAACACTCAAAGCTGTGCCAGAAAAAGATCTCGATGACACTTCTGATGATGAAGAGGCCGATGCTCAACATGAACAAGGTGGAACCTCCGAAACTCACGCAGCCTCCACGGACTTATCTGGGTTGCAACTCTCGATGGAGACTATGGGTGGTGAGGTGGGTCACCTCAGGGAGACAGTGGATGTTCTCACTCAGGATGTGGCGGAATTGAAGCTTCATCACACCATGTATCCCTAGGCTTTTCAGTCCATTAATACTTCCCTTGATGCTCTTAAAACTGCCATGGATGCTCAAACCGCCCAGTTCACTACCATAGCTAATCACATTCGCCATCTACCTCCTCCACCTTCCTCCGGGTCGGACTAATCCTGTTGTTATATGCTGGCAATGCTACTTGTGTCCTGGTTTGTCATGCCCCGAGCCTTTATTACAGCGGAAGACTAACTCGGGGAGCGCGAACATCCAGCATGGTAAGCCTCTTGCAAGCAAGAATGATCAGAGCGTAAGACAATCACACACATAAATGCAATTGCACAATATTTAATCAAACTCCAACTTTATTTCATTGATAATCAAATATTCAAATACATGCACTAATTCAATTTCCATTATGCACTAGACTTAAGAAATAGAAAAATTACATAGACTCAATCTAAACAATGTAGACTTCCTAAGTCTTCGCTCATTCTTTATTCACTCTCGGATCCGCTACTTGAACCTTCCGAATCCGAACCTAACTCACTTCTGTTTCCTAAAAAAGATTAGAAATAGGTAATGAACACACTTGCCCAGTAGGTATCTTCGCATCAACATGAAGGCACTATTAAAGTAATTAACATTTTTACTCTAAAGAATAAGGCAAAATCATGCAATGCGATGATCACGGGATTAAACCAAAGTAATCCGATAATCATATAAGATAGAATGAGAGCAAGTATGAACTAGCAAGAATGTGACAAGAACATGATATTGGCCTTTCATAAACAAGAATGTATCGAGAATGTACTAGCAAGCCACATAATCATCACTCCATTATCTTTTGCTTATGAGCAAGTACTTCGTGAATTTCTGTGGAATATCAAGCAAGAAAGTCATGTCGTGTCGTGAATTTTCACTTATTTATAAAGAAAGTACTCCCAGCGCAATGCGACGCCAGTAGCATCATACCCCATGGTTTATAAAATAGTATGTTTCTGACAATCAGTCGAGGGGACTAGCATAGAGCCCTTGAACACAACCAGTGCTCGATCGCATCTTCAAGTATAAATCAAGTTACTTCCACGCATGTAACAATATGGCCAAGAATGTAATAAGTTCAATAAGCTTATGATAACAATAATTCAATGAATGAATGCTTCAATAAGAATTATGAGGAATCAAGAATGACATTAAACAATGTTATGCTCATAAAATAAATCGGTAGCATAACGGTATATTTCTTAACTTTCATTCATTATATTAAGTCTATTAAGCAATATGATAAGTTCTAGATTATCAAGGGTCATCTAGAAACCTTGAAATATCAACTCTTGGGTCAAACCTCAGGTTAAGTACTCAAGTAGTGTGACGGTCGTGTACTGGGCCGTTACATGATGTGACGGTCCAAGATTAGGCCGTTACAGTGGTCTGAGTCTAGAATCAAGATATCGAACTCAGATGAATGTGACGGTCGTATATTGGGCCGTTACATGGCCTGACGGTCCAATATAGGGCCGTTACACTACTGACAATTAGAAAACATCGATAGTGTAATCTAATCAAAGGTTTTAATGGTACAACCAACTCGACGTCCTAGTGGGAATCCAAGGCTCGCGGAGAATTACGGAGGCCTTGAAATAAGATTTCCTTGTCTATTGGAAGGAATATCCAATAGAGAGGTCCTCATGTCCAAGAATAATGTTCCTATAGTGCAAAGTGAACCAATGAACAACATACCGGAGTATGTGCCATGTACTTAAAGAAAATGACTCTATAGATAGAGGAAGAATGTGTAACATTGTGAAAGTAAGATAAACTCCGTCAATACAACATTGGAAAATCATGTTTAATTACAAAACTATAAAGTTTTGGCACATAAAATTAACATAAGTTAAAATAGTTCACGATGCCTAGATCATGCAGATTTTAATATGAATTAATAAGAAAACTTAAAATCATAATAACATGTCAAAACTTAGCTAACTAGGCTTAATTATAGGTTAATTTAACTGATTACTATTCTGTCATGGACTGACAGAACACAGAGTCTAACGGTCTAACAGGAGAGCGTCACAGTGCTTGTGACGGTCTATCGAGGGGCCGTTACAGTAATGTAACGCTCCTGTCCTGGTGCGTTAGAGACAACAGTGAAATGAAAACATAACAGAGTGTGTGACGGTCTGTCGTAAGGCCGTTACATGCATGTGACGGTCCTACCATGATCCGCCAGAGCCTCTGCTGACAGCAATAGATAATAATGACCTAAGTTTCAACTCACATCATGTCTGAAAATCATATATATATAACTTCCCACATGATAGAATGAAAGCTAAACTAATATCATGCATGGGTTCTAGTGAATTTCACAAGGAAGTTCATTTTCAATGTAATTAGGGTTAAGAATAGGTACATATGTATGATTCTACTAAAACATGAAATTCATGAGCTAAATTGCATGTAATCAAACAAAATTAGAGGGCTTTTATCCCTAACATGTGATTTTTGCCGTTCATGAGATAACCTACCTCTTCTAAGACTTTTAAACTTCGAATTTGATGCTAGGTGCTACCCTTTGATCCTTGCTCTTCTTGTGGTAAATCAGCAACTTGGGAAGCTTCAATCTCCTTGGTTGCTTGGTCTCCTAGCATGAAATTTTGAGGGCTATCAGTCTAAAGTATACTAAACAAAAGCTTCTAAAGAACTTACCCGAAATTATGACTCCTTACCTTGATTCTTCATGAGTCAAAAGTAAGGGTCGCTCAGTTCAGAACTAGGTCCTATTTATAGGGTTTTGACTAAGGTTTGAAGATTAGATCGTTTCTAGAGTCCTTGTTAAAGCTTAGATCAACTTCTAAGAGTCCTTAACACCTCTATTAGTCTTCCTATCTCGATCCCTAAGAGATAAGTTAGCAAAAAATCTAATCTTTTGGCTTGTTTTTCACTTCACGGAATTGCAGGATGTAACGGTCGTCCATAGGTGCGTCACATGGCTGTGGCGGTCGCCCGATAGACAGTTACACTCAACGTGTATAGAGTTCAATATTAATCAAACTCTTTTGGTTAATTATCCATATAATAGTATTTATCCTTAAAATACGTGAATAAGCTAAGTACCCTTTTAGAACATGGGCCAAACTTAATGGGCTTGGTCCTTAAACCTTTTGGATAATAATTAGATAGACTAGGTTAATTAGTTCCATCCAATTGGGCTTTATAAGGTCTTATTACTTCAATAATCCCTTTATTAATATATTTAGGTCTTTATAAATTCTAAAAAAATATTTTGTAATTCAAAAATTATTTATATAAATTCTGGGGCACTACACCCTCCCCCACTTAGAAGAATTTGGTCCCCAAATTCAATACATGGATTGTGGAGAGTGTACTTACAGTTAAATAGTTCTGGAAATCTTTTCCGCATGACTGCCTCGGTTTCCCATGTTACTTCATATGGCCATATTTTCTTTCATTGAATCTTGACAATAAGAATAACTTTATTTCTTAATTGACGCACTTCTCGTTCCATAATCTTTATTGGCGTTTGCTCGAACGTCATAGCCTTCTGAATTTCTAGATTGTCATAAGTGATAATGTGGTCAGGGTCATATACATATTTCTTCAGCATAGAGACGTGAAATACGTCATGAACTCTTGCTAGTTGTGGAGGTAAAGCTAGTTTGTAAGCCACTTCACCAATCCTTTAGAGAATTTCAAATGGGCCAATAAATCTAGGAGTTAGCTTTCCTTTAATGCCAAATCTTTGAATACCACGACCTAGAGAAACCTTTAAATATACATGATCTCCTACCTGAAACTCCAAGTCACGTCTTTGATTGTCGGCATAAGACTTTTGCCTATCTTGCGCCATTTTCATTCTTTCTTGAATGAGCTTTATTTTCTCTGTAGAATCCCTGATAAGGTCGGGGCCTAGAAATTACTTTTCCTCTATTTCATTTCAACATACTGGTGATCTACAGCTTTTTCCATACAGAGCTTCAAAAGGTGCCATTTGTATGCTTGCTTGATAACTGTTGTTATATGCAAATTCTACCAGAGGTAAGTGATCATGCCAACTTCCTCCAAAATCAATGACATAAGCCCTGAGCATGTCTTCTACCACCTGATTTGTTCTTTCTGTTTGACCATCAATTTGTGGATGAAAAGCTGTGCTGAAGTTCAATCTAGTCCCTAGTGAATGTTGTAGGCCCTTCCAGAATTGTGATGTGAATCGAGGATCTCTATCGGATATAATAGAGATAGGGACACCATATAGTTTAATAATTTCCCTTATGTATAATGCTGCTAGAATATCCACAGACCATCGACTCTTGATTGGTATGAAATGCGCGGATTTAGTCAATCGGTCTATGATTACCCATATACCATCGTGTCCACCTCTGGTCTTGGGTAAACCCATAATAAAGTCCATCCCTATACTCTCCCATTTTCATTCGGGAATATTCAATGGATGCAATTTACCTGCGGGTCTAAAATGTTCGGCTTTTACTTGTTGGCAAGTAAGACAACGAGACACGAAATCAGATATTTCCCTCTTCATATTGGGCCACCAGAAATTTCTTTTGAGATCTTGATACATCTTTGTTCCTCCTGGATGAATTGTGTATTTGAAATTATGCGCTTCATCTAGGATCAATTTCTTCGTAGTCTCATGATCTGGTACACATTCGGCCCTTAAATAAATAGAAAAATCTGTCCTTTGTTCAACATTGGCCTTAATTTCCAGTAATATAGGATCATCATTTTGCAGCTTGACCAGATCTTCTATCAATGTAGGTTGAGCTCGGATATTAGCTATGAAACAATCTTTTTCCTTTATGTCAATATCTAAGTTCAACTGAGCAAATTGAGGAACAAGGTTAGTCACACTAATCATAAGACTTGATAGCATACCCATTGGTTTTCTACTGAGTGCATTTGCTACAACATTAGCTTTGCCAGGATGATACTGAATAGAAAAATCGAACTCTTTGAGGTATTCTAACCACCTCCTCTGCCTCATGTTAAGCTCCTTTTAAGAAAATAAATATTTCAAGCTTTTGTGGTCCGAGTAGACCGTGAACTTTTCTCCATAAAGATAATGACGCCAAATTTTCAAGGCGAAAATAACTGCTGCCAATTTCAAATCATGTACGGGATTATTTTCCTCGTGATGTTTCAATTGTCTTGAAGAATAACAGATTACTTTTCCATTCTGCATGAGAACGCATCCTAAGCCAATGCCAGACGCATCCGTATACACTTCGAATCCACCACCCTCCATTGGTAGTGATAAAATAGGAGCTGTAGTAAGATGATTCTTAAGAGTTTGGAAACTGTTCTCACATTCCTCTGACCAGACAAAAGGATTTTCTTTTCTTGTAAGTCTAGTTAAAGGAACTGCTATCTTTGAGAAGTCCTTAATGAATCTTCTATAATAACCAGCTAGACCCAGAAAGCTTCTTACTTAAGATATAGTCGTTGGCCGACTCTAATTCTTGACGGCTTCTACCTTAGAGGGATCCACAACAATACCTTATTTTAAAATAATGTGGCCTAGGAATGAGACTTCCTTGAGCCAGAATTCACACTTATTGAGTTTGGCATAAAGCTTGTGTTCTCTAAGTGTTTGTAAAGCTATTTTCAAATGTTGTTCATGTTCTTACTTTGTCTTCGAATATATTAAGATATCATCAATGAAGACGACGATGAACTGGTCCAGATATGGCTGGAAGATATTGTTCATAAGTTACATAAATGCTGCTGGGGCATTAGATAATCCAAACGGCATTACTACGAATTCATAGTGGCCATAACGACTTCGAAAAGTCGATTTATAAATATCCTTTTCTTTAATTCTAAGCTGATGATAGCCTGATCTGAGGTCTATCTTAGAGAAATATTCTGCTCCTGAAAGCTGATCGAAGAGTTCATCAATACGCGGCAACGGATACTTATTTTTAATTGTGAGTTGATTTAGTCGCCGGTAATCGATGCATAGCCTGAGAGAACCATCCTTCTTCTTGACAAATAGAACTGGCGCACCCCAAGGGGATGTGCTAGGTCTGATGAAGCCCTTGTCTAGTAGTTCCTGCAACTGCCTCTTCAATTCCTTAAGCTCCGTGGGGGACATCCTGTAAGGGGCTATAGAAACCGGTGCTGCTCCTGGAATGAGTTCAATGGTGAAGTTCACTTCCCTCTCGGGTGGTAAATTGGGTAGTTCCGATGGAAATACGTCTGGGAACTCATTTACAATAGGGATGTCTGCTATGTTAATATCTTTGGACTTTGAGATAATGACAGAAGCAAGGAAAGCTTCACATCCTTGTGCGATAAGTTTGCAAGTGTGAAGTGAGGATATGATAGTGGGGTGTTTCTTGTACTTGATACCAAGAAAAGAGAATCTTGGAAGACCGGGCTTTCGAAAGGATATAATCCTATTTTGGCAATTAATATAAGCATCATGATCTGCAAGCCAATCTACCCCTAAAATGGCATCATAACCTTTCATGTCAAGGCATACTAAGTTTGCGGGGAGATTGTGACCTTCTACTATCACTTCGCTATCAGGATAATAGTTGGTAAGCTTTGTTCCAGAACCTAAGGGTGTGGAAATAGCAAGATCTAAAGGTAAGGGAACTGATGCGATTGGTAATGTCTTAGCAAAAGTAGTAGAGATAAAAGAATGAGAGGCACCCGTATCAAATAGCACAAATGCAGGATGAGAACAAATTTGAAGAGTACCTTCCATAAGCCCATCATCCTTGGGCGTTTCCTCTTCATCTAGAACGGCATTGAGGCGAGCCTGCCTCCTGCGTCCTCCACCAGATGACTGATCCTTCATAAGGGGGCATTCCGGCATGCGATGCTCCCTGCTCCCACAACGTAAGCAAGCGCCAAGGCGCTTCCAACACTCTTCAGCCGAATGGCCGAATTTTTCACAAAACGTGCAAGCCATGGCGACCTGCTCCTTCTCCTCCTCGACTTTCTTTTACTTATGGGAACTTCCACCATTCTCATTCCTAGATCTTTTCTTACTATCACGGCTTTGATAAGGTTCCATGATACTAAATTTCTCCTTCTTATAACGCCGATCCGATCGTCGGCTTGATTCTTCTCCTTTCCCTTTCAACTTATCAACCTTCTCTAAGGTCCTTTCACACAAATATGCCCGCTGAACCATCTCCGCATATGTACGGATGTTTTGGGTCCCGAGCTGTGAAATAAAGCCGAGTCGTAACTCGTCCATAAATTGATTTGCCTTGAGTAGATCGATCGGTACTGATTATATGCGGTGCGTAAGGTGCTAATCTTGAAAATTGCAGTTCATATTCGGCAACCGTCATCATTCCTTGCCGAAGAGCGGCGAACTCCATAGCCTTCCTTTCTTTCACATGCTCGGAAAAGTATTTGGCACGGAACAAAGTGAGAAAACCGTCCCATGTATGAGGTGCATTGGCTGGAGGTGCCGGAACTGACTTCCACCGTGTGCGAGCATCTTTGTTGAGTTGAAAGGTTGCGAGACGCACCTTCTCCTGATCGGTGCATTGGATGACATCAAATATACGATTCATTTCGTCTATCCAGTTCTCCGCCTCGTCGGGATTAGACGAACCATAGAATTGCGGAGGATTTAAACTCCGGAAATTACGATGTAGGTCACCAGCCCTTGCCCCTGCGCCACCTTACGCTATAGTTTGCAATGCCTGGGTAAGGCCAGCAACTGTTTGTTGCATACCATCTCAATCTACACGATGAGCCATTTGTAAGATAAGGTACCTCGGAGAAAATAATAACTTGTTATTTCTCATGAAATTGGAATAAATAAAATAAATCTTAAAGCTAATTAATTATCTTATCCCGGGCTCTACCCACTTCTCACATGGGTATGGAAACTTCTTCCTTAGTTCATAGGTAGGGGCCCTTAAACCTTGGACTTATCCTATGACATGATTCCTTCTTCCTAAGTCCAGAGACTTAGGCTTTGATACCAACTTAACTGTCACGCCCCGAGCCTTTATTACAGCGGAAGACTAACTCGGGGAGTGTGAACATCCAGCATGGTAAGCCTCTTGCAAGCAAGAATGATCAGAGCGTAAGACAATCACACACATAAATGCAATTGCACAATATTTAATCAAACTCCAACTTTATTTCATTGATAATCAAATATTCAAATACATCCACTAATTCAATTTCCATTATGCACTAGACTCAAGAAATAGAAAAATTACATAGACTCAATATAAACAATGTAGACTTCCTAAGTCTTCGCTCATTCTTTATTCACTCTCGGATCCGCTACTTGAACCTTCCGAATCAGAACCCGACTCACTTCCGTTTCCTGAAAAAGATTGAAAATAGGTAATGAGCACACTTGCCCAGTAGGTATCTTCGCATCAACATGAAGGCACTATTAAAGTAATTAATATTTTTGCTCTAAAGAATAAAGCAAAATCATGCAATGCGATGATCACACGATTAAACCAAAGTAATCCGATAATCATGTAAGATAGAATGAGAGCAAGTATGGACTAGCAAGAATGTGACAAGAACATGATATTGGCCTTTCATAAACAAGAATGTATCGAGAATGTACTAGCAAGTCACATAATCATCACTCCAGTATCTTTTTCTTATGAGCAAGTACTTCGTGAATTTCTGTGGAATATCAAGCAAGAAAGTTATGTCGTGTCGTGGATTTTCACTTATTTATAAAGAAAGTACTCCCAGCGTAATGCGACGCCAATAGCATCATACCCCATGGTTTATAAAATAGTATGTTTCCGACAATCTGCCGAGGGGATTAGCATAGAGCCCTTGAACACAATCAGTGCTCGATCGCATCTTCAAGTATAAATCAAGTTACTTCCACGCATGTAACAATATGGCCAAGAATGTAATACGTTCAATAAGCTTATGATAACAATAATTCAATGAATGAATGCTTCAATAAGAATTATGAGGAATCAAGAATGACATTAAACAATGTTATGCTCATAAAATAAATCGGTAGCATAACGGTATATTTCTTAACTTTCATTCATTATATTAAGTCTATTAAGCAATATGATAAGTTCTAGATTATCAAGGGTCATCTAGAAACCTTGAAATATCAACCCTTAGGTCAAACCTCAGGTTAAGTACTCAAGTAGTGTGACGGTCGTGTACTAGGCCGTTACATGATGTGACGGTCCAGGATTAGGCCGTTACAGTGGTCTGAGTCCAGAATCAAGATATCGAACTCAGATGAATGTGACGGTCGTATATTGGGCCGTTACATGGCCTGACGGTCCAATATAGGGCTGTTACACTACTGACAACCAGAAAACATCAATAGTGTAATCTAATCAATGGGTTTTAATGGTACAACCAACTCGGCGTCCTAGTGAGAATCCTAGGCTCACGGAGAATTACGGAGGCCTTGAAACAAGATTTCCTAGTCCATTGGAAGGAATATCCAATAGAGAGGTCCTCATGTCCAAGAATAATGTTCCTATAGTGCAAAGTGAACTAATGGACAATATACCGGAGTATGTGCCATGTACTTAAAGAAAATGACTCTATAGATAGAGGAAGAATGTGTAACATTGTGAAAGTAAGATAAACTCCGTCAATACAACATTGGAAAATCATGTTTAATTACAAAACTATAAATTTTTGTCACATAAAATTAACATAACTTAAAATAGTTCACGATGCCTAGATCATGCAGATTTCAATATGAATTAATAAGAAAACTTAAAATCATAATAACATGTCAAAACTTAGCTAACTAGGCTTAATTATAGGTTAATTTAACTGGTTACTATTCTGTCATGGGCTGACAGAACACAGAGTCTAACTGTCTAACAGGAGAGCGTCACAGTGCTTGTGACGGTCTATCGAGGGGCCGTTACAGTAATGTAACGTTACTGTCTTGGTGCGTTAGAGATAACAATGAAATGAAAACATAACAGAGTGTGTGACGGTCTGTCGTAAGGCCGTTACATGCATGTGACGGTCCTACCATGATCCGTCAGAGCCTCTGCTGACAGCAATAGATAATAATGACCTAAGTTTCAACTCACATCATGTCTGAAAATCATATATATATAACTTCCCACATGATAGAATGAAAGCTAAACTAATATCATGCATGGGTTCTAGTGAATTTCACAAGGAAGTTCATTTTCAATGTAATTAGGGTTAAGAATAGGTACATATGCATGATTCTACTAAAACATGAAATTCATGAGCTAAAGTGCATGTAATCAAATAAAATCAGAGGGCTTTTATCCCTAACATGTTGTTTTTGCCGTTCATGAGATAACCTACCTCTTCTAAGACTTTTAAACTTCGAATTTGATGCTAGGTGCTACCCTTTGATCCTTGCTCTTCTTGTGGTAAATCAGCAACTTGGGAAGCTTCAATCTCCTTGGTTGCTTGGTCTCCTAGCATGAAATTTGGAGGGATATCAGTCTAAAGTATATTAAACAAAAGCTTCTAAAGAACTTACCTGAAATTATGACTCCTTACCTTGATTCTTCACGAGTCAAAAGTAAGGGTCGCTCAGTTCAGAACTAGGTCCTATTTATAGAGTTTTGGCGAGGGTTTGAGGATTAGATCATTTCTAGAGTCCTTGTTAAAGCTTAGATCAACTTCTAAGAGTCCTTAACACCTCTATTAGTCTTCCTATCTCGATCCCTAAGAGATAAGTTAGCAAAAAATCCAATCTTTTGGCTTATTTTTCACTTCACGGAACTGCAGGATGTAACGGTCGTTCATAGGTGCGTCACATGGCTGTGGCGGTCGCCCGATAGACCGTTACACTCAACGTGTATAGAGTTCAATATTAATTAAACTCTTTTGGTTAATTATCCATATAATAGTATTTATCCTTAAAATACGTGAATAAGCTAAGTACCCTTCTAGAATATGGGTCAAACTTAATGGGCTTGGTCCTTAAACCTTTTGGATAATAATTAGATAGACTAGGTTAATTAGTTCCATCCAATTGGGCTTTATAATGTCTTATTACTTCAATAATCCCTTTATTACTATATTTAGGTCTTTATAAATTCCAAAAAATTATTTTATAATTCAAAAATTATTTATATAAATTCTAGGGCACTACATGGTTCCCCCCTATTTTTGTTGATGCCAAAGGGGGAGATATATATCTCTATGTTGCTACTATGTTGCTTATGTGTGTTGCATGCTTGCATGCTTGCTTGTTCACATGCATTTAGTTTGCAATCGAGTCTATGCATTGAGTCTATACGTCATGTATTCCCTAGTGGTTATATCATAGCATGGCATGTTATGTTTTGTCTGTTGGTTTAGTTGAGTCTCTTGTTTCACAAGTCTTCTAATGAAATTGCTAATTATGGCTGTGGAATATCTTTTGTTGTTGTTGCCATTCCTATCAACTTATATGAAAGCTTATGGTTCATTGCATGAATGTTCAATTTCATGATAAGGCAAACATGGATGCTTGATGCACTGTCACATGGATTGCACATGGTCTTTATGTCACTTACATGCTCATCAGTCTCGTCTTTTTGAATAGTAGCACATATCATTTTTGTCATCATCAAAAAGGGAGAGATTGTTGCTCCCAAGATTATGATGTGTGGCTTAAAGAGTTTTCATGATGACCAATGCAATGTGGCTGAACGGTTTACTGCTTTACTCTCTAGATCCTCTTGATGAATGAATCGATGAGTTCTTGTATTATGAAATGGCAAAGTTCATGATTAATTGTTGGGTTGAAATGTGAGATCCAAAATCAGTTGTGTGTTGAAATGATGAAATCTATATGCAGTTCATTGATCTTTTGTCATATGGAATTGGGTAAATCTATGCTGAACTGTTTATAACTTCGCACCACTTGACCTTGCAAATTCAAGGCAAGCTCATTGAAGTGATGCTATTTTCTCATGAAACATTTATCAATGGATTTTGGAAACCGTTGGGTTGAGTAGAAATTGTCACATCTGTGAGGTTCTCACAAGTTCTAATATAAGATGGATCAGATGGGTAAAGGTGTGCATCCAAATCTACATGCTAAATTGTGCTTGATAAAAGGATTGCGTCGGTAAACTCTTTCTTGAATGGTCAATGAAAATCATATAGAAATGAGCCTTCGTATCTCACAGGTTAGAGCAGGGAAAATGCCACAGGGGTAAGTTTCCTTAAACTTTCAAAGGTTCATGACATAAGGTGAAATGCATGAGCAGATATGTACTATGAATGCCAATACAAATCTAATTTTCTTGTGGTGTTCTTGCAGGTTGGAAGATCTTCTAACACCCCAATTATAATGGCAAAACCCCGGTGAGGTTGTAGGTTTTTGTTCTAGCATAATTGGGTCTTTTTGAAGTCAAAAGGACTTGGTGTCGACACCTGGTGTCGACACCAAAATCCCTTTGTTCTGGTTGGGTCGTGCTTTCATACCCTCAGGATGCTGGTGTCGACACCTAGTGTCGACACCCCATCCCAGCTATTCTATGTTATTTTGGCCTGGGAAGTAGATGTAGACACCAGGTGTCGACACCCACTTTAATATGCACTAGCCGGCTATTTTCTACTATGGCCCTGGCCACGGTGTCGACATCGACTTTGAACTACACTGGCCGGCTGATTTCTGCTAAGGCCTTGGCCCCGGTGTCGACACCAGGTGTCGACGCCTCTGCGGCGCCGCCGATCGTGACTTTTGTGTTCCAACTCAAAACCCTACCCACTCCGTTCCAAATGCTCTCAGTTGATTGATTCGTAGTCTTGTAGTCTTCCACAAGTGTGTAAAATTATTTTCTGTATAAATAGAAGCTCCTAGGGCGTCCAGATCTAAGCTTTTGAAGGTATTACACTGTTTTGTTCTTCTTATTGTGCACGGCAACTACAGCAGCTTCAAGACCCTCTCCAGATCGATTTGGGCGCAAATATTGGAGGAGAAGGGTTGTATTCCATCTTCCTAACAAGGCTCTATTGAATGCTGCGTGGTTAATCAAGTGGTACATAAGTTGAAGCCAAGAATCATCCTCCATCTCCGAAGAATGTTCTTCATCCTGCAGAAAAGCTTAAGCATGTTCGATGAAATGAAAGGGGGAGCTCTATCCACTGAAAAATTCGATTGCTATTATTTCACCAGTCGCTCTTAGTTCTATTTTGGATATTTGATGTAACCATTATCTCCTTGAACTCGATTTTTGTGTGTTTGCTTGTGAACTGTGACACAAGCGTGTGTGTGTGGATTGGTGGCCCAGCTCGGCTACCGTGTGTGTTGTGGCTATTGAATACAGCGTGCGTGGCTCACATCTTAGTGGAGCGTTAATCCTCACTCGGTGAGGGGTGGACATAGGGTACACGGTTGTGAACCCGAACCACCTAAAAATCCTGAGCTTCTTTGTGGTTTGCTACATCGCATTCTCTTATGAGTGGGCCCTGTGCTAAGTTGAGTGAGCCTTCCCTTTGTTAGTGTTCCGCTGCATTCTCCTACACGTGTTCACGAGAGAGATCATGTTCGTGTCAGAGTGAGTGCTTGTATGCTTAACATTCCATAAAATCTACTGTCAATGTTCTTTTAACTAGCATCTCGTCTATTGAGGTTTTTTTTTTGGAGCAATCAATTCACCCCTCCCCTCTTGATTGCCGCTAGTTAGGACACAACACGGTGAGTTAATTTCCATGTGCAAGGAACCCACGCATATAGGAGGCCACTCCGATAGCCATCTCCACCCATGTTAGCTGCCTCCATAAGAGATAATTATGAATCTTAATTATCCCCTTAATATTCTCCTAAAATATTTGACTTTATCCCCCAAGTAGTTGTCTCGAGTCTATCTAGGTAGTTTGGGGATTGTTGGCCACAACCCAATAATGGTGAACCTAGCACAAGACTAGTAAATCCGTTGCTCACATCTCTCGAGAATTAAGTGTAAGTCAAATAAACTCCCCGGGAGTTGAATTTGGGATCTCATTACTATGAGATAAGGTCCTTACCAGTTGACTCACTCAAGTTTCTATGTAACCAGTAAATCTGTTTGTAAATGTTTAAAATCCTTTGACAACCCTTCTAACATCCAAGTGTATGTTACCACTTAAATATGAAGAGCACGATTTGCCATCCCTGCATGCCTTCAGCTTGAACACACAAGAAACCTAATGAGGTGTGAGATCAGCCATCCAAATCCCAACACTTGATGAAGAACATGGAAAGGTAAAAAAAAAAATTCCCATTCCATTTGGTATCCAATATTAATTAAGGGACTTCAAAACCAGCAAAGCATAATCACTAAAGAAGGTAGAAAGGGATGTCAAGATGAAGTGCAGAGAATCTGAGGAGGGTAAAATCTACCCGACCCAGATGCGGCCCACTACTACCAGGCCTGCGTTGGCCTAGGGCCCGCTGGATGCAAAGTAGACCATCCGACGGCTAGCGGCCCACACCAGGCTACCCAATAGAAGTGCACAGAAGATTCGCCAGCCCGCCAGGGGCATCGACACGGGAATCTCAAGCGTCGGATGACTCTCCAACGATCGAATGTTGGCCCTAAACGTTACTCCTACCATTGTTGGCCTCTACTCCAATAGGGGTGAGCACATGCTTAGAGCGCCATGAGACTCACCCGAAGACCACACTGCTCGGATTAATGGGCGCACAACGGGAAACTCCCCACGATCGTGGGGAGGCGTTACCCCACGACTCATGCCTTTCCCCACTAAGGGATGGGCCTCCACCGCCAGGACAACCGGTATAAATAGACATCCGATCATATGGCAAGGACACGGATAGACACGAACACACGTGCTCACAGAGAGAGAGAGACACATACTCCCGAGAAGGCATACACACGTAGGAAGATGCTCAGATGAACAGAGGAGAGTGATACCGGAGGGAGCCGATGTCACGCCCCGAATCGATAGCAGCAGAAACTTGCTCAGAACGTGGCAGCGAAACAGTCATGACAATCAGAGCAATAGCTTAAAGACACAAGAAGACCAGAATTTGACAAAACTAAACTTTATTAATATCAACTTGTTATTACAACCATCGACTCAATTACAACTTCTAGAAAAGGAAAAGACACATTAACTAGACTTAGAAATTCTAATCTAGACTCAAGGAAAAATAAAAGACACGGGTCTTCTAACTTCAGGAGCACTCATTCACACTTTTCCCTTCCCACTAGAACAACGTCCTCGCTTGCAACCTGATTACCTGAAAAATATTGAAATAACTCTGGGTGAGCGAAACGCTCAGTAAGAATTACATCTCTATTACCAAGCTTGCTTTAAGTAATTAATATATTACATGAATGTAACTATAACCATGCATAAATGAGCTTAAGATAGAACATGAATAAATACGAATCATGAAATAGATAACAAGAATGGGCAAGTTCACTAGTATAGTATAAACGAAATATGCGCTATTCAAGTTCAAGTAAGTATCATTGCGAATCAAGCACATCAAGACATTAAGTAATATCACGTCAAGAGTGGAATGTCTTAGATCAATCTATAAAGTCATGCACTTCGGTACAATGTCACACCATGGTCAAAAATAACTCCCATGGGTACAAGTACTTTCGGGTGCTCCTCTCAGGACCAGACTGGGCCCCATTAATGCCAGGCATTGATGGTTTGGATCACTGATCTTGTGAAAATATCTAGACATCCACCAATAGAATTCCAAGGAGTTAACATTGTAGGAATACTTTAGGAAGATTAACCGAAGTCAAGGATGTAGCCATGTACAAGGGAAATTAATTGTGAAATCAAACCACGGTACACAGTGAACACATAAACCTGGGAAGAATTGGCGTCCACTCAGGATGTCGTGAAATCCAAGAATTCACGCCCTCTCAGAAGGTCGTTAATTCTTGTGAACAGTAAGGCACGAATGAATTCACATCAACTGTCTGGACGCTACTTCAAGAATTTATGACAATTGCACCAGACGCCAATTCTGGGCAGTGTCTAGACTCTCACAGAACACCCAATCTTGGCGCTCTATGATGGCTGGATATCATCTTTCTTCAGAGGGACATGACCAAAACAAGATTTAAGGATTTTTAGGGTACAACTAGCCCAATAATCGAAGAGGAAATCTTCGATGTCGGGGACTTACGGAGGCCTTAGAGAGAGAATTTTCAGTCCGGCGAGAGGGATTCCCAACGGAAGGTCCTTCTTTCTCCAAGAAATAAAGTGTATAATGTGAAGACCACTGAAAACAGGGACCATGTCTCGGTTTTGAGACCATAATGCCAAAAGATCCACGATCTAGGATCAAATCACGTTGAGAGGATGCTGGAAGAATTAGCGTCAGAGGCAGTAGGCCTTAATTCCTGGAATTAGCGTCCACTGTCATGACGTCAATTATTTTAATAAATAATTTTCATAAAATAAAAGAGAAATAACGTCAAAGGGATAGACGCCAATTAATATGCGTCTCAGTATAGAGGCACAAAAACTTTAATGTGCGTCTGGCTCCTAGTCGTAAATTCCCAAGAGTCCGAGAGTTAAACAATTAGCGTCAATTCAGAAAGGCGTAAATTCTTTAATTTACGTCCAAGTCATGGATGTTAATTCTTTACAACGTCAGAGAACAGATGTGCATAAAGAATTTGCGTCGCTGTGAAGAGACGCTAAATCTTTAAGACGCGTCTATACCCTGGATGTTAATTCTAATAAATTCTAGATGATTAAATAAAAATTAAGGAATTAGCGTCCGACTAGCTGACGTGTCTTAATCAACGTTCTTCTAGAAAGGTGCAGATTCTAAGAACACACGTCAATTACCAGGATGCCAATTTATTTTGTCTAACATAACAACGACAATAAATGCTATCACTGTTCATTTCCTTTTCAAAGGATGAACAGTAGCACTTTAAATCTAGAGGGTTTTTCAAGAAGCAAAAGACATGATAATTTTAAGAAAAATTTAAGGATCCTATAAAAACATGCATATATTAATTTTATTGTTCATGGTTTAATAGATAACAAATTTTAAACATTGCTGATTTTCTTAATTATCTTAAGGAATTCACGTCAGGGTGTAGTTGACGTAAATTAATTTACGTCTATTAGCCTGACGCAAATTGTAGGAATTATCGTCTACTTCACAGACGCAGATTAAAATGCGTCAATTAATCTGGTCGCAAATTCTTTATGAAACATAAATCAAACAGGAAGCTTCAAAAATCATAAAATAGCATGGATCTTGCATGGATTCATGGAAATTGAACGAAGATCTATGTGACTGCATGTATGCTTACTTTAACATGAGAGATTTAATTGGTTTTGCCCGAGAGACAACCTACCTCGATGGAAGAAGAAGAAAACGGCAGAGTGGAAGAAGGAAGTAGACGCGAAGAGGAAGAAGAAAAGGAAGAAGATGATGCTCGAACAACCACACGACGAACGTGCACGAACGCGAGTACGCACGAACACGAACATGAACACGTCTTCTCGTCGCAGCAATGGGATTTTGCGGGGCTCGAGATCATTACTTATAGACTTAAGGACTAAGAGTCCTAATCAAACTGATATTATTTTATATGATAAGTACTGTTACGTGATAAACTCTAACTAACCCGAACCACAGCCGCTAGCCTTCCTTAGCTATTGAAAGTCTTTTAGGAGATAAGGGTTTCACGGTTTAAGAGATAATAATAATAATAATATTATTATTAAGGCCCAAGTCCATTACGTGTAATGCTCTTTTAAATTAATTATTTGATATCTCACTTATGTCTGGGACTAAATTCATGTAAAGGCTTTTTATAAGAGATTGTTTACTAATTCAGATTCAAGTTGGAGTTTAGATATATATATATATATATATATATATATATATTCTTTTGTTACCTTATTTACTTATTCCCTTAACAATTTTATCAATTAAATGTTATTTCGTTAACTCGAAAAGTTTGTATTTATTAAGTGTTTTCGAGGGATTATCTCTCCATATTTTATGAGATTAATTTTATAGATGATCACCCAAGTTTTATCTCTATTTGAAATCTTAAATATTCTTGGTGCTTTATTAAATTTAAGTTACTAATGAATAATTTGATTCCCTTCCTAATTTATAATTTAAATGAGATCATTATTACTCAATTGTCTTTTAATCTTTTCACATAGACCTTCATTTATTTACAACTCATTTATTGGCTTGATTTTTTCATTAAGTTGAATTCCCTTTTTATCTATGATTTTCCTGATTTTCATGGCCTTACCTTATTTACCTTTATCAAGAAAAAAATAGTTTAATCTTCTTTGTTCTTTTATTTTTTTCATGAAAGACTTACCTGCGTACACTATTCATAATTATCTTTTCTCTATATTTCCCCCCCGTTTTTCTAAAATATAGACAATTATTCTTGTTTTAGTTTCTATAATTAGCCGGGCGTTATAGCCAGTCTCTGAGCATGATCCAAACATGATGAGCACTCTCCGAGCACTCCCCGGACATAGCAAGCACATCTAGAGACTCCACTCCGGCCCCCAGGCTTGACTATTCTACTCTCACGCTCTCTCATCTTCTCTAGTTCTTGCCGCTCTTCGCCTCGCCACGGTTCTTACTTAAGCATCGGAGGTTGTCCACTGGGGTAATGCCCAAGGCTCCTTTTGACGCCATCTTCTTGGTGTTTGTAGGTTTCCACGGATGGCTAGACGTCCTTCCCTAATCAAATAAATCTTAAAAGTGTGGTACGAGGTCTGAGAGACTATTTTTTTACCTCTACACTTTTTGGCGCCGTCTGTAGGAATGATACAAAAAGCCATTTCACCCTGTGGAAGCTATCGCAACACTAGCAACCTACAGGGGTCCCAAGAGGCGTCCTCATCCACACGGCCACAAGGCGGTGCTACTGCGGATGAGCTGGCGGAGGTGCGTCGTCAACTCCAGGCCTTGGCAGAGCTCTTCCAAGGCCTCCTCAACCGACCAACGGTGTAGGATCGCGCTCCGACCGAGTTGCCCCAGAATGGAGGCGCTCCGACTGTGTCAAAATCTCGCTGGGTACGAGAGCCCTCCCACGCTTCTACTGCACAAACCCGGTGTCCGCACAGCTCGCCTAGACCACGGCCTCGCAGCCCGCTCCACTCCAACCCGGAGATGGCTCAACGACTACGACGCTACAATGAAGTAGAATGCGAGCTAGAAGGCAAATTCCGGTACCTAGACAATATTCTACGCACCGCAAGGACTCAGGGGCTGATCGACAATGACACATGACTTCCATGCCCCCTTCTCCAAGGAGACCATAGAGGCTCCCATTCCTCTAAAGTTTCAACTACCGTCATTCACCCCTTACGATGACACCACCGACCCGGGCGACCATATTCATAGCTTCGAGTCGAACCTGGTGTTCCACCGGGCTTCAGACGCTGTGAAATGCTTTGCGTTCGTCACCACCCTCCGAGAGAATGCTCTAACTTGGTTTGAGTCTCTGCCCGCCGGGACCATTACCTCTTTCCAATAGCTAAAGAAGTTGTTCAATGAGAACTTTATGGGATGCCAAAAGGAAGCCAAGTCGGCGGTAAACCTGCTCGCCATCAGGCAGGGGCGCGAAGAGACCCTATGGGACTACGTGTCCCATTTTTGGGCAGAAGCTCTCCACATCTCTTGCCTGGATGTCAGCATCGCCACCGTCGCCCTGACACAGAGAACTTGGGACTCCATCCTCCGGTGCTCGCTCGGGGTGGAAGTCCCGATGACCTTGATAGACCTCCTCGCCCTGGCTCAGAAGCACGCCAGTTGCGAGGAGAACACCACAGCATTGGGCCACACGGTCGGGATTGGTCAGCCCCACCAGAAGAGACCCGTCGACTCCCTGCTGGAAGGGCAGAGCAAACGAGAGCGACGCGACCGAGAACACTGCGACCGCCTAGAGACCAAAGATAGAGGCCGGTATCGACATTACACGCCCCTGACGGCTCTGCCTGAGTAGATCCTCATGGAGATCCGAGAGGAGCCCTATCTTTTTTGGCCTCCAAAGATGAAGTCCGATCTGAGAACTAGGAGCAACAGGAGATACTATCGCTTTCACCGTGACCACGGTCACGACACGAACGATTGCATCTAGCTAAAGGATGCGATCGAGGACCTCATTCGGCGAGGGCTCCTCGATAAGTTCATCGCCAAGGCCGCGGAAAAGCGACAGCAAGAGTGGAACCCTTTGCCCATTGACAACCGACCTAATGGAAAAGAGATCATGATGATTTCTAGAGGGTTGACATTGGGTGGAGATAGCTCCAGGAGACGTCATAGGTACACGGCCAGAGTTAACTCCGTGGTGTTGAGTATATCCAAGTGATTTTGATGATAACAAACCCAGGGTTATATGTTTTATCACGTGCTATGTTTCAACTATCAAGTTTGAAGTTAACACGCATTCGAAGCCTACTTCACCACGTATTATGCTTAATTGATTAAACCCTTCCAAATGCATAAATCCATGTTTTGGTTTCTAAACCACCCAGGCTAAGCTTAAACCCACTCACCTCAATTGGAACAAGGTAGCCATAACCAGATTCGTTCATGTATTATATTGCATTGGCTAACCTTTTTTTTTTTGAAGAAAATCAAGCCAGCGGTCGACCTCCAGATTCTAGCGGTCGACCGATTTTCCCAGCAACGAATGGGCAATTCCTTGTAAAATTCTGGTCGACTACCCCTATGCATAGGTCGACCGCCAACTTCGAAAAGCCCCTATTGTTGACTTTTTGTTCTCAACGTGGGAAGTCTCTCTTCAAGGATTTGTTTAATCCCAAAGCCACCAATCTTCCCATGATTTATGAATCTGGTTCCTGGCTTGTCTCTTGACCATTCAAGAGTTATAAAAATATCTCTTTGAGGCTTGTAACCGTAATCAATCAAAGGAGGTCAAGGGAGGCTATCAAGGGGAGATTCAAGAGCTGGTACTATAGCCGTGAACAGTGCTCCGAGAAGGAAGATCTTCATCCATCTTCAAGTAACATTTGGAGCAGATCAACCCCGAGCCAAGAAGAGATCAAGCTGCATACAAAACCTTCTTCATCAACTAAGGGGGAGCATGAATCTGAAGTTTTTCATTTTGTATCTTCCATTCCAATCTTGCTGGGCTTTAATTTTGTGTTCTTGTAATATTCAAACTTCTGTGTGTGGGTGATCTATGCAGATCCGTGTGTGTGTGTGTGTGTTTTCTTCTTCACATCTCGTTGTGATTTGGTGCTTGTGCACCTTCGTGAGAGTTCTGAACTCACACGAGTGTGTGTGTGTGCCTTGATCTTGTAACCTTCTACAAGATAGTGTGTGGATCCTCACCGTCGGTGAGGGGTGGACGTAGGTTGCAGTTGTTGCATCCGAACCACCTAAAATCGTGGTGTTCTTGTGGTTTGCTCCTTATCTCCTACCTCCTATTTTGTTCTAGCTCGTTTGCATATTACGTTTTCATATAGTTCCATTGTTTAGATCTAGTTTTAGTAACCTCCTTACGGGAGATCTCTGGTATATCAAAAGGTAACTTCTGATCGACACGGTCAATACTGTCGGGAGGAAAATACCTTGCGTGAGAGAATCTTCGAATTCCTCGACTCTGCCTGGTACCAAAGAACTGTTGTAGGGGTTGAATTAGCTAGACTCATTTTGTAATCCATCAGATCTATTCTTGTTTGTTGCTTGTTCTTAATACTTGTTTTAAATCTTTTAAAAGTTATTAAAATCTGTAATCACCCAATTCACCCCCCTCTTGGGTGTCATTGATCGCGGGACTTTAATTGGTATCAGGGCTAAGGCTCTATTCCTTCAGATCTAACGATCTAGAGTAAGATCCAGATCAATGGTAAACAAGGGCATAATGCTTGAGGGTCATTCCATTCACCGTCCTCCTTACTTCGATGGCTCAAATTATTCCTATTGGAAAAATAGGATGCATGTCTTTCTAAGAGCCTAGGAGTATGAGATCTGGAGAGTTATGGACAAATGTCCTTACAAACTCGGGGAGGATGAAGAAAAATGGACACCCGAGAAAATAATGAAATGCACTGTAAATTTTAATGCTATGAACATTATGCAATGTGCTATACATCCTAATGAGTTTTCTCATGTATCCATGTGCAGTTCTGCAAAGGAGATGTGGGACAAGTTGCGACTGATCTATGAGGGAATCTCGGAGGTCAAGGAGACCAAGGCCAACCTTCTGGTCCGAGATTATGAGCTCTTCAAGATGAAGCCTAAAGAGACAATTTCAGAGATGTTCGCAAGGCTAACCGAGATCACGAATGGTCTCAAAAGTCTTGGGAAAGATTACACTAATTCTGAGCTCGTAAGAAAAGTGTTGAGATCTCTCTCTCCTGCGTGGCACACCAAGGCCACAGTCATTGAAGACTCCAAGAATCTGTCCACACTCACTCTCAATGAGCTCATAGGGTCACTCATGACCTATGAGATAAATATGAAGAGGACAGCCGAGGAAGATACGAAGAAGAAGAAGGTGATTGGATTGAAAGCTCATCAATCTGATGAATATTTTCAAGAAGAAGAATCAAGTGAAGGAAGCAACAAAGAAGAAGACTTGGCCATGATAACTCACCAAGTGAAAAGGTTTTTGAGGAAGAAGAGGAACTTCCAAGGTAATTTCAGAAAGGGGCAAAGGAAGCCCACTTAAACCAAGGGCGAGCCAAGCAAACCAAGTGGCATCATATGCTACGAATGCAAGAAGCCCGGGCACATGAGGGGAGAGTGCCAAGATCTGAAGAAGAAATTCAAGAAAGACAATATCAGAAAGTCCAAAGCCATGGTCGTCACATGGAGCGATGAAGAGGACGAACCGTCCGATGAGGAGATACAAGAGCTCGTGGAGAGCTTGTGTCTTATGGCACATGAGGATGACTAAACGGAGGTAAATTCTGACCCTAATTTTATTTCCAATGAATAATGTGAGTCGGAATATGAAAAATTGTATACAAAATACAAGAAAATTAGATCTAAAAATAAAACTATCAAAAAGAAACTTGATGATTTGTCACATGAAGATATCCTTATTAAATTTGAGAAACTGGAACAGGAATGGTTTGAGGTAACGGAAGAAAAAGAAAGCCTGTTACAAACGATTTCAGATTGTGAAAAAGCCAAGGCAGAATTATCTTGCAAAATATCTGAAATGGAGAAAGTGTGTGAAAAAATGAAAACTGAAGAAAAAATTCTGAAATCCACAAACTCAGAACTTGAAAAGAAAAATGTGAGTTTGGATAAAGAAGTGGCTGAACTTCAGTCCACCTTGTCAAGATTTGTAAAGGGCAAACAAAATCTAGATAACTTGTTGGGAGTTAAAGTCAATTTTCAAAAGGAAGGACTGGGATACACTCCCCAAAATAAAAAATATTTTGAGCATAAGATCACCACATCCTTTGTTCACGAAAAAGATAACAACCTTGCTTCATGTTCCAATTCTAAACCAAAACATGTCCAACCCAAATCATGACAGTTTCAAAGAAAGTTTGCACATGTTAACTGTTATCATTGTGGTAGATTTAGTCATACTATTGCAAATTGCTGGTTCAAACAAAGTCCACCAAGAAATCATGTTGTTTGGATCAAGAAAAGATATGCACAGAACTGGACTAACTCCTACGGACCCAAACTAGCTTGGGTACCAAAATCATTTGCATAAGAATGTTGTTCTTGCAGATATATCTTGAAGCCAGGGGGAGCAAGTGGTACTTGGACAGCGGCTGCTCAAGGCATATGACAGGGGACATGAAAGCGTTCTCTATGCTGCAAGATAAGGATGGAGGCTCAGTTGTCTTTGGTAGAAAAGACAAAGGTAAAATAATTAGAATTGGCAACATAGGTAAGAATTCTGAAACCTTAATCGAAAATGTTCTTTTGGTGAAAGGTCTGAATCATAACTTGCTGAGTATAAGCCAATTGTGTGACAAGGGTTTTAAAATTATTTTTGATGAAACCCACTGCCTTGTCATAAAGAAAGCCTCAAATGAGATCAGATTCATCGGCAAGAGAAGCAACAATGTCTACACTATTGATCTTGATGATGTCTCTTGTGATGATATGTGTTTGGTAGCGAACAATCATGATAATGCATGGCTATGGCACCAAAGACTAGGTCATGCTAGTTTTGGAGTAATCTCTAAATTATCTAAACATGACTTGGTGAATGATTTGCCCAAATTAAAGTTTAAAAGTGATAAAATTTGTGAGACTTGCACAAAAGACAAGCAAACATGCATATCCTTCAAAAATAAGAACATTGTTTCTACCTCCCGGCCTTTGGAATTGCTGCATCTTGATTTGTTTGGCCCAACTAGGACATCCAGCCTAGGAGGGAAATCCTATGGTTTTGTGATTGTTGATGATTATTCCAGATTCACTTGGGTGCTATTTTTATCAAATAAAAATGATGCATTGATGGAATTTCAAGTGTTTCGCAGGAAGATCCAAAATGATAGAGACTACCTTATCACTACTATCGAAAGTGATCATGGTGGCGAATTTGAAACTCATGAGTTCAGCAATTTCTGTGAAGAGCACGGGTACACACATAACGTCTCATCACCAAGGACGGCCCAACAAAATGGAGTGGTGGAGAAGAAAAATAGAACATTGATAGACATGGCACGGACCATGTTAAGTGAAAACTCTTTACCAAAATATTTTTGGGCTGAGGCGGTAAGTACAGTATGTTACATCATCAATAGGGCAATGGTGGGACCCATTTTGAAGAAAACTCCATATGAGCTCTACAAGGGTAAGAAACTAAATATTTTTCATCTTAAACCATTTGGATGTTCATGTTTCATCTTGAACAATGGTAAGTCCAACCTAGATAACTTTGATGAGAAAAGTGACAAGGGAACTTTCCTAGGCTATGTACTTAATTCTAGAGCTTATCGAGTATTCAATAAACGGACTTTGGTTGTTGAAGAAAGTCCTCATATAATTTTTGATGAATCTGAAACAAAACTGACTACTTAAATTGTGGATGCAGGAGAAACCCCCAAAGATACAACTAATGCTGGAACATCTAAAGTTAAGGATGAACCGAAGGGAGGAATACCCAGCAAGAGTAAAGAAGATGAAGATCCTTCAATTGAGACACTGCAAGAACAGCAAGTGCAGCACCCCGACTTGCCAAGCACCTCCACATTCTTAAAGGATCATCCAGCTGAAAACATAATCAGTAATCCTCAAGATGGGGTAAGAACCAGAGCTTCTCTAAGGCAAGTAGAAGAAGAAGATTTGATAGCCTTAATCTCACAGGAAGAGCCTAAGGATATCCTTGAAGCTCTTCAAAATGAATCTTGGATTCAGGCTATGCATGAAGAGTTGCACCGGTTCGAAAGAAACCAAGTGTGGACTCTAGTGCCACGATCTAAGAATCAATCCATTATCGGAACCCGATGGGTTTTCAGAAATAAGTTAAATGATATGGGATTGGTTGTTAGGAACAAGGTCCAGCTTGTGGTCAAAGGGTATAGCCAGGAGATGGGTATTGATTTTGATGAGTCATTTGCACCGGTTGCTCGTCTAGAAGCAGTCCAGATTTTATTATCCTATGCTTGCTCATCTAACTTTAAATTGTTTCAAATGAATGTTAAATCTACGTTTCTAAATGGGTATATCAAAGAGGATATTTTTGTAGAATAACCTCCAAGTTTTGAAGACCCCAAACATCCACAACATGTGTACAAGCTCCAGAAGGCCTTGTACGGACTGAAGCAAGTATCAAGGGCATGGTATGAACGGCTCACGTCATTTCTGGTTGAAAATGATTTCAAGAGAGGTAAGGTTGATCAAACACTCTTCATAAAGAAATCAGGTAAAGATATATTGGTAGTTCAAGTGTATGTGGATGATATAATTTTTGGAGCTACTAATAATGTGCTATGTGATGAATTTACATAAATCATGCAAGGTGAATTTGAGATGAGCCTAATGGGTGAACTAACATTCTTTCTTGGACTGTAGGTGAAGCAAACACCTGAGGGCATTTTCATAAGCCAAGCCAAGTACACAATGAAGCTTTTAAAGAAATGTGAGATGGCTGAAGCAAAACCTTTGTCAACTCCAATGGCCACAACCTCGAAGTTAGACAAAAATGAAAATGGTAAAACAATAGATCCTACACTATTTCGAGATATGATCGGATCACTATTGTATCTTACAGCTTGCCGCCCTGACATTCAATTCAGTATATGTCTTTGTGCCCGTTTTCAGTCATGCCCTAAAGAATCTCACTTATCGGCTGTTAAACACATTTTTAGATATTTACTTGGCACAATAGACTTTGGCTTGTGGTTTCTCATCGATAGTTCTTTTGATTTGATTGCATACACCGATGCGGATTATGCCAGATGTATTGTAGATCATAAAAGTACTAGTGGGTACTGTCAGTTCCTTGGTGGGTGCCTAGTCTCATGGGCCTCCAAGAAACAGCATTCAGTAGCTCTCTCAACGGCCGAGGCTGAATATGTAGCCACCGGAAGTTGTGGAGCCCAAGTACTTTGGATCAAAAATCAACTGCTTGATTTAGATATTGAGATGAAATATGTGCCAATTTTGTGTGATCATACCAGTGCAATCAGTTTGTCTAAAAACCCTGTTCAACATTCTAGAACCAAGCATATTGATATTCGTCATCATTTTCTGAGAGATCATGTAGGAAAGGGGGTCTTTGAATTGAACTTCATTGACACACACAATCAGCTAGTTGACATTTTCACCAAACCCCTCAACCAAGATCAATTTAACAAGATAAGAAGAGAACTTGGGATGTACAAGGGTGAGAGCATTCATGCATAGGTTTGCACTTAGGTTAAGTTCTGCATTTGTAGAAACTCATATGCATCAAGGGTAGGAAAACATGCATTTTATCTTTACTTCTTATACCTTGTGTGTTCACATATATTCCTGCATGCTTGAATGTAATTATATGTATATCCCTCCTTGCAAATTTTTTCTAAGGCCAGATATTTCTTGGATAAATAATTATGGACTAAGTGATGTCAGACCTAAGGCAGCTTCTGAGGGGGAGTTAGAAACTTCCCTCACACTTGCATCTATTTCCTTTCCTCCACTTCATGACGTTGGCTCAACTCAGAAGGTCGGTTGTTAGTTCCCCCATTTTTTTTAAAAAATAAAAAATAAAAGAAAAAAAACAAAAAAAATATACAAATTGGGGTTTTTCTGGGCTAGCGGTCGACCGCCAACCCCGCACTGGTCGACCGGTGGCGGCGAACCGGCTCGACCGGGTCCCGACTGAGCCAACTTATAAGGGATCCTAAAACCCCCCATTCTCATTCTATCACTTCCATTCACCCTCCACCACTTTACCCTAACCCTAGAACCCATTTTCTCCACCTCCCAAACCTCTCAAACCCATCGTTCCTTCATTTGCACAAGATCCGGCGTGTTCGTCACGTTTTCGGGACAAACTTCATTCGGCCGTTCGTTCGTTCGTGGTGTTCCCACCTTGGTTCCAGTTTGTGGAGAAGATCTTTTGCAAGCCCCTAGAGTGTCCGAAGTCTATCTTCATTCCCCGGGACGAGGGTCCTCTCTTTAAGGGTTTTCTATCGGGTTTTCTAGTTCGGGATGCCACCTAGACGAAGCTCTCAGCGTTTAGCCCAAGGGGAAGGGAGTGGCAGGAGACGCGAGGCACCAGCCCCTCCACAATAGAGGGTGCCTGCACCGCATTGAGCTCATAGGATACTTATTCATCCCATCATCAACCCTCGACTGGTCAATTTCCACGAGGTGAATGAGCTCTTGCTCGATATTTGTGCAATCTTCAAAATTCAGTCGGGTTGGACTGATTTTGTCTCTAGATACAACTGTCACTACCCCAATCTAGTACAACAGTTCTATGGGAACTTGGTTGCAAGAAATGAGCAATTGTTTACTGTTGTTCAAGGGGTCGAGATTCACATTACCCCTGATCTTTTTGAGAGAAGTTTAGGAGTTGTGGCTAGAGGAGCAGACTTGGTATTTGGTCATGGGGAGGTTGAAGACACTTTTCTTGCTATGACTAGCTATGAATACGTCCGTGGTGTCAACAACTTAATTGAGCTGAATGCAAATCATTTTCCACCACTACAGCGAGTCTTGCACCATATGTTTACCTCTCTTATTTATCCCAAGAGTGGTAGTAGAAATGAAGTTACAGAAGTTCATAAATTCCTGTTCTACAATGTGATGAATGGTATACAAATCAACATGGGTCACCTCATGACGACCCTTATTGGAGCTTGCCGAACAAATCTGTAGCGATCTTTGTTGTATGCTTCACAGTTGACCGGGGTGTTCATTCAATCTGGGATTAATTTAGCAGAAGAATAATTTATCTATGTTCGCCAGAATGATATCTACAATAACCATAAGATCTGCATAGATATGGGATATTACTATGGTCTCGATGGTGAGCTACGTTGGGATGTGCCTACTCAGGGGATGACTTTGATAGTGAGGACGAGCAGGAACAAGAACAGCAGCAGGATCAAGGGGATGTTCCCCCTCCAGTTCAGGCCGAGGAACTGCCTCCTCCACCATCACCGCAGCATATGGATCTGGAGACGCCTCCTCCTACTCAGTTTCATCATGGAGAGTCCTCCACACAGGGAGCCACCCAGCCTACTTGGGTAGACTATGAGGTTTTTGACAGGCGGTTCACTGGACTAGAGACTCGTGTGGATACTTTTGGGGAGGGACTTTCTGCTCTCGGGGATCGCATAGACACTATGGGCCATGTGGTTGACACCATGTCAGGCCACATGGATTCCTTCTCCACTACTCTGGATACCCTTTCCACTCATATGGCTACACTCACCACTCATATGACTAGCCTCACAGACAGTGTTGCTGACTCCAGCCAGTCTTTCCACATCATGAACAATACCCTCCTTAGCATGGCTTGTTGTGATGCAGCTCGTGACCTCGCCATTGGTCGTATTCGGGATACTCTTCACACTCAAGCTCATGCTCTTGAAGACATCAACCATCTTCTTGGTCACCAGCTCCCTCCTCTGGAGGATCAGCCACCTGCAGATGCACCATGAGGATTTTTCCTTTCTTCTACCTCTAGCTTGCTGTCCTTTGGCTTTGTGTCACTTGGGTCCCCCTTTGTCTATCCTAGCTCCTTTTGATGATGCCAAAGGGGGAGAAGTAGTAATAGTAGTGCAGGGCTTTATATATTTATGTATGTGTATGGTGGTGTGTTTGCATGTTTGACATGTGAGGATCATGAGTCTATTTTATGCATTTGTTTAGTCCCTTGAGTCTAGAGTTGTGCATTCACTTTTGCACCAATGTACCTTATAATGAAACGATGGATTGAATGCAACTGGTGTTTGATCTCAAATGGTTGGCTCTTATATCTCATTTCTCTTCTAATTGGCATATACATGTTGAATGGTTTGTGTTCGCTGGCGTAACGGGATGTGAGTGAAGTGCTTTGACTTCGAACCTTGATCTCAACCTTTAAACATTGCTCAAAGGCACGTTCATATATTTCAAAACCCCTTCATTTTTGTCATCATCAAAAAGGGGGAGATTGTTGAGTATATCCAAGTGATTTTGATGATAACAAACCCAGGGTTATATGTTTTATCACGTGCTATGTTTCAACTATCAAGTTCGAAGTTAACATGCATTCGAAGCCTACTTCACCATGTATTATGCTTAATTGATTAAACCCTTCCAAATGCATAAATCCATGTTTTGGTTTCTAAAGCACCCAGGCTAAGCTTAAATCCACTCACCTCAATTGGAACAAGGTAGCCATAACCTGATTCGTTCATGTATTATATTGCATTGGCTAACCTTTTATTTTTTGCAGAAAATCAAGCTAGCGGTCGACCGCATGATTCTAGCGGTCGACCGATTTTCCCAGCAACGAATGGGCAATTCCCTGTAAAATTTCGGTCGACCGATAGCTTCGAAAAGCCCCAATTATTGACTTTTTATTCTCAACGTGGGATGTCTCTCTTCAAGGATTTGTTTAATCCCAAAGCCACCACTCTTCCCATGATTTGTGGATCTGGTTCCTAGCTTGTCTCTTGACCATTCAAGAGTTATAAAAACATCTCTTTGAGGCTTGTAACCCTAATCAATCAAAGGAGGTCAAGGGAGGCAATCTAGGGGAGATTCAAGAGCTGGTACTGTAGCCGTGATCAGTGCTCTAAGAAGGAAGATCTTCATCATCTTCATCATCTTCAAGCAACATTTGGAGCAGATCAACCCCGAGCCAAGAGGAGATCAAGCTGCATCCAAAACCTTCTTCATCAACTAAGGGGGAGCTTGAATATGAAGTTTTTCTTGTTGTGTCTTCCATTCCAATCTTGCTGGGCTTTAATTTTATGTTCTTGTAATATTCAAACTTCTATGTGTGTGTGGATCTACGCAGATCCGTGTGTGTGTGTGTTTTCTTCTTCACATCTCGTTGTGATTTGGTGCTTGTGCACCTTCGTGAGAGTTCTGAACTCACACGAGTGTGTGTGTGTGCCTTGATCTTGTAACCTTCTACAAGATAGTGTGTGGATCCTCACCGTCGGTGAGGGGTGGACGTAGGTTGCAGTTGTTGCATCCGAACCACCTAAAATCGTAGTGTTCAGTTTGCTCCTTATCTCCTACCTCCTATTCTGTTCTAGCTCGTTTGCATATTACGTTTTCATATAGTTCCATTGTTTAGATCTAGTTTTAGTAACCTCCTTACGGAAGATCTCTGGTATATCAAAAGGTAACTTCGGATCGACACGGTCAATACTGTCGGGAGGAAAATACCTTGCGTGAGAGAATCTTCGAATTCCTCGACTCTGCCTGGTACCAAAGAACTGCTGTAGGGGTTGAATTAGCTAGACTCATTTTGTAATCCATCAGATCTATTCTTGTTTGTTGCTTGTTCTTAATACTTGTTTTAAATCTTTTAAAAGTTATTAAAATCTATAATCACCCAATTCACCCCCCCTCTTGGGTGTCATTGATCGTGGGACTTCACGTGGATCATGGCTACGAGAGCCGCCAAGAATCCACTGCTCGGGATCATCCTAAGGATTCGATCATCTTTTCAGATGATGACCTGGAGGGCATGACAACTCCCCACTCTGAGGCACTTGTGGTCTCGACGACCATTAACCAATGTACTGTACGATGGATTCTTGTTGATAATGGAAGTGTCCCCGGTGTAATTTCTTACGAGTATCTTGTTCTCATGGGTGTGGATCTGTCACAAATAACCCCGTTGCACACACCCCTATACGGCTTCTCTGGCACAATCGTCCTCCCTGAAGGACGTATCTCCCTATCGATTACGTTTGGGGTTGCCCCCAGAGACGTAACATTCCTTGCGGAATTCACGGTCGTACGCGGAATGACCAGGTACAACGCCATAATGGGTAGGAGAATCCTCGGCACCCTAAGGGGCATCCCCTCATCCTACCATTAGAAATTAAAGTTCCATACCCCCTGCGGAGTAGGGGAGGTCCGAGGAGACTAGGGGGAGTCGCGAAAGTGCTACCTGATCTCCACCAAAGAAAGGCGAGTCGAGGAGGCTCCACCCGAGAAAAAGATGATGACAGAGGACCTTGGACCTAGCGGGAGCACTCCGACTGAAGTCCTTTACCTCATTCAGGTGGGGGAAGATCTGAGTAGAACACTCCGCATTGGCGCCATGCTGTCCGAGCAAGAGAAGGAAGACTACAGGAGCTTTCAGATCAAAAACCAGGATGTGTTCGCCTAGTTTGAAGATGAACTCCTAGGGATCCCGCTAGAGATCACAACCCACAAGTTGAGGCTGGATCCAAGCTGCCGCTAGATTTAACAACGTAGGAGACGTTGTAACCCAGAGCGACAGGCGATCATAAAAGCGCAAGTGGGCGAGAAGCTACGCTCGAGATTCCTATGGCCTACCGAGCACCTAGACTGGGTTGCAAATGTGGTCTTAGTCCCTAAGAGCAATGGGAAGTGGCGTATGTGCGTAGACTACACGGATCTTAAGAAGGCAACTTCAAAGGATAGCTTTCCTATGCCACGGATCGACCAACTGGTCGATGCCACGGCCAAGCATGAGATGCTAAGCTTCCTGGGTGTGTACTATGGGTGCCACCAGATCAGCATGCACAAGCCCGACCAGGATAAAACCACTTTCGTCACCGACCACGGGCTTTACTACTATACGCGTATGCCCTTTGGGTTAAAGAATGCTAGGGCTACGTATCAGCGTCTCGTCATGTCACGCCCTTAGACATATGTATGGTGGAAGTAATATCAGGGAACGTGAATAGCCAGCAATATGTCTCAAGCTAGCAATATAATCAGAGCGCAATAAACATCCATATAAAGATGGAGTACATAATATTTGACCAAAATTCTAACTCTTATTGATAATAATGATTCAAAATTACATAAGGTTGACTCTTGATCTACTAGACTCAAGAAAAATGAAAATTTCATAGTAAGACTCAATAAAGTGAAAATTACATCATGACTCTAGACTACTTGAAAACTCTTGACATTATAAGTCTTCTCTTGACCATCAATTATCGCTCTTGGACCCGTTGCTAGAATAATCTGAATCCGACTCACTTGAACTTCCTGTAAAGATTGAAAAAGTAGGGTAACGAGCACACTTGCCCAGTAGGTATCTTCACATCAACATGGATGCATGCTTTAAGGAATTACATTTTTGATCTAGTGAATAAGGTAAAAGAAAATGCGATAAAACACTCGAACGAAATCAAGTAACAAGACATGAATGATAGAGATATGAAGAATATGAATGGTCAATAGAGCATGATCAAACAAGATTTATAAGGTAAAGTGGCCTTTCATTAACAAGAATGTACTTCATAACCATAAAGGCTATACACTAGAAAGTCATAAACAAGAATGCACTAGCAACCATGTAAATTATCACAAATTTGCCTCATGATTTTCACCCGTCTAAAAAAAAAGTACTCCCGGCGCAATGCGACACTAGTGTTCATCGTACCCCATGGTTTTCATCACGTTTCCAACTATCTGTCGAGAGGGCTAGTGTGGAGCCCTTGGACACTGTCTGTGCCCGCTCTTGTATCTTCAAGTTACAGATCAAGCTACTTCCATGAGAATATAGTAAAGTTCCGGCCAATAAGCTTCATGAGAATGTAACCAAGGTAGAGAATGCACGATAAGAGATCATAAGAATTCTAAAGATGACTTAAGACAAGGTCGTGCTACGGGAAGAATCCGGCAGCATAACGGCATATTCTTTAACTTCTATAATTTATTAGATAGCTTTGGAACAAAGTGTTAGGTTCTAGATAATCAATAGACTATCTAGGAACTTGGGAAAATCAACCCTTAGGTCAAATCTCGGGTTAAGAACACTTGAGATAGAAACAGTCATGCCAGGGTCGTCTCTTGAAATTGTGGTCAAATCTGGGCCGCTTCTGTGGTATAGCGGTCAACTCAGGACCGTTTAATGAGGAAATAGCGATCAGGTGAAAGGCCGCTAACTGATAGTTGCGGTCTCCTGGATGGCCGCTAATATCCAAAAGTCAGAAAAACACCGATAGTGTAAGTACTTTCTAGACAATTGGGTTTTGAGGGTACAACCAGCTCAACGTCTTAGTGGGAATCCCAGGCTCACGGAGACTTACGGAGGCCTTGAAACAAGATCATCTAGTCCGGTGGAAGGAATATCCAACATAGAGGATCATAAGAACAAGAGGTATGCTTATAAGTGCAAAAGTGTATCTAATGGCTACGCACAGTGGTACACTCCATGTACTTAAGAAAAGACTATATGATGGGAATCAACATCGGGCACTAACATTTTATTTTTGTATTTGTGTCCTTTTGTTTACATTTATATCCTTAGCTAATTGGGTTTGCAATTGTAAGGCATTATAAGCCAAATGATTAGTCATTAGAAATCTTTGAGTTTCTTTGCAAAAAGGCCTTTGGGTTTCCATGTAAAATGTCAATAGGTCCAGCAGGGCCCCCACCCTCTTTCCCATTGATCCACCTAGGATCTAGGGCCCATGTGAGGCTACTTCAAAGTCCAAGATTGGACTTGGACCAAGGTGGGGACAAGGTGGAAGAAAATTCAAACTTGGACCAAGCAAAGTCCAAGATGCTCCCCCCTTTACTATATTATATTCATATTGTATTTTATTTATTTTGGTCATTTGACCACATGGGGGATTAATTATCCTATCCCTAGTTTATCCATCCCTAACCCTAGATCTGAGGGTAGTTTATGTCTTTTTTCCATTTCTATATAACCCATGTATTTTGTGAATTCCTTAGCAATTAATGAAGAAAATCCCATTTGTTGCTCAATTTGCCAAAGGGCACCCTCTCTTTCCCTTGGAGCTGTGATAGCTCTGAAATTTTAAAGGTATGAAGCCTCTCCACCACCCCCTCTCTGAGTGAGAAGCTCAGCACCGCCGCCGCCGCTGCCATAGAGCCGCCATCGCACCACCACCGCCGCCTCATCGGAGTTCTGTCCACTCCTGGACAGAAGCTTGAAGCCAAAATTTTATCTCCCAATCAGGAGATCTATTCAATCTCCAATTTTGAGGGTTTTTTCCTCGTATTATCCCCCAACCCCAGTTCAAATTTTGTGTTATTTCACCTTCTTTTAGTATTTTTCCCGTAATTTTATTTCCACCCCTGACAGTCTGCTTATCAGCAGATCTGCGGAATAGTGTCCTATTGTCGTATTTTCCCCCCACCCTTAGCCATCTCCAAAAATTCCCAAACAAATCATACGTGTTCTTAACATCCCCCTCTTCCACCCATAATTTTCTCAGAGTCTAGATCCATCGTTTTTGTGTCGGTCAAAATTCATTTTAAGGCAGAACTTGTTCTATCCTGACTGTCTATAATCCGAGTCAGTAAAAAAACCTTGGGAACAGTCATTTTCATTTCTAATTCATCTACTGGATGGATCTGAAATAATTATATGTTGTATCCCTTTCAGTCCTCTATCTATCGGTATAAATTTTGCCTCGATCCGACACCGGATCTGGGCACATAAATTCTTTTTGTGGAGGCACGCGTTTCAGATCCGAGAACAGGCCAGCAACTCAGTCCACCGGTTAATTCCGGTAAAATACGCCGGCTCGCCTTTGGCGACCGCCGCTCCCGGAGATCGATCGGCAACCCATCAGAAGCGTCCCAGCCAGTCGCCGCAGCAAGGATTCTATCGGAAGCCGCCGTCCCAGTTGCTGAGTTCCCTTGCTGTACTGATTTGGAACAGTACCGAGTCGGAACCAAGTCGGACCAGCAGCCCGTCTCCGGCCTGAAAGCCCTTTCGGCTTGCTGCCCGTCAACCCGAGTTCGCTACTCCCGGGTCCCATTGTAGCCCTTTACCTCCCTATGTGGAGTGGGCAATTAAATTCACTATTATAATTAATTATTTACTGTGTACCGGGAGTACGAAGTTCGGTCGGGGTCGTCTTCCCCACGCCCGGTAGCGTGGAGGTATCGTGTCCGCTCCCACTTTGGCATTTACTTATTTCATATATTTTTGAATGTCATTGCTAGAGTGATAGGTAATTAGCTCAATATTTAATTTTTATCACCGCTGCGATAGTGAGTGAGTGAACCTGTCCCGTGAGTCAATCTGAGTATACGCGGAAAAGCCGATGCCCTCGACTCATTGCCGATTTCTCAACCACACAGGTCCCACGTTTCCCTCACTTAGGGATGTCCGCGAGCTAGAGTCCCAGGTTCGCTATTCCGTCCCGCATCAAATTGGTATTAGAGCCGAAGGTTCAGTCTAGGGTAGTCATTGTTTAAAAAAGAGAAAAAAAGTGTCTAAGTCTAGGTGTTGCATTTGCATTCCTCTATTCGGTATATCAAAAGGTGTTCTCGGAATGATAGGTTACGCCTATCGGGAAGGTAGCACACTTCCGTGAGTACGATCTTCGGATCAAACCTCCGCCACGTACCGGATACTGGTTGAGTCTAGGTTTGTAGTCGAGTCTGTATTCCAACTTTGCATTAGTGTTTAGGGTCGTGTCTAGTGTCTTGTCACCAAGTGTCGGCATGGCCATCCTATAGCTCCCCGTGTCCCATGGATCCCCAAAAGCCCACATCATATGCATGGTGGCGACACGCCCAAGGATGGGAAACCCAACCCCACCACCTTGGTAGGCCCGAAGCCCCAGACTTCTATGGCTCCAAAGTTCCGAGCGGCTACCTAGAGTGGGAAGCCGCTATGGACAAATACTTTGAGTGTTACATTATGTCCAATGCCATGCAAGTCGACTTTGCCACAAGGTGACTTTTTTACGAAGCTGTCAAAACATGGAGGTGAAGTCCCGCGATCAATGACACCCAAGAGGGGGGTGAATTGGGTGTTTACAAATTTTACGAAAACTTTTGCCCTTTTTGAAATATGTGATAGAATGCTAGTTAAGAGATTCAAAACTATTTGTACACAAATTAGATTTATCAAACTTTATATGATGAGATATAGATTATGCAAGATATACGTAGATAAATCCAGAACAACAATTTACACTAACACTCATGTAGAATGGAGGTAGAGGAAATGGATCAAACCACACAATTCAAACCACACTGCACAGCGATTTTTAAGGTGGTTCAGATGTAACGACGGCAATCCTACGTCCACCCCTAACCAAACACGGTGAGACTTCACTCGAGAATAAATCCCCAAACGTAGACGATGCTCCAAACACATACGTAGGATGACGCTTGCCCACATACACGGGGACGCGCCCCAACACACACATGAAGATGAAGACGAAGTCTCCAACACGATCTGACAACCGGATCACCAACACAAACACCCGCTGCCACAAGTGCAGCAATCCACACACACGAGACAGAACAGATCCAAATAGGCTCACACATAAACAAACGCAGATCTAGGAAGATCCACGCACACACATGAATGTTTGTAGATTATAAAGATCACAAACATAAAGCCCAAAGCACAAGGATAATGAAACATTGTTTAGAAGAGTCCTGATTTGGCTTCCATTGAGTGTATGATGTAGAGCTTGGAACAATGCTTCCTGCTTCACTTGAATGGCTTCAGATTAAGCTTGAATGGCCTTGGGGTGGATGTAGAGTTGCTGCACGGAATACTGTTGACGGATACAATACTCTTCCTTCTTCACTTGGATAACCTTCCTTTGATCACTTCTTGAAACCCTTGCTTGCTTCTTGATAGCCTCACCCTTGATCTCTCCTTGTTGGTTACTTGATTCTTCACTTCATAGATGCTTGTTGGCTTGAGAAGTACCTTGAGTGGCTTGTAGATAGATGAAGAACTTGCTGCACGAGGTACTGTTCACGGAGCTACAGTACTCTCTTCTTCCTCCTTAGACAGCCTCCCCTTAGATCTCTTGGATAGTTAGGGTTTTTGACTCCAAATGAGATGTTTTATAACCCTTGAATGGTCCTGGAAAAGCCCCAGACCAAATCCACGAAATCCTCCTTGATTGGGGACAATGGGCTTATAAAATTGTGCCAAAGAATCTCTCCACGAGCTGGAAAGAAAGTCAACAATGAAGGCTTCGGGGCTGGCAGTCGACCGGTGGAGGCTGGTGGTCGACTGCTCTGAGAATTCCTGTAGATGTTGGGCTACTGGAAAATCCAATCGACCGCAATGGGTCTGGCGGTCGACCGCTATTTTTACAGGTAGGCTTCGTTCAGTTCTGTTATTTCCGGTCGACCGCCAATGGTGCAGAGGTCGACCGAAAATCCCCAGTCCTGCAAAATCCAAGTGTTAGCCCAGTGAAAACTGTCCATAAGTCAAAAGCTTCATGTCCATATCAACTCCATGCATTTTGGGATTGGATTCAACTTGGTTTATGCATTAGACCATTTGAGCATTTCTCATTAAAGGAATATCGCCCCTATAATCAAAATTTTGTTCTGGGGGCTCTGCCCCCAGAAACCCCCGTAATTGTAAGGCATTATAAGCCAACGGGTTAGTCATTAGAAATCTTTGGGTTTCTTTGCAAAAAGACCTTTGGGTTTCTATGTAAAATGTCAGTAGGTCCAGCAGGGCCCCCACCCTCTTTCCCATTGGTCCACCTAGGATCTAGGGCCCATGTGGGGCTAGTTCAAAGTCCAAGATTGGACTTGGACCAAGGGGGGGACAAGGTGAAGAAAATTCAAACTTGGACCAAGCAAAGTCCAAGATGCCCCCCCTTTACTATATTTTATTCATGTTGTATTTTATTTATTTTGGTCATTTGACCACATGGGGGATTAATTATCCTATCCCTAGTTTACCCATCCCTAACCCTAGATCTGAGGGTAGTTTATGTCTTTTTTTCATTTCTATATAACCCATGTATTTTGTGAATTCCTTAGCAATTAATGAAGAAAATCCCATTTGTTGCTCAATTTGCCAAAGGGCACCCTCTCTTCCCCTTGGAGCTGTGATAGCTCCGAATTTTCAGAGGTGTGAAGTCTCCCCACCACCCCCTCTCTGAGTGAGAAGCTTAGCACCGCCGCCGTCATCGAGCCGCCATCGCAACACCACCGCCGCCTCGTCGGAGATCTGTCCACTCCTGGACAGAAGCTTGAAGCCAAAATTTTATCTCCCAATCAGGAGATCTGTTTGAGCTCCAATTTTGATGGTTTGTTGCTCGTATTATTCCCCAACCCCAGTTCAAATTTCGTATCATTTCACCTTCATTTAATATTTTTCCCGTAATTTTATTTCCACCCCTGACAGTCTGCCAATCATCAGATCTGCGGGATAGTGTCCTGTTGTCGTATTTTTCCTCCACCCTTAGCCATCTCCAAAAATTCCCCAAAAAGTATACGTGTTCCTCACATCCCCCTCTTCCCCGCATAATTTTCTTAGAGTCTAGATCCATCATTTTTGTGTCAGTCAAAATTCATTTTCAGGCAGAACTTGTTCTGTCCTGACTGTCTGTAATCCAAGTCTATAAAAAAACCTTGGGAACATTCGTTTTCATTTCTAATCCGTCTACTGGATGGATCTGAAATAATTATATGTTGTATCCCTTTGAGTCCTCTATCCATCGGTACCAATTTTGCCTCGATCTGACATCGGATCTGGGCACAGAAATTCTTTTCATGGAGTCGCGCGTTTCAGATCCGAGAACTGGCCAGCAACTCAGTCCACCGGTTAATTCCGGTAAAATACGTCGGCTCACCTTCGGCGACCGCCGCTCCCGGAGATCGATCGACAACGCATCAAAAGCGTCCCAGCCAGTCGCCGCAGCAAGGATTCGACCAGAAGCCGCTGTCCCAGTTGCTGAGTTCCCTTGCTGTACCGAGTTGGAACAGTATCAAGTCGGAACCGAGTCGGACCAGCAGCCCATCCCCGGCCCGAAAGCCCTTCCGGCTTGCTGCCCGTCAACCGGAGTTCACTACTCCCGGGTCCCATTGTAGCCCTTTACCTCCCTGCGTGGAGTGGGTAATTAAATTCACTGCTGTAATTAATTATTTACTGTGTACCGGGAGTACGAAGTTCGGCCGGGGTTGTCTTCCCCACGCTTGATAGCGTGCAGGTATCGTGTCTGCTCCCACTTTGGCATTTGCTTATTTCGTATATTTTTGAATGCCACTGCTAGAGTGATAAGTAATTAGCTCGATATTTAATTTTTATCACCGCTGTGATAGTGAGTGAGTGAACCCATCCCGTGACTTAATCCGAGTACATGCGGAAAAGCCGATACCCTCGACTCATTACCGGTTTCTCAACCGCGCAGGTCCCACGTTTCCCTTGCTTAGGGACGTCCGCGAGCTAGAGTCCCAGGTTCGCTGTTCCGTCCCGCATCACTATAGATGAGAAAGGATTGTGGTAAAACATCGATTAAATCAAAACGAGTATGTGAACATGTGATCATTACTACAAAAATATATGTTTTGGCATGAAAATAGCCTAAGCTAAAATAAGCATTTAAACCCATGTAAGACATGTAATCTATCAAGGATGATGCACAATATAACCAATATTACAAATATGAAGTCAAAACTAAGAATGAAACATATTTACCTATGTTTATCATATAGTTATTAGGGTCAATCAGCAATCTGTTTAGAGTTAACAGGTTGCAGAACATAGCGGTCAGATGATGGCCGTCTGCTAGGGCTTAGTGGTCTGTCGCAAGGCCGCTATAAACCACTGGCGGTCATAGGAAGACTATTTCTTTATGTCTGTGGCAGATAGTAGTAAAACTGAAGTACAGGCTAATCTAGGGCAATAAATCATATAAAACATGCTAGAAAGAGAGAGAAAACATTTCTAAAATGAAGATAACTCATGGAGAAGCATAGATTGTCATGAATTAAGCTAAGATCATCATCTTTGTCATTAAGGGTAGAAATTATGCATGCAAAATTAACCTTGATGCGCATTGCCAATAAAACCTTAAATACTCCATGTAGAAAGCACGAAAATTCATGAAATCAAAGGGCTTTTATTCCTAACTTAGTATTTTAGTCATCCACGAGATAACCTATGTCTGGGACAAGCTTTAGACTTCAAATTTCTAACTGAAAAGTTCTAAAGATATTACGTGAACAAACCTTGTTTAGGGCTTCTAATCTCCTGATCTTCACTGGACTGGCGTACTGGTTCTTGTGTAGCCTGTAGCGAACTAGCGACTTGTAGATGCCCTAATTCTTCAATGGCTAGGTCATGTAGCACGAAAATTGGAGGAGAGTTAGATAAAACTAAGGAGAATAAAATCTTCTAAAGAACCAACCTGAGATATCATCTCCTTACCGTCAAACTTCGTGAGCCAAAGTAAGGGTTATCGCAGTTCTAACCTGAACCCTATTTATAGAGTTTACTTAGGGTTTGGGGATTAGATCGAACTTAGAGTTCTAAATTGGGGTAGAACTGATCCCTAGAGTATTCTAGAGAGTCTCCCATGCCAGATAGCTTCGATCCAAGGCGATTTGGTTGTCAAAAATTCAAGCTTTTCACGTTTCTTCCATTCACGGAAGCAGAAGGAACTAGCGGTCATGGAGGGACCGCTAGGATGAAGGGGCAGTCTTGCGATAGACCGCCATTTGGTGTTAAATCCAAAAAATTTGGATTTTCCTATTATTTCTTATTTATCTCCCAATTGGTGTATATATCCTATTTTAAATCCGTAAATTGCCCAAATTACATTTCTATAATTGGGCTTAGACCTAAAGGGCTTGGATTTGGGTCTTGTGGGCCTATTTAGGTGGATTTAAACCTAACATAATACCCGAGCCTTTAAATAATTATCAAATAGACCTATATTCATTAAATATCCCATTTAGTCTATTTAAATGCTTAATAATTATATTAAATCCCAGAAAATTATTAAAACATTATCGGGTGTTACACCCTCCCCCACTTAAAAGAATTTACTCCCCAAATTCAACGCATGGGTTTTATAGAGAGTATACTTACAATCGAATAATTCCAGGAATCTCTTGCGCATAGCTTCCTCCTTCTCCCATGTCGCCTCGTGCGGCCAGGATTTGCTCCATTGGATTTTGACCATGGGAATATTTTTATTTTGAAGCTGACGTACTTCTCGCTCAATTATCTTGAGTGGCCTTTGCTTGTATGTCAAGTCTTCTTGTATCTCCAGGTTATCATAAGTGATGACATGGAATGGATCATGGACGTACCTTTTTAGCATTGCGATGTGGAAGACATCGTGAACTCCTACTAGTTGAGGAGGCAAGGCTAGTCGATAAGCAACCTCACCAACCCTTTCAAGAATTTCAAAAGGGCCTATGAATCTTGGAGTAAGTTTGCCTTGGATGCTGAATCTTCAGATACCTCGACCCGGAGAAACTTTGAGAAATACGTAGTCTCCTATTTGAAATTCCAGGTCACGCCTTCGATTATCTGCATATGACTTTTGCCTATCTTGAGCCACCTTGATTCTTTCTTGAATCAACTTGACTTTTTCAGTAGTATCCCGAATAAGTTTCGGGCCTGGAAATTACTTTTCCCCAATCTCACTCCAGCATATAGGTGAGCGGCAACTTCGGCCATATAGGACTTCAAATGGTGCCATTTTAATGCTAGACTGATAGCTATTATTGTAAGAGAATTCCACTAGAGACAAGTGGTCGTGCCAACTTCCACCAAATCAAGTACACATGCCCAGAGCATATCTTCCACCACCTGATTGGTTCTTTCAATTTGACCATCAGTCTGTGGGTGGAATGCGGTGCTGAAATTCAACCGGGTCCCTAATGAATGTTGCATACCCTTCCAGAATTGATATATAAATCGAGGGTTTCGATCAGATATAATGGTGATAGGGACTCCATGTAGTTTCACAATTTCTTTCAACAATATAAGGCAGCCAAGACGTCCACGGACCACTGACTCTTAATAGGTAGAAAGTGAGCCGACTTGGTCAAGCGGTCAATGATCACCCAAATACCGTCATGTCCTCCTCTTGATTTAGGTGGACCCATGACAAAATCCATCCATATACTCTCCCATTTTCACTCGGGAATTACCAAGGGATGCAACTTTCCAGTAGGCTTTTGATGCTCTGCCTTAGCTTGTTGACAAGTGAGGCAGCGTGATACATAGTCTCCCACTTCTCTCTTCATATTAAGGCCACCAATAATTCCTTTTAAGGTCTTGGTACATCTTGGTAGCACCAGGGTGAATAGCATACCTTGATTTATGTGTTTCGTCCATAATCAACTTCTTAGTATCGGCATGATCTGGGACACAAATTCGACCTCAGAATTGCAGTCTTCCGTCAGGTGCAATAGAGAATTCTGACTGTTGATCTATATGATCCTTGATTTCTATCAGTGTAGGGTCATTTTCTTGTAACTTGATTAGGCCGTCTATTAATGTAGGTTGTGACCGAATATTGGTAATAAAGCATTCTTCTTTCTCCGCATTTATATCTAGATTTAACTTGGCAAATTCGACAATGAGATTAGTCATACCTTTCATGAGGCTTGATAACATTCCCATTGGTTTCCTACTGAGCGCGTCGACTACAACATTTGCCTTTCCTGGATGATATTGGATGGCGAAGTCGAAATCCTTAAGATATTCCAGCCATCGCCTTTGTCTCATGTTTAGCTCCTTTTGAGAAAAGAGGTATTTCAAACTTTTGTGGTCCGAATATAACGTGAACTTTTCTCCATAAAGATAGTGACGCCAGATCTTTAGAGCAAATATAACGGTAGCTAGTTCCAGATCATGAACTGGATAATTTTCCTCGTGCCGCTTTAATTGTCTTGAGGCATAGCAAATCACTTTGTCACTTTGCATAAGAACACACCCGAGGCCAACGCCTGATGCATCCATGTATACTTCAAATCCGTCGCCTTCGACAGGCAGTGCTAGAATGGGGGTAGTAGTGAGTGTTGTGTCCCTGTGATTTTGATGATGTCAACCACTATGACTTATCATGAGTCTCATCATGAGCTGAGTGTATGTAGTTTTGATGAGGTCTTAGGTTTTGATAAGATTTTATGTGTTGTTGTTGTATGAACTATGATGCACTTGTTCATGATCTCATTATACATATGGAAGTATGTATTCTTTCAGAACAGGTTCTGAAGACAAATCAAAAAGTTAAAGAAGTCAATTGAAGCTTTAACAGAACCAGTCAGAAAGAGAAGCTAGGTCACCGCTGGAAGAAAAGCAGTCAAGTCGATGCAGCAGCCACAGTTAAAGTAGTCAGGTTGATGCAGCGGTCACGGTTAAAGCAGTCAGGTCGATGCAGCAGAGCCTTTATGCTTATCAGGTCGATACAGAAGAAATAGTTCATGCAAGTAAGGTCGATGTGCAAAGTCCACCATGGAAATCAGGTCGATACACATCAGCAACTCTTGATCAAGCAGGTCAGCGCACTTAAGAGGTAGGTTGAGGTAGAAGAACAAAGCTCTAACTAACAAGGTCTGAGCACTCAAGAGATAGGTCGATGCAGCAGTTCGACCATTGCTTGGACAGGTCGGTGCAGAAGAACAAAGCTCCAACTAACAAGGTCTGAGCACTCAAAAGACATGTCGATGCAGTAGTTCGACCATTGCTTGGACAGGTCGGTGCAGAAGCACAATCTTTTGTCTGGATAGAGACAAGTCAATGCATCTTGAATCTACACATGCATAAGGTCGATGCAGTAGAAGTAATTGATGGTCTTCAGTGAAATTCAGTCTACAGCTTCATGCAAGCACATTCTAATCAAGCTAGATGAAGTTAGATGCAATCTTACAAGCTAGATTAGCATGACAAGGCATATAAAAAGCTATGATCAGTGGCCCTTGCCCAGATGATTCAAATCTAATGAAGAAGAAGAAATGGTTGATGAAATGCCTCAATGAGCACAACCCAATTGCATCAACCTCACAGTTCATTGAGTCAATGGATGTGACACACTATACTTGGGTTTGGAAGATAGTTAGCTTAACAAGTGTTGATGCCTCCAACTAAGATCATCAAGAGTTATCAAGAAAAGTTCAAGGGCTCCAGTAGCTGAGTTCTATGGCAGTTCAACAGAGCAGCAGCAGCAAAAGAAGGACGAAGCAGCAGAAGAGCACACCAAAGCACTGCCTTAAGCCAGAAGGTCAGAGCATCAGAATAGTGCCTAGATGCACTAAGTCAAAGGTCGTTACAGTTGTATTAAATGATTGCCGTATGGTCGATGCTTCAGACAATTCAACTCTGAATCCCTTAACTTAAATCCAGATCTGATAAGGGAGCTCAAACCTGCTGTTAGTAAGTCACTGGCACACGAACCCAGGAAGCAATGATTGGCACGTGATCCGAGGCACTCTATCAGAAGAACTTTCCCACCTCTTGCCACGTGGACCAATGGGAAAAGTTGGATTAAATCGATCTATCCAAAAGGATTTTTGACACCCCTGTTCTATAAATAGGGGACGTCTTCTTCGTGAGGTTAGATGGCTGTGGGGAGAGGAATTGAATCAGTGCTGCCAAGGAAAGAAGTGTAGCCATCTAAGAAAGAGAGACCACTAGAAGAAGTGGAAGGCGAGCTAGTGAGTGTGAGATCAGAAGAAAAGAAAAGAGTGTGAGCTTCGTAAAGAGAGTGATAGCAGTTATGAGAAAAGTAAGATCGTGAGAAGAAAAAGAAAGAGAGAGTGTTGGAGAGAAAAGTGATTAAGAAGCATCAGAGCATCTTGAAGATCAAATCAGATCGGTGTTGGCCTCTGGATCAGATCCAAGCCAAGTTGCTCCTGCGAGAGCTATATTCTTCCTATTTTCGTTCTTAATTTCCTATTGTTTTGCTTTCTTTGATTCCTCATTCTTATAGCAAGCTGTGTTGCTCAGCAGCAAGGATTGATTCCTTGGGTTAGCAAGCTGTGAGGCTCAGCGGATAGCAAAGCTGTATGGGTCAGTGGATAGCAAGCTGTGTTGCTCAATAGTGTAAGCAAACTGTGATGCTCAGCGGTTCAAACTGTGAGTCAGCGGATGCCTCACTCGTGTTTGAGTGGGGGATGGACATAGGTCTGCGGGTAGCAGACCGAACCATCTAAAAATCTTGTCCACCGTGGTTTGTCTTGTGTTCTATTCCATATCCTCTATTCCTCTTCGCAGGTTGCTTGTGTGGTTTGCATTTGAAGTTCATCTGTGTGTTATCCATCCGTAAATAAATCAGCTGCAAAGTGTTTGTCCGCGTGCTTAGTAGAATCACAGGCTGTGTGTGCGATTAAGTGTTTCAGTTCACTATTGTGAATTCTGCTCAGTTCAAGTCTAGTATCTAAGAGTCCAACATTACTTATGTTTGAGGAAGTATTTTGGTAAGTGTGTTCTGCACCTCAACCTCGCTGTTCAGTTATTCATCCAATTCTAGTGTAGTTTAAATTTTGTAGGCAATAGTTTTATATTGGAGCAATTTTTTTGAAGGGTACCTATTCACCCCCCTCTAGATCGTAGCCGTTCACCCCAACAATTTGTATCAGAGCAGGCACTGATCCATCAGATCCAACGATCTGCAGAGGATCCTACTAATTTTAGGTGCATTTCTGGCTGTGCTCAGTCCATTGCCTTGAATTATCTTTGAATTGTTTTCCATGGCTCATCCACCGATTTTCAATGGCTCCAATTTCGATTCATGATTTAACAGCATGCACAAGTCTGTTAAATCTATCAATCCTGATCTATGGAAGTTAATTTTACATGATCCACACAAATTACTTAAGGATAAGTCTAAATGGACTGATTGACATAGATCTAAGAATGTTGAAAATCTTAGAGCTCTAAATTTAGTGAAGGATGCTATTGATTCTCAAATACTTCCTTGTTTTTCTGCATGCAAGACTGCCAAAGGTATGTTGGATAAATTGGTCCACATCCACAAAGAAGAGGAGACAAAATGTTTGATGGCAGACAAAAGTGATCACAACAGTGATCAAAATGAGGACAAGGAGGAGGTAAGTTCCCTGTTCGAAAACTATTCCATAGAAGATTGGGTGAATGCATATAGTGATTTAATTGAATATCATGAATTGCTAAGAAAATAACACAAACTATTGAAAAAGAAACTGAATGCTAGCATGAATACCTACTTAGAGAATGATGACTTAGAAGCTCTGAAAACTGAAAATAATTGTCTAAAAAAATAATTGGAAGATCTTGAATGTGTTAACTCAGAACTAAATAAACTGAAATCTGAAAATGGACCTCTCAGAAAATCCATTAAATAAAGTGAAGAAAAATTCACGAAACTTGAAGAGGAGAAGAATTTGATTGCTGAAAAATTTGATGCTATCAAGTCTGTGAACATGGAACTACATAAAAATATTGAAAAACTACAAAAAGACCTGAAGGAATCTGAAACTCAAAGGGAACAGAAGATCACTTTTGATGATCAACTATTAATAAATGAGTTAGTTCAAAATGACAAACTCAAGGAATAGGTTGAAAAATTAAATCATCTAAACACCACCCTATCGGACAGATTGATTTCTTTTGAAAAGGGTAAGTGTGTAATGTCAGACAGTTCAGGTGCTTTGGAAAGCTGTAAAACTGAAATTGAAACTCTCAAATCTGTCAATACATCATTGAATGAAAGACTGGCTGAGAGTGAAGAAGGAAATGCAAATACTAAATTGTTAATTGACTCTTTAGAAAATGAACTCTAGGACCTTAAAAATTTATTGTCTAGATTTGTTGATGGTCAAGAAAATTTGGACAAACGGTTGGGAAGAAAGGTTTGTTAGGGTGCAATGCCCGGATACAGAGGGGGGTGAATGTATCCTTTTAAAATTAATGCCCAAATAAAAACTCAAGTGCTGGACGCAATCTCAGAATAAAACCAAATTCAATTAAACCAATGAGCAAACACAAGAGACGCGCCTATTCAAGCATCTAGCGGAAGCACACTCACAATGCAAACCACTGCTCAAGAGATTTTTAGGTGGTTCGGTCCTCCAGACCTACATCCACCCCACACTCAAACCAAGTGTGGCTACACTAACAGCTAGGCAACACAGCTTGCCAACAGAAGCTGATACACAGCTTACCCAGGGGAACAGACTCCCCTCTTCCTCCTACCTGGAGGGAACCTCTAGCAACCCTCGGTCACTAGAAAACCAGAGACTAGCGTCTCTCTTCCTCTATACCAAGAGGGAACCCCACTGGTAGCAGCCCCACTACCCGTGAACCAGCCAGTAGCACTCTGCTACCAGCAACCCACCAGAGGCAGAGCCTCTCTTCGTCCAGACCAGGAGGGACCCCTGGACTTGCAACCCACAAGCCCAGAACTGGAGATTAGATCTCCCTTCCTCCAAACCAGAGGGAACAGACAAGTGACTTCCAGCCACTTGCAGACTAGAGGTCGAAGACCTCTCTTCCTCCAGACCAGGAGGGACCCGACCTCAGTCCAGAGGATCGGAAGTACAAAGCTAACCAAATGAAAAAGGAAGAAATAAGAAAAGAAAAATACACAGCGATCAGAAAGCTGTAAGGAAAGATAACACAGATGTGGCTCACAAGGAGCTGACTGGCCTGGATTTGATCCACGGTCCAGTAGACAGATCTTCAGGTAAACTTCTCTTCCTCTTCTCTTCTCTCTCACTTTCTTTTTCTCTTAACCCTCACGAGCTCTCTAACTTTCTCTCTTTCTCTTCTCCTCTTCTTCTGCTCTTTTACTCTCTCGATCTCTGCTCCTCTATTCTTTCTGGCTCATACGCTTCCTGTCTGCTTCATCAGCCTTTCTTCCATTTATATCAGCAGCCAGCAGGATGATAGGGTACAAAGTACGTGTGCCTCCCACGCTTGATCCAGAACCTTCCTGCCACGTGCCCTTTTCGAATTTGTTCCTCTAGTATTGGATCACGTGCAGCCCAGTTATTGGGGAATATTCTTCCTCGGACCTGCAAGAAGATAAAAACTATTAATACTCAGGGTTCGCTATATATATCTACCTGAAATGAGTTGGTTGACACTCAAGTTGAAACTGCACGAGGTATGTGGGAACGACAAGAGGTGCACTATACTGAGAACGACACGAGATATAGTGGTGACAAAACAAACACTACCAAGAGAATGACACGAAGTCCAAGGGTGACAAAATAGATACTACAAAGAGAACGACACGAGGTAGAGAGAGAACAACACGAGATATACAATAATAAAGCTGACACTACAAAGAGAACGACACGAAGTAGAAAGAGAACAGCACGAGGTAAAAAGGAAATAGCACGGAACTAAAAAGGTAGTAAGACACGCGGTCAGAGGAAACCTGGACGAGGATAGAAAGAAACAACACGCAGACATAAACACAAGAATAACACGAAGACACGAATACAAAAACAACACGACATAACAAACAGCAAAGAGAACGGCACGAGAACAACATGGACTGAAACCAACTCGAAGACGGAAATAAAAACTGACACGAAGTGTGGTCACAAAGCAAAAAAGACACGGGGTCTAGGAAAGACAACACGAGGACAGAAGATAGGAACGGTTACAACAACACGTGATAAAACAAAGAAAGCAGGAAAATGACTCGAGTATCTATAGTAAATGACACGAAGACAAGCCCTAAAAATGCTGTTTAGACTTCACGCTGTACAGACTTTAAAGGCTGTGAATACCAAGGCATGCTGAACAGACATGAAACCTATGAAGATGGAGTGTATAGACTTGAAAGTCTGAATGCGATGTGCATACTTGCTGAGTAGACGTTGCAGCCCAATGAGTTAACGCTGCAACGTATACACTTTGCGTTCAACTGAAGGTGTATATACTTGAAGTTTCAAGGCCACAATGTATAGACTTCAAAAGAAGCAGTCCGATGTACAGACTTCAAATGTGAAGACATTGTGACTGCAAATGCAGTGATCAGACTTCATTGTATAGACTTGGAGAACTTGAAACAATATGCATACTTGGGACGCCTGAAGACCAATGTATAACATGACTGAACATAATCAATTATGCAATGCCATATTAGAACTAATGAAGAACTGCATTATGATCAGAAAGTGAATACTAGCGATTTGACTCACACAAGATGACTCACAGTGAATAGCTCACTTACAAAGGCCAAACATCAAAACCACCATTAAAACCATCATCAAAACCACAGGGGCACAACAATCTCCCCCTTTTTGATGATGGCAACACTACACAGTGAGTCATTTGAGAAGTCTGATGACTCAAACTATTCTCCCCCTTTGACTTCATCAAAAAGAAAATAGTTTGAGAAATTAAAGCAACCAGCATGCTATAATTGAAAACCAATCTCCCCCTTGATATACCCAAGATGAATCATGGGAGGATAAGAATGCATATGCACGTGGAGATTTCAAAATGACAATTCTTCCCCTTTGGAAACATCAAAAAAAAAGAAAGAAACAAAAGGAGACAGAAATGCAAATGATATGAGATGTAATTAACAAATCCAAGAGTGTGAGAGAGAGCCTCAAAATGGGCAACAAGATACAGATCATTGTCTTTTTAAGGATTAAAATATCTGGTATGTCTGCTGGAAGGGCCACGCGGCCTGCCTTGTGGTGGTCTCCCCCTAGGAGCAGCAGAGGTATATTCTTGAGGAGGAGTTCTGCTAGAGGAAGCCTGACCAGGGGCTGAACCCAAGACAGATTGAAATTCCTTCAGGTCATTGGACAATTCAGCTAGCCAATACACCACAGCGCTTCTGACATTTGCCACTTCAGAATTGATGTCTTCTTGGCGAATATTAATAGTTTCATATCTGTCAGTCAGAGTTGTCATTTCTGATACGAAAGTGATCAATTTATCATAGATCTGGACATCTGGACCTAGGGCACTGAATGACCCCTTCAAAACTTCTAAGGATGTCCTGATCTCAAAACAGTGATTTATAATGCTGGCAGAAGACTTAAAGGAGGAAATTTGAGCATCTTGTAATTCACGAAGTGCTGTTGCAATCTTTGAACATGCATCCTGCAAGCCTGACATCAAGGACCTGTTGGCATCATCTGAAGCTTTCTTGTTTAACAGAAACCTTTTCCATTCAGTTAGGAGAGAAATTTCAAGCTTAAGTAGCCTGGAATGAACTTGATTGATGTTGAGAGTGACATACGTAAGCAGATCATCCATTTTCTTATCTTGTCTTTGCATTTGCTGAGTCAAATTTATAAGAAGTTCTTCAATATTTGGCGCCCTAGCAGATAGAAGTCGAGGTTGACCTAGAGGTGTACCAAAAAATTCACAGTCAGGTGCAGTTCTCTCATCTGTTTCTTCTTGCACTGGCGTTTGGTTGTCTACTGCTGGAGCCTGATCTTCATCTTCAGCTTGGATGTCTTTGTCAGGAACTACATTTTCAGGTGCCTCTTCTTCACTAGATGATTCTGTTTCTAGGTCTATGACAGGAACTTTCTCCTGATACTCATCCACTATTTCTTCCATGAGATCATGATCTGCAGGACTTTCAACAGGTGCATGTTCTAGAATTTCAGATGTAACTACGTTTTCAGCCTCTTCCAAACTTTTCTCCACAGCTTCTCTTAGAATGACATTAACAAAATCAGCAAGTTCTTGATCATTACTTACTTGCTCTTGATCAGGCTGTTCCACGGGCACCCTCACTTCGTTTAATGTCTTCCCAAAAGAATCAAACAGACCATCAATGTTTGTATCTAGATCAGTCTGAATGCTGTTTTCAGACAACCTGACTTCTTCAGATGCAAACTCGACAAGCTTCTAAAAAGAAAAAGATACTTCAGTGGGTGCAGCAGACATAGTTGACTGTGGATGTTCAGATGGTGTTTCCTGTAGAGCAACCTCAGAAGCTGATGCTAAAACTGTTTGGGTTGAATCTTGAGGTTGTTCCAGAAGCTCCCCCTGAGCTTGTGATTCCTTAACTTTCTGGGCCTTAACCTGCCCCAAGAGAGAAGAGCCCTCCAACCCCAAAAATACTGAAACAAAATTCATGTTAAAAATGTTTCGAGCCCTAACTTCTGACATGGCCTCTCCATCCAAGGGAATCTTTGAATACTTGAAGATGTCTGTCAAATGGGCGGCGTAGGGCAGATGTCTTTTGGATCCAATACACCCCTTCATGACATTAAAAATAACCTCAGGCAAACAGATCTTTACATTCTGAATCAGGCAGAACAATAGGAACCTCTGTGTGTCTGTGATTCTTCCTCTAGCTCCAGTCTGTGGGGTGACTATTGAAGCAATGATGTTCTGAAGAAGCTTGTGAAGAGGGGGAAATGACGAGGTTTGGTAAGCTTTCAGCTTCAACTGCCCCTTGTCATGAATGTTACTAGGTTTACCAGTAATGACCGAAAAGGCTTCATGCAGACTATATCTATATCCTCTCTCCACTTCCCCTTTTTCTGGAATACTAAGAGCTTTGTGGAGAGAGTCACATGTTACTGTCATCTCAACCCCTTTAACAGACGAGATCAAAGCAGACTTATCTCGACTCAAAGACAAATTATTGTAAAATTCCATTACCAGGCTAGGGTAATAGACACGGTGGCTTTCTAGGAATTTCCTCCATTCCTGAAACTCAAGAATCTCCAAAAGTTCTGGAAACTTCAAAACTAGGGTTTCATCTCCAAAATCTACTATCCTTGGAGGAATGATTTTCCCACTCTCTAAAAACACGGTAGACTGAGAGGGCCTAGTACCTTGTGCTGAAGACATTTCTGCAGTTGTTTCTGGTTCAAGACATCTTTGCTGCTTGGACGAAGGCTCCTCATCAATTTCTTTTCCCTTCCTCTTCCTTTCCACAGGAGCGACGGATTTTGGCTGATCCATTTGTTGTAACTCTAAGAGTATCAACTCTTTCTTGCTGGTTGCTGCTGGAAATGAAGCTAGAGCCAAGAACGGAGGAGAACTCTGTGGTGGAGATGAGATTTTAGTGAAGAAGAATGAGCGGGAGAGAAGGGTTTGAAGAAGCATACAAAACGTATCGACACGAGGAGACACAGGAAGCGGCAGGGGCACGCGAGGGTTTATGGATGTAACCTTGAGGAACAAGAAGGGTTTTGGGGGGTCACTTTTCACTCTTATCGTACTTTTCAGGAAATGCCCAAACTACCCTTATTCAATATGTAACACAGCCGTTTCCCGTTAAAGTTTGCTCTTCAATATATGAAATTATTATATTCTTCCGAATACCTTGGTCAGTTACCTCAAGACGTTAAATCAACATGATCACAAAACTAGCTGTTAAAGGTACTTAGCCTAGAGAAGGTTACGATTAAAATACTCCTTATGTTTGTCAGGCAACGAAATACCAAACAGATAGTTAAGCACGGTTCATTACCTCATTTAAAGGACAAGAGAGGGCATACAGAGTCAACCAATTTTTTGAGCACTAGGTAGAATTGTCCCTTTTTACACAAGGAGACATGTTTATAAGACACCAGAATCCCTGGTTACTCAGGACAAGCTACCTTTATGCCAATGAAAACCAATGAATTTTTTGTTGACTTTTCTTTCCCCTCCTTTTTTTTTATTTCAACTTTTCCATAATATACAGAGATAGCTAACTGTATCATGACAGAACCTCTAGACTTCTTTGATCTAGAATATCTATTTCTCCACAATTGCCATTGCTCTGCCACAAGGTATGGCGTATTCCCTGGTAGCACCTCTCAAGATCTTAGACACAAGACAGAACCCTTACTTAACACAATTTTTTATCTCACAGCCATCTTCACATAAGTTTCAGTTAAGACGAAATCCTCAGCAAGGCTTTTCCATTTAACAGAAATTTTTACAATGTGTTGACCAACAATTGAGGAATACCTTGGAAGGATTAAAGGACAAAATATAACCCCCATACATTAAAGTTCTTTATTAACAGGTATAACTTGTTACAAAAGATTTTGGGTGGTTTAAGGTATTCTGATCAAATCTGATAAGAGTGACAAAGCTATAAGAAGGAATTTTCCTTCAAGAGAATTCCTGAACCAAAGGGGATAAAACAAGGATAAGAAGGTGACAAACAAAATGGAGAGAGATGAGATGAGATGAGAAGCACTCCATACAGCAAAGCAGCAGGTGAGAGATAACTCTAGAGAGTAAAGACCAAGGAGCTCACATATAAAATCTTCCTAAGGAGATTCAATCTAGAAACCAGAGAGTGCTCTTGAGCAATAAGCTGCAACCTCATGAGATGACTAAACTCAGCACCAATTAACCACATTGGCAGACAAAGGTTCTTCTGATACCAGATGACCTGACAAGCTCCTTTTTCAGTCCATGCAAGGGCATCTCACACACAACTCTTGGAAATATTAATTATTTATTTTTTTTCAATAAGTGGAATGTAATGCAATGAGCATGAGTCAGTAAATTGACACAAAAATAGCATGCCTCCCCCTGACTATGAGCATGAAGCTTTTTCTGAGAGCATGCAGTGTTTGCCATGAACACTAAACAAATGAATTTGTGATTCATGCACATTCAGGCTGCCCTGTTCAGTAGAATGACCTATGGTACTAGGCGGAGCACTTGGTCAGAAGGACCACCTCACACATAGGAAGCACCTCCAGACAGATTTTCCTTGCCCTTATGATAGCTTACTATTTGATATACCATGATGGTCAAACATGATGATCAAAGGGCATGCCAGACAAGTAAGATTGTTCTAATCATGATAATCATGTCTAGTCTAAAACAGGCAGTTTATATGTTCAACAACAATCATCAGTCTGATGGATTAAGAATTGAATTCAGATTAGGAAGGCAACAGTAGATTTACCTGAAGCGTTCAGGCATGGGGTCGTTTTATGTGCCCTGGTTTATTACCCCTTTATTCCATCCAAGGCACACCTGCCAGGCACCTTCCTATTTTCCACTAGCAGGTACCCAAGTGGTCTTGGGTCTTGCATAGTAATTGGCCCCTTTTGGGACTGCCTGCATCCTTTTCTGTGCCAAATAGTCGTCAGAGTTCATGATAAAATAGTTATGCATTGAATGCCCAGACAGCCCACAATAGTGGCATGAACTAGCAGGTTTCATGTTCCTCTTATGTACACTAGCATGAACTTGAGCATTATAAGAGTGAGCATGAGGGTTTCTGTTATAATTATGTAATTTTTTTCTTTCATGACCAGCCACCCAACAAGCAGCAACGTGGTGGCCTGGTTTTCTGCAATTTGAGCAAACAGGAATTCTTTTAAGAACATGTTTGTTCCTACCAAATCCTTTGAAATTTCTATTCCTACCCTGGACATGCCAGCAGTCCTTGACTGCATGCCCATGCTTCCCACAATGGGAGCAGAAAGGAGACTCTCTTCTAAAAAAGCTTGCCCAACATTCAGTGGCCTTGTGCCCAAGCTTGTTACAATTAAAACATTTGACATGCTGGTTCAGAGAAGCAGTTTTGTTGATATTAAGAGCATGTTGGTTAGCATAAGATTTAGCATGATGTGAGAGTGGTTTTTTCTTTCCATTAGCAAACCAACATTGAACAAGGGTATGGCCTAATCTACCACAATGCGAGCATTCACTTTTCTTTGAATGAGCAGCAGGATTTCTATCATGATATTTCCCAGCATCCATCATTTCAGCATTTAAATCATCCAGTTCTTTTAATTCACACTCATGCATCAAATGGCCTATCTTGTGACAGTAATGACATTTCATGATTTCTCTCTTATGTGCATGTCTCGGTATATCAGTGTGTTTTACAGCATGCACATTTTCAGTGTGATCCAATCCTTTCTTCACATGACTGACCATATCAATAACTTTTGTTTGTTTCTGATTCTTCTGAATATTTGGTTGTTTATTTTCTGAGGTGGTGGCTACATCAGATGCTTTGGTAAAAGATGTCATTAGCTTATTTTTGAAAGCCTTTTTATTTATATCGTTGTAGCCTAACCCTTCCTTTTGAGTATTGACCTTAACACCTAACAACCTGTCCAGATTTTCTTGTCCTTTCACAAATTTTGACAGGGATTTATTCAAATCGTCAATTTCATTTTGCAGAGAAACGATGTGTATTTCATAACTGGCAATTTCTTATTCATTGCAATTTACACATTCGCTTAGCACTTTGTTTGCAATTTTGCAATCCTCAACTTCTTGTTCCAGATTTTTCATTTTTTCAGATTCTTCAAAGTAAACAAATTTTCCTTTTTCTAAAGCTAGAAGCCTCTAAGACATAGTGGAGTTCAGCACTTTTAACTTCTCATTTTCTTCCTTAAGCTTGTCATTCTGAATTAACTCATTTATTAAGATCTGATCTTCTGAGTTAGTTTCAAGTTTTCTTCCAGCCATAAATTTCTTCAAATCTTTTTCCTTCTCTTCAATATCTTTCTGTAATTCCACATTCACAAATTTTATGGCTTCAATTTTCTCAATCATCAGAATGTTCTCTTTTTTCAGTTTCTCTAAACTTTCTTCATTTTCTTTGGAGAACTTTCTAAGAGAATTATCTTCAGATTTCAGGTTATTTAGATCAGATTTTAGACATTCACATTCCTTCATCAAGTTTTCGTTCTGATTTTTATACCTACGAATATCAGATAGACAGGTATCATGAAGTTGCTTGATACTGGAGCAATTTTCACATGGGGATCTAGACCTTTCTAATCCAGTATTCTTTTTCAACTTTTTATACTGACTTCTTAAGCTCTCATGTGATTCTAGCAATTCAGCATATGCATTTTCCCAATCATCTACAGTATAATTTTCAAAAGGATTTACCTCATCATCTTCATCTTGAATGCTGCCTTGATTATTTCTATCAGCCATCATGCAGCTGTCCTTCTTTGTCTTCTGAATTCGCTTCAGCATGTTCAGAATATCTTTAGCAGAACTGCAATCATAAAGACAAGACCATAAGGCTCTGTCAATAGCTACTTTCATCAGATTAAAAGCTTTCTGATTCTCTTCATGCAAAGAGGTATGCCTGTCAGTTCATTTGGACTTTTTCTTTGGTAGTTCATGAGGACCGTGTGAAATTACTTTCTACAGGTCTGGATTAATAGATTTAGCATAACTCTTTAGATTAGCAAGTCATGCACTAAAGTGTGTACCACTAAAAATTGGTGGATTAGCCATGGGAACAAATAGCAGGTAGATTCGAGGCAACAAGAGTATTGATGCAGTAAAACCAGATAAGTATCGAAGACTACAAGATCGGATCTGCAGGTCGCTGGACCTTCTAGGCAGACACCCTCTCTGATACCAATTGTTAGGGTGCAATGCCCGGATACAGAGGGGGGTGAATGTATCCTTTTATAATTAATGCCCAAATAAAAACTTAAGTGCTGGACGCAATCTCAGAATAAAACCAAATTCAATTAAACCAATGAGCAAACACAAGAGACGCGCCTATTCAAGCATCTAGCGGAAGCTCACTCACAATGCAAACCACTGCTCAAGAGATTTTTAGGTGGTTCGGTCCTCCAGACCTACATCCGCCCCACACTCAAACCAAGTGTGGCTACACTAACAGCTGGGCAACACAGCTTGCCAACAGAAGCTGATACACAGCTTACCCAGGGGAACAGACTCCTCTCTTCCTCCTACCTGGAGGGAACCTCTAGCAACCCTCAGTCACTAGAAAACCAGAGACTACCGTCTCTCTTCCTCTATACCAAGAGGGAACCCCACTGGTAGCAGCCCCACTACCCGTGAACCAGCCAGTAGCACTCTGCTACCAGCAACCCACCAGAGGCAGAGCCTCTCTTCCTCCAGACCAGGAGGGACCCCTGGACTTGCAACCCACAAGCCCAGAACTGGAGATCAGATCTCCCTTCCTCCAAACCGGAGGGAACAAACAAGTGACTTCCAGCCACTTGTAGACTAGAGGTCGAAGACCTCTCTTCCTCCAGACCAGGAGGGACCCGACCTCAGTCCAGAGGATCGGAAGTACAAAGCTAACCAAATGAAAAAGGAAAAAATAAGAAAAGAAAAATACACAGTGATCAGAAAGCTGTAAGGAAAGATAACACAGATGTGGCTCACAAGGAGCTGACTAGCCTGGATTTGATCCACGGTCCAGTAGACAGATCTTCAGGTAAGCTTCTCTTCCTCTTCTCTTCTCTCTTACTTTCTTTTTCTCTTAACCCTCACGTGCTCTCTAACTTTCTCTCTTTCTCTTCTCCTCTTCTCCTCTTCTTCTGCTCTTTTACTCTCTCGATCTCTGCTCCTCTATTCTTTCTGGCTCATACGCTTCCTGTCTGCTTCATCAGCCTTTCTTCCATTTATATCAGCAGCCAGCAGGATGATAGGGTACAAAGTGCGTGTGCCTCCCACGCTTGATCCAGAACCTTCCTGCCACGTGCCCTTTTCGAATTTGTTCCTCTAGTATTGGATCACGTGCAACCCAGTTATTGGGGAATATTCTTCCCCGGACCTGCAAGGAGATAAAAACTATTAATACTCAGGGTTCGCTATATATATCTACCTGAAATGAGTTGGTTGACACTCAAGTTGAAACTGCACGAGGTATGTGGGAACGACAAGAGGTGCACTATACTGAGAATGACACGAGATACATTGGTGACAAAACAAACACTACCAAGAGAATGACACGAAGTCCAAGGGTGACAAAACAGATACTACAAAGAGAACGACACGAGGTAGAGAGAGAACAACACGAGATATACAATAATAAAGCTGACACTACAAAGAGAACGACACGAAGTAGAAAGAGAACAGCACGAGGTAAAAAGGAAATAGCACGGAACTAAAAAGGTAGTAAGACACGCGGTCAGAGGAAACCTGGACGAGGATAGAAAGAAACAACACGTAGAAATAAACACAAGAATAACACGAAGATACGAATACAAAAACAACACGACATAACAAACAGCGAAGAGAACGGTACGAGAACAACATGGACTGAAACCAACTCGAAGACGGAAACAAAAACTGACACGAAGTGTGGTCACAAAGCAAAAAAGACACGGGGTCTAGGAAAGACAACACGAGGACAGAAGACATGAACGGTTACAACGACACGTGATAAAACAAAGAAAGCAGGAAAACGACTCGAGTATATATAGTAAATGACACGAAGACAAGCCCTGAAAATACTGTTTAGACTTCACGCTGTACAGACTTTAAAGGCTGTGAATACCAAGGCATGCTGAACAGACATGAAACCTATGAAGATTGAGTGTATAGACTTGAAAGTCTGAATGCGATGTGCATACTTGCTGAGTAGACGCTGCAGCCCAATAAGTTAACGCTGCAACGTATACACTTTGCGTTCAACTGAAGGTGTATATACTTGAAGTTTCACAGCCACAATGTATAGACTTCAAAAGAAGTAGTCCGATGTACAGACTTCAAATGTGAAGACATTGTGACTGCAAATGCAGTGATCAGACTTCATTGTATAGACTTGGAGAACTTGAAACAATATGCATACTTGGGATGCCTGAAGACCAATGTATAACATGACTGAACATAATCAATTATGCAATGCCATATTAGAACTAATGAAGAACTGCATTATGATCAGAAAGTGAATACTAGCGATTTGACTCACACAAGATGACTCACAGTGAATAGCTCACTTACAAAGGCCAAACATCAAAACCACCATTAAAACCATCATCAAAACCACAAGGGCACAACAAGGTTAATTTCAGAAAAGAAGCGTTGGACTACAATCCGGTTAATAAAAAATCATTTAAATATAAATTGAAGACATCTTTTGTCAAAGCTTCCAATGTAGCCACCATCTCAAAGGTTAAACACCCAACTATTCAGAAAATTCAGAAACAACCTAAAAAGGTGATAAAGAATAATCACTTCCAATAAAAGTCAAGAAACACTCATGCCAGAACTGTGCATGTTGTACACAACTTGAACACACACTCACATGCACACAAAAAGGAAATGTCATGTCATTATTTTCACAAAGTTGGTCATTTAATGCATGAGTGTAGACTGATAGAACAAGATGATCTAAATGCAAGTGCAATGCATGTCAGCAAATCTCATGATAGAAATCATGCATTTCAGAAAAAGATAATTCACTATTTTTGTTGTGGTAAATTAGGCCACCTTGCTACTCACTGTTGGCATGCTTAGGGGAAAAGATTTAATTCTAAACCTGTAAATTTTCCTGCAAGTCAAAATGCTTTTGGTAGAAACAAAATTATTTTTAAAAGAAAATTTCATGCATTGTTTAAGTGTGGGAAACAAGGCCACCGAACATCTGATTGCTGGTTGGCCAGTCACAAGAAACAAAATCTTCATGTTAAAAATAGAAACATTCATGTTCATGCATATGAATTCTATGTTCATGCTAATATGCATAAAAAGAACAAAAAGCATTATGCTTCATGCCATTATTGTGGTAAGGTTGGGCATTCTATGAATGATTGTCATTTAATGAAATGTGATGATTTGAAGGCCCAAAGGTTATGGAAAGGATCTTTCAAAAATGTTACTAACACTTCAGGACTCAAGGAGACTTGGGTACCTAAATCTGCAAAATGAGAAGTTGTCTTTACAAGAGTGCCTTGGGGCTGAGGAATAAAAAGGGGTTCAATAAGCCAAGGCACCTGAGTATGATGAAATCCCAAACTCTGCATTTTACTGGATTGATCATGTCAGTTTTTAATAATCTGTTTTAGATTGTTGCATATCATTGTTGACACCCATTTTTAGCCCGCAAGTTGAGTTATTTCTCTTATTCATCATTTTTATGTCCCGAATTACCCATTATTTTGGAGCCTTCCTCAGATGGATTTCGAGCTCATTTTCATTGTTCCATTCCCTTTGAGCCTTGGAGATCATGATTTCTTAGAGCCTTGGAGCTTATATTATCACCTTCTGGCCTTCTAAGTCGACTTACAGCCCATTTAGGTCGACTTCCTTCAAGCAATCGGCCTCTTTCGCTGTTGTTGACACCCGTTTTTTACCGATAAGTTGAGTTATTCCTCTTACTCCCATTTATTGATGTCTCGAGTTATCCGTTACTCGTTGGGCTATTTTCAGGCAACATCTGTGGGCTTACTTTATGGGTAGCCTCCCTCCCTGGCTAGGTCTCCTTCAATTCAGGGCTTAATGGGCCTTGATTTTGGTTAATTAAGCATTTTTGTGAAATTCAAGTATCCCGAAACATGTACGGTCCATCCCCGGGCGCACAACCATTTGAGCGGTCGATTATGGGCCGTCCACATATTTATGGGATATTTTGGTTGATTTTCTGAATTGCCACCGATACGCTTTCATACGGTCCCATATTAGCCGTTCAAACTGATGGGCGGGCTAATAGTAGCCGTTCTACCTCCCATAGTCCTAAGCTCGGTTGGTTCTCAGATAATTATCCAATTATCTATTTATCATCGACAAATCACAAATGGTTGGTTCTCAGCCGCTCTTAGTAATGGGCGGTCTTAAATTGGCCGTTCATCTATAAGAATCCAACGGCGAGATTCTCGGTTGGTTTAATGGATAAATTGATTGATATTTCATTTATATTTGAATTTCCACCGACAATGATAAACGGTTTATATGTAGCCGCTCAACCTGATGAGTGGTCTATCGTATGACCGTTTAACGACCCGCATCCAGAAGATTTAAGGGATTTTCTCTCTCCGTGCGTGGATTTATCCTCTACTTCCTCTAACCATTTCTCTGCAAATATGGAGTCAATATTGGTGCCGTTTCTTCTGGTTCAAAGATAATTCAATTATGTTCAACATTTCTTTCATTATCTCGACCTAAAAGTGCATAGAAACCCTAATTTCGAGCTAAGACCACAGGTGCTCTATAAATAGACCCTGAGGCCCAACTTTGAAAAGGGGGGAGATTTTGGTCGACGGCGAAGCCCTGCTGAATCTTTGAGCGACCTAGCACCAGGGAGGGAGGCCTTCTACGTCCATACAGGCCTCCGGTTCAGGGAGTAGTTGTTCTTTGAGTCCTTAGTACATTTAGTTCCGTCGTTCTCTCTTGTTTGCATGCATCACTCTCTCCACATTTCCTCCACGTTTTCCTCATTTTCATACATCATTCACACGCCCTCCTATGTTTTTTGATGCCCCCAGGGGTTTAAAAATCCCCAGGTATTCCCCATTTCATTTAGTCATGTTCATTTTCATCCGTTTGAGCATTTACTACACTTTCTAGTTCTAACTTGGGTTTTCCTTTGTGGTCTACACGTGGTTTTGCAGGTCAGCAACACACTAACGCGAGGCCCATCCCTTCCGGCCAGCCGGAAAGGGTGGAGGTTGGACCTTTGCAACACACGGCGTGGCAATCTTAGGCGGCTCCAAATTGTCCGTTCACGAAGATGAGCGGTGGATTCTTGACCGTGTTTCCTCATCCTGCGGTTGTGTTAAAGCCGTTCATCTGCCAGTCGTTCTCCATTTCGCGTTCCTCTTCAGCCCTTGCAGACGGTCTGTCGTACGGCCGCTCGTCTTTACAGGTGGTTCCTCCTGAGCCGCCCATCTTCGCAGGGCTGGTCCTAAGGCGAGTACCTCCCCCTCTTTCCAAGGTACGGCGTGTTCATCACGTTCGGCATCTTGGTGGCGATCACGCGGGTTTACACACTTCTATTCCCTCCTGCTTCTAAATCCTTTAGCATCCTCGCTGATTTAGTAGAAGGGATAGGAGAGATATTTCTTCAATCCATTGAAAGAAGGAAAACATGTCAACACCCCTTTTTTGGCGATCACGGTGGGACACCTAATGCTCATCGTGTTAGTATTTACTGACCCCCTATTTGGTGTTTGTTAGTCTCCTTTGTGTTGAGTTGTCACAGGTCATTTGCTGGATCTGAGTTTTAGTTTTCTGGTGGTTGTGCGGTTCTGTGAGAGCCGTCTGGGACTTGGTGCGGCCGAGGATCGTCCGCGTTTCGTTGCTTCCAGCCCTGTTCGTTCTGTGAGCATGCTGCCTTCTGCGGTCAACTACCGCCCGCGCTTCTCTCCTGCGGTCACATATTGGCCGCCCGTCTTCTTGGCACAGGTAAGCCTACCTATCTGCGCCGTCGGTTTTGCTGATAGCCTGCGGTTTATGCAGGACCGTTCCATAGTTCTTGCGGTTTGTTACACGCCGTCCATCCAGGTACGTTTCCAGCCATTTCAAGTTTTTTTTAGTTTATTTTAGCGTCGCTGAAGGTCTGTTCATTTGTCGTTACCCTTGCTGTTGAACGGTTCACACAGAACCATCTACTCCTTGAACGGTTTCCTGTAGACCGTCTATCTTCGCCACAGGGCATCCGAGCCTTACTTTATCATGTTATATCATTTTCATATCGTTTGGCGCCATCAGTGATCTCCCCTTTATTGTTCGTATGAGTGCATGATTGATATTTGTTTCATCCATATTTGCTTGATCATTGCTTGCTAGATCTAGGCTAGAATCTTGCATGCACTCCGGTGCACATAGGATCATACACACTCTCATTAGTAGTTGCATTCCTACCGAGGTAGGGTTTCCTCTCGTCTCCATACTCCTTGGAGCCAACTAGGGGACCTTGCTGAGGACCTCTATAGGCCCCCGTGAGCCGTGGATTCTCACACGGATGCCGGGCAGGTTGTACCGTACCACCCCCCAGTCTAGGCTTGCATCCGTGCGAGAGAGAGAGCCCTTTAGAGTCAGCCAGTTCCTCATTTCCTACCCTGGTTAGGCACCTTGTGGTTGAGCGAGTTCATACATTAATTAATCCACTAGGGGCTTAAAGAGGAATTTGTAAAGACATAGTTGCGCATCATTTAGAAACTTGATTGCTTAAATTGGTTGATTCTCCTCTTATCTCTCTCCTCCGTTGTTTGCATTTTGTTTGAATTGTTGGTTTTACTTTGGTTAGGGTTGTCTGTCTTCTTCTCTAGGTGTATTAGTGTATGTGGAGCTGTCTCACACCCTCAGGATTGTCTCCTAAGGGTGGTTCGCCTTCCCATTCCTATTTCAATCCCTTGTTCGATTCGCCGCCAATTATGTCATCTTACAACTTCTCCCATTCCCCTGAGGATTCTCTCCCTCAGGGACTTCTGGAGGACCCACCTAGGGTCGCTCATGTGCAAGGGATAGAGGGAACTGCCCTCCCTCTCCCAACCATTGTTGCTGAGGATGCTCAACCCTCCCTCTCAGATCCATCCACTCGTGGCTCAGCCAGTCAGGTTCTCTGGATGATGGCCCAGCTGGATCTTACTCAACTCCACCTGCTGAAATAGGCCTTGCAAGGGGCAGATGCCCCGCCCTCAGTACTCTCTTCTGGCACGACTGCTACCGTCACTTCCACACCCTCAATTGTTGGGTTATGGGCCACCTCTGCAGCACCCATCGATCTTACTCCCATCCGTCCTCAGGCTCTTCGATTCTCCACCATGGAAGCAGGCCAGGCTTCTACTTCGGCCCATCAGTCACTTGATAAGGGGAAGACCCAGATCCCCTCCATTACTTATGCTGATCCTTACACCACATTCCCTCCAACATCGGAGGCCCTCGGGGCCCTGGCTGATTCCGTCCATCTGCAATCAGAGGCCGCCCAGTTGGCTTATGCGGATATGGGCCCTTTCCTGGCCCATTATCTATCTTATGGGCTCCCCCCTCAGTCAGTCTATCCTTCGGTTCCCTACTCCGGTTCGATCCTTCCTGCTGTATCTCCTCCTTCCTGGGAACGGGAACTCCTTGACAAATGGGCTGCCATGTAGCAGCAGATTGACCACCTCTACAAGCGGGTCGGCCCGCAATCATTAGATGATGTCCCCATTCCTAACTTCAGGGACATTCATTTTCCTCCTCAGTCCGAGCTCCACGTGTATCAGAAGTATGACGGGAATGGCAACCCATTCATTCATGTCAGGGAGTTTCTCTACGAATCTGCGCAGTTTCAGCATGACGATCACCTGATGGCATACTTGTTCCGCCGATCCTTGGACGGGGTCACCCTGGAGTGGTTCTACACCTTGCCTCTGGAGGAGGTAGAAAGTTTCAAGACAGTCAAGGAGAAGTTCATTCAGAGATTCCAGGATCAGGTCGGTCTCGAATATTCTTTCACCGACCTGGTTGCAGAAAAATTGAAGCCAGATGAAGACTTTGCTGTATATGCAGATAGATGGAGGCAGATGGCCTCGCATGTGCCCGGGCAGATCCCGAAAGAAGAAAAAGTAAAGTTGCTGATTTCTAATGCTACTCCGACGTTCCGGAATATTTTGGCAATCGACATTTCTAACATGCACCAGTTGTACAGCCGGGCCCGGTTTATCCAGACCCAATTTAAAGACTCCCCTATCCATTCATTGTTCGAGGCCCAGAAGTCCAAGACCACCCGCAAATCCCAGGGCCCAGTTACTGAGGGAGTCCAAGTCAATGAGCAGGTCCAGACTGTTCAATTCCCTAACCAACCTGCTTCACCATGTTTCTAGCAACCCCCACGCAACCCCCAGTTCGCCGCTCCACAAGCTCCCCGACCCGCTTTCCCAGCTCCTCAGCACCCACAACAACCACCTCCGCCATCACCGCCTCAACAACCACCCCAGTACCACAGCGTCCCCCCACCCGCTGGTTATGGGCCTGCTCGGCCGGGACCCAAGAGGGTCAACTATCCTCCCCTTCCAGAAACACTCCCCGACATTTTTTCAGCTCTAATGTACACTGGTGACATCCAATTGCCTTCGGAACGTCAGAATTGGAATCCGACAGCCGATCAGTCAAGGTATTGCATCTACCATCGGTAGCCCGGGCACACGATTGAGAGATGCTTCCAGTTTAGAGATTTGGTGTATGATTTGCATGAGGGCCGGAGAATTGATTGGGCCCAAATGCACAAGATAATTGAGGATATTAAAGAGAGAAGGAAACAAGCCAGGCCGCAGCAGGCGGCACCCGAGCAGCAACAGTTACAATAACAACCCCTCCAACAACAACCCCTCCAACAACAACAACAACCCCTACATCAGCAGCAATAGCAGCAAGACCTCGGGATTCATCAGAATCCCATGCCAGAACATCCTCCCGCTCCTCAGCAGCAACAACACCAATAGCCGCCGGCACCGGCTGAAGTTAACGCAGTCCACCACCCAACCCCTAACGCTGGGTGGTCCTTTGATGATGAGACTCCCGCTCACCTCTTGGCCTTCCACCACACCAACTTCCCAGCACCTTCTGTTCCTTCCATCCTTCGGCCCACCACCTTCACCTCTGCTCCACCCACTATCCCTTCCCGACCACCTTTTACGCCAGCCACACTCCCCACCATTCCGCCAGCCCTTCCACCATCACCTGCCATACCATCCATCATCACCCCTCCGCTCAACCCTTCACCCATTACCACTCCGCCAGGGCCCGTCAAGCCAACCTCTGTCATCTTCACTCCTATCTCTACCCCTTCCACCTACCTCACTGGGCCAAGCGGGGGCCCATCCCAAGCTGTGTCGGCACGACATTGCGCCCTTCGAAGCGGGCATCCGTTTCATAGAGTTTATCCTTCCTCCGGTGCGTCTGCACCCAACCCCCAAGTTCCTTTCTCTACAGCCGAAACAGAAGAAGTAGACCCCGTGCCAGGAACGAAGTATGACCTGCTACAGCACTTGGACCAGATGCCGGCCAAGATATCAATTTTGGAGTTGATCAGTTTTGGTCCAAAGAAATCTAATTTTCATTGGCTATCTTGCTCGGAGTCATGGACGGAAGATAGGGATTTAAGTGTCCTGCTATAACACAAACTCTGATTTTTAGTGCGATGGACCCTCCTTCTAGAAGCCATATCTTCGAGATCCTTCCTCCAAATTGAGTCCCACTTATTCCTACCTCTTATGCTTTGTATTATCTCGAGATTGATTCATAGGTCTCGAGATTTGGTGAACTCTATCTCTTAAAATAGTGGTGGAAAGTTGGGGATTTATGCATACTTCTATATAAAGGGCCCTGTGCGAACCTCGCGACGGGGGCGCGTTTCCAAGGCGACGGCGAAGCCATGCCGCACTGTCTTCATCCTCCTTCCAACCTAGCCTGAAGAGGGAAGAATTAGCTTCGTTTTGGTTCCTTATTTGCTCAATTTCATCAACGTTTTCCCTCTCAACTTCGCCCCTACTTTTGGCAAATCATCACAGTTTGCTGGTTTTCTGCTACAAGTCGGCGACGGGGGCCTGTTCATCAAGCCGGGGGAGAGTCATGCTTCATCCTTTTCGTCCTTCTTCAACTCCATCTTGAAGAGGGGAGTATTAGCTTCATTTTGATTACATGTGTGTCTTATTTCTCCTATCTTTTCCCCCTCTTCCAAGCCCCAACTTTTCAGGTTTCACCACTCTGTTCTGCACTTTTTTGAAACCCAGATTTCTTGCGACGGGGGTACGTTTGCGTCGCCGGAGCGAGGCCATGGTGCACTTCTGATCCGTCCTTCAACTCCAGGCTCTTAAGGGAAGTATAATCTTTATTTTCCTTGATTCTGGTCTCATTATGTTGTCATCTTCATACGTATTTTTGTCCATGAGTTTTGCACTTTCATTCTGTTTTCACACTTAGTCTCTGTTCTGTCATGTTCTGCACCCCATTGTTTTCTTATGTTTTCCACCCCATTTTTCACTGGTCTCTTCCCCATTTTTAACCCTTATTTTTTCCCTAGTTTCACCACAATATTCCCACCTTTCCATAGCATCCTCTCTTTCCTTTTTTGGTGTCTTATTCTGTAAGATATTCATCATTCTTTGAGTCCATTTTGTGCACTATTCTGCATTTTCTACTCAGTTTACATTTCCCCCCCAAATATATGGTGTCATAACTTTCTGTCCCGACCCCTTTTTGGCGTGATTCTTGTTCCTGCTTCTTCACAACACTCAAGTATTCTGTCATCTCAATTTTCTCCCTATTTGGACGTCGTTTGCCCTACTGTTTACATCAGTCTTTGCACCCAATTTACACTGTTTGCACAGTTTTTCTTGTGACTTGCACTTTTGCACCTTATTTATCTAAGTTAATCATGGCATATTAAATCAATCTCTACACTTTGTTGTGTCCCCTATGGTTCTAGAGTTTTGATGATGCCAAATATTATGTCTCATTATGTTTATATGTACATCCTTGATGATATAATTCTGATGTATTTTGAGAAAATGTCAGAACAGGTTTAAGAATGACTCACGGGTCATGAAAAGGAAGTCAACCCAAGTCAAAGTCAACTCATTATCAGGTTAGTGCATGCCTTGTATCGCACATCTCCAAGGTCGATGCTAGTATCATCTACTCGCATTTAACATTACAAGTCTGTGCACTTGCGTATGTTGCAAAGTCATTTTATGAAGCACGTAGTGTGCACAAACATTCACTGGTTGATACTCGCTTGTTGCAAGTAGAGTCTATGCACATTCATGTTACTCCACATATCAAGTCAATGCACACTTTGCCTTGTTCATATGAGAAGTCTGTGCATGTTTTCATACATGCATTGTGAAGTCTGTGCAGATTTTGAACATAGCACCTTGGGTCTTTGCATATATGCTCAATATAGTCAGTGCATGTTTCAGTTTTATCCTTAACTAAGTCGGTGCATATTGTGACACGCTCATGCATAGGTCCGTGCATGTTTGTCTTGTGTGAATATAGGGTCAGTGCAGTTCTTGCCTTCAGCGCACTCATAGTCGGTGCTAGTTCATGTTTCTACTTGTAGTTCAAAGTCCGTGCACATTCCTGTAGCCTGCGTCTCATGCTGTGTCTTTAGCGCCAGTCTTAGCGTCTCTCTCTCGCCTGCGTCTCTAGCGGATGCCTTGTGTCTCATACATATTTTTATTTAAGTCTCATACATATTTTCATGTCTGTGTCTCATGCACTAATGGTCTTGCGTCTCTGTTAGTGTCTCATGCACTAATGGTCTTGCATCTCTGTTAGCGTCTCATGCACAGCTGCGACCGTGTCTGCGCCTCATGCACTTATGGTCTTGTGTCTCTGTTAGCGTCACATCCATTTGAGTCTCATATTGCATGAAGTCGGTGCATTACACTATATCAGGTCAGTGTCATAAGGCAACACACGTCGTTGCATGTTTTTTTTGCTACTCGCATAATCTTTACAAGGTTTTGTCTTAGACATATTGCAGTCGGTACACGCTTTGCCTCAGTGCATCCTCTATGAAAAGGCAGGTCAAGGTCGTTGCCAGTTTTGCCTCAGTGCATGGCTAAGGCCTATACACAAGTCGGTGCAACTATTGTTCAAGATGGTGAACATTTCATATATCAAAGGGATACGGTCAGTGCAAGTTTTCAGTTTCATCATCACCACGGTCGGTGCAAGTTTCTGTTTCAACATTTCATATATCAAAGGGATACAGTCGGTGCAAGTCGCTGCTCATCCAATAGAAGGAACCTAGTTAAAAACAAAAAGGGGGACGTGAGCCCAGAAGGCAGAAGGCGCGCATGTGAGCTCCAAGAAAGGCCTTACAGTTAATAAACCTTTTATTTTGCAGGAAATAATCTCGTCTGCAGATGAAAGGCACGTGATCCGAGGAAAGGAACATTCTTGTCTAACACGTGGACCAATGGGGTTTCAGTAGGGTTCTTTTGTGCTCATCCATACGGATCCCCTGCTCCTATATAAGAATACCCAACCCTTCGAAGAAAGGTGCTGAAAAAAATAGGCCGCCAGAAGAAAAGAAAAGGGAGCCAGCAGCAGAAGAAGAAGAAGAAGAAGAAGAAGAGAGGTAGTCAGTGAGTGAAAAAGAAGCTGAGAGCCAGAGTGAGAGAGAAGAAAATCGTGAGAAGGAGAAAGAGTGTGCAGCCAGTGCATCCTAAAGATCTGATCATGAAGTGACTCGTGGATCAAATCCACAGTCATTGTGCTCCTCGGCGCTATATCTATTTTTATTTCTCTTGTTTGTTTTTCGTTTGTTCTTTTCATATTCTCAGTGCTTTCCGTTCCCCTTGTTTGGGATCGGGGTTCCTCCTGTAGTCTCAGGAGAAGGGAGACTTGTTCTCCGATTTGCAAGTGGCTGGGTGTCACTTGTGGGTTCCCTCTAGTGTGGAGGAAGAGAGGTCCGTGACATCTGGTTTGCAAGTGACTGGGTGTCACTTGTGGTTTCCCTCTGGGTTTCAGAGGAAGGGAGACTTGTTCTTCAGTTTGGTAGTGACGGGGTGTCATTAGTGGTTTCCCTCCTGGTTGGAGGAAGAGATGAGTGTGTTCCTCTGGGTCAATCTGTTAGGCAGCGTCTGTTGCAGACTGAGTCTGCGGTTCTTACTTTTACAAGGGAAGCCTCACTCCGGTTTGGGGTGAGGGGTGGACGTAGGCAGACTGTGGTCTAGCCGAACCACCTAAAAATATCTTGTCCATCGTGGTTTGCCTTGCGTACATTTCCATATCTTCTATCCCCCTTCTCAGGTTGTTTGAGCGTTCTCTATCAGAAGCTTTCCTACATGATTTGGTATTGCTGTTAAGTGTTCGATCGAGTGCTTAATAGAAACATATGCTTCTTAGTGCTTCTCGTCCCTTGAGCGAATTTGTGAGTTGAGTCTACGCGATTCCTTGGGTTATCTATCTTCAACATTTTCAGTTTCCTGAGTAAGCGAGCTCAGTGGTCTCAGTAGACTTCATTAAGTGTAGGCAAAAGTTTTATTCCGCAATAATTTTTGAACGAGGATTCATTCACCCCCCCTCTGAATCAGTGCCTTGCACCCCAACAATTGGTATCAGAGCGGGTCTCTGATTCATCAGATCCAACGATCTGCAGAGGATCCTGCTATCCTATTTTAGGTGCATTTCTATTTGTGCTCAGTCTATCGTGAGAATTACTCTTGAACTGATCACCATGGCCCATCCACCGGTTTTCAATGGGTCTAATTTTAATTCGTGACTTAGTAGTCTGCATAATTATGTAAAACTGATTAATAATGATATGTGGAAATTAATTTCACACGGTCCTCACAGATTACCAAAGAAAGAGTCCAAATGGACTAACAGTCACAGATTAAAGCTTGGAGAAAATCAGAAAGTTTTCTATCTAATGAAAGCAGCTACTGACAAAGCCCTACATTCTTGCTTTCATGACTGCAGGTCCGGTAAGGACATTCTGGATAAGCTGAAGCTAGCTCACATGAGAAATGAGAACAGCTGCATGATGGCTAATGGAAGTAATCAAAGTGACAGCCAAAATGAAGTAGAGGACGATGATGTGGTAGACCCTTTTGATAACTTTTCTATAAATGACTGGGAGGATGCATATGCTGACTTATTAGAGTCACATGAGAAGTTAAGAAAATAATATAAAAAGTTGAAAAAGAGCACTGGATTGGATAGCTCAAATTCTTCTTGTGACAACTGTCTGGAGTTGAAACAATCCCATGATGCTTGCTTGTCTGATATTCAAATGCTTAAGAAACAAATTGAATTGTTAAAAATTGAAAATCAAGAACTTGCAAATGAGATCTCTGATCTAGAAGAGAAGCTTAGCTCAGCTAGTGATAATCAGTTCTATGCTAATGATCCTATTCAGAATAAAAAATCACTAGAAGATATTGAACTTGCTAACTCAGAACTGAATAAGCTTAAATCTGAAAACGATTCCCTTAGAAAATCTGCTAAAGAAAATGAAGAAAAATTTAGGAAACTTGAGCAAGAGAAGAATTTGTTTGCTGAAAAATTTAATGCTGTCAAGACCGTGAACATGGAATTACAGAAGAATGTGGAAAAACAGCAGAAAGATCTAAAAGAATTTGAAATCAGAAAGAAGCAGGAGGTCAATTCAGAAGATCAGGTTTTAATAAATGAATTAGTGCAAAATGATAAGCTTAAAGCTGAAGTTGAAAAATTGAAACTGTTAAACACTGCTATGTCGAAAAGCTTCTTACCTTGGAAAAAGGAAAATCTGTCTGCATTGAAGAATATGAAAAACTGAGCAATCTAGAATAAGATGTTGAGAAATATAAAACTGCAAACAAGGTGCTGAGTGAATGCGTTAATTATAGTGAACAAGAGATTGCCAGTTATGAGATACATATTGTGACTCTAGGAAATGAAATTCATGATTTGAAAAACTCTTTGTCAAAATTTGTAAATGGGCAAGAAAACCTGGACAAACTTCTTGGTTTTAAGGTAAATTTTCAGAAGGAAGGGTTGGGCTATAACCCTGCAAAGAAAAAGAGTTTTGAAAATAAAATACAAACATCTTTTGTTTCTAGTGTTACTTCTCACAGTTCACCGAACCCACTTGTCTTTCAGTTTAATGTTCAGAAGTGTTTGAAACTAGCTGGAAAACAAAAGAACAAAAATGGTTCTGCTACCTCTTTGCATGTTGCCCATAAATCATCCACACATACACATGCATACAAAAAGAAAACTTCATGCCATTACTGTCATAGATTCGGTCATTTGATGCATGAATGTAAATTGATGGAAGAAGAAGATCTGAACGCCAGCATAATGCATGCCAAGAAATCACATGATGAAGATCCTTCATTTCAGGAAAGGAAAATTGAATGTCTTCAGTGTGGTAAATTAGGACACACGATTGCACAATGCTGGTTTGCAAGAGATAAGAAAAATTCACAGTCATATCATGCTAAATTCCCTGCAAACCAACATGGTTTCAATAAGAACAAATCTGTTTCAGTGAACCAACACATCACATGCTTCAACTGTAACAAGCCTGGTCACAAGGCTACTGAATGCTGATTAGGCTCTCATAGGAGAAACTCTTTTGTTTTCTCTCACTGTGGAAAGTATGGCCATACAGTCAAGGACTGTTGGCATATCCAAGGTATGAATGTGAATTTCAAACATGCTAGATTCCCTGCAAAAGGACATGAACTTGATAGGAATAAATTTGCATTTAAAAGAAAGATTCCTGCATATTTTGAATGTGGAAAACATGGCCACTGAGGCTCTGACTGCTGGATGGCACGATATGAAAAATAGTATGTTCATGTAACTAACAGAAATTTTCATGTTAATGTACATAGATTCCATGCTTATGATAATGTGCATAAAAAGAACTCAAGATCTGCTATTTCATGTCATTACTGTGGAGCCTTTGGGCACTCCATGAGTGATTGTAATGTAATGAAATATGATGATTTACATGCTCAAAGATTGTGAAAAGCACCTATCAAAGGTGTCACTAACCATGTAGGACCCAAGATGTCTTGGGTACCTAGAAACACAAAATAAGATCTGTGCTTTGCAGGTATGCCTTGGGGATAAGGAATAAAAGGGGGTCAAATAAACCAAGGCATCCAAAGTTTGGTAAAACCCCACCTCTGCTGGTAGACATTTGAGCTTTTGATAACCTTGTTTAGATAGTTGCATATCATGTTTGATTTGTTAATCAAAATTTCATGCATATAGTTTCTCATTTGCATCTATGCTTGGCATTAAAATCTCTCAATGAATATGATGTGCTATTTGTGCAACAATTTAACTGAAATTGGTGCTTGCATACTGAAATCTGAATTGATTGAAACTCATTGAAAACAAACTTGCACTTCTGAAAAAAAACTGAATCGACTGAATTAGATGCTTGCATGTTGTGTTGTGCATGAAATGTTCATATATATACATCTATCGAGTAGATTGTCATTGAAATAAATGATGCCTAAAATCTTCTAAATGAGATTGCTCATCTGTTGAAGAATTTATTAAAAATCTGATTGGACTGAATTGGAACTGCATTCCCTGACTTGAACGTTTAAACTTTGGATTTTTGTGGTCATTCTTGATGATTCAATGCATTTAGTTAGGGGGAGTCAAAGCATATGCATACATGTTCTTAAATGAATATATTGGTTTCAAATTTTATTACATGACATACATATTGAAAATTCCAAAAAGATTAGTTGCGTGCATGCATTCAGGGGGAGCAAAACATTGTCATGAGTTTGTCTCACTTGTCTTCATTTCTTCTCCTGCTTTTGCTGAGGGGGAGCTTCACTTAATACACTGTCTTGGTTGTGATTAGCTTATCAGCTTTCCTTGCACTTCATTCTTCCAATTTGAGTAACATTTACTGCCAGTATAGTTCTAAGCTGGTATGTCTGAATTCTTTTCTGGACTTTGATCATCTGTCAGTATTGTTCTCTGCTCACTGATGCTAAATCAATTCTCATACCCTCTAAATGATTGACACAAGTTGCTGCAGTTTTCATTTGTCCTAATTGGAAGTGTTGACATCATCAGTCGACATTCTTCTTGGTCTGTTCCTTGAGGTTTGTGAGTAGATGGTATCATTGTCTTTCGGCTAATCATGTCACTGCCTTGATTGATGAACTGATTGTTATCACTATCTCATATCTTCTGTTTAGTGACTCTCTTTGGAACTATCTGCTCTTGCCTTCTTGACTATCACTGTTATACATCTGAGGGTGTAAGCTTCAAATCAATAATGGTCAATTGCTTGGAATTCTTATCTGAAAACACTGTTTATCTGCTAACCTTGAATGGTTACTTGACCCTATCTTGTTTGAACTTCTGACCCATGCATCACATAACTGTCTATGTAGCTCACTTCTGTCGACTGAGATTCCCATCTTCAGTTTGAACTACTATATTGTTTAAAACCCTGTGATGAATGTGAAATGCATCACATCCCAGCTTCTTGGTTCAACTGTTATCAGCCATTATCACTCATCCTATCCATTGGTCTCCGTTGAATTGGCTGCTCCCTAAAATGTTTCTGCCTTCCCTGAAAATTCAGAAAGATTTCTCTGTGCATATCCTGATCATAAATCTGAAAACAACTTAAAGAGGAATCTTCTATTATATAGGACTATGAATGTCTGAAATTTTCAGCCGGTTGAAGTTTCATGTATGTCTTGTGTTTGTTTATGAACATATCTTGAAAATATCTGAGTTAGTCTTAATAAACTTTAACGAATATTTTCACGTTGTGTCTTTTAAACTCTTCTGAATTCTGAAAATTCTGAAATCATGATATTCCTTGATTGATATGTATGAAATAAGTATTGTTTTTAAACATCTGAGAATCTGGAACATGTCCAAGGGTAAATCTAGTCAGATCAATGTCTTTGGTCACTGAGAAACACATCTCACTCATCAAAGAAATGAGTTGAGGTGTGTCATGAAGTGCCATAGTTAACTCTACTTAAAAAAAAATTTGATTGAAAATCTGGCAGAGCAATGGCATGCACACTGAGAAATACATCTCACTCATCAAAGAAATGAGTTACAGTGTGTCATGAAGTGTAAATGCTATCTCTGTTCTTATGAAGCATGACAGTTAGTCCTTCCAAGTGCTTAGGGATACTGGCGTCTAAACAACGTGTATCCTCTAGTTACAAGGGTGTACTAAATTCAAGTGCTCATGAAGATTGTTGTTGATCTAGTGTATCATTTGAAAATGTTTGCAAAAGAAAAAATCTATTGGAACCCTTGACAGAAATAAATGTTTTCTTATGTGTTTAACCTCAATACTATTGATTGCATCTCTTAAGGGAATCTTTGAAATTGAGTGAGTAAGAAAGAAGAAGGTTAAACAAGACTTTCAATAAGAAAGCATGGCTCACTTTTATTAAGAAAACTGATTTCAGATATGAGTACAGAAAGCTTATGAACAAGCCTTGCATACATCATATTCTGATCTGACTAGTCAATGAAGAATCATTCATAAATCTCTATGATAGAAGAGTCTGAAATACCTGTTTAATCAGATTTATGAAATTGATATCCCATTGAAAACCTTTCTCATTAATTCTGAATGCTTGCTTTCTCAAATTGGACTCCATTATTTCAGACCTAACTGTTTGATATATTTGCAATCAACACTATCTGTTGACTTCTTTATGTCATTGCTTTATCTGTCCTAATTACCCCTGTGTCTCATTCCAATCACATTGTTCGTCCAAGGGGGAGAATTTTTGCATGTCCCTATGGTTCAATGATCATTCATTTCATTCCACCCCTCCTGCTCTGTCAAACAATAGTGTATCTTGTCAGGGGGAGTTTTAGATGACAGTAACTCAGTTTGCATAATAGCTCCAATATCATCTCCTTCAACAGTCATTGATCATTCCATTTTTTTTGATGTTGTCAAAGGGGGAGAACTTTTGTGAGTCATTGAGTCATTTGGTCACTTTCCATTCTTGGTCATTCGTCATTTGTCACTGTTGGTCAGTCATCATTTGCATCATCAATTGTAATTCTTGTCAGTTGTTGCACTCATGATGCTTTACATGCTCATTTCTGACTGAGCTATTCTATGGTGAATGTTCATGAACTTTCATATTTCACTCATATTTCATACTGGTATTTCATAATCATCATAGTGAATTTATTACAATGACTCATAATATTACCATCATCAAAAAGGGGGAGATTATTGTGTCCCCTGTGGTTCTGGAGTTTTGATGATGATAAATATTATGTCTCATTATGTTTATATGTACATCCTTGATGATATAATTCTGATGTATTATGAGAAAATGTCAGAACAGGTTTAAGAATGACTCACGGGTCATGAAAAGGAAGTCAACCCAAGTCAAAGTCAACTCATTATCAGGTTAGTGCATGCCTTGTATCGCACATCTCCAAGGTCGATGCTAGTAGCATCTGCTCGCGTTTCACATTACAAGTCTGTGCACTTGTGTATGTTGCAAAGTCATTTCATGAAACACATAGTGTGCACAAACATTCACTGGTTGATACTCGCTTGTTGCAAGTAGAGTCTATGCACATTCATGTTACTCCACATATCAAGTCAATGCACACTTTGCCTTGTTCATATGAGAAGTCTGTGCATGTTTTCATACATGCATTGTGAAGTCTGTGCAGATTTTGAACATAGAACCTTGGGTCTGTGCATATATGCTCAATATAGTCAGTGCATGTTTTAGTTTTATCCTTAACTAAGTCGGTGCATATTGTGACACACTCATGCATTGGTCCATGCATGTTTATCTTATGTGGATACATGGTCAGTGCAGTTCGTGCCTTCAGTGCACTCATAGTCGGTGCTAGTTCATGTTTCTACTTGTAGTTCAAAGTCCGTGCACATTCCTGTAGCCTGCGTCTCATTCTGCGTCTTTAGCACCAGTCTTAGCGTCTCTCTCTCGCATGCGTCTCTAGCGCATGTCTTGTGTCTCATACATATTTTTATTTACATCTGTGGATGCACTTTTTATTTAGGTCATTGTTTATTTGGTTATTGGGTTTATTAAGTGCGTGGGCGTGCCAGTCACCTAAGTGACGATTTATTCGGGCTTCAAGGAAGCCCATGGTACGCTCGATCTAATTAATTAGACGATTGTGTGGTTCGTGTCGGGACTGAGAACCCACCGTACCATAAAGGCTATGACATTAATTACATCCACTCGGATATGAGAAAACCCTTGATTGATTGCCAGGAAAAGGGGCCCGATGGCCAAAAGTTCATAGTAATGAGAGCGAGAGCAAAAACTCGGATTGCGTTTGAACAGACCCCGCGTTGGGGTATAAACACTCATGGATGCATGCATGTCGGTCACTCAAGGAACATTCCATGTACGGACGGAAGTTCGCATTAGTAGCGTCGAAGACGATGATAAAACCATGCAAATGTCTGCCGAAGACACGGCATGCTTAATGCGGGTGCGAGATTGAATCCTGGTAGAAGCGGGTCAGATTAATGATCTATTGGCCCGAGATGGTTACGGACTATGGCCATATCGGGGTCCCCGAGGTCCACGTCCGATGCCATGGGGCGTCATTGATTTTCTCTTCACACACAGTCCGAGGAAACGAAGGTCCCAAGGTATGCGTGCATGTTGGTCATTGGCGGACCATTTCTTGTTCGGACGGAAGTCCGCGTTTGTAGCATAAGAGACGGTGACAAACCGTACAAATGTCTACCGTGAGTATGGCAAGTTTAATGCGGATGTGGGATTAGATCCCGGTATATATGTTGGTCACTAACGGACCATTCATTGTTCGGACAAGAGTCCGCATTTGAAGCATCGAAGGCAATGACAAAGACATACGGATGTCTACCGTAGGTATGGCAAGTTTAATGTGGGTACGGAATTGGATCCCGGTAGAGGTGGGTCAAGCTGATGAACTATCGGCCCAAGATGTGCCCAGATCATGACCATGTCAGGGATTCCGAGGTCCATGTCTGATACCACGGGGCATCATTGCTTTTCTCTTCACGCACTGTCCGGGGGGGGGGGGGGGGAATTGTTAAGTATGAAGCCCGAGCTCGCCAACATACGCCCTCGCACGCGGTTCGACCTGCGCGGTCAGGTCGCGGGGTTCGACCTACCCGGTCAGGTCACAGGGGTCAAGTGGGCAGTGCCCCTTGCGGGGGTTTCCGGGGGCGGAGCCCTCGGAACAAAAATTTGATTATAACAGGGGCTATACGGAGCGCGAAGGTGAAAGAAATGGCTAAAACGACGTGCGAGGGTGAAAGAAGAGGCTAAAACGGCGCGGCCCAGGGTGAAAGAAACGGCTAAAATGGCACGCCCCAGGGAAGGTTAATCCGGCGCGCATATAGAAGGCTAATCCGGAGCGCCAATTGGAGTTAATCCGGCACGCCCAGGGCACGCCGATTTAGGACCCATGGGGATAGAATGGTTTTTGAGTGTGGGGCTAAAGCGGCGCGGGGGGGTACTGCGCCGGAAAAGTGCGTGCCGGATTAGGAGCGCGTCGGATTAGGCTGTTTTATGCTTTTCAAAGGCTTGCAGGCTAGTAGATGGTTAAGTTATTTGTTCACTTAGCAAACATAGGAGGATTGGAAGGTTTCAAAGTGTTTTATTCATTCCGTTAAGATCAAAGTTTAGATGGTTTGTTCAAAGGTGTTTAGAAACTCCAAAGCCCAGTTCATGCTCTGAAGGAACTCAGTTCATTCTTGTTGTCCATGCCCTTGACAAAAAATGGGCAGCACCTCCCCCGGACTGAGGTTTGCTAGGGAGAATGGGGGATAGCCTATAGCAACCCTGATAAATTTAAAAGGAATAAATAAATCAAATTAGATTAAAAGATTTAGTAAATAAACGAAAGAGCTTGGAAGAAAAAGAATTAAACCCTGATGAAAATAACGCCTCAGATAAAGGCGCTACTTTACAATAAAACGCCCTCACCTAAGGCGTGAATTAAAGAAAGGACGCCCAAATAATAAGGCGTCAAATTTCAAACGACCAAAATAAAATAAAAAGGGCAAGATAGCGTAACGTCCTTTGAGTGGACGCGTTTCAACAAGTAACGACGCTTGACAAGGCGTCAATTTAAATTCGACGCCCTGACCTAGGTCGTTAATTCAGTTCGAGTTTCGTTCGACCCAGGAGTCTATCCAGGGTAAGTTGATAACTATGAGAAAGAGTTCGAATGTAGTAATAACTCTATCATGGAAGTGTTACTTCCAATCGAACACTAACTCTATTAGGTTCACCTAAATCCTATAAATAACCTACTGCTTGAACCGAGAACGCTATTTGGCGTTCGGACTATTCTACGGTAGGTGAAGAACCAAGGTTCTTTCTTCTTCTTTTCTGTTTACGATGGTATGAAGAACATTAACAGGTTCTTCGTCTTCTTCTCTTCTTACAGGTTAAGAAGATTCACGTTGTGAAGAACAAAAGGGTAAGTTCTTCTTTCCTCTACCTTCAGTAAGTATTATGAAGAAAAACTAATGTTTCTTCATCTTATTTCTCTATAGGGAAGTCATCATAACCTACTGAAGAATTGAGGGTTCTTCATCTACATCCTCTTAATTACCCTTGATGCTGCTATTAGGATCGAAAGCTTCAAAAAGACTCTGTTTATAAAACAGAGTATCGTTCTTTCTTCACAGAACCTGCATCCGTTCAAATCTTTATCAAGGTAGGTTTTCTCAAGCAACGTTGCCCAAACAAATTAAATTCATAGTAACACATCATGCATGTCATGTATATAAGTTTCCTGATGGTTTCTACACGTTTCTGTAATATTTTTGCAAGAGACGCCCGTGTCCAGGGCGCTACTTTAAAGAAACGACCTGCACTAGGTCCTCAATTTCAGATTTGACGCCCTGCCCTGTAGGCGTTAATCTCATGAAAATCACATGTAATTAATAATTTATCCACGTTAAAAATTCAATAGATATGAAATATCCAATCTAATATGTATTGCATGACTCGACCTGTGAATTCCTGCTAATTTTTTTGTCATGATCATGTCTCTTGTCTCTTGGAATTTTATTTCCTGAAATATTGTAAATTCTTGAATTCACAACCCTGTATAGGTCATCTCTCACTTGACTAACGCCCATGTTCAGGACGTGAATTGAAAAGTAACGCCCCTGTCCAGGGCGTGTTTTGAGAAAATTCTGAAAATATATACTCTGTAAAAATAGAAGGAAAGAATGGACGCCCACTGATTACGTCGTCACATTGTAAATAAACGCCCTTCACCAAGGCGCGTTTTTGGTAAAATACTGAATTATTGAAATTCCTGCAAAATAGGAAAAATAGATAAATGCCCTTATCTAAGGCGTTAATTACTTGAGTAGTGACTTTACTTAAGTCGTTATTTTCCTGAAAAAAATATTTTTACCTGTTTCTGACAACCGATGGTTTCAGTATATCTATATATATATATGTATATCGGCACTATATTCCACTCCGTGAGTATAGTCCCACGTTTCATGATGTTTTATCGATCACCCTCAATTCTCATTGACATACAAGCTCTCCATTAGACATTCCGTTCCTTTGGACTAGCGAGTTAGTCATAGAGACCTCCGTAAGACTCCTCGAGTCTTGGATTCCCTCAAGGCCGACTGAGCTGGTTGTACCCTAAAAACCCATTACACTATTGAATGCCATGTCACTCTAAAGAAATATGGTATACCGGCCCTTATGATATGCAAAGAGTATATCATGAGAATTCTTAATGGGATGATGATATCATGCCATTTGTTGATGTTCTTGTGGACCTCAATTCTATAATAAGAATGAGAGTATCTTACCTTTGATGTACTGTTCATGTGGACCTCAATTCTATATAAAGAATGTCCATACTTGTTTGTCATGGTACCCAAGTTAAGGGAACCTAATTCCACCTAGTTTCATCGTTCATCGTGATTGTACCGTTGTTATCACCTATCTATGTCCAATATCGTATTTTTGGACTCCATTCTCTCAAAGTTATCCTACGTGTCTACAAGCTTAAATTGTTGAAATTCCATATTGGCTATATATATATATACAAGAGTGGATGTCAAAATACATGATAAATGCCTGCGCATTTAGGGCCCGATCTGGTCCTGGGAGGAGCACCCGAAAGTACTTGTGCCCATGGGAGTTGAATGATAAGGTATCTGGCATTATACCGAGTGCATGACTAGCTTGATTGGACATTCCACACAAATCTTGTACTTGACTCGTACTTGACATGACATGAATTGCGTGACCCGAGAAAGGGTAATTACTTGCTTGCTTGATACATGATAGACAAAGTTCTTGACATGACTTGCTAAAAAGTACTTGCTTGAATATCTTGTTATCTTTTCTTGAAAGCTCATGACTAGTTCATCTTGCTGTCTTATTGATAAATTCTCTCTCTATCTTGTCGTTTTATATGAGCATGCATAGCTACAGTACATACATGAAAGATGTAATTATTTAAACCCCTTGCTAGCGCTTGAGATATAATTTCCTACTGAGCGTTCGCTCACTCCGTGTTTGTCCCTTACTTTTCAGGTAAGTCCGACGAAGAAGGTCAATTTGATGGTGAAAGTCAAGAGTGAAAGAGCTAGAGCTTTTCCAAGTGTCATCTAGTCTTTTTCCTATTTTTCTTGAGTCAACTATGTACTTTTCCTTTTTAATTGAATAGAGTATTGGATTTGTAATAGTCTATCCATTATGAAATAAGGATTGGGTTATCTTTACTTTTGCGCATATCTGTTTTGGTGTCGAATACACTACTACTCTGATTGACATGATTGATATAAACTCGTCACGCATCTCCGGGTATCTTCCGCTCTCGGGACGTGACATAGCCAAACCTATTACTCCGAGATGACCTCCAATATTCGGAGTGGCCTAACGGCAGTCTGGTGTCCCATAGTCGAATGCAGAAGCCTCGAGGACCAGCCTTCAAGGGGTTCTAACAGTTCATGGGTTGTAACTGTGTGAGAGCTCCGACGGGGCAGATGTTCGCCATGGGATGGCCATGAATGTTCACCCTCATACGGTTACTTCAAAGACCATGCTATAGAATAGCAGGCTTTGAATCACCTTAGGTGAGTAGAAGACAGAGAGAAGAGGGGGAGCGATGGCTAACGAAAGTAAATCACAGTGTTCAACAAGGCTTTTCTTCTTTTCATTCATCTATAAGGGAAGGAGGCTAAATACAGAAGGGGATCTACCCTGAAACGGGAGAATACATCAGAGAAAGAAATGAAAAATACATCGGTGGGGGAAGGGGAACAGAGCACAAGCTCCCCCCTTCCAAACTCACCTTTCCTCTCTCTCACTCTCTCTCTTTTCTTCACCTCACGGGTGTAGGGGAACGGAGCTTCTTCTTCTCTTCTGCTGGAGACCTTTCAGAGAGAACCGGCCAGAGAGACCGCCTGCCGAGAGGGCTTCCAGTGGGGTGTTCGTTGCATATATCTGGAGGTGGGGGGGGGGGGGGAGAAGCCCCTCCACTTTCATTCTTCTCCTTCTCCGCATCCGACGTCGTTGAGTGGCCTGCGGGTAGAGGGATCCGTAGAGTAGGGAAGCTGCCTCCACCGGATTGGTCGACGGTGACTGGTGGAGATGTGATGGCTGGTGTGGGGCTCGAAGCCTTCCATTCCTGGGAGCAGGAAGAGCTCAAGCGGTTGCATGTTGGTCAGGAGCAGGATGCTCTCTCACTTCAGGTAAGTTTCTTCTGTTTACACCTGAAAATAGGGGATTGGATGTAGGATGGGATGCCTCGGAGGTAAAACGACGCGGGGTTGTGCGCGCAGGAATAGCACAAATGGGGGGCGCACCGGAATAGCACAAATGGGTTTAAACCCATAAGAAGTGCACGCCGGTTTTGGTGGTATATGGGGGGCGCGCCAGTTTAAGATCCATTGGAGGGGGGCGCGCCGGTTTAAAGCCATATAGGCACAACCACACCGGTTTAAGCATCATAGGCTCTCTTCCTAGCTTAGTGGTGATTCAGACGGGCACCCGCCCCTTGGTAGTACTTTAGCTATAATGCCTCTCTTTCCAGATGTTTAATTCGAAGCCTTCGAGCCTTGGTTTAGGACTTCCAGTGATTTTCGGCGTGTGCCGACCATGTATTTGCCTTCCCGAGCTTCTTTTGATTCGGCCTTCGACAATGTCGACTTGGGAGCCAGGGCCGTCTCTTCTGCCCGAGAGGCTTCTCGTTGGGTGGCGGAGCACTGAGTATATATCTATTCATCCTGCCTGGAGGAGGTGTGGGGTTTGTTTGACCTTTCCGTCTTCGACTTGCTCTCGAGGTGTCGAGACGTCTGTGCCGCAGGAACGTTCCTCTTCTTCTCTTCTTTTTGACGTCCACAACGTCTCATACATATTTTTATTTACGTCTTATACATATTTTCATGTCTGTGTCTCATGCACTAATGGTCTTGCGTCTCTGTTAGCGTCTCATGCACTAATGGTCTTGCGTCTCTATTAGCGTCTCATGCACAGTTGCGACCGTGTCTGCATCTCATGCACTTATGGTCTTGTGTCTCTGTTTGTGTCTCATCCATTTGAGTCTCATATTGCATGAAGTCGGTGCATTACACTATATCAGGTCAATGTCATAAGGCAACATACATCGGTGCATGTTTTTTTTGCTACTCGCATAATCTTTACAAGGTTTTGTCTTAGACATATTACAGTCAGTACACGCTTTGCCTCGGTGCATCCTCTATGAAAAGGCAGGTCAAGGTCGTTGCCAGTTTTGCCTCGGTGGATGGCTAAGGCCTATACACAAGTCGGTGCAACTATTGTTCAAGCTGGTGAACATTTCATATATCAAAGGGATACGGTTAGTGCAAGTTTTCAGTTTCATCATGACCACGGTCGGTGCAAATTTCTGTTTCAACATTTCATATATCAAAGGGATACAGTCGGTGCAAGTCGCTGCTCATCCAATAGAAGGAACCTAATTAAAAACAAAAAGGGGACGTGAGCCCAGAAGGCAGAAGGGGCGCACGTGAGCTCCAAGAAAGGCCTCACACTTAATAAACCTTTTGTTCTGTAGGAAATAATCTCGTCTGCAAATGAAAGGCATGTGATCCAAGGAAAGGAACATTCTCATCCAACACGTGGAACAATGGGGTTTCAGTAGGATTCTTTTGTGCTCATCCATACGGAGCCCAGGCTCCTATATAAAAATACCCAATCCTTTGAAGAAGGGTGCTGAAAAAAAGAGGCCGCCAGAAGAAAAGAAAAGAGTGCCAGCAGCAGCAGAAGAAGAAGAAAAAGAGAGGTAGTCAGTGAGTGAAGAAGAATATGAGAGCCAGAGTGAGAGAGAAGAAAATCATGAGAAGGATAAAGAGTGTGCAACCAGTGCATCCTGAAGATCTGATCATGAAGTGACTCGTGGATCAAATCCACAGTCATTGTGCTCCTCGGAGCTATATCTATTTTTGTTTCTCTTGTTTGTTTTTTGTTTGTTCTTTTCATATTCTCAGTGCTTTCCGTTCCCCTTGTTTGGGATCGTGGTTTCTCCTGTGGTCTCAAGAGAAGGGAGACTTGTTCTCCGGTTTGCAAGTGACTGGGTGTCACTTGTGGGTTCCCTCTGGTGTGGAGGAAGAGAGGTCCGTGACCTTTGGTTTGCAAGTGACTGGGTGTCACTTGTGGTTTCCCTCTGGGTTTCAGAGGAAGGGAGACGTGTTCTTCGGTTTGGTAGTGACGGGGTGTCATTAGTAGTTTCCCTCTGAGTTGGAGTAAGAGAGGAGTGTGTTCCTCTGGGTCAAGCTGTTAGGCAGCGTCTGTTGCAGTCTGAGTATGTGGTTCTTGCTTTTGTAAGGGAAGCCTCACTCCGGTTTGGGGTGAGGGGTGGACGTAGACAGACTGTGGTCTGGCCAAACCACCTAAAAATATCTTGTCCATTGTGGTTTATCTTGCGTTCATTTCCATATCTTCTATCCCCCTTCTCAGGTTGTTTGAGTGTTCTATATCAGAAGCTTTCCTGCGTGATTTGGTATTGCTGTTAAGTGTTCGATCGAGTGCTTAATAGAAACATATGCTTCTTAGTGCTTCTCGTCCCTTGAGCGAATTTGTGAGTTGAGTCTACGCGATTCATTGGGTTATCTATCTTCAGCATTTTCAGTTTTCTGAGTAAGAGAGCTCAGTGGTCTCAGTAGACTTCATTGAGTGTAGGCAAAAGTTTTATTCCGCAATATTTTTTGAACAGGGATTCATTCACCCCCCCTCTGAATCCGTGCCTTGCACCCCAACACACTCTAATCTCATCACAATATACACACCTATCTTTTCCACCCTTCCATAGGGGTTAAAAACCCTCCCCCGGTAATTTTGCCCTCAATCTTTCATGCTACTTTATTGCACTTGGGTAGATTTCTACACTTAGTATTTTCTAATGGGTTTTGCCTCTTGTTTTGTCTTTGTTTCGCAGGAAAGCATGGAAAGTGAGGCCCTTACCTTCTAGCCGGCTGGAAGGCGAGGAGAGGTAATCCATATTATCCCCATGGAGTGGGGGATTTCTGTAGCCCATCTAAGAGCGGTCAAACTAGGTCCAGCGAGATCAAACGAGGCCCAGCTCATCTAAGTGACTGCCCCACAGGGCCCACTTACCATAAAAAGTCAATAAGTTCACTCGGGATCAAACACTTCCTAGGCGGCCATTAGGCTCGGAAGTCTGAGCGTCGGTCCAGTCGGAGGAAGACCCACGCCCGACCTATCCCCATCGCCGGGATAAAGGATAGCGCTCAGCGCCCACTCCGACCGACTCTCACCAGAGCTATGCCTATCGCCCGGGACAGGGCTGGCACTCTTCACACTTGGGTCGACCGACGGTTGCTTATCCACGCTGCCATTGAGAGCCCTTTCTGAACAAGAGTTTAGGAGGATAAGGGAGCCCACGAGTCCTCAAGGCTATAAAGAGCTCACGATGAGGACGTAAGGAGCCCACGTCGAGGATGTAACCCCCGCCTAAAACTCCTCATCTTATGGGACTTATAAGGCCGGCGTACTATTTAAACCTGGGACTCTCTCCAGTAAAAGGTAAGGCCTACACACGCTTAAAACTCCCTGAGCAGGAACCACTTCACCACCTTGGTGGAGAGGGATCTTGTGCATCTTATTCCTCCTCCCTTCATAGCTTCCACCACTGCTCTACTAACTTAGGCATCGGAGGGTTTTCCTCAAGGAACCATCCCTGGGCCCCCTGACCCGTTTCCCTTCCTTGCAGTTCACCGATCGGTGATCATCTCTCCAGCTCAAGACCAACGCAAGATCGCCCCTCTTCATCTGGCGCCGTCTGTGGGAAACGATCAAAGAGCCAGCATGGTGCGAAGAAGTTCAGGGAGTAGGTCCGTCGGTGATAGGGGAAAGGCCATGGTGGCGGCAGGAGAGGGCCCCTCTCAGGCCACTCAGAACCCCCCCTCCAACGCTAGTGCCCCAGCCGACGAACCGCCGCCTCTGCCCGCGGTGGTGCAGCTACCACCCAATGAGGGTGCTGAAGCATTCCAAGCCCTCAATGTAAAACTGGACGTCCTCGTGGAACTCATGAGGACCCAGGCGGCCAGGGAAGGAAGGTCATGTGTCCCTCCGGAAAGTCCTCCCCGTGAAAATGCGTCCCAACACACTGCCGGAGGTTGCTTCACCCTCCGGGGACGACGGCTTATTCGCAACAGGTCAGGAGGACCTTCGCAAGCCCCTCCTCCGGAGCAAGAGGCATCCTCCACACCAAGAAGGGGCAAACCATGGGCACGCCACCCGCACCCAGAGACTGAAGTCCCTGGGGAACGCCAGGGCAGCCCCCCATCGTGCCCCCCTAGCCCCATGGTGCAACGGCAGCCGAAGTTATCCCTCCGACTGCGAGAGTTCGAGAGGCGCTTCGTAAAGTAGGAGCGCGCCTTGCACGCCTTGCAGAAGACCTCCCCGGCAGAGGATGAGGAGAAATCCCCATTCTCCGACTACATCTTGAAGGCGGAGATGTCTGCCAGAATCCTCATTCCAACCTTCAAGTCTTATGACGGCCAGGGTGACCTGGCCGACCACTTTGACAACTTCGACGCCCTGATGACCCTTCACGGGGCGTCCGATGCCATCAAATGCCGAGCCTTCATGACCACCCTGGTCCAAGGTGCTCAAGCATGGTTCCGGGCCCTCGCCCCCGGATCCATCCGAGATTTCAAGCAATTTGGGCAAGTGTTCAAGGAGAGTTTCACCGGCAGCGGCCCCCCAAGGTCGGTGGCGGGGCTGTTGGCTCTCAAACAGGCGCACGGGGAGAAACTCTGGGCTTATATCAACCGATTCAAGTCAGAAGCCCTGAGAATCCCCCGCCTGGATGTTGCCTCAGCCATAACTGCGCTGACCGGAGGCACCCGGGACGAGAACCTCCGCCGCGAACTTGTCATGCACCCTCTCTCGACCCTTTCCGAGCTAGTGACTCTAGCTTTGCGCCATGCTGAGTGTGAAGAAGTTCTCAGTGCATGCCGAGGTGCAACCGGCTCGGGTCGGGAGGGGGACAAGAAGCGAGCACCCGAGCCTAGCTCGGGCCAAGGAAAAAGGCGGAACCGAGACGGAGAGCATAAAGAACTGTCCCGGAAGTACGAGCGGTACACTCCCTTAACGGCTCCGGTGTACGAGATCTTTGAAGACATCAAAGGCTCAGGCCTCCTCCGCCAACCCGAGCCAATGAGGTCGAAGAGCCGCAATCGTAGCAAGCACTGCCTATTCCACAGCGACCACGGGCATTACACAGACGATTGCCACCAGCTCTAGGATGAGATCGAGCGCCTCGTTCGCCAGGGACACCTATCCCGGTTCGTGGCCGGGCATAAGGAAGACCGAGGCACCCTAGAGGAGATCGACAACGCCCCTCGCAGGGTCTACATCAACGTCATCGCTGGAGGAGCTGCATCAGGAGGAGATAGTAGCCGAGGAAGGAAGCGTCATGCTGAGCGGGCGAGCCGAGCCACCGAGCCTCCCAAGGCCCCGCCAAGTGAGCCCCAGATCATAGTCTTCTCCGACCAAGACCTGGAAGGGCTGACCACCCCGCTTGACGACGCCCTAGTTATATCGGCTACGATAAACCATTGTAACGTTGATAGGATTCTAGTTGACAATGGAAGCGCCGCTGATGTATTGTCTTATGAATGTTTTCTTAAGATGTGGGAGAATCCGTCTAAACTCCACCCGATCCGAACCCCCCTCTGCGGGTTCAATGGCCAGGCCACTTATGCCGAGGGCGCCCTGAGCCTGTCGGTAACTCTCGGCACCCCACCCAAAACCGTTAGGGTTATGGTGGACTTCATAGTGATCAAAGGTATGATAGCATACAACGCAATCTTCGGCCGAGGGATCCTTAGCCGAACGAAAGCGGTGCCCTCTACCTATCACCAAAAGATGAAGTTCCCCACTAAACATGGGGTGGGTGAAGTCCGGGGCAACCAGGCGAAGGCCAGAAGGTGCTACAATATCTCGGTTGAAGCCACAAGGCCGGACGTGAAGAACAAGGGCCCTCGAGAAGTCGAGGAAAAACCCGTAACATCTGATGATGTGACACCACCTTGGGTGGTAATCACAAGGCCAATACACCTTGGACCTATGACTCGCAAGTAAGCAACTTTTGATGATGAAACTACTCGGGCGAGCTCACTCGCTTAGCGGACACTATTGCCCGTGGGCAAATTGGCAATGGTGGGGAGGGTCCAAAGTGGGACCTTGATGTTCCGAGGCTAGGCTTCACTTTGGTTGACCCCCTAAGGGGCTGGGATACCCAATTTTTTGGGCGGCCAGCATGCCAAAGGCATGGGTTGTAGGGTCGCTCTTCACCTCACTCCGCGGTGGCCACTCAATTGGAGAGAAATTTGGATCAAGCACTCACTTACCGTCCGACGGAGCTAAAGACAATACTAAATAAGAATGAATAAACTAGTGAGGGATGTGTCCCGGAGCTCACCTGATCGGTGTGAGAACACCGATCCCGGCCGATAGACGAGGGTGAGCGGGGAGGCGTGGATACGCACCCGCATGCCGCGCCGGTGTCGCTTTAACCTAAAAATTGAAATGATACACCACTACGCCTCTCGTAAGAGGGGGGATCTCGGGGAGGGGATTTATTGAAATTACAGCCAAAACTACCTCCACGCAGGGAGGGGCCTTCAGCCAGCCAAGCGGGGAGGGGTGAGACCGAACTAAATACGAACTAGGATGCCGATGTCGATTCAGTCCGCTGCCTATGCTTCAGGACTGACTGATGGTTATCATGGTGTTGTGGCCACTCCAGAATTTTGTTGTTGACGAAACAACTTGGAGATTGCTCATAGCTGGGCCAGGATGACGCCTGAATTTTTGTAATTTCGTCGGGCACCGGCGCTGGTCGGAGTAGGAGCTTGAACAGGGGAACAGGTTGATAGTTCTGACTTCTTCAGGAACTCAGCAGTAGGAAGCAGAGGATACCACGACCGTTCCTGAACTCAAAATGAGGTACCGCCAGAGTCGACGGAACCGTATATGAGTCATCTTCGAAACAAGCTTGACGGGGATGCCGTTCGTTGTCGGAGCAGACTGGTAGGCCCGGAACACTGAGGAGGGGTCGGTGCAGACTGAGTGGAGGCCGAACCGCGCACCCGGGGAATAAAAAATGATAACTCTCAGGTCCGGTCGCCAAACTGGGCTCTGCTTCTTGGGGATGATAGAAGACTCGTATTAGAAGATTTTTGTAGAAGAACCCTTGATCAGATTCCCAACAGGTTCGTCGTAGTCGAGCTTCCACTCTGGCTCTGGTCTCCTGCCAGGGAGGCTTTGTGTAGTAGAGAAAGAAAGGGCCTCCCGATTAGCACGGTGCTCGGATGAGGACGAAACCACCTCGCTTGAAAATCTCTCTGGACGACCTTTCCAGAGATATATGCCTTGCCACCAGAAGAGTCAAGAAAATGCCAGAGATAACGCAGCTTCTAGGACCAAACTTGCTGCCTGCGACCTGCAAATGAAGTTGCTACCTTGTAGTGGCAAATGGTGGTGGAATGAGGTGGAGGGAAGGGGAGGGCGACCTGGCCTAGGGGAGAGGGGGTTTGGGCGACCAAGGGCTATGGAGGGAAGGAAATTTTCAAATTCAAATGGTCTTGGGAGGTGGAGGGTGGCATGGGGGAGAGGGAAAAGTGTTTGGGAAAGTGGGTAGGGTAGTTGGGGGTTGGAAGGTTGGGAGAGGATTGGAGGAGAGGCTCTTGGGGGTTGGGATGAATTAATGGGGGGTGTGGGGACTAGGGATGGAGTAATTAGGGGAGGGGAAGTGAGAGAAAGTGGTTGGGAGGGGGGAGGAGAGAGAAAGGGGCGCACCTCTTAGAGAAAGAGAGAGATAATGAGAGAGAGAGTGAAAAGAAATTTGGTGGAGGAGAGTATGACTAGAGATTTTCTTCTATTCAAATGATTCTTCAAAAGTTGTTACATATGAGGGGAGTGGGGGCCTATTTATAGGCTTACATAATTCCATGTGACCAAACTAACCTTGGCCAAATGCACTAAAGACAAGACAAGACCAAGGGAGGGGCGCCCCTGGGCCTAGCCCACTAGTTGAGCCCAAATGACTATCAAACTGACCCATTAACCTATTAACTGACTCAAATAAAGAAAGATTACACATCTATGACTCAAATAAAATGAAAATTACATGCTACTGCTCAAAATTAAGTGATGGAGATGATGATGCGTCGATGGCGAGCAACCGAAGTCTCAAAAAAAGATGGAGTGACTGGGGATGTCCCCATCATACCCCCAGGGTGGGGAGAACTCGACCCCGTCGAGTGTGGGTCCACCGGGGTAGCAGCACACCAAAGCGGATCCGAGTGCAGAACGTCTTCCCAACTCAACCCTGTCTTCGTAGCCGAGGGATGGCTCTTCCACTTCTCAGGATAGCGCGGGCACACCCTGTTCCTGGCGATGGTACCTTGCTTATGTAGTATTGTCTCCATGTGCTCATGTTGGGATCTCGGGCTGATATGTGGAGACTCTCCGGTGGTGTCACTCACAAAGGTAAGTGTATGCTCAAGATGCTTACTAGGTTCCACCGCGGGGCCCTTATAGGGTGCTGGATTTGCCACACAAAAAGTCGGGTGTGTCCCAGAATCCTTTGGAAAGTTCAGACCAAAAGCATGTTTGCCAATGCCACTTAGAATTCGAGAAGGTCCAAGTCCTTGTGCCCTCGGTTTGGAGTTAGCCCTAGGGTAGAGCCACTTCAATGTCACCATTACCAAGCCGCCTACTTGGAATCCCAAGTGCCACTTACAAGCTATTGCCCGCTTTTTGCAATCCTCACCGCTCGTTGCTAGATGCTTGCGAGAATGCGTATGCCATGTACTACGATGTGATGTTGGTGTGAAAAGTATGGTGTGCCAAGGTGGACCGGGGCAGCCAAATGTAGACCGATCACACTTTGATGCCATGAAGACTGTGACAGACTTAGGAGGGCCGGGACATCCATAGATGAACCTTTTATGCATGGGTGTGACAAATGTCGGGGGACCCGGACATCCATGTATGCTCCTTTCATGCTTAAGACTCATGATGAATGAAGGTGGGCCAATACATCTGAATATGGTCCACTTATGCTTCCTACTTGTCATGTGGGTGATGTGAATGAATGTACCTGACTTATGAATCATGCCAAATGGTGTAGTAAGCCTAGACACATGCATGTTTATCCCAAAGGTGTCTTCCATGTGCATAGATGTGGGATGACTTTTGAACTTCCATGTGAATGGGTCGAAGGGATCTAGGAAGGTGGTTATGGGGTGAGGCATTTCATCAATCCCAAGGTGTTTGTTGCCTAAGGTCAAGGCTCTCATAGTGTAACCCGATTCTAGGAAGGGAGGAGTTTGGGTCAACATGGGCGATATGGGTAGGGTGAGGTGGGTGGTGAATAGGGGGAGTGGGTTACATGGAGATCTAGGCTCCCTTAGGAAGGGGTTAAAGGGATCATGGTAAGGGTCACCTAGATAGGGGTACTCCATGTTCTCAAGGTCCTCAAATGGTGAGTCATCCTCCTCCAAAATAATTGGGCCAATGTTGCTAATGGGTTGGCCAATCAAAGCACTTGGGATCTCAATGGTTGGGGAGTAGACTAGGATGGGTTCCTCCTCCATGGGAAGAAAGAGTATGATCTCACTCGTAAATTGGCCATTAGTGTAGATGGAAATGATGGAGCCAACGGCGGGGTAAGCTAGGATAATGGTGCTAGGCTCCGACGGCCTCATGGCTAGCGTATCGGTCAAGTGGACTTGCCAATGTAGGTAGGCCACTAAGTCTCCCAAATCTTCCACACAATAGGAGGTTTGATAAGTGATGTGAGGCTGAGTGGGAATGATTTGAGATTGATGTCCCATGGGTAGGTGACATGGTTGTAAACTAGGAATGGTGAGGCCTCGCTTGAGCCATTAGAGTATGGACTCATCTATGGTGACGGTGTCATGGGGAAGGGTGTGTAGCTCTTGAGGAGCCAGGCTAGGAGAGGTGGGTGAGTTGTGTGGCCCTTGAATTTCCTCTATTTTGGGAGGTGGATCCGGATTGGTATCCCTCTCCACTTGGGTGGGTGTGTGGGTTGCAACTCCTAAGGACAATGGGGTAGGAAGGTCTATGGTGGGTGGGTTGGTGATAGTCGATGCATGGCGCACTCGAGGAGGTGAGCAAGGTCGGACGTGGGTTGGAATTGGGAGTGGAAGTAGTGGAGGCCTAAATTGGGGTAGGATTGGGGTGGGAAGTGGAAGGTGGGTTGGGTGAGGAGATTTGGGTTGATTGATTTTGGGAGATGTGTCCCTTTTTGGGGACGATGGTGAGGTTGCGGTGGTGGCCAAGGGGGCTTGTGGGGTGTGGGTTTGGTGAGGGGATTTGGGTTTGGGGGTGGTGGCCATTATGGGCCTAGGTGGAGGGGTGGACATGGGGTCCAATTAGGTATGTGGACATATGGTTGTGGTGAGGACTTGGATGTAGGATGTAGATGTTGTGGTTGGAGTAGGAGAGGTGGAAAATGGTGGGGAATGCGTGATTAGGGTCTTGGGTTGGCCAAGGGGAAATGAAGGAGTTGAAATGCTCTTTGGGCTTTGGTGTTCGGAATGGGAGGGAAAAATATATCTAGCCCTAAGTTTTTCCTTCATGTCCCCCCATGTTGTGAGGGGAGCTTCCCTTCTAATTATCCTTAAGCCTTCAATTTTCAACCAATAAGTTTGGGCCCTTTTGGTTAGTTGCATTGTGGCACATCGAACCTTTCTATCCTCGGACATGAGATTCCTCTCAAAGTAATGATCCATAGCTGCCTCCCAATCTAAATAGTCATTAAGATGAGTTCCATCAAAAGTGGGAGGTGGGGGACATGTCTTTCTATCGTCCGTCCTTGGGGCGGACCCATTTTCTCCAAGTTGGTTGAGTCGACCCGATATGTTATCAAGCCGCTCATTGGCATGGGTCAAGGCCTTCATGAGATAGTTGACATGGCCAGGGAGGTTGTGTGTGTTAGTGGTAGGCATCCCTTGGTGGTTTGGACTTATGGAGAGGGCCGATTGGTAAGGTCAGTATGAGGTGGCCATACTAGTGGACAAGAGTGATGCACTGGAAGACTCTAAATGCATATGTGTGTCCTAGGACCAACTTGATAGAGACAAGTTGTGAACTTGCTCTGATACCACTTGATGTGACACCACCTAGGATGGTAATCACAAGGCCAATACACCTTGGACCTATGACTCGCAAGCAAGCAACTTTTGATGATGAAACAACTCGGGCGAGCTCACTCGCTTAGCGGACACTATTGCCCGTGGGTAAATTGGCAATGGTGGGGAGGGTCCAAAGTGGGATCTTGATGTTCCGAGGCTAGGGTTCACTTTGGTTGACCCCCTAAGGGGCTGGGATACCCAATTTTTTGGGCGGCCAGCATGCCAAAGGCATGGGTTGTAGGGTCGCTCTTCACCTCACTCCGCGGTGGCCACTCAATTGGAGGGAAATTTGGATCAAGCACTCACTTACCGTCCGACGGAGCTAAAGATAATACTAAATAAGCATGAATAAACCAGCGAGGGATGTGTCCCGGAGCTCACCTGATCGGTGTAAGAACACCGATCCCGGCCGATAGACGAGGACGAGCGGGGAGGCGTGGATATGCACCCGCACGCCGCGTCGGTGTCACTTTAACCTAAAAATTGAAATGATACACCACTACGCCTCTCGCAGGAGGGGGGATCTCGGGGAGGGGATTTATTAAAATTATAGCCAAAACTACCTCCACGCAGGGAGGGGCCTTCAGCCGGCCAAGCGGGGAGGGGTGAGACCGAACTAAATACGAACTAGGATGCCGATGTCGATTCAGTCCGCTGCCTGTGCTTCAAGACTGACTGATGGTTATCATGGTGCTGTGGCCACTTCAGAATTTTGTTGTTGATGAAACCACTTGGAGATTGCTCATAGCTGGGCCGGGATGACACCTGAATTTTGGTAATTTCTTAGGGCACCGGCGCTGGTCGGAGTAGGAGCTTGAACAGGGGAACAGGTTGATAGTTCTGACTGCTTCAGAAACTCAGCAGCAGGAAGCAGAGGATTCCACGATGGATCCTGAACTCAGAATGAGCTGCCGCCAGAGTTGACGGAACTGTATGTGAGTCCTCTTCGAAACAAGCTTGACGGGGATGTCGTTCGTTGTCGGAGTAGACCGGTAGGCTTGGAACACTGAGGAGGGGTCGATGTAGACTGAGTGGAGGCAGAACCGCACACCCAGGGAATAAAAAATGATAACTCTCAGGTCCGGCCGCCAAACTGGGCTCTACTTCTTGGGGATGATAGAAGACTCGTAGTAGAAGATTTTTGTAGAAGAACTCTTAATCAGATTCCCAACAGGTTCGTCGTAGTCGAGCTTCCACTCCGGCTATGGTCTCCTGCCAGGGAGGCTTTGCGCAGTCGAGGAAGAAAGGGCCTCCCGATCAGTACGGTGCTCGGATGAGGACGAAACCACCTCGCTTGGAAAGCTATCTAGATGACCTTTCCAGAGATATATGCCTTGCCACCTGAAGAGTCAAGAAAATGCCGTAGATGACGCAGCTTCTAGGACCAAACTTGCTGCCTGCGACCTAGAAATGAAGTTGCTACCTTGTAGTGGCAAATGGTGGTGGAATGAGGTGGAGGGAAGGGGAGGGCGACCTGGCCTAGGGGAGAGGGGGTTTGGGCGAGCAAGGGCTATGGAGGGAAGGAAATTTTCAAATTCAAATGGTCTTGGGAGGTGGAGGGTGGCATGGGGGAGAGGGAAAAGTGTTTGGGAAAGTGGGTAGGGTAGTTGGGGGTTGGAAGGTTGGGAGAGGATTGGAGGAGAGGCTCTTGGGGGTTGGGATGAGTTAATGGGGGGTGTGGGGACTAGGGATGGAGTAATTAGGGGAGGGGAAGTGAGAGAAAGTGGTTGGGAGGGGGGAGGAGAGAGAAAGGGGCGCACCCCTTAGAGAAAGAGAGAGATAATGAGAGAGAGAGTGAAAAGAAATTTGGTGGAGGAGAGTATGACTAGAGATTTTCTTCTATTCAAATGATTCTTCAAAAGTTGTTACATATGAGGGGAGTGGGGGCCTATTTATAGGCTTACATAATTCCATGTGACCAAACTAACCTTGGCCAAATGCACTAAAGATAAGACAAGACCAAGGGAGGGGCGCCCCTGGGCCTAGCCAACTAGTTGGGCCCAAATGACTATCAAATTGACCCATTAACCTATTAACTGACTCAAATAAAGAAAGATTACACATCTATGACTCAAATAAAATGAAAATTACATGCTACTGCTCAAAATTAAGTGATGGAGATGATGATGCGTCGACGGCGATCAACCAAAGTCTCGAAAAAAGATGGAGTGACTGGGGATGTCCCCATCATTCGTGCTTGGAGGCGAGTTGCTAACGGTTTTCCTAAACGATGACCCGACCCTAAGAGTAAAGATTGGAGCCGACCTACCATCCGAGGTTCAACAGCAATACAAAGAATTTTTTTCCAAGTACATCCGAATCTTTGCATGGTCTGATGATCAACTCCCCGGAATACCGGGGGAGACAGTAGTGCATAAACTCAACCTCGACCCGACCGTGAAGCCCGTACAACAACGCAGAAGGAAGCACGTGCCAGAAAAGCAGACGGTCATCAAAGAGCAGGTCACCAAAGGGCAGAAGACTGGTCTTTTTCGATCGGTCTTGTACCCGACGTGGCTAGCTAACGTCGTCCTGGTGCCAAAAGCTTCGGGAAAGTGGTGAATGTGCGTGGACTTCACCGACTTGAACAAAGCCACACCGAAAGACTGCTATCCATTGCTGAGCATCGACCAACTGGTTGACTCAACCTCGGGCAACGAGATACTCAGCTTCCTGGATGCCTATTCATGTTACCACCAGTCACGCCCCGAGCGCGGAAGATACCCGGAGATGCGTGACGAGTTTATATCAATCATGCCAATCATAGTAGAAGTGTATTCGACACAAAGACAGAGATGCGCAAAAGTAAAGATAACCCAATCCATTTATTTCTTCATAATAAATAGTCTATTACAAACCCAATACTCTATTCAAAAAGAAAAGTACACATTGGACTCAAGAAATATATAAAAGACTAGATGACACTTGGAAAAACTCTAGCTCTTTCACTCTTGATTCTCCCCATCCGATTGACTTTCCTCATCATCGGACTTACCTGAAAAGTAAGGGAAACACGAAGTGAGCGAACGCTCAGTAGGAAATTATATCTCTGGAACTAGCAAGGGGTTTAAGTAGTTACATCTTTCATGAATGCGCTATAGCTATGCATGCTCGCATAAAACGACAAGATAGAAAGAGGATATAACAGTAAGATAACAGGGGAACTAGTCATGAACTTTCAAGAACTTATATCAAATGACCTCAAGATATTCAAGCAAGTACTTTATCATGTCAAGATGAAATTTGGCTATCACGTTCAAGTACGCACGTAATTACCCTTTTTCGGGCCACGCAAGTCATGTAATATCAAGTTAAGTACAAGATTTGTGGAATGTTCAATCAAGCTAGTCATGCACTTCGGTATAATGCCAATACCGTGATCAATCAACTCCCATGGGCACAAGTACTTTCGGGTGCTCCTCCCAGGACCAGATCGGGCCCTATATGCGCAGGCATTAATCATGTATTTTAAACATCCACTTTTGTATATAGCCAATATGGAATTTCAAGGATAAAGCTTGTAGACATGTAGGGTAGACTCTGAAAGAATAGAGTCCAAAAATATGATACTTGACATAGATAGGCGATAATAACGGTACAATCACGATTATCGATAAAACTATGTGGAATTGGTTCCCTTAACTCGGGTACCATGATAAGTAAGTAGAGACACTCTTTTATATAGAATTGAGGTCCATATGAATAGAACCTCAATGGCAAGACGTCCTCATTCTTAATATAGAATTGAGGTTCATAAGAACATCAAGTTTAATATAGAATTGGGGTCTATAAGAACATCATAACAATGTTGATATAGAATTGGGGTTCACAAGAACATCATAACAACGGCATATTCTTCCCCGTTCCTTAAGATAATTCTCATATCATACCCATGGCATAACATGAGGGCCGGTATCACCATGTTTCTATAGAGGGACATGGCAAAGATTGTGTAATGGGTTTTTAGGGTACAACCAGCTCAGTCGGCCTTGAGGGAATCCAAGGCGACGAGGAGTCTTATGGAGGTCTCTATGACTAACTCGCTAGTCCAAAGGAACGGAATGTCCAATGGAGAGCTTGTATGTCAATGAGAATTGAGTGTGTAATGCGATAAATCATCGTAGAAAACATGGGACTATACTCACGGAGTGGAGTAATAGTGCCTATATATAAATATATGTAATGAATCCCTCGGATAACAGTAATCAGGAAAAATCAGTAATGCAGAAAGTAGCGACTTTGGTAAAGTCATTTTTCATGTAATTAACGCCTTAATCAGGGGCGTTTATATTAGATTTGACGACGTATACAGCAGTCGTCCTTTCAATATTTCTAGTTTTATAAATCTGGAAATTTTAATGAAACGCGCCCTGGACAGGGGCGTTAGTTTATAGAAGGCGCCCTGGTATGGGGCGTCAGTTCAAGAAAAGACGACCTGGACAAGGTCGTTAATTCACAAGTTCACAAGTTTTGAGACAATGAAATTTCAGGAAAACATGATATATGGTCAGTACCATAAGAAATAGCAGGATTACAAGAGATTGACCATGCATTAATTTAGAATCATGTTTACATTGATATATAATTTTTAAACATGGTGTTTATTAATTAAGAGAAATTGACGTCCGTGTGCAGGGCGTCAAATATTAAATTGACGACCTAGTCGTGGTCGTGTCTTTTAATGTAGCGTCCTTGATAAGGGCGTCTATTTCAAAACTCTTTAGAAACTAACCGAAACGCATGAAATCTATATGCAGGTATTAACGGATGATGTTATAAATATTAATATGCTAGTTTGGGCTACAATCCCTGAGAAAATCCTACCTTGGGCAATAATCTGGATGGAGAAACGTGAAGAGATTGATAAGAAGAACAGAGACTCCTGAACTAGATGGAACTGCTATTGAACGATGGCTTTGATGAAAAGAACGTAGATGAAGAACACTTCGTTTCTTCAGGTAGAGAGATTTTCCTACAGAGGAATATATATATACGAAACATCAGTATTTTTCTTCATAATACTTGACTGAAGGTAGAGGAAAGAAGAACTTACCCTTTTGTTCTTCACAACGTTAATCTTCTTAACCTGTAAGAAGAGAAGAAGAATAAGAATCAGTGATTCTTCATGAATCAAAGGTAGAGAAGACATACTGTTCGTTACATACCTTTGAAGAATTCGAACGCCAAATAGCGTACGAGGGTTAAACAGGAGAGTATTTATAAGATTTTTGGGGTCCTATTAGGGCTAGAGTTTGATTGGAAGTAATACTTCCATGATAGAGTCCTTACTACATTCGAACTCTTTCCCATAGTTATCAACTTACCCTGGATAAGTTCCCGATTCGAACGAAACTGGAATGGAAATAACGCCTTACGCTAGGGCGTCGAATTTTAAATTGACGCCTTGACGCGCGTCATTTCTTGTGGAAATGCGTCCAAGAAAAGGGCGTTTCAAATACTTGCCTCTTTATGTAATTTTGGTTGTTTAAGATTTGACGCCTTGAAATGTGGGCGTCCCTTCTAAAAACACGCCTTAGGTGAGGGCGTTTCTTGTCAAATAGCGCCTTGCTCCAATGCGTTAATTTCATCAGGGCTTTGTTCTTCTTGTTTCAACCTTTTTCATTTGTTCACTTTATTTCAATTTATCTAAATTTATTTCTTTTAATTTTATACGGGTTGCTACACCACCAGATCAGAATGGATCCAAGAGATATCGAGAAGACCGCCTTCATCACCGACTTCGGCGTATACTGCTACACCCGGATGCCCTTTGGGATGATGAACGCTAGAGCCATGTACCAGAGGCTGGTCAACCATATGTTCAAGGGACAGCTTGGCGGGAACCTCGAGGCCTACAACGACGACATGCTCGTCAAGACTCCCAAGGCTGAGAACCACTTCGCCGACCTAGCTGAGATCTTCGACACCCTCCTGAGGTACAATATGAAGCTCAATCCCACCAAGTGTGCCTTCGGAGTAAAATCTGAGAAATTCCTGGGTTTCTTGGTGACCCAGCGCGGGATCGAGGCCAACCCCGACAAGGTCCAGGCCATCCTAGACATGCGGCCACCCACCTGCACCAAGACGTTCAACGCCTTACCGGGCGCATTGCGGCGCTCAGCAGATTCTTGTCCCGAGCGACCGAACGATGCCTACCCTTCTTCAAACTGTTGAGGGGGCCCAAAATGGCATCTGCTACGTTTGCATGGGATGAGGAATGCCAAAAGGCGTTTGCTAAGCTTAAGGAGTTCCTGGCTTCACCCCCGGTGCTGTCCAAGTCTGTTCCAGGTGAAGCCTTGCATCTCTACCTCTCGGCAACTCCATCCACAGTTTGCTCGGTCCTGGTCAGAAATGACTCGGGAGTCGAAAGACCGATCTACTACACCAGCAAGGTGCTCAACGTGGCTGAAAGAAGGTACCCCCCAAACGAGAGACTCGTGCTAGCGTTGGTTACCTCGGCCAAGCACCTTCGACCCTACTTCCAAGGTCACTCCATCATCGTGTTCACCGGCGAACCACTGAAGAGGATCCTCACTCACCCTGAAGCCTCGGGATGCCTCGTCATGTGGGCCATCATGCTCGGGGCCTATGATATATCGTATCGGCCTCGCTCGGCTATCAAAGGACAGGCACTCGCTGACTTCATCACTGAGAGCACCGTCCCGACCGAAGAAAAATCTCCGTCTGTAAATCCTGGGCCAACCTGGGAAATGTTCGTCGACGGATCCTCCAACTCGGTCGGGAGCGGCGCCGGTATCCTCCTGAAGTCCCCCGAAGGAGCAGAGCTGCAATATGCCTTGAATTTCAACTTCCAGGCATCCAACAACGCCTCCGAGTACGAACCCTTTATCTCGGGAGCCCGTATGGCCCGGCGGTTGGGGGCTGAGCGAGTCAGAATTCACACTAACTCCCAACTGGTCGCTAGCCAAGTCAACGGTGATTACGAATCTCAGGAAGAACCGATGGTCAAATACCTCCGACTGGTCAAAATCGTGGCACAACAGTTTGAGAGTTTTGAGGTAGTCCGAATAGCTCGGGAGAAGAACTCCCGAGCGAACGCCCTCTCTCGGCTGGCCTCCTCTCTAGACCCCGAGGGTACTCGATCGGTCCTTCTCAAAGAGCTAGAGCGACTGAGCATCGACTCGGAGCTCATGGCTGTTGACTCGGCCTCCCCAAGCGACTGGCGTACCCCCTGCCTGTCGTGGCTCCATGACTCTCGGGAGCCTCCCGACCCTCGGGAAGCCCGGAGACTGAAATATCATGCTCGATGAATCGTCATTCTGGATGGCACTTTGTACCGTAGATCCTTCTTCGGCCCCCTCCTGAAGTGCATCAGTACTGACGAAGCCAGCCGAGCGATTCAAGAGGTTCACGAAGGCCTGTGCGGAGCGCATCAAGGAGGAAGGTCGCTCGCCAGGATCTTGCTTTGATAGGGTTACTGGTGTCCCACTCTGCAGCGTGACTGCTTGACCTACGTGCAACAGTGTGATCGATGCCAGGGATTTGACCACTTGGTCCATCAGCCAGCAACAGAGCTCGTCACCCTAGCCGAGCCCTATCCTTTCGCTCGGTGGGGGATCGACATCCTTGGGCCGTTCCCTACGGCTCAGGCCCAGAAGAAGTTCGTCATCATCGCCATCGACTACTTCACCAGGTTGATCGAGGCCAAAGCCACAGCTAGGATCACCGAGACAGTCGTCTGGAGTTTCGTTTGGAAATCGATCATCTGTCACTACGGCATCCCCCGGGTGATAGTGAGCGATAATGGTCGACAATTTGATTCTCGTTATTTCCGAGACAGATGTGCCGACCTAAACATCTGCAATCACTTCACTTCGGTCGCCCACCCTCGGGCTAATGGGCTAGTCGAAAATGCCAATAAGACTATCTTGAAAGGCATTAGGACTAGGCTCGGCAAAGCCAAGGGCAGCTGGATCGAGGAATTGCCGAACGTACTCTGGTCACACAGAACGACTCCCAGAGCGGCAACCAGTGAGAGTCCCTTTCGGTTGGTGTATGGCACCGAGGCCGTGATCCCGTTGGAGATTGGCAATCCCTCCCTCCGAGTAATCTACTTCTCGCCCGAGGAAAACGCCCAGAAACTGCTCGAAAACCTCGACCTAGCAGATGAAGTCCGGGAGATTACCAGCATCCGAGCAACGGAATATCAATGTCGCCTCACTTGATACTACAACGCCAAAGTCCGGGACAGACACTTCCAGCCGGGAGACTTCATTATCAGAAAAGTCGAAGCCTCTCGACCACTTGAGGCGGCGGGCAAGCTATCCCCTAATTGGGAAGGCCTCTACCGAGTGGTCGAGACGCTAGGGAAAGGAGCATACCGGCTATCCACTATGGAAGGAGAACTCATCCCTCGGACGTGGAACACGACTACACTACGCAAGTTCTACTTCTGAACACCTCAATTGTGTAAGCAATATGAGATAAAGCAAAAATTTCCTTCCTCTTTCACTCAAACAATTGTTTGTACATCAGAAAGGCCGAAGCCAATACAATACATGTCAAAAAAGCAAAAATCCATCTGGCGCCACCGTACGAGCCCATCGCTCGACTGATTCGATTAACCTTCCCTGCGTCCAGCCACTGACTCTGCCTCGTGCGGAAACTGGCTCAAATAAAGGAGAGTCGACCCTGTTGGCTCGGGTAACTCGGAACAAAGGTGACAGAGGAAGGCTACCTTCCAAGTCGCACAGGAAAGATGAAGGGGAAGAGGAAGCCAACTAATAAAAGATGATGTCAAGAGGCACCCTCCGAAGCGTGAAAGAAATGATAAGAAGGGCAGAAGAGGGAGAAAGAGGCTGCAGGAGAAGGGAGGAGAATCAGGAAGTGGAGAGGAATCTTGAGGGAGATCCCCTCCAGAGAGTGAGTGGGAAGGGACGAGAGTGGGGGGTGCCTGATCCCCCCATCCGTCTACCGTTACGTCCGTCCCCGCAAGCGCCGCCGGAATTGATAAAAGAAGGTGACGTGCTTCCGCACGTCGAACCCCCTTCTAACCTGCCCGCCGGCCATCGAACCCCCTTCAGACCCGAAGCAGCAAGCTACTCTCTGCCCTCCATCGTCTGCAGCTTCGTCTTCCAGAGCGTCTTCCATGCTTCAAATTCGATGGCACAACGTTTCGTGAAGAAGGAGGGGGGAAAGACTGTCAGATAAAACCGTAAGCGATGGAGAGGAAGAGACGCCCTTCAGACCTTTTATAGGCGAAGGGATGCTATTTGCCTTAAATGATTCTCCCCTTGAGAACATGCTGAAGGGACCTCTCCCTACGAACGGTCACCTCAGACTCCTTGGTTCCATCCTAGCGGGACACACAAAGTGGCCGGGCATTAAAAGCATGAGAAAGCGGAAAGACACCCTGTCAGACGCTCGCCCAACCATCATGCGAGATCCACGTAGAACATATCAACACTTTCCAACTACTGCAGATATGCTGCTCAAACCACGACAATGGCGGTAAAAGATAGCCAAGTCTTTATCATAACGCTATTGCCTTATGTTTCCGACCTTCCTTTACATATAAAAAGAAGTTTTCCTTTGAAAAAGAAAAAACGTACAAGGAGAAAAAGAAAAACTGATACATCAGACCCCTGGCCCATCCTGAGGCTCGGAAGTTGAAGGCTCGGATGGTCTGCCCCCGACACCCTCGGCGATGGCCGACCCTGGCACTGACCTCACCCACGTGGGAACTGCCTCGGTTGCGTGCCCTCCCGAGACTCCTGAAGTTGGCGACCCCTCGAGCGAAGATGAGTCCTCCTGATCTCCTTCATCTCCTGACGCCGAATCAGAGGAATCGGAGGACGTCAAATCCGAGTCGTAGCATTACCCAGACGGGAAATCAATCGTCCCGGATGTTTGCTCCTCCGCATAGGAGATGGCCCGGCCGTAGCTTGGCTTGAACCCCTTGCGGATGCCCCGGTGAAGTGCTAACTCATAGTAGGGAAGGGCAGCTTCCTTAAGGTCGACCCGGTAGGCCTCCGAGCTTTTGTATTGCTCGAGTGCCTCCGCCCCGGCCGATCCCACCCTACTAACGAGCTCGGCCTTCTCCCACTCGGCCTCAGCCAAACTCCACTCCACCTCGGCCCGGTCAGCCTCGGCTTCTAGTCGAGGACGCGTGGCTTCCTCCGCTCCGTCCAGTTGCTCGGCGCGCTCGGCCTCCCACTGGCCATCTTGCTTGACGCGGGCCAGACGCTCCTCCTCCAGAAGCTTGCTCTTCCTCTCGAGCGACACGCGGGCCTGAGCCAGTTGCCTGGTCAGCGTTCGGGCCTCTGCTTGGCTTGCCCTTGCCAGCGCTCTAACCGAGGAGAGCTCCAGCCAAAGCCCATCATGCTCCTCAGTGAGCCGAGCTACCTTCCTGTCGAACACACCAAGGGTCCAGGCAAGGTTCGCCCGTTCTGACTCCGACCGAGCATAGGCTTCAGCTAGAGAAGGCCCCATCTAGGCCAGGATCAGGCCACCCTCCATAACCATCTCAAGGGCCATGGGTGGGGAGTGTTGCCTGTCTCCTCCCTTCACCACCTTCACAGCTATGCTGCGACATTTCTGGTATAGAGGGCCCTGAATGCCCAGCCTCTCCAGAGCCGCCAGCATAAGGGCCCCCCCTTCGAGCAGCATCTGATGGGAATCGACGCCGAGCATTGACATTTTTATTTTGTATTTGTGTCCTTTAGTTTACTTTTATATCCTTGGGAAAGTATATGTGCAATTGTAAGGCTTTGTAAGCCAATGTGTCATTCCCTAGGATTGTGTGGGTTTTTATGCAAATTGTCAGTAGGTCCAGCAAGGGGGCCCTCACTCCTTCTCCATTGCTCCACATAAGCCATATGGGTCCATGTGGGGCTGGTCAAAATCCTAGGTGGCATCTAGAAGGTCAATTGGACACATGGGAGACAAGTGGTTGAAAATGTCAAAGGGAGGCCACCTATCTTACCTACCTAGTCAAAGGAGTGTCCCCTCCATATGTAATTTATTTATTTTGGGTTTTTGACCACATGGGGGAAGAAAATAGCCTATTTCCCATGAAATTTCCAGCCCCCCACCCCTTGTCATTCTCTATATAAGCCTATGTATAGTGTCATTAGAGATTTTAATGAAGAAATTATGTGAAAATTGCTTGAAGCAAGAAGGGTGTGCCCTCTCTCCTCTCTCCCTTTGGTTTTCCTTCTCCATCCTCTGCATTTCAGGGTTATGAACCCTTCTATCTTAGCCCCTCCACATCTAATTTCATTCTGTGCCGCCGCCGCCGCCGTTCGTGCCGCCATCGAGCCACCACGAGCCACCGTCGGAAGTTCTGTCCAGGTTCTATCTTGCTAGATAAAAGGCCACTCCAAGAATTTTATCTCCCAATTCTCTCATCTTCTGGAGCTGATATTTTCAGGGTACGTTCTAGGGTTCATCATAACCCTCTAGAAAAATTGAAAAAAAATTATAGTCCCGTTTTATAATTTTCTATTTTCGTCCATCTCCACCCACCAATTCTGCCTTTTGTTCAGATCCAGTCACAACCACCCTGAGTTTTGCCTTCTTGGTCCCCTTTTTGATTTTTTATGGAACCCCCAAAATTATTGGAGGTTCGTCCCACCATCCCCTCCACCCAAGCATTTTTTTGGAATTTCCACAAGCCTTCACCTATTTTCTAAAATTCACTTTTAGATCCCTCTACAGTTCTGCCTACCTCTGTCCAGATCCGACCACCCGCCAGTCTAAAATATTTTTCCCCACCCAAATATCAACAAAACCTTTCACAAAAAATATTTCCGTTTTCCTCTCCCTCCCCTCTATAACTTTCATGAAGAGCTGGAAGCCTGAATCTGAGGTCTACCCTGTGGTCAAAGGTAGTTCTTAGGAAACTGCTCTGCTGTTCTGAGATTTCAGGAACTGTCCAACAGCAACTTCAAAAATCAACAAAAGCCAGATCCGTGCAGATCCAGTTTATCTCTCTGGTTCTGAATTGAAGGACTTCGAAAGATCTTTCCAACGGTATCTCCTGTTCTTCGATCCGACATCAGGATTGATCGCAGCAGTCGATCTCGCCGGAGTGCGCGCCTGAAAACAGAAGCAGCAGATCCGTGGGCACTCTTTCCGACCGGTGCCGATCGGAGCCGCCCGGCCTCCGGCCGGTGAACCAGCGCGCCGCCATCCCAGGAAGCGCTTCCCCAGGCGTCCCCACCATAGTGGTGCCACTCCGGTCCCACACGGCCCTACCGACCAGCGCGTGGGCCCTACAACCAGCAGCATACGCCGTCTGAACCGCGCCGACGGGGTGATCAAGTGCAGCCCGTAAACCCGAGATCGGTCCTCCCGGGCCCACTTGTGTAGCCCTTTACCTGCATGTGTGGAGTGGGCGATATTTCATTGCTGTAATTTAATTCATTGCTGTTACCGGGAGTTACCGAATTCTGCCGGGATCGTCTTCCCCACACCGGGAGCGTGGAGGTATCGTGTTCTCTCCCTTGCTCGGCAACTTGCTTTATTCGTATATATTTCATATGCCGCTGCTAGAGAGCATGATAGGGTAATTATCTCACTTCATATTATTGCATTACCGCTACTGCGAGAGAGAGCGTGACAGTCCCATGACCCGATCCGGGCACAAGAGAGAGCCGACCACCCTAGCTCACTACCGGTTTCTCAACCGCGCACGTCCGACGCTTCCCTCGAAAAGGGATGATCACGAGCTTGTTTAGTGTCCGAGGGTTACATTCCTAATTGGAGTCGAGTCTGTGGTCCGTCCCGCATCAGCATCCCCTCGGGAGCCCCGCCGACCGGCCCAGATTGAGCCGCTGCTTCATCCGCCCCTCTTGCCTCGGTCGGTTGGGGCTGCGTCGCCTCTCCATGCGACCCCCCCGCCTCGACTGGCTCGGCCCGGGCGTCGCCACCCGGAGCGCCGCCTGCCTCGCTCGACGCTCCAGTCTCGGCCGCGGTCCTGGAGTCACCCACTTCGGCCTCGGCCCCCTAGGCTCCTGCAGAGGGGAGAGCCGGACCATCACCACTGCCAACCGCAGAAGCGGCCCTGGCCTCCTCGGCCCCCTCTTGCTCGGTGGATGGGAGAGCCAGCCGAATAGGGTCGGCCCTGTCGCGCTCAGCAGAGGGGAGAGCCGAGCCAAAGCCACCTTCATCTGCGAGGACGCCCTCGGCCTTCTTGGTCCTCACAGCATCCCGTATCATCCCCTCCAAAAGAAGACATGGCCAAGAAAAGAAAAATGGCTTCGTCATCTGACGAAAAAGTTGATTCATGGTGCCCGTACCTGCCAGCCGTAGCCGCGGGAGAATGCATCACTCGATGTTCTCTGGGGTCACCAGCTCCTCCGTGGACTGGAGATGCTTCATCAGAAGGGCCGCGTACTCCTCTACATCCGGAGAGAACTCATCCTGCCTCGGAGGAATGTTCGGGTGAAAGTTGGGGATCACGGGACACCTCCAAGTCTCATCCACCGAAAAAATCCCCACCCAGAAGAACTGAGTCTTCCACCCCTTGTGGGAAGAATCCTTCATGGCTAAAGAGACACAGCTCCTGTTTCGCCTCGCCTGGACGAAATAGAAGCCCTTCCCAACCGAGGAATGCCCCTTCAACTCAAAAAAATAATGGAAGAGGTCCAAAGAAGGAGGAATCCTGCACTGGAGGCAGAGGATGCGGAAGGCGGAGAGAAGAAGGTAAGAGTTGGCTACCAACTGTATGGGAGCCAACTGAAAGAAATTGAGAAGCTTGAGAACAAAAGGGTCAAAGGGAAGACGGAACCCACCCTTCCACGACAGAAGGAAGGAGTAGATATGACTCGTATGAGAACCCAGGCTCATCTCGTTTGGGGTAGCCGCCGTGAAATAATACTGATAGGGCAGGCGAAACTGATGCTCCAGCCGCTTCACCTCCGCCTCCCCCAGCTCGCTGTAGTTCAGAGCCGGTAGTATCACCATCGCCCTCGCCTCTGGCTCACCCTCAAACTGCTCAATCTCCAAACACTGATCCGCCATAAAGTCTGAAGATGAACTTGACGGGAAAGGCTCCCAGGACCCTGAAGACTCTGGGGGAGGGGAAAGCTGTCGAACCGCCTCCGCTGTTATCTCCGCCAACTCTGCGAACGCCACTGCGAGTCTCTGCTCTTCCGTCGTATCCTCATGGCACATTAAAGAACCTCGAAGGCGGGCACAAAAGAAGGCAAAACCCTAAAGCGGAGAAAGTATGGAACAGCAGCCAGCGCACACCACTTATATACCCTCGCGGAAGGCGGCGTGTCGTTCCGACCTCTGAGAAAGGGGGGGCCCCTCATTTCAAATCCGTCAGGATTATGAATATTAAGGGCCTAGGTGACCACGACACGTGGCTTCTCAACACCGCCAGATCTCCACCCACCCGAGCCACGCTGGTCCAAAACCCCAACGGCTACTCTTCTGAGCCTGTCAAGGCTCGGGAGTAGGAGGGGGACAAGTGGAGAGGGGGATTTCTATATCCCATCTAAGAGCGGCCAAACTAGGTCCAGCGAGATCAAACGAGGCCCAGCTCATCTAAGTGACCGCCCCGCAGGGCCCACTTACCATAAAAAGCCCAATAAGTTCACTCGGGATCAAACACTTCCTAGGCGGCCATTAGGCTCAGAAGTCCGAGCGTCGGTCCGGTCGGAGGAAGACCCACGGCCGACCTATCCCCATCGACAGGATAAAGGCTAGCGCTCAGCGCCCACTCTGACCGACTCTCACCCGAGCTATGCCTATCGCCTGGGACAGGGCTGGCACTCTTCACGCTTGGGTCGACCGACGGTTGCTTATCCACGCTGCCGTTGAGAGCCCTTTTCTGAACAAGAGTTTATGAGGATAAGGGGGACCACTGTTGACACTAATTTTTTTGCCGATAAGTTGAGTCGTTCCTCTTACTCCCATTTATTGATGACTCGAGTTGTCCATCACTCGCTGGGCTATTTTCTGACACGTTTTGGGCTTATTTTATGGGTAGCCTCCCTCCTTGGCTAGGTCCGAGTTGATTCATGGCTTAATGGGCCTTGGCTTTGATTAATCGAGCTTTTCTATGAATTTCAAGCACCCATTACATGTGCGGTCACCCTCCAGCCGTTCAACCATATGTGCGGTTGCTGCTGGGCCGTTCATACATTCATGGATATTTAGATGATTTTCTTAATTTCCACCGACAAGCATTTATACGGTCTAGCAATAGCCGCATAAGACCATTGTGCAGTAATCCCTAAGCCGTCTATCTCTCAAGAGTCCTGACGTCGCTGGTTTTTAGATAATTATCTAATTATCTAATCTATTTTGAATTATCACCGACAAGGCATGGACGGTTTTTTCTTGGCCGCCCTTGTGATTGTACGGTCTGATGGTAGCCGTTCATCTATGAGAGTCCAACGGTGAGGTTTTTGGTCAGTTCGATGGATAGTTGGATAATATTTCTGATTTATTGAATTTCCACCGACAGGGTTGGATGGCCTAGGACATGGCCGCACATCTCGTTGGGTGGTCTATCGTACGACCGTCCATCCTCTCGATTCCAGAAAAATTAACATATTTTCTCTCTCTATTCGTAGTTTTATCCCAAACTTCTCCCATCATTTTCTTCACGGATATTGAGCCATTTCGAGTGCCGTTTCTTTTGGATGAGAGATAATTGAATTATCTTCATCTTTCCTTTGATTATCTTGACCTGAAAATACGTAAAAATCCTAATTTCGGGGCTGGCTTTCTAGGCTCTATAAATAGACCCTAGAGGCTACCTTCGAAAAGGGGGGAAGATTTCAGGTCACGGCGAAGCCCTGCCGAATCCTTGACTGACCTACGACCAGGGAGGGAGGCCTTCTACGTCTATATAGGCCTCTGGTCCAGGGAGTAACTTTTGTTTTGAGTCCTTTTTTTATATTTGATAGTCCGTCATTCCCTTTTGGTTGCATGCATCATTCACATCCTCCCACGTTTTTGACACCCCCAGGGGTTTAACACTCCCCAGGTATCCCCCACTTCATTTAATTATGATCATTTATTTCCGTTTGAGCACTTGGTACACTTTTCAGTTCTAATTTGGGTTTTCTCTTTGTGTTTCCACGTTGTTTTGCAGGTCAGCTATACACTAACACGAGGCCCATCCTTTCTGGCCGGTCGGAAAGGGTGGAGGTTGGACCCTTTTGTAACTTCTGGCGTGGTGGTCTTGCGTGGTTCTCTCCCATCCGTTCAAGGAGACGTGCGGTGCGACCTGGACCGTCCTTCTTCTTCCTATGGTCGTGATAGGACCGTTCAACTGCCAGGAGTGCTTCATCCCGCATCCTCTGCAGCATTATTAGATGGCCTGTTGTGAGACCGTGCCTCCTTATAGGCTGTTCCTAGTGAGCCGTATATCTTTGCAGCGCTGCACACCAGGCGAGTACCTCCCTCTCTTTCCAAGATACGGCATGTCCATCACGTGCGGCACCTTGGTGGTGATCACACTTATTTACACCCTTCTGTTCTCCTTCTACTGTTCACATTCATTTCATATCTTGATTTAGTAGAAGGGATAGAAGAGATGTTTGGAGCCGATATTGAAGAGGAAGAAAGTAGAAAAACATATCAACTGCTCATTTTTTTGGTGATCACGGTGGGACACCTAGTGCCCGTCGTGTTAGTGGCTTGCTGAAGCTCTCTTCTGCTTTGTTAGTCCTCTTTTCGAAGTGATTTCAGGTTGATCTTGGCGCGGTCTATGTCCTCTGGAGCATGTGCGGCTCTCCAGACGCCGTCCAACTATTGTGCGGCCGTATGTCAACCATCATTGTCTGCGAACAGTGCCACTTCTCCCCCCAGCCTGTGGTCTCGAGCGGTCTCCTGTCACCCGTTCATCAGCTCTACGGCCTATCTTCACCCGTCCATCATGCTGGCTCAGGTACGCTTCTGCCTTCATGGTGTTGGGTGGATTCATGTCATGCGGTTGTTTAAGGTCCGTTCTAGTTCTGACGCAGCTGTTAGTAGACCGTCTATCCTAGTACGCTTCTGTTTTTTGTCTCTGTCATTCTACCATTTTCTGAGTCTCCTGTACTTTGTCGTTACTCCCTGGATTATACGGTTGCATATAGACCATCTATCTCCCTGGGCGGTCTTACAGAGACCGTCCTTGTCATGCTACAGTGCACCAGTGATTCACTTTCATTGCCACGTTATATGATTTTCATGATACTTGGTGCTGATTACTGATCTCCCCCCTGCTCTTATATCATTGTTGTATACTTGCTTTCATCTCTTACATATTTGATCGATCATTGATTGCTAGTTTCTAGGCTAGATTTTACATGCACTCCGGTGCACATAGGATCATACACTCTCATTAGTAGTTGCATTCCTACCTAGGTAGGGTTTCCTCTCATCTCCATACTCCTTGGAGCCGACTAGGGGACCTTGTCGAGGACCTCCGTAAGTCCCTGCGAGCCGTGGATTCCCACATGGACGTCGAGCAGGTTGTACCACATCATCCCCCAGTCTAGGGACAACATTCATGAGAGAGAGAGAGAGTCCCTTAGAGTTTGCCAGTTTCCCATCCCCCACCCTGGTTAGGTACCTTGTGGTTGAGTGAATTCACATCTAAATTAATCCACTAAGGTCCTAAAAGGGAACTTATAAAAATTTTTCGTGCATCATTTGGAATCTGATTGGGTAATTGGTTGATTCTTTTCTCATCTCTTCCCTCCATTGCATGTTGCAGTGTCATCATTTACATCTTTTTGTCAGATTTAGGCTCATTTGGTCTAGTTCATCTTTGTGTGTCTCCATCTAGTTGCATTCGTCTTAGGGTCATTTTCCTTCTTGTACTTATTTGAAGTGCACTGTATAAAGTCTCCATTCTCCCCATGGAGCATTTTTCTCCTGTACCTTATTCCTATACTTCTCCCTCTTCTTACCCCGGTGTGGACTCCTCTTCCCATGCGGGCCCATCTCTTTATTCTTCCATTGGACCCTATTCTGTTAACATGCCTTCTTATCCCGCCCGTGCTGCTGCTAGCCCAATCAATTCTCATTCCTACATACACGATTCTTCCAGGCCCATGCATTCCTCCATTCCCGGAACGGGCTTTCCTTTTTCCCAGGCCGGATCCCCTTATCCGGCCCATCATCATTATCCTGGTCTAAATTCATCATCTCTTGCTCGGGCTGGCCCATATCCTTCTCGGACTCTTCCTACCAAGGAGATGTTCTCTCAGGCCCAACGCCAGCTTGATGAATTGCAACGCCGAATCAATCCTCAAACTTCTTTGGATATTCCATTTGCATTTAAAGGTCTTCAGCTTCAACCACATTCCCAGATTCCTGCATATCGTCGCTTTGGTGGAATTGGTGACCCCTATGTCCATTTAAAGGATTTCTTATATGAGTCGGCCCAATTCCAGCATGATAAACGCTTGATGGCCTATTTGTTTGGGCTATCTTTAGAGGGCTCGGCCAAGGATTGGTTCTTCACGTTCCCGCAAGAGCAGATGATGAACTTTCAAGCCATCCAAGTAAGATTTATTCAGCAGTACCAGGACCAGGTTGGGCCCAGATATTCTATGGTTGATCTGGCCCAAGAGAAGATGAAGCCCGGCGAGGAGTTCTCTACCTTTGCCGACCGCTGGCGTCGCCTGGCCACAAGAGTCCCGGGGCATATTTCGGAGGGCGAGCAGATCAAGACGGTTATTTCTAATACAACGCCCAAACACAGGTGCATCTTAGCCCTGAATGATATCACTTCCTGGCAGCAGCTTTACAGTCGAGCCCGCTTCATTAGCCAACAACTCCTAGTTTCCTTTGACTGAGAGTCTCCTTCACCGCCACCTTCTACGCCCACGTACGCCTCCCATCCGTCATCTCCTTTATATCCCTCCACGAGTCGGCCTTCTGCACCCGCTTACCCACGTACCTCCACATACGCCTCCACATGTCCCTCCACTACATCTCCTTTCACAAGTCAGCCCTTTGCTATTTCATCTCCCCACACCTCTCCACTGCTGGTCAAGGAAACACCACACCCAGAGCGGGTGGATGCCGTCCACTATATTCCCACTCCCTCCACGCCTCCATCTCATTCACTTTCTAGCCCTCTGCCTTCACCTACGCAATCCCCCTTACCTACACAACCTCCATTACCATCCCCATTACCTTCCCATACCCCTCGGCATCCACCTTGCCCGAAGTAGGCTCCTCATCGTCCCCCATTGTCGGAGTGTTTTTCAGATATTTTTTGGGCTTTGATGGCCACTCACGCGCTGCAACTCCCTATGGTTATGCCTTGCCGACCCGCGGTCGGGGATTCACTCCAATTTTGTGATTTTCATCGTCAGCAGGGGCATTTGGTCGAGGATTGCCCCGAGTTTCAGGAAATTATTTATGGCCTGGAAGATAATAAGAGGATCGATTGGGCCGCCATGCATGAAGCTATTTAAATCTCTGCAGCAAACAACGGCAGCAGTCGCTGCCCAGGCAGCCGTCTTCGTTACAAGACCTAGGGCACCCCTTCAATCCCTTATCTAGCGATGCACCTGCTCCGTCACCTATTCCTTCCCTTATGACTTTGTCCACCTCGTTGCCTACCTCATCACCCTCTTTATCTCCACCTACCCCGTCACCTTTGTTGGATTTTTGTGACTTCCCTAGTGTTTTGATGATGAGCATCACTATGTTAAATATTATCTTTTTTTTAATCAGATATCTTGAGTAATGTTATGCATTTGAAATTTCCATGATTAACAGGAAAACCGCCATGAGATAATACCTTGCATGTCCGTATTGTTCCCTTCATACTTCGTGTTGTTTGTGTTCACTACACTTCGTGTTGTCCTTTTGTACGTCGTGTTGTTCCAACTATGTTTGTTGGTTGTTTTCGTGTCATTATTTGTTCCATCGCGTGCTGAACACTGCAGCACCTCGTTTTGCTTTCTGTGCCACCTCGTGTCGCTCCATCTGTGTCACCCCTATGTCTTCGTGTCTTATGTTCTGGCCAAGTCTATACAGCCTCATCTTTACCTTCGTTCCAAGCCAAAGTCTACACATTCATTTCCTTGGGCAAAGTCTATACATCGTGGCCTTGAACTCTCAGTCTGTACACTCTTTATTTCAAAGTCTGTACAATGTTGCCTTGAAGCTGTTCCAAGTCTATACATCCTGTTGAACGCAAAGTCTACACATCGTCTCACATCATATGAAGGCTGTACGTTGCAAGTGTCTTTCTTGCTTTGTGACCACACTTCGTGTCGGTTTCTGTTTTCGTCTTCGAGTTGGTTTCAGTCCATGTTGTTTTCTTGTCGTCCTCATCTTCGAGTCGTTCGTTAGTTCGAGCAATCTTGTATTCGAGTCGTGTTTTATGTCTTCGTGTTATCTTTCGTGTTTTATGTCTTCATGTTATCTTTTGTTGTTTTTATGTCTTCGTGTTGCTTCTTTCTATATTCGTCCAGGTTTCCTCTGATCGCGTGTCTTACTACCGTTTTACTCCGTGTTATTTCCTTCTCTTTTTACCTTGTGCTGTTCTCATCTGACCTCGTGTCGTTCCCTTTGTAGTGTTAGCTTTATTATTGTGTATCTCGTGTCATTCTCTTTTTACCTCGTGCTGTTTTCATCTGACCTCGTGTCATTCTCTCTTTATTTCGTACTGTAGTAATCTTGTGTATCTCGTGTCGTTCTCAGAATAGTGCATTTCGTATTGCTACCACATACCTCGTGCAGTTTTAGTTTTTGTGGCCCTGAGTTTTAATCGTTTTAATTCTTTGCAGGAGAAGAAGAAAAACAAAAAGAAGAAGGTGGTCCGAGGAAGAACATTCACCGGTGTCTGGGCTGCACGTGATCCGATACTAAAGGAACCAATGCTATAAGGGCACGTGGCAAGAAGGTTCTGGATCGAGCGCGGGAAGCACACGCCTTGCATGCACCCTCCTGATCACTTATAAAAGCACTGCCTCATCTACGAAATGTGAGGAGCTCAGAGGTTACAGTAAAGAAATTTGAGTGAGAGCAGAAGAGAAAGAGCCTCCCTGAGAAAGAGCCTCCCTGAGAAACTAGAGTGTTCCAGTTGAGAGAGAAGAGAGAGCAGAAGAGTGATCAGAAGATGGGTATTGACTTACGGATCAAATCCGAAGTCTGCTGCTCAGTTTGAGCTACATTGTTTCCAGTTTCTGAGTTTTGGATTCCTTCTTTCTTATTTTCATTTTTATTTGTTTTTCTTTCTTGATTGAAAGTTCTCTGTGTTACCTCCTGGTGTTCAGGGGAAGAGAGAGACGTGTTCTCTCTGGTTTACTTGCAACAGAGGTTGCAGTATTGTTCCCTCTCGTAGAAGAGGTGTTCCCTCTGGGATTCAGAGGAAGAGAGACCTTGGTCTCTGGTTCTAGTGACTGCAGATCACTAGTGTTCCCTCCGGTTGGAGGAAGAGGAAATTGTTTCCTGGTTTCTAGGGACTTGGCGTCCTTAGGGTTCCCTCCGGGTGTGGAGGAAGAGGGGAGGGTGTTCCCCTGGTGAATCTGTGAATCAGCCGTTGTCGCAGACTGAGTCTGCTTTGCTAGCAGGTGCTAGTGGAAGCCTCACTTCGATTTGAAGTGAGGGGTGGACGTAGGCAGACTGGAGGTCTGACCGAACCACCTTAAAAACCTCTGGGTACTCGTGTGATTGTCTGTGGTGATTTTGTGGTGTGCCTTCTATCCACTCGAGCTATTGTCCGCATTGCGTTTTTGTGGGTTCAACTCCGAGATTGCTTGTTTTAAGTGAATCATTCTTCAGTAATTTTTTAATCGGTTGAAAACAGTGATCTATTCATCCCCTCCCCTTCTAGATCACTTCATATTTCTTGTATCAATTGGTATCAGAGCGGGTATTTCCCAATATGTGGTCCAACGGCCAGGGAAATGGATCCGCTGGTCCTCGCAGCTACATTGCTGAAGGGCAATCAATCACCCGTCCCCCTTTCTTCGATGGTAATAACTATTTCTTTTGGAAGAACATGATGGAAGTCTTCATCAGGGCCCAAAGCCACAAGCTCTGGAGAGTAATTACAGATGTTCCGTACCAACTTCCACCGAACGAAGACATGTGGACAGAGGAACTGGTTAAACTTTTCGCACTGAATTGGACAGCTCTTAGCATCATACAGTGCGCCATCCACCCGGAAGAGTACTTGAGGATTTCAGCGTGCAAGACTGCAAAGAAAATGTGGGATGAATTGCAGTTAATTTATGAGGGCACATCTCAAGTGAAAGCTACCAAGATCAATATGCTTACAACTCAGTATGAGTTGTTTAAGATGAAGCCAGAGGAGTCGATCACAGAAATGTATGCTAGATTGTCTGTGATCATCAATAGTCTGAAAGGATTTGGAAAGGAGATTCAGCAAGAAGACATTGTCAGGAAGATACTTAGGTCCCTAACTCCCATCTGGGATACTAAGGTGACCGTCATAGAGGAATCTAGAGATCTATCCACCATGTCAGTAACCCAACTGATTGGGTCTCTTATGACCCACGAAATGAACTTCAGACAAGGGAATGATGGACATGACAGAAAGGGAAAGAATGTTGCTCTGAAAGTCTCACGACATACTAAGAAGAGCAGCAGCAACAGCAGCGGTGGTGGTAGCAGCGAAGACTCTGACGGATTCTCAGACCTGGACAAGGGCGAGCAGGCCATGCTCACCAGGCAATTCAGAAAGTTCTTGAGAACTAAAGGGAAATTCTACAGGAGAAAGAGATTTAATGCTGCAAGGAAGTCTCCTGAACGAGAACTTGAGAAGAATCGGTTTGTTAAAAAAGTTACATGCTACCATTGTCAGAAACCTGGTCACATGAAAAGTGAATGTCCAGAGCTGCAAGCTAAGGCTCCCGGATACCAGAAGAAGATGGTGCACAAGAAGAAGAAAGCCATGCTGTGCACATGGAGCGACGAGGAGGAGGATCCAGAAGCCACCTCGTCCAGTGAAGGTGAAGAGAAGACGTGCCTCATGGCCAACCATGAGGAAGAGGTAACGAACTTATTTGAGAATTTTACTTTGGACGATTGGGAGGACGCCTATGGCGACCTGTTAGCTAAATATAATTTTCTAACCAAGGAACACAGAATGCTTAAACGAAAGTTTCACTCTGTTTCTGAGGAACACTCTATTGCTGTTACGGACAACATGAAAACCAAGGAGATGGCCATTGAGCTAGATCAGGCTAGAAGTGAGATCGAGAAGTTTAGAATGGAAAGAGAGGAAAATCTAGCTAGGATGAATGAGCTGAAGAGTAAAACTGAAGAGAGTAAAAAAGGTTTTAGACTGATTGCAGAAAAATATGAGGCGGTTAGAAAAGTTAATCAGGAACTCCAGGACCAATGTAATGAACTTCAGAAGGAGATTGAGGACAAAGGAAAAATGCTAGAAAAATTTACAGAGGGGAGAAACAATCTGGATGCCCTTCTGGGGTCGAGGGTAAACTTCAATAGGGAGGGATTAGGATACAATCCCACAAGTAAAAAACCCTTTGAATTCAAAACTGTCACGTTCTGCCCCGCCAAGGGCAAAGAAAAACTGGAAACCCCATCCAGTTCCAAATCTGTCTCTACATTGAAGGTATCGACCAGCAAATCTAGTCAATCCACTGGTCAGCAAGCTAAGTCAGGAAATCCTGAGACTAGAACTGCTCCTGTGCAACAGTTGTGGAACAAAGGTTTTCACACGACCATTCCTATTGATGTCACTAGAAAGGTGAACAGTTTCGCTAAGAAAGTTCAGCATGATAGTTATCAAGGAAAGCATGCGAACATGCATCACCTTCAGCACAATTTTCATTTGAATAAAAATGGTTACATGAATTATGCTCAGCACACACGTGTTTCCTCTAAGAGGCCAAACAACAATTTCTCTGCTCGGAAACAGCATAATTTTAATAGGAATAGGCTCATTCAACACCCACTGAGAAATGCCAAGAAGGAAGAATCAATCTACATGAAATCACTGAAAAGAACAGTAAAACAAATGTGGGTTCCTAAGTGTGATTTGGATAAATTGAAAACTATCTTTGGACCCAATTTGAATTGGGTCCCACATTACTTTGTCTGAACTCTCACAGGTTAGCTTGGCAGCCGAGCATAACAAGTGGTATCTTGACAGCGGCTGTAGCAGGCACATGACGGGAGACCGGTCCAAATTTAGCAAACTGAAAATGAAGTTTGGGGGCTTGGTCAAATTCGATGGAAATAACAGAGGAAGAATAATTGGAATTGGTACAGTTGGTAAGTCCTCTACTAACTCCATTGAAGATGTGTATCTTGTAGAAGGACTTCAGCACAACATGATAAGTATAAGTCAACTCTGCGACAAAGGACACAAGGTACTCTTTGACCACAATTTCTGCACTGTTTTTGAGCTGAATTCTGATAACGTCATGTTCAAAGGTCATAGAGTAAACAACGTATACATCGTAGACCTGGATGATAATCCTGAAACTAACTTGTGTATGTCTGCTAACTCTGAACAGGTTACTTTTGACTGGCATAGGCGTCTAGGCCATGCTAGTTTGTCTACAATGAATAAACTGTCTAAGCATAACCTAGTTAGAGGTTTGCCCAGAATAAGATTTCAGTTAGGGTCCAAGCTATGTGATGCTTGTGCACAAGGTAAATAGACTCGTGCAGTTTTCAAGTTGAGAACTGAGAGTCTTTCATGTAAACCGCTGCAGCACTTGCACATGGATCTCTTTGGTCCTACTCGCATACAAAGTTTGTCAGGTAAGAGATATGGATTAGTCATAGTTGATGACTTCACTAGATTTTCTTGGTTGTTTTGTTTAGCAAATAAAAATGATGCTTTTGTTCACTTTGAAGAACTTTTCAATAAAATCAAACTGCAAGGTGAACATAATATCATTACAATTCAGTCTGACCATGGAGGAGAGTTTGAGAACTCTTCATTTTCTGAATTTTGCTCAAGAGAGGGAGTGACTCACAAATTCTCTTCTCCCAGGACACCGGAGCAGAACGGAATTGTTGAGAGAAGAAACAGGTCAATAATTGAAATGGCCAGGACTATGCTGATTGAGAGTGGACTTCCAAGGAGATTTTGGGCTGAAGCTGCGAATACTGCATGCTACATTCTAAACTGAGCCTTGGTAAGACCTACTCATAGGAAAACTCCTTATGAACTTCTCAAGGGTAAGCAGCCAAACATTTCTTACTTTAAAGTTTTTGGCTCCAAATGTTTTATTCACAATAATGGTAAAAATGGTTTGGACAAATTTGAAGCTAGAAGCTCTCCTAGAATTTTTCTCGGATATTCAGAAACTTCAAGGGCTTACAGAGTTTTCAATAAAGATGATCAAACTGTTGAAGAAACACTGCATGTAGTGTTTGATGAAAATGATTTCTCTAACAAAGTGATGAATGATGACAGGGAGCCATCTAATGAGGGAGATTTCTTGGAGAGAATTGAAGAAGAAGAGATGCAGCCAGCTGCTCAACCAGAAAACTCACAGCAAGAAGGAGCAGCTGAGGTAGGTGAACCCTCAGGTGAGATAATATTTCACAAAGACCACCCTAGTGAAAATGTCATAGGCAATTTGCATGATCCTCCTAGGACAAGGTCTCATTTTAGAATTGTCCAAGAACAGGATTTAGCTGCATTGGTATCTCAGGTGGAACCCAAATCTGTGGAAGAAGCCTTAAAACATGATTCTTGGGTATCCGCCATGTGTGAGGAATTAAATCAATTTGAGAAAAATATTGTATGGGAACTAGTTCCCAGACCTGATAACACTCATGTCATTGGCACTAAATGGATTTTCAAGAATAAAGTTGATGAGAATGGAGCTATTTCTAGAAACAAAGCAAGACTTGTAGCTCAAGGCTACAGTCAGGAATTTGGTGTGGATTTTGATGAATCCTATGCCCCAGTGGCTAGGATGGAAGCTATACGAATTCTACTTGCATTTGCATGCTCTAGGAACATTCGGCTACAGCAAATGGATGTCAAACGCGCATTCTTAAATGGGGTATTGAAGGAAGAGGTATATGTTGAACAACCTCCAGGTTTTAATTTCTCTGTTCAGCCTAACATGGTTTTTAGGTTGAATAAAGCCCTCTATGGATTGAAGCAGGCTCCCCGAGCCTGGTATGAGAGACTTTCTGAATTCCTCTTGAGCAAGGGCTACACTCGAGGTAAGGTTGACCAAACCCTCTTCACCAAAAATCTCGGAAAGGATTTAATAGTGGTCCAGGTATATGTTGATGATATCATCTTCGGATCTAACAATTCAAAATTGTGTAAAGAATTTTCTGAATCTATGTCTCATGAATTTGAAATGAGTTTAGTTGGCGAACTAAAGTATTTTCTTGGGCTGCAGGTCAAACAAATGGAGGATGGTTGTTTCATAAATCAAACCAAGTATACTCTGGAGATGCTGAAAAGGTTTGGAATGACCAACCTCAAGACTATCTCAACACCCATGGGCACCAACTCCTCACTGGATTCAGACGAAAAAGGTAAAGAGGTGGATGCTAAATTTTATAGAGGTATGATCGGTTCACTCCTCTACTTAACAGCATCCAGGCCTGACATTCAATTTAGTGTAGGGATGTGTGCCAGATACCAGTCTAGGCCTACTGAATTGCATTTGGCAGCTGTAAAAAGAATCTTTAGATACTTATCTGCTACCCATGATCTAGGTCTTTGGTATCCTGCATCATGTAGTTTAGATCTCATTGCATATACAGATGCAGATTATGCAGGATGTAAATTGGACAGGAAAAGTACTAGTGGTCACTGCGAATTTTTAGGAGGATGCCTAGTCTCTTGGGGATCCAAGAAGCAACACTATGTGGCTCTTTCTACTGCTGAAGCTGAGTATGTGGCAGCAGGGAGCTGTGGCACACAGGTTATATGGATAAAACACCAGCTTCTGGATTACTCAGTTGAGCTAGGTTGCACTTCCATCTTTTGTGATAATACTAGTGCAATAAATATTGCAAAGAATCCTGTACTTCATTCTCGAACTAAACACATCGAAATCAAGCATCATTTTATTCGAGATGAAGTAGCTAGGAAGACCTTTGAGTTGATCCATGTTGGCACTAACTCACAAATTGTAGATATTTTCACTAAGCCACTGGATACTGAAAAATTTAGCACATTGCGCAGAGAATTAGGTATTTACAGAATTTCATAATTGAATAATTGATCTCTGAATAATCTGTCATGTGCTCTTGTGCTTACCTATACTCATTATCTGTTGCTGAAAATAACCTCATTATGAGTGTTTGCTGATTCACTCGTATTGATTGATATCACTTTGTTTTTCCTTGAGTTGTTTTAAGGTATGTCTTGGTTAAGTCTGAGTTGGTGTCCAGGTCTCAGGGGGAGCTAGATTAATAATAGGTGTCATGCTCTTTTGGCCAAATCTGAACATACTTTGAACGGACTTTTGCTGACCTTATAAGAGAATCAGTTTGAGTAGGTGTATAAAAGAAATTCTTGGATGTTTTATCCATTAAGACTGTTCATCTAATTTCTTGTTGGAATTTCAGCTGTTAGTCCCACTGAGATCAAAATCTGAATTCAAGACTATCTTCCTACACTGTAACTGACTTCTGATCTAGCCAGTACATCATACCTACTTAGTCTAGTTAAGTCAGAAATGAGGTATATAGTGTTTTTGTCTGAAAAACTTTGGAGCTGGTGTATTGTTCTCAAACTGAATCAAGACTAATTTACAAGGTTTCAAGTGCTGTTTAATGAAAAATTCATGATTTTTTTTTAACAACCTTGTTAACTGTTCATTGAGAAACTGGGACTTTCATCAATGAAGTGAAAGAATCCCATGTCATGAGATGGCAGTATAAATCAGGCTCAATTAGCTGTCTTGATCATACAGAGCTATGGTACATATCTGGTTAGTAACTGGGGTGTCTGGCCTCTGGTAAAGGTGTCACCTTAATGTCAACACCAGTTAGAATACTATCTCTGTCCTCTTGTCAGAAGGGGTAATGTGGTCTTGCCACCAAGTAACTGGGGATTCCTGCCTCTAAACAAGGTGTCTCCCTAATGTCAAAAGTGCACTTGACAGATTTATCCTTGATCTTGACCATCTTTGAAAAATTTTCTCCCTCTTGGTATCCAGATCCTATCACTTGGCATTTAGGTCTTGGTTTGTTTGTTTTCAATACCACAGGTCTTTGTTTTCCTGACTTCCTTGCTTTATACTCTCCGAGTAAAGACTTACTCTGACCATACTGGTATCTTGTACCTTACTTGCTGAGAATCTGGTTCTGTGTATGGAGCGAATCTTCATTCACCATTTTGCACACAGTCTGACTAACTGATCCTCAAAATCCTCACATAAAATTAATGGCTTTCTTAATTGCTTAAACATCTCAATAACTCTCCTTTATCAGCCATACTCTCTATTGTTTTCTCTCCACTATCAGCAAGTTTCTTTTCGTGATATCTTCAGACCTGCCCCTAGTTTTGATGATGTCAAAGGGGGAGAGTGTCTTGCTTGTGTCTTGCTGAGGGGGGAGTGAAAGATAAGCGCTGAGGGGGAGCGAAAGATAAGTGCCCTGAGTTATCTAGTCAGAGGAAGGCAGTTGTTGTGTTCAGGGGGAGCTCTTGGGAGTCGTCAGAGGAGGCGAGTGTGTTGTGTGTCTGCATTGCTTATCCTCACAGCTTATCTTCACATAATCTCAGTGCACTTCATCTCTGTTATTTAATATAGTGTTGCCATCATCAAAAAGGGGGAGATTGTTGGATTTTTGTGACTTCCCTAGTGTTTTGATGATGAGCATCACTATGTTAAATATTGTCTTTTTTTTAATCAGATATCTTGAGTAATGTTATGCATTTGAAATTTCCATGATTAACAGGAAAACTGCCATGAGATAATACCTTGCATGTCCATACTGTTCCCTTCATACTTCGTGTTGTTTGTGTTCACTACACTCCGTGTTGTCCTTTTATACGTCGTGTTGTTCCAACTATGTTTGTTGGTTGTTTTCGTGTCGTTTATTGTTCCATCGCGTGCTGAACACTGCAGCACCTCGTGTTGCTTTCTGTGCCACCTCGTGTCGCTCCATCTGTGTCACCCCTATGTCTTCGTGTCTTATGTTCTGGCCAAGTCTATACAGCCTCATCTTTACCTTCGTTCCAAGCCAAAGTCTACACATTCGTTTCCTTGGGCAAAGTCTATACATCGTGGCCTTGAACTCTTAGTCTGTACACTCTTTATTTCAAAGTCTGTACATTGTTGCCTTGAAGCTGTTCCAAGTCTATACATCCTGTTGAACGCAAAGTCTACACATCGTCTCACATCATATGAAGGCTGTACGTTGCAAGTGTCTTTCTTGCTTTGTGACCACACTTCGTGTCGGTTTCTGTTTTCATCTTGGAGTTGGTTTCAGTCCATGTTGTTTTCGTGTCGTCCTCGTCTTCGAGTCGTTCGTTAGTTCGAGCAATCTTGTATTCGAGTCATGTTTTATGTCTTCGTGTTATCTTTCATGTTTTATGTCTTCGTGTTATCTTTTGTTGTTTTTATGTCTTCGTGTTGCTTCTTTCTATCTTCGTCCAGGTTTCCTCTGATCGCATGTCTTACTACCGTTTTACTCCGTGTTATTTCCTTCTCTTTTTACCTCGTGCTTTTCTCATCTGACCTTGTGTCGTTCCCTTTGTAGTGTTAGCTTTATTATTGTGTATCTCGTGTCGTTCTCTTTTTACCTCGTGCTGTTTTCATCTGACCTCGTGTCATTCTCTCTTTATTTCGTACTGTAGTAATCTTGTGTATCTCGTGTTGTTCTCAGAATAGTGCATTTCGTATTGCTACCACATACCTCGTGCAGTTTTAGTTTTTGTGGCCCTGAGTTTTAATCGTTTTAATTCTTTGCAGGAGAAGAAGAAAAAAAAAGAAGAAGGTGGTCCAAGGAAGAACATTCACCGGTGTCTGGGCTGCACGTGATCCGATATTAAAGGAACCAATGCTATAAGGGCACGTGGCAAGAAGGTTCTGGATCGAGCGCGGGAAGCACACGCCTTGCATGCACCCTCCTGATCGCTTATAAAAGCACTGCCTCACCATCTACGAAATGTGAGGAGCTTAGAGGTTACAGTAAAGAAATTTGAGTGAGAGCAGAAGAGAAAGAGCCTCTCTGAGAAAGAGCCTCCCTGAGAAACTAGAGTGTTCCAGTTGAGAGAGAAGAGAGAGCAGAAGAGTGTTCAGAAGATGGGCATTGACTTACGGATCAAATCCGAAGTCTGCTGCTCAGTTTGAGCTACATTGTTTCCAGTTTATGAGTTTTGGATTCCTTCTTTCTTGTTTTCATTTTTATCTGTTTTTCTTTCTTGATTGAAAGTTCTCTGTGTTACCTCCTGGTGTTCAGGGGAAGAGAGAGACGTGTTCTCTCTGGTTTACTTGCAACAGAGGTTGTAGTATTGTTCCCTCTCGTAGAAGAGGTGTTCCCTCTGGGATTCAGAGGAAGAGAGACCTTGGTCTCTGGTTCTAGTGACTGTAGATCACTAGTGTTCCCTCCGGTTGGAGGAAGAGGAAATTGTTTCCTGGTTTCTAGGGACTTGGCGTCCTTAGGATTCCCTCCGGGTGTGGAGGAAGAGGAGAGGGTGTTCCCCTGGTGAAGCTGTGAATCAGCCGTTGTCGCAGACTGAGTCTGCTTTGCTAGCAGGTGCTAGTGGAAGCCTCACTTCGATTTGAAGTGAGGGGTGGACGTAGGCAGACTGGAGGTCTGACCGAACCACCTTAAAAACCTCTGGGTACTCGTGTGATTATCTGTGGTGATTTTGTGGTGTGACTTCTATCCACTCGAGCTATTGTCCGCATTGCGTTTTTGTGGGTTCAACTCCGAGATTGCTTGTTTTAAGTGAATCATTCTTCAGTAATTTTTTAATCGGTTGAAAACAGTGATCTATTCATCCCCTCCCCTTCTAGATCACTTCATATTTCTTGTATCAACCTTCACCGTCTCCTATCCCGTTTTCATCTTCTCCACAGACCCAAGCCTCTGCTTAGGCTAGTGCTCCCACTTCTTCTTTCCCCATTTCCACCACCGCTTCTGCTCCCGACGCCGCTAGACGCGTCGTGTCGATACGTCGAAGGTGGGCGTCATGACTCTCCACTTCCTACGCCTCAGCACCACTGTTAGCATCCTCACCTCCACTACCTCCATCGACCACATCACCCTCTCCCCCATCTCCAATACCCCTACCGCCATCACCATCATCGTCACCGCCTCCTCTCCCAAAGACCCCTATCCCATCACCTCTGCCATCTCCACCGCCTTTGCCATCCCCTTCATCTTCACCTAAGCTTGAGCAAGCTCTACCTTTGCCTTCGCCTTTACCCACAACCCCTCTGCCTCCACCCAAACACACCATCCCCATTAAGCCTTCCGTGTCCTCCAAGCCTTTTACATCCATTTCTTCTCCCCCTACTTCTACCCCACGGAGCGGGTGTGTCTTACTGATGGTGTCCCTCGAGTCCGATCCCCAGGGAGACAATGAGCCGAGTCAGGGCGGTTCGGTGCCAGTTGTTCCATTCAAGATTCAAGATTTCATCTATCGCATGCCGATCCGGGTCCTGGTCTCGGGCTACTTTGGGACTGATGAGCCTATGCTTCCGAAGATGGTTGTCAAGAAGAGTTCCCACGCACTATTGCCAGTTTCTTCTCAAGCGAGGCCGGTGGCAATCTCCTTGCTCGTCGGTGGGTTTATCGTTGATGCTGTTCTTACCTCTCGCTCGATCGTTGTTCATTTTACTGGCCAAGAAGGGTTCTTTACTCAGATTGTGCTAACCCATACGGCCGCCAAGAGCTTGATGGATTCCCTATTCAAGGGGCAATTGGCCGTATCTTCTGCACTTTCTACGGACATTCTACATATTCTATGCAATCTCCCTCGGTTTATTGGTGTGGCGGCCACGTCAACGCCGTGCATTGATCTCCCTCAGCTTCACCCGTCTCTTCTATCAAGGGAGTTGTGCTTCAAGGCTAAGTGCCGAGTGGAGTTGCCGAATATCATGCTGCTAGTGCCAAGTGACAAAACTCCGTGGTTTTCTGATATTCATTCATTTGAGGGGTCAGCTATCCAAGAATGTCCACCTATGGTTAGCACTAGGTGTCTAGGGGCAACCGCCCCGACGAAGCTGCATATTCATGATCGGGCTAGGTCGTCTGCCAGATGGGCCCGTTATTTGAGGAGACATTGCAGATCGAGATGCCCAAAGGTCCGGGTCCGCACCAGGCAGGCATGTGTTCAAGAGATTACTGCTAAGAAGAGGCAGCGGCACAAGTACAAAGGCCGCATGTTGTGCACTCAAGGGGCCACTACTTCTTCTTCTCCTTTCTTCCATTCATCATTTCTTTTACTCAGCTACCACCCTTGGGTGGTGTATTTACCTTCTCCCAATCCAGTTTCTGTTATTTTCACCTCACTTTCCGGGTCCGTAAACCCCCGTTCTTCTTTCTCCCCTCATCAGGAACCTCCGGATTCTCCATTTTCTCATGATTTTAGGCCCCGGCCAATGTCATCCCTCCATCCCGATCTCAGGACATCATCCGATTCTTCCCCGGGACTTCCGGGTGTCTCCTCTGATTCTTCCCTGGGACTTCCGGGTGCTACTTCCGATTCTTCCCCGACCTTGTCGGGTGTCTGTCATTTCTCTTCCCCGACCTTGTCGGGTGTTTATGCTTCTTCTTCCCCGCCTCTGGCGAGCGATCGCTACTCTCCTTCTCCGACCATGTCAGATGATTCTTATTCTCCTCTTTCTTCTCACTCCTCTTCACCCTTTCGGGGTCACCACCCTTTTTCTTGCTGTTTTCGAGGCTTTAGCCCGCCTTGATCTCAGTTAATCCCTTGTTATTCTGTACTTGGTTCCTTGTTATCAGGGCCTCAGTGCCTTAATGAGGGAGTTCTAGCCCTCGTCTCTCTTCCTTTTTATCCCTTCTTCGTCTAGTATGATGTCTGCCACTCCTCTGTGTCGAGGAATCTAATCCTTTGCTCTCCTTTCATCATTTATCCTGACAAGCAAGGAATACAAAGCTACTCGCGCTCCTCAAAGCTCGATGATCAAGATCGCTTCAGGATGCCAGTTTCCACGCCATGGATTTGCAAAGGTATCTTTATTTTGAGCAAAGAAACATGCTTTCATTTTCATTATTTCTATTGTTTCTACACATGGTTATAATGCTATTCCTCAACATGGTTAAGTGGCTTTTAGAAATTTACTTAGTTCATTTAAAATGAGTTCGCTTCTGCAGCATCCTTAGGCCAGTGATAGCTCCGCGCTGGGAGTCTAGTTCTTTCCCCGATCGTTGAGGGTGACCTTTGAGCATGGGTTTTTCACACACTTCACGGCGAGCCATAGCCGATTCTTTTGAGCAACACCGTTGCTGCTTTGGCCATACTTTGGGTATGTACAAAGGTCTTTTTCTCTTCTCTGCTTGGCCAAGTGCAGGGGCAAGAGATTGATGGATAAGATGACTAACCTAGGCGCTCCCTAATACGAGAGAGGTCTCAAATAGGGGTAGTCTTGACCCTAAAAAATGAGCGTTCATTCAATATCTAGCCAAACAAGGGCTGTCAAAAATAAATGGACGAATAAATATGCAAAATTATGAATCAAAGGCATGGCAAGAGTGGCAGTAAAGTTCCCCGCGGGACGTCATGATCCCGGTCGCATGCGTGCCTGATAAATATAGGTCTAAAAATAAAAGACACAAAGCCCCGGCGCAACAGACCTACTCTTTGAAGGGTAGTGCCCTGAAAGGAAGTCAAGTCTTGATGTCTCCCATCCTGCATAAAGCTTGTCTCTAATTTTTCTTCTGCTTCTTCCTCTTAGGCTGGATTGTATCCCGGGTATGGCCTTAGTAGAGGCACCGTTCTCTAGAAGAGGTTGGTTGTGGTAAGCCATCCTCACATGCACGCCATGCTCAAGGGAAGTCTTTAATGAGAGGGGAGGGACGGCGATCCCTGGCTAGTAGTTTGAGCCCGTTTTTAGGTGCTACAGATTGCTATTGTCGAAAATCCAAAAAAAATATGAGATAGTTTCAAAAATCCAAAAAAATCAAATATTGTCAAATTTTCAAAAAGTTCAAATACTTCAAAGTCACAAAATAAAAAAATCAAATATTTTTAAAAGACATCTAAAAAAGTCAAGAAAATTACAAAATCAATAAAAAACAAAAAATATATATTTGTCTTTTGTTCCTTTCTATCTATTTGTTTTGAGGACAGATACGTAATCTGTTTGCCAAGTGTGCAGGTTGCAGGTGCTCAAGTTTTCCTTGCTCCATATTTTGTGCTCTGCCTCCTGTCCACATCTTTGATCTGTTCTTTCCTTCTTCAATCTTATCTCTCGATCTGTTCTGAAGCTCATATCCTTCTCAGGTTTTGTTTGCAATGATCATATCTTTATGAGAGGGCTTTGCCTCACGATTATGAACCTGATGGTTCTGCTTCATTCTGATCTTGGGTTTCGATTGAAGTACGTATTTTGTTCATGTCTTTTGTCCCGCCGTATCCTTGTCTCGTGTCTATGTCCCACCGTGTTGTCACACTTGTTGTTTTGTTCCTCACCACATGTTATTAGTTGTCTTGCATATGTTGATAGTCGTCCCTCTATGTTCCATGTGTGGTCCCAACCATGTGATCATCCGTCATGTTCTTGTCCCAACCATGTGATCATCTGTCATGTTCTTGTCCTAACCATAGGATCATCCGTCATGTTCTTGTCCCAACCGTCTGTTGTCCCATCACATTGTTGTCTTGTCACATCGCGTTCATACATGATATTGTCTGTTTATGCCATTGCATATATGCTTGTTTGTGTTGTATTGTCTCCCGTTTCATTATTCATCATGTTATGTCATGTTGTTTGTCGTTCAGTTAAGCATTGTGTTACCTTTACTTTGTTTTTACTTGTTTGTCCTATTCATGAAAATCCATAAAAATCTGAAAATGAAAATCCAAAAAGTGTGCCATTTCACCTGCGCAGGTAAGTCAGGTATGGCTTTCTATCCTTACATCCCTTATTGCATTACTATATGGTACTATGCTATATTATCTCGAGAACCAGTTGGTTATCTACGTGTTCCAGGATCTGATATTCCCCTTCAACAAAAATGATGATGATCTAGGTTCACGCGTTTAATCTTCGGATAGGCCGTTAGGTTGGGATGTCCCGGGGAGGATGGTTCTATCCTGCACGCTGTGGTTGCGGATGGTATCTTGACTCGAATTCTCCCAGCTTAGTAATATTATTCTCGAGTATTTTATATTTTAATCTTTTTTTGCATTCATTTTAACGATTTCTTTTATTTTAGCCCAGCATGCATCATATGCATCTTTTGAGCATTCATGCCCCATTGTGTGCCTGCAAAATGTCCCACCAGCGATGGTTAGCTGTGTGTTCAGTGTTTGAGTAAGAGGAACTAATTCCACACTGAGTTGGAAGGTTCTCTTTGGTCAATTCGCTTGGTTTGGTTGATTAAGAGGTCCCCGTCTGGAGCTTTAGCCTGTTTCCTTTACTTTTACTGCCTGCTTTTGGCCTCCTCATTGGACCGCGGGATTGTGTCCCCCATGAGGTTGGTCTTATCGATTTGTTTCATTTCGTTTAGTTTAGTTCCTCCAGACTGGTGTCACTTTTGGTTTAATCATTCCTTGCGTTTAGTTCAGAGTTTTCCGAAAAATTCCTATCGCTTGTTGGTAAAAACGGGTGTCGGTTTACCTTAACGCCCACTTTTCGGTCCACTCCGCTTCATTTCCGCTTCATCTCCATATTCCATGTCACTTTCACTTCACCTCTGCTCGCTCCCCTGCAAAGAGGATGTTAAGGAGGGGCATCTGTTGACACCTATTTTTTTATCGATAAGTTGAGTCGTTCCTCTTACTCCCATTTATTGATGCCTCAAGTTGTCCATCACTCGATGGGCTATTTTCTGACACGTTTTGGGCTTATTTTATGGGTAGCCTCCCTCTCTGGCTAGGTCCGAGTTGATTTATGGCTTAATGGGCCTTGGCTTTGATTAATCGAGCTTTTCTATGAATTTCAAGCACCCATTACATGTGCGGTCACCCTCCAGCCGTTCAACCATAGGTACGGTTGCTGCTGGGCTATTCATACATTCATGGATATTTAGATGATTTTCTTAATTTCCACCGACAAGAATTTATACGGTCTAGCAATAGCCGCAAAAGACCATTGTGCGGTAATCCCAAAGCCGTCTATCTCTCAAGAGTCCTGACGTCGCTGGTTTTCAAATAATTATCTAATTATCTAATCTATTTTGAATTATCACCAACAAGGCATGGACGATTTTTTCTTGGCCGCCCTTATGATTGTACGGTCTGATGGTAGCCGTTCATATATGAGAGTCCAACTGCGAGGTTTTCGGTCAGTTCGATGGATAGTTGGATAATATTTCTGATTTATTAAATTTCCACCGATAGGGTTGGACGGCCTAGGACATGGCCGCAAATCCCGTTGGGTGGTCTATCGTACGACCGTCCATCCTCTCAATTCCTGAAAAATTAACATATTTTCGCTCTCTATTCGTGGTTTTATCCCAAACTTCTCCCGTCATTTTCTCCGCGGATATTGAGCCATTTCGAGTGCCGTTTCTTTTGGATGAGAGATAATTGAATTATCTTTATCTTTCCTTTGATTATCTCGACCTGAAAATACCTAAAAATCCTAATTTCGGGGCTGGCTTCCTAGGCTCTATAAATAGACCCTAGAGGCTACCTTCGAAAAGGGGGGAAGATTTCAGGTCACGGCGAAGCCCTGCCGAATCCTTGAGTGACCTACGACCAGGGAGGGAGGCCTTCTACGTCTATATAGGCCTCCGGTCCAGGGAGTAACTTTTGTTTTGAGTCCTTTTTTTATATTTGATAGTCCGTCATTCCCTTTTGGTTGCATGCATCATTCTCCACGTTTTTCTTCGCTTGCATTGTCATTCACACATCCTCCCACGTTTTTGACACCCCCAGGGGTTTAAAACTCCTCAGGTATCCCCCACTTCATTTAGTTATGATCATTTATTTCCGTTTGAGCACTTACTACACTTTTCAGTTCTAATTTGGGTTTTCTCTTTGTGTTTCCACGTTGTTTTGTAGGTCAGCTATACACTAACACGAGCCCATCCTTTCTGGCCGGTCGGAAAGGGTGGAGGTTGGACCCTTTTGCAACTTCTGGCGTGGTGGTCTTGCGCGGTTCTCTCCCATCCGTTCAAGGAGACGTGCGGTGCGACCTGAACCGTCCTTCTTCTTCCTGCGGTCGTGATAGGACCGTTCAACTGCCAGGACTGCTTCATCCCACGTCCTCTGCAGCGTTATTAGACGGCCTGTCGTGAGACCGTGCCTCCGTATAGGCGGTTCCTTGTGAGCCGTATATCTTTGCAGCGCTGCACACCAGGCGAGTACCTCCCTCTCTTTCCAAGATACGGCATGTCCATCACGTGCGGCACCTTGGTGGGGATCACACTTATGTACACCCTTCTGTTCTCCTTCTACTGTTCACATTCATTTCATATCTTGATTTAGAAGAAGGGATAGAAGATATCTTTTGAGCCGGTATTGAAGAGAAAGAAAGTAGAAAAATATATCAACAGCTCAGTTCTTTCTCTTCAATACCGGCTCAAAAGATCTCTTCTATCCCTTCTACTAAATCGAGATATGAAATGAATGTGAACAGTAGAAGGAGAACACCCACGAGTCCTCAAGGCTATAAAGAGCTCACGATGAGGACGTAAAGAGGCCACGTCGAGGATGTAACCCCCGCCTAAAACTCCTTAGCTTATGGGACTCATAAGACCGGCACACTATTTAAACCTGGGACTCTCTCCAGCAAAAGGTAAGGCCTACACACACCTAAAAGTCCCTGAGCCGGAACCACTTCAACACCTTGGTGGAGAGGGATCTCGTGCATCTCATTCCTCAACCCTTCATAGCTTCCACCACTACTCTATTGACTTAGGCATCGGAGGGTTTTCCCTAGGAAACCATCCCTGGGCCCCCTGACCCATTTCCCTTCCTTGCAGTTCACTGATCAGTGATCATCTCTCGAACTCAGGACTAGCGCGAGATCGCCCCTCTTCACCCCACATTATTTATATTTAGCGCGATCATCTTCTTTTTCCAAGGTACACAACGCACACATAGCCTTCTTTCACATTCTTTGGCGTTGTCATTCCTTGGTGGCGATCATGGTATTCTTCTACATCTTTTCTCTCCTTTGCCTTGCTATAAGATCATGCTACCATGTTTACATAGTCACATGTTCATGATGTTCATTTGATTGGCACATTATGTTATCACTTATATGCATATACTTGTTCATGTGACTTGTGACGCCACGCTCCACATTTCCACATCATCAATCATGCCTTATCTTTCAGTGAAAATATTGTGCATACATTAGATTGAGAGTACATTGCATATCATGCTCTAAAATTTGGCAAGTTAAATTCAGTTGCTCATATTGTCTAAATGCTTTTCAATTGATTGATTATTTGAAGAGTGTCACGCCCGCCCCGTACTCTATACCGTCGAGGTATTATCCGCTTTGGCCTACTGGCCTCACGGTTTTATCCCTTTCTAACAGTGATCGGCTCCAGAATGGGGGACTTCCCGGGCAGGTCACCCATCCTAATACTACTCCCCATTAAGCACGCTTAACTTCGGAGTTCTTTTCAAGAATTGAGACGATACTTCAAAAGGTGCCTCGGTGATATCGAGTACAACTTAGCTATATTTGAGGGTGTTACAATCTACCCCTTTTATATAGGCGACATCCTCGTCGTTGGGCACATATAGCACGCAATCACGTAATGAAGCCCCCAGGCAGGTAGGACTCTAGAGGTGGCCCCTACAGGCTCAAGAGGTGGCTCCCACTATGTATCACTTTGCTCCATTACGGACTCAAGAGGTGGCTCCCATAGCGTAACACTTTGCCCTGAATGGCACTTAGTTCAAACACTTCCGACTGGGGTATAGCTCTGATACCATTCTGTCACGCCTCGTACTCTATACCGTCGAGGTATTGTCCGCTTTGGCCTACTGGCCTCACGGTTTTATCCCTTTCTAACAGTGATCGGCTCCAGAATGGGGGACTTCCCGAGTAGGTCACCATTAAGCACGCTTAACTTCGGAGTTCTTTTCAAGAATTGAGACGATACTTCAAAAGGTGCCTCGGTGATATCGAGTACAACTTAGCTATATTTGAGGGTGTTACAATCTACCCCTTTTATATAGGCGACATCCTCGTCGTTGGGCACATATAGCACGCAATCACGCAATGAAGCCCCCAGGCAGGTAGGACTCTAGAGGTGGCCCCTACAGGCTCAAGAGGTGGCTCCCACTATGTAGCACTTTGCTCCATTACGGACTCAAGAGGTGGCTCCCATAGCGTAGCACTTTGCCCTGAATGGCACTTAGTTCAAACACTTCCGACTGGGGTATAGCTCTGATACCATTCTGTCACGCCTCGTACTCTATACCGTCGAGGTATTGTCCGCTTTGGCCTACTGGCCTCACGGTTTTATCCCTTTCTAACAGTGATCGGCTCCAGAATGGGGGACTTCCCGAGTAGGTCACCCATCCCCGTACTACTTCCCATTAAGCACGCTTAACTTCGGAGTTCTTTTCAAGAACTGAGCCGATACTTCAAAAGGCGTCTCAGTGATATAGAGTACAACTTAGCTATATTTGAGGGTGTTACAAAGAGAATGTGAGGTAATTGGGTAATCAATTAAAATTCAGGTTATAAATTGAAAAGATGTTGCATACATTTTTACATGTGCATAGACAAATTGTATAGTCATGCATTGTCATGAAAAATTCATTTGCATTGTCATGATTGAATCTGAAAAATCTAAGGTGTATATAGGACTGCACTTGAATTGCATTTTTATGCATGACTTCATGGTATAATAAATGGTGATATGAATAAGGACAGGTTAAGCCTGTCTGTAATCTTTCACCATGCGTGAGGTGATCCTAAGATCTAAGTCCTCAGCCTAGTACCTTGGGTCAAACTTGCACTTAGAGCAGTCTAGATGTTCATGAGCATAATGCATTAAACTCCCTGCATAAGTTTTCATTATATATGTTGCATTCAGAGTTCAATCATACAATGCCTATAGACATGGGGAGTCAGTCAAGGCAACTTTGTGTCTCATGCATATGCATATGTGTTTAGATCAATCAACTCCCTACATGGTCGTCATGTCATATTTGAGGTTTGAAGTGCATTCAAAAAAAGGGGGGGAATTCCTGCATTCTATAGGTTGCTCATGTGCATGATGTTGCCTAACTCATTTGCACATCATCATCAACAAAAATGTCAAAATATTGCTTAAACATACATGCACATACATAGAGGGAGCTCATGCATTCTAGAGTTTGTTTATATGCATTAGGTTGTTCATATGCACAATAATGTCTGATCATTGTCTGCATTCATGCATATCATTTTCTTTTATTATTCAGATATTTCCTACTTGCTGATTCATGCATACATTCAGGGGGATCATAAATCAAGTCCTTGAAATTGCATGATTCACATTTGCTCTATGTCTCTTATTCCATTACTGTCTATTTCAGTCGACCAAATCACTCATTTCGGTCAACCGATGCTCCCATCTTCAGTATGAGCTGCTCTCTTGATAGTAATCTTATTGGTTGGTGGCTTGTGTTGCAAATTTAAGTGAAATTCATTCCACTCCGCCAATATCTGAAATCTCTGAAGTAAAAGTCAATTCATTCCAACAGGTCGACCACCTGTTTGACCAAGTCGACCTAGCTGCATTGAAAACTATACTCCCATCTGACATCGGCTGATGTTTAGAAACTTTCTTTGAGCTCTCGTAGGTCAACCTACTACTCGACCAGGTCGACCTAGCTGGTTCTATATGTTCTAAAATTGATTGAGCTCATTCTACTCATGGCTATAGAATCCATTGTGAGTTGCTCTTCCATTTGCTGAGGGGGAGCTAGCTGTTCTTTAAGTCACCTGAAAGTGTGTCATATCTGCTACCTGATTATGCTTCAATTATCCCTTGAAGTCCTATCTACCTGATGCACTCTTGGCCACCTTTGTCACATGTCTCAGCTTCAGGTTTCTTACATATGGTGCAAGTTCCTATTGTTGTTTCTATTGATATACTGGCTGCTTATGAATTTTTTTTTGATCTACTTGTAATTTGGGAAGATTTCAATCCGTGTACCTTGACCATAAATCTGAAAAATATTTTATCTAGGAATCTTCTATCATACAGGATTATGAATGTCTAAAAAGATCAAGTTGGTTTAAGTTTAATGTATTCATTGAGTTTGGTTATGAATATCTTGAAAATATCTGAGTCAACTTTAATAAACTTTAACAAGCTGCTTTATGTTGAGTCATGTAAAATCTTCTGAAATCTGAAAATGTTGAAATCATGACTTTCTTTAGTTGAGATACATGTAGTGAGTATTATTTTTAAACATCTGAAAGATATGAAAAGTTCCTAAGGGTAAATTTATGTCAGAGTAATGACAATGACTACTGAGAAACCATGTCTAAAATAGATTGTGTCATGAAGTGCCATAGTTATCTCTGCTGAAAAATTATTGCAAAATCAGAGAAAAGTATGGCAGAGCAATGACATGGTGTGGTGAGTAACTGGGTCACTTCACCTAAGACGTGTTGTGCCTCATGTCAAAAGCTACACTATTGTTATCTCTGTTCTATTTGAAGCATGACAATTAGTCATACCAAGTGCTTAGGGATACTGACATCTAAACAACGTGTATCCTCTAGTTACAAGGTATGTACTAAACTCAATTGCTCCTGAATTTCTGAATGAAAATTGTTGTTTGAACAAAAGAAAAATCTGAAACTGATTGAAAAGAAAAATTGCTGAACCTCAAGAATCAAATCTGAAATTTTTATGGTTGTTTAACCTCAATACTAATAAATGTAACTCCTAAAGAAGTCATTGAAATTGAATGAGTAAGATGAAGGGAGGTTAAACAATATGTAAATGTGAGGGCTTGGTTTATTTTTATTAAAACTTGATTTCAGATATGAGTACAAAACATTATTGACAAACTCTGTATACATCATAGTTAAACCATGCTGTTCAATAAGATTTAGTTCATAAGCCCTTGTAATGGAAGACTCTGAAACATCTTCATTCTTAGATTTATGAAATTGGTATCTCATTGAAAACCTTCTTGAATTATCTAATCATCTGGAATCTCAGCCGAAACTCATGTGTTCAGTCTCTATCTCTATTGAAATTATTGAATTGGGATTACTAATGTCATCTCATTCTACTTCACTGCACTTTTAATTTCATATCAGATTCTGCTCACTGCTGATCACTACCTCTTGATGTAATCTCTCTTGATCTGAACTCACACATGACTGGATCTGTGTTTTTGATGAAGTCCTTATTATTTGTCTCTATAACATTTCCTCTGTCATAACCTCTCTGCTACTTTAATCATCTCCAGAATTTACACTTCCATTCCACTCTTTCTGCTGTGTCAAAAGGGGGAGATAATCTGATCTTGGTCATGTGCTCGTTTATTCAGAGGGAGAGTACTTGAGTGTGAATCATTGTGCACAATTGACAATCGGGGGAGAATAGTCTGCATGATCAGCTTGATGTTCTTTCTATTTGATGACGTCAAAGGGGGAGAATAGTTTGATATGAGTCAGTAACGTTTTCTGCATAACATTTGATGAGTTTTATGAGTTTTCTGCATAACATTTGAGACGTTTGATGAGTCTGCATAATGTTTGATGTTTTGTTTTCTGCATAACGTTTGATGAGTATGCATAATGTTTGATGCATAATGTTTGATGTTTTGTGACTCATAGTGATAGTGTTGTCATCATCAAAAAGGGGGATATTATTGTGTCCCTGTGATTTTGATGATGTCAACGACTGATGATGTCAACCACTATGACTCAACATGAGTCTCTTATGCGGGACGGGACGTGAACCTGAGACTCTAGCTCACGGACGTCTCTAAGCAAGGGAAACATGCAGATGCGTGCGGTTGAGAAGCTGGCAATGAGTCTCGGGTATCGACTTTTTCGCGTGCTCGGATTGAGTCACGGGACGGGTCACACTCACTCTCTCACAACGGTGATTGAAATAATATAACGAGCTAATTAACTTATCACTCATGCAGCGGCATATAAAAATATATACGAGGAAAGTAAATGCCAAAGAGGGGAGCGGAAACGATACCTCCACGCTCTAGGCGTGGGGAAGACGGCCCCGCCGAAACTCGTACTCCCGGTGTACAGTAAATAAATAATTATAGCAATGAATTTAATTGCCCACTCCATGCAGGGAGGTAAAGGGCTACATTGGGACCCGGGAATAGCGAACTCGGGTTGACGGGCAGCTAGTCGGAAGGGCTTTCGGGCTGGAGACGGGCTGCTGGTCCTACTCGGTACTATTCCAACTCGGTTCAGCAACTCAGTTCAGCCCACTGGACAGCAAGCGAACTCGGATGTTGTGATGGCAGCTTCCGGTCACCTTCTGGTTACGGCGGCTGGCTGGGACATCGGTGGAAGACTCCTCTTCGATCCTTGAGATCGGCGGCGGCTGAATCGACGCTGAAGTAATTTCGCAAGAATTATCTTGCTACTGCCTTGGCTGGCCTATCCTCAGATCAGAAATGTGCGCCTCCACGAAAAGAATTTTTGCGCCCAGATCCGGTGTCAGATCGATGGAAAATTGGTACCGATGAATAGAGGACTCAAAGGGCTACAACATATCATTATTTCACGTCCATCCAATGAATGGATTGAAAATGAAAATGATTATTCCCACAGTTTTGTTTAGTGACTCAGGTTACAGATAGTCAGGATAGAACATGACCTGCCTGAGACTGAATTTTGACCGATAGAAAAATGGTAGATCTAGACTTTGAGAAAATTATGGGTGGAAGAGGGGAATGTGAGGAACACGTATGATTTTTTTGGGAATTTTTGGAGAAGACTATGGGTGGGGGAAAAATACGACAACATGACACTATCCCGCAGATCTGTAAACTAGCAGATTACTGGGGGAAAAACTTAATTACTGAAAAAATACTAAACAAAGGCGAAATGACACGAAATTTGAACTGGGGATGGGGGATGATAAAAAGAACAAACCCTGAAAATTTGAGGTCGAACAGATCTCCTAATTGAGAGATTTTAGCTTCAAACTTCTGTCCAAGGGTGGACAAAACTCCGACGAGGCGGCGTGGTGGTGCGATGGCAGCTCGATGGCGGTGGCGGCGGCGGTGTTGAGCTTCTCACTCAGAAAGGGGGTAATTGAGAGGCTTCACACCTCTGAAATTCGGAGCTATCACAGTCCAAGGGGGAGAGAGAGGAGATAGAGGGCTGCGCCCTTGGGTTTGAGCAAAAAAATGGGATTTTCTTCATTAAATTGCTATGGAATTCACAAAATAAATGGGTTATATAGAAATCGAAAAAAGACCTAAACTACCCTCAGATCTAGGGTTAGGGAGGGGCAAATAAGGTATGGGATAATTAATCCCCCACATGGTCAAATGACCAAAATAAAAAAAATACAAAAGGAATAAAATACATTAAAGAGGGGGGGCGCCCCTTTGAAAATGGGAGGTAAAATTGATTTTTTCTTCCATCTTGTCTCCTTGGTCCAAGTCCAATCTTGGACTTTGAACCATCCCCACATGGCCCATGATCCTAGGTGGATCAATGGGAAAGAGGGTGGGGGACCCTGCTGGACCTACTGGCATTTTACATAGAAACCCAAAGGTTGTTAAAGACTAACAAATTGGCTTATAATGCCTTACAATTGTAAACCAATTAACCACGGATATAAATGCAAACAAAAGGATACAAATATAAAAATAAAATATTAGTGCTCGGTGTTGATTCCCATCAGTCTCATCATGAGTCTGAGTGTATGTAGTTTTGATGAGGTCTTAGGTTTTGATGTGATTTTATGTGTTGCTGTTGTATAAACTATGATGCACTTGTTCATGATCTCATTATACATATAGAAGTATGTATTCTGTCAGAATAGGTTCTGGAGACAAATCAAAAAGTCAGAGAAGTCAATTGAAGCTTTAACAGAACCAGTCAGAAAGAAAAGCCATGTCACAGCTGGAAGAAAAGCAGTTAGGTCGATGCAGCGGCCACGATTAAAGTAGTCAGGTCGATGCAGCGGTCATGGTTAAAGCAGTCAGGTCGATGCAGCGGAGCCTTTATGCTTATCAGGTCGATGCATAAGAAATAGTTCCTGCAAGTAAGGTCAATGCGCAAAGTCCACCATGGAAATCAGATCGATACACATCAGCAACTCTTGATCAACCAGGTCGGTGCACTTAAGAGGTAGGTCGAGGCAGAAGAACAAAGCTCCAACTAACAAGGTCTGAGCACTCAAGAGATAGGTCGATGCAGCAGTTTGACCATTGCTTGGACAGGTCGGTGCAGAAGAACAAAGCTCCAACTAACAAGGTCTGAGCACTCAAGAGACAGGTCGATGCAGTAGTTCGACCATTGCTTGGATAGGTCGGTGCAGAAGCACAATCTTCTGTCTGGACAGAGACAGGTTGATGCATCTTGAATCTACACATGCATAAGGTCGATGCAACAGAAGTAATTGATGGTCTTCAGTGAAATTCAGTCTACAGCTGCATGCAAGCACATTCTAATCAAGCTAGATGAAATTTGATGCAATCTTACAAGCTGGATTAGCATGACAAGGCATATAAAAAGCTATAATCTATGGCCCTTACCCAGATGATTCAAATCCAATGAAGAAGAAGAAATGGTTGATGAAATGCCTCAGTGAGCACAACCCAATTGCATCAACCTCACTGTTCATTGAATCAATGCATGTGACACACTATACTTGGGTTTGGAAGATAGTTAGCTTAACAAGTGTTGATGCCTCCAACTAAGGTCATCAAGAGTCATCAAGAAAAGTTCAAGGGCTCTAGCAGCTGAGTTCTATGGTAGTTCAACAAAGCAACAATAACAAAAAGAGGACAAAGCAGTAGAAGAGCACACCGAAGCACTACCTTAAGCCAGAAGGTCAGAGCATCTGAATAGTGCCTAGATGCACTAAGTCAAAGGTCGTTGCAGCTGTATTAAATGATTGCTAGTAAGGTCGATGCTTCAGACAATTCAACTCCAAATCCCTTAACTTAACTCAGGATCCTATAAGGGAGCTCGAACCTACTGTTAGTAAATCACTGGCACGCGAACCATGGAAGTAATGATTGGCACGTGATCTGAGGCACTCTATCAGAAGAACTTTCCCGCCTCTTGCCATGTGGACCAATAAGAAATGCTGGATCAAATCGGTCTATCCAAAAGGATTTCCGGCACCCCTGTTCTATAAATAGGAGACATCTTCTTCCGAAGGTTAGATGGCTGCGGGGAGAGGAATTGAATCAGTGCTACCAAGGAAAGAAGTGTAGCCATCTAAGAAAGAGAAACCACCAGAAGAAGTGGAAGGCGAGCCAGTGAGTGTGAGATCAGAAGAAAAGAAAAGAGTGTGATCTTCATAAAGAGAGTGATATCAATCATGAGAAAAGTAAGATCGTGATAAAAAAAGAAAGAGAGAGTGTTGGAGAGAAAAGTGATTAAGAAGCATCAGAGCATCTTGAAGATCAGATTGATCGGTGTTGACCTCTGAATCAGATCCAAGCCAAGTTGCTCTTGCGAGAGCAATATTCTTCCTGTTTTCGTTCTTAATTTCATATTGTTTTGCTTTCTTTGATTCCTCGTTCTTATAGCAAGCTGTGTTGCTCAACAGCAAGGATTGATTCCTTGGGTTAGCAAGCTGTGAGGCTCAGTGGATAACAAAGCTGTATGGCTCAGCGGATAGCAAGTTGTGTTGCTCAGCAGTGTAAGCAAGCTGTGATGCTCAGTGGTTCAAGCTGTGAGTTAGCGGAAGCCTCACTCGTGTTTGAGTGGGGGATGGACGTAGGTCTGTGGGTAGTAGATCGAACCATCTAAGAATCTTGTCCACCATGGTTTGTCTTGTGTTCTATTCCATATCCTCTATTCCCCTTCATAGGTTGCTTGTGTGGTTTTCATTTGAAGTTCATCTGTGTGTTATCCGTCCATAAATAAATCAGCTGCGAAGTGTTTGTCCGTTTGCTTAGTAGAATCACAGGCTGTGTGTGTGATTAAGTGTTTCAGTTCACTGTTGTGAAATCTGCTTAGTACCAGTCTGGTATCTAAGTGTCCAACGTTACTTATGTTTGAGGAAGTATTTTGGAAAGTGTTTTCTGCACCTCAACCTCGCTGTTCAGTTATTAATCCAATTCTAGTGTAGTTTAAATTTTGTGGGCAATAGTTTTGTATTGGAGCCATTTTTTTGAAGGGGATCTATTCACCCTTGTTGTGCGGGTTTTTATGCCGAATGACCGGGGTGAAGGAAGGGATACAGCGGGGAAGGAAGACACGGGAGTTTGATATATCTCGGGTATCCTCCTTACGATTGCATGCCTCTCACGGTGGTATCGGGCACTCTCCTTTTACGGAAAGTCGAAAAGGGTCGAATGGCACGAGAATGTAAGAGTACGGGTTAATCGGACAGGGTGTGGGCGTGCCAGTCGATTTCTCGACAATCACCCATAGAACCAAGGGCTGACCGAGGAAGCGTCACCAGGACCCAGCACGTGGGCTCGGGCGATCGGGCGACACGTGGAGAGAAGGGGTTCCACCGGTGCGATTGCGTAGGCGATTGTGGGAATCGTGTACTGGACGTCTTTCCTCACCGGCCGCAAGCAACTTGTGTTTATTTACAACGGATTGAATCCGAACACCTTCATTCTGAGCTGAAGAAAAGTCTGTATATATGTCTGAAGCCGTGGGTAGAGGGCTGGGAGCATTCCGCAGCTGTGGGTGCACATTCGACTGAGGGGTGTTTACTGGGGTTAGGATGTTAGGCACGGATGCCAAGGGGTGTAGGTAGAAAGCTGGGGGCCCGAACGTGGATGCGAGAGCATTCGTCCAATTGGCGATGTAATTTTTGAGATGTATATGTCTTTATAGGTAGGCCGTAGTGGCCAGGGTACAACTGGTGCACGCCACGGGACAATTCCGATGTGATGATAGGCCCCCGAGTCAATGCGTGACAGATGAACACATGTGTGTTTTACAGAGGGCCCCTCCTGTGGCGTGAGCCATGGTTGCGACGCCGAACGGGGAGGCTTATGACTAGACGACTGGAGGGATGCATCGATTTGGTGTCTGGGCGAGGGCCGATCACGACTCGAGTAGAGCGGTCGAACATGGCCTCGTGATTGCGAGGGAGCGTGATGTCATGATACGTGCGTGGATGCAAGTGACGGGCACGTGAGGGGGAATCCCGACATGAGGAGACGTTCACCCTTGTCATAACATCTCGCACATGGTGGGTGTTGACTTGTGTGTTACGGCTAAATACAGCGTGAGGGAGGTGCAAACGACATACCCCCAGCGTACTAAGCCGACGAACAAGTCACCCACTGATGCGGGACGGACACGGGAGACGACACTACTAGGTGCCACCCTCGGACTCTAGATGAAGACGCGACCAGCAGCACACACCAGGGAGACACTAAGACCGACACTACGAGCTCCAAGTGGCAAACGTCGCTAACAGAAGTGGAAGCTCACTCGTCGTCCCAAGCGAGGGAAAGCGTGGACCGTGCGCGGTTAAGGAACCGGCGGAGGTCAAGGGTAGTCCGACTCAACTTCCGGACTCGGATCGAGTCACGGGATGGGTCACACTCACTCTCACAGCGGTGACATGGACACATGGGCTAGTACCTATGCTCTCGGCAGTGGCAAAAGACCGTATACTAGCTAAGCAAATGAACGCCAAGAGGTTCGGACCATTACCTCCACGCACCCGGCGTGGCGAAGACAACCCCGGCCGAATCACGGACTCCTGGTTAAACAATATCACAGCAATACAAAGATTTGACCCACTCCACGCAGGGAGGTAAAAGGTCACATGTGGAGCCCGGGAATCACGCAACTCGGGTTGACGGGCAGCATCTTGATGTCGCCCGGCGGTGCCGAACTCCGCGTTTTCGTGCTTTCCGAACGGCGGGTTCTGCGGGCCCGCGGGGCCCACGGATGGCGCTGTCCTCCGGATCTGCGGGGGTGGGACCCACTATGATGGGGACCCCTGGTGGCGCGCCTCCACGGATGGCGGTCGGCCGGGAACACCGATCGGGGGTCGATCGGCCCCGATTCCCAACTCTTGAACTAATAAGCCACGGATTTTGGTTGCTGTCTTCCGGCGCACGCTCCGGCAAAAACGGCCGCCGCGATCAATCCCGACGTCGGATTGGGACGCATGAGCTATCGTTGGAAAGCTCTCTTCAAATGCTTCAATCTAGACCCAGAGAGATCTGCTGGATCTGGTCGGATCAGAACTTTATTGAATTTACAAGTCCCTGTTGTACAGTAACCTAAATCTCAGATCTGCAGGGCACTTGTCTGAGAATCACCGTTGACCGCCTAGTAAACCTCCGATTCAGCTCTTGAGCTCTTCTTAGGAGTTGTAGGGAATCAAACCACGGCACTGGGACTATTTTTAGAATTTGATGTGGAGGTGGCTGCGATTTGTTATGATGTTTGGGGTGACTGGTGGTCGGATCTGGGAACAGGGGGACAGAACTGTAGCTGGGACTGAGAACGATTTTTAGAAAATATGAGATGGACGAAACAAAAATTAAGAAACATTTTGGATGAAGGGGTGGATGGGTGGAATCTCCAGTAAAATTGGGCGAACTAGTAGAAATCAAAAAGTGGATCTAAGGCATGAAACTCAGGGCGGGGATGAATCTGGACAGAACTCTGGCAGAACCGAAATAGAAGAATGGACGAAAATAAAAAAATATGAAACGAGATCTGAATGGAAAAACAAAATTTGTGGGACGTCCTTGACACCTCTGGAACATCCACTAAAATCTCCAAATCTATCTGAGCTCGGGGCTGAGACAGGAAATTCGTGGAAGTTTCTGTGGTACTGCGCGGGCAGAACTCCATTGATGGCGAAGGCGGTGCGGTGGCGGCTCGTGGCGGCGATCATCGGAACCGATACACGAGGCGTCACACCTCAGAATGGAAGCCTTCACAGCTTCAAGGGGGAGAGGGAGGAGAGAGGAGGGGGGCGCACCAGCCCTTGCTCTTGAATTTCTTTGAATCAAAATGGCATTAATTCGTCAAAATAGAAAATACAAGCTTAAATAGGTTACATCTCACATCCATCCACAACCATTGGATCTAGGGGATGGGAATGGAGGGTTGGGATGGAGTGTGACACACACACAATAAATAAATAAAAAACTACAAGGAGGGGGGCGGCCCTTGGACTAGGTGTAGAAGGTGGACTTGGTAGGTGGGGGTGGGTGGCCAAATGTGGACTTTCCAAGCCCCTTGTCCCCCACTTGGCCCACCCATCTAGAAGCCTCCATTTGACATGTTGACTGACCCCACATGGGGCCCATGGGTGAGGTGGCTCAATGGGATGGGGCCTGGGGGGCCCGTGGGGCCCACGGGGTCCAAATTGCACATAAGCCCCTCTTACAATCAAAATAGCAAACCGCATACAATGAAATAAACACAAATTACACACACATAAAGTCTAACTAAACATGATAAATGCCGGGACTCAGGGGGGCGTCTCCAGGCTGTCTCCGAGCCAAATAGATGCTGAGGTGGCTCGAGTCGTGCTCCGTGTGCGGTACCGGTGGCTCGGCGTATCGCGCCGCTCAACTGCTCAGGTGTCCGCACCAATTCTCCCTGGGTGGGAGAAACTCGACCCTGTCGAGTAGGGGTATGCATTGCTCCTGTATCGCTCCAAAAGGTCCGGATCGATCTACTGCAACTCGCCATGTGTGATCCATGTGTGCTCAGTAGCGGGCCGTCCTCTCCATCGCACTAGGTAGCGCGATCCACTCCTGGTAACTGTCACTTGCTCATCCAGTATACGATCTATATGCTCACGCTGCCGTGAAAAAGGGGCTGGAGGTGGAAGTGGACACTCAGGTGTGGGATCACTCTCAAGGGGAGGAGATGGCTCAAAAGGCTCACTAGGGATCACCGCTGGGTCCCTATATGCAACAAGATCCGATACATTGAAGGTAGAGCTTATACCATATTCCTCGGGCAAGTCCACAACGTACGCATTGGATCCAATGCGTTTCAACACTCTGAATGGACTGGCTCCGCGAGCTTGCAACTTCTTAACGGTTCCAGAGGGAAACCGTTCAGGTCTTACCCTGATCATGACGTATTCGCCCTCGTGGAACTCTCGGTGGTGTCGGTGGGCATCAGCTAACTCCTTGTACCGTGCATTACTGGCCTCAATGTGACGACGGATGTCGTCATGCAAACTCCTAACGTGCCTAGCAAACGACTCGGCCGACTCCGACACTCTAGCATGGATAGGCATGGGGACAAGGTCAACGGGTTTCCTAGGCCTACGACCTGTGACAATTTCAAATGGACTCATGCTGGTAGACCTATTCACCGAATCATTGTATGCAAACTCAGCCATAGGTAAAATGAGATCCCAATCCCCAATGCGGTCCTTAACTAGACACCTCAAAAGATCTCCCAGACTCCTATTGACTACCTCGGTCTGACCATCAGTCTGGGGGTGATATGCAGTGAAAAACTTGAGGTGAGTACCCATCATATGCCATAGTGTCTTCCAAAAGTAGGAAGTGAATCTAACATCACGGTCAGACACTATAGTGCGAGGCAACCCGAACTTGCACACCACATGAGTAAGGAATAGGCGGGCTACCCTAGAAGCATCCGACGTCTTAGAGCAAGGAATAAAGAGGGCCATCTTCGAGAAATGGTCAACCACCACATAGACCGAATCATGCTTCCTGGAGGTACGTGGCAATCCCAAAACAAAGTCCATGCTAACATCCTGCCACGGGGCATCAGGCACGGGGAGAGGCGTATAAAGGCCCGAGCTTTGCTTCTTCATCTTGGCCGTAGCACATGTACGGCACTGAGCCACGATGTTAGCAACATCGCGCTTCAAGCTCGGCCAATAAAATCGATGCTCCACTGCCTCAATAGTCTTGTTCCGACCAAAGTGGCCGGCTAGACCTCCCGCATATAGTTCCCACACTAAGAAATCTCGAACCGAAGTTCGGGGAACACATAGCCTGCTACCTCGAAAGAGGTAACCCTCCTGAAGCACATACTCATCAAGGTCTCTCGAGGGTCCGGCCTGGAGGGTGGTAAAAATCTGACCGAAGTCAGGACAATCAACATAGGCCTCCTTCATCTTCTCTAACCCTATGACCTCGGCACTCATGGTGGTAAGCAAACATGCTCGCCGACTCAAGGCATCAGCCACCTTGTTCTCCACTCCAGCCTTATGTTTCAGCACAAAGGTGAACTGCTGGAGATACTCAACCTAACGACTATGACGCGAGTTAAGCTTCTTTTGCGAATGGAGGTACCTCAATGCCTCATGATCGGAGTATAGGACAAACTCCTGATGTAAAAGATAGTGCCTCCAATGCCTAAGAGCCTGAACAACTGCGTAGAATTCTTTATCATATGTGGAATATCGTAGTTTCGCGTCATTCAGCTTCTCGCTGAAATATGCGATCGGGTGGGACTCCTGACTCAAAACTCCTCCAATCCCAACACCCGACGCATCACAAGAGACCTCAAACACCTTCGAGAAATCAGGCAGTCGAAGGATAGGTGTCTGGGTCATGTGCTCCTTGATGTCCTTGAAGGCGGCAGATGCGGCCTTCGTCCATACAAATGTGCCCTTACGGATGCAATCCGTGATCGGGGCGGTGACGGAGCTAAATCCGCGGATGAAGCGACGGTAGAACGTCACAAGGCCATGGAAGCTGCGAACATCATGAACCGTACGGGGTTCCGGCCACTCAACAATGGCCTGGACCTTCTCCGGATCGACGGAGACCCCAGACTAGACACAATGAAACCCAAGAAGGTAAGCTGAGGTGTCATGAAGGCACACTTCTGTGGGTTTGCAAACAACTGCTCTCGCCGAAGAAGTAGACAGACCTGCCGAAGGTGGTCTAAGTGGTCCCCTGTGGTGCCGCTATAGATAAGGATATCATCAAAATACACCACTACAAAGACTCCAATGAGAGGTCGAAGGACCTGAGTCATGAGCCGCATGAAAGTGCTAGGGGCATTGGTCAACCCAAAAGGCATGACCAACCACTCATATAGACCGTCCTTGGTCTTAAATGCGGTCTTCCACTCATCACCTGGCCTAATCCTCACCTGATGGTAGCCACTCTTAAGATCAATCTTCGAAAAGATAGTGGCACCTGTCATCATGTCTAGCATGTCATCCAGGCGGGGAATAGGGAACCTGTACTTCACGGTGATCTTGTTGATGGCACGACTATCAATACACATTCTCCATGTGCCATCCTTCTTCGGGGCGAGTAATGTAGGTACAGCACATGGACTCATGCTGTCCCGGACAGATCCTCTCTGCACAAGCTCATCGACCTGCCGTTTAAGCTCGGCATGCTCCGTGGGGCTCATTCGATAATGAGGAAGGTTGGGCAAAGAAGAGCCCGGAACAAGGTCGATGGCATGCTGAATATCCCGCATGGGTGGGAGTCCCTCGGGAAGCTCATCGAGAAAAATATCAGCAAACTCCTATAGAATAGGAACAACCTCGGGTGGGAGCTCACCCTCGGAGTCCCGCTCCACCTCTCGGACCGTAATGGCAAACACCGAACAACCCTGACTAAGCTCCTGCTCCATTTCTCGGGAGCTAATCATCATCAATCTCCTCGTCGAGGGCTCTCCTGGGCCAGAGGTAACGGTCATAGTCTGAGCTGGGGATGGGGTACTGGGCCCGGGTACGGAAGGCTTTGGAGTACTAGGGCCAGTAGGACCCCTGACTGATGGGCTCCTGGGCCGAACGGGGTGGAGGGTGACCCGCTGGCCATCGTGGTCGAAGGTACAGGTGTTCGACCGACCATGGAGTGTGCCATCTCGGTTGAATAACCACGGCCTACCAAGAATGATACTTCCCACTTCCATGGGGAGAACATCACACCAGATCTCGTCACGGTAGGAGTGGAGCTACAGCGGGACCAAGTACCGCAGCCTGACTGAAATGGAAGTGGTATCCACCCATGATACCTGATAGGGACAAGGATGGCCTACGGGTGTGAGACCAAGATGAGCGACAGCGTTCGTGGAGATTGCATTGATACAACTCCCGCTATCGATGACCACCTTGCAAATTTGCTTTCCCAGCCTACAGAATACCTGAAGGATAGTGGTCTGACGCCAGTCATCACTGGCCTATGGCTGGGTGAGGATACATCTGACGACCCCCACGTGGGTATTGTCCGACTGCTGGACATCCTGGGCCTCACCTCCCATCTCATAGTACTCGTCAACTAACTCTTCATCTGCCTCATAGCTGACTAACTCGAGGCCCGTAGGGGTGGTATCCTCGGCCTGTGTGTCCCCAATGTGAAGAGATGGGCGGGTGGGACACTGGTTGACGAAATGGCCAAACCCATTGCAGCGATAACACTGCTGCCGTGATCCACTAGGCTCCCCAATCATAGGTCCTTTACCTTTATCCTCCCGACGGATAGGAGGCGTAGGCAACAAAGGACGTGCAGGAGGTGCGGGTGCCGGTGGACGGGCTATGGGTGGGGCTGTAAGATGCTGGGGACGAGGAAGGTCCCTCGGGGGTGGAGGACGAGGCTTAGGAGCAAACGGCTCGGGACGAGCGGGCTCCTAAGGTCGAGCCATGGGGGCCCTCGGATACGTGCCAGAATAGCCACGGGGCTCGACACTACGAAGGTGAAAAGAGCCCAACCGGTGGGGTGACTCGAACTCGGCCTCGAGCTGCTCCAATTCGAGAGCAATCTGATACGCCTGCTCTAAAGTGGTCGCGTTACGGTGAAAGAGTTCATATTGATAATTGGGCCGTAGACCTCTCCAAAAGCGGGATATCGTCATGGTGCTCTCTTCCGTGACCCCGCACCGCAAGTAATACTCATCGAACTCGGCGGTGTACTCGGTCACGGATCGGTTCCCTTGGGAGATGCTTTGCCACTTGTCTATGAGACGTTAGCGATATGAGGCGGAAGGTACTTCTCCCTCAATTTGGTTTTCATATCATCCCAAGTACCGATCTGGGGTTGACGTCGCTGGTTGAGCAGGCTCTCCACATTGATCCAATAAGTTTGGGCCTGCCCTTGCAACTTCATCTTTACGTATCGGACTCTTCGGTGGTCCGTCATCTCAAACCACTCGAAGTACCGGTCCATGCCGGCCTCCCAATCTAAATACACCCTAGGGTCCAAGGACCCGCTAAAGGTGGGAGGGTCCGCACGCACACCCCTAAGAATGCGGTCATCATCCTCGTCATCACGATTTCGTCGTTGATGACGATGACCGTTACCCCCATGATCATTATCAGATGCATAATCATCCACCACATGCACCTGTTGAACCCCAACATTCTCCGCCTGAGCCCTTGGCACAGCAGGCTGCTGAACCGGCTCCTGTTGGCCGTTCGTCGGCGCGGGTTGCGCCGCTACTGGGCCCCTCTCGAGGATGGCAATCCTCCTAACTAAGCCCTGGATGGACTGATCCGAAGACTCGGCCCGATCCTCGAGGGCTTTCATCCGCCCTTCTAGACACGTTCCTATGCCATCCATACGCATAATAAGATCATCCATACGCGTACTAAGACCATCCATACGCGTATCTAAATGATCCATGATGGCCCGGAACATCTCGGCCGTGGAAGACTCATCGGAACTACGGGCTCGGGACTCCGCCATAGGTGGTGGTGGCGAGTACTGGGTGCCTCGACGGGTGGGCATGCAAAGACACACGACCTAGAAGACACCGACTAATGCAAACACACACTAAATGATGCACTTAGACCTAAACCAATAGCCGGTACGGGGCGGATTTAATCGATCCGAAGATCACTCCCGCAAGTGTGCGACCTCCCGGTAGGCGTAGCCTAACGTTCGGACAACACCTTTTAAGATACCGAATAAAGGGTGCAAATGCAATTTAAAACACACTCTTTTTTTTTAAAAAATAATGATGGTCCTAGACTCGACTTAGACCATGATGCATGTAAGACATATGTAATGACTACCCTAGACTCGACTCGCTCTGATACCAAACTGATGCGGGACGGACACGGGAGACGACACTATTAGGTGCCACCCTCGGACTCTAGATGAAGACGCGACCAGCAGCACACACCAGGGAGACACTAAGCCTGACACTACGAGCTCCTAGTGGCAAACGTCGCTAACAGAAGTGGAAGCTCACTCGTCGTCCCAAGCGAGGGAAAGCGCGGACCGTGCGCGGTTAAGGAACCGGCGGAGGTCAAGGGTAGTCCGACTCAACTTCCGGACTCGGATCGAGTCACGGGACGGGTCACACTCACTCTCACAGCGGTGACATGGACACACGGGCTAGTACCTACGCTCTCGGCAGCGGCAAAAGACCGTATACTAGCTAAGCAAATGAACGCCAAGAGGTTCGGACCATTACCTCCACGCACCCGGCGTGGCGAAGACAACCCCGGCCGAATCACGGACTCCCGGTTAAACAATATCACAGCAATACAAAGATTTGACCCACTCCACGCAGGGAGGTAAAAGGTCACATGTGGAGCCCGGGAATCACACAACTCGGGTTGACGGGCAGCATCTTGATGTCGCCCGGCGGTGCCGAACTCCGCGTTTTCGTGCTTTCCGAACGGCGGGTTCTGCGGGCCCACGGGGCCCACGGATGGTGCTGTCCTCCGGATCTGCGGGGGTGGGACCCACTATGATGGGGACCCCTGGTGGCGCGCCTCCACGGACGGCGGTCGGCCGGGAACAACGATCGGGGGTCGATCGGCCCCGATTCCCAACTCTTGAACTAATAAGCCACGGATTTTGGTTGCTGTCTTCCGGCGCGCGCTCCGGCGAAAACGGCCGCCGCGATCAATCCCGACGTCGGATTGGGACGCATGAGCTATCATTGGAAATCTCTCTTCAAATACTTCAATCTAGACCCAGAGAGATCTACTGGATCTGGTCGGACTGGGACCGAGCACTTGCCTCACCATCGACGGGCCATTAGAAACGATACTAAGACAAGCAAAAGTAAAACCAACAGAGGAAGTGACCAGAAGCTCACCTGATCGGAGTGAGGACGCTGATCCCGGCCGGAGACGAGGGCGAGCGGGCAAGCGTGGGCTACCCGCACGCTAGGGCGATGACGCTTCGGCCGAATACCTGCTAGTACATGCACTACTCCTCACGCAGGAGGGTGATCGTGGGGTAGAGAAACTAAATTACACCCAAAACTGCCTTCACACAGGGAGGGGCGCTAAGCCGGCCAGGCGGGATAGGGAGGATAGCTAGAGAGGGCGTCGAATGAAGGATCCGCTGGTTCTGTCCACTTCTGGAATTGCTTGACAGGGAGCTGATGTTGATGCCTCCACGGGCTCTACCGGACTGGAAAGTTGCCGAAACTTGTGCCGAATCCTCTCTGACTGGCTCGGGAGGACTCCTGAATTTTGGTGAAATTTCTGGATGTCGTCGAAGGCTAGGGCAGGCTTTGGGACTGGGCCTCTTCGTTCTGGCTCAGACTGAATCCAGAACACTGCAACTGAAAGATTAAGTTGCTACGAACACTCCCAAGATCTGAATGATGTGGGATCAAAACGGTTGTGAGCGTGGCTGAGTCTTCTTCGATCAGCAACTAAGAAGGGCCCCAGGGGAGGTCGGAGTCGAGAGAAAGAGCCCGAAGAGTGGGGGGTGTCGGGACTGGCTCTGACTGGACTGACCTGCGTACCCGAGGGAGAATAATTGGAACGGAGGGTCCCAAACTCCAAACAAGGCTCCGTTTGCTGCGCTGGACAGGGGACTAGTAGTAGCTTGTCCCGGTCTAACGGCGCACCAAGGGGAGCAAGGATGTGGGCGCAGGAGCTTCTGCACTAGGGCTCTGGTCTCTGCTCGGATGCCAGCTGCGCGGTCGGACGAGAATGAACCTCTTGGACGGCTCCGAACTCAGATCGAGGCGAGACTGCCTCGCCTGTGAAGCTGACTGGAGGATCTTTCCAGCAATATAGGGTGTGTCTTCAGGAACTTGGAGAGGAAGAATGGGCAGGCACTAGAACCCACGTATCTTCAGCTCTTGGTGACCTGAAAATAGAATGAAGAAGAAGGGTGTATGTATGGGTGGGAAAGGGGAAGAAACTTGCAAGGGGTGGCCAATGGAGGTTGTGGGAAAGGGAATGGAGGGATCTAGGGGTGATGGAATGGGGTGGGGGATGCTGGGGTCACCGCTAGGGGAGAGGGAGAGAGGGTTGCAGCTAGAGGTGGGGGAAGAGAGGGAGAGAGAGAGGGCGCAGGTTGGCTTAGAGGGAGAGGGGAATTTGAATTTGGTTTAATGTGGGGTTGGTTAATGTGGTCTTGGGAAGGGGAAGGGGTGTGTTGGGGATGTGGAGAGGTGCTTGGGGAGGTGGAAGGGGTGGCTTGGAAAATGAATGGTTGGTTGGGGAAGAGGAAGGGTTGCTTGGGAGAATGGAGAGGTGCCTAGGAGAAGGGGATTCTCCCTTGGGGTTGGAGGGGAATTGAATGAGTGTATGGAAAAGAGGAAGGGGTATTAATGAGAAGTGAATGGGGGGAGGAGAGAGGGGAATTTCGAATTGGGGTGGGGGAAGAGAGAGAAAGGGGGCGCCCCTTTCTTGGAGAGGTAGAGAGAGAGAGAGGGGAGAGAGAGTTTCTCACTCTAGGAGCAAACAAGTGGATTTTAAATTTTCTTTCAATATTTCATTCCTTCTCAAATAGGGGATTGGGGTCCTATTTATAGGAATCCCATAATTTAACATAACTCCCTGACTTTTGGACTAATAACAAGAAACCGGGGGAAGGGGGGGCGCCCATGGGCCTAGCTCATTGAATTGGGCCCATTAACCTATCAAACTAACATAATGACTCAAGACTTAGGTAAATGACTCATTAACCTAGGTACTGGACTTAAACAAAAGGAAAATTATATGATAAGAAAATAAAAAATACATCATATGACTCAAAATAAAGTGGCGAACAAGATAAAGCACAGCTGACGAGCATCGGGATCCTCAAAAAAATGTGGAGTAGTCGGAGATGTCCCCATCATACCCCCGGGGTGCGAAGAACTCGGCTCCGTCGAGTATGGGTCCGCCGGGGAAGAGGTCCTCCATTGCAGCTCCGGGTGAGCCACGGCCTCCAAACTCAACCCTGCGTCCTTAACCAGGGGACGACGTTTCAGCTTTTCAATGTGGCACGGACACACCCTCTTGCCAGTGATGGTACCCTGCTTGCCTAGTATTGCCTCCGTGTGCACACGTCGGGCTCTCAGGCTGATTTTTGGTGGCTCTCTGGGGGTATTCCTCTCAGAGGAAGGGATAGGCTCAAGGCACTCACTAGGATCCACCGCGGTGCCCATGTAGGGTGCCGGATCCACCACGTGGGAAATGGGATGAATCCCAAAACCCATTAGTAAGTCTAACCCGTAAGCCGGGTTGCCAAAGTCACTCGGAACTTGGCAAGGTCCAAGTCTTCGTGCCCTCAAGTTGGAGGTGACCCCAGGGTAGAATCACTCCAATGTCACCATCGATAAGTTACCTACTTTGAATTCCAAGTGGCGCTCGCAAGCTTTTGCCCGCTCTTTGTGAGCCTCACCGCTCGCTGCGATTTGCTTGCGTGTATGCTCATACCATGTATTATGATGCGGTGGGTGGGTGTGAAGGTGGATAGTGTGCAAAGGTGCACCGGGACAACCATACATTAACCTATCATGCTTTGATGCCATGTGGACCATGATGAACTTAGGTGGAACGGGGCAGCCACAAGTGGCCCTATTATGCATGGACTTCATAACAATGGTTGGAGGGCCGGGACAGCCGTAGGGGAATCTATTGTGCATGGGTATAGCAATTGCCGGGGGTCCCGGACATCCATGAATGCTCCTAACATGCTTAAGACTCATGATGAATGAAGGTGGACCATTACATCTGAATATAGACCACTCATGTTTCCTACTTGACATGTGGGTGATATGAATGAATGTACCCGACTTATGAATCATGCCAAGTGATTCGAGGTGCCAAGACATATGTTTTCCTAACCCGAAAATGACTTTGATGTGTTGGGGTATGGTTTGGCATTGGAGTTTCCATTCACAAGGGTCGAAGGGGTCAAGGAAGGTGGACATCATGAGGAGAGGCACCTCCTTATTCCTTAGGTGTAGATCTTCCTTGGTTATGGCTACCCTTGTGTCGCCCGGGACTTGGGAGAGGTGGGTTTGGTCCAACATGGTGGGTGAGGGTAGGAAGGAGTGGGTGATAAATGATGAGGGTGGACCACATGGGTTCCTGGGTTCCCATTGGGAGGGGTCAAAAGGATCAACATAAGTGTACCCGGGGGATAGGAGCTCTAAGTTTATCTCAACATCCTCAAGGTCCTAACAATATGGTGGTGGATCATCCTCCTCTAGTAAAATGATGGGGCCAAAGTTTTTGGCGGGTGGGTTTAGGAAGGGATCAAAGGTGTCATGGTAAGGGTCATCTAGGGAGAGGAATTGTAGGTCCTCATGGTCCTCACATAGTGGTGAGTCATTCTCCCCTAATGAAATAATTGGGACGAAGTTCTTGGTGAGTGGATCGGCCATGAGGGGATGGCTTGACTTTTTACCAGATATGAGGAACTCTAATTCGAGGATAACGTCGGGCTCATCAGGTGTGAGGAGGAATAATCGGAGGTCGCTAGTGTAGCAACCAACGGTGCAAATCGAGGAGATGGATTGGACACATAGGTGTAGGAGGTCAAGACTCCTAGGTTGGTTGGCCGCTGTGGTTAACATGCCGGTTAGCTTCATTTGCCAAGCTAAGCCCTTAGGAAGATCCCCTAATGTTTCCACTTGGTAGGATGATTGGATGGTGGTGCGATAGGAGGAGAAGGGTATTATGGGGAGGTGTAGCTCCATGATAGGGCAATCATGGGCCATGATCTTGTTGTGCCCCTGTGGTTTTGATGATGGTTTTGATGATTGGTTTTGATGTGAGTTAATCACTGTGAGTCATCTTGCTGTGTGAGTTATCATGCTGTTATTCAGTCATTTTCTGATCATAATGCAGTCTTTCAAATGTTCAGTCATCTTGCTGCTCAGATTAGTTTAACAGATCTAAAGCATTGCATATTTGATGTTCAGTCATGTTATCTGATGCATAAAGCATTCATTACTTTACTCTGCTTGTGGATGTCTGCTTGTGGAAGTCTGCACAATTGCATTGAGCATACTGTCAGCACACTCGTTAAGCCATAAAGTCCATACATTTGTCTTCTCTTCAACGTCAGTGCATTGGCGTTGGGCATCCAAGTCTATACATCGCTTTCTGCAAGCTTTACTTCAAGTCTGTATAGCCTACTATCTTAATTTGCGTCTCATGCATCGTCTCTCAAGCATTCAAAGCCTATGCATTGAAGTCGAAGTCTGTACAGCCATGCGTCTCAAGTTGCGTCTCATTTAGCGTCTCTGTTTGTGTCTCACAAAGCACTGAAGTCTATACACTGGACCGTCTTCATCAGCGTCTCATGCTGTGTCTTAACGCAACCAGCAAGTCTATACATTCGACTGCTCAGCCTATGATCAAGGGTAAAGTCTATACATCCTCTAGCTGGAACTGTGTAAGTCTATGCATCGGTCTTCAAGCTTTTCCAGTATGTACAGCCATCCGTCTCTCCTACCGTCTCAGTTAAGCATTGAAGTCTGTACATCCACCGTCTCTTTCAGCGTCTCATATTCGAAGTCCATACATTGGTCTTCATATTCAAAGTCTGTACATTGATCTTCATATTCGAAGTCTATATAGTGGTCTTCAGCTAAAGTCTGTACATCGGACTTTCACTTAAAGTCTGTACATTGGATAACTTTCCAAGTCTTTACATTGATTCAGTGTTCGAGCTTTTCCTAGTCTATACATTGGCAGCTGAACTGTAAAGTCTGCACATTGTGCTTTGAAGCGTTACAAGTCTGTACATTGCTTCAGACTTTTAAAAGTCTGTACATTGGGCCTTCAAGTTTTTTGAAGTCTATACACTGGCTTACTCTTCTAAGTCTACACAGCCTGCTTGGTCGTTCAAGTCCAAAGTCTATACATCCGTTTGTGCCTTGTCCTGGCCATCATCTCTCAACCATCAAGTCTACACATTGGTCGGTGGTAAGTCTGCACATTGGACTCTCACTCAAAGTCTGTACAACATGCTTCGTTGTTCAAGCTTTCAAAACTCTATACATCGCTCTTGAGCTAAAGTCTGTACAGTCGTTTCTTTGGCAAGTCTGCACATCGTGAAGTCTACACACTCGATTGCCTTGCTTTGCTTCAAGTCTGTACAGTCTCTCCCTCAGCAAGTCTATACACTGGGGTCGTCAGCTGAAGCGATAGCATGTCTGTACATTGGGTTCTCATGCATGTTAATAGCAAGTCTAGACATTGTCTGTCATGCACGCAGTCAATTGTATACACTCTACACACTTGGTTAACTGATGCTTTAAGTCCATACACTCATTCCCTTGGTATGTTAATGCATTTAACTGAAAGTCCATACACTGAGCTCGCATGAAGAACTTCAACTCTATACACTCTCCCAGTGTACACACTTACTCACTTACTGATTCTAAGTATATACATTGTGTTGCATTGCTTGAATTTCCTCAAGTCTATACACTGAGCTCGCATGAAGACTCAAAGTCTATACACTCACTCAGTGTTCACACTTGCTCATTTGCTGCTTATAAAGTCTATACATTGCATTTTTCAGTATGAGTTATCAAGTCTATACACTCGATTCCTTCATGCATTTCACAGAAGTCTAAACACTCCCTCCTGTTATGATAATGCATTCTTCAGCAAGTATATACACTGAGGTCGCATAAAGTCTTACAAGTCTATACACTCTCTCAGTGTACACACTTATTCATTGTTGCTTCTGAAGTATGTACACTCGTGTTAAAAGCCTGAACTAACTAAGTAGATACATTCCTTTGTCTTTGTCTGCAGGTGATTTAGGCTAATGAAGGGCACGTGATCCGAGGGCTGATAGGAAGCTGACACGTGGCCAAATATCTTGGGCGGAAAATGTGGAACACACGCGCCCAGTGCTGCTCCTGCTCGAGCTGCTATATAAGAAAGACTCCGTTGTCTGAAGGAGGCTGATCGAAGTAGAAGGACTGAAGCAGAGAGCAGAAGAAGAAGAAGAAGCAGAAGAGTGAAGATAGAGAGTGAGAGCAGAGAAGAGAGAAAGAGAGCGCGAGTGAAGAAGAAAGAAGAAGAAAGAAGAAGAAGAAAGGAAGAGAGGAGAGAGCTCTATTGAAGATCAGTTCAGTCTGTTCGTGGATCAAATCCAGAACGACTATGCTCATTGATAGCTACATTTTTTGTGTTTCATCTCCAGCTTTTGTTGCAGTGCTTTTTATGTTTTCGTATTTTTCCTTTTGATACTCTGGTTGCTATTGTTTTTCCGATCCTCTGGACTGAGGTCGGGTTCCTCCTGTGGACTCAGGAGAAGGGAGATCTGATCTCCGGTTCTGGGCTTGTGGGTTGCAAGTCCAGGGGTCCCTCCTGGTCTGGAGGAAGAGAGGTCCTCGACCTCTGGTTTGCTGGTGACTGGAAGTCACTGGTGGGTTCCCTCCTGGTCTGGAGGAAGAGAGACTTCGGTCTCTGGTTTCCAAGTGGCTGGGAGTCACTTGGGGTGTCCCTCCGGTTGGGAGGAAGAGGGGAGGTTGTTCCCCTGGTCAAGCTGTGTGGCAGCACCTTGTTCGCAGACTGAGTCTGCAGGTTTCTAGCGTGTGCTAGTGGAAGCCTCACTCCGGTTGGGAGTGAGGGGTGGATGTAGGTCTTGGTGACCGAAAAACCTAAAAATCTACTGTGCAGTGGTTTTGCTTTGTGCGTTTGTTCCTTGCCTTCTACCTCCCATTCACAGGTTGTGCATGCTTGGTTAGTTGTGTTATCTTGGGAGTAAATTTTGAGCATTATATTCTGCTAAGTGTGTTTGGTTTGTTTAGCTCTGCCTGCGTTTCTGGTGTGATCAGGTGGCTGCATTGTTGCAGTCCAACTGTTTGATCAATTGTTGAATTATCATCTCATCTCGGAAAGCTCATTAGTTTTTATTCTGCATATCTGAGCTTTAGAGATTTTATTTGGGCATAAGTTTTGAAGGGGATACATTCACCCCCCCTCTGTATCCGGACTTAGCACCCTAACAATTGGTATCAGAGCGGTGTCTGCTTAGAAGGTCCAGCAACCTGCAGATCCGATCTTGCAGTCTTAGGTGCTAATTTGCTTTTGGTGCATCAATATTTCTGTTGCTTTATATCTGATCTGTTTTCATGGGTGAACCACCAGTTTTCAACGGTTCCAATTTTAGTATATGGTCTGCTAGTCTAAAAAATTATGCTAAATCTGTTAATCCAGACCTATGGAAAGTGATTTCACACGGTCCTCATGAACTACCAAAGAAAAAGTCCAAATGGACTGACAGTCACAAATTAATGCATGAAGAGAATCAGATAGCTATAAATCTAATGAAGGCAGCTACTAATAGAGCTTTTCATTCATGTTTCTTTGATTACAGTTCTGCTAAAGATATTCTGGACATGCTGAAGCGAACTCAGATAAGAAATGAGGACAGCTGCATGATGGCTGACAGAAATAATCAAGGCAACAGTCAAGATGAAGATGATGATGATGATGAGGTAAATCCCTTTGAAAACTATACTTTAGATGATTGGGAAAATGCATATTCTGAGCTACTTGAATCTCATGAACTGTTAAGAAAACATTATAAAAAATTGAAGAAGGGTACTGGGTCAGTTAGTTCAAGTTCTCCATGTAGAAATTGTGTTGAATTGAAAAATGTTCATGATGCTTGTATGTCTGATTTTCAAATGTTGAAGAAACAAATTTCATTATTGAAAACTAAGAATCAAGATCATATAAATGTGATATCTGAACTCAAAGAAAAATTCAAGTCAGATAATGATAATCAGACTCTTGTTAACTATCATGACCAGTATAAAAAATTGCTAAAAAACTTTGAAAGTGTGAACTCAGATTTAAACAAGCTAAAATCTGAAAATGATTCTCTGAGAAAATCTGTTAATGAAAATGATGAAAAATTTGAGAAACTTGAGCAGGAGAAGAACTTGTTTGCTGAAAAATTCAATGCCATTAAATCTGTAAATATAGAATTACAGAAAGATCTGGAGAAATAGCAAAAAGAATTAAAGGAATTTGAGGCTGAAAGAAAACTTGGAGTTAACTCAGATGATCAGACTCTAATAAATGAGTTAATTCAAAATGACAAGCTTAAGGAAGAAAATGAGAAGTTAAAAATGCTGAACTCCACTATCTCTGAGAGACTTCTAGCCTTAGAAAGAGGAAAAACTGTTTGCATTGAAGATTCTGATAAACTGAGCAATCTGGAAAATGAAATTGAGAAATATAAAACTGCTAACAAAGTTTTGAATGAAGCTATGAATTACAGTGAGCAAGAGATTGCCAGTTATGAGTTAAACATTTCCTCACTAGAAAATGAAATTCAAGATCTGAAAACATCACTGTCAAGGTTTGTGAGTGGACAAGAGAATCTGGACAGGTTGTTAGGAGTTAAGGTCAATACTCAAAAGGAAGGGTTAGGCTACAACAATGTCAATAAAAATGCTTTCAAAAACAAGCTAATGACATCTTTTATCAAAGCATCAGATGTAGCCACCACCTCAGAAAATAAACAACCAAATGTTCAGAAGAATCAGAAACAAACTGGAAAAATGGAAAAGGTCAGTCATGTGAAGAAAGGAGTGAATCACATTGAAAAAATGCATGTTGTACATCACTCGAACTTTCCTGCCACCAAGAAAAAGACTGATTTTACATATGTTGAGAAAGTTCAATCTGTGCTTGACATTAATACACATACACATGCACATAAAAATAAGAATTCATGTCATTACTGTGGTAGGGTTGGCCACATTATGGATAATTGCTTCATTCTGAAACAAGACAACAAAAAGCATGCTAGGAAACATGTCTCTGCTCAGAACAAAAAGAAAACTGAATGCTATCACTGTGGCAAATTGGGCCACAGGGCCATTGAATGCTGGCATGCTCAGGGTAGTCAATTCAATTCTAAAACTATTAAACTCCCTGCAAATGGAAATGCTTTTGGAAGAAATATTTTTAGAGGCAAGCACAATGAGTGCTTCAAATGTGGGAAGTATGGCCACACAGTCAAGGACTGTTGGCAAATTCAGAAGAATTCTTTTAACCCCCATGTTATCAAATTCTCTGCCAGAAAATCTGTGAGCTTTTCATGCTATAACTGTGGGAAGCCAGGCCATAGAGCCGCTGAATGTTGGCTGGCCGATTTTAGTAAACAGAATTTTAATTCTGTCAACAACAAAAAGTTTCATGCATATGCACATGGATTTCATGCTAACAAGAATGTGCATAGATCAAATCTGAAACCTGATGCATCTTACTATCATTATAGTACACAGAACTCTCTCTCTGCCAATAAACTTCATGACAATAGTAATGTGCATAAGAAGAATTTGAAATCTGCTAATTCATGCCATTATTGTGGACAAATTGGTCATTCAATGAATAATTGCTACTTGATGAAATCTGATGACCAAGCAGCTAGAAAATTGTTTAGAAAACCTGCTACGAATGTCATTGTCAATTCAGGACCCAAGACCTCTTGGGTACCTGTTTGTGTAAAATAACTTTACTTTGCAGGTGTGCCTTGGAATGGAATAAAAATGGGTATTAATCCAAGGCACTCAAGAATGAAAACCCCTTCTGAACTTTTCAGGTAAATTCTCTGCATTTCCTGTTTTGAAACTCATTGCATATCTGGTTTGATGTGTTCTTGCATATCTGTCATCTTTTGAACACTATGAGCATTCGTGTCTCTTAATGCTCATATGAATTGGCTGTTTAGATATTGAAATGAGAATAAACTTACAATATCTGAAAATATGAACTGCATATGTATATTGTTTGAAATCTGACTATTGCATTCTGAAAAATCTGATAAGCTGAAATTTGATCCATGCATGTTGCCCATGTTGAATTATCATGATTGACCTCAATGGTATATCAAATGGTAAGCTACCAAAAGGCAGGGAAATCTGTCTGGAGGTTCTTACTATGTGAGAGGTGGTCTTTTAGACCAAGTACTCCGCCTAGTACCATGAGTCACTTTACTGGATAGGATAGTCTGAATGTGCACAAGTCACAATATCATTTGGAATCATATGTTCAGTTTTCAGTGCAAACATTGCATGTTTTCAGGGGGAGTAAATGTCATATCTTTGCATAGCATTCAATGTTGAGTCTTTGCATGTTTTTGCATACATATGGTTAATTGCATTGCATTTCCATAATTTGAAAAATACCAAAAAGTTTGTTTGAATGCATATTGTCAGGGGGAGTCAATGCATTGCATATAGGTTGTCAAATGCATACATTTGTCAAAATTCATTGCATATCCTTTCTTATTCATTTGGTTGACAATCCTCGATCATACTCTGAAAAACAATCACTGGGCTTCAAAATCTCTCTTATCAATTGGTATCATTTGGCTTCAGAATTCCATCAGTCTTTCATGAAGATTTCAATGGGACTATCTCGATCATAAATATGAAAACACTTGAACTAGGAATCTTCTATTATACGTTTTTATGAATGTCTGAAATAACTCATGTGGTTTAAGTTTAATGTTCATGGAGTTTGACTTTAAAATCTCTTAAAAATATCTGAAGCATGTTTAATAAACCTTAACCATCTATTTCATGCTGTGTCTTGTAAAATCTTCTGAAATCTGTATTATTGAATTCATGGCTTTAATTGGTTAAGTACATGAAATTATTATTGACTTGAAGCAAATGAATTTGTCTGAAATGTCTAAAGGGTAAAGAGTTGTCAGAGCAATGACTTTGGTCACTGAGAAACCATGTCCAAAGGACTGTGTCATGAGGTGCCTTAGTTAACTTTGCATAAAATTCATTGAAAATCAGGCAGAGCAATGGCATGCACACTGAGAAATACAACTCACTCATCAAGAAATGATTTATAGTGTGTCATGATGTGTAAATGCTATCTCTGTTCATATATAGCATGATAGTTAGTCACACTAAGTGCTTAGGGATATTGGCCTCTGATCAAGGTATATCCTCTAGTTACAAGGTGTGCACTGAACTAGAGTGCTCGTAAAATTTGTAGCATGAAAAATTGTTGAACATATCTCAATATCTGAATATTGATGTTAAAATCAAATTGCTACAACCCTAGACAAAATCATATGACTTCATAATTGCTTGATCTCAATACTAGTGCATGTAATTCTGAAAGAAGTCAATAGATTTGATTGTGTAAGAGAAAGGGAGATTAATCAAGATAAATATGAGGGCTTGGTTCATTTTTATTAAACCATGGTTTTAGATGTCAATACAGAATTTTATTGATAAACTCTGCATACATTATGTTTAAACCATGCTGAACAATAAAGTTCATTCATAAGCCCTTATAATGGAAGACTTTGAAAACTTATGTTTTAGATTTATGAGATTGATATCTCTCTGAAAATCTGACTGAATTTCTTGTGATTGGAGCTTCTTTGAAAATCTGCTACTTGAAACTCTTCTGCTCAATGTCATTGATTCATTAACCTGAACTTCTCCTTGTTATCCATCTCACAAGATTCCACTTATTGAGGGGGAGCTTTCATGTCATATGCATCATGCTGCATAGAAACTCTTAAAGGGGGACAATTGTGTTCTTGCATTCATATTTTTAGGGGGAGCTCTTGCATGTAAGTATCTCCATCTGCATCTGCATTCATATTGTTTATTGCAAGGGGGAGAAATTGACTGAATTTGTGAAACATGCTTCAACTTCTGAAACTATTTTCTTTTTGATGAAGTCAAAGGGGGAGAATAGTTTGTGTCATCAGCATTACTCACAGTGTAGTGTTGCCATCATCAAAAAGGGAGAGATTGTTGTGCCCCTGTGGTTTTGATGATGGTTTTGATGATTGGTTTTGATGTGAGTTAATCACTGTGAGTCATCTTGCTGTGTGAGTTATCATGCTGTTATTCAGTCATTTTCTGATCAATAGTTTATGTCATCAGCATTACTCACAGTGTAGTGTTGCCATCATCAAAAAGGGGGAGATTGTTGTGCCCCTGTGGTTTTGATGATGGTTTTGATGATTGGTTTTGATGTGAGTTAATCACTGTGAGTCATCTTGCTGTGTGAGTTATCATGCTGTTATTCAGTCATTTTCTAATCATAATGCAGTCTTTCAAATGTTCAGTCATCTTGCTGCTCAGATTAGTTTAACAGATCTAAAGCATTGCATATTTGATGTTCAGTCATGTTATCTGATGCATAAAGCATTCATTACTTTACTCTGCTTGTGGATGTCTGCTTGTGGAAGTCTGCACAATGGCATTGAGCATATTGTCAGCACACTCGTTAAGCCATAAAGTCCATACATTTGTCTTCTCTTCAAAGTCAGTGCATTGGCGTTAGGCATCCAAGTCTATACATCGCTTTTTGCAAGCTTTACTTCAAGTCTGTACAGCCTACTGTCTTAATTTGCGTCTCATGCATCGTCTCTCAAGCATTCAAAGCCTATGCATTGAAGTCGAAGTCTGTACAGGCATGCGTCTCAAGTTGCGTCTCATTCAGCGTCTCTGTTTGTGTCTCACAAAGCGCTGAAGTCTATACACTGGACCGTCTTCATCAGCGTCTCATGCTGTGTCTTAACGCAACCAGCAAGACCGTACATTCCACTGCTCAGCATGTGATCAAGGGTAAAGTCTATACATCCTCTAGCTGGAACTATGTAAGTCTATTCATCGGTCTTCAAGCTTTTCCAGTCTGTAAAGCCATCCGTCTCTCCTACCGTCTCAGTTAAGCATTGAAGTCTGTACATTCACCCTCTCTTTCAGCGTCTCATATTCAAAGTTCATACATTGGTCTTCATATTCAAAGTATGTACATTGATCTTCATATTCGAAGTCTATACAGTGGTCTTCAGCTAAAGTCTGTACATCGGACTTTCACTTAAAGTTTGTACATTGGATAACTTTCCAAGTCTTTACATTGATTCAGTGTTCGAGCTTTTCCAAGTCTATACATTGGCAGCTGAACTGTAAAGTCTGCACATTGTGCTTTGAAGCGTTACAAGTCTGTACATTGCTTCAGACTTTTAAAAGTCTGTACATTGGGCCTTCAAGTTTTTTGAAGTCTATACACTGGCTTACTCTTCTAAGTCTACACAGCCTGCTTGGTCGTTCAAGTCCAAAGTCTATACATCCGTTTGTGCCTTGTCCTGGCCATCGTCTCTCAACCATCAAGTCTACACATTGGCCGGTGGCAAGTCTGCACATTGGACTTTCACTCAAAGTCTGTACAGCATGCTTCGTTGTTCAAGCTTTCAAAAGTCTATACATCGCTCTTGAGCTAAAGTCTGTACAGCCGTTTCTTTGGCAAGTCTGCACATCGTGAAGTCTACACACTCGATTGCCTTGCTTTGCTTCAAGTCTGTACAGTCTCTCCCTCAGCAAGTCTATACACTGGGGTCGTCAGCTGAAGCGACAGCATGTCTGTACATTGGGTTCTCATGCATGTTAATAGCAAGTCTAGACATTATCTGTCATGCACGCAGTCAAGTGTATACACTCTACACACTTGGTTAACTGATGCTTTAAGTCCATACACTCATTCCCTTGGTATGTTAATGCATTTAACTGAAAGTCCATACATTGAGCTCGGATGAAGAACTTCAACTCTATACACTCTCCCAGTGTACACACTTACTCACTTACTGATTCTAAGTATATACATTGTGTTGCATTGCTTGAATTTCCTCAAGTCTATACACTAAGCTCGCATGAAGACTCAAAGTCTATACACTCACTCAGTGTTCACACTTGCTCATTTGCTGCTTATAAAGTCTATACATTGCATTTTTCAGTATGAGTTATCAAGTCTATACACTCGATTCCTTCATGCATTTCACAGAAGTCTAAACACTCCCTCCTGTTATGATAATGCATTCTTCAGCAAGTATATACACTGAGGTCGCATAAAGTCTTAAAAGTCTATACACTCTCTTAGTGTACACACTTATTCATTGCTGCTTCTGAAGTATATACACTCGTGTTAAAAGCCTGAACTAACTAAGTAGATACATTCCTTTTGTCTTTGTCTGTAGGTGATTTAGGCTAATGAAGGGCACGTGATCCGAGGGCTGACAGGAAGCTGACACGTGGCCAAATATCTTGGGCAGGAAATGTGGAACACACGTGCCCAGTGCTGCTCCTGCTTGAGCTGCTATATAAGAAAGACTCCATTGTCTGAAGGAGGCTGATCGAAGTAGAAGGACTGAAGCAGAGAGTAGAAGAAGAAGAAGAAGCAGAAGAGTGAAGATAGAGAGTGAGAGCAGAGAAGAGAGAAAGAGAGCGCGAGTGAAGAAGAAAGAAGAAGAAAGAAGAAGAAGAAAGGAAGAGAGGAGAGAGCTCTATTGAAGATCAGTTCAGTCTGTTCGTGGATCAAATCCAGAACGACTATGCTCATTGAGAGCTACATTTTTTGTGTTTCATCTCTAGCTTTTGTTGATGTGCTTTTTATGTTTTCTTATTTTTCCTTTTGATACTCTGGTTGCTATTGTTCTTCCGATCCTCTGGACTGAGGTCGGGTTCCTCCTGTGGACTCAGGAGAAGGGAAATCTGATCTCCGGTTCTGGGCTTGTAGGTTGCAAGTCCAGGGGTCCCTCCTGGTCTGGAGGAAGAGAGGTCCTTGACCTCTGGTTTGCTGGTGACTGGAAGTCACTGGTGGGTTCCCTCCTGGTCTGGAGGAAGAGAGACTTCGGTCTTTGGTTTCCAAGTGGCTGGGAGTCACTTGGGGTGTCCCTCCGGTTGGGAGGAAGAGGGGAGGTTGTTCCCCTGGTCAAGCTGTGTGGCAGCACCTTGTTCGCAGACTGAGTCTGCAGGTTTCTAGCTTGTGCTAGTGGAAGCCTCACTCCGGTTGGGAGTGAGGGGTGGATGTAGGTCTTGGTGACCGAACCACCTAAAAATCTACTGTGCAGTGGTTTTGCTTTGTGCGTTTGTTCCTTGCCTTCTACCTCCCATTCACAGGTTGTGCATGCTTGGTTAGTTGTGTTATCTTGGGAGTAAATTTTGAGCATTATATTCTGCTAAGTGTGTTTGGTTTGTTTAGCTCTGCCTGCGTTTCTGGTGTGATCAGGTGGCTGCATTGTTGCAGTCCAACTGTTTGATCAATTGTTGAATTATCATCTCATCTCGGAAAGCTCATTAGTTTTTATTTTGCACATATGAGCTTTAGAGATTTTATTTGGGCATAAGTTTTGAAGGGGATACATTCACCCCCCCTCTGTATCCGGACTTAGCACCCTAACAGATCTCTCTCATCGGGCTCTCCCTTAACCAAACAACCAGGGGTTCTCCTAAGATAAACTCGGCCCCAACTAGGGAGGGTGGTGTAGGGTGAAGACCACTGTGCGAGGCTTCTCTTTCATCTTGGACATGGGTGGTCTCCATGGTGGGGGTAAGGTCCAGAGGGGTGCTTGTCCCCACGTGGCCGAGTGTGTGGGCCACTTCTGCTACTGGGATAGGGTGATCTATGGTGGGTGGTTTGGTGATAGCCAGAGCATGGCGCACCCGGGGAGGTGAGCAAGGTCGGTCGTGGGTTGGATTTGGGAGAGGAAGTAGTGGAGGCCTAAGTTGGGGTAGGATTGGGGTTGGTAGTGGAAAATAGGTGGGTTGAGGAGGATTGGGTTGGTTGGTCTTGGGAGGTGTGTCCCTTATGGGGGAAGATGGTGGGGTGGAGGCGGGGACCAAAGGGGCTTGATTAGTGTGGTTTAGAGAAGGGGGTTTAGGTTGGGATGTGGTGGCCATGATGGACCTAGGTGCATGGGTGGACTCGGGGTCCACTCGGGTTTGAATGGTGAGGGTTGGGTGAGTGACTTTGGGTTGGGGTTTGGTGGCCCTCATGGGGGGAACTGGGTCGGTTAGGGGTCTTTTGCCTTTGGGATCGGCCGATTGTGGAGGGATGGAAGTGGGTCGCCCTTGGATTTGGGGAGAGTTGGTGGTGGTGATCGGGGTTGGAATTATTTGGGGTGGTGGAGTTTGGGCCCTAAGGGAGGTCTTGGGTTTACTGGGAGAGAAAGGAGGAGTGGGAGTGCTCCTCGGGTTATGGTTCTCAAGGTAGGAGTGGGAAGGTCGGGGAGCATAGATCTTCCTAAGCTCAATCTTCATCTCTTCCCATGAGCCTATGGGTTCTTGCCTCCAAACCCTTCTTAAGCCCACTATGCGTTCCCACTCCTTCATGGCTTGTCCCCGAAGCCGCCCCTTGGCCATGCGGACTCTAGCGTGTCCATAGACCATAGTCCTATCAAAGTTTTAATCCATGGCAGCCTCCCACTTTAGGTAGGCATTAGGACTAGATCCGTCAAAACTAAGGTCCCCATCTACAATGATGTCCAAGAGGAGGGGGTCAATCGAACCCTTGTGGAGGGCCGAGTTGTTGGGAGTTAACCAAAGAGGGGTATACATGATGATGCACTGGGTGGCCCGATGATGACTCTAAATGTGAATGCACCCTAGGTCCAACTTGTAGAGAGACAAGTTGTGAACTTGCTCTGATACCAAATTGATGTGACACGACCCCTCGTACCTAGATTTGCAAGCAACCGAATCGAACGGCGGACTCACTCAAGCGGGTTCACCCGCTTCGCGCACACTCGGATCCGTAAGGCGGACCGGCGATGGGGATGAGGGTCCTGTTGACAACCGTTTTATGACTGATAAGTTGGGTCATCTCCTTGTTCACTCTATATGATGTTCCGAGTTATTCACTCTTTCATTGAGCCTTCCTGATCAGCTAGAAGGTTTATTTCATGGGTCTTAGCTCCTTGGTTGGGTCTGATTCCTTGATTTCTTGCATTGGACGAAGCTTAGCAAGCTTTCTTTTCATTTTTGATTCTTATTGTCTCTAACGGTCTATACCAGGCGCGTTACATCCCTCTGACGCATCAGCCCTTGGCCGTTACATCTTGCAGAGTCCTAGAGCTCAAGGCCTGTTTCAGTTCTTATCCTTTTGGTTATCCATTGGTTCTAACGGTCCATCGTGCATCCGTTATATTCCTCTGATGCGTTATCCCTCGACCGTTACATTCCTCAAGAGTCCAACACTTTTGAACTTCTCCCGTTGATCTTATCTTCTTAAAGGATAAGGTTGTGTGACGGTCTACCCCTGGAGAGTTACATGCCTGTGACGGTCTGTCGTGCAGCCGTTACATCAAACAGAGAGTCCTGGCCAAGTCTGCTCCTTCTCTACTACTCCGTGGTCGAATTGAGAGTTTGATCTTGTGATTTCTCTTCCAAATCTGATCCTCAGAACCTTCTGTTTGTTTCTATAGACTCTTGGAAGTATTATCTTCAAGTGTTTGCTAAAAATCATCCTCCTTTTTAGCTGGATTATCCTCTGCTCGACCGGAGAGTTTGAGGGTCTATGAATAGAACCCTTGACTTCATGGCCTGAAAGAGGAATCTGGAGTTTGAGTCGAAGGGCTGCCGCATTCGGGAGTCACATCCAACCAAGAAGAGCTATCTCTCACGTCCATCTGCTTCTCAGTCAAGGGAGTATTCAGTTTTCCAAGTGTTTAGTTCCATCATTGGCATACTTGTGTTCTTCCTCTTCCTTTTCATCATAGCATTGTCCCACTTCTTCTCCCATATTCTTCCACTTGTTTCAATCATTTAAACATCCTTCCTATATTTTAAAACACCCAGAGGGGTTAAAAAACCAAACTTCCCCGGTATTCCCCTTTCCTTTTGCATGCTATTGAGTTCATTTGATTATTGATACTACGCTTGATTGAAAGGCTAATTTGGGGTTGTTTCTTGTGTTCTACGTTCTTTGGCAGGTTTACAGGGATCATTAGATGAGGCCCAAGCTTTCTGGCCGACTGGAAAGTTTGGAGTTTGAAGGATTCACCAGCTTGTTCTGTAGACACTCTGATGGTCTTCCTCAGGCGCGTCAGATTCCTCTAGCGATCTATCGGGCGACCGTCACACTCGCTGTGACGCGTGGGCATTGGACCGTTATATTCAACAGAGCTGCAATTTCCTATTGGTCTCTCTCTCCCGTGGGCGGGTGCATCATCCTCCTATTCTAAGGTATTTCTCAAGTCTTTGGCTTGTGTTTACCTTGGTGGCGATCACGTTCTTTCTTGGTATTGGGCATTAGCTTCCTCTCTCATATCTCTTATTTACTCTTGCTTGCTCCACCTCTACGGTGTGTTTTTCTTTATTCTTTATTCCACGCCCCGGCGTGTGTCTTTCTTTATTTGTTTAGCTTAGTTTTGATGATTGAGATAGCATGCCCATGCTAGAGCTGGTTCTGATTGCCTAGGTTCATGGTTCACATGTTCATAGGTTGATTGACTTTATCACTTGGCTCATATTTCTATTTAGTCGGCATCATAATCCCATCTTGCAAAAGAAGGGACACATTGAAACCAACAGTTTTTTGGAGATCACGGTGGGACAGCTTGTGCCAATCGTGTTTTGATCTCTGTTTAAACCTGCCATCATTCCCTTGTTTGGTTTTCCCCGGATTTCCCTTTTATTTCCTGTTGTTTCTGGTCCTCTGGCTCCTCTGACGGTCCTGCGTTCCTGCGTTACACTGCTTCTGACGGTCTGGTCTTCGACCGTCACCTTCCTCTGACGCATGGGTTATAGACCGTTACACTCCAGATAGGAACGCATCTCGAGGTGCATTTTATTTCCGTAGTTTCTGCTGTGATCTTTTTACTTGGGTGTTATCTGGTCTCCTCCCTGGTTGGTTTACATACTTATATCATTGGGTGCATAATTGTTTGTTAGATTCTAGGTTAGAATTTGCATGCACTCCAGTGGACATAAGTTCATTCATACTTTCATACATTAGATTGTATTTTTCCTACCTTGGTGTGCGGACCTCTCGTCCCCATATTCCTTGGGGCCAACTAGGAAATCACACCAGGGACCTCCATAAGTCCCCGCGAGCCGTGGATTCCCACACGGACGCCGGGCCGGTTGTACCTTTCCCACCCCGTGTCTAAGATTGCATAAGTGAAGGAGTGAACATTTAGAGTCAAACCAAGCCTTATACCCCTCTCCTATTAGGAACCCATTGTTGAGAGCACATTTTAATCAATTCTCTAAAGTTCCAAAGGAGAAAACCATAAAATCTTGTTCCATCATCTTAAAACAACTTGGTTGCCTTTGAGTGTTTTCATTCTTTTATCACACCTTTGAAAGTCATCTTAGTTTTGTCACTTATTGTGTGATTGTTGTGTGTTGTTTGCATCTTTCTTGGTTGTTTGTTTCATGTGGAGTCACCTCCATCCGTTAGAAGCGTCATCACCCGGGGGCGAGTCCCTCTCCTCATCCTATTTCAACCCACTCTTCGAATCTACTATGGCGTCCTTTGATCTTCCTCGGTCCCAAGAAGAGTCTCTCCCTCAAGGGCTTCTAGAGGATCCCTCTAGGGTTGTCTCGTTCCAGCCCAGGGAGGGGCCCATTCCTCCCTCATCTTCCATCCCTATGCAGAATGCTCCATCCACTCAAAATCCTCCTCTTCCTTCCGCCAATTCTGTCCTTCAGATGATGGCTCAATTAGACCCGGCCCAGCTTCAGGCGGTCTATCAGGCTATGCAGGGGTCCAACTCCCCGCCTTCCCCAATTATGCAAGGCCAATCCAATCCTTCCGTTGCTCAGCATAGAGCCGATGGGCCCACTGTCCAGCCCATTGATCTCACTCCGGTCCAACCTAGGACCCTCAGGTTCTCCAATCTCGAGATGGGCCAGTCTTCGGGTTCAGCCCAGCAAGCTTTTGATAAAGGTAACACCATGGTTCCTCCTTCTTTCCCATCGGATCATCATGTCTCAGGCCCAGCTATGCCATAGATTCTAGTTAGCCCGAATGATTTCATGTACCATCAGCAAGGGGCAGCCCAGGTTCCTACCAATATGGGTCATCCTTCGATCCAGTATCCCTCCTATGTGCCGCCTCCTCCATCTGCTTACCCTTCCATTCCTCAAAACTCATCTTTCACTGTCCCTGCTCCCTCCCAAGAGTAGGAGTTGCTTGATAAATGGGCCACCATGCAGCAGCAACTTGACTTCCTTCCGAAGCGGGTTGGCCCTCAAACCTTGGCAGACGTTCCAGTCCCGAGCTTCCAGAACATCCGATTCCGTCCACAGTCTGAGCTCCCCAACTATAGAAAGTATGATGGGAACAGCAATCCCTTTATTCATGTGAGGGACTTCTTATACGAGTCGGCGCAGTTTCAATATGACGATCACCTCATGGCATATCTGTTCCACCGATCATTAGATGGTGTCGCACTGGAATGGTTCTATTCTCTGCCACTAGAAGATGCTAAAAGTTTCAAGACAATAAAAGATAAGTTCATCCAGCGGTTCCAAGATAGAGTCGGCCCGGAATATTCATTTACAGATCTGGTGGCCGAGAAAATGAAACCAGATGAGGAGTTCGCTACTTACGCAGATAGATGGAGGCAAATGGCCGCCAGAGTGCCCGGCCACATTCCGGAGGAAGAGAAGGTCAAGCTGCTTATTTCTAATGCCACTCCGACCTTCCGCAACATTCTAGCTATGAATGATATAGCCAACATGCATCAACTGTATAGCCGAGCGCACTTTATTCAGACTCAGTTCAAAGATTCCCCCATACACTCGCTCTTTGAAAACCAAATGCCCAAGTATCATAAGAAACCTCAAGGGCCTGTTACCGAGGGGATTCAAACGAACGAGCAAGTTCAAGCCGTTACTTTCCCTTTCCAAGCCGCACCCTTCCGCTTCCCCCAAAACCCCCGCACTCCACAGAACCCCGCTCCCCAAAACTTCCAAGTCACTCCACAAAACCCTCCGCCTGCCTTCACCACTCCACAAAATACCTTCGCCATACCACAGCAATCACCACAACCCCCGCAATATCACAATGTCCCTCCACCCAACGGCTACAACAACAACAACAAGCGCCCGGCTCCTAAAAGGGCATAATACCCACCCTTGCCAGAAACCCTCGCGGATATCTTCTCAGCTCTCATGTCAGTTAATGCTATACAACTTCCTCCGGAATGGCCCAACTGGAACCCGGCTGTTGACCAGACAAAGTACTGCATGTTCCACAGGCAGCCGGGCCACACCATTGAAGGATGTTTTCAGTTCAGGGACCTAGTGTATGACCTTCATGAAGGATAGAGGATTGATTGGGCCGAAATGCACAAGACCATTGTTGAAATCAAAGAGAAGAGAAGGCAGCCGCCAAGGCAGTAAGTGCAACAGCAACAAGCACTGCAGCCGCAGCAGCAGCCACAGCAACAACAACAACATCCGATTCAGGATTTGGGGATTCACCAAAACCCGATGCCAAACCACCCTCCCGCTCCGCAGCCTCAGTCGCCGGCACCGGCTCAGGTCAATGTTGTCCAACCCCCGGCTCCTAACGTCGGGTGGTCTTTTGATGACGATGGCACCACGCCGCAGATAATGGCCCTCCACCATAATCATCGCAATCCCCTTGTTTCCTCCATCATTTTACCTACACACCCAACACCTTCACCACTTGTTCTCCCATTCACACCCGCTCCAGTAAATCCGCCACCACCCGCAATTCCATCACACCCGCCACCAGTCATCCCCGCTACCATCATTTCTCCGTCACCCGCCTCACCTATCACTACACCTCCTCTAACCTTTCCTCAGCCCGTGCCAGCGCCCATCGTCACTACCCCACCTTCCACTAATCCCTCACCCATCATCTGTCCATCACCACTTATTACCTCTACCAACACCACATCCCACCAGATCCTTTCTCCTACACCGCTTATCCCACTCATCCACCCCACCGAGCCAATCATATCGCCTCCTGATGCCGTGCCGGCATAAAACCTCGCCCTACGGAGCGGGCGGTTGTTCCATCGGAATTATCCTACCACTTTCAATCCTCAGTCTTCCCAACCGGCTGTCGAGCAAGAGGAAGCTGAACCTCTGCCGGGTACCCAATATGACCTGCTGCATCATTTGGACAGGGTGCCGGCCAAAATTTCTGTTCTGGAGCTCATTAAAATATCTACCCTTCACCAGGATGCTCTCAGAAATTTCCTGCAAAAGGTGATGGTTAGCGAAGATATGGCAGTCGACAGCTTACCTACCGCACTGGCAACAATCTCCAAGGGGCCCGCTATTACCTTCTCTGAAACCGAGCTAGCGCCACCAGAAGCTCGGCAAATGCCGCTTTGCATCACTATTATTCTGAACAAAGTCAGTATTGAGGCGGCACTAGTTGATACAGGGGCATCTATCAATGTATGTCCACTCAGCACCCTCAGGGCCTGTAATATACCAGAAGAACTTCTACACCCGACTCCCACGACTATAGCTGCATATGACAACTCAAGGAGAGCATGTCACGGGGTGGTCACCATTCAAGCTGAGCTTGGGCCTCTTACTATGCCCGTGGAATTCTATGTGCTAGACATTGACCCTATGTTCAAGGCTATCTTGGGTCGTCCGTGGATTGACACTCTCAGTGCTGTACCGTCCATCGCGCATCAATGTCTTAAATTCCCTTTTCAAGGGAGGGTGGTCAAGGTCAAAAGCTTATCCACGATCCAGTCTGTGAAAGCCATTTCAGAGAAGATCTTTCCCACATTATGGCCCAGCAGCCGGCCCGTCATTTCTGTGCTGGATCTAGATTTCCCTTGGGCATATGCACCTCCCAAGCCCATCTCTACCCCCGTCGATGTCAAGGTGAAACCCCAGATACGAGATTCCAAGGGTTGGGACATCATATTAAAGCTGGGTTACCAACCGGGGAGAGGCCTCGGTGCCCAATTACAGGGGCGTACTAAGCCAGTGCCCAAAGGAAGAAAGATGAGCAAGCGGGGTCTCGGTTACCGAGAGTCTGCGTTATCAATTTTGGGCGACTCAGGGCCACTTACCTGGGACTATCGTCAACACTTTGTTAAAGGTCCTCTTCAGCCAGGTACCCTAAATTTACAGCCAGCACAGCCAGAAAAGGATGTAGCTTGCACCATCACCGAGCCACCTCTCCTACCAAAAGGGCCCATTGATGATATGACAGATTCCAGCCCGTCATTTGCTAGAATGTTCAGCGAACCAGATGGCCATGGTCAGAGGAAGAATCGAGAAACTCGGCTCGTCCAGTGGAGGCCGAAGAAACCAGCTGATTATCTGCAAGAAAAGGGGAGCTCACCCGCCATCATTTCTTGGTCTTCCTCCCGTCTCACATCTCTCTTTCAACTATTGGAACCCATTCCCCGTTCTCCCCCTATGATGGTCGATCTGTACTTTACGGAGGGGCCACCTGAAATCTTGTTTGTCCCATGTGTGTGTGGGCGCTGCCCACCCATTGATCTGTCAACTCTATTCACTTCTCCTTCCTTCACCACTCCACTCCACGAGATGTGGTTTCGATCCTCCGATCCATTCTTCGATTGCATCTTCCCCGAGTTGTTCCCCATGCAACTCCCGCCTCCTCCATCCTGCTTTGTGGTCTCCACTGTTCTAAAAAAAAAAACGTCAAATTTGAAATAGAGATTTCGGTGGAAGTTTATGCTACCTTGTCTCCATCCTCCTCCCAGGGGCATGCGTCCCCTGCTCCTTCCTTTCCACTAGATTTTCTTTCTCCCAGGTTAAGCGTAGGGTCTGTCGAGTCTAGGGAAGTAGAGTCAGTTAGAACTAGAGAAGTAGGGTCCTGTTCTAGGTCGTCCAATCCTTCCAAGTCTGAGTCGTGCTTGCTTTCGCATCAATCCATCCCTCATAGGTTCTTGCAGGATCTAGCTCAGCGATGTCATGCTCTTTTGAAGTGTCCAGAATTTGTTGCTATGGTAATCATGATTGAAGATGAAGAGGAAATAGAAGGGGTGTGGAGCGATGACGGACTCGGTGTCTATGAAGTCCTGGATGAAAAGGACCCGATTGATGATGAGGATAGCAACGTAGATGACACTGCCGATCTGTATGCACGAGGATTAAAGAAATTTGACGAGCCATCGTCGGTAGTGGATGAACCTACGAAGGAAACAAACTTAGGGACTGAAGAAGACCCAAGGCCCATCATTATTGCCACTAATCTCCCTACGTAAGTAGAAGAAGATTTGATTAAGGTTCTGAGGGAGTATAGCGATTCTTTCGCCTGGTCCTATGAGGACATGTCGGGTCTTGACCCCTCTTTAGTGGAACATCGACTCGTGCTTAAACTAGGGGCAACACCTATAAAACAACGGTCAAGAAGATTTCACCCCCACATGGCCTTAAGGATCAAGGAAGAAGTTGATAAGTTATACAGGGCCAGATTCATTATAGTTGTTCTATATCCCCAGTGGGTGGAAAACATAGTCCCTGTTATCAAGAAGGATGGAAAAGTGCGTATCTGCATCGATTTCAGAGATCTTAATAAAGCATGTCCCAAATATGATTTCCTGCTGCCTCACATAGACGTCCTGGTCGATAGCACCGCCAGGTACAAATCTTTGTCATTCATGGATGGTTACTCAGGATATAACCAAATCCGTCTCGCTCCTGAAGACCAAGAGAAAACCTCCTTCACCACGCCCTGGGGCACGTACTGCTACGTGGTTATGCCATTCGGTCTGAAGAATGCAGGTGCCACCTATCAATGGGTAATGATGGCCATCTTCCACGACATGATGCATATCTATATGGAAGCTTACGTGGATGACATCTTGGTGAAGTCGCGGACCAAAGAAGAACACCCCTCTATTCTGGCTAAGGTGCTGCAAAGAGCCCGGGAGTATAAGCTGAAAATGAATCCGAAGAAGTGTGTATTTGGAGTCTCTTCAGGGAAGCTGCTCGGCTTTATAGTTAGCAAACGGGGGATCCAGATTGATCCTAACAAAGCACAGGCCGTCATGGACATGCCCCCGCCGAAGAACATTACGGAACTTCGAGGATTGATTGGAAGATTACAATTCATCAGAAGATTCATATCCCAACATTCTCAGAGGTGCCGCCCGTTTTATGAATTGCTCAAGGAGGGGGTCAAATTTGAATGGAATCAAGACTGTCAGAAGGCCTATGAGGACCTAAAGGTCTATCTATCCAATCCCCCGGTTTTGCAACCTCCTGTCCCTGGGAAACCCTTAATCCTATATATCTCGGTTATTGAGGACTCTCTAGGGGCGATTTTAGCGCAAGTAGATGATGAGGGAAAAGAGCGGGCTGCTTATTAGCTCTCTCAGTTATTTAACCCGGCTGAGGCCAAATACACTGCTATGAAGAAGACTTGTGCCGCCTTAGTGTGGGTAGCTCAGAAGCTTAAACATTACTTCCTTACCCACCCAGTTAGGTTGATCTCTAGAATGGACCCGGTCCGCTATCTCTTAGAAAAGCCTGTCCTTTCTAGTAGGTTAGCTCACTGGTAGAGCTTCCTCTCCCAGTTCGATATCACATTTGTCGTTCAGAAGGCGGTCAAAGGGTACGCCATCGCTGAGCATCTTGCCCATCTCCCCATTCCTCACACTGACTCTATTCAGGATGATTTCCCTAATGAGCATCTCTCTGTCATTTCTCATCATTCCTTTTGGTCTCTGCACTTCGATGGTGCGCTTAATTCTCAAGGCCGAGGGATCGGCGCTGTTCTGCTTACTCCAGAGGGAGTGATGATTCCTTTTGCTTATCAACTTTGATTTCCTGCTACCAACAATATCGCTTAGTGTGAGGCTCTCTTAGCTGGATTGAAGCACGCCTACCTCCTGGGCGCGCGTTACTTGAATATCATAAGAGACTCCCAGCTCATCCTGCGGCAAGTTCTGTCTACTTACCGCACTCGTGAGCCTAAGCTCAAGCCATATCAAGATCTGGTCACGCTCCTTGCTAGGCAATTCCGTAAGCTAATCTATATCCATACTCCTAGGTCTCATAACATTCTAGCCGACACTTTAGCATCGCTCGCTTCCTCTCTATCTTTCCCTCTCAGTTGGAATACTGAGACTATCATCGTTCAGAGATTGGACGCACCCTCACTTCAGGATCCTTGGTACATCAACCTTAGGAAAACTGTAGAGGCGAGGGCTGAGAAGGAGGACCTCAAGGAAGTATCTTTGATGGAACTAGAAGAGATCCTAGAAGAAGAATTGCCCTGGTATCATGAGATTGAGCTGTTTTGCAAATACGGATCGTTCCCAGAAGGGGCAAACGCCGAGCAGCGCAAGTCAATAAGGAGAGCCGCCTCGAGGTATACTATTGTCGCAGGAGAACTATACAGGCGCGCTACTAATGGAATGCTCATGAGATGCTTAGATGATAATGAAGCTTGGAAGGTGGCTGAAGTAGCACATTCTAGTGAGTGTGGAGGTCAAGTTAATGGCCAGGCTCTAGCGAAGAAAATCCTTATGCAGGGCTACTATTGGCCCACTCTAGAGGAAGATTACTCCCTCTACGTCCGGAGGTGTCTCAAGTGCCAACTCCACGCTGATAAAATTCACGCTCCAGCTTCATCTCTCCATCCTCTTTCCGCTCCTTGGCCGTTCTCTATGTGGGCTTTCGACATTGTCGGCCCGCTCGGTGATCCCAACTCTCAGATCAAACAGAAATCTTTTATCCTTACCGCCACGGAGTACTTCACCAAGTGGGCTGAGGCAGAGGTGTACGTGGAGATCAAAGCTACAACGGTGTGCCGCTTTATCATGAAGAATATCATTTCACGGTTCGGAGTGCCAAGCAGCATCATCACCGACAACGGACCCCAGTTCATCTCTCAAGAACTCAAGGACCTATGTAAGAAGTTCAATATTTCATTGCATCATTCATCTCCATATTATCCTCAAGGCAACGGTCAAGCCGAGGCCACTAATAAAACCCTTCTTAAAAATATAAAGAAAACATGCGAATCTCATAAGTTTTCTGATTGGCCAGAAAGATTGGTGGAAGCTCTGTGGGCTTACCGCACCTCCGTCCGTATGCCTACGGGGCAAACTCCCTATGCTCTCACCTACGGGATGGAGGCGGTGCTCCCATATGAAATCTTGATCCCTTCCCTTAGAGTGCAGCCTGATAAAAAACTTAATCTCGATGAACGTCGAGAGGCGTTGCTCGTTCAGTTGGAACTCTTAGACGAGAAGAGGATGAACGCGGCCGATCACGTATCCGTTTATCAAAAGGGAGTTTCACGTTATTTTCAAAAGAAGGTGATTGAGCGTAAATTTCAAAAGGGTGATATGGTTTTGAAACACAAATTCATTCAGTCTGCAGGTCCAAGGTCTAAATTGCAACCTAACTGGGAAGGGCCGTTCGTTGTAAAAGAGGCTTATCTAGGGAATGCTTATCGTTTAATGAACGCCGAAGGTGAGGAGCTCTCTCACGCTTGGAATGGGTTGTATCTTAAGTGTTTCTTTCCTTAGAGTCTAATCAGTGCCACCCCGGTAGCGAGGTGTTCTTCCTCTTTCACCATGAAAGAGATCCCGAATACGGCAATCACACACTACACGACATCCTTGGTCAGGCTTCCCGCTTTGTAGACACCGTTTCTCCTTGGCCATGCTTTGGGGGAAAGTCAAAGTACCTGTCTGTTTCTTTCTTCGGCTGAATCCAGGGGCAAGAGGTGAATAAGGAGGCGATGACTGATCCAGGCACCCTAACGAGAGGAGGTCTCAAATAGGGGCAGTCCGTTATGACCTGACGCCACAAAACAAAGAAAAGAAAAAGAAGAAAGCAAAGGAGCAATCATTATCTCAAAAGTCTACCTACCAATATTCCAAAAATCCAGAAAGGCAGGAGAAATATAACTAGGTATGGCAAGAGTGGCAGTACAGTTTCCCCGCGGGACGTCATGAGCCCGGTCGTATGCATGCCTAAGAATGGACCAAGGTTCGATGATGGACACAAAGCCCCGGCACAACAGGCCAAATCTCTAATGGGTTGTATGGAAAGGAACTCAAGTCCTAAAGCCTTCTATATCTGGCCTAAGCTTACCCCCGTGTTCTATTTCCCTTTTTAGGACTAAGACTAGTACCCTGGGTATGGCCCTGGTAGAGACACCGTCATGCAAGTTGGGCCTTGGCCAGGGGTTGTCACCTTGTTGCATGCCAACGTCGGGAACTCTCGATGTAATAAGGAGGGCGCACGTTGCTAGGGGAGGCACTGATTTCCAAAATCCAAAAAAAAGTCGTATATTTCCAAAATCCAAAAAAGAGTCATATATTTCCAAAATCCAATATATTCCAAAATAAAAAAAAATCATATATTTCCAAAATCCAAAAAAAGCATATATTCCAAAATCAAAAAAATCATATATTTCAAATCAAAAAACAAAAAAAAGCATATATTTCAAATAAAAAAATCATATATTTCAAAACCCAAAAGAGTCAGATATTTCCAAAATCTCACAAAAATTCAGATATTTTCCAAAAACCCCAAAAATTCCAACATATGCATTGCATGCATCGCATCATTCCTGTTATGTCTTTCGCCTATTTAAAAAGGCTCCACCCCTTGACCAAATATCAAGAAATGGTCGTTCTCTAACTTACTTTAAGGCAAGGGGTTGAGTCTAAGAACAGATTTGACTTGTTTCTTGTCTAAGTGTGTGCAGGGCGCAGGTTCAAGCCCAAGATGGAAAATTCACAAGTTCGCAGGTTCAGGTCTTTAACGCGCCAGCATCAAACCGCCACAGTCGTGTAACAGCTCACACATTGACCGTCACATTCTTAAGAGCGTTGGCCTTCATCCTCTTAGTAGCCTTTCTCTAACGGTCTGAACTTAGACCATCAAATATTTTAACGGTCTGTCATTAGACCGTCACACTCTCCAGAGAACAAACTCTCTGTTCATACTCTCTGACGGCCTGTCGTAAGACCGTCACGTCCTTCTAACGGCCCAATGCAGGACCGTTACACTCTCCAGTGGCTCTGTTTTCAGATCATTCTAGTCAAGTCAAGAATCAAGAACTCATGCTCACGCGATCAAGGCATTCCCATCACATTCAATTGGACATAATGAAACATAAATTTGATAAAACTTCAATTACATCATTCATGAACAAGAAAATCAAGCTACATTCAGTTTCCTATCCGCAAGAGGGCGGGTCTTCCCTAATTCTTTCACGTAGCCACGGCGTGTTTCGTCGTTCTCTTCCACTTCCTCTTGCCACGGACGCACTTTGCTGATCTCCCACAGGGTCAGCGCATTCCGAACTGCTCTTTCATCCTCCTCGGTCCCCATCTTCCTAGGTAGAAGGGGAGAGTAGTGTGATAGTCCAGGACTTCATTTCGAGGTAGTCCGATCTGAAGATGACACCTGTGCGGGTTGTAGATTGCCATGGTAGTATTCCCCACTAGCTGGAGGTCAAGGTGGTGCGGACACCCGAGCAGTTGAGCGGCGCGACACGCCGAGCCACCGGTACCGCACACGGAGTACAACTCGAGCCACCTCAGCATCCATCTGGCTCAGAGACAGCCTGGAGACTCCCCCATGAGTCCCGGCATTTATCATATTTAGTTAGACTTTATTTGTGTTTAATGTGTGTTTACTTCATTTTATTCGGTATGTAATTTTGATTGTAAGAGGGGATTAGTTGTAAAAATGGGACCCCTGAGCCCCACAGCACCCCAGGCCCCCTCCCATTGATCCACCTCATCCCTAGGGCCCCATGTGGGGTCGGTCAACCATTCAAATGGTGGCTTCTAGAAGGGTGGGCCAAGTGGGGGACATTGGAATGAAAATGCCAACAATTCCAACCCACCCCCACCTACCATGTCCCCCCCTTGCCTCCCTAATCAATAGGCTGCCCCCCCCTTGTATTTTTAATTTTAATTTTTGTGGATGGTCACATGCAATCCCATCCCTCCATCTCCCATCCCTAGATCCAACGGTTGAGGATTGATTAGACATGTAACCTATAAATGCTTGTAATTTTCATTTTTGATGAATTAATGCCATTTGAACTTGGAAAATCCTTGGAGCAGCCCTTGGGCACCCCCCCTCTCCCTCTCTCCCTCTCCCCCTTGTAGCTGAGAAGGCTACCTTCTGGAGGTGTGACTCCTCCCTATCGGTTCCGGTCATCATCGCCGCCGCCACGAGCCGCCACCGCACCGCCATCGGGATCGCCGGAGTTCTGTCTTCAGCCGACCACTGCCCCTTCCACGAAATTCTGTAGTCAACCACGAGCTCCTTTCGATCTGGGATTTTGAGGGGATGTTCCAGAGGTGTCAAGCACATCCCACAAAATTTGGTTGGTCATAAAGACCCCCTTTGATAATTTTTCATTTTCGCCCAACTTTAATTACCAAATCTGTCTGCTTCCTGTTCTGATTTCCACCTTTCCTGAGTTTCACATTTCCGACCCATCTTTTGATTTTTTCTGGAGCTCCCAACTTTACTGGGAGTTCCATCCATCAACTCGGCCACCCACGATTTTTTTTTATTTTTGATCAGCCCTCCACCTATTTTTCAAAATTCGTTCTCAGAGCTAGCTACAGTGCTGTCCACCTGTTCCCAGATCCGACCACCTTCCAGTAAACAAATCATAACAAATCACAGCCACCTGTTCCCAATATCTTCATTTTCCTTGTTCGAAATCCTACAACTTGCATGAAGCGCTTAGGAGCTGAATCGGCCACCTACCTTGCGGTCCACGGCAGTTCTTAGACAACTCACCTGCAGATCTGAGGTTTCGGGTACTGTACAATAGGAGCTTGTAAATTTAGGAAAGTCTAGATCCGACCAGATCCAGCAGATCTCTCTGGGCCTAGATCGAAGGATTTCAAGAGAGATTTCCAGCGATAGCTCATGCGCCCCGATCCGACGTCGGGATTGATCGCAGCGGCAATTCTCGCCGGAGCGCGCGTCGGAGGACAGAACTAGAAATCCGTGGCAGCTAGTTCACGAATTGGGAATCGGGGCCGATCGACCCCCGATCGGTGTTTCCGGCCGATCGCCAGTCCGTGGAGGCGCGCCACCAGGGGTCCACATCACAGCGGGTCCCACCCCCGTAGATCCGGAGGACAGCGCCGTCCGTGGGCCCCACGGACCCGTAGAATCCGCTGTTCGGAAAGCACGAAAACGCGGAGTTCGGCACTGCCGGGTGACATCAAGATGCTGCCCGTCAACCTGATTTGCGTGATTCCCGGGCCCCACATGTGACCTTTTACCTCCCTACGTGGAGTGGGTCAAATTATTGTACTGTTGTAATATTGTTAACCGGGAGTCCGTGAATTGGCCGGGGTTGTCTTCGCCACGCTGGGTGCGTGGAGGTAAAGGTCTCAACTTCTCGGCATTCGCTTGCCAGTTTAGTATATGGTCTTTTGCCGCTGCCGAGAGTGATAGGTACTAGCCCGTGAGTCCATGTCACCGCTGTGAGTGTGAGAGTGACCCATCCCGTGACTCGATCCGAGTCCGGAAGTGAGTCGACTACCCGTGAACTCTGCCGGTTCTTCAACCGCGCACGATCCGCGTTTCCCTCGCTTGGGACGATGAGTGAGCTTGCGTTTCTGTTAGCGACGTATAGCCCATAGGAGCTCTCCGTGTCGGGCCTAGTGTCTCTCCCATCATGTGTTGCTGGTCGTGTCCGCATCTAGAGTCCGAGGTTCATACCACGTAGAGTCGGTCCCCGTGTCCGTCCCGCATCAGTTTAGTATCAGAGCGAGTCTTGTCTAGGGTAGTCGTTGCATAAGTCTTGCATAGTCTAAGTCAAGTCTAGGATCATCATTATTTTCAAAACAAAAAAAAGGGGGTTTTAAAATTGCATTTCATCCCGATAATATGGTATCTTAAAAGGTGTTGTCTGAACGTTAGGCTATGCCTATCGGGAAGGCCGCACACTTGCGGGAGTGATCTTCGGATCGATTAACTCTGCCACGTACCGGATATGGGTTTAGGTCTAGATACATTAGTCGGTGTTTGCATCAGTTTGTGTCTCCTAGTTCGTGTGTAGTCCAATAAGAGTCAGTCGGTCTTGTCCAAGTGTCGGCATGTGTAACATGTAGTTCCCCAATTTCCCATGGATTCCCCATCGCCCAGGCGATATGACCGTTGGCCCACCCATGGGCTTGGCAACCATCCTCTCCGCTTCTGTAGGCCTGAAGCCTCAGATATTTTTGGCTCCAATGACCCGGGCATCTACCTCAAGTGGGAGGCCACCATGGACACATACTTTGATTGTTATACCATGTCCGAAGCCGGGCAATTCTATTTTGCCAAGGAGAGGCTTCTACACGAGGCCACCAAAAAGTGGGACCACATTGAGCGCTTGAGAGAGGTTAGGAGGCAATTGCCCATCGAATCATGGTGGGACATGAAGAGAGAGCTTAGGAAGGTCTACGTGCCCCAACCGGTCACCTCCAACCGGTCCCACCCAATCACTTCCAACCAAGTGGGTCCTAGTCAGAGGCAAAGAGCCCCACACGTAGATGAGCCAACACCCAATCCTAGGACGGTTGACTACGGGCGAATCCACCATGATATCCCTATTCCAACCCACTCCGTTGCCGAACTTATGCAAATGATTTTGGACCGGTTGGATGGGGTGGATAGGACACGTACTCCTAGTGATGTACTCCTACCCGAGCCTAAGGAGGTCATCGCCGGTAGTCTTAACCCGGCCCCATCAACGGAGTCCCCAAGCCCTCTCCCCATCATGGAGGATGCCCACTCCCCATCCGAGGGTGACAATTCATCAAGGCCTTCACCCATGGAACTCCATACGGAGCCCATCGTGCTCCTAAAGGGTGAGGTAATTATTAAGGAGCCATTAGCTAGTTGGCTAAGGAAGGGTTTATTCCTAGATACCACACTCCCTTGCTACCCTCCCATAGAACCAACCCTACAGATAGTGTCCACCACAGCTTTTAGCACCACTTGCCAATCCTCTTACTTTGTGGACACTATGAATGACCTACTTAAGGGATTAAGTAGGCAAATGGAGCTGACCAGTCTCTTGGCTCTCAGCCCCGACCCACCTAGGTGCCTTCGCTTCATATACCCATCCTTGAGTTCTATCACCTCTGTCTGCATGGTGGGTCCCTTCACCAGTGAGCTCATCTTGCTCTTACCTCTACCAGACGAGCTCCACCACTTTCCCTTCCATGACTCCTTCTCTCCCATAGGGAAGTCCCCCCATCCTAGGGAGACAGCTATTTCCCTGATCCCCTCAGGTGACGAGGGGTTGGCTTACAGTGGGGATTTCTACCCTGGGTCAAAAGATAGCAACATCACTGGATCCATAACTCTTCTTGATCCTTTTGATCCTTTTCCATGGGAATTCATCACGGTAGGTCACACTTTCCTTCTTCTACTCCTCCTGATGGGGCATCAAAGGCGATTTCCATACACGGGTGAAGTGTATTTGTGAGTTATGGCTTGTATGAGATTGTAATTGTGTATTTTCTTTCTTTTGGGCTCCTTGTAAGGCTTATATCAAGCCAATGGGCCATTTGTTATGTCAAGTCCAAGGCTAGGTTGCCATTAGTAGAGTCCATTAAGAGTGTTACTTCATATTGGGTCATTAGGTGTCTAATGGGTCACTAATGCACTTAAGGCCCAAATTGGGTTACACTGCCTCATGGGCCAACTAAGTGGGAAGGGTCCAAGTCTAGCATGGGCTTGTGGATGTTTCATGGCCCATGAAGAGGCCCTTGGCCCATGAAGGGGGGCGCCCCCTCTTTTGGCTCCATTAGGCTAGGTTGTTTAATTTTCTTTCTTTCCTCCCTTTATTTGACCACATGTGGTATAATTAGGAATGGGATTCCTTTAAATATTGTATTTCTTGTGGTTGGTCATACCTCATCCCAGCCCTTCAATCCAAACCCCTAGATCCAAGGGTTGAGATTGAATTTGGTTGGCATCCTATATAAGGTTGTATTTTTCATATTGAATGAATTAATGAAGAGAAAATAGGCATTTGCCCCCAAGTGAGATTTGCACCCCTCCCCTCTCTCTCCCTAGTTCCTCCACCCCCTCTCCCCTTTCTAGAGTGTAATACCTTCCCCCTTGATCCCCTCCAGCATCTGAAGCAACTCCGGTGATCGCCGCCGCCATCGTCTCGCCGCCGACGCGTCGTCGCCAACGGTTTCGGTGTTCTGTCCACTCAGGACAAACCCTTCTTCTCTGAATTCCTGCTATCACTCCCTTCGTCTTCTGAAGCTCAAAATTTCAGGGTTGGTTCCCCTCTAGAACCCTTATCCCCACAAAAAAAATCACGTCAAAATTCATCCTTTAGCTATTTTTTGATTTTCGTCCAAGTCCAAGTTCCAGATCTGTCCTGGTTCTGTTTACTGTTCATCAGCTCTGAGTTTACCCCATTCGAACCACCTTTTGATTTCTGTTGGGTCGCCCAAATTTACTGGGATCTCTTTCCACATCCCTCTACCACCAGGAATTTTATTAATGTTTGGTTCACCCTCCAAGTATTTTTCAAATTTCGTCCAAGTTCCCAAGAACAGTCTGCCCACAGTTTCCCAGATCCGACCCAGGTCTAGTAAAGAAATCCCAGAAAATCCATTTCTTCTCTAATAAAAAAACCAAAAATAGTCCCGGATTCCTCTCTCAGAGACCTTCAACTTTTATGAAGAAATCATTGCCAGATTCAGAGGTCTTCTCCCCGGTCAACGTCGATCTTCAGAGAAGTCAGAACCTACCCCTGCAGTTCTGGCCAGATTCCAGCAAGCTTGTAAAATACATGATCAGAAATACAGAGCTGATTATTTTTTATGAAGATCCCTACGTCGAAGTATTTTGAGTCCTCTTTCCAACGGCTCTAATTTCGTTGCGTTCCGACGATGGGGCTGATCGCAGCAGTAGTTTCCTCCAAGTCGCGCGCCTGCAAACAGAAGTTCAGGTTTGTGGCCGAGTTCCCCGCGAGCGTCGTCCGAGGGCCGCCCGGCGTCCGGTGGTCGTTCTAGCAGCTCGCCATCCCAGGGGAACGCTTCCCAAGTGTCTCCAAAATAGAGGAGTCATCAGGCCCCACACGACCCCTCCGGTCAACACGTGGGCCCCCACTAGCACGAGTACGCGTGAAGCCGAAGCATTACCCGAAACCGCCCGTCAACCCGAACTTGGTCCTCCCGGGCCCACTTGTGTCGCCCTTTACCTCCCTGCGTGGAGTGGGCTTATTTGTACTGTTGTAAACATAATGTACTAAGTTCCCGGGAGTACGAGCTTTGGCCGGGTGCCGTCTTCGCCACGCCGAGAGCGTGGAGGTATCGCCTTCACCCTTACACTTGGCATTAGCTTAATTCTTTATATGCTTTATATGCCGCTGCTAGAGAGCATGTGTAGGGATACCTAGCTCGCCTTCAATTTATAATATCACTACTGCGAGAGAGAGCGAAGCCGTCCCGTGACCCGATCCGGGCGCAAAAGAGAGCCGACCACCCTAGCTCATTGCCGGTTTCTCAACCGCGCACATCCGACGCTTCCCTCATTAAGGGACGATCGCGAGCTTGTCGTGTCCGTGGTCCCGTCCCGCATCACCTCCCTATGCCGGCCGAGCCCGACTTCATTCCCATTTACCCAATGGAGGAATCTTACTTTCTACCCATGACTGTCGTCCCACCTCTCGTAATGAATGAAGGTGATCATTTACACCTCCAGGATTTCCAAATGTGGGACAGTGATTTGTGGAAGCCTAGTCCGAGGGGTCATACCTTCTTTGATCCCTTCGACCCATTCTCTTGTGGACCCCGTGACCCACCATATTTACTCCACCTTTTTAAGAGAGTCCACCATTATACCCCCACCATCTCATCTTCCTTCATGGATGAAGGAGATCAACAACACCTTCTAGACTTCCACACATGGGATCTTGAGATGAGGGAATCCATATCGAGGGGTCACACATTCTTTGATCCCTTCGATCCCTTTCTTAGTGGTCCCCTTGGTCCACAATCTCCATTCCACTTCTTTAAGGGAGGTCACCATTATACCCCTCCCCCATGGACCGGGCCATCGGCACCCACTGAGTCCGTTCACGGGCGAGAGACACCCGACCCTCCTGTCCCACCCAAACCTCCCAAATCCAAAGGACCGTCTTATGGTTGTACCGACATTCAGTCACACTTAGGGTATGCATGGCACACCTTCGGATGTCCTGGACCACCTTGCATATGATTGGGTCGAACTAACATTAGGTTTGTTTAGGGTTGTGTGTGCATCCGTGTGTTTTTTTTTCTTTTGCTAAGCATGTTAGGAGTTTGCATGATGACATTCATCGTCACATTGAGTCCAGCAATGCACAGTACAAAGAGCTAGCCGATGCTCACCGACACCACCGAGAGTTCCAACAGGGCGAATATGTCATGATCAGGGTAAGACCTGAGCGGTTTCCCTCCGGAACCGTTAAGAAGTTGCAAGCTCACGGAGCCGGTCCATTCAGAGTGTTGAAACGCGTTGGATCTAATGCGTACGTTGTGGACTTGCCCGAGGAATACGGTATAAGCTCTACTTTCAATGTATCGGATCTAGTTACATACAGGGACCCAGCGGTGATCCCTAGTGAGCCTTTCGAGCCATCTCCTCCCCTTGAGAGTGATCCCACACCTGAGTGTCCACATCCAGCCCCCTTGTTATGGCAGCGTGAGCATATAGATCATATACTGGATAAGCAGGTGACAGTTACCAGGAGTGGATCCTACCCGCGCTACCTAGTGCGATGGAGAGGACGGCCCGCTACCGAGGACACGTGGATCACACATGGAGAGTTACAGCGGATTGATCCGGACCTTCTGGAGCGATACAGGAGCGATGTAGACCCTTACTCGACAGGGTCAAGTTTCTCTCACCCGGGGAGAATTGGTGCGGACACCCGAGCAGTTGAGCGGCGCGACACGCCGTGCCACCGGTACCGCACACGGAGCACGACTCGAGCCACCTCAGCATCCATCTGGCTCGGAGACAACCTGGAGACTCCCCCATGAGTCCCGACATTTATCATATTTAGTTAGACCTTATTTGTGTTTAATGTGTGTTTACTTCATTTTATTCGGTATGTAATTTTGATTGTAAGAGGGGCTTATTTGTAAAAATGGGACCCTTGGGCCCCACGGGACCCCAGGCCCCCTCCCAATGATCCACCTCATCCCTAGGGCCCCATGTGGGGTCAGTCAACCATTCAAATGGTGGCTTCTAGAAAGGTGGGCCAAGTGGGGGACATTGGAATGAAAATGCCAACAATTCCAACCCACCCCCACCTACCATGTCCCCCCCTTGCCTCCCTAATCAATGGGCTGCCCCCCCCCCTTGTATTTTTAATTTTAATTTTTGTGGATTGTCACATGTAATCCCATCCCTCCATCTCCCATCCCTAGATCCAACGGTTGAGGATTGATTAGACATGTAACCTATAAATGCTTGTAATTTTCATTTTTGATGAATTAATACCATTTGAACTTGGAAAATCTTTGGAGCAGCCCTTGGGCACCCCCCCTCTCCCTCTCTCCCTCTCCCCCTTGCAGCTGAGAAGGCTACCTTCTGGAGGTGTGACTCCTCCCTATCGGTTCCGGTCATCATCGCCGCCACCACGAGCCGCCACCGCACCGCCATCGGGATCGCCAGAGTTCTATCTTCAGCCGACCACTGCCCCTTCCACGAAATTCTGCAGTCAGCCACGAGCTCCTTTCGATCTTGGATTTTGAGGGGATGTTCCAGAGGTGTGAAGCACATCCCACAAAATTTGGTTGGTTATAAAGATCCCCTTTGATAATTTTTCATTTTCACCCAACTTTAATTACTAGATCTGTCTGCTTCCTATTCTGATTTCCACCTTTCCTGAGTTTCACATCTCCGACCCATCTTTTGATTTTTTCTGGAGCTCCCAACTTTACTGGGAGTTCCATCCATCAACTCGGCCACCCACGATTTTTTTTTATTTTTGATCAGCCCTCCACCTATTTTTCAAAATTCGTTCTCAGATCTAGCTACAGTGCTGTCCACCTGTTCCCAGATCCGATCACCTTCCAGTAAACAAATCATAACAAATCACAGCCACCTCCAATCAGTCCACATTAAATATCTTCGTTTTCCTTGTTCGAAATCCTACAACTTTCATGAAGACCTTAGGAGCTGAATCTGCCACATACCTTGCGGTCAACGGCAGTTCTCAGACAACTCACTTGCAGATCTAAGGTTTCGGGTACTGTACAACAGGAGCTTGTAAATTCCGTAACGTCCAGATCCGACCAGATCCAGCAGATCTCCATGGGCCTAGATCGAAGGATTTCAAGAGAGCTTTCCAGAGATAGCTCCTGCGCCCCGATCCGACGTCGGGATTGATCGCAGCGGCCATTCTCGCCGGAGCGCGCGTCGGAGGACAGAACCAGAAATCCGTGGGTAGCTAGTTCACGAATTGGGAATCGGGGCCGATCGACCCCCGATCGTTGTTTCCGGCCGACCGCCGTCTGTGGAGGCGCTCCACCAGGGGTCCCCATCACAGTGGGTCTCACCCCCCCAGATCCGGAGGACAGCGTCGTCCGTGGGCCCCAGGGACCCGTAGAATCCGCCGTTCGGAAAGTACGAAAATGCGGAGTTCGGCACCGCCAGGCGACATCAAGATGCTGCCCGTCAACCCGATTTACGTGATTCCAGGGCCCCACATGTGACATTTTACCTCTCTGCGTGGAGTGGGTCAAATTATTGTACTGTTGTAATATTGTTAACCGGGAGTCCGTGAATTGGCCAGGGTTATCTTCGCCACGCCGGGTGCGTGGAGGTAAAGGTCTCAACTTCTCGGCATTCGCTTGCTAGTTTAGTATATGGTCTTTTGCCGCTGCCGAGAGCGATAGGTACTAGCCCGTGAGTCTATGTCACCGCTGTGAGTGTGAGAGTGACCCGTCCCGTGACTCGATCCGAGTCCGGAAGTGAGTCGACTACCCGTGAACTCTGCCGGTTCTTCAACCGCGCACGATCCACGTTTCCCTCGCTTGGGACAACGAGTGAGCTTGCATTTCTGTTAGCGACCTATAGCCCATAGGAGCTCTTCGTGTCGGGCCTAGTGTCTCTCCCATCATGTGTTGCTGGTCGTGTCCGCATCTAGAGTCCGAGGTTCATACCACGTAGAGTCGGTCCCCGTGTCCGTCTCGCATCACAAGGCCTCGACGCCGCGGTATTATAAGCAATGTGCTCCGAAGGACTTTTGGGCGCATGGTGAACTTCTCTAATGGCAAAGTGTTGAGGAAGAGGCGCCATTCATCTCGTGTTTTTTTGTCCGCCGTCCGGCATTCAACCTGTGAAGAGAATCCAAAGGCACCTCCAATGAAGAATAAAGGGTGGCTCCCGAAGGTCCGACTAGCAGAAGTTATATCTTCCTTGGGTTGGAATTTTATTCTCACGCCCATCCAGCATTCGAGGAGTATCATGGAACCGAATAAAGGTCCTCCTAAGCAAGCGGAGCTTAGTCCTTTGTAGAGATATGAGAGGATTGCTTGAGAGATGGACATTCCCTGCCACAACCCGCTAATAATGCTAAGATTTTGGATATCTAAGAGGTGGTCGGTAGTTGTGAAAAGGAAGACTTAGCATAAGCAAACCGACACCGCCTTGGCCATTGCTTCGTATCTCTCCCACTTCTTTTTGCAATGAGAGGCTATCCACTGAGCCATGGGTATCAAATGAATGTGGTGTGGGCTGATCATGCTCCTCACGTCCTTTGGATTGTGAATGAAATCACTCAAGATCAAGGACGGGTCAATAGGCTCCACCGTATGGCAAATTAGATCTTCATCCCCCGCCTTAGTCTTAGGAAGGGTTAGGTAGGTTTCTACCTCCTCTAATAGGACTGTAGCTTCAAAGGAAGGGAAGATGAAAGTATGTGTTTGAGGATGCCACAATTCTATGAGGGCTGAAATGCTTGGCCAATCCAAAGATAATTTCTGAAAGTTTTTGGCTAAGACCAATAGAGGTTGGAGGTGCCATGCCCTAAGGATTGCTAAGACTTCTAAAGGGAGTTCTTTGATCATGGGAGCCACCCACTTCAAGTTGGAGTAGCATCTTAGACCAGGAAGAGGCTAGAAAGGAAGAGAAGGAAGAAGAAGAAGAGATCATAAGGGTATGAAGTGCAGAAGTTATTAACTTTGTATCAATAGAACTCACCACCCTTTGAGCACTTGAGCTCAGATGTTTGGGGATCGATGTCAGCCTTTACAACTCCCCATGTTCTTTCCTGGCAGCTTTAGGTCCGGTGTAGACCTTCTCCTCCATGGCCGCCACTTCCAAACTTCTTTTCATGGTGTCTCTACCCTTAGGAGAGGCTTTTCAGCCCTTGTAGCAGAAAATTCAGCAAAGCTACGATTTTTGGCTCAGTTCTCAGGTTTTGAAGGCTTGCTTTTGGCTCTAGAATGATAAGATTTGGGTTAGAAGACCTTATCTCAAGTCTGGGAGAGTTCTAGTGGGGTTTAGATGGTTAACCTTCGGGTTTGGACTCTCACGGCGTAATCCGTCTCGGAGTACACCTCGTTCTCTGGCGGTCTATCGTAAGGCCGTTACTGGGCTCTGACGCTCCAACTCTGGGCCGTCACATTTCCTGTGGGTTTCTTTTGGCCCAACCTCGTTCTGTCAAGCCTAACGGTCTAACAGTAGACCGTCACAGGTTGTGACGCATGCTTCCTGGACCGTCACATTTTCTGCAACCTACTTCAATATAGCATTGTTCTACCATCTTTAACGGTCTATCATTTGGCTGTTACATCATTTTGACGCTCCACCTATGGATCGTCACATTTTTCTATTGATCAGTTTGCTGTCTGGCCTGACATCTCTGACGGACTTACGTTGGTGGGTTACGAAATTCTGACGCGTCCTTCCTAGACCGTCACATTGTCTGCTACTGGATTTGTGCTATTCCTTTATGCCTATGGTCCTTCATTTACACATCCCACTCCATTTACATAATTTCAGTCATCCCACACATTTCCACACCCATTTCCCTCATACATTTACACATATTCTTGCATTTCACTCGCGCAATTCACTTCATCCATGCCATTCATTCGTATTCCGTTCACACATACAATCATTCACCTAAAACAACACAAAAATGTAAAAAAAGAGTTTTTCACTCCATTTCATTCATTCTCATTCCATTTTCATATACAAGTGTAATAAAAGAAGATTAATGCAAGCTCACTCGGCCGGCTTGTCTGCCGGGCCGCCGTCATCATCTCCACCCTCGGGTCTCCGCGCTGGTGGCACTATGGAGGCTCTCTCCTCCTGTTGTCCCCGCTCTGCCCTCTCATTCCTCCGCTGGCCGAAGGAACTGACGAGATAGTCTGTCGCTGATCCGGTACGGGCAGCGCTCCTCGGTGCTCCACTCTGAGAGGCACTCCGCTCTTGTCCTCGGCCCATCATCTGTATAGTCCTCTCCAGGGTTCGTACCTCGACCTTCATATCATGTGCCTGGAGCCGCGCTGCTCGTGCCTCGGACCGGTATCTCTCTAGGTCCGCCTTCTGCGTGGCCATCCGCTCAAGCTCTCCTCTCAATCGGGCCACCTCCACCCGCAGCAGTTCTGTCTCTGCTCGAGCCCGCTCAGTCTCAGCCCGATTCCTCTCTGCCTCTGTCCGAGCCTGCCTCGCCTCAGCCACCGCTGTGGCTAGCTCTCTTGCCTGTAGTTTGCATTTCATCATGATTAGTCAAATAAGCATTTAATTTTGCATGAGCATTTTAAGTCAAAGGTTAGCGTCTCACCCGCTCTGCAAGGGTAGCCTCCGCCTCCTCGGCCCGAGCAACCGCTCGGGTGAACTCGGCGTCTCGCTCGGCTCTACCTCCCGCAGGCTGTGACGACGACGATGGGGCATCCGGTCCGGCTCTTTGGGCTCCCTCAGCCCGCTGCATTTATGGATCATAGTTAGTCAGTCGCATTTGCATCATTTTCATCATAAGCATAAATCATTTAAGTCTTAGGTTTTGGGAATCTTATCAGGAGCTCCAGGGCGGTCCGATACTCGTCCCACTGCTGGATGGTGGCATGGAGTAGCCCTTCGAGCTCGGCTATCCTCCCCTCAGGGTCTAGCTGCATTTAGAGAGCATGGGTCAGTGCATATAGAATTTTTTCATATTGGAATAGAAGAAGTTTAAGTTTAAGTTTCGTATCGGTCGCCGGGTACCTCGGTAGACCTGGTCCCCGTACCGCCGGGCGAAGGATTTCAAATCCGCCTCATCGCCATCAGCCCGCTCCTTCACTGCCCGACCCCTCTTGTTCCAATCATGGACGTATTTCGCCTTTCAGGCGCACCAATCCACGTCACCACTGATGCCCTTTGATGATTTGCCCGGGCGTTCGTCGCTTCGGTGCGGGAAGGTCACCTCGGGCTGGTGTAATCCTCGGGTCCGCAAGATCAGCCGGTAGTGCAGTGGCTCGATGACGTTGATGCAGTGCAACCACACATCTCACCCACGGTATGATAGGGATGTCTGGACCCATGGCTATCCCTCGGTACTCTCATCCTGGTACGGGGTCCACCTCACCTGAAAATCATGTTAGTTTGTCAGCATATAAAACCATTTAGAACATTCATGAGCATTTAAAAAGCATTTAGAGTCCTGGGCTTACCGCCGTATGCGGGAAGGAATCCAGCTCATCCTGGATCGCCCGGGTCAATCTGGTGATCGACCCTGAGTCCCTGGCAACCACCCATCTCCTCGCGATCGAGATCCGCCCGGGATGTTGTAGTGTGCCTCGCCCAATCCCAGGGAGGTACACGAAGCTCCAGATCTGCATTTAGGAGTCATGTCAGTCAATTGCATTGCATAATCATTTGCATAATCATATAGGAAGCATTTAAGTCAAGTATACCTGTAGGAAAGGCGAGAAGCCGCCCAGCATCGTCTGCCGGTTCGTCGTGCTGAGCGACTCGAATAAGAAGGCCAGGACTACTGCTCCCCATGCATACTTTCCTACTCTGCCCAAGTCCTCCAGCAATGGCAGTAGTCTGCAACTAATCACGTCCGCTCGAGTCATGAACATTCGCTTCCCGAATAGCAGCATGAGGAACCACCTCAGCACGCGATCTCCCTCCGGTCCTGTCTCTGCTGCCACATGTGGGCGCACCTGCTCAATCACTCACCCTAGATGCTCCTCGGGTAACTCTCCCACTGTAATAGCAGCTCCTCTCAATCCCAAACTCTCCTGCAGTCTCGATCTCGAAAGCTGGGAGGAAGTATGGCCCGGTCTGATCAAATCCAAGCCCAGTAGCTCCTGGGCGAACTCCATGTAGTTCCCATAAGTCCACTCGGTCACCGCTGCTCCGTGGACTCTCAATCCAGAAATTCTCGCCATGTCTTCCAGTGTGGGGATCATGTGGCCCCATGGGAAGATGAATGCTCTGCTAACTGGGTCCCATCGCTCATGCAGCGCGTAGAGCAATGGCGTGTCCATCCTGATCACCTCGATGCTCAGCACCTCGGCGAATCCCATAGCTGCGAGTCGCTCTCTCTGGTAGTCAGGCAGTGCCTGGTAGACTGCCCGGATCTGGAGCCATGAGATTCTTGTTCGTCTTTTTCCCTACATGCATTTAAATCATAAATTAGTCAATTGCATAACATTCATATAATGAAAAGAAACAAAAAATTGAATAATTGAAAACCTTAAAAATAGTTCTGGTCTCTGGTGACTGTGACGGCCCTAGGGTGGTGCGTCACAGGGCTCTAACGCACCAGGGGTGGTGCGTCAGAGTTGTGACGGTCACTGGTAGGACCGTCACAGCCTTTGCACAGGGGTGGTCTTCGTTTTCATTTCCTTGGCTTCCCACTTCGGCCAAATGGCCTAAATGTGATCCTAATGGGTTCATAGACCCATTTTCTACCCCCCATTCATCCATGCAAACTCATAAAACTTATAAAAATTAAAAATTGAAAATTAGGGCGAACGGGCCTACCTCATGGTCTTGGCCCCGTTTCCTTTTCTTCTCTGTTATCACGGCTTCTCCTTCGTCTAGGAGAGCTTCCCCTCGGTCCTCCTCAGCCGTGGGGGCCTCTTCTTCCACCGTGGATGTCCTCGTCGCCGTTTCTCCTTCCTCGGTCGGCGGGATCACCTCGCGCTCTATCCGACGGTGGAGGCGGCGTATTGCCTTCCTCTTCATCACTTTCTCCCTCCTAAGTGGCCGTGGGGCCTCGTCGCTGGCCATCTCCAGTGGGTGGTCGCCGGTGGTCCTCGGTGTTCTCGGCTGGGGTTTTTTGGGTGTTAGGGCGAATGAGGCTTGAATGATGTGTGTGACCGTTCGGTATTGTTTTTTTTGAATGCTCAGGAAATGTGACGGTCTATTGCCAGACCGTTACAGTCTCTGACGCGTATGCCTTAGACCGTTAGGTCAGTTTGAATCGTGCATTGAAGGATGTGAACCGCCAAAGCTCTGATGGCCCAAGGCTGATCCGTCAGAATTCTATGACGCACCTTCTGTAGACCGTTACAATTTCCAGGTTGCTTGATGAAGAAAATGGTCTATTTGATGCCTGAATGATTGCATTTTTTTCTATGACTTATATTATTAATGCAATTCATGCGTACAAATGATTATGCCTCGTTTCATGCTCATATGAATTATCATTGGCTAACCTCTTTCTCATGGATGAAGTTATGAAAATAATTGCCATTCGCCAGTTCGCCGGGCAGGTAAGTCAGGTATTGTGTCCCGATTTCCTTTCCCCTTTAATGCATTACTATATGTTATCTATGATATATTATCTCGAGAACCGGCTGGTCATTCATGTGTTCTGGGATCTGATGTTCCCCTTAAATAAAAATGATGATGATGTAAGTGCACATGTTTAATCGTTGGATATGCTGTTAGGTTGGAAAAGCTTGGGGACGATGGTTCTGTCTTGCACGCCGTGGTTGCAGATGGTGTCCTGACCCTGATTTCTCCGGTCTAGCAATACTATTCTCGAGTATCTTGCTATTTTATTCTTTCTTTGCATTTGTTTTGATGATTTCTTTTATTTTAGCCCAGCATACATCATGCGCATTCTTTGAGCATTCATGAATCTTCATCTGTTCAAGATGTCTCACTGATGGTGAATAGCTGTGTTCTCAATCTCGAATGAGGAGAGTCATTTCCACTCTGAATTAGAAGGTTTCCTTCGATCTACTTGCTTGATTTGGTTAGCTGAAGATTCCTGTCTGGAGTTTGGTTAATCATCTTTTCCTTTCCGTTGCTTCCAGCGGCTAGCCGTGTTTTCCTTTCCTTAGTTGTTAGTTCCTCCAGACGTGTGTCATTTGGTTGGCTATTTCCTTGTGATTAGTTCGAAGTTTTCCAAAAAATTCCCGCCCCCTGTTGGTTGAGACGGGTGTCGTTTGCCTTAACGCCCACTTTTCAGTTCACTCCGCTTCATTTCCACTTCATCTCCATGTTCCATTTCGCTTTCGCTTCACCTTCGCTCGCTCCCCTGCAAAGAGGACGTTAAGGAGGGACATCTGTTGAGACCTGTTTTATGACCGATAAGTTGGGTCATCTCCTTGTTCACTCTATATGATGCTCTAAGTTATTCACTCTTTCATTGAGCCTTCTTGATTAGCTGGAAGGTTTATTTCATGGGTCTTAGCTCCTTGGTTGGGTCTGATTCCTTGATTTCTTGCATTGGACGAAGCTTAGCAAGCTTTCTTTTCATTTTTGATCCTTATTGTCTCTAACGGTCTATACCAGGCGCGTTACATCCCTCTGACGCATCAGCCCTTGGCCGTTACATCTTGCAGAGTCCTAGAGGTCAAGGCCTATTTCAGTTCTTATCCTTTTGGTTATCTGTTGGCTCTAACGGTCCATCGTGTAGCCGTTATATTCCTCTGACGCGTTATCCCTCGACCGTTACATTCCTCAAGAGTCCAACACTTTTGAACTTCTCCCGTAGATCTTATCTTCTTAAAGGATAATGTTGTGTGACGGTCTACCCCTGGAGCGTTACATGCCTATGACGGTCTGTCGTGCAGCCGTTACATCAAACAGAGAGTCCTGGCCAAGTCTGCTCCTTCTCTGCTACTCCATGGTCGAATTGAGAGTTTGATCTTGTGATTTCTCTCCCAAATCTCATCCTCAGAACCTTCTATTTGTTTCTATGGACTCTTGGGAGTATTATCTTCAAGAGTTTGCTAAGAATCATCCTCCTTTTTAGCTGGATTATCCTCTGCTCGACCGGAGAGTTTGAGGGTCTATAAATAGAACCCTTGACTTCATGGCCTGAAAGAGGAATCTGGAGTTTGCGTCGAAGGGCTGCCGCATTCGGAAGTCACATCCAACCAAGAAGAGCTATCTCTCACGTCCATCTACTTCTCAGTCAAGGGAGTATTCAATTTTCCAAGTGTTTAGTTCCATCATTAGCATACTTGTGTTCTTCCTCTTCCTTTTCATCATAGCATTGTCCCACTTCTTCTCCCACGTTTTTCCACTTGTTTCAATCATTTAAACATCCTTCCTATATTTTAAAACGCCTAGAGGGGTTAAAAACCCATACTTCCTCGGTATTCCCCTTTCCTTTTGCATGCTATTGAGTTCATTTGATTATTGATACTACGCTTTATTGAAAGGCTAATTTGGGGTTGTTTCTTGTGTTCTACATTCATTGGCAGGTTTATAGGGATCATTAGACGAGGCCCAAGCTTTCTGGACAGCTGGAAAGTTTAGAGTTTGAAGGATTCACCAGCTTGTTCTACAGACACTCTGACGGTCTTCCTCAAGCGCGTCAGATTCCTCTAGCGGTCTATCGGGAGACTGTCACACTCGTTGTGACGCGTGGGCATTGGACCTTTATATTCAACAGAGCTACAGTTTCCTATTGGTCTCTCTCTCCCATGGGCGGGTGCATCATCCTCCTATTCTAAGGTATTTCTCAAGTCTTTGGCTTGTGTTTACCTTGGTGGCGATCACATTCTTTCTTGGTATTGGGCGTTAGCTTCCTCTCTCATATCTCTTATTTACTCTTGCTTGCTCCACCTCTACGGTGTGTTTTTCTTTATTCTTTATTCCACGCCCCGGCGTGTGTCTTTCTTTATTTGTTTAGCTTAGTTTTGATGATTGAGATAGCATGCCCATGCTAGAGCTGGTTCTGATTGCCTAGGTTCATGGTTCACATGTTCATAGGTTGATTGACTTTATCACTTGGCTCATATTTCTATTTAGTCGGCATCATAATCCCATCTTGCAAAAGAAGGGACACATTGAAACCAACAGGTCTGAGGTGGGACCTTGCTGCTCCAAGGGTATGACAAGCTAGGGGAGGACCCCAATGGGCCAGGGTTGCCCAATTCACGGGTGGCCGGCACGCTGAGGGCGTGGGTAGTAAGGTCGCTCTCTCAACTCACTCCGCTGTGGTCGCACAATTTGATGAGGTTCCGGGACCGAACACTTGCCTCACCACCGACGGGTCACTAGAAACAATACTAAGACAAGCAAAAGTAAAACCAGCAGAGGAAGTGACCAGAAGCTCACCTGATCGGCATGAGGACACCGATCCCGGCCGGCGACGAGGGCGAGCGGGGAAGCGTGGGCTACCCGCACACCGCGCCGATGACGCTTCAGCCAAATACCTGCTAGTACATGCACTACACCTCACGCAGGAGGGTGATCGTGGGGTAGGGAAACTAAATTACACCAAAAACTACCTCCACGCAGGGAGGGGCGCTAAGCCGGCCAGGCGGGATAGGGAGGATGCCTAGATAGGGCGCCGAATGAAGGCTCCACCGGTTCTGTCCATTTTTGGAACCGCTTGACAGGGAGCTGATGTTGACGCCGCCATGGGCTCTACCGGATTGGGAAGTTGCCAAAACCTATGCCGAATCCTCTCTGACTGGCCCGGGAGGACTCCTGAATTTTGGTTGAATTTCTGGACGTCATCGAAGGCCGGGGCAGGCTCTGGGACTGGGCCTCTTCGTTCTGGCTCGGACTGAATCCAGAACACTGCAGCTGGAAGATGAAGTTGCTACGAACACTCCCAAGATTTGAATGATGCAGGATAAAAATGGTTGCGAGCGTGGCCGAGTCTTCTTCGATCAGAAACCAAGAAGGGCCCCAGGGGAGGTCGGAGTCGAGAGAAAGAGCCCGAAGAGTGGGGGGTGTCGGGATTGGCTCTGACTGGACTGCCCTGCGCACCCGAGGGAGAATAATTGGAACGGAGGGTCCCGAACTCCAAACGAGGATCCGTTTGCTGTGCTGGACAGGGGACTGGTAGTAGCTTGTCCCGGTCAAACGGCGCACCAAGGGAAGCAAGGATGTGGGCGCAGGAGCTTCTGCACTAGGGCTCTGGTCTCTGCTCGGATGCCAACTGCGAGGTCAGACAAGAATGAACCTCCTGGACAGCTCCGAACTCAGATCGAGGCGGGACCGCCTCGCATGTGAAGCTGACTAGAGGATCTTTCCAGCAATATAGGGTGTGTGGTGCGGACACCAGAGCACACGAGCGGCACGAGTCGGCGATCCACCGGTACCGTACGCTGAGCACCACCCGAGCTACATCGGCGTCCATCTGGCTCGGAGACAATCTGGACACTCCCCCTTGAGTCTCGATATTTATCGCATTTATTTGGACTTCATTTATGTGTCATGTGTGTTCATTTAGTTTTATTCAGATTGTAATTTGGATTGTAATAGGGGTTTATGTGTAAAATGGGGCCACCTGGGTCCCACGGGCCCCCTGTCCCTTCCCCATTGATCCACCTCATCTCATGGGTCCATGTGGGGTCAGTCAACCTTCCAATAGTGGGCTTCTAGAAGAGTGGGCCAAGTGGGGGACAAAGGCTTTTAAAGGTCCAAGAACGGGGCTTCTTGGTCAAGGGCCCCCCCTTTGGAACATATTAGATATATTTTGTAATTTCTTATATTTTGGTCCACAACACCTGAGAGAAATAATTTGTGGACTCCCTATTTTACTACTCCCAAATCCTAGATCTAGGGATAGAGTTGGTCTTTTTGTATTATCTATAAAACCCTTGTATTTCCATTATTGAGTGGAATTAATGCATAAAATTTTGAGAAATCCTTGGAGCTCCAGCTTGTTGTGCCCCTCTCTCTCTCTCCTCTCTTCTTCTTACAGCTGGGAAGGCTGTATTCTGAAGTTGGAATCCTCATCTATCAGGTGTGATGTTCATCGTAGCCGCCGCCGCCGCCATCGAGCCGCCGTTGCACCACCACCATCTCCGTCGGTATTCTATCAATCGGGTGACAGCAGGTCCTTCCATGAATTTTAGCTCTCAAAAACATGCTCATCTAGATCTCAAATTTTCAGGGTGAGTTCTAGGGATCCAACCCACGTCCCAAAAAATTTGGTTTGGCCTCTAGTTTCCGATTTCTATTTTTCCATTTTCGTCCATCTTTCCCTTCCAGATCTGCCAGTTTTCAGTCTAGATTCACAGCCACCCTGAGTTTTCCATCTCCGGACCTCCTTTTGATTTTTTATGGAACCCCTAAAATTACTTGAGATTCTACCCACCACCCCCTCCATCCACAAATTTTTGTGGAATTTCAAAAGGCCTCCACCTATTTTCTAAAATCATTTTCATATCCCTTCAGTTCTATCTGCTTCTATCCAGATCCGACCACCTGCCAGTATAAAATACTTTTCCCCACCCAAACCTCCACCAAATCAGTCATATGAATTATTGCCGTTTTCCCCTCTCTCCCCTCGACAACTTTGATGAAGATCTGGAGGTCTGAATCAGAGGTCTACCCTGTGGTCAATGCCAACTCTTAGGAAACTTTCTTTCTGCCCGTCCAGATCTGAAACAGAGATCAGTATGGTTCATAAATATGCCAACAAAAATACAGTCCCCAAAAATTTTCTGGAGTCACAGGGGGTCGAAGGACTTCGAGAGAGCTTTCCAACGGTACCTATTGTGCGTCGATCCAACGTTGGTGCTGATCGTAGCGACAGATCTTGCTGGATCGCGCGCGGTAAAACAGAAGCAGCGGATCCGTGGGCAGCAGCTCCAAGACTTGGAGATTGGAGCCGATCGGCCTCCGACTGGTGTTCTAGCCCGACCGCCGTCCAGGGGAGCGCACCACTTGGTGTCACCATCACAGCGGGACCCACCCCGTAGGTCCGGAGGACTGAGTAGCATGTGGGCCCCACGAACCCGCAGATCACGCCGTCCGGACAGCACTAAAACGCGGGTTTCGGCACCGTCGGAGCGACATCAAGATGCTGCCCGTCAACCCACTTCCCGATACTCCCGGGCCCCACATGTGACCTATTACCTCCCTGTGTGGAGTGGGTCAAATTTTTGTACCACAGTAAAACTTTGTTAACCGGGAGTCCGGATTTGGCCGGGGTTGTCTTCCCCATGCCAGGAGCGTGGAGGTAACGATCTTAACTCCTTGGCGTTCATTTGCTAGTTTAGTATATGGTCGTATGCCTCTGTGAGAGCGTAGGATTCTAGCCCGTGAGTCCATGTCACCGCTGTGAGCGAGAGAGTGACCTGTCCCGTGGCTCGATCTGAGCACGGAAGTGAGTCAACCACCCTTGACTCTGCCGGTTTCTCAACCGCGCGGATCCGCGTTTCCCCTCGCTTGGGACGACGAGTGAGCTTGCATTTTTGTTAGCGATGTATAGCCCATAGGAACTCTTAGTGTCGGGCCAAAGTGTCTCCATTATTGTATGTTGCTGGTCGTGTCCGCATTTAGAGTCTGAGGTCCGCATCACTTAGAGTCGGTTCCCGTGTCCGTCCCGTATCAGTTTGGTATCAGAGCGAGTCGAGTCTAGGGTAGTCGTTGCATAAGTCTTGCACAGTCTAAGTCGAGTCTAGGATCATCATTATTTTCAAAACACAAAAAAGTATTTTAAAATTGCATTTCATCCCGATAATTCGGTATATTAAAAGGTGTTGTCCGAACGTTAGGCTACACCTATCGGGAAGGCCGCACACTTGCGGGAGTGATCTTCGGATCGATTAACTCCGCCACGTATCGGATATTGGTTTTGGTCTAGGTGCATTAGTCCGTGTTTGCATTAGTCTGTGTCTCCTAGTTCGTGTGTCTTTGCATGCCCACCCGTCGAAGCACCCAATACTCGCCACCACCACCTATGGCGGATTCCCGAGCCCGTAGCTCCGATGAGCCCTCGACGGCCGAGATGTTCCGAGCCCTCATGGATCGTCTCGATACATGTATGGATGGCCTTAGTACGCATCTAGATGGCGTAGGAACGCATCTAGAAGGGAGGATGAAAGCCCTCGAGGATCGGGCCGAATCTTCGGACCAGTCCATTCAGGGTCTTGTAGGAAGGATTGCCATCCTTGAGAGGGCCCCAACGGCGGTGCAACCCGCGCCGACGAATGGCCAACAGGAGCCAGCTCAGCAAATTTCTGGGATGGATTTCAAGCCCATTCATACCATTTCGTATCCTTTAAGTCTTGGAGATCATGATTTCCTAGAGCCTTGGAGCTTATTTTATCAAATTCTGACTTCCAAGTCAACTTACGGCCCATTTAGGCCGGCTTCCTTCAAGCATTCGGCTCTCTCTCACTGCATAGTCCTGAAAGTTGTCCTTTTTCATCTCCTTCTATTTCTCTTTTCAAAAAGTTGTCTTCATCAAAGTTGTTCATCTTTCAAAGATATACAATTTCTTCTTCTACGTCGTTGGCCAGTTCTGCCCCTATTGTGAGCTATTCACATTTTTCCGGCGTGCTGTGATGTTCACCTATGTCCCAGAATTTTCCTCTCTCTTCTAGCTCCATTTTCTCTCTCTTGTTTTCATTTTCTCAACTTACTTTCTTCATAAAAGTTGTTTCTCTCTCAGTTATCTACAATTTCTTTTTCTACCACTTTCGCTAGTTCTACCTCGTTTGAGAGATACGCTTCAATTTCTAAAGTCATACGTAGTCTGCCCAGAATTTTCCTTCATCGGTGTGAAGGTCTACTGGAGGTGCGTTAGAGCATCATGTAACGGCCCAGTGTAGACCGCCAGAGAAGTGTGACGGTCCTACGATAGACCGTCACACCGAAACTTGCCCGAAAACACCCTGTTCGACCCCTAGAGCGTGGCGGTCCTACCCTAGACCGTCAAAGTCCATATGACGGTCTAGTATGGGTGCGTTACACCGAAACTTATCCGAAATCGTCCCGTTTGACCCCCAAAGTGTGACGGACATACCCTAGTCTGTTACATAACTCTGACGGTCGTACGATAGACCGTTACACACACCTGAGAGTCCAATTCGTGTAGGACTCTGCTCCGTTTCTGTGCGCCGTGGCCCCCTTGCAGAGCCCATAACTTCTTGAATTCTACTCCGAATTGAGCGCCGTTTGTTCCTATGGTTTCTCCTTGGTATTATCTTGAATTTAGTCCAAAGAAATCCAAATTTTATTGGCTATCTTGCTCAAAATCACTCTCAAAAGATCAGGATTTAAGTATCCTAGTTCAACTAAAACTCTGTAGATAAGGCTCCGGGGCTACCTTCCAAGAGCCATATCTTCTAGAATCCTCCTTCGAATTGATCCCCGTTTGTTCCTATCTCTTATCCTTAGTATTATCTCAAGTTTCATCTAGAGAACTCGATTTATCTTGGACTCTATCTCTGGAAATCGTGATAAGAAGATGAGGCTTTCTTACAAAACTCTATAAAAACTGCCCAGTTCGCAGTTGCAAAAGGGGGCTCTTTCTGGACGTGGGGCGAAGCCATGCTGCACTGCCAACTCAGAACTTCGACCTTGGCTTGAAGAGGGAAGTATTGGCTTTTCATTCCATCCTTCTGAGCTTGATTTCATGGTCTATACTCTTAGTTCTAGTCCTCTCAAAATCACAAATCATCACAGTTTTCTGCACTTTCTGCTGCACATGCATTTTTTCCCGTTTTGCATCAACGATTTCTCTCTATTCTCTCAATCAAATTTCGTTATTTCAAATCCTATGCATGCACAACACACACACCTATCTCTTCCACCCTTCCACAGGGGTTAAAAACCTCCCCACTGTGAGTTTGCCCTCAATTTCTACCCCTATTTTATCACTGCGGGATTGATACTACACTTGCATATTCTAATGGGTTTTTTGTCCTTACTTTGACTTTGTTTTGTAGGAGAGCATGAATACAACGTGAGGCCTTCTTCATCTAGCCGGCTGGAAGGAGAAGAGGTTTGAGTCCACAAGTTCCCCGCGTCCCGTTCTTATGCGTGATCAATTCTTTAAGTTCCAAGGTACACGGCGCCGTTCCTCTCATTTCTTCATCCTTTGGCGTTGTTGGAACCTTGGTGGCGATCACGGTTAGTATTTCTCATTCTTTCATCCCCCTTGTCTTTCATTCACATGTTTATGCATGTATGTATTTAAAGGGGGTAGGATAGGAATCTAATTAAAAAATAAATCAAAACTTTTTTGGCGATCACGGTGGGACACCAATGCCCATCATGCTTGTTTTCATGCTCTTTTGTAGGTTGGGTGGGTGCAAGTTCATGTTTAGGTTGTATTTCCTCCATTCTCCCACTATTTTTGGTGTTTTACGGGCTCTGGTTATGTGACGGTCTTATGGTAGACCGTCACGGTCATATAACGGTCATTTGGTAGACCGTTACAGCTTCTGGCAGTCTTGCGCGCATGCTCACAGGGCCATATTCATCGAGGCATAACTTTTGATCCCGGAGTCCGATTGGGCTGATTTTTATTCCGTTGGATAGCCCTTTGTATTGTCTTTCCATCCATATATCATTTATATCATTTGGTTAACAATTGCATATTCTAATATTATCCAACTTTTTGAGTTTTGTGCACAAGTTCTGTAGGCAGGCTCAGGGATAGGTTCATAGGTACATCTTTACTCAGTGATTTGACTACCTTCCCAATGTCTGATTGCACTAATTTTTGTTCCATTGGATAGTTCTTTGTATTCTCTTTCCATCCATATACTACTTGCTTCATTTGGGTCACGTTTGCTTAGTTAAAAATTGTCATCATTTTAGCATTTTATCCATAAAATCTACATGTGGTCTGCACATAGGTTCACGGGGGCATCTTTGCTCAGTGATTTGATTGACCTCCCGGGGTCAGATTGATCTGTTCTTGGGCCCATTGTGTAGACCTTTGTATTGTATTTCCATCCATATACTATTTATCTTATTTGGATCATGTTTGCATAGTTTAATTTTATCTTGATTTTCTAGTTTTAGGCTAGAAATTACATGCACTCCGGTGCACATTGGGTCATACATTGCATATCATAGTTACATTTCCTATCTTGGTAAGTGATCATCTCGCTCCCATATTCCTTGGGCTCGACTAGGTGATCTTATCCGGGACCTCCATAAGTCCCCGCGAGCCGTGGATTCCCACACGGACGCCGAGCCGGTTGTACCTTTCCACACCTTAGGTTTGCATTTGCATACGTGTGAGGGAGTTAACCTTAGTCAACACAAAGTTTGGACCTTATTCCCATAGGATTCCTATATTGAGGGAATTTTTCCTAATTCAAATCATTAAAAGGTCTATTAAAACCCCTAAAAGATTTCCCATCATATTAACTTGTTTGACTTGGGTGAAAACTTTCACATTGCATTGTTTATGTTGTTTGGGCTTGTCCAAGCCCATTAGTGGTGGTTTGTGCTGCATCCACATATTTTGTTGTTGTTAGGCCCACTTATGTCAGTCCATTTTGTTGGTTCATTGTCCAGTCCATTATCCCGTGGTCTATTGTCCATTCGTCTTTGCATTAGTGGGTCAGCCCCCCTTGTTCTCAAGCCCATTAAGCCCTTGCTTCCTCATTTGTATTGTCCTTGATCTCCTTGTATTAAGTCTCCATTTGCCCTAATGGAGTATCATTCTAACGCCTTGTATCATTCTTTTTCTCAATCTTCTTCCTATTCCCGCATGGAATCCTCTTCCCACGCGGGCCAATCTTCCCGTGGTCCTTCTGATCCATCCAAGGAACAGGCTAATCTCATGGCCCATCTTTCAAGCCTTGTTCACCAAATGGACCCGGCCCAGGCCCAACGTCTTATTGCATCTCATCTTCATGGGCCTTCTTCTCATAATGGGCCATCTTCTATTCATGGGCCTCCTCCTTCTCCTTCATATGTTGCTGGCCCAATTGCTAATGGGCATTATTCTCTTAATGGGCCTCATTATTCTACCCATATTGTTGCTGGCCCATTCAACCCATGTTCCAACATCTCTTCCATGCTCGCTCACCCTTCCATTCCCAGAATGGGCCCTTTTTCTTCTCAGCCCAGATCCTCTTATCCGGCCCAATACCATGCTCCTGGTCCTAATTCACAACCTCTTGCTCAAGCTGGCCCATATTCTTCTCGATCTCTCCCTACTCAGGAGATGATTGCTCAAACCCAACGCCAGCTTGATGAGCTTCAACGTTGGATCAATCCCAAATCCTCTTTAAGTGTTCCGTTCACATTTCAAGGTCTTCGGCTTCCGTCTCCATCACAAATTCCCACATATCGCCGTTATAGTGGAGTCGGTGACCCGTATGTGCACTTGAAGGAGTTTGTTTATGAGTCGGCCCAATTTCGACATGACCAACACTTGATGGCTTATATGTTTGGTCTGTCATTGGAAGGCCCGGCTCGGGATTGGTTCTTCTCTCTTCCGCAAGAGCAAGTTGTGAATTTTAAAGCTGTACAAGAGGGATTTATTCAGCAGTTCCAAGACCAAGTTGGGCCCAAGTACTCTATTGTGGATCTGGCCCATGAGATGATGAAGCCCGAAGAGGAGTTCTCTACCTTTGCATATCGTTGGTGTCGCCTTGCCGCGTAAGTCCCGGGACACATTCCGGAGGGAGAATAAATCAAGATGCTGATATCCAATGCCGCGCTTGAGTATCGGTTTATCTTAGCCCTCAACGACATCACCTCCTGACAACAATTATACAGCCGAGCCCGCTTCATTCGCCAAAAAATCCAAGATTCCCTTGACCCCGAGTCTCCACCATCCACCTCCACATATCAACCTTCACCCTCCACGTGCCAACCCTACGCTCCCATGAGTCAGCCCGCCATGAGTCAGCCTTCCACCACATATCCCTCCATGAGCCAACCTCCCGCCTCTACGTACCCATACACCTCCGCATATCAACCTTCCATGAGTCAGCCTCCCGCATCCACATACCCGTCTCCATCTCCACTTCCGGTCAAGGGAACACCACATCCAGAGCAAGTATATGTCGTCTACATACCCTCTCATCCTGTTCCACACATGCCTTCACCAAAGCCCACCACCACTAGCCACGCACTCTTGCCTATGCGACCTCCACTTCCGTCTCCACAACCTTCTCCACCATTACATATCCCTCGACATCCACCTTGCTCGAAGTAGGCTCCTCGCCTTCCATTGATAGAGTGTTTCACCGATATATTTCAGGCTTTGATGGCCACTCACGCGTTGCCGTTCTCTCCGATTGTGCCTTGCCGACCCGCGGTCGGGGATATGCTTCAGTTCTGTTATTTCCACCGCCAGCAGGGGCATTTGGTTGAGGATTGTCCCGAGTTCCTGGATTATGTTTATGATCTGGAAGCTAAGAAAAGGATTGATTGGGCTGCCATGCATAAAGTTATTTTAGATCTCCGTAGCAAGCAGTAGCCACAAGAAGTGCCGCCCGGGCAGCCATCTCCGTTACTTCAAGACCAGGGGCACCCCTGTGATTCTTCATCTAGTGCTACACTTGCTCCGTCACCTACCCCGTTACCTTCGCCATCTCCTACCCAATCTCTGCAACCTCCACAAACCCAAGCCTTCGCTCAGGCCAGTGCCTCCCCTTCTTCCCCCGCCGCCACTTCCACTACTTTTATCCCTAACGTTGCTCGACGCGTTGTGTCGACACGTCGACGGTGGGCACCACGACCTCCCTCATCACCCTCTCCACCTCCATGTCCACTACCCCCATCATCTCCATTAATATCCTCATTGCCATCACTATCATCCCCGTCTCCACCACCAGTGCTTCCATCACCTCCACCATCTCCACCACCTTTGCCATCTCCGTCACCATCGTGGCTCGGGCCTGAGCAGGCTATACCTCCACCCTCACCTCCGACTTCACCTTTGTCCGCACCTGAGCTTGCCATCATCTCAACCCCCTTGCCTCCACCTAAACACATCACCAGTCCCATTGAAACCTCCATGCCATCCAAACCGATTCCTATCCCCATTCCTCCATCCACTTATCCCCCACGGAGCGGGTGCGGGTTACCCATGGTGCCCCTTGGGTCTAATCCCCAGGGAGACAATAAGCCAAGTAAGGATGATTCAGTGCCGGCCATGCATTTCAAGATTCAGGATTTTATCTGTCGGATGCCGGTTCATGTCCTCGTCCCTAGTTATTTTGGGGATGATGCGCCTCTACTTTAAAAGATGACAGTTGCTAAGAAGACTTCCCTTGAGTTGATGCCAGTTTTTTCCCGAGCGAGGCCGGTGGCAATGTCCTTGCTCGCCGGAGAGTTCACCGTTGATGCTATTATTTCTCCTCGCTCTATTGCTGTTCAGATGACAGGCCAAGAAGGGTTCTCTACCCGTGTTGTGCTAACGCATACGGTCGCCAAGCAGATTATGGATTCTATGTTCAAGGGGCAATTGGCCATATCTTCTACACTTTCCAAGGATATTCTGCACTTGTTATGCAATCTTCCTCGGTTTATTTGCAAACCGGCCATGTCAACGCCGTGTATTGCTCTCCCTCAGCTTCACCCATCTCTTTTATCAAGGGAGTTGTGCTTCAAGGTTGAGTTCCGAGTGGAGTTGTCGAATCTCACGCTTCTAGTGCCGAGAGACAAAACGCCGTGGGTTTGTGATATTCATCACTCTGAAGGGTTACTTGTCCAAGAATGCCCACTTACTGTTGTTAGCACGGGGTGTCTAGGGGTAATTGCCCTAGCAAAGCTGTATGTTCATAGCCGGGCCAGGCCATCTGCTAGATGGGCTCTCTATTTGAGAAGATATTGTAAGGCAAGGTGCCCAAAGATTCGAGCCCGCGCCAGGCGAGTCCATGTTCAAGAAGTATTAGCTAAGAAGAGGCGACGGCGTAAGTTTAAGGGCCGTCAGTTGTGCACTCAGGGGTCCACTTCTCTTCCTTCTTCTTCATTTCACTCATCATTTCTTCTGCTCGGTTCCCACCCCTGGGTGGTGTATCTTCCCTCTCCTAATTCTCCCTCCACGATTCTCTCCTCCCATCTCGGGTCCGCGAATCCCTGTTCTTCCTTTTCCCATCTGGAACCTCCGAACTTTCCATCTCCTCACCATGCTCGGCCTCAGCCTATGTCCTCCTCTGATTCTTCTCCTCCGATATCTCCGGGTTCTTCTTATTCCCCGACCTTGTTGGGTGTCTCCCATTCTCCTTCTCTGGCACTATCGGATGATTCTCGTCCCTCTTCTCCGACCACGTCGGATAATTCTTCTTATCATCTTTCTACTCTCTCCTCTTCACCCTTTTGGGGTCTTCACCCTTTCTCTTGCTGTTTTCGAGGCTTTAACCTGCCTTGATCTCGGCTAATCTGGTTTCTTCTGTAATTGGTTCCTTGTTATCAAGGTCTCTACACCTTAACGAGGGAGTTCTAGCCCTCATCTCTCTTCCTTTTTATCCTTCTTCATCCAGTGTCGTGTCTGCCGCTCCTCCATGTAGAGGAATCTTTGATCCTTTGCTATCCTCTCCCTTTTGTCCTGTTAAGTAAGGAATACAAAGCTCATGCTGCACGAAGCTCGATGATCAAAATCATGTCAGGATGCTACTTCCACACTATGGATTTACGAGGTATCGTTATTTTGTGCAAGAATATGCTATCATTTTCATTATACTTCATGCACACACTAATAATGCTATTCTTCAACATGGTTAAGTGGCTTTTAGAGATTTGCTTAGTTAAGCCTAGTCAAATGAGTTCGCTTCTGCAGCATCCTTAGGCTGGTGATAGCTCCGTGCTAGGAGTCCAGTTCTTTCCCCGATCGTTGAGGGTGACCTTTGAGTATGGGTTTTTCCCACACTACACGGTGAGGCATAGCCGATCTCTCTGAGTAACACCGTTGCTGCTTTGTCCATACCATGGGTATGCACAAAGGCCTTTTTCTCTTCTCTGCTCAGCCACGTGCAGGGGCAAGAGATTGATGGATAAGATGACCAACCTAGGCACTCCCTAATACGAGAGAGGTCTCAAATAGGGGCAGTCTTGACCCTCGAAAGTGAGCTTTCATGCAATATCTAGCCAACAAGGGCTGTCAAATGAAAATCAATGATGAATCAAAAGAAAATTATAAATCAAAGGCATGGCAAGAGTGGCAGTACAGTTCCCCGCGGGACGTCATGAGCCCGGTCGCATGCGTGCCTGATAAATATGGGTCTAAAAATCAAAGACACAAAGCCCCGGCGCAACAGACCTACTCTTTGAGGGGTAGTGCCCTGGAAGGAATTCAAGTCCTGATGTCTCCCATCCTGCATAAAGCTTGTCTCCAATTTTTCTTCTGCTTCTCCCTCTTAGGTTGGGTTATATCTCGGGTATGGCCTTAGTAGGGGCACCGTTCTTTAGAGGCGGTTGGTTATGGTAAGCCACCCTCACATGCACGTCCTACTCAATGGAAGTCTTTAATGAGAGGGGAGGGACGGCGATCCCTGGCCAGTAGTTCGAGCCTGTCTTTAGGTGCTGCGGATTACTATTTCAAAATACCAAAAAAAAGAGATATTGTCAAAAATCTAAAAAAATGAGATATTTTTAAAAAAATCCAAAAAATTGAGATATTGTTAAAAAAAATCAAATATTTTCAAAATCCAAAAAAATCAAGAAAATTGAAAATTCTAAAAATTTTTATATTTTATATTTTATTTTGAGAATAGATACGTAATCTGTTTGCTAAGTGTGCAGGTTGCAGGTACTCAGGCATTCCTTACTATATCTTTGTGCTATGTCTCCTGTCCACATCTTCTAATATGTTTCCTTCTTCAAATCTCTCGATCTGTTCTAAAGCTTGTGTCCTTCTCAACTTTTGTTTGCAATGATTATATCTATAAGAGAGGACTTTACCACACGACTATGAACCTGGCGGTTCTACTTCGGCTGATCTTGGGTTTTAATTGAAGGGCATATTTGTTTATGTCTTTTGTCCTGCCGTGTCCTCATCTCGATGTGTCTATGTCCCACCGTGTTGTCCCACGCATGTTATTTTGTTCCTCACCACGTGTTGTTAGTTGTCTTGCATATGTTGTTAGTCGTCCTTCTATATCTCGTGTGTTGTCCCAACCGTGTGGTCATCCCTCATATTCTTGTCCCAACCATGTGTTGTCTCACTGCATTGTTGTCTTGTCCCCCACGTTCACTTTGCATACGTGTGATTTGTTCATGCCATTGCATATGTGCTTGTTCGTCTTGTTGTGCTTGTTCCATTCATTTGATCGTTGTGTTTTGTTGTGTTGTCGGTCTTTCAGTTGAGCGTTATCTTATCGTCGTTATGTTCATGCTTGTTTATTATGGTTATTCATGTTGTTGTTGTCTTATTTGAAAATCCATAAAAATCAAAAAATCATAAAATATAAAAAAATTCAAAAAAAAGATGCCGCTTCGCTTGGCAGGTAAGTCAAGTATGGCTCTCTATCCCTTCTCATTGTTGCATTACACGGCTGGTTGGCCGTGTGTTCTGAGATCTAATGTTCCCCTTTAACAAAAACGATGATGATGTAGGAACATACGGTTAATCGTTGGATAGGCCGCTCGGTTGAGTCGGGTGGGGGACGATGGACTCTTTCTCACATGCTGTGGTTGCAAGAAGACTCTTGACCCCGTCCTGGCTCAGTCTAGCAATATTATCCTTGAGTATTTTCTATTTTATCTTTCTTTGCATTCGTTTTAATGATTTCTTTATTTTAGCCCAGCATGCATCATGTCATTTTGAGCATTCATGCCTCATGATCCATTTAAGGATTTCTCCTCAGCACTGGTTAATTGCACTTCAGTTCTCTTGGGTAAGAGATTCTTCATTCCACTCTGAATTAAAACAATTTCTCTGATCTTGCCGCTCGGTCTGGTTGGCCAGCGTGATTCCTGTCTGGATTTTATCTCAATCTTATTCTCCTTTCCAGCTCTTACGTTGTGTTCTTTCCGATCCCCTCATTGTCCGTGGATTGTGTCCCCGATGAGGTTGGTCGTGTTTCCTTTCCTTTCTTAGTTAGTTTTCCAGACATGTCTCATCCTTGTCATCCATTTAAGGTGATTAGTTCGGCGTTTTTGAGAGAATTCCTATCGCTTGTTGGTCATGATGGGTGTCTTTTTGCCTTGATGCCCGCTTATCAGTTCTCTCCGTTTCATCTCCGCTTCATCTCCATTTCACATCGCTATCGCTTTCGCTCCATCTCCTTTCCATTTCGCCTCCGCGTCGCTTTCGCTCGTTCCCTTGCAAAGCGGACATCAAGGAGGGGCATCTGTTGACACCCGTTTTAGCCTATAAGTTGTGTCATTTCTCTTATTCATCATTTTTGATGCCCCGAATTAGCCATTATTTTGGAGCTTTCTCGGATGGATTTCAAGCCCATTCTTACCATTTCATATCCTTTAAGTCTTGGAGATCATGATTTTCTAGAGCCTTGGAGCTTATTTTATCAAATTCCGACTTTCAAGTAAACTTACGGCCCATTTAGGTCGGCTTCCTTCAAGCATTCGGCTCTCTCTCACTGCATAGTCCTGAAAGTAGTCCTTTTTCATCTCCTTCTATTTCTCTTTTCAAAAAGTTCTCTTCATCAAAGTTGTTCATCTTTCAAAGATATACTATTTCTTCCTCTACACTGTTGGCCAGTTCTGCTCCTATTGTGAGCTATTCACATTTTTCCGGCGTGCTGTCATGTTCACCTATTTTCCAGAATTTTCCTCTCTATGTTAGCCCCATTTTCTCTCTCTTATTTTTATTTTCTCAACTTACTTTCTTCATAAAAGTTGTTCCTCTCTCAGTTATCTACATCTTCTTCTTCTACCACTTTCGCTAGTTCTGCCCCGTTTGAGAGATACGGTTCAATTTCTGAAGTCGCACGTAGTCTGCCCAGAATTTTCCTTCATCGGTGTGAAGGTCTACTGGAGGTGCGTTAGAGCATCATGTAATGGCCCAGTGTAGACCGCCAGAGCAGTGTGACGGTCCTACGATAGACCGTCACACCGAAACTTGCCCGAAAACACCCTATTCGACCCCTAGAGCGTGGCTGTCCTACCCTAGACCGTTAGAGTCCATGTGACGGTCTAGTATGGGTGCGTTACACCGAAACTTATCCGAAATTGTCCCGTTTGACCCCCAGAGTGTGACGGACCTACCCTAGTCCATTACATAACTCTGACGGTCGTACGATAGACCGTTACACACACCTGAGAGTCCAATTCGTGCAGGACTCTGCTCCGTTTCTGTGCGCGGTGGCCCCCTTGCAGAGCCCATAACTTCTTGAATTCTACTCCGAATTGAGCGCCGTTTGTTCCTATGGTTTCTCCTTGATATTATCTTGAATTCAGTCCAAAGAACTCCAAATTTCATTAGCTATGTTGCTCAGAATAACTCTCAAAAGATCAGGATTTAAGTATCCTAGTTCAACTAAAACTCTGCAGATAAGGCTCCGGGGCTACCTTCCAAGAGCCATATATTCTAGAATCCTCCTCCGAATTGATCCCTGTTTCTTCCTATCTCTTGTCCTTAGTATTATCTCGAGTTTGATCTAGAGAACTCGAATTATCTTGGAATCTATCTCCGGGAATCGTGATAAGAAGATGAGGCTTTCTTATAAAACTCTATAAAAACTGCCCAGTTCGCAGTTGCAAAAGGGGGCTCTTTCTGGACGTGGGGCGATGCCATGCTGCACTGCCAACTCAGAACTTCGACTTGGCTTGAAGAGGGAAGTATTGGCTTTTCATTCCATCCTTCTGAGCTTGATTTCATGGTCTATACTCTTAGTTCTAGTCCACTCAAAATCACAAATCATCACCGTTTTCTGCACTTTCTGCTGCACATGCATTTTTCCCATTTTGCATCAACGATTTCTCTCTATTCTCTCAATCAAATTTCATGATTTCAAATCCTATGCATGCACAACACACACACACACCTATCTCTTCCACCCTTCCACAGGGGTTAAAAACCTCCCCCCGGTGAGTTTGCCCTCAATTTCTACCCCTATTTTATCACTACGGGATTGATACTACACATGCATGTTCTAATGGGTTTTTTGTCCTTGTTTTGACTTTATTTTGCAGGAGAGCATGAATACAACGTGAGGCCTTCTTCATCTAGCTGGCTGGAAGGAGAAGAGGTTTGAGTCCACAAGTTCCCCGCGTCCCGTTCTTAAGCGCGATCAATTCTTTAAGTTCCAAGGTACACGGCGTCGTTCCTCTCATTTCTTCATCCTTTGGCATTGTTGGAACCTTGGTGGCGATCACGGTTAGTATTTCTCATTCTTTCATCCCCCTTGTCTTTCATTCACATGTTTATGCATGTATGTATTTAAACGGGGGGGGATAGAAATCTAATTAAAAAATAAATCAACACTCAGGCAGTAGATGTTGGGAGGCAACAGGTGCATGAGGTGGCTGACTATGCATCTGATAATGAGCAAGGGGGATATGGTCGTCATAACCAACGACGGAATCGTGATGACGATGATGACGACCGCGTTCTTCGGAGCGTGGGTGCGGACCCTCCCCTTTTTAGTGGGTCCTTGGACCCGAAGGTCTATTTAGATTGGGAGGCCGGCATGGACCGGTACCTCGAGTGGTTTGAGATGACGGACCACCGGAGAGTTCGATACGCGAAGATGAAGCTGCATGGGCAGGCCTAAACTTATTGGACCAATGTGGAGAGCCTGATAAATCAGCGACGTCAACCCCCGATCGGCACTTGGGATGACATGAAAATGAAATTAAGGAGAAGTACCTTCCTGCCTCATATCGCCAACGTCTCATAGAAAAATGGCAAAGTCTCTCCCAAGGGAACCGATCCGTGACCGAGTACACCGCCGAGTTTGATGAATATTATTTGCGGTGTGGAGTTACGGAAGAGAGCACCATGACCATATCACGCTTTCGGAGAGGTCTGCGGCCAAACTATCAATGCGAACTTTTTCACCGCAATGCAACCACTTTGGAACAAGCGTATCAGGTTGCTCTCGAATTGGTGCAATTCGAGGCCGAGTTCAAGTCTCCCCATCGGTTGGGCTCCTTCACCCTTCGTAGTGTCGAGCCCCGTGGCTCTTCTGGCACGTATCCGAGGGCCCCCATGGCCCGTCCTCAGGAGCCCACTCGTCCCGAGCCTTTCGCTCCTAGGCCTCACTCTCCACCCCCGAGGGACCTTCCTCGTCCCCAACATCTTACGGCACCCACAGCCCGTCCACCGGCACCCGCACCTCCTGCCCATCCTTTGTTGCCTTCACCTCCTATCCGTCGGGAGGATAAGGTGAAAGGACCCATGATTGGGGAGCCTAGTGGATCACGGCAGCAGTGTTATTGCTGCAATGGGTTTAGCCATTTTTCCAACCAGTGTCCCACCCTCCAGTCTCTTGTCATTGGGGACACACAGGTCGATGATATCACCCCTACGGACCTTGAGTTAGTCAGCTATGAAGCAGATTCATAGCTAGCTGACGAGTACTATGAGGCCGAAGGTAATGGCCAGGATGCCCAGCATCCGGACGATACCCACTTGGGGGTCGTCAGGTGTATTCTCACCCAGCCACAGGCCAGTGATGACTGGCGATGGACCACTATCTTTCATACATTCTTTAGGCTGGCAAGCAAGTTTGTAAGGTGATCATCGATAGTGGGAGTTGCATCAATGCAATCTCCATGGGCATTGTCTCAAGTCTTGGTCTTACACCTGTGGATCATCCTTGCCCCTATCGAGTATCATGGGTGGATTCCACCTCTATTCTGATCAGGCTGCGGTGTCTGGTCCCACTGCAGTTCCGTGCCTACCGTGACGATATCTGGTGTGATGTCCTCCCCATGGAGGTGGGCAGCATTATTCTTGGTAGGCCGTGGTTATTTGATCGGGATGCCACACTACATGGCCGGTCGAACACCTGTACCTTCGACCATGCTGGCCAACGGATTACCCTCCAACCCTCTCAGCCCAAGAAGCCTTCCGTTAGGGGTCCTACTGGCCCTAGTACTCCGGAGCCTTCCATCCTCGGGCCCAGTACCCCACCCCCAGCTCGGGCTATGACCGTTACATCTGGCCCAGGCGAGCCCTCGACTAGGAGATTGATGATGATTAGCTCCCGAGAAATGGAGTGGGAGGCTAGTAGGGGCTGCCCTGTGTTTGCTATTGTTGGGTTCAGTGCACCCCCTCATTGTCTTTGACAATGGTTTTGATGATTCCAATATATTGTGTGTTTTGTGTTTACTCAAAGTGAAAATATTGTGTGTTTTATGCTTAAATGGCGTCCGCACGATAAACAAGCTAATATGATGATATCTTCCTTTGCAGGTTTGACATGCTTCGTGGAATCATTTTTTCTACTTAGCTTTGCAAGGGTCGACCCCATGGGTCGACCTCTGGCTCCTTGAGGGTTTGGCGTTTTCTTGTGATACCCATGACTCTTGGTGAATCTTGTTATTACAGTCTTAGTTTTGCTGAATTGAATGTCAAGTTCTGATCTGTGATTCTGTCTTGGCTTGGGCCTCCTTGCTCTCATTGTACAGATCCCAATAGGATGCTCTTTACTTGACTCTGCATGAGATTTTAAATGGTCTTGAATTGATGTCTATCGGTTTTACATTGGCTTGATAAAGCATGTTACTAAAATGATCAACTTTGCTACTCATGCTTCATGAATTGTTCTCACTAGTTTGAAATGGATGTCCAGTATACTCGTTTAGCTCTTGAGGAATTCCTGCTGGTCTTCAATGGTTTGCTGGATGGTATTTCATGTATATAGTTCATGAATGCCTGGCTTTGTGTATATGCATAGCCATTTCTTTTTTCAAGTTCTTGTTGAGTAGTCTATTATATTCCTTGGTGTCACGCCCCGACGCGGAATATCGGGTCGTACTGTTAGAAACTAGCTAGAAATAACATTAACAAGCTAAACTAACCAATTACACAGGTGCTATGGAAAGAAATAACTCTATTGATCAAGGATAAAACCAAATTTTATTACAATAACCACCACTGCTAACACACGATCAAACATAACTTCCAACTGATTCTAATACAATAACTGACTCCAAAAGCAGTAAAGTAGTAACACAACTCTAAGGAATAACTAGAGGTAAACATCTATGCCAACTCGGCATCTACTAACAGGTACACTCTAAGCATCACTCCTGTCGCTCCCCATTAGTATGCGCGTCATCACCTGAACAGCCTGGAAAGGGGGGAAACAACAACTATGAGCTGACGCTCAGTAGGAAATAACAGACAAGTTTACATGATTAACAATTTAATAACATTTTCATATACCATGCTAACAAAAGAAATGAATGCCGATATAATGAAACAACATAATGAAAAGATCTTGCAAGGTCAAGAGATATAAGATAACTAGAATTTAACAAGAATAACATGTACAAGTGTAACAAGAACTGTAACGAGGAATGGCCACTAGCAAGTAACAAGAGATAACAAGTCAAGCACGATCAAGTAACAAGAGTAACAAGAGTTTTTCTGTCGTAGACAACAAGCTAGTTATGCACTCGGTGCAATGCCTCACCATGTCATTATAACATCCCATGGGCTCACTAATTTTTCGGGCGCTCTCCCCAGGACCAGACCGGGACCTTATGATGCGTTGGCATTGATTTATTGGATACAAGATCCCAAGATCCATCTAGACATTTAGTCAAATTCGTGGCCAATTAATCAGAGGAATTACTGTCCATAAGTTTAGATTTAAAGGACTAACCTGTCCTTGGATTCAAGAGTACAAAACACAATAAAACTCATCTCCGAGAGATGTGCGGTCATACAAAGGCCGCTCAAGGGTATATGCGGCTAATACAGGGCCGCGCATACGAGAACTGGACTGAAACACAGCCCACGAGGTCAAAGATGAACGGCTGACAGTGGGCCGCTCGAAAGTATGAATGGTGTGTTCTGGGCCGCTCATGTCCAGAAGACATTAAGACCCATGAACAAGATATACGGTCCATACTTGCCGTATTATGTATATGCGGTCATAAGTTGGCCACTGTTCTATAGGAGTAAAGTGGCTGAACAGCAACCTAATAATCATATAAATCCTCATTTCATGCCAATCTACCAAGGATTAAGTTTTACGTTAACTCAAATTGCCAAAAAGATGATTCAAGATGATAAAGAGAATGAACAAGATTGCGTAGGAATGAACAACATGCAATTAACAGAAATTTAGTTACATATTTAACCACTAATCATGTGGGTTTCTAATTAACCATTGAGTGCGTTGAAGTGGAGAAAGTAAACGGAATGGTTTTTACACTTGGAATGAGTGCATGGACCATTGTAAATTGAGATCATAGGGTTGCATGTATGGGTCACTAGTTCCTCAAAATATGGTTTTCAATTGGACTAGGTTGAACGGGTCGATCCCCTAACAGTCCGGATCGATCCTCGGGTCGAAAAACAACTAAACGGGTCTGCTGGCATATGGGTCGACCCATTGGAAAAACCAGGGTCTACCTGTGTGATGACAGACTGCTGTCTGCTGAATGGGTCGACCCCCAAAATTTTTGCCTTTTGGGTCGACCCCATGGGTTGGTCGACCCTCGGGCAGTCAAAATCTGCTTGAGCATGGGTCGACCCCGTGGGTCGACCCCTGCCTTCACACAACCGAACGTGACTTCAGAAATCAATGAAAGCTCACCCAATTGGGGTCTAATTGGGCTGGGATCTTAACCCCATGCTCCTGGGTTCTTGATAGACATACTAGGGTCATAATACAAGTGTTTAGAACATGAAATTCACCGAAAAATCATTCGAATCACAACCTATCTAGGAAGAACACTAGAAAACCTAATTTTTAGCATGCTTCTACTCAAACACGAAATACTCTAAGCATGGTCTATGAAAATTAGAGATTTATATATCAAAAGAAAGAGGGCTTGATGTTGATTCCAACCATATATGACATGCTATATGGGATCAAGATTAACAACTCGAAATCATGATTTAACTCGAAAGAACACATCATAAACCAAGTCTAGACATGCTCTTACTCAAATCAGAAATTCTCTAAACATGCTCAATAAAATTTAAGGCTTTCTACGCCAAATGAAAGCTAACATGCTGCTGATTACATCCATATATGTTAATTAGAGTTTGGGCTGTTATAACCTACCTCAATTGAAGAGAGAACTTATGAACCTAGATTGAAGAATGAACTTGACACGACTTCAGAAAAACCCCGAGATCTCTCTGGATACCTAATAAAATTTAGTGCTTTTACTACCACTGGAAAGTGCTCGTCGAGAGGATCAAAATGATGTACTCATGTACAGATTTTGGTCGAGGGTACCAACCTCAATCGAAGGAACAAAGAAGAAAAAAGGAGGACGACGGGATGCCGACCCACCTCCACTAATCGACCAAGATCTCCCTCGATTGATCTCCACTGTGGCCACCGCTGCTACCAAAGGAAACTAGGGTTGAAGAGCTTTATTTTTATAGCTCATACACCTTCTGGAGCCTTTGGAGCTGGGAGAAATCGACGATGCAAGGTGAGTGTTTGAAACGACACCGAAATATTTGACCCAACCAAACTCGGCCGACTGCACGTTTTAGGGTTTGGTTTTTGATCAATTGATATAGGGGAAATGATCCTCTCAGTAATACCTTTCATTTGCCTCTGGAATCACCTCATTTGGTTGAGAAATGAGCTCGAATTTGATGTTTTAAGGTGGGGTTAACAATGAACACGAATTTGGGTTAGGTAGGTGTGAAAATTTGACTTAACCCACTGATTAGGCCCAGCTAATGATTTTATTAGGCTTAGCCATAGAAGACAAAATTGTTAAACGAAATAAATTCTACAAGAATATGATTTTTATGGATTTTTATAAAATAGTTGAAATGTGACTTATTCTATTTATTAAAGAATTAATCTAATTAATTTCGAATTAATTCTCATTAATTCAAATAAATGTAACTAATTTCTAATTAAATTTAAATAATTTTCTAATTAAATTTCTAAAAGAATTTGGGGTATGACACCCTCCCCCACTTAAAGAATTTGGTCCTCCAACATCACTGCACTATAATACAGAGATAGGGGAAAGACTAGCTCACCTAGAATAAGTCAGGATACTGCTTCCGCATAGTATCTTCAGATTCCCAAGTAGCTTCTTCGGTTCCACGCCGACTCCATTGAATCTTGACCATAGGTATGGAACGATTCCGGAGTTGTTGTTGTTTCTGGTCTAGAATCTTGATAGGTCTTTCTTCATAGGTCAAATCTTCCTTCAATTCAAAATTCACATGCTGAATGATGTGAGTGGGGTCATACACATATTTCCGTAACATGGACACATGGAAAATATTGTGTACGCCAGATAACTGAGGCGGTAAAGCCAGTCTGTAAGCAACTTCTCCCACTCTCTCCAGGATCTCGAATGGACCAATATATCTCGGACTGAGCTTGCCCTGAATGCCAAATCTTCGAATCCCTCTCGTAGGAGAGACCTTCAAGAATACATGCTCGCCAACCTGAAACTCCAATTCTCTTCTTCTGTTGTGGGCATAACTCTTCTGTCTTGATTGGGCTACTTGTAACCGGTCTCGGATAATACGGATGTTCTGTGATGATTCTGAAATAAGATCCGGTCCAAGCCATTGCTTCTCACCTATCTCCTCCCAACATAACGGGGAACGACAACTTCTTCCATACAATGCTTTAAAAGGAGCCATCTGTATGCTGGATTGATAGCTGTTGTTGTAGGCGTATTCAATTAATGCCAAGTGATCACTCCAACTGTCTCCGAAATCAATCATTCATGCTCTAAGTATATCTTACACTATCTGATTGGTTCTTTTAGTCTGTCCATCTGTCTACGGATGAAAAGCAGTACTGAAATTCAGACGAGTACCCAAAGACTATTGTAGTCCCTTCCAGAAATGTGAAGTAAATCTGGGGTCTCTATCAGACACAATGCTGACTGGTATGCCATGGAGCCTTACCACTTCCTTCAAATACAAAGCAGCCAATACATCAACTGTCCACTTGGACTTAATGGGTAAGAAATGAGCTGACTTTGTCAATCGGTCGACAATCACCCATATTGCATCAAATCCACCATGAGTCCTAGGTAGACCCATAATGAAATCCATGCCAATGCTTTCCCACTTCCATTATGGTATGTCAAGTGGTTTCAACTTTCCTGCCTGTCTGAAATGTTCAGCCTTAACTTGCTGATAAACCAAGCATCTACTCATGAAGTCTGCAACTTCCCTTTTCATGTTCGGCCACCAAAAAGATATCTTCAAATCCTTGAACATTTTAGTGCCTCCAGGATGAATGGTGTATTTGGATCTATGAGCTTCCTCCAGAATCTTGTTCTTTATTCCAGCTTCATCAGGTACACAAGTTCTACCCTGGAATAACAATCTTCCATCATTGGCCATCATGAAATCAGGTCTGCTGCTCAAGCTTCCTTTGATCTCTACTAGCTCGGGATCATTATCTTGCAAGGACTTGATTTCCATCAATAATTCGGGCTTAAGTTGAATCTGAGCAATCATAACCCGATCATTATCAACATTCAGATCCAGGCTAGCTAATTGTTCCAGTAGCTTCCACTCTTGTAACATGAGACTTGATAATCTAGCTACAGGCTTTTGGCTTAATGCATCTGCCACAACATTGCCTTTTCCAGGATGATACTCAATCGAGAAGTCGAAGTCTTTCAAGTACTCCAACCATCTTCTCTGCCTCATGTTGAGTTCCTTCTGAGAAAATAAATATTTCAGACTCTTATGATCTGAAAACACTGTGAATGTTTCTCCATACAAGTAGTGCCTCCATATCTTCAAGGCAAACACCACTGCTGCTAGTTCCAAATCATGAACAGGATAATTCTCTTCATGCTTCCTCAACTACCTAGAAGAATAGGTAATCACCTTCCCATGCTGCATGAGTACACAGCCTAAACCAATACCTGAAGCATCTGTGTATACCACAAAACCTCCTTCACCAGAAGGTAAAGCCAATACAGGTGCAGTAGTTCAACATTCTTTCAAAGTCTGAAAGCTTCGCTGACAATCATCTGACCAATCAAACTTGTTCTCCTTGCGGGTTAATCTTGTCATAGGTACCGCAATCTTAGAAAAATCTTGGATAAATCTTCTATAGTAGCCTGCCAGGCCTAAGAAACTTCTAACTTCAGTCACACTGGTAGGCTGATCCTAATTCTTCACTGCCTCTACCTTTGAAGGATCAACAGAAATACCTTCTTTGGTGATGATATGTCCGAGAAAGGACACCTCTTGCAGCCAGAATTCACACTTACTGAACTTGGCATATAGCTGATGATCTCTCAACAGTTGCAATGCCATCCTCAGATGTTCAGCATGCTCTTCTTCATTCTTAGAATAAATCAAGATATCATCAATGAACACCACGACCCATTGATCAAGATAGGGCCGAAATACATTGTTCATCAACTGCATGAAAGCTGCTGGTGCATTCGTTAGACCAAAAGGCATAACGACAAATTCAAAATGACCATACCTGCTGCGAAAAGCTGTTTTATAGATATCCTCTTCCTTAATCCGCAACTGATGATATCCAGATCGAAGATCGATCTTAGAAAAATACTGAGCTCCCGCTATCTGGTCAAATAATTCGTCAATCCTCGGCAATGGATATTTATTCTTGAAAGTCTGCTGGTTCAATTGCCGATAATCGATGCACAACCTCATCGAACCATCTTTCTTCCTGACGAATAATACAGGGGCTCCCCAAGGGGAAGTACTAGGACGAATAAAACCCTTCTCGAGCAATTCCATCAACTGTTGCTTTAATTCTCTTAGTTCCGCAGGAGACATACGATAAGGAGCCTTGGAAATATGAGATGTGCCAGGAATGAGATCAATAGAGAAGATAACTTCCCGCTCAGGTGGAAGTCCTGGTAGTTCCTCTGGAAAGACATCAGGAAAATCTCGGACAACAGAAATGTCCTTAATCTCAATCTGCTGCTTAGGGGTAGCACAGATAAAGGCCAGAAAAGCCTCGCATCCTCGTCTCATCAGCTTATCAGCTCGAAGAGCCAAGATAAGTGATACGGAGTTATGGTGCTTAACTCCCACAAAAGAAAGTCTCGGGTGCCTAGTAAAAGACACGGAGCAAGAACTGCAGTGAACATTTACCTCATATTGAGCCAACCAATCTGCTCCTAGGATTACATCATAATCCTTCATATCCATGCAAACTAAATCAGCTGGTAAATTCTATTCTCCAATCATGACCGTACTAGAAGGATAGAAGTACTGTATTGCCGATCTAGTACCAATAGGGGTCGATATTTCTAACGGAGAATTCATCAAAACAGGTTCCATAGCTAAAGACTTAGCAAATCTCTGAGAAATAAATGAATGTGTGGCACCAGTATCAAAAAGAACAAATGCTAGCTTGTCGAGTATAATAAGAGTACCTTCGACGAGTCCACCATCCTCGGCGGTTCCTACTTCATCTGCATGTAAAGCTTGAAGCTTGCCTTGTGGCTTCTTGATGCCTTGTGGTTTTGTCGGGGTAGCTTGCTCCGACAAAAGAGAACAGTCAGGGATACGGTGCTCCCTACTTCCACATCGTAGACAGGCACCTAGCTTGCGCTAACAATCCTCCATCTTGTGATCAGGACGATCACAAAACTTGCACACGCCCTTGAATGGGACAATAGGGCCAGGCTTCTTGTCTTCATGCTTCGGCATATTGCCCTTCCACGATCTAGAACCACTCCACGAACCAGGTCCACTAATGGGCCTCTTCTTGCCATACCCGGGTTTGATATTCCCGGAACCCGTAGGTTGTTCCTTTTTGCACGTTTTCCACGGATTCTCTCCGTCATTTCTAGAGTATCTTCTAGGACTTGAGCTTTCCTCACCATCTCAGAATAAGTGGAGATTTCCATTGGTGCCAATTGGTTGATATAATGCAGCCTCAGTCCATTGAGAAAGCGCTTGGCCTTCATCTTCTCGGTAGATATCAAGTGGTTAGCATATCGAGATAACCGAGAAAATTGAGCTTCATATTTTGCCACAGATAGATTGCGCTGCTTCAAAGCTGCGAACTCTGCTGCCTTCTTCTCTTGCACTCTATCAGAAAAATACTTGCTGTTAAAGAATTCCTCGAACTCCTCCCATGTGACTTGCTGATCACCAAGGGTAGCCTTCACAGAATCCCACCATGTTCTTGCATCACGTTCAAGTTGAAAGGTTGAAAGAAGGACACGCTCTTGATTGCTGCACTGCATTACTTCGAATATCCTTCCCATCTCATCTAGCCAGTGTTCGGCTTCATTAGGGTCAGTTGAGCCTCCAAATCTCGACGGATTCATCCCTCGGAAGTTCCGATATAAGTCACCAGTGCCATGGTGTACCGCTCCTGCTTGAGCCACTTGCTGTAAAGCCTGTGTAAGGCCTTGAACCGTACGCTGCAAGTTCCTCCATTCCGCACCATCAGCTGCCATTGCAATGGCCTACACGAGGAATAGATTACTTAGGTTCAATAAGATAGATAATAACACAATTACGATATGAACTTAACCCGAGTTTCTACCCAATCTCACCAGGTCAGGTCCTTAGACTTTAACAAGGTTAGGGGTCCTAAGATAACACATAGAACCCTAGATCTTAGAAAACCTAGAACTTAGGAAAACCTAGGAATATGAAACCTAGGGCTTTGATACCAACTAAACTGTCACGTCCCGACGCGGAATATCGGGTCGTACAGTTAGAAACTAGCTAGAAATAACATTAACAAGCTAAACTAACCAATTACACAGGTGCTATGGAAAGAAATAACTCTATTGATCAAGGATAAAACCAAATTTTATTACAATAACCACCACTACTAACACACGATGAAACATAACTTCCAACTGATTCTAATACAATAACTGACTCCAAAAGAAGTAAAGTACTAACACAACTCTAAGGAATAACTAGAGGTAAACATCTATGCCAACTCGGCATCTACTAACAGGTACACTCTAAGTATCACTCATGTCCCTCCTCATCGGTATACGCGTCATCACCTAAACAGCCTGGAAAGGGGGGAAACAACAACTATGAGTTGACGCTCAGTAGGAAATAACAGACAAGTTTACATGATTAATAATTTAATAACATTTTCATATACCATGCTAACAAAAGAAATGAATGACGATATAATGAAACAACATAATGAAAAGATCTTGCAAGGTCAAGAGATATAAGATAACTAGAATTTAACAAGAATAACATGTACAAGTGTAACAAGAACTGTAACGAGGAATGGCCACTAGCAAGTAACAAGAGATAACAAGTCAAGCACGATCAAGTAACAAGAGTAACAAGAGTTTTTCTATCGTAGACAACAAGCTAGTCATGCACTCGGTGCAATGCCTCACCATGTCATTATAACATCCCATGGGCTCACTAATTTTTCGGGCGCTCTCCCCAGGACTAGACCGGGCCCTTATGATGCGTTGGCATTGATTTATTGGATACAAGATCCCAAGATCCGTCTAGACATTTAGTCAAATTCGTGGCCAATTAATCAGAGGAATTACTGTCCACAAGTTTAGATTTAAAGGACTAACCTGTCCTTGGGTTCAAGAGTACAAAACACAATAAAACTTATCTCTGAGAGATGTGCGGTCATACAAAGGCCGCTCAAGGGTATATGCGGCTAATACAGGGCCGCGCATACGGGAACTGGATTGAAACACAGCCCATGAGGTCAAAAATGAACGGCTGACAGTGGGCCGCTCGAAAGTTTGAACGGTGTGTTCTGGGCCGCTCATGTCCAGAAGACATTAAGACCCATGAACAAGATATACGGTCCATACTGGCCGTATTACGGATATGCGGTCATAAGTTGGCCGCTGTTCTATAGGGGTAAAATGGCTGTCCAGCAACCTAATAATCATATAAATCCTAATTTCATGCCAATCTACCAAGGATTAAGTTTTACGTTAACTCAATTTGACAAAAAGATGATTCAAGATGATAAAGAGAATGAACAAGATTGCGTAGGAATGAACAACATGCAATTAACAGAAATTTAGTTACATATTTAACCACTAATCATGTGGGTTTCTAATTAACCATTGAGTGCGTTGAAGTGGAGATAGTAAACGGAATGGTTTTTACACTTGGAATGAGTGCATGGACCATTGTAAATTGAGATCATAAGGTTGCATGTATGGGTCACTAGTTCCTCAAAATATGATTTTCAATTGGACTAGGTTGAACGGGTCGATCCCCTAACGGTCCGGATCGATCCTCGGGTCGAAAAACAACTAAAACGGTTCTACTGGCATATGGGTCGACCCATTGGGTCGACCCTCGTAAAAACCAGGGTCTGCCTGTATGATGGGTCGACCCCTGGGGTCGACCCCTGCAAGACAGACGGTTGTCTGCAGAATGGGTCGACCCCATGGGTCGACCCCCAAAATTTCTTTTGGGTCGACCCCATGGGTCGACCCCCACACATCTGCTGTATGGGTCGACCCCATGGGTCGACCCTCGGGCAGTCAAAATCTGCTTGAGCATGGGTCGACCCCTGCCTTCACAGAACCGAACGTGACTTCGGAAATCAATGAAAGCTCACCCAATTGGGGTCTAATTGGGCTGGGATCTTAACCCCATGCTCCTGGGTTCTTGATAGACATACTAGGGTCATAATACAAGAGCTTGGAACACGAAATTCATCGAAAAATCATTCGAATCACAACCTATCTAGGAAGAACACTAGAAAACCTAATTTTTAGCATGCTTCTACTCAAACACGAAATACTCTAAGCATGGTCTATGAAAATTGGGGCTTTATATATCAAAAGAAAGAGGGCTTGATGTTGATTCCAACCATATATGACATGCTATATGGGTATCAAGATTAACAGCTCGAAATCATGATTTAACTCGAAAGAACACATCATAAACCAAGTTTAGACATGCTCTTACTCAAATCAGAAATTCTCTAAACATACTCAATAAAATTTAAGGCTTTCTACGCAAAATGAAAGCTAACATGCTACTGATTACATCCATATATGTTAATTAGAGTTTGGGCTGCTATAACCTACCTCAATCGAAGAGAGAACTTATGAACCTAGATTGAAGAACGAACTTGACAGCACTTCAGAAAAACCCCGAGATCTCTCTGGATACCTAATAAAATTTCAGGATTTTACTACCACTGGAAAGAGCTCCTCGAGAGGATCAAAATGATGTACTCATGTGTAGATTTTGGTCGAGGGTACCAACCTCAATCGAAGGAACAAAGAAGAAGGAAGGAGGACGACGGGATGCCGACCCACCTCCACTAATCGACCAAGATCTCCCTCGATCGATCTTCACTGCGGCCGCCACTGCTACCAAAGGAAACTAGGGTTGAAGAGCTTTATTTTTATAGCTCATACACTTTCTGGAGCCTTCGGAGCTGGGAGAAATCGACGATGCAAGGTGAGTGTTTGAAACGGCGCCGAAATGTTTGACCCAACCAAACTCGGCCGACTGCACATTTTAGGGTTTGGTTTTCGATCAATTGATAGAGGGGAAATGATCCTCTCAGTAATACCTTTCATTTGCCCCTGGAATCACCTCATTTGGTTGAGAAATGAGTTCGAATTTGATGTTTTAAGGTGGGGTTAACAATGAACACGAATTTGGGTTAGGTAGGTGTGAAAATTTGACTTAACCCACTGATTAGGCCCAGCTAATGATTTTATTAGGCTTAGCCATAGAAGACAAAATTGTTAAATGAAATAGATTCTACAAGAATATGATTTTTATGGATTTTTATAAAATTGTTGAAATGTGACTTATTCTATTTATTAAGGAATTAATCTAATTAATTTTGAATTAATTCTCATTATGTCAAATAAATTTTAATTAAATTCAAATAATTTTCTAATTAAATTTCTAAAAGAATTTGGGGTATTACACTTGGACCCTTGATACTTAAGGTGGTAATCATCCACTCTTTAGATCTGACAGGTAAGGTGTCGACCCCTTGGGTCGACCCTCCCTAGGCCATGGGCTGTCTGCACAACAGACAATCCAGGCAGTGAAGAGTGTCGACACTAAGTGTCGACACTTCTGCTGGTGCTGTTTCATGCATGATATTTGCTCAAGTTTGATCATGATGAAAAATTGTCATGTGGCATAGTCATACTCCTTGGCAAAGCTGGTTTTTGCTTGTCCTTGAAAAACTGGGTTTTCAAGTGTCCTCACGCATTTTGGTACTGAAGATTTCATGAAAGTTGTTCAAGCATTTTGTTTGTTTAAACTTCTATCCTTTTAGAGGATTGAACCTTTCTATAAGCTCATGTTGATCATGGTGAAACTCAGGACAATGGCATACTTGAATTGCATTGTGAATGTCTAATTTAACCAACTCTTCAAATGGTTCTCTACATGGAGTTTACAAAGATCATGCTTGTTTAGCATGTGTACATCAACTGTGGTTTGGGATTCATAATGTAGGCTGAAGGTTGGTGTTAGCTGCTCTTTTAGCATTCATCCAACTTCTTAACTTGTTATTGCTATCTATGGTTCATGATAGGAAGGATAAAAGTCCAAGTGTTCGCATTAATGCCAAAGGTAAGTTTGATTTGAGTGAATTGGTTGTGGAAACTAGAAAGTGAAGGATTGAGTTATATATATCGCCTTCTATCTTTGAGATCATGGTAAGAATTCAATTTTGAATGCATTTCATTGTGGGATATTTGGTTTATATCATGTTTTCATAAGAGGGGGTTTGAGAGTGTTATTAATTCTAGAAGTGGTTTGAAATTCAAGATGTTTAACACGTTCATTGGCTTGTGGTGGAATGTGAATTAATTCTCTATTACCTTGTTTTCAATGCATGGTAATTTGTTTTTAATGTTTGGGTGAGGTTTTGTAAGGTTTCAATTGAGTTTAATTGAGTTTTCACTTATGTCAGTAAAAGTGTCGACTCATGGAGTCGACACTTATTTCACGGTATGCTGTTTGCATTGATTTCTGATATGCTGACAAAAAGTGTCGACCCTAGGGTTATGCTGTTTTAACTAAAACAGAACCTCCGGTAAAAAAGGTTGACCCCATGGGTCGACACTTTTTACCATGGGTCCTGATTTCGTCTCAGGACAGAACCTTGTGGAAAAAAGGTCGACCCCATGGGTCGACACTTTTGACTAGGTTCTGGATTTTCTGTTTTTGGCAGAACTCGTTGATACGAGTGTCGACCCTAGAGGTCGACACTTTTTCTGCTACGTCTGGATCAGGTTTTCGGATTTGGTTTCGAACCATGGGTTTATAGGTCCGATTGGCTTGCCCTTTTACCCCATTACCCCTAGGGTTTCTACCCTTGGTTGGGTGTGGTTTTGAGGGGGTATATGCATGGGGTTTATGGTCTTTTGTGCCTCTATTTGCTGCCCTATATGTATGATGTGAATTTGGGGATGAAAAATATCTCCCAAGGGCTAACATCGTTCTATTCTTGCAGGACAAGGAGAAAGGAGCTGGAGAGGGCCTTCAAGCTAAATCTGATCCACTTCCCTAGAGATTCGAAGCTCACTGATGAAGGGAGTTGTAAGCGGAATGAAGAGATGAATCTGAGGACGTCTTCATCGCAACCAAAGATTCACATCGACCTGAAGAAGAAGGAGAAGAACGTGAAGGAGGGAGTTGCTTCAACAAGGAGAAGGAAGAAGAAGTCGGAGAAGTCACCATCCGTGAGCCTGTGTCCAGTTCTGGGAGCTGCTGTTCTCCCCCGTTCAAGGTTTTGGGCATTTGGGACTTCATGTCTGGCTGCTTCCACTCTGGTTTGTCATTTCCAACGCACCCTACCTGCTGATTCAAAGGATTTATGGGACATTCAAAAGGGAGTACTATAAATCTCTTATTTATCTAGTTGTGATGTCCCTTTTAACTAAGACATAGATTAGAGCATATTGATTCATTCGTTCCTTGTGTGTGCAGGTATGACTGGAGCTGGGATTTGAAGGAACAAACATCGGATCTTCAAGAGAGAAGATCGTGTGCTCTGACATCCTTAGTATTCTACTTTCTCCAACCTAAGCTTCAAGAAAGATCTGCTTATTTCTATTGGAGAACCAAGGAGATATTTATACATCCTCTTTATGCATATTTCTATGAATGTTTCATAATAGATTTTCATCTACATACTGCTGCGGGCATATATTGTATATCCTTTGATTTTCTTAAACTCAGAATATTTGTGTGTGTGTACGGAGCTGTGTCTCCGTGTGGTTGTTGTGTCCGGGGTACGTTCCCCGAACGTGTGTGTGTGCTGCAATGGCAGCGTGCTGAGGCAACGCCTCATGTGTGTATTGCTGCGGAAGCATCGTGTGTGTGGTTGGGGTTCATCCCCGTGTTGCTACTTCGGTAGCGTGTTAGTGAAGCCTCACCGGGTTTGGTGAGGGGTGGACGTAGGGAGCCCGTCGTGGTCCCGAACCACATAAAAATCCCCGTGTTCATTATGATTGCCTGTGTGACTTTTCATTTCTCCTATCTCCCTTCAAAGGTTATCTTGTTGATTTTTATTTCACTACACCACTACATTTTGCTAGCTCTGCTATCTGTTTATTAGTAATCGTTCATCGCTTGTTGGATTGGTTGTCCGAGTGAGATCAGAAAGATTGAGAGAATATCTTAACCTCACTTGAAGTTTTTGTTAATCAGCATTGTTAATTCTACATCTGTTGTAATTGGGTGAGAACGTTTTTTTAAAATCCGCCATCTCGGCAAGGGGACAATTCAACCCCCCTTCTTGTCCGCCATCTCTCTGGGCCAACAATTGGTATCAGAGCCCAGTCTCTGATTTTTTAACGGACCACACGGTCTAGGAGTAAAGATCATTTTCATGATGGCTAGCTTGAATTCTATCCCTGTTTACAATGGTTTTGATTATGCTTCTTGGATAGAAAAGTTTTGTGTTTGGATTTGTGGTTTTGATCAGAAACTCATGAGCTTAATCTCTCATGGTCCACATGTCTTACCCAAAAATGAATTAAGGTGGACTGATGAACATAAGAAAATGAATTCGGATAATTTGTTTATTTTGAATGCTCTTAAGGCTGCCTTGGATACTAATCAATTTCCATTTGTTTTATCTTGTAGGACAGCCAAAGAAATTTGGGACGGGCTGATCGAAGCCCAAAAAGAAAGTTGCAACGACGGTGACTGTTTAGTTGCAAACAATGAAATTGAGCGTCAAAGCGAGGAGAGTTCAAAGGTAAACTCTAACTCTGACTCTGATGAGGAAAATAATTTGAGCTATGATGAATTGATGGATGCTTACGATGAGCTAGTTGATAGATACAAAGCACTAAAATCTGAAAATAGAAAAATGAAAAAGAAACTTGATGGTGTTTTACTTGTTAATTCTTCATGTGCAAAGTGCTTTGAAATTGAAAATGCTTGTCATGTTGATTCACTGTGTATTAAATGTTCTGAGCTTAGGAAGCTGAATGCAAGCCTATTGCTTGAAGTTAATATGCATAAAGAAACAATGTCAATTCTGGAAACTGAGAATAAAACCCTCATTGCAAAACTTTCAGAACTTAAAAGCATCGAAAAGGATTCTAGAAGTAAATTGAGCTGTTCGAAAAGTGATCAAGTCTTGCTCAATGAACTTCTACAGAATGAAAAGCTTGCTAAAGAAATTGATAATTTGAAAAATCAAAATAATTTGTTGGTTGACAAACTCAATACACTTGAAAAGGGAAAACATGTTGTTGTTGATGATTATGAAAATCTTCATGCTATGGAACAAGAGATTGCTAGCTATAAAACTGTAAAATTCTCTCTTGAATGAAAAGGTAATTTCATGTGAAAAAGAAATTGCTGATCTTGAAATACACATCACAACATTGGAAAAGGAAATCGAATTTGAATGAATCATTATCTTTGAGTGATAAAGAAAATGAAAAACAAGAAGACATTGTTGATTGCTCATGTGTGCATAAAAAACCCCCAAAGGTTAAACATATTCATGCACAAAGAAAAAGAAGAAATGTCTTTTGTGACTATTGTGACAAATTTGGCCACGAAATGTATGATTGCTTCATGATGAAATCTGATGATGAACATGCATTAAAATCAAGAATGGAAATGGGTGACAACTCTAAAAATCACGAGAAACCCACAAAGAAAACCCAGAACATTCATTGCTTTTATTGTGGGTTGCATGGTCATGTTTTGGAAAACTGTTTTACGAAGAAAAATGATGATGAATGGTCTGTCAACAAAAATTTATCATGTCATTACTGTGGTGCTTTTGGACATAAGATGAACAACTGTTCTTTAATGGTAAATGATGAAATGTTGTCCATGAAAAGAAAATTCTCTAATTGTTTTTATTGTGGTGAGAATGGTCATTCTATGGATGACTGTTCTACTATGAGATGGGATGATGATTGGCATGCTAGGCAATATAGAAAAGCATTTGTTCATGCTAGAACTAACCTCTCGGGACCCAAGATGGCTTGGGTACCCAAATCACTAAAATGTGAACTTGTTTTGCAGGGGCGCCTTGAGAACAAAGAAAATGTCAAATAAATAAAAGGATCTCAAGGTGAGAAAGAAAAATTGATTTTGTTTTGAAAATCACATTGCTCTTGTTCTCCTTAAAACAACTGAGAAGGTAAAAATTATGTTTGGAAGAAAAAGTTTACAATTAAACATTTGCATTTCTATTTTACTGACTCTTGTCAATCTTTGGAAATGTTGAGAAATCTTGTTCTCCATGATTAAATGACTTGAGCACTTCTAATTCCACATCATATGAATAAACTTAGTTTTCAAATGCCTTACTCTGCACATATATAGCTGTTCATACACACCTCTCCTTTGTTTTTGCAAATAATAACACACTTTTGCACATTCAGTTTACACATTTACTTGCACTATACAAATTGCACATATCATACACATCTTTGCATACTTGCAAATAAAGAAAATTTTTAATCATCTTTTCAAGTTATATGCATACACTTGCATATCATTGCATACTTCTGTGCTTGAATGCCAATGGTTATTCGGTATATAAAATGGTGTTAGTGGAAGGTTGGATTATGTTCAGCCGGAAGCTTTCACTACGCGTGAGGTGATCTTCGGACCTACGTTCTCTGCCAAGTGCTGATAATCAATCTGCTTGAAGTCATTAAAAAATCTCTGGTTGAATGCATGTATATACTTTATACAACCCCCTTTTGACTCCTTCTATGACTCATCCCTTGCTAAATGAAATTACATTGATTTAGACATGTTTGTTTTATGACATATATTAAGGGGGAGAATTTTTATAACCGTGCATACATTTAGGGGGAGACTTTACTATGATAAGACTAATTCATCTTTTACATTCAATACAACCACCCACACAAAATGCACCTTTTTGAGTTAATGATTCAATGTAATAAGGATTACTATTTTCTATCTTACACTTTAGAGGCTATTGATTCTCTACATAGAAATCACATGTCTCGTGAGGAAAAAGCTGTTTACCCCTTCAAAATTTGTATAAGTGGAATGTGGATCCGAGTAGCTGGGAATCTCCCCTGAAATAAAGGAGGAAACTCGCGTCGAAAGGAGAAACTAATCCATATGAAAATAAGTGTGATTTGTCACTGAGTAGCCGGGAAGTGCCCCTGAGACAAAGGGTGCAACTCGCGTCAAAAAGTGTCTCATCCACATCATAAAAAGTGACGAAACTGAGTAACCGGGAATTGCCCCTGAAACAAAGGGCATGACTCGTGTCAAAAGGTTAGTCACACCATTTTTAGTAATTAAAAATTGGTGTCATACGTAGCTACCAATATTCGAGCATTGTGCATGAAAGTGTATGGATGAGAAGTTCTTTTTAGTGTTCTTTAGAAAATCTGATTTTTCATATTGATTTGAACTTCATTGCTCAATCTTCACTTATGCACCTGGGGTTTGATTGTTTGAATGTCGCTTATGAATCAGTCATCTTTCATGGTTAATGTAGTACTTTATTTATGTAAGCATGACTTTCTTAGTATTGCACATGCACATCATGCTCTATAATCGATTACATAATCCTTACACCCGTCCCGAAGGGACTTACATGAGTCTATACTTAATTATGCATGCTTGAGTGCTTGAATGCTTGATCCGTCTGTTCATATCATACTTCATTCCATAGTTTGAATATATAGGTTATACTTGTAGATAATAGGTTAAATAACCCATTGTCAGTTAGTTTTTATTCTTGACAATTGGGGGAGAATAATATGCTTTTCAAACATAATACACCTTGTGCATAACTTAGTTTTCAGATTTTGCATATAGTTTCTTTACACTACTTGTGCATATTTAGTTATACATATACCAAAAATTACAAAAATTGAGCATTTGCACATATCTCACACATCTGCTGATTGTACATCAAATTCCAAACTGTTGCTTACTTCTTAGTTTATAAACCTTCCCTTCATGGGAGGTTAATTGATGGGTTTGTGTGTGCATGTCTCCTTCATGTTTGGAATCTTCACTGTTGCCTCTTGACCCCCATAATTTTTTGATAATGCCAAAGGGGGAGAGAACTTTGAATAGTCACAATATATTGTCATCATCAAAAAGGGGGAGATTGTTGGGTTCAGTGTGCCCCCTCGTTGTCTTTGACAATGGTTTTGATGATTCTAATATATTGTGTGTTTTGTGTTTACTCTAAGTGAAAATCTTATGTGTTTTATGCTTAAATGGCGTCCACACGATAAACAAGTTAATATGATGATATCTTCCTTTGCAGGTTTGACATGCTTCGTGGAATCAGTTTTTCTACTTAGCTTTGCAAGGGTCGACCCCATGGGTCAACCTCTGGCTCCTTGAGGGTTTGGAGTTTTCTTGTGATACCCATGACTCTTGGTGAATCTTGTTATTACAGTCTCAGTTTTGCTGAATTGAATGTCAAGTTCTGATATGTGATTCTGTCTTGGCTTGGGCCTCCTTGCTCTCATTGTACAGATCCCAATAGGATACTCTTTACTTGACTCTGCATGAGATTTTAAATGGTCTTGAATTGATGTCTATCGGTTTTACATTGGCTTGATAAAGCATGTTACTAAAATGATCAACTCTGCTACTCATGCTTCATGAATTGTTCTCACTAGTTTGAAATGGATGTCCAGTATACTCGTTTAGCTCTTGAGGAATTCCTACTGGTCTTCAATGGTTTACTGGATGGTATTTCATGTATATAGTTCATGATTGCCTGGCTTTGTGAATATGCATAGCCATTTCTTTTTTCAAGTTCTTGTTGAGTAGTCTATCATATTCCTTGGACCCTTGATACTTAAGGTGGTAATCATCCACTCTTCAGATCTGACAGGTAAGGTGTCGACCCCTTGGGTCGACCCTTCCTAGGCCATGGGTTGTCTGCACAACAGACAATCCAGGTAGTGAAGAGTGTCGACACTAAGTGTCGACACTTCTGCTGGTGCTGTTTCATGCATGATATTTGCTCAAGTTTGATCATGATGAAAAATTGTCATGTGGCATACTCATACTGCTTGGCAAAGCTGGTTTTTGCTTGTCCTTGAAAAACTGGGTTTTCAAGTGTCCTCACGCATTTTGGTGTTGAAGATTTCATGAAAGTTGTTCAAGCATTTTGTTTGTTTAAACTTCTATCCTTTCAGAGGATTGAACCTTTCTATAAGCTCATGTCGATCATGGTGAAACTCAGGACAATGGCATACTTGAATTGCATTGTGAATGTCTAATTTAACCAACTCTTCAAATGGTTCTCTACATGGAGTTTACAAAGATCATGCTTGTTTAGCATGTATACATCAACTGTGGTTTGGGATTCATAATGCAGGCTGAAGGTTGGTGTTAGCTGCTCTTTTAGCATTCATCCAACTCCTTAACTTGTTATTGCTATCTATGGTTCATGACAGGAAGGATAAAAGTCCAAGTGTTCGCATTAATGCCAAAGGTAAGTTTGATTTGAGTGAATTGGTTGTGGAAACTAGAAAGTGAAGGATTGAGTTATATATATCGCCTTCTATCTTTGAGATCATGGTAAGAATTCAATTTTGAAGGCATTTCATTGTGGGATATTAGGCTAATATCATGTTTTCATAAGAGGGGGTTTGAGAGTGTTATTAATTCTAGAAGTGGTTTGAAATTCAAGATGTTTAACACGTTCATTGGCTTGTGGTGGAATGTGAATTAATTCTTCCATTACCTTGTTTTCAATGCATGGTAATTTGTTTTTAATGTTTGGGAGAGATTTTGTAAGGTTTCAATTGAGTCTAATTGAGTTTTCACTTATGTCAGTAAAAGTGTCGACTCATGGAGACGACACTTATTTCACGGTATGCTGTTTGCATTGATTTCTGATATGCTGAAAAAAAGTGTCGACCCTTGGGTTATGCTGTTTTAACTAAAACAGAACCTCCGGTAAAAAAGGTCGACCCCGTGGGTCGACACTTTTTACCATGGGTCCTAATTTCGTCTCAGGACAGAACCTTGTGGAAAAAAGGTCGACCCCATGGGTCGACACTTTTGACTAGGTTCTGGATTTTCTATTTTTGGCAGAACTCGTTGATACGAGTGTCGACCCTAGAGGTCGACACTTTTTCTACTACGTCCGGATCAGGTTTCCGGATTTGATTTCGAACCATGGGTTTATAGGTCCGATTGACTTGCCCTTTTACCCCATTACCCCTAGGGTTTATACCCTTGGTTGGGTGTGGTTTTGAGAGGGTATATGCATGGGGTTTATGGTCTTTTGTGCCTCTATTTTCTGCCTTATATGTATGATGCGAATTTGGGGATGAAAAATATCTCTCAAGGGCTAACATCGTTCTATTCTTGCAGGACAAGGAGAAAGGAGCTGGAGAGGGCCTTTAAGCTAAATCTGATCCACTTCCCTAGAGATTCGAAGCTCACTGATGAAGGGAGTTGTAAGAGGAATGAAGAGACAAATCTGAGGACATCTTCATCGCAACCAAAGGTTTACATCGACCTGAGGAAGAAGGAGAAGAACGTGAAGGAGGGAGTTGCTTCAACAAGGAGAAGGAAGAAGAAGCAGGAGAAGTCGCCGTCCGTGAGCCTGTGTCCAGTTCTGGGAGCTGCAGCTGTTGTTCTCCCCCGTTCAAGGTTTTGGGCATTTGGGACTTCATGTCCGGCTGCTTCCACTCCGGTTTGTCATTTCCAACGCACCCTACCTGCTGATTCAAAGGATTTGTGGGACATTCAAATGGGAGTACTATAAACCTCTTATTTATCTAGTTGTGATGTCCCTTTTAACTAAGACATATATTAGATCATATTGATTCATTCATTCCTTGTGTGTGCAGGTATGACTGAGCTGGGATTTGATGGAACAAACATCGGATCTTCAAGAGAGAAGATCGTGTGCTCCGACATCCTGCGGATTCTACTTTCTCCAACCTAAGCTTCAAGAAAGATCTACCTATTTCTATTGGAGAACCAAGGAGATATTTCTACATCCTCTTTATGCATATTTCTATGAATGTTTCATAGTAGATTTTCATCAACATACTGCTGCAGGCAAATATTGTACATCCTTTGATTTTCTTAAACTCAGAATATCTGTGTGTGTGTACGGAGCTGTGTCTCCGTGTGGTTGTTGTGTCCGAGGTACATTCCCCGAACGTGTGTGTGTGCTGCAGTGGCAGCGTGTTGAGGCAAGGCCTCGTGTGTGTATTGCTGCGAAAGCAGCGTGTGTGTGGTTGGGGTTCATCCCCGTGTTGATTCTTCGGTAGCGTGTTAGTGAAGCCTGACCGGGTTTGGTGAGGGGTGGACGTAGAGAGCCCGTCGTGGTACCGAACCACCTAAAAGTCCCTGTCTTCATTGTGATTGCCTGTGTGACTGTTCATTTCTCCTATCTCCCTTCACAGGTTATCTTATTGATTTTTATTTCACTACACCACTACACTTCGCTAGCTCTGCTATCTGTTTATTAGTAATCGTTCATCACTTGTTTGATTGGTTGTCCGAGTGAGATCAGAAAGATTGAGAGAATATCTTAATCTCACTTGAAGTTTTTGTTAATCAGCGTTGTTAATTCCACATCTGTTGTAATTGGGTGAGAAAGTTTTTTAAAATCCGCCATCTCGGCAAGGGGACAATTCAACCCCCCTTCTTGTCCGCCATCTCTCTGGGCCAACAGCTATTACGGTCCGAGAGGTGGAGCCGAAGTCCGAGGGTGAACTCCCACCCGATGTCATTCCTATTCCGCAGGAGTTCACTGATATTTTTCCCGAGGAGCTTCCCGAGGGACTCCCACCCATGCGGGATATTCAGCATGCTATCGACCTGATTTCGGGCTCCTCATTGCCCAATCTTCCTCATTATCGCATGAGTCCCATGGAACATGCCGAGCTAAAATGGCAGGTCGATGAGTTGATGCAGAGAGGGTCTGTTCGGGATAGCATGAGTCCGTGTGCTGTTCCCGCATTACTCGCCCCAAAGAAGGATGGCACGTGGAGAATGTGCACTGATAGTCATGCCATCAACAAAATCACCGTGAAGTATAGGTTCCCTATTCCTCGCCTAGATGATATGCTAGACATGATGGCCGGTGCCACTATCTTCTCAAAGATCGATCTTAAGAGTGGCTACCACCAGGTGAGGATTAGGCCAGGTGATGAGTGGAAGACCGCATTCAAGACCAAGGATAATCTATATGAGTGGTTGGTTATGCCCTTTGGGTTGACCAATGCCCCTAGTACCTTCATGCGACTTATGACTCAGGTCCTTCGACCATTCATTGGAGTCTTTGTGGTTGTGTATTTTGATGACATCCTTATATATAGTCGCACTAAAGGGGACCACTTGGACCATCTACGGCAGGTCTGTCTACTTTTGAGGCGAGAGCAGTTGTTTACGAACCCACAGAAGTGTGCCTTCATGACACCTCAACTTACCTTCTTGGGTTTTATTGTGTCTAGTACTGGGGTCTCCGCCGATCCGGAGAAGGTCCAGGCCATTGTTGAGTGGCCGGAACCCCGTACGGTCCATGATGTCCGTAGCTTCCATGGCCTTGCGATGTTCTATCATCGTTTCATCCACGGATTTAGCTCCGTCATTGCCCCGATCATGGACTATATTCGGAAGGGCACATTTATATGGACGAAGGCCGCAGCTGCTGCCTTGAAGGACATCAAGGAGCGCATGACCCAGACACCTATCCTTCGATTGCCAGATTTCTCGAAGGTGTTTGAGGTCCCTTGTGATGCATCAGGTGTTGGGATAGGAGGAGTGTTGAGTCAGGAGGCCCACCCGATCGCATATTTCAGTGAGAAGTTGAATGACGCGAAACTGCGATACTCCACTTATGATAAGGAATTCTACGCAGTTGTTCAGGCTCTTAGGCATTGGAGGCACTATCTTTTACATCAGGAGTTTGTCTTCTACGCCGATCATGAGGCTTTGAGGTACCTCCATTCCCAAAAGAAGCTTAATGCGCGTCACAGCCGATGGGTTGAATATCTCCAGCAGTACACATTTGTGCTTAAACATAAGGCTAGAGTGGAGAACAATGTGGCCGATGCCTTGAGTCGGCGTGCTTGTCTGCTGACCACCATGAGTGCCGAGGTCATAGGGTTAGAGAAGATGAGAGAGGCCTATGTTGACTGTCCTGACTTTGGTCAGATTTATACCACTCTCCAGGCCGGACCCTCGAGAGATCATGATGACTATGTGCTCCAGGAGGGTTACCTCTTTCGAGGAGGTAGGCTTTGTGTTCCCCGAACTTCGGTTCGAGACTTCTTAGTCTGGGAACTATATGCGGGAGGTCTAGCTGGCCACTTTGGTCGGAACAAGACTATCGAGGCTGTTGAGCATAGATTTTATTGGCTGAGCTTGAAGAGAGATGTTGCTCATATTGTGGCCCAGTGCCGTACATGTGCTACGGCCAAGATGAAGAAGAAAAGCTCGGGTCTTTATACGCCTCTCCCCATGCCTGATACTCCGTGGCATGATGTTAGCATGGACTTTGTTTTGGGATTGCCACGTACCTCTAGGAAGCACGATTCGGTCTATGTGGTGGTTGACCGATTCTCGAAGATGGCCCTTTTTATTCTCTGCTCGAAGACTTTGGATGCTTCGAGGGTAGCCCGCCTATTCCTTACTCATGTGGTGTGCAAGTTCGGGTTGCCTCGTACCATAGTGTCTGACCACGATGTTAGATTCACCAGTTATTTTTGGAAGACACTGTGGCATATGTTGGGTACTCACCTCAAGTTTTCCACTGCATATCATCCCCAGACAGAGGGTCAGACTGAGGTGGTCAATAGGAGTCTGGGTGACCTTTTGAGGTGTCTTGTCAGGGACCGTGCAGGGGATTGGGATCTCATATTACCACTGGTAGAATTTGCATATAATGATTCGGTTAACAGGTCTACCGGTATGAGTCCATTTGAGATTGTCACAGGTCGTAGGCCTAGGAAGCCAGTGGATCTTGTTCCCATGCCCATTCATGCACGAGCGTCTGAGTCTGCCGAGTCTTTTGCTAGGCATGTTAGGAGTTTGCATGACGACATCCGTCATCACATTGAGGCCAACAATGCACAGTATAAGGAGTTAGCCGATGCCCATCGACACCACCGTGAGTTCCAAGAGGGTGAATATGTCATGATCATGGTAAGACCTGAACGGTTTCCCTCTGGAATCATACAGAAATTGCAAGCTCACGGAGCCGGTCCATTTAGAGTGTTGAAACGTGTTGGATCTAATGCGTATGTTGTGGACCTGCCCGAGGAATATGGTATAAGCTCAACTTTCAATGTGTCGGATCTAGTTGCATATAGGGACCCAACGGTGATCCCTAGTGAGTCTTTCGAGCCATCTCCTCCTATTGAGAGTGATCCCACACCTGAGTGTCCACCTCCAGCCCCTTTTCCCCGACAGCGAGAGCATATAGATCATATATTGGATGAGCAGGTGACAGTTACCAGGAGTGGATCCTACCAGCACTACCAAGTGCGATGGAGAGGGCGGCCCGCCACCGAGGATACTTGGATCACCCATGGAGAGTTGCAGCGGATAGATCCGGACCTACTAGAGCGGTACCAAAGTGATGCAGACCCTTACTCGACAGGGTCGAGTTTCTCCCACCGGGGGAGAATTGGTGCGGACACCAGAGCACACGAGCGGCACGAGTCGGCGAGCCACCGGTACCGTACGCGAGCACCACCCGAGCTATAGCGGCGTCCATCTGGCTCGGAGACAGTCTGGAGACTCCCCCTTGAGTCTCGATATTTATCGCATTTATTTGGACTTCATTTATGTGTCATGTGTGTTCATTTAGTTTTATTCAGATTATAATTTGGATTGTAACATGTGTTTATGTGTAAAATGGGGCCACCTGGGTCTCACGGGCCCTCTGTCCCTTCCCCATTGATCCACCTCATCTCTAGGGCCCATGTGGGGTCAGTCAACCTTCCAATAGTGGGCTTCTAGAAGAGTGGGCCAAGTGGGGGACAAAGGCTTTAAAAAGTCCAAGAAGGGGGCTTCTTGGTCAAGGGGGCGCCCCCCCCCCCCCCCCTTTGAAACATAGTAGATATATTTTGTAATTTTTTTTATTTTGGTCCACAACACATGGGAGAAATAATTTGTGGACTCCCTATTTTACCCCTCCCAAATCCTAGATCTAGGGATAGAGTTGGTCTTTTTGTATTATCTATAAAACCCTTGTATTTCCATTTTTGAGTGGAATTAATGCATAAAATTTTGAGAAATCCTTGGTGCTCCAGCTTGGTGTGCCCCTCTCTCTCTCTCCTCTCTTCTTCTTGCAGCTGGGAAGGCTGTATTCTGAGGTGGGAAGCCTCATCTATCAGGTGTGAAGTTCATCATTGCCGCCGCCGCCGCCATCGAGCCGCCGTTGCACCACCACCATCTCCGTCGGTATTCCGTCAATCGGGTGATAGCAGGTCCTTCCACGAATTTTAGCTCTTAGACACGAGCTCATCTGGATCTCAAATTTTCAGGGTGAGTTCTAGGGATCCAACCCACGTCCCAGAAAATTTGGTTTGGCCTCTAGTTTCCTATTTCCATTTTCCATTTTCGTCCATCTTTCCCTTCCAGATCTGCCAGTTTTCAGTCTAGATTCACAGCCACCCTGAGTTTTCCATCTCAGGACCTCCTTTTGATTTTTTATGGAACCCCCAAAATTACTGGAGGTTCTAACCACACCCCCTCCATCCACGAATTTTCGTGGAATTTCAAAAGGCCTCCACCTATTTTCTAAAATCATTTTTAGATCCCCTTCAGTTCTATCTGCTTCTGTCCAGATCCGACCACCTGCCAGTATAAAATACTTTTCCCCACCCAAACCTCCACCAAATCAGTCAATTGAATTATTGCCATTTTCCTCTCTCTCCCCTCTACAACGTTGATGAAGAGCTCGAGGTCAGAATCAGAGGTCTATCCCATGGTAAATGCCAACTCTCAGGAAACTTCCTTTCTACCCGGCCAGATCTGAAATAGAGATTAGTCCAGTTCATAAATCTACCAACAAAAATACAGTCCCCCAGAGTTTTTTGGAGTCACAAGGGGTCGAAGGACTTCAAGAGAGCTTTCCAACGGTACCTCTTGTACATCGATCCAACCTCGGTGCTGATCGCAGCGACAGATCTCGCCGGATCACGCGTGACAAAACAGAAGCAGCAGATCCGTGGGCAGCAGCTCCAAGACTTGGAGATAGGAGCCGATCGGCCTCCGATCGGTGTTCCAGCCCGGCCACCGTCTAGGGGAGCACACCACTTGGTGTCACCATCACAGCGGGACCCACCCCGCCAGGTCCGGAGGACTGAGCAGCACGTGGGCCCCACGAACCCGCAGATTGCGCCGTCCGGACAGCACTAAAACCCAGGTTTCGGCACCGTCGGAGCGACATCAAGATGCTGCCCGTCAACCCACTTCCCGATACTCCCGGGCCCCACATGTGACCTATTACCTCCTTGCGTGGAGTGGGTCAAATTTTTGTACCACAGTAAAACTTTGTTAACCGGGAGTCTGGATTTGGCCGGGGTTGTCTTCCCCACGCCGGGAGCGTGGAGGTAACGATCTTAACTCCTTGGCGTTCATTTGCTAGTTTAGTATATGGTCGTATGCCACTGTGAGAGCGTAGGATTCTAGCCCGTGAGTCCATGTCACCGCAGTGAGCGAGAGAGTGACCCGTCTTGTGGCTCGATCTGAGCACGGAAGTGAGTCGACCACCCTTGACTCTACCGGTTTCTCAACCGCATGGATCCGCGTTTCCCCTCGCTTCAGATGACGAGTGAGCTTGCGTTTCTGTTAGCGACATATAGCCCATAGGAACTCTTAGTGTCGGGCCAAAGTGTCTCCATTGTTGTATGTTACTGGTCGTGTCCGCATTTAGAATCCGAGGTCCGCATCACTTAGAGTCGGTTCCCGTGTCCATCCCGCATCAGTGTGTCTTCAGGAACTTGGAGAGGAAGACGGGGCAGGCACTGGAACCCACGGATCTTCAACTCCTGGTGACCTGAAAATAGAATGAAGAAGAAGGGTGTATGTATGGGTGGGAAAGGGGAAGAAACTTGCAAGGGGTGGCCAATGGAGGTTGTGGGAAAGGGAATGGAGGGATCTAGGGGTGATGGAATGGGGTGGGGGATGCTGGGGTCGCAGCTAGGGGAGAGGGAGAGACGGTTGCAGCTAGAGGTGGGGGAAGAGAGGGAGAGAGAGAGGGCTCAGGTTGGCTTGGAGGGAGAGGGGAATTTGAATTTGGTTTAATGTGGGGTTGGTTAATGTGGTCTTGGGAAGGGGAAGGGGTGTGTTGGGGATGTGGAGAGGTGCTTAGGGAGGTGGAAGGGGTGGCTTGGGAAAATGAATGGTTGCTTGGGGAAGAGGAAGGGTTGCTTGGGAGAATGGAGAGGTGCCTAGGAGAAGGGGATTCTCCCTTGGGGTTGGAGGGGAATTGAATGAGTGTATGGGGAATGGGAAGGGGTATTAATGAGAAGTGAATGGGGGGAGGAGAGAGAGGAATTTTGAATTGGGGTGGGGACAGAGAGAGAAAGGGGGCGCCCCTTTCTTGGAGAGGTAGAGAGAGAAAGGGGAGAGAGAGTTTCTCACTCTAGGAGTAAACAAGTGGATTTCAAATTTTCTTTCAATATTTCATTCCTTCTCAAATGGGGGATTGGGGTCCTATTTATAGGAATCCCATAATTTAACATAAGTCCATGACTTTTGGACTAATAACAAGAAACCAAGGGAAGGGGGGCGCACATGGGCCTAGCCCATTGAATTGGGCCCATTAACCCATCAAACTAACATAATGACTCAAGACTTAGGTAAATGACTCATTAACCTAGGTACTGGACTTAAATAAAAGGAAAATTACATGATAAGAAAATGAAAAATACATCATATGACTCGAAATAAAGTGGCGAACAAGATGAAGCACAGCTGGCGAGCATCGGGATCCTTGGAAAAATGTGGAGTAGTCGGAGATGTCCCCATCACACAGTTGGAGGGGGCCAGGAGAGCTCTTTGCTACCTGCCCGCTCGGGGCGAGGAGGGACTGCCTTTTGACAGCGCTGTGAGGGACTCCAGCCTTTTCTTGGGGGCTTTAGGTAGAGGGGCGATCAACGCCCTGTTGCATCCCTACAGTTTTGATGATGTCTCACACTATAAATCAATGGGTTTCTATCAATAGATTAATTCATGCTTCATGTAGGACAGTGCAGTTCATGTGGTTGTCATATAGACATGCATTACTTGTTCAAGTCCATACTCTGTCAGCACAGTCTGGACAGTAGTGGGTCGACCCCCCTTCCAAATGGGTCGACCCCCCAGATTCGCAAGACAGTTCATTGGCGTTGGGCATCCAAGTCTATACATTGATTCACTGTTCATGCCTTCCTTCAAAGTCTATATAGCCATTCCTTGAGATCAAGTCTATACATCGGTTTGTTTGAACAAGTCTGTACAGCTGTTGCATTCATTGGAAGTCTATACATTCCCAGCCTTTACCATAGTTGAACCCCAAGTCTGTACATCGCCTCATATCTTCCAAGTCTATACATCCTCAGTTGAACCCCAAGTCTGTACATCGCTTGCATCTTCAAAGTCCATACATCCATAGCAAGTCTGTACACTGACACTTTACCTACGTTCAGAACTTCAAGTCTATACAGTGGTAAACTCTACACATCGGCTTCCAAGTCTGAACATCGCTGTTGCATTCACGCAAGCCGTTACATTGCACTATTCATGCACGGCACACCAAGTCTGTACAAAGTTGGCGTCTCATGCATCGTCTACATAAAGTCCATACATTCACTGTAGCTTGCTTAGCTGAAGTGTGTACATCCATCGTCTCATGAAGTGTGTACATTGCGTCACATTGTTAAACTCTGCACATTATGCTTTAAAGATCACCAAGTCTATACATTGCTCACAGCACACACGTTCAAAGCCTGAAGTCTGTACAGCCTTGACATATGCTCCTAAGTCTGTACATCACAAAGTCTGCACATCGCAGTGTTCAAGCCTTTCAAGTCGATACACTGGTTCAGGGTTCCCAAGTCTATACATCGGTCCTCAAGCGTTACAAGTCTTTACAGCCTGCTTCATCGTTCAGAGTCTGTACATTCCTCACGGGCCAAGTGTATACATTGCCCACGTGTTCACATTTACAAAGTCTATACATCGTGGGGCTTTGAATCTTCAAGTCTGTACATCCTTCAAGGGCCAAGTCTATACACTGTCTCGCTCACATCTTCAAGGGGTAAGTCTATACATCGTTCGCTCAACTTCAGCTTTTGCATTAAAGTCTATACAGTGGATTGAGCATCGTAAAGTCTATACAGTGGATTGAGCATCGTGAAGTCTATACAGTGATTGAGCATCGTGAAGTCTATACAGTGGCTGAGCATCGTGAAGTCTATACAGTGGCTGAGCATCGTAAAGTCTATACATTGGTTAGGCTCGTTCATGCAACGTTCATCTCAAGTCTGTACACTACCTTTCACATGCACTCATTCATCAAGTCTGTACAGTCCCTTGGTTGCAAGTCTATACACTCGATTGCTTCATGCATTACCAGAAGTCTACACATCCCCCTCTGCTATGTAATGCAACAGTTTTCAAGTCTATACACTGAGGACGCTGAAGGCCCTCAAGTGTATACATTCTCACATTGTACACACTTATTCATTTGCTGCTTCTAAAGTATATACACTCGTTGTTATAAGCCTGAACTAACTAATTCGATTCATTTCTTTTGTCTCTGCCTGCAGATGACTCAGGTTAATGATTGGGCACGTGAATCGAGGATGATGCCTGGCACGTGATCCGAGGATGCTTTGGAAAAGGAGGGAACGAGACCCACTCGTGTGAAGTCCTGGAATTCAGGTCGGATGCCATATAAAAGGTGTCTTCTGCGAACAGGAGAAGAGAACGAAAAGAAAAAAGAGGCTGAAGTGAAGAATCCCTGAGAAGAAGAAGAAAAGATAGAGCCTCCACGTTCCAGAGAAAAGACAGAGAGAAGAATTTGAGAGATATGAACTGAGAGAAAAGTCTTTGAGAGATAGAAGAAATCGTGCTGTGAAGATTTGCTTCTTCGGAAGCTACATTTGTTTTTGGTTTTCAGAAACGATTCTCGTTCATCGTTGGTCTTGTTTTCCTTTCTATTTTTCATTTCTTCATTTCTGATTCCGAATTGTTACCCTCTAGTGTTTGGAGGAAGGGAGAGTTACTCCAGTTCCCCTCTGGGCTGCAGAGGAAGAGAGATCTGTGATCTTTGGTTTTGCCAGTGACGAGCTGTCACTAGCAGGTTCCCTCCGGGTTGGAGGAAGGGAGAGCCATCTCCGATTCTGGTCTTGCTGGTTGCAGGTCCAGGTGTCAAGCTCTGTGGGTAGCAGAGTTTGGTTGAGGGATTTGTTTCCCTTGGTTGTTCAAGCTGTGTGGCAGCATCTTATTCGCAGACTGAGTCTGCAGTTTTCTAGCAGTGGCTAGTGGAATCCTCACTCTAGTTGGAGTGAGGGGTGGATGTAGATTGTGGACTACAATCAAACCACCTTAAAATTTCCTGTCTCCTCTATGGTTTGCTGTTACCGGTTGTGCTCTCCATCTGCTTGGCATTGCGTTTGACTGTGGACAGCCTTTTTCAATCGCACCTTCTTATTCTGTCTTAGTTATTCACTGCGTTAGCTATGTTGTTTTGCTGTATCTGAAGGGTCAAAATTCGAAGTAGTGATTTTCAGCTGAAGTTTTCTAAATCAGGAGTGATCTATTCATCCCCCCCTTCTATATCACTCTTCACTGCGCTAACACGCCCACCCCGGTCAGGGGGCTACAGATGCAGGGCCGCAGACTGAGTGCGTACTAAGCACCCAGTCGATAGTGTTGACGTTGCACTGGTCGGCGATGAGTTCCTTGGAGCTGTACTACCCGTATTGGTTTGTAAGGAACTTCATATACGACCAGGGGATCCCGCCGAACCGAGAGTTTTCTCTGACAGGCAGGCAGTACAGGGGCAAGGATACCCACCTACTTGCAGCAGCATGGTGGGATTTTTACTATTTCTGGGAGCCCGAGCGACTCCCAATGCCGGGACAGGGACGCTGAGGGCGATTCGACGTACACTATGCCAAGTGGTGGTTCGAGCACATCCACATATACCGGCAGAAGGCCTTCGCAACCAGGAAGGCGGAGGAGAGTCGCTTGCTGAGGGAGGATCTGCCTCCGATTGCACTGGATGAGGGGTACCTGAGGACCCGCGTGTCTCGGATCCGTCGAGAGATCGAGCGACTTGTGGAGCAGTGGCCCCGGAGCGGCCGGGGCTCGTCGTCTGGGGGTCGAGGCAACGGAGGGGCGCTGAAGCCCCTGAGACAAGTACCGACAGCAGCGGCGATGACTGGGGTGAAGGTACCTCGGTCGAGAGCGCCGAGGACCTGGTGGGCCCAGTTCTTGGCCGATTGCGGCTTCCAGAGCAGAGGTTCGCTGGATCGAGTGCAACCTACCGGGAGCTTTGTTGACACAACGGCTGATGACTGGAGGCGGCACATCGGTCACGCGATCGGGTCAGCTGGGCCCGTGGAGTTCGTGTCCCAGATCGAGTATGCCCGCACTCTAAGGGACATTCGGGAGGCCGTCGCGAAGGTGACCCGGGCATTGGCACTGAGACCGGAGCAGTTAGTGTCGTTACCGTTGACCCCCTTCGGAGCTTCAGGTAAGGCTTTCTTCTTTCTAGCATGCGACCCTCCCCTTTTTATCTTGTTATTCTTCGGGTGTGTAATTGGGGCATTGTACAATGCCATGTTCATTGACAGGTTCTGCGGCAGAGGGGGATCACCCCTCCACGGAGGCATAGTCCAGAAGCGGGGATAGAGGCCTACAGCCTTGGCGGAAGTGCCCCGATGTGGGGGCTATGGAAGCCGAGACTGGTGGGTCCTCTGGCGGACTCAAGTATGGCGAGCAAGCCGAAGTAGAGACAGCTTTGAGTAAGTGTCGCTTTGACCTGTTGGCTCTTGTTTGATTTTTCCAAGGTGGCTGGCTAACCTTATCTTGTTGGATTTGTCTCTACAGCTCCGCTGGAGACTGGTGTGGAGGCGGCTTTCTCGCCCCCTCAGGCGGTGGACCCCCTACCTGAGGAGGGGGATGAGTACGAGATAGATATGGAGGGTCTCCTTTGTCTGATGGATGAAACTGCCCCTAATGTTGAGACCTTTCCTGATTTCGAGTCGTGGAAAGCTGCTGGAGGAGCCTGTTCAAGTAAGGGCTTCTAATGCTAGGTGTGAGCTGTGACTTCGCTTGCTTCCTGTTACTAACATAACCGTCTGGATTGTGCAGAGGAGGCAGAGGCGTTGGGGGCCAAGGCCAGTGCTGAGGTACTGAGCGGAGCACCTGAACAGGTGAAAGAGCTAGCACCCACGGTGGCTAGTAGCTGTCCGGGTATGTGTCCAATTGCTATTGAGGGGATCTTCCCATTATTGTTAGACTTTTTCAGCAAGCCGGAATTATTGACATGATTTGAGTTGTTTGTTTGGTAGGTGAGGTTGCGACGGCCACCTCGGAGATGATCCAGGAGCTGGTTGACACCTGCCCCTCAGTTGTTCTACCGTCCTTCCCTGGCGAGTCCGGGCAGGTGGCTTCTGTGCCCCTACCCATTGTTGAGGACACGCTGGGTGGACTGCCACAGTCGTTGGCAAAGGTACCTCTCCCACATATGTTGATCGTAGTATCGACTTGCATGGTGGGGCTGGTAGAGTCCGCCAGTGTGGGACCGTCAGGTATGTAGTTGAGTACTTGGTCATTTTATGGTGGATTGCTCTGCTTTACCCACCCGTGCTGAGCTTTTATCGGGGTTGATTGCAGGTACCTCTTCCCCTCTAGAGGAAGGAGAACTTCCTCGGGACGTGGCTTGGGTAGCAGGAGACGAGCCTGCTATCACAGCTTCTATTGGGGGTGACGAGGAGTTCGTCGACATTTAGGGGGTTTCCGAAGGGGACGCCCCAGCTGGTGAGCTTCTTGCCTAACACCTCTGGCTAGGAAGTTATCTTCATGTGAGGCTGGATTTGGTAGTATCCTGACTTGGCTCCTTGATGTACAGGTGCCTCTGATTTGCCTGTGGTCGGGGGTTCATCGGAGACCTCGTCTGGTTCTTCCGACAGTGGCAACGCAGCGATGAAGACTGACGAGAGCTCAAGCTCAAGCTCTTCTCCCTCTGGGGCCTCTTCTGTCGGGAATGCCGAGATGGAGACGGCTTTGGAAGGTTGTTGACACCTTGAAAATGAGCAAGGGGGGAAACAGAATTGAAAAGAAGATTAGAATAACAGTGAAAAATTAATGGTGAAGCTCATCAACCATCTACCCGACTGAAGCCTTTTCCGGCCAAGCTGATGTCCGGTTTCGTTGTCAGCCAGACGGTGACACTGATGAAATAGCAGTCACTTGACTGATGAGACCTCCTATCACGCTTTAACAAGAGTTATATTACTGCCTCGTCCGGAAGTCTACAGGTAACATATCCGACTAAGTCAGGTGTTAACTTGTTGACGGATGAGATATGAGCAAAGACAAAGATGAAATCAGAACCGGTAAATGAAGATTATGAAAACCTCGGCAAAGTCGTAACGGAAGAAGAACCTTCTCCATGGGCTATATATACCTAGCTGAAGTCTTCTCAGGCTAAAGCTGATATCCAGTTTTGTCATCATGTGGGTGACAATGCTGATGAAATGATGTCATGTTCTATCATCGTTCAGGTGACGATGCTGATGAAATCCCAGTCTACTGACTGATGAAGGTCTCCATAATCCCACTAAGACCCGGGTCCGCCAACAAAAGGCCTGCTGCGGTTCTAGTATATTCAGGGAGACAGCAAGTCCACGTGAAGCCTTAAAGAAGGCCCTAAATGGGCCTATGAAATGGGCTCACGAAGGTGGCGCCGGGATACTCTACGGATGTCTGTGGGAATGGTTTTATTCATCATTTATTTATTTATTTTATTGTTGTGTTTATTGGTTTATTGGTTGGTTTGTTAGGCGTGCCAGTCACCGGAGTGACGATTTATTATGCGCTCGATCTGACTCAATCAGTCGATTGTGAAGTCCGAGTCGGGACCAGAAGTCCGTCATACCATAAAGGTTATGACGTTAATTACGCCCTTCCTAGGAAGGACAACCCTTGATTAAATGCCAAAATAGGGGGCCCCCTCGGGGCGGTTAAAAAAAAATGACAGTGCATAATATTGAAGCTCTTGTTATTCTAAGAATGTAATTGGGTAAACGACAGACTTATTAAATCAACATGACCTCCTCTTGTGTGGGTCATGCCGGGTAGAAATAGGACACCGTCCACGCAATGGCGGGACGGGACCTGGGCAATCATCGGAGACATGTCCCCGCTCACGTTTCTCATCCGACCGAGAGCCTTGAAGTATTTGTATCCCCCGATAGATCGAGCCGGAGGGGAGGTGTATGATGTGCATTTCCCGAGACTTATCGGGGTTAAAACATCGATCAACATTTCGGCAGCATCTCCCCATAATCTGGGTTGTGCCCAGGAGAGAATAGGCTATCACCCACGGAATGCCGGGATGAAAGCCGAGAGAAAGAGAGGCCGAACCTCCCGAATTGCATATGTATGCCCTGGGGGCAATGTTCGATTCTTCCCTTATAGAAGCCGGTGGCACTCATGCAGTGGCAGAGCCCACCTGAGCTGAAGGGATTGCTCATAAATCCGACGCGGAACAGTGGAACATAAGGGAGTCTGACTCCCTTTAAATTTATCCCCAGGACAGGTCTGGTGACTCACGGGTATCCCTGTGTGAGTTTGATCTAGGTGCCGGGGATTCAGTTGGATGGCAAGGTAGCTTCTCGGCACAGCTTAAATGGGCGTATAGGTTCCCGACGCGAAAACCACCGCGTCGGGAAGAGTTCTTCACAAGGTCCAATTCGGGGCGCCGGGAAGCTGGCATTAGTTGAGTTCTCGGCGTGAAGGTAGAGTGGCTAGGGGGATAGGGTTCTCGGCGCAGGCAAGGAGGCCAGGGGGTCAGGGTTCTCGGCGCCAGAAGGATCGCGCCGAGAACTATTCACCCCTTTTACTGTGCATGGGGCCGAGATGGGTAATAGTGCCGAGAGAGGTTCTGGGATTCTACGGCACCCTGTTTTGGGCTTCTTGATGGTTCAGGCCAGGATAGAGGGTTTCTTGACGAATCAGGCTAAGACAAATGAGTTTTATGGGGTCAAAGTGAATCAATTCGTCAAGTTTCAACTGGTTCTAGCTTAGGTTTCAGAGGAAGGCCAGGAACGGAGAGGAAATTGGGGAAGGATCAAGCGTGGAGAACCTCCGTCACCATTGCTGTGTAAAGTCCCCGGGGGATAGTTTTTTTGGATGTTATCTTTTGTCATCTTGGGAGCCAATAGATGGCTGTCTCTGGCCCAGGCTTGACTTCGATAATGAACGTGAACACCTAAGACTCCAGAATTTCATGAATAGCGGTCATCGTATAGCTCTACTTTGTCCCGGAGGCCAAGGGATGGTCTGTCCCTGGCTCTGGAACAAGCACAGAGAGCGTTTGAAAACCAGGCGAATCAGCAGACTATTGACCAAACTGGGGAGGGGAATAGCATGCTACAGAGTTTAAGATAAGGCAGAAAAACATGGGGGGATGGCAACAAGGCTTCAGAGAAACGAACAGCAGGCGCCAACTGTAACCTGTCGTATTCATTCATTCGACACTGATACTCCGCCCGACCCATACATCGGAAGAGATACATAGGAAGAAAGCAAAAGCGATACATCATCCTATCGACGCGAAGCCGGCTACAGCATTATAGCACACATCAGAGGAAGAAGAAAGAGAAACCATCGAAATTAAGAAAATGAACTACAGAAAAGGGGGGGGGAGGGCGGAGCATTGACTCCTCTCCCTCCCCGGCTGCCCACCTTCGATCGGCCTCGGGCTCTCTTCGCTACTTTTTCTCTCTTCTCTAGCTCTCTTTCTTTCTTTTCTTTCTGGAGGAGGTAGATTTCCGCTCGCCAAAAACCCTGCTCCCTTTCTTCTTCCTTTTTCCCCGTCCTTGATGAGGTTCTCTTTTTTTTCATCCTTCTCAATCTCTTCGAGGGAGTGGGTTTATATAGACCCAGCCCCTCCTAACTTCTCGGTAGATGGAAGTCGGCGTGCCTTTTCATCTTCACGGCGCGCCTCAGTTAAGTAGCTCCCGGTGCGCGAGGTAGCATCCGTAGAGTATCCCGGCGCCGCTTTCGTGAGCCCATCTCATAGGCCCACTTAGGCCTTCTTAAGACCTCTTATGGACTTATCGGCTCTCTGAATATATTAGAACCGCAGCAGGCCTTTTGTTGGTGGACCCAGGTCATAATAGGATCATGGAGACCTTCATCAGTCAGTGGACTGGGATTTCATCGGTGTCGTCACTTAAACGATGACAAAACAGGACATCATTTCATCAGTATTGCCACCCACACGATGACAAAACCGGATATCAGCTTTAGCCTGGGAGGACTTCAACCGGGTATATAGCCCATGGAGACGGCTCTTCTTCTGTTCTGACTTTGCAGAGGTTTTCATAATCTTCATTTGCTGGTTCTTGCTTCATCTTTGTCTTTGCTCATATCTCATCCGTCAACAAGTCGACATTTGACTTAGTCCGACATGTTGCCTGTAGACTTCCGGACGAGGCAGTAATACAGCTCTTATTAAAGTATGGTAGGAGGTCTCATCAGTCAGTTGACTGCTACTTCATCAGTGCTGCCGTCTGGCTGACGACGACACCGGACATCAGCTTGGCTGGAAAAGGCTTCAGCCGGGCAGATGGTTGACGAGTTTCATCAGTAATCTTTCGTTGCTGGTTTGATTCCTTCTTTCAGTTCTGTTTCCACCCTCGCTCATTTTCCAGGTGTCAACAAATGCCCCCCACCTGCGGACGGCGTAAGCGCAGAGCAAGCGGCACGGGGTCCGCAGGTGCCTTTTTAGCATTCGAGGGTATCTTCCTCCATTTCTCTTCAATCTAGTCCTTCGACTTAATCAACATATTGCAGCAATATTATGCACATATACTTTTTTTATTTCTGTGTTCTTTTCTGATAAGTTTTCTTTTCTTTTCAGCACTTTGGAGTCTTCTCAGCATGATATTGATGGGCTTCTCGGCGCGAAGATTGGGCTGCTTCTCGGCGCGGCCACTGTGCAGTTCTCGGCACGCCCTGCTCTCGGCCCGACCTTTCTTGGCGCGGGGTTTAGGCCGCTTCTCAGCGCGCCTTTTTCACCAGAAGGGGGAGGGTTCTCGGCGCGCTAAATGCCGCGCCGAGAGCCCCTCTTCTACCTTCACTATTTATGGCACCGGGAGGTATTTTCTTCTCATTTTCATCGGAGCTTCCTCTCTCTTCAATCTCTTCTCATCGGCGCGAGCTTCTCCCTCTCTCGGCCGTTCCATTTTCTTCCCGTATGCGTATACCTTGCACGGCGGGATATTGTTTTGGGATTGAATCCCTTTTTATCTCCGGGATCACTCCCTCTTGGTGGGTGACTCCCTATCTCTCTTGGGCATACCCTAGATAAGAGGAGATGCTGCCGAAAGTTATCAAAAATTGTTTACCTCATCATTTTATGCCCATTCATCTTCCCGATGCTTATCTTCTCATCTTTCACTGATTGCAGGTGCTGACATGGCTTCCGACTCTTCTGCTGCGGCTTCCATGACTGTGGGAGCGAGTTCATCGGCTCAACCGGATATATCTCGCGCCTCGGTCAACTGGATGAACGTGAACAGTCTGAGCTTTGGCTATAATCAGATTGCTACTGTTGACGAGTCCTCTGATTCTGAGACTGACACAGTGCCGACTTCTGGGGTCTATTCTTCCATAGGAGGTATTGATTTCAGAAGAGCTGCTGACTACCGTCCAGACCTGCCGAAGGATCGTCATCTATTGCCATTTATCCAGTCCTTCACCATAGGCGGAATGAGAGATCTTCTGCTTGCTCGGTCTGTAGAAGGGGCAATACTTACTGACAGAGACAGCATGAAGGGCTCTGTTTATCATGCCCGGGCTACATATCTTCCAGGCGAGCAGCGGGACTGGAATGCCGTGCTGGGTATTTCTGAATTAGAGCCGGAGAAGAAAATGTTGATCCGGGCTCCAGAGTTCACCCCGGCGAGGTGGGACCATGCAGCCGGTCGCGTCCACCGGGAAAAGACCAACTTCGGACTTTTTCTAGCACCTGTGAAGTGGGGTTACAGGGACGAGCCATTTATTCTGAACTGTCTGGCCGTTCAATTTAAATATCAGCTAGCTGCCGGCTGGTTTGGAGATGCTAAAGTGACAGATGCTCATCTCTTCAGGGTAGGGGCAGTGGAATTCACAGAATTTGTCCTGAAGGAGTACGCCCCTTTACTGATTAGAGCTGGGGTCTACCATAGTGTATTCGCCTCCAGATTCCGCTATCCCATCTCTCGGGGACTATGTTGTGGCATGTTTGAAGTATTCTGCCCACAGTTTAACACATTCTACACAGCAGAGGGTGAAACATCTCTCGACCACTGGAGTCTTTCGCAGCTCTCAGGTCTACCTATTAATGGGGAGCCATACGAGGAGGTTTGTCTGGATGACTCTGTAAAGGACGCCTCCGATGGAGAGGGCCGATATTCTTTCGGCTACGCATACCGATATTTAATGAAAGCTTATCGTACCATTTGTCTGGCTTACAGCCGGGGATCCTCCAAAGGCTATCAACCCTGGGAAAAGAGCAGCAGGTTGAGAGTCCGTGTAGGACAATGGATACAATACTTCTTCGGGGGTCCCTTGAAGTATGCGGACTTCCCTTCTGTGGGACCGACTTCTAGCAAGCAAATCAGGGCCCCTCGTTACAAATCAGCACTGCCAGCTTCACTGCGCCGAGCAGGTGCAGACGGCCCGAACCCAGCAGGGGTTGACCCTATCACTCACTGTGCAGCTTATCTGACTTTCTGGCTGTGCACCTTCGCTCTTCCTCAAGGGGACGAGACGACTATCAGGCCGGAGGCTATATATCCGGCCTGTCAGATGGCCTGGGGGATGAGGCTGTCTCTGTGCCCAGTGGCTTTGTGCTTAATTTACAAATCATTGGGGGATTTGCATAGACATCGGGTTCCCCGCTCCTTAAGGACTGTGGGTCCGTTTCATTTTTTTAATGCCTGGGTCTGCAGTATTTTCCTCGAGCTAGCCCCGAGGACTTTACAGTCGGACACATTGCTTCCTCGGATGATCGAATTCGCTAGCGCCGAACCTGGTCCTTTCCTAGAGCCGCTGTTTAAGATAAGGGGCAGGTTGATAAAAGTGCCTGTAGACGCTCCTGGCAGCATTCATTTTTGGAGCTTGGCAGCAGGTTCGGCTCCTTTAGTGGACCCTCAGAGGGAATGCAAAATGGAGGAGGTAGAAACTTATGTCCATCCTGTTTCGGGGGTCAACGCCACCCGGCCCATATTAGAACCAGAACTGGTCAGGTGGGCTATGGCTATTCGGCTCAGTGTATTGGTCTTCAGGAAGGGAGGCTTGCTCATTTTGGAGCCCTATTATCCATTCCGTTTCAGCAGAAACTTTGGCTATGATCAGCATATTCCTCCATCGGTTGCTCAGTTTCCTTTGGACAGCCGTGCCAAGCACGGGTCCACCATCGCCAGTGACGGTCGAACATGGTGGGATTTCTTTCATCGTCGAGAGGGCGTAACTTTCAGGGTTCCGACCGTTTCTAATCGTATACCCCGTGTCACATCAGACTACATTAAGTGGTGGAATACACGCACCGACTTTTATAAAGATGGCAGAGGCGCCTTTTGGGATGTGGCCGAGCGCGCTTTCTTAAAGCGGTAATCAGAGCCTGTGTTTGAAATTGACGAGGTCCATCTGAAAAGGCTCTATTCACAGCACCAGAAGGAGGCAGAAACATATATTGCCACACGTCGGTCTTTGAAAGAGGGAGGTTCTGAAATACCGACTCCTGTCTTCTCTGAGATTAATGAAGACGCTTTTACAAAGGATCTAAGGCAGTTGGGCCATATAGGGGGTGTTCATTTGGATGTACAATATCCGTTCCCCCCGGAGGAACCTCTCCCGACAGTAACTGCTTGGAGGGGTCCGGTGGACAGGTTTCACCCTTATAGGACGTTTGTGCGGAGGGAAGACCGCACCCAGACATATTATCGGCACACTTCTTGGCTTTTTATACTGCTAAATGTTCACGGGCTATCAGTGGAGAACCCAATAACTGGCATTCTGAATAAACCGCTTTTTGTTTCTTTTCATTATGTCGATGACTGGTGTATGGATTATCCCGGCCTGTTTCATTGCCTCGACTTCCATGGACATAAAGACTTGGCTGCCTTGACAGAGAAGTGCCAGACCATTGGTGACGTATGCTGGCTCGTGAAGGAGGCTGCTTCCCGATCGAAGGAGGTGGCTTATCTGTATTGGCCGCTTTCCACATTTTATGATGGCCCAGCAGGTATGACCCTTCCTGTGCGCTCATGGCATCTTTCTTTTATTGTTATGTTCTGCATCTGTCGACTATGACTGCCTTTCTTGTGTCTTGCACAGATAGACCGGACATAAAGCGGCAGGGACTTTACAGGAAGATTATTGCTCAAGCTGAGAAGCCTGCTTACTTTGAAATTCCTGCAGCGGCACCTACGACCACTCCCTTGCCTCCGGGCAAGAAGAGGAAGCCTTCTGTGGTGAAAGCTGCAGTTGCCAAGGCCAAGAGGGCCAAGGTTGTTCGGGTCCAGCAGTCAGCTCCGGTTGTGACGGATGCCGGAACCCCTCTTCCAGACATCCCCTCTTTCGACGAGTTCAGGTCTCAGAGGGAGGCCGCTCAGGAACCTGCCGAGAGTGGCGGTAATAGCTTGTAGATGCAATCTTCATTGTCTTCTTGACTGATCTTTTAAGGAGTTCTTCGAGCTGAGCTTCTCTTTATCTGATACAGCCCAGGAGCAGGTTGCAATGCCTGTGGAAAGGGACACGAGGCTGCCTCTCCTACCCCGGCTGGCGAGGAGGAGGGTAAATATGCTTTCTCATCTTTTTCTTTATACTTCCATTGTTTTTTTTTCTGTTGTATCCCTCAGAGGTTCTCTTTTGCTGAAGTGGCAGTCGGGGAGCAGACTGAGGCCATGATAGCAGCGGGAGAGTCGCCTCAACCGCAGGAGGGTCACAGGACTCAAACAAAACGGAGCCCTATTCGGCCAGACGCATAATCACCCGGTCCGCATCCCGACATGCTCTAGAGGCGACCCCGCAGCATATAGCTAGTGTGGAGATATCCTCGGGCAGCTCTGAGACCGTCCCTGATAATGAGGAGGAAGTGACTTTCAGCGACAGTGAGGAGGAAGTTCTAAAATCAGAAGCCTTGCCCATATTTGCAAAAGGCCTTACGCCTTTACAGCCTTCTAAGCTGCTGATGCTATCTTCTGAGGAGGAATTGCAAGAGGAGTTTGCCGGGCTCGACACCGAGGTTGACATAACCCCTCCGTTTGCTGCTTCAACTACGGAGCTTTCTCCCCTTTTGTCTTATTTCGAGGGTATATACCCCACTTTAAAGGTAAGCTTCTCTTTTTTTGATTTGCTGTTCTATGTATTTTCTTTCATTCATTGCTGAAGGTCATTCTGCTTTATCCTCAGGACCCTGTCATCATCCGCTCAGACGCGGCCGTAGTTTCTATGGCCGTTTCATCCGCAGAATTGGCCATTATCCCTGCTTTACCTTTAACTTGCATGGGAATTTCTGAGGTTATCCGCCCTGTGCCAGTAAGGATACAATCTTCAACTGACTTAGCATCATTGGACTTGGGGGCCTCAGGAGAAAGTTCCGTCCCTGTCAGGGCCTCAGATTTTAGAGCCGAAGCAGACCCAGCCAGGAGCTCGGCTTTTATACCTGCAGCAGTAATGTCCATTGCGCCCGAGTCAGCAGTCCCTGCCATAGTGGCTACAGAGACTGGATTTTTGCCTCCACAGACTAGGGCGCCTTCGTCCCCATTACCAGAAAGAGCAGTTGAAGATGAAGCCCCCACTCAGGAGACCCATGAAGAGATAGCTCCATCATTTATTGATTCTCCTCCTGCGGGTGTTCAAGCCATAACTCCTGAGGCAGCGGTAGCAGAGGAGTCTTCGGCTCGACAGGAGACTATAGAGAGGGACCAGCCAGCTCTCCCAGCAGATTTGTCGTCTTCGTCCTCCCGGCTGGCTATTGCGCTGTGGGCGGACATTGATAGTGAAGTGACCTTTGAAGTGATCCCCTCCGCTTCTTTTGGCTTCGCATCGTCTGAGAGCTTTGTCTGGCAGAACCTGGATATGCTGCGCCAGCTAGTAGAATCCCAGCCTGGCTTGACACATTTGCAGCTGAAGGAAATTGCTGATCGCTTCACTGCCGGCCTGCAGGCCATGGGCTGCCCTTTGGACATATGGGTTCAGCGTGTTCTACTTCTACTGAAATTCGTGCATCGGAGGGATTTCCTAGCACGGACTATGACCGACAAGCTGACGGCATTGAAGTTGCAGAGGTCAGAGTGTAAATCTGAGCTGGAGAAGCTGACCCTTGCCCTTGACGAACGCCAGGCTGAGCTACAGAGTGTTGTTTAGCAGGAGGAAGCTGTCCAGGACCGGATAGCCATTCTGGAAGCGGAACTCGCTGGACTTCGAGTCGAGCTGCAACAATTATCCTCTATTCGGCCATAGTCCACCGAGGAGGTGGCCTTGTTGGAGGGACGGGTGATGTCTCTCCAAGGTATGTCCGTGAAGCTTCAGGAAGAGGAGGCGCGCCTTCACGAGCTAAGAGCCGCTCCCGATGTGGGTCTTTTGGCCTTTGAAGATATCTTCTGGCGGCCTTGAATTATCTCTTCTTTGTTTTCTTCTGCCCTCTTTTGTGATACAGTGTCCCCTCGGGGCTCTTTGTGTACTCCTCTTTTAATGAAAAGGAATCTTCGGCTTCATGTGTATCCATCGTATTTTCTATGTGGTTTCATCACTTTGGGAAGTGGGGTAGTGCTTCTAGCAGTCCCTCCTGTGAATGGCCCGTACCTGGCAGGAGAGCGTCCATCCCTTCATAGAAAGGATGGGGAACTTGCTCCACCGCGTGACGGCATCCCGCGTGCTTAAAACCGAATTCTGTTGGTAGTAGCAAACGTCTTCTTTGGCCATATGTGCCGCAAGGGAGACTGTTTGCGGGAATGTGAATGAAAAGGCCTAGAGCATCATCCGGAACGGGCGAATGGTCCATCCCAGGTAGGTTTCAAAGCCAGTCGGGGCAGTGTGCCAATCGGTCAGTGCATGATTTCATCATCAATATTGGGCTCATATTGATGCAACGAAGTTTTCTAGGTTTCATCAGAATAGACGTAAGGTCTAGACTGGATAGGGTTACCTCAGGTAGGACTTTGAAGGTCCGTGGTTTTCATTAGGACAGATGTAAGGTCTGAACCAGATGGGGTTTCATCATTGATCGGGCGGGGTGCCGGTCGATCAATAGCTGGTTTCATCATCGACATTGGGTTTATATCAATGCAAAGAAGTTTCATAGGTTTCATCAGAATAGACGTAAGGTCTAGACTGGATAGGGTTTTATCATTGATCGGGCGGGGTGCCAGTCGATCAATAGCTGGTTTCATCATCGACATTGGGTTTATATCGATGCAAAGAAGTTTTATAGGTTTCATCAGAATAGACGTAAGGTCTAGACTGGATAGGGTTTTATCATTGATCGGGCGGGGTGACAGTCGATCAATAGTTGGTTTCATCATCGACATTGGGTTTATATCGACGCAAAGAAGTTTTATAGGTTTCATCAGAATAGACGTAAGGTCTAGCATGGATAGGGTTTGATCGCATGTGGGACTTTGCTAAGCAATACGTAGATTTCATCAAGATAGACGTAGGGTCTATCCTGGTAGAGTTTCATTGCTGACCGGGCAAGGAGCCGATCGATCAAGAGAAGGTTTAAGAGTTTCATCAGGACAGACGTAAGGTCTGAGCTGGCCAGACTTTATCAGAATGGTGATGGGTTTTATTGTCGGTGGGACATTTGCAAGAGGGTATGCAGATTATATCAGGGTAAACGTAAGGTCTGCCCTGGAAAGGTTTCATCGTTGACCGGGCAAGGAGCCAAACGGTTAACGAAAGGCCTTATCAAGGGAAGGAAGTATGGAATTTCTTAGAATTACCACATTACTGGCCCAAGCGCCTTTTCGGGTTTTCACCGGAGCCAGCCCCCTCTTGCTTTTGCCCATGCGCCCTTTCGGGTTTTCACGTGACGGGGTACCCGATTTTACCTGCAGTGCCCTTTTGGGTTTTCACCACAGCTGGGTTTAGACATTCTTGCCCTTGTCCAGAATGCCTGAACAAGTCTGGCGGGGTATCTCTATTTTTAACCCCACTTTTCATATATATATATATATATTTGTATTCTTTCTCTTTTCCTTTGTCATCGTCTTTCCTGGAACTAGAACTTTCATTCTATGGACCATGGGGCCATATGTTTATTGTGGATACATGATCATTGATGTGGGTGTCAACATCAATGCAAAGGGAAATAGGGTTTCATGATCTATCCAGACGAAAGGTCCGAATTGATTTAGAGGATATAGATAGCAGCTCGGGCACGAAGCCATTTGCTGGAAATGTGAGTTTCATCGTTAATGTAAGGTTTGACATTAACGCAAAGGAATAGAGTTTCATGATCTATCCAGACGAAGGGTCTGAATTGATTCAAACAGCTGTGTCGTGTTTGTTAGAGCAGACGGAAGGTCTACCCTGGATGGGTTTTAGCATCGATCAGGCAGTCTGCCAACCGATCAATAGCAGATTTCATCATTGGTATTGGGCTCATACCAATGCAAAGGTTTCATATGTTTCATCGGGATAGACGTAAGGTCTAAACCAGACAGGTTTCATCGCTGATCGGGCAGTGCGCCAATCGATCAACAGCAGGTTTCATCATCGGTACCAGGTTCATACCAATGCAAGGATTTCATATGTTTCATCGGGATAGACGTAAGGTCTAAACCGGAGAGGCTTTATCGTTAATCGGGCAGGGTGCCAATCGATCAACAGCAGGCTTCATCATCGGTACCGGGACGTGTGGTAGGTTTCATCAGAATAGATGTAAGATCTAGACTGGATGGGATTCATCGTGGTAGATCTTAGACAAAGACAAGTGGAAGTGTTTCATCAGAACAGACAAAAGGTCTATTCCGAGGTGGGCCCCTCTTTTTTTTCGTGTTGCTCTCTGAGCAGGTGCCATTCATCGATGTGGGGTGAACATCAATGCAAAAGAGAGTAGGGCTTCCTCATGCAATTCAAACGGAAGGTCTGAACCAAAGCTGGTGGATGGCGTCTTAGGCATGAAGCTGTTGCCAGGAATGTAGACTAGCTTAACAGGGACGAAGAGTCCAGGTTAAAGAAACAGACCGACCTATCTTGTCGATGATGACAAAGGTCGAGGAGTTGTTAGACAGGATTTCCGGCGGGACTTTGTGATGATTGTCCTTCTCGGAGTTTTATCAGGAAGGGTGAAGAAGGGAACTTTAAATTACCACATTACTGGTTTAAGCGCCCTTTCGAGTTTTCGCCGAAGCCAGCCCCCTCTTGCTTTTGCCCACGCGCCCTTTCGGGTTTTCACGTGGCGGGGTACCCGATTTTGCCTGCAGTGCCCTTTCGGGTTTTCACTACAGCTGGGTTTTGGGCCACTTTTACCCTTGTCCCTAATATAGGAGCAAGTCTGGCGGGGTATCTCTATTTTTAACCCCATTTTTACTTTCTTTTATTCTTTCTTCTTCCTTCCTCTCTTTTTTTTTTAGAGGGTGACAGGTCGGAATGCCACTAGATCTGGATAAGGGTAGCTTGGCTAGGGCGGAGTGCCGCCAGACCAAGAAAGGGGTAGCTCGGCTAGGGTGAAGTGCCACTAGACCGAGAAAAGGGTAGCTCGGCTAGGGCGGAGTGCCGCTAGACCAAGAAAGGGGTAGTTTGGCTAGGGCGGAGCGCCACTAGACCAAGAAAGGGGTAGCTCGGCTAGGGAGGAGTGCCGCTAGACCAAGAAAGGGGTAGCTCGGCTAGGGCGGAGTGCCGTTAGACCAAGAAAGGGGTAGTTTGGCTAGGGCGGAGTGCCGCTAGACCAAGAAAGGGGTAGCTCGGCTAGGGCGGAGTGCCGCTAGACCAAGAAAGGGGTAGTTTGGCTAGGGCGGAGCGCCACTAGACCAAGAAAGGGGTAGCTCGGCTAGGGCGGAGTGCCGCTAGACCAAGAAAGGGGTAGCTCGGCTAGGGCGGAGTGCCGCTAGACCAAGAAAGGGGTAGCTCGGCTAGGGCGGAGTGCCGCTAGACCAAGAAAGGGGTAGCTCGGCTAGGGCGGAGTGCCGCTAGACCAAGAAAGGGGTAGTTTAGCTAGGGCGGAGTGCCACTAGACCAAGAAAGGGGTAGCTCGGCTAGGGCGGAGTGCCGCTAGACCAAGAAAGGGGTAGTTCGGCTAGGGCGGAGTGCCGCTAGATCAAGAAAGGGGTAGTTCGGCTAGGGCGGAGTGCCGCTAGACCAAGAAAGGGGTAGCTCGGCTAGGGCGGAGTGCCGCTAGACCAAGAAAGGGGTAGTTTGGCTAGGGTGGAGTGCCGCTAGACCAAGAAAGGGGTAGTTTGGCTACGGCGGAGTGTCGCTAGACCAAGAAAGGGGTAGCTCGGCTAGGGCGGAGTGCCGCTAGACCAAGAAAGGGGTAGTTTTGCCTGATCACTCGGGGAATGTCAGTTGTGCTGCATGATATAGCTTTAGATGTCTTCCGTTGAGTGGTGAGAATTGAATTTCCCCTCGATGGTTGACAACCACGTAGGCTCCTCCTTCGTAGACCCTCTGTATCACATAAGGACCTTCCCAATTAACATTCAGCTTCCCTTTTGGGTTGGACATCATGACTTCTCTTTTCTTGACCATGACGAGGTCACCTTTCTTGAATTCTCGTCCTCTTACGAGTTTGTTAAATGCATTAGCCATGCGGGCCTGATACATTTGGATATTCTTCTGAGCTTGGAGGCGTTTCTCTTCCAATTCAGCCAATTCTTCTAATCTTCTTTCTGCATTGGTCTGTTCACCACGGGCCAGGCCATATTGGACTGCCACTCTGAGTGACGGGACTTCTAGCTCTAGCGGAACCACTGCCTCTGAGCCGTATACCAGTGAGTATGGTGAGCACCCTGTAGGTGTCTTGAAGACGGTGCGGTACGCCCACAGAGCTTCATACATTTTTTCTTCTCAGTCCTTTTTATTGGAACTGACGACCTTGGCCAGCAGGGTGCACAGAGTCTTGTTAAAAGCTTCCGCTAACCTGTTTGCCTGTGGATTGTAAGGGGTGGAAGTCCTCCACCCGATTTTATATTTCTCAGCAAGCCGATAGACCTTTTGATTTCTGAAATGGCTTCCGTTATCAGATATTATTCGACTGGGGATTCCGAACCGAAGATAATATTCTGCTTGATGAATCTAGCGACCAGCTCACCAGTCACTTCTCTTAATGCTACAGCCTCGGCCCATCGGGAGAAGTAATATGTTATGGCTAGTATGTACTTATGTCCGGTCGAGGAAGTCGGCAGTGGCCCGACTACATCAGTTCCCCATTGTGCAAATGGCCAGCTGGGAACTGTAGGGTGCAGAGTCGTAGGAGGCCTTCTAGGCACAGTAGCATGCTCTTGACATTTTTGGCATGACTTTGCGAATTTACAGCAGTCTTCAAACATGGTGGGCCAATAGTAGCCCAGCTTCTTGATTTCTATCTTCATCTTGGGACCAGCCTGGTGGGCACCTGCTGTTCCGGCATGTACTTCTTTCATCGCCTGCCAAGCTTCCTCAGTGGACAGGCGGCGGAGCAGAATCTTCTTGCGTGCATCTGCCATTATTCGGAACAAAGTTCCATTCCTGAATTCATAAGAATCTTTGATTCTCAGAAGTTTCATCTTTTCTTCTCTTTTCTGCGGCAGCTGTTGGTGTAGAAACCACTGCAGCAGGTGCTGTCTCCAATCAGACGCATGTACCGTGCTGATAGTAGCAACTTCGTCTTCTTCGGGGAACCCTTCTAGCATACTGGGGACCTGCCACCGGTTCATAACAATAATGTTCAGTGTCTCATTTGGTGGGACTGCTAGTGAGCTGGCTAGCTTTGCCAGTGCATCAGCTTGGGCATTGTGCCCCCGGCCCACATGCTTGAGCTCAATATGATAGAATTTCGCGATAAGGCGCACAGCTTTCTGGTGGTAGGGATTCAATTCTGGCTTCCGCACTTCGAACTCCCCTTGGATTTGTTTTATTATCAACATCAAATCCCCGAATACCTGAAGCATTTGGATACCCATGTTGAGGCTGATATGCAGACCGATTATCAGAGCTTCGTACTCAGCTTCATTATTGGTGCCGGGCTTGTTTATAGAACAGGAAGTATGCACGACCTCCCCTTCTGGCGACTTCAGCACAATACCGGCCCCGGCCCGTATTCTGGTCTTTCCATCGGAGTCTATCTCTGTTCTAGACGCTCCGTCAAAGAATAGCTGCCACATAACTGGCGGAGCCTGGCAAGCTTCGAGTGTCTCATCATCGGGTAACTTAGTCCCTAGCATGTCATTTTCCGGCACAGGATGCTCTGCGAAGAAATCAGCCACGGCCTGTCCTTTTATCGCCCTCTGGGGTGTATAGGTAATATCAAATTCCATCAGGATCACTGCCCATTTGCCCAACCGGCCCTTCAGTACTGGCTGAGTCAATATGTATTTGAGCGGATCTGCTGCAGATATCAACCTGACTTCATGTGACAACATATAGTGTCGGAGCTTCTTGACAGCAAAGACTAGTGCCAAGCATGTCTTTTCTATGTAACTGTAGCCTTCTTCAGTTCTAATCAGCCTCCTACTCAAGTAGTACAAGGCTTCCTCTTTGCCTCCTTCATTTATCTGTGCCAGCATTGCCCCCAGGGAACAGTGTGTGGCCGCAATATACAGTATCAAGGGCCTGCCCTTAATTGGTGCCCCCAGCACTGGAGGGGTCTTGAGATATTCTTTCAGCTTCTCAAAGGCTTCCTGACATCCATCGTCCCAGAGGAACGATACATCTTTCATCATGAGCTTGTGAAAGGGGTGGCATCTTCCCGACAGATTCGATATAAATCGTCGGATATAGGCCAAACGCCCTTGCAGAGATCTTAGCTCGGGCAGACTCCTTGGTGGAGGGAGCTCCTGGATAGCCTTAATCTTGGATGGGTCAATTTCAATGCCCCTATGCCGGACAATAAACCCGAGGAACATCCCGCTGGACACGCCAAAGGCGCATTTCATAGAATTCATCTTGAGTTCATATTTGCACAGCCTCTAGAATACTATCCTCAGGTCCTGCAAATGGTCTTCTCTTCTGGTGGTTTTCACTACCAGATCATCAATGTAGCACTCTACTTTCTTGAAGAGCAAATCATCAAAGATCTTTGTCATAGCTCTTTGGTAGGTAGCGCCGGCATTCTTGAGGCCAAACGACATCCTTTTGTAGTGGAATATCCCCTTCGGAGTGCGAAATGCAGTGTGCACTCTGTCTTCTTCAGCAATCCAGATCTGGTTGTATCCGGATGACCCATCCATGAATGACGGGCTTCATGACCAGTAGTCGCATCGATCATCACTTCAGTGATTGGCACTGGGAAATCATCTTTCGGGCAAGCCTTATTAAGGTCCCAGAAATCAACACATATTTTGATCTGCCCATTTTTCTTCTTTACAGGCACTATATTGGCTAGCCACGTAGTATACTGATTTTCTTCAATGAAGCCTACATCAATCAGCTTGTCGACCTCTTTATTAATTTGATTTATCAACTCAGGACGCATTCTCCTAGGCGGCTGCTTTACGGGGTTAGCCTCTGGGTTTATTGCCAACCGGTGCTGTGCCACATCAGAACTCAGTCCCGGCATTTCATCATATGTCCATGCAAAGCAGTCTCGGAATTCTTTCAAGAACTGTATATACTGTTCCATGGCAGCTGGCTCTAGTAGTGCACTGAGGAATGTCGGCCTGGGCTCATCTGCCGTCCCTAGATTTATTTCCACGAGCTCATCAACGGTGGCCTGGCCACCATCTTCGACTTCGGGCGGGGCTTCTTGCAAGTCAATAAAGCCTCCCGGGATATAATCCTCTTCGATCTCATGATTTTTGGTTCCGTCATACTGGTCATCGGCGGATGTTGGCTCATCATATAAGGCTGATACTGTTGGATTCTGTTCGGTCTGCCCCGAGGGTGTGACCGGTTCAGCAGGAAACCCAAAGGTGGACTCCTCCGCCCCTAGAGGTGTTTCTGGTGCAGGCCCCCCTGAGAGATCATCATTCTGTAGGGCCCGGACTTCTTCTAGAATGCGCTCAAACTCCAGGCATTCTCTTAGCTCGTTGGCTATTTGGTCTTCATCCGGGGTTCCCGTATCAAACTTTGCTTTAGCATGGAATAGATCCTCTTTGCAAGGTAGGTCTTCCCAGCACCAACCTTTCTTTGTTTCATCAGATGTCCCCATCTCCGGCTGACTGTCTGGGGCTTCATTGTTCATTACAGATTGATAAATGATCTCTTCATCTTCCGAGGGGTACTTGTCATATCCCACCTCGGGAGGGTATTCATGCTGGTAGGAGGCAGAGATGATGTCCACCTCGGCTTCATAGTATTCTTGAAGGGTATAACCCAATCCCGGGTGCTGAGTGATCTTCCTCAGTTCTTTATTATCCCGGGGTGGATCCCATAACTCCTGGAACGCCTTCTTTTGGGCAACAGGTTGTAGTGATGGCATCTGCATTTTAGAGAACATCTGCAAAACCCATTGGGTAGTATAGTCCAAGCCTGTGATCGGCACCATCCGATTTGCATATTCTTCAGGGACCATGCAGTCTTGATCATCATTTTCGACTGGCTCCCCAGTGTAGAATATGAGAGAAGCGAGGGACCTCCATAGTCTTTAATGGTAGCACCGTCTGATATTCTATGCTAGCAATGGGCTTGACTAAACCCTGCGGAACCCCTACCTGTATGTACTTTTCTTTCATTTCTTCGTCAGTATCATCTGGGTGGATGCTAGGAGGGGTGATCCGAGCAAAGTCACCAACATAAGAAATGTGAGATACTTCATGTTTCTTAATATAGCCCCTTGGTGGCGGTGGAGACCAATTTCTTGCTTTCATCACCGGCTTCTCTGGCTGACCACAGCCTCCTTCCCTTCACCCTTTTGTGACACCTCCGTGTAGTAGGATGCATCGAGCATATGACACTCGAATACTTCGAAGGGATGCAGATCCGCAAACACCCTTTCTTCTTTTCCTTCATGGCAGTATTTAATACCTGATGCAACGTGGACGGCACTATCTGATATTCATGCAGCCACGGTCTCCCTAGCAGGGCCTTATATGTGGTGTTGGAGTCGATTACATAGAATCGCACCACGGTAGTGAGGTCCCCCAATGTGAGGTTGAAATCAGCCACCCCAAGGGGCGTCTCACATTTCTGGTTGAATCCCGCAATTTTCATGTCTCTGACCTTGGTAAGCTACAGATCAAAGTAATATTTTTGGTAGATCCGGTATGGGAGAATGTTCACAGCAGCCCCGGGATCTATCAGTATCCTACTCAGTGGCTGACAGTTCAGGGAGCCCCTCATATACAGTGGCCTGTTATGGCCGGAATTTGGAATCAACATATCATCCTCTGTGAATGTGACTGACGGCCCAGAATTCACTTCTGTCAAGAGTGCTTCATACTGTGCCGGCGACTATAGGGCATCAATAATTGCTTGGCGAGCCTCTTCACTAAGGGAGAGAATCTCCCAGATGGAGAATCTGGTAGGGAGCTTCTTTAGCATTTTCATGATCCGACTGCCCACCCGGACATTAGACAGTCTCATTTCTTCCGCCCATCGGGGCTTTGGAGGTTCATGTGGTGCCTGTTGCCTCTGTTGCCCAGTGCTGGTTTCATTCTCTTGACCGGCTTCTTGGGGGGCTTTTTCTGTGACAATGGCCCCTAGTGTTGTTGGAGGGCTATCCTCCTCTTTCTCATTCTGCTTGTAGGCTACAGATGCCGACTGCTGAGGTCTCTTGCCTTTATCTGGCCCAGCCTATATCGACTGCCCATTTTCCAGACTGGATAGAAATTCCAGAAATGTTGGAATTTGACCTCCTTTCTTCTCTTCTTGGTATAAGCTAGCAGGGGGAGGAATGTGGACACCCCGCACCTCTGGTTCAGGAATCTGGTAGGGTTGTTCCCCTCTGAACATAATGTTATGATTGGCTGGTGGTGGGCGCCGCCACCTTCTTCCGGAGCGTGTTGCATGTGCTGAGGTTGAGGCCTCGGCATGGTTGGCTTCTAGCAGGGCATTTGATGTTTCATCCTCATCGTTCTCCCCGGGCGAGGTAAAGAGTGCTGACAGGGTGTTGCATTGTACTGTCACGACTCCCTTTTCCTTTTTGCATTTAGACCATCTCTTCTTTTTCTGGGAATTTGGCTTCTTTGGTTCTTGCCCCCAGAAAGGCTCAGCCTCATCTTTTCCCTGTTCTGCCCCCGGTTGCTCTTTAATTTTCAATTCTTTGAGCTGTTCCTAGAGTATACAGTCTTTCACCAATAGGTGCTCAGGCTTTTTATGTTCATATTCATCGAGCCCATTAATATACTGCTGTAAACGCCTGGCCGCAGGACTTACTTCCTTATGTGCAGGTAGGGGGACTTGTCTTCTCCGGTTATGAGTGGGGATCTGGATGACTAGCCCTGTTTCAGCTGTGTGCCATACTGACTTTACTGGAGGTGGTTCGGGCCTTGGTGTGACACCGCAGATAACTGCTCCACTGGTATTGGCTGCGGGAGTTTTCTTTCTATTCTTTATTGGCTTTATCTGCCACCCCTCTTGACCCTTCAGCGGGGTGAGGAAGCAAGCTTCATAAGTATGCCTGGTGCATTCTTCGACGGCTTCCTTAGGCAGCTGCTGGTAGACTGAAATCATATTGGCGGCCATTCTCAAGGCCGGAGGCTCATGTGGACGAGGTGGCTCCACCTGGTAATCTCCCAGCTGTAGCTTGCCCTTTTTGACCATGCCTTCCATAATATCTTTGAAGACATAACAATCTTCAATTGCGTGCCCCAGCGCACGGTGATATGGACAGAACAGTGGATCACCTTTGTTTGCCGCGTCCTCGGGTCTCTTTGGCTCAGGCAATGTTACCTTGTTGAACTTGTATGCCCAGTTGAATAGTGCGGCTGTCTTATCTTTCGGGAAAGAGTATGGCTTTCTCATTTTGTTTCTCAGAGAGACCTTATCTTTTCTTTCCACTGTGTCTGCTGGCGGGGGAGCTTCATCTGCCCCCTTCTTCCCTTTCTGTTGCTCGAAGGTTCTGAAATCGACGGTGTTAGCCTCAGAGTGCGATGGTCGTCGATCATTAGATTTACCTTTCGACACAGTTGGAGCATTGGCCGTCGGACGCTTGGACAGGAACGTCTCGACTTCCGCCACTATATTGTTCAGCCGGTCAAATGTTCTAACATCTGCACCAATCATCTTTTCCAGTACCTCTCTCCTGAGGCTCTGCTTACATATTTGCACTGCATCTTCTTGATGAGGAGGTCTTCTGCATCTCATAGCTAAGTTCCTCCACCTTTTTATGTAGTCCAGTGCTGTTTCATCTTGCTTTTGCCTGGTTGCATATAGTTCTGCTATTGTAATTTCTCTTTCTGTGACGTGAAATCTGTCACGGAACTTTCTTTGCATATCAGGCCAATCGGCCACTGACCCAGACGGCAGGCTTGAATACCATTCAAAGGCTATCCCGGTGAGGGATGAGCCAAAGATCTTAAGCAGATAAGCTTCATCAGCTGCCAAGTCACCCATAATGGTGGTATAGTAAGCTATGTGCTCCCTGGGATGTTGGGTTAGATGGACGCAGTCTATCTCCACTAAGTGTAGATCTAGAGGGGGGTGAATAGATCAACTTGCCTAATTTAAAACTACTGTAAGTTCTAAAGCGGAATTTAGGCAAACATCAGTTAAGCTAAAGGAAGAATGCTAAGCAAAGGGTCGACCCATGAAAGCCATTCACCATATCTATATATATCAAAAGCTAGACATGAGCATGAGCGATGAAACCAAATAAGCTAAGCAAGAATTCCCATCGCACACAGATCAAACAAAAACACAAACACAATGCACACATGATTTTTAGGTCGTTCGGTCAACGACCTACGTCCACCCCACACTCAACCAAGTATGGCTTCCTGCTGCGCAGCACAACTTGCATCCGCTGGGCTTTACAGCTTGGCCAAACAATCCGCTGATACACAGCTTCGCTGGGCACTACAGCTTGCCGACCAGAGGATCTGATCTCTGCAACCGCTAGGGAAATACAGCTTAACCCGTCCAGTGGAGACTACCACTGCAAGACCGCTGACACACAGCTTGAAGAAACAGTATTCGGAAATGAAAGACAGAATCAAAACAAAAATAGAAAAACTCAAAAGCAATATAGCTCTAAGAGCAAAGCTCAGCTCTGGTTTTGAACCACGAGACTGAGATACAAGCTTACTCTCAATCTCACTCTCAATCAGCTCTCTCTCAGCTCATCTCTCTCGATCTCTTCTTCTCTCGTTTTCTTCTTCTCTGTATCTTCTTCTTCTCTCTTTTCTCTCTGTGGATCGAAGGCTCACTACTGCTGAGTGTATAGACTTTCTCTTCTTCTCCTTCGATCAGTCTTCTTCTGTGGAAGAAGGCTTGTTTATATAGCAGTAACAGCAGCAGGCGTGTGCTCTCCACGTTTCCCGCCCAGCAATTTGGACCACGTGGCAGCATCCAATGGAGTATCAGTACACGTGTCCTCATCTGGATACCTTGTCCTTCTCGGATCACGAGCCAGGTACCCCGGATCACGTGCCCCTCATTAGCTTCTTCAGTCTGATGTATAGAGTTCTCCGTTCACGTACTCAATGACAGCAATCTGACTTGCTGCGTCGACACTGTCAATCAATGGCGTTAACGCAGTGAGGCATTCCAGTAAGCCATTAGCTTCGTCTCTTTAGCTGCTGCGTCGACGCTGCTCAATTGTGGCGTTGACGCAGTGGAATAGCCTGTGAAGGTCTCTGCTTCTTTAACTGCTGCGTCGACGCTGCTTGCTTGTGGCGTTGACGCAGTGGAAGATATCGTGAAGGCTTCGTCAACTGATGCGTGGACGCTTTAAGCTCTAGCGTCGACCCTGTTCCCTTCAGCAACAAGAATGAAGTCACAAGATTTAAGTATGTACATTGCAGTGTATATACTTCGTTGTATAGACTTGTGAAGGCGAATGCAACTTACAGACTTGCCCAATGTGTTGACTTCAACAAAGGAGGCAACGGCTGTATAGACTTTAAATCCTAAAGGCAGTGTATAGACGTTGAAGAACAACAACCAATGTATGGACTTTACAATGCAAACAACAATATATAGACATTGAGTTCGAAGACCAATGTGCAGACTTTGGATTTGAAGACCAGTGTGCAGACTTCAAATTACACTGTGGATGTACAGACTTGATGGAGCGAAGCGATGTGTAGACTTGGAGCTCCTGAAGCAATGTACAGACTTCAAAGATCACTGTGGACGTATAGACTTTGGGGACATGAAGCGATGTACAGACTTCAAAGAAGTTGGCGAGTCAATGTACAGACTTGATGAAGCGAAGCCAATGTATAGACTTAATGTGTAGCTGAAGCCTTGAACGTAGGAATAGGCTGGAGTGTATAGACTTCAGGCTTCAGAACCGAATGTTCAGACTTCACCTAAGAAACGTAGGGAAAGTCCCTAGTGTATAGACTTTGCCTTGAACGAAGGTAAGTGATGAGTGTATAGACTTTCACGATGTGTAGACTTGAATATGTGAAAGCTACAGTGAAAGAGTGTATACACTTGACCAGATCAAGGGCAATTCGGATGTACAGACTCTGAGGTTCAAAGCCAACGGCTGTACAGACTTAGAATATTAAGATTGAAGTACAGACTTCATGCGTTGACGCTGTACACACCTAGCGAGTTGACGCTGTACACACATCCAATGAAGTGCGTTGATGCTGTACACACTTAGTGAGTTGACGCTGTACACACATCCAATGAAGTGCGTTGACGCTGTAACATGAGCCAGTGAGATGCGTTGACGCTGTACACACTTAACCAATTCAAATGAAATGCAGTGTGTGGACTTTATCTGAAATGGACGATGTATAGACTCAATTGATATGAGAGCTTCCAGTGTATAGACTCAGTCTAAACAAGTCTGCTGGAGGAGTCGACCCATCCTCTGATGTGTCGACCCATGACAGTGAGAAATGCAGACAGCAGTGTATTAAATGCAAAGAACACATAGTCAATCTGATAGAGCAATTTCATCAAATCAAAAGCAGTTGTCAATCAATCAAAACAATGGTGTTGCCAATGAAATAAAGCAAGTGTCAACATCATCAACATAGAGGGGTCACAACAATCTCCCCCTTTTTGATGATGGCAACCCCATATGAAGTAGAATAGCAACATCCTGTCATATAGATATATGTTTGATGAAAGACATGATATGTTATGCAGATTGACATGCAGATGCTATGAATGCATGCAACTCACTGCCTCAAACTCTCCCTTGGAATGAATTCAGAATTGAATTCAGAATTCAGACAGATATGTATTCTCCCCCTAGACATCCCCTAGACAATATTCTCCCCCTTTGCCATCAACAAAGAGGAGGGAAAAATTAAATACAATGGAGGAAGCAAGAGAAGAACTGATTGGCATTCTGAACAGGTAGTTCATGAATAAGCATTCTAAAGCATAGAGTCTTCAGTCATATGAATTTAGAAACTGCTGTCGGAAAGAGTTCTGGTTTAAGGATGATAAAATTTGGAGTTCATGCACTACAAGCAATAGATAAGTTCACTGTGCATGATAAAATAATAAACCAAAATCATATTTGCATGAAAGATTTAGTTTCATAATATCTTACTTTCATAGTCTCATAAAGAAATATTGAGAGAAACCAAGTCATGTATTGAAACTAAACAAATTGACACTCATGAACTTTTCTTTTGAAGGAGCAGCATTATCAATATTAGACCATTTAGAGCATTCAGGTACCATAAGTCTTTCTGCATAAGGGTATGCGTTTATAAGACGCCAATACCCCTAGATATTCAACAAGATGGACCATTCTGCCTATGATCAAATTCAATAGAACTGAGTTACATCTTTTTGTGTGAGGGTACACGTTTATCAGACGCCAGTTACCCCCAGGTACTCAGTGAAACCAGCCTGCTGTTTTGAACATTTTAAACAGAGATAGCTGATACACTTCATGACATGAGTGTTGTCCACTTCTTTGATGGATCACTCAGTTTCTCAGTGATTTACCAGTCATTGCTCTGCCAATATATATATATTTTCAATGATTTTCAATATTTTTCAATATCTTTCTTAGCTGTCCTTTTTATGTTTCAGAATGACTTGTTTAAGAACAATACACATACTTAATCTCTCTAACATGATTTTTCAGATTCAGATATGATTAGCTTTGTCTGACATGAAATAAGAAAGAGGTTGAGAGTTTTATCAATTTTCAACTTACTTATATACTGATTGCAATCTTTAAACTCTAACCATTATAAGATTTAAACAATTACATCAGTCTTTGAACAATTCAAATTCTTATAAATGAAGAAGTCCATTTTCTACTACTTAGAAATCAGAACTGACCAACAGATTGCCATAATGTCAGAGACAAGTATTCAGAGTTAAAGGTTGAATGACTTCAAGAAAGTTAAACCACTCTGAATTTCTAGCAATACTCCCCCTGTCTATATGCATGCAACATGGCAAGAATTAATTGAGAGAGAGCTTATGCATAGGTCATGAATGAATGATATGCAAGGACATGCAAAGACTCGACAAGCTCCCCCTGAATATATGCAATGCAGGACAGTTCTACATCCACATTCACATCCACATGATTTATCCAAGCAATCAAACACAAGTCCACATCAGAGATTTTATTCACATCAATTAAACAATCATTCATCATGCTGAAATTTACATAAACCAAGTTCTCTTCTAAGAAACTTAAAATTTTCATTCCCAAGAGGCTTAGTAAAAATATCAGCAATTTATTTTTCAGTTTCTATGAAATTCATTTCAATCTCTTTTTATTTACAGCATCTCTAAGAAAATGATGTTTTATCTCTATATGCTTAGTCCTAGAATGGTGAACAGGATTTTTAGCAAGGCATATAGCACTAGTATTATCACATAAAAGTGGAATGCATCCCAGATTTATCTGATAATCAGCCAGTTGGTGCTTAATCCAAAGTACTTGGGCTGCACAATTACATGCTGCAACATACTCAGCTTTAGCTGTGGATAATGCTACAGTGTGTTGCTTCTTAGATGCCCAAGACACTAGACAGCCACCAAGGAATTGACAGTAGCCAGTAGTGCTTTTTCTATCTACTCGACACCCAGCATAGTCTGCATCAGTGTAGGCTAGAAGCTCTAACTCACACTTAGCAGGATACCACAGACCTAGTTCTTGGGTGCCTAGTAAATACCTAAAAATCCATTTCACAGCTTTAAAGTGAGTTTCTTTAGGACTGGCCTGAAATCTAGAGCATAAACACACAGCAAATTGTATATCATCCCTAGATGCTGTAAGATAGAGAAGAGATCCGATCATACCTCTATATAGCCTTTGGTCCACAGGTTTACCTTTAGAATCTTCATCCAAACTGGTTGAGGTACACATTGGAGTAGCTATTTCCTTGAGGTTGTCCATTTTGTACTTCTTCAATAAGTTCTTTACATACTTGGACTGAGAGATGAAGATGCCATCTTCTGTTTGTGTAACCTACAGTCCAAGAAATAGTTTGAGCTCACCCATTGAGCTCATTTCAAATTCATCAGTCATTATTTGAGAGAATTCCTCACACAATTTGGGGTTAGTTGACCCAAACATAATGTCATCCACGTAAATCTGAATGATAAGAATATCTGGATGGCTTACCTTGGTAAACAATGTTTGATCAACTATACCTCTTGTGAAGTTCTTGTCGGTGAGGAATTTGCTCAACATGTCATACCAAGCTCTAGGAGCTTGCTTTAAACCATAGAGAGCTTTATTGAGCTTGTAAACATGATTAGGGAAATCTAAACATTCAAACCTAGGAGGTTGTCTCACATAGACATCCTCATTAATTTCCCCATTTAGAAAAGTAGATTTCACATCCATCTGCTGAAGGTTTATTCCTAGGGAACATGCATAAGCCAATAAAATTCGTATTGCTTCTAACCTAGCTACAGGGGCAAAAGACTCTTCAAAGTCTATTCCAAATTCTTGATTGTACCCCTGAGCTACAAGTCTGGCTTTATTTTTAATAACATTCCCCGCTTCATCAGTTTTGTTTCTAAATACCCATTTAGTCCCTATGACTGTTTCATGATCAGGAGGTGGAACCAAATGCCACACCTTATTCCTGTCAAACTGATTGAGCTCCTCATGCATGGCATTAATCCAATGCATATCTTGGATAGCACAGTCAATGGACTTGGGTTCTATGCTTGATACAAAAGCATAAGCATTCAGTTCATGTTGAATTCTTAAGTGGCCTCTAGTCCTAGGGGGGTCATGCAGATTTCCAATAACATTATCTACATGATGATCCTTGAGATATCTAATATTTGTAATTGGACTATCATGAACTTGATTTACCTCCCCCTGAACTGTAGGCTCCTCTTCATTAAGCTCTTTATGTTCTTCTTCATCCTCGGATTTGTCTGCAGGATCTCCTTCCTTCAGAATTTCACCATTATTTTCATTCCTGCACTGACCAACATTAGAATTTGCCAAGGATTCATCAAAAACTATGTGTGGAGATTCTTCAACAGTTTTAGAGTTCAGATTGTACACTCTGTATGCTCGGGTGTTTTCAGAATAGCCAAATGTCACGCCCCGAGCGCGGAAGACACCCGGAGACGCGTGACGAGTTTATATCAATCATGTCAATTAGAGTGGTCGTGTATTCGACACAAAGACAGAGATGCGCAAAATAACAAGATAACCCAATCCTTTATTTCATAATGGATAGACTATTACAAATCCAATACTCTGTTAAATAAAAAGGAAAAGTACATAGTTGACTCAAGAAACTATAGAAAAGACTAATTGACACTTGAGCAGCTCTATCACTTTCACTCTTGACCATTCCCATCCGATTGACTTCCATCGTCGTCGGACTTACCTGAAAAGTAAAAAGGGACAAACGGAATGAGCGAACGCTCAGTAGAAAATTATATCTCAAGTACTAGCAAGGGGGGTAAGTAATTACATCTTTCATGAATGCAATAAAGCTATGCATGCTCGCATAAAACGACAAGATAGAGAGAATGTAATATCAAGGAAATAAGATGAACTTAATCATGAACTTTCAACAAGATAACAAGTTTATTCAAGATATTCAAGCAAGTACGTTTAACAAGTCATGTCAAGAACTTTGGCTATCATGTATCAAGCAAGTAAATTACCCTTTTTCGGGCCACGCAATTCATGTCAAGTCAAGTACGATTCAAGTACAAGATGTGTGTGGAATGTCCAATCAAGCAAGTCAAGTACTCGGTATAATGCCAGATACCTTATCATTTTAACTCCCATGGGCACAAGTACTTTCGGGTGCTCCTCCCAGGACCAGATCGGGCCCTATATGCGTAGGCATTTATCATGTGTTTTGACATCCACTCTTGTGTATAGCCAATGTAGAATTTCAAAAATCAAGCTTGTAGACACGTATGACAACTTTGATAGAATAGAGTCCAAAATATGACAAAGGACATAGAATGGCGATAATAACGGTATAATCACGATATCGATAAAAATTTAGGTAGAATATGGTTCCCTTAACTTGGGTACCATGACAAATCAGTATGGACATTCTTTATATAGAATTGAGGTCCACATGAACAGTATATCAAAGGTAAGATACCCTCATTCCTATCATAGAATTGAGGTTTTTACAAGAACGACATGATATGGCATGATATCATCATCCCATTAAGAATTTCTTATGATATACTCTTTGTATAATCATAAGGGCCGGTATCCCATGTTTCTTTAGAGTGACATGGCATCAATGGTGTAATGGGTTTTTAGGGTACAACCAGCTCAGTCGACCTTGAGGGAATCCAAGGTACGAAGAGTCTTACGGAGGTCTCTATGACTAACTCGCTAGTCCAAAGGAACGGAATGTCCAATGGAGAGCTTGTATGTCAATGAGAGTTGAGTGTGATCGATAAAACAACGTGAAAAGTGGGACTATACTCACGGAGTGGAGAATAGTGCCGATATATACGTATATGTATAATATGAAACCATCGGTTAACAGAATCAGGATAAAAATCAGTTTACAGAAAATAACGACTTAGGTCAAGTCGCTTCTCATGTAATTAACGCCTAACATAAGGGCGTTTACACGTGTTTCCATTTTGCAAAATTTTCATTAATTCAGTAATTTATCTAAAACGCGCCTTGGTCAGGGTCGTTTCTTCAAGATCTGACGACTACACCAGAAGGCGTCTTATTGTTTACATATTTGACAGAATATAATTAATTTTCAGGAATTATCAAAACGCGCCCTGGGCAGGGGCGTTACTATTTAATTCTATTTTTCAGAATATATAAATTTCAGGATTTTAACCGATACACGCCCTAGGAAGGGGCGTTATCTTTCAGATTCACGCCCTATGAGGGGGCGCTAATATGTGAAAAATGACTTTGTCCAAGTCGTTAATTCAAGTTCCTTCAGAAACTTTAAGGATAGTAATAATTTCAGGATAACAGAGGAACGAATGTAATATCATGACAGTAAAGTTAGCAGGTTGAAGACATAGGATCATGCATATATTTATAATCATGATTTCTTAGATAATCAGTTCTTAAGATGGGTGATTAACGGTTTAAAGAAATTAACGCCTGAGTACGAGGCGTTAAACATGAAATTTACGACCTGGGAAGGGTCGTTTCATGTGAATTAGCACCCTTGACAGGGGCGTCTCTTTCAAAATATTACAGAAAATGCATGGAAACTATAATAACCGTATGCATGACATGCTTGTATATATATATCTTGCATTAATTTCATTTGGGCTACAGTAACTTGAGAAAACCTACCTTTTGATGAAACGTGAAGGTTTTAATGGAAACGATGCTCTGTTTAGAACGGAGCCCTCTGAAGATCAATAAATCGCTACTGATGATGTACGTGGATGAAGAACCTTCGTTCTTCAGGACGATTTTGCCACGGCTACTTGTAAAGGATGAGAAGACATAAATCTTCTTTACCTACGTAACCTAAAGGCAAGGGAAAAAGAAAGAGGAAGAACTTTTACCCGGAAGAAGAGCTCTGCTTTCTTCAGAACGTAGGGCTTCTTAACCTGTAAGAAGAGAAGCAACGAAGAATATTAATTCTTCTCCTACTACGTTCATAAGGAAGAGAAACAGAAGAAAATAAGAACGTTCAGTTCTTACCGTAACAGCAGCAGTCGATCAAATAGGTTTAGGGTTTGGATCGAGCAGCTTATTTATAGGATTTTGGAATCCTAACAAAAGTAGTGTTTGATTGCGGGTAATATATCCCTAATAGAGTCCTTGCCCAATTAAATACTTACTAGATTAACATAATCCTTCCCTGGATAAGCTCCTGGGTCGAACGGTTCACGAATGGAATTAACGACTTTGGTCAGGTCGTCGATTCTTTAATTGACGACCTGCTTCAGGTCGTTTCTTAATAAGCGCCTTGTGTAAGGGCGTTCTTTTCTTTAAAACACGCCCAAGATTGGGGCGTTTCTTGGCCTTACCCTTTTTTGACGTTGGAATTTGATGCCGTGTAGTGAGGGCGTCACTTCCTGAATAACGCCTTTGATAGAGGCGTTTATTATTAAATTAACGCCTTAATGAGAGGCATTATTTGCATCTTGGGTTTTATTCCTCCATTTAACCCTCTTCTTATTATCTGTATTACTTCTGTAATATATATATTTTAATTTATTTCAAATATTCATTTATCAGGGTTGCTACACCAAAATTCCTGGTTCTCCTTTAGGTTCAAATTTATCAAGGTCCTTTTTATCATTTATGTGAATGAAACATTTACAACCAAAAACCTTGAAGTGAGCAATAGAAGGTTTCTTACCTTTTAATATCTCATATGGTGTTTGCTGGGTAGAAGGTCTTACCATGGCTCTGTTAATTACATAACAGGCAGTGTTCACTGCTTCAGCCCAAAATTTTCTTGGTAGACCACCTTCGACAAGGAGTGTACGACCCATTTCCACTAGGGTTCTGTTCCTTCTCTCCACAACTCCATTCTGCTCAGGTGTCCTTGGTGAGGAATACCTGTGGTTGATTCCATTTGACCTGCAGAATTCATCAAATTGTGAGTTTTCAAACTCACCTCCATGATCAGACAAAATGTTTTCAATTTTCTGATTTGTTTTAACATAGAACTCCTGAAATTCTGAGAAAGCATCACTCTTATTAGATAAGAAATAAACCCAAGTATACCTAGAAAAGTCATCTACCATGACAAACCCATACCTCCTCCCTGATAGGCTGACAGATCTAGTTGGCCCAAAAAGGTCCATATGTATCAGCTCATAGGGTTTGGAAGACAGATTTTCAGTTCTAGACTTAAATGACTTTCTAGTTATCTTTGATTGAGTGCATGCATCACATATTTTGTTTTCTTTCTTGAATGAGACTTCAGGAAGTCCTCTAACCATGCCATGCTTATTTAATTTGTGCAAAACAGTGTAGCTAGCATGACCTAACCTACGATGCCATAAAAGTGCTATGTCTTCTCTACTGGCAGTAAGGCAAAGGTTAGTGTGTTGAATTTCATCTAAATTTATCATGTAAGTATTATTTATTCTTTTTCCAGAAAATTTGACAATATCAGAATCAGGTTCAAAAACCTTGCAGCATTGAGAATTAAATAAAACATTGTAACCTTTATCACATAACTGCCTGATGCTAAGTAGATTATAAGCTAACCCTTTAACCAGCATAACATCATCAATGCAGCAGGTAGACCACTTACCTACCTTACCTGATCCGATAATCCTACCCTTTGTGTTGCTTCCAAAGGTGACAAGGCCTTCTACTTTCTCAGTCAGTATGTAAAATTTGGCCTTATCTCCTGTCATATGCCTGGAGCAGCCGCTATCCATGTACCACAAGTTGTTCTTGGCTGCCAGGCATACCTGCATACACAATTAGGTAGAGAAGTTTGGAATCCAAGACTGATTGGGCTCCAATGTAAATGAACTAGAAGCAAAACAGGAAAGCAAATGTTTCGGAATCCACATTTGTTTAAATGAATTTTGTTCAGTGGATCCTACAGATTTTCTTCTGTTGTTGTTCCTTTTCTTTTTATTGTTCTTTTTCTCATTGGCAGCAGCATGATTATTGACAGTATTGTTATTTCTGTGCCAGTGCCTTGGCCAGGGTATGTCCACAAAATTTTGGCCATAGTAGTTCCTGGGCTGGCTATGAAAATATTGATTTCTAGATGTCCAGTAACCATACCCATTGACCCAATTTTCACTGTAAGGTCTTTGGTTTTGAGCACCCTGGTATGCAAGACCTGTAAACCTACCCTGAGTTCTAGACCAATTTGACCTATTGAAGTAGGTTGGTTGTGCATTGTAGTGGGTCTGAGCTCTGGGTTGATAAAAATAATTGGGTTGACTCCTAGCAGCATCCTATCTCCCCTGTACTTTGGACCCTGCTGACCTATACACAGGTTTGTGTGGGTATTCTTAAGAGGTGGAGGTGTTGGTGGAGACTAGGTTACCTTGACCTGGGGTTTACTGGACTGTGTAGGTTGACCCCTAACCTGAGTCTGAGCCCTAGGATTCTGCTTAGATGTGCTAGCTCTACTAGGCTCACTGAGTTTTTGTTTACCCTTCTCATCGGCACTGGTCTTTTTCGGATTAGCAGTTTTGTTCAATAAATTTGTTGAGTTCATGCTAATTAGAGGTCCCTTTTCTTTTGAGCAACAAATGAAATTGTTTTCATTTCGAATATTTTTGTTGCACTAGAATTAAATCCTAGGCCCTCTTTTCTGAAATTAACCTTTGACCTTAACAAAGCATTTAAGTTATCTGTTGCTTGGGTCATTTTCTCAATGGTTTTCATTTTATCCTCATTGTCTTTCTGAAGTTCATCAATAGATTTTTTTAGTTCATTGTTGACATTGAGGACAGCTTCATATTTTTCAGAGATAATTTTGACTTCACTTTCACATTTCTGAATCTTCAGCTTCCATTCATCAATTTCATTTTCAAGCCTTAGATTCTCTTCCTTAGAAGCTTTTAACTCATTTTTGATTTCATCTTCTTCAGAGCATGTGAGTTTCAATTCATCAATCTCAGATTCCAAACATGCAATTTTATCAGTTAGTGTTTTATCATTTTGCATGTAATTGATTTTTCTTCTAAGATGCCTATTCTCTTTTCTAATATCAGCAGCTCTATCAGCTATGTCATGATAAGCATCTACCTAATCAGTAATTGTGAAGTTTTCAAATCTAGTGATTACCTCATCTGTGTCCTCCTCTCTATCTTCGGAGCTTGTTGCCATAAGGCAAATGGGCTGTTCAGATTCGGCTTCACTATCTGAGCTGCTGCTGAAAGAGCCTTCATCTTCATCACTCCATGTGGTGATCATAGCTCTTCCCTTCTTGATTTTCTTCTTTGACCTGTCCTTATGTTTCTGATTGTCTGGACAGTCAATTTTCAGATGCCCTGGTTTTCTGCATTGATAACAGACATTAGCTTCATTTTTCTTTACAGGTTTAGATTTATACCTTTTGTCCTTTCGGCCACCATTGTATTTCTTCTGGGCGAACCGTCTTGGTCCCTTTCTGAGAAATCGCCTGAACTCTCTAGTCATCATGGCTATCTCAGATCGAGTCACATCTTCTTCTTCATTTAGGCTCTCCTCTGATGATGAAGAGCTGTTGGAGCTGGATTTTATTGATTTGCTGGAACTAGCCTCAGCGCTATCGGCTTCTTCTTCCTCTCAGCTTCATCTGTCCTTGGCATGTTTATCTCATATGCCATTAGTGAGCCAATCAGCTCATCAGCTTTAGTATTATGCAAGTCCCTTGACTCCTCCATCACTGTTGCTTTGGTGTGCCAAATGGAAGTCAGGGAGCGCAGAATTTTCCTCACTACATCATACTCTGTCTGAGGTTTCCCAAAACCTCTGAGGGGTTATGACAGTCAGCCGAGCGTACATTTCGCTGATGGACTCGTTCTGCTTCATCTTGAAGGCTTCATACTTAGATACAAGAAGATTGGCCTTCTGCTCTCTTACTTGAGATGTAGCTTCATGAATTACTTCCAGCGCATCCCACATCTCCTTAGCTGATTTGCAAGCAGACACACGGGAGAATTCTGTAGCATGCAGAGCGCACTAGATGGCATTTATAGCACTCCAATTCAGCGTGGACCTTCTGATCTCCTCCTTGGTCCATACATCTTCATTCGGGGACAACTCATAAGGTCCCATGCTGACAATCTTCCAAATCTCATAATCCTTAGCCCTGAGGAACACTTGCATACGATTCTTCCAGTATGCGTAGTTTGATCCATCAAAGAATGGGGGCTTCGTTGTTGAGTGACCTTCGGCAGTCATCCCTCGAGCATCCATCTCTGCCTATTCTCTTCGGGCGATGAGTCCCTGCAGAAGAGTTAGGCTCTGATACCAAGTGTTGGGTTAGATGGACGCAGTCTATCTCCACTAAGTGTGGATCTAGAGGGGGGTGAATAGATCAACTTGCCTAATTTAAAACTACTGTAAGTTCTAAAGCGAAATTTAGGCAAACATCAGTTAAGCTAAAGGAAGAATGCTAAGCAAAGGGTCGACCCATGAAAGCCATTCACCATATCTATAAATATCAAAAGCTAGACATGAGCATGAGCGATGAAACCAAATAAGCTAAGCAAGAATTCCCATCGCACCCAGATCAAACAAAAACACAAACACGATGCACACATGATTTTTAGGTGGTTCGGTCAACGACCTACGTCCACCCCACACTCAACCGAGTATGGCTTCCTGCTATGCAGCATAGCTTGCGTCCGCTGGGCTTTACAGCTTGGCCAAACAATCCGCTGATACACAGCTTCGCTGGGCACTACAGCTTGCCGACCAGAGGATCTGATCCTCTGCAACCGCTGGGGAAATACAGCTTAACCCGTCCAGTGGAGACTACCACTGCAAGACCACTGACACACAGCTTGAAGAAATAGTATTCAGAAATGAAAGACAGAATCAAAACGAAAACAGAAAAACTCAAAAGCAATATAGCTCTAAGAGCAAAGCTCAACTCTGGTTTTGAACCACGAGACTGAGATACAAGCTCACTCTCAATCTCACTCTCAATCAGCTCTCTCTCAGCTCATCTCTCTCGATCTCTTCTTCTCTCGTTTTCTTCTTCTCTATTTCTTTTCTTCTTCTTCTCTATATCTTCTTCTTCTCTCTTTTCTCTCTGTGGATCGAAGGCTCACTGTTGCTGAGTGTATAGACTTTCTCTTCTTCTCCTTCGATCAGTCTTCTTCTGTGGAAGAAGGCTTGTTTATATAGCAGCAACAGCAGCAGGCGTGTGCTCTCCACGTTTCCCGCCCAGCAATTTGGACCACGTGGCAGCATCCAATGGAGTGTCAGTACACGTGTCCTCATCTGGATACCTTATCCTTCTCGGATCACGAGCCAGGTACCTCAGATCACGTGCCCCTCATTAGCTTCTTCAGTCCGATGTATAGAGTTCTCCGTTCACGTACTCAATGACAGCAATCTAACTTGCTGCGTCGACGCTGTCAATCAATGGCGTTAACGCAGTGAGGCATTCCAGTAAGCCATTAGCTTCGTCTCTTTAGCTGCTGCGTCGACGCTGCTCAATTGTGGCGTTGACGTAGTGGAATAGCCTGTGAAGGTCTCTGCTTCTTTAACTGCTGCGTCGACGCTGCTTGCTTGTGGCGTTGACGCAGTGGAAGATATCGTGAAGGCTTCGTCAACTGATGCGTGGACGCTTTAAGCTCCCAGCGTCGACCCTGTTCCCTTCAGCAACAAGAATGAAGTCACAAGATTTAAGTATGTACATTGCAGTGTATATACTTCGTTGTATAGACTTGTGAAGGCGAATGCAACGTACAGACTTGCCCAATGTGTTGACTTCAACAAAGGAGGCAACGGCTGTATAGACTTTAAATCCTAAAGGCAGTGTATAGACGTTGAAGAACAACAACCAATGTATGGACTTTACAATGCAAACAACAATGTATAGACTTCATGTAAAAGCCCAATGTATAGACATTGAGTTCGAAGACCAATGTGCAGACTTTGGATTTGAAGACCAGTGTGCAGACTTCAAATTACACTGTGGATGTACAGACTTGATGGAGCGAAGTGATGTGTAGACTTGAAGCTCCTGAAGTAATGTACAGACTTCAAAGATCACTATGGACGTATAGACTTTGGGGACATGAAGTGATGTACAGACTTCAAAGAAGTTGGCGAGTCAATGTACAAACTTGATGAAGCGAAGCCAATGTACAGACTTAATGTGTAGCTGAAGCCTTGAACGTAGGAATAGGCTGGAGTGTATAGACTTCAGGCTTCAGAACCGAATGTTCAGACTTCACCTAAGAAACGTAGGGAAAGTCCCCAGTGTATAGACTTTGCCTTGAATGAAGGTAAGTGATGAGTGTATAGACTTTCACGATGTGTAGACTTGAATATGTGAAAGCTACAGTGAAAGAGTGTATACACTTGACCAGATCAAGGGCAATTCGGATGTACAGACTCTGAGGTTCAAAGCCAATGGCTGTACAGACTTAGAATATTAAGATTGAAGTACAGATTTCATGCGTTGACGCTGTACACACCTAGCGAGTTGACGCTGTACACACATCCAATGAAGTGCGTTGACGCTGTACACACTTAGTGAGTTGACGCTGTACACACATCCAATGAAGTGCGTTGACGCTGTAACATGAGCCAGTGAGATGCGTTGACGCTGTACACACTTAACCAATTCAAATGAAATGCAGTGTGTGGACTTTATCTAAAATGGACGATGTATAGACTCGATTGATATGAGAGCTTCCAGTGTATAGACTCAGTCTAAACAAGTCTGCTGGAGGAGTCCACCCATCCTCTGATGTGTCGACCCATGACAGTGAGAAATGCAGACATCAGTGTATTAAATGCAAAGAACACATAGTCAATCTGATAAAGCAATTTCATCAAATCAAAAGCAGTTGCCAATCAATCAAAACAATGGTGTTGCTAATGAAATAAAGTAAGTGTCAACATCATCAACATAGAGGGGTCACAACATGGGAGAGCCCTGGCCATTAAAATTTTCAAACTTTGGTGGCTTACTGACGCCTGGCGGTAGTCTCTTAGCAGCATACTGGGGAGGATACGGTACCTTGTACACATCGTAGGTACTAGCATCACCACCAGTCTTCTCAAACAGCTTCATTTCCACAATCTTTTCAATCATCAGCTTGTGGGTGTAGATCTCTAATTTAGAATAATCCACCTAAAAGAAATATCAATAAAAAAAATGATAACAATAATAAGCATGAGCACGAGGTGCTAAGGGGAGTGTGTGATCGCCAGAGACACGAGTGCCTCAAAAATATAATAATGAAAACATGGGAGAGATGATCGCGAAAAATACCTCAAAAGTGCGGGGATGTGAGTGCTTCCTTTCTCTTCAAATCGGTCGGCCGATGAAGAGAGTTCTTCCTTTGATTACCCTTGCAAGACAAAGACAACACCAATAAAGAAATTGCATTAGATATGTGGTGAGTGTAGCATCAATTCCTAAATAAAGATGAGCATGAAATCATGGTGAAGAACACACCTTAAAGGTGTTGGCCCTTAAACCCCTATGCAAAAAAGGGTGTGGGAGATATGAATGCATGTAAAAAGAAATATAATGGGGAAAGAGTGCAAGAGATGCACTAAAGGGGAGATCTCAATATAATTGAGAGGAAAATCAACATAATAATGATGAAATATGTGATGCATGATGCATGAATTATGAAGATAAGAAATAGAATAAAAAGGAGATAAGATAAAAATCTTGTTTGTGGTCCATTTGGCTTGATGCTCGATGGAGAGAAACTTCAAAAGATGGGATGATGACTTGATGTGAAGAAGCCTCCTTAGCCGATGCCACCTTCGGTTCCTGTAAAGAAAGAAAACAAACAGAAGAAGAAGGAGAAGACAGAAGAAGAAGGGGAGGAAGAATACAGAAGAAGAAAGAAGAAAAAGAAACAGCACAGAAGAAGAAAAAGAAGACAGAAGGAGAAAGAAGAAAAACGTGGAAGGGAGAAAAGGAGAACAGAAGAAACAAAAACACAGAAGAAGAAGAAGAAAAAATGGAAGAAGAAAAAACAAAAACCCAAGAAGGAGACCGGAAGCCGAAGCAGGAGAATAAGAACCACCCCTTAACAGAGCTACAGAAGTTCTATTAAGGATATAAGAAGAGATAAGAAGGAAAGAGTCCAATGGAAGAAAAGATAAGAAGGGGCAAGAGCCCAAAGAGGCGAGGATTAAGCTGGGCAAGAACCCAAACGAAGTAGGGACTCTCTGGGGAAAGGCTGCGTTCGTTCGGAACACAAAAGTGAAACACGACTTGGTTCAGGGCGTCAATTGTTGAATTGACGACCTGCCCAGAGGGCGTTTCTTAAAAACACGCCTTAGACTAAGGCGTCTCTTCCTGGATCAATTTTGAAAATAAGTCTTTCTTTTATTTGAAAATTCTGAAACACGCCTTAGGAAGAGGCTTTATTTAAAACACGCCTTAGGAGAAGGCGTTATTTAAAACACGCCTTAAGAGAAGACGTTATTTATTTGAAACACGCCTTAGGTGAAGGCGTTATTTAAAACACGCCCTAGCCCAGGTCGTTAATTCTGAAAAATTAGAGAAAAAATCCAAAAAAATCCAGAAAATAGAGAAAAATAGGAAAAGAGGAGGAAAAGTGAGAAATCCAAGAAAAGTGGGAAAAAACACTCAAACGAAGCTAATTTGAGGGTCAAATTGGGACATTACAAGGCAATATGAGATGTACTCACAGTAACGTCAATTTTGGCGTGTCTACAGCTGCCCCGCCTTGGCGTCTGCTTTGCAAGGGAGCGTAGCAAACTGAAAAGTAGATGCCAAGGTGTGATGAGACACGCAATCAACATCACTTGATGAGAATTGAAATCAGAAGCACGAGAGGAAGCAATCTCGGGAAATTCAATGAAACCAACGATGTTTGGATAAAAGGGGGAGATGTGCACGCGGTGCACGAAGGAGAATGATCAACTTCCAGCGCGGTGGAAGTACCCGAGGTCACAAACCTGTAGATTTCACCATTGGGGAGCGGTTACCAGCCATGTGGACGTGCTGCAGCCAAGGTGGATCAAAGGGAAAAGGATTAAAATAAGATGATAGAAATCCAAACAAGGAGCTTCCGAAAAATGACCCAAAACAGCGACAAAACGCACTGAAGACACAATTCGGCATGGAATATCTTATATTTGGAAAGATTAAGATCAACTCAACCCTCAAAAGAAGCTTATCAGAATGATTTTTCAGCAATTGATTCAAAGTCCTACATGAATGCATGCTGGGCTAAAAGGAAAAATAAATCAAACGAAAATATAAAATAATCAAGGATAATATTGTTAAATTGCCGAGACTGAGTCAAGAAACTCATTCTGCGAGCTGATACTAAGCCGAAACCCGTTTATCCGCGCACCAACTCGTAAAAACGGAACCATCGTCCCCAGTCTTGGACGGCTCAACGGCCTATCCGTATGACTAAGACGCCTCTGGAATCGTCATTGTTTTTGATGAAGGGGAACTCAAATTCCAGATTTACCAAAGCCACAAGGTCCTTGATATAATCTAATAGTGTAATAACATATAGTAGAATGCATACAGGGGGATGGTGATAACAATAAGCATGGGAACTGAGAAATGAGCTGCAAGCACCGTGAGACTTTGATGATGATGCCCAGTCGGCGGGACCAAGAGCTTCTTATCCTGCGCTCAAAAATTCATTAGCCAAGATATAAAAGATAACAAACAATGAAGAAGGCATTTAAGCATAGCAATCATCAAAGCATCAATTATAGCATGTATATGGCATGAATAGCATAAGTCACATCATAGCATTGTTTGTTATTTTATCATAAGGAGACAATCTGGCTAATCAAGATTTGGAGATGAATGATCAAGATCTGATATAATGCCCATCGGCGGAGTGATCAGATGAAATTAGCAGGAGTTGATTAAAAAAATTTGGAGATGAATAATCATGAGATATGATAATCAGAATGATATAGGGAGATGATAACCAAAAGATGCCCAGGGTGGCATGTCATGAGAATATCGGGAGAATCAATAGATTGATAGCAATGAGTGGAGATAGGACTCATCCCGTGCTTTTGGTCTCTGCAAAGCTGTTCCTGCAAAACACCATCAGAAAATACAATACAAATTTTTGGATTTTGAAAATATGCAAATTTTTATGAGTTTTGGAAAAGATATTCAAAATTTTTATGAATTTTGATCAATATGCAAATTTTTGTGGGTTTTTAGGAAAATATTCAAATTTTTATGAAGTTTTTGAGAAATATCCAATTTTTATGGATTTTTATCAATATGCGAATTTTTGTTTGATTTTGGCTTAGACATTGTTAATGCAGCATCAAAGGGTTGTTTTTGAACCACTGGCTAGGGGTCCTTGTTCCTTCCCTTTTCGCTAAGGAAACTGCCCAAAGCTGGACGTGCATTGAAAGTGGCGCCTTATAACCGACCGCCTTTGATCAACGGTGCCCCTACCAAGGCCATACCTGAGAAACATTCGGTCTTGGAGGGAGAAGAGAAAAATAATTGGAGATAAGCTTTATACAGGATGGGAGATGTCGGGACTTGAATTCCTTCCAAGGTGTTAACCCTCAAAGAGGTAGTCTGTTGCGCCGGGGCTTTATGCCTTTGATTTTTAGACCCTTGACATGCATACGGCCAGGGTTTTCCCTGCGGGGACTTTGCCACTCTTGACATGCCATAATTCATACTTTTGCTTTTATCGAAATTTTGATTTGATTTCCATAATAGCCCTTGTGGCAAGATTTATCATGAAAGCTCATATGAAAACTCATATTAATTTCGGGTCAAGACTGCCCCTATTTGAGACTCCTCTCGTATTGGTGAGTACCGAGGTTGGTCATCTTATCTGTCAACCTCTTGCCCCTGCATGTGGCCTAATAAAGAAGGGAAAAGACTTTCATATATTCTCATGGCAACGGTGTTTTATCAAAGAGCCGGCTAAGGACGCCGTGAAGTGTGTGGAATGCCCAGCTAAGGGTTGCTCTTAACAAGCGGGGAGAGAATGTTGAATTCCCAGCGCGGGGTTCTTATTACCAAAGGTGCTGCAAAAGCAAGCCTAAAGACTCTTTTGAGAATGATTTAATTTAACAAAAGCCTAAGATAAAGATCTGAAACACCACTCTTAATCTTGTTAAGAAGCACTTGATTTTGCAAATCATGCGTGAAGTAATGAGAAAATGATATCATTAAAATGCATACTTATGCCAATATGTTACCTTGCAACCTTTGTAGAAGTAGCTGCTGCGAGGCGATGTTGATCATCGTGGGATAGTCCTCTTTGGCAGTCCATAGGATTGGAAGCAAAGGATTGAAAGTGGCTTAACAAGAAGGAGTGGTGCCAAGACCAGACTCAGATGAATAAGGAGAAAAGGAAGAGAGGCGAGGGCTAGAACTCCCTCACTAAGGTGTGGAGACCCTGATCACATGGAACAGTCTACAGAAGAAGTGAAGAATTAGAAGGAGGAGTGAGGACTAAAGCCTCGAAAGCAGTGGGAGAAAGGGCAAATGCCCAAGGTAGTGGATGTGGAAGAAGTTGGGTCGGACCCAGAATCAGGAGGAATTAGAAGAAGAAATTGATATATAGAAAGAGACGGATCCGGAGGGTCCGGAGGTAAAGGAGGAGAATCGTGATAGGAGGAATCATCCGGAGGCTCCGGAGGGATATTGAAAGAAGGGATGCGATGCCCTGGGGAGAAATAGGGAAAAAGATGATAAAAAAGGTGACGAAAAAGGAAGAAGAGAATAAAAGACATGAAGTCCCGGAGGAGCAAAAAGATAAATTGAAAGAAATATGGAAGGTCCGGAGGTTCCGGAGGAATGAAATTCGGAGGGTCGCGATGCCCTGGGAGATGATAGAGAGAATAAGATGGAGAATCCGGAGGTTCCGGAGGAACAGGATAGAAAGGGGCGCGATGCCCTGAAAGGACAAGGGAAGAATCCGGAGGTTCCGGAGGAGTGAAACCAGGAAGGAGAAGGTGGAAAGGGGCGCGATGCCCGAGGGGAAAGTCCGGAGGTTCCGGAGGAATGAAATCAGAAAGGAGAAGGTGGAAAGGGGCGTCGTGCCCAAAGGGAAAGTCCGGAGGTTCGGAGGAATAGAATCAGAAAGGGCGAGATGCCTAAAGAGGAGGGATAAAATTCCTGGAGGTTCCAGGGAGATAGCAGGAAAATGGACGTAATGTCCCAGGGAGAGTGGACAAAAAGATGAAGATGAACAGGATGAGAAATGCGGAATATCCGGAGGTACCGGAAGGCGGGGAAGATACGGGTTTGGAAACCCGGGAAGCAGGAGGTGCAAATGCATATGAATGCAATAGAATGGACGTGATGAATGCAGTGAATGCATGAACGCAATGAAATGCAAAGAAGATGAGGAATGTGAAGGGTGAGAGGGTGAAATCCTCCTCTTTCCCCTGGGAGTGGCCCATGAAGAAAACGTGATAGACAAGAATATGGATGAAATAATGGAAGGCCTTTTGGCATCAAGATAACTGCCCCTCCACGGCAGTGAAAGTGTATGAGAAATAGCCCCTGCCGAGGCTTCAATGTTGAATGACAACTCCCTTGGAGAGTGCAAAGTAATGGTGTGAAGGAGTTGGAAAATTGGAACATGAAGCATTGCCATGCCCATTAATTGTGGTGTATAGGAAGTGTTGAACAAATTGGGCATTCGCCCCTTGTATGGAGGAATGGAATCAAGATTTGGAAGAGAGAACAAAGGGTGCCCTGCCTGGCCCTTGGATGGCATCAATTCTTGGCATTCTTCCCTGAGCAATGGCGGTGACTTGGCCTCTGCGACCATGCTCGGCACAATAATCTGGATTGGCATCCGGTAAATGACTTCTTGAATCTTGAATCGCATAACCGTGGCCACATCTGTCTTGCCCGGCTCTTGATCACCTTCGGCACAAATACTTGCAGAAGCACTCCCATTCCGAGTAGTAAAAGGAGGTGAAGCGGAGGCGGAAGGCTTTGTGAGTGGTGGAGGTATAATGGAAAGTGTTGGCGTAAGTGGAGGCGGAGGTTCAAACACATCGAGTTTCTCCCTTTGCTTGCAAGCGGTCGGGGTTAGCTTGAGTGCAAAAAGTGGTGGGTCCTGCTCAGGATTAGCCATAGGTAAAGGTGGAGGGTTAAATAGTGGGGTAGGTAAGGTGGTTTTTAGGGATGGTGGTAATGGGAGGTCAATTGGAGGAGGTTCAGTGGTAGGCTCGGTGTAGGCCGATGTGGAGGTTACTGACTTAATAGGTGGAGGTTTTATAATGGAAGGCTCAGCGGTGGCTAATGGTGTGAAGGTTGATGGTATAGTGGGTGGAGGTGTAGTTGGTGGAGGGTTAATGGGTGAAGGTTTGGTGCGTAGAAAATGCCGGACGGGGCGAGCAGTGTTAGGAGTGGGAGTGGGAATGGGAAGAGACTCAATAGGCGCCGGTGCGGACGATTGGAATATCGACCCATCGTCGTAACACCAACTAGTCTCATAAACAGGGGTTGAATTGGGAGTGGTTTCCTCCTGAGCAGGGGGTTCATCGAATGAAAATGGGGAAAGCGGAAAGTTAAGGAAACTCGGAAGGGGTGCCTGCGGAGCTTCATCATCATCGTATACTGCCTCGGATTCTTCGAATGCCGGCTCTTGCTCACTTGAACCGCCAACGCCGTAATCATCCCTCCTGTCTTTCCACTCTCTCTCCATCTTTGTAATCTCGTCCAAAGCGGCATGGAGAGGATTGACTGGAGTAGGAGGAGCCGTGACCCTCTTTATTTGTTCCTCCATCAAAGTAATCTTATCAAGAAGAGATTGTTGGAGGGGTGTGACTTGAACAACCGAGGGCTGGCAGGGTCTTGAAGGAGGAAGGGCCGCATAAAAAGGCCGTGGAGGGGAATTAATGGGCCGGCCCATGGAAGAACCCGGATGGGCCGGATTACAAGGAATAAATGGGCCTCGGGGCCGCGGTGGAGGAGGAATAGAAGGAGGCGTGTGATGGGCCACCCGAGGGGAAGCATGAATAGAAGGAGATGGGTAATGGGCTACCCGATTAGAAATATGAGTGGAAGAAGGAAGTGGGTGATGGGCCACCCGAGTGTGAATAGAAGAGGGAAGTGGGCGATGGGCCACCCGAATAGAATTGGAAGGAGGGAGAGATGCTTGAGATGTACCCTCAACGGCAGCCTTAAGGGCTTGGATCTGTTGAGGGGTAAGATGATCTAACGCATGAATGATCTGGGAGACTTTCTCATCATTGGGACGAGAGGATCCCGAGGGAGTAGTGGCTCGAAATTGAGTTGGAGGAGGGGGACCATAAGAATGGACACTGCCCATGGGTCGGGCATGACCATGAGAATAAGGACGTGATCCCTTGAAAGAATGGTGAGAATGCTGATTAACATGTTGAAATTGAGGATATGAAGTGCTAGGTTGTGCATCCTCATGAATTGAATTGAACATGTTTCTATCATGGTAAGCTATTATATAATCAAAATTCTCAATAATTATGCAAATAAGCACACAAGTTGGAATGATTACCGTGATTTTGATTTGTTTAATCCTTGGTGAATTAATGAATTTTAATAAAGTTTGGAAAGATTCACACAAGGAGAGTCCTAGTTTCAATATGATTCACTTCAATGCCAACTAGGAACTCTCACTCACCACGTGTTAGGCCAACTATATCGGGACTCCAAAAGGGTACAACCTGCCCGGCGTCCGTGAGGGAATCCACGGGTGCGGGGACTTATGGAGGCTTGGTTTAGGAATTTCCAATCCAAAGAGACGGAATGCTCAATGGAGGGTCGTTCCTTCACCAAGGGGGTGTGTGGCTCCTAGTATAAAGAGATAAGGCCTCTCAAACCAATGCAGAATGAATGAATGAATGCAAGATATAAGCAGAAATATGATACAGTGATAAACAAAGGAGTTCGGTGAAAACACAGGAATAAGACGCCCTGGGGTAGGGCGCTATAAATCAAAAGACGCCCTGGGGCAGGGCGTGAAACACTGTGGGGAGATGCCAACCAAGTCAAGAAATGCCCCGTGGTGAGGCGTTACAAATAAAAGGACGCCCTTGACCAAGGGCGTCAAATCATGAAACAGCGCCTTGGTGTGAGGCGCTAATCAAGAAAGAAACGCCCTAGGGAAGGGCGTGAATTCAACAGATCACCAAATATAATAAAAACGCGTCCTGACAGAAGGCGTTAAATAGGGAAAAGGCACCCTATGCTAGGGCGTTAACAAAAAACGCGCCTCTGTCAGAGGCGTTAATTGCCTTATTCCAGAAACTCTTCACGGCCAGCAGTAGCAGAGAAACACTCACAGAGTCAATCACAGTCAATCAACAAATATGAATATCAAAACATAATCATGCTCATCAAATTTTATTTTTTTTGGATAAAGTGGGATTTCAAAAAGAAATCTATCAACTGACAAATCACAAGTGGGACAAGAAAACAATGGAGGGTGCCCGAGGGGCACAAAGGAGGGGTACCGTGGGTACCAATAGGAAAGGGCACACGAGGGTGCCAAGGGGAAAGGGGTAATCAAATGAAAAACGAAAAGTGTCCCACCGTGATCGCCAATTTGTAGATCTCTAATTTAGAATAATCCACTTAAAAGAAATATCAATAAAAAAAATGATAATAATAATAAGCATGAGCACGAGGTGCTAAGGGGAGTGTGTGATCGCCAGAGACACGAGTGCCTCAAAAATATAATAATGAAAACATGGGAGAGATGATCGCGAAAAATACCTCAAAAGTGCGGGGATGTGAGTGCTTCCTTTCTCTTCAAATCGGCCGGCCGATGAAGAGAGTTCTTCCTTTGATTACCCTTGCAAGACAAAGACAACACCAATAAAGAAATTGCATTAGATATGTGGTGAGTGTAGCATCAATTCCTAAATAAAGATGAGCATGAAATCATGGTGAAGAACACACCTTAAGGGTGTTGGCCCTTAAACCCCTATGCAAAAAAGGGTGTGGGAGATATGAATGCATGTAAAAAGAAATATAATGGGGAAAGAGTGCAAGAGATGCACTAAAGGGGAGATCTCAATATAATTGAGAGGAAAATCAACATAATAATGATGAAATATATGATGCATGATGCATGAATTATGAAGATAAGAAATAGAATAAAAAGGAGATAAGATAAAAATCTTGTTTGTGGTCCCTTTGGCTTGATGCTCGATGGAGAGAAACTTCAAAAGATGGGATGATGACTTGATGTGAAGAAGCCTCCTTAGCCGATGCCACCTTCGGTTCCTGTAAAGAAAGAAAACAAACAGAAGAAGAAGGAGAAGACAGAAGAAGAAGGGGAGGAAGAATACAGAAGAAGAAAGAAGAAAAAGAAACAACACAGAAGAAGAAAAAGAAGACAGAAGGAGAAAGAAGAAAAACGTGGGAGGGAGAAAAGGAGAACAGAAGAAACAAAAACACAGAAGAAGAAGAAGAAAAAACGGAAGAAGAAAAAACAAAAACCCAAGAAGGAGACCGGAAGCCGAAGCAGGAGAATAAGAACCACCCCTTAACAGAGCTACAGAAGTTCTATTAAGGATAGAAGAAGAGATAAGAAGGAAAGAGTCCAATGGAAGAAAAGATAAGAAGGGGCAAGAGCTCAAAGAGGGGAGGATTAAGCTGGGCAAGAACCCAAACGAAGTAGGGACTCTCTGGGGAAAGGCTGCGTTCGTTCGGAACACAAAAGTGAAACACGACTTGGTTCAGGGCGTCAATTGTTGAATTGACGACCTGCCCAGAGGGCGTTTCTTAAAAACACGCCTTAGACTAAGGCGTCTCTTCCTGGATCAATTTTGGAAATAAGTCTTTCTTTTATTTGAAAATTCTGAAACACGCCTTAGGAAGAGGCTTTATTTAAAACACGCCTTAGGAGAAGGCGTTATTTAAAACACGCCTTAGGAGAAGGCGTTATTTATTTGAAACACGCCTTAGGTGAAGGCGTTATTTAAAACACGCCCTAGCCCAGGTCGTTAATTCTGAAAAATTAGAGAAAATATCCAAAAAAATCCAAAAAAATCCAGAAAATAGAGAAAAATAGGGAAAGAGGAGGAAAAGTGAGAAATCCAAGAAAAGTGGGAAAAAACACTCAAACGAAGCTAATTTGAGGGTCAAATTGGGACATTACAAGGCAATATGAGATGTACTCACAGTAACGTCAATTTTGGCGTGTCTACAGTGGGCTATGGCTGGATCTATGTTTTCCAGGAAGAAGTGAGCTTGTTGCTGACTGTAAGGAGTTGTCATCACAGTTGCGCGCAAGGTGGGCACGGTGGGCTGTGTCTGAGACATAGAGGGCTGAGCTGCTGTTTGCTGTAGAACAGGTTGGCTCGATGCTTTGCCCTTATCGGCCGGGAGAGGATTAGCTGGGATAGCCATTTCTGTTGAGCTGGAGGTCTGCCCCACAGGCTCAACTTGCTTGGAGACCGGTGTAGCTTCATGCCTCTCATTTAGCTATCTTTTGAGAGCATTGATCTCTTGTTGATATCTTCTAAACATCATCTGGATCATGGGATCCATGGTTGACGGGATCTGTATCTCTTCTGAAGTCCCTTCAACGTCATCGACGAAGGGATTATCTTCCTCTTCTGCTGTCACCACATTAACTGTCATAGTGGTGATCTTGCGGACTTCATCATCAGTCTTTATTTTTTCTTTGGCCGCCTGTCTTCTCCTCGTGACGGGGCCTGGTCTGGTTGCCAGTCTGAGCAGTTCATCTGGCTGAGTCGGTAACATATCCTGCCCTTTGACAAGTCCGGCCATATTGCAGGCGAAGATATGCATCTTCTCCCTCTGCCTGTAGACTTTCCTTTTCACCTGGTCGGGGTATTTGAGCCGGTCAATGACCGATATTCTTTCTTCAGCTTCTTGCCCGTGCAGGTCTTCTCTCCCATACCCGGTTCTGTGGCCTTCTTCATAATCATTGGAATCAGAGGAGGAGACTGCGATCATTGCTTCTTGAAAGGCTTCTTCTTCTTCATCTATGGTGCCTAAAGCACGGGATAATCTTCGCTGCCCGAGGGACGAATTCTCCATGTAGTGAAAGTAGTCTTGAACCACTTGTTTCATCTCCTCTTGGCTATGTCTTTGTAGCTCTGGTCGGGGCATCAGTCTTTCCTGACCTTTCCGCTGACAAGCCAGTCTTGCCACCTGAGCAGTCAGATGTTCAGCTTTGGAATATTTGAATATGTCGGCCTGTCTAGCACAGGCTCTCGGTCTTCTTGAAATGGCAGCAGCGACTGGTTCACTCATTATCATTTTCTCTTCCTCCCTGAACCTTCTGCTCCCATCCTGGCGGCGGTTGGCAGCAACAACATAGTTCTCCCTTTCCCATCTTTTGTCCCCGGCCATGGGGTGGGTGACCATGCGGTCTTCTTTTTTCTCATATCTTCTGCCCCTCATCCTGGGGCGAGTAGCAGTCATATTTCTTCCTTCATTCTCTTTCTCATCTCTCCTACCCCGAGCCCTGGGGTGAACAGCAACAGCATCTCTTTCGTCTTTTCATTCTCCTCTTCTGCTCCCTGCCCTAAAGCGGGCAATAGCAGCATCAGCAATTTATTCTTCATCTTGAGCTGGGGCCCAGCTCTGGATTTTCTTCGGCCGCCAGATCTGCCTGAATCTGGGCGGCTTTGGTGCCAGTGGCCTTCTATCTCCATGTTCCATGTCGGCCCTCCTAGCAGTCAGTACTCGGAACCTATTGGTGGTAGGTACCATTGGGACGATCACATCTGGCTTGACCTCCCTTGGGCAACCATTGAGGTTCGCCCGGATATCTCCAATCAGCATCGTCTTCCCTGAGTTGGACATCCGACGACCCGCAGCAATAGATCGGGCTCTCCGGTCAGATCTTCCTCCTTTTCCGGTAGCAGCAGAGGGTGCGCTTCTCCTTGCCTCGTGATGGACAAAGCAGGACACGACCCCAGGAGTATCCTTCATCACCGGGTTCTTCTTGGGACCGGTAGCTTGCGACGACGTCTCGACAATAGCTTTTGGCGCCTGGTTGTCAATCTCGAGCAGATCAGTGAAAATGAGGCCCAGGCAATTGGGCATTCCGATAGCAGGCGGCATCGATCTGAATGAAAGAGGTACCGCCAGGTAGCCTTCTCGAACATGTGCCTCGACCGCTTGCTGGTCAAAGCACACGGACATGATTCCAGCCGTCATCCTAGCTTCCTGAAAATAGAGAAAGCACACATAATTAGAAATTTGAGGGGGGCCCATCGGGCCTCCTATTTTGGCGTAGAGATGAAGGGAGACTCGGTCCCACCGGGCGTGCCAGACTTGTGGGAATGGTTTTATTCATCATTTATTTAGTTATTTTATTGTTGTGTTTATTGGTTTATTGGTTGGTTTGTTAGGCGTGCCAGTCACCGGAGTGACGATTTATTATGCGCTCGATCTGACTCAATCAATCGATTGTGAAGTCCGAGTCGGGACCGGAAGTCCGTCATACCATAAAGGTTATGACGTTAATTACGCCCTTCCTAGGAAGGACAACCCTTGATTAAACGTCAAAATAGGGGGCCCCCTCGGGGTGGTTAAAAAATGACAGTGCATAATATTGAAGCTCTTGTTATTCTAAGAATGTAATTGGGTAAACGACAGACTTATTAAATCAACATGACCTCCTCTTGTGTGGGTCATGCCGGGTAGAAATAGGACACCGTCCACGCAATGGCGGGACGGGGCCTGGGCAATCATCGGAGACATGTCCCCGCTCACGTTTCTCATCCGGCCGAGAGCCTTGATGTATTTGTATCCCCCGATAGATCGAGACGGATGGGAGGTGTATGATGTGCATTTCCCGGGGCTTATCGGGGTTAAAACATCGATCGACATTTCGGCAGCATCTCCCCATAATCTGGGTTATACCCAGGAGAGAATAGGCTATCACCCACGGAATGCCGGGATGAAAGCCGAGAGAAAGAGAGGCCGAACCTCCCGAATTGCACATATATGCCCTGAGGGCAATGTTCGATTCTTCCCTTATAGAAGCCGGTGGCACTCATGCAGTGGCAGAGCCCACCTGAGCTGAAGGGATTGCTCATAAATCCGACGCGGAACAGTGGAACATAAGGGAGTCTGACTCCCTTTAAATTTATCCCCAGGACAGGTCTGGTGACTCACGGGTATCCCTGTGTGAGTTTGATCCAAGTGCCGGGGATTCAGTTGGATGGCAAGGCAGCTTCTCGGCACAGCTTAAATGGGCGTATAGGTTCCCGGCGCGAAAACCACCACGCCGGGAAGGGTTCTTCACAAGGTCCTATTCGGGGCGCCGGGAAGCTGGCATTAGTGGAGTTCTCGGCGTGAAGGTAGAGTGTCTAGGGGGATAGGTTTCTCGGTGCAGGCAAGGAGGCCAGGGGGTCAGGGTTCTCGGCGCCAGAAGGATCGTGTCGAGAACTATTCACCCCTTTTATTGTGCATGGGGCCGAGATGGGTAATAGTGCCGAGAGAGGATCTGGGATTCTACGGCACCCTGTTTTGGGCTTCTTGATGGTTCAGGCTAGGATAGAGGGTTTCTTGACGAATCAGGCTAAGACAAATGAGTTTTATGGGGTCAAAGTGAATCAATTCGTCAAGTTTCAACTGGTTCTAGCTTAGGTTTCAGAGGAAGGCCAGGAACGGAGAGGAAATTGGGGTAGGATCAAGCGTGGAGAACCTCCGTCACTATTGCTATGTAAAGTCCCCGGGGGACAGTTTTTTTGGATGTTATCTTTTGTCATCCTGGGAGCCAAGAGATGGCTGTCTCTGGCCCAGGCTTGACTTCGATAATGAACGTGAACACCTAAGACTCCGGAATTTCATGAATAGCGGTCATCGTATAGCTCTACTTTGTCCGGAGGCCAAGGGATGGTCTGTCCCTGGCTCTGGAACAAGCACAGAGAGCGTTTGAAAACCAGGCGAATCAGCAAACTATTGACCAAACTGGGGAGGGGAATAGCATGCTACAGAGTTTAAGATAAGGCGGAAAAACATGGGGGGATGGCAACAAGGCTTCAGGGAAACGAACAGCAGGCGCCAAATGAAACCTGTCATATTCATTCATTCGACACTGATACTCCGCCCGACCCATACATCGGAAGAGATACATAGGAAGAAAGCAAAAGCGATACATCATCCTATCGGCGCAAAGCCGGTTACAGCATTATAGCACACATCAGAGGAAGAAGAAGGAGAAACCATCAAAATTAAGAAAATGAACTACAGAAATGGGGGGGGGAGGGCGGAGTATTGACTCCTCTCCCTCCCCGGCTGCCCACCTTCAATCGGCCTCGGGCTCTCTTCTCTGCTTTTTCTCTCTTCTCTGGCTCTCTTTCTTTCTTTTCTTTCTGGAGGAGGTAGATTTCCGCTCGCCAAAAACCCTGCTCCCTTTCTTCTTCCTTTTTCCCCGTCCTTGATGAGGTTCTGTTTTTTTTCATCCTTCTCAATCTCTTCGAGGGAGTGGGTTTATATAGACCCAGCCCCTCCTAACTTCTCGGCAGATGGAAGTCGGCATGCCTTTTCATCTTCACGGCGCGCCTCAGTCAAGTAGCTCCCGGTGCGCGAGGTAGCATCCGTAGAGTATCTTGGCGCCGCTTTCGTGAGCCCATCTCATAGGCCCACTTAAGCCTTCTTAAGACCTCTTATGGACTTATCGGCTCTCTGAATATATTAGAACCGCAGCAGGCCTTTTGTTGGTGGACCCAGGTCTTAATAGGATCATGGAGACCTTCATCAGTCAGTGGACTGGGATTTCATCGGTGTCGTCACTTAAACGATGACAAAACAGGACATCATTTCATCAGTATTACCACCCACACGATGACAAAACCGGATATCAGCTTTAGCCTGGGAGGACTTCAGCCGGGTACATAGCCCATGGAGACGGCTCTTCTTCTGTTCTGACTTTGCAGAGGTTTTCATAATCTTCATTTGCTGGTTCTTGCTTCATCTTTGTCTTTGCTCATATCTCATCCGTAAACAAGTCGACATTTGACTTAGTCTGACATGTTGCCTGCAGACTTCCGGACGAGGCAGTAATACAGCTCTTATTAAAGTATGGTAGGAGGTCTCATCAGTCAGTTGACTGCTACTTCATCAGTGCTGCCGTCTGGCTGACGACGACACCGGAGATCAGCTTGGCTGGAAAAGGCTTCAGCCAGGTAGATGGTTGATGAGTTTCATCAGTAATCTTTCGTTGCTAGTTTGATTCCTTCTTTCAGTTCTGTTTCCACCCTCGCTCATTTTCCAGGTGTCAACAATGTCTAGCGCGCCGGGAGCTGCTGCACTCGACAGATGCGCGCCGTGAAGATGAAAAGTCACGCCGACTCCCATCTGCCGAGAGGTGAGGAGGGGCTGGGTCTATATAAACCCACTCACTCGAAGAAGAAGCGGGGACGAGAGAGAAAAGAAGAAGCCAGCAACCTCATCCAGAAAGAAAGAGGGCAAACGAAGACGACCATCCAAGGAAGAAAAAGAAGAGATCAACAGAGAGAGAGAGCCTCCTCCGTTGAGAAAAGAAAGAAGAGATCAACCCAAAGAAAGAGAAGAAGAGGAAGCTCCAGGTGGGCAGGTAGCTGGGGAGGGAGAGGAGTCAATGCTCCGCCCTCCCCCATGTTTTCTTTTCCTCTTCATGTAATCTTACGAGTTTTATCTCGATTCATCGTATGTAACCGGAATATCCCGGCCTCTGTTTTATCTCCCTTTCCCTCACTTTCCCCTTGTGATTGGTGTAAGTTTGGAATGATGCACTGGAATGAAATGCTACGATGGCCCATCTGGGCGTTGGGTGATTGAAATTTTTACCATCTGTCTCCCCCTCCCACCTTTCTTTTCTCTTCTCTAAGGTGATTCGATCAGTTCGAATAGCAATGTTTATGTTTCTCCTCTTTCTCTGGCCGTCTTCCCTTTTACAATCTGTGTGAATGTTCAAATGATGTATATATGCATATTTATGAAATGTTTCGTTCCGGCTACCCAGATCATATGCTTGGGGCTTCCAGCATCTGTCTGCTATTATCTGCCTTCCTTTCAACGGTCCGTTGATTTTGATGCTCCGAGTTTTCAACCTGCTCTCCGTGCTTCAGAGTCTATTCCTTGGGGAAGGGCGAGAACAGGGTCCCAATCCACTGTCTATGGGTTATTGGGTTCTATCCCCTTCCTTCTCTCCCTCTGATGACGGGTTTTCTCGCATGTCGTGGCTTTCTACTGAGCTCCCAGCTTGTTCAGAGTCAGAGACATCAATCTCTTGATCATCTGAACAACAGGTGACAAAAAAAATCCCATATATCTCCCGAGGGTTTAATGATGGATGATCCTATCCTTCGACTGATGCTACCCTCCCTTAAACATCCGGCCTCTATACTTATAAACCCTTTAATCCTCCCCATCTGTGCTAGAAAATCCTGCTTGAAACCTCTTCCGAAACCAGGAATAGAGACCCGGAACCTTCCCGGCGCCAAGAACAGTATCCCATGAAGAAACCTTCCCGGCGCGGCTGTTTGCGCGCCGGGAACTCCCTGCCAGCTTCCCGGCGCCTAGAACAGTGCCTCATGAAGAAACCTTCCCGGCGCGGTTGTTTTCGCGCTGGGAACTACCCCCTTGTGCCGTAAGCCCCTTTAGGCTATGAATGCTCCATCCCTTGAACCCCAGATGAAAACCTCCTGCCACCAGTCAAGAAACCATACAGATACCCCTATAATCCACTCAATGTAACCCTGCATTCTGTCGAGGGACATCCCAGGTCATCATATGCACCTCAAGGATGAAAATCAATGGGGATAACCACCCCCCCTTACAGGGCCCCCGGGGCTCGATCTATTTTTATAACCTGACGAACCAAGGAAGCCCTGCCACTGCACAGGTTTCAATGGTCTCAAAAGGGATATTAAGATAGTGCTACAAGCATGTACATGGGTCAGGGGTCCAGTACCCCCCTACTCTTTGGCTTTCACCCTGACATTCCGTGGGTGATTGTCTATCATTCCCTGGCAAATTCTAAGTCCAGGGGAGGTGCTGCCAAAATTCTCCCAGGATGATGAAAGACGACATTAAGCTGTCCCCGGGACTTTGCACGACACTGGTGATAGGCATTCTCTAGACCCTGATTTTCCCAAATCCTCTTCGACCCTGGCCTTCCTTCGGAACCTAAACCCAATCCAGTTGAAATCTGATGAACTGATCCACTTTGATCTCAAAGAAACCCTTTGTCTTGGCCTGAATGATCAAAAACCCAAAAAAAACAGGGCTCCGGAAACCATTCAAAACCATCTCGGTGCCGTCTCTTGCACATCCCGGCGCCACGAATAGTAGAATAGGTAAATAGTTCTTGGTGCAAGCCTTCTTGTGCCGAGAACCCCATCTCTTGGGCACGCCGAGAACCCATCTACCTTGGTCGCTCCGGGAACCACCGCCTTGGCCATTTGGCCCTTGCGTCGAGAACCCCATCCGCTTGAGCTTGCGCTGAGAACCTATCCTGCCATCCAATTGAGCCTCCGATAGCTTGATCAAACCTACTCAGGGATACCCATGAGTCACCAGACCGGTCCCGGGGATAAATCTAAAGGGGGACAGACTCCCTTATGTTCCACCGTCCCGTATCAGATTCATGAATAACCCCTTTAGCTCGGGAGGGCTCTGCCACTGCATGAGTTCAACCGGCTTCCCTAAAGGAAAATCGAACATTGCCCCATGACAGACATATGTAATTCGGGAGGTTTAGCCTCTCTCCCTCTCGGCTTTCATTCCGGCACTCCGTGGATGATAGCCTATTTCCCCCTGGGCATGATCCAGATAAAGGGGAGATGCTGCCGAAATATCGATTGATGCTTTAACCCCAACAAGCCCCGGGAACGCGTATCATACGCCTCCCGTCTGGCTCAATTCTTCGGGGGATATAAATACTTCAAGGCCCTTGGCCGGATGAAAAACGTGAAAGGGGATACGTCTCCGATGATCGTCCAGGCCCCGCCCCGCCACTGCGTGGACGGTGTCCTATCTCTGCCCGGTACGACCCACACAAAGGGGTCATGCTGATTTAATAATTTGTCGTTTATTCAATTGCCTTCTTAGAATAACAAGAACTTCAATGTTATGCACTGTCATTTTCAACTGCCCCAAGTGGCCTCCTATTTTGGCGTTTAATCAAGGGTTGTCCTTCTTAGGAAGGGCGTAATTAACGTCATAGCCTTTATGGTATGACGGACTTCCGGTCCCGACTCGGACTTCACAATTGACTGACCAAGTCAAGTCGAGCGCATAATAAAAATTGTCACTCTAGTGACTGGCACGCCTAATAAATCCAACCAAATGAAACATACGAGACGGAAAAGGAATCCGCGTCCACAAAGGTATATAGAGATCCTTCCCTCTTCCCCGTTGGCTTCAGTTTAGAGTTTGTAGCGGGGTGTTGATGCCATAGTGTTGTGTCCAGGCCTGGAATCTGAGGGGGAGCGCGTGCCGGCTCCCGTCGAGGATGACCAGGGAGAGCCCTCCATCTCCCCGATGGGAGTTGGGGATGGTCGGATTATCGGGGAGGCCCTGCCCTCCCAGACTCCAGCGGGGGATGCCACCGACATGGGGGAGAGGTTACCCTCACCGACCCCGAGCGGGGATGTTGCAGGCGCGGTGGGAACCACACCAGGTGAGAGTTAGGACCTTTCTCAGGTTTTTTACCTTATCTTGTCACAGAGAAGTCCCGAATGTTGCTGACTGTTTAATGGGGTTGTACAGGTCTTTCCGGTGTGCTAGCTGAGACGGGCCATCTTCCCTGGAGCTGGGGATCGAGTGGCCTACGACTGTTTCACCACCAGAGCCACTGTTGGACGCCAATGTGGGTGCGGCCTTGCTCCAGCGAGCCCGAGGGTACCTAGGAGGTGACTCCCTGCCTTCTCTGAAGGAGCTTCGGTAGTGGCTGAGGGACTGCACCCAGGGCTACCACGGCCTTGGCTTCCCGCGCGAGCTCTGGATGTCTGGCTTGGCTGACATCTGGGTGGAGGCTCCTGGAGGCTTAAGAGCAGAGGACTCGATAGCTAGCGACCATTCGAGAGGTGTAGGAGCAGCGGGCTCGGCTCGCGTTGGCGGCTACTGAACAGAGGAGGCGCGCTGATGCGGTCATGTCACTTGCTAGGGACCGTACTATGCATCTGAGCGAGGTGGAGAGCAGGGCTGAGGCCTTGTAGAAGGTCTTGGAGGAGCAGCGGCAAGCCGCAGAGCTTGCTAGGGTTGAGTGGCGGACTACCGAAGCCGGGGCCGAGGCTAGTGTTCAGCTTGTGTCGACCTTGGAGGTGGAGCTTGTGGCTACGGAGTCTCGCTTGACAGCACTAGAGAGGGGCGAGCCTGGGATATGATTGTATCACCTCTCTCCTTCCTTTTTTGTTATCCGGACTATATGTCTTTTTTTACCCCAAGGGCATGTCTTGGGCTCCCTTTTATAGAGTATCAATGACAAACTCTGGATTTTGGTGTTGTTGTTTGCTGAGTTGTTCTTCTTCCCAGTCTATGGGACAGGGTTGGTACAAGGGTTGGCGACCACTTACTGTCGGTCGTACTTGATTATTTTAACATGTACCGGTGTAGGGGGCAGGGGACTGGGTTTACCCGACTTCTAGACATTGGAATAAAAGACTGTGTAAGGGGAACGGTGTAACTAGATTTCAAATATTGGGAGCTGAGTACTGGTTACTGGAAAGTAGGGGAAAAGCCATAGTGCAGGGTTGGCGTAGGCCCATTAGGACGTGGCGGCCTACCGGGTTAGAGTCGGGAACTGACTCTGGAATATGTCGGTTGTGAGTTGATGCCTGGGTATTGGGTGTTTGTCTGTCGTTAGCCGGTAATGTAGCTCTTCTCGGCTTGAGAAACTAGGGCTGGGTTGGCCGAAAGGCCTAAAAAGGTATCATAGCCGAAGGCCAGGATTGGGGGCTGCGACTAGTTGGCCGACCTGTGAAGGGATTGTGTCTGAAACTGGAGCTGGGAACTAGCGACTGGCATGTGAAGGCGTTGTAGCCGGGAACTGGAGTTGGAAACTGACGGCTGGCCTATGAAGGCGTTATAGCTGGAGACTGGAGTTGGAAGCTGGTGGCTGGCCTGTGAAGGCGTTGTAGCCGGTAACTGGAGTTGGAAACTGGCGGCTGGCCTGTAAAGGCGTTGTAGCCGAAGGCTGGAATTGGAAGTTGGCGGTTGGCCTGTGAAGGCGTTGTAGCCGGAGACTAGAGTTGGAAGCTAGCGGCTGGCCTGTGAAGGCATTGTAGCCGAGAACTGGAGTTGGAGACTGGCGGCTGGCCTGTGAAGGCGTTGTAGCCGGAGATTGGAGTTGGAAGCTGGCGGCTGGCCTGTGAAGGCGTTGTAGCCAGAGACTGGAGTTGGAAGCTGGCGGCTAGCCTGTGAAGGCGTTGTAGCCGAGAACTGGAGTTGGAAACTGGCGACTAGCCTGTGAAGGTGTTGTAGCTGGAGACTGGAGTTGGAAGCTAGCGACTGGCCTGTGAAGGCGTTGTAGCCGGAAACTGGAGCTGGAGCTGAGGGCTGGAACTGGCCGGCTGGCCTATAAAGGCGTTGTAGCCGGAATACTGGGACTGGTCAGCTTACCGTTGAGGTGTGTAGCCGAATGTTGGAGCTGGAGGTTGGAATTAGAGCTGGCTGGCTAGCTACTGAGGCATAGCGACCGGAAGGCTGGAACTGGTCGGCTGACCTTTGAGATGTGTAGCCAAGACTGGAGCTGGAATTGGCGATGGCCGACCCTCGGGGGTGTAGTGGCCATCATTTTCGTGCAGTGATGTGAAGGTCAGGCCACCATCAGCGAGGTGTCGCGGTTGACAGCTTTCATTAGTAAAGAGTAGAAAGGGAGATTTTTTTTCTCTTTGCTGGCTCTACCGCCCTTGCAGGTTTTCACCAGAGCTGGCCCCCTTTTGCTTTTTTCGGTGCACCCTTGTGGGTTTTCACACCGAGGGGTTTCTCGATTTTGCCTGAGATGCCCTCTCGAGTTTTCACCTCAGCTGGGTTAATGGAAATTTTTGCCCTCAGTAATTCTGTGGAAGGAGTCAACTGACGCCGCGTGGGGTATCTCTATTTTTAACCCCATTTTTTATATATATATTTTTTGTAGACTGTCGTCCATACCATGTTGCTGTCAGGTGACGTGGCGTGGAACTGGAAGGTGTGGGAGGTCGGATATTGTTCCGCCATTGATAAGGATTTTTATAAATACTCGTGCCATGGTGGCGAAGGGCCACTTAGTCATGGCAAGATATGATTGGAGTTATGGCTAGTGGATCAGGGATTATAGGGGGAACTGGACACATACAGGAATTCGGGGAATTCTGGACTGGCGAGAAATGTAGGATGTAGTAGTGTGAATGGGTAAAGGTATGGGAAACAAGCCCGAGACTGGAGTTGACTGGAATGGTGATTGAGATGTTGCGGGGTGATAGGGTGCAAGGCCCGGATTCAGAGGGGGGGTGAATGTATCCCTCTTCAAATATTGCCTAATTAAATCTCTAATGCTCAGATATGCGGAATTAAAAACTGTTGCAGAAATATACTGAGAATACTTAGAAGGATCAAAGCAAGACAACAATTTCATTAGCCCTCACACGATCCTAAGCAAGCATCTAATGAGCGCAGCAATGAAAAGAACACATAAGGAAAATCAGACCACAAGTGAACACCAGGATTTTTTAGGTGGTTCGGTCCATAGACCTACGTCCACCCCTCACTCCAAACCGGAGTGATGCTTCCACTAGTAAGGCTAGAACAGCAGACTCAGTCTGCAACAATTGCTGCCTAACAGCTTGACAAACCAAGGGAAACAAATCCCTCAACCCAAGCTCTGCAACCCACAGAAGCTTGACACCTGGACTTGCTACCCACAAGACCAGAACCGGAGATGAATCTCCCTTCCTCCAAACTGGAGGGGAACTGCTAGTGACAGCCCATCACTGGCAAACCAGAGATCACAGATCTCTCTTCCTCTGCGAACCCAGAGGGAACCCACAAGTGACTCCCAGCCACTTGCAACCCAGAGGTCTCGGACCTCTCTTCCTCCACACCAGAGGGAAACATTGATGACACACAGTCACCAGCAAACCGGAGAAACAACTCTCCCTTCTCCTGAGACCACAGGAGGAACCCCGATCCCAAAACAAGGGAATCGGAAGAACAATGATCAGATGAAAGAAAAAAACAACAAATGAAAACACAGGGACTGAAAGCTGGAAAATAGAATGCACAGACGTAGCTCTCGCAGGAGCAAACTGGATTGGATCTGATCCAAAGTCCAGTTAAGACAACGAGGCTTCTCTTCTTCTTCACGATCTCTAGATCTCTCTCACTCTAGCTCTCAGCTGCTCTCTTCTTCTGCTTTTCTCACTATCTCTTCTTTTCTCTCAGACTTCGGCTCACTCTTCCTTTTCTTCTTCTACTTCTGCTCTCTGCCTCTCTGCTGCTCTCTCCTACAGTCTCGATCAGTCTTCTCCTGAGGAAGAAGCTGCATATATATAGCAGCAGCTAGGGCGTGTGTAGGGCTTGTGCCCTCTATGTCTAGAGTACACCTCGGATTATGTGCCAGGTGCCAACCTCGGATCACGTGCTCAGACATCTGCAAGTTAAAGATAGAGTTACTTCAGTCGATCAAGAGAACACATGCTATATATACTTCATATCAAGCAGTAATGTTTAGACTTAACAGATGCAGTGTGCATGCAGTGTACAGACTTTGTGTGCAGGCTACCAGACGTTGTATAGACCTGCTGTGCTTACTGAGGAGGAATGTGAAGACTCTGCGTGCATGCAATGCAACAGAATGTATGGACTTTGTTTGTGCTGTGCAAATGATGTACATGCTTGCTATGGGGGGATGTGTAGACTTTGTATGCATGCTACCAGACGTTGTATGGACTTTGAAGATGATGCATGAACAAGCCACCAATCGATGTGCAGACTTAGTGTTCAGACTTTGTGTGTGTGTGCGAGAGAATGTATAGACTTTGGTTCGTGCAACACACAGGCTGTACAGACTTTGATAGCGTGTATAGACTTTGATGCCCAAATGTAATGTATGGACTTGTGTGTGCAGGGCAGACAATGTATAGACTTGCAATGCGTGCAGGGCAGACAGTGTATAGACTAGGTAAGATGATGCATGAACAAGTGGCGATGTACAGACTTGGCCAATGTACAGACTCAGCAGCGAGATGCACATGATGTATAGACTTGATGCAGCAATGTACAGACTTCGCGTCTAATACCTGAAGCACATGATGTATAGACTTTGAAGCATGTGAACACAGCGCTGTACATACTTATGTATGCATGGATGCACTGACTAAGCCACGAGCCAAGTGGCGATGTATAGGCTTGTGTTATGCACCCAGACAATGTATAGACTTGCACATAGAGACGCTGCAGAGACGATGCATGCACAGACTTGGTCTTACAATGTATAGACTTGAAAGACGATGCATGAGACGATGCATTGTATAGACTTAGCGATGCAATGTTCACACTCACTTAGACACTAAGTGAGACGCTGGACAATGTACAGACTTTACAGTGAAGAATGTATAGACTTGGTGAATGCGGGGGACGTTGTACAGACTTGCCAGAGTATGGACTTGGTGAGCATGCAGCACCCAATGTACAGACTTAGTCATGCGTGCACAATGGCTTGCAACGAACAATGTACTGACTATGCCATGCTCACAGTTAATGCATGTACAGACTTGTATGAAGAACAGGCTGTACAGACTTCAGACTCAGCTGCGAGCTGAGCTAAAGAATGTATAGACTTGCTCAGCTATCAGCTAATGGATGTACAGACTTAATGAGATGACGCATGCATGCACAATGAAGTGTGTACTGACTTCGTGTGTGTGCTGAACAAACAATGTATAGACTTGGGTGTGTGTGTGCATGCTAGAAGCAATGTATAGACTTGCTGAATTCACGAACATGCTATCAACCAGTGTGCAGTGCAGACTCTGCATGCAGTGCACTGACTATATGCTCAATGCAATCGTGCTATGGCATGCAGCTACTGTTAATGCACCGAGGTCATATGACAGATGAACACATAAAGCAAATGAAGCATAGACCTTAAACCATGATGAACAGAATGCTTCAAGGCTTTTTCCAGAGCAATCATCATCAGAAATGTTCATTTGATTAAACACAACAACAAGTCATTAATACCATTATCAAAGAATGACTTATGAATATATGAACTGGTGCAATGTATGCAGGAGAACTAACAGAGTAGTCTATTTACCAATGCAGAGACAGACAATGCAATGAGATGAATGTGCCCACTCTCAAATCAATCAATCAATCATGCTCATATAGCATGCTGACACCAAAATAATTCATACTCATAGTGCAACACAATTCATACTCATAGTGCTTGCTGACATCAAAACCATAGGGGCACAACAATCTCCCCCTTTTTGATGATGGCAACACTATGAGTCACTATATGAATCACTATGAGACATGCTGACATGCAGAACCAAAACTATTCTCCCCTTTTGACTTCATCAAAAAGAGAAAAGTTTGAGAGAGAAAAAATATGTATGAAAAGATTGATAAAACATCTCCCCCTTTGACAAATGAAGGCACATAAGAGCTATTCCCCCCCCCCCCCAAAAAAAAATATGCAGGATGAGCACTAGAGAAATAAGATGTAAGATCTCCCCCTATCAACATGAATGAGTTCAGGTGAACCAAAAGCAATCTAAATTTGAATTCCAACAACAAGATATTGATTGGATTGCCAAAGAATAGATGAGAGAGAAGGATTTTCAATGGGATACCAAATACATAAATCTTGATAAGCAAATGTCAGACTCTTTTATTATACCAGATTATGAATGAGTCTAAACTTACCAGCATGATTTAAGAATGATATACACAAAGTTTATCAGGAAAATTCAATACTCATGTCTGAAACACCTTTTAATAGAGATGAACCAATTGCACATATGACACACATATTTGACCTCCTTCTATCTTACTCAATCAATTTTAATGACTTCTTTAGAAGTTACACAAGATAGTATTGAGATTAGATATATATGAGTGTATCTGAAATTTCTTTGATTATACTTATTTTTCAGAATTTTTCTATTGAACAGCACTTATTTTCCTGAGCAATCTTAGTTGATAAACACCTTTTTACATGAGGCACAACACGTCTCAGGTGAAGTGACCCAGTTACTCAGTGTGATAACTGTATTGCCTCTCAGTTATGAGAACAGAGTTAGCAATAGAAGTGTCTTTTTACATGAGGAGACACCTTGGTTAGAGGCAGGAATCCCCAGTTACTCAACACAATTATGCCATTGTATGCCATTGCTCTGTCAGATTTCTCAATTAATTTTTTTTATACCAGAGATAACTGTGGCACTTCATGACATGGGTATACACTATTTCTTTGATAGATAACCCAGCTTCTCTGTGATCAAAGTCATTGCTCTGACTTCATTTTCTTTCAAATATTTTCAGACAAAGCTCAGTACACTGATATGTTTAAAAACAATACTTACTACATGTATCTTAACCAAAGAAGACCATTCGATTAAAATTTCAGAATTCAGAGGTTTTTGTATGAGGTTACATGAGACAATTGGTTAAGATTTATTAAACATGATGGTTCAGACATTTTCAAGATTTTTAAATCAAAACTTGATGAATACATTAGACTTAAATCAATTTGATTTATCAAACATTCTTAAACCAGTATAATAGAAGAGTCTTCTTTTCGGAATATGTCAGATTTATGATTAGGGTACACAGATTGAAAATTTCCCAAATTCAGATGAATCAAAATGGCAATGCAACAAGATGTGAGCATTAAAGCAGTGGAGTTCAGAAACCAATGTTAAAGACTGGAATTCATACAGATTATCTTGACAGAATTTGACAAGGAGGTATTCAAGCAAAGCTCTCCTTTAGCAATTTAAGGAGTATCAGATGTAGATTTCAGCTTCAAGAAGGTTGAGACTTCAGTTGATTAAAGAGCAATCACTAACACACAAGAGTAGGAAGATGATTTAAATGACTAAACAGGAAGGGTTCAGTTTATGAAAGACTGATAAATTTAAGATACTCCCCCTGTCTAGATGCAATGAGTCATTTCTTTTTAGATTTTTCAAATTTTATGACATGCACTACTCTTCAAATGCAACATCAGTCAAACTCCCCCTGACAAAGTGCATGATATGCAATTAAGGCACTGCACATGATTTTAAAATTTATGCTCAAAGAGAATTCATGCTTGTTCAATCAGAGAGAGAAACTACCAAATGCATCAATGTTCATTTCAAATTTTCAGAAGATTTCAATTAAACACAAATCAGATTAACAAGATGCTCAGCCATCTCAAACAAGCAATTTTCAGATGATAGAAATTGAACAGTGTTCAGAACTGACCTGAAGAGTGGAATCCTGGGGTTTTCCTTTTTGAGTGCCTTGGATTATTTACCCCTCTTTGTTCATTCCAAGGCACACCTGCAATATATATTGATCATTTTGATCCAGCAGGAACCCAAACAGCCTTGGGTCCGGTACTACTCCCTGCATGTGTTCTAAACTGTTTCTTAGCTAGATTATCATCAAATTTCATCAGAGAGCAATCATCCATAGAATGTTCAGCTCTACCACAGTATCTCCATGAAATGACTGATTTTTCGTTCTTATGATGCATATTAACAGTAGTATGAGGTTTATAAACATGATCATAAGATTTTCTGTTGTATGCATGAATAGTTTGATTCTTATTCTTAATCAGCCAACATTCAGCAGATCTATGGCCTGGCTTCCCACAGTTATAGCATGAGAATCTTGCAAATGATTTTGCAGGGAATTTGACAACATAGGGGTTAACAGAGTTCTTCTGAACATGCCAATAGTTCTTGACTGTATGGTCATTCTTCCCACAGTGAGAGCAAGCAAAAGAATTTCTTCTATGAAAACCTGACCGGAATTCAGTAGCCATATTACCAGACTTTTCAGATAGATGGCCATTAGGTCCCCTTAGAATAGTGGTTCTCCTTGGAGCCTTAGACTCATTCTTCTTCAAGAACCAACAATCATGGTTTGCATGACCAGATCGTCCACAATGGGAACATTTAAGTTGCCTCTTCTGGGCAAACTGATTCTTGGGTGAGCTTTTAATAAAATGCATATGAGTATTTCCTGAATTTTTAATTTTCTTCATTCTATTATGAGCATTCAATTCATCATATTTCAGGATATAGCAGTTATGCATCATATGACCGAATCTTCCACAATAATAACATGACCCCTTTTAAATATGAGTGTGTGAGAGATCATGTGACTTGTGTGCAGCTTTCTTTGTACCAACAAGAGTGTCTTTGTCCTTTTTCTGTAGATTTTCATTCGTTTTCAATTTTTGAGTTTATTCTACAGTTTTGGGACTGACAGTGGATTTTTGTGCAGTAAATTGAAAAATAGAAGAACCAGAGGTTTTGTTTTGATCAGAAGCTTTTACAAACACAGTGGAAGTTCTATTCCCATTGATCCTTTTATTTGTCGGACTGTAACCCAGTCCCTTGTTAGGGTGCTAGGCCCGGATACAGAGGGGGGTGAATGTATCCTTCTACAGAATATGGCCAAATTAAAACTAGGATGCTAAAGAAAGACACAGGATAGAACTAATTCATTTCAACTCAGATACAAACTCATGGGCGTGCCTATCCAAGCATCTAGCGGAAGCAATCAATCAATCAAGCCACTGCACAAGAGATTTTAGGTGGTTCGGTCCACAGACCTACAACCACCCCTCACTCCCAACCGGAGTGAGGCTTCACTAGCAAATGCTAGAACCAAGCAGACTCAGTCTGCAGACAGTTGCTGCCACACAGCTTGACCAGGGGAACAGCCTCCCCTCTTCCTCCCAACCGAAGGGACACCCAAGTGACTCCCAGCCACTTGGAAACTAGAGGTCAAAGACCTCTCTTCCTCCAGACCAGGAGGGACCACTGGACTTGCAACCACAAGTCCAGAACCGGAAGACTAGCCTCCCTTCCTTAACCAGAGAGCAACCCACAAGTGACAACCTGTCACTTGCAACCTGGAGATTAGATCTCCCTTCTCCTGAACCAACAGGAGGAACCCGACCCCCAACAGGGCAATCGGAAGAACAAAGATGATCAGAAAACAAAGGAAAAACAATAAAGGAAAATGACACAGCAATCAGAAAGCTGTAAAACGAAATGCACAATGTGGCTCTCAACGGAGCTGACTGGCCTGGATCTGATCCACGGTCCAGTGAAGATAGATCTTCAAGCAGCTTCTTCCTTCTTCTCCACGAGCTCTCTCGCTCACTCTCTTTCTGTCTTTCTTTCTTTTCTGCTCTCCAAATCTCTCACTCTCTATCTCTCTTTCTTTCTCTTCTACTCTCCTAATCTCTCACTCTCTATCTCTCTTTCTTTCTCTTCTACTCTCCTAATCTCTCACTCACTGCTCTCTCTTCACGGCTTCTCTCTTCTATCTCTTCTTCCTCTCTTTTCCTTCTTTTTCTCTTCTTCTGGATCGAAGGGCTTTCTGCTCTTCAGGCTTCTGCTTCGATCTATCTTCATCTGAAGACGAAGGATACATTATATACCAGCAGCAGCAGCAGCAGGGCACGTGTGGCTTCCACAGTTCTCGCCCTAAGAATTCGGACCACGTGGCAGCATCCAGCAGGCTGTCAGAACACGTGTCCTCATCTGGGCACCCTCCTTATCCTCGGATCACGTGCCCAGCACCAGTACGCTCAGCAACGGGAGTTAGATGGCGTCAACTCACTTGCTCCAAAGGGTTGACGTAGCCATCAGATATCTTCAACCTTTTTAACCGCTGCGTCGACTCCATCAGCCTGCTGCGTTGACGCAACGGTATCGGCAGTCCAGTGATCAAGCCTTCAAGATATGGGCGTGCTGCGTTGACGTATTGAAGGCAGCCAGAGATAAGTCGTCCCTTTCTTGGACTGCTGCGTCGACGCTGCCAGTTGGTGGTGTTGACGCACGAACGTGTACATTTCTATACTGGCATCTCTTAAGCCGCTGCGTCGACGCTGCTTGTTGATGGCGTTGACGCAGTGGAAGATTTCGTGAAGGCTTCATCGCTTGTAGGAGTCTCTGCTACTTTAACTGCTGCGTCGACGCTACTTGCTTATGGCGTTGACGCAATAGAAGAAATCGTGAAAGCTTCGTCTACTGATGCGTGGATGCTCTAGGCTTCAGGCGTCGACCCTGTTCCCTTCTGCAAGAAATGAAGTGTATAGACTTAGTGTTAACGTGCCAGAAAGACCAGTGTACAGACTTCATCAAATGAAGAGCTTCCAGTGTATGGACTTTGCAATGCAAACAACAATGTATATACTTAGAGAACTGAAGTCTAGTGTATAGACTTGGAGAATTGCAGTCGAGTGTATAGACTCGGAGAACTGAAGTCTAGTGTATAGACTTGGAGAATTGCAGTCGAGTGTATAGACTTGGAGAACTGAAGTCTAGTGTATAGACTTGGAGAACTGGAGTCTAGTGTATAGACTTGGAGAATTGCAGTCGAGTGTATAGACTTCGAGAACTGCAGTCTAGTGTATAGACTTGGAGAACTGGAGTCTAGTGTATAGACTTGGAGGATTGCAGTCGAGTGTATAGACTTGGAGAACTGAAGTCTAGTGTATAGACTTCATCAAATGAAGAGCTTCAAGTGTATGGACTTTGCAATGCAAACAGTAATGTATAGACTTTGTGCCCAAGCTATCAATGCTCTGATGCGTCCACTCCACTTGAACGTTGCGTTGACGCACAAGTTCACCCAGGGGCTTCTTTCTTGAGTTTGCACTGCTGCGTCGACGCTTCCATTTGATGGCGTCGACGCAATGAGCACCCTGCAACCCCTTTGAACTAGTAAACAGTTATTAGGAGGTTAAGTGTCTATATCCAAAATCTTACTGTTGTCATCATCAAAACCTGGAGTACAACAATCTCCCCCTTTTTGATGATGACAACCCCCAAACTGTTTTAATGACATCTGCGATCACACAAGGTTAGCATCAACCAAACGCATGGTTACTTGTCAGTTGAACAAAAAATTATGAGTCACAAAAATGAAAGTATATGCTATCATTCATTAACGAAACTCAGCAGTCATTAGCAAAATTCAGCAGTCATTAACAAAATTTAGCAGCTCATTAAGCTCTCCCCCTTTGTCATTATCATGAAAGGGGGTGCATGTAGAAAACATAGGTTAAGATGGGAAGAAGCGATTGTAACGCCTGGCAGAAGATGGTAGTTGTTGCTGACGAGAAGATTGTCCTTGAGTGCCTGGAGGTGTTTGGCGAGATGGCTGTCCTGAAGTAGAATGGTCCCTGGTTAGAAGGTCTCTGATCTCTTGAGAAAGTTCGCTTAGCTGATGACTTAGAGTGTTGCGAACATTGCCAATTTCAGTGACAGAATCTTTATCGTGGAGTGTGTTCTCAAGTGACTGGATGTTGGCTATTACTTTGTCAATCTTCTCTAGCACAACTTTGAGGAATGGAGGGATTGCACTGACAGGACCTTTGATTGTTTCTAGCCCTATCTTCAGATCATAGCACAGATCAATAATTTTGGCAAAAGAGGAAAGGGTTGAACCTTGTTGATTGTGCATCTCTTGTACCAGAGTGGCAAGTTTGTCAAGGAGGGATGATATCTGTTTCAAGACTGACCTTGTTGCTTGGTCAGACACCATCTTGGTGAGTAAGAAATTTCGCCACTCACATAAAACTGAAGTTTCAAAATTCACAATCCGAGCAGTCAGCTTGTTAAAATGAAGGGTTGTGAACTCCACCAACTTGTCCATCTTGGCCTCCTGACGCTTCATCATCATAGTCATGTTCACTAACATCTCTTCAATAGTTGCTGGGGGTGGAGCTGCAACAGAAGTTGGAGATGTTCTTCTATAAACTTTAATGGCTCCAGACGTAGATGGTTCTACTGTAGGTACAGAGCCACTCGGTTCCACAGAAGCCTCAAAAACTTGCTCTCCTCTCATGGAGTTGTCCTCTGGCATGTCTTCACTCACCACAGATGGAATCGGTATTTCTGCTCTGTGCAGTTGACCATCATCTATAGTGGCTGTTCTTGATGCCTGACCGATCTCTGATGGAGCTGATTTCTGACTAGGAAGGGTTCTGACAGCCTTACCATCAACGACCTCAAAACCCATAAACTTTTGAATATAAGAAAGTGTGTACACATTCCCTCGAGGGATGATAATTTTCTTCTCAGAGCCAAAGTCTACACCAACTTTCCGAAAAACAGCAGTTAATGGGGCGGCATAAGGAAGGGTTCTGGACTGAGATAGACAAGACCCCATTGTTTGAATAGCTACATCCGGCAGGGAAATCTGTATTCTCTTCAGCATATAGTAGAGAAGAAATCTTTGCATCTCTGTCACCCTTTCTTTTCCACTGCTCTGTGGTGTGATCATGGAGGTGCAAATGTGGTGGAGCAGTCTATTTAGCGAAGGGAAATGATTGGCTTTGAGACTGCCTAGGTAGGTCTCCCTGACATCGGAGAGATTACTAGGTTTCTCAGTCAAGAGCTCATACGCTTCATGCGCATCATACTCAAAATCATGCAGCTGAACTCCTACTTTAGGAACCTTCCATGCTCTGGCAAGCAGCTTATCTGTTATTTCGAACCTTGCACCTCTAACACTGGATGTGAGTTTTGGAACAGAAGGTTCATATTTTAAGTTCTGGTAGAACTCTCTGACCAAGGTGGGGTAGTAAGTCTTGTGTGTTGAGACAAACGACCACCAGCCCTGATGGTCTAGTGTAGGAAACAGCTGAGGAAAAACTTCGAGCATATGATGATCAGTAGCATCAATGTATCGGGAAATAAGAACCTTCAGAGGTTCTTCCATGGTGACTGTACGTGAGCTACTAGCATCTTTCTGACCGGTTGCAGAACCTGAAGATAAGCCCTTCCGCTTCTCTTTTCTGACTGCGGATGTCTTTAACCTTTTGGTTGGCGGACTTGGATCCCGTGGACCCGTCTCCTTCCTTCTTCCCCTTTCGCGAGCTACTAGAGAGTGGGACTCCATTGTGCCTCTTGCTGGTTCTGAGCCTCTTGGTTGTTCCTCTGCCCTCTGCTTCCCTTTTTGAGTGGATGTTGGAGAATCCATGGCACGGAGATGAATCGAGCAGGAGAGAGAGCTGAGAGGATTCTTGGGGGACACGAGAGGTCGAATGACAAAAAAAGGGTTTTGGAAAAAAGTGAAGAAGAGCAGCGGTCTCATTTCGCTTTTAAAGAGACACCGAGGACCCTTTAAGTGAACGGTTCAGCCGGTTCAAGTGGGTGAACCGGGTAAAGAAGATATGAATAAGAAGCAATGCGTGGACGCAGAGAGGGGCATTGCGTCTACGCAGTGAGGCAAGTGAACCAAAAAACACAAGATAAAAAGCCAGTGAGGCATAACGCGTTGACGCCAATGTAACATTGCGTCTACGCAGTGATGCAGTTAGGAAAGAGATACTCCTCCTTATGCAGCATGATGCATCTAATAATGAAACTCCCCCTTACTAAATGGAGCCTATGAAAAGAATAAGAAGGGAAATTCAATTGCATTCTCAAAGGGATATTATTCTCATAAATCCAAAACATGTTTTCAAAGTCTTCCATTATAAGAGCTTATGAATGAACTTTATTAACAGCGTGGTTTAATTATGATGTATGTAGAGTTCATCAGTAAAATTCTGTATTGATATCTAAAACTATGGTTTAATAAAGATGAACCAAGCCCTCATAATTATCTTGATTAATCTCTCTTTCTCTTACACAATCAAATCTATTGACTTCTTTCAGAGTTACATGCACTAGTATTGAAGTCAAGTAATTATGAAGTCATATGATTTTGTCTAGGGTTGAAGCAATTTGATTTGTGTATCAATATTCAGATATTTCACTCTATTCAACAATTTTCTTGCTCCAAATTTTACGAGCACTCTAGTTCAGTGCACACATTGTAACTAGAGGATATATCTTGATTAGAGGCCAAAATCCCTAAGCCCTTAGTGTGACTAACTGTCATGCTTTTTGTGAACAGAGTTAGCATTTACACATAATGACACACTACAAATCATTTTCCAATGAGTGAGTTGTATTTATCAGTGTGCATGCCATTGCTCTGCCTGAGTTTCAATGAATTTTATCAGAGTTAACGAAGGCACCTCATGACACAGTCCTTTGGACTTGTGTTTCTCAGTGGCCAATGTCATTGCTCTGACAGAATTAACCCTTTAGACATTTCAGAGGCATTCTTTTGCTTCAAATCAATAATAGTTTCATGTACTTAACCAATTAAAGTCATGTATTCAAAAGTGCAGATTTCAAAAATTTTTCACAAGACACAACATGAAACAAATGGTTAAGGTTTAGTAAACATGCTTCAGATATTTTTAAGAGATTTTAAAGTCAAACTCCATGAACATTAAACTTAAACCACATGAGTTATTTCAGACATTCATAAACCTGTATAATAGAAGTTTTCTAGTTCAAAATTTTCAGATTTATGATCAAGATAGCCCATTGGAATCTTCATGAGGGACTGATAGATTTCTGAAGCCAAACGTACCAATTGATAGGAGAAATACCAATTGTTAAGAGAGATTGTGAAGCTCAAAGTTTTCAAAATATGATTAAGATTTGTCAACAAAATCAATAAGAAAGGATATGCAATGAGTTCTGACACATGTATGCATTTGACAACCTATATGCAATGCATTGACTCCCCCTCACAATATGCATTCAAACTCTCTCTTTGGCATTTTCAATATAAGGAAATGCAATGCACTATATGTATGCAGGGACATGCAAAGACTCAACATTGAATGATATGCAAGGATATGCATCTAACTCCCCCTGAAAACATGCAATGTTTGCACTGAAAACTGAACATATGATTCCAAATGATATTGTGACTTGTGCACAATCAGACTGTCCTATCAGCAAAGTGACCCATGGTACTAGGCGGAGCACTTGGTCTAAAAGACCACCTCACACATAGTAAGAACCTCCAGACAGACTTCCCTACCTTTTGGTACCTTACCATTTATATACCATTGAGGTCATGCATAATTATTCAACATGCAGTCCTATATGCAGTTCAGAATTTCAGTGAGCTATTGCAGCACACAAGTTTCAAGTCACACTCATATGCAGTTCAGATTTTTCAGAAAATTTGAAATGTAATTTGTTTTTCAGAGTCTATGCATAACACAATTATCAAACAATTGAAATTAGCCTATGTATGCATTAGATACAGACAACCCTTCTTAATCTGATATTTGCACAGAACTCTTAGCAAATGCATGATCAGAAAGTAATGCACATGGCAAATGATGAATGAAAATGCAAAAACAGATTTAACTTGCTATGCATTAAAACTAAAAACAAGAGAGCAGGAAGTTTACCTGAAAAATTCAGAAGGGGTTTTCATTCTTGAGTGCCTTGGATTAATACCCCTTTTTATTCCATTCCAAGGCACACCTGCAAAACAAGGTTTATTTTGCACGAACAGGTGCCCAAGAAGTCTTGGGTCCTGACAAAACAGTATTACTCCTAGCAGGTTTTCTCAGCACATTTCTAGGAGCAGTTTTCAGATCTGATTTATGCACATTCTTGTTAGCATGAATTCTATGTGCATAAGTATGAGATTTCTTGTTAACAGAATAAAAATTCTGTTTGCCAAAACCAGTTTGGTTTTGATATCCTGCCAGCCAACAGGTTGCAGCCATGTGACCTGGCTTCCCACAGTTATAACATGAAAGTTTTGCAAATTGTCTTACAGGGAATTTAGCATGTTTGAGATTCACATTTCTACCCTGAATATGCCAACAGTCCTTGACTGTATGGCCAAACTTCTCACATTTGAAGCACTCATTGTGCTTGCCTCTAAAAACATTATTTCCAAACATATTTCCATTCGCAGGGAGTTTAAGAGTTTTAGAATTGAGTTGTCTACCCTGAGCATGTCTACAGTGGGCTGCAATGTGGCCCATCTTGCCATAGTGAAAGCATGAGTTAGAACTTTTCTTACCAGCATTCAGCCAGCATTCAAATCCCTTATGACCCAATTTTCCACAATTAAAGCATGTCATATGCTGGTTTATTGGAACAGACTTGTTCTTGTTAGAAACATGATAGTTTGCATGATATTTATTCTTATCACTAAGAAACCAGCACTGTGAAATTTTTTGTCCTAGTTTACCACAATGAAAGCACTCAATTCTCCTTTTCTGAAATGAAGGATTTTTATCATGATATCTCCTAGCATTCTTATTATCCTTCTCCATCAACTTACACTCATGCATCAGATGTCCAACTTTATGACAGTAATGACAGATAATCTTCCTTTTAGATGCATGTGAGTGTGTGTGAGGACTGTGATCAGCATGCACTGATGAAGCCTTTTCATTTATTTTCTGATTTATAGTCCTTTTCTGGTTTTTATCCTGTTTTCCTATTTTCTTGTACTGAGTTGGAGATGAAATAGAAGGCTTCTCCTGTTCAGAGGATTTAACAAAGACAGTTTTCAGGTTGGCTCCATCGACCTTCCTCATGACTGGACTATAGCCCAGTCCGTCTTTCTTCAAATTATTCTTTGTTCCCAGAATTTTCTGAACAATGGGCTGTTTGTCTTTAGAGGTGGTGGCTACGTCTGAACCACTTACAAAAGATGTCATAACTTTGTTCTGAAGTTCCTTCTTGTTTATCTTATTGTAGCCCAGCCCTTCCTTCCTAGAGTTGATTTTTATACCTAGTAGCTTGTCTAGGTTTTTCTGCCCATCAACAAATTTAGACAAGGAGACTGTCAAATCCTGAATTTCATCTTCCAAAGAGGAAATATGTAGCTCATAACTTGCAATCTCTTGTTCACTGCAATTCACACATTCAGTTAACACCTTGTTAGCAGTTTTATATTTGTCAATTTCCTATTCCAGATTGCTCAGTTTATTAGAATCTTCAACATAAATACCTTTTCCTCTTTCCAAAGTTAGAAGTCTCTCTGACATAGTGGAATTCAACATTTTTAATTTTTCATTTTCTTCCTTAAGCTTGTCATTCTGAATTAACTCATTTATTAGAGTCTGATCTTCTGAGTTAGTTTCAAGTTTTCTTCCAGTCTTGAATTCCTTCAAATCTTTTTCCTTCTTTTCAATGTTTTTCTGTAATTCCACATTCACAGATTTGATGGCTTCAAGTTTTTCAGCAAGCAGATTTTTCTCCTGCTTAAGTTTCTCTGATTCTTCTTCATCTTCTTTGGAGATTTTTCTGAGAGATTCATCTTCAGATTTTAGCTTATTTAGTTCAGAGTAAACACATTCGAGTTCCTTTTTCAGTTTTGCATTCTGATTTTTATACATATGATTATCAGACAGACATGCATCATGAAATTGCTTCATACTCGTACAGTTTTCACATGGAGAGCTAGAACCATCTGCCCGAGTACTGATGGGGACATCAACGTCAGCCCGCTCACTTTGTGTTTGCATCTACGTCCTTTTGTATTTGTATGTACGCCCTTGTGATATATGGGTACACAATAGTAGGTCTTAGTGGGTTTCTTTGTAAAAGTGCATGTAGGCCCTGTAGGGGGCCCCTCCCTCCTCCTTATTGGTCCACCTGGACTCCTGGGTCCAAGGTGGCTGGTCCATGGTCCAACCTTGGACTTGGACCTAGAATTAATTAAAGAAGACAAATGCAAATTGCCTTCTTAAAGGGGGGGGGGCGAACCTAGTAGTTTAATGGTGTTTAATGTGGTTGTCAAACCACATCTCAACCCTTCATTGATCAACCCTTGATCCAAGGGCTTAGAATAGGTTAGATCCCTTGCATATATATACTTGTATTTTTCATATTGCATGAATTAATGAAGAGAAAATTGGCATTTGCCCCCAAGTGAGATTTGTGCCCCTCCCCTCTCTCTACCTGGTTCCTCCACCCCCTCTCCCCTTTCTAGACTGTAATCCCTTCCCCCTTGATCCTCTCCAGCATCTGAAGCAACTCCGGTGATCGCCGCCGCCATCGTCTCGCCGCCGACGCGTCGTCGCCAACGGTTTCGGTGTTCTGTCCACTCATGACAGACCCTTCTTCTCCGAATTCCTGCTACCACTCCCTTCGTCTTCTGAAGCTCAAAATTTCAGGGTTGGTTCCCCTCTAGAACCCTTATCCCCATAAAAAAAAATCACATCAAAATTCATCCTTTAGATATTTTTTGATTTTCGTCCAAGTCCAAGTTCCAGATCTGTCCTGGTTCTGTTTACTGTTCACCAGCTCTGAGTTTACCCCATTCGAACCATCTTTTGATTTTTTTTGGGTCGCCCAAATTTACTGGGATCTCTGTCCACATCCCTCTACCACCAGGAATTTTATTAATTTTTGGTTCACCCTCCAATTATTTTTCAAATTTCGTCCAAGTTCCCAAGAACAGTCTGCCCACAGTTTCCCAGATCCGACCCAGGTCTAGTAAAGAAATCCCAGAAAATCCATTTCGTCTCAAATCAGAAAACCAAAAATAGTCCCAGATTCCTCTCTCAGAGACCTTCAACTTTGCTGAAGAAATCATCGCCATATTCGGAGGTCTTCTCCCCGGTCAACGTCGATCTTCAGAAAAGTTGGTTCCTGCTCCTGAAGTTCTGGCCAGATTTCAGAAAGATTGTAAATTCAACAATCAGAAATACGTATCTGATTATTTTTTCTGAAGACCCCTATGTCGAAGTATTTTGAGTCCTCTTTCCAACGGCTCTAATTTCGTCGCGTTCCGACGATGGGGCTGATTGCAGCAGCAGTTTCCTCCAAGTCGCGCGCCTGCAAACAGAAGTTCAGGTTTGTGGCCGAGTTCCCCGCGAGTGTCGTCCGAGGGCCGCCCGGCGTCCGGCGGTCGTTCCAGCAGCTCGCCATCCCAGGGGAACGCTTCCCAAGTGTCTCCATAATAGAGGAGTCATCAGGCCCCACATGACCCCTCCGGTCAACACGTGGGCCCCCACTAGCACGAGTACGCGTGAAGCCGAAGCATCACACGGAACCGCCCGTCAACCCGAAACTGGTCCTCCCGGGCCCACTTGTGTCGCCCTTTACCTCCCTGCGTGGAGTGGGCTTAGTTGCATTGCTGTAACCATAATGTATTAAGTTCCCGGGGGTACGAGTTCCGGCCGGGTCCCATCTTCGCCACGCCGAGAGCGTGGAGGTATCGCCTTCACCCTTACACTTGGCATTAGCTCAATTCTTTATATGCTTTATATGCCACTGCTAGAGAGCATGTGTAGGGATACCTAGCCCGCTTTCAATTTATAATATCACTGCTGCGAGAGAGAGCGAAGCCGTCCCGTGACCCGATCCGGGCGCAAAAGAGAGCCGACCACCCTAGCTCATTGCCGATTTCTCAACCGCGCACATCCGACGCTTCCCTCGTTAAGGGATGATCGCGAGCTTGTCGTGTCCGTGGTCCCGTCCCGCATCAATTTGGTATCAGAGCGAGTATGAGTCTAGGGTGTTTGCATTAAAAAAAAAAAAAGTGTGTCATGTAGTCATTAGTCGGTCTAAGTCGTATTTAGGATCATCATATTTTTAAAACAACAAAAAGAGTCGTTTTCGGGTCGCATACATCCCTTTACTCGGTATATAAAAAGGTGTTGTCCGACCGTTAGGTTACGCCTATCGGGAAGGCCGCACACTTGTGCGAGTGACCTTCGGGTCGATTGTCTCCGCCCCGTACCGAGTCTTGGTTTACGTCTAGGGTCCTTAGTGTGCATTAGTTAGTGCATTCCAACTTTGCATTACTTAGTGTCGTGTCTAGCGTTTTGGTCCGAGTGTCGGCATGGCCATCCACTAGTTTCCCCGTGTCCCATGGAGTCCCAAACTCCCGGATGGTGGCGATACTATCTCAAATGGAAGGACCACCCGAACCACCCCACGAGGCCCGAAACCCAGGATTTCTACGGGTCCGATGACCCGAGTGTCTATCTAGGATGGGAAGCCATTATGGATGATTACTTCGAGGTGTACATCATGTACGGGCCCATGCAAGTCGATGTTGCCAAAAGGTGACTTTTTGGTGAAGCCGCTGCAACTTGGAGGGACATCAAATATTGGAGGGAGGATAGGAATCTAAGGCCCATCGAGTCATGGTGGGAAATGAAGAGAGTGCTTAGGAGGGCCTACGTTCCCCGCCCACCTACCTCCAACCACGGAGGTCATTCCACTTACCAACCCCACCAACTCACCCACAATCAAGTGGGCCACACCTCTACCCAATCCCACCCCTTCACCGCCGTCCAAGCCCACCAAAGTGACCCCAATCTAGTGGCCCGCCCATGCACCACGAACCAACCTCCCCTTGGCACTCCCATCCCAACCCACTCAAGCACCTCCAACCGAGTGGAAGTCCCGCTTATAACCGAGCCTAGGCCCACACCCGAGCCGAGAGTTAAGGAGCTAGTCCACCCCAAGGTCCATCCTCCAACCCGCTCCTTAGAGGAAATAAAGAAAATGATTTCGGATTGGTGGGAAAGGACACAAGCTACTCCACCACCCATGGATGCTCCATTGTTATCTACCTCCGGTCTTCATTCGAAACCATCAAAGTGGGAACTACCAAAGCCCGAGCCACCCGTGTTTCTTACGGGAACACTTTACATAGCCGAGCCACTTCTTAGATGGCTCAAGGATGGCTTGGTCCCACATCCCTTCCCGTCCATGGACCCCACCTTACCTTTAGTGCCAGTCAACTCATTCCATACCACCTTTCGATCTCGTCACCATGTTGACACATTGGACGATCTTGTCATGGGATTGGATTCACAATGGGAGTTGACGCACCTTTTGGCTCGAGGCTTTGACCAACCCACTAGTCTTAGCCTCACTCATCCGGCCTTAGGGTCTATTACCTCCGAGTGCACCGTGGGTTGTATCACCACGGAGGTTCTTCTACTTCTCCTGCTACCGGATGAGCCCGACTTCATGACTTTGCTTCCGAGGGAGGAGTCATATTTCCTATACACGGTCCCATCTACCATGACGGAGGAAGGTGACCACCCGCACCTTCAAGAATTTCACGATTGGGACCATGTCATGTTGGAACCCACTTCATGGGGTCACACCTTCTTCGACCCTTTTGACCCCTTCACTAGTGACCCTCCCGAGTTTTCATACTCGTTACCCTTCTTCCGCGGAGTTCACTATCCCACCTTTTCTATTCGGGCCAAGCAAACTCCACATAGCCATAGGTCCGAACCATCCCTCGGGGGTAAGGAAGACTTTGGTTTCCCCGATCCCTCTAAACCACCCGCACCTCCCGGACTTCCCGCATCCAAGCCCAATGTCCATGATTGGTGCATCATAGTATGTCTAGGAGTTCCCCATGACGTCAACCTCCAGTTACGTCAAATGCATGTATGGCACATATTCGGGTGTCCTGGTCCGCCGTCATCCATGTACGGGTCTGACTAACATTAGGTGTGTCTAGGGTCCTAGTTGAGTCGGTGTGTTTTCTTTGTGTGGTTTGTTTGTGTGGTGATTTTGAGTCGATTGTTTGTGTGATTTTCATTCATGTGTCAGTGCATGGTGAGTCTGCATGTGTCTTATGCAAGCTCGTGTCGTTCTCTTACGAGTAAGAGGCGAGTGGACTCACTTGATGAGTATGGGATCGGTTTTACTTTTATATCCGGATCAGTCACCTATAGGGACTCAGCGGTGATTCCTAGTGAGTCTTCGAGCTGTTTCCTTCCTTTTGAGAGTGCCCCTTCGGAGTGACCACCTTTAGCCATAGCAGTGCGCATATCGAGTATATATGGAATGAGCAGGTGCCGATCACTTGGAGTGGAGCATACCCGCGCTACTTAGCACGGTGACAGATCTGCCGGAGTACCGGAGCAGCCATACCCCTACTCGACGGGGTCGAGTTCCTCCCACCCGGGGAGAATTGATGGGGACATCAACGTCAGCCCGCTCACTTTGTGTTTGCATCTACGTCCTTTTGTATTTGTATGTACGCCCTTGTGATATATGGGTACACAATAGTAGGTCTTAGTGGGTTTATTTGCAAAAGGCCATTGGGTTTCTTTGCAAAAGTGCATGTAGGCCCTGCAGGGGCCCCCTCCCTCCTCCTTATTGGTCCACCTGGACTCCTGGGTCCAAGGTGGCTGGTCCATGGTCCAACCTTGGACTTGGACCTAGAATTAATTAAAGAAGACAAATGCTAATTGCCTTCTTAAAGGGGGGGGCGAACCTAGTAGTTTAATGGGGTTTAATGTGGTTGTCAAACCACATCTCAACCCTTCATTGATCAACCCTTGATCCAAGGGCTTAGAATAGGTTAGACCCCTTGCATATATATACTTGTATTTTTCATATTGCATGAATTAATGAAGAGAAAATTGGCATTTGCCCCCAAGTGAGATTTGTGCCCCTCCCCTCTCTCTACCTGGTTCCTCCACCCCCTCTCCCCTTTCTAGAGTGTAATCCCTTCCCCCTTGATCCCCTCCAGCATCTGAAGCAACTCCGGTGATCGCCGCCGCCATCGTCTCGCCGCTGATGCGTCGTCGCCAACGGTTTCGGTGTTCTGTCCACTCATGACAGACCCTTCTTCTCCGAATTCCTGCTACCACTCCCTTCGTCTTCTGAAGCTCAAAATTTCAGAGTTGGTTCCCCTCTAGAACCCTTATCCCCACAAAAAAAAATCACGTCAAAATTCATCCTTTAGCTATTTTTTGATTTTCGTCCAAGTCCAAGTTCCAGATCTGTCCTGGTTCTGTTTACTGTTCACCAGCTCTGAGTTTACCCCATTCAAACCATCTTTCGATTTTTTTTGGGTCGTCCAAATTTACTGGGATCTCTGTCCACATCCCTCTACCACCACGAATTTTATTAATTTTTGGTTCACCCTCCAAGTATTTTTCAAATTTCGTCCAAGTTCCCAAGAACAGTCTGCCCACAGTTTTTCAGATCCGACCCAGGTCTAGTAAAGAAATCCCAGAAAATCCATTTCGTCTCCAATAAGAAAACCAAAAATAGTCCCGGATTCCTCTCTCAGATACCTTCAACTTTTCTGAAGAAATCATTGCCAGATTCGGAGGTCTTCTCCCCGGTCAACGTAGATCTTCAGAGACGTTGGTTCCTGCTCCTGCAGTTCTGGCCAGATTTCAGAAAGATTGTAAATTCAACAATCAGAAATACATATCTGATTATTTTTTCTGAAGACCCCTACGTCGAAGTATTTTGAGTCCTCTTTCCAACGGCTCTAATTTCGTCACGTTCCGACGACGGGGCTGATCGCAGCAGCAGTTTCCTCCAAGTCGCGCGCCTGCAAACAGAAGTTCAGGTTTGTGGCCGAGTTCCCCGCGAGTGTCGTCCGAGGGCCGCCCGGCGTCCGGCAGTCGTTCCAGCAGCTCGCCATCCCAGGGGAACGCTTCCCAAGTGTCTCCATAATAGAGGAGTCATCAGGCCCCACACGACCCCTCCGGTCAACACGTGGGCCCCCACTAGCACGAGTACGCGTGAAGCCGAAGCATCACACGGAACCGCCCGTCAACCCGAAACTGGTCCTCCCGGGCCCACTTGTGTCGCCCTTTACCTCCCTGCGTGGAGTGGGCTTAGTTGCATTGCTGTAACCATAATGTATTAAGTTCCCGGGGGTACGAGTTCCGGCCGGGTCCCATCTTCGCCACGCCGAGAGCGTGGAGGTATCGCCTTCACCCTTACACTTGGCATTAGCTCAATTCTTTATATGCTTTATATGCCGCTGCTAGAGAGCATGTGTAGGGATACCTAGCCCGCTTTCAATTCATAATATCACTGCTGCGAGAGAGAGCGAAGCCGTCCCGTGACCCGATCCGGGCGCAAAAGAGAGCCGACCACCCTAGCTCATTGCCGATTTCTCAACCACGCACATCCGACGCTTCCCTCGTTAAGGGACGATCGCGAGCTTGTCGTGTCTGTGGTCCCTTTCCGCATCAAGTACCCTTCTTCAACTTTTTATACTATTTTCTTAAGCTCTCATGTGACTCTAACAATTCAGCATATGCATTCTCCCAATCATCAAGAGAAAAGTTCTCGAAGAGATTTACCTCATCATCATCATCATCTTCATTTTGGCTGCTGCTTTGATTGCTTCTGTCAGCCATCATGCAGCTTTTTTGATTTCCTTTCCCGGCTCTCTTCATCATTTCCAACATATCTCTTGCAGATCTGCAATCAAGGAAACATGAGTGAAAGGCTTTGTTAGTGGCTGCTTTCATCAGATTTATTGCTGTCTGATTCTCCTCATACATTACTTCGTGATTGTCAGTCCATTTGGACTTTTTCTTTGGTAATTTATGAGGACCATGTGAAATCACTTTCCACAGGTCTGGATCAACAGATCTAACATAAGCACGTAAGGCACTGTGCCACTGGTTGAAATCAAAACCACTGAAGATGGGTGGACAAGCCATTGAAGCAAATAGCAGATAAACTCAATGCAACAGGAATATTGATGCACTAAAAGTAAATTAGCACCTAAGACCGCAAGATCAAATATGCAAGTCGCTGGACCTTGTATGCAGACACCCGCTCTGATACCAACTGTTAGGGTGCTAGGCCCGGATACAGAGGGGGGTGAATGTATCCTTCTACAGAATATGGCCAAATTAAAACTAGGATGCTAAAGAAAGACACAGGATAGAACTAATTCATTTCAACTCAAATACAAACTCATGGGCGTGCCTATCCAAGCATCTAGCGGAAGCAATCAATCAATCAAGCCACTGCACAAGAGATTTTAGGTGGTTCGGTCCACAGACCTACATTCACCCCTCACTCCCAACCGGAGTGAGGCTTCACTAGCAAATGCTAGAACCAAACAGACTCAGTCTACAGACAGTTGCTGCCACACAGCTTGACCAGGGGAACAGCCTCCCCTCTTCCTCCCAACCGGAGGGACACCCAAGTGACTCCCAGCCACTTGGAAACTAGAGGTCGAAGACCTCTCTTCCTCCAGACCAGGAGGGACCACTGGACTTGTAACCACAAGCCCAGAACCGGAGGACTAGTCTCCCTTCCTCTAACCAGAGGGCAACCCACAAGTGACAACCTGTCACTTGCAACCTGGAGATTAGATCTCCCTTCTCCTGAACCAATAGGAGGAACCCGACCCCCAACAGGGCAATCGGAAGAACAAAGATGATCAGAAAACAAAGGAAAAATAATAAAGGAAAATGACACAGCAATCAGAAAGTTGTAACACGAAATGCACAATGTGGCTCTCAACGGAGCTGACTGGCCTGGATCTGATCCACGGTCCAGTGAAGACAGATCTTCAAGCAGCTTCTTCCTTCTTCTCCACGAGCTCTCTCGCTCACTCTCTTTCTGTCTTTCTTTTTTTTCTGCTCTCCAAATCTCTCACTCCCTATCTCTCTTTCTTTCTCTTCTACTCTCCTAATCTCTCACTCTCTATCTCTCTTTCTTTCTCTTCTACTCTCCTAATCTCTCACTCACTGCTCTCTCTTCACGGCTTCTCTCTTCTATCTCTTCTTCCTCTCTTTTCCTTCTTTTTCTCTTCTTCTGGATCGAAGGGCTTTCTGCTCTTCAGGCTTCTGCTTCGATCTATCTTCATCTGAAGACGAAGGATACATTATATACCAGCAGCAGCAGCAGCAGGGCGCGTGTGGCTTCCACAGTTCTCGCCCTAAGAATTCGGACCACGTGGCAGCATCCAGCAGGCTGTCAGAACACGTGTCCTCATCTGGGCACTCTCCTTATCCTCGGATCACGTGCCCAACACCAGTACGCTCAGCAACTGGAGTTAGATGGCGTCAACTCACTTGCTCCAAAGGGTTGACGCAGCCATCAGATATCTTCAACCTTTTTAACCGCTGCGTCAACTCCATCAGCCTGCTACGTTGACGCAACGGTATCGGCAGTCCAGTGATCAAGCCTTCAACATATGGGCATGCTGCGTTGACGTATTGAAGGCAGCCAGAGATAAGTCATCCCTTTCTTGGATTGCTGCGTCGACGCTGCCAGTTGGTGGCGTTGACGCACGAACGTGTACATTTCTATACTGGCATCTCTTAAGCCGCTGCGTCGACGCTGCTTGCTGATGGCGTTGACGCAGTGGAAGATTTCGTGAAGGCTTCATCGCTTGTAAGAGTCTCTGCTACTTTAACTGCTGCGTCGACGCTGCTTGCTTGTGGCGTTGACGTAATAGAAGAAATCGTGAAAGCTTCGTCTACTGATGCGTGGACGCTCTAGGCTTCAGGCGTCGACCCTGTTCCCTTCTGCAAGAAATGAAGTGTATAGACTTAGTGTTAACGTGCCAGAAAGACCAGTGTACAGACTTCATCAAATGAAGAGCTTCTAGTGTATGGACTTTGCAATGCAAACAACAATGTATATACTTAGAGAACTGAAGTCTAGTGTATAGACTTGGAGAATTGCAGTCGAGTGTATAGACTCGGAGAACTGAAGTCTAGTGTATAGACTTGGAGAATTGCAGTCGAGTGTATAGACTTGGAGAACTGAAGTCTAGTATATAGACTTGGAGAACTGGAGTCTAGTGTATAGACTTGGAGAATTACAGTCGAGTGTATAGACTTGGAGAACTGAAGTCTAGTGTATAGACTTGGAGAACTGGAGTCTAGTGTATAGACTTGGAGGATTGCAGTCGAGTGTATAGACTTGGAGAACTGAAGTCTAGTGTATAGACTTCATCAAATGAAGAGCTTCAAGTGTATGGACTTTGCAATGCAAATAGCAATGTATAGACTTTGTGCCCAAGCTATCAATGCTCTGATGCGTCCACTCCACTTGAACGTTGCGTTGACGCACAAGTTCACCCAGGGGCTTCTTTCTTGAGTTTGCACTGTTGCGTCGACGCTTCCATTTGATGGCGTTGACGCAATGAGCACCCTGCAACCCCTTTGAACTATTAAACAGTTATTAGGAGGTTAAGTGTCTATATCCAAAATCTTACTGTTGTCATCATCAAAACCAGGAGTACAACAATTCTCTCTCTCTGAAAATTATCACTCTTTCCAAGAAGCTTATTCAGATTGTCCTTTCCTTTGACAAATTTTGATAGAGAATTTTTGAAATCTTGAATCTCAGAATTTAAGACATCAATATTAGCTTCATATCTGGACAGATCTGTTTCACAGGAAATGACTTGTTGATGCAAGGCATCATTCAGACTTTTGAGTTTTTCAACTTCCTGTTTTAATTTTATTTCATTGTCAGCTTTAGATAGGGACTTGTAAAGATCATCAACTTCTTGTTGAAGGGATGTGATTGTAAGCTCATATCCAGCTATCTTCTGTTCACAGCAAGTGACATTTCCACTCAACATTTGGTTGATGATTTTTAGACTCTCAATTTCTTGTTCAGCTTCCACCAACCTACCAGAATTATCCATGCTCACACACTTGCCTTTTTCAATTGTCAATAACCTATCTGACAGTTGGGTGTCTAGATGTTTCAACTCGTTGATTTCCTCTCTCAATTTATTGTTTTGCTCTGTGAGTTCATCATCAAACACCCAATCCTCTGATGAAGACTGACATTCATAAAACATTTCTTGCTATTTTTCTGACTGAAGTTTGTCGAGATTTTTCTGAAGCTCTAAATTTATTACTCTATCAGCCTCCAGCTTCTCAGAAATCAGTCTATTTTTTTTCAAGATTTATTGATTTGTGTTCAGATTCCTCGGACTGTTTTTTGAGTTTTCCATTTTTTGATTTCATGTCTTCCAATTCAGAACTGAGACACTCTAAATCTCTCATCAGTTTCTTGTTCTGATCTTTTAAGTAGACATTTTCTTCTTTTAGAGATTTGATTAGTTTCTTTTGAAGATTATCATCAGAATCAAGATCATTTATCAAGTCTCTCAAAACTGCACAAGCATTGCAAGAGTCTTCTCTAATGAGTTTGGTTATGAGGTTCTCATTTTCAGATTTCAAATTATTCAACTCAGCTTTAGTCTGTTCTAGCTGTATTTTTCTATTTGATAACTATTTATTTTCAGCTCTGAGAGAGTCATTTTCTGATTTTAGCCTACTTAGTTCAGAGCGAACACATTAAAGTTCCTTCATCAATTTTTCATTCTGATTTTTACGCATATGGATATCAGACAAACAGGCATCATGAGATTGCTTCATATTTGAACAATTTTCACATGGAGAACTTGAACTACCCCGATCACTTTTCTTTTTCAAGTTCTTGTATTATTTTCTTAAATGTTCATGAGTTTCAAGCAACTCAGCATATGCATTCTCCCAATCATCTAAAGAAAAATTCTCGAAGGGATTTACCTCTTCATCATTATCATCTTCATTCTGATTACTGCTTTGATTACTTCTGTTAGCCATCATGCAGCTGTCCTTATTTATTCTGTGTGCTAGCCTTAGCATATCCATAATATCCTTAGAAAACTGCAGTCATGAAAGCAAGAATGTAAGGCCTTGTCAGTAGCTGCTTTCATTAGATTCATAACTGTCTGATTCTCTTCATGCCTTGATCTGTGACTGTCAGTCTATTTGGACTCCTTCTTTGGTAATCTATGAGGACCTTGTGAAATTAGTTTCCACAGATCGGGATTGATAGTCGTAACAAACATATGCAAGTTTTTAAACCACACATTAAAATCCGTACCTTCAAAAATCGGTGGATGAGCCATGAAGGCAAATCAATCAAGCAATTTCAAAACTGTATGTAGAAGACAGTGATGCACCGAAAGCCAGCAGGATCCTCTACAGATCGTTGGATCTGGAAAGTCAGAGACATGCTCTGATACCAATTGATAGGGTGCAAGGCCCAGATACAGAGGGGGGGTGAATGTATCCCTCTTCAAATATTGCCTAATTAAATCTCTAATGCTCAGATATGCGTAATTAAAACTATTGCAGAAATATACTGAGAATACTTAGAAGGATCAAAGCAAGACAACAATTCAATTAGCCCTCACACGATCCTAAGCAAGCATCTAATGAGCACAGCAATGAAAAGAACACATAAGGAAAATCAGACCACAAGTGAACACCAGGATTTTTTAGGTGGTTCGGTCCACACACCTACGTCCACCCCTCACTCCAAACCGGAGTGAGGCTTCCACTAGTAAGGCTAGAACAGCAGACTCAGTCTACAACAATTACTGCCTAACAGCTTGACAAACCGAGGGAAACAAATCCCTCAACCCAAGCTCTGCAACCCACAGAAGCTTGACACCTGGACTTGCTACCCACAAGACCAGAACCGGAGACGAATGTCCCTTCCTCCAAATCGGAGGGGAACTGCTAGTGACAGCCCGTCACTGGAAAACCAGAGATCACAGATCTCTCTTCCTCTGCGAACCTAGAGAGAACCCACAAGTGACTCCCAGCCACTTGCAACCTAGAGGTCTCGTACCTCCCTTCCTCCACACCAGAGGGAAACATTGATGACACACAGTCACCAGCAAACCGGAGAAACAACTCTCCCTTCTCCTGAGACCACAGGAGGAACCCCGATCCCAAAATAAGGGAATCGGAAGAATAATGATCAGATGAAAGAAAAAAACAATAAATGAAAACACAACGACTGAAAGGAAAATGGAATGCATAGACGTAGCTCTCGCAGGAGCAAACTGGATTGGATCTGATCCAAAGTCCAGTTAAGACAATGAGGCTTCTCTTCTTCTTCACGATCTCTAGATCTCTCTCACTCTAGCTCTCAGCTGCTCTCTTCTTCTGCTTTTCTCACTATCTCTTCTTTTCTCTCAGACTTCGGCTCACTCTTCTTTTTCTTCTTCTGCTTCTGCTTTCTGCCTCTCTGTTGCTCTCTCCTACTATCTCGATCAGTCTTCTCCTGAGGAAGAAGCTACATATATATAGCAGCAGCTAGGGCGTGTGTAGGGCTTGTGCCCTCTTAGTCCAGAGTACACCTTAGATCACGTGCTAGGTGCCAACCTCGGATCACGTGCTCAGACATCTGCAAGTTAAAGACAGAGTTACTTCAGTTGATCAAGAGAACACAGGCTGTATATACTTCATATCAAGCAGCAATGTTTAGACTTAACAGATGCAGTGTGCATGCAGTGTACAGACTTTGCGTGCAGGCTACCAGACGTTGTATAGACTTGCTGTGCTTGCTGAGGAGGAATGTGAAGACTCTGCGTGCATGCAATGCAACAGAATTTATGGACTTTGTTTGTGCTGTGCAAACGATGTGCAGGCTTGCTATGGGGGGATGTGTAGACTTTGTATGCATGCTACCAGACGTTGTATGGACTTTGAAGATGGTGCATGAACAAGCCACCAATCGATGTGCAGACTTAGTGTTCAGACTTTGTGTGTGTGTGCGAGAGAATTTATAGACTTTGGTTCGTGCAACACACAGGCTGTACAGACTGTGATAGCGTGTATAGACTTTGATGCCCAAATGCAATGTATGGACTTGTGTGTGCAGGGCAGACAATGTATAGACTTGCAATGCGTGTAGGGCAGATAGTGTATAGACTAGGTAAGATGATGCATGAATAAGTTGCGATGTACAGACTTGGCCAATGTACAGACTTAGCAGCGAGATGCACACGATGTATAGACTTGATGCAGCAATGTACAGACTTTGCGTCTAATGCCTGAAGTACATGATGTATAGACTTTGAAGCATGTGAACACAGCGCTGTACAGACTTATGTATGCATGGATGCACTGACTAAGCCACGAGCCAAGTGGCGATGTATAGACTTGTGTTATGCACCCAGACAATGTATAGACTTGCACATAGAGACACTGCAGAGACGATGCATGCACAGACTTGGTCTTACAATGTATAGACTTGAAAGACGATGCATGAGACGATGCATTGTATAGACTTAGCGATGCAATGTTCACACTCACTTAGACGCTGAGTGAGACGCTGGACAATGTACAGACTTTATAGTGAAGAATGTATAGACTTGGTGAATGCGGGGGACGTTGTACAGACTTGCCAGAGTATGGACTTGGTGAGCATGCAACACCCAATGTACAGACTTAGTCATGCGTGCACAATGGCTTGCAACGAACAATGTACTGACTATGCCATGCTCACAGTTAATGCATGTACAGACTTGTATGAAGAACAGGTTGTACAGACTTCAGACTCAACTGCGAGCTGAGCTAAAGAATGTATAGACTTGCTCAGCTATCCGCTAATGGATGTACAGACTTAATGAGATGACGCATGCATGCACAATGAAGTGTGTACAGACTTCATGTGTGTGCTGAACAAACAATGTATAGACTTTAAGTGCAATGCAAAGGCTGTACTGACTTCGTGTGAGTGCTGAACAAATAATGTATAGACTTGGGTGTGTGTGTGTATGCTAGAAGCAATGTATAGACTTGCTGAATTCATGAACATGCTATCAACCAGTGTGCGGTGCAGACTCTACATGCACTGCACTGACTATATGCTCAATGCAATCGTGCTATGGCATGCAGCTACTGTTAATGCACCGAGGTCATATGACAGATGAATACATAAAGCAAATGAAGCATAGACCTTAAACCATGATGAACAGAATGCTTCAATGCTTTTTCCAGAGCAATCATCATCAGAAATGTTCATTTGATTAAACACAACAGCAAGTCATTAATACCATTATCAAAGAATGACTTATGAATATATGAATTGATGCAATGTATGCAGGAGAACTAACAGAGCAGTCTATTTACCAATGCAGAGACAGACAATGCAATGAGATGAATGTGCCCACTCTCAAATCAATCAATCAATCATGCTCATATAGCATGCTGACACCAAAACAATTCACACTCATAGTGCTTGCTGACATCAAAACCATAGGGGCACAACACGGGGAGGCTGGGACTCATTGGTTCGCTATGACGAGGTGAGAGCCGACACTAGGGTGGGCTAGCAGGGAGATATAAGACTGACTGTAGATGGCAGGGTTAATGACCTGACGCTATGGGCTAACCGATAGCCATTATCTGGGGAGGCCTACGACCAATTGGGAAGTTGGTGTAGGACCACACTAACTGATGAGGAGAGGAAGATTATCTCATTATTGGCTCTACCGCCCTTTCAGGTTTTCGCCAAAGCCGACCCCCTTTAGCTTTTTCCGACGCGCCCTTGCGGGTTTTCACGTCGAGGGGTTTCTCGATTTTTCCTGGGGTGCCCTTTCGTGTTTTCACCTCAGCCGGGTTACTGGCCTTTTTGCCCCCAGTCGCCCTCTTGTGGTGAGGATGACTGGGACTGCCGGGGTATCTCTATTTTCAACCCCATATTTTTTGTTGTTGTTTTTTTTTCTTTTACTGACCTGGGAGCCTAGCGGCTAGACTGGTGCCTGTACAGAGGTGCCCGTGATCTCATGGTGACGGGAACGAGGGCAGGGGATTAGTTCCCGAGAATGCCTGGCTGCGGTTTCGGGGAGCTGGGATAGCTGCTTGACTGGGGATTTGAAGACTGGGAGGACTTGCTGGTTAGATCCTTCACGGGGAAGGACCGGCCTCACTGGTAGTAGCTGGGACGTGGGCCTTTGTCTGGCTGTCATGCGAACTCGTGTTTCAGTGCATAATATAGCTTCATATGTTTGCCGTTGAGAGGCGGGAACGGTCTATGACCTTTGTGATCGACAACAGTGTAGGCCCCACCCTCATAGACATTCTGGATAATGTATGGACCTCGCCAATTCGACTGTAATTTTCCACTAGAGCGCCCTACCAAGACTTCCTTTTCCTTGATCATGACAAGGTCACCTTGCTTGAAAGCTCGCTGCTTGACGAGCTTATCATAGGCCCGGGCCATGCGGGCCTGGTATACTTGCAGGTGTTTGTAGGCTTCGAGTCGCTTGCCTTCTAGATTGGTGAGCTCTTCTAGCCTTCTCTGGTACTCACTTTCGTCAAGGCCGGCAAGGCCGGTGTGGACTGCTACATGGTAAGAGGCTAACTAGACTTCGATGGGGATAACTACTTCTGTCTTGTAAGCAAGGGAGAACGGAGAGTACCCCGTAGGGGTTTTGTAGACCGTCCGATAGGCCCATAATGCTTCGAAGACCTTCTCACCCCAATCGCGTTTCCGGTGGCTAACCATCTTAGCCAGGAGCTTGCAGAGGGTATTGTTGAAGGCTTCTGCTAAGCCATTAGCCTGGGGGTTGTTGACCAAAGAGGTTCTCCAGTCGATGTGGAATTTGGCCGCTAGCTGGTATATGGCCTTATTCTTGAATGGTGTCCCATTCTCGGACACTATGTGACTGGGAGTACCGAATCGGTATATGATGTTGTGCCGGACGAATCTAACAACCACCTCGCCGGTGACTTCTTTCAAAGGGAGACCCTCCGCCCAACGAGAGAAATAGTCAGTGGCGGCCAAGATGTATTTATGGCCCTTGGAAGATGGCGGGAAAGGCCCCGCGATGTCCATGCCCCACTCAGTGAATGGCCAGGTGGGGGCTATAGGATGCAGTGGGTTAGGAGGTCGGGTACTGGGCCAGAGGCTTGGCACTAATGACATGTACGGGCGTATTGGACGCAATCCCCGTACATGGTTGGCCAATAGAAACCCTTGAGTTTGATGTTGTGCTTCATTCGGTCTCCGGCCTGGTGCGCGCCGCACAACCTGGAGTGGACCTCCTGCATGACGGCTTGAGCCTCCGCGAGAGAGACACATCTCAGAAGAATAGACTTGTCCTTCTCGTGGACGAGTCGATACAGGGGGTCACCGATCAACTCGTAAGAGGTTACTCGGCGGAGTAGCTAGACCCTTTGAGCCCGGTCAGGGGAAAGCCACCCTTTCTTGAATTTGATGATGAGCGCACGCCAATCATCCTCTTCCGGAGGCGTGTTCTGGTCAAGGTCGTGAACCTTGTAAATGGTGAGACCGGTGTTGCCTTCGAGTGAGCTCGACATCAGCCTTCTGTGTTTGATGACGATGTCGACCTCGCCCTCGGGTGGGAGCTTGATGGCCGCGGCCAATTTTGCTAAGGCATCGGCCTGAGCATTGCTGCTTCTGAGGATATGATCTATTTTGAAGAAATAGAACTTCTGGGTCAATCTGGTGACGACGGTATGGTATGGAGCCAACTCTGGCTTCCGCACGTCATAAATGTCGAGGACCTGCTGGACTATCAGCGGGTAGTCCCCGTGGGCTTTGAGACAATTAATGCCCATGTTGAGAGCCATCTGGAGCCCAATGAGTAGAGCTTCATACTCGGCTTCATTGTTTGTCAGGGACTTCATGAGGGCACATGAGTTGTACAAAATTCTGCCCTGAGGAGTCAGGAAAACAATGCCGGCACCTGCCATGGTGGCTGGATCCTAGTTACTCCGGGTGATTCCTCGGGAAGCGCCATCGATGTAGAGCTCCCAGCAAGGTACACTGGTTGTGAGAGCGCTTTGCTGCCAGTAATGCAAGACATATCTGCTCTGTTAAAGTGGTTGTTATGATAGAGCATCGAGAGACTCCTCGTCTGGGAGCTCCGAGCTGAAGGGTGATTCGTCTAGCACTGGATGAGCTACCAAGAATTCTGCCATACCCTGTCCCTTAATTACTTTTCTGGGGACATAAGTAATGTCATACTCCATCAACATGAGAGCCCACCTCCCCAGTCTGCCTGAGAGGACAGGTCGTCGAAGGAGATACTTCAGGGGGTCGTGCTTGGATATAAGCTTGACTTGATGTGACAGGATGTAATGTCGTCGCTTCTTAACTGTGAACACCAATGCCAAGCAAACCTTCTCCATGGGAGAGTAGCGGTACTCGACACCGATTAGCTTCCGGCTGAGGTAATAGAGGGGCTGCTCTTTACCTTCTTCATTGATTTACGCCAACAGAGCTCCTAGCAAAGCGTCCATGGTAGCAATGTAAAGGATGAGGGGTTTACCCTTGATCGATGCCCCCAAGACTGGGGGAGTAAGGAGGTACTCTTTAATTTGCTTGAAAGTAGCCTGGCACTCCGAGTCCCATGTAAACGGGGCGTCTTTCTTCATCAGCTTGCCGAAAGGCACGCACCGGTCGGAGAGGTTAGAAATAAACCTTCGAATGTAGGTCAACCTCCCTTGGAAGGACCTGAGTTTGGTGATGTTGCTGGGTGGTGGAAGCTCCCTGATTGCTTTGATCTTGCTGGAATCCACCTCGATTCCTCGGTACCTGATGACGAAGCCGAGAAATTTATCGCTGGATACGCCAAAGGCGCATTTCATGGGGTTCATCTTGAGCCCATATTGCCGGAGACACTCAAAGACTTGGCAGAGGTCGCGCAAATGGTCTTCACGTCTTTTAGTCTTGATGACGAGGTCATCGACATAACATTTGACAATGTTATGCGACATCTCGTCGAATATCTTGGTCATGGCCCTTTGGTAAGTAGCGCCGGCATTATTCAAACCGAAGGGCATGTGCTTGTAGTTGAAAATCCCCTTGGGGGATCTGAAGGCTGTATGGTTCTTGTCTTTAAGGGACATCTGGATTTGATTATAACCGGATGATCCGTCCATGAAAGACAATGCCTCATACCCTATGGTCATGTCGACCATTGTTTCTGTGATTGGGGCTGGAAAGTCATCCTTCGGACAGGCTTTGTTGAGGTCCCAGAAGTCGACGCAGATGCGGACTTGACCACTCTTCTTCTTGACTGGGACTATGTTGGCGAGCCAAATCGGGTAGATGCATGGCTCGATGAAATCGACCTCGGCCATTTTATGGACTTCTTCCGAAACCTGGAGCTCTAGCTCATGGCGCATGCGCCGCTGTGGTTGCTTGACCGGAGCAACTGAGGGAGAAATGGCTAGGTCGTGCTCCGCTACAGAGGGATCTAGCCCTGGCATCTCCTTGTATGTCCAGGCGAAGTAGTCTTTGTATTCGAGCAGGAGTTGCTTGTAACCCTGCCTTTCTGCCTTGGTGAGGAGAGCACTGACGAATGTAGGCTGAGGGGCATTATCTTTGCCCATATTGATCTCCACGAGATCGTCGATGGTCGCCGGGCCCCCGTCCTCCAGCTCGGGAGGAGCGGGTAGAAGGTCGATGAAATCCTCATCATCAGTGTCGGCTTCGTGTATTTCTTGGTTCTCGAAGCCACCGGTTGACGTTGAAGGGACTGGAGAGTGGTTGTTGCTGGGATCGATCAAGGATTGATCTGGACCGCCGGTTCCTAGCCAGTAGTTGTCAACCGGGGCTACTGAGGTCTCGCCGGGGTTGCCTGGTGAAGCTGACAATCCTTTACAGCTTGGACCAGAGATATCCCCCCCCTTAGGAGGGTTTGTTGAACTGGGTTCTTCGATTGGCTGAGAGACCGGAGGAGCTTCTTCTGCCCCCTTGTCTTGACAGGGAGGCGAGGAGGGTTCCTTGACGGCTTGAGCTGGAGTTCTGGCTTCGACAGGGATCGGGTTCCGAATTTCCTCTTCCTCATCCCCGGAGCTGTCGAATTTGGCTTCGACAGGGATCAGGATCAGAATTTCCTCTTCCTCATCCCCGGAGCTATCGAATTTGGCTTCGACTGTAGCTAGGTCGTCTGCTGGTTGTGCCAAGGCCTACGACGTTGACTGCGTGGTAGACGCGAAAGTCTGGGTCCTGGTCGTAGCCAAGTCCCCTGGTATCCTTATGGAAGGACGGGGGTTGCCCCCAGACCTGGGAAGGGGTCCATAGTTGACGGAATTATCTTTGTTGTGCAAAAGTTTGCTGTCACGCCCCGACGTGGAAAATCGAAACGTAACAATTTATATCAATCATATCAATCAGAGCATACATTGCCACAAGAGACTAACCACCAGGCTAATAATCAAGAAATAATTAACCCAACTTTATTGATAATAGTAATAAGAGAAAGTATTCAATTACACTCGACTCCTTGTGGACTTCTATCTCACTAATGGAAAATACATCAACTCTAGATAACAACTAATCCAAACTTGACTTGAACATAAACTCTAAATGGCTCGCTCCTGGAATCACTCGCTCCCGTCCCCATCGGAACGCCCGTCCTCATCCGAGCTACCTGAAAAGGATTGGAATGTAGGGGTGAGCAAAGCTCAGTAGGATTTTATATCTCTATCATCAAGCATAATTAAAGTGATTAACCATTTATGAATAACGTTGTAACAAAAGCGATGATAAATAAATGACAAGAGATAGATAGGGAAAAGAACATGAGCTTTCAAGTAAAGAGTAAACACAAGTATAACAAGAACTTTTCATGTCATGAAATGATAAATGAAATTGGCCATATCAATCACGCATTTCAAGTAATTGAGTAAAAGTGGAAATGTCATAGACCAATCACGCTAGTCATGCACTTCGGTGCAATGCCACACCTTGTCATTACAAACTATCCGGGACATAAGTACTTTCGGGCGCTCCTCCTAGGATCAGACCGGGCCCTTTATGATGCGTTGGCATTGAAGGTTTGGATCAATGATCCTAGTCTAGACATTCATCCCATTAATGGCCAAGAGTTCCAAGGTTAAGCTCACGAACTTACTTCTAAGATCAAGAGAAATTCCAACAAAATTGGAATGACATCAAGTAGAAAGACTATGAGTCTTTAGGTAACAAGGATGTAAATAAGGATTGCACATAATCTCACAGTTCAAGGCCAACCTTGATAACTACTTCATGATGATAAAACAAGAAAAACCATATTACGATCTTATCTGTGACGGTCTATAACAGGGCCGTTACAGGAACGTGACGGTCCAATCTTGGGCCGTTACAGGACACAGACCATTTTAATTTGAGCTGGTCCAAAAACATGATTCAAACCACATTCATGGGTTCAGGTCTTTAGGGTACAACCTGCCCGGCGTCCTGGTGGGAATCCCATACTCAAGGGGTCTTACGGAGGTCTCATAATAGTGGTCCTAGTCCGACGGAAGGAATATCCGACAGAGAGTCCCATCTATTACAAGAATTAAGGCTAATAAACACGGAAACCAAAGCGGTGCGGTTAGTCAATCCCACCAGAGTGGCATGACTGTCAAACAATAAAGCCAAGATCAAATATATATCTTACATAAATCAAAATTTATACAAGTTTAAGTAAGGGTTTTTATCAAATTCTTCATGATCATTCAACCTAGGATTTTCTAACATCTTTCTTGTAGAACAGTGAAAACTTTATGTTTATGATCATAATACAATATTAACATCACGTTCTGCCTTACTTATAGATCAAGATATCATACTAACGTAGCAAGTTTCTGGTTTTAAAAATGCATAAGCAATAGTTTAAAAAAATACTGTCAGGAGAACGTGACGGTCTAAGGAAGGGGCGTTACAAGCATGTAACGCTCTATAGTAGGTGTGTTACGTACCAAAAAATAAATAGATTAAAATTTCAAAATTTTAAAACACAGGGGCATGTGACGGTCTATCGTGGGACTGTCAGGCTCATGTGACGGTCTGTCGTGCGGCCGTCAGGCTGTAACGGCCTCTGGAAGATGCGTCACATGACCTGGAACCCGCCGACGATGAACTTCGACATATTACACTAAAACTTCGATTGCTCATGATAGAATGAATAAAAATTAGGGAAAATACTACCATTCGAAAGAGCGTAAAAATTCGTATAAAATAGCATGCTTTGATTTAGATCTAACACAACAAGATTCAATCTTTAACTAATAATCATGAAAATTGCCCTTTTTATACACCTCGGAGTAAAACGTGAAATTCAAACAACATGATGAACGAGAATTGGGCAATTAGGTATCAAAAGAAAGAGCTCATGGAGATGCACAATACGGTATTATTATATTTCTGTTTGGCCTGAGAGACACCTACCTTTGCTTGAAGGAAAGAAGGATGAAGAAGAGGGGTCGCCGGAACCCTAGGTACCGCTCCTAGAACAATTCCCCCTCGTCCGATCACAATCGGTCCCGCCGCCTGTTTCTGGTGAAAATAGGGTTCTAAGGTGTCGAAAGCCCTCTATAAATAGAACCTATAGGGACTCCTAGAGATCGAATTTGGTTGAAGAGTCCTATGAAGAAATTCCGGCGAAAACTTCGGATAAGGTTCTCATCCACCGCCGCCGGCGCCGGTAGAAGCATCTAGAGTTAGGGTTTTCGAAGAGAAAGCAAAGACCTATCAATGAGCTAGGGTTTGGCTCGAATTGGAGCACAATTGGGCTAGAATTGGGCCCAAATTGTGATGGCTAAACTAGGTCTTCTAACCTACGAAAAACTCCTAAAATGTGAAATTGGGCCTACACGAATTTTATTTTGGGCTCTTACCTGCAGACAAAGTTATTATAAATTCAATTTTACACTAGTTTCATATTTTTCAGAATTTTAATAATTTCTTTAGAAGTTGAGCCAATAAATAATTAATTGTGGAAATATTATAGTAGAAAAAGACAGGGTGCTACACCCTCCCCCACTTAAGGAATTTGGTCCCCAAATTCACCGAATCTGCTAACAACCAACCTTAAAACAATTCGGGATATAATTTCTTGATCGCATCCTCGGATTCCCATGTTGCTTCCTTAGCTCCACGCCGACTCCACTAGACCTTGACCATCGAAATGGATCGATTCCGAAGTTGCTGTTGCTTGAAGTCCAATATATTGATAGGCTTCTCTTCATAAGATAAGTCCTTCTTCAATTCCAAATCAGCATGTTGGATAATGTGCGAAGGGTCATACACATACTTCCGAAGCATAGATACATGGAACACATCGTGAATACCAGCTAACTGTGGTGGTAGGGCTAGTCTATAGGCAACTTCGCCTACCCTCTCTAAGATCTCAAATGGGCCAACAAACCTTGGGCTTAACTTGCCTCGAATTCTGAATCTTATAATTCCTCTTGATGGTGACACTTTCAGAAATACATGGTCCCCAATATGAAATTCTAGCTCCCTTCTTCTATTATCTGTATAGCTCTTTTGTCGGGACTAGGTGACCTTCAAACCGTCTCTGATAACTTGGATGTTCTTTGACGATTTTGAGATAAGATCTGGTCCAAGCCATTGCTTCTCACCAATTTCTTCCCAACAAAGAGGAGATCTACAACTCCTACCATACAAGGCCTCAAACAGTGCCATCTGAATGCTGGATTGGTAACTATTATTGTATGCAAATTCAATCAAAGGTAAATGTTCATGCCAACTGCCTCCAAAATCAATTATACATGCTCTCAACATGCCTTCAACAATCTGGTTTGCTCTCTCAGTCTGTCTGTCAGTCTGAGGGTGAAAAGCTGTACTGAAGTTCAAACGAGTGCCTAATGATACTTGCAGTCCTTTCCAAAAGTGAGATGTAAACCTGGGGTCTCTGTCAGATATGATGGACACAGGCACTCCATGCAATCTTATTACTTCCTTTATATACAGGGCAGCCAAAATATCCACCGTCCACCTTGACTTAATAGGTAAAAAGTGTGCAGACTTTGTTAGTCGATCAATGATCACCCAAATTCCATCAAGGCCTCCACGTGTTCAGGGTAAACCCATAATAAAATCCATACCAACACTTTCCCACTTCCATTGTGGTATTTCGAGAGGTTTTAACATCCCAGCAGGTCTGAAATGCTCTGCTTTAACTTGTTGACATACTAAACACCTGCTCACAAAATCGGCCACTTCCCTCTTCATGTTCGGCCACCAAAAAGTCCTCTTCAAATCTCTGTACATCTTTGTAGCTCCTAGGTGTATAGTATACTTAGATATGTGCGCTTCTTCAAGAATCTTTTTCTTTATTTCCATGGAATCAGGGACACATGTTCTCCCTCGAAACAACAATCTCCCATCATCAGCTAACATAAAATCTGGTTGATTAGCCATCTGTTCTTTAATTCCAACGAGCACAGGGTCATTATCCTGCAACTGCTTAATTTCTACTAGCAATTCTAAACGAAGCTGGACATGAGCCACCAAGATCCGATCTTCCTTTTCTGTAATATCTAAATTGGCAAACTGTTCTAACAACTTCCACTCTTGAATCATCAAACTGGCTAGCCTAGCTGTTGGCTTCCTGCTTAAAGCATCTGCTACAACATTCCCCTTTCCGGGATGATATTCAATGGAGAAGTCGAAATCCTTTAAGTACTCTAACCACCTTCTCTGTCTCATATTCAACTCCTTTTGAGAAAATAAGTATTTTAAGCTCTTATGGTCTGAGTACATGGTGAAAGTTTCTCCATAAAGATAATGCCTCCATATCTTAAGAGCAAACACAACCGCTGCTAACTCCAGATCATGCACATGATAATTCTCTTCATGTTTTCTCAACTGCCTGGAGGAATAAGCTATCACCTTCCCTCATTGCATCAATACGCAACCTAAACCGATTCCTGAAGCATCGGTATAAACCTCAAAACCTCCTTCACCGAAGGGTAAGGCCAAAACTGGGGCAGTGGTCAAACACTCCTTCAAAGTCTGAAAACTCTTTTCACAATCATCCGTCCATTCAAAACAATTCTCCTTACGAGTTAACCTTGTCAAGGGCACTGCAATCTTGGAAAAATCCTTGATGAACCTTCGATAATAGCCTATCAAGCCTAAGAAGCTTCTGATCTCAGTTACATTCACAGGTCTTTCCCAATTACGTACAGCCTCAACTTTAGAAGGGTCTACTGCGATTCCCTCTTTAGAAATAATGTGGCCCAGAAAAGATACCTCTTGCAACCAGAACTCACATTTACTAAACTTGGCGTATACCTGATGCTCTTTTAATATTTACAACGCCATTCTTAAGTGTTGTTCATACTCCTCCTTGCTCCGTGAATATATCAGAATATCATCGATAAATACCACGACCCACTGATCCAAGTAGGGTCGAAACACACTATTCATTAGTTGCATAAAAGCTGCAAGAGCATTTGTTAGTCCAAACGGCATCACCACAAATTCAAAATGCCCATACCTGCTACGGAATGCCATCTTAAAATATCTTCATCTTTTATCCTCAACTGATGATACCCAGATCTGAGATCGATCTTTGAGAAATACTGGGCTCCTGATATCTGATCAAATAATTCATCGATCCTTGGTAATGGGTACTTGTTCTTCACGGTGAGCTGGTTCAACTGACGATAATCGATACACAGCCTTAAATAACCATCTTTCTTCCTTACAAAAAGAACAGGAGCACCCCACAGGGAAGTACACGGATGAATGAACCCTCTTCCTAGCAAGTCTAACAACTGCACCTTTAGTTCTCTTAACTCAGTCGGAGACATACGGTAGGGAGCTCTCGAAATAGGCGAGGCGCCAGGAATCAGGTCAATAGAGAAAACCACCTCTCTTTCAGGGGGAAGACCTGACAATTCATCTGGAAATACCTCCGAAAAATCTTGAATAACAGGGATATCCTTCAACTCCACTTCCTTCTTATCAGTTAAAGAAATTAAAGCCAAGAATGCTGGACACCCCTTTCTTAATAACTTATCTGTTCGAAGTGCCGAAATGAGTGGCACGGTCTTGGATAGCCTAGAGCCAGAGAAAGAAAGCTCCGGACGTCCAGGGAAAGACACTACTCCTGACTTACAATGAACACTAGCACCATGCTTAGATAACCAATCAGCCCCTAAGATTACATCATAATCTTTCATCATCATGCATACTAGATCAGCAGATAAATTACAACCATTGATCAAAACTTCACTATAAGGATAATAATATTTAATCTCTGATCCCGAACCAATAGGGGTGGATATCATAAGGTGTGAATCCAACAACACCGGTTCCACAGATAAAGTCTTAGCAAATTTCAGAGATATAAAAGAATGAGTGGCTCCAGTGTCGAAAAGTACGAATGCTGGCTTGGAAAGAATAGTAAGAGTACCTTCAATAACACCACCTTCCTCAGTAGTCTGGTTCTCGGTCTCTACCTCCTGGAGGGCTTGGAGCTTACCTTGCTGCTTGTAACTTCCTTGCGACTTATCAGATGCTACCGGCTCATTAATAAGGGGACATTCTGGAATTCGGTGGTCCTGCTACCACACCTTAAGCAAGCGCCTAACTTGCGCCAACACTCTTCCATCTTGTGACCTGGACGGTCACAGTACTTGCAAACTGCCTTAGACGGCACAACTGGTCCACCTTCTTCTCGCCTTCCTTGGGTTTCTTGTTTTTAGAAAAACTCGACCCACCATTGGGCCTCTTCTGACCATTATCGGGTCTGAAGTTCCCGGAACTGGTAGTCTGTTCCTTCTTCTTATCCCGACCTCTGATCCGGTCAGTCATTTCCATCATATCCTCCAAAGCTTGTGCTTTCCTTACTCTCTCAGCATAGATATGGATTTCCAAGGGTGCCAATTGATTGATGTACTGAACTTCAAACCATTCAAAAATCTTTTAGCCTTCATTTTCTCAGTGGACACCAAGTGTGGGGCATACTTACATAATCTGGAAAACTGCGCTTCATATTCCGCAACCGACAAGTTTCTTTGTTTCAAAGCAGCAAACTCGGCCGCCTTCTTCTCCTGCACTCGATCTGGGAAGTACTTGCTATTGAAAAACTCCTTGAACTCATCCCACGTGGCACGCCTATTCCCAAGTGTGGCTTCCACGGCTTCCCACCAAGCACGAGCATCGCGGTCTAATTGAAAAGTCGCTAGTAAGACGCGATCCTAATCTCCACATTGCATAACCCTGAAGATTCTTTCCGTCTCCTTCAGCCAGTTCTCAGCCTCATCTGGGTCCGAAGATCCACTGAAACGTGGGGGATTCAAGCGCTGAAAGTTTCGATGTAGATTGCCTACTCCTTGCTGTCCGCCGCCTTAGGCTACTTGCTGTAAGGCCTGGGTCAGGCCCTACATTGTACGTTGCATGTCTCGCCATTGAGCTCGTTCTGCCGCCATCACGAAAATTCCTACAACATAAAAGAAGTAATTAAGAATGTTCTATTGGATCTATCTTCTTATAGCTAGTTAATTAATTAACTAATCTTAGCCCAAGTCTCTACCCAACTTACTGGGTCAGATTCTGACTTTACTAAGGTTTAAAGGTTCTATAACACTAGTAGCAACCTAGGGTCTAAAGAAAACCTAAGCTCTGACACCACAAAAACTGTCACGCCCCGACGCGGAAAATCGGAACGTAGCAGTTTATATCAATCATGTCAATCAGAGCATACATTGCCACAAGAGACTAACCACCAGGCTAATAATAAAGAAATAATTATTGATAATAATAATAGGAGAAAGTATTCAATTACACCCGACTCCTTGTGGACTTCTATCTCATTAATGGAAAATACATCAACTCTAGATAACAACTAATCCAAACTTGACTTGAACATAAACTCTAAATGGCTTGCTCCTAGAATCACTCGCTCCCGTCCCCATCGGAACGCCCGTCCTCATCCGAGCTACCTGAAATGGATTGGAAAGTAGGGGTGAGCAAAGCTCAGTAGGATTTTATATCTCTATCATCAGGCATAATTAAAGTGATTAACCATTTATTAATAACATTGTAACAAAAGCGATGATAAATAAATGACAAGAGATAGATAGGGAAAAGAACATGAGCTTTCAAGTAAAGAGTAAACACAAGTATAACAAGAACTTTTCATGTCATGAAATGATAAATGGAATTGGCCATATCAAGCACGTATTTCAAGTAATTGAGTAAAAGTGAAAATATCATAGACCAATCACGCTAGTCATGCACTTCGGTGCAATGCCACAGCTTGTCATTACAAACTCCCCGGGGCACAAGTACTTTCGGGCGCTCCTCCCAGGACCAGATCGGGCCCTTTATGATGCGTTGGCATTGAAGGTTTGGATCAATGATCCTAGTCTAGACATTTATCCCATTAATGGCCAAGAGTTCCAAGGTTAAGCTCACGAACTTACTTGTAAGATCAAGAGAAATTCCAACAAAATTGGAATGACATCAAGTAGAAAGACTATGAGTCTTTATGTAACAAGGATGTAAACAAGGATTGCACATAATCTCACAGTTCAAGGCCAACCTTGATAACTGCTTCATGATGATAAAACAAGAAAAACCTTATTACGATCTTATCTGTGACGGTCTATAACATGGCCGTTACAGGAACGTGACGGTCCAATCTTGGGCCGTTACAGGACACAGACCAGTTTAATTTGAGCTGGTCCAAAAACACGATTCAAACCACGTTCATGGGTTTAGGTCTGTAGGGTACAACATGCCCGGCGTCCTGGTTGGAAACCCAGGCTCACGGGGTCTTACAAAGGTCTCATAATAGTGGTCCTAGTCAGACGGAAGGAATATCCGGCGGAGAGTACCATCTATTACAAGAATTGAGGCTAATAAACACGGAAACCAAAGTGGTGCAGTCAGTCAATCCCACCGGAGTGGCATGACTGTCAAACAATAAATCTAAGATCAAATATATATCTTACATAAATCAAAATTTATACAAGTTTAACTAAGGGTTTTTATCAAATTCTTCATGATCATTCAACTTAGGATTTTCTAACATCTTTCATGTAGAACAGTGAAAATTTTATGTTTATGATCATAATACAATATTAACATCACGTTCTGCCTTACTTATAGATCAAGATATCATACTAACATAGCAAGTTTCTGGTTTTAAAAACACATAAGCAATAGTTTAAAAAAATACTGTCAGGAGAACGTGACGGTCTAAGGAAAAGGCATTACAAGCATATAACGCTCTATGGTAGGTGCGTTAAGTACCAGAAAATAAATAGATTAAAATTTCAAAATTTTAAAACACATGGGCATGTGACGGTCTATCGTGGGACCGACAGGCTCATGTGACGGTCTGTCGTGCGGCCGTCAAGCTGTAACGACCTCTGGAAGATGCGTCACATGACTTGGAACCCGCCGACGATGAACTTCGACATATTACACTAAAACTTCGATTGCTCATGATAGAATGAATAAAAATTAGGGAAAATACTACCATTCGAAAGAGCGTAAAAATTTGTTTAAAATAACATGCTTTGATTTAGACCTAACACAACAAGATTCAATCTTTAACTAATAATCATGAAAGTTGCCCTTTTTATACACCTCAGAGTAAAACGTGAAATTTGAACAGCATGATGAATGAGAATTAGGCAATTAGGTATCAAAAGAAAGAGCTCATGGAGATGCACAATACGGTATTATTATATTTCTGTTTGGCCTGAGAGACACCTACCTTTGCTTGAAGGAAAGAAGGACGAAGAAGAGAGGTCGCCGAAACCCTAGGTACCGCTCCTAGAACGCCCAAATTCTCCCTCGTCCGATCACGATCGGTCCCGCCGCCTATTGCTGGTGCAAATAGGGTTCTAAGGTGTCAAAAGCCCTCTATAAATAGAACCTATATGGACTCCTAGAGATCGAATTTGGTTGAAGAGTCCAATGAAGAAATTTTGGTGAAAACTTCAGATAAGGTTCTAATCCACCATCACTGCCGTCGGTAGAAGCATCTAGAGTTAGGGTTTTCGAAGAGAAAGCAAAGACCTATCAATGGGCTAGGGTTTGTCTCGAATTGGAGCACAATTGGGCTAGAATTGGGCCCAAATTGTGATGGCTAAACTAGGTCTTCTAACCCACGAAAAACTCCTAAAAATGTGAAATTGGGCCTACATGAATTTTATTTTGGGCTCTTACCTACAGACAAAGTTATTACAAATTCAATTTTACACTAGTTTCATATTTTTCCAAAATTTTAATAATTTCTTTAGAAGTTGAGCCAATAAATAATTAATTGTAGAAATATTATAGTAGAAAAAGACAGGGTGCTACATTTGCCATAGGGGAATGTGTTGCTTCAGACACATTTCTTCAATATGTGGCGACAGATCGCCCGACACCTGAACTGCTTCAGGGGTATCATCGGCTTGCCTGGACCAACCGAAGTCGTCATCTGGCGGGGCTTGAGGGATCATGTCTCCCTTATAGAAGACAATAGGTTTGTCCCTGTTAGCCTTTTTATTGTTTCGGTATTGTCGCTTGAAGGTGACAATGAATGTCATCAGCGACTCGACGCTGTGCTTCTCGGATGCACATGAAAGCTGGATGCAGTCTGGTGGCAAGCATATACTCTTGCCGATAGCTCAGCTAATAAGATTAGCCTCGACGTCGATCTGGCGCCTCTCGGGGTGATCTAGACTTGGCTTGGGGCCGAGGCGCAGCCGATGAAGCTTAGCCTTTTCCTCGTCACCATAGAAGAGATCATCATCGTCTTCCCCTAAGAGCCAACCATTGCTCCTGCTCTTAATCACAGGGTACGGACTAATCCCCTTGAAGTAGAGCGCAATGTCGGCCAAGTTGCATTCCGCTGGTGTGAAGGGTGACAGGTCTGCAAAGACCGTATGTTGCTCCCCGTCCTTGGCATACTTGATGCATTGGTGGAGAGTCGACAGGACGACCTAATTTTCATGGAGCCAGGGTCTGCCTAGTAGCATCTTATAAGATGTGTTGGATTCGATGATGTAGAATGTCACCTTGGAGGTGAAATCATCGAGCACCTGGTCAACATCGATCCGGCCGAGGACATCCTCGGTGTTTTGGTTAAAGCCGGATATCTTGACCGCTTGAACCTTCTGGAGGTATGGGGTCAGATTAAGAGTCTTGAATGTCTGGAGCGGCATGATGTTAATAGCGGCACCAGCGTCTACCAGGATCCGGTTCACATCATGCGCGTTGATCTTCCCCTTCATGTAGAGAGGACGGTTGTGGCACGGAGGGGAAAGTAGCATGTCTTTCTCCGTGAAAGAGATGGTGGCAGTGAAGGCTTCATAGGCAGCCACCTTCATTTATGCGGCATGCGCTTCATAGACTTCCGGCTCTTGGAGTAGTTTGATAAGAGTTTCTCTTAGGTCCTTACTCCCAGCGATGGCTTCCCAAATTGTAATACTGGCAGGGAAGCGCTTCATCTGGTGGAGGACTTTTCGGTCAGCTCAGGCTCGAGCATCCTCCAGAGAGGGTAGTATGTCAGGCTGAGCCTTCTGCGAGCTGCCGTGCTGTTCCCCGTCGGGAAGTTGCACTGCCTTGCCCTTACCACCGGGATCAGACGGACATTGATCGTCAGCGGGCTCCTGGAACAGGGATGCCAATGATGGCTCTTCTGGGGGTGACTGGTGGGCTAGCTCATCCTTGCCGGACGGTCCCACTTGCTCTGCTGCAGAAGCCGATACTGGCGTAGGGGCTGGGAGGCTAGCAGTAGCCTCTTCGATGCCGACAGGATTGAAGATATCGGGTCCCCTACGAATTTCTACTTCTGGAATGGGAGCCGGTTCCTCTTCGTGAAAGAAGATGATTCGCTCTGGATCGAAGGTGGACGGAGAGAGGGGTAACTCAGGAGTTCTCCCACGGCCTCTACCACATCCCCAGCCATGACCTAGGCTGCGGCCTGTGTGCTCTGGAGCTGGCTGTAGCCTAAGAGGAGCAATGGTTCTTTGTATGGTCCGGGAGGCTACTGGCTCGCCCCACCGAGAAGTGTCGATGTTATCAGGGGGTGGAATGGCCATGATGTTGTAGGTGCAGCGCCGAAGCATTTCTTCTAGCTACTCCGTGGTGATATCCTTGTCTTTGTAGCATAAGGAGAGCTCATCCGGGATCACAAGTCTTTCACTATTCTTGAGCTATTGGATCATCTCTTGGACCTAATTTCTGAGGCGGGCTCGTTTCTGCATTTCTTCCCATGGGATGTAGCTGTCGAGTGGGAGAGCTCTGGTAGGACGAGGAGGAACGTATTCCTCCAGGTCATCAATGAGCCGCTGGAGCCTTTGGAGAGGCGTCGGCTCGGCTGGTGACTATAGAGCAGCCGCTTGTTCGGCCTGTTTCTTGATCCATCTTCTGAGGTTCTTCCTCCTATTTCTCTCTTGTCTCTTGGCAATAGCGGTCTCCAAGGGAGTAGGGGGGAGAGGCGTCGGGGCTGGAGTTGATAAATTCCAAGGAGGGTGTCCCCTGGGTAGTGCCTCTATAGGGCAAGGTCGGTGACTCTTCTTCGCCTGAATTTTGATCCAGGCACCTTCTGCTTGTTGTATCTAGAAGGTGGCGTTGATCGCCTACTCGATTACCTCGAGCAGCAATTCCTGGTATGTCAAAATACTGGGACTGGCATCTGAAGACATGTGCACAGTTTGGTGCCTTACCCGTGGTGGTGGCAGCCTTTGAGGAGTCAGTTGACTGGTGCTGGCGTCCGAAGACGTATGCGCGTTTTGATGCCTTAGCCGTGGTGGTGACAACTTTTGTTGAGAAGCGGACCGAGGGATATGCTTGTTGTCCTGCTCCTTAGCCTTGCCTTTGTGATCACGCTGAGGGCTAGGTCTAGTGACAACTGACGGCGTCGTGGGAAGTTGTTGCTCTGCATAGTTATCCTGACTCTGCGGACTGGCTGAGCCTTATGGCGGTGGGCTCGCCACTTGAATCGAAGCCGCTGAAGACTCCGAAGATGTCTTCTTTGTACTTCGGATTGTGTTAAGGGTAGGCGGAGAGGACCTGATGGCCCATCCGCTGAGGGGGTGTGACTAGGCTAAGGCAGAACGTCACCCTACTTTTGATTTCCATTCCTATCCACGACTGTTGGAGATGGAGATAGGATGGGGGGATGATGAGAGAGAGCTGAAGAGCCCATCGACGTCTCACCCACCAGAACGTCCTCTCGGCTAAGAAGGACCCTGAGGAGCCTGGCGGTATCTTCTACAGGGAAAGGGAGAGACCCTCGAGAGCTCCAATGCCACCACCCTCTATGTCCGAACGTGATTCGGAACCATCTCATTTGGAGCCACCAAGGCCCGAGCCACCCGTATTTCTAACGGGTACACTATACATCGCTGAGCCGCTTTTTAGTTGGCTCAAGGATGGTTTGGTCCCACCTCCCTTTCCATCCATGGACCCCATCCTCCCTTTAGTGTCGGTCAACTCCTTCCATACCACATTTCGATCTAGTCACCATGTTGACACATTGGACGATCTTGTCATGGGATTAGATTCACAATGGAAGTTGACGCATCTTTTGGCGCGAGGCTTTGACCAACCCGCTAGTCTTAGCTTCACCCATCCGGCCTTCGGGTCCATTACCTCCGAGTGCACCGTGGGTTGTGTCACCACGGAGGTTCTTCTACTTCTCCAGCTACCGAACGAGCCCGAATTCATACCCTTTTGTCTGAGGGAGGAATCATACTTCTTGCCTACGATCCCCGTCCCACCCATCACAATTCAAGAAGGTGACTATCCACACCTTCAAAACTTCTACACATGGGACCGTGACTTGTGGGAACCCACCACAAGGGGTCATACCTTCTTTGATCCCTTTGACCCATTCCCTAGTGGATCCTTAGACCCTCCATATATACTTCACTTCTTAGAGGGAGTCCACTATCACACTCCTACCCCACGGGCCAGGTCATCTACGCCCACCAAGCCTGTACACCTACAAGATACACCATCATCTAGGGGAAATACTCTTGGTCCTCCCACATCCACATCCCATATGCATGCATGGCCCACCTTAGGAGGTCTAGGATTTCCGCATGATGTCAACCACCGGTTACGTCAGATGCATGCATGGCATACGTTCGGGTGTCCTGGTCCGCAGTCATCCATGTACGGGTCGGACTAACCATAGATTTGTCTCGAGTCATGAGTCGGTTTCTTATTTGTGTGGTTTGCATATGTGTGTTAGTGCATGGTGATTCTGCATGTGTCGTATGCAAGCTCGTCGATGTCAGTCCTTTATGAGTGTGAAAGCGAGTAGACTCACTCGAGGAGTTTGGGAACGGTTCTACCTCTATACCCGGATTAGTCACCTACAGGGACCCAGCGGTGATTCCTAGTGAGTCTTCGAGCTGCCTCCTCCCATTTTGAGAGTGCCCCACCCGGAGTGTCCACCTTTAGCCCATAGCAGTTCGTGCATATCGAGTATATATGGAATGAGCAGGTGACGATCACTTGGAGTGGAGCATACCCGCGCTACTTGGCACGGTGACGTATCCGCCGGAGTACCCGAGCACCCATACCCCTACTCGACGGGGTCGAGTTCCTCCCACCCGGGGAGAGTTGATGGGAATCGACGCCGAGCATGTACATTTTCATTTGTATTTATGTCCTTTTAGTTTGTGTTCATGTCCTTGGGAAAGTATCTACGCAAATGTACGGCTTTGTAAGCCAATGCATTATTCCCTTGGATTGTGTGGGTTTTTGTGCAATTGTGTAGTAGGTCTAGCTAGGGGGGCCCTCAGCCCTTTCCCATTGGTCCATGTCACCTATGTGGGGCTGGTCAACCATCCTAGGTGGCCATCTAGAAGGGTTGAATGCCAATTGACCACATGGGAGACAAGGGGTTAAAATTTTCAAAGGTAGGCTACCTACCCATTCAACCCCTTTACCCTAGTCAAGGGGGCGCCCCATTCCACTTGTATTATTTTATTTTTGTGTGTGTTGATCACACTTAATTTAGGCCATCTACTCCCCATCCCTAGATCTAATGGTGGAGAATGGATTAGATTCATAGCATATAAAAGGGTGTATTTTCCAATTGAAAATTAGTGAAAAGAAGAAAATTCATTGTGTTCCTTGGATCTCCTTGCGCCGCCCCCAGCTCTCTCCCTCTAGTTTTCCTCTTCCCCAACCCCCATTTCTATAGTGGATCACCTCTATCTCCTCCCCCTCAATCTCTGAGTTCATCGGTGCCGCCGCCACCGCCGTTCGTGCCGCCATCGAGCCGCCGCGATGCCGTCTTCGGTAATCTATCCATCCAGGATAGAGGCAACTTCCACGAATTTCTGCTCCCACCTCCCTCCTCCTATGGAGCTGCAATTTTCAGGAGTGGCTCACCTCTCGAACCCTTATATTCACAAAAAATGTCAAGTCATATTTCTTTCATTTGATATTTTTTAATTTTCGTTCAAACAGTCATTCCAGTTCTGCCAGATCTCTATCTACAGTGATAGTTTTCCTGAGTTTTCTATTTCCCGACCACTTTTTGATTTTTCTTGGAGCCCCCAATTTTATTGGGAGTTCTGTCCACCTTCCTCTACCTCTCCAAATTTTCGTGGAATTTTGAAAGTTCATCTCATATTTTTAGAAATTCCTTTTCCAACTCATCTACAGTTCTATTTGCATCAGTCTAGATCCGACCCCAGTCCAGTGTAAACACTCTAGAAAATCCAAATCACTATATTTTTCAGATATAAAAATACCCATGGTTTCCTCTCTTGAAGATCTAAAACTTTGCTGAAGGACCCATCTTCAGATTCGGACGTATACCTCACGGTCAAAGGTGATCCACAGGAAAGTTCTCTGCTGATCTGAGAATTGGGGTACTGTACAACAGCAGCTTCAAAAATAGTTAAGGCCCAGATCTGTGAAGATCCAGCGTCTCTCTCTAGTCCTATCTTGAAGGATTTCGAAGCAGCTTTCCAACGGCGCCAGTTTCGTCGCATTCCGACATCGGTGCTGGTCGCAGCGAGCGATTTCGTCAGGTCGCGCGCTGAAAAATAGAAACAACAGATCCGTGGCCGGCTTTTCCGACCTGTGTCGATCGGAGTCGCCCGGCCTCCGGACGGCGAACCAGCGCGCCTCCATCCTTGGGAGCACTTCTCCCGGTGTCCCCACCGCAGTGGTGCGGCCCCGGTCTCACACGGTCCCTCCGGACAGCACGTGGAGCCCACAGTCACGAGTTCGGGTGCTGCCGAAGCTACGAGAGAAGCTGCCCGTCAACCCGAAATCGGTCCTCCCGGACCCCATTGTGTCACCCTTTACCTCCCTGCATGGAGTGGGCCATAATTCATTGCTGTAATATTCGTGTATTAACTGTCCCGGGAGTACGAGTTCGGCCGGGTCCGTCGTCCCCACGCCGAGAGCGTGAGGTATCGTTTTCGCTCCCTTATTCGGCATTTGCTTTCTTTCGTATATACATCTTTATGCCTCTGCTAGAGAGCATGTGTAGGGATATATAGCTTGCTATATATAGTTTATTACCGCTGCTGCGAGAGAGAGCGTGACCGTCCCGTTACCCGATCCGGGCACAAAAGAGAGCCGACCACCCTAGCTCATTGCCAGTTTCTCAACCGCGCACGTCCGACGCTTCCCTCGCTAAGGGACAATCACGAGCTCACCTAGAGTCTGAGGATCGCATTCTCAATTGGAGTCGTGTCCGTGGTCTCACCCCGCATCAGGTAGATTCTGGCGTGGAAGGGGCAGTATTGAGGGTGACTAAGATCCCAATGGGTGTAGTTTGCCGGAGGGTCGCGAGGCATGATCTGCCCATTCTCGAAGAGGATATCGAAGAGTCGCTGGGATCTCTCCCTGGGGAAGGAGAGGGGTCTGTGATCATGCCAGGGCCTCCACCCTGGATACCAGATCGAACGTCACCTTCGACTGGCGTTGGGCTCTTTTGACTCATCATCAGAAAGAGAGAACGCTGCCATCATGTGGATGACATTTGCTAAGTGATGAACCACGCGTGCTGCCTTAGCTGGCCTGGTCCACGTGTGTGGTTGTGGGGGATCGACGAGACCACTCTTCATCTTAACGAGGCCGTCTTGGATCAACTTCTGCGCCCGAGTCTTGAAGACATAGCAATCTTCAATTGAGTGACCCGGCATGCGATGATACAGGCAATAGCTAGGATCGTTGGTCTTCAGGGCCTCGTCCAGCTTGCGGATTTCTGGCAGCTCGACAATCTTCTGGGCCATGCAGAGGTCAAAAAGCATCTTCGTGTGTTCCTTCTTGAAGGAGAAGGGTGTCTTCATGCGTGTGAGCGACGTCACGCGGTTGAGAAATGAAAATGCGGAGCGCGCGGGCTCGTTTTATTTTATCTGGCTTTTGCTGTAACACAAAAAATAAGAGAAGAGAGAGGGGGCCACCACGGGAGATTGCTCCGACGGGGCGAGCGGGACAAATGCAATATAGCAAGATATGGGGGTTAAACGGCCATAGCAGGAAGTGACTCGCCGCGGCCTCGGGGGGACGGGAATGGTGCAGAAATCAAATAGCAAGAATTGAAACGGCCATTGCGGGAAGTGACTCGCCGCGGCCTCGAGAGTATAGTAGATATAGCAGCAATTCAAGATATACAAGAGAAAGGACAGAATTCAAACGGCCATTACGGAAAGTGACTCGCCGCGGCCTCGAGAATATGAGCAGATAAGAATATAACAGGATATAAAGAGAATATAAAGAACGGGAGTTTAAACGGTCATTGGGGAAGTGACTCTCCGCGGCCTCGAGAATATGAGCAGATAGGAATATAACAGAATATAAAGAGAATATAAGAACGTAAATTTAAACGGCCATTGGGGAAGTGACTCGCTGCGGCCTTGAGAATATGAGCAGATAAGAATATAACAGAATATAAACAGAATATAAGAACGGGAATTTAAACGGCCATTGGGGAAGTGACTCGCCGCGGCCTCGAGAATATGAGCAGATAAGAATATAACAGAATATAAAGAGAATATAAGAACGAAAATTTAAACGGCCATTGGGGAAGTGACTCGCCGCGGTCTTGAGAATATGATGTGATCGCCAGGGGCCAAAGACCCCAAAATAAGGAAATGATCGCGCCTACCTCACTAGCAGGAAGTGGCGGGTTGCTTCTTCCTACCCCTTCGGCCGGCCGACGGAGAGGGCCTTCTTTAGTTACCCATGCAAAACAACAGACAACAAATAAACGGAATTAGAAAATGGCAGTGCAGTAGCAATCCCTTGCAATGAAAGTGATGAAATCGTAGCAGGGCACACACCTGGTTGGTGTGGTTTTAAACCCCTCTCGGACACGAGTAGGAGGGAAATGTAATGATGAATGGAGTTATGCAAAAGTATAAGATTCCCTTATGGAGGGAGACGAAGAATGGAAGATGATGAATGCAAAAGAACTACGAAGAAAAAGAGAGAGTTGGCTTATTGGATGTGCCGATGGCGAGATCCGGCGGAGCTTCGGCAGTGTAGGGACGACGTGGAAGCACGGTGGACGAAGATGGCCTTCCTCCTGCGAGTGCGGGCACCCGAGAATCCGGCAGAACCTCCCCCTGCAAAAGACCCACGGGTTAGAAATGAGATCCGGCAGCCTGTCGGAACTCTTAGAAGCTCTCTTCGGACTGAGGGGGGGGCCTCTATTTATAGAGCTCCGGAGGGTGGAGGTGTCCAGGACCCTGGACGCCTTCATCAGGGTAAAAATAATATTTTATTCTATTTTTATTTTTTTATTTTGAATATTTTCAAGGAGGCGTCCAGGAAACTGGACGCCTCCATAAAAGCCCACCGAACCCCCGCCGAAAGCCGCACGCGGTTTGGCACAACGCGTGGTTTTGATCGGCGCCCGTGATTCATGAATGGGCGCGTCTAGTTGGCAGGACGTCTTCACAATTTGAATTTTTTCTCAAACGACAAATCGACCAGCGGACGGGCTGCGACCGTGGGCAAGTTGATGGAGGCGTCCAGGGGCCTGGACGCCTCCATGAAATTATTATTTTTTTATTTTGTTTTTACAGCATTATTAATATTATTTATTTTTATTATTCTGGCTTTGATGGAGGCATCTAGGAAAGTGGACGCCTCCATGATTTTATGATTTTTTTATATACTTTTGTATTTTTGTAATTTTGAAAATAGTGGAGGCGTCCATGGGCCTGGACGCCTCCATAAAGACCCCCCGGATCCCCTGAAAATGCGTCGGTAGCCGTCCGCCAGACATTCTCCTGGTTCCGGAAACTTCTGATGCGTCCGATTGGTGTCGATGCCGTCCGAATGCTGTCTGATTTCTGCAACGAGACGATTTTTGGATGCCGAAAAGGTAGAAGAAGATTCAAGAAGAGGAAGCACTCAAGCGATTCAAAATGCGAAAGCCGCTGCGGAGCGTCGCATAGTAATATGAGATTTTCTTGGGGGACGTCAGGAATAGCGTGTCTACAGCTGTCCCGTCTTGGCGTCTGCTTTGCAAGGGAGTGACACGTAATGGAATGGTATCGAAGTGGAGTGAAATGGAGTGGGAATGGACTTATAAGTTGATGCCAAGGTGTGATGAGACACGCTTTTGACATTACTGTTTGGAATCTTTCCTGTAGTTCCAATGAGGCGACCTTGAAGAGGTCTTTCAAATTTGACGATTGTTTGGACGGAGATCAAATAAGGGAGGGCAAGATGTGCGCTCAGGCACGAAAATGAAGGAGACCAACTTCTCGGTGTGGAAGTACCTGGGTCATAAACCGGCATATTTCACCTTTGGGGAGCGATTACAAGCCAATGTGGAAGTGCTGCGGCCAAGGTGGGTCAAACAAGGTAAAAAGTAAAGGAATATCTGAGGGTCTGTCCAAACAAGGGTCTCTTTTGGAGGAGCAGCGTAAGGCCATTTCAAGGAAACTCAGTATTTCATTCGGAGTGGAATATCTCATATTTGTAAGAATTGAAGCACAACGGCTTTCACAATCGAATCACTTGAATGATTTTCCGCAATAAATTCAAAGTCCTATATGAATGCATGCTGGGTTTAAAGAAAAAATTTAAAACAAACTAAAATAGAAAATAGCCAAGGATAATATTGTCAACTCGTTAAGAATGGGTCAGGATATCGATCTGGTGAGCTGATACTGAGCTGGGGCCCGTTTATCGACGCACCAACTCACTGAATGGAACCGTCGTCCCCATGCTACCACAAATTAACGGCCTATCCGTACAACCCAAATTCTTCTGGAATCATCACCGTTTTTGTTGAAGGGGAACTCAAACCCCAGATTCGTTCGGGTCACAAGGTCCTTGACATGTTCTAGTAGCGTAGGTATCATATAATATGATGCATGACACGGGGGGACCAAACACCGAAGGACGGTACACAAGATAGGACAAAGACGTCCGTTAGTAAAACCTGCACAGACCAACATAGATTAAATACATCAGAAAGCAGCAGAATCGCAACGGAATCGCACCATAGCACAAGGAGATCTAGACAAAACCCTGACGACTGACCACTGATGTGACGTGTTTCATCCTGTAGCTCATCTCTTTTCCTATAAGTACCTCCCTTAGACTAGTTCATCCAAATGCACCAAGGAGAGTTTTGAAAGCTCAGGAGGAGAAGGAGAGGAGAATCTAGGGATTTCAGGATGGAAGGAGAGTCTTCCCACGTTATGAAGAGGGGCAGGCCTAGCAGTGAGATCAGGCGACTCTCCGACCTCGAGGGTCATCTGAGTGGGATGATCCAGTCGCATATGGTAAGCTGATTCATTTCAAATTCTCCGCGTGAACCCTTTTTCACCTCTTTTCCTTTCTCTCCTTCTTTCCAGCTATATCCACTCTTCCCAGGCTCGAGGAAGTTTTCCAAACTGCCATGGCTTTCAAAGTTAACTTCCAACATCTCTATTGGCATGAGGGCCATACTCTCGTGGTGGCATCTTCAGGGGCTCCTTATTCATGCCAAGCACTATGAAAAGATTCGCATGGACTGGGCCGCTATGGGCGCACTAGTGGAGATTTGGCATCCCCAGATCCACACTTTCATCTTCCCGACCTTCGAGGCGACCATCCTCCTCGAGGAGGTGGAACTTCTGCTCAGATTGAAGAAATTCAAGAGTAAAGGGAAGGTAAAGGCTATGCGGATGCTGACAAGGGGGACTTCCGAGAGTATCCTTGGAAGCTTCATGCCGCCCGACGTAGCTAGAAAGGTCCGCACTCAAAAGGGAATTGATTTGCAAAGGCTCGCGGAATGGGTCATGGATGCTCTGAGAGGGTCACCAGATGATGACCACTTGGAAGGAATTATGAAAGGGTTCACCATTTGTCTGGCGGGTGCTCTCTTGTTTCCTTATACCGATAACATAGTGGAGGAGGGCCAACTGAGTGCCATCTATGGGATTTGGAGTGGAAAGAGGGTGGGACCCGCCGTCCTTACCTACCTTTCTAGTGGCCTTACTACCTCGAGCATGGGTAAGCCTCCTTTCGATTGTGCACTTGTTCTGAATTGCTGGGTTGATTTGCACTTTAAATTTGACCACCATGAGGGGATGCCGACTGCTTCGAAGCTCTTCCAATAAAGCCCCCTTTATCATATAGCCGATGTGTTAGGCTTCGGTGGCACCGTGGCGAACCGTGTTCCGTGGCTGAAGAAACGTGAAGACTGGCGGTCTCACTTTCGAACTGTGACACAAAGCTTCTTCACTTGTGCACCGGCATGTCTACTTGTTGTGCCTCTTAGGCACAAGCATGTGCATTGTGTTTTGATGATAGCATGCTGATTTGTTTTGATGATTGCAACACAGTCAGTGCATTATGATATTGTGTTTTGAATATGGCTATTGCGTTTTGAATATGGCTGCTGATATGATTGCATAGGACTGTGTCTGATATACAGCATTGAATGCATGAGTATTGCATGATGCGTTGACGCATGGGATCATTGCGTCAACTCACTGGTCTGTCCCAGAGCTGGTCTATAAATTGTGTCAACTGGTGCGTCGACGCAGTGGACTCAATGCGTTGACGCATTGGAATTATTTTGAAAGAGCTCTTGATTTGCTTCATGCATTAGTCTAAACACTGTCCATCTGAGTGTCTCATGCAGAGTCAATTCATATAGTCTATACACTCTGGTGCATGTTGTTTGTAAAGTCTATACATTGGCTGTCGGTTGCAAAGTCTACACATCAGACTGCATTGCATTTATTCATGGCTAAGAGTCTATACATTGAACTCTCATTCAAGACCATACATTCATAGTGCATTGCATTGGCTAAGTATATACAACGTCAGTTTATGCATTGTCTTAGGCTAAGTCTGTACAGCCTACGTCTCTTGCAGCGTCAACGCTGTGAGCATTCTCAAGTCTGCAGCGTCAACGCTGTGAGTATGCACATTGTTTCAGGTTCTTCAAGTCTATACAATGAAGTCTGAACATTGCATTTGCTTTCACAATGTCTTCACACCTGAAGTCTATACATTGTGTCGTTCACATCTGCAAGTCTAGACATTGGAAAGTCTATACAGACTTCAGCGTCTCATTTAGCGTCTAAGGCAAAGTCTACACATTGGCTAAGTGTGTACATCGCTTACATTTCTTGAGATCAGGTCCATACGTTGCACTGTTTCTTCAAGTCCATACAGTGGCAAAGTCTGGACATTGTGCTTTGAAGATCTATCAACTCTATACATCGACTGTCTTGCTTTAGCTTAAGTATGTACAGAGTCAGCGTCTCGTTGACCGTCTCTTGTTGTGTCCTCATGTTATTTCTATGTTTGTGTCTTCGTGTTGTTTTTATGTCTTCGTGTTATTTTTGTGTTTGAGTCTTCATGTTATTTCTGTGTTTGTGTCTTCGTGTTGTTTTTATGTCTTCGTGTTGCTTCTTTCTATCTTCGTCCAGGTTTCCTCTGATCGCGTGTTTTTCTACCGTTTTACTCCGTGTTATTTCCTTCTCACATCGTGCTGTTCTCATCTGACTTCGTGTCATTCCCTTTGTAGTGTTAGCTTTGCTACTGTGGTACCTCGTGTCGTTCTCTCTTCACCTCGTGCTGTTTTCATCTGACTTCGTGTCATTCCCCTTGTAGTGTTAGCTTTGTTACTATGGTACCTCGTGTCGTTCTCTCTTTATCTCGTGATGTAGTCATCTTATGTACCTCGTGTCGTTCTCAGTATAGTGCACCTATTGTTGTTCCTACACACCTCGTGCAGCTTTAGCTTGAGTGTCAACCGACTTATTTCAAGTATATATATATATAGAGAACCCTGAGTATTAATGGTGTTAATCTCTTTGCAGGAGAAGAAGAAAAACAAAAAAAGAAGGTGGTCCGAGGAAGAATATTCCCCAGTGACTGGGCGGCACGTGATCCGAGGCTGGAAGGACAGATAGGATTGTGACACGTGTGCTGAAGTTGGCTGAGAGACTGACACGTGGCCACAAGTTCTGGGCGGGAAATGTGGAAGCCACACGCGCCCAGTGGTGCCCTCCTGCTGGCTGCTGCTTATAAAAGGAAGCCTTCATCCAACAGATGAAGACCGATCGAAGAAGAAGCCTGGAGAGCAGAAAGCCCTTCGATCCAGAAAAAGAAAAGAGGAAGAAAAAAAAGAGAAGAAGAAGAAATAGAAGAAGTGTGAGCCGAAGAAAATAGAGGAGCAGAGATTGAGAGAGTGAAAGAGCATAAGAAGAAAAGAGCTGCAGTAGAAAGCAGAAGCAGAAGAGAAGAGAAGAGACAGAGAGAGCCTGCGAAAGAAGAAGAAAAGAAAGAGAAGAAGAGCAGAAGGAGAAGAAGAGAAAGAGAGAGTTAGAGAGCTCGTGAGGGTTAAGAGAAAAAGAAAGTGAGAGAGAAGAGAAGAGGAAGAGAAACTTACCTGAAGATCTGTCTACTGGACCGTGGATCAAATCCAGGCCAGTCAGCTCCATGCGAGCAACATCTGTGTTATCTTTCTTTACAGCTTTCTGATCGCTGTGTATTTTTCTTTTCTTATTTTTCCTATTTTTTATTTGGTTAGCCTTGTACTTTCGATCCTCTGGATTGAGGTCGGGTCCCTCCTGGTCTGGAGGAAGAGAGGTCTGCGACCTCTAGTTTGCAAGTGGCTGGAAGTCACTTGTGTGTTCCCTCCGGTTTGGAGGAAGGGAGATCTGATCTCCGATTCTGGGCTTGTGGATTGCAAGTCCAGGTGTCCCTCCTGGTCTGGAGGAAGAGAGGTCTTCGACCTCTGGTTTGCTGGTGACTGGGAGTCACTGGTGTGTTCCCTCCGGTTTGGAGGAAGAGACACTTTGCCTCTCTAGTTTCCAAGTGACTGGGAGTCACTTGGGGTGTCCCTCCGGTTGGGAGGAAGAGGGGAGGTTGTTCCCCTGGTCAAGCTGTGTGGCAGCACCTGTTGCAGACTGAGTCTGCGGTTTCTAGCGTGAGCTAGTGGAATCCACACTCTGGTTGAGTGTGGGGTGGATGTAGGTCTGCTGGACCGAACCACCTAAAAACCCTGTTGTGCCCTCCTTGGTTTTGATGATGACAAAGTTCTTTAATAGATTGAATAAAACATCGTGAGTGGCCATATGCTTCACATTCACTCATTCCATCTTTGATACACTCTACATCACAATGATCAACTATCTTCTGAGATGCCAATTCATTGATCAAATCTTTATCTCACTAACTTTTTGATGAGAATGAATAATGCTGACAGCAAGCTCACTCTTTCTCCATGGTGAAATTCAGAAATCTGGAAGAAGGAAGACAAGGTAAGTGAAATGAAGAATCTCCATGAAAGGTGAGTAGAATTGATTCATTCAGATCAAACTTGGTAAGAATTACCCCTAGAATAACTTTGTTTAAGTTTGACCAAAAATCCCTTGAATTGGTTGTGCTTAATGCCTTTTTCTGTTTTAACCTGAAGTGGGTCGACCCCCCCCCAGACAGATGGGTTGACCCCTGTTGCAACAGATGCCACTCTTTTGGCTCTGGCACAAATGGGTCGACCCAGCTGATAAAGGGGGTCGACCCCTGTGATCTCATAGAACCAGTTATTTGGCCCCTGTGAAGAAGTGGGACGTCCCACCTATCAAAGGGGGTCGACCCCTGTAACAAGCAGAACCTGGAAACAGGATCTGTTTGATACATGGGTCGACCCACTTGGCAGATGGGTCGGCCCACTCTTGAATTTTCTTATTTTCTCCGATTTACGCTATATATTTCATCTATTAATTGTGTGGGCCATACTTCACGTGCAAATCACTTGTTAGTCATTGGGATTAACTAGTAATCATGTGGCTTAGACTATTAAACCTAATTAACATCATTTGATTAAGTCTAACACTGATTTCACTTATTTCGTGCAGGTTTCGAACAGGATAAAGAAATGGCCACGTCGGATTTGCAGAACCAATCAAAGGAGAGAATAATCTCCTCCTTCCTCCAGCTAGGAGTGCCATCCCCCAGGATATAAATGCCCATGATTAGGGCGTCCCAAGAACATACGACCAGAGCTGCAAACGGTGCCACACGAGTGTTGGGCGTCTTCATCCTCGGGAGCAGAGGCGCACCTGCGTGTGGAAGAGAAGGTCGTGGTTCGAAGAGCAGCTTCATCGATCTTCATCCGAGCAACTTCGTTCAGCAATCAAGACATCATCCTGCTGCGTGGATCATCTTCCCAAGCCTCAGCGTCTTCAGGAACCCATCAACCCACGGACGTCTCTATTGAAGCATAGCTCGCCATCATTCCAATAGACAGGGGGAGTTGTCCTTAATGTTCTTCATCGGTCTTAGGCTTAATGTTCATGTGATTCTCTTTATTTTCAAACTCAGATATAGTGTGTGAGAGATTGGAGATTTGATCTCCGTGGAATGCCCTTGTTGGCCGTGTGTGTGTGTATGGATAGAGGTCCTTGACCTCGTGTTTGTGTGTGTGTGCTATTCAGTGTAGCTCTCTATAGTGGAATCCTCTCAAGTTGAGAGGGGTGGATGTAGGATCGCACTTGGGTGCGTCCGAACCACCTAAAATTGCTCGTCTCCTGTGGTTGTGCTCTTGTGCGTTTGGTTTATCTTGTTGGTGTGTGTGGTTGCTGCGTTTTTATTTGTGGTTTGCTTGCTCGTGCGCTGTTGATAATTTTAAATTTCCCGTCAATCAATTCACCCCCTCTTGATTGCCATTCCAACGGGCCAACAATTGGTATTAGAGCCTCGGCTCTTCTATTCTGAACCCCACGGTTCATAGAGTGATCCTTTGAAATGGCAAACAAAGGGATGATGCCAGAAGGGCATTCGATTCATCGACCGCCATTCTTTGACGGTACGAACTACAGTTATTGGAAAAATCGAATGACTGTATTTCTTCGCGCTCAAAGTCATGAGACCTGGACCGTTGTCAACAAAGGTCCACATGCTCTACCTCCTGATGAAGGGAAATGGTCTGATGAACACATTAAACATGCTACTGTTAATTTTAATGCCTTGAATATTATCCAATGCGCCATTCATCCTAACGAGTATGCTCGTGTTTCTATGTGTAACAGCGCTAAAGAGATGTGGGACAAATTGAAGCTGATTTATGAAGGCACGTCTAAAGTTAAGGAGACTAAGGCTAACCTGTTGATCCGAGACTACGAGCTATTCCAGATGAAGCCAGAGGAGACCATATCAGAAATGTTCGCAAGGCTTGTAGAAATTACAAATGGGCTGAAAGCTTTAGGAAAGGACTACTCCAACTCAGAATTGGTTCGCAAGGTGTTGAGATCCTTATCACCGGTGTGGCACACTAAAGCCACGGTGATTGAAGATTCTAAGGACTTGTCAGTTTTGACGTTGGATGAGTTGATTGGGTCACTTATGACCTACGAAATCAATGTTAAGAGGTCTGAAGAAGAAGGCAAGAAAAAGAAGACAATTGCTTTAAAGGCAAATCCAGAGCCGATCAGTTCAAGTGACGAAGACTCAACAGAAGACAGTAATGAAGAGGAAGATATTGCTATGCTGACCAGGAAAGTAAGAAGATTTCTGAGAGCAAGGAAGAAGTTTCCAGGAAAATTCAAGAAACCATTCAAGAAACAGCCCAAGTGGAAGACGGAAGGAAGCAAGCTTAAGGATGTAATATGCTATGAATGCAAAAAACCTGGCCACATGCGTGGCGAATGTCCAGAGCTGAAAAAGAGATTTAAGAAGGACAAAGAGAAAAGGTCCAAGGCAATGGTCGCTACTTGGAGCGACGATGAAGAGGACGATGACGAGGAAGGTGATGCGGAGCTGGAGGAGCTGATGAAAAGCATGTGTCTCATGGCACATGAAGAAGAAGACACAGAGAAGGTAAACTCTGACTCAGAGACACTTAAAATAGAACAGTGGGAATCTGAGTATGTAGCTTTGTATGCTAAATTCAAAAAGATAAGATCTGAAAACAAATAGCTAAAAAGAAAAGTTGAATCCATGAGTCATGGGGATGTCACAAGTGAAAAATTTGTTGAACTAACAAAGACTTGTGCCAGCCTGAAAAGTGACAATGAAGCTATGGTTGAGAAGATTAAAAATCATGAAGAAACTGAGCTGCATCTCAAAAATGAGTTAGAAAAAATAAAAGATGCCCAAATCCTAAATCTTGAAAAGGAGGATAGGATTCACGATCTAGAAAGTGAAAATGAGAAAATGATCAATGACAATAAAATCTTGAGGGATCAAATCTTTGTATGTCATGAGAGATTAGATCAATCAAACCAAAAGATTCTCACCCTAAACCAGGAAATTGATAAGTTAATAGATGATTTGACAAAATTTGTGAAAGGAAAGGACAACCTAGAAAAGGTTCTTGGAACAAGGATAAATTTTCGAAAAGAGGAATAGGCTATGAACCAATCAAAAAGAAATCATTTGAGAACAAAGTGACGACATCATTCATATCGTTTGTGCCTGCAAAAGGTGATAAGCCTATCATGCATGAAAAGGCTAGTGCTAGCTCAAACTCTAAACCATAAAAATTTACTGGCCGGAACACAGGTAATTCCAGAAGGAGAAGAACCTTTTGTCACTATTGTGGTCGCGTTGGTCATGTCATGTCATATTGCAATATTATGAGTCAGGATGATGAATATTTTGCTCATAAGTCAAGAAATTCCTTCATGTTTAACAGATCTCACAAGCATGGACCCAACCTTATGTGGGTGCCAAAAGTTGTTCCTTGAGCTTATGTTCTGATGTAGGGATGTCTCAAGGCCGAAGAATCACATTGGTTTCTAGACAGCGGCTGTTCGAGGCATATGACTGGGAACAAGAAGATTTTTGCTGATTTCAAGGAAAAAGAAGGAGGTCTTGTTGCATTTGGAGGAAGCGACAAAGGTAAGATCGTTGGTATTGGCAAGGTAAGTGTAAATAACTCCAATACCATCGACAATGTTCTGTTAGTTGATGGACTAAATCATAATCTTCTAAGCATTAGTCAGTTATGTGATAGTGGTCTAAAAGTCACTTTTGAATCCTCATTTTGCACAATTGTAGGTAGTCATACAAATGAAATAAAGTTTTTAGGACATAGGAAAAATAATGTCTATACAATTGACATGAATGAAATTCCATGCAATCTTTTGTGTTTAGTTGCCAAAGATACCGACGGTTTTTGGGTTTGGCATCGGAGGCTTGGACATGCTAGCAGTAGTGTTATTTCAAAACTGTGCAGAAATAATCTTGTCATAGGTCTTCCCAGAATAAAACTAGATGTAAATAAAGTTTGTGAAGCATGCGCCAAAGGGAAGTAGACTAGATCTTCATTTAAATCCAAAAACATCATTTCCACATCTCGCCCCTTAGAATTATTGCATTTTGATCTTTTTGGTCCTACTCGGACACATAGCCTAGGGGGCAAGTCTTATGGTTTTGTCATAGTTGATGATTTTTCTCGCTTTACTTGGGTTATCTTTCTTAGTAACAAGAGTGATGCTTTGCAGGAATTTCAAGCATTTTGCAAGAAGGTCCAGAACGAGAAAGGATACATGATTACCAATTTACGAAGTGATCATGGACGTGAATTTGATAATGCAAATTTTGATGACTTTTGCAGGAGTGAAGGGTACACTCATAACTTCTCGGCACCAAGGACACCGGAACAAAATGGCGTGGTTGAAAGGAAGAACCGCACGCTAATAGATATGGCGAGAACCATGCTAAGTGAGCGGAATCTTCCTCGATATTTTTGGGCTGAAGCGGTGAATACGGCATGTCACATTGTCAACCGTGCAATGATAAGGCCGTTTGTAAGTAAAACACCCTATGAACTCTACAAAGGTAAGAAACCGAATATCTCATACTTTAAGACCTTTGGGAGTACTTGTTACATATTGAATAATGGTAAGGACGATCTAGAAAAATTTGATGCAAAGAGTGATGTTGGAATTTTTCTGGGCTACTCTAACAACTCACGGGCTTATCGAGTTTTTAATAAAAGAACCTTAGTAATCGAAGAAGCTCCACATGTGATTGTTGATGAGAATACTTCCAAAAATTTCACTTCACCTAATGAAGAATCAGATTTCTTGCAGGATAAAACTCAAGGGGACACAAATCAGGGAAAACAAGAAGATCCATCCACTTCTGGAACCAAAACTGATAAGAACCATGAAGCTGAGGAAAATAGCACAGAACAATTGAAGGATGCACCTCCAACTCATCCAGATCTGCCTCCCTCATGGAAATATCTTAAAGACCATCCAGCAGCAAACATTCTGGGTAAGGTAGATGAAGGTATAAAAACTCGCTCATCCTTAAAACTCTTGCTCACTCTGAATGCCTTTGCACACACGTCACAAGTTGAACCCAAATGTGTTGATGATGCATTAAAAGATGATTTCTGGGTAATGGCAATGCACGAAGAACTACACCAATTCCAACGGAATGAAGTGTGGAAACTAGTGCCCCGTCCTAATAACCACAACGTGATCGGAACGAAATGGGTTTTCCGAAACAAATTAAACGATCAAGGTGTGGTTGTAAGGAATAAGGCCCGTCTTGTGGCCAAGGGATATTGCCAAGAGCTCGGAATCGATTTTGATGAATCATTCGCACCGGTTGCTCGCCTTGAAGCCGTGCGCATCATTCTATCTTTTGCATGCTCAAAAAATTTTAAACTTTATCAAATGGATGTTAAGAGCGCATTTCTAAACGGCTTCATTAAAGAAGAAGTTTTCATTGAGCAACCTCCGGGTTTTGAGGATTTAAAAAACCCGGACCATGTGTTCAAACTAGAAAAAGCTTTGTACGGTCTAAAACAAGCCCCAAGGGCTTGGTATGAACGTCTAAGCTCCTTCTTGATTGAACATGGTTTCAAAAGAGGTTCTGTTGATCAGACTTTATTTTCTAAGCATTCTAGAAATGATTTGCTTCTGGTTCAAGTTTATGTGGACGATATCATTTTTGGGTCTACTAATAAGAAACTGTGCAAGGAGTTTTCTGAGTTGATGCAGGCTGAATTCGAGATGAGTCTAATGGGCGAGCTAAATTTTTTCTTGGGGCTACAAATTCAACAAAGGGGGGATGGAATTTTCATCAATCAAAAGAAATATCTGCTGGAACTTCTAAAAAAGTATGATTTTGAGGGTGCAAAATCCTATGCAACACCAATGTCAACAAGCATAAAACTGGAGAAAGACTGCAAAGGTAAACAGGTTGAACAAAAGCTGTTTAGAGGTATGATCGGTTCACTTTTATATCTAACAGCTAGTAGGCCTGACATACACTTTGCAGTTTGTCTGTGTGCTAGGCATCAAGCTAGTCCTCGTGAGTCTCATTTGAGTGCTGTTAAAAGGATTTTTCGTTATCTTGCTGGTACTCCTGATCTAGGACTGTGGTTTCCTCGTAGATGTGATTTTAAACTTGTGGCTTTCACCGATGCCGACTATGCTGGGTGCCTTCTTGATCGTAAAAGCACAAGTGGCACATGCCAATTTCTCGGAGGTTGCCTAGTCTCTTGGGCCTCCAAGAAACAAAATTCAGTGGCATTGTCAACGGCCGAAGCTGAATACATGGCTGCCGGCAGTTGTGGTGCACAGGTCCTTTGGATCAAACACCAGCTAGTCGATTATGATGTGTTTCTGAATTGTGTTCCGATCATGTGTGATAATAAAAGTGCAATTGATCTGTCTAAAAATTCAACTCATCACTCAAGGTCCAAACATATAGATATCCGGCATCATTTTCTGAGGGACCATGTAAATAAAAAGGACTTTGAGCTGAAATACATTGAAACTGATAAACAATTAGCGGACATCTTTACAAAACCTCTTAGCAAAGAAAAGTTCATCTCCTTAAGAAGAGAGCTAGGAATATGCAGAGTGGAGAGCACTTAGATAGACTTACAAGTCTGCATTCTACTCAATCCATGAAATACTCTTTTTGTCCTGCCTTCAAATAATACATTTTAATAACCTTCATCACCCATTTCACTGCATTGAGCTTTTCAGACTTACTCCCCACTTGGTACTCATCTATTTCATTTGATGGTACTCATCTATTTCATTTGACTCACATCACTATTCACATCATTTTTTCTCATGCATATGCATAATTGTGTGCCACACTCATTTATCAATAAAACCTCTACTAGTATTATTGTCTGAACTCATCTTGCCTGCAATAACCTAAATTTGCATTTCTTTCTTATTTGGGCCTGTTTAGATCCTTGCTAAATAAAGTGCAGCTTCAATCGAAAATGATGGTCAGGTACAGTTCCTGCTAGACAAAATTGGTAAGTCTTTAAAACAAAAATTCTCGATTGTGCTGTAGTATTTCTCACTCGGACCCATTCTTTTGAGTGAACCCATCCACTTATATCAAATACTCATCGGGTCCAGTGGGTTAACTTTTACCAACTTCCCAACGTTCCATATGTTTTTATTTTGGGATGCCCCAATGGGTCGTCCCTTACGGTCGAGCCCTCTATTTTTTGTTGTTAAAACACCATAAACAAACCGGTCAAACCCCCTTCTCAACCTTTTTGACCGGAGCATTGTTAAACGGGGCATCTCCTCTATAAGCCAGCCGCACCTTTTCTACACGGGAAGACCACTCCCTTGCCCTTCCGAAAAACCCTCGCACCGGCGGACATCCCTGCGGCTACCGCCAATACCTCCATTCCGGGCATCAAGATCTTCTCCTTCTACTCCCTGCGAAGGTGCAAGAGAACCCTGATAGGTGGAGGGAAGCTCACTTCGACAGCTTACTGTTCCTCCCCTTCTCAAGGAGAGACGGACGAGTACCTGCGGCTTCAATCTAGGCTCTTCTGATGGCTCCACGCTACAAAAGCATGTCCAAACGTCCACGGTGGAAAGCTGCGGCAAAGGTCTCCTCATATGCCATTGATCCTCCCACCTCCAACTCAGAGGACGAAGCTCCCCAGGCCATCCCTATTCCTCCAGCCCAACAAAGAGAAATTCGGTCCAAGCGTTTTCATGAAGAGGTACTGCTACATGCCCAGTCTACTAATCTCTATCCTCGAACTATCATGCATCCCAGAGCAGTGGATCTTGAAGATGTCACCAATTTGGTCCCTGAACTTTTTGATTTGCAGAACACCCAACCAAATTGGATACAATTTATGTCTGAGCATCGGAAAGTTTATCCCACACTAGTTCTGCAATTTTATCAAAATCTGGTGATAAAGAACAACAAGCTCTACACTGCAGTAAACAACAAATCTGTCATTGTTTCTGCCGGGCTATTCAGTACAGTTTTTGGTTTTCCAAGTCGTCACACCACCATCATGGCAAATACAAAATTGAATGCAGTGTCTGTTTACAGCATAATGATGGGTTTTGATGACTCAGTAGTCATAGATGAAAATGACATTCCAAAGGATTTGAATGCCAATGTTTTTCCTCCTGCTCAGCGCATTCTGCATCATCTCTTCACCACCATTTTCTATCCCAGGGGAGGCAGCAGGAACAAAGTCAACAAAGTTCATAAATTTTTGTTCCACTGCATTTATAATGGTATAATTGCTGATTTCTCAAGTCTCATGTACGACTTAATATTCCTTTGTTACAAAGAAAAAAGACGTAGTCTTCCATATGCTTCACAGTTAACAGCGGTTTTTAGGCATCTTCGTATCGTCTTGGATAAGGAAATCTATGAAGAGTTACTGGACAAGGATGTCTATACCGCCCGCAGTCTTTGCCGCAACATGGGTTACAAAAGAAATGCAGCTGGCCACCTAGTTCGAGTTTTGAAAAATGTTAAAGGCAAGAATGTGCAATCTGCAGAAAACAGTGACAGTGGTGAAGAAGCAGAAGAAGAAGATACTACTGCCTCACATGATGATCAGCCACCAACCAGTCCTTCTCAAGCCGGAGGAAGTAGCTCTAGACCAGAGCCACATGTTTCTCATCCTGATCGAATTAACCAACGGCTGGACAAGCTAACTGAAGATGTGAGTGACCTGAAGCTACATCAAGAGATGTTCCTGCACCACTTCGAATCCATATCGAAGACTCTTGATGCCCACACCCAAATGCTTCAGCACATTAGGGATTCTGTCTCAAGATCACCCAACTAGTCTGGCTAGGAGTAACTTTGCTGTCAGCTTTTTGATGAGAAGCTGCCCTTTTTTGTTTAAACCCTACTTAGCAGCACCTTTGCTTACTTATGTTATATGTTAAGCTGCATGTCTGGATGCTTGCGTGCTCATTTCAATTTCTTTCTCCTTGGTCATCTTCTTTCTATCTACCTTGTTCCTTCTTTAAATCAACCATCTACTCAGCTTATCTTTGTGCACCTGCTCTGCACATCTCCTTTTTGCTCATGAAAAAAAAAGGGGGAGAACTAGCAATTTGCTGATAGTAATATTTTATGATCATGTCCTACTATGTCTTGTTATGAAGTTGCTATGTTTTTGACGTTCCAGTCTTGATATGCTCATGGTTCAGTAAGTAAAAGGATATGCTGTTGAATTCTGGAGTGATGTTCCTTGACACTCATTGGAAAATAAGTGTTTTGCTTTCATGTCTGTTTGGCTGACATAGTAGTGAAAATTGTCTCAGTTCTCTCTATATTACTCTATCTTCCCTTTATTAGCTTAAATTGCTTGGGTTGTTTTGTGTTTTTTTTGTCATCATCAAAAAGGGGGAGATTGTTGTGCCCTCCTTGGTTTTGATGATGACAAAGTTCTTTAATAGATTGAATAAAACATCGTGAGTGGCCATATGCTTCACATTCACTCATTCCATCTTTGATACACTCTACATCACAATGATCAACTATCTTCTGAGATGCCAATTCATTGATCAAATCTTTATCTCACTAACTATTTGATGAGAATGAATAATGCTGACAGCAAGCTCACTCTTTCTCCATGGTGAAATTCAGAAATCTGGAAGAAGGAAGACAAGGTAAGTGAAATGAAGAATCTCCATGAAAGGTGAGTAGAATTGATTCATTCAGATCAAACTTGGTAAGAATTACCCCTAGAATAACTTTGTTTAAGTTTGACCAAAAATCCCTTGAATTGGTTGTGCTTAATGCCTTTTTCTGTTTTAACCTGAAGTGGGTCGACCCCCCGCAGACAGATGGGTCGACCCCTGTTGCAACAGATGCCACTCTTTTGGCTCTGGCACAAATGGGTCGACCCAGCTGATAAAGGGGGTCGACCCCTGTGATCTCACAGAACCAGTTATTTGGCCCCTGTGAAGAAGTGGGACGTCCCACCTATCAAAGGGGGTCGACCCCTGTAACAAGCAGAACCTGGAAACAGGATCTGTTTGATACATGGGTCGACCCACTTGGCAGATGGGTCGACCCACTCTTGAATTTTCTTATTTTCTTCGATTTACGCTATATATTTCATCTATTAATTGTGTGGGCCATACTTCACGTGCAAATCACTTGTTAGTCATTGGGATTAACTAGTAATCATGTGGCTTAGACTATTAAACCTAATTAACATCATTTGATTAAGTCTAACACTGATTTCACTTATTTCGTGCAGGTTTCGAACAGGATAAAGAAATGGCCATGTCGGATTTGCAGAACCAATCAAAGGAGAGAATAATCTCCTCCTTCCTCCAGCTAGGAGTGCCATCCCCCAGGATATAAATGCCCATGATTAGGGCGTCCCAAGAACATACGACCAGAGCTGCAAACGGTGCCACACGAGTGTTGGGCGTCTTCATCCTCGGGAGTAGAGCCACACCTGCGTGTGGAAGAGAAGGTCGTGGTTCGAAGAGCAGCTTCATCGATCTTCATCCGAGCAACTTCGTTCAGCAATCAAGACATCATCCTGCTGCGTGGATCATCTTCCCAAGCCTCAGCGTCTTCAGGAACCCATCAACCCACGGACGTCTCTGTTGAAGCATAGCTCGCCATCATTCCAATAGACAGGGGGAGTTGTCCTTAATGTTCTTCACCAGTCTTAGGCTTAATGTTCATGTGATTCTCTTTATTTTCAAACTCAGATATAGTGTGTGAGAGATTGGAGATTTGATCTCCGTGGAATGCCCTTGTTGGGCGTGTGTGTGTGTGTGGATAGAGGTCCTTGACCTCGTGTTTGTGTGTGTGTGCTATTCAGTGTAGCTCTCTATAGTGGAATCCTCTCAAGTTGAGAGGGGTGGATGTAGGATCGCACTTGGGTGCGTCCGAACCACCTAAAATTGCTCGTCTCCTATGGTTGTGCTCTTGTGCGTTTGGTTTATCTTATTGGTGTGTGTGGTTGCTGCGTTTTTATTTGTGGTTTGCTTGCTCGTGCGCTGTTGATAATTTTAAATTTCCCGTCAATCAATTCACCCCCTCTTGATTGCCATTCCAACGGGCCAACAAACCCCTTGTGCACTGTGGTTTGACTTGTCTATTTGTGCTTCCGCTAGGTGATTGCATAGGGGCGCTCCATGTGTTTGTCTTCTGGTTGAGCAGAAGAGTTAATTAGTTTTCAGATTGACTAAATCTGTCTTGTTAGCTCTCTAGTGATCTCACTGTGTGTTTGGTCAGTTCCACAACTGCCAATTAGCCTTCAAGTTTGTTTAGTTTGCAAACTAGCATTTTTAGTGAGCGAAATTTTAACTGGGTGAAAGGTTTTTAAAAGTCATATTCATTCACCCCCCCCCCTCTGAATACTGCACTGAACCCAACAATTGGTATCAGAGCGGTCTCTGACTTAACAGATCTAACAATCTGCAGAGGATCCTGCTAACTGTTTGGTGCATTCCAGAGTGTGCTTTCTGTATTCGTTGCTTTGATTCTTCGACTTAGTGCTTTGTCTTGCTTATTTGGTTTAGGTGCTTCAGTTTTTCTGTGTCTTCAGATTATTTGTAATGGAACCAATCGTGTTGAAGGCTGGCTTCAGCAAAGCAATTAGATCCAGCCACAGTGGATCATCAAGCGAGAAAATCAGCCTGTCGCCATCTGGAATTGATGAAGACCACATTGGAATGGTGATTAGTGAGTTCAGGAAATTTTTGAGAAAAAGAGAAGGAAAGCTTGATGGTGGCAACAAGCAAACAAGGTATAACTCTAATCCTGCCAAGATTGCTGACACTAATGTTTGCTACAAATGCAAGAAAGCTGGCCACACGAAGGATGATTGTCCAGAACTATCGAAACTCAAAGGGAACACCTCGGATATTGATAAAGAAGGAGGAAAGTCAAAATGCTTAATGGCCAACCGGGATGATGAGAAATCCTCATCCAAGGTAAATTCTGAATCCGAATCAGAAGGATACTCTTTTGATGAATTGATAGTAATGTATGAAGAATTGTTCAAAGTATCCAAAAAATTAAAATCTGAAAACAAAAAATTGAGAAAAGAAGTGAAAATCTTGAAATCTGAAAATGAGAATCCTATAATCAAACTCATCAGTGAAAATAATTCTTGCAAAGCATGTGCCATTCTCCAAGATTTGATTAATGATATAGACCAGGATGATAATTCGCAAAAGGAATTAATCAAATCCCTTGAAGAAGAAAACAAATTATTATTGGCCAAGAAAATTGAGGTTGAAAAAGGTGGAGAAAAAGTGTTTGAAGAAAATAGTTACTTGAAAGATCAAAATAAAAGGTTAATGTTTCTTAATACTGTCTTATCTGAGAGATGGTTGTCATTTGAAAAAGGAAAATCTGTTGTGAAGGAAAATGAGAACAACAATGAAATAATGGTTCAATAAGAAAATGAAACCCTGAAGAACCTGAATGATGCCTTGCAACGGCAGCTGATTGTTTGTGAATTTGAGCTATCTAAGTATGAAGTGAGTATTTCTTCCTTGAATTCTGAAATTGAAGATCTGAAAAACTCTTTGTCAAAATTTGTCAAAGGTAAAGATAATTTGAATAAATTGCTTGGCTCTAAGGTAAACTTCCAGAAAGAAGGACTTGGGTATGTGCCTATTAATAAGAAAGATAATGATAAGAGGAAATCAACTGTGTTTGTGAAAAGCTCAGAACATGACAACTCATCCAGTTCTTCAATATGTCAATTCACTGCTAAGAAGGCTGAAAATTCAGATAAGAAAAAGAAAAAGATTCAAAAACAAAAGAAAGATGCTGATTTGAATAAGTCCAAATCTGTCCCTGATTTACATATGCATGCTGCTCACTGCTCACACACACATTCACACTCTCATGAGAATGTTAGTTCTGTCAATCAAGTGAATGTGAATAAAAAGGTAGTAACATGTCACTATTGTGGGAAGGGTGGACATATTATGCATAAGTGTGCAACATTGAGGAATGATGAAAGAAATGATGTTAGAATGTATCCTAGAAATCATCTTAGGAAACCTTCTACTGATCAGAAAAAGAAAATTCAATATTATTGTTGTGGCAAATTCGGCCACATTGCTGCTCTCTGTTGGCACAGTCAAGGGAAGAAGTTCAAGTCTGAATTTGTTACATTCCATGCGAAAAGAAATGTTTCTAGTTACACTAAGTTTCATGTGAACTATGCCTCTGACAGAACCTACCCTGGTTCTAAAAGCAAGTATATTGAATGCTCCCATTGTGGAAAAGCTGGCCATCTAGTCAAAGAATGTTGGCATGTCAAGAAAAGGAATGTTTCTGATGTAAATAGAAAGAAAAATTTTCATGATAACAGAAATGCCAATCATGTTCAGTTATATGCAGTTCATGCTCATGATTACTCATATAAAAAGAACATGAAACTTGGTGACTCTTGTCATTACTGTGGACAGTCTAGTCATGTCATGTCTAACTGTCGGTTAATGAACTCTGATAATTATAATGCTGAAAATGGTGGAAAGCACCCTTCAAAGGTGCCACTATCATTTCAGGACCCAAGACTGCTTGGGTTCCTGCAAGATCACATTGATTGACATGTTGCAGGTGTGCCTTGGTGAAAAAATAAAAAGGGGTTAACCAAGGCACTCAAAAAGAAAACCCCAGGACTCAATTCAGGTCAGTTCTGAAATCTGTTTTAAATTCCATTATCTGAAATTGTGAGCATGAAACTTGTGAGTTTCATGTTGATTTGCTTGATTGATCGCTGATGATCTCTTCATGTACTGAGTTTTACTTTGTATATATCTGATGCTCTTCTCTCACTGATTATTGCACTGAATAAATAGACTGCATATTTTTCAATGCATAATAGGACTGCTTTGCTCTGCATCATATGTTGAAAAATCTGAAAAAGGATGAAAATGCTTATAACTTGGATGCATAAATCTGAATTGATTGTATATCTGTCTCATGTATCCTTGGTGCATAATCTGTATGTAGGACAGTATATTGCATAGCATATCTCTTGCATCATGATGTCAGGGGGAGCTAAGAGTTCTATTCAATTCTTTCAATCCTATTCACTTCTCAGTGTTCTCATTCAAATGATACATATCTTTTTGACATCAGATGCTCCAGCAACTCAATGCCTATTGCTATCATTTCCCTAACCTTCACTGAACAACAGTTTTGGTTCTGGTTTAGTACATTGAGTTGTGATTATTTCAATTGTTCATTTATAAGAATCACTCTTACAAATTGAAAAGAACTAAAGGTTTAACCTTTATAAATTGGAGAGTTAAGTGTCTGCACTTCAGAATTTGAGATAAAAGAAAACTTTTATAGCTCTTAATCTTTGTCTCATGGTAAGATTAGAAAAAGTTTTTGTAATACCTAATGTGTTGATCTGGAAATTTCTAGAAAAGGTGAATAAGAGTGTGTACTGTTTTTCAAACAATCACTCTAAAAGAGATAAGGGCAGCAGTAAATAAGATCATAAATGCTAAGAACTGAATATAGTGACAGAGCAATGGCTGAATTGCACTGAGAAATTGTGATCTCCTCCAATGAAGCAGGAGAACTCATAGTCATGAAGTGCTTCAGAATATCTTTGTTCAAAGGGTCAAATCTATAGGGGGAGTCCTCACCAAGTAACTGAGGGTACTGGCCTCTAATCAAGGTGTACCCTTAATGTCAAAAGTGAAGATTCCTTTGTGGGTTCTGATCTGAAATAGGTCTAGTAGTTTATGCCTAGTAACTGGGGGTACCTGCCTCTGATCAAGGTGTACACCTAATGTCAACAGCATAAATGCCACTGATCTATTAATTTAGTTCATGTTCTGAATTTCAAAGGTAAAAATCAAACTGCTATAACCCTTCAAAAATCAAAAGTCAATGAGTGAAAATTATTATTATCAATACATGTTCAAGTTGCCTCTTGAATTTCCTTGTTTAATCACAAAAGGATATTATTTTTGACTTATCTATTAATACCATGTGCCCTAAATTCATTGCTATAAATGGAATCTATAAACTCTTATTCAGGGGTCAAATGTTTTACTCTAGATTTATCACTGTTAAACCTGAATTTTTGTCAAAATTGCATGTTGCTGATTCTTATACTTTAATAGTTGTTTATAATCATGCTTCCCTTCTGAACCTATGAATCAGTTGTTGTCAAGTGACCCTCCTACCTTCTCTTCCTTGTTTATCTGTTCATATTCCTTCTCAAAGGGGGAGCTATTATTTAGGGGGAGAAATAATTCAGGGGAGTCTTACATTCAGGGGGAGAATGTTCTAGAGGAATTTGCATGCATAATGCACTTTGCACTCTTATTTTTACTGTTTTTCTCTTTTTGATCATGTCAAAGGGGGAGAAAATCTTGTGTGTGACTCACTGTCACATTGTGTTGCCATCATCAAAAAGGGGGAGAATGTTGTGCCTCTTAGGCACAAGCATATGCATTGTGTTTTGATGATAGCATGCTGATTTGTTTTGATGATTACAACACAGTCAGTGCATTATGATATTATGTTTTGAATATGGCTATTGTGTTTTGAATATGGCTGCTGATATGATTGCATAGGACTGTGTCTGATATACAGCATTGAATGCATGAGTATTGCATGATGCGTTGACGCATGGGATCATTGCGTCAACTCACTGGTCTGTCCCAGAGCTGGTCTATAAAATGTGTCAACTGGTGTGTCGACGTAGTGGACTCAATGCGTTGACGCATTGGAATTATTTTGAAAGAGCTCTTGATTTGCTTCATGCATTAGTCTAAACACTGTCCATCTGAGTGTCTCATGCAGAGTCAATTCATATAGTCTATACACTCTGGTGCATGTTGTTTGTAAAGTCTATAAATTGGCTATCTGTTGCAAAGTCTACACATCAGACTGCATTGCATTTATTCATGGCTAAGAGTCTATACATTAGACTCTCATTCAAGACCATACATTCATAGTGCATTGCATTGGCTAAGTATATACAACGTCAGTTCATGCATTGTCTTAGGCTAAGTCTGTACAGCCTACGTCTCTTGCAGCGTCAACGCTGTAAGCATTCTCAAGTCTGCAGCGTCAACGCTGTGAGTATGCACATTGTTTTAGGTTCTTCAAGTCTATACAATGAAGTCTGAACATTGCATTTGCATTCACAATGTCTTCACACCTGAAGTCTATACATTGTGTCGTTCACATCTGCAAGTCTAGACATTGGAAAGTCTATACAGACTTCAGCGTCTCATTTAGCGTCTAAGGCAAAGTCTACACATTGGCTAAGTGTGTACATCGCTTACATTTCTTGAGATCAAGTCCATACGTTGCACTGTTTCTTCAAGTCCATACAGTGGTAAAGTCTGGACATTGTGCTTTGAAGATCTATCAAGTCTATACATCGACTGTCTTGCTTTAGCTTAAGTCTGTACAGAGTCAGCGTCTCGTTGACCGTCTCTTGTTGTGTCCTCATGTTATTTCTGTGTTTGTGTCTTCGTGTTGTTTTTATGTCTTCGTGTTAATTTTATGTTTGAGTCTTCATGTTATTTCTGTGTTTGTGTCTTCGTGTTATTTTTATGTCTTCATGTTGCTTCTTTCTATCTTCATCCATGTTTCCTCTGATCGTGTGTTTTTCTATCGTTTTACTCCGTGTTATTTCCTTCTCACCTCGTGCTGTTCTCATCTGACTTCGTGTCGTTCCCTTTGTAGTGTTAGCTTTGCTACTGTGGTACCTCGTGTCGTTCTCTCTTCACCTCGTGCTGTTTTCATCTGACTTCGTGTCATTCCCCTTGTAGTGTTAGCTTTGTTACTGTGGTACCTCGTGTCGTTCTCTCTTTATCTCGTGCTATAGTCATCTTATGTACCTCGTGTCGTTCTCAGTATAGTGCACCTATTGTTGTTCCTACACACCTCGTGTAGCTTTAGCTTGAGCGTCAACCGACTTATTTCAGGTATATATATATATAGAGAACCCTGAGTATTAATGGTGTTAATCTCTTTGCAGGAGAAGGAGAAAAACAAAAAGAAGAAGGTGGTCCGAGGAAGAATATTCCCCAATGACTGGTCGGCACGTGATCCGAGGCTGGAAGGACAGACAGGATTGTGACACGTGTGCTGAAGTTGGCTGAGAGACTGACACGTGGCCACAAGTTCTGGGTGGGAAATGTGGAAGCCACACGCGCCCAGTGGTGCCCTCCTGCTGGCTGCTGCTTATAAAAGGAAGCCTTCATCCAATAGATGAAGACCGATCGAAGAAGAAGCCTGGAGAGCAGAAAGCCCTTCGATCCAGAAAAAGAAAAGAGGAAGAAAAAAAAGAGAAGAAGAAGAAATAGAAGAAGTGTGAGACGAAGAAAATAGAGGAGCAGAGATTGAGAGAGTGAAAGAGCAGAAGAAGAAAAGAGCTGCAGTAGAAAGCAGAAGAAGAAGAGAAGAGAAGATACAGAGAGAGCCTGCGAAAGAAGAAGAAAAGAAAGAGAAGAAGAGCAGAAGGAGAAGAAGAGAAAGAGAGAGTTAGAGAGCTCGTGAGGGTTAAGAGAAAAAGAAAGTGAGAGAGAAGAGAAGAGGAAGAGAAGCTTACCTGAAGATCTGTCTACTAGACCGTGGATCAAATCCAGGCCAGTCAGCTCCATGCGAGCCACATCTGTGTTATCTTTCTTTACAGCTTTCTGATCGCTGTGTATTTTTCTTTTCTTATTTTTCCTTTTTTTTATTTGGTTAGCCTTGTACTTCCGATCCTCTGGATTGAGGTCGGGTCCCTCCTGGTCTAGAGGAAGAGAGGTCTGCGACATCTAGTTTGCAAGTGGCTGGAAGTCACTTGTGTGTTCCCTCCGGTTTGGAGGAAGGGAGATCTGATCTCCGATTCTGGGCTTGTGGATTGCAAGTCCAGGTGTCCCTCCTGGTCTGGAGGAAGAGAGGTCTTCGACCTCTGGTTTACTGGTGACTGGGAGTCACTGGTGTGTTCCCTCCGGTTTGGAGGAAGAGAGACTTTGCGTCTCTAGTTTCCAAGTGGCTGGGAGTCACTTGGGGTGTCCCTCCGGTTGGGAGGAAGAGAGGAGGTTGTTCCCCTGGTCAAGCTGTGTGGCAGCACCTGTTGCAGACTGAGTCTGCGGTTTCTAGCGTGAGCTAGTGGAAGCCACACTCTGGTTGAGTGTGGGGTGGATGTAGGTCTGCTGGACCGAACCACCTAAAAACCCCTTGTGCACTGTGGTTTGACTTGTCTATTTGTGCTTCCGCTAGGTGATTGCATAGGGGCGCTCCATGTGTTTGGCTTCTGGTTGAGCAGAAGAGTTAATTAGTTTTCAGATTGACTAAATCTATCTTGTTAGCTCTCTAGTGATCTCACTGTGTGTTTGGTCAGTTCCACAACTGCCAATTAGCCTTCAAGTTTGTTTAGTTTGCGAACTAGCATTTTTAGTGAGTGAAATTTTAACTGGGTGAAAGGTTTTTAAAAGTCATATTCATTCACCCCCCCCCTCTAAATACTGCACCGAACCCAACACTACTCTCACTTGAACTCCTCATGAGGTCTTCTCCTGGAGCTGAACTCCAACTGATCGGCGCGACTGAGTTTGTCCTTTACAACGCGCATCGGTGCTGCCTCCAAATCGGTCTTCCGCGCCACTCGTTCCCACTGTTAATCGGCATCGTTCCTTTGAAGAAGAGGGAGTTGGGCACGGAAGCAGACGCGAAGGCCATTAAAGCACCCTGGAAAACAAGTGTTGCGCGTAAGGCGTTAGCGCACGTGGAGGAAGAATGTGAGCTATGGAGGGCTTATGTAACCGAACTGGGGAAGTTAAGGCCTAGAGTGCCTAAGCCCCTGATGTAGCTCACTCTACTTTCTGATGGAATAAAATCTGGCATTTGACATTTGGACCACTATTCCCTTAGTTATTATTTTTATGATTTTTATTTATCTTTTTATGTTTTCTCTCTTTTTGTGTTCTTGTTTATTCATATTATGATCATATATATATATATAAACATTTTTTTTATTTTTAATGGGGGCGTCCAGGGGCCTGGACGCCCTTATGTTTTCCTTTTTTATTTTTTTTAGTTTTTAGTCTTGGGGGCGTCCAGAGGCCTGGACGCCCCTATGTTTTCTTTTTTATTTTTTTAGTTTTTTTTAGTTGTGGGGGCGTCCAGGCGGCTGGACGCCCCTATGTTTTCTTTTTTATTTTTGTTCATTTTTGATGTGGGGGTGTCGAGGAGCCTGGACGCCCCTATTTTCTCTTTTTTTATTTTTGCTCATTTTTGTTGTGGGGGCGTCCAGGCGCCTGGACGCCCCTATCTTTTTTTGAATTTTTTTTTAGAAAAATTAAAAAGAGGGGGCGTCCACGCACCTGGACGCCCCAAAGGTTGATGATCTTTATATAAAGGGGGCCTCATCCCCCTGGTCTCTTCTACTGTTCATTCTGACGGCCCATTCTCAGTTCCCAATGGAGCTAGGAGGCCCGAGCTAGGGTGGAGAGAAGCGGAAACAACGGGCTCGTCATCCGAGGAGGTCGAGGGATCATGCCGAGGAGGCTATCATGGGAGAGGAGATTACCGCGGGAGAGGAGATTGCCGCGGAAGAGGAGGTGCCTCCTTTGGCCGTGGAGGGTCCTGCGGGCGCTGGCGACGCGGGAGAGGATGAGCATGACCCGGTAAGCCCCTTAGACTTTCATTCTCTTGGTTTATTAGGCTAAACAGGCTGGCGGGAGACGGTGTGGAGAAGGCCAGGGAGTGAGGGAAGGAGGCGTCCAGGGGCCTGGACGCCTCCATCCTTTCTTTTTATTTCTTTTGCTTTTATTTATTTTTTTTGGGTTATCACGTAATTAAATATATATATATATATATATATATATATATATATATATATATATATATATATATATGTAAGGAGGCGTCCACCTAGTTGGACGCCTTCAAAAAAATTTATTATTTTTATATTATTATTATTATTATTATTTATTAAATTCCAAAAAAGAAAAACAAAATATGGAGGTGTCCAAGAGGGTGGACGCCTCCTTATAAAATTATTTATATTATATACATATTTATATATAAAATAGATAAATAAATAAGAAAGCGTCCAGTGGACTGGACGCCTGTAAAAAGCATTTTTTGTTTTTGAGAAAATAAATATAAAATAAGAATGTGCAGTCTTTGTTATTTATCGTTCATGATTCTGATGTTCCTCTTTTTTGTGTGTTTTGTGGTGTGCAGGGCGTGATGAAGAGCCGGATCAGCTGGTCCCTGGTGGTGGCAGCGTACCGTGGGCTGCCGGACTTTCAGAGGGCGCGGGTGGACGCCATGGGTTTTGGAGCCTTCTTGAGGATCGAGCCTTTCCGGCTCGACCTTCCTCTCATCCTGGCGTTGAGGGAGCGGTGGCACGCGTCGAGCCGGGCATTCCTGATTCCCTGGGGGCACATGGTGCCGACACTGGAAGACGTAGCTCGGATCACCGGGCTACGAGTTGACGGAAAGGTAGTCAGCGGGGTCACTTACCCCGATTACCGAGAGAGTGCCTTGGACCTGCTGTGGTTAGAGACGAATGCGACTGACAGAGACAGCAGGGTAGTTGGACGGGTAGAGATTATGGAGGCGCTCGGATTTGGTGACCCGCGCCAGCAGGTTAGTGAGACTGGAGCGGAGTTTCTGGCACGACTGGAGGGAGACGCCCGTGCAGCTTTCACCCAGGACCCGAGCGAGCGAGAGCTGGTGGATCCAGACCTCCGGAGGTTCCTTTTCTTCTTTCTGGGCCGCCTTCTGCTGGGGACGAAGGGGGACGGTATCCACTGCCGCTTCCTTGGGATCCTGGCGGACCTGGACAGAGTGGGGAACTATGCGTGGGGAGCGGCTCTGCTTGCCCATTTGATCGCCGATCTCTCCCAGACTTCAGAGAGGGAGACGACAGTCAGTGGCTTCACACCTTTTCTCTAGGTAAACATTTTATTTATGCATTTTACCGTAGTTAAATATGCAATTATTCGTGCTAATGATGTATGACGGATGCAGGTGTGGAGCTACTACTACTTCCCGATGGGAAGAGCATGACATGGGAACAGGAGAGTCGTGCCTCTGGCGCGACGGTGGAGGCCGGTCATGGTCGCGGCACCCCACGGCTACCAGCTGGGGTCGCTTCGTCGGGAGCTGAGCGAGTACCCCGAGGTTATGGTATGATGCGTATGATTTTTATGTTTTTATGTATGTGACTTAATTAAGTAAAATGGCAACTAACATGATGCATGTATGGTGATGCAGGTGGTGTGGAGGCCCTTCCTGGGCATGGCCGACGCTGGCCAGCCTTGGGTTGTAGCAGGTCGTCCTCGTTTCGGGCGGGACGTGTGGGTCCATTGCTTGAACGAGATCGAGCCGCTGCTGCTCAGGCTGGTTATGAGGACGTTGGGGTTAGCCCAGGAGTGGGTCGACGTAGATGAGCCGGTCCGCGTCGGGCGAAAGACCAAGGGGAAGGCAAAGATCGTGGACTGGCATACGCACTTCCCTGGATAGTACCAGGACTAGCAGCAGGGCGGGGTCCCAGTGGTGTCCCATGTACCGGACAGCACCGACTACCTGAGACGGTATCGAGCCACCTACGGGGAGCGTCTCTTCCTTGGTGGTGCGGCAGGGGTAAGCGTGAAATGAAAAATGTTTCCCTTTTCTATATGTATATGCATGTGACACTAACTTATATGCAATGTAGGATGCTCGTGATAACGTGATTACCGACCTGCGGGCCCAGCTGGCAGACGCCAGGCGACAGTTGGTGGCCATTCGACAGGAGTTGGAGATCCTGGTGAGTTTATGCAATGCATTTTTTTTTGACCTGGAGTTTTGATACTCAGCCTCTGACTGTCGTTTGCTCTGTATGCTCTAGCGGGCCCATCAGGCAGCGGCAGCCGGGATGGCTGGTGGAGCGGGTTCCTGTTCGTGGGGCCCTCCTCCAGAGGTTTCTGCCCTTCAGGAGCAGCTGGCGTACGCGGTGGCCCGGGCTGAGGAGGCCGAGCGCGACCGCGCGGCTCGAGTGAGTCCTTGCTTGGCCCCGATTCTCTTCTAGCTGCTTTTCTTCCTGCACTGCTCTCTTACGGTGCATGCGTGCTTTGACAGGTGGCCGAGATTCGGGAGGCCCTGGCCCGTGTTGTTCGTGCCGAGCAGGAGCACGACGCCTGGGCGGCAGAGCGTGACGCCCGGATTGCGGAGCTGGAGGGGGAGCGGCGACGGGAGGCTGAGGAGCTCCCTCGTGACGTGCTGGATCTACGGATCGCCCTCGAGCTATTGACGAGAGAGGCGATGAGAGAGAGAGAGGAGAGGGAGAACAGGGAGAGAGAGAGAGAGGACAGGGAGAGGGAGAGAGAGAGAGAGAGAGGATAGAGAGAGAGAGAGGGAGGACCGGAGGGCGGAGCGACTGCGAGACTTGGACGAGAGGAGGGCTCTGGAGGCCCAGCTGATGGAGCTCCGATTGAGTCTCGACATGGCGGAGGGGAGGCTTCAGGAGAGCGAGGAGCGGTATCAGAGAGCGAAGGAGTGCGGGGCGCGACTTCGTCAGTCTGGTTCTTTCTCCATGGGCAGCTTTCTGGTTTCTTCGGCCGAGGAGCGTCGCCGCGCCTTTGAGGCTAGCGTGCCACCACAGGGCGAGGCGAGCACCACCTCTCAGAGTTCGCGGAGGCCCCCTAGGGATCCCCGTCAAAGGAGGGAGGAGAGAGATGATCAGGAGGGTGGTAGCGAGAGTTAGAGAGTTGCTTGTACACCCCACCTTCCTCACTTTATGATGTATAACTGGCTATTTGCTTATGTGCAATGAAATGGTTCCTTTTGTCGTATGCACTTTCCCTTTTCCACGCTTCTTCTCTTGCACCGAGTTGTTTCAAGGCATGCTTCACGAGATCTTGCCCTAAAAAGTAGGGAACTACGCCTTGCATGAAGGGGTCCTCTTTTTTTTCTTTTTTCTTCTTTTCTCCTTTTGGGCGCGTCCAGGCATGGGGACGCGTCTTAACTTTCAAATTCAAATTTAAAACGCCAGGCAGCCCTTCTTCTTCTGTGCCTTGCCCGCAAACGAGCCCGCCTCCCGTCGAGATTTGCTCATCTATCTTCGTCTTCTTCCACTCTCAATCGATGGAGTTTGGTGGGCCAAATTGTGATGAAGGGAGAGAGGAGTGAGGAACTCCTCGCCCGAGGAGGGACGCGCAAGAGCACGGAGAGGCGTCCATGGAAGAGGAAGGGCTGCTTCGGGCACCCGAGGGACCCGATGGCGCGGAGGGAGGTGAACACGGTCTGGTAGGTTCTTCGATCTCCGCCTCTTTGATCCATTTTGAGTTTTGAAGTGAGCCATGCGAGGGGGAAAAGGGTTCGGCGAGTGTTGCACTCAAATGATGGACGCGTCCTAGACAGGAGACACATTCTCGTTATGACGTAAGACTCCCCTTTCTTGATGCAGGACATGGCAAAGGCCCCGGGTTTGGCCGAGGAATGGGCGAGCGCGGATGAGCCGAGCCGTGTCAGGAAGGAGAGTCGCGGCAAGGCGAAGCTCGAGGACTGGAGTATACGTCTCCCTGGACAGCAAGGGAGCGTATTGGTGCAGGACAGTGCCGACTTCCTGCGGCAGCAGAGAGAGAGTTATGTGGGACTTCCTTAAGCCGGGGATACGCGCGACATCAACGGCTTGCGTTCCCAACTGGCAGAGGCCAGGCGGCAGCTGGCCGTCACTCAACAGGAACTGTCGATCCTGGTAAGTTAAGTACTGCATTCTCTCTCTCTCTTTTTTTTTAAATTTGGAGCTTAGCTGACGGCCGTTGTTTGTTTACTCCAGCGTGCCCAGCAGACAGCGACGGTGGGAATGGCCGGCGGCGCATCTTCCAGCTCGTCGGCCCCTTTTCTTGAGATTGCCTCCCTCCGGGAGCAACTCGCCGGTGTAGTGGCCCGTGCGACCCGGGCGGAAGAGGAACGTGATGCCTGGGTAGCGACTGTAGCGGAGCTGCGGCGTCGTGGTGAGGAGAGGCCTTCTCCAGACATCCTGGAGTTAAGGGTCCTTCTCCAGGTGACGAGGAGAGAGGCAGAGAGAGAGAGAGAGGAGAGAAGGGCCGAGCGACAGTGAGATCAGGCCGAGAGGAAGGCCTTAGAGGCCCAGGTGAGGGAGCTCCAGCTAGGCCTTCAGGTCATGGTGCAGAGGCTGGGAGCGATGGAGACGCACTACGAGAGACTGTGAGAGTTCGGGGAGCGACTCCACCAGTCTGGCCGCTTTTCTATTGGTGGCTTCTTCGCCACGCCAGGGGAGGAGTAGCGAGCCGTTGTCGTAGAGCAGGTGCCACGAGGCGAGGCAGATGCTGCTGCACGGGGATCCAGAAGGCTTCTGAGGGACCCTCACCTCAGGGGAGAGGAGAGGGACACCTAGAGAGACGAGCATGACGATAATGGTGAGAGTTGGCGAGCCAGTGGACCCGCCTCCTCTCTATGATTGTTTTTTTTTTTTTAAGGCCAATACCTGACAAGCGGAAGGGGGAGGACCGTTCATCCCTAGGGGAAGGGAAGGGACGCTCCACCCCTAGCCGCCGGGCAGGGAATTTTATATATGAAAGCAAAGTACAGAGAGATACTAGGGCCTAATGGAGGGACACCCTATCTTATCGAGACGATAGGGGCCCTTTACAGAGGGGGGAAGCTCGGCCCAAGAACACCAAGAGGAAGGAGACGACAAAAAACATCCATGGGCAGCCAACATGTCCGCCACATGGTTGGCTTCACGAAAAACATGTGTAATGGCAACGCGAAGTCGGTGGGAGATGCAATCCATGTCCAACATGATAAGGTGAAGGCTCCACGGGCAAACAAACAGCCGGTTAGCAACTTGGGCCACCACAAGAGAATCTGTCTCGACCTCAATCGCACGGACTCCCCGCCGAAGACAAAGAGAGAGGCCGTCACGAAGAGCTAGGGCTTCAGCTTCAAGGCTGGAGGTGACGTTGTGGTAGGGGGCAGCAAATGCAAAGACGAGTTGGCCAAAGGAATCCCGAAGAACAGCCCCTCCTCCGACCGCGCCAACATCACGCTTGAATGCGCCATCAACATTAAGTTTCAGCCTGCCCGGGGGGGGGCAGCCACCGAATGACCCGAGATAACCGTTGGTGCACCCTCATAGGGGAAACCCCCCATGAGGTCAGCCAATCCCGCTGTGGGTTGTTGATGTCTCGTCCCTTGAGCCGGTGAATCACAACAATAGAGTGGACAGCTAGCATAGTCCGGCCAAGGATATGGCGGGAGTCCATGGGCTGGCCTTCAAACCTCGCGTGGTTCCGGTTGAACCAAATCTCCCAGAGGGCGGCCATAAAGATGTAGCGAGATAAGCTCCCGGCCACCGAGGAGAGCTGAAGACTGTCCAGGTAGCCAAAGATAGCCATGGGTACCGAATGGGTGCTGGAGTAGTTGAACCGAAGGAAGTCAAATAGAGAGCCCCAAACCTCCTTCGCGATCCGGCTGTGGAAGAAAAGGTGGAGACAACCTTCAGCTTGGGGGGACGAGCAGCAGGAACACATGGAGCAAAGTGGTACACCACAGCGAGAGATGGCGTCGTCCGTAGGTAAGCAACTGAGGAGAAGTCGCCAAGAGAACACCGACCACTTGAGAGGGATGGAGTGGTTCCAAATTGACGTCCAAGGTAGGGAGGCAGCAGGAGATAGCATGAGTCTAACCGATTTGGAGGAGAATTGGCCATCAGAGGAGGGGGTCCAGACCCATAGATCTTGCTATCCAGTAGTACCAAAAGCTTGCTGCAGTAGAATTGGCGGGCAGAATTCCGAAGCGGTTAAGAGGGCAGCCCCCATGGGGCATGAAAGAGCTTGGCGGACAGAGCAGGTTTTATTCCCCATGGCAGCCCACACATTGGGTGGCAAAAAAGACATCAAAGGAGAGCCCCCTGTCCACTTGTCCAGCCAAAACCATGCACGTGCGTCATGTGGTGAGATCATGACACGGTGATTTGAATAAATGATGGTGGCGGCCTGCTGCCAAAGAACCTTGTCCGCAGCCAAAGCGTGGCTGAAAGTGGCCACAGAGTAGTGATCAGATATCAAGTGCTTAGCCCGGAAGAAGGTGGCCCATAGAGATGAAGAGGATATGGCTTCCCATAACAACTTGGATCTCATAGCAGTTTGCATTGCATTAAGATTTAGAACCCCTAGGCCGCCACATCCAATGGGGCGGGAGATGGTGTCCCATGATTTCCAGTGCTTCTTTGGAGAGCCCTCGTAGGAGCCCCAAAAGAAGTTAGCCAATAGCTTGTGGAAAGCTTTGAAGATAGTTTTAGGGATCACTATCGAAGACAAGGTGAAAAGCGACAATGCGGAGAGTACATGACGGATAAGAATAATCCGCCCTCCTGAAGATAGGAAGCCGGTCTTCCACGCCTGTAGCTTGGCCGCCGTCTTGGATAAAATGTGGGAGAAATGAACCGGCTTTTGACGCCCCGAGAATAGAGGGACCCCCAAGTAGGTGAAGGGGAGGCTAGACTTGTTGAACCCCGTGACCGCTTCAATGGACCGCCTGAGTGAGGTAGGAGCATCACGGGCAATGACAAAGGTACTTTTGGAGGTGTTGATTAGTTGACCGGATGCCACCTCGTACTTCTTAAGGAAATGAAATAGCCTCCGCAAGTGCCGAACTGAGCCATTGGAGAAAATAAGGGTGTCATCGGCATATAACAAGTGAGAGATAGTGGGACATCTCCGGAGGGTGAAGAAGGTCCCTCCTCGACTACTGTGGAAAAAGGAAGATAGCCCACGGCTAAGCGCCTCCTCCGCCAATATAAAGAGAGCGGGAGCAATTGGATCACCTTGACGAAGCCCTCTTGAAGATTTGAAGAACCCATGAGAATTCCCATTAAAGAGTACTGAGAACCAACAATTAGTTATGAGAGGCTCAAATAGAGATACGACGGAGAGATCAAACCCAAATTTACGGAGAACCGTAAACAAGAAGTCCCATTCCATCCGGTCATAGGCCTTGGCCATGTCGAGCTTGAATATGACATTTCTTCCTCTGCCTTTATAGCCTAAGTGTTGCACCATTTCCCGGGCCAGGGAGATGTTTTGGATAATGGACCGGCCCTTCACAAAGGCACCTTGTTCCTCCGAGATCAAGATGGGAAGGAGACCGGCCAGCTGGTCACTGAGAACACGTGAGATGATCTTGTAACTGAAGTTGCATAGACTGATAGGACGGAAGTCGGCACAGAACTTGGGGGAGTCCACCTTGGGTATTAGTGCAATGAGGGAGCAAGTAAAACTGCGGGGGAGGAGGTGGCCGCAAAAGAAGGCTTGAATGGCCGCCACGACGTCCTTGCCAACGAACTCCCAACAAGCATGGAAAAAGTGGCCGGTGAACCCATCCGGGCCAGGAGCACTATCCGGGGACATGTCGAAAACCACTTTTTTAATCTCATCAGCAGAAGGCACCCTCCTAAGCATGGCATTGTGGTCTTCACCCAAGATAGAAGGGATAGCAGCCAAGACCTCCGGGTGTGAAGAATGTGGCGCGGAGTGGAATGCCGATGAGAGATGGGACACCATCAAATCTGCCATAGAAGCATCATCGTTCACAGTAGAGCCATCCTCTCGGTGGAGAGTTGAAATGGTGGCCCGTCTCCGATGGGAGATAGCATAAGCATGGAAAAATTTTGTGTTGCGGTCACCTTCTTTCAACCACTTAATCCTAGATTTTTCTCGCCATAACATTTCTTCTTGAATAAGAACTCGCTCAAGGCCATCCCTGGCCAAGATGTAAGCCTCCCTGTGAGCCTCAGAGGGATTTTGATCAAAATCATTTTGGGCTGAGGAGAAAGTAGCTTCAGCGTCCTTGACATTGGCAAAGACGTTTTTGAAGACATGGATATTCCAACCCTTGTAGAAGGCCTTCATATGCTTAAGCTTGAGAGCCAAAGCCAGCAAGGGGAGAGAGGCCGATGGTGATGCAGCCCAAGCAGCTTGAGATGCTTCAAGGAAATTAGTGTGAGTGATCCACATATGATGAAACTTGAACCTGGATGGCCGCCTCTCAGGGGGGGAGGAAACCGAAAGCAGAAGAGGCCTGTGGTCACTACAGGCACGGGATAGGTGTTGCACAGAAAGAGTGGGGCCAGAGATGGCCCAATGCCCATTGAAGAGAACCCTGTCAAGCCGGGCCCAAATGCCATTGGCGAGCTGGCCATTGTACCAAGTAAAGGTCCCACCATGAAAGCCTGCATCCTCCAGACCGGCAGCAGAGACACAAGCCTGGAAGTCTGCCATTGAAAGAGAGAATGCCCGCCTCCCCCCCTTTTTTTCAGAAGGGTGGAGGATGCTATTGAAGTCCCCGCCCTCTATGATTGTGGTGTCTATGACAGCTCATGTAGAATTATGAATGGAGTGATTTGATTTTCTGCTGCTTGTTTGTTCTCTTGTGCGTTCCTTCTTCCCTACACTTCTTCTCCTTTGCACTGTTCCCATGTGATGTGTCTGCCAAAACCCCGCCCTAAAATGGAGGATCACGTTTTGCTGTGACTATTTTCCACAGGAATCTGTCGTCAAAGTCAATAATGACGGCTCCAGTCCCTTTTTCCGGACGATGTTTCAAACTTTGCAGATGACTTCCAAAGCATGATAGCGCATCCCTAGATAACACAGGGAGCGGGTCGTCATATTACACCGTCTAAACAGTCACCCTGCGCGAGCGGTGAGGTGACGCATAGGACCGCAGGGCAGGCGCCCTATCGCGAGGGCTATCGTTAAAGGTGACGGAGGAAATCTTGGCCCACACTTCTCCCATTTCTATAAATACCTGCCTCTTTCGTTACTCCAGGGACATCGAGAGTCAACTTGGAGAGTACAAATTCTTACGAAAGAGAAGGAACTCAGAGTTCTGAGATCGGGATGGAGGGCGAATCTTCCCATTCCTCGAAGAGGAGCAGGTCCAGTGGTAGCAGTTATAGGAAGCTTTCGGACCTTGAAGGGCACTTCAGTGAAAGGACCCAATCGCAACTCATAAGCTGAGCTCTCCTGCCCTTTTTTTCATTCTTTCTTCCTTTCTTTCTTTCCTCCTTTCTTTTGACAACACACTTCTCCATTCCTTATGCATGCGCAGAGTGTGATGAAATCACACATTTCATGGGAGTTAGCAGTGGCAGCATACAGGGGTCTCCCAGATTTTCAAAAGGCCAGGCTAGACGTGATGGGATTTGGTGCCTTTCTTCGGATCAAGCCGATCAAGCTCGACCTGGTCCTCATCCAAGCCTTGCGTGAAAGATGGGACCCAGTGAGTCGGGCATTCTTGATGCCCTAGGGGCACATGGTGCCCAGCCTGGAAGATGTGGTCCGAATCAAGAGCCTCAAGGTAGATGGCGAGGCAGTGACTGGAGTCACCTATGCGGACTATCGAGAAGGTGCCCAGAAGGTACTGGGTTTGGACGTAGATGGACGGAAGAACAGGTCAGTAGCCAGGAAATCTATCATGGAGGTATTAGGGCTCACTGATACTCATCGACGGGATGATGAGTCCTCAGAAGAATTCATGGGAAGGATGGAAAGAGGATGTCGTGCTGTGTACTGCACAGATTTTGGCAATTGGGAAAGATCCAACATGGATTTGAGGAGATTTCTCATCTTCTTGCTGGAAAGATTGATACTGAACTCGAAAGGAGACGGTATCCATTGTCATTTCCTGGAGCTGCTATCAGACCTCGAAAGAGTAGGGCACTACGCCTGGGGAGCTGCCATGCTGGCGCATTTGTTTATAGGTCTGTCCCAAGAGGCAAACCGTGAGATGACTGCGAGTGGTTTTACACCATTTATCCAGGTATTTTTGATTTTGTCTTTTTTTTTTGTAATAGTCCACTTAAGGTATGATGACATATAATGATGCAGCTGTGGAGCTATTATTACCTCCCGATGGGGAGAGCTCGGCATTGGCGACCAGTGACGGTGCCGTTAGCCAGGCGGTGGCAACCCATCATGAGTGCAGCACCTCTAACCTACCAGCTGATGGTGTTAAGACGCGAGCTACAGGAATTCCCTACAGCGATGGTGGGATATTTTTTTTTTACTTTTATTTTGTTATTTTTATTTTTGGTTTTGACCAGCTAAACGGGTATGTACAACCTAACCTAGGTAAACTGGAGACCCTACTCAGGCATGGTCGATGTCGACCAACCATGGGTTCTAACAAGTCATGCCTGGTTCGGACGGGAACTGTGGATGCACTACCTGAATGAAATCAAGCCGCTTTGACTACGATTGGTTATGAGGACTTTAGGACTGGCTCAGGAATGGGTGGATACGACTGCGCCACCTTGCGTCGGGAGAAAGACACAAGGACCGGCAACCTGCATTGATTGGCGTGTGCGGTTCCCCGAACAGTATGAAGATTGACAACGGGGTGGCACAATCGTGGAATCACATGCACATGATAGTGAAGAGTACCTGTGATGGGGACATCACCTCCCATGCCCACGTTTACCGTTCGTCTCCTCACCCCGGTTGCATCCGGCATGGTTTAGTCATTTAATTTTGAGTCCTATGTAATTTTATTTGAGTCATTTGATGTATTTTTCCTTTTATTTGAGTCATGTTCCTAGGTCTTGCATTTATTTTTCTAAGTTTGAGTGTCATTAGATTGTGTAATGTGCTATTGGGCCCAATTCTTCGGGCTTGGCCCATGAGCCCCCCCTACCCCTTCGGTTATTTGTTATTGAGTCTTTTGTAGAAATGTGGGTTTCCTATATATAGGACCACATTCCCCCCATTTCAACTTAATGAATGAATCAATGAATGAAAAACTTGCCATTTTGAGAGTTTACACTTCTTATCTAGTGGAGAGATTCCATTTTTTGGGTGAGAAACCCCAGGGGAGAGATTCCCCACCCTTCCCTCTCTTAATCTCTATTTTTCACTCCACTTTCTCTCTCCTCAACACCCAAGTTCGAATTTTCTTCTCTCTCCTCCCTTCCCAACCACCTCCACTCCCCACCTACCCCATTTAAGTCTCTTCCCATTCCCTACAACCCTCATCAATATTCCATCCCTTCCCAAGACCCCCTCCACCAATCCTCTCCTCACCATCCAACCCCCAACTACCCCTCCCACTTTCCCAAGCACCCTTCCCACTACCCCAAGCACCCATTCCCTTCCCCAACACAACCCCCCCCATTCCCAAGACAAACAAATTAACCCCACCCTTAAACCCATTTTCAAATACCCTTTCCCTCTCACCCACCTTCCCAAATTCGCAGCCCCCACTACCACCATCTATTGGACCCTCTTCCAGACCTTATTCTCCACCTCCCACACCTTAGAACACCCCCTCCAAGACCCCCTTACAACCAGGGGTCACTCCCACACTCATCTACCCCCTTCCCCTTCTTCTTTCTTGGTCATTGGAAGCTACTTCGAAGTTACAGTTTGATGTCCAGAGGTTACAGATGAAACAACAACTTGCAGCGGCCACCATGACTTCCTCCGGACGAGTTTGAAGACCCAAGAGCCATCGTCAGAAGCATCTACCAGTCTCCTTCGCAAAAGAAGTGGTTTCATCTTCTTCCGATCTCCGAGCCGTCTAGGAAGTCCATTCTCCCACAGCTGCGCGGTTCTATCTCGGCTGAGGACCAGAGCCAGATTAGAAGCTCTGCCCCGACGAACCCCAAAGGAATCAGTCCTCAAGTCCTTCTTCAAAGTTCTTCATCGTTCTGTCTACTTTCAGAATCAAGAAGCAGAAGCCCAGTCAGCATCCGGGAGCAGAAGTTACCAATTTTCTTCTACGATCACGCGGCTCTGCCCTCCACAGTCTGCACCGACCCCTCCTCACTCTCCTGGTTCCACAGATCGTCCTCGACATCGGTTAGCATCCCCGTCAGTTTTGCTGCGAAGAAGACTCGTCCACGATTCCAACGACTCTGACGGCGCTTGAATCCAAGGTCAGGAGCGGCCGGGACATTCTCTGCATTCTGCTGTTAGACATCTGCAGCTGCCGGCCAGAGAATCTGAAGCTCTGTTCAAACCACCATCCCGGTCAGCCTCGGTTCCAGAAGAAATTACAAAAAATCTGAGGCATTCCCTTCTCTGCTACGAAGATTTTGCCGCCAGTCTCGTTATCAGCAGAATTCCTGAACGAGTCCTACAGCATCAACATCGACTACCTATCCCTGTTCGCAGACAGCAGGCAGATTTGGTGCCGTCTCTTAATCAACCCTTTTCTCTCTAATTTCCCCACCCCGCTTGGCCGGCTGAAGGCCCCTCCCTGCGTGGAGGTAGTATTGTTTGTAATTTCATTAACCCCCACCCCAAGATCCCCCTCCTGCGAGAGGTGTAGTGGTGTAATTTGTTTGGGCAGGTCAACCGACACCGCCGCAGCGTGTGGGGATCCACTCGCCTCCCCGCTCGCCCTCGTCTCCGACCGGGACAGGTTTCTTCAAACCGGTCGAGTAAGTGCTCAAACCTTCACTCCACTTAGTGCTTGTCTTTCAATATTAGTTCTTAATTCCGCTGGTTATGCGAGTGAGAGCCCGATCCTCAAGCCCCATAAACTTGAGTGATCACCGTGGGAATATTGCAACCGGTGCCTTTGGCACTTTGTCGGCCCCCTTGATTTGGGCATCCCCACCCATTGGGAATCAAGTCTTGGCTTGGCTGGCCCTCTACCAGCAAGGGCCCAACCCCACATCCTCACCTTGGCATTGTCAAGTCACCCCGGGCTTGGGTGAGTGACGATAGAGCAGTGGCCCAACTTGGCCCGTTTTGAATGCGATTGTGCTTACTTGCATTAGGTCCGAGGTTGTGTCACATCAACCTGCGTCTATATAAGACAATGTACGCAGAGCGGCTCCAACCTGTGGAACGCGCTTTTTTGTTCTCTTTTTTATATATATATATATATGTGGATTTGTGTTATTTATGGATTTATTGGCGTGCCAGTCACCGGGGTGACAATTTTATTATGCGCTCGATCTGAATTTTAATCAGTCGATTGTGAAGTCCGAGTCGGGACCCGAAGTCCGTCATACCATAAAGGCTATGACGTTAATTACGCCCTTCCTAAGAAGGACAACCCTTGATTAAACGCCAAAAATAGGAGGAAGGTAGCGGCAAAAATAAGACTCAAACGAGAGAGACGGTTGGTTCATCAGCAGGGCGTTAAATGGCCTGAGTGAAGCAAGGATACATCAAATGCGGAGCAAATCCAGCGGCATATCCCCATTACCTTGGACTATGCCAGATGGGGATAGGAAACCACCCATGCAGCGGCAGGGTGGGATCCATAAAAGATCGAGTATATCTAACCCGGAATCCGGATAAGGACGGTGCGACATGGCACACCCTGTGCAGGTGTGATGTCTTATTGATATCCCCCTTCGGAAGACCATCGGAGAACATGCAAGGGCAGAACTCCGTGGGCCAGCGGGGTTAGGAGAGAATACCATGATCACTCAAGGTGATACGAATGAATTTTGGCAGTATATCCCCTTTATCTTGGATTATGCCGAGAGGAGATAAGCCATCATCCACGGGATGTCGGGATGAAAGCCGGAAAAGAAGGGGGGCACCAGGCCCGGGACCATCGCCCACATCCGTAGCATCGATTGATGTTCCTTCGGAACCAGTCTGAGCACATGTAGTGACATAGCCCTTTAGGTCCATAAGGTTATAAAGAAATCTAGATCAGAACAGAACAATGTAGGGGAGGTCCTCCCCATTGATTTATTTCCTGAGGGATGCCAAGTGTTCTCTGTATATCCCTTGGATGGGTACAACATGGGGATCAAGGTTTAGGCCAAGAAGAAAGAGGTTCTCGGCGTAAGGATCAGGAGTATGGCCCGGCTTCTCGGCGTGGGCTGAAGGGAGCTCCCGGCGCGCCATGAAGGGGGTTATCGGCCTAGGCCAAAGGGAGGAAGAAGAGGCTCTCGGCCTGAGGGTTCCCGGCGCGCTGAGTGCCGCGCCGGGAGCCATTGATGGCACCGAGATGGCATAGCGCCGAGAAGGAATTGATGCTTGGGCGCCGTGAGGGCTTATGAGGTTTTACGGTACCCTGTTTTGGGGGTTTTTTCTCAGGATTCGGATAGTGGCTGGGGAATGGATTCAGGAGGCAAGTGAGGAAAGAGCCAGGGGCCTACCAGGTTGACAGCAGAGGGTCACAGATGAAAGGGGTTCGAGGGATCAGAGTCACCGGGCCTTCGAGCTCTCAGGAACAGGCTTCACGCCATCAGTATTGCCGACCATCCAGGAGATCAAGAGACGACAAACTCTGATCCCTGCAATGGCCCTAGTGGCTTGAGAAATTTGAGAAGAAAATCACGGACTCCGCGACGTTTAAATCATCGATGACATCGAGGGAGAGAGGGGGGAAACAAGGCCCAGAAATCCACAGTGAGGATTGGGGCTTTGTTGGCTCTGTCCCATCTTAAACAGGCATGCATATAAAGGGGAGCCGGCAGACGATTAACGTGTCGAGCTTGGATGAATTGAATTGGGCGGCATATCCCCCGGGCTTATAGACATGCCAAATAGGGATAGGAAGCCATCCACGTAGCGACGGGATGGAATCCAGATAAACAGCGGGGGATCTTCCCCTTTGAACTCCCTGCTCGGTTGGAGGGTCTATGATATTCATTTTCCCGATGGATAGAGTCAAGCGGGGTGCGTATCGATCACACTCCCTTGGCCTTCCGGGGTTAACCCTATCGGATAGAATTTCGGCAGCGTTTCCCCTTCTTTCGGGTCATGCCAAAGGAAATAGGCCGTCATCCACGGGTACGGGATGATAACCGAAAAGAAGGCTTGGGCTCCCTGATGATGCAGGTGCCCATGGCAATGCTTGCTATCCCCTCAAGAACCGGCGGGGCTTATACAGTGGTATGGCCCCTTAGGTTATGGGGTTATGAATGGATTTGATCTAAGATGATGTAGGGGAGGTTTCCCCCCCTTAATCTCATCCTTGAGGTACATATGGCGACCATGAATATCCCCTTCAGCCGATATAACAGGTTGGACAAGGGCTGAAAAGCAGATGAGGAGACAGGCTCCTGGTATGAGTGTATCGGCCTGAAAGGAGGATCTCGGCGCGGATTGATTAGCCAAAGAGGGGATCTCGGCATAGGAAGATGAACAGGCAAGGGGGTTCTCGGCGCGCTGGTTCCCGAAGCACTCACCATTGCGCCGAGGGCTGTTGCTGCCGCCGAGGCCCAGTGGCGCCGAGAAGCTCCGACAACCCTGTTTTGGAATTCAGATTTGATAGGGACCGTATCTGGGGATCAAATCAGTATGGACTGTGGACTTCGATGCCATGGCATTAGGGTTTTGCTGAGGGACTGAAGGGTCAAGGTCATCACTTATCAGAACCTCCTGGGATTGCATTCGTCTACAGACGGGACACATCTTCTATAGCCAGCAATTCAGGAAATCAAGAGATTGATGTCTCCGATTCCTAAACAGCTTGGGGGCCTCGCAAGAAACTCAGATGCCTGCGAAGAATCTGCCATCGAGACAGGAGGGGAGAGGGAAACAGGACCCAATAACCCATTAGATAAGGATTGGGGCCCTGACTTCATTCCTCTTTGAAGCACAGACTCACGGGGATGACTCTGAAAACCGAGACGTCTAGAATATTGGACGTTCAGATGAAAGATACATTCATAGAAGGACAGATGGCAAAACTTTGATTGCCTAATATCGAGCATGGCAACCACTAAATTTCATTTCATCTCATTATCACCACTTACATCGACTGCAAGGCTAAAGCCGAGAAACGGGTAAGGGGAGGAACAGAGGCAGGGAAGAAAAGAACTCTCGACCTCATCTGAATAGCTAAAGCATGAAGGCATATACCATTACATACAGAGGAAAGCAAAATAAAAGCAAACATGGGGGGGGGGGGGGAGGGTGGAGCATTGACTCCTTTCCCTCCCCCGAGCAGCCCACCTGGAGCTTCTTCTTCTTCTCTTCTTTTCAGTAGGGTCTCTTCTCTCTTTTCTATCTGTTTTCTGGATGAGGTTTTTTCTTCTCTCGTCCGTCTTCTTGTTCGTCTCGAGAGAAAGGGGGTTTTATAGGCATAGCACCCCCTCCCTATCGGCATGATCATCTCGGCGCTCGGTTGACGAGCACCCGGCGCGCCTTATTCGGAGGCAGTAGGCTTCCCGGTGCCCCTTCCTCATATGGGTCTTGTTGGGCTCTCCGCGCCACACGGTTGGGCCCGTTTAGATCTTTTAGTCTTTTATGCTTCCTCATCAGTAAGCTTGAGCTGTTAAAGCCACTTAATCTGTCCCTTCATTTGTCGGTCCCTCGAGTCCGTCAGGCTAGGCGAAGGCCCATCAATTGGTGAGTTAGCATAGCTTCATCAGAATATTTCTGGGGATTTTCATCAGTCAGTGGACTGCAGTTCTTCATCAGTACTACCGTCTGAGTGACGACAATACCGGACATCAGCTTGGCCGGGGAGGGCTTCAGCCGGGTGACAGCTTCAGTAATGGACTCTCCGTAATCCTAGTTTTGCAGGAGTTCCTCGGGTCTTCATTTCTGATTCAATCTGATCTTTCGTCTCATCTTTATCTTTGATTATATTTCCGGTGTCAACAAATGCCCCCCACTTGCAGGTAGCGGGAGTGCAGAATAAATGACACGGTGCCTGCAGGTGCGTAATTCAGCATCTGAACCCATTTCTCAGTTTGGGACTGCTAATCATCTTTCATTTTGCAGCTTGGAAGCTTCTTTGCATTGACTTTTCTTGTAATTTCTTTCAATTACTTTTGATCTCTTTGTTTTGAATACTCTCGTCACGGCTCTCTCGGCCTGTAGCTTCTCGGCGCAATCACCGGTAGGGACTCTCGGCGGAGAGCTTCTCGGCGCGCCCGGCAAGGGGGCTCTCGGCAGCACTTCTCGGCGTACCTTTTGGCTGAATGGGGCTCTCGGCCTGGGGTTCTCGGCGGCCGTTTCTCGGCGCGCCTTTCGTCCGAAGGGGGCTCTCGGCCTGGGGGGTTCTCGGCGTGAATTTGACCGCGCCGAGAACCTCTTTGCTTAGGGCTTCTATTTAAGGCGCCGAAAGCCTCCTTCCTTCTCATTTGATACGGCCTCTTCTCTCTCTTCAGTGTCTTTTCCTTCTCGGCAGTGGCGGCGAGTTCCTCCCCTCCGGCCGTCCAGCTTTCTTCCCGCCTCATTAGATTTCGCCCGGGTACGACGTTCTTTGGGGATTTAATCCCTTTTGCTTCCGGGATCGCCCCCTCTTGGTTGGCGACTCCCTATTCTTCTTGGGCAGACCCCGAACAAGGGGAGGTGCTGCTGAAAATTTTCTTTACAGGGCTTCATATCACAATCTTTATAAGACTGCCTCTTGTTCTAGGACTTTTAATTCACATTTCCTTTTTCTGACTGCAGATATTGCAATGGCTTCCGGCTCCGCTGCTACATCCTCTGGAGCTGTTGGGGCCAGTTCGTCAGCCCAACCAGATATATCACGGGGCATAGTAAACTGGCTGAATGTGCACAGTCTAGACTTCGGATATGACAAAATTGCTTCCGTCGATGAATCGTCCGATTCTGAAACCGACACGGTGTCAACATCCCGGGTATACTCCACTGTCATGGAAACATGCTTCAGGCGGGGCACTGATTATCGTCCGGATTTCCCGAAGGACAAGCACTTGATGCCGTTTATCCGGACTTTCACCGTGGGTGGAATGCGGGACTATCGAATAGCTCGTGCAGTCGAAGCCGCAATTCTGGTCGAGAGAGACAGCCTGAAAGATTCAGTGTATCGTGGGAAAGCTATATATCTTCCCGGGGAGAAGCGTGACTGGGATGCAGTCCTTGGCATATCGGAGCTGGAGCCAGAAAAGAAAATGCTGACCCGGGCCCCGGAGTTCACACCTGCTCAGTGGGATACTGCCAGTGGCCAAGTTCATAGGGAGAAGCCCGGCTATGGCCTCTTTCTGGCACCAGTAAAGTGGGGGTACCGTGAAGAGCCTTTTGTGCTGAATTATTCGGCCGTTCAGTTCAAGTATCATTTGGCCGCTGGTTGGTTTGGAGATACCAAGATCACTAACGCCCACCTATTTCGAGTAGGAGCAGTGGAGTTTACTGAGTTTGTTCTGAAGGAATATGCCCCTCTACTGATCAGAGCCGGGGTATATCATAGTGTCTTTGCTTCCAGATTTCGATATCCCATATCCTGAGGGTTATGCTGTGGAATGTTTAAAGTATTCTGCCCTTTATTCAACATATTTTATACAGCAGAGGGTGAGACATCTCTTGACCTCTGGAGTCTATCACAGCTTTCCGGACTGCCTATTGATGGCGAGCTGTATGAAGACGTCTGCTTGGCAGATTCTGAGAAGGATAGTTCCGATGGTGAAGGCAAGTATTCCCTTGGCTTCTCATACCGGTATCTAATGAAGGCATATCGCTCCATCTGTCTGGCGTACAGTAGAGGGTCCTCCAAAGGCTATCATCCCCGAGAGAAAGGCAGCAAGCTGAGGGTCCAGATAGGGCAGTGGATTTAGTATTTCTTTGACGGCCCCTTAAAATATGCAGATTTCCCTTCCATGGGTCCGACGGCCAGCAAGCAGATAAGGACTCCTCGCTATAAGTCAGAGCTACCATCTTCATTGCGCCGTGCAGGCAGAGGTGGTCCCAACCCAGCAGGTGTAGACCCCATCACACATTGTGCGGCTTACTTCACATTCTGGTTGTGCACGTTCGCTCTCCCTCAAGGGGACGAGACAATCATCCGGCCAGAAGCTATATACCCAGCCTGTCAGATGGCCTGGGGAATGAGGCTGTCGCTTTGCCCAGTGGCCTTGTGTTTAATCTACAAATCTTTGGGAGATTTGTACAAGCATCGGACTCCCCGTTCTTTGAGGACTGTGGGTCCTTTTCATTTCTTCAATGCCTGGGTCTACAGTCTATTTCCTGAATTGGCTCCCAGAACTTTGCAGGCAGATACAGTATTGCCCAGAATGTTTGAGTTTTCCAGTGCTGAACCTGGTCCTTTCTATGATCAGCTGTTCAAAATAAGGGGCCGACTGATAAAGGTGCCGGTGGATGCCCCTGGCAGCATTAATTTCTGGAGCTTGGCGGCAGGTTCAGCTCCTTTGATTCATTCTCAGAGAGAGTGCAAGCTGGAAGAGGTAGAGACATATGTCCATCCTGTCTCAGGGGTTAATACTGCTCGGTCTATCCTGGAGCTAGAGCTGGTCAGATGGGCCATGGCCATTCGGCCTAGTGTCTTAGTTTTCAGAAAGGGTGGCCTGCTTCTTCTGGAACCGTACTATCCATTCCGCTTTGGGCGGAACTTTGGTTACGACCAGCATATCCCTACATCAGTCGCTCAATTTCCCCTGGATAGCCGGGCTGAGCATGGGTCCGCCATTATCGGCGATGGCCGATTGTGGTGGGATTTCTATCATCGCCAGGATGGCGCAGTTTTCAGAGTTCCCACTGTTTCCAACCGTGTACCCCGGGTAACATCAGAATACATCAAATGGTGGAACATTCGAACCAGCTTTTACAGGGATAGTAGAGGTGCATTCTGGGACGTGGCCGAGCGTTCCTTTTTGAAACAACAGCCCGGACCAGTGTTTGACATCCCCGAGGCCCACCTGAAAAGGCTTTATTCACAGCACCAGAGGGAGGCGGAGAAATATCTGGCCCAGCGTCGGGCTTTGAAGGAAAAAGATTCCGACCCGCCTGCTCCAGTCTTTGCTGCTATCAACGAGGACACTTTCATGCAGAGCTTGAAACATCTGTGCCATGTAGGGGGCGCTCGTTTGGAGGCGCAACAATACCCATTTTCTGTCGAAGAGCCGCTCCCGGAAGTAGTCCCTTGGAGGGGTCCGACATATAGATTTCATCCATATAGGACGTTTGTGCGTAGGGAGGACAGGACTCAGACGTACTACAAGCAAACGTCTTGGCTGTTCATTCTGCTGAACTTACATGGGTTGTCTGCGGAAAGCCCGCTAGCCGGCATCTTGAATAAGCCACTGTTCATCTCCTTTCATTATGTCGACGGTTGGGGCATGGACCACCTCGACTTATTTCGATGCCTTGACTCACGTGGTCATAGTGATCTAGCAGCTTTAGTGGCGAAATGCCAGATATTTGGTGATGTCTGTTGGCTTATCAAGGAGGCTGCTTCCCGCTCCAAGGAGGTAGCTTATCTGTACTGGCCGCTCTCTGTCTTTTATGATGGCCCAGCAGGTATGATCTTTTCTTTTCTGACTGTAGTGCTTTCTGCTAAATATTAAAACTCTGCATTCACTGACCTCATTGCTTCTCTGCCGTCTTCAACAGACAGGCCGGATATAAAGCGACAGGGGCTATACAGAAAGATCATTGCGCAGGCTGAAAAGCCTACTTATTTTGAAGTCCCTGCAGCAGCACCGACTACCACTCCCCTGCCTCCTGGCAAGAAGAGAAAGGTTTCTGCAGTCAAGGCTACAGTCGGGAAGGCCAGGAAGGCCAAGAAGGCTCATGCTCAGCAGTCAGCTTCGATAGCGATGGACACTGGGACCCCTCTCCCTGATATTCCCTCATTTGATGAGTTCGAATCTCAAAGGGAGGCTGCTCAGGCATCGGTTCAGGGTAACATGAATAGCCTGCAGTTGCATTCTTCATCCACTTTTGCTGGGTTTCAAAGAAGTCCTTGAATCTGATCCCTCCCTTGTGCACAGCCCAAGAGCCAGTTGTGGCATCTTCTGTGGTGAAGACCAGGCTGCCTTCTCCGACGCCGGCTAGTGAGGCGGAGGGTAAGCATGCCTTTTTTTCATCTTTTCTTGCATATTTCAATTGCTTTTCATTGTCCCTCTCACAAGCTTTTCCCTATAGTGACGGTCGGGGAGGAGACTGAAATTACGGGAGAGGCTGGCGATATCACTCAGCCACAGGGGGGTCATAAGACCCAAACTAAACGGGGCCTCATCCCTGTGAGGCATATAGTTACCCGGTCTTCTTCCAGGCAGACGTTAGAAATGGCGGTCCTGCCCGTGGATAGTGTAGAAATCTCTTCTAGTAGCTCCGCGACCGCTTCTGAGGTAGACGGAGAAGAAGCAGGTTTCAGCGAGAGCGAGGCGGAGGGTGTTTTCAAATCAGAGGCCCCATCCGCATGCACCTCCATTGTTCCATTATTCACCCCCTCCAAGTTGCTGGTGCTATCTCCTGAGGAGGAATTACAAGAAGAGTTTGCCGGCTTAGATACCGAGGCAGATATAACTCCTCCTTTTGTTGCTTCAGCAGCAGGACTTTCTTCTCCTCTACACTCCTTTGAGGACATTGACATTACATTAGAAGTGAGTCTCTTTTCTTCTCCTCATTGTTTTCCCCTTTTTATCTGCTGCTTGATGTTGTATTGATCTGTTCACAGGAATCCCCTGTTGCTAGCCCGGTGATGACTGTAGCCTTTGAAGCCACTCTGTCTGACGCCTTGGCCATTGTTCCTGCTTCGACAGTAGCCTGGGCAGGCGTTCCTGAGATAATCCGTCCTGTGCCGGTGACGGTGCAGTCCTCTACGGACTTAGCATTGTTGGACTTGAGGACTTCGGGGGAAAGCCCGGCTCTCATCAAGGTCCTGGATTTCAGAGCTGAGATGGACCCAATTAGGGGTTCCGCCTTTATACCGGCCGCAGTGCTGACCATTGCGCCTGAATCGGCAATTCTCATAACATCAATCATGGAGAGTGAACCCTTGCCTCTCCGGGCTGTGACCCCTGCAGCCTTGACATTGAAGGAACTGGCTGTTGCAGCGGGGGTGGAAGAAGGAGAGATAGCCGTTACAGAAATTGGAGTATTGTCTATAACTGCCCCGGAATCTATCTCCATACTTTCGGAATCTGAGGAGGAGGTACCCTGCGAAGAGGATGTTGAAGGTGCGGGTATTGCATTAGAGACCCAGGAAGCAACCACTCTGGCACTTACTGGAGTTACCCCCGCGAGCATTCAAACGGTGACCCTCGAGGAGATGGAGGTGGAAGGTCCATCGGCTTCGTCAGAGGTTGTGGAGAGAGCTCAGTTGGCCCCTTCGGCAGACCTCCCGTCTTCTTCTTCTCAGCCAGATATCACCCTATGGGCAGACATTGACAGTGAAGTAACCTTTGAAGTGGCTCCACTTCCCTTGCCTGGCTTTGCTTCACCTGAGAGTTTTGTCTGGCAACACCTGGACATGTTGCGCCAGCTAGTGGAATCCCAGCCCGGACTAACTTATCCGCAGTTGAAGGAGATAGCCGAGCGTTTCACTGCCGGTTTACAGGCCATGGGTTGTCCTCTAGAGATATGGACCCAGCGGGTTCTGTTGTTGTTAAAATTTGTACATCGCCGGGATTTCTTGGCGCACATTATGTCTGGTAGACTGGCGGCTTTGAAGTTGCAAAGGATGGAGTGCAAATCTGAGCTAGAAAAAATGAACTTTATTCTTCAAGAGCGACAGTGCCAACTGCAGTCTCTGGCGCAACGGGAGCAGTTCGTGCGCGGCCGAATAGCCATTCTGGAGGCTGAACTGTCTGGTCTCCGAGCTGAGCTGCCGCAGATAACAACTTCCCGACCGCAGCTCGAGGAAGAAGCAGCTCTATTGGAGGGGCAGGTGGCATCCTTTCGGGACGAGTCTGTTCGACTGCAGGAGGAGGAAGCTCGACTTCATGAACTAGGGGCCGCCCCCTATGTGGGTCTTCTGGCCTTCGAAGACATCTTCCGGCGGCCATGAATCATTTCTTTTCTTTTTTCTTTTGTCTTCTATTGTGATACAATGTCTCTTCGGGGACCCTCTATGTACTCCCTTTTTCAATGAAAAGGACTCTTTGGCTCTATATGTATCCATCCCTTTTTTTTTTCTTTTGCATGTGGTTTTATCACTGTGGGAAGTGGGGTAGTGGTTTTAGCAGTCCTTCATGCGAATGACTCATACCAGGCAGGAGAGCGTCCACCCCTTCATAGAAAGGATGGGGGACTCGCTCCACCGCGTGACGGCATCCGAGGAGGTGCTTAAACCGAATTCTGTTAGTAGCAGCAAACGTCCTTCTTGGCCATATGTGCTGCGGGGGAGACAACTTGCAGGAATATGAATAAAGAAGTTCCATCAGAGTAGACGTAAGGTCTAGACTGGGCAGAGGTTATAGCAGGTGGGACATTAAAGGGTGTATAGTTTTCATCAGGATAGACGTAGGGTCTGAACTGGATAGGATTTCATCATTGATCGGGCGAGGTGCCGGTCGATCAATAGCTGGTTTCATCATCGATATTGGGATCATATCGATGCAAGGGAGCTTCATTGGTTTCATCAGAATAGACGAAAGGTCCAAACTGGCAGGATTTCATCATTGATCGGGCGAGGTGCCGATCGATCAATAGTTGGTTTCATCATCGATATTGGGTTTATATCGCAAAGAAAGTGTTATAAGTTTCATCAGAATAGACGAAAGGTCTAAACTGGCAGGGTTTCATCATTGATCGGGCGAGGTGCCCGTCGATCAACAGTTGGTTTCATCATCGATATTGGGTTTATATCGATGCAAAGAGTCTCATAGGTTTCATCAGTATAGACATAAGGTCTAAACCGGACAGAGGATTTCATCATTGATCGGGCGAGGTGCCGGTCGATCAACGGTGGGACGTATGTAAAGGTGTAGGTCTCGTCAGGACAGACGTAAGGTCTATTCCAGCAGGTTTTATGGCGGGTGGGACTTTGCCAAGAAATACGTAGGTTTCATCAGGACAGATGTGAGGTCTGAGCTGGACAGGCTTTATCAGAATGGTGATGGGTTTCATTATCGGTGGGACATTTGAAAGAGGGTATGTAGATTTCATCAGAGTGAACGTAAGGTCTACCCCGGAGAGGCTTTATCATCGATGGGGCATAGAGCCAGATGACCGACGGAAGGCTTCATCAGTGAAGGGGAGGTGAAGGCAGCGTGCCGGTCGGCGTGGGACTTTTGAATTACCACATTACTGACCCAAGTGCCCTTTCAGGTTTTCACCGGAGCCAGCCCCCTCTTGCTTTTGCCCACGCGCCCTTTCGGGTTTTCACGTGGCGGGGTACCCGATTTTACCTGTAGTGCGCTTTCGGGTTTTCACCACAGTTGGGTTTTGGGCCATTTTTGCACTTGTCCAGAATGCCTGAACAAGTCTGGCGGTGTATCTCTATTTTCAACCCCATTTTTATATATATACTTTTTTTGTCATTTTCTTTCTCTTTTCCTTTTTCATTGTCTTTTCTGGGACCAGAACTTTCATCATATGGATCATGGCGCCATATGTTTATTGTGGACACACGATCATTGATGTGGGTGTCAACATCAATGCAAAGGGAAGTAGGGTTTCATGATCTATTCAGGTGAAAGGTCCGAATTGATTTAGAGGATATAAATAGCAGCTCGGGCATGAGGCCGTTTGCTGAGAATGTGAGTTTCATCGTTAATGTGGGGTCGACATTAACGCAAAGGAATAAAGTTTCATGGTCTATCCAGACGGAAGGTCTGAATTGATTTGAAGGGTTGTGTCGTGTTTTGTCAGAGCGGACGGAAGGTCCCCCCTGGATGGACTTTAGCGTCGATCAGGTAGCGCGCCAGCCGACCGATAGCAGGTTTCATCATTGGCGTTGGGTTCATATCAATGCAAGGATTTCATAGGTTTCATCGGGATAGACGTAGGGTCTAGCCCGGACAGGTTTCATCGCTGATCGGGCAGTGTGCCAGTCGATCGGCAGCGAGTTTCATCATCGGTATTGGGTTTATACCAATGCAAGGATTTCATAGGTTTCATCGGGATAGACGTAGGGTCTAGCCCGGACAGGTTTCATCACTGATCGGGCAGTGTGCCAATCGATCGGCAGCAAGTTTCATCATCGGTATTGGGTTTATACCAATGCAAGGATTTCATAGGTTCCATCGGGGTAGACGTAGGGTCTAGCCCGGACAGGTTTCATCGCTGATCGGGCAGTGTGCCAGTCGATCGGCAGCGAGTTTCATCACGGCGGGACGTAGAGAAATATGCAGATCTAGTCGGAACAGACGTAAGGTCTAAATCGGACCGGTTTCTTTGCCGATCGGGCAGCGAGCCCGTCGACCAAAGGTAGGTTTCATCATCGGTATTGGGTTTATACAAATGCAAAGGAATTCATAGGTTTCATCAGGATAGACGTAAGGTCTAAACTGGATATGTCTTATCATTGATCGGGCGGGGTGCCGGTCGATCAACGGTGAGTTTCACCATGGCGGGACTTTGGATAGGGTGAATAAGGGTCTCATCAGGATAGACGTAGGGTCTATACTGAGTGGGTTCAATCGTTGATCGGACAAGGTGCCGGCCGATCGACGAGGAGTTTATGGTGGGAGATGAGGCTTTCTTTGGGGCTACCACATTACTGACCCAAGTGCCCTTTCGGGTTTTCACCGGAGCCAGCCCCCTCTTGCTTTTGCCCACGCGCCCTTTCAGGTTTTCACGTGGCGGGGTACCCGATTTTGCCTGCAGTGCCCTTTCGGGTTTTCACCACAGCTGGGTTTTGGCCATTTTTGCCCTTGTCTAGAATGCCTGAACAAGCCTGGCGGGATATCTCTATTTTTAACCCCATTTTGTCTCTTCTCTTTCTTCTTCCCTTTTTTCTTTTTCTTTTCTTCTCTCTCTCTCCTTTTTTTTTAGAGAGTGACAGGTCAGAATGTTATTATATCACGATAAGGGGTGACTTGGCTAGGGTTGAGTGCCGCTAGATCAAGGAAGGGTAGCTCGGCTAGGGCGGAGTACCGTTAAACCAAGAAAAAGGTAGCTTGGCCAGGGCGGTGTGCCACTAGACCAAGAACAGAGGGTAGCTCGGTTAGGGCGGAGTGCCGCTAAACCAAGGAAAGAGGGTAGCTCGGTTAGGGCGGAGTGCCGCTAAACCAAGGAAAGAGGGTAGCTCGGTTAGGGCGGAGTGCCGCTAAACCAAGGAAATAGGGTAGCTCGGTTAGGGCGGAGTGCCTCTAAACCAAGGAAATAGGGTAGCTTGGTTAGGGCGGAGTGCCGCTAAACCAAGGAAAGAGGGTAGCTCGGTTAGGGCGGAGTGCCACTAAACTAAGGAAGAGGTAGCTTGGCTAGGGCGGAGCGCCGCTAAACCAAGGAGGAGTAGCTTTTATCCGATTACTCGGGGAATGTTGGTTGTGCAGCATGATACAGCTTTAGGTGTCTACCGTTGAGTGGCGAGGATCGGATTTCTCCTCGATGGTTAACAACCATGTAGGCCCCTCCTTCGTAGACCCTCTGTATCACATAAGGGCCCTCCCAATTAGCATTTAGCTTTCCTTTTGGGTTGGACGCCATGACTTCTTTTTTCTTGACCATGACGAGGTCACCATTCTTAAATTCTCGTCCTTTTACGAGTTTGTTGAATGCAGTGGCCATGCGGGCCTGATACATTTGGATATTTTTTTGAGCTTGGAGGCGCTTCCCTTCCAATTCAGCCAATTCTTCTAACCTTCTTTCAGCATTGGTTTGTTCGCCATGGGCCAGGTCATATTGGACTGCCACTCTGAGTGACGGGACTTCCAGCTCTAGTGGAACCACTGCCTCCGAGCCGTATACCAATGAGTATGGTGAGCACCCTGTAGGTGTCTTGAAGACGGTGCGGTATGCCCACAGAGCTTCATACATTTTCTCTTCCCAGTCCTTTTTATTAGAACCAACGACCTTGGCCAGCAAGGTGCAGAGAGTCTTGTTAAAAGCTTCTGCCAATCCGTTTGCCTGCGGATTGTAAGGAGTGGAAGTCCTCCATTCGATCTTATACTTTTCGGCAAGCCGATAGACTTTCTGATTTCTGAAATGATTTCCATTGTCAGATATTATTCGACTGGGGATCCCGAACCGGAAGATGATGTTCTGCTTGATGAATCTGGCGACCAGTTCACCAGTCACTTCTCTTAATGCTATAGCCTCCGCCCATCTGGAGAAGTAATCTGTTATGGCTAGTATGTACTTATGTCCGGCCGAGGAAGTCGGCAGTGGACCGACTACATCAGTTCCCCATTGCGCAAACGGCCAACTGGGAACTGTAGGATGCAGAGTCGTAGGAGGCCTTCGAGGCACAGTAGCATGCTCCTGGCATTTCTGGCATGATTTTGCAAATTTACAGCAGTCTTCGAACATGGTGGGCCAATAGTAGCCCAGCTTCTTGATTTCTATCTTCATCTTGGGACCGGCCTGGTGGGCACTTGCTGTCCCAGCATGTACTTCTTTCATCGCTTGGCAAGCTTCCTCAGTGGACAGGCAGCGGAGTAGAATCTTCTTGCGCGCATCTTCCATTATTCGGAACAGAGTCCCATTTCTGAATTCATAAGAATCTTTGATTCTCAGAAGTTTCATCTTCTCTTCTCTTTTCTGCGGTAGCTGTTGGTGCAGGAACCACTGTAGCAAGTGCTGTCTCCAGTCAGATGCCTGTTCTGTGCTAACAGTAGCGACTTCTTCTTCTTCGGGGCACCCTTCTAGCATACTGGGGACTTGCCGCCGGTTCATAACAACAATGTTCAGTGTCTCATTTGGCGGGACTGCTAGTGAGCTGGCTAGCTTTGCCAGTGCATCAGCCTGGGCATTATGTCCACGGCCCACATGCCTGAGCTCAATATGATAGAATTTCACCATGAGGCTCACAGCCTTTTGGTGATAGGGATTCAGTTCTGGCTTTTGCACTTCAAACTCCCCTTGGATTTGCTTTATCACCAACATCGAATCCCCGAATACCTGAAGCATTTGGATACCCATGTTGAGGCTGATATGGAGTCGATTATCAGAGCTTCATACTCGGCTTCATTATTGGTGCAGGGCTTGTTTATAGAACAGGAAGTATGCACAACCTCCCCTTCCGGTGATCTCAGCACAATACCGGCTCCGGCCCGCATTCTGGTCTTTCCATCGGAGTCCGCCTCTGTTCTGGATGCTCCATCAAAGAATAACTGCCACATAGCTGACTGAGCCTGGCAGGCTTCGAGCGTCTCATCATCGGGTAATTCAGTCCCTAGCATATCATTTTCTGGCATAAGATGTTCTGCGAAGAAATCAGCCACGGCCTGTCCTTTTATCGCCCTCTGGGGTGTATAGGTAATATCGAATTCCATCAGAATTACTGCCCATTTGCCCAACCGGCCCTTCTTCATCTTGTCTCTTAGAGAGACCTTGTCTTTTCTTTCTACTGCACCCTCAGGCGGGGGAGCTTCATCTGCCCCCTTCTTCCCTTTCTGCTGCTCGAAGGTTCTGAAATCGATGGTGTTGGCCTCAGAATGTGATGGTCGTCGATCATTATATTTACCTTTCAGCACATTGGGAACATTGGCGGTTGGACGTTTGGACAAGAACGTCTCAACCTCCGCCACTATATTGTTTAATCGGTCAAATGTTCTGACATCTGCACCGATCATCTTTTCTAGCACCTCTCTCCTGAGGCTTTGTTTACATATCTGCACTGCATCTTCTTGATGGGGGGGTCTTCTGCATCTCATGGCTAAGTTCCTCCATCTTTTGATGTAGTCCAGTGCAGTTTCATCTTGCTTCTGCCTGGTTGCATATAGCTCTGCTATTGTGATTTCCCTTTAAGTGACATGAAATCTGTCGCGGAATTTTCTCTGCATATCAGGCCAATCAACCACCGATCCAGCTGGCAGGCTTGAATACCATTCAAAGGCTAACCCAGTAAGGGATGAGCCAAAGAACTTAAGCAAATAAGCTTCGTCGACTGCCAGGTCGCCCATGATTGTGGTGTAGTAAGCTATGTGCTCTCTGGGGGAGCCCTGGCCATTAAATTTTTTGAACTTAGGCGGCTTACTGACGCCTGGAGGTAGTCTCTTAGCAGCATATTGGGGAGGATATGGCACCTTGTACACATCATAGGTACTAACATCATCGCCAGTCTTCTCAGACAGCTTCATCTCCATAATTCTTTCAATCATCAGCTTGTGGGCTACGGCTGGATCTATGTCTTCTGGGAAGAAGTGAGCTTGTTGCTAACTATGAGGAGTTGTCATCACAGTGGCGCGCAAGGTGGGCGTGGTAGGCTGTGTCTGAGACGCAGAGGGCTGAGCTATTGTTTGCTGTGGAACAGGTTGGCTCGGCGCTTTGCCCTTATCAGCCAGGAGAGGATTAGCTGGGATAGCCGTCTCTGTTGAGCTGGAAGTATGCCCGACAGGCTCGGCTTGTTTGGAGACCGGTGTAGCTTCATGTCTCTCATTGAGCTGTCTTCTGAGAGCATTGATCTCCTGCTGGTATCTTCTGAACATCATCTGGATCATGGGATCCAGGGTGGACGGGATCTGTATATCTTCTGAAGTCCCTTCAGCATCATCAATGAAGGGATTATCTTCTTCTTCCGTTGTCACCACATTAACTGTCATAGTGGTGATCTTGCAGGCTTCACCATTAGTCTTCATTTTATCTTTTGCCGCCTGGCCTCTTCTTGTGACAGGCCCGGGTCTGGTTGCCAGTCTGAGTAGCTCGTCTGGTTGAGTTGGTAGCATGTCTTGCCTCCTGACAAGTCCAGCCATGTTACAGGTGAAGATCTGCATCTTTCCCTTCTGCCTGTAGACTTTTCTTTTTGCCTGGTCGGGATATTTGAGTCGGTAAAAGACCGATATTCTTTCTTCAGGTTCTTCCCCACACAGGTCTTCTTTCCCATATCCGGCCCTGCGGCCTTCCCCATAATCATTGGAATCGGAGGAGGAGACTCCGAGCATCACTTCTTGAAGGGTTTCATCCTCTTCTTCATCCACGGTGCACAGGGCACGGGATAATATTTGCTGACCGAGGGCAGAATTCCCCAGGTAGTGGAAGTAGTCTTGAGCCACTTGCTTCATCTCTTCTTGATTGTGCCTTTGTGGCTCTGGTTGGAGCATCAGTCTTTCCTGGCCTCTTTGCTGATGAGCCAGTCTTGCCACCTGAGCATTCAGATGCTCGGTTTTGGAATATCTAAATATATCAGCCTGTTTGGCACAGGCTCTTGGTCTTCTTGGAATGGCAGCAGCGACTGGTTCGCTTGTTCTCATTCTTTCTTCTTTCTCAAATCTTCTGTCGCCATCCTGGCAGTAGTTGGCAGTAGCATCATAGTTCTTCCTTTGCCATCTTCTGCCCCCAGCCCTGGGATGGGGGACCGAGAGGTCTTGCTTCCGCTCATATTTTCTGCCCCTCATCCTGGGGCAAACAGTGGTCAGATTTCTTTCTTCATTTTCTTTCTCATCTTTCTTACCCCAAGCCCTGGGGTAAACAGCAGCATCATCTCTTATGTCTTTTCCTTCTCTTCTTCTGCTTTCTGCCCTGAAGCGGGCAACAGCATCCTCGGTAGCTTTCCCCTCATCTCGAGTTGGGGCCCAGCTATGAATCTTCTTTGGTCGCCAGACCTGTTTATATCTTGCTGGCTTGGGCGCCAGCGGCTTCCTCTCATCAGTTTCCCCGTTGGCCCTCCTGGTGGCCAGAACTTGGAACTTGTTGTCGATCTGGACGGTCGGGACAATCCTGTCCGGCCGGACTTCTCTCGGGCGACCGTTGAGGTTCACCCTAACGTCACCCATCATCATCGTCCTCCCAGAATTTGAGAGACGACGGTCGGCAGCAGCATACCAGCTCCTCCGGTTAGTTCTTTTCTTTATTTGGGCAGTAGCGGGGACCGTGTCCCTCCTTTGAACATGATGAACATAGCAGGCGACGGCTGTCGAGGTCGTCCTCTCTGGTAAGCTACCCCTATTATCAGTAGTTTTCATCGGGGCACTTGCAGCAGTGCCTTGCTCATTGTTGTCGACCTGCAGAAGGTCGGTGAAGACGAGGCCCAAGCAGTTGGGCAGCCCGACAGCAGGGGGCATCGACCCGAATGACAGCGGTACCGCCAGGTAACCCTCTCGGACATGCACATCGATCGGTTGTTGGTCGAAGCATACGGACATGAGTCCAGTAGTCATTGTAGCTTCCTGAAAATAAGGAAAGCACACAGAATCAGAAATTTGAGGGGGGCCCGCTGGGCCTCCTATTTTTGGCGTAGAGATGAAGGGAGACTTGTGTGCCAGACTTGTGGAACGCGCTTTTTTGTTCTCTTCTTTATATATATATATATATATATATATATATATATATATATATATATATATATATGTGGATTTGTGTTATTTATGGATTTATTGGCGTGCCAGTCACCAGGTTGACAATTTTATTATGCGCTCGATCTAACTTTTAATCAATCGATTGTGAAGTCCGAGTAGGGACCCGAAGTCCGTCATACCATAAAGGCTATGACGTTAATTACGCCCTTCCTAAGAAGGACAACCCTTGATTAAACGCCAAAAATAGGAGGAAAGTAGCGGCAAAAATAAGACTCAAACGAGAGAGACGGTTGGTTCATCAGCAGGGCGTTAAATGGCCTGAGTGAAGCAAGGATACATCAAATGCGGAGCAAATCCAGCGGCATACCCCCATTACCTTGGACTATGCCAGATGGGGATAGGAAACCACCCATGCAGCGGCAGGGTGGGATCCGTAAAAGATCGGGTATATCTAACCCAGAATCCGGACAAGGACCGGTGCGACATGGCACACCCTGTGCAGGCGTGATGTCTTATTGATATCCCCCTTCGGAAGACCATCGGAGAACATGCAAGGGCATAACTCCGTGGGCCAGCGGGGTTAGGAGAGAATACCATGATCACTCAAGGTGATACGAATGAATTTTGGCAGCATATCCCCTTTATCTTGGATTATGTCGAGAGGAGATAAGCCATCATCCACGGGATGCCGGGATGAAAGCCGGAAAAGAAGGGGGGCACCAGGCCCGAGACCATCGCCCACATCCATAGCATCGATTGATGTTCCTTCGGAACCAGTCTGAGCACATGTAGTGACATAGCCCTTTAGGTCCATAAGGTTATAAAGAAATCCGGATCGGAACAGAACAATGTAGGGGAGGTCCTCCCCATTGATTTATTTCCTGAGGGATGCCAAGTGTTCTCCGTATATCCCTTGGATGGGTACAACATGGGGATCAAGGTTTAGGCCAAGAAGAAAGAGGTTCTCGGCGTAAGGATCAGGAGTATGGCCCGGCTTCTCGGCGTGGGCTGAAGGGAGCTCCCGGCGCGCCATGAAGGGGGTTATCGGCCTAGGCCAAAGGGAGGAAGAAGAGGCTCTCGGCCTGAGGGTTCCCGGCGCGCTGAGTGCCGCGTCGGGAGCCATTGATGGCGCCGAGAGGGCATAGCGCCGAGAAGGAATTGATGCTTGGGCGCCGTGAGGGCTTATGGGGTTTTACGGTACCCTGTTTTAGGGGTTTTTTTTCAGGATTCGGATAGTGGCTGGGGAATGGATTCAGGAGGCAAGTGAGGAAAGAGCCAGGGGCCTACCAGGTTGACAGCAGAGGGTCACAGATGAAAGGGGTTCGAGGGATCAGAGTCACCGGGCCTTCGAGCTCTCAGGAACAGGCTTCACGCCATCAGTATTGCCGACCATCCAGGAGATCAAGAGACGACAGACTCTGATCCCTGCAATGGCCCTAGTGGCTTGAGAAATTTGAGAAGAAAATCACGGACTCCGCGACGTTTAAATCATCGATGACATCGAGGGAGAGAGGGGGGAAACAAGGCCCAGAAATCCACAGTGAGGATTCGGGCTTTGTTGGCTCTGTCCCATCTTAAACTGGCATGCATATAAAGGGGAGCCGGCAGACGATTAACGTGTCGAGCTTGGATGAATTGAATTGGGCGGCATATCCCCCGGGCTTATAGACATGCCAAATAGGGATAGGAAGCCATCCACGTAGCGACGGGATGGAATCCAGATAAACAGCGGGGGATCTTCCCCTTTGAACTCCCTGCTCGGTTGGAGGGTCTATTGATGCGCTCGACAATCGTCGTTTAAAAATACCGTGCCACACAAATTTCAAAATTTATAACCGCACTCACTCACTTGAATGATGTTGAAAATACGAGTACAGTGGTGAATACAGGTCGATCCCACGGGGAGAGAATATTTGATTTTAGCTCAAGTTGGAAAATACTCTTATGTTTGAAAACTCAAATTTTGTTTATGGAGTGCGATTACAACTAACGGAAATGAAATTGCAACTTTAAATGACAAGAGATAAGTAAAGGAAATTTAGCCAATTGATTGAAGAATGCCGTCGTTTCCACGCCGAGCCTTTGATGAAGATCGCTCCGCCTAGGAAGTCGACGCCGTGAGAGGATTTGAAGAAGAATGTCCGCTTCGGGTATGTGTGATGAAACCGTGAAGAAAAGGTTTGGATTGAAATTGAAACAAAACACAACTTGCACAATACAACAGAATTTTGTGGGAAATAGGGGTTTGGAAGAGAAAGAAAATCTTAAAATCTAGACGGATTTAGAAAAAATGGAAAACATGAAAGTTGTAGAAAATGAAAGGATGAAGAACTTTTATGAAGAACACAGAAACAGAAAATGAAAGGAAGATAATGAAAAACTGGAAAAACTATGACCTATTGATTCGGATGAACAGTAACTGACAGAAAAACAGCACCTTGAAAAATTAATTATAAAGCTTAAAGGAAGAAGAATTTGACGAAGTGCAAGAAGAACAAAACTTAGATCTACAAGAGAGAAACAACGCGTATGAAGAACTCAGAGTTATTTGAGAACTGGAAAGACTTCCAAATGAAGAAATGGCAGAAGGTATCACCACGGATGAACAGTAATCACATAAAACAGTACTTAAGAAAATGGGTCATAACTCTATAAATTAGGAAGAATTCGAAGAAATATTAAACAGAGAAGTTGAAGAACACTTGAAAACGAACAACTTTTGTGAAGAACTCGAATTGAAATGAAGATCACAACAATAAGTAATTGGACCAAGAATAGACTGAATGCTTAAAAAGAACCTTGCATTAATATCAAATCAACTTACAAAGGTGACACCAAAAGCTTATAAAACATCAAGATCCAACCCTCCTATGGAGCTCTACCAAGACTTACAATGAAGAATTTCAAGAATACAATGGAAAACCTTCACAATCTCTATGCTATCTCTCCTTCTTACTACTTCTAACAACTAACCACTCTTCCATTACAAATGAAGGCCCTTTATATAGGGCAACACATAACACCCCCTCTCATGTGAAACAACTCAAGTGCACCTAATTTTGACCTAAATTGGTAGGCTGGAATGTTCTGCACATTTTTCCAATTTTTTTTGATTTTTTTCAGATTTTTCTGGCATTTTTTTGGCCTTCTTTTCTTTCTCTTTCTCTATTTCTCTCACTTTCTCTCTCTGCCGGCACGTTGCGCCGACCGGCACCGAACGGGTTAGGCCGCCTGCCGTGGGCCCGCCGTGCGCCCGCTCCGCTGCTGTCGCCCGCGTGTCGCACGCGGGCGCGTGCGCCCGCGCCTTCCTGCCGTCACCGCTCGCCCGCCACGACCCCCGCCGTGCCACGCGTCGTCCGCCTCCATCGCCCGCCTGCCGCCTTCGCAGACCGCCACGACCCCCCCTGCCTTCGCCTTTCTCGCCTCGTCGCCCGTGCGGGCGGCGAAGGTGGGAAGGGGGGCGGAGGGTTCAAACGTTTTTTTTTTGTTTTATTTTTTTGTTTAATTATAATATATGTATATATATATATATATATATATATATATATATAGTATATATCTCATATATAGCTATAAAATTCCAAAAAAAATATCAAATCATTATATTTTTTTTCTAATTTTTTTCTTTTCTTTTTGAACAACTTCCTAGGCTTCTGGCCTAGTTCAACATATATATTTTTATTCTTTTTTTTTCTTTTTCTTGGAGCTTTCCTCGTATTGCGTGACTGCATAAATACATAAAAATTATCATTAAAATTTATTTAATTTCAAAAAATTAAATATTTGAGTCTAAATCAACAGTAAGTGTGAGAAGTGTCTATTGATCATAATTTAAGCTCATAAAAATGTGGATAATTATGAATTAAGAAGGAAAAATACACACTTATCACACCCCCCAACTTACTCATTGCTAGTCCCTTAGCAATGCAATTAATGAAAAATTCAGGACCAACAAGAGTTAAAATTATCCATGCCTCATTGCTTGATCATCTTTCATAGAGTCAACTAAAGATCAGGAATCTGGAATAATTACCACAAACTAGCCGTATATCGAAAATTCAGGTACGTGATCAAGAATTCTAATCAAAATTCAGTAGCACTTGTGCATGTGTAATACTAAATTCACAGTATAGACAATTGCGTCCTCCAATTTACTATTCCGAACAAATGCCTTTCAATTCTGCACTTCTTAATCAGAGCTTTAAGCATAATAACTTTTTATCTGCCTTATTTCATTTGTCCCTTTTTGGGATCTCTTTTCCTCTTTTTTTCTTTTTCTCTCTCTTTTTTTTAATATATACACACATGATGCTGCACTACCCGTCACTATTTTACGCGAACCTCAACACGTCTTAGGTGAAGTAGGCCCGGTTATACAGATCAGAGTTCCCGTTTCCTTTTGACGCGAACCTCAACACGTCTTAGGTGAAGTAGGCCCGGTTACTCAGAATCGGAGCATTTTTCATGGTGTATTTTTTTTTCATAATTTTATATGGCAGAAAGCTTCTAAAAGATCTCTTCTTCAAAAATGCAGAATATCAGACACATACCCAAAATAGCAGAAGGCTTGTCCTTCTTGTTTCATTATCGTGCAAAGTGATTTTTTTTCTAAAGTGCACATGAACTTTAAAGAGATTCTTAAATCAGTTTTCCATGGCTAGATTAAATAAATTATCCATCATCCTTCTCCCTAATCGTTTCCATTCCAGAATCACTTTTCATAAGACATGAATCAAGAAACTCTAACTGGGGATGTACTGTAAGGGAAGGGTAAAAAAAAAAAAAAAATTTGGGCGAAAAGTTTAGAGGTTGTATATATGAATGTAGAATGTGCAACATGATTTCCTGTCTCCCCAACTTAAATGACATTGTCCTCAATGGCATAAACAATAGAGAATAATAGAATAATGTAAACATGATAGTTTGTTAAAGAACGGGACAACCTGATGTGTACTTCGACGGCTTTGGCGTTTTGAGAGGCAGTATTTGACTTTGAAAATTGGAGAAACAGAGTAAGCAATCAGCTCTCTCCTCCCAACTTATCCTTTATTCAAACCTGAAAAACATAAACATAAGAAAAATTTGGGTTGCCTCCCAAGAAGCCATTTATTTGCACACCAAACTATGAAGATGTTGGGCTGCCTCCCAAAAAGCGCTAAATTTAACGTCTTCAGCCAGACGCAATGTAGCTCATTAACCAACGCGGGGCATTTAGAATGAGCCACCATGTGATCTTATCTTCCTTCAAATTCCAGCCCTTAATCCGTTGAGAGACAAGAGTAACCATGTATGGACCGGGGCTAGAAAGAGGTAGGACTCGCACATGATTGTTTGTAACATTAACCCTGTGTGCGAGCCAGTTTTCAGCTGTAGGGATCTAGAAATGATTAATGTCTAATTTGTCAAGATCGAGGTGGAACCCTTGCACCATATCAATCCCTTGATCCCCTTTGCCTGTATCGTCCTTCTTGACTAACCCTTTAGGAATGACTTCCTCCATGGATACTTGTTTAGGGCCTGGTAGCTTAGGAACATGATTGTCATCCTTAGCCACGTTTCTTTCAGTAACAGCCTCATGAACTTTAAGAGCATTGATCAATTTATCTTCCTGAGAGGAAGGTAAATTGAAAATGAATGTGGTTGGCACATCCTCCTCAGGTCTGAGAATCTCAAATTGGAGAGGTTCAACTGAAAGGGGAAAAGTAGAAGGAAGCACTAACTCATCCACAGATTCAGATGTCATTGGATAGGCCTCATGTGTTAGATCAAATTTAAAATTTTCTAATGAAACCCCGTCATCATACCCCTCACTCATCTGAGGATTGTTAACCAGATTGTCCAACAATGGGGTGGATGGAGGAAATGTAAATGATTCTAGCCCGGCCCTTTCATCAGAGGTCATATCAAATGTGAAGTTCTCTAAGACGGGCCACTCATCACACTCCGTACTCAACTGAGAATTATCACTCAAATTTTTCAGAAATGGGGTCGGTAGATGAAACGTAAACTTTTCTAATAAGGCCCCATCATCATGTTCTTCCAGAGAAAGAGGATATTCAGAATTTGGTTCTATTAAATCAACAATTTTATTACTTACAACGTAATCCTCCTCTTGATTCATTTCCTCAATTGAGTTGTTTGGGCCATTATCCTTTACCGTAGTATTCTCAATCTCAAAACATGAGGTGATATGATCATCATTATGAGCATCATTATCCGTTAATTCACCCCCTACTTCATTTCCTTCCTTTATCATGGTATTACGTGCACACACCCCCTCACTCTCAATAGTGATATCTTGAGCCAAAATGACAGGCAGAAGACTATCATCGTCATCATCGTTCACATATTGAGGGGGTTGGTGTAATGTTGAAGGAGAGGGTTGATAAGTAGACTGAGAGTACATGATTTGAGGTTCAAAGTAGTGGCCCGGTGAATCACCCCTAGTATCAATGTGGAGTCCGAAATCTGGGTGAGATGAGTTGAGCTGAAGTTGAGGACATAGGGGCCGCCCGTGGCCTTCTTGGGGTGAAAGTGTAGACAAATGGGCTTGGATTGTTTGGTCCATGCAAGGAAAATTTAGGTGATTGCTCCAGCCAGACGTAGAATTATCGGAAAGGGTATCACACTGGCATGGAGAGAATCCTAGGCCATTTTGGACCTGTGCTTGGATGACTGGAGAGAGTCGGGCTATAGTAGGACATTCACTCACATAGTGAGTGAGACTGGCACAGAATTCACAAGCTTTCGTGAAAGTGTGGATTGGGTTTTTGACATGTCCTACGGATTGTTGATGAGATGAGATGGAGGCACGGTTTATCGAATTTTCACTCAAAATTTCAAACAAATCATACGCCTCATCTTCACATTTGCTAAAAAATGACCCTCCACAATATATGTCCACCATTTGCCTATCATAATCGGATAACCCCTCATAAAATGCAAATATAATTTGCCATTTGGGCAACCCATGGTGTGGGCATTGACTTATTAGATCCTTTAGTCTCTCCCATGATTCATGAAGTTGCTCTTCCGGACGTTGAGTAAATCCTGTAATCGCCCTTCTCATCATGTTGGTTCGGCCTATGGGGTAAATTTTTTTCAAAAATTCTAACTGCATATCTTCCCAAGTCCTGATAATCTTTCGAAAACTCCTTAACCAACATTTTGCTTTATCTTTTAACGAGAATGGAAATAAGATCAACTTAAGGGCATCATCATTAAAATTCTGAATTTTGATCAGGGAGCAAACTTCTAGAAAATCATCTAGATGCCTATAAGGATTTTCATTGAGATTCCCATAAAAAGATGGGAGCATCCGGATGAGACTAGGGCGAATTTCATATTGATCAACAAGAATGTCAGGGAGTTGAATACAGGTTGAGGGATTGTAAGTAGAAGGAATAAAGTGCTTCAGCATAGGCGTGGGTTTAATTTTTTTATTTTTTTGAAAATTTTTTATGCAAACACACACAAGTTATCACAAATTATCCTAATGACCTAGATGTGACTCAGATCTACAAGTAGGGTTTCACAAAGTGATTAACGTGAGACTTAAGTTTACCCTCAATATGACCACCAGCCAGGTAAGGGGTGGGGAAGTGGGAGGTTCCCCCTACTTTCGTAGGGACCTAATTATGCCAAACCACTAACCCGCTTAAGGCATTTGCCGTCCGACCGTCTTGCCTTAGGCACCGGTTTTCATATGAGGATAAACCCAAATAACACAAGAACCACAGTGTGATCCTAGGGCCAACGTCTACTGACTTTTATTACAGCATAGGTAATGCAGAGATGCAAGAGAGCTGTGGTTTGCGGGCTAAGGAAGGCTGATGAAATCCCCACCTTATCTTATTTAGGGGTATTGCCCTTAAAGTATTTTGAAATGAAATGCACACCACAATTTCAAACAAGGGGTTCTTTATGCAAAATGAATGCCAGAATCGGATAAGTAGAACGTACCTTGCCCCTCGTAATCTTCCAAATGCAATGATACAAATTTAACAAAGAGAAATTCTATACTAAATGATGCATGACCTAAAGCATGATGAGTGCAGTTTCTAATCTTGAAATGAATGTTTTTTTTTAGATTTTTGGTGCAAGTATTTTTTTTTTGTTTTTTAATTAATGAACCTATCTAACCAGCACAACAAAATTTCTTTTGTTTTTGATTGTTTTGATTTTTACAGAGTTTTGAAGAATTTTTCAAATTTTTGTAAAGATTTTTCAGAAATTTGAAAAATATAACATGTTCCGACGTTTCTGCCCTTTAGCGATGCTTCCGGGCTTTTAACGACACTTCATTTTCTGAGGATTTCAGGTTCGATCTTTCTCTTTCTTTGCTTTTCGAATTTTTTTTCTTTTTCCTGCACAAGTAAAAAGAGCAAAATTAATATTCACATATATACACCAAACACAAGAATATCCAACTATCAACATAATTCACTCCCCGACAACGGCGCCAAAAATTTGATGCGCTCGACAGTCGTCGTTTAAAAATGCCGTGCCACACAAATTTCAAAATTTATAACCGCACTCACTCACTCGAATGATGTTGAAAATACGAGTACAGTGGTGAATACGGGTCGATCCCACGGGGAGAGAATATTTGATTTTAGCTCAAGTTGGAAAATACTCTTATGTTTGAAAACTCAAATTTTGTTTATGGAGTGCGATTACAACTAACGGAAATGAAATTGCAACTTTAAATGACAAGAGATAAGTAAAGGAAATTTAGCCAATTGATTGAAGAATGCCGTCATTTCCACGCCGAGCCTTTGATGAAGATCGCTCCGCCTAGGAAGTCGACGCCGTGAGAGGATTTGAAGAAGAATTACCGCTTCGGGTATGTGTGATGAAACCGTGAAGAAAAGGTTTGGATTGAAATTGAAACAAAACACAACTTGCACAATACAACAGAATTTTGTGGAAAATAGGGGTTTGGAAGAGAAAGAAAATCTTAAAATCTAGATGGATGTAGAAAAAATGGAAAACATGAAAGTTGTAGAAAATGAAAGGATGAAGAACTTTTATGAAGAACACAGAAACAGAAAATGAAAGGAAGACAATGAAAAACTGGAAAAACTATGACCTATTGATTCGGATGAACAGTAACTGACAGAAAAACAGCACCTTGACAAATTAATTATAGAGCTTAAAGGAAGAAAAATTTGACGAAGTGCAAGAAGAACAAAACTTAGATCTACAAGAGAGGAACAACGCGTATGAAGAACTCAGAGTTATTTGAGGACTGAAAAGACTTCAAAATGAAGAAATGGCAGAAGGTATCACCACGGATGAACAGTAATCACATAAAATAGTACTTAAGAAAATGGGTCATAACTCTATAAATTAGGAAGAATTCGAAGAAATGCTAAACAGAGAAGTTGAAGAACACATGAAAACGAACAACTTTTGTGAAGAACTCAAATTGAAATGAAGATCACAACAATAAGTAATTGGACCAAGAATAGACTGAATGCTTAAAAAGAACATTGCATTAATATCAAATCAACTTACAAAGGTGACACCAAAAGCTTATAAAACATCAAGATCCAACCCTCCTATGGAGCTCTACCAAGACTTACAATGAAGAATTTCAAGAATACAATGGAAAACCTTCACAATCTCTATGCTATCTCTCCTTCTTACTACTTCTAACAACTAACCACTCTTCCATTACAAATGAAGGCCCTTTATATAGGGCAACACATAACACCCCCTCTCATGTGAAACAACTCAAGTGCACCTAATTTTGACCTAAATTGGTAGGCTGGAATGTTCTGCACATTTTTTCAATTTTTTCTGATTTTTTTCGGATTTTTCTGGCATTTTTTTGGCCTTCTTTTCCTTCTCTTTCTCTATTTCTCTCACTTTCTCTCTCTGCCGGCACGTTGCGCCGACCGGCGCCGAATGGGTTAGGCAGCCTGCCGTGGGCCCGCCGTGCGCCCGCTCCGCTGCTGCCGCCCGCGTTTCGCACGCGGGCGCGTGCGCCCGCGCCTTCCTGCCGTCGCCGCTCGCCCGCCACTACCCCCGCCGTGCCACGCGTCGTCCGCCTCCATCGCCCGCCTGCCGCCTTCGCAGACCGCCACGACCCCCCCGCCTTCGCCTTTCTCGCCTCGTCGCCCGTGCGGGAGGCGAAGGCGGGAAGGGGGGAGGAGGGTTCAAACGTTTTTTTTTTGTTTTATTTTTTTGTTTACTTATAATATATGTATATATATATATATATATATATAGTATATATCTCATATATAGCTATAAAATTCCAAAAAAATATCAAATCATTATATTTTTTTTCTAATTTTTTTCTTTCTTTTTTGAACAACTTCCTAGGCTTCTGGCCTAGTTCAACATATATATTTTTATTCTTTTTTTTCTTTTTCTTTCAGCTTTTCTCGTATTGCGTGCCTACATAAATACATAAAAATTATCATTAAAATTTATTTAATTTTAAAAAAATTAAATATTTGAGTCTAAATCAACAGTAAGTGTGAGAAGTGTCTATTGATCATAATTTAAGCTCATAAAAATGTGGATAATTATGAATTAAGAAGGAAAAATACACACTTATCATCTATGATATTCATTTTCCCGATGGATAGAGTCCAGCGGGGTGCGTATCGATCACACTCCCTTGGCCTTCCGGGGTTAACCCTATCGGATAGAATTTCGGCAGCGTTTCCCCTTCTTTCGGGTCATGCCAAAGGAAATAGGCCGTCATCCACGGGTACGGGATGATAACCGAAAAGAAGGCTTGGGCTCCCTGATGATGCAGGTGCCCATGGCAATGCTTGCTATCCCCTCAAGAACCGGCGGGGCTTATACAGTGGTATGGCCCCTTAGGTTATGGGGTTATGAATGGATTTGATCTAAGATGATGTAGGGGAGGTTTCCCCCCGTTAATCTCATCCCTGAGGTACATATGGCGACCGTGAATATCCCCTTCAGCCGATATAACAGGTTGGACAAGGGCTGAAAAGCAGATGAGGAGACAGGCTCCTGGTATGAGTGTATCGGCCTGAAAGGAGGATCTCGGCGCGGATTGATTAGCCAAAGAGGGGATCTCGGCATAGGAAGATGAACAGGCAAGGGGGTTCTCGGCGCGCTGGTTCCCGGCACGCTCACCATTGCGCCGAGGGCTGTTGCTGCCGCCGAGGCCCAGTGGCGCCGAGACGCTCCGACAACCCTGTTTTGGAATTCAGATTTGATTGGGACCGTATCTGGGGATCAAATCAGTATGGACTGTGGACTTCGATGCCATGGCATTAGGGTTTTGCTGAGGGACTGAAGGGTCAAGGTCATCACTTATCAGAACCTGCTGGGATTGCATTCGTCTACAGACGGGACACATCTTCTATAGCCAGCAATTCAGGAGATCAAGAGATTGATGTCTCCGATTCCTAAACAGCTTGGGGGCCTCGCAAGAAACGCAGATGCCTGCGAAGAATCTGCCATCGAGACAGGAGGGGAGAGGGAAACAGGACCCAATAACCCATTAGATAAGGATTGGGGCCCTGACTTCATTCCTCTTTGAAGTACAGACTCACGGGGATGACTCTGAAAACCGAGACGTCTAGAATATTGGACGTTCAGATGAAAGATACATTTATAGAAGGACATATGGCAAAACTTTGATTGCCTAATATCGAGCACGGCAACCACTAAATTTCATTTCATCTCATTATCACCACTTACATCGACTGCAAGGCTAAAGCCGAGAAATGGGTAAGGGGAGGAACAGAGGCAGGGAAGAAAAGAACTCTCGACCTCATCTGAATAGCTAAAGCATGAAGGCATATACCATTACATACAGAGGAAAGCAAAATAAAAGCAAACATGGGGGGGGGGGAGGGTGGAGCATTGACTCCTCTCCCTCCCCCGAGCAGCCCACCAGGAGCTTCTTCTTCTTCTCTTCTTTTCAGTAGGGTCTCTTCTCTCTTTTCTATCTATTTTCTGGATGAGGTTTTTTCTTCTCTCGTCCGTCTTCTTGTTCTTCTCGAGAGAAAGGGGGTTTTATAGGCATAGCACCCCGTCCCTACCGGCATGATCATCTCGGCGCCCGGTTGACGAACTCCCGGCGTGCCTTATTCGGAGGCAGTAGGCTTCCCGGCGCCCCTTCCTCATATGGGTCTTGTTGGGCTCTCGGCGCCACACGGCTGGGCCCGTTTAGATCTTTTAGTCTTTTATGCTTCCTCATCAGTAAGCTTGAGCTGTTAAAGCCGCTTAATCTGTCCCTTCATTTGTCGGTCCCTCGAGTCCGTCAGGCTAGGCGAAGGCCCATCAATTGGTGAGTTAGCATAGCTTCATCAGAATATTTCTGGGGATTTTCATCAGTCAGTGGACTGCAGTTCTTCATCAGTACTGCCGTCTGAGCGACGACAATACCGGACATCAGCTTGGCCGGGGAATCAGCCGGGTGACAGCTTCAGTAATGGACTCTCCGTAATCCTAGTTTTGCAGGAGTTCCTCGGGTCTTCATTTCTGATTCAATCTGATCTTTCGTCTCATCTTTATCTTTGATTATATTTCCGGTGTCAACACAACCCCGGAGACTTGTGGAGGTAGGTCTCACTTTCTCTCTTGCTTTGATTTTTGTGGGAATGCTGACTTCTATGGCATGGGTGCAGGATGTCTGTGACACTATGATAGCGAGCTTGCGATCTCGCCTGGCAGAGACGGAGCAAAAATTGGGTGACACACGTGAAGCCTTAAGTGCCTCGGTAGGTGTACAGTGCACACTCCTAATCAAGACCCTAGATCCATGGTGTTCGGCCACTAACTATCACATGTGTGGCCATAGCGCGGCCAGATTGACGCGGCCTCCTCAGCGATGGGAGTGGGTGGCATCTCTAGCTTATGGGTCCCCACCTCAGAACTTGATTTGCTTCACGAGCAACTCGCTCGTGCTACACAGCGTGTCGCGGAGGCAGAAGGGATGCTCTCTATACAGGTAAGAGTCTCAGTGTTGAGTTCTCCTTGTTTATGCCTTGCCGCATATCTGAGATGGTATAACTGGCAGGAAAAGGAGACGCAAGAATCACTTGCCCAAGCTGTGCAGAGGGAGACTAGAATAGTAGAGCTGGAGGAGGAACTGCGACGTCGTCCAGATGATGACTCTTCTAGGGATGCCATGGAGCTGAGGATCACTCTCCAGTTGGAGAGGGAAGACCGTGAGAGAGAACGGGCAGAGAGAGAAAGAGACACAGAGAGAGAAAGAGCCGACAGATTGGTTGAAAGGGAGGAACGAAGGGCCATGGAGGCCTAGCTGTTCGAACTCCGAACCAGCCTTGGTCTGGCTGAACAGTGGCTGAGAGATGGTGAGGAGCGCTACCGAAGAGCACGAGAGCGTGGCTTTCGTGTTAGTAGCTTTCTTGTTGCCCCCACGGATCAACGTCGGGGTGTAGGAAGAGGAGTATAGAGCGGTAGGAGTACCGCTTTTCGTAGTTGGGTAGCACCCTTGAGAGCGTTTTGCTTGGAGAGTAGCGGGACGAGTAATGCAGAGAGAGAGGGTGGAACTTGATGTAAATTTTTTTATTTTGGAAAGGAATAAAATGTTTGATTCTTGGATTCTTATCTCTTTCTTGCTTTCTCGAATTCCTGCATACATCACTTAAACAAGTTAGAATATCTACTCTGACTTGGCCCCATGCCCAATATGCAAGGTTTGTTTTGATCTGTCCTTGATAACGGGTCAAGGGGCCAAGCCTTTATTAACGAAGGCAAGGGAAAGATGTGGTGATGATGAATGCGATAGACAAGCACACGAATGCAAGCGAGATTAAAAAGTGAAATGCTGCATACAAATGTAATCATGCAAATTTGATTTGTTTTTCTTTTTATATATGGCATTTTTTTGTTGTTTTGTTATATTCAATTTTTTTATTTGTAAATATGTACATTTTCTCTTTTCTTTTATTTTTTAATTTTTTTTATTTTTATCATTTCATTTTTTTTTTGCTAACGCCTGGCAAGCATCCAAATGGAACCTAACCTACATGAGAACAGGGGTTTCTTACTAACCTCCCAGGTATCCTAAGTGCACATCTAAGTTGATTTGGGCCTCTGGACCCCTCGAATGATAGTCCCGCCGGCTAAGACTTACCCTGATGACAATACCGTCATGCCATGCTTAGGCTCCCAGTCGCTTCCGACCATAGGGATTCACCCAAAAGGTTTTCGAGGTAAATGATTTGCCCGACCTGGGTCTATTTCCTCACAACTCTAGATGGTATATGATGGAACACCCTAGAACCCTAACGACCAACCGCGCGACGCTGACCCGGAATCAGACGCCGTCGCACCCATAGGTGACGCGCTTGCATTGGCCTAAGCCCAAGGTTAAATAAGAAGACATCAAGGTGGTAAACAGGGGTCTTGACCGGCCAGAAACACAGAGACTCCTTCGTAGCGATAGCTTTTGCTTTTCAAAGTAGGCAACCATACGTGTGTATTAAAATAAGGTCGCAGACCTTGACGGGTTTTACCCTTCAGAAACTCCATCTAGCTTTCATGTTCAAAGGAAGAAGGAAGAGTGTATGGGGTAAACCTCCTGAGAGGACCGGCAAAACCGTTAACCCGGTGAGCCAATAAGGGCCCATTAACTCTCCTCTTTCGGACAACTTCGGACCAAATCTCGAGCATTTACATTCCATAACTCCTTTTATGGATTTAGACTTTTTACCTTGAGGGATTTCATTTATCGCATCAGGCACGGTCACGACCAAGCTTTTCTTTTGATTTTGATTTTGTGTTTCTTTTTGCGAGGGAGATATAGTTTGACGTTGTGGGCTCCCTTTTGTATGCCTGCGGGGACACTGCCCTCTTCTCGTGCTCTGATCGATGCTCGAGGAAATGGATCCTACTCTTGCCTTAAGGGGTTTGAGTTTTGGTTTCTCATGCTCAGCATTTTAAGGGCGCCGACTGTCTCATTTGGTCGAAGAGAAAAGAATAAAGATTACAGCTTCCGGAGATCTTTTGGGTGAGGCCCCACTGTCGGTGATGCTACCAACTTTTTTGGATAAATTACATAAGTGAGTACATGTTGGCTTCCTTTGAGCGTGCATAGGCCGATGTGGCCGGACAGGGATCTCCACGGTTCTGGCAAAGCAAGACCCGGTGCCTACCAAGCCTTAATGGGCCCTATCCTAACGTGGAGGTTGGATGCAGCGACTTAACTACATGGTGACCACCAGGCATTGGCATTTTAAGATTTTAAATATTTTTAGTTATTTTCAATATTTTTTTGTTTTTTTGTTTTTTTTTTGTTTTGACACTATGCTAGGGGTAGTACTTTTTAAGATAAAGCCCATTCCAAGGGTGGGATAACTCGGTCCCTTCGACGTTGACTAGCTTGTAGGCATTGCCAGGGTACACGGCTTGAATCACAAGTGGTCCTTCCAATTGGGTTGGAGCTTAGAACGCGGCCCTCCAGGTTTGACAAAAATTCTTTTTACGACCATCTCACCGACTTTGAATTTTCTCTCAACGACTTTATTTTGGTAAAAGCGAGCGAGTCTATTTTGATACACACGCACATGCTCGGCAGCGGCCAGCCGCTTCTCATCTAAGAGTTCCAACTGGACAAGGAGTGAATTACGACGTTCGTCGAGGGGAAATTCCTCATCCAATTGTACTCTGAGAGAAGGGATCAGAGTCTCGTACGGGACTACCGCTTCCGTCCCATAAGTAAGGGCAAACGGAGTCTGCCCGGTGGGGGTACATATTGAAGTGCGATAGGCCCATAGAGCTTCGATAAGCTTCTCTGGCCAGTCTGAAAACTTACTGGACTCGCAGGTTTTCTTGATGATTTTGATCAATGTTTTATTGGTGGCTTCCGCTTGGCCATTACCTTGTGGGTAATAAGGTGATGAATGATGCAATGTAATTGCGTACCTTTTGTAGAGGTCTTGAAGGTCCTGAGAAATGAACTGTGGCCCATTATCGGTGACGATTGTGCTTGGGACACCGAACCAGGTGAGGATGTTCTTCATGATGAATTTATAGACTGTTGACGCCTTGATTTCTGCGTAAGCTTCGGCTTCGGCCCATTTGGTGAAGTATTCCGTCGCAGTAAGGATGAAAGATTTCTACTTGGTGAGGGAATTGGGATCACCTAGGGGACCGATGATGTCGAATGCCCACATGGAGAAAGGCCATGGGGAGGATATTAGGTGAAGTGAGGAAGAGGGTGAATGTATTTTATCAGCGTGAAGTTGACACTTGACACACCTACGGACATTGATGGCACAATCCTCTTCCATAGTGGGCCAGTAAAAGCCTTGCCTAATGATCTTCTTGGCGAGCATCTGGCTATTCACGTGGCCACCGTACACACCCGAGTGTGCTTCCTCTACGCATTTCCAAACCTCATTGTCGTCAAGACACCTTAACAGAACGCCAGTAAGGCTCCTCCTATAGAGTAGACCTCCAACCAATGTGTATTTCTGAGCCACCATTCTTATGGCTTTCTTATCTTCTGTGGTGGCTCCTTCAGGATAAGACTGATCTTTACAGTATTCGACAATTTCATAGAACCATGGTTTCTCCTCGTCGGCCAGCTCTTCTTCGACTTCTGCTAGCATGATCTCCCTCTTCTCAAGGATTTCTCCCTTCTGGATCTTCTGTAGGACTCGTTCCTTGATCTTTAAGAGGTAAGGGTCCTGAACGGCAGGGACAAGACGCTTGTAGAGAATGATGGATCTAAACCATGCACCTAAAGGGAATTTGAAGGATGACGCCAAGGAGGCGAGGGCATCGGCCAGAATGTTCTGTTCGCGAGGAACATGGACAAAGATCAGCTTGGTGAATAATTTGGCATAGGCGGAGACCAGCTCCTGATAGGGTTTGAGCTTGGGATCGAGGGTGCGATATTTGGTAAGCACCTGGTGGAGAACAAGTTGACTATCACCCACGACTCACAACTCAGTGATATAGAAAGAACGGGCTAGTTCCAGGCCATCTAGAAGAGCCTCGTATTCAGCGATGTTGTTGGTGATTGGGAATACGAGCTGAAATGCCTCTGGGATGGTAACGCCTTCAGGCGTTAGAAGGACAATGCCGATACCCTTCCCTTGGGAATTTAGAGCTCCATCAAAATATAATGTCCACATTGGCTTGTCAGACTGAGTGACGGACATTAGTTTCTCATCTGGAAACTCTGATTGAACAGGATCGAACTTGGGAAAAGGATGGTGGGCGAGATGCTCGGCTATGGCATAGCCTTTAATCACCTTTTGCTTAATATAGGTGATGTCAAATTGAGAGAGGAAACTCTGCCAGCGTGCTAGCCTATCAGTAAGGATGGATTTCTCCAGAAGAAACTTGATAGGGTTCATGCGAGCAATCAAGTGGACCTCATGAGCCAAGAAGTAGTGCTTCAATTTTTGCACTACCCAAACGAGGGCAGAACAGGTTTTCTCCATGACTGTGTACTTCTGCTCACAGGGATTGAGAAGTTTGGACAAGTAATAGGTTGCCCGTTCCTTGCCTTCTTCATCAGCTTGTGCGAGGACAGCTCCCACGGAGTCGTCCAAGACTGAGATGTAGAGGATCAGAGGTTTTTCTGGTTTGGGTGGAATGAGAATGGGTGGACTAACCAGATATTCCTTTAACCCTTCAAAAGCTTTTTGGCATTTAGAATCTCAATGGAATTCTACTCCTGGCTTGGTCAACTCATAGAAAGGTCTACACCTTTGCGAGTGCTGAGACACAAACTGACGGATGAATTGCAGCCTCCCAATTAAACCTTGGACTTCCCTCAAATTTTTGGGAGGCGGCATATCCCTGATGGACTTAGCTTTTTCGGGATCTATCTCGATCCCTCTTTTACTAACAATGAAGCCCAGTAATTTGCCCGATGATACACCAAACACACACTTCTTCGGGTTCATTTTTAATTGGAACTCCCTTGATCTCTGCAAGACCTTAGCTAAAACCCTTGGATGTTCCATTGATGGGGACATCCCCAGTCATTCCATCTTTTTCGAGACTCCGGTTACTCGCCATCGGTGCATCATCATCTCCATCACTTAATTTTGAGTAGTAGCATGTAATTTTCATCTTATTTGAGTCATAAATGTGTAATCTTTCTTTATTTGAGTCAGTTAATAGGTTAATGGGTCAGTTTGATAGTCATTTGGGCCCAACTAGTGGGATTGGCCCAGGGGCACCCCTCCCTTGGACTACTTTGGTCATTAGTTGTTTAGTCAGGGTCATTTTAGTCCTAGGAAAATATGAGTGCCTATAAATAGGCCATCCCACTCCCTCATATGTAATCTTTTGGTGAATCAAAACATTGAGTGTTCTAGTGCAATTGGAGTGGATTCTCCATCTCTCTCTCCCTCTCTCTAAAACTCCCACAATCACGGCACTCACCTTCACAGCCTCCACCACACCACTCCGTTCCTTCTCTTTCTCTCTCTAAATCTTCTCTTTCTCCCTTTCACCATCCTTCACACCGACCTCACTCTCAGCCCTCTCTACCTCTCCCCTTTGCACCCCTCCGGCCTTCCCCTCCTCTCGTCTTACTTCTCTCTCTTTTCCCTGCTACACCATCGAACCACCCTGGGAATTAGGATCTCCTCTTATCTCAGGCCGAGTTTGCCTACAATGATTCTGTCAATAGGTCCATAGGCAAGAGTCCATTTGAGGTTGTACATGGTTATAGGCCTAGAAAACCATCCGATCTTATTCCCCTTCCCCCACATGCTAGAGTGTCAGTCTCAGCTGAGTCCTTTGCACAGCATATCAAAGAGTTGCATGATGACATCCGTAAGCACATAGGGAAAAGCAATGAGGCTTACAAAAGGCGGGCAGATACTCATCGGCGCCACTGCGAATTCTAAGTGGGAGATTCGGTGATGGTGAGGACGGAGCGGCTCCTTCCAGGGCCTACCTCCAAGTTGAGGGCACGAGGTTCGGGACCCTTTCGAGTTCTAAGATGACTTGGCAGTAACGCTTATGAGCTTGACTTACCTGAGAGTTATGGGGTACACCCTACCTTCAATGTGGCGGACCTGGTACCCTACAAGGGCCCTGCGGTGGAACCCAGTGAGGAACTCGAGCCTTTACCCCCCTTGAGAGAGACACTCCCGGTGGGACTCCACTTCCTAGCTTGAGAGACCGACGGGAGCAGGTAGAGGCAATACTGGATGAGCAGAGTATCATTACTAGGCACAAGGTGTATCAGTGCTACCTGGTTAGGTGGAAGAACCGTCCCCCGATAGAGGATACTTGGGTGAGTAGGGAGGACCTGCTGCGCTTGGACCCCGATATTCTGGAGTGTTACTACAGCCAGACAGACCCATACTCGACGGGCTCGAGTTCTCCCCACCCCGGGGGATTTGATGAGGACATCTCACGACACTCCCTTTGGCTCGGGTCACCTGCACACTGTTGATGTGGACTGACTATGATCTACACTTGTTATCTTCATTTCCTAAGTTTCATCTTATGTATTTTCTTTTATTGAGTCCTATCTTATGTATTTTCCTTTATTGAGTCATGTTGCTCTAGTCTATTCCTCTTTATATGCTTAATTGGGCCTTAGTACCTTAGTTTTGGGCCTAATGGACTGAGTCTAGGACTTGTTGGGTCTTTTATCTTATTGTTAGGGTCATTTTGGTCATGTAAAGAGTGGTTGCCTATAAATAGGCCCCATCTCTCTCCATGTAATCACTGTTGGCATGAATATTGAAATAGCATTTCCACCTCCTCTATTCCCTCTCATTATCTATCTCATTCTCTCTCTCATCAAGCAAGGGGCGAACCCCTCTCTCTCTCCTCTTCTCCCACCTACCTCTTAAATCCCCTCCCCTCACTTAAGACCCCTCCCAACCACCCACCACCCCATTAACTCCCCCTAGTCCCAAGAAAGCTTCCACCAATCTCCACTCCACCCTCCAACCACCACCTACCCCATTCCCTTTCCCAATCACCTTTCTACCTTCCCTAGGCTGAAAGGGCTCCTCCCAAGACCCCAAATTTGAAATTCCCTCCCTTATGGCTGTGCCCTTTCATCTCCCCCCACCCCTAATCACCCTAGTTCGCCCCCCATCTCACTACACCCAAGCCAAGTTCGCCCCTCCCCTTGCCCTCCCCTTTGTTCACATTAGGCTACACCCTCCCCTCCACTCCACTCACAACCCTCTCCAGCCACATTTCGCCCTCCCCACCTTCATCTCCACAGCCCTCACAGCCCCTAAACACCTTCCATATCCCTCCCACAGTCACTCATCACCACCTCCACCCCTTAGTCTCTTGACCATCCCCTTCCCCACCCCCTCTTCTCCCTATATTCTGTCTCTGTTGCAGGCAGCAGAGTTGCAGTGACTTGTAGAGGCAGCCACAACTTCCCCTCAAGGATTCAGGTGGCAAGCCTTATATTGCTGGAATCGTCCTCGAGTCGGCTTTCCAACGGTGGTGGTCCCGCTGGCTTCCAAGGTCGGAGCTGTTCGGTGGAGCATATCTCGTCCGACTGCGCGTTCTGCCCCTGTCTGAAGACTTGAAGCTGAAAGCAGAAGTCACCACGGCCAGTACGAGAAAGATCTGAGCGCCATTTTTGGAGGGCAGGAACTACGTCCAGTTAGCTTTCATCTCCAAGAAGAAGGGACTCAATCGACCACTGGAGCTCCCAGTTCCAATTTTCTTCGCCGGAGTGTGCAGACTGCTCCCTGTGGTTCCCGGTTCGACCAGTCCCCACTTATCCGGCCACCATTCTCTTCTCTGACCTCCGATTGCGGCCCCGTCAACTCCTGCTCGAAGCTACTCCGACCACGATCACTCGACCAGCACCGGCGCCTGACGAAATTATCAAAATTTAGGCATCATCCCGGCCCAGCTACGAGCAATCTCAAATTGGTTTCGTCATCGACAAAATTCTGGAGTGGCCGCAGTGTCTAGAGAACCAACTGCCTATCCTGAATTGCAGAGAGTGGGCATAATCGACATCGGCCACCATTCTTTGTTTCTAGCCCGATTTTTCATCTTTTGCTTGGCCGGCTGAAGGCCCCTCCCTGTGTGGAGGTAGTTTTGGATGTATTCACAGTTAACCCCCACCCCAAGATCCCCCCTCTTGCTAGAGGCGTAGTGTTGTAATCACTTAAACAGGGTCAAGCGGCATCGGCGTGGCGTGCGGGTGCGTATCCACGCCTCCCCGCTCGCCCTCGTCTATCGACTGGGATCGGTGTTCTCACACCGATTAGGTGAGTTCCAGGACACATCCCTCACTGGTTTATTCATGCTTATTTAGTATTGTCTTTAGCTCCATCGGACGGTAAGTGAGTGCTTGATCCAAATTTCCCTCCAATTGAGTGGCCACCGCGAAGTGAGGTGAGAGTGACCCTACAACCTATGCCTTTGGCATGCTGGCCACCCACTAAGTTGGGTATCCCAGCCCCTTTGGGGGTTAGCCATAGCGAAGCCAAGCCTCGGAACGTCAAGGTCCCACTTTGGACCCTCCCCACCATCGCCAACTTGCCCACGGGCAATAGTGTCCGCTAAGCGAGTGAGCTCACCCGAGTAATTTCATCGTCCAAGTTGTTTGCTTGCGAATCATAGGTCCAAGGTTCATTGGCCTTGTGATTGCCACCCAAGGTGGTGTCACATCAAGTGGTATCAGAGCAAGTTCACAACTTGTCTCTATCAAGTTGGTCCTAGGGCATGTTTATGCATTGAGAGTCCTCGGTTGCATCTCTTTTGTCCACTAGTATGGCCACCTCATACCGACCTTACCAATCGGCCCTCTCCATAAGTCCAAACCACCAAGGGATGCCTACCACTAAAACACATAACCTCCCTGGCCATGTCAACTACCTCATGAAGGCCCTGACCCATGACAATGAGCGGCTTGATAACATATCGGGTCTGAAGAGGCGGAATCTCGCGCTGGGTCCTGAGCGGGCTGTGGATCACCAGAAGATGAATCTGCAAGAGAGGGAAGTGTGTCAGAGGGCCCAGGGGATCTCCCTGGGGCAAACCCTCCGATGGCTAAGTCAGTAGAGCGATGGTGGAAGCGATAATGGGGGGAGGAGAGAGCTGATGCGCGAGAATCCTCTCCACCAAAGGGTGAAGCGAATCATGCTCAGGAGCTTAGGGTATGTGAATGCCTAGTTCATCTTACCATCTTCCGGAGGGTATCCCTTGCTTAAATAGTGCGTCACCTTTTAAGAGTACGGTGAGCTGAGGGCTTCCCGGCGGGAGTTACGTCTTCAGCGGGGGCTTTTATGGCCGGATCGTGGGGACGTTATCCCCTTGGAGTCCGGCGGCACCCCTGACTCTCCCGTCGGCGGAGGACTCTGAACGGCCGTACCTGCGGATTAATCAAACGGTCTTACCGAGCTTCGGGGAGGCTAGCTCTGGTCTGAGCGATGGCCCGGCGAAGGTGGGGTCGGATAGGTCGGCTGGAGCCTGTCTCTCTCGGGTGAGGAGAGGGCTTTTAGACCGGACCTTCCTTGGGACCTGACCGCTGTCTCGGGCCCTCCGAGCCTAGAAGGCCGCCGGGGAGAGTTGGTTCCTCGAGTCTTTATTTATTGGGCTTTTCTTCCCTGAGTGGGCCCAGCGGGCTATCACTCGGGCGGGCTCGCCTAGTTGGACCGTGTGGGTCTTGTTGGGCTGCCTTTGTGGTGGGCTACGAAAATCCCCCTCTCCACTTGTCCCCCTCCTACTCCCGAGCCAAGGAGGCTCGGATGAGTAGTTTTTCGAGGCTTTGGACCGGCGTGGCTCAGGTGGGTGGAATTTCGTTGGCGTTGTGGAGCCGCTTATAGCGGTCGCCGAGGCCCATAATGATGATCCTGACGGATTGGAAGTAAAGGGCCCCCCCTTTTTCTCGGAGCACAGAACGGCGCGCCGCCACCCTCAGGGGTTTTTTAAGGGGCGCTGTTCATCGTTCTAGGCTTCCAGGGTTTTAGGCTTTCCTTGCTTCTTGATGCGCCGTGAGAGCACAGCGGAGACGCGGAGCCTTGCGGCGGCGTTCGAAGAGTTGGCGAGGATAACCGCGGAGGCGATCCGGCAGCTTCCTTCTCCCCCGGAGTCTTCAAGCTCGTGCGAGGGATCTTCTCTCGACTCGATGGCGGACCGGAGCCCGGAGCCTGTGCCGGTGAGGCGGGAACCCGTCCCCAACTGTAGCGAGTTGGGGGAGACGGAGGTGAGGAGGTTAGAGCACCGTTTCCGTCTGCCTCTCCGCTATAGCTTTGTTGCCGCCACTCCGTACGAGAGGAGTTTGGATGATCGTGCTGGGCTTATTTGCACCTTCCTTCTGGCTTGGAAGAGCGGATTTCGGCTTCCTTTCGATCCTTACGTGCTGCAGCTTCTCAATTTTTTCCAATTGGCACCTATTCAGTTGGTGGCCAACTCCTATCTTCTTCTTTCGGCCTTCGGGATTCTGTGTCGCCAGCGCGACATCTACCCTTCTCTGGACCTCTTCCACTTCTTCTTTGAGTTGAAAGCGCACCCGCAGGCGGGGAAAGGCTTCTACTTCATCCAGGCGCGGAGGAACAGGAGCTGCATCTCGCTTGCGGCGAAGGACTCCTCGCACAAGGGGTGGAAGACCCAATTCTTCTGGGTGAAGGTGGTGGCGACGGACGAGATCTGGAGATGCCGGACCTCGCCCAACTTTCACCCGAATCTACCCCCTCGCCAGGAGGAGTTCCCTCCCCACGTGGAGCAACAGGCTGCCCGTCGGCTGGAGAATCGCCAATCAACCGAGGAGCTGTTGACGCCGGAGAACATCGAACGGTGTCTTCTCTCGTGGTTGACGTCGTCAGGTACGGCTCTTGAGGCTCTTTTTCTGGGGTGGTAGCTCTTTTTTTCTCCTCCTGACCGGGGCTTCTTCTTGCTGTAGACGTGAGGCGGGAGCCTCTGGAGGAGGCGGCCGAGGTCATCGATCTGGGAGATGACTCGGCAGCCGATGAGCCTGATGCCCCGGTGGGTCACGTCAATGCCCGAGATAAGGGCAAGGGGGCGGCCTCCGAGGGGTCTTCTCGATCGACTGGTCTGAAGCGCAAGGATCCCCTGGTGGGGAAACTGCGGGAGGCCGCGAAGGCCAGGAAGAGGGCCAGGAAAGCCGGTCTTCCTACCGCCGTCGGGGGCGATTCTGGCTCGGCGGCACTCCCCCCTCGGGGGCAGGATGGGGCCGACCCTTCCGGGCTGGCTCTCCCATCCGCCGAGCGAGAGGGGGCCGAGGAGACCAGGGGCCCCACATAGGGAGGTGATGGGTCGGTTCTCCCCTCTGTAGGGACAGAAGGGGCCGATGCCGGCGTGGCCGGCGCTGGGACCGAGGGTTCGGTCGGCGCGGATGGGGGTTCGCCCGCGGGGGCGTCGCAACCCCAAGTGCCGGCAGCTTCTGGTGCGGTTGATCCCGCGGCGCCGGTCGAGGGTGGGGGTTCGCCCGGGGAGGCGTTGCAACCCCAACCGACCGTGGCGCGCGGGGCGGTTGGTTTCGCCGCCACAACAGGGCCTTCTGGCGGGGTGCCCAGGGTAGAGCAGTCCCCTCTGTCACCTTTGTCACGGTCCACCCGAGCCAACTGGGTCGACCATCTCTTGTTCGAGCCAGTTTCTACGCGAGGCAGAGTCAGTGGCTGGATGCGAGAAGGTCAAGACCGGGTCGGCCGGGTGATGGCCGTTTGCCGCGGTGCTAGATGGATTTTTGCTTTTCACTATGTAATGTATTGGCAGTTGCCTTTCTGATGTACCAACAGTTATCTTGAATGAATGCGAAAGATAAGGGGGTTTATTTTACCCGATTTGTTGATACAATATTCAGAAATAAAATCTGCGTAGTGTGGTTGCATTCCATGTCCGGGGAATGGGTTCCCCTTCCATTGTGGCTAACCTGTACGCACCTTTCCCGAGCGTCTCGATCACTCGGTAGGGGCCTTCCCAGTTGGGGGATAGCTTGCCCGCCGCCTCCAGTGGTCGAGATGCTTCGGTCTTCCTGAGAACGAAGTCCCCTGGTCAGAATTGTCTGCCTCGGACCTTGGCGTTGTAGTACCGAGTGAGGCGGCGCCGGTATTCCGTAGCTCGGACGTTCGCGATCTCTCGGAGTTCGCCTGCCAAGTCGAGGTTCTCGAGCAGCTTCTGCTCGTTTGCCTCGGGCAAAAAGCTGATCACTCGGAGAGACGGATTGGTGATTTCTAACGGAACGACGGCTTCGGTGCCATATACCAGTTGAAAAGGGGTCTCACCGGTTGCCGTTCTGGGGGTCGTTCGGTGCGACCATAGTACGCTAGGTAGTTCCTCGAACCAGCTACCCTTAGCCTTGCCGAGTCTGGTTTTTATGCCCTTCAAGATGGTCTTGTTGGCATTTTCAACCAGCCCGTTGGCCTGAGGGTGGGTGACCGAGGTGAAGTGGTTGCGGATATTTAGGTCGGCACATTTGTCTCGGAAGTATCGAGAGTCGAATTGCCGCCCGTTATCGCTCACTATCACTCGGGGGACGCCGAAGCGACAAATGATCGATTTCCATACGAAACCCCAGACGACTGTCTCGGTGATCCTCGCTGTTGCTTCAGCCTCGATCCACTTGGTGAAGTAGTCGATGGCGACGATGATGAACTTCTTCTAGGATTGAGCCGTTGGGAATGGCCCAAGGATGTCGATCCCCCACCGAGCGAAAGGGTAGGGCTCGGTGAGGGTGACAAGTTCCGTGGCCGGCTAGTGGACCAAATGGTCGAACCGCTGGCAACGGTCGCAATGTTGTACGTAAGCCGTGCAGTCGCGCTGTAGGGTCGGCCACCAGTATCCTTGCCTTAGCAGGATTCTGGCCAGCGACCGACCTCCCGAATGTGCTCCGCACAGGCCTCGATGAATCTCTTCAATAGCTTGGCTCACTTCGTCGGGGCTGAGACACTTCAGAAGGGGCCCGGAGAACGATCTTCGGTAGAGAGCGTTGTCGAGGATGACGAAGCGCCGAGCCTGGTACTTCATCCGGCGGGCTTCTCGAGGGTCGGAGGGTTCCTGGGAGTCTCGTAGCCAGGATAGGTAGGGGGAGCGCCAGTCGTCGGGAGTGGCCGAGTCAATGGTGAGGAGCTCCGAGTCTATGCTCGGGCGCTCTAGCTCTTGTAGGAGGACCGATCATGTACCTTCTAGGTCTAGGGAGGAGGCCAGTCGGGAGAGGGCGTCCACCCGAGAGTTTTGCTCCCGAGCTATTCTGACTACCTCGAACTCCTCGAACTGCTGGGCCAGGCTCCGGACCAACTGGAGGTATTTGATCATAGGTGCCTCCCGAGCTTCGTACTCGCCACTGACCTGGCTTGCAACTAGCTGGGAGTCGGTGTGGATCCTGACTCGCTCAGCCCCCAACCGTCGGGCCATGCGGGCCCCCGAGATAAGGGCCTCGTACTCGGAAGCATTGTTGGATGCCAAGAAGTTGAACTTTAGGGCGTATTGCAACTCTATTCCTTCGGGGGACCTTAGGAGGATCCCTGCGCCGTTGCCGACCGAGTTGGACGATCCATCGACGAACAGCTCCCAGGTTGGCCCGGTTGCTGTCGGAGGCCTGTCCTCGATCGGAACGGTGCTCTCGGCGATGAAGTCGGCGAGCGCTTGCCCTTTGATAGCTGATCGTGGCCGATACGAGATGTCGTATGCCCCGAGCATGATGGCCCATTTGACGAGTCGCCCCGAGGCTTCGGGGTGGGCCAGAATCTTCTTCAGTGGCTCGTCGGTTAGCACTGTGATGGGATGCCCCTGGAAGTAGGGTCGGAGGCGCCTTGCGGAGGTAACCAACGCTAGCACGAGTTTCTCGGTTGCGGGGTACCTCCGCTCGGCCTCGTTGAGCACCTTGCTGGTGTAGTAGACCGGCCTCTCGACTCCCGAGTCATTTCTGACTAGGACCGAGCTGACCGTTGACGGCGTCGCCGAGAGATAGAGCAACAAGACCTCGCCCGGGACGGGCTTGGAAAGCACCGGGGGCGAAGCCAGGAACTCTTTGAGCTCGGCGAACGCTGTCTGGCATTCCCCATCCCATGCGAACGTGGCAGATGCTACCTTGGGCCCCCTCATCAGCTTGAAGAAGGGCAAGCATCGTTCGGCCGCACGGGACAGGAAACGACTGAGAGCAGCGACACGCCCCGTTAGATGCTGGACGTCTTTAATACACGCGGGCGGGCGCATGTCCAGGATGGCCTGGACCTTATCGGGGTTGTCTTCGATCCCTCGCTGAGTGACCAGGAAACCCAGGAACTTCCCGGATCTTACCCCAAAGGCGCACTTGGCGGGGTTGAGCTTCATGTAGTATTTCAAGAGGGTGCCGAAAGTCTCGGCGAGGTCAGTGAAGTGGTCTTGGGCCCTCGGGGTCTTGACGAGCATGTCGTCGATGTAGGCCTCGACGTTCTGACCTAACTGTCCCTCAAACATATGGTTGACCAGTCGCTGGTATGTGGCTCCAGCATTCTTCAATCCGAAGGGCATCCGGGTGTAGCAGTACACGCCGTAGTCGGTGATGAAGGCGGTCCTCTCGACATCTTCAGGGTTCATTCGGATCTGATGATAACCCGAATAGGCATCCAGGAAACTGAGTATCTCGTTGCCCGAGGTTGAGTCAACCAGTTGGTCGATGCTCGGTAGCGGATAGCAGTCCTTGGGGGTGGCCTTGTTCAGATCGGTGAAGTCTACGCACATTCGCCACTTGCCGGTGGTCTTCGGCACCAGGATGACGTTGGCTAGCCACGTTGGGTACAGGACCGGTCTGAAAAGACCAGTCTCTTGTCCCTTGGTGACCTGCGCCTTGATGATCGCCTGTTTCTCGGGCGCATGCTTCCTCCTCCGTTGCTGTACGGGTCTCACGGTGGCATCGAGGTTAAGCTTGTGCATCACAGTTTCCTCTGGTATACCAGGGAGTTGATCATCGGACCAAGCGAAGACCCGGACGTACCCAGAAAGAAACTCCTTGTATTGCTGCTGTTCCTTCGGTGGTAGGTCGGCACCGATCCTTACTCCAAGGGCCGGGTCGTCGTTCAGGAATACCGTTAATAATTCGCCACCGGGCTCGGTGGTCACGGCTTTTCCTTCGACTCCCCTGGGGCCCTTATCCTTCCCGTCCGGCCTTGAGGCTTCCACCGAGATATTGTAGCACCTTCTAGCCGTGGCCTGGTTACCTCGGACTTCCCCCAACCCGTTTTTGGTGGGAAACTTCATTTTTTGGTGATAGGTAGATGGTACGGCCTTTATTCGGCTGAGAAATTTTCGGCCAAAAATGGCGTTGTACGCTATCATACCTTTAATCACTATGAAGTCCACTATGACCGTAACGGTTTTGGGTGGGGTGCCGATAGTGACTGGCAGGCTTAGGGCTCCCTCGGGGTAGGTGGCCAGGCCATTAAACCCGCTAAGGGGTGTTCGGATCGGGCGGAGCTTGGATGGGTCTTCCCCCATCTTGAGAAAACAGTCATAAGATAATACATCGGGGGCGCTCCCATTATCAACCAAAATCCTGTCTACATTACAGTGATTTATCGTGGCCGAGATAACGAGGGCATCGTCATGCGGGGTGCTCAGCCCTTCCAGGTCTTGGTCGGAGAAGACTATGACCTGGGGCTCCATCGGCGGATCTCTGGGAGGCTCTAAGGCTTGGCTGGCCCGCTCGGCATGACGTTTCCTTCCTCGGCTGGTGTCGCCGCCCGATGCCGCCCCTCCGGAGATGACGTTGATGTGGACCCCTCGGGGAGCGTTGTCGATCTCCTCTGCGGCGTCTCGGTCTTCTTTGTGCCCGGTCGTGAACCGGGCTAGATGCCCCAGACGGATGAGGCGCTCGATCTCGTCCTGGAGCTGATGGCAATCTCCGGTGTGGTGCCCGTGGTCGCCGTGGAACAGGCAATGCCTGTCCCGCTTGCGGTTCTTCGACCTCATTGGCTCGGGCTGGCGGAGAAGTCCCGAGTCTTTGATGTCTTCATAGATCTCGTAGACTGGTGCGGTCAAGGGGGTATACCGCTCGTACTTTCTCTTGCGCTCTCCTTCTCGATCGCGCTTCTTACTCGAGTCGGGGTTTGGCTCGGAGGTTCGCTTTTTGTCCCCCTCCCGACCCGAGCCGATTGCGTCTCGGCAGGCGCTGAGTACTTCTTTGCACTCGGCGTGGCGCAGTGCCAGAGTCACTAGCTCGGCAAGGGTCGAGGGAGGGTGGAGGATAAGCTCGCGGCGGAGATTCTCGTCCCGGGTGCCCCCGGTCAGTGCGGTTGTGGCTGAGGCCACATCCAGGCGGGGGATCCTAAGGGCTTCCGATTTAAATCGGTGGACGTAAGTCCGGAGCCTCTCCCCTTGCGCCTGTTTGAGAGCCAGGAGCCCTGCTGCTGACCTTGGGGGGGCGCTACCGGCGAAGCTCTCCTTGAAAATTCGTCCGAATTGCCTGAAGTCTCGAATGGACCCTGGGGCGAGGGCCCGGAACCATGCCTGAGCGCCTTGGACCAGGGTGGCCGCGAAGGCTCGGCATTTGATGGGATCCGGCGTTCCATGCAGGGTCACCAGGGCGTCGAAGCTATCGTAGTGGTCGGCTGGGTCGCCCTGGCCGTCGTAGAGCTTGAAGGTTGGGATGGAGGCTCTAGGAGAGACCTCTGCCTTCAAGATGTATTCGGAGAAAGGGGATTTCTCCTCATCCTCCGGGAAAGAGGTCTTCTGCAGGGCGCGGAGAGCGCGCTCTTGCTCTGCGAACCGTCTTTCAAAATCTCGTAGCCGGAGAGACAGTTCCGGTTGTGGCCGCGCCGTGGGGCTGGGGGGGCGTCGTGGCAATCTCCCGGAGCACTGGTGCCCGGGCGCGGCGGCCTCGCCCCCTGCTTCCCTCTCCTCGGCGTGGAGGAAGCCTCTTGCTCCGCAGGTGGAGCTTGCGAGGGTCCTCCGACGTCGTTGCGGAGGAGCTGTCGACCGCGGAGGGTGAAGCGGCCTCCGGCGGTGTGCTGCGTTGCACTCCTTCGAGGGGGACTTCCTGACGGGGCGCGGGACCTCGCGTCCCGGGCCGCCTGGGCCCTCATGAGCTCCACGAGGACGTCCATCTTTTCGTTGAGGGCCTGGAAGGCGTTGGCGCCACCGTCGAGGGGTGCCCCTGTCTCCGCCGGGGGGGGGTGGTGGCCCGTTGGTGGGGACGCTGGCGTTGGAGGGGGGGCTCTGTGAGACCCTAGAGGGGGCGCCTCCAGCCGCCGCCACAGCCTTACCTGCCCCGCCGGCGGATCTCCTCCCTGAGCTTTTTCTTACCATCTTGACTCTTCGTGCGTTTCCCACAGACGGCGCCAGATGAAGAGGCGGAATCTCGCGCTGGGTCCTGAGCGGGCTGTGGATCACCAGAAGATGAATCTGCAAGAGAGGGAAACGTGCCAGAGGGCCCAGGGGATCTCCCTGGGGCAAACCCTCCGATGGCTAAGTCAGTAGAGCGATGGTGGAAGCGATAATGGGGGGAGGAGAGAGCTGATGCGATAGAATCCTCTCCACCAAAGGGTGAAGCGAATCGTGCTCAGGAGCTTAGGGTATGTGAATGCCTAGTTCATCTTACCATCTTCCGGAGGGTATCCCTTGCTTAAATAGTGCGTCACCTTTTAAGAGTCCGGTGAGCTGAGGGCTTCCCGGCGGGAGTTATGTCTTCAGCGGGGGCTTTTATGGCCGGATCGTGGGGACGTTATCCCCTTGGAGTCCGGCGGCACCCCTGACTCTCCCGTCGGCGGAGGACTCTGAACGGCCGTACCTGCGGATTAATCAAATGGTCTTACCGAGCTTCGGGGAGGCTAGCTCTGGTCTGAGCGATGGCCCGGCGAAGGTGGGGTCGGATAGGTCGGCTGGAGCCTGTCTCTCTCGGGTGAGGAGAGGGCTTTTAGACCGGACCTTCCTTGGGACCTGACCGCTGTCTCGGGCCCTCCGAGCCTAGAAGGCCGCCGGGGAGAGTTGGTTCCTCGAGTCTTTATTTATTGGGCTTTTCTTCCCTGAGTGGGCCCAGCGGGCTATCACTCGGGCGGGCTCGCCTAGTTGGACCGTGTGGGTCTTGTTGGGCTGCCTTTGTGGTGGGCTACGGAAATCCCCCTCTCTAGGGTCGACTCAACCAACTTGGAGAAAATGGGCCCGCCCCAAGGACGAACGATAGAAGGACATGTTCCCCACCTCCCATATTTGATGGAACTCAACCTATTGACTATTTAGAGTGGGAAGTCTCGATGGACCATTACTTCACTTGGTATCCCTTGTCCGAGGATGAGAAAGTCCAATTTGCCAAATTACAACTTACCAAACGGGCCCACACTCATTGGTTGAAAATTGAAGGCTTAAGGATAATTAGAAGGGAAGCTCCCCTCACAACATGGGGGGACATGAAGGAACAACTTAGGGATAGATATATTTTCCCCTCCCATTCCGAACACCGAAGCCCAAAGAGCATTTCAACTCCTTCATTTCCCCTTGGCCAACCCAAGACCCTAATCACCCAATCCCCACAACTTCCCACCTCTCCCACCACTACATCTACACCCTACCTCCAAGTCCACGCCACAACCATAGCTCCACCGGCCCAAGTGGACTCCGTGTCCACTCCTCCACCAAAGCCCATGATGGCCACCACCCCCCAACCCAAAATCCCTCACCAAACCCATACCCCACAAACCCCCTTAGCCCCCACCACTACCCCTCCTTCACCCCCTAAAAGGGACACACCTCCCAAAACCAATCAAACCAAGCCTACACACCCACCCCACCTTCCTCTTCCAACCCCAATCTTACCCCAACCTAGGCCACTGCTACTTCCACTTCCAACCCCAATCCAAGTCCGACCTCGTTCACCACCTCGGATGCACCATGCGCCGATCATCATCACCCCACCCACAAAGTACCTACCCACCTCCTTGGTAGAAGAACCCATAATCCTTACACCCGACCCCATAGTGGTGAACACCCCAGATCCAACCCCTACTTTGAAATAAACACATGCCCAAGATGAGGACAAAGCCTTGCATTACGATCTTCACTCTATGCCCTCTCCTCTAGTAGGGAGTGAGCTTATCATAAGTGGGTCCTTGGCTAGATGGTTAAAAGAGAGCCCAGCTCACCCGATCATGGCCTAGCCTTCCTTGGAGTGACACCTATCCATAGTGCTCTTCAACTCCTATTGCACCACCATCCAATCATCTTATCAAGTGGAGACACTAGGGGACCTTCTCAAGGGCTTAGCATGGCAATTAGAGTTGACTGGCATGTTGACCCCCATGACCGAACAACCTAGGAGCCTTGACCTCCTACACCTATGTGTTGGGTCTATCACCTCAATGTGCACCATTGGTTGCTACACTAGTGACCTTTTATTATTCCTCCCCACACCCGATGAGCCCGACCTTCCCCTCAAATTGGAGCTTCTTATCTCGGGTAGAAAGCCAAGCCCTCCCCTTATGGTCGATCTACCTCCTAAGAACTTCGGCCCAATTACTTCATTAGAGGAGGATGACCCACCTTGTATGGACCTTGTGGACATAGAGTTCCTTCCTCTAGGAAGCCCAATTCATGACCCCTTTGATCCCTTACAATGGGAGCCTAGTTACCCATGTGACGCACCCACCTTACCCACAACCCACCTTTCTCTACCCCAACCAACCATGTTGGACCAAGACCACCTCTTCCAAGACTCGGCCCCACAAAGGGAACCATCGCCATAAACAACATATGCCTAGGAAACCAGGAAGAGCTCCTCTCCATAATGCCCACCTTCTTAGATCCCTTCGACCCATTCACATGGAAGTTCAAAAGTCATCCCACATCTATGCACATGGAAGACACCTTTGGGATAAACATGCATGTGTCTAGGCTTACCACATCATTTGGCATGATTCATAAGTCGGGTACATTCATTCACATCACCCACATGTCAAGTTGGAAGCATAAGTGGATCATATTCGGATGTATTGGCCCACCTTCATTCATCATGAGTCTTAAGCATGAGAGGAGCATACATGGATGTCCGGGTCCCCCGACATTTGTCACACCCATGCATAAAAGGTTCATCTATGGATGTCCCAGCCCTCCTACACAGTCTTCATGGCATCAAAGTATGATCGGTCTACATTTGGCTGCCCCGGTCCACCTTTGCACACCATACTTTCCACACCAACATCGCATCATAGTGCATGGCATATGCATTCTCGCAAGCATCTAGCAACGAGCGGTGAGGATAACAAAAAGCGGGCAATAGCTTGTAAGTGGCACTTGGGATTCCAAGTAGACAACTTGGTAATGGTGACATTGAAGTGGCTCTACCCTAGGGCTATCTCCAAACTGAGGGCACAAGGACTTGGACCTTCCCGAATTTTGAGTAGCATTGGCAAACATGCTTTTGATCTGAACTTTCCAAAGGATTCTGGGACACACCCGACTTTTCGTGTGGCAGATCTAGCACCCTATACCGCGGTGGAACCTAGTAAGCATCTTGAGCCTACACTTACCTTTGTGAGTGACACCACCGAGAGCCTCCACATATCAGCCCGAGAGCCCGACATGAGCACATGGAGGCAATACTAGATAAGCAAGGTACCATTGCCAGGAAGAGGGTGTGCCCGCGCTATCCTGAGAAGTGGAAGAGCCATCCCTCGGCTACGGAGGCAGGGTTGAGTTGGGAAGACGCTCTGCACCCGGATCTGCTTTCGTGTACTGCTACCCCGGAGGACCCACACTCGACGAGGTCGAGTTCTCCCCACCCCGGGGGTATGATGGGGACATCCCCAGTCATTCCATCTTTTTCGAGACTCCGGTTACTCGCCATCGGTGCATCATCATCTCCATCACTTAATTTTGAGTAGTAGCATGTAATTTTCATCTTATTTGAGTCATAGATGTGTAATCTTTCTTTATTTAAGTCAGTTAATAGGTTAATGGGTCAGTTTGATAGTCATTTGGGCCCAACTAGTGGGCTTGGCCCAGGGGCACCCCTCCCTTGGACTACTTTGGTCATTAGTTGTTTAGTCAGGGTCATTTTAGTCCTAGGAAAATATGATTGCCTATAAATAGGCCATCCCACTCCCTCATATGTAATCTTTTGGTGAATCAAAACAATGAGTGTTCTAGTGCAATTGTAGTGGATTCTCCATCTCTCTCTCCCTCTCTCTCTCTAAGGGGTGGATTCCCCTCTCTCTCACTCTCTCTCTCTCTAAGGGGTCCCCCCTCTCTCTCTCTCTTCCCTACCCCTCAAATTTCAAAATTTCTTCTCTCTCCTCCCATTCACTCTTCATTAATATTCCCCCCTTCCCCATACCCTCATTCAAGTCCCCCCAACCCCCAAGATAGAACCCACCAATCTCTAAGCCACCCTCCAACCCCCAACCACCCACTACCCTTTCCTAAGCACCCTTTCATCTCCCCAAGGCTGAAGGAGCTCAAACCCTAGGCCAAATTTGAATTTCCCTCCCCTTTCTAACTGCTCCCCTCCCCTCCCCATCACCCCCCACCACCTGGGTCACACCCACAGCCAACCATCAGCCCTCCTTCCCCATTCTCCCCTCTCTTACCTCCACTCCCTACCAGGCGCTATTCTGGTTCACAAGCAGCAGACCACCCGCAGATTGTAGAGAGTACCACGGTGTCATAGTGAGGCTTCAGGAGGTGTACTATATATCTCTGGAAAGTTCATCCAGAGAGCTTTTCAAGCGAGGTGGTTTCGTCCTCATCCGAGCACCGTGCTGATCCGGAGGCCCTTTCTTCCTCGACTGCGCAAAGCCTTCCTGGCAGGAGTCCAGAGCCAAAGTGGAAGCTCGACTACGATGAACCTGTTGGGAATCTGATCAAGAGTTCTTCTACAAAAATCTTCTACTACGAGTCTTCTATCATCCCCAAGAAGCAAAGCCCAGTTCGGCGACCGGACCTGAGAGTTATCATTTTTATTCCCCGGGTGTGCGGTTCTGCCTCCACTCAGTCTGCACCGACCCCTCCTCAGTGTTCTGAGACTACCAATCTGCTTCGATAACGAACGGCATTTCCGTCAAGCTTGTTACGAAGAGGACTCACATACGGTTCCGTCGACTCTAGCGGAGCCTCATTCTAAGTTCAGGAGCGGTCGTGGCATCTTCTGCTTCCTGCTATCGAGCACCTGAAGCAGTCAGAACTGTCAACCTGTTCCCCTGTTCAAGCTCCTACTCCGACCAGCGCCAGTGCCCGACAAAATTACCAAAATTTAGGCGTCATCCTGGCCCAGCTACGAGTATTCTCAAACTGGTTTCATCATCGAAAAATTCTGGAGTGGCCGCAGCATCTAGAGAACCAACTGCCTGTCCTGAATCGCAGAGAGTGGACAGAATCGACATCGGCCACCATTCTTTGTTTCTAGCCCGATTTTTCCTCTTTTGCTTGGCCGGCTGAAGGCCCCTCCCTGTGTGGAGGTAGTTTTGGATGTATTCACAGTTAACCCCCACCCCAAGATCCCCCCTCTTGCGAGAGGCGTAGTGTTGTAATCACTTAAACAGGGTCAAGCGGTATCGGCGCGGCGTGAGGGTGCGTATCCACGCCTCCCCGCTCGCCCTCATCTATCGGCCGGGATCGGTGTTCTCACACCGATCAGGTGAGTTCCGGGACACATCCCTCGCTGGTTTATTCATGCTTATTTAGTATTGTCTTTAGCTCCGTCGGACGGTAAGTGAGTGCTTGATCTAAATTTCCCTCCAATTGAGTGGCCACCGCGGAGTGAGGTGAGAGCGACCCTACAACCTATGCCTTTGGCATGCTGGCCGCCCACTAAGTTGGGTATCCCAGCCCCTTTGGGGGTTAGCCATAGCGAAGCCAAGCCTCGGAACGTCAAGGTCCCACTTTGGACCCTCCCCACCATCGCCAACTTGCCCACGGGCAATAGTGTCTGCTAAGCGAGTGAGCTCGCCCGAGTAATTTCATCGTCCAAGTTGTTTGCTTGCGAATCATAGGTCCAAGGTTCATTGGCCTTGTGATTGCCACCCAAGGTGGTGTCACATCATCCATCCTGGTCCTTGATTTCACTAATAGATCATCCACATACACCTCCAGATATATGTGCATCATGTCATGAAATATGGTCATCATAGCTCTTTGGTAAGTAGCTCCAGCATTCTTTAATCCAAACGGCATGACCACGTAACAATATGTTCCCCAAGGTGTAGTGAATGATGTCTTCTCTTGATCCTCTTCTGCCAAACGAATTTGATTATATCCTAAAAATCCATCCATGAATGAGAGGGTTTCATAGCCTGCCGTGTTATCGATCAACACATCAATGTGAGGAAAAGGAAAATCATCCTTCGGACACGCGTGGTTAAGGTCCCGGAAGTCGATGCAAATCCTAACTTTCCCGTCTTTCTTCATGACCGGGACAATGTTCGCCACCCATTGAGGATAAAGAACGACTCTAATGAACCTGGCTTTATGGAGCTTATCGACCTCTTCTTTCATTTTCAAAGCCATCTGAGGGTGAAAATGCCTTAACCTTTGTTTTACCGAGACGGACCCTGATTTTAGGGTTAAACGGTGTTCGACCAGGGTTGAATCCAGACCCGGCATATCTTTGTAGCTCCATGCAAACGTGTCCTTATATTCCTTGAGAACTTCAATTAATGCCTCTTCTTCAGAGGGTGGTAGATTATCACTTATGAGGATGATCCTAGGGTCTTCCTCAGTTCCCAAGTTGACTTCTTTGGTGGACTCTTCTACGGCGGTTGACGGCTCGTCGAATCTCCTTATTCCACTAGCATATGCGCCAGCCGCATCCTCATATTCCTTACCCTCATCTTCAGTAGGGTATTCTTCACCCGTGATCTCGTAGACTCCATACCCCTCATCAATTGCACAGTTGCCCTCACATTCTATTTCCGGTAGCTGGATGGGATTTTCAAGCAACTGAGGGATGGCGAGAAGGGCCTGACACCTGGCGGCTAAATCCAGAAGGAATCGACGAGGGATCTGCCTACCCTTGGATTTCTTCCTAGGTACTACATTTGACGTATTATTCCTAAATTGACTGACATTATTTACAGAAGAAGAGAAAGATGAAGAGGATGGTGAAGAATGTATAGGGAAAGACCCCTCAGAGGAGGGGTAGAAAAGGTCACTCATCGGACCTTGGACGGGTGGTCCGCAGGGCGGGACGCACCCGTGAGAGATGTAGGAGGTTTCCTCAACGAGGATGTGTTGTTGAGGAGTTTGGAAATTGAAATTTTTTTTTCGTTTTCATTTTTGATGACAAAACAGTGAAAAGAGATCGGAGGAGAGAGAAAAGTGGTTATGGCTAGAGGATTGGGAGGCTCGTAGAGCAGATCGTGATTGAAGACCTGGCGCGGGTTGAGAAACCCGCGCAGGTATGTAAGTAGAGAGGGGGATCTGGGAAGGTCATCAGACAACCGTCTGACCCAGGAAGATGACAGCAACAAGGGCTGTGACGAGTGAATGGAGAAGATGACGGCTAATGAGTCGTCGGTGGTGATGGTGATGGCGGATGAAGATCCACTGGTGACAGGGTCCTTTTGGCAAGGACGAGGATAGTTTGGAACATTGGCAATAGTAATGATATTCTCTGGCATTCAGGCGATCAACGGCGGTCCTTCAAGCTGTGGAGGCGAGAACATCCTTTCCAGTGCAATGGAAACGTCCCGTATATCAAACCATTTGTCCCATTCGCATTCCGGGTCTTTGATCTTGCCTCTTTTGGTGACCCTCGGCCATTTTTCGACTGAATACACAACATGTGACCCCCCATGTGCTTCTTGCGAATAATCCCCCATCTGAATAACGGGCCCTTTGTTGAAGTGGTTTGATAGGGTCCATGTGAGGGGCTTCCAATCCGCCTTGAATGGTCCTTTGAAGCCTAGGCCAAACCTGCGGTTCGGCCTAATCTCCTTGGTGGTTTCAACCTACCTTGTAGCTGTGCACCCAGACCTTTGCCCTGTTGATAGCCGATGTTTCTCATAATCTCCCAACCTTTGGAGTGAAAAGGGAGATATGGCGTTGTTGCCTTGATCGGCTTCTTTGGTGCTAGAGGAATGTGAGATGAATCACACACGTCCAGCAATGACAATATGGGCTGATGAGACGGCCAAACAGAGGGCAGAGAGGTGTTGATAGCATCCACCGTGTGAAGGATAGGTGTGCTGACTACTTTAATAATTCTTCCATTGTAAGGAAACTTCAAGCACTGATGGTTGGTGGAAGGCACAGCATCCATGGCTTCAATGTAGGGGCGACCCAGTATGGCCTTGAATGTGGGGTCCATGTCGAGGACGTGAAATTCCGTGGGGACTGACATAGGGCCTAACGTTGCCCTCAGATTAATCATCCCTTGCGGCGGCCTTTTGCTATTGTCATAAGCCGTGACTGTGATCGAGGAAGGTCTTATTTGTTCCTTGTCGACCCCACACTAATGAAGGGTGCTCATGGAGATCACATTTATGGACGTACCCGTGTCTACAAGGCACGGGTTTATGGATACCCCATTAAATTTTATTGAAATGCACAATGCATATTTCCGAGCTTCCTTGGGAGCGAGCTCGTAGTTGTGGAACATGATAGCTGGTTGTGTGTCCGTTGGGGTCAGGACGGCAGAAATCTTTTCTACAGGGAGGTCCTCATTCACCATGACCTTTTGAAGATACTCCATTAAGGCTGCCTGATGGGATGTGGATCTCTGAAGCAGCTCCAGGATGGAGATCCGAGCAGGCATCTTGTCCAAGTGTTTCAACAGATCATACTGTGTTCCAGGGATAGATCTTTCCGGTTGTTCTCCATCGTCCCTCTCTGGCTGAGACTGCTCGGGATTCTGACTGTTCTGTGGGAAAACCCTGTGGAAAATCCTTCCACTCCGGAGCACCATCGCCTGCGGCTTTTGTATCTCTATAGGGGTAATAGTGGGTTTTAACAGAGGTTTGAGGGGTAGTGGTGGAGGAATGGTCGATGAAGCAGGGGTGATGATGGGAGCAGGGATTCTGATGAGGGGTTTGTTAGGTGGAGGCATGGTGGAGGTAGAGGGGATATCGCACGGGTTATGAAGGATAAGGGGTCTGGAAGGTGGCGGTGGAGGCAAAGTGGAAGTGGGTAGGGTTTGAAGCGGGTAATGGTTTTAAGATGGATGGTGGGTGATGAGTGGTTTTGAAGGCATTGGCGGTGGTATGGTGAAGACAGGCGGGGTTACGTACGGTGGACGGGTGATGAGGGGCTTAGAAGGCATAGGGGCAAATGCAGTAGAGGTGGATGGTAAAGCGGGGGAGAGAGAGAAGATGAGAGGGTGTGAGGGCGTAATGAAGGGTGTTGGCTGATAGGTCATTGGGGTGCGAATGAGAGGGCGTGATGGCAGTGGAAATGGTGAAGGCGGTACTGATGCGGGTTGATGAGAGAGAGGTGCTACCCGGGCAAGGCGAGGGGGTTGCATGACGATAGGGTTGGCGGTAAAAAGAATGGAGGTACTTTCTGGGTGTCACACCTGCTCTCTCCCGACTTCCGGGAAGGAGGAGATGGGGTTGACCTGATGATTAGGCTGTTGGTGCTCCGGTAATGGATTCTGGATTATGCCCATGTTGGGCTGTTGTGGTTAGGCCTGCTGAGGCTGTTGTTGTTGTTGTGGTTGTTGTTGTGGCTGCTGTTGTAACTGCTGCTGTTGTTGCTGGAACTGTGGCCTAGGAGGAGGTCTCCTAGCCTTGAGAGTGGCGACGTATCGCCTCATTTCATCCCAGTCAATCCTGCCTTCATCATTCGTATCGTGGATGTAATCTTTAAACTGAAAGCAGTTGTCCACTGTGTGTCCTGGCTGCCTGTGATAGACACAGTATCTGGAGGTATCAACATTCGGGGGCCATACGGGCCTTTCCCTCGGTAGGATGAGTGTGTTTGAGGCCATGAGGGCGTTGAAAATATCCGCCAGAGTTTCTGGCAATGGTGGGTAATAGGATCTCTTGGGACCAATCGGCCTCCTTTGTTGCTGTGGGGGACCGTAATTTCCTGGGGGTGGAACTTGGTTGTACTGAAGTGGTGGTTGTTGTTGCTGGGATCGAGGTTGTTGCTGGGGTTGAAGTAGTTGAGGCATGTTGTTCTGGGGTGGATCATTTTGGGGTGGAGGACGAGAGGGGAAAGGACCTAGTTGGAGGGGAAGTCGGGGCATTTTTGGAAGCCTTGGGTTGGCTGCATTGTTGGCGTTGTTGACCGCACTCACTTGCTCATTTGTTACGACCCCTTCTGTTCCTCCGCCTGGGACACCAGCGCCTGTCTTTCTGACCACCTTGGGCTTCGGCGGCTCAAACATGTTCATAATGGGGGAGTCTTTTAACTGGGTCTGGATGTACCGGGCTCTCTCATAGAGCTCTTCCATGGTGGTGAGCTTGTTCATGGCCAAGACATGCCTGAACTGTGGGGTGGCATTGGATACAATCATCTTTACTTATTCAGGCTCCGAGAGGGTATCTCTTATCCTTTCTGCCAGAGACCTCCATCTATCAGCATAACGAACAAAATCTTCATCAGGCTTCATTTTCTCGGCCACTGGGTCGGTAATGGAGAGAGAGGGACCGACCCTATCCCGATACTTTTGCAAGAACCTTCTCTGGACTGCTTCAAAATTCTTGGCCTCCCGGGGCTCCAAAGAATAGAACCACTCTAGCGCAGGACCGTCCAATGACCTCCGAAAGAGGTATGCCAGGGATCTCTGGTCGTTTTGCCAATAGGAGGACTCTTACATGAAATCCTTGAGGTGAATGAAGGGGTTTCCAGTGCCATTGTACATGCGGTACGTGGGCATTTCGGAGGGAGGAAGATGGATGATCAGAAGGATTGGCAAAGCAACCTCCGGGGTGGATTTCACGTCCACCATTTTCTTCAAATTCTGAAACTGTTCGTCCATCCTATTGAACTGGTTGAGGAGCGATTGGGCGAGCTCCTCGGGAGGTGAAGGTGGCACGTGCCATTGGGGAGGAAAATGTCTCCCAGAGACTTGAGGGGGGAACCCTGAATGAGAGGGAGCTGTCGGGCCGCAGACAGTTGGCCCCGGCTGAAGCGGTATGTAGGGAACAACGGGGGTTTGAGATTGCGAAGGGAATTGGAACGAGGGTGGTTGTTGGCTCGCTTGCCCTTGAAGCGAGGGAGATTGGATGACTTGCGCCAGTGAAGGAGATGGAATGGCCTGCACCGATTCTTGGAGAGGTGCGATGGCCGGAGTTGATTCCTGGGGGCGGGGGAAACAGATTTCCCCTTCAGAATGACCTGCAGGGCCCGGAGCTGTTCAGAGGTAAGCTCCGTGTTAGCGAGGACGCCTAGCAAAGAGGAGATGTCCTGTGGTGGGGACGTGTCCCCTGCAATAACCTGCACCTCATGCGAGGGCTCATAAGAAGGACCCGCGTCCATAGCATGGACTCGCGGCTCGACTGACTAACCACGACTAGGGTGGTTTTCCTCAAAAGACTCATGTGCCATGCTCACAGTTTTCCCAGAACGTAAAAACATACACTAGCAAGCAAATAGCAGAGATTATCAAACAAGTGGATGCCTTTACGCCTTTTTTGTGTTTTGATTTTGATGATTTTTTTTGTATTTTTAACCAGATCCGAAGTTCACACAAAATAGGGACCCTAGTTCATTTTTGTTTCACCGCCGTGTCAGCTAGAGGCTCTCGTCTCACCACGAATGGGTCGACTAACTCCGGAGAGCTTCAATGGTACAACCAGCCCAGTGAACGAAGAGAAGATTCTTCGATGTCGGGGACTTACGGAGGTCCCAGTAGAGGAGATTCTAGTCCGTCGAGAGGAATTCCCGAACGGAGAGTCCTTCCTTCACCGAGAGGGGGTGATCCTTAGAAAAAATAAAAAAGAATAGAAAAGAGGGATGGATGTATGCAATGAAATGCTGACAGATATATGAAGCATAACAGAACAATGAAACAATCAAGATATAACAACACACAAGAGATAGTAAAGCAAATCACAAGAAATTGCAAGGGTAACTGAAAGAAAGCAACAGACATCCCACCGTGATCGCCAATCTGTGAGCGACGTCACGCGGTTGAGAAATGAAAATGCGGAGCGCGCGGGCTCGTTTTGTTTTATCTGGCTTTTACTGCAACACAAAAAATAAGAGAAGAGAGAGGGGGCCACCATAGGAGATTGCTTCGGCGGGACGAGCGGGACAAATGCAATATGGCAGGATATGGGGGTTAAACGGCCATAGCGGGAAGTGACTCGCCGCGGCCTCGAGGGGACGGGAATGGTGCAGAAATCAAATAGCAAGAATTGAAACGGCCATTGCGGGAAGTGACTCGCCGCGGCCTTGAGAGTATAGCAGATATAGCAGTAATTCAAGATATACAAGAGAAAGGACAGAATTCAAACGGCCATTGCGGGAAGTGACTCACCGCGGCCTCGAGAATATGAGCAGATAAGAATATAACATGATATTAAGAGAATATAAAGAACGGGAGTTTAAGCGGCCATTGGGGAAGTGACTCGCCGCAGCCTCGAGAATATGAGCAGATAAGAATATAACCGAATATAAAGAGAATATAAGAATGGGAATTTAAACGGCCATTGGGGAAGTGACTCGCCGCGGCCTCGAGAATATGAGCAGATAAGAATATAACAGAATATAAAGAGAATATAAGAACGGGAATTTAAACGGCCATTGGGGAAGTGACTCGCCGCGGCATTGAGAATATGAGCAGATAAGAATATAACAGAATATAAAGAGAATATAAGAACGGGAATTTAAACGGCCATTGGGGAAGTGACTCGCCGCGGCCTTGAGAATATGAGCAGATAAGAATATAACAGAATATAAAGAGAATATAAGAACGGGAATTTAAATGGCCATTGGGGAAGTGACTCGCCGCGGCCTCGAGAATATGATGTGATCGCCAGGGGCCAAAGACCCCAAAATAAGGAAATGATCGCGCCTACCTCACTAGCAGGAAGTGGCGGATTACTTCTTCCTCCCCCTTCGGCCGGCTGACGGAGAGGGCCTTCTTTAGTTACCCTTGCAAAACAACAGATAGCAAATAAACGGAATTAGAAAATGGCAGTGCAGTAGCAATCCCTTGCAATGAAAGTGATGAAATCGTAGCAGCGCACACACCTGGTTGGTGTGGTTTTATACCCCTCTCGGACATGAGTAGGAGGGAAGTGTAATGATGAATGGAGTTATGCAAAAGTATAAGATTCCCTTATGGAGGGAGACGAAGAATGGAAGATGATAAATGCAAAAGAACTACGAAGAAAAGGAGAGAGTTGGCTTATTGGATGTGCCGATGGCGAGATCCGGCGGAGCTTTGGCAGCGTAGGGACGACGTGGAAGCACGGTGGACGAAGACGGCCTTCCTCCTGCGAGTGCGGGCACCCGAGAATCCGGCAGAACCTCCCCCTGCAAAAGACCCACGGGTTAGAAATGAGATCGGCAGCCTGTCGGACCTCTTAGAAGCTCTCTTCGGACTGAGGGGGGGGGCCTCTATTTATAGAGCTCCGGAGGATGGAGGCGTCCAGGACCCTGGACGCCTTCATCAAGGCAAAAATAATATTTTATTTTTTTTTATTTTTTTATTTTGAATATTTTCAAGGAGGCGTCTAGGAAATTGGACGCCTCCATAAAAGCCCACCGAACCCCCGCCGAAAGCCGCATGTGGTTTGGCACAACGCGTGATTTTGATCGGCGCCCGTGATTCTGGAATGGGCGCGTCTAGTTGGCAGGACGTCTTCATAATTTGGATTTTTTCTCAAATGACAAACCGACCAGCGGACGGGCGGTGGCCGTGGGCAAGTTGATGGAGGCGTCCAGGGGCCTGGACGCCTCCATGAAATTATTTTTTTTTATTTTGTTTTTACACCATTATTAATATTATTTATTTTTATTATTCTGGCATTGATGGAGGCATCCAGGCAAGTGGACGCCTCCATGATTTTATGATTTTTTATATATTTTTGCATTTTTGTAATTTTAAAAATAGTGGAGGCATCTAGGGGCCTGGACGCCTCCATAAAGACCCCCCGGATCCCCTGAAAATGCGTCGGTAGCCGTCCGCCAGACATTCTCCTGGTTCCGGAAACATCCGATGCGTCCGATTGGTGTCGATGCTGTCCGAATGCTGTCTGATTTCTGCAACGAGACGATTTTTGGATGCCGAAAAGGCGGAAGAAGATTCAAGAAGAGGAAGCACTCAAGCGATTCAAAATGCAAAAGCCGCTGCGGGGCATCGCATAGTAATATAAGATTTTCTCGGGGGACGTCAGGAATAGAGTGTCTACAATGCGCTCTGAGAAGGAGGGAACAGCCGGCTTGTCCGCTGGCTTTTTGTCAGAGCCGCTGGGTTCGGCCTCCTTACTTGCATTGGCAGCATGGGTGAATTCAATGGTATTCACCTCCTTACCGGGCTGGCATTCTCGCACCTGCTTACCCTTTGCTGCAGTGTAGCTCGGGTTATCGCCGAAGAACATCTCTATTTCGGCGACCACCGAATTGAGTTGGTCAAAGCCTTTGACACTGGTGCCAAGAAGCTTTTCGCTGACCTCGGCCGCCAGACCTCGACGACATATGGTGATAGCGTCCTCCTGAACGGGTGGATTGACACACCTCATGCTGAGGTCTCGCCACTTTTTGATGAAGTCGAGGGCGCTCTCACCCTTTTTCTTCCGGAGAGAACAGAGTTCAGCTAGGGAAATCTTTCGCTCGGCCATTTGAAAGCGGTCGATGAATTTCTTCTGGAGATCCGCCCAGTCGATGACTGAGTTAGGCTTCAGGTGCGAATACCATTGAAAGGCCATTCCCGTGAGCAAAGTGACGAAGTAGCGGAGGATATATGATTCGTCCATCGCTAACTCGCCCATGGCTGTAACAAAGTAGGCCAAGTGTTCATGTGGTGACCCCTGCCCGTCGAACTTTTGCAGCTTCGGGGGCTTGGGGTACTCTGGGGGAAGCTTTTTCAGCTGGTGGTGAAGCGGGTAGGGGACACTGTAGAGATCTACTCTGACAACCCCTTCACCATACTGTGCGAGCTTTGTCTCGACAATACGCTCGATCATCTGGCGTTGCGCCAGGAGATTTTCTGGCTTTGGCATATTGGAGGTTCGTGGCTGGGCCTCAACCGGGGGTGTGCCAAACCCAGTAGCCAACGGGGTTCAGGCAATTGCCGCTGAGGTGTTGACAGCCTCGCGAGCCACCGGTAGTGCCGGTGCCTCGACCTGGGGCCTAGTAGGTTGCTGAGGATGAAGGTCTAGTTCCTGGAGGAGGTCTTGCAGGAGGGCCTTCAGATGCTGGTTCTCCTTCATGGCAGTGTCGAGGGTCACTTCTTGAGCCTCGTTCGCAGGAGGGTCATTGTTGACCGGCTCTGCGTTGATAGGAGGGTCGCGGTCTTCCATCGGAACCTCTTCTATGTGTTTGTTGGCACTCAAAATATACTCAATGGTGATCAAGCCTCAAAGACAAATGATGCGGCCTGCCGAAGCAGAGAAGCCGAAGGAGACCAACACATTGAAGCCTTCTCAAGCCGCCAGAGCCTCAGGCCACCCATTATGAATACCGGGGGCCTCACCTGACGAGGATCGAGAAGAACACACCTTAAGCGGGCATTGTCTGTCATCCGACCAAGGATGAGCATGCCCTCATCGTCCGACCAAGGATGAGAACATATCTGTTGTCCGATCAAGCACGAGGATGTACCTATCATCCGACCAAGGACGAGCGTGTATCCGTTGTCTGACCAAGGACATAGGTATACTTGGCGGCACGCCGCCTGAATGAAAGATCCTGCCCAGGTGAGAAAATGCCCTTGGCCCCTCAGAACAAGAGACCGAAGGCTCTGTCAGTGGAAGACCCCGATTACCCGACACGGGTACGGCTTCCCAACATATTGGGCCCATTAGTGGCCAGATGATCGCCCAGTCAAGGCAAGAACACCCCGGGTAGCATACCACTCCCCGTGAAAGCTACCAATGCAAGCCGAGCCGAGCCAGCAGCACGAGCTATTGTGCCGAGAGCCATGTCAGCGGAAAACCCGCATGTCCAGGCTGAAAGTGCACGAGTTCCAAAAGCAGCCATTTAGCGGCCCGGAAACTTCGTCGATATCTCTCCCTATGGTTTGGCAAGGCCACAGAGAGATGAAGAATCACAGTGACTCTCAGAGTCAGTCCGGGGCCCGCTGTCGGACTCGTGTCGAGCAAACGCGATAGGATGACCCGAAATCGGCGTGCCCTCTGCTCATCTGTCCATGCCCGGCGCGCCCCCTTAATCTTCTAATCCGGCGCGCGAAGGAAGCCTATGCCCGGTGCGCTAAACCCCATGCCGGATTAAGCTCGATCGAGGGATTGCCTATATAAAGGCCTTATGTTCGAGAAGAAGAAGAAGGGAGAACGAAGAGAAAAACAGATAGACATAAAGAGAGAGGAGAAGCTTGGGGAGGAAGAAGAGGAGCAGAGAGCCCGTTCGATTCCGATACCCTTGAAGAGGCGTGGTCTCGCACTGGTCCTGAGCGGGCTGTGGATCACCGGAAAGTGAACTGCAAGAAAGGGAAACGGATCAGGGGGCCCAGGGATGAGTCCCTGGGGGAAACCCTCCGATGCTTAAGTCAGTAGAGCTATGGTATGAATAATATAGGGAGGAAGTAGCTTCTGTGCGAGATCCCTCTCCACCAGAAGGGTGAAGTGGTTCCTGCTCAGGAGTTGTGAGCGTGTGGTTGCCCTTACCTTTCGCCGGAGGGTACCTCTGGGTTAAATAGTGCACCGTCTTCTGGAGTCCTGTAAGCCGAGGGGTTTCAGGTGGGGGTTACATCCTCGACGTGGGCTTTTATCACCTTATCGTGTGAGCGTTATCACCTTGGGGAGCGGGAGTCCCTCACCTTTATGAATTCCTGCCCACAGAGGACTCTTAACGGCTGCATGGATAAGCAATCGTCGGCCGCCCCAAGCTCAGAAAGGCCAGCCTTATCCGGGCGGTAGGCTTAGCTCGGACGAAGATGGGTCGGATTGGTCGACATGCGCCTTCTTCCGCTGGGCGGAGAGATGGCTCGGGCATGGACCTTTCCTGTGACCTGACCGATGCTCGGGCCTTCTGAGCCTAGAGGCCGCCTAGGAAGGTAGTATCCTCGAGAGAAACTTTTATTGGGCTTTCTCGCCTAAGTGGGCCCCAGGGGGCTATCACTTGGCTGAGCTGAGCCTTGTTGGGCCCTGAGGGGCCTAGTTCGACTGCTCTTAATTGGGCTACAGAAATCCCCCTCTCCAACCCTGTTTCTCTACTGCGAAGCTCTGAGGTGGGTTGGCGGAAGTCGTCTGTTCTTCTTCTGCTATTTTCTTTCCCCTTCTGCTAGAATACCTCCGTAGAACGATGTAATGAAAGGGGCGATGATATGAGCCCGGATGTTCTTCGAGCCTCTCCCCACTATCTTCTCTCTGTTTTCCCTTTTCTTTCCAGGATGGGAACCTGCTTCGTGTGACAACGCCGAGCCGCAGTGGTGTAGAGTGCGTTCTGTAATGCCTTCCCTTTGGGATTGAAAGAATGAGTAAATGCATGTTTGCGGCTATCTTTCTTATCAGATTGCAATATATCTCCTCTATATTCCGTATATGATTTGGTTCGTTTCTTCTACCGCCGAACACGCCCTACTGTTTCTCGGGGCAACATCAATAATCCCCTCCCCGGGGTTCTTATATCGCGTAGATTGTATTGAACAGTTACTATGTCCATGTGGGACAGAGGTGTGTACATGAATGCACTCTCCTTCGGCCCCAGAGGTGGCTCCTCGACATCTCCCTGTTCGTGATCATGGGCTAGGAGAAGAGGACATCTCTGAAACCTGTGAGCATCGTAGTCGTTTGTGTTGCAGAAGCTGCTTAATTGTTTGACCATTTGCCCCCTTCAGAGTCTCACTCTTCTCGCTAATCTTCAAACCATCAGTCTGGCTTGTCCACCTCCCTACTAGCCTATTTCTTCGATGCATACATATACATATGATGGGTTGTTATCAACCCATCGATCGAGTGCATTCCGCGTGTGATCGCATCTGATGATTTGTTTCCTCGAAGAACTCATTGCCCGGGGAGGGGAACACTCCCCATCATCATCCTCTATCACTGTCGAATCATAGGGTCATATCTCTTAGTGATATGGGCCCTATGACTCACCAGGTGAACACCAACAGGGCTTTAGCCCGACATTAAACCCACCTTCTCTTGGGAGTGGTGGTGGCTGTGGCAAGGAAACCTCTCGTAGGCTAGCCCTCGAGGTGCCTTCTCATCTTAGCCATCCCTTAATGATTTTTGACTCGTAGAGATGGATGCCCCTAGCAGGCTAGCCCTCAAGGTCTTTTCCCTCTATCGAAGTCCGCCGATCACCATTTGGCATTCCTAGCCTTAAGGAGCGTACCCCAATATTATGGGACTGTCTCCATTTTGCCTCTGCAACCCTTCAATCATGGGGAGGTGCTGCCCAAATTTTGACTGATGACTTGGTTTGATTTGCAGTTGACCTGCACTGATGAAGTTCATTATGCTCGAGTACGAACCTCACATAAGTCTAGATTTGTCTTATTTGTAGTGCATATGGGACCTCAATAAGTCTTCTAATCTTCTAAAATAACTCCAAAGTCCCAAGAAATTGCCCTGGCATTCCATCAGGACTCAAATGGCCCCAAATCACCTTAATCCGGTGTCGCCCTAATATGGCGGGCCAATTTCCGCCCCCCCCCCCCACCCCCCGCGTCGTTTTAACATCAGACTCAATTTTCAATTCATCTCCTTTGGCGTCAACTCGGCGCGCCCAGGGCGCGCCGTTTTAGTATACACCTGGCCACCGTGCCGTTTTAGCCCCAAATTGGCCACCGCACTGTTTTAGCCCTAAATTGACCACCGCGCCGTTTTAGCCCAAGCTAGCCACCCCGTCGTTTTAACTCCAACTAGCCATCGCGCCGAATTTGAGTTATTACGCCGTTCTATCATTCACTCGTCTTCGGAGCGATCTTCACCTCCAATGGTCGAGATTAATAAACCCTAATCAGTAATAAACTGAATAAGAATAGGGTTGTTCAAGTCCTAACCGTTTTAGCATTATGCTTCTACTATCATGTTCGTTAGCATCATGCTGCCGTTATCATGCTTCTGTCATCACTTTCGTCTCCCTTGGCGGAGATTAATGAATTTGATTAATCACTGTCCATCTCTATAGTTCTATTACCATGCTTGGCATAATCATGAGCATCGTGCATGCATGCTTGCATAGACCCTTGGGTATATCAAATGGCATTGACGGAAGTCCGGGTTACGCCCGACCGGAAGTCTCTGCGATGCGCGATGGTGGTCTTCGGACCTATGTCCTCCGCCACGTATCGAGGGTCTCCAACTTAATGAACCATGCCTCTTTTGTGATGCGGGATGAGACACGGACACGACAAGCTCGCGATCGTCCCTTAACGAGGGAAGCGTCGGACGTGCACGGTTGAGAAACCGGCAAGAGCTAGGGTGGTCGGCTCGCACTTTCGTGCCCGGATCGAGTCACGGGACGGTCTCGCTCACTCTCTCGCAGCAGCGGTGATATGAAATTATAGCAAGCTAGGTCCTAAAACATGCTCTCTAGCAGTGGCATAAACAAGCATATATGAAATAAGCGAAATGCCAAGTGTAGGAGCGAAGACGATACCTCCACGCGCTCGGCGTGGGGACGACGGGCCCGGCCGAACTCGTGCTCCCGGGACGGTTAATACATGAATAGTACAGCAATGGAAATATGCCCACTCCACGCAGGGAGGTAAAGGGTGACACAACGGGGCCCGGGAGGACCGAATACGGGTTGACGGGCGGCTTTCCGCGTAGCTTCGGCAGCACCCGAACTAGTGACGGTGGGGCCCACGTGCTGTCCGGAGGGGCCGTGTGGGACCCGGTGTCACCACTATGGTGGGGACACTGGTGGAGGCGATCCCCAGGCTGGCGGCACGCTGGAACGTCGCCCGAAGGTCGGGCGGCTCCGATCGGCACCCGTCGGGTTTGCTGTCCACGGGCTGGTTGCTGCTGTTTTGCAGCGCGCGCTCTGGCGAGAATGGGCGCTGCGATCAGCCCCGATGTCAGATCAACACGAGACTGGCGCCGTTGGAAAGCTACCATGAAGTTCTTCAACCGAGGCCCAAATATCTGGCCTGGATCTGCTCGGATCTTGACTTATGGAATTTTCAATCTTCTATTGTATAGTAACTGAAGACTCAGGCCTGCAGAGGACTTGACTGTTGATTGTCTTTGACCGTGATGTGGATGTCCGAATTCGAAGATGTGTTCTTCATAAAATTTGTTAGAACTTGAGATGGAAAGATGGAAAAATTGGTTTGGACATGTTTGGAGGTGTCTATGATTTTCTGTGATTTATTCAGTGGAAAAAGGTCGGATCTGGGATCTTGCTGAAAGTACTGTAGCTCCGGTAGAACATGAATTTTGAAAAATAGGTAGAAGGATGATAAAAATTTAAGAAACATTGTGGTGGTAGGGGACGATGGACAGAACACACAGTTAAATTGGGAGTTCTAAAGAAAATCAAAAGGGTGGTCGAAGGAGGAGAACTCAATGCTACTGTCACTGTAGATAGTGACAGAACAGATCTGAGATTGAGGGTTGAACGAAATGGGGAAAATATGAAACGGTGGCTTTGGAACCTGGATTTTTTTGTGGAGAAAGGGATAGAAGATAGGAACCAACCCTCAAAATTTCAAGTCGATCAGAACTCGTGGCTGGCTTCAGGAATTCACGAAGCACACCTCTATCCAGTAGGACAGAAAACCGAAGATGATCCCGTGGCGGCTCGAAGGCGGCACGAACGGCGGCGGCGGCGGCACAAACGATCACCGGAGGTTGAGAAGGGAGGAAGGAGATAGAATCCACTCTAGATCTGGGGTTGGGGAAGGAAGAACACCGAGGGAGGAGAGAGGGGCGCACCAAGCGTCAAGAACACTCACAAATTTTCTGATTTTTCATTGAATTTCTCATGAAAATACAACATTATATATGACTCCAATCAAATCTAATATGGACCCTTGGATCAAGGGTTGGGGATTGAATGGCTGAGATGAGGTGTGAATAACACACCAAATACAATTATTTAATCTACCTTGACCATCTCCATTCAACCTTAGACTAATTTCATTCAAACTCCACCTAATACACACCAACCAAGCCACCAAGCCTAATAAGGCCAAAGAAGCTTGCGCCCCCCTTCATGGGCCAAGGCCATTCATGGGCCAAGAGCCACCTAATAGCTCATGCTAGGCATGGGCCATTCCCACTTAGATGGCCCATGAGAGAGTGGAACCCCATTTGGGCCTTAAGCGCCTTAATGACCCATTTGAAACCAAATGACCCAATATGAAGTAGCACTCTTAAGTGGACCTAAAACATGAAACCTATTAATGGACTCTTCCTAGAAAAGTGGCCCATTGGCTTAATTAAGCCTTACAAGGATGGCCCAAATGAAAGAAATCAAAAATTACATACACTTCAAGCAAATACAACCCATACTACACACCTATACAAGCCAATACACACAATACAAGCCATAAGCTCTTGATGTCCACATCAATTCTCCCCGGGTGGGAGGAACTCGACCCCGTCGAGTAGGGGTATGGATGCTCGAGTACTCCGGCAGATCCGTCACCGTGCCAAGTAACGCGGGTACGCTCCACTCCAAGTGATCGTCACCTTCTCATTCCATATATACTCGATATGCGCAAGCTGCCATGGGCTAGAGGTGGACACTCCGGGTGGGGCACTCTCAAAGGGAAGGAAGCAGCTCGAAGACTCACTAGGAATCACCGCTGAGTCCCTATAAGTGACTGATCCGGGTATAGAAGTAGATCCGATCCCATACTCATCAGTGAGTCGACTCGCTTCACACTCACAAGAGAACGACAACGAGCTTGCACAAGACACATGCAGACTCACTTATGCACTAACACACGTATGTAAACCACACAAACAATCGACTCAAAACACACCACTCAAAACAAACCACACAAGGAAAACACACTGACTTATGCATGACTCTAGACGAAGGTGGTAGCAACAAGCCCACTAGGTGGCTGCATCCTGGGCGGCAGGAGAGCCGTCCTGCTCTTCCCCTCCCAAGGCATAGTACTCCTCGGCTAGTGCCTCATCGGCCTCGTAATCAACACACTCAAGCTCGGGAGGTACGGATCCTCCAACACCTAAGGCTAGGGTGGCGCGAGCGGGACACTCGCTGGCAATGTGGCCAAACCCATGACAGTGGAAACACTGCACTCTCGACCGACTACTCTCTCCTACAAAAGGGGCCTTACCCTTATCATCCCGTCGGGTAGGGGGTGTAGGCAGTAATGGGGGAGATGTAGGTGCTTTGGACAATAGTGGAGGGGGTGCCGGTGCCAGAGGACGGGCTATAGGAGCCGGGGAATGGGCAATGGGTGCCGGTGGTTGGGGTGGAAATAGATCCCGGGGTGGAGGAGGACGAGGCCGTGGAGTGAAGTGCTCCTGACGGGTGGACTCCTGAGGTCGAGCCATGGGAGGCCACTGATGCGGGCCTATGGAGTGACGGGGCTCGGTACTACGGAGAGGGGTGGGGCCCAACCGATGGCTAGACTCGAACTCTCCCTCAAATTGCTCCATCTCGAGAGCAACCTGGTATGTCTCTTCCAACGTCTTGGCATTGCGGCGGAAAAGCTCATACTGGTAGTGTGGCCGCAAACCACGTCGAAAGCGGGACACGGGCATGGTACTCTCCTCCGTGACACCACATCGTAGAAAGTACTCATCAAACTCCGTGATGTATTCGGAGATGGACCGGTCTCCCTGGCTAAGACTTTGCCATCTATTGATGAGTCGCTGGCGGTAGGTGGGAGGAAGGTACTTTTGCCGAAGCTTATTCTTCATCTCGGTCCATGTGTCGATCGGGGGTTCTAGCCGTTGAAGTAGCAGGCTCTCAACATTCTTCCAATAGGTTTGTGCCTGCCCCATAAGTTTCATGGTGGCGAATCGGACCCTTCGACGCTCCGACATATCATACCACTCAAAGTAACGGTCCATGCCGAACTCCCAATCTAGGTAGACTTTCGGATCCAAAGACCCGTAAAAAGCGGGAGGGTCCGCTCGCACGGTCTTAAGGACCCGATCATCATCCTCATCTCGATGTGGATGAAAACCACGACGGTGTTGACCATATCCCTCATAGGCATTATCGGAACCATAGTCCTCGAGACCAAGGTCACGGTGCTGTAGTTGGGGAACCCGAGGAAGGGCGGGTGGAGGAGCCTGTGGTGGCTGGTTTTGGGCCGCGGGAGCGGGTTGGACTTGGGCCATGGGAGCGGGTTGGACTTGGGCCACCGCGGGAGGAGGTGCGGGTGGGCCTTGGGCTGCCCCTGGAGGGTCCCCGTGTGACATCCTATCTAACCGCCCAACGAGGTCTTGGACCGACCTATCGGAGGTCTCCAAGCGCCCCTCCATGGCTCTAAGGCGACCATCCATATTATCGGAGAAAGTCCGAAAGTTAGCATCGGATTGGTCCAACCTAGTCATAATGGCCATCATCGCCTCTTGCAGGGAGTGGAAGTCTCCCAAGGTATCCTGTCACGCCCCGAGCGCGGAAGATACCCGGAGACGCGTGACGAGTTTATATCAATCATGTCAATCAGAGTGGTCGTGTATTCGACACAAAGACAGAGATGCGCAAAATAGCAAGATAACCCAATCCTTTATTATTAATAGGCTATTACAAATCCAATACTCTGTTAAATAAAAAGGAAAAGTACATAGTTGACTCAAGAAACTATAGAAAAGACTAATTGACACTTGAGCAGCTCTATCACTTTCACTCTTGACCATTCCCATCCGATTGACTTCCATCGTCGTCGGACTTACCTGAAAAGTAAAAAGGGACAAACGGAATGAGCGAATGCTCAGTAAGAAATTATATCTCAAGTACTAGCAAGGGGTTTAAGTAATTACATCTTTCATGAATGCAATAAAGCTATGCATGCTCGCATAAAACGACAAGATAGAGAGAATGTAATATCAAGGAAATAAGATGAACAAATCATGAACTTTCCATAAGATAATCAAGACATTTGAGATATTCAAGCAAGTACATTTAACAAGTCATGTCAAGAACTTTGGCTATCATGTAGCAAGTAAGTAAATTACCCTTTTTTTTTCGGGCCACGCATTTCATGTCAAGTCAAGTACGATTCAAGTACAAGATATTGTGTGAAATGTCCAATCAAGCAAGTCAAGTACTCGGTATAATGCCAGATACCTTATCATTTTAACTCCCATGGGCACAAGTACTTTCGGGTGCTCCTCCCAGGACCAGATCGGGCCCTATATGCGCAGGCATTTATCATGTATTTTGACATCCACTCTTGTTTATATAGCCAATATAGAATTTCAATAATCAAGCTTGTAGACGTGTATGACAACTTTGACAGAATGGAGTCAAAAATATGACAAAGGACATAGAATGGCGATAATAACGGTATAATCACGATCTCGATAAAACTAGGTAGAATATGGTTCCCTTGACTTGGGTACCATGACAAATCAATATGGACATTCTATATATAGAATTGAAGTCCACATGAACATTATATCAAGGTAAGATACCCTCATTCTTATCATAGAATTGAGGTTTACAAGAATGACATGATATGGCATGATATCATCATCCCATTAAGAATTTCTTATGATATACTCTTTGTATAATCATAAGGGCCGGTATACCATGTTTCTTTAGAGTGACATGGCATCAATGGTGTAATGGGTTTTTAGGGTACAACCAGCTCAGTCGGCCTTGAGGGAATCCAAGGCTACGAGGAGTCTTACGGAGGTCTCTATGACTAACTCGCTAGTCCAAAGGAACGGAATGTCCAATGGAGAGCTTGTATGTCAATGAGAATTGAGTGTGATCGATAAAACAATCGTGAAACGTGGGACTATACTCACGGAGTGGAGAATAGTGCCGATATATTTATTATATAACATATGAAACCATCAGTTAACAGAAACAGTGGAAAATCAATTTTACAGTAAAGTAACGACTTAAGCAGAGTCGTTTATCAAGTAATTAACGCCTAACAGAAGGGCGTTTATATATTTTCCATATTTACAAAATTTCAATATTTCAATAATTTATCTAAAACGCGCCCTGGGCAGGGGCGTTTCTTCACGATTTGACGACTATACCAGAAGGCGTCCTTTTTATTCACAATATTGGACAGGATATAATTAATTTCAGGAATTATCAAAAACGCGCCCTGGGCAGGGGCGTTATCATTAAATTCTATTTTGTAGAATATATATTTTTCAGGAATTTAACAGATACGCGCCTTAGGAAGGGGCGTTATCTTTCAATTCACGCCCTATGATGGGGCGTTAACAGGTGAAAAATGACTTTGTACAGGTCGTGAATTCAATAAATATCAGAAAGCACGATTTGCACGATAATCAAGGATAACAATCATATAATCTTGATAATAAAATCAGTAGGGTTGAGGACAGAGGATCATGCATTAATGTAATCAGGATTTCATATATAATCAGTTCTTAACATGGTTAATTCATGATTAAGTGAAATTAACGCCTGTGTACAGGGCGTCAAATATTAAATTGACGACCTGGGCAGGGTCGTGTCTTGTAAATTAGCGCCCTTGACAGGGGCGTCTCTTTCAAAATATTTCAGAAAACGCATGGAAACTATAATAACCGTATGCATGACATGCTTATATATATATATCTTGCATTAATTTCATTTGGGCTACAGTAACTTGAGAAAACCTACCTTAAAGTTTGATTTGAAGACAACCGTGAGGGGTTTTGACTAGAAGAAGATGATGCTCCGTTATGCTCCTGAAGACAACAACGGCTACTGGATGATGGCCTGTTTGGCTTGGATGAAAAATTGTAGAAGAAGAACTGCAGTTTCCCTATAAGAAAATAAAGAAACTGTATCAGTTTCTTTGTGATCTGAACATCATACGAAGGTAAATAACTTTTACCCGGATGAAAGAACTCTGTTTTTCTTCAGAGCGTAGGAGCTTCTTAACCTGTAAGAATAGAGATAGATGAAGAACATTAGTTCTTCACATACTACGTTCATAATGAAAGGAATCAGAAGAAGAAGAAGAACATATGTTCTTCACGCACCTGCAGTTCGAACGTCCAAATAGCGTTTTAGGGTTAGATAGTAGATTATTTATAGGGTTATGGAAATCCTATTAGAGTTAGTGTTCGTGTGAGGGTAATATATCCCTAATAGAGTCCTTACCCTAGTAGACACTTACTGGATTAGGTTAATCTTTCCCTGGATAAGCTCTGGGTTCGAACGGTTCACAAATGGAATTAACGACTTCGGTCAGGGCGTCGATTCTTGAATTGACGACCTGGTGCAGGTCGTTTCTTAAGACGCGCCTTGTGTAAGGGCGTTCCTGGTTTTAAAACACGCCCAAGATAGGGGCGTTACTTTGCCTTACCTTTTTTTGGCATTCAGAATTTTGACGCCGTGTGGTCAAGGCGTCACCTATTGAATAACGCCTTATCCAGAGGCGTTTCTAATTTGAATAGCGCCTTTATCCGAGGCGTTATTTTATTTTGTTTTATTTATCTATTTATTTGATTTATTTTAAAATCTTTATTATTATTAATATTTTATCAGGGTTGCTACACCCTCCCCCACTTAAAAAGAATTTGGTCCCCAAATTCAATTGCATATTATGTATACACGCGGAGAGTGTAGAGTATATACCTCTTAGAATAACTCAGGAAATCGTTTCTTCATAGATTCCTCGATCTCCCATGTTGCTTCGTGTTCAGAATTCTTATTCCATTGCACCTTAAGCATGGGAATAACCTTATTTCTTAGAGCTCGTATTTCACGATCTAAGATCTTCATAGGCTTCTGTTCATAGGTGAGATCTTTCTGGATCACCAGATCTCCATGTTCAATAATATGAGATGGATCGTGTACATACTTCTTCAACATAGATATGTGAAACACATTATGCACTTCGGACAATTGAGGAGGCAATGCGATGCGATAAGCAACCTCGCCAACTCTTTCGAGTATCTCAAATGGTCCGACGAATCTTGGCGTAAGCTTGCCCTTAACACCAAATCTTCGTATGCCACGTCCAGGCGATATTTTAAGAAATACATGATCTCCAACCTGGAATTCAAGATCTCTTCTCCTTGTATCAGCATAAGCCTTTTGTCTGGTCTGAGCAACTTGCAATCTTTCTTGGATTACTTGTATCTTCTCAGTTGTATCCCTTACCATGTCTGGACCTAACAGTTGTTTCTCTCCAACTTCGTTCCAGCATAAGGGTGATCGGCAACTCCTTCCATATAAAGCTTCGAAAGGTGCCATTTGGATACTAGCTTGGTAGCTATTATTATATGCAAATTCCACTAGTGACAAATGTTCATGCCAGCTTCCACCAAAGTCAATGATGCAAGCTCTTAGCATATCCTCAACAACTTGATTAGCTCTCTCGGCCTGACCATCCGTTTGTGGGTGAAAAGCAGTACTAAAGTTGAGCCTTGTTCCCAACGAATGTTGTAATCCCTTCTAAAAATGAGAAGTGAAACGGGGATCTCTATCAGACACGATTGAGACAGGAATTCCATGTAACCTGACTATTTCTTTGATGTATAGTGCAGCTAGCACATGAATTGACCATCGGCTTTTTATTGGCAAGAAATGTGCCGATTTAGTTAATCGGTCAATGATAACCCAGATTCCATCATGTCCTCCTTTTGATTTAGATAGACCCATGATGAAATCCATACCAATATCCTCCCACTTCCACTTAGGAATATCTAGAGGATGAAGTTTACTAGCAGGCTTTTGGTGTTCCGCCTTGACTTGTTGGCATGTGAGACAGCGTGATACATAGTCCGCTATTTCTCTTTTCATATTAGGCCACCAAAAGTTCCTCTTTACATCTTGGTACATTTTGGTTGATCCTGGATGAATAGTGTACCTTGATCGGTGTGCTTCATCTAAGATCTTCTTCTTTAATTTCGGACAGTCGGGTATACAAGTTCTACCTTTGAATAGTAATCTTCCATCAGAAGTTAGTTGAAAATCAGATTGTCCTTCTACTCTGCCTTTGATTTCCACTAATATAGGATCATCATCCTGAAGTGCTTGTATTTCAGATAATAAATCTGACTGTATGCTTACATGAGATAAGGTGACAAATTTGGCTTCCTTGTCCAAGCTTATATTGAGCTCGGAGAATTGTTCTAGCAACCTCCATTCTTGTATCATACAATTGGCTATCATTGCTCTCGGCTTTCGACTAAGGGCATCAGCAACATAATTACCCTTTCCAAGATGATATTGTATATTGAAGTCGAAGTCCTTGAGGTATTCTAGCCAGCGTCTTTGTCTCATGTTTAGCTCCTTTTGTGAAAATAGATATTTGAGACTTTTGTGATCGGAGTATACAGTAAACTGCACTCCATATAAGTAGTGTCTCCATATCTTTAGGGCAAATACCACCGCGGCCAGTTCTAAGTCATGGACGGGGTAATTCTCCTCATGCTTCTTCAGTTGACGTGAAGAGTATGCTATGACCTTTTCTTGTTGCATTAGGACACATCTGAGGCCAATGCCAGAAGCATCAGTGTAAACCTCGAATTTCTCTCCTTCTATTGGTAGAGCTAACACCGGAGCTGTAGTGAGATGATCCTTGAGAGTTTGGAAACTTCTTTCACATTCCTCACTCCATTCATATCAGATCTCCTTGCGAGTTAACCTTGTGAGGGGCACGGCGATCTTGGAGAAGTCTTTGATGAATCACCGATAATATCCTGTAAGGCCTAAGAAACTTCTGATCTCGCTAGCATTCGTTGGTTTTTCCCAGTTTCTAACAGCTTCGACCTTTGACGGATCTACTGATAATCCATCTTTTGAAATCACATGTCCTAGAAAAGCCACTTCTTCAAGCCAGAATTCACACTTGTTGAGTTTTGCATATAATTGATTTGTCCTCAAGACTTGCAATGCAATCCTCAAATACTTTTCATGTTCTTCCTTAGTCTTGGAATATATCAATATATCATCAATGAAGACTACTATGAATTGATCCAAGTAAGGCCTGAATATGCTATTCATTAACTGCATAAAGGCAACAGGGGCATTTGTTAGTCCAAAAGGCATAACAACAAACTCGTAATGGCCATACCTGCTTCTGAATGCGGTCTTGTGAATGTCATCATCCTTGATTCTTAACTGATGATATCCCGACCTGAGATCAATTTTGGAAAAATATTTGGATCCTGAAATCTGATCAAATAACTCATCGATTCTCGGCAGTGGATACTTGTTCTTGATAGTGAGATGATTCAACTGTCGATAGTCGATGCACAATCTCATGGATCCGTCCTTCTTCTTCACAAATAAGACTGGTGCTCCCCACAGGGAAGTACTTGGTCTAATAAACCCTTTTCGAATTAGTTCCATTAATTGCTCTTTTAACTCTTTGAGTTCCGCAGGGGACATTCTATAGGGTGCCTTTGAAACTGGACCAGCACCAGGGACTAAGTCAATGGTGAAGGCCACATCCCTTTGAGGGGGTAATCCTGGCAAATCTTCCGGAAACACGTCCGAAATTCTTGTACTACCTGAATGTCTTCTATCTTAGTGTCCTTTGTTTCCTTAACTGTGACAAATGCAAGGAAGGATACACATCCTTTCCTGACGAGCTTGCTTGCTCGAAGAGCCGAAATAAGAGGGGATTTGCTCCGACTCTTTGGGCGAGTAAAGACTAATTCTGGAATATCTTTGAAAGCAATTTGGCTATTGCGGCAATCAACCGTTGCCTGGTATTTGGATAACCAGTCCGCTCCTAGTATAACATCATACTCCTTTAGATCGAGGCATATGAGATCTATAGGTAAATTCCTACCTTGAACCATTATCTCACAGTTTTGGTAGTGATGAGTAATATCATTTTCACTTTCAAGAGGAGTAGTTAGAACTATTCTTATCCATTCTGGTTCTAACGGTAACGGGTCGGCAAACTTCTTAGAAATAATGGAATGCGATGCACCCGTATCAAATAAGACATAAGCACTTTTGGAACAAACTGTTAATGTACCTTCTACCAGTCCACCTTCTTCTTGCTCGGTCTCCTTTATTGCATGAAGTCGAGCGTTCTTTGTCACCGGGCGTTTACCATCACCGGCTTGGTCATTCATTAATGGACACTCGGGAATTCGATGCTCACGGCTTCCACAACGGAGACATGCTCCTAACTTCCTCCAGCATTCTTCTGTCTTGTGACCAGCCTTGTCACAATGCTTGCATACTACGTTTGAAGGTGTAGTGGTGATAGAGAAGGGCTTGGATTTCTTGAACTTGGAATCTTGAGAGGATGAACCTCCATTATTGGGCCTCTTCTTAAAGTTGGGTTTAAAAGAACCCGAACTTGTGACTGCTCCTTCTTGTCTTTCCCACGGATCCTATCAGATAGTTCCGTGGCATCTTCAAGTAATTGAGCTCGGCGCACTATTTCAGAATAAACTTGGATGTCCATAGGCGCCAGTTGAGTAATATAGTGGGGCCTAAGCCCATTAAGAAATCTACGGGCTTTCATCTTCTCCGTGCTAATAAGATGCTTAGCATATCTAGACAACCTGGAGAACTGAGCTTCATAATCTGCTAATGATAAAGATCGTTGCTATAATGCAGCGAATTCTGCAGCCTTCTTTTCTTGGACTCGGTCCGAGAAATATTTAGCATTGAAGTATTCCACAAATTCTTCCCATGTTACTTGAGTAGGGTCGATGGTTGCTTCAATAGACTCCCACCAGCATCTAGCATCTTTCTCTAACTGGAATGTAGCTAATAGAACTTTGTCCTGATCCGTGCATTGCATAACACGGAATATACGCTCAGTCTCCCGAACCCAATGCTCGGCATCGTCCGGATCGGTCGATCCCATAAACTTCGGGGGATTCATGCTCTTAAAGGCTTGGTGTAAGTTTCCAGCTCGTGGAGCACCACCCTGTGCTACCTGTTGTAGCACTTGAGTCATTCCTTGAAGGGTACGCTGAATGTTGCGCCATTGAGCACGTTCGGCAGCCATTATCCTACAATTACCATAACTATATTAGTATTATACCACTGTGATCTTATTAAAAGACTTATTGACTCTTAACCCTTAGTTCTACCCAATCTCACTTGGTTAAACGTTCAACTTATCATTGGACTTGGGTTTTTCCTAGGAATTGAATACCTTAAGCTCTGATACCACAAAAACTGTCACGCCCCGAGCGCGGAAGATACCCGGAGACGCGTGACGAGTTTATATCAATCATGTCAATCAGAGTGGTCGTGTATTCGACACAAAGACAGAGATGCGCAAAATAGCAAGATAACCCAATCCTTTATTATTAATAGGCTATTACAAATCCAATACTCTGTTAAATAAAAAGGAAAAGTACATAGTTGACTCAAGAAACTATAGAAAAGACTAATTGACACTTGAGCAGCTCTATCACTTTCACTCTTGACCATTCCCATCCGATTGACTTCCATCGTCGTCGGACTTACCTGAAAAGTAAAAAGGGACAAACGGAATGAGCGAACGCTCAGTAGGAAATTATATCTCAAGTACTAGCAAGGGGTTTAAGTAATTACATCTTTCATGAATGCAATAAAGCTATGCATGCTCGCATAAAACGACAAGATAGAGAGAATGTAATATCAATGAAATAAGATGAACAAATCATGAACTTTCCATAAGATAATCAAGACATTTGAGATATTCAAGCAAGTACATTTAACAAGTCATGTCAAGAACTTTGGCTATCATGTAGCAAGCAAGTAAATTACCCTTTTTTTTTTCGGGCCACACATTTCATGTCAAGTCAAGTACGATTCAAGTACAAGATATTGTGTGGAATGTCCAATCAAGCAAGTCAAGTACTCGGTATAATGCCAGATACCTTATCATTTTAACTCCCATGGGCACAAGTACTTTCGGGTGCTCCTCCCAGGACCAGATCGGGCCCTATATGCGCATGCATTTATCATGTATTTTGACATCCACTCTTGTTTATATAGCCAATATAGAATTTCAATAATCAAGCTTGTAGACGTGTATGACAACTTTGACAGAATGGAGTTCAAAAATATGACAAAGGACATAGAATGGCGATAATAACGGTATAATCACGATCTCGATAAAACTAGGTAGAATATGGTTCCCTTGACTTGGGTACCATGACAAATCAATATGGACATTCTATATATAGAATTGAAGTCCACATGAACATTATATCAAGGTAAGATACCCTCATTCTTATCATAGAATTGAGGTTTACAAGAATGACATGATATCATCATCCCATTAAGAATTTCTTATGATATACTCTTTGTATAATCATAAGGGCCGGTATACCATGTTTCTTTAGAGTGACATGGCATCAATGGTGTAATGGGTTTTTAGGGTACAACCAGCTCAATCGACCTTGAGGGAATCCAAGGCTACGAGGAGTCTTACGGAGGTCTCTATGACTAACTCGCTAGTCCAAAGGAACGGAATGTCCAATGGAGAGCTTGTATGTCAATGAGAATTGAGTGTGATCGATAAAACAATCGTGAAATGTGGGACTATACTCCCGAAGTGGAGAATAGTGCCGATATATATATTATATAACATATGAAACCATCGGTTAACAGAAACAATGGAAAATCAGTTTTACAGTAAAGTAACGACTTAAGCAGAGTCGTTTATCAAGTAATTAACGCCTAACAGAAGGGCGTTTATATATTTTCCATATTTGCAAAATTTTAATATTTCAATAATTTATCTAAAACGCGCCCTGGGCAGGGGCGTTTCTTCACGATTTGACGACTATACCAGAAGGCGTCCTTTTTATTCACAATATTGGACAGGATATAATTAATTTCAGGAATTATCAAAAACGCGCCCTGGGCAGGGGCGTTATCATTAAATTCTATTTTGCAGAATATATATTTTTCAGGAATTTAACAGATACGCGCCCTAGGAAGGGGCGTTATCTTTCAATTCACGCCCTATGATGGGGCGTTAATAGGTGAAAAACGACTTTGTACAGGTCGTGAATTCAATAAATATCAGAAAGCACGATTTGCACGATAATCAAGGATAACAATCATATAATCTTGATAATAAAATCAGTAGGGTTGAGGACAGAGGATCATGCATTAATGTAATCAGGATTTCATATATAATCAGTTCTTAACATGGTTAATTCATGATTAAGTGAAATTAACGCCTGTGTACAGGGTGTCAAATATTAAATTGACGACCTGGGCAGGGTCGTGTCTTGTAAATTAGCGCCCTTGACAGGGGCGTCTCTTTCAAAATATTTCAGAAAACGCATGAAAACTATAATAACCGTATGCATGACATGCTTATATATATATATCTTGCATTAATTTCATTTGGGCTACAGTAACTTGAGAAAACCTACCTTAAAGTTTGATTTGAAGACAACCGTGAGGGGTTTTGACTAGAAGAAGATGATGCTCTGTTATGCTCCTGAAGACAATAACGGCTACTGGATGATGGCCTGTTTGGCTTGGATGAAAAATTGTAGAAGAAGAACTGCAGTTTCCCTATAAGAAAATAAAGAAACTGTATCAGTTTCTTTGTGATCTGAACATCATACGAAGGTAAATAACTTTTACCCGGATGAAAGAACTCTGTTTTTCTTCAGAGCGTAGGAGCTTCTTAACCTGTAAGAATAGAGATAGATGAAGAACATTAGTTCTTCACATACTACGTTCATAATGAAAGGAATCAGAAGAAGAAGAAGAACATATGTTCTTCACGCACCTGCAGTTCGAACGTCCAAATAGCGTTTTAGGGTTAGATAGTAGATTATTTATAGGGTTATGGAAATCCTATTAGAGTTAGTGTTCGTGTGAGGGTAATATATCCCTAATAGAGTCCTTACCCTAGTAGACACTTACTGGATTAGGTTAATCTTTCCCTGGATAAGCTCTGGGTTCGAACGGTTCACAAATGCAATTAACGACTTCGGTCAGGGCGTCGATTCTTGAATTGACGACCTGGTGCAGGTCGTTTCTTAAGACGCGCCTTGTGTAAGGGCGTTCCTGGTTTTAAAACACGCCCAAGATAGGGGCGTTACTTTGCCTTACCTTTTTTTGGCGTTCAGAATTTTGACGCCGTGTGGTCAGGGCGTCACCTATTGAATAACGCCTTATCCAGAGGCGTTTCTAATTTGAATAGCGCCTTTATCCGAGGCGTTATTTTATTTTGTTTTATTTATCTATTTATTTGATTTATTTTAAAATCTTTATTATTATTAATATTTTATCAGGGTTGCTACATATCCCGTGGGTTGGCCATAGGTGGTGGTGGGGGTGAGTACTGAGTACCCCGACGAGTGGGCATGCAACCACACCGACTAGAAGATGTCGACTAAAGTAAAACACACTGATGCAAAATGATGCGCCTAGACTTAACCAAAACGCGGTACGCGGCGGAGGTAATCGACCCGAAGGTCACTCACGCAAGTGTGCGACCTTCCCGATAGGCGTAGCCTAACGTTCGGACAACACCTTTTGATATACCGAGTAAAGGGATGTAAATGCAAAAAGACACTTTTTTTTGTGTTTTAGAAATATGATGACCCTAAACACGACTTAGACCGACTAATGACTAGACGTAAATGACACTCTTTTTTTTTCTTTTTGACACCCTAGACTCAACCTCGCTCTGATACCAAATTGATGCGGGACGAGACACGGACACGACAAGCTCGCGATCGTCCCTTAACGAGGGAAGCGTCGGACGTGCACGGTTGAGAAACCGGCAAGAGCTAGGGTGGTCGGCTCACACTTTCGTGCCGGGATCGGGTCACGGGACGGTCTCGCTCACTCTCTCACAGCAGCGGTGATATGAAATTATAGCAAGCTAGGTCCTAAAATATGCTCTCTAGCAGTGGCATAAACAAGCATATATGAAATAAGTGAAATGCCAAGTGTAGGAGCGAAGACGATACCTCCAGGCGCTCGGCGTGGGGACGACGGGCCCGGCCGAACTCGTGCTCCCGAGACGGTTAATACATGAATAGTACAATAATGGAAATATGCCCACTCCACGTAGGGAGGTAAAGGGCGACACAACGGGGCCCGAGAGGACCGAATAGGGGTTGACGGGCGGCTTTCCGCGTAGCTTCAGCAGCACCCGAACTAGTGACGGTGGGGCCCACGTGCTGTCCGGAGGGGCCGTGTGGGACCCGGTGTCACCACTGTGGTGGGGACACTGGTGGAGGCGATCCCCGGGCTGGCGGCACGCTGGAACATCGCCCGGAGGTCGGGCGGCTCCGATCGGCACCCGTCGGGTTTGCTGTCCACGGGCTGGTTGCTGCTGTTTTACAGCGCGCGCTCCGGTGAGAATGGGCGCTGCGATCAGCCCCGATGTCGGATCGACACAAGACTGGCGCCGTTGGAAAGCTACCTTGAAGTTCTTCAACCTAGGCCCAAAGATCTGGCCTGGATCTGCTCGGATCTTGACTTATGGAATTTTCAATCTTCTGTTGTACAGTAACTGAAGACTCAGGCCTGCAGAGGACTTGACTGTTGATTGCCTTTGACCGTGATGTGGATGTCCGAATTCGAAGATGTGTTCTTCATCAAAGTTGTTAGAAATTGAGATGGGAAGACGAAAAAATTGGTTTGGACATGTTTGGAGGTGTCTATGATTTTCTGTGATTTGTTCAGTGGACAAAGGTCGGATCTGGGATCTTGCTGAAAGTACTGTAGCTCCGGTAGAACATGAATTTTGAAACATAGGTAGAAGGATGATAAACATTTAAGAAAAATTATGGTGGTAGGGGACGATGGACAAAACACACAGTTAAATTTGGAGTTCTAAAGAAAATCAAAAGGGTGGTCGAAGGAGGAGAACTCAAGGCTACTGTCACTGTAGATAGTGACAGAACAGATCTGAGATTGAGGGTTGAACGAAATGGGGAAAATATGAAACGGTGGCTTTTGAACCTGGATTTTTCTGTGGAGAAAGGGATAGAAGATAAGAACCAACCCTCAAAATTTCAAGTCGATCAGAACTCGTGGCTGTCTTTAGGAATTCACGAACCACACCTCTGTCCAGCAGGACAGAAAATCGAAGATGATCCCGTGGCGGCTCGAAGGCGGCACGAACGGCGGCGGCGGCGGCACAAACGATCACCGGAGGTTGAGAGGGGAGGAAGGAGATAGAATCCACTCTAGATCTGGGGTTGGGGAAGGAAGAACACCAAGGGAGGAGAGAGGGGCGCACCAAGCTTCAAGAACACTCATAAATTTTCTTATTTTTCATTGAATTTCTCATGAAAATACAACATTATATATGACTCCAATCAAATCTAATATGGACCCTTGGATCAAGGGTTGGGGATTGAATGGCTGAGATGAGGTGTGAATAACACACCAAATATAATTTTTTAATCTACCTTGACCATCTCCATTCAACCTTTGACTAATTACATTCAAACTCCACCTAATACACACCAACCAAGCCACCAAGCCTAATAAGGCCAAAGAAGCTTGCGCCACCCTTCATGGGCCAAGGCCATTCATGGGCCAAGAGCCACCTAATGGCTCATGCTAGGCATGGGCCATTCCCACTTAGATGGCCCATGAGAGAGTGGAACCCCATTTGGGCCTTAAGTGCCTTAATGACCCATTTGAAACCAAATGACCCAATATGAAGTAGCACTCTTAAGTGGACCTAAAACATGAAACCTATTAATGGACTCTTCCTAGAAAAGTGGCCCATTGGCTTAATTAAGCCTTACAAGGATGGCCCAAATGAAAGAAATCAAAAATTACATACACTTCAAGCCAATACAACCCATACTACACACTTATACAAGCCAATACACATAATACAACCCATAAGCTCTTGATGTCCTCATCATTTTGCATCATAGATAAAAGCATCTCAGGTGACCTTGTCACGTCTATCCTTTTGCGTCTTGCTTCGGCCTTGAGCGGCTCGCTATCTCGGTAATTAATCAAAGGATTTCTCCCTTATGGGGGATGTAATTAACATCATAGCCTTTATGGTATGGCGGACCGCTGGTGCCGACCTGAATCTCACTCTCGCCCCACGAGGGTCAGAATGTGCGCACAATAAACTCGTCACTCATGTGTCTGGCACGCCTGCGCGGTCAACTAATCAGTTGGTTATTTATTAATTAATTGGTTGATTGATGCGAACAATAAAATAAAAACCCATCGAACAAGTCTGGCACGCCCGGTGGGACCGGTGTCACCTTTCATCTCTTTGCTGAGATATGCGGGCCCCAAGGCCTTCCCAAAGATCGATGATCGTTGCTTGTCTTGTTTTTACAGGCAAACAATGGCATCAACTGGACTAACTAGTGTTAGCTTCGGCCCCGCGATCATCGTCGGCCACGCTGAGCATGGTTACCTGGCGGTGCCCACTATCCTGGGATCGTTCCCTGCTGTTGTAGGCTTCCCCAACTTCTTGGGGTTGGCCTTTGTTGACATGTTGCAAGTGGAGTCCTCGGAGCCTACCGAGGAGACTGCAAAGAAGGTCGAGGCCTTGAAGGCTCGATGCTCTGTGGGCTCGACCAAGAGTCTGGTTCCGGTCGCCAGCTGCCTGGTGCACCATGTCACCCATGGGGCCCGCCCCATCCCTGCCAAGAATGCCGGAGGACGCCAGTGTAGAGGCTTCCGGCGGAACACTGCTCCTGTGTCCGGATGTCTCTCTATATCCGGCAAGTCTATGCTAATTGGTGGAGTTAGCGTATTCTTAGACGGACGTGATGCCCAGGTGGTCCCGGATCAGGTCGTCCCCCCCATACCAGTTCACAACTCGTATCAAGCACTCTCTGGAAGGAGAGCTGAGAAAGAAGAAGCCGGGCACCATGGCCGTGAGAAGTTGGCCCCTAGGCCGAAGAAATTCAAGCAGGTTTGGGTCCCTAAAAAGACCCTGCCCGCCTACCAGGTCACACCAACCCGTCACCGCCCTGCATGTGATGGAATGAGGATGAAGAAGGAAAGGGGTCTGGCCCCAAGGAATGAAGAGACGGTTGTGGACTTTCCACGCCGTGAAGGCTTCAGGGCTTGCGTCCGGCAAGCCAACATCCCTACAGTTGGAAGAAGATTCCAGCAACTTGTCAGACGAGCGGGACTTGCTTATACCCCTCCCGTGGGAGGTTGACAATTACCCCCAGTCGTGCATCAGGGACTGAGGCAAGAAGAAATGACCAGCATGGTTAGGAATTACTTTAGGGGGCTAGGTAACCCCTCGCTGGGCCAACAACGGCTATTGCAAGCAGCCGTGGCTGAAGAAGACTATTGCCCACCAATGGCAGTTGAAGGAGAAGATGAAAGAGGAATGACGTCGTCAGTCGATGATAATGGTTACGAAGATGGCTTCGATGCTGAAGCCGATGAGACCGCCCCTCGGCGGGAAGAAGGAAAGAGAATCTTTGTATTTGAAAGATTAACCTTTCCAGAGCATGTAAAGAGGAAGGTTCGTAGACAAAGAAGATGAATGCAGATCTTCACCTGTAACATGGCTGGCATATCCGGACGATATGGAAGGGTTCCAGAAGATCCTTGCGAGCTGGCTCGATTGGTCGAGAGGCCAGGGCCGAGCACTCGAAGGGTAGAAGCTGCAAGAGAACTGTTGGTAGCAGCTAGAGGGGAGCAAACCCTAGCCCATGTCCAATAATGTGATGAACCTGCTGTCCTGACCCCCAATGTGGTGGCAGCAGCAGAAGAAGAAGATGTCATGCTCGACATCCTGCCTGAGGGTGCATCAGGGGAGACAACGGAAGCTATTCCCAGCACTGCAGCTATGGATGCAGCAGTACTAATGATACTTCAGAGGTACCACCAGGAGATAACAGAGCAGTCTTCAACCTCCAAGCAGCCTGATATGCAGGCCGAATCATCACGGGGAGCCGTCAACCAAAATGACTTCCCACCGCTCTATGCCCCGCCACAGCTGGCAGAACCGAGCCTGGCAACGACTCAGCAATGCCAACCACAGCCGCTGATGCCGCCAGCGCTACTACAGGTGGACCAGACACCTCCACTGCTGCGTCCCCCTCCGCAGGTGACCACCCTGGTCACCCCGTACCTGCAGTCGGCACATTTCTACCCATAACCGGTTGATCCAACCGTCATGAACAAAATGATGGTGGAGAGAATGATCGAGCTAAAGCTCGCTGAAAGAAGTGAAGGTGACTACAGTGCATTTGATGATCGAGCTGAAGCTCGCTGAAAGAAGTGAAGGCGACTACGTCGCATTTGGTGCATATAGGGTCCCATACCCGCCGCACCATGCTGCCAAGCGGCTCCCTCCTGGGATCAGCAAGCCGCCCAAATTTGACAAATTCAACGGGAAGGGATCCCCGAACGAGCATGTCGCCTACTACATGACCATCATGGGTGATCTGGCCACCGACGAGTCATACTTGCTGAAATTTTTCAGGTCCTCGCTGACGGGGCTCGCTTTTGAATGGTACTCCAGCCTCCCAGCCGGGTCGATCAGCGACTGGTCGGACATGCAGAGGAAGTTTAGAGAAAGATTCCATGTTACAGAGAGGGTGGTCACAGCGGCCGAACTCTATTCAACATGGTAAAGGGCAGATGAAACAGCCCTGGATTATATCAAGGGGTGGAGGAACCTCATAATGAGATGCAAGCGGCCCCCGCATCAGGAGGACGTTGTACAAATATGCAAACAAAATCTCAGGAGAGAGGTCTTGGAAAAGATGATAGGAATGGAAATCCGGTCGTTCGACCGATTGAACAACATTCTGGCTGAGGTCGAGGCTTTCCTGTCCAGACCTGCCCCTGCATCAACCGCTGCTGCTACACAAAAAGGCAAGGCAGTAGAGCGGCGTCAGGCGCCTAAAGAAGTAAATGCCCTTGACATTAAAGCATTTGAACAATAGAAGGATAAAGGCAAGAAGGTAGATGCCCCGCAGCCTGTTAAAGCCGGAGATGGCAAAGAAGGTCCCTCACTACGAGATAAAATGAAGAAGGCCTATTCTTTTCCAAAGGATAAGACCATAATTCTGTTTAATTGGGTAACCCAATATGATAAGGTCACCCTGCCTGAGCCAAAGAGGCCGGAGGACCTGAAGAGAAAAGACAGTCCAAGGTTCTGCCCCTATCACCAGATGTTGGGGCACCCAATTGAAGACGGCTATGTCTTCAAAGATATTATTGAAGGCATGGTAAAGAAGGATGAAATCGACCTGGGAGAGTACAGGGTCGACCCTCCACAACCTCATGAGGCCCCCCTGAGGAGGGCCACAGCCAATATGGTCTCTGTGTACCAGGCACTGCCTGAGGAGATCTCTGAAGCCAGCACTTGGCGCACTTATGAACTCTGTTTCCTGGCACCCATAGAAGAACAACATGGATGGTCGCAAGTCCCTGCGAGGAACAAGAAAAGGATGGCACCTCGTACAATAGTGGGGGCATACATTCGTGGTATCACGCCATGACCTACCCCTCCGGTGGCAACACCTGTGTGGACCAACCCACCTGTTGTCATCAGGATACCTACGCGCAATCGGAGAAGACAAACTCCACTGCCAACGGTAAAAGAGATCAGTCCGGAAGCCCGATGACTACAAGAATACATTAATGGGCTAGATGAATATGTACAGCCCCAATTAGAACCCCTACTGGTACGGGATCATGTCCCGTGGCAAGAGCTGGAACAGCTGTCACTCGAGCAGGAGCAGCAAGCTGACGCAGCATCCGACAAGGATGGCAGCCTGTTCTGGGGGCAGGCACCACCTGAAGAAAAGAAGAAAAAGAAACAAATGAAGAAAATAAAGACCGCCAAGGTCAATAAAAAGTAGATTGTGTCCTACAATACTTTCTCGACTCTCTTCAACTTGCCTGGTGAAGAGGATGAGGAAGAAACATGCTTTGCACCTGCCACCGTGGCAGGCCAGGCTGAAGCAGCCTCCATAGCACATGCAACCCGGTCAGGCCGGAAATGGGGGCGCCAGCCTCCTGCTAACCATAACATCATATTCAGGGGAGAGTAACTCTACAAGATACCTCCCCCGGAGGTCAAAGGGGTCCATATCCCTCCTCCGTCGGGCCTTTATAACCAGAGTGGGGGTAGTACTGCTACCCCTTCCTTCCTGGAATTTTTGAAAATGTCCAAGGGAAAGCAGCCATGTCAGAGTGCTGATCTTGCAATCAGGGATACCTACCTGGAGCCCCAGCAGTCTTCCGAAGCTCCGGATGCAGATAAAGCTTGCCCGACAGTGGCCGATGAAGGGCAACAAAAAGATTACACCGAGCAGAGGGATGCAGAATCTGAACCTAATGAGGCAGGGCCGTCAGGGACCGCAGTCCAAGACTCCTCCAAGCCCAGGTGGGCAGATGAGATGAAGCTATCAAATGTACGAGCAGGAAGCCGTATAGTCAAATTGTTGAAAAAACTTCCGGCAAGATTCACTATTTGGGAAATTCTCTCTCTCAGTGAAGAGACCCGACAGGCGATATCACTACTTTGCAGGCGCCTACTCAATATGAAACTTGCTTGGCTGAAGCACTGCCAGAGGCCAGCATGACCTTCACTCACGAAGACATGTTGCTCCCTACTATTAGCCACAATAGGCCGCTCTATATGAGGGGGCACTTAAATGGACAGGAGCTGAACAGGATCCTGGTCGACCCAGGCGCAGCTGTCAACATTCTGCCATACAGAATATATCAGAGGCACCACTTCAATGTACGCCTCGATAAAGCCAGAGAGATTCTTATCGCTGGCTTCAACCAAAAGTGTGAAGTGTCGCTGGGAGTAGCAGAATTCACACTCACCCTAGCAAATTTTACCACAAAGGTGCAGTTTCATGTCATCGACTCCCGTACCTCGTACAAGGCGCTGCTTGGCCACCCCTGGCTGCATGAAAATATGGTGGTGCCGTCCACGCTCCACTAGTGCATCAAATACAGCCTCGAAGGGAAGGAGGAGAGGATATTTGCTGATCTCCACCCATTCGAAGTGTCCGACTGTCACCTGGCAGACGCTCATCTGTATGCAGAACGGTCCCAAGGGACCCCTGAAGCCAAGACCCCTGCGGGGACACCAAAAATCACCTCCGGCGACAAATGGTTTCCACCACCACCGCGCGGATATGTCAAGCCCAAGGCGGTCTCTCATATTACCGTCACTGGAGATGTGGGCAGGCTAGCACCACCCGCTATATACCCTGAAGCCAATGAAGCCAAGGTCGGTCAGCAGCACGACCATATAAGAGTCCCAGAAGGCCTCACCAAGCCAATCCATGGCCTTGATAATGCAACTGTCGAGCCTTTCAAAGATTGGGAAGTGACGCAGATAGATGGTCCCAGCAGTTTGTTCTATACTGCTGAGGAGCATCCTACCCGAGAAGACATTGATTGTCATTTGCCCGATGACGTAGAGAACCCCCTAGCTCCCGTTCAAGGTCTGGCATTCACGACAAGTCGGATGGTCAGGATGTTCCAAAAGCAGCACATCCTCTCCAACCAGTCACGCAAAGACAAGGAAACATTCCAGAAAATGTGGTATCCCACAAATCTGGACAAAGAAATGAGAGGTGTTTCTCAGCATCTAGGGTTAGGCTTTACCCTTGAAGAATATTACTACAGTGGGCGCTATGAGGTGGATACCATCTCCTCCTTCTATCCTGCTGAAGGCAATCCGCTGGGGGCAACTTTTGATGCATACCCAGTAGAAGCAGAATATGCTGAACCGGCTCAATCAAGAGACACAGAAACAGAGGCCATGGCTCCTTGCTGATGCTGGGAGCAAGTCTATCCGAAAGAAGCGGCCCTTCAAGCCAGATTTGACACGGCTAGCAACAGCGAAGCCGAAGATATTAAAGAAACAGGGACATCTCCCTCTAGCGGATCTCCGCTAATGATGATCCCAACACCTCTCGTGCCGGTCGGAGGGACTTCTGTCGAAGCAGAGCAAGAGATGCACGCTGTTGAAAAGAAAAGTGCAACCCCTACTGAGGACACGGCGACCAAAAGGGGGGAGGAGGCTGTTAATTCACCCCTCGAAGCTGCAACGGCAATGGATTCGCTGATGAAACAAGTTGCACAGCCACTTCTTGCCGAGGCGGAGATCCTTTTTTTTTTTAGATGGAAAAGTGGCATCATGCACTAAAAGTCTTTTTTTGGTTCATATGGAAAGCACCAACATAGGACCATGCCATAAGTTCATAATCTTGAGAGTTCTTTGTAGGTCTCATGTGATATCTGCGATATATTTGGATTTCCATAAAGCAGTGTACAAATCAACAGGCTCTGTCAGGGTAGCTATATGCTGTGTAGTGCCAACCACCTCCACAGACCGAGGTAGGACCCCATATCAATGCATATCTTGTCAGAAAATTTTCTTTCCACATAGCATAACCAAAGAACGTTGCTTCTGAAATGAACAAGGACCTAAACAGTGTGACCTGGAGATAAATTGCACTGTGGGTGCGCAAAATCCCCCCCAACAATTACAAACAGCTGGGCAAAGCAACTGCAGCCTATCAAGTGCATTCAACGCTGAATACTTTGTAATGTTGTCTTCTGAACAAACAAAAGTAACAGCACCCAACCAGCTGATCTCTTGTGATTCTTTTATGTAATCTCGTAGGCCCAAATCACTCGCCGAATTATAGCATCTGAATATTTAGTGTCTCTACAGACATCTGGATGGAACTCTTTGACCTTCAACCAGTGTTAAAAGACACAAAGACGAGGAGGAGGATGGAGTCGATGGCACCTTATATAGGAGTAGAAAACCTCAATCTAGACTCTCAAAAGGGATTGTTTGTTCCGAATCAAACTCGGACGATGGGAGAAGGAAATAACCACAAACTTTCGGACAGAATGTCGATGAAATCCCCAACCTCGGAATCATTCCTCTGCGCTGACGGCACCTCGAGAGCCTCCAAGTCGAAGGAGTCGATGTGCTGCCCTGTGAGAGCTCCCAGCCGCCGCCTCCCCCTCCTCCTCCTCGTCGGCGTCCCGGGAAACCCAACTCGACTCCGTGGAGTCCATCTTCACCAGGATCTCATTTATAAGGATGTTTATATAATACCGCCGGAACAGGGGCGGAGGCTACGGGAAGGGGAAGGGGAATGGCAGGGACGACGGCGGCCGGGATGGTGGGATGGCGGTGGGCTAGGGAATGGGCGAGGCAGAGATCCTTGATGAAGTTCAAATAGAACCAAATGAAGAGATCGAAGTCCTTGACCTTGATGATGATATTCCAGACTTCATCATCCTTCAGCCAGCACCCCCAAAAATAGAAGATGGAGGCCAAGCCACGGTCGATGAGCTGATAGAAATCAACCTGGGAGATGAGGACGACCATAGGCCGACCTTCCTCAGCGCCCAGTTATGTACTGAAGAATAGGGGTTGTATATCCAGCTGCTGCAAGAATATCAGGATTGCTTTGCCTGGACCTACAAAGGATGCCAGGACTGAGCCCTGCAGTCTCGCAACATGAGCTAGCAATAAGCCCTGAAGCCGAACCGGTGAAGCAATCACCGCGGCGCATGAGGCCAGGGCTCATCACTCAAATATGCAAAGAGGTGGACAAGCTCATTGATGTGGGATTCATCGAAGAAAATCAAAATACCATGTGGCTATCTAATATTGTGCCCGTGAAGAAGAAGAATGGGCAGATCCGGATATGTGTTGACTTCTGAGATCTGAATAAAGCCTTCCCCAAAGATGACTTTCTGGTGTCAATAACAGAAGTCATGATAGACGCAACAACCGATCATGAGGCCCTATCATTCATGGATGGGTCATCCGACTATAACTAGATATGGATCGCGGAACATGACCGGATCCACACTGCCTTCCGAACTCCCAAGGGCATTTACCACTAAAAGAGGATGCCTTTGGATTGAAGAACGCCGACGCCACCTATCAGCGGGCGATGACTAGAATATTTGATGAGATGCTCTACCACAAGGTCGAGTGATACATAGATGACCTAGGAGTCAAAATCAGAAAGAAAGAAGACCATCTGTAGGACCTCCGAGTAGTCTTTCAAAGGCTAAGACAGTATGAATTAAAAATGAACCCTATGAAGTGTGCGTTCGGGGTATCGAGCGGGAAGTTCTTGGGTTTCATTGTCAGATATCGGGGACTTGAAATAGACCCCGCAAGGATCAAAGCAATTCAGGAATTACCTTCACCAAGGAACCTCTCCGAGCTGAGATCTCTTCAAGGCCTCCTGGCTTACATCCGGCGGTTCATATCCAATTTGTCGGGGCGATGCCAGCCCTTTCACAAGATGATGATGAAATATGTTCCCTTTTATTGGGACAAAGATTGCCAGGCAGCCTTCGATAAGATTAAAGACTATCTGAAGACTCCTCCAGTGCTGGGCGCACCGGTGAAAGGACGGCCGCTGGTTTTGTACATCGTAGCCACATATAACTCCTTGGGGGCAATGCTAGCCCAGAACAATGAAGAAGGGAAAGAGCAAGCCCTCTACTACCTCAGTCGAAGATTAGTCAGAACTGAGGAGAAATACACCCACATTGAGAAGATCTACTTGGCACTAGTCTTCGCCGTCAAGAAACTCCGACACTACATGCTGTCACATGAGATTAAGCTGATCTCCAAGGCGGATCCACTAAAGTATATCATGTCCCAACCGACACTCAAAGGTCATTTGGGAAAATGGGCGGTGATCCTTATGGAGTTTGATATCTCCTACATACCACAAAAGGTCATCAAAGGCCAAGCTATGGCAGACTTCTTTGATGAGCATCCAGTACCTGAAGACTGCCCGCTAGAACCAGAGCTTTCTGAAGATGAAACCCTAGAGGTCGGCCAGGTGAAGCCCTCTTCATGGCAGCTGTATTTTGACGGCGCCTCCAGAATTGACACCTTAGCTACTGGGTCAGCCAGAGTCAGAGCGGGGGCAGGCATAGTCCTGAAATCTCCTGAAGGAGAAGTCATATATACATCTTGCTCAATAAACAAGCCATCCACAAATAATGAAGCCCTCATAATCGGGTTGCAGATTGCTCTGTCTATGGAGATCCAGATGTTGGAAGCATTCGGAGACTCCATGCTAGTCATAAAACAGCTGGAGGGAGAGTTCGAGGTGCGGAAGCAAGAACTCCTCTCTTACAATCAACTGGCCTTCCGATTGATGGCGAGATTCTACTTCGTCAAAATCAGACATGTTAATCGAGGACAGAATGCTCAGGCGGATGCCCTCGCAAAGCTGGCTAGTTCTTTGGCAATCCCGCCAGACACAAGCCGAAATATAGCCGTGATAAACCGTCGCCAGGTCCCCAGTATGACGGAGGTTCTGGCCGATGAACAAGAGGATGAAGTAGTAGCTATAGAAGAAGTTCAGCAGCCCGATTGGCGGGAGCATGTTCTGCATTGGTTCCAGCACCAACAGCTTCAAAAAAAAAAGAACAAAGAAGGAAGCTCTTAAGGATCAAGGACTCTTACGAGATAAGAAGCGGGACCTTGTTCCGAATAATGGCCAATGCCCGAAGGAAAGTCCTGCTCTGGTGCTTGTCTCTGGCAGAAGCCGGGTAGGTAATGCAAGAAGTCCATGCCGGGTCAGCTGGAGCACACCAGGCCGGGCCGAAGATGAAATTTGAAATAAAGAAATTGGGGTATTATTGGCCCTCCATGTTTGATGATTGCTGCAAGTTCGCTAAAGCTTGCCAAAAATGCCAGGAGCACACCAACATGTCCAGGAGACCGCCAGTGCCGCTACATCCCACCCTACCAAGTTGGCCGTTCGCCCAATGGGGCACGGACGTAGTGGGGCCGCTACCAGCATCTTCGTCAGGGTGCAGATACATCTTAGCAGCCACAGATTACTTCTCCAGATGGGCAGAAGCAGTTGCACTAAGAGATGTAACGGGAGAACTGGTCGTAAGATTCTTCCGGTAGAATATAATATTCTGGTTTGGGGTTCCCAGCCGAATTATCTCTGATAATGGCAGCCACTTCAGAAATCAGAAGGTTTATCAGCTGGTTGATAAATATAAGATTGACTGGAGGACCTCGTCTCCCTACAACCCTCAGGCCAATAGGATTGCAGAAGCCTTCAATAAAACACTATGCACATTGCTATCAAAGTCTGTCAAGTCTAATAAAAAGGACTGGGAAGAAAGAACGAAGCACTGTGGGCCTATCGTACGGTCTATAAAACCCAAACCGGCTATTCACCTTTCTCCCTCATATATGGGTCGGAGGCTGTGGTGCCGATTGAGTTGGAAGTCCTCTCGCTGTGAGTTGCCATCCAGCACGGTTTGGCTAGCGGCGAACAGACCAATATAGAAAGAAGACTGGAAGAGCTTGCCGAGCTCGAAGGAAAGTGTCTCCGCACGCAACAAAATATTCAACTCTCCCTAGCTCGCATGGCCCGTGCTTTCGACAAGATGGTCAAAGGTCGAGAATTCAAGAAGGGTGACCTAGTAATGGTCAAAAGAAGAGAAGTGATGGCCTCCAACCCCAAAGGGAAGTTGGTTGAAAATTGGGTCGGACCATATGTCATCCGCCGAGTATATGAAGGGGGTGCGTACGTCCTTGTAGATCACAAAGGAGTCATCCAGTTCTCTCCCCTTAATGGGAAACATATGAAGCTATATCACACGGTTCAACCGCCATTCCCAGAATGACCTATACCGACCTTAGTCTAGTGGCACTCCGCCCTAGCTAAGTTCCACCTACCTTAGTCTAGTGGCACTCCGCCCTAGCTAAGTTCCACCTACCTTTGTCTAGTGGCACTCCGCCCTAGCTAAGTTCCACCTACCTTGGTCTAGTGGCACCCACCATGGCCAAGTCCTACCTACCTTAGTCTAGTGGCACTCCGCCCTAACTGAGTTCTACCCACCTTAGTCTAGTGACACTCTGCCCTAGCTAAGTTCCACCTACGTTAGTCTAGTGGCACTCCGCCCTAGTTAAGTTCCACCTACCTTAGTCTAGTGGCACTCCGCCCTAGCTAAGTTCCACCTACCTTGGCCCAGTGGCACTCCACCCTGGCCACGTTTTACCTACCTTAGTCTAGTGGCACTCCACCCTAGCTAAGTTCTACCTACCTTGGTCTAGTGGCACTCCACCCTGGCCAAGTCCTACCTACCTTAGTCTAGTGGCACTCCGCCTTGACTGAGTTATACCCACCTTAGTCTAGTGGCACTCCGCCCTAGCTAAGTTCCACCTACCTTAGTCTAGTGGCACTCCGCCCTAGCTAAGTTCTACCTACCTTGGTCTAGTGGCATTCTGCCATGGCCGAGCTCTAAAAAAAATACATAAATAATGATATATAAAACAACATTGCCATTGCCGGCCTTACGCCCTAATCGGCACAAATCTACCCTTTGCGTTAGCATTGTCTCCATGGTGACGAATAAACCCTTTTTCTCGGCATAAGACTTCGTGTCCCAGCCGACTCTTCTACAACATTGCCATTGCGGGCTTTATGCCCGAATTAGCACAAATCTACCTTTTGCATTGGCATTGTCTCCTTACTGACGAATAAACCCTTTTTCTCGGCACAAGACTTCGTGTCCTAGCTAACTCTTCTAAAACATTGCCATTGCAGGCCTTACGCCCGAATCGGCACAAATCTACCCCTTGCGTTAGCATTATCTCCTTGCTGATGAATAAACCCTTTTTCTCGACGCAAGACTCCGTGTCCTAGCCGACTCTTCTACAATATCATCATTACGGGCCATACACCCGAATCTCTCGGTGCAAGGCTGCGTGCCCTAGCCAACTGCCATATGCTGCTACTTAGGGTCAAACACCGCACGATTGACCCATCTTCATTGTCTCACTCTAAAAAAAAAGAAAAAAATGTTGTGTTCGGTGCAAGTATTCAGAGGGGGGGTGAATGAATATAGCCTATAAAAACTTTCACACAATATAAACTTTCGCTCAATTAGAATTTCACTCACTCAACAGATTAAACACTTAGAACAAAAACTGATCAAATCATCTAATGAACCTGTGATCAAACACTTGGAGCGCCCCTATGCAAACATCTAGCGGAAGCAAGCCATAAGCAATCAAACCACAATGCAAGAGGGGTTTTTAGGTGATTCGGTCCTGCAGACCTACATCCACCCCACACTCAACCCGAGTGTGGCTTCCTGCTGACTCACAACTTGAACAGCTGGGCATCACAGCTTGCCTCCGCTGGGCAATACAGCTTAGCCATCGCTGACTCACAGCTTGAACCCGCTGGGGATTACAGCTTAACCCGTCCGAGACCAAGTCTCGCCAGCTGAGGATTACAGCTTTACCTGTCCAGTGGAGACCTCCACTGCATCCGCTGACAAACAGCTTGACAAGAAAGTATAAAAAGAAAACAAGAAAAGATGGAAACACAGCAACTAAAGGCTGAACAATGAAGCACGAAATATAGCTCTAACAATGAGCAACCTCAGATCTGGTTTTGAACCAAAGATCTGAGGAACGAACTCCTTCTCTTTCTCTCTCTCTCTTCTTCTTCTTCACACTCTGCTCGAGCTCTCTATCTCTTTCTCCTTCTTCTTTCTCTTCTTCTTCTGCTCTTATTTCACTCTCTCTGTCTGGATCGTGGAAGCTCTCTCTGCTTTTTCTCTTTTTCTTCTCTCAGCTTCTGCTCTCTGCTTTTTCTTCTCTTCTTCTACTCCCAGGCTTCGATCACGATCTGGCTCCATCTGAAGACGAAGGCTCTAATATATACCAGCAGCAGTAGGGAGATAGGGCGTGTGCTTCCCACGCCTTTCGTCCAGAAGATTCCTCCTCGGATCACGTGCTTAGCACCCACCTCGGATCACGTGTCAGGTGCCAGCTTCAGGTCACGTGCCCATTCATCAGTACGCTCAGCAACTGGAGTTGAGGTGGCGTCAACACACTTGCTCCAAAAGGTTGACGCAGCCTTCAGAGATCTTCAACCTTTTTAACTACTGCGTCGACTCCATCAGCCTGCTGCGTTGACGCATCGGTGATCCAGTGATCAAGTCTTCAGCAGATGGGTGTGCTGCATCGATGCTCTCAGCATGCTGCGTTGACGCATTTGGACGCTGCAGCGTCGATGCTGCCAATGTACTCCAGAGGCTGCAATAAGGGATACTTGAACTGCTGCGTCCACGCTACTTGATCAATGCGTTGACGCACCAGAGTAATGCACAAGTTTCTCTCTTGATTGTTTGAACTACTGCGTTCACGCCACTTGATCAAGGCATTGACGCATTGGTGTGTTCCAGCATCAGAAATTGGATGGCTTCAGCCCTCTTGCTTTAAGGGGTTCATTATCCTCTTCAGTCCCTGTCAGACAGATGAAACGAAGTCATCAGTTCTAAGTTTATGCATTGCATTGTATAGACTTTGAAAGTCTTGAAGCCAATGTATGGACTTGAGCAAGCTAAAGGGCTGTACAGACATCGAAGACAAGGGCCGATGTATAGACTTGCCAAACAGTCCAGTGTATATACTTTGCCTTGAGCGAAAGGTAAGTGATGAATGTATAGACTTTCATGATGTGTGGACTTGAATATGTGAAAGCTATAGTGAAAGAGTGTATACACTTGACCAGATCAAGGGCAATTCGGATGTATAGACTCTGAGGTTCAAAGCCAACATCTGTACAGACTTCATGAGTTGACGCTGTACACACTTAGCGAGTTGACGATGTATACACATCCAATGAAGTGCGTTGACGCTGTAACATGAGCTAGTGAGATGTGTTGACGCTGTACAGACTTTATGCCATGAACATGTGCATGCATGAACGATGTATAGACTCTGAAATGCAAGCAATTCAGCAATGTCTAGACTTTGGGCTTTACCCTGCAGTGTATAGACTTGTGCAGACAGAACACATGCATTCTCCAGATAATATACCAGTCACAGTCATATGCATTATCCACAGAGTATATCAGTTATAAACAATCATGTTGCTGTCATTCAATGTGGTGACTCATTCATGTTGCTATCATTAAAACACCACATCATCAACAAAGCACAAGGGGCACAACAATCTCCCCCTTTTTGATGATGGCAACATGATGAGTCCTGTTAGGGTGCTAGGCCCGGATACAGAGGGGGGGTGAATGTATCCCTCTAGAAAATATAGCTCAAATTAAAACATTAAAGCTCAGATATGCGGAATAAAGACTAATGAGCTTTCCAAGATGAAATGATAAGGCAACACATGGACAAACAGTTGGACTGCAACAATGCAGCCACTTGATCAATCAGAAACGAAGGCAGAGCTAAACACCCCAAACACACTTAGCAGAATATAATGCTCAAAAATTAACTCTCTAGATAATGCAACTATCCAAGCATGCACAACCTGTGAATGGGAGGTAGAGGATATGGAGCTAACGCAAGGCAAACCACTGCACAAATAGTTTTAAGGTGGTTCGGTCCTCCAGACCTACATCCACCCCTCCCTCCCAACCGGAGTGAGGCTTCACTAGCCAATGCTAGACAAGCAGACTCAGTCTGCAACAGACGCTGCCTCACAGCTTGACTAGGGGAACAGCCTCCCCTCTTCCTCCACGCCGGAGGGAACCCACAAATGGCACCAGCCACTTGCAACCGGAGGAATCAACCTCCCTTCCTCCAATCCCGGAGGGAAACACCTAGCAGCACCCAGCTGCTGGCAGACCAGAGGCCTAGCCTCTCTTCCTCCTCAGCCAGAGGGAACCCACTCGCGGCACCCTACTGCGAGCAAAGCTTTTTCTCCTCGAACTCTCTCTCTCTCTCTATCTCTCTTTCTTTCTCTTCTGCTATCCTTTTCTCTCACGTTCTTCTCTCTTTATTCTCACTTCTCACGAGCACTATCTCTCTCTTTTCTTTCTTCTGCTCTCACTCTCTTTCTTCTTCTTCTCTTTTTCTTCTTCTTTTCTTTTTCTGGATCGAAGGGCTTTCTGCTCTTCAGGCTTCTTCTTCGATCAGTCTTCTACAGAGGATGAAGACTCGTATATATAGCATCAGCAGGCACACTGGGCGCGTGTGGCTTCCACATTTCCTGCCCTAGAAATTCAGACCACGTGGCAGCATCCTGCCCCTTTTTCCCATCGGGTCACGTGCCCCCTCATCAGTACGCTCAGCAACTGGAGTGAGGTGGCGTTAACGCACTTGCTTCAAGGAGTTGACGCAGCCTTCAAAGACATTCTACCAGCAAAACTCAAGTCTGCTGCGTTGACGCTTCCAACCCATGGCGTTGACGCATTGATGCGTTCCAGTGAGCAACCAGCCTAGCCCTATTGACAGTTACGTCGACGCTGCTCTACTGCTGCGTTGACGCATCGGTGATCCAGCATCTGAACTTAGATGGCTTCAGCGCTCTCACGTTTCGTGTGGAGTGCGTTGACGCATTGTGCAACTGCGTCCACCCTCTGGTTACCTGGTCGATCCATCAACCTGCTGCGTCGACGCCACTTGATGAATGCGTTGATGCACCAGAGTAATCCAGTAACCCATTGGCTCTCCCTTTGTAACTGCTGCGTCGACGCTCTCAGCATGCTGCGTTGACGCATGGAGCTGCAGCGTCGATGCTGCCAATGTACTCCAGAGGCTGCAATAAGGGATTCTTGAACCGCTGCGTCCACGCTACTTGCTCACTGCGTTGACGCACCAAAATAATCCAGGAGCTTCTTTCTTGATTGTTTAAATTGCTGTGTCCACGTGTCAGCATTTCAACCTCTTGGATCACGTGCCATGTCTTGATGGCCTAAATCATCTGCAGATAGATAGAGGAAAATGAACTTAGTTCAGACGAATGTATATACTTAAGCAGAGCTGCCAGTGTATAGACTTGGTAAAGTGAAGTCCAGTGTATAGACTTCAGATACGAAGCCAATGTACAGACTTAGAAGGATTTGAACCAGTGTCCAGACTTCAGGTGTGAAGACCATTGTGCAGACTTTGGAGAGCAGTGGCCAATGTATAGGCTTTATGGAGCGAAGCCAATGTGTAGACTTCACGCTGTACAAACTTTGCCAATATGAGACACTGTACAGACTTTGTCAAGAGAACGTAACGCTGTACAGACTTGAGGCTTTGAATGTTGAAGGCACAAGACGATGTACAGACTCAGATTCTAGACCAGTGGCTGTACAGGCTTTGAAGGAGGACCAATGTATGGACTTCAGGAGCATATGACATGGCTGTACAGACTTTGGTACCAAAACGAATGAATAGACTTTGCCACAGTCTAATGTATAGACTTGAAGAACCTGAACTGAAGAGTCGACGCATCAGCTCAAGGAGTTGACGCACTGGTGTGAGAACAGAGACAAGTATGACTGAAGGGTCGACGCATCAGCACACTGAGTTGACGCACTGCTGTGGAGACTGTGCAGACAGAGTGTAGACAGAATTAAAGTAGAGCATGTTATCTGACAGCCATATGAACTCCATTCACTTACATGATAAAGCATGAATTTGTCGAGCATATAAAAGACACAGCTAGATGACTCACAGTGAATAACTCACTTCAAAGACCAATCATCAAAACCATCATCAAAACCACAGGGGCACAACAAGTCCCACTGACCCACAATAATCTCCCCCTTTTTGATGATGGCAACATGATGAGTCCCACTGACCCGTCAAACTATTCTCCCCCTTTGACATAATCAAAAAGAAGGGAAATGGTTTGAGAGACCAATTCAGAGAATGAGTCATGGTTCATTAAAATGAAGTTCTCTCTTATGACAATGAAACAGCTCTCCCCCTATCAACATGCATGATTGACTACTCTCCCCTTAACTGTAGATAAACCATAACACCCCCTGAAGCACAGGAATGGACTCATGTTATCCAATAAATCAATCTGAAATCTGCCATTACAAAGAATCTGAATTTTGGTGAAAAGACCACAGAATCAGAATTTGTTGCAGAACAAGATGGAAGATTCCAACAGTGTGGAGAAGAGTACATCTCAGGAGTCAATAAATAGCAAGATGTTAATCAGGCTGACTGAAAAGAATCTGATCATAAGAGATTTTAAAGCATCCATCACAACAATAAGTCTTAAGAAGATTAGACTCTTCTATCATAAGGGGTTATGAATTTGCAACTTAACCAATCTGATTTAATTTTGATGTATACCAAATTTGCCAAATTAAACTCAATACTCATATCTGAATCCAAGTTTTAATAAAAGTGAACCAAATAGTTAGAAAACACTCAAAAACAATCATCTTTTATCTTACACATATGATCTCAATTGCACCTTTGAAAAATACACAGGTTAGTACTGAAGTTAAACACTTTTTCAAGAACATGAGTTGACAAATTTTTTAAGATAATTTTATTTGAAGCACATTATATTTTCCCTGAGCAATTTAAGTTGATCAACACATTTTTACATGAGGCACAACAAGTCTTAGTTGAAGTGACCCAGTTACTCAGTGTGATAACTGTTATTGCCTCTCACTTTGAGAGCAGAGTTAGCAATATAAGTGTCTTTTTACATGAGAAGACACCTTTATCAGAGGCCAGACTCCCCAGCTACTCAACACAAATAAGCTATTGCTCTGTCAGGTTTTGTTTCACTAAATTTTTATCAGAGATAACTATGGCACCTCATGACTTGAGTTACTTTATTTCATTGATAAAGAACTCAGTTTCTCAGTGACCGAGTCATTGCTCTGAATTCACAATTTTTTTCATTTAGTCAACATTTTTCAAATTAATGTTTAACAACAATACACATTATATGCATCTTAACCAAAGAAGCCCTGAATTCAAATTTTCAGATATCTGATGAGAGAGTCTAAGGTTTACATGACACATGTGGTTAAAGTTTATTAAACCTTATCATTCAGATATTTTCAATTCATTTAACTACAAATCTGAGAATACATTAATCTTATATCAATCTGATTCAGTGATAATTCTTAAACCTATATGATAGAAATTTCTACAATGTTCTCAGACTGAATTGCATGACATGTAGCTTAAGTTCCTCAGATCTGAAAAATATGTTTAGCTGACCAACAAATCAATAGTAGAGCCAATTCAGTCACCCCAGCTGAGAAGAATGTGAAAGGTGAGTATAGGCTGGTGCAAGAGTAAATCAGTAATAGAGAAGAGCATCAGAAGAGATTTTATCATCAGACAGTTGCTGAGTCTGGAATACAGACTGATTAGCTATTTTAGAGATACCAGCAGAGAATTCAGTTGAATAGCGTATAGTCCAGAGAATGAATCAGGTTACTTAAACAAAGGGAGTTCATGAGGTGAAGAAGATATGAAATAGGAATGCTCCCCCTGTCTAAGTGCAATGAATTTCTTTTTAGATTTTTTCAAAATTTTATGATATGCACTATCCTACATATGCAGTATGCAACAATTCTAACAAGGAGAGCATGATGATCAATCAACAGCAAACAAGCTCCCCCTGACAAAATGCATGATGTGCAATGAATCTTTTCTTTTCAAATTTTATTTTCTTCAAATTTATGATATGAAATACACTGCTCTATATGAAAACTAGACCCATGGTACTAGGCGGAGGACTCGGTCCAAGGACCACCTCACACATGGCAGTAGCATCCAGACATACTCCATATGCCCTTCAGCACTGTTCCATTTAATATACCATGATGGTCATGCAAATGACATATGCAGTGCAAAGCAATCTCATTTATTTAGTGCAAACAACAGCATGAGAAGAGCATTAAAAATCAACCAAGCAAAACAACAACTTCAGATAATGAAATTAAAACAGACAAATCAGCATTTTCAGATTATGAGATTTAAACAAAGTTCAGAACTGACCTGAAAGGTAGGATCCTGGGGTTTCCATTTGAGTGCCTTGGTCTGTTAACCCCTGTTTATTCTTTGACTCAAGGCACACCTGTAACTCTATGATCATTTTGATCCTGTAGGGACCCAAACAGCTTTGGGTGCTGCATTTACCATGACAGGTGTTCTAAATATTCTTTTTGCAGCAGCATCATCAAATTCCATTAGAAAACAATCAGACATAGAGTGTCCAAAATTTTCACAATAATAACATGAAGCCACAGACTTTTTGTTTTTATTCTTCATGTTAGCAGAAACATGATGCCCATGTGCATGCACATGAGTATGAAAATTATGTGTATGAGCATGAGTATTTCTTTTATTGACATGAAAATTTTTCTTTTCATACTCAGCCAGCCTACAGTTGGCAGCTTTGTGGCCTAGCTTACCACATTCAAAGCAGTAACAATTCTTTTTCATGAATTCAATTTTCTTCTTATCAACAGCATTGGGAGCAGGAAATTTTACAGATTTAGAATTAATTCTACTTCCCTGAGCATGCCAGCAGTCTTTGACTTTGTGGCCATGCCTCCCACATTCGAAGCATGCTGGGGTTCTTTTACCAGAAGCAGTTTTATTTGCAGGAAAATTTACAGGTTTTAAATTGACTTTCTTTCCCTGGGCATGCCAGCAATCTGCAGCAATGTGGCCCAATTTGCCACAGTGAAAACAATTTATTTTCCTTCCTTGACAAACATGATTTCTAACATGAAATTTTCTATCATGCATTTTCTTAGTAGAAATGTTATCATGTTTCATTAACCTGCATTCATGCATGATATGACCTTCTCTGTAACAGTAAAAACATTTTATTCTTCTCTTTTGATCATGAGAAAATTTCTTCATTTTAGAATTCCTAGCATGAATTCTATCAGATTTCAAATCATCATTTCTCATGACAAAACAATCAACAATTTCATGATCAAACTTGCCACAGTAAAAGCATTTGGCATTCTTGACAGTAGATTTGTTAGCCTGAAATTTTTCAGCATTCAAGTTCTTAATCTGACTTGTTTTCTTTTGTTCAGCCCTGTGCTTATGAATGTTCTGAGATTTCTTTGGTGAAATGCATTTCGAAGTACTAGCACAGTCTGAACTTTTCATAAATGTAAGTTGTTCCTTCAGATGAGCATTTTCTTCAAGCATTTTACTTTCAATTTCTTCAGCTTCAGTTTTCTTTTCTAACAATAATTTGTTTTCCTCTTTCAGGGATTTGATTGATTCCTTTTGCACATTATCATCATGATCAAACTCATTTATCATGTCTTCTAAAATAGCACATGCATTGCAAGAATCATCTTCTCTAATGTGCTTATTTCTGAGATTCTCATTTTCAGATTTCAAGTTTTCATTTTCTGCCTTCAAACGAGTGACTTCAAGATTCTTTTCTCAATTTTTTATTTTCAGATTTTAATTTCTTGGATACTTTGAACAGATCTTCATACATTACTATCAATTCATCAAAAGTGTATCCATCTGATTCGGAGCTTACCTGAGATGAGGTTTCCTCATCATCACTTCCCCGGTTGGCCATTAAGCATATGGACTTTTCTCCTTCTTCATCAATGTCCGAGGTGTTCCCTTTGAGTTTCGATAGTTCTGGACAATCATCCTTCGTGTGGCCAGCCTTCCTGCATTTGTAGCAAACATTAGTGTCAGCAATCTTGGCAGGATTAGAATTATACCTTGTTTGCTTTTTGCCACCATTAAGCTTTCCTTCTCTTTTTCTCAGAAATTTCCTGAAATCACTAATCACCATTCCAATGTGGTCTTCATCAATTTCAGACCGCGACAGGTTGATTTTCTCGCTTGATGATCCACTATGGCTGGATCTATTTGCTTTGCTGGAGCCAGCCTTCAACACGATTGGTTCCATTTACAAATAATCTGAAGACACAGAAAAAACTGAAGCACCTAAACCAAATAAGCAAGACAAAGCACTAAGTCGGAGAATCAAAACAACGAACACAGAAAGTACACTCACTCTGAAATGCACTAAACAGTTAGCAGGATCCTCTGCAGATTATTAGATCTGTTAAGTCAGAGACTGCTCTGATACCAATTGTTGTGTTCGGTGCAAGTATTCAGAGGGGGGGTGAATGAATATAGCCTATAAAAACTTTCATACAATATAAACTTTCGCTCAATTAGAATTTCGCTCACTCAACAGATTAAACACTTAGAACAAAAACTGATCAAATCATCTAATGAACCTGTGATCAAACACTTGGAGCGCCCCTATGCAAACATCTAGCGGAAGCAAGCCATAAGCAATCAAACCACAATGCAAGAGGGGTTTTTAGGTGGTTCGGTCCTGCAGACCTACATCCACCCCACACTCAACCCGAGTGTGGCTTCCTGCTGACTCACAGCTTGAACAGCTGGGCATCACAACTTGCCTCCGCTGGACAATACAGCTTAGCCATCGCTGACTCACAGCTTGAACCCGCTGGGGATTACAGCTTAACCCGTCCGAGACCAAGTCTCGCCAGCTGAGGATTACAGCTTTACCTGTCCAATGGAGACCTCCACTTCATCCGCTGACAAACAGCTTGACAAGAAAGTATAAAAAGAAAACAAGAAAAGATGGAAACACAGCAACTAAAGGCTGAACAATGAAGCACGAAATATAGCTCTAACAATGAGCAACCTCAGATCTGGTTTTGAACCAAAGATCTGAGGAACGAACTCCTTCTCTTTCTCTCTCTCTCTTCTTCTTCTTCACACTCTGCTCGAGCTCTCTATCTCTTTCTCCTTCTTCTTTCTCTTCTTCTTCTGCTCTTATTTCACTCTCTCTGTCTGGATCGTGGAAGCTCTCTCTGCTTTTTCTCTTTTTCTTCTCTCAGCTTCTGCTCTCTGCTTTTTCTTCTCTTCTTCTACTCCCAGGCTTCGATCACGATCTGGCTCCATCTGAAGACGAAGGCTCTAATATATACCAGCAGCAGTAGGGAGATAGGGCGTGTGCTTCCCACGCCTTTCGTCCAGAAGATTCCTCCTCGGATCACGTGCTTAGCACCCACCTCGGATCACGTGTCAGGTGCCAGCTTCAGGTCACGTGCCCATTCATCAGTACGCTCAGCAACTGGAGTTGAGGTGGCGTCAACACACTTGCTCCAAAAGGTTGACGCAGCCTTCAGAGATCTTCAACCTTTTTAACTACTGCGTCGACTCCATCAGCCTGCTGCGTTGACGCATCGGTGATCCAGTGATCAAGTCTTCAGCAGATGGGTGTGCTGCGTCGATGCTCTCAGCATGCTGCGTTGACGCATTTGGACGCTGCAGCGTCGATGCTGCCAATGTACTCCAGAGGCTGCAATAAGGGATACTTGAACTGCTGCGTCCACGCTACTTGATCAATGCGTTGACGCACCAGAGTAATCCACAAGTTTCTCTCTTGATTGTTTGAACTACTGCGTTCACGCCACTTGATCAAGGCGTTGACGCATTGGTGTGTTCCAGCATCAGAAATTGGATGGCTTCAGCCCTCTTGCTTTAAGGGGTTCATTGGCCTCTTCAGTCCCTGTCAGACAGATGAAGCGAAGTCATCAGTTCTAAGTTTATGCATTGCATTGTATAGACTTTGAAAGTCTTGAAGCCAATGTATGGACTTGAGCAAGCTAAAGGGCTGTACAGACATCGAAGACAAGGGCCGATGTATAGACTTACCAAACAGTCCAGTGTATATACTTTGCCTTGAGCGAAAGGTAAGTGATGAATGTATAGACTTTCACGATGTGTGGACTTGAATATGTGAAAGCTACAGTGAAAGAGTGTATACACTTGACCAGATCAAGGGTAATTCAGATGTACAGACTCTGAGGTTCAAAGCCAACGGCTGTACAGACTTCATGAGTTGACGCTGTACACACTTAGCGAGTTGACGCTGTATACACATCCAATGAAGTGCGTTGACGCTGTAACATGAGCCAGTGAGATGTGTTGACGCTGTACAGACTTTATGCCATGAACATGTGCATGCATGAACGATGTATAGACTCTGAAATGCAAGCAATGCAGTAATGTCTAGACTTTGGGCTTTACCCTGCAGTGTATAGACTTGTGTAGATAGAACACATGCATTCTCTAGATAATATACCAGTCACAGTCATATGCATTATCCACAGTGTATATCAGTTATAAACAATCATGTTGCTGTCATTCAATGTGGTGACTCATTCATGTTGCTATCATTAAAACACCACATCATCAACAAAGCACATGGGGCACAACAAAAAAAAGAAGGAAACAAAAATGAGGCTTAAAATAGAGATGCCTCTCCGGCCTTGTTCCTACATTAGGACAAGGGCAAAAATGGCTATAACCCGACTGTGGCGAAAACCCGAAAGGGCGCCGTAGCTAAAATCGGGTACCCCGCCACGTGAAAACTCGAAAGGGCGTGTGGGCAAAAGTAAGAGGGGGCTGGCTTCGACGAAAATCCGAAAGGGCACTTAAGTCAGTAATGTGGTAATTTAAGTTCATTCTCACCCCGTCCCAATGAAACTCTGAAAAGGGTGACCACCCTAGATCCTACCGGAGATCTTTTCCTCAATATCCTTCTGACCCTTGCCATCATCGGCAAGGCCACTCAACTTTCTCCCTTAGCCTGGACCTTCCGTCCTCGTTAATGAATAAATCAACCCCTTGCTTCAGCACTTAGCCAATGTTAATAAATAAACCTACTTCCTCTCGACCCTTGTCATCATCGGCAAGATCAGTCGACCTCCTTGTGACCCTCGTCACCATCGATGAGATCGGTCAACCTCCTCTCGACCCTTGCCATCATCGGCAAGATCGGTCGACCTCCTTGTGACCCTCGTCACCATCGGCGAGATCGATCAACCTCCTCTCGACCCTTGTCATCATCGGCAAGATCGGTCGACCTCCTTGTGACCCTTGTCATCATCAGCAAGATCGGTCAACCTGCGTCTGACCCTTGTCATCATCGGCAAGATCGGTCGACCTCCTTGTGACCCTCGTCACTATCGGCGAGGTCGGTCAACCTCCTCTCGACCCTTGCCGCCATTGGCAAGATCAGTCAGTATTCCCTTAACCTGGACCTTCCATCCTTGTTAATGAATCTACTTTTGCTTCGACATTCAAGCCAGTGTCGATGAACAAACCTGTGATCGGCCCTTGCCACCATCAACAAGGCTAGTCGACATCTCACTAACAAGGGTCTCTCATCCGTTGTCAACAAGCGAGGTCGCATTCATCCCGGATCCATTTCGTGAATCAAAAAAAAAGAAAAAAAGAAAGAGAAAAAAATGAGGCTTAAAATAGAGGTGCCTCGTCGGACTTTCTCCTACATTAGGACAAGGGCAAAAATGGCTATAACCCAGCTGTGGCGAAAACCCGAAAGGGCGCCGCAGGTAAAATCGAGTATCCCGCCACGTGAAAACCCGCAAGGGCTCGTGGGCAAAAGCAAGAGGGGGCTGGCTTCAGCAAAAACCCGCAAGGGCGCTTAAGCCAGTAAAGTGATGATTTAGAGTTCTCAACCTCCTCTCGACCCTTGTCATCATCAGCAAGATCGGTCGACCTCCTTGTGACCCTCGTCACCATCGGTGAGATTGGTCAACCTCCTCTCGACATTTGTCATCATCGGTAAGATCGGCCGACCGCCTTGTGACCCTTGTCATCATCGGCAAGATCTGTCAACCTCCTTTCGACCCTTGTCATCATCGGCAAGATCGGTCAACCTCCTTGTGACCCTCGTCACTATCGACGAGATCGGTCAACCTCCTCTCGACCCTTGTCATCATCGGCAAGATCGGTCGACCTCCTTGTGACCCTCATCACCATCGGCGAGATCGGTCAACCTCCTCTCGAGCCGTGTCATCATCAGCAAGATCAATCGACCTCCTTGTGACCCTCGTCACCATCGGCAAGATCGGTCAACCTCCTCTCGACCCTTGTCATCATCGGCAAGATCGGTCGACCTACTTGTGACCCTCATCATCATACATAAGGTCGATCGACTTCCTTGCGACCCTTGTCACCATTCGGCAAGATCGGTCGACTCCCTTTTGACCCTTGTCATCATCGGGACGATCGGTCAACTTCCTCGTGACCCTTGTCATCATCGGCAAGGTCGGCTAGCATCTCCTCAAGCCCGGCTTTGCCCCGAGAATTGAGTTCAAAAAATGAGAATAATAAATGATGAATAAAAAATGAGACTTAAAATAGAGGTGCCTCGCCAGCCTTGATCCTATACCAGGACAAGTGCAAAAATGGCTCTAACCCAGCTGTTGTGAAAACCCGAAAGGGCACCACAGGCAAAATCGGGTACCCCGTCACGTGAAAACCCGAGAGGGCCTGTGGGCAAAAGCAAGAGGGGGCTAGCTTCGGTGAAAACCCGAAAGGGCGCTTAAGTTAGTAATCTGATAAATGACGAATAATGATGACGCATCCTCCACCCAGAAGACCCTTTGCAGGGCCAGAACGGAGTCTTCCTTCAAAAGTCCCACCGAAAAACAAATATCTTTCAACCCTTGTCATTATCGGCAAGATCGGTCAGCTTTTGCCTTAACTTGGACCTTCCGTCCTATTTAATGAATAAATCAATCCTTTGTTTCGACATTTAACCAATGCTGATGACTGAGTTACTGTTGACCCTTGTCATCATCGACAAGATCGGTCGGTGTTTCCCTCAGCCAGACCTTACATCCGTGTTTATGGGCAAACCCCCCTTTACCATGAACCTTTGTCACCTTCGGCAAAGTCCACAAATAAGTCCCTATTTCTACCCTCTGGCCCTCGATGGCCCGTAAACCTCTCTCCTTATTCCCCGGTGTTTGACCCGGGTGGATCAGTGGTCCTGAGGAGAAGTTGCGTCGCAGTGGAGCGAACCCCTCACCCCTTCCCTGAAGGTGCGAGCGCTCTTCTGCCCTAGCGACTGACATACTCCGGACTAAATGAATCTATTCAGCAAGAAGATGTGCAAAGTAAGGGAACGAAAGTTTCCATTCAAACACAAAAGGGAAATACATGTTACCCGGGGCATATACCACCCAGAATATGTGGAAGTTCACAAAAAAGGGGAGAGAAGAGAAAATGATGGAGCTATTGCAGCGAGCGGCGGAAGATGTCCTCGAACTCCAGCAGCCCCAGGGATGAATAGAGGGCCAACTCCTGTAGACGGTCTTCCTCGTCCTGCAGTCGCACCAGTTTCTCCTCAAGCGATGTGGCTTGCCCTTCTGCCAGTTCAGCCGCCTCCGTGTGCTGAACCCATAGTTGATCGGACGATGCTAATTCTGCTTCAGCCCGGGTGAGTTCGGCACGGAGCTCAGCTATCTGAGTCCTCAGAGAAGTCCTGCGTTGGCCAGAATCGTCGGCAGCATCCCGCCTCTGCTGAGTAGTTCTTCTCAATGATTAAAGGGCAGCCTGACACTCTGTCTTTTCAAGTTTGGCGACTGTCATTTGATCTATCAAGCTGCGGCCTATGAACTCCCTCCTGTTCACATGCTTCAGGAGCAGAACTACCCGCTGCACCCAGTCCTCCATAGGGCAGCCAAAAGCCAGCAAAGTACGGGAGAGGTGCTCTGCAAGACCCCTCAACTGTGCGGAAGTTAACTCTGGGCGAGCTGTCACAGTCTCCCGTAATGTCTCCAGATACTGCCACACTAGGTCACTCGAGGATTGCAAACCAAGTGACGGCGTATCCGGGAGTTGAAATTCAACCCGGCTGTCAACTGTAGCCCAAATATCATCAGCCGACACAGAAGACGAGGATGGCATACCTTGCAAGGCGCCCGCACTATGACTGGCCCCCACAGATAATGCAACAGCAGGACTGTCAATGACAGCTACTTCTCTCCCAACCTCGGGCGAGAGCGCCACGTCTGGACCTTGGACAGCGGGGAGTGGTTGATCGCCACTTCCGACCTCTCCGGCTACCACTAGTGATGATTCTATGGAAGGGGTTGGGGTAGGCGAGCTCCCGATCACCTCTTCCATAATTTCTCCTTCCTCTGCCCCAGGGAGGCCCTCTTCACTCTGAAGTGGCTCGTCGGCAATGACAAGCTACTGCTACTCCAAAGCCATAGATGACGGCTCAGACCCGGCGACCATCTCCAGTGCCTCCTAGCCCGCTACTATCATGTAATCCTTCAAATATCTCAGGGCTATGGGCCTCAGGACCGGTGGGAACAAGGGCGGGTCTGCACTGAGAGGATGCATGGGTATCTTCACGGTTATTGCCGGCAAGGCGACCTCGTCCTGACTAGCAGAAGCCTGCAAGAGAAAGAGAATATGAGAATCTCGAAAGACCAGCATAATGGCCAAACGAGAATAAGCACAAGACTGAGAAGTGTAGCTCTTACCTCAGTCGGCACTAAGCTCAAATCTGTAGCAGTAGGAGCCGCTATCTCCATCCCTTCTAACCCTTCTCCCACTGAAGGACCTGGTGGTCCAAAGCTACTCAGCATCAGCCGTAGAGGACTGAAGGTCGTAAAGTTGCTCTCATGAAGACACCGCGGCGTCCTCAGCCTCGGTTCCCGTCAAAAGGAAATCCTCGTCGCTCGAGCCGCTGCCATTATCCACCTGCTATGATGAGGATGAACTTTGAACCAACAACGATTCTTTCTCCCTTAAAACTGGCGGCTCTTCACCCGGAAGGCCTCCTGTCGGGGCTTCTTGCTCGATAGGAGCCTGCTCGACTGACTCTGTGACATGGATAACAGGCGAGCAAGCTTCGGGGATGGATCGACTTCTTGGAATTACCCCTGGCTCTGCAGAGATTCCCTCAATTGATTCCATGACAGGGGGAGAAGGCGGTCGAATCTCGACGGAAGCTGAAGAAAAGAAAGCACCCATGTGAGCACAGGGGGACAATAAATTATAGAAGTCTATGACTAGATGGGCCATCAATTACCCTCTATTTCATGGCTAGGCGTGGGGAGGGCAGATCTGTCTGCACCACATCCTCTCTGTCTCCGGCTCCCGCAGAGGTGGCGGCAGCTTGCACGGCCATCGCAGACGAAGCAGCTGCGTTTGCAAGAATAAGAATTGATCTTGGTTACCAAGGTGATGACTGAGCACAAGATAGAAGCATACCTCGGGTCACACTAGCTGAGGGATGAGATGTCTCGAACTCTTCAAATGAGACCACTCTCGGAAGGATGACCGCAGGTGCTGGGTCCACAGTCTTCTTCCGACAGGCCCGCTTCGCTTGAGTGACGGCCTCTCGGACTTGGGACCTCGACCGTTTCCGGGAATCACCTGGAGGAAGTGGCGACGTGGTTGGGGCAGCCTCCGGAACTTCAAAATATGCTGGTTTCTGAGCCTTTATCAGCAGCTCCCTGAAATGCTTAGTCTCTTCCAAAGAAAGCCGAACTGCACACAAGTGAAGGTGAAAGAAGGAGAGATGACATATATAGCAGTAGAAAGGAAAGCCCGAAGATGAAGAAAAAATATACACCTGATGGTCCCGTATAGAAGGAATAAAGTGGCCAGTAGAACAGCGAAGGCTCTTTGTCCCTAGAGGCGGCTTCGCGAACCAGCCAGCATATGTCCCCTATCACTTCACACTGTTCGGCCAGTAACGCAAGGTCCTCATGGCCGCGTGAAGATAGATGGTAATACAAGCCGAGGTGGTCTAGCCCCCATCCATCGGCATACTTGAAAGATATAAGAACGGGTTGGCCAATGTACTTTCACTAGGGCCACCCACTAAAATTCCATGGGAGCATAGCAGCGCAAACAACCAGGGAGTGCCCTCATAAAGCTCTGGCCGTCGGTCTTCTCCCCTGATGAAAGTCCTGTAGGGGTAGAGCCGATCATTCTCATGACGCCAAGAAGCGGTAGAAGGTGTCAGCTCCTCCACCGGCAACGGAATTTGCTGAAGGACCAGTCTCTCACTACTCAGGCGGCACAGTCCCTGAAGCATTTTCAAGAAGCCATCCTTGCTGATCTCTGGCAATTTTGGTTCCATCTTGGGCGAACATTGCTTCGCATCTTTCTGCGCTTCCAGATAGTTTGCCACTGCAGTGTTCGTCCCAGATTTCAACCTCTTCAGGTAAACTGGATCGATATCCAGAGCAGGCACTGGCTGGGAATCCAGAAATTTACACTCTGCAATAGCCCAGTACTCTCTCCTCGAGCTTCTATAAAAGCCCGTGCACGCATTCTACCATTTAATGTACTCTAGAGTCACAAGGGGAAAGCGCACATGGACCGGAACTCTGAATGAAACTGCCTCTCGACGGTGAAAATAGTCCCACCAAATGTGGGCCTCGTCATTTGACACTTGGCCGGCCCGGGCCCTATTTGGCAGCACAAATTGGGTGGAAGTGGCTGGAATATGCTGGTCATAGCCAAAGTTTGGACTGAATCGGAAAGGATAATAAGGCTCCAACCATAAGATGCCGCTCTTGTGAAAAACCAGGATGCTCGGCCTTATGGACAGCCCCCAATCTATCAACTCTGGCTCCAAAATCGGTCTCGTACACTTGGCATCAGAGATGGGATGAACATATTCCTCTACCTCGCTCAGACGGCACTCCCTGATCCTGTTCACCAAGGGGCTAGAGTGGGCCGCCAGACTCCAAAAGTGCAGCACCCCCGAGGAATCTAGTGGAACTTTTGTAAGCTTTGCACGTATAGCAAAGAGCTGATCCGCCACTCGGGTCGGCTCGACACTGGCGAACTCTATCATCCTGGGGACCAGTTGTGCTGACTGGAGCGACCGAGGAGTAGCCTTTGGGAAGAGAGTGCAGACCCAGGCGTTAAAGAAATGCAACGGGCCAACCCTCTGAAGACTCCTGGGAAGGCGCGAGTGATGCAGGTCTCCTAGCAATTTGTATATCAAACATAGTGCAACAGGGCAAAGTGAGAGCTTCATGCCCCAAGCCATCAAGCAGGCAGGATAAATAGCCTCTGCCCTAATCACACTCTCGTCACCTTGCGGGAGAGCGAAGGAGCAGGTCCAGTAAGTCAGAAACGTAGCATAATGAGTGACCGCGTCTACACCCCTGGGATTGGGACCTCCTGGTTGTCCTCCCCTCGAGGTCGAGGGGAAAGCAGCCTGTCGCCGAACTCTTCTCTTCCGCTGAACAGGAGCCGGCACTACCGAGGGGAAATATGTGTATTTTTGCTCTCCTCTGAAGAAATACTGAAGCCATGTGCCCATTTGCACACGCCTTTTCTCTCCAGGCTTCCGCGCCCCCTTTGCTTCATGAGAAGAACGGCAGAGACTGCGGTACGCCTTCATCAAATAGCAGTAGGCGAAACCAATCAAGTATCACCCTTCACCGTCTGTCTGGTCCTTCAGCCAGTCTGGCCAACAAACTTCCTCATACGGCTCACCGTCTATCGAGAGGCCACTTAGCTGTGAGAGACTCCAAAGGTCTAATGAGGTCTCTCCTTCCGAAGTATAGAATGTGTTGTACTCTGGGCAGAACACCTCAATCATACCGCAGCAAAGACCCTTCGAGATGGTATAGCGGTACCTTGATGCATACACACTGTGATATACACCTGCTCTGATCAAGATAGGTGCATACTGTTGCAAGACAAAGTCTGTGAACTCTACTACTCTCGGCCTAAAAGCGTGGGCGTCAGTGGCCTTCAGATCTGCGAACCATCCCACAGAAATCTGGTGCTTGAACCAGACCGCCAGGCAGTCTAACAAGAATGGGTCGTCTTGATATCCCCACTTCAACGGAGCCAAGAACAAACCAAAAGATGGCTTTTCTCGATCTACACGACCCGCAGTCTCGTTCCATCTGGCAGGGGCATATTCAGGGGCTCTAGTCAGCAGCCCGTCTTGCGGAGACAGCTCCTGAAGCCCAAGTACGGCACCCCACTTCCTGGGTTCACCTGGTAGGTATATGGGTCTTCCCCTTACAACATAGTCGGTGAGGCTGTCCCGTCCCTCAAGCAGTGCTAGCTCAGCCTTCCGGACGAGGAACAGATCCCACTTCCCTTGAAGATTGAATCGCTTCAGAAAAGACATCAGATGCTTGTCCTTGGGATGATCCACCCTGGAGCCATCAGGGCGTTCATACTTGAAGGAATCACCTCCGATGATCAGTAGGCGGTCTGTATCCACTGTCTCGGTCTCTGAATTGGAAGACTCTGCTACTATAGCCAACTTGCCAAGGCCCCTGTCCAAAGAATAAACATCCCTCCACGTCACTATAGCATGGGAGGAGGAAGAAGAACCGGATGCCATGATATCTGCATAAAAGACAAATACAAAGAAAGAAAAATAAAGGCAGAAGGCATGTTGAAGACAAAGTCTTTTCTGACAAAAATTTGGCAAAGTCCCCCCAGCTCGGGAGATTGCCAGGGCGAAGCGGGAACTCATCCACTAAGTGATCATCCCTGAAAGAGGCCGCGGGCATCACGCCAGGCCGAATAGGACACCCAGGGGTGCAGCTCCAAGGACAAGCCTACAAGGAGCCTCCCGGGGCCTAGAAAATAAGGGGTTAGACCCCGAATATCCCTCACTCACCACTCTGCTCTCACCGCCGCGCTCTGGAGGAGAAGTGAAGAGAGAGAAAAGGAGGATGCAAATGAGGTTGAAGTGAAGGAGAAAGAAAAAGGAAGAAGAAGTTATAGGGGAGGGCTCGATGGGCCTAATCCGGCGCGTTAAAGGGCGCGCCGGATTAACATTTCCCCCTCAAAAAAATATATTTTTAAAATTTAAAGGAGGCAGACTCAAGCTAATTCAACGCGCTAAATAGCGCGCCGTATTAAGTCTCCTTCCAAATGAAAAGGGCGCGCCGTATTAAGTCTGCAAACGCAAGGGCACGCCATTTTAACACAAGCCCCATGACCACGCCGGATTAACCATCGCGTCGGATTCAAGGGCCATTCCAAGACCATGTCAATCCAGACGGGAAATCTGCCCAAACGGAGCTCATCCGCGGGTCCCGCTTCGCTCGTGCCTTGCTCGCAGCACCCGTGGCTGGGGGGCATTTGTTGGCACTCAAAATATACTCAATGGCGATCAAGCCTCAAAGACAAATGATGCGGCCTATCGAAGCAGAGAAGCCGAAGGAGACAAACACATTGAAGCCTTCTCAAGCCGCCAGTGCCTCAAGCCACCCATTATGAATACCGTGGGCTTCACCTGACGAGGATCGAGAAGAACACACCTTAAGCAGGCATTGTCTATCGTCCGACCAAGGATGAGCATGCCCTCGTCGTCCGACCAAGGACGAGAACATATCCGTCGTCTGATCAACGATGAGGATGTACCTGTCGTCCGACCAAGGACAAGCATGTATCCAATGTCCGATCAAGGACATAGGTATACTTGGCGGCACGCCCCCTGAATGAAAGATCCTCCCTAGATGAGAAAATGGCCTTGGCCCCTCAGAACAAGGGACCGAAGGCTCTGTCAGTGGAAGACCCCGATTACCCAGCACGGGTATGGCTTCTCAGCATATTGGGCCCATCAGTGGCCAGATGATCACCCAGTCAAGGCAAGAACACCCCGGGCAGCATACCACTCCCCGTGAAAGCTACCAATGCAAGCCGAGCTGAGCCAACAGCACGAGCTATTATGCCGAGAGCTGTGTCAGCGGAAAACCCGCATGTCCGGGCTGAAAGCGCACGAGTTCCAAAAGCAGCCATTTATTAGCCCGGAAGCTTCGTCGATATCTCTCCCTATGGTTTGGCTAGGCCACGGAGAGATGAAGAATCACAGTGACTCTCAGAGTCAGTCCAGGGCCCGCTGTCAGACTCGTGTCGAGCAAGCGTGATAGGATGACCCGAAACCGGCGTGCCCCCTAAATCTGGCGTGCCCTCTGCTCATCTATCCATGCCCGGCGCCCCCCCCCCTTAATCTTTTAATCCGGCGCGCGAAGGAAGCCTATGCCCGGCACGCTAAACCCCACGCCGTATTAAGCTCGATCGAGGGATTGCCTATATAAAGGCCTTATGTTCGAGAAGAAGAAGAAGGGAGAACGAAGAGAAAAATAGATAGACATAAAGAGAGAGGAGAAGCTTGGGGAGGAAGAAGAGGAGCGGAGAGCCCGTTCGATTCCGATACCCTATTTCTCTGCTGCGAAGCTCTGAGGTGGGTTGGCGGAAGTCGTCTGTTCTTCTTCTGCTATTTTCTTTCCCCTTCTGCTAGAATACCTCCGCGGAGCGATGTAATGAAAAGGGTGATGATATGAGCCCAGATGTTCTTCGAGGCTCTCCCCCCTATCTTCTCTCTCTTTTACCTTTTCTTTCTAGGATGGGAACCGGCTTCGTGCGACAACGCCGAGCCGCAGTGGTGTAGAGTGCGTTCTGTAATGCCTTGCCTGTAGGATTGAATGAATTAGTAAATGCATGTTTGCGGCTATCTTTCTTATCAGATTGCAATCTATCTCCTCTATATTCCGTATATGATTTAGTTCATTTCTTCTACCGCCGAACATGCCCTACTGTTTCTCGGGGCAACATCAATAATCCCCTCCTCGGGGTTCTCGTATCGCGTAGATTGTATTGAACAGTCACTATGTCCATGTGGGACGGAGGTGTGTACATGAATGCACTCTCCTTCGGCCCCAGAGGTGGCTCCTCGACATCTCCCTATTCGTGATCATGGGCTAGGAGAAGAGGCCATCTCTGAAACCTGTGAGCGTCGTAGTCGTTTGTGTTGTAGAAGCTGCTTAACTGTTCGACCATTTGCCCCCTCCAGAGTCTCAGTCTTCTCGCTAATCTTCAAACCATCAGTTTGGCTTGTCCACCTCCTGTAGACACGCCAAAATTGACGCTATGTTGATCAAATCTCATGTCACTATGTTGACGCCCCAAAGTGAACTTCAATACATTCATAATATGAAGTTTTTCTATTTTTGTGTGTTTTTTGGTTTGTTCTTGCATTTTTGTGATTCGCGACCTGAAGAGGGGCGTTATTTTTAAAGCGACCTTACCTAGGGCATGTTCAAAAGAAAGGACGACCAAATGTCAGGGCGTCAATTCCTGGTATTATCCGGTTTCAAAATAAATTCCAAATACTGATTGGCGTCCTTCCTCAGGGCGTGTTTTCAAGTAACGCCTTTATCTCAGGCGTTTTCTCATAATTTTTAAATAAAGAAAGTTTTATTGCCAAATTTAAATCCAGGAGTTGACGCCTTTGTTAGGGTCATGTTTTTGAGTAACGTCTTGATATAGGTCGTCAATTTAGAATTTGACGCCCTTTTGAAGGTCGTGTTTTATCCTTCAGAATCGTGTTTGAGTATGCCTTTCCTGAATAGTTCCTTGCCTCCAATGGTCTCCTTGCTCGATTGGAACTAGAGTCCTGCCTTTGATAACCATTGCCCGTCCTTATCTTCCTAAATTGAGTTTATCTTCGGTTAAAACCCTATATAAAGGAGCTCTGGTCGATCTTGTGTAAGGTTAACAACAACGAATAACGTGCTGACCATTAGAGAAGGTTACAGATATACGAGAGAAAGAAGCAGAGAGCAGTTTTTTTTTAACTTTGTGCGTGCAGAGAAGAGTCTTTCTCTTCCCTCTGTGCGATCTCTTCCCTCTGCTTCCTCCTGCTGTTTCAGGCGAACCAAAGCTTCACCGTGATTCTCCCCTTTACTGTTGTCAGGAACAGCAGGGGCTCCTTCTTTTGTTTGTTTATTTTCATCATACCATCACCGTCGATCATCATCCACTGTTTTCTTTTCTTGCATTAGTATCATATTTCTCCTTTCCCTAACTCTTTAGGGGTTTTTAAAACCAAAAAAAGAGGTGCGCATGTTGTGTTCTCTTTCATCATCATATCTTCTATTTGGGATTGATACTACATTCACTCTTGGCTGATCCATCTTTTACTTGTTTGTTTGTCTTTTTGCAAGGGTAATCAACAAGGAAAACCCCCTTCATCGGCCGGCCGATAGAAGGAGGAGGAAGGAATTCACAATCCATCCCGCATCCCACTTATCACCAGGTATCCGCGATCATTTATTTTATTATTGAGGTAACCCCTCTGGCGATCACTCTCCTTTATAGCACCACGTGCTTTCTTTTGTCTTTGTTATCATCTCCACCCTTTTATATATCTCATGTGAGTGGTTTGTTCCACTTGTGTGGATTTATCACGATCTACAAATTGGCGATCACGGTGGGACTTCCACTGTTTTCTTTTGATTACCATCTCCTATTGGCACCCACGTGTGCCCTTTCCTATTGGCACCCACGTGTGCCCTTTCCCCTTCGGCACCCACGTGTGCCCTTTCCCCTCGGTACCCACGGTACCCCTCCTTTTGTGCCCCACGGGCACCCTCCACCGTGCACACTGCACACTCCCGGGATCAGCCAGTTTGTGATCTGAATTAACGCCTCACCCAGAGGCGCGTTTTAATTTAACGCCTTCATCTAGGGCATCTGATTTATGTTTAACGTCTTCTGATAAGGCGTGCTTCATCATATCCCTTGCTTTTATTACGCTGTTTGTGGATTCACGCCCTGCCCCAGGGCGTCTCTTTATTGATTAGCACTTCACATCAAGGCGCGTTTCCAGATTTTACGCCCTCTGCCGAAGGCGTCCTTTTCACATATAGCACCTCACACCAAGGCGCGTTTTCTCCATTGCCTGTGGGATTCCCAGGGATTCACGACAGTCTCACTGTCGTCTCTTTTGTTGATAGCGACCGTGGCTAGGTCGTCTCTTTCCTGTGATTTTACAGAACCCTGCTGTCTCTGCTTATTCATGCTGCATTGATTTCTATATTGATTATTTGGCTATATTGGTGTGACCTGCATATCTTGGCTTGCATCTTGTGGCATTTGGTTGAGAGACCTCCTCTCTCTACACTAGGATTCCACACACCTCTCTTGGAATCGGGACAACCCTCCATTGAGCATTCCGTCTCTTTGGACCGGAAATCCCTTTTCCAAGACCTCCGTAAGTCCCCGCACCCGTGGATTCCCTAACGGACGCCGGGCTGGTTGTACCCTTGAAGTACCCGGAGTATAGAGAACCCATCGTTGGTGAAGAGAGAGAAAGAACCTAGTTGACCCGGAAGTCACACTTGGATCCAAACTAGGTTTCACTTTGCAAAAGGAGTGAATTATTCTGCAAATTAATCCACTCTAATCTCAAGCATAACACTAAAATTTTACGTTCATCTCAACTTGATTGCATAAATTTGGTTGGATTGATTTGCTTAAAGTTTGCTTGGATTGAGTGCTTTTTGTGTGATAACCCCTTTCATAAAAGCTTTCCCCCTTCTTAAACATGAAACTCCGTTCAGGTAAGATCATCAACATGGCAGGCTACGGGTATTCATATGATGATGAGGATGAGAATGTTTTTGGTCAATATGAAATCCCCCTCCAAGATTCCATTTATCATGAGGGAAATTACCCTCCTCATTCCCATTATCCTCAAGTTCATGTGGTTGACACCACTCCTCAAGAGGTTGTGCCCTCTTCTCAGACTTTACCCTCCAACACTTCGGGGAACCCTTCCCCATCCATTAATGTCACCGATTTAATTCAAGCTTTGTCTCAGTTAGATGATTCCCAGCGGCAGGCTGTCCAGGCCGCTTTGAAGGGGAAGTCCGTTCCCTCTTCCTCCTCTAATCCCCCTCCGGCCGAGAGTGGCCATCACCTCTTAATGACCAGGCGGTCTTGCACAAACCCTCCTCTCGTCCACCAACGCCCGGTGCGGCCATGCCGGCCCAACAGGCGAGCTACTCTGCGGTTAGACGCCTATACCGCATTCTTTCATTCAAAATCCGGCCCCAGTCGAGTCTGATACTAATATTCTACTGCTTCAGAAGTTGGCTAGCATGGAAGAGCAACTTAAGAAAGTCACTGCGGCCAAGAATGCCCCGGAAATCTCTCTCCCAACACTGCCAGTCTTCCATCTGCCACCATCTGAGATGCCGAATTTTCGGCGATATAATGGCACTGGCAATCCTTTTATTCATCTGAAGGATTTTATGTACGAGATCTCTTTCTGGCAAGACAACAAAGCCTCTTTGTCCTATTTATTCAGGAGATCTTTAGAGGGGCCAGCCCTTGAATGGTTCTATTCGTTGGATCCCGCTGATGCCAGCGACTTTGATATTGTTCAAAGAAGTTCTTGCAGAAGTATAGAGACCGGGTCGGACCTCCCTCTCAGTCACAGATCTGGTTGCAGAAAAAATGAAGCCCGAGGAGGACTTCATCATATTTGCTGATAGGTGGCGTTCAATGGCCGAGAAGTTGAAAGACACTTTGGCGGAACAAGAACAAGTTAAGATGATAATTTCCAATGCAACTCCTCAGTTCCGGCACATACTGGCCATGAACAGATTAACAACCATGGAAGAGCTCTATGAAAGAGCTCGTTATATTCAGACACAGATGAAGGATTCGCCCATTATGGGCATGTTTGAGCCGAAGCCACGGCTATTTAAGAAAAGTACAAATGTCAACAACAGCGGGCCCACGACTGAGGGCACAATTGCAAACGAGCAGGTTGGTGTAGTTGGCCACCCCCACCATCAATCTAACCCACGGCCTAACCCACCTCCATCACAAAACCACCATTTCAACTCCACTCCACAACACCAATTCGCACCCCAACATTCCTTTGCTCCACCGCAAAACCAAGCGCCCCGCGCTAACCCTCCAGCTCCGCAACAGTACCACCAGGTACCACCACCTACCAACTATGGCCAACAACAACAACGGAGACCACCACTTGGCCCCAAGAGAGCCCACTACCCTCCACTGCCAGAAAGTCTCCCGGATATTTTCAACGCCTTAATGGCCGCCAACTTGCTCATGTTACCAAGGGAAAGAACAGCGTGGCCCGCTAATGTTGACACATCCCGTTACTGTGCTTTCCATCGCGCACCTGGTCACAACCTTGATCGTTGCTTTCACTTCAGAGATTATATTTATGATCTAAATGACCAGGGCGGCATCAACTGGGAGGAGATGAGGCAGTTTATTGCTACCATGAAAGAAAGAAGGCCTCCTCGGCAGCAACAGGCTCAGCAGCCACAGCAACCAGCTCCACAGCAGCAACAACAAGCTCCAGCGCCTCAGCAGGATATGGGGATTGTCCACAATCCACTGCCGGAGCACCCGCCAAACCAGCACGTAAACCCTGTCACGTCTCTCCCTGAGGTGGAGAGAGGGCAGGGATGGCATGAAGAAAACGCCTCTGTCGGGGCATTTAATCACAATCAAAATCAACCTCCGCGCCTCTTGCGCACCCTTTCTTCTTCTTCTACCCCCCAATTGAGTCGATCCCTTCTGCGCCCCGTTAATCCACCTACCCCCACCTACTCTCCAACCTTGCCGGTTTGCCCCCTTCTTACCCGCTTACCACCTCCACAGCCTACACCACAACAAACCCCATCCACCACCAACCCTTCACCACTGCCATCTAGGCCACTCCTTAACCGCCCGTCGCCAACGCCCGTTGCACCCGCCACCACTACTCCTCCACCGGCAAGGATCCCTCCACCATCGGCTCCCCCACCTTTTATGCCCAGATCTCTCCTCGTTCCACCCACCAATTCCCCCCGCATTCGGGTATCCCTTTCTACTCCTACGCCTCCTACGGGGGCATCTTTATTGAACTCTTCATCAACACCCCCTGTGGGGGCTCCTTCTTCAAACATTCCTCCACCGCTTATCAACACTAACACACCCTCTTCTTCTTCTAACCCTCCTCCCACACTTGCCCCGACAGAGGCGCGTCAAGGCGTGGCGCCGCTCCGCAGTGGACGGATGTTCCACCGCGTTTTTCCACAAAGAGAGTTAGAGCCCGCGCAGGGGCCGCAAGAACAGGAACAAGAACAGGAGTCCATACCAGGCACAGAATACGACTTGATAAAGCATTTGGACCGGACTCCAGGCAAGAATTTCAATTCTAGAACTGATCAAGAGGTCGACCACTCATCAGATGGCTCTAAAGGAATATCTGCAGAAAGTCATGGTCAATGAGGACATTCCGGTCGAGCAGATAACCGCAGTCTTAACACCTACTGGCAGTCAACCAGCAATCACTTTTTATGAGCATGAGCTGGCACCAATCTCAGCAAGAAAATATGCTCTATGCATCACAGTTGATATCAATAAGGTGGCTGTACAACAGTGTTTGGTGGACACTGGGGCATCCATCAATGTCTTGCCGCCGAGCACTTTGAAGATGTGCGGCATTCCTGAGAATCTGATTCGACCATCCACCATAACAGTCACTGCATACGATAACACTAAGAAGCCTCCTCTGGGCATGATAACACTAAAAGTAAGTTTGGGTCCTGCCGCCATCACAACAGATTTTCATATTTTGGACATGGATCTGACATTTAATGGCATTTTGGGTCGCCCCTACATTCAACAACTCGATGCGGTGCCATCAACAAATCATCAGTGCCTCAAGTTCCCACATAAGGCCCGTATTATTAAAGTCACCAGTATGTCAATTTTGCCAGAGGAGGATATTCATGTGGCTTCATCAGTTCCTTCTATTTGGCCTGCCAATAAGCCATTGTTATCTGTATTGGACGTCCCTCGCCCACAGTCGATGCCATCCGAGACTATCACAACAGTTGCTATGACACCCCTGCCATCCAAGGGGAAGAAGAAGAAAACGGTGATGAACACCCATGGCTGGAACATTTTAATGAAAATGGGGTATCAAAATGGCAAAGGTCTGGGTGCCAATTGTCAAGGCAGGATTAGGCCTGTAAAACCTCAGAAATTGATTGCAAGAGGTGGTTTGGGCTACAAAGGGCCAGACAAAAATGAAGATGAACCGTGGGCAGTTATGACATCCACTTTGAAGACTGACCGTCAGCCGCTTACCTGGACATTAAAGACACATTTTGTCACAGGTGGCGTTCAGAATAATGAGCAAACTACAATAATCACTTCCACGCTAGACTATCAAGATGTCCATGCTAGACAGTTTGCTCGTCATATTGCCCCGCTGGCCACTTACAAAGCCCTGGAGTCCTTAAGGCCTGATAAAAGAAGGAAAATGGATGATCCGGAATGTGACTGGTACAGGTGGTTCGATATGCAAGACATTACTATTTCCTTGAGCCGCCTCTTTATGCCAACAGATCCGGAATGGCCGCCGCTGATACATGAATTGATTGAAAAACCTGCTGTGATTACAGACAAGAGGCAATTGCTGAGTGATTACACAGACACTGGGGAGCCAGATATTCCGTTTGAGGAAGGTTTCACTGTGGATAGGCTGTGGGCCGGCCTCTTTTCTCTCGCTTCCATGCATCCGTCTCTTCTTGCTTCCTTACATTCCCACTAGTTTGATCGCGTGCCGAGACCACCACCGATTATGATCAATTTCTCTCCAAGTTCAATCCAAGTTTCTCTCCCCATTCCTCCTTTGCTCCTCGAGCAATTCTCCAGACTCTCCATTACGCCCCTGCGTGGGCCATCACTGATTCAATCTTTCTCCAAACTTTCAATCTCCACTCCTCCTGCTATTCTCCCTTCACATTGCTTTCTTCTAGAAAAAGAAAATAAAAATGAAGATAAAAATAAAAATGAAAAAAAAATGCCAAAATTCCAACTTTCCAATCCTCCATCTCTATTGAGGAGACCTCCTATTTTTCTCCCGAGTGTGTCCCGACCCAGGGGCCACTCCTTCAAGATTCATTGATAAATCTCTTTTCCCCCTCCGATGAGGGGTCTTCATCTGTATCACCTCCTGTATCCGCTTTCTCACCTCCTTCTTCGTCTAATCAAGCTAGTTGTTCTTCTTCTTCTAATAAAATTCATGGGATAGATTTTCATAAGAAATCCAAGGGTAAGCAGATTCCCCGTAGGTTTTTGTTTGAGTTAACTATCAGATGCCGAGCCTGTTTAGCTCTTCCTGAATTTGTAGAAAATCCGATTATCCTGCCAGAATTGGAATATGAGGATACTGTTGTTTCTTATGAGGGTTTGGGTGTCTACGAGATTATGAATGATGAAGACCCTATTGAAGAGGGGGATGAAAGTTATGAAAAATATGAGGACGAGGTTGATGCCTTTGCTAGTGGCATGAGAAGATTCGACGAACCATCAGCCTCTGTAGAGGAGCCTACCAAAGAAGTTAATTTGGGTACCGAGGAAGACCCCAGGATCGTCCTCATCAGCAAGAATTTGCCGCCCTTCGAAGAGGAGGCGCTTATTTTGGTACTTCAAGAATACAAGGACACGTTTGCGTGGAGTTATGAGGATATGCCTGGATTAGACCCTGCGCTCGTTGAACACCGCCTTACACTTAAGCCAGGGTCTGTCCCGGTCAAGCAACGGTTGAGGCGTTTCCACCCTAATATGGCTTTGAAGATGAAGGAAGAGGTCGACAAACTCCATAAGGCTAGATTTGTTAGAGTTGTCCTCTACCCCAACTGGGTGGCTAACATCGTCCCGGTCATGAAGAAAGATGGAAAAGTTTAGATTTGCATAGACTTTCGGGACCTCAACCGTGCGTGTCCTAAAGATGATTTCCCCCTCCCTCATATTGATGTTCTAATCGATAATACGGCAGGATTTGAGACTCTCTCTTTTATGGATGGCTTTTCATGTTACAATCAGATTCGTCTGGCTGAAGAAGATCAAGAGAAAACATCCTTCACAACACCATGGGGAACATACTGTTATGTGGTCATGCCCTTTGGACTCAAGAATGCTGGAGCCACCTACCAGAGGGCTATGATGGTGATTTTTCATGACATGATTCATATCTAAATTGAGGTGTATGTGGATGATCTGGTAGTGAAATCAAGGACAAGGATTGAGCATCCTGGGGTTCTGGCTAAAGTCTTGCAAAGATCACGAGAATACCAATTGAAGATGAACCCCAAGAAGTGCGTGTTTGGCGTTTCATCTGGGAAGTTGCTTGGTTTCATTGTTAGCAAGAGGGGAATTGAAGTTGATCCCAACAAGGCGAAGGCCATTAGAGACATGCCTCCTCCCAAGAATTTGAAAGAAGTTCGAGGATTAATCGGGAGGTTGCAATTTATTCGCCGCTTCGTCTCTCAGCACTCACAAAGGTGTAGGCCGTTTTACGAGCTTACTAAGCCAGGAGTCAAATTTTATTGGGACGACAAGTGTCAGGCAGCCTTTGACGGATTGAAGGATTATTTGGCCAATCCTCCTGTCCTGAGGCCGCCAATTCCAGGCAAACCACTCATTCTCTATGTCTCAGTCCTGGATGACTCTGTAGGTGCTGTCCTAGCTCAAGTGGATGAAGAAAGTAAGGAGAGGGCAGCATACTATTTGTCTAAACTTCTTAACCCCTGTGAGCAGAGGTACTCAGCCATGGAGAAGACTTGCGCTGCTTTGGTCTGGGTAGTTCAGAAATTAAAACACTATTTCCTAGCTCACGAGGTTCACCTCATTGCTCGCATGAATCCAATCAAATTCCTTCTTGAAAAATCTATCCTCACTGATCGATTAGCACGCTGGCAAAGCTTCCTCTCTCAATTTGACATCACTTACGTTCAACAGAAACCTATCAAAGGCTACACCATTGCCGAACACCTTGCTCATCACCCACTCCCCCGCTTTGATCCTATCAATTCGGAGTTTCCAGATGAAGAACTGATGTCCATTAATCAACCCCAGGATCCTATGTGGACATTACATTTCGATGGAGCTCTAAATTCTCAAGGAAGAGGGATCGGCATGGTTCTTTTAACACCAGAAGGGGTCACCATCCCGTTTGCTGCTCAGCTCACTTTCCCTGTCACCAACAATATAGCTGAGTATGAAGCTCTTTTGGCTGGCCTTCAAACCGCTCATAAATATGGTGTTACTCACTTGTGAATTGTTGGTGATAGTCAGCTTATTCTATGCCAGGTGCTTGTCAAGTGCCGCACTATCAATCCTAAGCTCAAACCCTACCAGGAGCTTGCTTCAGCTTATGCCAAACTCTTCACTAAGTTGATCTTTGTTCATGTCCCTCGAAGCCAGAACATCCTAGCTGACGCTCTTGCCTCTTTGGCCTCTGCTCTAGTCTTCCCTCCCGAGCATGATTTTCACGTTCCTCTTATTCATCAGCGTAACACTCCCGCTATTAAGGATCGTGCATTCCTCGATGTTAAGGATGGGGTGCTTGAAAAGGACAGACACAAGGAAGCTCTTAAAGGCAAAGAGGTCATGTTATTAGATTGGCAAGAAGAGTTGGCTGACGAAGAAAAATCTTGGTATTATGAGATTGCCAGATATTGCAATAATCAGTCCTATCCCGAAGAAGCCACTGCAGAAGAAAAGAAAGCAATTAGAAGAGTGGCTCAGCGTTATGTCTTGGTTGGAGGTGTGCTCTACAGAAGAGGGCTCACTGGTGTTTTATTAAGATGCCTCGATGATGATGAATCTTGGAAGGTTGTGGAAGAGGCGCATTCTGGAGTGTGTGGTGGTCATGTGAACAGCCAGATGCTAGCTAAGAAGATTCTTAGGCTAGGTTTCTATTGGCCCACTCTAGAAGAGGATTGTTCCATTTATGTTCGTAGGTGTGTTAAGTGCCAGCTGCACGCCGACAAAATTCATTCTCCTGCTTCTTCACTCCATCCTATGTCCTCCCCATGGCCTTTCTCCATGTGGGCTTTTGATATCATTGGACCTCTTGGTGATTCACACCTCCTGACCAAACAAAAGTCGTTCATCCTCACGGCAACGGAGTACTTCACCAAGTGGGCGGAAGCGGAAGCTTACGTGGAGATTAAAGCATCAACTGTCTGCAAATTCATAATGAAGAACATCATCACGAGGTTCGGCATCCGAGTACCATCGTCACCGACAATGGACCTCAATTCATCTCTCAAGAGCTCAAGGATCTCTGCAACAGGTATAACATTGCATTGCATCATTCTTCTCCCTATTATCCGCAGGGCAATGGCCAAGCAGAGGCAACTAATAAAACTTTGATCAAAATTGTTAAAAAGACGTGTGAGGCTAATAAATTTTCGGATTGGCCAGACAAGCTAGTTGAAGCTCTCTGGGCCTATCGTACTTCCATTCGTACCCCCACTGGGCAAACCCCTTTCGCCCTTACTTATGGAATGGAGGCGGTAGTCCCTTATGAGATTCTCATTCCCTCTCTGAGAGTACAATTTGACAAGGAACTCTCTATTGATGAGCGTCGTGATTCACTCCTTGCTCAATTGGAACTCCTAGATGAGAAGCATCTGGTCGCCGCTGAGCATGCGCGCGTTTATCAAGACAGGCTCTCACGTTTTTATCAAAAGAAAGTAATTGAGAGAAAATTCGAAGTCGGTGAAATGGTAATCAAGAGAATTTTCGTAAAACCTGGTGGGCCCCGCTCAAAACTCCAACCAAACTGGGAAGGACCGTTCGTCATAAAAGAGGTTTATCCGGGCAATGCTTATAAACTGATTAATGCTGAAGGAGAAGAGTTAACTCACCCTTGGAATGATTTGTATCTTAAGAAATACTACCCTTGATTCAAAAACCAAATATATATATATATATAGAATATTTTCAAAATCAAAAAAAATGAAAATTGATTCAAAAATCATAAACAAAGTGAAATATTTCCAAAAACCAAAAAAAATAGAAATTCCAAAAAGCAAAAATAGAAATTCTTCAAAAAAAACAAAAAATGAAAAGCTTTCAAAATTGGTGCCATGGCACACGAAGGATCAAGGTCCGAAAGGTCAAAATTCAAAATTCATTCATCAGTCTTGTTAAACTAAAATTGGGTCGACACCCGCACACACTACACGCTTTATTCTTGAACTCAAGCAGTGCAAAATCCGATGGGAAGTCAAAACCTGACTAAAAGTGAAAGATAATACCCGTTCTTTTCTTCTTCGGCCGATAAGGGAGGAAGGGAGACATAGGGGTAGACCCGCCAAGCCTATCCGCCGCCCTAGTAGGTGGAAGTCAGGGCCCAAAGGGGAGCAAATGCCACAAAAGCCCAAGTACAATTAGGTTGTTCATCAATGCAAGTCAATTTCAAAGTGAAAGTCAAATGGTGAAAAGAAAAGCATGTCAAGAGGGCAAAGTCCCCGCAAGGAAAACCTTGGGCGTATGCGTGCAATATAAAAGAGGCAAAAAGGTAACAAAATTTCCCTACGCCAAAGACCGAACCCCAACCGGCATAGGGTAGGGGAGGTAACTTTACCTCGAGCATCTCAGAATCCCTTATGGGCTTCCCTTATATTTTCTTCCATCCTTTCTATGTGGTAAGTCATGAACTCGCAGGATGGTCAAGACGGACTTAGGAAATTGCACTGTACGAAATCTCGAATACAAGTCAACTATGATCACGTCGACTCTCTTTTAATTACTCAAGAAAGGTTAATGAATTTTAGATGGTGACCGTGTAGGACCCGTGGTCTTGACAGCCTTGTCAACCCATTTTTGCAGAATAAATTCAATTAACGCCTTTGTCTAAGGCGCGTTCAAGTTATTTAACGCCTTTGTTTAGGTCGTCTCTTTAAAATAACGTCCCTGAACAGGTCGTTACTTTCTCAAAAAATCAAATTCCCTTTTAAAATTCACGCCGTCTTCTAGGGCGTCTTTTATGTGAATCACGACCTACTCTAAGGCGCGTTTTTCAGAAAAATAACAAAAAAAATATAAATGAGTGAAAATGAAAAAAAATGCATTCTCCAAGTATGCTTGCATTTCTGTATGGGCATCTTTATTTATGGTTTGTATATGCGTGCTTGCATGTTATATCTCCCCGTTATCAGTTATTTCATTTACCTTATTTGATTAAAGGCTTGGCCCCTTGACCCGTCATTAAGGTCAAAATATTGATACCCCTTGCTTATTGAGCAAGGGGCCAAGTCGAATAGATGAATTAACCTGTTTGTTCAAAGTGTGGATTACAGTTGCAGGAACAGGGCAAAGCGAAGCAAAAATGAAGAACGTGGAAAGAGAAAAGTACACAAACACAAGTCCACAACTACACAAAGTGCTCTGGTAAACGAAAGCTCAAAAATCTCATATATATATATATATATATCTCGTGTCTATCATGTACAGGTGTGAAGGTGGAGGGGTACAAGTAAGTCTCAGCTCTCGCCTCCACCCTCCTCTCTCCTACTCTCTACCTCGTCCTCGCCATCCCGAGGTGGCACTGGCGGAGGGGGCATGGGCCCCCGTGAAGAAGCTGGAACTTGGCCCCCTGCCTCACTCCTCTCTCGAAGAGAGGAACCCGCCACGAAGGTAGAGCTGGTGAAGCTGTACCCTGCAGCTCGTGCCCGCTCCCGGCCTCCCTGCAAACGCTCGTCCGACACTCGAAGCCGCTCCTGAGAAAGGACTTACCTCGCGCTCACGAGCACGCTCCTCGCGCTCACGGGCACGCTCCCTCCTCTCCAGCTCAAGAGCCACTCGCAGCTCGGCCACGTCCTGAGGCAACTCCTCGCTTCGTCTCAGGGTCCTCTCTAGCTCTAAGATCCGCTGCTCGCGGATCGCCAACTCGGTACGTGCCGCCCGTAGCTGTGTGCTCTGCAAACAGGTAACAAATCATCAACTCAACAATTTATGAAATAAAGCAACACATGACTAAATAAAAACACACCTGAGCAGTCATCGCCTGCTGTCCCTCGCAGACGCAGGAAAGAGCGGCTCGAAGCTCCTCAGTCTGTAAAATGAATTTTCATCAGTGCACAATTATATAATCAATATTTGAATGGATTTGTGTTTTGGAATTTACCCGTGAGGCGAGGTCGCGCTCTGCTGCCTCGGCTCGTGCGGTCGCTCCCGCTAGCTGCTCTGCCAGTGCGGTCACCTCTGCACTGGGCCCCCTCGAGCTGAAGGCCTCCCCTGGGTCTCTCCTCACTGCTCCCTGCTGGGCACGCTGCATTCATCAAAGTGGCTAATCATCAATAATTCAACAAAAACACATTTGCATATAGAAATAATTTAAACACTCACCAGGGTCTCTAGGTCGGCCCGTGTGGCGGCCAGCTGGTCCTCCAGGCTGTGTAGATGGGCCTGGGCATCCATCGCCGCTATGTCCCGTGCATCCTGCATTCATTTCATTTTAGTCACATAATAGAAACATAAACATTTGCATTTAATTTAGAAATAATTGCATTCATACATACCCCTAGGACCTTCATCTGAGGTCATCCGGCGTAAACCTCCCAGTAGCGACGGAGGTACTCGGAGCTGTCGGTCGCGTGGGAGGTGACACGGATCCCGCCTTGTCGCCAGTCGGCGTACTGCTCCTCGAACCGTACCCTCCAGTCCGTCGCCTTTGTACGACCGCGTGTCTTCTTCCCGATGCCGCGTGGCTCGCCGACCTCTACCCACTCCTGGTGTAGGCCCAGGGTCCTCATCACTAGCCTAAGCCGTAATGGCTCGATCTTGCTCAAGCAGTGGACCCACAGCTCATGCTCAAAGCGAGGTCGCCCCGCTACGACCCACGGCTGGCCCTCGTCTGTCATCCCCTCATAAGGGCTCCATCGCACCTGCATCCATAAACATGCATATCATCAACATTCCATCATCATCATAATAAATTCAAATAAATGCAAAAGAAAGATGCATAACATTCATCATACCAGCGAGGGAGGGAAGTCGCGGAACTCTCTCCATAAAACCCACAACTCGTAGCCCAGTGGGGCCCCGAACACCACCGGCAGCCAGTGCCGCGCTAGAGGGAAAGCTCCCTCACCTCCAGGCCGTGGGTCGACGTGCCCCATCGGCATGTATAGGTGGCTCCAAACCTGCATCCATGCATTGCATTAGTGAGGCATTCACATGCATAATAAAAGAAAAGGAAAAGAAAAGAAAAAGAGAAAAATGCATACCTGAAGAAATGGTGAGAAGCCGCTGACGGTCGTCTCTCGCCCTGTCCCCGTGGACAGGTCGGCCATCAAGTGCGCCAGTAGTGCCGCTCCCCAGGCGTAGCTGCCAACTGCCTCCAGATCCTCGAGAATGCCCAGGAATCGGCAGTTGATGACGTCTCCCTTCGTCCCCAGCAATAGCCTCCCCAGTAGCAGCAGTAGGAACCTCCTCAAGACAAGGTCTGCTCTCTCCCTATCAGCCGGGTCCTGGCAGTAGACCACCCTAGCCCCGTCTATCAACCTCTGTGAAAACTGCTCTAGGGTCTCCCCTGATCTATGCCTAGCATCCCCTAAGCCCATCACCGAAGTCAGGTCGGTGCGGAAGATAGTCCTACACTCGCTAGGTGTCTCGTAGACCATCTATAGCCCTAGCAGCCTCTGGGCAAGCTCAGTGTAGTCAGGGTAGGTGATCCCACTCACAGCCTCACCGTCTACCCTCAACCCGGTGATCCTAGCTACGTCCTCCAGGGTAGGAACCATATGCCCCCATGGCATCAGGAATGCCCGGCTGGACCTGTCCCATCTCTCCCTCAGAACCTGGATAAGTGGTAGGTCTGGTCTAACTGGCTCTATGGATAGAAAGGCCCCAAACCCCATGGCATCTACCCTCGCTCTCTAGAACTCGGGGAGGCCGTAATATGCTGCCCGGACCATGACCCAGGAGATGCGCGTCCTCATCAACCCCTGCATGCATATAGAGAAAGAATTTTTGGCTTAATTGTTTTGATTATTCATGTGGAAATTCATTTGATTGCTTGGGTTGAAATGTTGATGTTTGGTTTAATTAACGACCATCCTCAGGTCGTGGCTTATTAAATTGGCACCCCTGGGAGGGGCGTGGTTCTTAAGTGTGCTTTGAATTCACGACCTATCCTAGGTCGTTGTTTATCTAAGAAACGCCTCTGTATTGGGCGTGGTTTGGTGGTTAAATTCTAATTTCTTAAAGTTCTTTTTAGGAGACGCCCATACCAGGGTCGTCTTTTGCTTAAGTCACGCCCTTGTGTGGGACGTTGTTTTCAAATGGGAGTTTTTGGGGCCTCATAATATTTTTTGAAATTAATGATTTGACGTCCGCTGGTTTGGTCGTCTTTAATTGAATTAACGCCCTGGTGGGGGGCGTTGTTTTCATGGTTTTCAGAGAATGAAATAAAAATAACAGCATGCGAAACAAATTCTTAGAAAAATATTTGAAATAATTAAAAACATGGAAATTAATGGAAATTAACAGCATGATATGAAGAATGATGAATTTAAATGGGCGACATGCTGTAGGGCGTGTTTTCATGAAATTAATTATTTTACAGAAAATAATTTGAACTAACGCCCTTGGGTTGGGCGTTTCATCTCTAAATCACGCCCCCACGGGGGGCGTCTCTTTTCTGAGTTGCAGGGTTTCTACCCCGAGGGCTATGGAAAATGCTGAAAAAATAAAAATAAAATTGCAAAAAAAATTGGAATTGAGGTCAGGGGTCTACCTTCTTATGCTTTAGGTTTTGGGGTTGGGGCCGTGGCTGGCGTGGTCGCCGGAGCGGGCCGGGGCGAGGGCCGGTCGCTGCCGTGGACGGTGGCTCGCCGACGTTCTCATCTTCTTCCCCCTCGCCCTCTTCGTTTCCTCCCTGTCCATCTCCACTGTCTTCATCTTCTTCACCTCCTTCGTTGGCCTCTTGGCCTCCTTCGGCCTCGTCGCCGGCCTCCACGGCATGTTCTTCTTCGGCCGCCATTGGAGCATCCTCCATGGCGTTATCTTCGCTGGCGTGGGCATCCTCGCCTAGATCAACAACTTCTGGGGCAGTCGCCCGCTGCCGCTTGGGTGCGCCACCGGTCATGGCTAGGGCTAGGGTGTAGAGAGGGGAAAGAGAATGAGAGAGATTGAGAAAGGGAGAACGGGGGAGTTCTTCGGTTAGGGTTTTGCAGAGAAAGAGGGAAAGAGGACGAAGGAGGAAGAAGAAAGGGGGGGAAAAGCCTTTTGGCATTAGAAACGAAGAAACGCCTTGAGGAAGGGCGTGTGTTGTGGAATTGACGCCAAAGAGTTTGGGCGTGTTTTTACAATTGACGACGCTATCTGAGGCGTTATTTTGTTTTGCATGGGGAATGATAACCGTCGTCAGACGCATTCAATATGGGTTGATTGATGTGATGGAAGTAATAATTGCTATTTATGATTAACGTCTGAGCTTGAGGCGTTATTCTGGCGAAACGTGGCTTTGCTGAGGGCGTTACTTTTGAGATTTCAACGAATATATTTTGGGAATTTGAATCAATTCACGCCCTATTTTAAGTCGTTATTCAGTTAACGCCCATTTGTGGAGGCGTCAAATTTGTGAGCTGGAATATTGAAAACGGTGTATGCTGCGGCGTCCTCTTATGAATTCACGACATCGCTTGAGGCGTTATTTGCAACAGAATCTCAGGTTATTGGAAGATTTGATCATAAACACTTTGAAATTGTCTCAATAAGAACGTATTATTTATTTATCAGAAAAGAAAGATTACACTGCTTCAATGAGTCATTTTGGGCCTCAAGTTTCTCAAAGCAATTACATAAGATTTCCACTGCTCTCTATCTTCTTCCAAACCTTCCACAGGTTGATGAGCTTTATTGATTTTCCACAGAGCTTGGATTGTGGTTGTTTCTTCTCCATCTTCATTGCCGCCAAGGTCCCTTGTCTTGATAGGAGGGAGGTGTGATGGATCCTCGAATACTTGCCGTGGAAGCCCGAGTTGAGGAAGGCACCGATACGAATTGTATAGCACGAATTCTGAAGCGCCTATGAGTCGAAGGTCCGTTCCGAGAGAAAATCTTGCACGGAGTTCTTGAGTGTTGAGTATTCCCGGGGCGCAAGTGAAGAGGTTCTTTGGCATCACTTTGAGGTATTCCCTCCGTTCCACTCTCTTCTTGATTTGAGGAATTCGGTTCATCACTCTATTGCTTATCCCAAGTGAACCGGTTATGTAAAAGAGTGGGCTTTTTGAGAAGATTCTTGAGGATTGTTGGGCTTCATCACATGGATCAAATTTGAAGTGAAGGTCTACCCAACTAGAGAGTGCTAGCATGCATCCGTAGATGGGCCTTCCCTTTGCCGCCGAAGTAAGCCCGCTATAGAGATAGGCTAGAATAGCCGGTCCAACTCTCTCTCCTTCCCATAGGCTAATCACGGCGCTTAATTGGGCTTCTTCTAGAAAGTCCTCCGTGGATGGGAATAAGAGTGCTTTTGCTAAGCATACCACGAAGGCCTTGGTTACCTTTTCTATCTCTTCTTCTTCTTTAGCTTGATCCGCTCTCTTGTACACCCATGAAGCGAGCTTTAGAAGATTGATTCCTTTGGTAACCTTGATTTGATTCACTAAGTTCGGGCTACGTATCAATGTGGTTAATAGCTCGTGAGAAGAAATTGGTTTTGGCATGTTGGCCATCTTTTCCTCATCCCCTTGCTTCATCCTCTTCAAGCCTAAGATCAATTCTAATTCTTCTAATAGGATGGTGGCTTCAAAGGTAGAGAAGAGAAAGGTATGAGTAGAAGGATGCCATATCTCTACAAGAGCTCCTATAGCTGCCCAATCTAAGTGGATTTGATCATAGTGTTTGGCATGGGTAACTAGACCTAAGAGATGCCATCTAGACACATAGACCCTCATATCTGAAGAAAACTTGGAAAGGATAAGTGGCAGCCACTTAATTTTTGTAAATCTCTTAGCTCCTGGGACATTTGGATAATCCTGTGGAAGAAAGAAAAGAAGGAGAATGCATGAGCGACAGAAGTAGTTCAGTGAAGATAAGAAAAGAGGAGAACAGAAGAAATAATACTTTACCTGGTTCATGGAGATTCTACTGCTGATATGCCCATTAATCTCAGTTAATCTGGGAGTTGAGGACTTTGATCTCTTAATTACCCTTTCCATCTCCGGTTTGCGAAAAGAACACGAACAGGAGAAGAAGCAGCAGAAGAAACAGAGCTCCGAAGGATTGCTTTGATTGATTTGAGGAAGTGCCTTCCCTTTATAGAAGTCCGGGGGGGTCTTAAGGCTGTTCGGAGTTAGAAAGTTTATGGCTATTAGGACTGGGTTTAGCTTTCGAATCGGAAACGGAAGCTTGTGCTTAATTAACGCCTTCTATTAGGGCGTCAATTGTTGAATTGACGACCTGACCGAGGTCATGTTTTATTTCACGCCCTTGAGTAGGTCATTTTCTTCTTGAACTCTTGGTGAATTTAACGCCTCAATGAAAGGCGTGTTTTATCTATTGACGCCCTGATGTCAGGCGCCTTTTATGTTTTTGACGCCGTTCTATCCAGGCGTGAATTTGTGAGCTTATGAATTTGCTTCCCCACATGCTTTGATGAAATTAAGTGCTATTATTTTGTTGGAATTGTTTTAATTTAGCACTTATGATCATGTCATGCTTTGAATTGAGGGTTATTCATATTAAAATTGTGGGAGGGCTAATGAACTTTCAAGTGCAGAGGATTGCAGGTTTCGAGATGCCCGGATCACTGTTGGAGTAACATCATGTTTTTTATTACTATATGGTATTCTACGTTATTATAATATATCAAGGACCTTGTGGTTCTGATGAACCTGGAATTTGAGTTCCCCTTCATCAAAAACGGTGATAATTCCAGGAGAGTCTTGATCACACGGATAGGCCGTTGAGTCGTTGAAGGTCTGGGACGATGGTTCCACTTTCTGAGTTGATGCGCGGACAAACGGGCTTCGGCTTAGTGTCAGCTCAGAGATTTGGATTCTTGACCAAGTCTAGATGGCTTAACAATATTATCCTTGATTATTTTCTATCTTTTAGTTTGTCTTATCTTTTTCTTTTAGCCCAGCATGCATCATGTAGGACTTTGAGCTTCATGATGAAAATCTTCATATTATGGCGATAATGAAAGTCACTCGTTCTTGATTGAGTTGACATGGGATATTCCACTCTAAATTGAGTACTTTATTCTCTCTAAAGCCGCTTAGGCTGGTTCCATGAAAATGTCCCTTTGCTGGGTCTCCATCTCAATTCCCTTTATTTTTCTACAAATCTACCTTGGTTGTAGCACGTCCACGTTGGCTGGTAACCGCTCTCCAATGGTGTCTCCTTATCGTGCCGCGCGCACATTTTTATTTGCTTAGTTTAGTCTCTTTTATCCAGCAAATCGATGCTTCCTTGGAATCACTCGGAGTTGTTTCATTCAGAATCTTGGAAAGATTTCTAATGCTTGGTGTCTGAGGCGTGTCACATCACACCTTGGCGTCTACTTATCAGTTCATTCCACTTCATTCCGCTGGTTGCACTTTCGCTTCATTTTCGTCTCACTCCCTTGCAAAGCAGACGCCAAGGCGGGGCAGCTGTAGACACGCCAAAATTGACGCTATGTTGATCAAATCTCATGTCACTATGTTGACGCCCCAAAGTGAACTTCAATACATTCATAATATGAAGTTTTTCTATTTTTGTGTGTTTTTTGGTTTGTTCTTGCATTTTTGTGATTCGCGACCTGAAGAGGGGCGTTATTTTTAAAGCGACCTTACTTAGGGCGTGTTCAAAAGAAAGGACGACCAAATGTCAGGGCGTCAATTCCTGGTATTATCCAGTTTCAAAATAAATTCCAAATACTGATTGGCGTCCTTCCTCAGGGCGTGTTTTCAAGTAACGCCTTTATCTCAGGCGTTTTCTCATAATTTTCAAATAAAGAAAGTTTTATTGCCAAATTTAAATCCAGGAGTTGACGCCTTTGTTAGCGTCATGTTTTTGAGTAACGTCTTGATATAGGTCGTCAATTTAGAATTTGACGCCCTTTTGAAGGTCGTGTTTTATCCTTTAGAGTCGTGTTTGAGTATGCCTTTCCTGAATAGTTCCTTGCCTCCAATGGTCTCCTTGCTCGAATTGGAACTAGAGTCCTGCCTTTGATAACCATTGCCCGTCCATATCTTCCTAAATTGAGTTTATCTTCGGTTAAAACCCTATATAAAGGAGCTCTGGTCGATCTTGTGTAAGGTTAACAACAACGAATAACGTGCTGACCATTAGAGAAGGTTACAGATATACGAGAGAAAGAAGCAGAGAGCAGTTTTTCTTTTAACTTTGAGCATGCAGAGAAGAGTCTTTCTCTTCCCTTTGTGCGATCTATTCCCTCTGCTTCCTCCTGCTGTTTTAGGCGAACCAAAGCTTCACCGTGATTCTCCCCTTTACTGTTGCGAGGAACAGCAGGGGCTCCTTCTTTTGTTTGTTTATTTTCATCATACCATCACCGTCGATCATCATCCACTATTTTCTTTTCTTACATTAGTATCATATTTCTCCTTTCCCTAATTCTTTAGGGGTTTTTAAAACCAAAAAAAAAGGTGCGCATGTTGTGTTCTCTTTCATCATCATATCTTCTATTTGGCATTGATACTACATTCACTCTTGGCTGATCCATCTTTTTACTTGTTTGTTCTTTTTTGCAAGGGTAATCAACAAGGAAAACCCCCTTCATCGGCCGGCCGATAGAAGGAGGAGGAAGGAATTCACAATCCATCCCGCATCCCACTTATCACTAGGTATCCGCGATCATTTATTTTATTATTGAGGTAACCCCTCTGGCAATCACTCTCCTTTATAGCACCACGTGCTTTCTTTTATCTTTGTTATCATCTCCACCCTTTTATATATCTCATGTGAGTGGTTTGTTCCACTTGTGTGGATTTATCACGATCTACACCTCCCTGCTAGCCTATTTCTTCCATGCATACATATACATATGATCGGTTGTTATTAACCCATCGATCGAGTGCATTCCATGTGTGATCGCATCTGATGATTCGTTTCCTCGAAGAACTCATTGCCCGGGGAGGGGAACACTCCCCATCATCATCCTCTATCACTGTCGAATCATAGGGTCATATCTCTTAGTGATATGGGCCCTATGACTCACTAGATGAACACCAACAGGGCTTTAGCCCGACATTAAACCCACCTTCTCTTGGGAGTGGTGGTGGCTGTGGCAAGGAAACCTCTCGTAGGCTAGCCCTCGAGGTGCCTTCTCATCTTAGCCATCCCTTAATGATTTTTGACTCGTAGAGATGGATGCCCCCAGTAGGCTAGCCCTCGGGGTCTTTTCCCTCTATCGAAGTCCGCCGGTCACCGTTTTAGCCTTAAGGAGCGTACCCCAATATTGTGGGACTGTCTCCATTTCGCCCCTGCAACCCTTCAATCATGGGGAGGTGCTGCCCAAATTTTGACTGATGACTTGGTTTGATTTGCAGTTGACTTGCACTGATGAAGTTCATTATGATCGAGTAGGAACCTCGCATAAGTCTAGATTTGTCTTATTTGCAGTGCATCTGAGACCTCAATAAGTCTTCTAATCTTCTAAAATAACACCAAAGTCCCAAGAAATTGGCCTGGCATTCCATCAGGACTCAAATGGCCCCAAATCACCTTAATCCGGTGTCGCCCTAATCTGGCGCGCCAATTTCCGGCGCCCCCCCCCCCCCCCCCCCCGCGCGCCATTTTAACATCAGACTCAATTTTCAATTCATCTGCTTTGGCCTCCACCCGACGCGCCCAGGGCACGCCATTTTAGCCTCCACCTGGCCACCGCGCCGTTTTAGCCCTAAATTGGCCACCGCGCCGTTTTAGCCCAAGCTAGTCACCACACCGTTTTAACTCCAACTAGCCATCGCGTCGGTTTTGAGTTATTACGCCGTTCTAATCATTCACTCATCTTCGGAGTGATCTTCACCTCCCATGGTCGAGATTAATAAACCCTAATCAATAATAAACTGAATAAGAATAGGGCTATTCAAGTCCTAACCATTTTAGCATTATGCTTCTACTATCATGTTCGTTAGCATCATGCTGTCGTTATCATGCTTATGTCATCACTTTCGTCTCCCTTGGCAGAGATTAATGAATTTGATTAATCACTGTCCATCTCAATAGTTCTATTACCATGCTTGGCATAATCATGAGCATCGTGCATACATGCTTGCATAGACCCTCGAGTATATCAAATGGCATTGACGGAAGTCCGGGTTACGCCCGACCGGAAGTCTCTGCTATGCGCGATGGTGGTCTTAGGACCTATGTCCTCCGCCACGTATCGAGGGTCTCCAACTTAATGAACCATACCTCTTTTGCATGATAGATAAAAGCATCTCATGTGACCTCGTCACGTCTATCCTTTTGCATCTTGCTTCAACCTTGAGCGGCTCGCTATCTCGACAATTAATCAAAGGTTTTCTCCCTTATGGGGGATGTAATTAACGTCATAGCCTTTATGGTATGGCGGACCGCTGGTCCCGACCCGAATCTCACTCTCGCCCCACGAGGGTCAGAATGAGCGCACAATAAACTCGTCACTCATGTAACTGGCACGCCTGCGCGGTCAACTAATCAGTTTGTTATTTATTAATTAATTGGTTGATTGATTCGAACAATAAAATAAAAACCCATCAAAAAGCATTCTTACGCCTGCGGCCCGGCAGAGGTGCCGATGTGACCTGTTGGGGGAGGCGGTAGAACTTGATGGTGTGGCCTCTTGAAGTGGGACGAAGGCTGGTTCAGATCATCAGACTGGGTATCCGATTGGTGTCCGGTGCTGTAGCACGCGAACACTCGAACCGCATTATTGATGAACTGGGGCGTCCGCTTCCTGTGCGAGTGTCGCTCCGGGCGGACAGGCGCCCCGAGTCTATCAAAGACCGAGGTGCGTTGCAGAGGGGGCTCACTCCCGATATCAGTCGGAGGAGAACCCTAGACATGCTGCTGGAGGGCCCGGGAACGGGCTCGCCTTTGCCTCCGCTTGCTTGGGCGGGGGACATTGGACGACTGGGCATCGTCAAACGATGCTACTGTAAGGCCAACTGCATCCTGTCTGATGCCGTGTCTGAGTGCTCGCAGGGGGTTTCTGATACGTGCCCTTCGAACGGCTTAAGGTTCTTCTGGGGTGACCCATATTCTCCTCAAGTTGGATTGCTGGCCTCCCTTGGTGTCGTTTTTACGACGAGTTACCTTGGGAGACCGTGTGTCCGGCTGTGGTGGGTGCCCCCGGGCTGCGGCCGAGGAACCCGCTCCTTTGAGCTTCGCCCCGTCCTTTCGTGTTTGCCGTAAGAGGTGAAAACGATTGGAGGTGGGGATGGTAGGAATGGTCTGTTCTTGGGGTATGATTGGTTCGCCCCCGTCGAGACAGATCCGCAAGTCACCGAAAATGATAGTCCTGCCAGAGTTGCTAGTCGCAGCGGCGAGCCGTCTGCCTCTGCGGCCATGGCGATGCTTCTTCTGAGGAGTGGAGGAAGACTCCGCCCCGAGATGGTAGACCGAGCGGCCTGGAGCGACCGGCAGCGTGAAGCTGTCAGTCAGAGGTACTGGGATCGGCCCCCGGGGTATGAAACCCACGTCGGGAGTCGATGACTGGGCGACCAGGGTATAAGCCTTTGCCCGCGCCGATAGGAGTGTTGCCGATGCTCCAGATGACACTCTTGCGTCGGAAGGCGATGCCGTCGGAAGTGCTGGGGTGCCGACGCCCCTGGGTCGAGGACCCACAGTAGGTGCCGGTGTAGTTCGGGCTCGGGTCGGAAGGCCCGAGAAGGGTGCTGAGGAACCTTGCCCCCTGGGCAGAAGACCCGCGGGGAAAGCCAGTTCAACTGGAGCTCGGAACCGGGGTCCCGAGTGCAGTATCGAAGAGCCGCGAACTCGGGGCTGGGAGCCCATATCGAGAGTCGGCTTTGCCGAGGCTCGGGCCTGCGGGCTCGAGGAAGGCGCTGAGGAGCCGTGGGCCTGGGGCTGGAAGCCCGTGATGGGTACCGGCTTTGCTGGGGCTCGAGGTTGGGAACCCGAGGAAGATGCTGGAAGCTATGGACCCGTGCTGGGAGCCCGTGTCGGGTGTCGGCTTGGCTGAGGCTCGGGGTTGGAAACCAGAGGAAGATGCTGGGAAGCCGTAGACCGGGGGCTGGGAGCCCGTGTTGGGTGCTGGTTTGGCTGAGGCTCGGGGTTGGGAACCTGAGGAAGATACTGGGAAGCCGGGGACCCAGGGCTGGGCGCCCGTGTTGGGTGCTGGCTTGGTTGGGGCTCGGGGTTGGAGACCCGAGGAAGATGCTGAGATAGTGACCGAAGCCCGGGGCGCGGGGCTCGTGTCGGAGATCGAATGAGGCTGGCCTCGAGAGCTAACGCTTACCCGGGCCAATGTTGATCTGGGGGCCCTGGAGGGGCCAGTGGTGGCGGTCCGGTACCTGGTACTCAGGTGGGCCACCGGGACTGGAAGTACGTGTGGCACATTGGCTACGGGAGCCAACGGAGAAACTGGGGTAGGCTGAGGAGCAGCCACAGGGATCACGCCCAAGAAGTAGGGCGATCCGATGACGGGGGCGAAGCTGCTGAAAGCGATCGGCATCGCCAAGTAGCCCACCCAGGCGTGGGTGGCAATGACATTGAGACCGTAGGTGATGACTGCCATGGTCGCTGGAGAGTTGGGTGCTGCAGAGGCGACGATTGCTGACAGTCGCCGAGTGCGGTCTGACGGTCAGAACGCGGACCGGCAGTTGCTAGAGAATGTGCGCACGAGTACCCTCCTCTGCCTCTCCTGCAAGGACAGGGAAAGGGCACCAGGGCTTTAGGGCTGGCACAGACTTTTCTTCAGCAAAAAGAAGAAACGTGGGTGACGACCCACCGGGTGTGCCATCCTCTCTGTTGCGCGGGTTTTTATGCCGAATGACCGGGGTGAAGGAAGGGATACAGCGGGGAAGGAAGACACGGGAGTTTGATATATCTCAGGTATCCTCCTTACGGTTGCATGCCTCTCACAGTGGGATCGGGCACTCTCCTTTTACGGAAAGTCAAAAAGGGTCGAATGGCACGGGAATGTAAGAGTACGGGTTAACCGGACAGGGTGCGGGCGTGCCAGTCGATTTCTCGATAATCACCCATGGAACCAAGGGTTGATCGGGGAAGCGTCACTTGGACGCGGCACGTGGGCTCGGGCGATCGGGCGACACGTGGAGAGAAGGGGTTCCACGGGTGCGAGTGCGTAGGCGATTGTGGGAATCGTGTACTAGACGTCTTTCCCCAACGGCCGCAAGCAACCGGTGTTGATTTACATTAGATTGAATCCGAGCACCTTCGTTCTGAGCTGAAGAAAAGTCTGTATATATGTGAAGCCGTGGGTAGAGGGGCGGGAGCATTCCGCAGCTGTGGGTGCGCTTTCAAATGAGGGGTGTTTACTGGGGTTATGATGTTAGGCATGTATGTCGAGGGGTGTAGGTAGAAAGCTGGGGGCCCGAACATGGATGTGAGAGCATTCGTCCAATTGGCGATGTAATTTTTGAGATGTATATGTCTTTATAGGTAGGCCGTAATGGCCAGGGTACAACTGGTGCACGCCACGGGACAGTTCCGATGTGATGATCGGTCCCCAGGTCAATGCGTGACAGATGAACACATGTGTGTTTTACAGAGGGCCCCTCCCGTGGCGTGGGCCATGGTTGCAACGCCGAACGGGGAGGTTTATGACTAGACGACTGGAGGGATACATCGATCCGGTGTCTGGGTGAGGGCCGATCATGATTGAAGTAGAGCGGTCGAACATGACCTCGTGACTGCGAGGGAGCGTGACGTCATGATACGTGCGTGGGTGCAACCGACAGGCACGTGAGGTGGAATCCCGGCATGAGAGGACGTTCGCCCTTGTCATAACGTCTCGCACATGGTGGGTGTTGACTTGTGTGTTACGGCTAAATACGGCGTGAGGGAAGTGAAAATGACATACCCCCAGCGTACTAAGCCGACGAAGAAGTCACCCACACACAATTCTCCTTAGCTCGTTGCCTGGAGGAGCTTGAAGGCCTTGGAGCTAGTTGCCTTGGTCTTGCATATGCTTCTTCTCTTGGATCTCTCCGCCCCTTGAGCTTCTAAGGGGTTTTTATAGAGAAGTTGAAGGGTTAGGATGGGTTTAGGAGGACTAGGTTGATAGGTTCAAGCTAGCCAGCGTAAACCCATTCAATAGTGCATGGGAGAAAGGGTTTACGCGGACCAACTCATAGGGTTGAGCTGGGCCGCGTACACCCCTTGGGGTTTAGGTGGACCAGCCCAATGGGCTGGTTTGGTCAGCGTAAACCCCTCACGGAGGGTGTTTTTTAATAAAAAAAATGGACTGGGAAGGATTTAGGTGGACTAGCCTCAGGGGGTGAGGCTGGTCCGCCTAAACGCCACCCCGGGGGGTTTAGGCTCGCTGGTTTGGGCTTTTTTTAATTTTTAAAAAGTCAATTTTTTTTTATTGAAGGGAAGGGGTTTACGCGGTCCAGCCTGGGGGTCCAGGCTGGTCCACCTAAACCCCACCCCAGGGGGGGTTTAGGCGGACTGGGTCACTAGGGAGAGAGAGGGGGCGGTCCCCACTATAAAATCCAATTTTTTGGTCCTTTTTCTTCCTAAATTAGCTAAGAAGGAAAAGGATAACTGGCTGGAAGGATACGTGGAGATTGTGTGCTCGTGGACTTGAGAAATTCCCGTGACGTTGTGCCGTTGCTTTGCCGCGTACACGTGTCGACTTCACGAACTGGTACGACACACAAATCGAGTCGTAGGACCACAAACTAGACAAACTGGGGCAGAGTGGGGCCATGGGGCCACCGGACTGGAGAGAGGGTGCGACCCCCGGGGAGTTTACCCTCCCTGGGGGTGCGCGGCCACGCCCCGGGGTGAACTGGCCCCGGGGCCGGTCGTGACCCCGAGGGATGGCCCCCGGGGTCTCCTGACATCTTCTGGGAGTGTCCTTTGAAGGACGCTAAGCTTCGGGAAATTGGGATGGGCCCGTGGGGGCCTTTGTTCTTTGAGTTGTCGTAGTCGCTTGCAAGGTGTTTGGATAAATGCCCGACACACCCTGGATTGCCGAACGGCTTGGGTAGCTGGCCGAGGGGCCCCAAGGTGGGCCTTGGGTTGAAGAAGGGAGCTCATGGAAGCTTAAGAGAGGCATCTCAGGGATGTGAGTCGTGCCTTGAGCTGTGTGCCATGTTGCACGGCGGGTTGGTAGAGTAGCCTCGGGTTGGCCTGAGTGCTAGAGTTAAGTGGCTTATTGCCACATGTCTGAGTGTCGGGGTTGACCCTGACCTGTCGGGGGGTCATTGTAGCACCCAATTGATGTCCTGGAACCACGGGGCAGTCCATGGTTAGGTGTAGACGGGCTGGAATATACGCGCCCACAAGGTGTCTGATAGAATGCCGAACACACCCGTGTGAGCCGTATATGCGCGCGGTAGGCCTCCAAAGGCTGTGGTTGACTTGGTTAGGTCTCCCTTTGACCTTGGAGGGTTGAAAGAAGTGTCTCGGGGTGGGCTCTTGGCCCTTTCACTGGGTGGCACGTGGCGTGGCTTACCATCGGGGTGCCCCTAGGTGGTCCTGGGCGGCCATGTAGGATTGGGCAAAGCCCGTACGTGAGTGGCCGAGGTTGACCCCGGACAATTGCTTATGTGGCCACGTGTCACGGAAGGCTGGCCAGGACCCTTGTAGGGACCCACAGGGTTGTAGAAAGGGCTAGATAGCCCCTACCTTGTAGGTGTTCGGGGAGATGTCCAAACCCTTATTCCTTGTTATTTTGCCGGGAAATAGTCCGGGTACAACAACCCCCCTCTAGATCCTAGCCGTGCACCACAACAGTGAGATGTTCCTTGAGAGTTAAGAAACTCTCCTCGCACTCTATAGTCCATACAAATGGATTTTCAATTCTAGTGAGTCTTGTGAGAGGAACGACAATTTTGGAAAAATCCTTGATGAACTGCCGATAATAACCAGCCAGAGCAAGGAAACTTCTAATTTCAGATATAGTCGACGGTCGGCTCTAGTTCTTAACAGCTTCTACTTTAGAAGGATCCACGACAATTCCATCTTTGGATATGACATGGCCAAGGAAAGAAACCTCCTTTTGCCAGAACTCACATTTATTTAGCTTGACATATAGTTGGTGTTCCCTTAATGTTTGTAAGGCAGTTCTCAGATGTTCCTCATGTTCTTCTTTCATCTTGGAATAGATAAGCATGCCATCAATGAATACGCCCATAAAGCGGTCGAGATATGGCTTGAAGATGTTATTCATGAGTTGCATAAATGCTGTGGGGGCATTGGTTAACCCGAACGGCATAACCACGAACTCGTAATGTCCGTATCTACTATGGAAAGCCCTCTTGTGAATATCCTCTTCCTTAATCTTCAACTGATGATAGCCAGACCTGAGGTCAATCTTCGAGAAATACTCTGCACCGGGGATCTGGTTGAACAGCTCATCAATACGGGGCAGTGGGTAATTGCTCTTGATGGTAAGTTGATTCAACTGTCGGTAGTCGATACACAGCCTGAGGGATCCATCCTTCTTCCTGACAAATGGAACTGGCGCACCCCAAGGGGATGTGCTAGGTCTAATAAAGCCTTTCTCCAGCAACTCTTGAAGTTACTTTTTCAATTCCTTGAGCTCCGTGGGAGACATTCTATAAGGGGCCTTTGACACATGTGCTGCTCCAGGTGTGAGTTCGATGAAAAAATTAACCTCCCTGTCGGGTGGTATACCGGGTAAGTCCGAAGGAAAGACGTCAGGAAATTCTTTTACAATGGGAATTTCTTCTATAAGGATTTTCTTGGACTCAGTAATGATAACGAAAGCAAGAAAAGCTTCACACCCTTGTGAGATGAGTTTACAGGCATGAAGAGAAGAAATAAGGGTAGGGTGCTTCCTATACTTGATGCCAAGGAAAGAAAACTTTGGAAAATCTGGTTTATGAAAGGAAATTCATCTATTGCGATAATTAATGTTGGCATAATGGTCACAAAGCCAATCTACTCTTAATTTGGCATCGTGGCCCTCAATGTCAAGACATACGGGATTTGCAGGGAGATTGCGATCCTCTATGATAACTTCACTATCTGGTAGATAAGTTTTAAGTACTGTTCCCGAACCTAAGGGTGTACTTATAGTTAAATTCGAAGGTAACAGGATAGGTGGAATTGGTAAGATTTTAGCAAAAGAGCTAGAAATAAAAGAATGAGAAGCACCAGTATCAAATAACACAAATGCAGGATGCGAGTAAATTTGGATGGTACCTTTCATCAGTTCCCCTTCTTTGGTAGCTTCTTATTCTACAGCAGCATTGAGACGAGCCTGCTGCCTTCGTCCGCCGTCATTCCTGGAGGGTTGTTCCTTCATGAGTGGATAGTCTGGCATGCAATGCTTCCGATTGCCACATCTTAAGCAAGCGCCAAGATGCTTCCAGCATTCCTCGGCCGCATGGCTGAATTTCTCACAGAACGTGCAAGCCGCCATGACTTGCTTGTCTTCCTCCTTCACCTTCTTGTTCTTATGGTAGCCGCTACCACTCTCATTCCAAGATCTCTTCTTGTTATCGTAGGACTTATAAGAGTCCATGATGCTAAACTTCTCCTTCATTCCACGCCGATCCATCTTTCGGCTAGATTCCTCTCCTTTGCCTTTAAGTTTCTCGACCTTTTTCAAGGTCCTTTCATATAAATGTGCTTGCTGGACCATCTCCGCGTAGGTCCGAATATTTTGTGAGCCAAGTTGTTGAATGAAGATGGGCCTTAACCCATCAAGAAATCGGTTGGACTTTAAGATATCTGTGCTCACCAGACGTTCAGCATAAGGGGCCAAACGGGAGAATTGGAGTTCATATTCTGTCACTGACATCATGCCTTGGCGTAGAGAAGTGAATTCTGTAGCCTTTTGCTCCTTGACATGCTGGGAGAAGTATTTTGCCCGGAAGAGTGTAAGAAACTTGTTCCATGTAGGCTGGACATTTTGGGGTTGTGCCGAGGTGGCCTTCCACCAAGTACGAGCATCTTTATTCAGTTGGAAGGTGGCGAGACGGACCTTCTCTTGATCAGCACATTGCATAACGTTGAAGATCCTTTCCATTTCATCTATCCAGTTCTTTGCTTCATCGAGATTAGAAGAGCCAGAAAATCGTGGAGGATTTAAGCTTTAGATATTCTGATGTAGATCGCCGGCACCAGCCCTCGCGCCAGCTTGGGCCATATTCTGTAGTGCATGGGTAAGACCTGCAACAGTTTGCTGCATCCCGTCCCAGTCAACATGGTGTGCCATAGTGAAAATAAGGTTCCTGAGAGGATAATCAATTAGTTAATTCCTATGGAAGTAATAGAATTAACCTAGAGAAAATTTCTAATTTAACTATCTCATCCTGGCTCTACCCATTCTCACATGGTTGGAAATTTCTTCCTAGCTCATAAGATTGGGTCCTTAGCCTTGGACTTAGCCTATGTCTTTTTTTTTCCTAGGAAGAAGTAAGTCCTGAGACCTAAGCTCTAATTCCAACTTAACTGTCATGCCCTGAGACATATGTACAACAGAAGTAATATCGGGGAACGTGAACAGCTGACAATATGCCTTAAGCTAACAATATAATCAGAGCACAATAAACATCCACATAAAGATGGAGTACACAATATTTGACCAAAATTCTAACTCTTATTGATAATAATGATTCATAATTACATAAGGTTGACTCTTGATATACTAGACTTAAGAAGAATGAAAATTTCATAGTAAGACTCAATAAAGTGAAGATTACATCATGACTCTAGACTACTTGAAAACTCTTGACATTCTAAGTCTTCTCTCGACCATCAATTATCACTCTCGGACCCGTTGCTAGAATAATCTGAATCCGACTCACTTGAACTTCCTGAAAAGATTGGAAAAGTAGGGTAATGAGCACACTTATCCAGTAGGTATCTTTGCATCAACATGGAGGCATGCTTTAAGTAATTACATTTTTGCTCTAGTGAATAAGGTAAAATAAAATGCGATAAAACACTCTAACGAAACCAAGTAATAAGACATGAATAATAGAGATATAAAGAATATGAATGGTCGATAGAGCATGATCAAGCAGGATTTATACCATATAAATTATGTACTCTCCCTTGTATGCCCCTCCCCTAACCTAGATCTGAGGATAGTTTCGGTCATTTGTATTTTCATATAAATATCTTGTATTTCCCATTTTGATAGAATTAATGAAGAAAATTAAATGAATTTTGCTTGAAGCAAGAAGGGTGCGCCCTTGTCTCTCTCCCCTCTCCTCCTTGCAGATGGATTTCTTCCTTTCTTCTAAGGTGTGATGCCTCCCTTCCAACCCCCTTCCTAAGTGTGAAGCTCAGCGCCGCCGCCGCCGCCACCATCGAGCCGCCATCGCGCCCCACCGCCATTGCCGGAGTTCTGTCCAAATCAAGACAGAACCTCAAATCTATATTTTAATCTTTTTCTCCTGTTGTCTGATCGAACCCAAACTTTGAGGGTTTGTTCTCCCTTTCACCCAGTTTAAATTTCGTGCCATTTGACCATCGTTTGATATTTTTTCCGTATTTTTATTCTTCCCCCCAGTAATCTGCCAGTTTATAGATCTGCGGGACAGTGTCCCCTTATCGTAATTTTCACACCCCCTTATCAATTTTTAGAAAATCCATAAAAATTCCCAAGTGTTCCTAACATCCACCCCTTCCACACATAATTTTCCGAGCACCCAGAAAATTCCCTTACTTTCCAGCCAAAATTCATTTTCAGGCAGATCCCTTTCTGTCCTGACAGTCTGTAACCAGATCTATAGAAAAACACAGAGTTTGCAGAGGTTCCCATTTCTAATCCCTTCTCTGGATTGATCGGAAAAAAATATATGTTTTATATCTGTGACTCCTCTTTTCAACGGCACAAACCTCACCTCGATCTGATACCGGATCTGAGAGAAATAATTCTTGCCGCGGGTTGCGCAAATATGTTATGTGAACAGACCTACAGAAGCAGCAGCAAGTTAAATCTTGCAAAAATATCAAAGGTCAATTTCAGGAATCGCCACTTCAGGCAGTCGACCAGGGACATCCTGCCATCATCCTAGCCAAGCGCCACCTTCAGAAGACTCAAGAAGGATGACGTCCCTTTGGAGGCCATTACTTGCTATCCTACAACTCAGAATCGAGTCGACGCAGCATCGAGTCGGCGTAGTACCGAGTCGGACCAACAGCCCGGTTCCACCCTGAGAGCCCTTCCGGCTTGCTACCAGTCAACCCAGGATCGGTCCTCCCGGGCTCCACTTGTAGCCCTTTACCTCCCTGTGTGGAGTGGGCAAGAAATCACTGCTGTAATTATTGAATAATTGTTTTTACCGGGAGTTACCGTACTTGGCCAGGGTCGTCTTCCCCACGCCCGGAGCGTGGAGGTACACTCGCCACCCTCCTCGTAGGCACTTTGCTTATCTCGTATATGTTTGTATGCTGCTGCTAGTGATAGGATATTAGCTCGCATTACTTTCATCACCGCTGCAAGAGAGAGCGAGACCCGTCCCGTGATTCCGGGCACGAGAGAGAGCTGAGCACCCTAGCTCATTGCCGATTTCTCAACCGCGCACGTCAACGCTTCCCTCCATTAGGGACGATTCCGAGCTTGTTTAGAGTCCAAGGATTGCATATCAACTTGGAGTCGAGTCCGTGGTGTGTCCCACATCACAATCTATCAAGGATGATGCACAATATAACCAATATTACAAATATGAAGTCAAAATTAGGAATAAAACCTATTTACCTAGGTTTATCATATAGTTGTTATGGTCAATCTGTAATATGTTTAGAGTTAATAGGTTGCAGAAAATAGCGGTCAGATGATGGCCGCCTACCAGGGCTTAGCGGTCTATCGCAAGGCCGCTATAGACCACTGGCGATGATAGGAAGACCATTTCTTTCTATCTATGGCAGACAGTAGTAAAACCGAAGTACACGCTAATCCAGGGCAGTAAATCATATAAAACATGCTAGACAGAGAGAGAAAACATCTCTACACTGAAGATAACTCATGGAGATGCATAGGTTGTCATGAATTAAGCTGAGATCATCATCTTTGTCACTAAGGGTAGAAATTATGCATGCCGAATTAACATAGATGCGTAGTGCCAATAAAACCTTAAATACTCCATGTAGAAAGCATGAAAATTCATGAAATCAAAAGGCTTTTATTCCTAACTTGGTATTTTAGCCATCCACGACATAACCTACCTCTGGGACAAGCTTTAGACTTCGAATTTCTAACTGGAAGATCGCTCAGTTTCCTACACGTCCTGTGCCAAACCAGCAACTTCCCGCCCCTCTATCTTCTGATTCTCTTGACCTATATTCGTGAAAATTGGAGGGTAGGTAGAAGATAGAAAGGGCAACAAAAAGTTATAAAGACACTGCGTGAACTAACCTTGTTTAGGGCTTCTAATCTCCTAATCTTCACTGGACTGGTGTACAAGTTCCTGTGCAGCCTGTAGCGAACCAGCGACTTGCAAATGCCTTAATTCTTCAACGGTTGAGTCTTCTAGCATGAAAATTGGAGGGGAGTTAGATAAAACTAAGGAGAACAAAATCTTCTAAAGAACCAACCTGAGATATCGTCTCCTTACCGTCGAACTTTGCGAGCCAATGTAAGGGTTCGCACAGTTCTAACCTGAACCCTATTTATAGAGTTTACCTAGGGTTTGGGGATTAGATCGAACTTAGAGTCCTAAATTGGGGTAGAACTAATCCCTAGAGTATTCTAGAGAGTCTCCCAGGCCAGATAGATTCGATCGAAGGCGATTTGGTTGTCAAAAATTCAAGATTTTCATGTTTCTTCCATTCACGGAAGCAGAAGGAACTAGCGGTCATGGAGGGACTGCTAGGATGAAGGGGCTGTCTCGCCATAGACCGCCATTTGGCGTTAAATCCGAAAAATTTAGATTTTCCTATTATTTCTTATTTATCTCCCAATTGGTGTATATATCCTATTTTAAATCTGTAAATTGCCCAAATTACGTTTCTATAATTAGGCTTGGGCCTAAAGGGCTTGGATTTGGGTCTTGTGGGCCTATTTAGCTGCATTTAAACCTAACATAATACCTGGGCCTTTAAATAAATATTAAATAGACCTATATTCATTAAATATCCCATTTAGTCTATTTAAATGCTTAATAATTATATTAAATTCCAAAAAATTCTTAGAAGATTCTCGGGCGTTACACGTCAACCACATGTTCGATGCTCAGATCAGCCGTAACATGGACGTCTATATTGATGACATGCTCGTAACAAGTCTCCGAGCGACCGAGCACTTAGAGGATCTGGTAGAGACGTTTGCGACGCTCTAGAAGTACAACATGAAGCTCAACCCAAGCAAGTGTGCGTTCGGAGTCAGGTTGGGTAAGTTCCTCGGTTTCCTTGTTACCCACCATGGAATCGAAGAAAATCTCGACTTTGACGACCCAAGATCTGGATATCGAATCAAACTCGATACCATTCAGATCCTATGCCGCCACCCATGAGCTGGAAAGCTCAGAAGGGATATTTGGAGTGTTGTGGTTATGCATTGAAATTCAATAATTACAGGAAATAAGTTACAAAACTAATCAACTGTTATGAAAGAAATAAAACTATGTTTTATAAGAACATAATATAATTACAGAGTCTAGTCCATAAGTACAGTCAACTAAAAGAGAAACGTACACTACTGTGGGGCATACCCCGGCACTAGCAAGCTGGCAACTAAAGGTCCTCCGACCGAGACTCACCACCTCGAGCAGAAGCGCTGCACCTGAAAAAGTAGGGAGTGAGCCTCATCTCATTGGCTCAGTAGGGGTCCCGCGGATCCCCACTACAACGAAAGTAGTAAGCAATGACAACAATAATAACAACAATAAAAAACAGCGGCCGGAGCAACAAGAATGATAACCGGAGGAACTACGGAGCCTCTACGCTACCCTAACTCTCGCGATCATAACAACCCGTCTTCGCTGATGAAACCTCTAACAATGCCACGCGGCCATATGTGTAACCTCCACCCTCGAGAGGACATCTAGACACTGATAAACCTTGATCTCGAGCTAGGACTAGTGAGAGAACCATGCCCTACACACAGGGCGTTACCAACCCTTCTATCGGATGGGCCAACGACAACGCTGTCGGTAACTCAACCTTACCGGCATAGGGTCCGCTACTCAAGTATACACAACAAGGCCAGATGAGTCCACTGACGTCTTATACTGTGCCAAGGTCTCATATGCGCGCACACTGCCCACACCCGATCTTGGGAGGAGCAGAGGAGACACACACACACACACACACTACACCCTAGGAGTGGCTAGGATCCGTACCACTGCATCCCACAGCATAGCCGTGTCTAGCTACCTAACACGGGGTACATGCCACCGCACCCGACAATGACGTACACTTGTCCTAACCAAGGTACATATGCTTTGGCGGTCTCGCCTCTATACAAGGAGCGTCATACACACTAGGCGATGTCGCCCGGTCCGGCCACAGTAGGCCACTAGGCTTCCCTCGCTTGGCCTAACACGAAGTGCCCTCAAGGTAGTGTAACCACGAAACACTATCTTCCATGGTCTCCTGGGAATCTCGAGAATGGGTGTACATATGCACGCAAGCCACCGTAAACCACGGCATGACACTATGTGGTGCTAAAAAAACTACCCACGACCGAATGATAGAAACAAGTGGCCGGCCCACTAAACTCACATAATGAATACCCACTAGGATCATAGAACTTACGCGGATATGACCCTCCATGATCACCAGAGTCACGTGGTATATAACTCACCATGGGCATGCAAGTCGCATGAAAATTATGCTATATGTATACGGCCAAACCGATCGTAGGGAAACCAAATAATCACATACTACGTGAATCCATTCTCGTGAGACCGCCACCCTCACAAGGCCGAAATGGCCCAATTTTCACGTGTTTATGTGAATATAAGATTAATTTCTATGTTTCAGGGTGAAAACCCATTCACGGGACTCAAACAGGCTGAATAGCCCTCATCTCGGTCGACCTGCACCATTGGTCGGTCGACTTGGGCTACTGGTCGGTCAACCTACTAGGGTCTGGTCGACCTGCCAGGGATGGGTTGGTCGATCGGCCATATCTGTCGGAAAACCATCTGGGAGGCTCGATCTACCGACCTGCCACTAGTGGTGGATCGAATTTCCCAGCAACGATCTGATCAGCCGGGTGTTCGATTGGTAGACCGAACCCATGGAACGGTCGACCGAATATAGCACATATGTGACGAAAACTGCTTCGGGGGACCCGTTCCATGCCCCACTGGCTCCGTACGAGGGGGAAAACAAGGGGGAAACATTCCCCACCATCCAAAGCATCGGAAAACACATTTTAGACTACAAATTGCCGCCCCAATTGACGGAATCGTAATGCGTCCCAAAATATGCATTTTAATCCCAATAAAAGGGAAACCCACTCAAACTCAATCTAATCAACATGAAATCATGGGGAACTAAAGTACAAAGGTCAGGGATCCGTCCCCCTACCTTTTTCGAAGAAACCGTGCAAGTTCGGGGTTGATCCACACCAAAATCGCTTCGTTCTATGATCGATTCTTCACGAAAACTCTCTGCCACGATGCTGCCTCCCGTTCCACGCTCCAATCCTGGTCACTTGTCTCCCACGCCACTCTCTACCTCGCTCACAGGTCCTCCCCGTTGGCTGTCAGAGAAGAAGAGGGAGAGGGGGAGAGACGTGAGAGTGAGAGAACCAGATAGGGGGAGAGAAGGGTTACAGGAATGAAGGAGAGAAATGAGGGGAGGGGGAAATAAAAGAAATTTTTATTTCTTTTTTCCTTTTTTTCATTTCATGTAGCGAATTAACTTAAGCTCTGAAAATTCTTGAAAAATATATTCTGACTTAGAAAAATTCCAAGAAAAAGTAAGGCCGCTCAACGCGGCGCCATGGACCCGAAATACCTCACGGAAATGCCATTTAAGGGTCCAAAGATCCAATATTAAAGCTCGAAATCAATACGGACATGATCCGCAACCTGTGAAAACACAATCCAAAACCCGGGGACATTACAGTCCTCCCCCTTACAAAAATTTCATCCTCAAAATTTGAAACAATGTAGAGAACTCGAGGGGATGAGCTCACCCAACGGGTAAGACCTTATGATCAGTGCACAATCACTCTACTCACCACACAACCTTCTCTGAGGAACACCGCCAGACTAATATAACCAATAAAGCCTTCTCGCTCTATCATGACAATTTATGCCAAACCTTGGATCGATCGAGGTACACAAAACTGACTAGTCTAGCATCACCCCAGCTTCTTTGAAACACTTAAGGACACGGACAATGTCCGATGCACTCCATGCATGGAGGGAACACACGATCCTCAATAGGGAATCCACACTTGGCCACCCATTCAAGACATCGGTTTCTTTAGCTACTGAACATTGAGTACTCCTTTTAAGGAGCACAATCATGCTCCATTCCCAAATGACAACCTCACCACCAACTCAACTGGCTACAACTCTTCCGTTGGCTCCTCATAGCTGGCGATACACACCTCCATAGCCGAATACCTTAAATGCACACCGGTCAACACGGGTCCCAAAACCAAGGTCTCACCGGTCACCAACGACACCCGTGAGACACGTCACAATCAACCGCCTGGGACTTCACAGTCTGAAATCCACATCACACAACAATCAACTCATTGAGCACACATCGATTGTAGAAAACTATCTGCCAGCCTCCAGTCACACATCGACCAAAAGTCATCTGACCTCATTCTTCTCCTACTTCTCTACAAGGCCATCCATTAGTTCCCCCAAACACTGGCCACATAACGCTTGGCACCATCTTGGTCCTCCCTAGCCATCCGGCCAATTCCATCTTCTCGAGACGGGAAAGAACAACGAGGTCACTCATGTGAACCTTGAACTCCTCAATCACACCAATCCTGGGCACACCGCCTCAAACTCCCTTCCCAATGGCGGGGCTCCCATCTCACATCACACTTCGGGGGATTCTTTCGTCGAGGAGACAACTATCCCATATTACAACCATCTATTATGCGCTTACCAACCCCGCAGTTCCACCTTAACTACTGATCGACAACGACCAACTCCTAGCGCCCACATGTACAAAATGCCATTCAAATCAAACAATCTCTCACTTCATACAGGGTCCCCTTGCACAGCTCCATCCAAGTGAAGGGGAGCCTCTGACCTTAACATAGCAATCCGGTCAGTGGCACCACAAGATGCACCAAGTTCCAAACTCTCTCGAGTCTTGTCATAGCTAAGCTCTTTATCCACAACCATCACAGCACTCAACTGGTCCCGAATATCACATCCGCCAAATAACCGGTGCATTAAACCACATATCATCAGGGCGCTTAAACAACTCAAGTAGCTCCCTCGACTACTCTTCATGACATCCACACTGGGTCCTATCCTCAACATCAATGCTTGTTATTCCTCGGATCCACCCTTGGAACATCCATGCCGACCAAGGTCGATCAAATCTCTGGCTTAACTCTGAGCAACACACACCTGCGCCTTATAACCAGTCCAAATGACCACGACCTACCCCAATACCAGTCACGAAGCGACCCTACTCTGAGCCATGCAACACAGTTCGCGGAGAAGACTGGCACAATGATTCTCCTCGTTCGATGGTTCCTATTGCTTCACTATCGCTCCCCAATTCTGCTAGCGCCACACAGTACGACACTACCGCCAACACACGGCAATCGAGGCCACTCACATGGCCAACATAGCCATTCATCTGAAGTCAACTCTCCACAATTGACTATGAAATCTCCAGGACTCGCTTACCACGAAAGCATCTCCCCTTCTCGACAACTAATCCGATCTTGGAGCCTGTGGGTTATGGGCCCACCACGCTTCCGCTGCGCAACTCTGCACTGAACATACCGTAAAAACATGGGGGAAACTTAACATCTGCTACGGCATGACCTCCAATCGAAATGAGCTGAATCCAGAAATGGGGGGGGGGGTGAAGGAACTCACCCTCCTCAATTCTGGAACACAGCCTCCCTTCCCCACTTGACAATCCACCTACATGTGCAGGTCTAAATATCAAAACACATCTAGAGACTCAACACCAGCCTTACAACATGACATATTAACCCACCTGGTGATTCTGCTTACCTGACTCTATACAACCCTAACGGTACTCGCACACCAATAACACGAAGAGGGATGAGCGTATAACCCTTACAGGAAACTCCACCGCCAATGCACAGGACCCTCTCATGGACTCCTGAACACGCTTCGGGAAAAAGCACAAACACAAGGAAACACAATTATTACAAGAAAACAACAGAATCAACACAAACACATCATATAATAACCAAAGTTCACACATACCTTCCACGAGGTGGGGTGCTACCACTCTGCCCAGTCAGGTGCCTCGCACACGTCGGGATCCATGTCTCGCCAGGCTAGTGAACTGCTATTAAGATGGCTGGGACTGCGGCGGCCGTCATGGGCACTCACGTGCAATGTGTCCAATCTGACCACACCTAAAGCATTCCAGTTCCGCTTCATCCACAGTGCACAGTGTAAGGCCCCAGAATTTTTATAAATTATTCTTGGTATATTTAATTATTTTTTGAGAATTTTAAAGACCTAAAATGGATTAATAAATAAATATAGGATTAAATAAATCATTATAAGGCCCAATTTATGTTAAGCAATTAATCTAGCTTTGATAATTGAAACCCAAAAGGTTAAAAGACCAAGCCCATTAAGTTTGGCCCATATTCTAGAAGGTTATTTAGCCTATTTACGTATTTTAAGGATAAATACCATTTTTATGGATAATAATATGGATAATTTATAAAAGAGTTTGATTTATTTTGAACTCTGTGCACGTTGGATGTAGCGGTCTATCGTGCGACCGCCACAGCCACGTAACACACCTAGACTGATGCGTTACACTCTGATAGTTCCGTGAATGGAAGAACGAGTAGAAAGATTGGAACTTTAGGATCCTATCTACAAGAGACCTAATTGGGAGAGCTTGTAAGGTTACTAAGGACTCTTAGGGATTATGTTCAGGCAAATTAAGGACTCTAGAATCGATCTAATCTTCAAAACCCTATAAATAGGACCTAGTTCTGAACTAAGCAACCCTTACTTTTGGCTCGCGTGGAATCAAGGTAAAGAGTCATAATTTCGGGTAAGTTCTTTAGAAGCTTTTGTTTAGTATACTTTAGACTAATAGTTCTCCAAATTTCGTGCTAGGAGATCAAGCAACCAAGGAGATTGAAGCTTCCAAAGTTACTGGTTCGACCATAGTAACACAGGATTCAGAGCAAAGGACCCCTGAAGATCAAGAGGTTAGGACGTCTAAACGAGGTAATTAGAATTCAATCGTTTAGAACTTTTTGATCACCTTAGTTTCATCTTCTTACGCTCAAAATTTCACATCTTTAGGACAGGAGGTTGGAGAGATAGAGCAGCAGGAAGTTGCTGGAAAATCGCTGGAAAAGGAGAACTAGGGCACGTCTTTCAGACTCAAATTAGAAGTTTAAAGCTCAGATAAAAGTGTAGGTTATCTCATGATTGGAAAAAATATCTTGTTAGGGATAAAAGCCCTCTGATTGTACTTGATTTCATGCATTATAGACTATGAATTCCATGTTTTTAGTAGGTTTATGCATATATACATATTCTTAGCCCTAATCAATGATCAAAGATATTATCTTGTCAATTCATTGCAACCTATGCATCTAGATGACCTTTACTTCATTTTGTCATGATTGGGGTAGTTAAATCTTTTCAAAACATGACATGGTTTCAAATCATAGTCTTTTTATTTCATTATACTGTTAGTAGGGACTCTGACGCACCATACTTAGACCGTCACAGACTGTAACAACCTTACGATAAGCCGTCACACTATCTGTTGTATTTAGATTACTCTGTTGTCTCTGACGCACCATAGATGGAGCGTTACATTACTGTAACGGCCCCTCGATAGACCGTCACAATAACTGTGACGCACCCATTCTAGACTGTCAGGGTAATCGTAGACAGAATTGAAAATCAGTCAAGTTAACTTATAAATAAGCCTAGTTATCTAAGTTTTGACCTGATTTCATGTCTTTAAGATTATCTACTGATTCATGATAAAAATTACATAATTAAGGTATCTTAAGTTAATTTAAGTTATGTTAATTTCATGTGTCAAAATTCTATAGTTTTGTATCTAAATCATGATTTTCCAAAGATGTATTGACGGAGCTTTATCATGATTTCCTATTGTTACACAACCTCTCTATCAATAGAGTCATTTTTCTAAGTACATGACATATATTCAGGTATGTTATCCATTAGTTCACTTTGCACTATAAGAACATTATTCTTGGACATGAGGACCTCTCTATTGGATATTCCTTCCAATGGACTAGGAAATCTTATTTCAAGGCCTCCGTAATTCTCTACGAGCCTAGGATTCCCACTAGGATGCCGAGTTGGTTGTACCACTAAAACCAATTGATTAGATTACACTATCGATGTTTCTGGTTATCAGTAGTGTAACGGATCTATATTGGACCGTCAGGTATATGTAACGGCCCAATATACGACCGTAACATTCAACTAAGTCCGATTTCTTGATTTGGGATTCAGACTAATGTAACGCCCCAATACTGGAGCGTTACCTCATGTAACGGCCCAGTACGCGGCCGTCACAATGCTTGAGTATTTTCACTCGAGGTTTAACTAAGGGTTGATATTCCAAGGTTTCTAGATGGACTCTTGATGATCTAGAACTTATCATATTTATCAAGAAACCTAATATAATGAATGGAAGATAAAGAATGTACTGTTATGCTGCCGATTTATTTCCATAAGCATAACATAGTATAAGTCATTCTTGATTTCTCATGATTCTTATTAAAGTATTCATTCATTGAATTATTGTTATCAAGAGCTTGTTGGAATTGTACATTCTTGGCCATACTTTATTGTTACATGCGTGGAAAAAGTTTGATTTATACTTGAAGATGCGATCGAGCATTGATTGTGTTCAAGGGCTCTATGCTAGTCCCCTCGGTTGATTGTCAGAAACATACTATTATAAACCATGGGGTATGATGCTACTAGTGTCGCATTTCACTAGGAGTACTTTCTTTATAAATAAGTGAAAATCCACAACACAATACAGCATGATTGATACTTGACTTTCTTGATATTCCACAGAAATTCACGAAGTATTTGCTCATAAGCAAAAGATACTAGAGTGATGATTATGTGGCTTGCTAGTACATTCTCGTTACATTCTTGTTAATGAAAGGCCATATCATGTTCTTATAACATTCTTGCTAGTTCATACTTGCTCTCATTCTATTTTACATACTTTGGTTTAATCGCATGATTGATCGCATTCGCATGATTTTACCTTATTCCTCTAGAGCAAAAACATTAATTACTTTAATGATGCCTTCATGTTGATACGAAGATACCTACTGGGCAAGTGTGCTCATTGCCTATTTCTATTCTTTTTCAGGAAATGGAAGTGAGTCGAGTTCGGATTCGGAATGTTCAAGTAGCGGATCCGAGAGTGAATAAAGAATGAGCAAAGACTTAGGAAGTTTACATTGTTTAGATCGAGTCTATGTAATTTTTTATTTTATTTCTTGAGTCTAGCATGATGGAAGTTGAATTAGTGGTTGTATTCGAATAGTGGATTTGATTATTAATGAAAGTTGAAGTTGAGTAAGTATTGTGTGATTGCATTCTTATGTGTGATTGCCTTACGCTCTGATCGTTCTTGCTTGCAAGAGGCTTACCATGCCGACTGTTCGCATTCCTCGAGTGAGTCTTCCGCTGTAATAAAGGCTCGGGACGTGACAGTTAAGTTGGTATCAGAGCCTAAGTCTCAGGACTTAGGGAGAAGACTTATGTCATAGGATAAGTCCAAGGTTTAAGGACCCCTACCTATGAACTAAGGAAGAAACTTCCACACCCACGTGAGGATTAGGTAGAGCTAGGGATGAGATAGTTATATAAAAATTATCTTAGGATAAATCTTCCCGACTCTAAATAACTAAAATATCCATGATTCTCAGGTACCTTGATTCTCAATGGCTCATTGTATAAACTGGGACGAGATGCAGCAAACTGTTGTAGGACTTACTCAAGCCCTACAAACCATGGCCCAAGCTGGTGGAAGGGCTGGCGCGGGTTACTTGCATGGCAATTTCTGAAGTTTAAATCCTCCACGATTCTCTGGATCTTCTAACCCGGATGAAGCGAAAAATTGGATCGACGAAATGAATTGAATATTCGATGTCATGTAATGCACCGACCAGGAGAAAGTTCGGCTTGCCACATTCCAACTCAACAAGGATGCTCGTACATGGTGGAAATCCATTCCAACGCCACCTGCAGACGCACCTCATACATGGGAGGGTTTTCTTACCCTGTTTCGTGCCAAGTACTTTTCCGAGCATGTAAAAGAGAGGAAGGCTATGGAATTTGCCTCCTTAAAATAAGGCACGATATCCGTGGCAGAATATGAATTACAATTCTCTCGACTAGCACCTTATGCTCCTCACTTGGTAAGCACAGATTTATTGAAAGCGAACCGATTTATGGATGGTTTAAGACCCGGATTTATCCAACAACTTGGAACCCAGAATATCCGCACCTATACTGAGATGGTTCAAAGAGCGCACCTATGTGAAAGAACCACGGAGAACTTGGAAAGGCTTTGAGGAGAAAGGTCAAGCCGAAAACATGATAGGCAAGAAGAACAAGAAGTGGATGAGGGTGAAAATCGTCACATTAAGAGGTCCCGTAATGGGAACGGTAATGGAAAAAGAAATGGAAATAGAAATGGAAATGGACAGAACAAGAAAGTTAAAGAACAGAAGGAGCAAGCCGTAGCACCTTGCTTATTTTGTGAAAAGTTTGGGCACTCGGCAGAACAATGTTGGAAGCGTCTCGGCGCTTGTCTCAAATGTGGAAGCCGAGAACATCGCTTGCCCCTATGTCCTTTCATCAACGGACAATCATCAAGGGATAACAACGGACGTGGGAAGCGAGGTCGATTAAATGCCATTCTAGACGAGGGAGGTGAGATGATAAAAGGTACTCTCTTAACCCATTCGTCTTACGTTAATTCTTAATACATTAAAATACGTACACTCTCCATAAAAAACTCATATATTGAATTTGAGGACCAAATTCTCTTAAGTGGGGGAGGGTGTAAGGCCCCAGAATTTTTATAAATTATTTTTGGTATATTTAATTATTTTTTGAGAATTTAAAGACCTAAAATGGATTAATAAATAAATATAGGATTAAATAAATCATTATAAGGCCTAATTTATGTTAAGCAATTAATCTAGCTTTGATAATTGAAATCCAAAAGGTTAAAAGACCAAGCCCATTAAGTTTGGCCCATATTCTAGAATGTTATTTAGCATATTTACGTATTTTAAGGATAAATACCATTTTTATGGATAATAATATGGATAATTAACAAAAGAGTTTGATTTATGTTGAACTCTGTGCACGTTGGATGTAGTGGTCCATCGTGCGACCGCCACAGCCACGTAACGCACCTAGACTGATGCGTTACACCCTGATAGTTCCGTGAATGGAAGAACGAGTAGAAAGATTAGAACTCTAAGATCCTATCTACAAGAGACCTAATTGGGAGAGCTTGTAAGGTTACTAAGGACTCTTAGGGATTAGGTTCTGGCAAATTAAGGACTCTAGAATCGATCTAATCTTCAAAACCCTATAAATAGGACCTAGTTCTGAACTAAGCAACCCTTACTTTTGGCTCGTGTGGAATCAAGGTAAGGAGTCATAATTTCGGGTAAATTCTTTAGAAGCTTTTGTTTAGTATACTTTAGACTAATAGTTCTCCAAATTTTGTGCTAGGAGATCAAGCAACCAAGGAGACTGAAGCTTCCAACGTTACCGGTTCGACCATAGTAACCAAGGATTCAGAGCAAAGGACCCCTGAAGATCAAGAGGTTAGGACGTCTAAACGAGGTAATTAGAATTCAATCCTTTAGAACTTTTGATCACCTTAGTTTCATTTTCTTACCCTCAAAATTTCACATCTTTAGGACAAGAGGTGGGAGAGATAGAGCAGCAGGAAGTTGCTGGAAAATCGCTGGAAAAGGAGAACTAGGGCACGTCTTTCAGATTCAAATTAGAAGTTTAAAGCTCAGATAAAAGTATAGGTTATCTCATGATTGGCAAAAATATCTTGTTAGGGATAAAAGCGCTCTGATTGTACTTGATTTCATGCATTATAGACTATGAATTCCATGTTTTTAGTGGGTTTATGCATACATACATATTCTTAGCCCTAATCAAAGATCAAAGATATTATCTTGTCAATTCACTGCAACCTATGCATCTAGATGACCTTTACTTCATTTTGTCATGATTGGGGTAATTAAATCTTTTCAAAACATGACATGGTTTCAAATCATAGTCTTTTTATTTCATTATAATGTTTACAGGGACTCTGACGCACCATACTTAGACCGTCACAGACTATGACGGCCTTACGATAAGCCGTCACACTCTCTGTTGTATTTAGATTACTCTGTTGTCTCTGACGCACCATAGATGGAGCGTTACATTTCTGTAACGGCCCCTCGATAGACCGTCACAATCACTATGACGCACCCATTCTAGACCATCAGGGTAATCGTAGACAGAATTGAAAATCAGTCAAGTTAACTTATAAATAAGTCTAGTTATCTAAGTTTTGACATGATTTCATGTCTTTAAGATTATCTACTAATTCATGATAAAAATTGCATAATTAAGGTATCTTAAGTTAATTTTAGTTATGTTAATTTCATGTGCCAAAAGTCTATAGTTTTGTATCTAAATCATGATTTTCTAAAAATGTATTGACAGAATTTTATCATGATTTCCTATTGTTACACAACCTCTCTATCAATAGAGTCATTTCTCTAAGTACATGGCATATATTCAGGTATGTTGTCCATTAGTGCACTTTGCACTATAGGAACATTATTCTTGGACATGAGGACCTCTCTATTGGATATTCCTTCCAATGGACTAGGAAATCTTGTTTCAAGGCCTCCGTAATTCTCCGCGAGCCTGGGATTCCCACTAGGACACCGAGTTGGTTGTACCACTAAAACCAATTGATTATATTACACTATCGATGTTTCTAGTTATCAGTAGTGTAACGGATCTATATTGGACCGTTAGGTACATGTAACGGCCCAATATACGACCGTCACATTCAACTAAGTCCGATTTGTTGGTGTGGGTTTCAGACTAATGTAACGGCCCAATACTGGAGCGCCATCTCATGTAACGGCCCAGTACACGACCGTCACAATGCATGAGTATTTTTACTCGTGGTTTGACCAAGAGTTGATATTCCAAGGTTTCATGATGGACTCTTGATGATCTAGAACTTATCATATTGATCAAGAAACCTAATATAATGAATGGAAGATAAAGAATGTACCGTTATGCTGCCGATTTATTTCCATAAGCATAACATAGTATAAGTCATTCTTGATTTCTCATGATTCTTATTAAAGTATTCATTCATTAAATTATTGTTATCAAGAGCTTGTTGGAATTGTACATTCTTGGCCATACTTTATTGTTACATGCGTGGAAAAAGCTTGATTTATACTTGAAGATGCGATCGAGCACTGATTGTGTTCAAGGACTCTATGCTAGTCCCCTCGGCTGATTGTCGGAAACATACTATTATAAATCATGGGGTATGATGCTACTGGCGTCGCATTGCGCTGGGAGTACTTTCTTTATAAATAAGTGAAAATCCATAACACAATACAGCATGATTGATACTTGACTTTCTTGATATTCCACAGAAATTCACGAAGTACTTGCTCATAAGCAAAAGATACTGGAGTGATGATTATGTGGCTTGCTACTACATTCTCGTTACATTCTTGTTCATGAAAGGCCATACCATGTTCTTATAACATTCTTGCTAGTTCATACTTGCTCTCATTCTATCTTACATACTTTGGTTTAATCGCGTGATTGATCGTATTCGCATGATTTTACCTTATTCCTCTAGAGCAAAAATGTTAATTACTTTAATGATGCCTTCATGTTGATGCGAAGATACCTACTAGACAAGTGTGCTCATTAACTATTTCCATTCTTTTTTAAGAAATGGAAGTGAGTCGGGTTCAGATTCGGAATGTTCAAGTAGCGGATCCGAGAGTGAATAAAGAATGAGCGAAGACTTAGGAAGTTTACATTGTTTAGATCCAGTCTATGTAATTTTTTATTTTATTTCTTGAGTCTAGCATGATGGGAGTTGAATTTGTGGTTGTATTCGAATAGTGGATTTGATTATTAATGAAAGTTGAAGTTGGGTAAATATTGTGTGATTGCATTCTTATGTGTGATTGCCGTGCGCTCTGATCGTTCTTGCTTGCAAGAGGCTTACCATGCCGACTGTTCACGTTCCTCGAGCGAGTCTTCCGCTGTAATAAAGACTCGGGACGTGACACATGGCCTGCCCTCGTGAAACCTGCCACATCTCAGACATTGTCCCAGCTGCTCATTCATACCATGCCGTAGTGGTCGAACCTCTGGTTATTGACCAGACCTTGCTAAAGCCGACTCCTCCTGCCCCTGGCATCTCCTACCAGACCCGCTTCTTCTGAACAACCTCGACATCCGATTGAATCTCGATCCTAGAGGGGAAGAACACATGCTAGCAGATGGAAGAGATGTCGATTCTAACTGCCTTCGAGACTGCTGGGAAATACACTACTATTAAAGGGTCCTCTTTTGACCATGACTTGACTAGGACTGCCCTGCACCGCCCATTCCTGGGTCCTCAACCAATCCTCCTCCACATCTGCCATGGCTTGATAGGCTGATTCCATGTCTTCCATATGGGTCCCAATCATGAGATGTCTAAATTCTTGCCTTAGACCTCTGATAAACTACTTAGTCTTCAACCTCTCATATGCCATAATATGGGGAGCATAGCGACCCAACTCTATAAATCTAGATCGATACTGCATCACTGACATATCCCCCTGGGTCAGCTCCACAAACTGACACATCCTCTTTGTCCCGAGGTGCTCTTGGCTAAAAACTAGATCGAAGACGATAAGAAACTCCTGCCATAGAATCTGCCATAGAGGACATGATTGGAATGCCGATTCCCACTCCATAGTCCACCATGACAAAGCTAGACCCTGAAAATGATAACCCGCCAGCAAGACTTTCTCATCATCCGCACATTCCAGCGATCGGAACACACGTTCCACAACATCAATCCACCATCTCGCTGCATCAGGATCCGGCTGGCCTTCTAACATCGGTGGGTGAAACTGCAGGAACTCTCACAAAATACGTCCACGGCCACCATGCTACAAACTACCCTTGCTAGCCTCCTGACCATAACGCTGCTGACCCATCTACTGCATGAAAAACTGATACATGCCAGCATAAAACTCAGCCTGACCTGGCACACCCGCGGCCGCTACCACTGGGGGAGATGAGTTACTACTCGGTTCCTCTCTACTCGGCTCCTCTAGGGCCCCTTTCAGCACCTCAGGCAACGATCGAGTCCGCCTCCTCGACACCATCTAACCTTTAACACTAGCACAGGAAACAAGGTCATGAATAAAACAAAACATCCAATGCCAATTGTCGATTGTACTAGACTCACTAGACTCTCAGCCACTTCAATCGTTTCAAATTCCCATGCATTTCCATAACTAGGCTCTGATACCATCTGTAATGACCCAAGATCTGGATACCGAGTCAAACTTGATACCATTCGGATCATATGCCGCCACCCAAGAGCTGGAAAGCTCGGAAGGGATCTTTAGAGTGTTATGGTTATGCATTAAAATTCAAATAATTACAGGAAATAAGTTATAGAACTAATCAACTATTCTGGTAGAAATAAAATTACATTTTATGACAACATAATATAACTACAATGTCCAATCCACAAGTACAGTCAACTAAAAGAGAAACATACACTACTGTGGGGCATACCCTGACATTGGCAAGCTGACGACTAATGGTCTTCTAATCAAGACACGTCACCTCGTGGAGAAGCGCTGCACCTGAAAAAGTAGGGAGTGAGCCTCATCTCATTGACTCAGTAGGGGTCCCGTGGATCCCCACCACAACGAAAGCGGTAAGCAGTGACAACAATAATAACAACAACAAGCAACAACGGTCGGAACAACAAGAACGGTAATCGAAGGAACTACAGAGACTCTATGCTACCCTAACTCTCGCGATAGTAACAACCCGTCTTCGCTGATGAAACCTCTAACAAGGCCACGCGGCCATATTCGTAACCTCAACCCTTGGGAGGACATCTAGACACTAGCAAACCTTGGTCTCGAGCTTGGATTATTGAGAGAACCATGCCCTACACATAGGGCGACACCAACCTGTCTGTCGGAAGGGCCAATGATAATGTTGTCGGTAACTCAACCTTACCAGCATAGGGTCCGCTACTCAAGTATACACAACAAGGCCAGATGCGTCCACTGACGTCTTATATTGCGCCAAGGTCTCATATGCGTGCACACTGCCCACACCTGGTCTCAGGAGGAGCAGAGGAGACATACACACACACCACACCCTGGGACTGGCTAGGATCCGTGCCACTCCATCCCACAGTACAGCCATGTCTAGCTACCGAAAACATGGTATGCGCCACTACACCCGACAGCGACATACACTTGTCCTAACCAAGGTACATACGCTCAGGCGGTCTCGCCTCTATACAAGGAGCATGTACACACTAGGTGGTCTCGCCCGATCTGACCATGGTAGGCCACTAGGCTGCCCTCGCCTGGCCTGACATGAAGTGCCCTCAAGGTAGTGTAACCACAAAACATGATCTTTCGCGGTCTCGCGGGAATCTCGAGAATGGGCGTACACGCGCACGCAAACTATCGTAAACCACGATATGGCACTACGAGATGCTAAATAAACTACCCACGACTGGATGATAGAAACTAGTGGATACCGGCCCACTAAACTCACACAATAAATACCCATTATGATCACAGAACTCATGCAGATATGACCCTCCACAGTCACCGGAGTCATGTGGTATATAACTCACAACAGGCATGCAAGTCACGTGAAAACTATGCTATATGTATACTGCCAAACCCACCATAGGGAAACCAAAAAATCTCATACTACGTGAATCCATTCTCAGGTGACCGCTGCCCTCACACGGCTGTAATGGCCCAATTTTCATGTGTTTGTGTGAATATAATATTAATTTCTATATTCCGAGTTGAAAACCAAATCATGGGACTCAAACGGGCTGAATATCCCTCATCCCGGTCGACCTCCACCACTGGTCGATTGACATGCCAGGGTTGGGTCGACCTGCCAGGGATGGGTCGGTCGACTGGCCATCCCGATCGGTCGACCAGCTGGGAGGTTCGGTCAATCGACCTGCCACTGGCGATCGACCGAATTTCCAGCAGCGATCTGATTAGCCAAGCATTCAATTGGTTGACCGAACCCATGGAACAGTTGACCAAATCTAGCACGTATGTGATGGAAACCCCTCCGGGGGACCCGTCCCACGCCATCCAAACCACCGAAAAACATGTTTTTTAGTACAAATCAGCGCCCAAATCGGCGGAATCATCACTCATCCTAAACCCAACAAGAGGGAAACCCGCTCGAACTGACTCTAATCGGCACAAAATTGGAGGAACTAAAGTACAAAGGTCAGGGATTCGTCCCTCTTCCTTTTCTGAAGAAACCACGTGTAGATTATGAAAAATCCACTTAAAGGAAAAGAAGAAAAATATGGAAAATATAAGGGGATGAATGGGAGCATGCGTAGGATGCTTAGGGGAATGTGATCGCCAGAGGGGTTACCTCAAAGAAGAAAAGAATGATCGCATGTACCTTGTGTTGAGCGGGTGAGATTGTGGATCCTTTCTTCCTCCTTCTACCGGTCGGCCGGTGAAGGGGGTTCTTAGCTTTGATTACCTTGTAAGAACACACAAAACAAGCAAAGATATGATTAGCCAAAAGGGTGTAGTATCAACGTTCTAAGAATATGAAATCAATCAAATTGAACATGAACACACCTTGTGTGTTTTGGTTTTTAAAACCCCTAAGAGGAGCAACAAGGTTTGAAAAATATGGATGAATATGCTAATGCAACAAGATAGATATGATGTGGGATCTAGCAAAGAGCTAGAAGAGAAGGATGCGTGATAATGATGATATGAAAACCAACTAAATAATTAAAGAGAGGGATCCTTTCTGCTGTGCGTGCAGCAGTGAAGGGGAGAAAGAGCTTCAATATGCAAGAGGGGTAGCAGAGGATCGTCCGTAGAAAGGAATCCGCCAGGAAGAAGAGCTTGGATAAATCACCTGCAATCAAAGAAACACTCTTCTCTCTGTTAACTCTGTATGTTTCTCTCTGCCTTTTGCTCCTTTTCCTCTCTTGCCTCTCTCTCGTTCCCTCTCGCGCGAAGAGAATCAGGAGCGGTATTTATAGGGCCAAATATCCTTGCAAGATAAGGATTAAAACAAGGTAATGATCCTCCATCAAGAAACACTCCTCCCAGTCGAACACAAGGTTTAAAATGGGGAAAGAATCATTACTGGAAAGAATGAGGCAAAACGGAGATGGAATTAAAAATGACGACCCCATTTGAGGGTGTCAATTAAAAATGACGACACGACCAAAGGCGTTAATTAAAATAATGACGTCCATAACGTCGTCAATTCCTGGATTTAATTATAGAAACAATTAACTTTCCTTATTTAAAATGATGAACTAACGCCTATGATACGGACGTCAAATAATAAACGCCTTCAAGCGAGACGTCAATTCTTCAATTTTCATTTTATTTGTGATCCGTAATTTGCAGTAAATCCAGAAAATGACGCCTGTATTGGTCCATTTTTCAAAGAGGCGCCCTTGGCCAGGCCGTCAATTTAAAAGACGCCCCTACTTAAGGCGTCAATTCCATTCAATCAACAAAAAAATGGCAAGAAATCACAATTAATTCATGAAAAATAGAAAAACTTCATATTAAATAAATATTGAAGTCCGCCTTAGGGCATCATATGGTGACATGAGATTTACTCAACATAGCATCAATTTTGGCGTGTCTACAGCTGCCCCGTCTTAGCGTCTGCTTTGCAAGGGAGTGAGACGGAATGAAGCGAAAGTGAAACAAGTGGAATGAGGTGGAACGTACTGATAAGTAGATGTCAAGGTGTGATGTGACATGCTCCCGACACTAAGTGTTTGGAAATCTTTCCAAGATTCTGAATAAAACAACTCCGGATGATTCCAAGAAAGCATCGATTAGCTGGATAAAGGAGACTAAACTAGATAAACAAAATGTGCGCGAGGGCACGACAGGGAGGCACCATTGGAGAGCGGTTACCAGCCAATGTGGACGTGTTACAACCAAGGTGGGTTTGCAGAAAAGTAAAGTGAGTTGAGATAAAGATCCAGGAAAGGGATGATTTTCAAGGGACCAGCCTTAATAGTTTCAAAGAGAATAAAGTACTCGATTTGGAATGGAATATCTCATGTCAACTCAACTAAGAGCGGGCGACCTTCATTATTAGCGTAACATGAAGATTTTCAGCATTAAGCTCAAAGTCCTACATGATGCATGCTGGGCTAAAAGAAAAAATTAAAACAAACTAAAATAAAAGATAATCAAGGATAATATTGTTAAGCATCTAGATTTGGTCAAGAATCCAGATCTCTGAGCTGATACTAAGCCGAAGTCCGTTTGTCCACGCATCAACTCAGAAAGTGGAACCATCGTCCCAAACCTTGAATGACTCAACGGCCTATCCGTGTGATCAAGAGTCCCCTGGAATTATCACTGTTTTTGATGTAGGGGAACTCAAATTCCAGGTTCATCAGAACCACAAGGTCCTTGATATGCTATAATAATGTATATACCTTATAGTAACAATGCATACAAGAATGCATACAGGAATATGGTGATAACATGAGCATGTGGGAACTGAGAAATGAGGTGCAGTCACCGTGGGGCTTGGATGCTGAGGCCCAGTTGATGGGACCAAGAGCTTCTTAACCTGCACTCAAAATTTCATTAGCCATGATATAAAGATGCATAAAGCATACTCAACATTGATTTGAATTTAAGAATTTTTGGATCTATTTGGAACTTTTTTTTAGAGAATATTTTATTGGAGTTTTGAGAATTTTTTTGAATTTTTATTGGAATTTTGAGAATTTTTTTTTGGAATTTTTTTTGGAATTATAAGAATTTTATTTGAATTTTTATTGGATTTTTGGAATTTATTTGAATTTTTATTGGAATTTTGAGAATTTTTTGAATTTTTATTAGAATTTTGAGTATTTTTTTTTGAATTTTTATGCAACGTACAGACTTAGCAATGTATGGACATAGGGATAAAGAACGAATGTGTAGACTTAACATTGTATAGACTTGAGATGTATAGACTTAGGGAATGTATAGACTTAGGGAATGTATAGACTCAGAGAATGTATAGACTTAGAGAATGTATAGAGTTAGGGAATGTATAGAGTTAGAGAATGGAATGTACAGACTTCAGAATGGAGTGACTTTGGACGTATAGACTTTGAGAATGGAACGTATGGACTTGGGTGAGTGCAATGTACAGACTTATGAAGGGAATGCTTAGAGTGTATAGACTTGTGAAGAATGTGCAGACTTGTGAAGGGAATGCTTAGAGTGTATAGACTTTAGAATGGAGTGTATAGACTCAGAACTTTACAACCATGATGCTTAAACTTATGCAAATACTTCCAGGCTTGCACAACCTGCACTTCTGCACTTCAAAGCTCAAAAGATTATTAGCACAAAATATGATCATAAGTGCTTGATATAAACAATTTAATCATGACATGACAGCACTTAAGTTCATGAGAAATTAAGATATTAGAAAGCAGCTCAAAAACATAAGCTCAAAAAATGACGACCCTTCTGGTCGGTGTCAAAACAATAAAGGACGACGTGCTCTGAGGCGTTAATTGCACTAAAGGTTTAACTTGGAATCGGAATGCAAATGACGCCCTCCCTGGAGGCGCGGGATAAATGACGACCCTCAAGATGTCATCAATTGAACAAATGACGCCACAAAGCACGTCGTTAATTAGCTGTTTTCGTTTCCTGCTCGGAGTTAAACTTCCAGCAAATCGTTTTATTCAAACAGAAACCATGCTACCCGTTAACGTTCAAAACACTATAAATAGGGCAACTGCTGGTGTTTCCAAACATCAGCACATCGAAGCACAGAGTACCAAAGCCATCTTCTGTAAACAGACAGAGAAACTAGCAGAAGACCGAACAGAGCACCGAAGAGCAGATAGAATTAGTAACACTGTCAGAAGGATGAACCATCTGATGCAGCAGAGGCTTTCCAAGAGGCCAAGGATGAGTTTTCCAAAGATTTGTGAAGTGCCGGGCCACATCAGTGGAAAAATCATCAACAGCCAAGTAAGTGTTCTTATTATTAAAGCTTTTATTTTGTTCTGTCTTTCTTTCTTTTCTGAATTTCTGATGTTATTCTCTTTTCCTTCTTTCTTCTTTTATGTTTTATGTTTTCAGGATTACCCCATTATTCCTAGTCCAAGAAGATTTCTGAAAATCAAATGGCTTCCATTATTGCTTTCAAAACTTTCATTAGATATGAAATCTTTCCTTTCTAGATGGAACCTCCTTGGCCTCATCACCCATGCCACTCATTATAATGACATTCACTTAGATTGGGCTTCAATTGGAGCTCTTATAGAATTATGGCACCCTCATACTCACACATTCCTCTTCCCAACCTTTGAAACTACCATACTCCTAGAAGAAGTGGAGATGCTCTTGGGTTTGAAAAGGATGAAGCAAGGAGAGGAATCAAGGATGCCTCATATGACCAAGCCCATACAAGCCCATGACATGCTCATGAGTCTTGTCCAAAGTCCAAATTTGGTGAATCAAATGAAGGCCAATAAGGGAATCAACCTTTTGAAGTTGGCTTCATGGGTATACAAAAACATGGACAAGGTTCAAGAAGATGAAGATCTTTTGGAGAGAGTGATGAAAGGGTTTGTCATATGTGTAGCGGGAGATTTGTTATTCCCTTCATTGAAAGACCATTTAGAGGAGCAACACCTAAGTGCTATACCTAGCATGTAGGAGGGGAAAAGAATAGGTGGGGCATTTTTAGCCAACCTATACAACGGGCTCACTTCGGCTTCACTAGGACGGCCCCTATTTGGGTCAATGCTTCTTCTAGCTTGTTGGATAGATTTTCACTTTAAATTTGATCCATGTCAAGCAAACCAAACGGCCTCCAAAATCTTCTCCAAGAGCCCACTTCGGTATATGACAGACTCATTGGGCCTATGTGAAAGGGTGACCAATAGGGTTCCCAAGCTCAAGAAGAGGAATGAATGGAGGGATTACTTCAAATCAATGCCTAAGAGCAATTTCACATGTACACCGGGTTTTCTCAAAACCCAAGAACTTCGCTCAAGGTTATTCTCCGGCATCGAGCTCCGCTTAATTGGTGGGACCGACTTCTTCCTTTACAATGCACACCGGTGCCTCCCACAACTCGGGCTTCCTCGACATCTCTTAGAAGAACCTTCTCACCTTCCTCCAATCAAGAGAAGAGAACTATGCTCAAATGTAGATCATGAAGAAATCAAGACCATAATGGCTCAATGGAAGGTGGGACTTCTCCACAGATCCAAGACTCATGTTGAAGAAGAAGAAGACAAATGTAAAGCTTATGTACTGGCTCTCAAAAAGATAAGGCCCACAGTGGCTTAGAGAATGTAATCATGATTTCTTTCAATGAAATAAAAATTCTGTTCTTATTTGAGCCAAAACAATGAGTCAAAATGATCATCTCTTCCGATTTATGCAATTCTGTCTGATAAAGCAAACTTCGGGTTCTCTGTTCTTAACAGCGCCTCCATCAACGGCGTCTCTTTATGAAACCACGATTCAGCTAATGCCGTCCATTATATTTCAAAACCACAATTGACGCCCAACCGTACAGGCGTTTCTTAATTAACGTCTTTATAGAAGGTGTTACTCAATTCAAATTTTCAAATTATCTTCAAAACAATTCCTTAATTTCTCAGAAAACACGCCTTTTCTCACGTCGCGTATTCAAAAATGGACGCCCATTCTGGTCGTCGTCAAATTAAAAGGGGCAATAATAACGCCCACTCACATCAATCAGTTCCCATTAATGCGCCTGACAACGATTACAAATTCCCATGCAAATAACAAATGACTCCCAACCTCAGGGCGTCAAATCTAAAAGCCATGCCTTTCATCAAAGCGTCAATTTACCAATTCACGACACCTATCAGGGCGCTAATTATTCTCGACCGTTAAATCCCACTTTCCCCCCTTTCTTCTCCTTCCTTCGTTCATTTCTCCTTTCCCCTTCTGCAAAACCCTAACCGCAACCTACGTTTCTCTCTCTCCCATTCTCACTCTCTCTACTCTCTCTCCCTGCTTAATCCTATGGCTGGCGACACTCACAAGCGGCTGAGGGTGACTGCCCCGGCCGTGGTGGACCTGGAAGAAGACCATGCCGTGGATGAGCTTCCTCCCGCGGCGGCCGAAGAAGCACCGGCGGCGGCGGCCGGTGAAGAGGAAGAGGATCGCGATGATGACGGAGAAGATGAAGGAGATGAAGGTGATGATGAAGAGGGAGAAGAAGGCGAGGAAGACGATGGTGAAGAGGGAGACGATGGAGGAGAAGAAGAAGGAGAAGGTAACGAGGGCCCACCGGCGGTGGCGGCGGTGGCACCCCCTCGGCCTGGGCAGCTCCGGCGACCACGCCAGCCACGACAGCCCCTCCGTGGAGGGCTGATTGGACCCAAACGACAGAAGGTAAGCCCCCACGCCTCATTTTCCCATTTTATTTTTATTTTATTTTCTTCCATTTCCATAGCTCTCGGGAGAGGGCAAACCTGTAACTCAGAAAAATGACGCCCCCAAGGGTGTTGTCAATTTAAGTAACGTCCCGGAATGGGTCGTCAATTTCAATTATATATTTTTTGAAAATAATTAATCGCATGAAAACCACGCCCTGCAGCATGTCGTTATTTTAAATTTTATCATGTTTTACCATCATGCTGATATTTCCCTGTGATTTTATTAAATTTAAAATGCATGTGTCTTTGTTTATTTCAATTTCGCACATTAACTACCTTAGGAAAACCACGCCCCCCATCGGGGCGTTAATTCAATAAACAACGACCAACGGAGTGGTCGTCAATTAAAAATTTCCAAAATTTCTTTTCGGGCCAGAATTATTCATTCTGAACAACGTCCCCTACAGGGGCGTTAATTAAACAACTGACGACCCAGGGATGGGCGTCAGTTCAAAAATATCTCAGAATTTAGGAAATGAGTTTCAAAACAACGCCTCCCATAGGGGCGTCCTTTAAATAAACAACGACCCAGGCTGGGTCGTCAATTCAATGAACAATTCAATGAACGCACGGTACCACTAGAACCCATTTAAAAATAACCCCGCCCTCAGGGGCGTCAATTATAAAAACCACGACCCAATGTAGGTCGTCAATTAGCCAAACAGCACATATCTCACCAAATGAACTTAAATGAATTTCCACATGAAAACTTAAGAAAAAAATTCTTTTATATGCATGCAGGGGTTGATGAGGACGCAGATTTCTTGGGTCCAGGTTCGGGCAGCGTATTACGGCCTCCCTGAGTTCCAGAGAGCTAGGATAGATGCCATGGGGTTTGGGGCTTTCCTTAGCATTGAGCCAGTGAGACCAGATCTACCCTTGATCCAGGTACTCAGAGAGAGATGGGATAGGTCTAGCAGGGCATTTCTGATGCCGTGGGGACACATGGTTTCTAGCCTAGAGGATGTCACTAGGATCACTGGGCTGAGGGTAGATGGAGAGGCGGTGAGCGGGATCACCCTACCCGATTATAGCGAGCTTACCCAGAGACTGCTAGGGCTAGAGACAGTCTACGAGACACCTAGCAAGTGTAGGACCATCTTCCGCACTGACCTTACCATAGCCATGGGATTGGGGGACTCTAGGCAGAGATCCAGGGAGTCCTTAGAGCAGTTTTCGCAGAGATTGATAGATGGGGCTAGGGCTGCCTACTGCCAAGACCCAGCCGACAGGGAGAGAGCAGACAGAGATTTGAGGAGATTTCTATTCTTGATGCTCGGGAGGCTGCTGCTTGGAACGAAGGGCGATGTTATCAACTGCCGCTTCCTGGGGATACTCGAGGACTTGGAGGGCGTCGGCCGATATGCCTAGGGAGCAGCGCTGCTGGCGCACTTGATAGCCGACTTGTCCACGGGGACAGGTCGAGAGACGACCGTCAGTGGCTTTTCACCTTTTCTTCAGGTATGCATTTCCTTTCTTTGTTGTTTTCTTGTTAGAATGCATATGCATATGAATGCTTTGCTAATGTGATACATGAATGCAGATATGGAGCCACTTGTACATGTCGATGGGGCGTGTCGACCAGCGACCTGGAGATGAGGGATCTTTCCCCTTAGCACGGCGCTGGCTACCGGTGGTGATCGGAGCCCCACTCGCCTATGAGTTGCGAGTGTTACGACGGGAGTTCCGAGACTTCCCCGCCTTACTGGTATGTATGTTTGATGCAATTTTTTATGTTTTATTATAGAATGTGATATGATGGATGATTGATACGTGTGCTTGTGAATGCAGGTGAGGTGGAGGCCCTATGAGGGTATGACCGATGAGGGCCAGCCCTGGGTCATAGCGGGCCGACCTCGTTTCAGGCATGAGCTTTGGGTTCACTGCCTGAACGAGATTGAGCCGCTACGGCTTAGGCTGGTGATGAGGACCCTTGACCTACACCAGGAGTGGTTCGAGGTAGGAGAGCCGTGGGGGATAGGCAAGAAGACGTACGGTCGCACGAAGGCGATCGACTGGAGAGTGCGGTTCTCTGACCAGTACGCAGACTGGCAGCGTGGCGGGACCCGGGTCACCTCACAGGCGACGGACAGCTCCGAGTACCTCCGACGCTACTGGGAGGTTTATGCTGTCCGACCCCAGATGAAGGTCTTAGGGGTATGTATGAATGCACTTATTTCTTAAATTAAATGCAAATGCTTATGTATATCTATTATGCGACTGATATGTGGTGAATGCAGGATGCACGGGATATAGTGGCGATGGACATGCAGACGCACCTCCACAGCTTGGAGGCCCAGTTGGCTGCCACACGGGCAGACCTTGATGTTAGGGTGCTAGGCCCGGATACAGAGGGGGGTGAATGTATCCTTCTACGAATAATGACCAATTAAAGAAACTCAGATGCTAGACGCAATCACAGAATGAAAAAAATTCGATTAAACTTATGAGCAAACACATAGAGCGCGCCTATCCAAGCATCTAGCGTAAGCAAGCACACAAAGCAAACCATTGCTCAATAGATTTTTAGGTGGTTTGGTCCTCCAGACCTACATCCACCCCTCACTCTCAACCGGAGTGAGGCTTCACTAGCCAATGCTAGACAAGCAGACTCAGTCTGCAAATAGTTGCTGCCACACAGCTTGACCAGGGGAACAGCCTCCCCTCTTCCTCCCAACCGGAGGGACACCCCAAGTGACTCCCAGCCACTTGGAACACAGAGACCGAAGTCTCTCTTCCTCCAGACCAGGAGGGAACCAACCAGTGACTTGCAGTCACCAGCAAACCAGAGGTCAAAGACCTCTCTTCCTCCAACCGGAGGGACCCCTGGACTTGCAACCCACAAGCCCAGAACCGGAGACAAGTCTCCCTTCCTCCAACCGGAGGGAACCCACAAGTAGCTCCCAGTTACTTGCAACCGGAGATAAGATCTCCCTTCTCCTGATCCACATGAGGAACCTGACCTCACTACTGAGAATCGGAAGAACAAGGATAACCAAATAAAAAAAAGAAAACAGAAACACGAAATGAAAATAACTTCAGCAAACAGAATGCTAAAAAACGAAATGCACAATGTGGCTCTCAACGGAGCTGACTGGCCTGGATCTGATCCACGGTCCAGTAGACAGATCTTCAGGTAAGCTTCTCTTCCTCTTCTCTTCTCTCTCACTTTCTTTTTCTCTTAACCCTCACGAGCTCTCTAACTCTCTCTTTCTCTTCTTTTCCTTCTGCTCTTCTTCTCTTTCTTTTCTTCTTCTTTCACAGGCTCTCTCTGTCTCTTCTCTTCTCTTCTGCTTTCTACTGCAGCTCTTTTCTTCTTCTGCTCTTTCACTCTCTCGATCTCTTTTCCTCTATTCTCTTTGGCTCACGCTCCTTCTATTTCTTCTTCTTCTCTTTTTCTTCCTCTTTTCTTTTTCTGGATCGAAGGGCTTTCTGTTCTCCAGACTTCTTCTTCGATCAATCTTCATCTGTTGGATGAAGGCTTCCTTTTATAAGCAGCAGCCAGCAGGAGGGCAGCACTGGGCGCGTGTGGCTTCCATATTTCCCGCCCAGAACTTGTGGCCACGTGTCAGTCTCTCAGCCAACTTCAGCACACGTGTCACAATCATGTCTGCCCTTCCAGCCTCGGATCACGTGCCGCCCAGTCACTGGGGAATATTCTTCCTCGGACCACCTTCTTCTTTTTGTTTTTCTTCTTCTCCTGCAAAGAGATTAACACCATTAATACTCAGGGTTCTATATATATATATATATATATATATATATATATATATATATACCTGAAATAAGTCGGTTGACACTCAAGCTAAAGCTGCACGAGGTGTGTAGGAACAACAATAGGTGCACTATACTGAGAACGACACGAGGTACATAAGATGACTACAGCACGAGATAAAGAGAGAACGACACGAGGTACCACAGTAACAAAGCTAACACTACAAGGGGAATGACACAAAGTCAGATGAAAACAGCACGAGGTGAAGAGAGAACGACACGAGGTACCACATTAACAAAGCTAACACTACAAAGGGAATGACACGAAGTCAGATGAAAATAGCACGAGGTGAAGAGAGAACGACACGAGGTACCACAGTAGCAAAGCTAACACTACAAAGGGAACGACATGAAGTCAGATGAGAACAGCACGAGGTGAGAAGGAAATAACACGGAGTAAAACGATAGAAATACGCGATCAAAGGAACCTTGGACGAAGATAGAAAGAAGCAACACGAAGACACAAAAAGCAACATGAAGACACAAAAACAACACGAAGACAAAATCGCTCGAACTTACAAACGACTCGAAGACGAGGACGACACGGACTAAAACTAACTCGAAGACGAAAATAGAAACAGACACGAAGTGTGGTCACAAAGCAAAAAGGACACGGGGTCTAGGAAAAACAACACGAAGTATGAAAGGAATAGTACGGACATACAAGGTAATACCTCATAGCAGTTTTCCTGTTAATCATGGAAATTTCAAATGCATAACATTACGCAAGATATCTGATTAAAATGAGAATATTTAACATAGTGATGCTCATCATCAAAACACTAGGGAAGTCACAAACAAGAAATCTGTGAACAACAAGGCATGTTGTACAGACTTCAAACAATATGCATCAGACGACTGTGTATGGACTTGAAGACCCTTAGTCAATGTATAGACTTCAGATGGAGACCAATGTGTAGACTTCTCGTGAAACCCCAATGTGCAGACTTCACGCTGTACAGACTTTCCAAAGAGAACGTAACGCTGTACAGACTTGAACTGAAGACCAATGTATGGACTTCAAAAATAGATGCTAAGGCCAAGAGGAGTGTATAGACTTTCACGATGTATGGACTTGGTCTCAAGAAATGTAAGCGATGTACACACTTAGCCAATGTGTAGACTTTGCCTTAGATGATAAATGAGACGCTAAAGTCTGTATAGACTTGAAGAACCTGAAACAAAGTGCATACTCACAGCGTTGACGCTGCAAGAGACGTAGGCTGTAGAGACTTAGCCTAAGACAATGCATGAACATATCAGTAGAGAAGTAATGCACAGAACAGAAATCAAGCACAAGCCAATATATCACAGCATGACTCAAGCATACACATGCATACACATGCATTCTTCACAATTCAGACATGGCACACTTATGCAATCTCCCATAGAAAAGGTCAGACATATTCAAGACAATGTGGTGACTCATTCATGTTGCTATCATTAAAACACCACATCATCAACAAAGCACAAGGGGCACAACAATCTCCCCCTTTTTGATGATGGCAACATAATGAGTCACACTGACTCATCAAACTATTCTCCCCCTTTGACATAATCAAAAAGAAGGGAAATTGTTTGATAGTCAAATGCAGCACATAAATGCAGAGAATGAGTCATGGTTCTTTAAAATGAAGATCTCCCTTATGACAATGAAACAACTCTCCCCCTATCAACATGCATGATTGACTACTCTCCCCTTAGATGTTAATAAACCATAACTCCCCCTGAAGCACAGGAATGGACTCTGGTTATCCAATAAATCAATCTGAAATCAGCCATTACAAAGAATCTGAATTCTGGTGAAGATACCACAGAATCAGAACTTATTGTAGAACAAGATGGAAGATTCCAACAGTGTGGAGAGAAATACATCTCAGGAATCAATATAAAATCCACCATCATAAGGATTCTGAGGTTCAGAAGGCTGCAAGTGAACAAGGTAATAATGGGAGTGGCACCTCACATTTGTATGGTCAGAAAAATGCAGATGGAATCAGTCAACTGATAAGGAAGGAGTTGACTGTACAGTTTTTGTTGATCATGCATAAATCTGATCATGAGGGATTTGAATGCAAGGTCACAAATGATATGAACATGATTCAGTATGACAAGGAATGCTCCCCCTGAATAGATGCCAATTGATATGCAAGTGATGCATGACATGGAAGCTCCCCCTCAATAAGTGGAATCTTATGAGATAGATGAGAGGAGACCACAGGGGCAAACAAGGAGAAGTTTAGGTCAATGAGCCAAGAACATCAATCTCATGAGCAGAAGAGTTTCAGTTAACATATTTTTCAAGGATGCTCCAAACAGAAGAATTTCAGCCAGATTTTCAAAGAGATATCAATCTCATAAATCTAAAACATAAGTTTTCAAAGTCTTTCATTATAGGGGCTTATGAATGAGCTTTTTGAACAACATGGTTTAAACATGATGTATGCAGAGTTTATCAATAAAATTCTGTATTGATATCTAAAACCATGTTTTAATAAAAATGAACCAAGCCCTCATATTTATCTTGATTATCCTCCCTTTGTGTTACACAATCAAATTTATTGACTTCTTTAAGAATTACATGCATCAGAATTGAAATAAAGCAATTATGAAGTCATATGATTTTATCTAGGGTTGTAGCAATTTGATTTTTGCATCAATATTCAGATATTTCAATTCGTTCAATAATTTTCATGCTACAAATTTTACGAGCACTCTAGTTCAGTCTACACCTTGTAACTAGAGGATATACCTTGATCAGAGGCCAATATCCCTAAGCACTTAGTGTGACTAACTGTCATGCTTTATATGAACAGAGATAGCATATACACATCATGACACACTGCAAATCATTTCTTGATGAGTGAATTGTATTTCTCAGTGTGCATGCCATTGCTCTGCCTGAATTTCAATGAATTCTTGATCAGAGTTAACTATGGTACCTCATGACACAGTCCTTTGGACATGTGTTTCTCAGTGACCAAGGTCATTGCTCTGACAGATATTACCCTTTAGACTTTTCAAAAAAAATCATTGCTTCAAGTCAATAATAATTTCATGTACTTAATCAGTTGAAGTCATGTATTCAAGAGTGCAGATTTCAGAAGTTTTCACAAGACTCAACATGAAACAGATGGTTAAGGTTTATTAAACATGCTTCAGATATGTTAAGAGATTTGAAAGTTAAACTCCATGAATACATTAAGCTTAAACCACATGAGTTATTTCAGACATTCATAAAAATGTATAATAGAAGATTTCTTAGATCAAATGTTTTCAAATTTATGATCGAGATAGCCCATTGAAATCTTCATGAAAGACTGATAGAAATCTGAAGCCAAATGATACAAAACCTATATGCAATGCATTGACTCCCCCTGACAACATGCATTTAGGCAATCTTTTTGGCATTTTCAATCCAAGGAAATGCAATGCAATTAACTACATGCATGCAAAGACTCAACACTGAATGCTATGCAAAGACATGCAATTAACTCCCCCTGAAAACATGCAATGTTTGCACTAAAAACTGAACATATGAAACCAAATGATATTGTGACTTATGCACAATCAGACTGTCCTATCAGATTTTTGAACATGTGCAGCATGCATGGATCAATTTCAGCTTATCAGATTTTTCAGGATGTAATGGACATATTTTTAATGAACTGTGCAATAGACAAATTTCAAGCCACATACATAAGCAGTTCAGATTATTCAGGATGCAATTTGTTTTCAGAATTTATGCATTTCAACAATTGTCAAACGTCTACAAATGGCAGATATGCAGGAATACATCAAATCAGATATGCAATGAGTTTTAAAATAGGAAATGCAGAGAGATTACCTGAAAAGTGTGAGAATGAGGTTTTTCATTCTTAAGTGCCTTGAATCATTACCCCTTTTATTCCAATCCCAAGGCACACCTGCATAGCAAAGTTATTTTGCACAAATAGGTACCCAAGAAGTCTTGGGTCCTGACATGACATTATTACTTCTAGCAGGTTTTCTTAGCACATTTTTAACTTGATAGCAAGGAGCAGCAGTTTTCAGATCTGATTTATGCACATTCTTGTTAGCATGAATTCTATGTGCATATACATGAGATTTTTTGTTAACAGAATAAAAATTTATTTTCCAAAACCAGTTTGATTTTGATATCCTGCCAGCCAACAGGTTGCAGCCCTGTGACCTGGCTTTCCACAATGATGGCATGTAAATTTCACAACATGGAGTTTAGCAGAGTTATTTTGAACATGCCAACAATTTTCAGCTCTATGGCCTGGCTTCCCACACTTATAACATGAAAGTTTTGCAAATTGTTTTACAGGGAATTTAGCATGTTTGAGATTCACATTTCTACCCTAAATATGCCAACAGTCAATTACCATGTGGCCATGCTTTCCACAGTGAGAGCATTTGAGAGAATTTCTTTTAAAGGAGCCTGACCAGCATTCAGAGGTCTTGTGACCAATTTTGTTGCAGTTAAAACAGATGATGTGCTGGTTTATTGAAACATGTTTGTTTTTATTAGGAACATATTGGTTTGTAGAGGATTTAGTATGATATGGATAAAATGTTTTCTTACCACTTGCAAACCAGCAATGAGCAATTGAGTGTCCTAATTTCCCACAATTTGAACATGTGACACTCCTTTTCTGAGGGACAGGGAAATTGACCTGCGAATTCCTACCATCTATTTTTCTAGCTTTTAGATCATCTGATTTCATCAATCTACATTCATGCATCAAATGGCCAGGTTTATGACAGTAATGACATATCATTTTATTTTTGGATACATATGAATGTGTGTGAGTACTGTGATCAATGTGCACTGATGAACCCTTTTCATTTATTTTCTGATTCACAGTCCTTTTCTGATTTTTATCATGTTTTCCTATTTTCTTAGCCTTGTACTGAGGTGGAGATGAAGTAGAAGGCTTTTCCTATTCATAAGTTTTAATGAAAACAGTTTTCAGCTTGGATCCATCAACCTTTTTCAACTTTTCAGTTTGTTTCTGATTCTTCTGAACATTTGGTTGTTTATTTTTTGAGGTGGTGGCTACATCTGAAGCTTTGATGAAAGATGTCATTAGCTTGTTTTTGAAAGCCCTTTTATTGACATTGTTGTAGCCTAGCCCTTCCTTTTGAGTATTAGCCTTAACTCCTAACAACCTGTCCAGATTTTCTTGTCCATCAACAAATTTAGACAAAGAGCTTTTCAGATCCTTAATTTCATTTTCAAGAGATGCAATGTGAATTTCATAACTAGAGATCTCTTGTTCACTAAAATTGACAGCTTCATTCAAAACCTTGTTAGCTATTTTGTATTCTTCAATTTCCTTTCTCAGTTCGTCTACCTCTTCAGTCTCGTTTGTACAGACGACTTTTCCTTTCTCCAATGTGAGAAGTCTTTCAGACATGACACTGTTTAACAATTTTAATTTTTCCACTTCTTCTTTAAGCTTATCATTTTGAACCAATTCATTTATTAGAAGCTGATCTTCTGAATTGGCTTCATACTTTCTTCCATTTTCAATTTCCTTCATATCTTTTTGCTGTTTTTCAAGATCTTTCTGTAATTCTATGTTTACAGACTTTATGGCATTAACTTTTTCAATCAGCAATTTGTTCTCCTGTTTAAGTTTCTCTGATTTTTCTTCATTTTCTTTGGAGAACCCTCTAAGAGAATCATTTTCTGATTTCCGCTTGTTTAGATCAGATTTAACACATTCAACTTCTTTCAGCAAATCTTTACTCTGAACAGACTCATGACAAGTTTGGCTAAGCTTCTTCTCAAGTTCAGAGTTTTCTTTTACATGATCTTCATTCTCAATTTTCAGCAATGAAATTTGTTTCTTTAGCATTTGAATATCAGACATACAAGTATCATGAACTTTTTTTAGTTCAGCACAGTTTTCACATGGAGAATTGAAACTGTCTGACCTACTATTCTTCTTCAATTTTTTGTATTATTTTCTTAACTGTTCATGAGATTCAAATAATTCAGCATATGCATTCTCCCAATCTTCTAGAGAAAAATTCTCGAAGACATTTACCTCATCATCATCATCTTCTTCATTTTGATTGCTGCCTTGATCGCTGCCACTTTGATTGCTTCTGTTGACCATCATGTAGCTGTCCACATCTATCTCCTAAATTCGCTTCAGTATATCCAAAATATCTTTAGCCGAACTGCAATCAAAGAAACATGAATGGAAAGCTCTATCAGTAGCTGCCTTCATCAGATTTATAGCTATCTGATTTTCTTCATGCTTAGACTTGTGACTGTCAGTCCATTTGGACTTTTTCTTTGGTAGTTCATGAGGACCGTGTGAAATTACTTTCCACAGGTCTGGATTCACAGATTTAACATAATTCTTCAGACTAGCGAACCATGCATTAAAATGCGTACCACTGAAAATCGGTGGATGAGCCATTGAAAACAAATCAGACTAATGCAACAGGAGTATTGATGCATTAAAAACAAATTAGCACCTAAGACAGCAAGATCGAATCTGCAGGTCACTGGACCTTGTATGCAGACACCGCTCTGATACCAATTGTTAGGGTGCTAGGCCCGGATACAGAGGGGGGTGAATGTATCCTTCTATGAATAATGGCCAATTAAAGAAACTCAGATGCTAGACGCAATCACAGAATGAAACAAATTCAATTAAACTTATGAGCAAACACATAGAGCGCGCCTATCCAAGCATCTAGCGGAAGCAAGCACACAAAGCAAACCATTGCTCAATAGATTTTTAGGTGGTTCGGTCCTCCAGACCTACATCCACCCCTCACTCCCAACCGGAGTGAGGCTTCACTAGCCAATGCTAGACAAGCAGACTCAGTCTGCAAACAGTTGCTGCCACACAGCTTGACCAGGGGAACAGCCTCCCCTCTTCCTCCCAACCGGAGGGACACCCCAAGTGACTCCCAGCCACTTGGAACCCAGAGACCAAAGTCTCTCTTCCTCCAGACCAGGAGGGAACCAACCAGTGACTTGCAGTCACCAGCAAACCAGAGGTCGAAGACCTCTCTTCCTCCAACCGGAGGGACCCCTGGACTTGCAACCCACAAGCCCAGAACCGGAGACAAGTCTCCCTTCCTCCAACCGGAGGGAACCCACAAGTAGCTCCCAGCTACTTGCAACTGGAGATCAGATCTCCCTTCTCCTGATCCACAGGAGGAGCCCGACCTCACTACTGAGAATCGGAAGAACAAGGATAACCAAATAAAAAAAAAGAAAACAGAAACACGAAATGAAAATAACTTCAGCAAACAGAACGCTGAAAAACGAAATGCACAATGTGGCTCTCAACGGAGCTGACTGGCCTGGATCTGATCCACGGTCCAGTAGATAGATCTTCAGGTAAGCTTCTCTTCCTCTTCTCTTCTCTCTCACTTTCTTTTTCTCTTAACCCTCACGAGCTCTCTAACTCTCTCTTTCTCTTCTTTTCCTTCTGCTCTTCTTCTCTTTCTTTTCTTCTTCTTTCGCAGGCTCTCTCTGTCTCTTCTCTTCTCTTCTGCTTTCTACTGCAGCTCTTTTCTTCTTCTGCTCTTTCACTCTCTCGATCTCTTTTCCTCTATTCTCTTCGGCTCACGCTCCTTCTATTTCTTCTTCTTCTCTTTTTCTTCCTCTTTTCTTTTTCTGGATAGAAGGGCTTTCTGTTCTCCAGACTTCTTCTTCGATCAATCTTCATCTGTTGGATGAAGGCTTCCTTTTATAAGCAGCAGCCCGCAGGAGGGCAGCACTAGGCGCGTATGGCTTCCATATTTCTCGCCCAGAACTTATGGCCACGTGTCAGTCTCTCAGCCAACTTCAGCACAGGTGTCACAATCCTGTCTGCCCTTCCAGCCTCGGATCACGTGCCACCCAGTCACTGGGGAATATTCTTCCTCAGACCACCTTCTTCTTTTTGTTTTTCTTCTTCTCCTGCAAAGAGATTAACACCATTAATACTCAGGGTTCTATATATATATATATATATATATATATATATATATATATATACCTGAAATAAGTCGGTTGACACTCAAGCTAAAGCTGCACGAGGTGTGTAGGAACAACAATAGGTGCACTATACTGAGAACGACACGAGGTACATAAGATGACTACAGCACGAGATAAAGAGAGAACGACACGAGGTACCACAGTAACAAAGCTAACACTACAAGGGGAATGACACGAAGTCAGATGAAAACAGCATGAGGTGAAGAGAGAACGACACGAGGTACCACAGTAACAAAGCTAACACTACAAAGGGAATGACACGAAGTCAGATGAAAATAGCACGAGGTGAAGAGAGAACGACACGAGGTACCACAGTAGCAAAGCTAACACTACAAAGGGAACGACACGAAGTCAGATGAGAACAGCACGAGGTGAGAAGGAAATAACACGGAGTAAAACGGTAGAAACACGTGATCAAAGGAACCTTGGACGAAGATAGAAAGAAGCATCACGAAGACACAAAAAGCAACATGAAGACACAAAAACAACACAAATACAAAATCACTCGAACTTACAAACGACTCGAAGACGAGGACGACACGGACTAAAACCAACTCGAAGACGAAAATAGAAACCGACACGAAGTGTGGTCACAAAGCAAAAAGGACACGGGGTCTAGGAAAAACAACACGAAGTATGAAAGGAATAGTACGGACATACAAGGTACTACCTCATAGCACTTTTCCTGTTAATCATGGAAATTTTAAATGCATAACATTACGCAAGATATCTGATTAAAATGAGAATATTTAACATAGTGATGCTCATCATCAAAACACTAGGGAAGTCACAAACAAGAAAGCTGTGAACAACAAGGCATGTTGTACAGACTTCAAATAATATGCATCAGACGACTGTGTATGGACTTGAAGACCCTTAGTCAATGTATAGACTTCAGGTGGAGACCAATGTGTAGACTTCTCGTGAAACCCCAATGTGCAGACTTCACGCTGTACAGACTTTCCAAAGAGAACGTAACGCTGTACAGACTTGAACTGAAGACCAATGTATGGACTTCAAAAACAGATGCTAAGGCCAAGAGGACTGTATAGACTTTCACGATGTATGAACTTGGTCTCAAGAAATATAAGCGATGTACACACTTAGCCAATGTGTAGACTTTGCCTTAGACGCTAAATGAGATGCTAAAGTCTGTATAGACTTGAAGAACCTGAAACAAAGTGCATACTCACAGCGTTGAGGCTGCAGACTTGCGAATGCTCACAGTGTTGACGCTGCAAGAGACGTAGGCTGTACAGACTTAGCCTAAGACAATGCATGAACATATCAGCAGAGAAGCAATGCACAAAACAGAAATCAAGCACAAGCCAATATATCACAGCATGACTCAAGCATACACATGCATACACATGCATTCTTCACAATTCAGACATGGCACACTTATGCAATCTCCCACAGAAAAGGTCAGACATATTCAAGACAATGTGGTGACTCATTCATGTTGCTATCATTAAAACACCACATCATCAACAAAGCACAAGGGGCACAACACTTGAGACCCAGGTGAGTGTTTAAATTATCTATATGCAAATGAAATTTTGAATTACTGATGATTAGCCACTGACGATGTTAATGAATACAGCGTGCCCAGCAGGGAGCGGCAGGGAGAGAGATAGGAGAGGCCTCTAGCTCGAGAGGGCCTAGTGCAGAGACGTCTGCACTAGCAGAGTAGTTAGCAGAGCAGTGACACGGGCCTAGGCGGCAGAGCGCGACCTCGCCACACGGGTATTCCTTTAAACTCAAACTCAATTTCATTCAATTATTTATATGATATGCTCATAAAAGGTTGTATTCACAGACTGCGGAGCTCCGGGCCGCTCTTACTTGCATCGAGGAGGGACAGCAGGCGATGGCCTCTCGGGTGAGTTATTTGTTTTCAGTTGTATATTGCCTATTTCCATGAATTATTGAATTGTGGAACTGATGATTTGTTTACCTGTTTTCAGACCTCAGAGCTACAGGCATCGCTTACCCAGACTGCCCTGGCCGGGACAGAGTTGGCGATTTGCGAGCAACGGGTCGTGGAGCTGGAGCGGGCCTTGAGGCGGCGAGAGGAGTTGCCTCAGGACGTGGCGGAGCTGCGAGTCACCCTCGAGATGGAGAGGAGAGAGCGTGCTCGGGAGCGCGAGGAGCACCAGGTGGAGCGTGCCCGGAACCATGAGCAGCGCCAAGCGGAGCGTGTCCGGGACCGCGAGCAGTACCAGGTGGACCGTGCCCGGGATCGTGAGGAGCGTTTAGCTTGCGATCGGGAGCTTACAGTCTTGAGGGCCCAGCTAGCCGTTACACAGGAGTGGCTACGAGCGACCGAGGAGCGGCTTCAGCGAGGCTAGGAGCGGGCGCGAGCTGCAGGGTACACCTTCACCAGTTCTACTTTTGTGGCGGGTTCCTCTCTCCGGCAGAGGAGCGAGGCAGAGGAGCCGGCTCGAGCTCCAGCTACTTCCCGGGGGTCCATGCCCCCTCCACCAGCGCCTCGTCGGGAGGACGAGAGTGAGGCAGAGAGTAGGAGAGAGGAGGGTGGAGGCGAGAGCTGAGAGACTTACTTGTACTACTCCACCCTCACACCTGTACTCAGATATTTATGATGTGTATATATATGAGATTGAAATTTTTGTTACCTGAGCACTTTGTGTAGTTGTGTACTTGTGTCTTCTTTTCCTTCTCGCCTTTTACTTTTGCCCTGCGCTTATAGTTCACACTTGAACAAACAGGTTAATCATCTATTCGACTTGGCCCCTTGCTCAATGAGCAAGGGATGTCTTAACTGTGACCTTGATAACGGGTCAAGGGGCCAAGCCTTTAATCAATGAAGGCAAATGATAGATATAAAATGTGCCATGCAAGTAGGCAAATGCTAACTGGAAATAAAAGATGCAACCAGGCATATGAGAAACAAAGGGCTTGAAATTCCACAATTTTTTTGTTATTATTTTTATATATATATATTTTGTATTTTCGTTTTGAAAGTGGCACCTTCGATAGGGTTGTTAATTTTGAAAAGAATGCCTATTCTACGAGGCGTGAATTCTGATTTGAAAATTTTTTGTTTTGGAGGTAAGCATAGTATAGAGCTTTGAAACCTTAACCATCATAATCAAAAATTCATTAGACGTTCTCAAGAGACTTAACAAAAGAGTCAACGTGACTTGTACTTAGGCGTTTACTCATATTCTCTTGCAGCCCGTCCTTCTTAGTCGGTCTTTGCCATTCTTCGAGTTCACAACCCACCATGGAGGGAGAAAAGAAGAATGATTAAGGAAGCTCACGAAAGGTTTTCAAGAATGGGGCACGCTCCTCCCCTGCCCTAATGCCTGTTGGGATTCGGTCTTTGGCTTAGGGAAATTTTGTTGTTCTTTTTGCCCTTATTCATGCATGCTTACGACCAGAGTTTTCCCTGCGGGGACTTTGCCCTCTTGACATGCTTTCTTTTATCATAACTTTCTTTTCTTTTCTTTTTTCGAAACAGATAAAGACCTAATTGTACTTGGGCTTTAAGCATTTGGTTCCCTTTTGGGCCTTGACTTCCACCTACTAGGGTGGCGGGCAGGCTTGGTTGGTAACCCCTAACTTGTATTCCCTCTCGTGAGCCGAAAGGAAGAGAATAGGTAAGGCTTTTACACTCTTAATTTGGGTCGGACTTTCTTCGAATTCCGGGCTGCTCGAGTTTAAGAATAAAGCGAGTAGTGCGTGTGTGAATTGACCCAAGAGTTAAATCGTCGAGACTGAAGAAAGAATTAAGGATTTTGAATTTTTCAACATCGTGGCCCACGTACTATACCAGCCTTTAAAATTTTTGTTTGTTTTTCTCTCTTTTTATTACTTTTTGTTTTTCTTCTTTTTGCTTCTTTTGTTTTTCTTCTTTTTTTTTGGTTTGGTTCAGAGGTAGTATTTCTTTAGATAGAGACCATTCCAGGGATGAGTTAGCTCTTCGCCTTCAGCATTAATCAATTTATAAGCATTGCCAGGATAACCATCTTTTATGATAAAGGAACCTTCCCAATTAGGTTGGAGTTTTGAACGTGGTCCACCAGGTTTTACAAAGATTCTCTTAATTACCATCTCACAGATTTTGAACTTTCTCTCGATCACTTTCTTTTGGTAAAAACGTGAAAGCCTGTTTTGATAAATACGCGCATGCTCGGCAGTGGCCAAACGCTTCTCATCTAGCAGTTCCAACTGAGCAAGGAGGGATTCGTGACGCTCGTCAATGGGGAGCTCCTTGTCCAATTGCACTCGTAGAGAAGGAATAAGAATCTCACAAGGAACTACCGCCTCCATTCCATACGTTAGGGCGAAAGAGGTTTGCCCTGTAGGGGTACGAATGGAAGTACGATAGGCCCAAAGAGCTTCAACCAACTTTTCAGGCCAATCCACAAATTTGTTAGCCTCACACGTTTTCTTAATAATTTTAATCAAAGTTTTGTTAGTTGCCTCTGCTTGACCATTGCCCTGCGGATAATAAGGAGATGAATGATGTAATGTAATGTTATACCTGTTGCAGAGGTCCTGCAGTTCCTGAGAGATGAATTGCGGTCCATTGTCGGTGACGATGGTACTCGGGATGCCGAACCTTGTGATGATGTTCTTCATTATGAACTTGCATACGGTTGACACTTTATCTCCACGTAAGCTTTTGCTTCCGCCCACTTGGTGAAGTACTCCGTTGCCGTGAGTATGAATGACTTTGGTTTTGTGAGGAGGGTCGGATCACCAAGAGGTCCAATGATATCGAAAGCCCACATGGAGAAAGGCCATGGGGAAGATACAGGATGGAGTGAAGAAGCAGGAGAATGAATTTTGTCGGCGTGTAGTTGGCACTTAACACACCTTCGAACAGAGATAGAACAATCCTCTTCTAGAGTGGGCCAATAGAAGCCTATCCTAAGGATCTTCTTAGCAAGCATCTGGCTATTGACATGACCACCACACACTCCCAAATGGGCCTCTTCTACAACCTTCCAAGATTCATCATCGTCGAGGCATCTTAACAGAACTCCAGTGAGACCTCTTCTATAGAGCACACCTCCAATCAGGGTGTATCACTGAGCAACCCTTCTAATGGCTTTCTTTTCTTCAGCCGTGGCTTCTTCAGGATATGATTGATCCTGGCAATACTTAGCAATTTCATAATACCACGGCTTTTCTTCATCGTCCAATTCTTCCTCTAAGTCCAATAGCATGACCTCTTTATTCTCAATGATCCTGCCTTGCTCAACCTTCCTAAGCACCTCCTCCTTAACCCTAAGGAAAGTGGGATCTTGAATAGCGGGAGTGAGCCGCTTGTGAACAATGATAGAATGGGAATCCCTTTCAGGAGGGAAAGCCAAGGAAGAAGCAAGAGAAGCGAGAGCATCAGCTAAGATATTATGATCACGAGGAACATGAACGAAGATTAATTTGGTGAAAAGCTTGGTATAAGTAGAGGTCAATTCCTGATAGGGTTTGAGTTTAGGATTGAGCGTGCGACACTTGGAGAGCACTTGGCGAGGAATAAGCTGACTATCACCTACAATTCGTAAGTGGGTAACACCGAATTGATGAGCGGCCTCCAGTCCGGCCAGAAGAGCCTCATATTCAGCTATATTATTTGTAACTGGAAATGCAAGCTGAGAGGCGAGTGGAATAGTGATACCCTCTGGTGATAGAAGAACAACGCCAATCCCTTTCCCTTTTGAATTCAAAGCTCCATCAAAATGTAACGTCCATATTGAGTCGGACTGATTGACGGACATTAGTTCCTCATCTGGAAACTCTGAGCGAACAGGGTCAAATCTAGGGAGAGGATGATGAGCAAGATGTTCTACTATGGCATAGCCTTTAATCACTTTTTGCTGAATGTAGATGATGTCGAACTGAGAAAGGAAGCTTTGCCATGGTGCTAATCGATCGGTGAGAACAGATTTTTCAAGAAGGAACTTGATTGGATTCATACGAGCAATGAGATGAACCTCGTGAGCTAGAAAATAATGCTTGAGTTTCTGAACTACCCAGACTAAAGCTGCACAAGTCTTCTCTATGGCTGAGTACCTCTGCTCACAGGGGTTAAGAAGTTTCGACAAGTAGTAGGCTACCCTCTCTTTTCCTTCTTCATCAACTTGGGCTAGGACAGCGCCTACAGAGTCATCCAGGACGGAAATATAAAGAACAAGCGGTTTGCCTGGAACTGGCGGCCTCAGGACAAGAGGATTTGATAGATAATCCTTCAATCCGTCAAAAGCTGCCTGACACTTGTCATCCCAAAGAAACTTGACTCCCGGCTTGGTAAGCTCGTAGAACGGCCTACATCTTTGTGAATGCTGGGAAACAAATCGGAAAATAAATTGCAACCTCCCGATTAATCCCCGAACTTCCTTCAAATTCCTGGGGGGAGGCATTTCTCTTATGGCCTTCGCCTTATTGGGATCAATCTCAATACCCCTCTTACATACAATGAATCCAAGCAACTTCCCTGATGAAACACCAAATACGCACTTCTTAGGGTTCATTTTCAATTGATACTCCCGTGCTCTTTGCAAGACTTTAGTTAGAACCCTAGGATGTTCAATCCTCGTTCTTGATTTCACTACCCGGTCATCAACATACACCTCTATATAAATGTGGATCATATCATGAAAAATTGCCATCATAGCACTTTGATAGGTGGCTCCAGCGTTCTTAAGTCCAAATGGCATGACCACATAGCAATAAGTTCCCCATGGTGTAGTGAGCGATGTTTTCTCTTGATCCTCCCCAGCCAAGCGAATCTGATTATAACCTGAAAAGCCATCCATAAAGGAGAGAGTCTCAAATCCTGCCGTGTTGTCAATCAAGACATCAATATGAGGGAGTGGGAAGTCGTCTTTAGGACACGCGCGGTTGAGGTCCCGAAAGTCTATGCAAATTCGAACCTTTCCATCTTTCTTCATGACTGGGACAATGTTAGCCACCCAACTGGGATAGAGGACAACTCTAACAAATCTAGCCTTTTTAAGTTTGTCGGCCTCTTCTTTCATTTTTAATGCCATATTAGGGTGGAAACGTCACAATCGCTGCTTGATTGGAATGGACCCTGGCTTAAGTGTAAGTCGATGTTCGACGAGCGCAGGGTCTAGTCCAGGCATATCTTCATAACTCCACGCAAACGTGTCCTTGTATTCTTGAAGTACGAAAATAAGCGCCTCCTCTTCGGAGGGCGGTAAGTTCTTACTAATGAGGACAAACCTAGGGTCTTCTTCAGTACCCAGATTTATTTCTTTAGTAGGCTCTTCTACTGAGGCTGATGGTTCATCAAATCTCCTCATGCCACTGGTAAAAGCATCAGTCTCGTCCTCATATTCTTCATATCCTTCATCCCCCTCTTCAATAGGGTCTTCATCATTCATAATCTCATAAACCCCAAAACCCTCATTAAAAGCATAGGTATCCTCATATTCTATCTCTGGCAAGATAATCGGATCCTCCATAAATTCGGGAATGGCTAAGCAAGCCTGACATCTAATGGCTAACTCTCTGAGAAATCTACGGGGAATCTGCTTACCCTTGTATTTCTTATGTGAAGCTACCCCATGAATCTTATCAGAAGAGTAAGAGCAACTAGCTTGATCACTAGAACTTGACAAAGAAGAGAAAGGAGGAGAAAAAGCGGGTACAGAAGGGGATACAGACGAAGTCCCCTCACCGGAGGGGTAGGGGAGGTCACTTAATGAATCTGGGAAGAGCGGCCCCGGAATCGGGACATACTCAGGAAGAAGATAGGAGGTCTCCTCACAGTTTGAATTTTGGCATTTTTTTTTCGTTTTCAAGGAGAAAGCAATGAGAGGGTAAAATAGGGGGGAGTGTTGAAATTGACAGATCGTTAAAGGATTGGGTGAATGATGACCCACACGGGGGTGTAATGGAGAGTTTTGAAAATTGCTCAAGGAGCAAGGGAGGGATCGGAAGAGAAACTTGAAGCGAATTCGGAGAAAACTTTATTAAGACCGCGGGCGGTCTGGGAATATCTGAAAAAAACACTTGATCAATTAAACGGACAACAGCCGTTGGATGAATGGATTTGGTAAAGAAAATGCTGGCCCACAGCCTGTCTGTGTTGAAGCCTTCCTCAAACGGCACATCAGGCTCCCCAGTATCTGTATAGTTGCTCAGAAGCTGCCTCTTGTCTGTGATTACTGCTGGCTTCTCAATTAGCTCATGAATCAATGGTGGCCATTCTGGATCAGTCGGCATGAAGAGACGACTTAGGGCAATGGAGATATCATTCATGTCGAACCATCTGTACCAGTCACATTAAGGATCATCCATCTTTCTCCGCTTGTCTGGCCTTAATGACTCCAACGCTTTATATGTGGCTAACGGCGCTATATTGCGAGCAAACTGCCGTGCATGCATATCTTGGCAATCCAGCATAGAAGTAATTACCATTTTCTGCTCATCATCATTTTGAATATCCCCTGTTACAAAATGTGTCTGTAGGGTCCATGTGAGAGGTTGCCGGTCCGTTTTGAGAGTGGAAGTCATGACGGCCCACGGCTCTTTTTCATCCTTGTTTGGTGCTATGTACCCTAGGCCACCTCGGGGAGTCATCTTTTGAGGCTTGACAGGCTTTACTCTCCCTTGAAGATTGACACCCAGGCCTTTGCCAGTTCTATACCCCATTTTCATCAGAATGTTCCATCCTGGCGTATTCATCAAACCTTTCTTCTTCTTGCTTGTGGATGGTTGTGGTAGCATTTGAGTGGTATGAGGGGTTAAAGGGGATGATCTTACCAAATCTTGTCGCAGATCGGCAACATCCAAAACTGAAAGCAAAGGCCTATTGGAAGGCCACATAGAAGGCACTGATGTTACAGAATGTATGTCTTCGGTCGGCAAGATGGGCATGCTAGTGACTTTAATGATGCGTCCTTTGTGTGGAAACTGTATACATTGATGATTTGTCAAAGGCACAGCATCAAGTTCTTAAATGTACGGGCGACCCAAAATTCCATTAAAGGTCGGGTCCATGTCCAGAATATGGAAATCTACTATGACCGAGACTGGCCCCAAACCAACTTTTAGAGTAATCATTCCTAATGGTGGCTTTCTAGTGTTGTCATAAGCAGTGACGGTAATTGTGGATGGCCTGATCTGACTTTCCGGGATACCACACATTTTCAAAGTGCTTGGCGGTAGAACATTAATGGATGTCCCAGTATCAACCAAACATTGTTTCACGGCTATCTTATTGATATCAATGGTGATGCACAGTGCATACTTCCTGGCTGGCTGCGGAGCCAATTCATGTTCATAAAAAGTGATGGCCGGCTGATTGCTAGCTGGATTTAAGACATTGGAGACTTGTTCGGCTGGAATATCTTCACTCACCATTACTCTTTGCAGATATTGTTTCAAAGCTTGCTGATGTGTGGTAGATCTCTTGATCAATTCCAAGATAGAAATACGGGCCGGTGTTCTGTCCAAATGCTTCAATAAATCATATTCCGTGCCCGGTGTAGACTCTTGTTCTTGTTCTCCCTGCTCTTGTGTTGGCTCCTGCTCCCCCTGGGGAAACACTCGGTGAAACATCCATCCGCTACGGAGCACCATTGTTCTTTGAGCCTCTGTCGGGCTTGGAGTGGGTAAAGGGGTGGAGGAAGTAGAGGGAGCGGTGTTGGGTGTAGGTGCAGGAATGGTGAGAGGAGGGGTTCTTATAAGAGGCCTCGCCAGCTGGGGGTTATCAGAATGTGGTGACGGGGATTGGGCAACAAGGAGGGGCCTTGGAATCATAGTAGTGGTAGCTGGAGGTGGAACGGGAGGAGCGACGGCTGCCGGCGAGTGGCGGATAAGGGGAGGCCTATTTGGTGGAGGGTTTTGGTGTGATGGAGAATTTGTGGATTGGCGTACAAGAAAAGGTCGTGAAGGGATAAGATTGGCATTGAGTGGCCCTGAAGAACGTATGAGGGGACGTTGTGGTTGGATAGGCTGGTGCCTTCTTATCAATGATGGTGATTGTGGTGGATTGGAATTTTGGTTAATAGCCCCGACAGAGGCGTTTTCATTATGCCAAATTTGCCCCCTCTCCACTTCATGGATTGAGGTGACAACGTTCACTTGTTGATTTGGAACCGGGTGCTCCGGTAGCGGATTATTAATAATCCCCATATTGGGTTGGGGTGCAGGAGCCTGTTGTTGTTGGAAGGCTTGTTGTTGTTGACCTTGCTGCTGATGCTGTTGAGCTGATGGTTGCCGAGGAGGCCTTCGGGTCTTTAGAGTAGCAATAACTTTCCTCATCTCATCCCAGTCAATATCACCTTGGTCATTCATGTCATGTATGTAATCCTTGAAATGAAAGCAATGATCAATATTGTGCCCCGGCTGTCGGTGGAAGACGCAATACCGGGAGGTGTCTACATGTTGCGGCCATATTGCTCTTTCCTTCGGCAATGTGAGCAGGTTGGCGGCCATGAGGGCATTAAAGATGTCTAATAGGCTTTCAGGTAGAGGAGAGTATTGTGCCCTTCGAGGACCCAATGGCCTTCTGGATTGTTGAAATTATTGCGGTGCATAATTGGCCGGTGGGGGCATTTGGTGATATTGTGGGGTTTGATTTGGTGGAGCAAAGTGAGGTTGTTGTTGAGGAGGTGGAGGAGGCCGTAAGGTCTGAGGAGGGTTGTTATTTGGCTGGTGGACTTGACTCTGGAAGGCGGGCTGTTGTGATGACGGCCCTTGATTCAGAGGGTGGAGGAAGGGTGCGGAATTGCCGAACGCGCCCACCTGCTCGTTAGTAACAGTACCTTCGGTGGTCGCACCAGTATTGCCAATGTTGACATTCCTCTTTATCACCTTCGGCCTTGGCTCGAACATGCCCATAATTGGCGAATCTTTCATTTGCATCTGTATATATCTAGCTCTTTCATAGAGCTCCTCCATAGTGCTTAATTTATTCATGGCCAAAATATGACGGAATTGCGGAGTGGAGTTTGATATTATCATCTTGACTTGTTCCATCTCCGACAATGTGTCTTTTAGCTTCTTGGCCATGGCCCTCCACCTATCAGCAAATGAGACGAAGTCCTCCTCGGGCTTCATCTTCTCAGCAACCAAATCAGTAACAGACAAGGAGGGACCCACACGGTCCTTATACTTCTGTATAAACTTCTGTTGAACTATATCGAAATCACCGGCATCAGCCGGCTCCAGAGAATAAAACCATTCTAGAGCTGGGCCATCCAAAGACCGTCTAAAGAGATAAGCCAACGAATTCTTATTATCTTGCCAAAATGATGCTTCATACATAAAGTCCTTCAAGTGGATGTTCGGGTTGCCCGTGCCATTATACCGCCGAAATTTGGCATTTCAGACGGTGGTAGATGAAAAATCGGCATAGGGGGAAGCATGATCTCGGGAGCAATCTTGGATGCAGTGACCCTCTTAAGCTGTTCCTCCATACTAGCCATCTTTTGGAGGAGCGGAGCATGGCTATCAGACTCGGCTGGGGCCTGACGAAAAGAGTGTTGGTTTGTCATAGGCCTTCCTAAAATTTGGGAAACAAGGGGTTGTTGAGGCCTAGCAACGGAGTGACTTGCTGGTTGGGCCGGCATAGTCATAACAGGGGTTGATGGGCGCGAGGGCACCCTAGGGACGACCGCCGGGTCGTTGGGGGAATTAACAGAGTGGCCACCCATGGCCTGGGGAGGGTTAGAAGATGACGGGATGAACTTTCCCTTTAGAAGGGCTGCTTGAGCTGCCTAACGCTGGGAATCATCCAGCTGAGCAATAGTTTTGAGAAACTCATTAAAATTAAAAGAAGGGGAAGTGTCCCCGGGAGTATTCTGAGTAGTAGGTTGGGCCTGGGAAGAAGGCTCAACCTCCAAAGCAGTAGTGGTGGCGTCCACCATGTGGACCTGATTAGAAGGAGAATGGTAGTTTTCCTCATAATAAACAGAATCCTGAGAAGGAATCTCATAGAACGGGTCAGAGTGACCCTCCTCGTAACCGTCATAAGTGTACCCGTAGTTGGCCATATTGATAATTTTACCTGAACGCAATTTCATTCTTAAGGAGAAAGAAATAAATTTTTAGTAATGAGATATAATCAATGAATATCACCTTCTCAAGCAAAAGAAACACACAAGTTGTAATGAGCGCAAACTTTTAAGATCTCTTTTGAAAATTATGGTGAGTTCAATATTGGGTTCTCTCTTTTGAAGGTGGATCCTGGTTGAAAATTCGGGTATAATCTCCGGGTTTCTAGATTTTTCTCTCTCCTTTCGAACGTGTGGGTCAACTATACTCCGGGTACTTCGATGGTACAACCAGCCTGGCGTCCGTGAGGGAATCCACGGGTGTGAGGACTTACGGAGGCTTGGCTTAGGAATTCCCGTCCAAAGAGACGGAATGCTCAATGGAGGGTCCTTCCTTTACCAAGAGGGGTGTAACTCCTAAAAAGTGTGGGGAGAGGAGGTCTCCTAAACCGTATGCAGAGGTGAATGCAAACAGGTAGTATCAAACAACAGATATGTAATCAGTCAAGTAAACAGACAGAATGGGCAGTTCTGTGGGCACAGAACAAAAAGACGACCCAAGGCAGGTCGCAAAATGAATAAACAGCGCCTAGATTGCAGGCGCTAATTGCTGCGAACAGTGGAAATAACACCTCTGGGCAGGGGCGTAAAGCACTGTAAACAATATTCAGAAAATAACCAAATCACCAATAATGAAGCAAATGACGCCTTGATCTAGGGCGTCCAATGAGAAAATGACGCCCGGGAATTGGGGCGTCAAAACAAATACACAGTGATCGAGCATGGCAGAGTGAACAGTAACAATGCAAATGACGCCTTGCTGTAAGGTGTTTTATGAAGAAATGACGCCTCTGTAAAAGGCGTGAATTATAAAATGACGGCAGCAAGGAGGGCGTTATTTCAGCTCAATGCACTGACAATCAGAATAAACATATGGGAACTCAAAAATTGGCTAACCAGTGGGAGGTGTGCACTTGGTGCATAATGGGGAGTGTGCTATGTGGAGCACAAGGGAGGGACACGCGAGGGTGTCAAAAGAGGGGCACCGAGGGCGACAATGGGGAGTGTGCTACGTGGAGCACAATGGAGGGGTACGCGAGGGTACCAAAGGAGGAACACGCGAGGGTGTCAATGGGAGGGTGCTACGTGGAGCACAATGGAGGGACACGCGAGGGTGTCAATGGGAGGGGCACGCGAGGGTGCCGAAGGGAGTGTGCTACGTGGAGCACATGGGAGGGGTAATCAAACTAAAAACACAAGAAGTCCCACCGTGATCGCCAATTTGTAGATTATGAAAAATCCACTTAAAGGAAAAGAAGAAAAATATGGAAAATATAAGGGGATGAATGGGAGCATGCGTAGGATGCTAAGGGGAATGTGATCGCCAGAGGGGTTACCTCAAAGAAGAAAAGAATGATCGCATGTACTTTGTGTTGAGCGGGTGAGATTGTTGATCCTTTCTTCCTCCTTCTACCGGCCGGTCGATGAAGGGGGTTCTTAGCTTTGATTACCTTGTAAGAACACACAAAACAAGCAAAGATATGGATTAGCCAAAAGGGTGTAATATCAACGTTCTAAGAATATGAAATCAATCAAATTGAACATGAACACACCTTGTGTGTTTTGGTTTTTAAAACCCCTAAGAGGAGCAACAAGGTTTGAAAAATATGGATGAATATGCTAATGCAACAAGATAGATATGATGTGGGATCTAGCAAAGAGCTAGAAGAGAAGGATGCGTGATAATGATGATATGAAAACCAACTAAATAATTAAAGAGAGGGATCCTTTCTGCTGTGCGTGCAGCAGTGAAGGGGAGAAAGAGCTTCAATATGCAAGAGGGGTAGCAGAGGATCGTCCGTAGAAAGGAATCCGCCAGGAAGAAGAGTTTGGATAAATCACCTGCAATCAAAGAAACACTCTTCTCTCTGTTAACTCTGTATGTTTCTCTCTGCCTTTTGCTCCTTTTCCTCTCTTGCCTCTCTCTCGTTCCCTCTCGCGCGAAGAGAATTAGGAGGGGTATTTATAGGGCCAAATATCCTTGCAAGACAAGGATTAAAACAAGGTAATGATCCTCCATCAAGAAACACTCTTCCCAGTCGAACACAAGGTTTAAAATGGGGAAAGAATCATTAATGGAAAGAAGGAGGCAAAACGGAGACGGAATTGAAAATGACGACCCCTTTGAGGGCGTCAATTAAAAATGACGACACGACCAAAGGCGTTAATTAATATAACGATGTCCATAACGTCGTCAATTCCTGGATTTAATTATAGAAACAATTAACTTTCCTTATTTAAAACGATGAACTGACGCCTGCCATACGAACGTCAAATAATAAACGCCTTCAAGCGAGACGTCAATTCTTCAATTTTCATTTTATTTGCGATCCGTAATTTGCAGTAAATCCAGAAAATGACTCCCGCATTGGTAGTCGTCCATTTTTCAAAGAGGCGCCCTTGGCCAGGCCGTCAATTTAAAAGACGCCCCTACTTAAGGTGTCAATTCCATTCAATCAACAAAAAAATGGCAAGAAATCACAATTAATTCATGAAAAATAGAAAAACTTCATATTAAATCAATATTGAAGTCCGCCTTGGGGCATCATATGGTGACATGAGATTTACTCAACATAGCATCAATTTTGGCGTGTCTACACCACGCAAGTTTGGGGTCGATCTAGGCCAAAATCGCTTCGTTCCACGACCGGTTCTTCACGAAAACACGAAAACTCTCTGCCACGACGTCGCCTCCCGTTCCACACTCTAGTCCTCGCTGCTCGTCACCCGCACTGCCCTCTACCTCGCCCGCAGGTCCTCCCCGATGGCTGTCGGAGAAGAAGAGGGAGAGCGAGAGAGACATGAGAGTGAGAGTGAGAGAACGGGAAAGGGGGAGAGAAGGGTTATGGGCGTGAGGGAGAGAAATGAGGGGAGGGGGGTTTAAGTAAAAGAAATTTTTATTTCTCTTTTCATTTCAGTTATAAAATTCACATAACCTCTGAAAATTCTTGAAAAATATATTCTGACTCAAAAAAATTCCAAGAAAAAGCAAGGCTGCTCAACGTGCCGCCATGAACCCGAAATAACTCACGCAAATTCCATCTAAGGGTCCAAAGATCCAATATTAAAGTTCGAAACCAATACGGACACAATCTGCAACCCATTGAAACATAATCCGAAACCCAAGGATATTACACCGACCAAATCCGAGCAGTGCTAGAAATTAAGCGCCTGGAACAAGTAAGGGATGTAAAGTGCTTCACTGATCAGGTAGCCGTCCTTACCCACTTATTATCTAGGGCCGCAGAGAGATGTCTGCCCTTCTTTCGACTCATCAAATAGGCCAATAAGTCACCAGAGAAGAGGGGGTGAGTTGACTGGGATCAGGAGTGCGAGCATGCTTTCAAAGAGCTCAAGCGGTTTTTATCCTCGCCTCCCGTACTCTCGATGTCACGCCCCGAGTGCGGAAGATACCCGGAGACGCGTGACGAGTTTATATCAATCATGTCAATCAGAGTATTAGTGTATTCGACACCAAATCAGAGATGCGCAAGAGTAAAGATAACCCAATCCTTTTATTCCTTCACAAAAGTATTTCTATTACAATCCCTTGAAAATGCTAAACTTAATAAAAAGAAAAGTACAAAATTGACTCAAGAAAATATAGAAAAGACAAGACTAGTTGACGCTTGAGAAGCTCTAATCTCTTTCACTCTTGACCTTCCCCGTCCGATTGAGTCTCGTCGTCGGACTTACCTGAAAAGTAGGGAAACACTGAGTGAGCGAACGCTCAGTAGGAAATTATATCTCAAGAACTAGCGATGGGTTTAAGTAATTACATTTTCCATGAATGCACTATGGCTATGCATGTTTGCGTAAAACGACAAGAGAGAGAGAGTATAACAAGAGGTAATCGAGTAAACTAGCATGTCTTTCAAGAACTTATATCAATGAATGTCAAGATATTCAAGCAAGTATATTCATCATGTCATGTCGAGAATTGGCTATCACGATTCAAGCAAGTATATAAATTCCCTTTTTCGGGCCACGCAAGTCATGTCATGTCAAGTACGAGATTTGTGGAATGTCTTAATCAAGCTAGTCATGCACTTCGGTACAATGTCATACCGTAATCATTACAACTCCCATGGGCACTAGTACTTTCGGGTGCTCCTCCCAGGACCAGATCGGGCCCTATATGCGCAGGCATTGATCATGTATTTTGACATCCACTTTATGTATAGCCAACATGGAATTTTCAAGGAAAAGCTTGTGGAAATTCAAGATAGAGTAGAGTTCAAAAATTAAACTTGATGCATAAGGATGATAATAACGGTACAATCATGAGTATCGACAAAACTGGGTGGAATCGGTTCCCTAATTGGGTACCATGACAATTAAGTGTCCATATATATATGGTCACCCACTTAATATAGAATTGAGGTCCACAAGAACAGTAGGTTAATGACATGATGTCCTCATCCCATTAAGATTATTCTCATGATATCCACATAGCATATCATGAGGGCCAGTATACCATGTTTCTATAGAGTGACATGGCAAAATAGTGTAAAGGGTTTTTATGGTACAACCCGCTCAGTCAGCCTTGAGGGATTCCAAGGCTACGAGGAGACTTACGGAGGTCCCAATGACTAACTCGCCAGTCCAAAGGAACGGAATGTCCAATGGAGGGCTTGTATGTCACGAGAGTTAGTGGGTAATGCGATAAATTATCGTGAAAACATGGGACTATATTCACGGAATGGAAATATAGTGCCGATATATACATATATATTTATATAAAATCCTCGGTTAACAGTAAACAGTATAAAATAATTACACAGAAAATTAGCGCATTAACATAAGTCACTACTTATTAAATTAGCGCCCTTCACTAGGTCGTTATTTTTAAATTTGACGACTTCTGTAACCGTCGTCCATTATAAATATCTAATTTGCTGAAATTTTCTTAATTCTATATTTTTGACAAAACGCGCCTTAGCCAGGGGCGTCACTTTCATAAAAGACGACCGACTGGAGGTCGTCAATTCATTCTTTTCCAGGATTTATCATGAACAGTGGTAATTTCCAAGATAATAATTTTCAGGAAACAAAGTACATGGTCAGGACAAGAAAAATATCAGGATTCGAGATATATGATCTTGCATTAAATTAGATTATAGGTTTCATAGATATTAAATTTTAAACATGGGTATTTATTAATTTCTTGAAATTGATGACTCTTCGATCAGTCGTCAGAATTTTTAATTAGCGCCCTAGAGAGGGTCGATACTTTCAAAATTTCTCAGAAAACTACGAAAACGTAGAGAAACTGGAGAGGGGATTTCTGCAGCCCACTCAAAGAGCAGCCCAACAAGACCCAACAGGGTCCAACGAGGCAAGCTCACCTGAGTGACAGCCCATAGGGCCCACTCAGGAAAGAAAAGCCCAATAAACAAACACTCGAGGAACTAACTCTCCCCGGCGGCCCCTAGGCTCGGAGGGCCCGAGTGATGGTCAGGTCATAAGGAAGGTCCGGCCCAAGCCGTCCCCCCGCCCGGGAGAGATAGGCATTCGCCGACCTATCCGACCCCTCTCCTACCGAGCTACGCTCATCGCCCGGACAGGGCTGGCGTTTTAGAAGCTCGGCCAAACCGGATATCATCCGTTCGTGCTGCCGTTAAGAGTCCCCAACGGACAGGGGAATCAAGAAGCCGCCGGACTTCGAGGCGATAACGTTCCCATGATAAGGCCATGAAAGCCCACGTCGAGGACGTAACTCCCGCCGGAAACCCCTCAGCTTGCAGGACTCTTGAAGGTGGCATACTATTTAAACCAGGGATACCCTCCGGTGGAAGGTAAGGGCATCAAGGCACTCATACACCCAAACTCCTGAGCAATCCGCTTCACCTTCTGGTGGAGAGGAATCTCGCGCACTAGCTTTTCTCCTCCCCATTATTGCTTCCACCACAGCTCTATTGACTTAACCATCGGAGGGTTTTCCCCAGGGAAACCCCCTGGGCCCTCTGATACGTTTCCCTGTCTTGCAGTTCATCTTCTGGTGAGCCACAGCCCGCTCAGGACACAGCGCGAGATTTCACCTCTTCATCTGGCGCCGTCTGTGGGAAACGCACGAAGAGCCAAGATGGTGAGAAGAAGCTCAGGGAGGAGGTCCGCCGTCGAGAAGGGTAAGGCCGTGGTGGCGGCAGGAGATGGCCCCTCTAGGGCCTCACAAAGCCCTCCCTCCAACGCCAGCGTCCCCACCAACGAGCCGCCGCCCCCTCCGACGACGACAGGGCACCCCCCAACGGTGGCGACGAGGTCTTCCAGGCCCTCAACAAGAAGCTTGACGTCCTCGTGGAGCTCATGAGGGCCCAGGCGGCAGGGGATGCCAGGTCCCGCGCCCCGTCCGGGAGCCCCCCCGAAGCGCGTCCCAGCATACCGCTGGGGGCCGCTTCACCCTCCGCGGTCAACAGCTCATCCGCAACAACGTGGGAGGACCCTCGCAAGCTCCACCCCCGGAGCAAGAGGCTTCCTCCACGCCCAGAAAAGAGAGACAGGGGGCGAGGCCTCCACGCCCGAGCGCTGGCGTTCCTGAGGATCGCCACGACGCTCCCCCCAGTCCCATGGCACGACCGCAGTCGGAACTATCCCTCCGATTGAGGGATTTCGAAAGACGTTTTGCAGAGCAAGAGCGCGCCCTCCGCGCCCTGCAGAAAACCTCTTTCCCAGAGGACGAGGTGAAATCCCCTTTCTCCGAGTACATCTTGAAGGCAGAGGTGTCTCCCAGAACCTCCATTCTGACCTTCAAGCTCTATGATGGCCAGGGCGACCCAGCCGACCACTACGACAGCTTCGACGCCCTGGTAACCCTGCGTGGAACGTCAGATCCTATCAAATGCTGAGCCTTTGCGGCCACCCTGGTCCAAGGCGCTCAGGCATGGTTCCGGGCCCTCGCCCCTGGGTCCATCCGGGACTTCAGGCAATTCGGGCGAGTCTTCAAGGAAAGCTTCGCTGGAAGCGCCCCCCCAAGGTCAGTAGCGGGGCTGCTGGCCCTCAAACAGGCGCAAGGGGAAAGGCTCCGGGCTTATGTCCACCGATTTAAATTGGAAGCCCTCAGAATTCCCCGCCTGGATGTGGCCTCGGCCACGACCGCTCTGACCGGGGGCACCCTGGACGAGAATCTCCGCCGCGAGCTTGTCCTCCACCCTCCCTCGACCCTTGCCGAGCTAGTGACTCTGGCACTGCGCCACGCCGAGTGCGAAGAAGTACTCAGCGCCTGCCGAGACACAACCGGCTCGGGTCAGGAGGGGGACAAGAAGCGGGCCTCTGAGCCAAACCCTGGCTCGGGCAAGAAGCGTGATCGGGAAGAAGAGCGCAAACAGAAGTATGAGCGGTACACCCCGTTGACCGCGCCAGTCTACGAGATTTATGAAGACATCAAAGACTCGGGACTCCTCCGCCGGCCCGAACCAATGAGGTCGAAGAACCGCAAGCGCGACAGGCATTGCCTGTTCCACGGCAACCACGGGCACCACACCGGTGACTGCCACCAGCTCCAGGACGAGATCGAACGTCTCATCCGTCAGGGGCACCTGGCCCGGTTTGTAGCCGGGCGTAAAGAAGACCGGGATGCCACCGAGGAGATCGACAACGCCCCCCGAGAGGTCCACATCAACGTCATCTCCGGAGGAACGGCGTCGGGCGGCGACACCAGCCGAGGAAGGAAGCGTCATGCCGAGCGAGCCAGCCAGGTCTTAGGACCCTCCAGCGGCCCGCCGAGGGAGCCCCAGGTCATAGTCTTCTCCGACCAAGACCTGGAAGGGCTGAAAACCCCGCATGATGATGCCCTCCTTATCTCGGCCATAATAAACCATTGTAACGTAGATAGAATTCTGGTTGACAATGGGAGCGCCCCCGATGTATTATCTTAGGACTGTTTCCTCAAGATGGGGGAAGACCCATCCAAGCTCCGCCCGATCCGAACACCCCTTTGCGGGTTTAACGGCCTGGCCACCTACCCCGAGGGAGCCCTAAGCCTGCCGGTCACCATCGGCACCCCACCCAAAACCGTTACGGTCATGGTGGACTTCATAGTGATCAAGGGTATGATAGCGTACAACGCCATTTTCGGCTGGAAAATCCTCAGCCGAATAAAGGCCGTACCATCTACCTATCACCAGAAAATGAAGTTTCCCACCAAAAATGGGTTGGGGGAAGTCCGAGGTAACCAGGCCACGGCTAGAAGGTGCTACAACATCTCGGTGGAAGCCTCAAGGCCGGACGGGAAGGATAAGGGCCCCAAGGGAATCGAGGAAAAGACCGTAACCGCCAAGCCTGGCGGCGAATTGCTAACGGTATTCCTAAACGATGACCCAGCCCTCGGAGTAAGGATCGGAGCTGACCTACCACCTAAGGAACAACAGCAATACAAGAAATTTCTTTCTAAGTACATTCAGGTCTTTGCTTGGTCCGATGATCAACTCCCTGGCATACCAGAGAAGACCGTGGTGCACAAGCTCAACCTCGACGCAACCGTGAAGCCCGTGCAGCAACGCCGAAGGAAGCACGCACCAGAGAAGCAGACGATCATCAAGGCGCAGGTCACCAAGGGGCAAGAGACCGGTCTTTTCAGACCAGTCCTGTACCCAACGTGGCTAGCCAACGTCGTCCTGGTGCCAAAAACCACAGCCAAATGGCGAATGTGCGTGGACTTCACCGATCTGAATAAGGCTACCCCCAAGGACTGCTATCCGCTACCGAGCATCGACCAATTGGTTGATTCAACCTCAGGCAACGAGATACTCAGCTTTCTAGATGCCTATTCGGGTTATCACCAGATCAGAATGAATCCAGAAGACGTCGAGAAGACCGCCTTCATCACCGACTACGGCGTGTACTGCTACACCCGTATGCCCTTCGGGTTGAAGAACGCTGGAGCCACATATCAGCGACTGGTAAATCACATGTTCGAGGGGCAGCTAGGACGGAACGTCGAGGCTTACATCGACGACATGCTCGTCAAGACCCCCAAGGCCCAAGACCACTTCACCGACCTTCTCGAAACCTTCGGCACCCTCCTGAAGTACAGCATGAAGCTCAACCCCGCCAAGTGCGCCTTTGGAGTAAAATCCGGGAAGTTCCTTGGTTTCTTGATCACTCGGTGCGGGATCGAAGCCAACCCCGACAAAGTCCAGGCCATCCTGGACATGCGCCCGCCTGCACGCGTTAAAGACGTCCAGCGTCTGACAGGACGTGTCGCCGCTCTCAGCCGCTTCCTGTCCCGTGCGGCCGAACGATGCTTGCCCTTCTTCAAACTGATGAGGGGACCCAAGCTAGCATCTGCTACGTTCGCATGGGATGAGGAGTGCCAGACAGCGTTCGCCGAGCTTAAGAAGTTCCTGGCTTCGCCACCGGTGCTCTCCAAGCCCATCCCAGGTGAAGTCTTGCTACTCTACCTCTCGGCGACGCCATCCACGGTCAGCTCGGTCCTAGTCAAAAATGACTCGAGAATCGAAAGACCGGTCTACTACACCAGCAAGGTGCTCAATGAGGCCGAACGGAGGTACCCCGCAACCGAGAAACTCGTGCTAGCGTTGGTTACCTCCGCAAGGCGCCTCCGACCCTACTTCCAGGGGCACCCCATCACCGTGCTAACCGGCGAGCCGTTGAAGAAGATTCTGGCCCACCCCGAGGCCTCAGGGTGACTCGTCAAATGGGCCATTATGCTCGGGGCCTACGACATCTCGTACCGGCCATAATCAGCAATCAAAGGCCAAGCGCTCGCCGACTTCATTGCCGAGAGCACCATCCCCGCCGAGGACAGGCCTCTGACCACGACCGGGCCAACCTGGGAACTGTTAGTCGATGGATCATCCAATTCGGCAGGCAGCGGTGCGGGGATACTCCTGAGGTCCCCCGAAGGAGTAGAGCTACAGTACGCCTTGAAATTCAACTTTCAGGCATCCAACAATGCTTCCGAGTACGAGGCCCTTATCTCGGGAGCACACATGGCCCGACGGTTGGGGGTCGAGTGAGTCAGGATCCACACCGACTCTCAGCTGGTCGCGAGCCAGGTCAACGGCGAGTACGAAGCTCGAGAGGCACCCATGATCAAATACCTCCAGCTGGTCAGGAGCTTGGCCCAACGATTCGAGAGATTCGAGGTAGTCCGAATAGCCCGGGAGGAAAACTCCCGAGCGGACGCCCTCTCTCAGTTGGCCTCCTCCTTAGACCCAGAAGGTACCCGATCGGTCCTCCTCGAAGAGCTAGAGCACCCGAGCATCGACTCGGAGCTCCTCACTGTTGACTCGGCCGACCTGAGCGACTGGCGCACCCCCTACCTGTCCTGGCTATAGGACTCCCAAGAGCCCTCCGACCCTCGAGAAGCCTGCCGAATGAAGTATCAAGCTTGGCACTTTGTCATCCTCGACAACACTCTCTACCGAAGATCGTTCTCCGGTCCCCTCCTGAAGTGCCTCGGTCCCGATGAAGCAAGCCGAGCCGTCCAAGAGATTCATGAAGGCCTGTGCGGAGCGCACTCAGGGGCAAGGTCGCTGGCCAGAATCCTGTTATGACAGGGGTACTGGTGGCCCACCCTGCAGCGCGACTGCTCGGCCTATGTTCAATAATGCGACCGATGCCAGCGGTTCGACCACTTGGTCCATCGGCCGGCCACGGAACTTGTCACCCTAGCCGAGCCTTACCCTTTCGCTCGGTGGGGGATTGATATCCTTGGGCCATTCCCGACGGCCCAGTCTCAGAAGAAGTTCATCATCGTCGCCATCGACTACTTCACCAAGTGGATCGAGGCCGAGGCTACGGCAAGGATCACCGAGACAGTCGTTTGGGGCTTTGTTTGGAAGTCGATCATTTGTCGCTTTGGCATCCCCTAGTGATAGTAAGCGATAACGGTCGGCAATTTGACTCTCGGTATTTCCGAGACAGATGCGCTGACCTAAATATCCGCAACCACTTCACTTCGGTCGCCCACCCTCAGGCCAACGGGCTGGTTGAAAATGCGAACAAGACTATCTTGAAAGGCATAAAAACCAGGCTCGGCAAGGCTAAGGGTAGCTGGCTTGAGGAATTGCCTAGCGTACTATGGTCGCACCGAACGACCCCTAGGACGGCAACCGGTGAAAGCCCTTTTCAGTTGGTATATGGCATCGAAGCCGTCATTCCATTAGAGATCGCCAATCCGTCTCTCCGAGTGATCAGCTTCTCACCCGAGGCGAACGGGCAAAAGTTGCTCGAGAACCTCGACCTGGCAGACAAACTCCGAGAGATCGCGAACGTCTGAGCAACGGAGTACCAGCGCCGCCTTACTCGATACTACAGTGCCAAGGTCCGAGACAGACGTTTCCAACCGGGGGACTTCATCCTCAGGAAGGCCGAAGCCTCTCGACCACTAGAGGCGGCGGGCAAGCTATCCCCCAACTGGGAAGGCCCCTACCGAGTGGTCGAGACGCTCGGAAAAGGTGCGTACAGGTTAGCGACAATGGAAGGGGAACCTATTCCTCGGACATGGAACGCAGCCGCACTACGTAAATTCTACTTTTGAAATTGTACAGTAAGATGGACGGAATAAATCCCTTTTCTTTTCATTCCAAACCATTGGTACATCGGATAGGCAAATGCCAGTACATCACATAGCAAAAAGCAAAAATCCGTCTAACACCGCTTCAAGGGGCCATCGCTCGGCTGACTCGGTCTTGATCTCCTCGCGTCCAGCCACTGACTCTGCCTCGTGTGGAAACTGGATCGGACAAAAGGTGGTCGAGCCAGTTGGCTCGGGTGGCCCGTGACAAAGGTGACAGAGGGACTGCAGGAGGAAGGCCACCTTTAAACGTTGAGGAAGGCTACCTCCCAAGTTGGCAACAACCAGGAAAAAGGAGCGCCGTGAGGGCCTCCCCTCTTCCAATCTGCCAACTCCTTGGAAGGAAGGAGAGAGCAAGCAGCCCCCGAAGAGTGAAAGAAATGAAGAGCAGAAGAGGGAGAAAGAGGCTGCAGACGGAGGAAGGCTTCGGTGAGGAGGGAGCTTGATGCGCCTCCTCCCCTCACACGGAGGGAAGTGACGACGGGCTCCCCTGATGCCCCCATCCGTCCTCCGCCTCGGCGTCCACTCGGAAGCCACGCCGGAACTGAGAAAGGGCAGGAACCGTGCCTTCACACGTCGAAGCCCTCTCCAGATCCGCGCCGCGACCGTCGGACCCGTCTCGTGCACGCGCGGCGACCGTGGGATCCGTTCAACATTGCAGGACAACAGGAGCCCTCCGCTCCCCATCGTCGGCGGCGTCGCCCTTCGAAGGATCCTCCATGCTCCAAATGCAAGGGCACAACGCAGAGTGAAGAGGAAGGAGTGAGGAATGACTGTTAGAGAAAATCCCAAGCAGTAAAGAGGAAAGGGCGCCTTTCGGTCCTTCTTATAGGCTAAAGGAGGCTACACGCCTTAAATGACCCCCCCCCCTCGGAAACACGCCAAAGGATTTCTCCCCTGAACAGTCACCTCCAACTCCTCGATCCCCGCCCTAGCGGGATTCACGAAGCGGCCTGGCATTCAAAGCGTGAAGGAACGAAAGGATGCCCCGTCAGAAGTCTACCAAATCAGCATGCGAAAACCACGCAGGACATATCGATACCTCCCAACTACTCAAGATCCGCCAACCAAATCACGGCAAGGATGGTACTCAAACGGAGCAAGTCATTTATTATCACACCAACAGGAAACCCTCTAAAAAGTGGGAAGAGAGACAAAAAGGGAAAGAGGCAAAATACATCAGGCCTCGGGCCCACTTTGACATTCGGGAATGGCGGGAGGAGACGCGTCACCCCCGGCGCCTTCGGTGACGGCTGGCTCGGACACTGACCTCGCTTGTGTGAGAACTGTCTCGGTCGTGAGCCCTCCCGAAACGTCCGGAGCTGGTGACCCCGATGGAGGCGACCCCTCTGAACCTCCCCCGACTGACGATGAGGAGCTAGAAACTGACTCATCTGAGTCATAGCACTGGCCAAAGGGGAACTCGATCGTGGAGTTTTGCTCGTCGGCGTAGTTTACCGCCCGGCGATAGCCCTGCTTGAACCCCTTTCGAGCGCCCCGGTGAAATGCTACCTCGTAATAAGGTAGGGCGGCTTCCACCAGGTCGGCCGAGTAAGCATCCGAGCTCCTATAACGCTCGATCGCCTTCGCCTCGACCTGCCCCGACGTTCCGGCGAGCTCGACCCCAGCCCGCTCTGCCTCGGCCGCACGCTCCTCCGCCCTCGCCAGACGATCCTCTGCCCGGGCCCGGTCCACCTCAGCCTCAGCTCGGAGGCGCTCCGCCACCTCCGCCCGATCTAGCAGCTCGGCGCGTTCGAGCTCCCAGCGGTTGTCTAGCTTGAGGCGACGCAGACGCTCCTCCTCCAAGGATCGGCTTGTCCTCTCGAGAGACTCTCGGGTCTTGGCGAGCTGTTCGGTCAGCATCCCGGCCTCCAGTCGGCTCGCCCGCGCCACCTCCTGGAACACGGAGAACTCCTGCCGGAGCCCCTCATGCTCCCCCTTGAGTCGGGCCAGTTTGCTCTCACAGCCCCCAAGGGTCCAGGCAAGGTTCGACCGCTCCGCCTCCATCCGGGCGTGCGCCTCCGACATCAGAGCCGCTGACCGAGCTATGACCAGGCCGCCCTCCATCAGAACATCAAGGATCCCGGGGGGGGGGGGGGGGTATTGCGCCTTTCTCCCCCCTTCGTCCTTGCGGCGATCGACCGGCAGACACGGTACAGGTCGCCCGTAATACCGAGCCTTTCCAAGGGCTCCAGCAGAGGGGACCGCTCCGCCCTGGGCACCCCGCAAGAAGGCTCCGCTCGAGCGACGGAACCAACCGCCTCGTGCGCCACGGTCGGTTGGGGTTGCGACGCCTCCTCGGGCGAACCCCCAACCTCTACCGGCGCCGCGGGACCGACCGCACTGGGAGCTTCAAGCACCTGGGGCTGCAACGCCCTCACGGGCGAACCCCCGGCCCTGCCTGTCTCGGCCCGCACCTCGCCGACTGGGACATCACCGCCTCCGACCGATCCCCCGGTCTCGGCGTCAACTACTTCAACATCGGCCCCCTCTACCCCCGTGGGGGGGAGAGCCGACCCATCGCCGCCCTCTGAAGGGCCCCCGGTCTCCTCGGCCCCCTCTCGCCTGGCAGGTGGGGGAGCTGGCCCCGAGGGGTCGGCCCCATCTTACCCCTGAGAGGGGAGCGCCTTCGAGCCGGAGTCACCCCCGGCGGTAGAAGGAAGACCTGCCTTCTTGGCCCGTTTCCTGGCCTTCGCGGCCTCCCGCAACTTTCCCGCCATGGGATCCTGCGCTTCGTACCAGCTGGTCGTGAAGATCCCCCGGGGGCCACCCCCTTGCCCTTATCTCGGGCTTGGGCGCGACCCGCAGGAGCATCTGGTTCGTCGGCCGCCGAGTCATCTTCTCCCAGATCGATGACCTCAGCAGCTTCCTCCAGAGGTTCCCGCCTCACGTCTGCAACCAAGGAAGAAGACCCGGTCAGGAGAAGGAAAGTAACTACCACCCCAGGAGAAGAACCCTCGAGAGCGGTACCTGTCGACGTCAACCGCGTAAGCAAACATCGTTCGATGTTCTCCAGCGTCACCAACTCCTCGGTCGACTGGCGGTTACCCAGCAAACGAGCGGCCTGCCGCTCCACGTGGGGAGGGAACTCCTCCTGGCGAGGGGGAATATTCGGATGAAAATTGGGCGAGATCGGACATCTCCAAAACTCGTCCGTCACCTCCGCCTTCACCCAGATGAATTGGGTCTTCCACCCCTTGTGCGAGGAGTCCTTCACTGCGAGTGAGATGCAACTCCTATTCCTCCTCGCCTAGATAAAGTAGAAGCCTTTTCCCGCCGATGGGTGCGCCTTCAACTCGAAAAAATAATGAAGGAGGTCCAAGGAAGGAAAAATGTCGTGCTGACGATAGAGAATCCGAAAGGCTGAAAGAAGGAGATATGAGTTGGCCACCAACTGAATAGGCGCCAACCGGAAAAACTCGAGAAGCTGGAGTACAAGAGGCTCGAAGGGAAGGCGGAACCCACTCTTCCAATCCAGAAGGAAAGTGCAAATGTGCCCCGTACGGCTGTCCAGACTCATCTCATACGGGGCGGCAGCAGCAAAGCTGTACCTGAGAGGCAAGCGAAAGCGATGCTCCAGCTTCCTCACCTCGGCCTCCCCCAACTCACTACAGTTGGGGACGGGCTCCCGCCTCATCTTCCCGATTTCCAAAGGCAGACCAGCCATCGAGCTGGAAGATGATCCCTCACGCGAGCTCGAAGACTCCGGGGGGGGAGGAAGTTGCCAGACCGCCTCCGCGGTTATCCTCGCCAACTCCTCAAACGCCACCGCAAGACTTTGCGTCTCCACTGTGCTCTCACGGCGCATCAAGGAGCCCCAGAAGCAAAGAAACTAAGGAAAGCCTAAAACCCTGAGAAGCCTAGAACGACGAACATCGCCCAACGCCTATAAAACCCTGGAAGAAGGCGGCGCGTCATTCCGTGCTCCGAGAAAAGGGGGGCCCCTTCATTTCAAATCCGTCAGGATCATCATTACGGGCCCAGGCGACCACTACACGTGGCTTCATAACGCCAACAGAATTCCACCCACCTGAGCCACACCGGTCCAAAGCCTCAAAAACTACTCGACCGAGCCTCCATGGCTCGGGAGTAGGAGGGGGATAAGTGGAGAGGGGGATTTCTGCAGCCCACTCAAAGAGCAGCCCAACAAGACCCAACAGGGTCCAACGAGGCAAGCTCACCTGAGTGACAGCCCACAGGGCCCACTCAGGAAAGAAAAGCCCAATAAACAAACACTCGAAGAACTAACTCTCCCCGGCGGCCCCTAGGCTCGGAGGGCCCGAGTGATGGTCAGGTCATAAGGAAGGTCCGGCCCAAGCCGTCCCCCCGCCCGAGAGAGACAGGCATTCGCCGACCTATCCGACCCCTCTCCCGCCGAGCTACGCTCATCGCCCGGACAGGGCTGGCGTTTTAGAAGCTCGGCCAAACCGGATATCATCCGTTCGTGCTGCCGTTAAGAGTCCCCAACGGACAGGGGAATCAAGAAGCCGCCGGACTTCGAGGCGATAACGTTCCCACGATAAGGCCATGAAAGCCCACGTCGAGGACGTAACTCCCGCCGGAAACCCCTCAGCTTGCAGGACTCTTGAAGGCGGCATACTATTTAAACCAGGGATACCCTCCGGTGGAAGGTAAGGGCATCAAGGCACTCATACACCCAAACTCCTGAGCAATCCGATTCACCCTCTGATGGAGAGGAATCTCGCGCACTAGCTTTTCTCCTCCCCATTATTGCTTCCACCACAGCTCTACTGACTTAACCATCAGAGGGTTTTTCCCCAGGGAAACCCCCTGGGCCTTCTGATACGTTTCCCTGTCTTGCAGTTCATCTTCTGGTGAGCCACAGCCCGCTCAGGACACAACGCGAGATTTTGCCTCTTCAGAAACTATATGCATGAATTAACAGATGATATTATCATACATCTTATGCTAGTTTGGGCTACAGTTCTTGAGAAAACCTACCTGGTGATGATCTGGGTGAAATTACATGAAGGATGTGAAGAGAAAATGATACTCTGTTCTAAACAGAGTCTTCTGGGAAAATGATGTTGATGAAGAACCCACGTTCTTTAGCTAGACAAGAGAGTTACTACTTGCTGCAGGCAACCTACAGAAGAAGAAGATGAAGAACATTAATATTCTCCATATCCATAACCGAAGGCAGAGGAAGAAGAACAAACCTGTTCTTCACACACGAGACAGCAGCAGGCCTTTGACTAAAATAGCTAATAGGTTCGACTGAAAGGGGCATTTATAGGGTTTCAAGAATCCTTTAGGGTTAGAATTTGATTAGAACTCTAGTTTCCTTGATAGAGTCCTTACCATAATCAATCGAACACGTAGCAATCCTAAAACTTACCCTGGATAGTCCCCTAGTTCGAACGAAACATAAATGAAATTAACGCCTTAGGTTAGGGCGTTAATTCTAATTGACGTCTTTACCTGTGCCGTTTCTTTTGTAATTCGCGCCAAAGAAGAGGGCGTTTCTTTCCCTTTCCTTTTATTCATTTTTGACATTTTTGAAATTTGACGCCCTTTGGTATAGGCATCTCTTTTTGAATTAACGCCTCAGGTGAGGGCGTTTCTTATTTAATTTGCGCTTGTTGAGAGGCGTTATTTACATTTGACTTATTATTTATTCATTTTGGTTCTTATCATTTACTTACTTAATCTTTCTTGAAATCTACCTTTTATTTTACCAGGGTTGCTACACTCGAAGCCCTGGGACGGCGAACAGCTACTCTTATACTTGTCTGTGATGCCGAGCACGCTGAGCCCCGTGCTCGCATGATAGGAATGACAAGGTGATAAGCTGGTATATTACGTGAGCTGAGCACTCCAAGGCCTGGAGTTCCGGTACTTGCGGATGGAGAAGTTCGCACTAGCCCTGGTCACGATCGTGCGAAAGTTGCCACCATATTTTCTCTCCCATCCGACCACGGTCCTCACCGACCATCCCCTATCCCAAATCCTCCAAAATCCAGATGCGTCGGGGAGGATCATTCAGCGGGCGATCGAGCTAGGAGAATTCGACATCAATTTTCACCCGAGCACGGCGATCAAAGCCCAAGCATTGGCGGACTTCGTTGTTGAATGTACGCTGTCGGACGAAGGACTGCCTGAGCAGTCCTCAGGACTAGCATAGGAACTTTATGTGGATGGCTCATCCTGTGCCACTGGCGTTGGTTTTAATGTGTCCCTTCTTTTGCAAGATGGGCTATGATGCCAACTATGAGCGAATGAGCCAAGTAATGAAATCAATCAACCTATGAACATGTGAATCATGAACATAGGCAACCAACACAAGCTCAAGCATGGGCATGCTATCTCAATCAAGACTAAGCTAAGCAAATAAAGAAAAACACACGCCGGAGCATGGAATAAGGAATAAAGGAAAACGCACCGTATAGGTGGAACAAACAAAGTAAAGAGGAGATATGATGAAAGAGAAAGCTAATGCCCAAACTAAGGAAAGATCTGATCGCCACCAAGGTAGAAACAAGTCAAAGACCTGATAAATATCTTAGAATAGGAGGATGATGCACCCGCCCACAGGAGAGAGAAAACAACCAGGAAACTACAGCTTCGTCAGATGTAACGGTAGAAGGAAGATGCGCCACAGCAAGTGTGACGGTCTCACGATAGACCGCTACAAGACTCTAACGCACCTGTGATAGACCGTCAGAGCCTCTGCAGAATAAGAAGTTGGGAATCTTTTGATCTCCAAGCTTTTCAGCCGGCCAGAGAGCTTGGGCCTCGTGATATGGACTCTATAAACCTGTAAGAGAGTGTAGAACACAAGAAAAATAACCCAGATTAGCCCTTAGACACAGTAGTATCAATAAATCCAAGAAACTTAAGAACATGCAAAAGGAAAGGGAAATACCGGGGAGGTTGGTTTTTTTAACCCCTCTGGGGCGTTTTAAAAGATGGGAGGATGTTTTGAATGAATGCAGTAAGTGTAAGAATGTGGGAGATGGAGAGGGACAATGCTATGATGTTTGAAAGAGAGAAAAGACACTAAGAACACGACTTGACTAAACTAAACCCTTGGAAATGATACTCCTTGAACTTTGGAAGTAGATGGACCTGGGAAGCAGCTATCCTTGGTTGGTTCTAGCTCCAGGATGCGGTAGCACTTCGACGCAAACTCCAGATATCTCCTCGTCAAGCCATAAAGTCAAGGGTTCTATTTATAGACCCTCAAAGTCTAGGTTCGAGTTGAGGATAATCCAGCTAGAAAGTAGGACGTTTCTTAGCAAACTCTTGAAGATAATACTCCCTAGAGTCCACAGAATCAAACGAAAGCTTCTTATGATGAGTATCAAGAGAGAAACCCTCAAACCAAACTCTTAGTTCGATCACGGAAATAGTAGAGCAAAGGCCAGGCTTGTCAGGACTCTCTGTTGGATGTAACGGCCGCACGATAGACCGCCACACTAATGTAACGCTCCAGTCTTGGACCGTCACACAACCCTATCCACTATAAGATAAGATCAACGGGAGAAGTTTGCGAACGTAGACTCTAGATGAATGTAACGGTCAAGAGTAGATGCATCACAATGCATGTAACGACTGCACGATAAACCGTCACACTCAACGGATAAGCAAAAGATAAGCTTGAAAGGAAGCCTTAAACTTAAGGACTTTGTAAGGATGTAACGCACCATGTTAGATGCGTTAGAGGACTGTAACACCCCATTAAAGGACTGTTAGAGATAATAGAGTGCAAATGAAATGGGAGTTTACTAAGCTTCGTTCGGCGAAATGTGACAAGGAACAAGATCCAACCAAGGAGATATGACTCATGAAATAGACCTCAAATTGACCAAGAAGGCTCAATAAAGGTGAAAAACTCAAAGCATCATATAGAATGAAAAAGGAGATGACCCGACTTATTTGTCATAAAACGGGTGCCAACAGATGCCCCTCCTTAACGTCCTTTTTACAAGGGAGCGAGCGGAGGTGAAGCGAAAGCGAAAATGGAATATGGAGATGAAGCGGAAACGAAGCAGAGTGGACTAAAAAGCGGGCGTTAAGGTAAACGACACCCGTTCTCAACCAACAAGCGACATGAATTTTCCAGAAAGCTTCGAACTAATCACAAGGAAAGGCAACCAAAGAACACATGTCTGGAGGAACTAACAACTAAGGAAAGGAAAACATGGCCAACGGTCGGAGCAACGGAAAGGAAAGAGACGATTAACTAAACTCTAGACATGAATCTTCAGCTAACCAAGTCAAGCGAGTAGACCGAAGGAAACCTTCCAATTCAGAGAGGAATGACTCTCCTTATTCGAGATCATTAAACACATAGTTACTCACCATTACTGAGACACCTGGACAGATGAAGGTCATGAATGCTCAAAAGATGCGTATGATGCATGCTGGGCTAAAGGAAAAAAGAAATCATTTAAAACAAATGCAAAGAAAGATAGAATAACAAGATACTCGAGAACAGTATTGCTAGACTGGAGAAACTAGGGTCAGGATACCATCTGCAACCACGGCGTGCAAGACAGAACCATCGTCCCCAAACTTTTCCAACCTAACGGCCTATCCAACGATTAAACATGTGCACTTAGATCATCATCGTTTTTGTTTAAGGGGAACATCAGATCTCAGAACACATGAACGAACAGCTGGTTCTCGAGATAATATATCATACATAATATATAGTAATGCATTAAGGGATAAGGGATCGGGATACAATACCTGACTTACCTTCCTGGCGAGTGAAATGTATGATGGCTTAAATTTTGCAACAAGAAAGGGTTAGCCAACAACAATAATATAAACAAAGCATAGAATCAGGCATAATCAATAAGCATGAATTGCATAGACAAGATAATCATATTGGCATGAAATTTTTGATAAATAAAGCATCATCATTCATTAAACACTCTGAAGCATGTAACGGTCCGGTAAGGGTGCGTTAAAAGTCCCTGACGGATCCACCTCGGACCGTCAGAGTCTGGCGGTTCACATCCTTCAAGACATCGTTTCAAATGACCTAACGGTCCATAGAGGACACGTCAGAGTAGTGTGACGGTCTCACGATAGACCGTCACATTTTCTGAGCGTTAAAAAAAAAAAAAAATGAACGGTCACACACCCTCATTCGTTCACAATCGCCAAAAAATGCCAAAACCACACCAAAACCTCAACACCCAAAAAACCCCACCATTCCTCCTCTGTCCGACGAACCATGGCCGGCGGCGAGCCGTCCCAGCCACCGAAGAAGAGGGAAAAAGGGTAGAAGAAGATGGCCATCTGGCGGTTTCGAGCACGGGTGGACCGAGAAGGAACTCCACCGGCGGCGAGCCCTCCGACGAACGAACCAACGGAGGAAGTCCCTCCAATGACCGTGGAAGAAGCTGAGGAAGCCATGGGGAAGACCATTGGCGAGGAAGAAGCGACGGCGAGGGAGAAGAAGAAGAAAAGGAGCCAAGACCCCGAGGTAGGCCGATTTCCCCAAAATTCCAATTTTTAATTTTTGCATGTGTGTTTGGAATGTAGAAATGGGTCTGGGGACCCCTTAGGAATGATTGTAGGCCTCCATGGCCATTTCAGGAGCCAAGGAAAACAAAAGGGACAACGCCCTATTGCAGAGAACGTGACGGTCGTTGCAGCGACCGTCACAGGCCTGACACACCACCCCTGGTGCGTCAGAGGACCGTGACGCATCACCCTAGGGCCGTCAGAGAAACCAGAAGCAGAAGCAATTTTTTTGGGATTTTTAGTTATTCAATTTTTTTGTCTTTTGTTGTTCATATAAAATGCAAATGCAATGAAATTATGATGAAGTGACTGACTTATGCTCTACATGTGTGCAGGGAAAATGAAGAACCGGATCTCTTGGCTCCAGATCCGGGCGGTATACCAGGCATTGCCCGAGTACCAACGGGGGAGATTGGCCGAGATGGGATTCACCAAGGTGCTTAACATTGAGGTGACGAGGACGGATACCCCGCTCTTGTACGCACTACACAAGAGGTGGGACCCCGTGAGCCGGGCTTTCATCTTCCCATGGGGCCACATGATCCCCACATTAGAAGACATGGCGAGGATCACCGGATTGCGAGTCCACGGAGTAGCAGTGACCGGGTGGACATTTGGAGATTACCGGAAGATGGCCCAAGAGGTACTGGGCTTAGATCTGATCAGGCCAGGGCACACATCATCCTAGCTCTTGAGGTCGAGACTACAGAACAGCTTGGGACTTACGGGAGCGGCTATAGCAATCGGCGAGCTCCCCGAGCAACATATAGACCGAGTGATAGAGCAGGTACGCCCGCGAGTGGCGGCAGAGGCAGGACAGGAGGGAGATCGAGTCCTGAGATGATTTCTGATGCTGTTGTTCGGAAGCTACTTTTTCCGACCCGAGCCGACGTGATCAGCTGCAGGCTACTACCACTGCTAGAGGATTTGGGCAGAGTGGGGAAGTATGCATGGGGAGCGGCAACGCTTGCCTTCCTCTTCGAGTCGCTCAGCACCATAGACCGACGGATGATGCTGGGCGGCTTCTCGCCTTTCCTACAGGTAAATGCTGAACTCTAGATGTTTTTTATATGATTATGATTCTGCAAATGCAAATGATGCAATTTACTGACACTCGACTTTAAATGAAGATCTGGAGCTTCGTGTACCTCCCGGGAATTGGGCGAGGTAGTCAGCTACATCCCGAGCGGATCCCCATCGCGAGGCGGTGGGTGGTAGCGAGGGACACTGATGAGGACATCACCAGCAATTTCAAATGATCGAGGATCCCGATACTCGCCGCCTAAGCTACATCTTGTTCACCACGTTATTTCGAGTCCTATGATGTAATTTTCATTTTCTACTCATGTAATTTGCCTTTTATTTGAGTCTTGTACCTAGGTTATTAAGTCATTTCCCTAAGTTCGAGTCTCATTAGGCTATGGTGCTTGCTATTGGGCCTATTTCTTTGGGCTAGGCCCATGGGCGCACCCCCCCTTCCTTGGTTATCTGTTAGTATGTTAAAAGTCAGGGTCTTATATGTAAAAGTGGGTTTCCTATAAATAGGACCCCAATCCCTCACTTGTAAGCTAATGAAGATTTGATAAAAAAAGTTGCCACAAGATTTGTGCTTCTCTCTCTCTCTCTAGCTCTCTCTCTCTAAAGGGGGCGAACCCCATTCTCTCTCCTCCCCACCCCAAATTCGAAATTCACTCTCTCTCCTCCCTATTCACCTCTAATTAAGACCCCTCCCCTTCCCCATACCTCCCATTTAAGTCCCCTCCAACCCCTAGGTGGAATCCATTTCTCCTAGGCACCTCCCCCTCCTCCCAAGCAACCTTTCCCCTTCCCCATACAACCTTTCATTTTCCCAAGGGAGAATCCCTTCTCCCAAGCACCCCTTCCTCTCCCCAACACAACTCTTCCCCCTCCCAAAGCAACATTAAACCCCATTAACCTCTCATTCAAACCAAAGGAGAGAGATCTCCCTCTCTCTCTATCCCAACCCAAATTCGTAGCTCCCCCTTCCTCCACCTGCTAGACCATCTTCCAGCCCCCATTCTGCCCCTCCCACACCTTAGATCACCCTATACCAGACCCCCACACAGCCCGGGGTCGCCCCCCACACACATCCACCCCATCTCCCACCGCATCTACCCCATTTTCTATATACTAGTGAGCAGCTGCAGTTCTGCAGAACCGCCCCCCCTGTTGCAGCGCCGCCCATGACCTCATCTCGGAGCTCCTGGGGGCATGGCCTACATCGACGGAAAGGTCTGCGAGTCTTCTTCACAAGCAAGGTGAAATCATCTCATTCCGACTTCTCTACAGTTCGTGGTGCCCCTTCTCGTCCAACTGCGCAACAAGGACCAGAACCTGGACCTGAGCTGCAGTGCAGAAGCTCCCACGGCCACATCTTTCAACTTATGGAGGCGAAAATTGGCCGAGAGATGCAGCAATGAGTCTTGCACCACCACCAACAAGAGGCGTCCCGTTTGGCATCAGGAAGTGCCTTTCCAATTTTTCTCCCCTGGGCGCGCAGACAGTCTGTTTAGGTCCTGCCCCAATAGTTCCTCACTCAACGGACTCCTCCTCACCGCCCCGACATCCTCTGGTGCTGTTCTTTTTTTCTACTCGAAGAAGACTCATCCACGGACGTCCTCGATTTGGTCTCACCTCATTCGGACTTCGGGAGCCACCGTGGTGACTTCGGCCATCCGCTGCTACCCCTGGGAACAGTCTGCTTCTGCACGCAAGGGACCTGTTCCATAGCCCGTCCCCACCGGAGACGACTTCGGGACCGCCCACAAAAAATCACAGTCGTACCTGGGTATGTCAGAAACATTTTGGCGTAAGTCTCATCAAGTTCTGAGTCTGGGAGGGCTCACAGCGGCAACTACATCGACACCCTATCTTGCTGCCCAGACCCGGGCAGATTCGGTCGGGTGCTCTGTCGGCGCGATTCGAGCGAATCTCCCCTCCCCGCCTGGCTGGCTTAACGCCCCTCCCTGCGTGGAGGTAGTGTTTGCATTGTAATACTAATATCCCCACCCCAAGTCCACCCTCCTGTGTGAGGCGTAGTGGTTGTATAATTTAAACAGGGATCAAGCTTCATCGGCGCAGTGTGCGGGGAACCCACACTTCCCCGCTCGCCCTCGTCTCCGACCGGGATCGGTGTCTTCACACCGATCAGGTGAGCCTCGGGTTGCCCTACTCTACTGGAATTGCTTTGCTTGTTTAGTATTGCTGCTTAGTGCCGTCGGTCGGTGAGTGAGCGCCCGATCTCAAAATATCATCAATTTGAGTGCCACCGCGGAGCGAGTTGAGAGAGAGCCACTACATCCCACGCCCTTGGCGTGCTGGTCACCCACGGAATTGGGGCATCCCAGACCCTTAGGGGGTACAGCCCAAGCTAGTCAAACCTCCGGAAAGGTGAGGTCCATTCTCGGACCCTCACCGCTATCGCCGGTCCACTTACGGACCCGGGTGTGCGCGACGCGAGTGAGTTCACTTGAGTGGGTCCGCCGTTCGGTTCGATTGCTTGCAAATTTTCAGGTCCAAAGGGTCATTTCACATCAGACACGGGATCAATCAATCGGCTGACCCGGGCCATCCAGGATGATCTTGACTCATTCCCACACACAGCGGTAAGCTCCGAACTTAAACTTTCTATATGCTCTTAAATGCTGCAAAAAAAGCTTTCTAAATGCTCATGAATGCTTCTGAATGGATTAACATGACCTTTTCAGGTGAGATGGACCCCATACCGGGATGAGGGCTACGAGGGACAGCCTTGGGTGAAGGCGTCCCTGGCATACAGCGGGCGAGACATATGGCTTCACTACATCAACGTGATCGAGCCCTTGCACTACCGGTTGATCCTGAGGACTCGGGGACTTCATCAGCCAGAGGTGGCGTTCCCTCGTAGAAATGATGAGCGCCTGGGCAAATCTTCAAAGGGCATTAGCGAAGACGTCGACTGGTGCGCCCGGAAGGCCAAATATGTGCATGATTGGAACAAAAGAGGCCGGGTGGTGAAAGACCTGGCGGACAGCGACGAGACCTACCTCAAGGCTTACTCCCACCGGTATGGCGACCAGGTGTTCAGAGGCACTCGACGGCCGGTATGAACTTCTAAACTCAAAACTCTGTCTATTTAAATTAATACATCTATATGCACTTATATATGTTTTCTAAATGCAGCTAGACCCACATGGAAGAATAGCCGAGCTCGAGGGACTCCTTCATGCTACCATCCAGTAGCGGGACGAGTACCGGGCTGCCTTGGAGCTTTTGGTGAGTTTCTACACTTAAGACTTAAATGCTTATAATGCAAATGGCTAACTTTGACTCTTAAATGCAGCGGGCCGAGGGAGCCCAGAGGACCGGACCAGATGCATCGTCCTCCTCTTCACAGCCTGTCGGGGGACGGGCTGAGCGAGATGCAGATTTTACCCGAGCCGTAGCTCGAGCTGAGGAGGCCGAGGCTACCCTCGCAGAGCGGGTAAGAATCTAAACCCTTATGCTTCTTTTAGACTTAAATGCCTAATGGACTGACCATGATAAAATGCAAAATGCAGGCGAGAGAACTGACCGCGACATTGGCTGCGACAGAGCGAGCTTGAACAGAGACCGAGCGGACCCGAGCAGAACTGGACCATTCCCAAGCTGAAGCAGGGCGTCTTCAGGCAGAGGTGGCCCGACTGAGTGGAGAATCGGAGCGGGCAGCCACCCAGACTGCAGACCTTGATAGATACCGGACCGAGGCTCGGGCGGCGCGACTCCAGGTGCATGACTTAAAGATAGAACTCCGGGCCGTGGCGTGGACAGTCCGAACGATCAGCCGGGGGCATGTGCTGAGTGCATCCCGGAGTGCTGCAGCGGGAGGCACACGAAGTGGAGTACCAAACGGATCGGTAGGAAACTACCTGTCTAGTTCTTCCGATCGGCAGAGGAACAAGGAGGCGGATCAGAGACGATTACGAGAGGAGGAGCACAATGCCATGGGGCCGCCAGCCAAGCGGCAGGAGGGTGCCGGTGATAGTGAGGGCCCGAGAGATAAACCCGCCGAGTGACGTATATATTTTTTCTTCTTTTGACACCCACACTTGTACATGACTTATGTGATTGAAATGGAATGAAATGAAAAATCTTTTTTATGTTTTATTATTATTTTTTTATGTGTATGAATGAATGGATGAATGTGAGTATGGATGTGAATGTGTGAATGAATGGATGAAAAATAAATGTGTGGATGGGAATGTAAATGAATGGGGATAAAGTGTAAGACCGGCAGAGGTCCGACCAAAGGGAGAAGGGAAAGAAAAGAAACCTGTAGCAGAAGGTGTGACGGTCTAGTGTAGGAGCGTCAGATCCATGTAACGCACCAAGATCAGGCCGTCAGAGACGACAGAGGGTGGACTGAAAATTGTATAGCAGGAAATGTGACGGTCCACTGATGGAGCGTCAGAATCAGGTGACGGTTATAGACTAGACCGTCAGACATGACAGAACGATATTGGGCTAAAAAAATGTGTAGCAGGAAATGTGACGGTCCAGAGATAGAGCGTCAGGGATCTGTAACGGTCTAAGATTAGACCGTTAGACACGATAGAGCAAAACTGAGCTAAAGACGTGCAGCAGGTAATGTGACGGTCCAAAGATGGAGCGTCAGAGCTATGTGACGGTCTTACGATGGACTGTCAGAGAACAAACTGTACTCCGAGATGGATTCTGCCGTGAGAGCCCAACCTCGAGGCAAGAATACCTTAATCCCCACTAGAACCCTCCTAGGCTTAGGATAAGGCTTTCTAACCCCAATCTTATCATCCTAGCACCAAATCAAGCCTTTATAAGCTAGGAACAAGCCCAAAAAATGCAACTTTCATTCATTCTCTGCTACAAAGGTTGAAAACTCCATCAAAGGGCAAGGAACATCATGAAGAGAAGCTTCAGAGCGATGGGCATGGAGGATGTTGTGCCCTTGTGGTTTTGATGATTGGTTTTTATGTGAGTCAAACATTGTGAGTCACCATGTGATGTTCAGTCATTTTATCAGATCATAAAGCATTCATAAATATGTTCAGTCATTCTGTAAGGTTTATGCATTTCTCTGCTTGTGGAAGTCCTACACATTGCATCACTGCATACACATTGCCTTGCTGCATTTCACACGCATTAAGTCTGTACAGGGTCTTGTTGCAGGCACGGCAAGTCTATACATCCGTTAGCCTTGCCATTTGCACACAACAAGTCTGTACATCGTGGCATACAAAGTCTGCACATTGGTTTCTGTTATGGTTGTGCATCATTACAGCAAGTCTGTACATCCTTGTTACATGCATTAACTGTGAGCATGGCATAGACAGTACATTGTTCATTGCAAGCCATTATGCACGCATGACTATGACCTGTGTCTGCATATGAATTGATCTTGTTTGCATGGCATTTCATCGAACACATTATGCATACATAAAGTCGATGCAAGCATGCAACAGAGTCAGTACATTGATCAAGTCTTTACAGCCAATGCATTTCATGTCTCTCATGCATGCACATTCAAAGTCTGTACAGCCTGTGTTTACAACACTAAGTCTGTACATCGCACAGCATGCAAGCCTTCGAAGTCTGTACATCGCATAGCATGTAGGTGCTCGAAGTCTGTACATCGCAGAGCATGCAGGCGTTCAAGTCTGTACATTGACTTACTGTCTCACCCAGCGTCTCATGCAAGTCTGTACATTGACTTATCGTCTCACCTAGCGTCTCATTCAGCGTCTTTGGGAGTCTATACAATGCATTCACGCTAAGTCCATACATTGTCCGTGCATCAAGTCAATACAGCATAGTCCATGCATTCACGCTACGTCCATACACTATATGCATTTGGGCATCGTTCACTTGAGCAAGTCTGCACATTGCTGCATGCAGAGTCTGCGCACTTGCTGATAGCATGTTCGTGCATCCATACTCATTGTGCATACTTTGTTTAATTGCATTCTGCATTTCAAACCAGCAAGCTTGTACATTGCTGTCGCATGCACACCAAATGTATACACTCGTTCAAGGGCTAGTCAGTGCAACCTTATTTGTTGTGCATACTTCCTATGTGCTTGTGTGTATCTCTCCATCAAAGTATGTACAGCATTTGCCTAGAATGCATACTCTAAGTCTATACATCCATCTGTTGATGTTTGAACAAATCTATACATTGTGTGCATCTCGCTGCTAGGTCTGTACATCCTTTGACTGCATGCCTGAGCATCCATTTTCGTTGTGCATACTTTGATAGATGCAAAGTCTATACACTCGCTATCATGCATTCATTGTCTGGTCGCACACACACACAAGTCTATACATCCTTTGCTGTTATGTCCCTGTGCCAGTTCATCAAGTCTATACATGATGCATTCATGCATTAATGCTAGGTAGCAAAGTCTGTACATTGCTTGACAGCATGCCATAGCCTTGCATAACAAAGTCTGTACATGGCTCTGCACATTGTATACAAAGTGTGTACACTCGCTTGGTGGCATGTTTGAGCACTCATCGCCAATGTATATACTTTCTCATATGCATTCAGAACTTCACGCCATCAAGTCTGTACATTGCATCGTTTGTTCATGCATTGTCTCAACAAGTCTGTACACTCGTCCATTGCTTCACTCGACCAACTCTGTACAGCCATGCACTGCCTTGCTTGCATGAATGAAGCCTGTACAGGGTCTTACTGACTTTAGCTGATATTATCTTTGACTGATTATCTGACAGGACTGCTGGACGAGGGAATTAAGACTGGCACATGATTTGAGGCTGGAAGGGCTGACAGGATGATGACACGTGGATTGAAGCCTGCTGAGATGCTTCCACGTGTAGAACCTTCTGGGCGGGAGATGTGGAAGACTCACACCCAACACCTGCTGCTGCTATATAATAGAAGACTTCTCCATCTGGAGAAGGATGATGGTGATCGAGAGAGAAGTAGAAGAAGAGAGCAGCAGAGAGGAAGAGAAGTAGCAGAAGAAAAAGAAAGAGAAGAGAAGAGCAGAGAAGAAAAGTGGCAGAGTGTGAGAGCAGCAGAAGAAAAAGAGAAAGAGAGAGAGCTCGTGAGGATCGAGAGAAGAAGAGTAGACAGTGAGAGAAAGAAGCAGAGAAGTAAAAGAAGAGTAAGAAGAAGAGAGATCGAGAGATAAGAAGCTTCATCAAAAGATTAGATCCTACTGGACCGTGGATCAAATCTAGGCCAGTCAGCTTCTGCGAGAGCCAAATTGTGATTTCGTTTTCCAGCTTTCTGCTTGCTGTGTTTTTTATCATTTCTTGTTTTTCCTTTTTTTTATTTGTTCATCATTATTCTTCCGACTCTCTGGCTTGAGGTCGGGTTCCTCCTGTGGACTCAGGAGAAGGGAGACATTGTGTCTCCGGTTGCAAGTGGCTGGGAGTCACTTGTGGGTTCCCTCCTGGTTTGGAGGAAGAGAGACTTCGTCTCTGGTTGCAAGTGGCTAGGAGTCACTTGTGTTTTCCCTCCGGTCTAGAGGAAGTGGGGAGGTTGTTCCCCTAGTCAAGCTGTTAGGCAGCACCTGTTGCAGACTGAGTCTGCGTTCTAGCTGTTGCTAGTGGAAGCCTCACTCCGGTTTGGAGTGAGGGGTGGATGTAGGTCTGGAGGACCGAACCACCTAAAAAATCATTGTGCAGTGGGTTGATTGATTTCGTTTGCTTCCGCTAGATGATTGCTTAGGCGCGCTCTAAGTGTTTGTTCAACGTTCCTTTGATTTGTTTTTATTCCGCGACTGTGTCTAGCTACATGATTTAATTTGGGCAATTTTGAAGAGGGATACATTCACCCCCCCTTTATATCCGGGCCTTGCACCCTATCAATTGGTATCAGAGCGGGTGTCTGCATAGAAGGTCCAGCGACCTGCATATCTGATCCTGCAGTCTTCGGTGCTATCTCGATCTTGGTGCATCATTATTCCTGTTGCATTAATCTGATCTGTTTCCATGGGTGATCCACTGGTTTTCAACGATTCTAATTTTAATGTGTGGTTTGTCAATCTGCGCAAATATGTTAAATCAGTTAATCCTGATCTGTGGAAGTTAATTTCACACGGTCCTCACAGATTGCCAAAGAAAGAGTCCAAATGGACTGACAATCACAGATCAAGGCATGAAGAGAATCAAAGAGCTCTGAATTTAATGAAAGCAGGTACTGACAAGGCCTTACACTCTTGCTTCCATGATTGTTGGTCCGCTAAGGACATTCTGGATATGCTGAAGCTAGGTCAAAAGAGAAATGAGGACAGCTGCATGATGGCTAATGGCAGAGATCAAGGCAGCAATCAGAATGAAGATGATGATGATGAAGAGGTAAATCCCTTCGAGAATTTTTCTTTAGATGATTGGGAGAATGCATATGCTGAGTTGCTTGAATCTCATGAACATTTAAGAAAATAATGCAAGAACTTGAAAAAGAAAAGTGATCAGGGTAGTTCAAGTTCTCCATGTGAAAATTGTTCAAAGCTGAAACAATCTCATAATGCATATAAGTCTGATAATCAAAAGTTGCTGGAACAAATTAGATTGCTAAAAATGGAAAGTCAAGAACTTGCAAATGAGATATCTGAACTCAAAGAGAAACTCAGTTCAACTAATGATAATCAGACTCTTGTTAACTATCATGACCAGTATGAAAAATTGCTGAAAAATTTCGAAAGTGTGAACTCAGATTTAAACAAGCTGAAGTCTGAAAAAGATTCTCTCAGAAAATACTCCAAAGAAAATGAAGAAAAATTAGAGAAACTTAAACGAGAGAATGATTTGCTGATTGAAAATTTTAATGCCATAAAATCTGTAAATATGGAATTGCAGAAAGATCTTGAAAAGTAGCAAAAAGAATTGAGAGAGTTTGAAGCAGGGAGAAAAAGTAAGGTTAACTCAGAAGATCAGACTCTTCTTGATGAGTTAATTCAAAATGATGCTCTGTCTAAGGAGAATGAAAAGTTGAAACAGCTGAACTCTGCTATGTCTGAAAGACTTGTAGCATTAGAAAGAGGAAAGTTTGTTCACATAGAAGAATCTGATAAACTGAGCAATCTGGAGCATGAAGTTGAGAAATATAAAACTGTTAACAAGGTGCTAAGTGAATGTGTGAATTGCAGTGAGCAAGAGATTGCCAGTTATGAGTTACAAATTGCCTCTCTAGAATATGAAATCCAAGACTTGAGGAACTCTTTGTCTAAGTTTGTGAGTGGGCAAGAAAACCTAGATAAGCTACTAGGTGTAAAAGTCAATGTCAAGAAGGAAGGGTTAGGCTACAACAATGTCAATAAAAAGGCTCTCAAAAACAAGCTAATGACATCGTTTGTCACTTCATCAAATGTAGCCACCACCTCAAAAGATAAACAACCCATTGTTCAGAAAATGCAGAAACAAACTGACATTCAGAAACGAAATGCAAAAGTGAAAAAATATGTTCATGTGAAGAATAAGCAAAGAAACACTCATGTTGATGCTGTGCATGTGACACATGACTTAAACACACACACACATGCACACAAAAGGAAAATGTCATGCCACTATTGTCATAAACTTGGTCATCTGATGCATGAGTGCAGGTTGATGGAGAAAGATGATATGAGGGCCAGCATAATGAATGGTAGGAAATTTCATGATAAAAATTCTTCATCTCAAAAAAATGAAATTGAATGCTTTCACTGTGGCAAATTAGGACACACAATTACACAATGCTGGTTTGCAAGTGGTAAGAAAACATCTCATTCATATCATGCTAAATTCCCTGCAACCCAACATGTTTTTAATAAGAACAAATTTGTTTCAATGAACCAGCATATCACTTGCTTTAACTGCAACAAAACTGGTCACAAGGCCTCTGAATGCTGGTCAGGCTCGTTCAGAAGAATTTCTCTCAAATGCTCTCATTGTAGAAAGCATGGCCATACAGTCAAGGAATGTTGGTATATCCAGGGTAGGAATGTGAATTTTAAACATGCTAAAATCCCTGTAAAAAGACATACTTTTTATGAGAATTTTAACAGAATGAATTCTTCTCTATATTTTGAATGTGGAAAGCCAGGTCACAGGGCTGCAACCTGTTGGCTAGTAGGATATCAAAGCCAAACTGGTTTTGGTAAACATAATTTTAATTCTGTTAACAAAAATTTTCATGCATATGCACATAGAATTCATGCTAATAAGAATGTGCATAAATCAAATCTGAAATCTGCTGCATCCTGCTATTACTATGGTCAAATAGGGTATTCAATGAATAATTGCTACTTGATGAGATCTGATGACCTTCATGCTAAAAAATTGTTTAGAACACCTGCCAAAGGTGTCACTATTAATTCAGGACCCAAAACCTCTTGGGTACCTGCCCATGCAAAATAGTGTGCTAACTTGCAGGTGTGCCTTGGAAGCTGAGGAATAAAGGGGGTCAATAAACCAAGGCACTCAAAAATTGGAACCCCAAGATTGCACTGAACAGGTTAGTTCTGAAAACTCTGCTTAAGTCCTGTCTTCTGAATTTGTATGCTCTAGATACTTGCATGTCATGATAATTTCGTTTGCTGAATGGATTACATATTCACTCATGATGCATATTTTGTCAAAACTCTCTGCATTCTGTCAATACACTTGTTGCATTTAAAAGCTTCAAACACTGCATGTATTCAGGGGGAGTTTGTTGAGTCTTTACATGTCTTTGCATACATGTAGTTAATTGCATTGCATTTCATTACATTGAAAATGCCAAAAAAAATTGATTGAATACCTATTGTCAGGGGGAGTCAATGCATTACATGCAGGTTGCCAAATGCATACACTTGTCAGAATTCATTGCATATTAAACCTTGAAGATCCTGAAACATGCCTGACCTCCTGTTACCTTGCATGACATACATATTGAAAAATAAAAAGGGGGGGGGGGGGTTGCATGCATGTACTCAGGGGGAGAATCCATAGGCTTATCTATTTTTCATTGGACACTGTCTCTCCCTCTGGTCAGTCTCTTAGTCAAGTTTGCAATGAGGACTTCAAATTGATGTCTCCATGCTGTTTCTTTTATCTTGTCAAAAGAATTTTTTTTTCTTCTGAAACTTTCTCCTGCCTTATCTGTCAAGCTGATCTGTCTATTCCCAGACACAGCTATGATGCTCTCAGCTCAATAATCAACTGAGAAGATTTCAATCCGCATATCATGATCATAAATCTGAATTTGTTATCAATAAGGAATCTCGCATTATGTGGAATTATGAACGTCTAAAAGGCTTAAGTTGGTTTAGATTTAATGCATTTCGCAAGTTTGAAGATGAACTTCTTGAAAATATCTGAATCAGACTTAATAAACTTTAACCATGCACTTCATGTCATGCTTTGAAAGACCTTCTAATATCTGTCATATTGAGATCATGACCTACTTAGTTGAAATGCATGGAATCTGTACTGCTTTTAAACAAGTCGTTCTTCAATATCTTGGGTAACTGTTTAAATATGTTAAATGAATGGCAGAGCAATGGTCAAATGCGCTGAGAAACTAGGATCCTTGTCAAAGATAAGGGATCCTAAGTCATGAGGCTTCTTGACTAACTCTGTTCAGAACTTAAAAAAAAAATTGAAAAAAAATGATATCATGTCTGAAACAGAATGGGAGTTTCTGCTAAGTAAGATAGGGGTACTGGCGTCTAACTAGCGTCTACCTTTACGACAAAAGGCATGAACCATCCCTGACTATTCTCTAAATGAAGAGAAATAAAATTTTCAGCTAAACCCATTAAGTGTTTATCTCTAAAATGACCTTTTGTTTAACCTCAATATTGATGTATGCTTTCTCCTAAAAGAAGTCATTGAACTCTATTGAATAAGATGATGGGAGGTTAATTGAAGTAGTGTTATGTTTTCTTGGTTCACTTTTATTAAAATCTGAATTTAGATGTGAGTATAGTTTTTTTTTTTGAAAGACTGCGTTTGCATCACATTTAAACCAAGCTTGACTTGTTAAGTTTCATTCATAAGTCTTCATAATGGAAGTCTCTAAAACTGTTACATCTTCAGACTTATGAGATTGATATCCTATTGAAATTGTTCTCTCACTCATTGGAAATTCATCTATCTGAGTGGTATCTAGTCATGTGTTTCCAACACATCATTTGGTTCATCTCTAGTGGTATCATTTGATATCTGAATATGCATTTAGCTCTCTTTGGGTGTTTCTCTGGTTCTTCAGTTCACCATTTTCTCCATGATATCTCTTCTGTTCATTGTTTAAGGGGGAGCTTCCTTGTCATATGAATCATGCTGCATAGCATTTCTTAAAGGGGGAGGAAAATTGTGTGCTTGCATTCATATATTTAGGGGGAGATCTTGCATTTCTTGTTGCATCTGCATTTCTGCATTCATACCTCTCCATGGTTCATCTTGATAATAACAAGGGGGAGAAATTGATTGAGTCATAAATTTGTTTGAACTTCCCTCTCAAACTATTTCCTTTTGTGATGAAGTCAAAGGGGGAGAATAGTTTGAGTCATCAGAATGACTCACAGTGTTGCCATCATCAAAAAGGGGGAGATTGTTGTGCCCTTGTGGTTTTGATGATTGGTTTTTATGTGAGTCAAACACTGTGAGTCACCATGTGATGTTCAGTCATTTTATCACACTGTGAGTCACCATGTGATGTTCAGTCATTTTATCAGATCATAAAGCATTCATAAATATGTTCAGTCATTCTGTAAGGTTTATGCATTTCTCTGCTTGTTGAAGTCCTACACATTGCATCACTACATACACATTGCCTTGCTGCATTTCACACGCATTAAGTCTGTACAGGGTCTTGTTGCAGGCACGGCAAGTCTATACATCCGTTAGCCTTGCCTTATGCACACAGCAAGTTTGTACATCGTGGCATACAAAGTCTGCACATTGGTTTCTGTTATGGTTGTGCATCATTACAGCAAGTCTGTACATCCTTGTTACATGCATTAACTGTGAGCATGGCATAGTCAGTACATTGTTCATTGCAAGCCTTGTGCACGCATGACTATGACCTGTGTCTGCATATGAATTGATCTTGTTTGCATGGCATTTCATCGAACACCTTATGCATACATAAAGTCGATGCAAGCATGCGATGCGGGACGAGACCACGGACACGACAAGCTCGTGACTACCCCTTAACGAGGGAAGCGTCGGATGTGCGCGGTTGAGAAACCGGCAATGAGCTAGGGTGATCGGCTCTCTTTTGTGCCCGGATCGGGTCACGGGACGGTCTCGCACTCTCTCGCAGCAGCGGTAATGAATAGATAATACGAGCTAGATATCCCTACACATGCTCTCTAGCAGCGGCATAAACAAATATATATGAAGTAAGCAAAATGCCGAGAAGGGAGCGAAAACGATACCTCCACGCGCTCGACGTGGGGACGACGGACCCGGCCGAAACTCGTACTCCCGGGATAATTAATACACCATATTACAGTAAATGAATTACTGCCCACTCCACGCAGGGAGATAAAGGGCTACACAAACGGGCCCGGGAGGACCGAATTCGGGCTGACGGGCGGCTTCTCGCGTCTCTTCGGCAGCACCCGAACTAGTGACGGTGGGACCCACGTGCTGTCCGGAGGGACCGTGCGGGACCCGGTGTCACCACTATGGTGGGGACACTTGTGGAAGTGTTCCCTGGGCTGGCGGCACGCTGGTTCACTGGCCGGAGGCCGGGCGGCTCCGTTCGGCACCGATCGGAATGACCGGCCACGGACCTGCCGGTTCTATTTTCCGGCGCGCGCTCCAGCGAGAACGTACGCTGCGATCAGCCCCGACGTCGGAATGCGACGAAACTAGAGCCGTTGGAAAGATGCTTCGAAGTGCTTCAACCCAATGTGATTACAGAAAAATAATCAAGCCTATACTTCTGATTGGTGAATTTTGAAGGTTGCTATTGTACAGTTCCTGAAATCTCAGGTCAGCAGAAAACTTTCCTATAGATTGCCTTTGACCGCGAGGTAGACGTCCGAATCTGGGGGTTGTGTTCTTCTGAAAAGTTGTGGGAAATCAAGTTACAAAACCACGACTATTTTTGGATCTGGATTTAGAGGTGGTGGTGATTTGTTTTGATTTTGGAAGTGGAGGGTGGTCGGATCTGGGATCTGACTGACAACACTGTAGCTGAGGAAGAACATGAATTTCTAAAAATAGATAGAAGGCTGATAAAAAATTAAGAAAATTTGTGGATGTAGGGGGTGATGGACAGAACTCCCAGTAAAATTGAGAGGGTTTGGACAAATCAAAAAGATGGCCGGAGGTGGGAAACAAAGGGCTGCTATCACTGTAGACAGAGATAAAACAGAACTAAGAATGAAAGATGCACGAAAATGGGAAAATACTAAACGATGGCATTTGGGCGTGAAAATTTAGGTGGAGCTTGGAGTACAAGGGAAGAACACAGCATAAAAATTGCGGCTTGAGATCTTCACGTGGTGGAGAGCAGATATTCAGACAAGAAGCCTCTATCTAGGATGGACAGAACACCGAAGGCGGCTCCGCGGCGGTGTGATGGCGGCACGAACGGCGGCGGCGGCGGCACCGATGATCACCGGAGGTTGGGGGAAGGAGATATCACTCTAGAATGGGGGTTGGGGATGGAGAAACTAGGGGGAGAGAGAGGAGAGGTCAAAATTCTCCAAGAGAGGGGTTCTTGCACAATGATTTTTTCACTTTCATTAATTCTAGAATAATAGAAATACATGACTTATATAATAAATAAAAAAAGACCATGAATACCCTTAGATCTAGGATCTGGAGGGGCATTTAAGGGACTTCATATTTGATTCAAATAAAATAAAAAAATGAAATTCCTAATTAATTCTAATGGGGGGACAAGGTAGGTGAGGTAGGTAGCCTACCTTTGAATTTTTACTCCACTTGTCTCCCATGTGGTCAATTGGCATTCCAACCTTCTAGATGGCCACCTAGGATGGTTGACCAGCCCCACATGATCTATATGACCAATGGGAAAGGGGTGAGGGCCCCCTTGCTTGGGCCTACTGAAATTTTACATATAAACCCACTAAGACTTACAATTGCGTACCCATATAACACAAGGGTATACATACAAATATGAAAGGACATAAATACAAACAAAATGCGTACGGTCTTGCCTCGATGTCCCCATCAATTCTCCCCGGGTGGGAGGAACTCGACCCCGTCGAGTAGGGGTATGGATGCTTGAATACTCCGGCGGATCCGTCACCGTGCCAAGTAACGCGGGTATGCTCCACTCCAAGTGACCGTCACCTGCTCATTCCATATATACTCGATATGCACAAGCTGCTATGGGCTAAAGGTGGACACTCCGGGTGGCGCACTCTCAAAAGCGGAGGTGGCGGCTCGAAGACTCACTATGAATCACCGCTGAGTCCCTGTAGGTGACTAGATCCGGGTATAGATAGAGAACCGATCTCATACTCGTCGAGTGAGTCGACTCGCTTCACACTCATAAGGGACTGACATCGACGAGCTTGCACAAGACACATGCAGATAAACAAATGACACACAAGCCATGCAAACAAACCACACAAAACAAACCACACAAGAAAAAAAAACACACGGACTCATCTATGACCCTAGACACACCAAATGTTAGTCCGACCCGTACATGGGTGACGGCGGACCAGGACACCCGAATATGTGCCATGCATGCATGTTATGCAACTGGGAATGGATGGCATGGGGAACACCTATACGTCAGGTGTGGTTATGCGTGGATGGTCTTTTGTATGTGGGTGACTCGGGTGGTTTAGAAGGGCCGGGTGTAGGTGGGTCGGGATTGGTGGATGTAGATGGACCATCCCGAGGGGAAGGCGCATAAAAGTGGGCTTCTTTGAAGAAGGGGAGTACGGGTGGTAACTCGGGAAGCCTAATAGTGAAGGGGTCAAAAGGGTCAAAGAAGGTATGACCCCTTGTGGTGGGTTCCCACAAGTCACTGTCCCACATGTAGAAGGTTTGAAGATGTGGGTAGTCACCTTCTTGAATTATAACGGGTGGGACGGGGATCGTAGGCAAGAAGTATGATTCCTCCCTCGGATAAAAGGGTATGAATTCGGGCTCGTCCGGTAAGGGGAGGAGTAAGAGGACCTCCGTGGTGACACAACCCACGGTGCACTCGGAGGTAATGGACCCGAAGGCCGGATGGGTGAAGCTAAGACTAGCGGGTTGGTCAAAGCCTCGGGCCAAAAGATGCGTCAACTCCCATTGTGAATCTAATCCCATGACAAGATCATCCAACGTATCAACATGGTGACGAGATCGAAATGTGGTATGGAATGAGTTGACCGGCACTATAGGTAGGATGGGGCCCATGGATGGAAAGGGATGTGGGACCAAGCCATCCTTGAGTAAACTAAGAAGTGGCTCGGCTATGTAAAGTGTTCCCGTAAGAAACACGGGTGGCTCGGGCTTTGGTAGCTCCAAAGAAGAAGGTTCCGAATAGAGCTCAGAAGGAGCGGGTGGTGATGGAGCACCTACGAGAGGTGAAGAAGCACTTATCCTTTCCAACAAATCCGAAATCATTTTTTTGCATTCTTCAAAGGAGCGGGTTGGAGTAGGGACCTTGGGGTGGACTCGCTCCTCGTCCCTCGACCTAGGTGTGGTCCTAGGCTCGGCTATAAGCAGGGCTTCCACTCGGTTGGAGGTACTTGAGTGGGTTGGGATGGGGGTGCCAAGGGGAGGTTGGTTGGAGGTGCTTGGGTGGGCCACTAGATTGGGGTCGCCTTGGTGGGCTTGGATGGCGGTGAAGGGGTGGGATTGGGTAGAGGTGTGGCCCACTTGATTGTGGGTGAGTTGGTGGGGTTGGTGAGTGGTATGACCTCCGTGGTTGGAGGTAGGTGGGCAGGGAACGTAGGCCCTCCTAAGCGCTCTCTTCATTTCCCACCATGACTCGATGGGCCTTAGATTCCTATCCTCCCTCCATTATTTGATGTTCCTCCAAGTTGCGGCGGCTTCACCAAAAAGTCACCTTTTGGCAACATCGACTTGCATGGGCCCGTACATATTGTACACCTCGAAGTAGTCATCCATAATGGCTTCCCACTCTAGGTAGTCACCTGGGTCATCGGACCTGTAGAAGTCCCGGGTTTCGGGCCTAGTGGGGTGATTCGGGTGGTCCTTCCATTTGAGATAGTATCGCCACCATGGATAAGATCCGGGTGTTCGGTAATCCATGGGACACGGAGAAGCTAGTGGATGGCCATTTCGACACTAGTAGATAAACCAACTAGACAATGGACTACAACCCTAGACATGATGACCAAGACTCGGTACGTGGCGGAGCTAATCGATCCGAAGATCACTCGCGCAAATGTGCGGCCTTCCCGATAGGCGTAGCCTAACGTTCGGACAACACCTTTTGATATACCGACTAATGGTATACAAATGCAACTCCTAAGACCGACTTAGACACTTAGACTTAAATGACACACTTTTTTTTTTGGACACCCTAGACTCAAACTCGCTCTGATACCAAATTGATGCGGGACGAGACCACGGACACGACAAGCTCGTGACTACCCCTTAACGAGGGAAGCGTCGTATGTGCGCGGTTGAGAAACCGACAATGAGCTAGGGTGATCGGCTCTCTTTTGTGCCCGGATCGGGTCACGGGACGGTCTCGCACTCTCTCGCAGCAGCGGTAATGAATAGATAAAGCGAGCTAGATATCCCTACACATGCTCTCTAGCAGCGGCATAAACAAATATATATGAAGTAAGCAAAATGCCGAGAAGGGAGTGAAAATGATACCTCCACGCGCTCGGCGTGGGGACGACGGACTCGGCCGAAACTCCTACTCCCGGGATAATTAATACACCATATTACAGCAAATGAATTACTGCCCACTCCACGCAGGGAGGTAAAGGGCTACACAAACGGGCCCGGGAGGACCGAATTCGGGTTGACGGGCGGCTTCTCACGTCTCTTCGGCAGCACCCGAACTAGTGACGGTGGGGCCCACGTGCTGTCCGGAGGGACCGTGTGAGACCCGGTGTCACCACTGTGGTGGGGACACTTGTGGAAGTGTTCCCTGGGCTGGCGGCACGCTGGTTCGCCGGCCGGAGGCCGGGCGGCTCCGTTCGGCACCGGTCGGAATGACCGGCCACGGACCTGCCGGTTCTATTTTCCGGCGCGCGCTCCAGCGAGAACGGACGCTGCGATCAGCCCCGACGTCGGAATGCGACGAAACTGGCACCGTTGGAAAGATGCTTCGAAGTGCTTCAACCGAATGTGATTACAGAAAAATAATCAAGCCTGTACTTCTGATTGGTGAATTTTGAAGGTTGCTGTTGTACAGTTCCTGAAATCTCAAGTCAGCAGAGAACTTTCCTGTGGATTGCCTTTGACCACGAGGTAGACGTCCGAATCTGGGATTGTGTTCTTCAGAAAAGTTGTGGAAAATCAAGTTACAAAACCAGAACTATTTTTGGATATGGATTTAGAGGTGGTGGTGATTTGTTTTGATTTTGGAAGTGGAGGGTGGTCGGATCTGGGATCTGACTGATAACACTGTAGCTGAGGAAGAACACGAATTTCTAAAAATAGATAGAAGGCTGATAAAAAATTAAGAACATTTGTGGATGTAGGAAGTGATGGATAGAACTCCCAATAAAATTGGGAGGGTTTGGACAAATCAAAAAGATGGCCGGAGGTGGGAAACAAAGGGCTGCTGTCACTATAGACAGAGACAAAACAGAACTAGGAATGAAAGATGCACGAAAATGGGAAAATACTAAACGATGAAATTTGGGCGTGAAAATTTAGGTGGAGCTTGGAGTACAAGGGAAGAACACACCATAAGAATTTCAGCTTGAGATATTCACGTGGTGGAGAGCAGATATTCGGACAAGAAACCTCTATCCAGGATGGACAGAACACCGAAGGCGGCTCCGCGGCGGCGTGATGGCGGCACGAACGGCGGCAGCGGTGGCACCGATGATCACCGGAGGTGGGGGGAAGGAGATATCACTCTAGAATGGGGGTTGGGGATGGAGAAACCAGGGGGGGAGAGAGGAGAGGTCGAAATTCTCCAAGAGAGGGGTTCTTGCACAATGATTTTTTCACTTTCATTAATTCTAGAATAATAGAAATACATGACTTATATAATAAATAAAAAAGACCATGAATACCCTTAGATCTAGGATCTGGAGGGGCATTTAAGGGACTTCATATTTGATTCAAATAAATCAAAAAAAATGAAATTTCTAATTAATTCTAATGGGGGGACAAGGTAGGTGAGGTAGGTAGCCTACCTTTGAATTTTTACTCCACTTGTCTCCCATGTGGTCAATTGGCATTCCAACCTTCTAGATGGCCACCTAGGATGGTTGACCAGCCCCACATGGTCTATGTGGACCAATGGGAAAGGGGTGAGGGCCCCCTTGCTTGGGCCTACTGGAATTTTACATATAAACCCACTAAGACTTACAATTGCGTACCCATATAACACATGGGTATACATACAAATATGAAAGGACATAAATACAAACAAAATGCGTACGGTCTTGCCTCGATGTCCCCATCAGCATGCAACAGAGCCAATACATTGATCAAGGCTGTACAGCCAATGCATTTCATGTCTCTCATGCATGCACATTCAAAGTCTGTACAGCCTGTGTTTGCAACACTAAGTCTGTACATCGCACAGCATGCAAGCCTTCAAAGTCTGTACATCGCATAGCATGCAGGCGCCCGAAGTCTGTACATCGTAGTCTGTACATCGCATAGCATGCAGGCGCTCAAAGTCTGTACATCGCATAGCATGCAGGCATTCAAGTCTGTACATTGACTTACTGTCTCACCCAGCGTCTCATGCAAGTCTGTACATTGACTTACAGTCTCACCTAGTGTCTCATTCAGCGTCTTTGTCAGTCTATACAATGCATTCACGCTAAGTCCATACATTGTCGTGCATCAAGTCAATACAGCATAGTCCATGCATTCACGCTACGTCCATACACTATATGCATTTGGGCATCGTTCACTTGAGCAAGTCTACACATTGCTGCATGCAGACTCTGCACACTTGCTGATAGCATGTTCGTGCATCCATACTCATTGTGCATACTTTGTTTAAGTGCATTCTGCATTTCAAACCAGCAAGCTTGTACATTGCTGTCGCATGCACACCAAATGTATACACTCGTTCAAGGGCTAGTCAGTGCATCCTTATTCGTTGTGCATACTTCCTATGTGCTTGTGTGTATCTCTCCATCAAAGTCTGTACATCGTTTGCCTAGAATGCATACTCTAAGTCTATACGTCCATCTGTTGATGTTTGAACAAATCTATACATTGTTTGCATCTCACTGCTAAGTCTGTACATCCTTTGACTGCATGCCTGAGCATCCATTTTCGTTGTGCATACTTTGATAGATGCAAAGTCTATACACTTGCTATCATGCCTTCATTGTCTGGTCGCACACACACACAAGTCTATACATCCTTTGCTGTTATGTCCCTGTGCCAGTTCATCAAGTCTATACATGATGCATTCATGCATTAATGCTAGGCAGCAAAGTCTGTACATTACTTGACAGCATGCCATAACCTTGCATAATAAAGTTTGTACATGGCTCTGCACATTGTGTACAAAGTGTGTACACTCGCTTGGTGGCATGTCTGAGCACTCATCACCAATGTATATACTTTCTCATATGCATTCAGAACTTCACGCCATCAAGTATGTACATTGCATCGTTTGTTCATGCATTGTCTCAACAAGTCTGTACACTCGTCCATTGCTTCACTCGACCAACTCTATACAGCCATGCACTGCCTTGCTTGCATGAATGAAGCCTGTACAGGGTCTTACTAACTTTAGCTGATATTGTCTTCGACTGATTATCTGATGGGACTGCTGGACGAGGGAATTAAGACTGGCACGTGATCCGAGGCTGGAAGGGCTGACAGGATGATGACACGTGGATTGAAGCCTGCTGAGATGCTTCCAAGTGTAGAACCTTCTGGGCGGGAGATGTGGAAGACTCACGCCCAACACCTGCTACTGCTATATAATAGAAGACTTCTCCATCTGGAGAAGGATGATGGTGATCGAGAGAGAAGCAGAAGAAGCGAGCAGCAGAGAGGAAGAGAAGCAGCAGAGAGGAAGAGAAGTAGCAGAAGAAAAAGAAAGAGAAGAGAAGAGCAGAGAAGAAAAGTGGCAGAGTGTGAGAGCAGTAGAAGAAAAAGAGAAAGAGAGAGAGCTCGTGAGGATCGAGATAAGAAGAGTAGACAGTGAGAGAAAGAAGTAGAGAAGAAAAAGAAGAGTAAGAAGAAGAGAGATCGAGAGATAAGAAGCTTCATCAGAAGATTAGATCCTACTGGACCGTGGATCAAATCCAGGCCAGTCAGCTCCTGCGAGAGCCAAATTGTGATTTCATTTTCTAACTTTCTGCTTGCCGTGTTTTTATCATTTCTTATTTTTCCTTTTTTTTATCTGTTCATCATTGTTCTTCCGACTCTCTGGCTTGAGGTCGGGTTCCTCCTGTGGACTCAGGAGAAGGGAGACATTGTGTCTCCGATTGCAAGTGACTGGGAGTCACTTGTGGGTTCCCTCCTGGTTTGGAGGAAGAGAGACTTCGTCTCTGGTTGCAAGTGACTGGGAGTCACTTGTGTTTTCCCTCCGGTCTGGAGGAAGAGGGGAGATTGTTCCCCTAGTCAAGCTGTTAGGTAGCACCTGTTGCAGACTGAGTCTGCGTTCTAGCTGTTGCTAGTGGAAGCCTCACTCCGGTTTGGAGTGAGGGGTGGATGTAGGTCTGGAGGACCGAACCACCTAAAAAATCATTGTGCAGTGGGTTGATTGATTTCATTTGCTTTCGCTAGATGATTGCTTAGGCGCGCTCTAAGTGTTTGTTCAACGTTCATTTGATTTGTTTTTATTCCGCGACTGTGTCTAGCTACAGGATTTAATTTGGGCAATTTTGAAGAGGGATACATTCACCCCCCCTCTGTATCCGGGCCTTGCACCCTATCAGAGGAGAGAGTCTACACCGGTCCTAAAGCAGCCAAGAAGGAGCATGGGGAGCTGCAAAGGTTGACATCCCTCCCCAAGCATCTGAGTTCAAGTGCCCAAAGAGTGGTAAGTTGCAATTGACTTCAAAAGTTCATCAATTTCTGCACTTTCTATACCACTTATGATTCTTCTTTCTTCTTCTTCTTCTTTATCCTCTTCATGGTCCAAGGTGTTATTCCAACTTAATGTGGGTGGCTCCCATGGTCAAAAAACTCCCTTTAGAAGTTTTATCCATCCTGAGGGCATGGCACCTCCAACCTTTGTTAGTTTTGGCTAAGAACTTCAAGAAATTGTCTTTAGATTGGGCAAACATTTCAGCCCTTATAGAGTTATGGCATCCACAAACACACACCTTCCTCTTCCCTTCCTTTGAAGCTACAGTCCTATTGGTGGAGGTAGAGACCTACCTAGCCCTTTCTAAGACTAAAGTAGGGGACGAAGATCTAGTGTGCCATATGGTCGAACCTATTGACCCATCCTTGATCTTAAGTGATTTCATACACAACCCGAAGGATGTAAGGACCATGATCAGCCCAAACCATATTCACTTGATACCCATGGCTCAATGGATAGTCTCTCATTGTAAGAACAAGTGGGAGAGATATGAAGCCATTGCCAAAGCCGTGTCAGTTTGCTTATACGGAGTCTTCCTTTTTACTACCACCGACCACCTCCTAGATATCCAAAACCTTAGCATCATCAGCGGATTGTGGCGGGGTCTGTCTATTTCTCAAGCGGTCCTTTCCTTCCTTTATGAAGGACTTAGTTCAGCTTGCTTAGGAGGACTTCTTTTCGGCTCCATGATACTCCTTGAGTGTTGGATGGGCGTGAGAATCAAGTTCCAACCCAAGGAAGACATACCTTCAACCAGCCGGATCTTGGGGAGCCACCCCTTGTTCTTTATTGGAGGTGCCTTCGGATTCTCTTCACATGTTGAGTGCAAGACGGTAGACAAGAAAACACGGGATGAATGTCACCTCTTCCTCAACACTTTGCCAATAGAGAAGTTCATGATGTGTCCAAGAGTTTTGCGGAGTACCTTGCTTATAATACCACGGCGACCATGCCTTGATCTACAGCTAGTGGGGAACACTACCTTGGCGATCTACAACCCACACCGGTGCTATCTTCAAATTGGGCTACCCCGAATCAAAGTTCCTGCACTATCACACTACCCTCCCCTTCTAGCTAGGAAGATGGGGACCAAGGAAAATGAGAGAGCGATCCGGAACGCACTGACCATGTGGGGGATCAGCAAAGTGCGTCAGTGGCAAGAAGAAGTGGAAGAGGATGACGAGGGGCGCCGTAGCTACGTGAAAGAATTGCGCAAGATCCGCCCTCTTGCGGACAGAAAATTGAATGTAGCTTGAGATTTCTTATAATGTTTCTGAACTTGAAGTTTTATCAATCAATTTTATGTATTATTGAACTCAATGGAATGATATAGAAGTGCCTTATTTGATGGAATCATGAGTTTGTTGCTTGACTTGGCCTGAAAGCATAGTTTCTGGAATCTGTAACGGTCCTACATAGGGCCGTCACAACAGTCTGACGGTCTTACGATGAGCCGTCAGAAGGAGTGAACTCAGAAAACTGAGTTTCTATTCTCTGTAGAACGTAACGGTCATAGATAGACCGTTAGAGGGAAGTGACGGTCGATCAAGGACGCGTAAGAGAGGGTTTGCTGAGAGTCAATGGATTTCAAAGTTCAGAAGACTGTGACGGTCAAAGGGTGACCGTTACAAGGCTGTGACGGTCTGACGCTGGTGCATTACAGACCTGAACCTGGAAATTTGCAATATTGGGCTCGAACCTGCGTTCTGCACACACTTAGACAAGAAACAAGTTAGATCTGTTCTTAGACTCAACCCCTTGCCTAGAGCAAGTTAGAATTTGACCATTTCTTGATATTTGGTCAAGGGGTGGAGCCTTATTAAATAGGTGAAGAATAAAATGGAAACAATGCAATGCATGCAATGCATAAGATGGTATTTTTTGGGAATTTTTTTTCGCAAATATTTGGACTTTTGGGAGTTTTTTTTAAAAAATATCTAGTGTTTTTGGATTTCAAAATATATGATTTTTTTTAGATTTTGAAATATATGATTTTTTTTGGATTTTGAAATATATGATGATTTTTTTTTTGAAATATATGATTTTTTTGGATTTTGGAATATATGATTTTTTTGGATTTTAGAATATATGATTTTTTTGGATTTTAAAATATATGATTTTTTTGGATTTTAAAATATATGATTTTTTTAGATTTTAAAATATATGATTTTTTTGGATTTTGGAATATATGATTTTTTTGGATTTTAAAATTTATAATTTTTTTGGATTTTAAAATATATGATTTTTTTTAGATTTTAAAATATATGATTTTTTTAGATTTTAAAATATATGAGTGTCCCCCTAGGAATGAGGGTCCTCCCAATTCCGTTCAGAGTTTCCGAGGTTGGCGTGTAATGGGGGGTGACAACCCCTGGCCAGGGCCTAACTCGCGTGACGGTGTCTCTGCCAAGGCCATACCCAGGGTACTTGTCTCAATCCTGAAAAGAAAAAATAGAATACGGGGATAAGCTTAGGCCAGATATAGAAGTTTTTAGGACTTGAGTTCCTCTCTAGTCAACCTATTCAGAGACTTGGTCTGTTGTGCCGGGGCTTTTGCGTCCGTCATCGAACCTTTGTCCACTCTAGGCACGCATACGACCGGGCTCATAGCGTCCCGCGGGGAAACTGTACTGCCACTCTTGCCATGCCTAGCTTTTATTATTTTCCTTTTGGAGCTTTGGAATTGATAATCGATGGACTTTCGGGATAGACTTTTTCTTTTGTCAAGAAGATTGCTCCTTTTCTTTGCTCTTTTCCTTTTTCTTATGGCGTCAGGTCATAACGGACTGTCCCTATTTGAGACCTCCTCTCGTCAAGGTGCCTAGATTGGTTGTCGCCTCCTTATTCACCTCTTGCCCCTGGATTCAGCCGAAGAAAGAGACAGACAGGGACTTTTGCCTTTCCCCCCTAAAGCATGGCCAAGGAGAAACGGTGTCTACAAAGTGGGAAACCCGACCAGGGACGTCGTGTAGTGTGTGATTGCCGTACTCGGGGTCCTCTTTCTCGCGAGGAAGGGAAAGGACACCTTGCTACCGGGGTGGCACTGGTTTAGATTCTAAGGAAAGAAACGTTTAAGGTACAAGCCATTCCAAGCGTGAGAGAGCTCCTCACCTTCTGCGTTCACTAAGCGGTAAGCATTCCCTGGATAAGCCTCTTTCACAATAAATGGCCCTTCCCAGTTATGTTACAATTTAGACTTAGGACCTGCAGACCGAATGAATTTACATTTCAAAACCATATCACCTTTTTGAAATTTACGCTCAATTACCTGCTTTTGAAAATAACGCGAAACTCTCTTTTGATAAATAGATACGTGATCGACCGCACTCATCCTCTTCTCGTCTAAGAGTTCCAGCTGGACGAGCAATGCCTCTCGACGTTCATCGAGATTAAGTTCCTTATCGAGCTATACCCTTAGGGAAGGGATCAAAATCTCATGTGGGAGTACCGCCTCCATCCCGTAAGTGAGAGCATAGGGAGTTTGCCCCGTAGGCGTACGAACGGAGGTGCGGTAAGCCCATAGAGCTTCCACTAATCTTTCTGGCCAATCAGAAAACTTATGAGATTCACATGTTTTCTTTATGATTTTGTTAGTGGCTTCAGCCTGACCGTTGCCTTGTGGGTAATATGGAGATGAGTGATGCAATGTAATATTGAACTTCTTATATAGGTCCTTGAGTTCTTGAGAGACGAACTGGGGTCCGTTGTCGGTGACGATGCTACTTGGCACTCCGAACCGCGAGATAATGTTCTTCATGATGAAGCGGCACACCGTGGTAGCTTTAATCTCTGCGTATGCTTCGGCTTCAGCCCACTTGGTGAAGTACTCAGTGGAGGTAAGGATGAAGGATTTTTGCTTGATCTGAGAATTGGGATCACCGAGCGGGCCGACAACGTCGAAAGCCCACATAGAGAACGGCCAAGGAGCAGATAGAGGATGAAGAGATGAAGCCGGAGCATGAATTTTATCAGCATGGAGTTGGCATTTAAGACACCTCCGGACATAGAGGGAGCCATCTTCCTCTAGAGTGGGCCAATAATAGCCCTGCCTAAGGATCTTCTTCGCTAGAGCCTGGCCATTAACATGACCTCCACACTCACTAGAATGGGCTGCTTCGGCCACCTTCCAAGCTTCATTATCGTCCAAACATCTCATGAGCATCCCGTTAGTAGCGCGCCTGTAGAGTTCTCCAGCAACGATAGTATACCTTGAGGCGACTCTTCTTATTGACTTGCGCTGCTCGACATTTGCCTCTTCCGGGAATGATCCATCTTTGTAAAATAACTTAATTTCATGATACCATGGCAACTCTTCCTCTTCCAGTATCTCCTCTAACTCTGTCAAAGATACTTCCTTCAAATCTTCCTTCTCAGCCCTCACCTCTACAGTCTTCCTAAGGTTAGCAAACCAGGGATCCTGAAGAGAGGGTGCGTCCAATCTCTGAACGACGATAGTCTCAGTACTCCGACTGAGAGGGAAAGATAGAGAGGAAGCGAGGGATGCTAAAGCATCGGCTAGAATGTTCTGAGACTGGGGAGTATGGATGTAGATCAACTTGCGGAATTGCCTAGCAAGGAGCGTGACCAAATCTTGATATGGTTTGAGCTTAGGGTCATGGGTGCGGTAAGTGGAAAGAACTTGCCGCAGGACGAGCTGAGAATCCCCTATGATATTCAAGTAACGCGCGCCTAGAAGGTAGGCGTGCTTCAATCCAGCTAGGAGAGCCTCATACTCGGCGATATTGTTGGTAGCAGGAAATTGAAGTTGATAAGCAAAAGGAATCGTCACTCCATCCGGAGTGAGCAGAACAGCGCCCATCCCTCGGCCTTGAGAATTGAGTGCACCATCGAAGTGCAGCGACCAGAAGGGATGATGAGTAAGGACGGAAAGATACTCATAAGGGAAATCATCCTGAATAGAGTCCGTGCAGGGAATCGGGAGATGGGCAAGATGCTCAGCGATGGCGTATCCTTTGACCGCCTTCTGAATGACGAACGTGATATCAAACTGAGATAGGAAGCTCTGCCAGCGAGCTAACCTACTAGAGAGGACATGCTTTTCTAAGAGATAGTGGATCGGGTCCATTCTAGAGATCAGCCTAACTGGGTGGGCAAGGAAGTAATGTTTGAGCTTCTGAGTTACCCACACTAAGGCGGCACAAGTCTTCTCCATAGCGGTGTATTTAGCCTCGACCGGGTTGAACAACCTGGAGAGGTAATAAGCTGCCCGCTCTTTCCCTTCATCGTCTACTTGTGCTAAAACCGCCCCTAGGGAGTCCTCAATGACCGAGATGAATATGATTAGGGGTTTCTCAGGGACAGGAGGTTACAAAACCAGGGGATTGGATAGATATTCCTTTAGGTCCTCATAGGCCTTTTGACAATCTTGATTCCATTCAAATTTGACTCCCGCCTTTAGCAATTCATAAAACAGGCAGCACATCTGAGAATGTTGGGATATGAATCTCCTGATGAATTGCAATCTACCAATCAGTCCTGAAAGTTTTGTAATATTCTTTGGCGGAGGCATGTCCATGACGGCCTTTGCTTTATTAGGATCAATCTGGATCTCCCGTTTGCTAACTCTAAAGCCTAGCAACTTCCCTGAAGAGACTCCGAAAACACACTTCTTCGGGTTCATCTTGAGCTTGTACTCCCTAGCTCTCTGCAGCACCTTAGCCAGAATAGAGAGGTGTTCTTCTTTGGTTCTTGATTTCACCAAGATGTCATCCACGTAGGCTTCTATGTAGATATGCGTCATGTCGTGGAAAATGGCCATCATTGCCCTCTGATAGGTGGCACCTGCGTTCTTCAGACCGAACGACATAACCACGTAGCAGTACGTGCCCCAGGGCGTGGTGAAGGAAGTTTTCTCTTGATCCTCCAGAGTAAGACGAATCTGATTATAACCTGAGTAACCGTCCATGAATGACAAAGCTTCGTATCCGGCGGTGTTATCAACCAGGACGTCTATGTGAGGCAGTGAGAAATCATCTTTGGGACATGCTTTATTAAGATCCCTGAAATCGATGCAAATACGCACCTTTCCATCCTTCTTGATAACAGGGACTATGTTCGCCACCCACTGGGGATATAAGACAACTCTAATGAACCTGGCCTTGTGTAACTTATCAACTTCTTCTTTAATCCTTAAGGCCATGTGGGGGTGAAATCTCCTTTACCTCTGTTTTACGGGTGTTGCCCCTTGTTTAAGTACGAGTCGGTGTTCCACTAAAGAGGGGTCAAGACCCGGCATGTCCTCATAAGACCAGGCGAAAGAATCACTATACTCCCTTAGAACCTTGACTAGATCTTCTTCCACTTGCGGAGGGAGATTAGCAGCAATAATATTGGGCCTTGGGTCTTCTTCAATTCCCAAATTTATTTCCTTCGTAGGTTCATCTACTGACTACGATGGCTCGTCGAATCTCTTTAATCCTTGCGCATACAGATCGGCAGTGTTACTACGTTCCTATCCTCATCATCAATCGGGTCTTTCTCATTCAAGACTTCATAGACATCGAGTCCGTCATCGCCTTATACCCCTTCTATTTCCTCTTCATCTTCTATCATGATTGCCGTAGCGACAAACTCTGGACACTTCAAAAGAGCATGACATCGCTGAGCCAGATCCTGCAAGAACCTATCAGGAATGGATTTGGAAGGATGCGCAAGCGAGCGCGGCTCAAGCTTGGAAGGATTGGACGACCTAAAAGAGGACCCTACTTCTCTAGTTCTAATTGACCCTACTTCCCTAGACTCGACGGACCCAACGCCTAACCTAGGAGAAATGAAATCTAGTGGAAAGGAAGGAGCAGGGGACTCGTGCCCCTGGGAGGAGGACGGAGACAAGATAGCGTAATCTTCTACCGAAATCTCTGTGTATCAAATTTGACATTTTTTTTGGAGATCAGTGGAGATCATACAGCAGGATGGAGGAGGAGGAAGTTGCAGGGAGAATAGAGAGGGGAAGATGCAATCAAAGAAGGGGTCGAAAGATGAAAATCACATCTCGTGGAGTTGGGCGGTGGGGGAAGGAGGAGTGAATAGAGTTGACAGATCAACAGGTGGGCAGTGCCCACATGCACATGGAACAAACAATATTTCGGGCGATCTTTCCGTAAAATACGGATCTACCATAATCGGGGGTGAACGGGGAATGGGTTCCCATTGTTGAAATAGAGATGCGAGACAGGAGGGAGACCAAGAAATGATAATGGGCGAGCTCCCCTTCTTCTGTAGACGGCCAGGTGGCTTCGACTTCCATTGAACGAGCCGCACTTCCTGATTCTCCTTCTGACCATAACAATCTGGCTCGCTGAACATTCTGGCAAATGACTGACTGAAATCTGGCATATCATCAACAGCCCCTTTCGGTAGCAAAGGTGGACTAGCAACTGTGCAAGCTGTATCTTTCTTTTCTGACTGTACTGGTGGTGGATTCAGTGTACCCGGCTGGAGGGGTCCTCTTATAAAGTGTTGGCGGTAATCCCATGTAAGTGGCCCTGAGTCCCCCATCATTGAGAGTGCGGACTGTCGATAACCGAGGCCTCTCCGGCTCATTTTTCTTCCTTTGGGCACTGGCTTGGTTCGCCCTTGTAACTGCGCACCGAGGCCTCTCCCCGGTTGATAACCCAGCTTCAATATGATATCCCAACCCTTGGAATCTCGGATCTGGGGTTTCACTTTGATATTGACGGGTGTAGCGGCGGGCTTGCGTGGTGCATAAGCCCAAGGGAAATCCAGATCTAGTACAGAAATAACGGGCCGGCTGATGGGCCATAATATGGGCAGAATCTTCTCTGAAATAACTTTGACAGACTAGACCATGGATAAGCTTTTTACTTTAACCACCCTCCCTTGAAAAGGGAACTTGAGACATTGGTGCACGGTGGAGGGCACGGCACTGAGAGTGTCGATCCACGGACGACCCAAGATAGCTTTGAACATAGGGTCGATGTCCAGCACATAGAATTCAATGGGCATGGTGAGAGGCCCAAGCTCGGCTTGAATAGTAACAATCCCATGACATGCCCTCCGAGAATTGTCATAAGCAGCTATAGTAGTGGGGGTCGGGCGTAGAAGTTCTTTAGACAGATTGCAGGCCCTGAGAGTCCTGAGCGGGCACACATTAATAGATGCCCATGCCTCAACTAATGCCGCATCAATGCTAACTTTATTCAAGATAATGGTGATGCAATGCGGCATTTGCCGAGCTTCTGGTGGTGCTAGCTCGGTTTGAGGGAAGGTTATAGCTGGTCCTTTGGCAATAGTCACCAGTGCCGTAGGTAAACTGTCGGCTGCCACGTCTTCACTAACCATCACCTTCTGAAGAAAGTTCCTGAGAGCATCTTGGTGAAGGGTAGATCTTTTGATAAGCTCCAGCACTGATATCTTAGCGGGAACCCGATCCAAGTGATACAACATATCGTATTGGGTTCCTGGTAACGGCTCGGCCTCTTCCTGCTCAACAGCCGGTTGGGAAGATTGGGGATTGGAGGTGGAAGCATAATTGCGGTGAAACATGCGCGCGCTTCGCAAGGCGAAGTTATAGGCTGTCGCGGCCTCGGATGGGCTCAAGATAAGTGACTTAGTAGGCCCGGTGGGGTGGATGAGTGGTGCGGAAGAGGGTGTGGTGGAAAGGATGATGGGTGAGGGGTTGGTGGTAGCGGGTGCGAGCGGAAGTGGGGATATAAAGGTAGGCGGAGGTGTAATGTGTGGAGGGTTAGATGAAGGTGCGGTGATAGCGGGGGTGAGTAATGTGTGAGAGACGGGCGGTGGAGTAGGAATAGATGAAAGGACAAACGGCGTAGCAGGCGGAGGAGGGTTTTGGTATGTAAGGATGGTAGGAGCGGAAGGAGTGCGGAAGTTGTGGTGAAGGGCCATGACTTGCGGCGTAGAGCTATCATCATCAAAGGACCACCCGACATCAGGGGCCGGGGGTTGAACTACATTGACCTGGGCCGGCGCCGGTGGCTGAGGCTGTGGAGCGGGAAGATGGTTCGACATTGGGTTCTGGTGGATCCCCAAGTCTTGAACCGGCTGCTGTTACTGTTGCGACTGCTGCTGCGGCTGCGGTGCCTGTTGTTACTGCACTTGCTACCTCGGTGGCTGCCTTCTTTTCTGTTTAATTTTCGTAATGGCCCTATGCATTTCGGCCCAATCAATCCTTTGTCCTTCATGGAGGTCATAGACCAAATCCCTGAACTGAAAACACCCTTCAATAGTATGTCCTGGCTGCCTGTGGAACATACAGTACTTTGTCTGATCAACGACCGGGTTCCAGTTGGGCCGTTCTGGAGGGAGTTGTATAGCACTAACTGACATGAGAGCTGAGAAGATATCCGTGATGGTTTCTGGCAGGGGTGGGTACTGTGCTCTTTTAGGAGCCGGGCGCTTGTTGTTGTTGTTGTAGCCGTTGGGTGGAGGGACATTATGGTATTGCGGAGGCTGTGGATGTTGTTGCCGAGCGGTAAAGGTGTTTTGTGGAGTGGCGAAAGTAGGCGGAGGGTTCTGTGGAATGGTTGGGAAGTTTTGTGGAGCGGGGTTTTGCGGAGTGCAGGGGTTTTGCGGAAAGCATAAAGGTGCGGCTTGGAAGGGGAAGGTAACGGCTTGAACTTGTTCATTGGTCTGGACCCCCTCGGTGACAGGCCCTTGAGGTTTCTTATGGTATTTTGGCTTTTGGTTCTCAAAGAGCGAGTGGATGGGGGTGTCCTTGAACTATGTTTGAATGAACCGCACCCGGCTATAGAGTTGGTGCATGTTGGCTCTATCATTCATTGCCAAGATGTTTCGGAAGATCGGAGTAGCATTAGAAATAAGTAGCTTGACCTTCTCTTCCTCCGGAATATGGCCTGGAACCCTGGCGGCCATCTGCCTCCATCTATCAGCATAGGTAGCAAATTCCTCATCGGGCTTCATTTTCTCGGCCACCAAGTCTGTGAAAGAATATTCTGGACCGACCCTGTCTTGAAACCTTTGGATAAATTTGTCTTTCACTATTTTAAAGTTCTCGGCATCCTCTAGCGGTAGAGAATAGAACCATTCCAGTGCAACCCCATCCAATGATCGGCGGAACAAATACGCCATGAGGCGATCATCATACTGAAATTGGGCCGATTCATATAAAAAGTCCCTCATATGAATAAAGGGATTGCCGTTCCCATCATACTTACGGTAACTAGGGATCTCGGATTGCGGAGGGAATCGGATGTTTTGGAAGCTGGGGACTGGAACATCTACCAAGGATTGTGGGCCAACCCATTTTTGGTGGAAATCAATCTGTTGTTGCATGGCGGCCCACTTATCAAGTAGTTCCTGCTCCCTGGATGGAGTAGGGGTAGTGAAAGATGAAGGTTAAAATTGAGGAGCAGAAGGATGGACTATTGTAGGAGGTGGAAGCCCATAAGAAGGAGCAGAAGGATAAACGGCCAAGGTAGGGAGCCCATAAGAAGGATATTGGGCCGGAGACTGACCCAGATTAGAATGGACTTGGGCAACCCCTTGCTGAGGGCGCAAGAAATCTGAAGGGCCAACAAGGACTTGTGGCACCGATGGGCTGGACATGTGATGATCCACCTGAATAAAAGAAGAGAGAGTAGACTTTCCCTTGTCAGAAAATTACTGGGCCGAAGCGAAAGATTGGCCCTTTTCCATAGCAGAAAAGGTGATGGTCCGAGGTTGGACCGGAGTAAGATCAATTGGAGTGGGCTGAATGGAGGGCCCACCAACTCTAGACTGGTCGATGGAAAGATTAGATTGGCCTTGCGCAATCATGGGATGTGGGGTATTGGACCCCTGCATGGCCTGATAGACAGCCTGGAGTTTGGCCGGGTCCAACTGGGCCATCATTTGGAGAATGGAGCCAGCAGAAGGAGAAGAGAAGGAAGGAGTGGTTTGGCCGCCCTCCATAGGGACGGAGGATGGAAGAGGGGCAGACCCCTCTCTAGAAGGGAATGAGATAACACTAGAAGGGTTTTCAAGAAGCCCTTCAGGAAGAGAATACTCTTGGGAACGGGGAGGATTGAAAGAACCCATGATGGGTTCGAAGAGCGGATTGGAGTAGATTTTGGAGAAGGAATTGATCCTAGGAGATGACTCTAATGGACGAAGACAACTCCACATCTAACGGAAGACCTTAACAAAAGCAAACGATACACGACAAACACACAATGAGTGATCAAACTTAGATAACTTTGACAAAGATGCAAGCGAAAATGAGATGACAACACTTAAATTCAACCAAGTTACTTAGATGATGCAACAAGATTTTTATGATTTCCTCCTTTAGAACCTTAGTGATTTGATTAGGATGTGCTCTCCACAAGTAGGTTCCTAATAGGAAAGGATGTGTGGCTTGGTTGACTCTAAATGTAATCACTCTTTCACCTATTCAATCCTCGACACGGGATAGGAAAGGTACAACCGGCCCGGTGTCCGTGTTGGAATCCACGGCTCACGGGGACTTATGGAGGTCCCTGATGTGTTTTCCTGATCGGCCCCAACGAATATGGAGACGAGAGGTCCACGCACCAAGGTAGGAGAATGCAATCTAATGTATGAAAATATGCATGAACCTATGTGCACCGGGGTGCAAGCAAATTCTACCCTAAAATCTAGCAATATGCACATAATGATATAAATATGTGAACAAACCAAGGAGGAGACCGAATAGCACCCAAGCATGAAAATCACAGCAAAAACTGTGAAAGTAAACTACACCTCGGGATGCGTACCTATCTGGAGTATGTGACGGTCTAGGTTACCTGCGTCAGAGGAGTGTGACGGTCGAAGACCAGGCTGTCACAGTAATGTAACGCATTCACAGGAGACCGTCAGAGGAGCTAGAGAACCAGAAACAGCAGAGAAATAGAGGGAAGATCCGGGGAAACCAGAGCAACAAGGGCAAACAAAGGGAGCAGGTCTAACAGAGATTCAAAGCACGATTGGCACTAGATGTCCCACCGTGATCGGAAAAAAACTGTTGGTTTTAATGTGTCCCTTCTTTTGGAAGATGGGATATGATGCCAACTATGAGCGAATGAGCCAAGTAATGAAATCTATCAACCTATGAACATGTGAATCATGAACCTAGGCAACCAACACAAGCTCTAGCATGGGCATGCTATCTCAATCAAGACTAAGCTAAGCAAATAAAGAAAAACACACGCCGGAGCATGGAATAAGGAATAAAGGAAAACACACCGTATAGGTGGAACAAACAAAGTAAAGAGGAGATATGATGAAAGAGAAAGCTAATGCCCAAACTAAGGAAAGATGTGATCACCACCAAGGTAGAAACAAGTCAAAGACCTGATAAATACCTTAGAATATGAGGATGATGCACTCGCCCATGGGAGAGAGAAAACAACCAGGAAACTGCAGCTCCGTCAGATGTAACGGTCGAAGGAAGATGCGCCACAGCAAGTGTGACGGTCTCACGATAGATCGCTACAAGACTCTAACACGCCTGTGATAGACTGTCAGAGCCTCTGCAGAATAAGAAGTTGGGAATCTTTTGATCTCCAAGCTTTCCAGCCGTCCAGAGAGCTTGGGCCTCGTGATATGGACTCTGTAAACCTGCAAGAGAGTGTAGAACACAAGAAAAACAACCCAGATTACCCCTTAGACACAGTAGTATCAATAAATCCAAGAAACTTAAGAACATGCAAAAGGAAAGGGAAATACCGGGGAGGTTGGTTTTTTTAACCCCTCTCGGGCGTTTTAAAAGATGGGAGGATGTTTTGAATGAATGCAGCAAGTGTAAGAACATGGGAGATGGAGAGGGACAATGCTATGATGTTTGAAAGAGAGAAAAGACACTAAGAACACGACTTGACTAAACTAAACCCTTGGAAACTATACTCCCTGAACTTTGGAAGTAGATGGACATGGGAAGCAGCTATCCTTGGTTGGTTCTAGCTCCAGGATGCGGCATCACTTCGACGCAAACTCCAGATATCTCCTTCTCAAGCCATAAAGTCAAGGGTTCTATTTATAGACCCTCAAAGTCTAGGTTCGAGTTGAGGATAATTCAGCTAGAAAGTAGGACGTTTCTTAGAAAACTCTTGAAGATAATACTCCCTAGAGTCCACAGAATCAAACAAAAGCTTCTTAGGATGAGTATCGAGAGAGAAACCCTCAAACCAAACTCTAAATTCGATCACGGAAATAGTAGAGCAAAGGCCAGGCTTGTCAGGACTCTCTGTTGGATGTAACGGCCGCACGATAGACCGCCACACTAATGTAACGCTCCAGTCTTGGACCGTCACACAACCCTATCCACTATAAGATAAGATTAATGGGAGAAGTTTGAGAACGTAGGACTCTAGATGAATGTAACGGTCAAGAGTAGATGCGTCACAATGCATGTAACGACTACACGATAAACCGTCACACTCAACGGATAAGCAAAAGATAAGCTTGAAAGGAAGCCTTAAACTTAAGGACTCTACAAGGATGTAACGCACCATGGTAGATGCGTTAGAGGACTGTAACGCCCCATCAAAGGACTGTTAGAGATAATAGAGTGCAAATGAAATGAGAGTTTGCTAAGCTTCGTCCAGCGGAATGAGACAAGGAACCAAACCCAACCAAGGAGATATGACTCATGAAATAGACCTCAAATTGACCAAGAAGGCTCAATAAAGGTGAACAACTCGGAGCATCATATTGAATGAACAAGGAGATGACTCGACTTATTGGTCATAAAACGGGTGTCAACAACTGGCAGTGGAGCGCGCTTGATCTTCTTATTGCCAGAAGGGGTGGAGTTATAGTACTCCCTGCAGTTCAACTTCTAGGCCACCAATAATGTGGCTGAGTACAAAGCTTTGCTATCCATTCTCCGCATGGCAAAACACCTCAGGGTGACAAACCTTAAGGTTTATAGTGACTCCCTACTCGTCGCCAGCTAGGTTCGGGGAGAGCTCAATGCTTGGGAGCCAACGATGGTGAAGTACCTCGAGAAGGCGAAGGAAGCTACATCATCATTCTCTCACTACGAGATGGTCCACGTCCCAAGAGAAGATAATGCCATAGACTATGAGCCATCGTGGATGGATCAAATCCTTGATTTCCTCCTACAGCAACATCTCCCCGATGAGCGCGTCGATGCTCGCCGTATGCGAGCACGAGCAATGCACTTCACGATTGTCAATGGTCAGTTATTCAGGTGATCACTCTCAGCTCCTCTATTGAAGTGCTTATTTCCCACCAAGGCTAAGTAGGCAATTTAAGAAGTTCACGAAGGCCTCTGCGGAAGTCATATCGGCCAACGAGCACTCACGAGGAGCCTTATCTGACAAGGATACTGGTGGCTGACACTGCAGCAAGACTGCCTCGACTATGTTCAAAGCTGCCCCTAGTGTCAGAAGTTTGAGAACTTTCATCACCAACTGGCGACGTAGCTGCACGCCCTAATAGAGCATCGCCCATTTGCTCGATGGGGTGTAGATATACTGGTCCGCTTCTCGAAAGCCCAGGGAAGGAAGAAGTTCCTCATCGTCGCCATTGATTACTTCACCAAATGGGTCGAGGCGGAACCTTTGGGGAAAATCATGATGGAAGAAACTTGTAAGTTCATCTTGAGGAACATAATTTGCCATTTTGGGATCCTGCGTGTCCTCAGAACTAACAATGGCAGGCAGTTTTCCAGCACGGTCTTTTGGGAGAAGTGCTCGGAGCTGGGGATATGGAATCATTACACTTTGGTGGGCCACCCCCAAGCAAATGGCCTAGTGAAAAATGCCAACCGGACACTCCTTCATGGCATAAGGACCTACCAGGAGCAGGCAAGCAAGTCTAGGAAAGATTCCATTCCAAGCATCCTATAGGTGCATCGGACTACTGCTCAGACCGCCACAGGAGAAACACCTTTCCAATTAGCATATGGAGTGGATGCAGTCATCCCAGTTGAGCTATCCAACCCATCATTAAGGGTTAGCCAGTTCGATGAGGCCCGAAATAATCAAGCGATGCGAGAAAACTTGGACCTGCTCATGAAGATAGGGAGCGTGCCCAACTTAGGCTTATCGCTTATCAACAATTGACAAAATACTACAATGCTCCTGTTAGAGAGCGTCACTTCCTCCCTAGAGATCTCATACTACGTTGAGCTAGTGTGGCGGACCCTAGAGTCGCCTCAGGAAAGCTGGCCCCAAACTGGGAAGGGCCCTATCGGATTATAGAAGTGCTCGGCAAGGGGGCATGTAGGCTGACTACTCTGGATGGGCAAGAAGTTCCACGAACCTGGAACTCTATAAATCTTAGAGCATTCCATCAGTGAATGAAAAGTTTTATCCCTTCTCGCTGCTCTAACTACTCCCACTACCAGTGGATCATCACGAGTCATCCTTCGAGCTCAATTGTGGTGGCTTCTGAGCCTCCAAGAAGTGAATACTCATGCTCCCCTCAGAAACTATGGTGGCTTCCGAGCCTCTAAGAGGCGAGCACTCATGCTCCCCTCGAAAACTATGGTGGCTTTTGAGTCCCCAAGAGGCGAGCACTCAGGCTCCCCTCGAAAACGATGGTGGCTTCTGAGCCCCCAAGAGGCGAGCACTTCTACTCCCATCCAAAACCACTTAAGGTGGCTTCTAAGCCCCTAGAGACGAGTATGAATCCTCTCCTCTTCGGGAAGAAGGATGTGTGCTCACCTCCAAAATAACTAACGGTGGCTTCCGAGCCCCCCAGGGGCGAGCAAGAATCCTCCTCTCTTTAGAAGAAGGATGTACGCTCCCCCCAAAAACACCAATAGTGGTGTCTAAACTATCAAGCAGAGGCAACATTCCCTTAAGGGACGAACATACACCATCATGGATGGTTACACAACGACGAGCACTCATGCTCTAGCTATTCAGCCCCCGAGAGGTGAGCAATAACCATCTCTTCTTCAGCAGAAGGGCGTACGCTCCCCTCCACAAACACCCATGGAGGCTCCTAAGCCCCCAAGAAGAAGGCAACAATGTCCCCTTTAGAGATCACAATGGTTGCTCAGCCCCTAGAGGCGTACAAAAACCCTTTAGAGACTCAGCTCACTCTACGAAGCATACAAGCACTCCACTCAGATGGCCTAACAGGATCTATACAATATCCTTGAATCACACGCGTAACTACATGCAAGAAGCAGAAACAAAGTGGAGGGGAAAGAGGAAGTATTTATTTATTCATCCATTAATGGTACAAAGGCCCTTAGTCAAAGTCTACCCACTCATCTGTCCAGAGGTAAGACGACAACGCAGGATCACCGCCACGAAAGTGAATCGGGGACACCAGAGCCATCGCGGCCCTCGTTTCTCGCAATAGCCGTCGAACCAGCCTCGCACAAAGTCTCCATCCACGTCGACCTATTTGTTGAGCTTCCCCAGTTGATTTTGATGATAACAAAACCCCAAAATTGCTAACGGCCTTGTACCATGCATAATTGGTCAAAAGCAAACACAAGAAGGCAAATTAAGGCCATTTTTAGTCATGCTCAAATGTCTTAGCTTCCAAAATGAATAAAATGAGCCAAATGACCTCTAATTGGATGTCAAAGTTGTTCAAATACAAGGCCTTATTATCCGAACATGTTTTCTTGGGATAACAAGCTTGTTTTGCAGGATTTACAGGTTTTGGTCGACCAATACAGCTTGGTCGGTCGACCAAACCTCCCAGAACCCATAACTTTGTAGAGTAACAGAGTTCGGTCGATCAATGGCCATAGGTTGGTCGACCGACTTTTTCAGAGTCGAAAAGTTTTAGAAGTTACAGAGATTGGTCGACCGACCGACATATTTCGGTCGACTGACCCATGTTGTGCAGCCATTGTTGGCTTTTCATTCTCTACAATGTGGGAAGCCTTTCCCCTTGGAATTTTGAGTCCTTTAGCCTCCAAACTCGCCAGAAAATGTGGGGTGCTATTTTTGACCATCGCTTGCCCAACCCAAGTGATATAAAAACACATCTTTGGGTCAAGAAACCCTAATCATTCAAGGAATCAAAGGGAGGCCATCTAAGGAAGAGGGTGAGCTGCTGCAACAACCTCCGTGAACAGTGCTTCATCCAGCCATCCTTCATCAAGATCCAAGCTTTTGAAGATCATTTTGAAGCCAAAAAAGTTGTGATCAAGTGGAGAAGCAAACCTTGCTTCAAGATCTGCATCTTTCATCAAGGGGGAACCTAGATCGGAGCTCTTTCATTTCATATTCTTCTTCTATTTTGTCTTGAGCTTCAAGTGTGTATTTTCTTTAATCTGTAAACATCAAGTGTGTGTGTGGATCAATTCAGATTTGTGTGTGTATCTGTGGATCTATTCAGATCCGTGTGTGTGGTTTTCATGTTGTAATCCCTTACAAGATAGTGTGTGAATCCTCACGGATCGTGAGGGGTGGACGTAGGTTACCGGTGTTGCATCCGAACCACCTAAAAATCGTTGTCTATTGTGTGGTTTGATCCATTTCATCTACCCCCATTCTGTGTGATTTTTCGTGCATATTATTTCTTCTGCGCTTTATCTTTCAGATCTAGCATAATCGATTTTTTCTGTAATAGATCTTTGGTATATCGAAAGGTGGGTTTGAATTGACAAGGCCAGCCTTATCAGGACGATAACACCTTGCGTGAGCAGGATCCTTGGATTCATACCTCTGCCTAGTACCGAAGAACTATCGTGGTGATATATTTTTTTAGATCTAATCTATAATACATCAGATCTGATTTCTAAACTGCCTTTTCATCATATCTATTTAAATCGGGCAAAAATATTTTAAAAATTGTAGCCACCTAATTCACCCCCCTCTTGGGTGTCATTGATCGCGGGACTTCAATTAGTATCAGAGCTAAGACTCTATTTTTCACAGATCTAACAATCTATAGATAGATGTAGATTAATGGCCAACAAGGGGATGATGCCTGAGGGTCACTCTATCCACCGACCTCCTTTCTTTGATGGCTCGAATTATTATTACTGGAAAAATAGAATGCATGTCTTTCTTAGAGCCCAAGAGTTCAAGATCTGGAGGGTTGTGGACAAGGGTCCTTCTGACCTTCCCGCTGATGAGGACAAGTGGACACATGAAGATATTAAAAAATCTACTATAAATTTCAATGCCATGAATATCATGCAATGTGTCATCCACCCTAATGAGTTCTCTCGTGTTTCTATGTGCAGTTCTGCAAAAGAAATGTGGGACAAATTGCTGCTCATCTATGAAGGAACCTCTCAAGTGAAAGAGATGAAGGCAAACTTGCTTGTCAGAGATTATGAGCTTTTCAAGATGAAGTCTGAAGAGACAATCTCTGAAATGTTTGCAAGACTAACAGAGATCACCAACAGTCTCAAAGGTCTTGGAAAAGAATACACCAACTCCGAACTAGTGAGGAAGGTGTTAAGATCTCTTCCACCCGCGTGGCACACCAAGGCCACAGTCATTGAGGATTCCAAGAATCTTTCCATACTTTCCTTGGACGAGCTTATAGGGTCACTCATGACCTATGAGATAAATATTAAGAGAACTACGGAGGAGGAGTCCAAGAAAAAGAAAACGGTGGCTTTGAAAGCCAACCAACATGATGATGACTCCTCAAACCCTAATTAAAAATGTACTTTTAGTGAAGGGTTTGAATCGCAATTTTTTGAGTATAAGCCAATTATGTGACAAGGGTTTTAAAATTATTTTTGATGAAACCCATTGCCTTGTCATGAATAAAATCATAAATAAAATTAAATTCATTAGAAAAAGAAATAACAATGTGTACACTATTGATATTGATGATGTCTCATGTGATGATGTGTGCTTGGTAGCAAACAATCATGAAAATGCATGGTTATGGCACCGAAGATTAGGTCATGCTTGTTTTGGAGCAATTTCCCAATTGTCTAGACATGACTTGCTGAATGGGTTGTCAAAATTAAAATTTGAAAGTGACAAAATCTGTGAGGCTTGCACAAAAGGCAAGCAAACACTCATTTCGTTCAAAAATAAGAACATTGTTTCTACCTCCCGGCCTTTAGAATTGCTGCATCTTGATCTTTTTGACCCCACTAAGACATCTAGCCTAGGAGGCAAATCTTTTGGATTTGTTATTGTTGATGATTGTTGGGACGCTAAAGGGTGATCTAGAGGGGGGTGAATAGATCAAACACCCGATAAAAAATTACTGCAGCAGAAACAAATGCGGAATGAAAACTTATACTGAACAGATAGTGGGCACAATGCGAATACCAGCCAGAACAGATAAAGAACAGTCCTAAGCAAACATCTACTGCGCAAAGACAGAAATATAGAAGCTATGCAAACCACAAAACAATCACACAGTAGACAAAGGTTTTTAGGTGGTTCGATCCTCCAGACCTACATCCACCCCACACTCAACCCGAGTGTGGATTACTGCTGACTCATAGTTTGAACCGCTGGGCCTCACAGCTTGCCTACAATCCGCTGAGCCTCACAGCTTGCTGTCCAGTGGAATCCTCCACTGCAACCGCTGGGGATTACAGCTTGACCCGTCCAGAGGTAGCACCTCTGCAAACGTTGACTAACAGCTTGAACACAAGAGTTTCGAAAATAAAACAAAAAGGCAAACAAACGAAAAGGAAATGTATCCCTGCAGGGAATATAGCTCAAACAGGTGAGCAAACCTCAGATCTTGTTTTGAATCAAAGATCTGAGGAACATTTCTCTCAACTCTCTTTCTTTTCTCTCTTTCTTTTTCTCTTCTGCTGGATCGAAGGGGGCTCTCTGCTCTTCTGCTTTTCCTTCAAGGCTCCTGATTATTCGATCTATCTTCATCTGTGGACGAAGGCTTCCTTTTATAATCAGTCACAGCAGGAGCAGCACTGGGCGCGTGTCTTCCACAGTTCCCGCCCAAGTGTTTTGGCCACGTGTCATCCTGTCAGCCCTTCCAGCCTCGGATCACGTGCCCAATGAACAGGGCCTGTCAGACAGAGAATTATCAGTTTAATGTCGACACCTTGTACAGACTTTGTTCGAAGCAATGTATAGACTTGACGCAGTGTATGCAGCACACCGATGCATTGTATAAACTTTGCAACGTGAAGACAATGTATTGACTTTGCAACATGAAGATAATGTATAGACTTTGCAGTGTGTTATGCAGAATGCATCAAGCAAAGTATGAACATCAAGAACGAATGCACAATGACTGTATGGACTTTGCGCTGTAGAGACTTCGCAATGCGAAGACAAAGCATGTATAGATTATGCGTTATGCAACCAGATGATGTCTAGACTTGCTCATGACTGTTTAGACTCTAGTGAATGCATTCTAGACAGACCCTGTACAGACTTGATGAGACGATACATGCACGATGTATGGACTTGTCCAATGTACAGACTTAGCATGAGACGCTAAGTGAGACGGAGGATGATGTACAGAGTTGAAGGGTAATGCATGCGATGTACAGACTTTCCAATTCAAGGGCTGTAGAGACTTGAGCAATGAATGTGCAGACTTGATTCAATGCAAGGCAAACGAATGTATGGACTTCACGATGTGTGGACTTGTCAGCACACGATGTATAGACTTTGGCTCGTGCAAGCCAATCCAATGTATAGACTTCAAGCTCATGCAAGCAAAGCCAATGTATAGACTTGGCGTTTGTGTGAGCATGCGATGTACAGACTTTGTATTGTGAACACAGGCTGTACAGACTTGCTAACATGCATGAACAAATGGCATTGTATGGACTTTATGAGCACTAGGCCAATGTACATACTTTGCGAGCGCTAAGTCGATGTACAGACTTGAAGAGATGCATGCTACAGTGCAATGTATAGATGAGCGTAGGTAAAGATTAAGAATGTATAGACTTGCTCAGTTCAGCACGTAGGTAAAGATGCCAATGCAGTGTACAGACTTTGATCGTAGGTAAAGACAGCAATGTGCTGACTTCAGCTCTAAGTCTATACAACCAATGCAGTGTTCAGACTTTGCAAGAAACACTAAACGCTGTACAGACTTAGCCACAAGCTGAACAATCGGATGTATAGACTTGAGATGAATGCATGAACAGTCCGATGTACAGACTTGCCAAATGGATAGACTTTAAGTCCAATGCGAAAGGCTTTACAGACTTGGATGAATGAACAAGCATGAATGTATAGACTTTGAAAGACACTGCATGAATAATATGATGCTATGTACAGACTTGGGCTGTACAGATTTGCTGCCTAGTCGATGTACAGACTTCCTATATGTTCAAGTCCAATGTATAGACTTGCTGAGATATGCGCCTGAAGAATGTACAGACTCTAAGCGTGAATGATGCAGCGATGTATAGACTTTGCAAATGTTCATGCTACCAATGTACAGACTTGCTATGCTTACGCATGGACCAAGTCTGTATAGACTTTGATGCAATGCATGAACAAGAAGGCGATGTACAGACTTCTTAACAAACACATGCAATGCAATGCACTGATGCAGTATATGCACAGAAGAAGCAATGCACCGATGCACCTGAAGAATGTACAGACTTCTTAATAGACGCATGCAGCAACTGTTTGCACTGATGCAGTATATGCACAGAAGAAGCAATGCACCGATGCAATGTATGCACAAAGCAGATATTGAACTGAAGCAATGGATGTATAGACTTGATATCTGACAGAATGCAATGCATCGACCAAGTGTTTGCATATGCAGTAACTAACAGTAATGCATGTACACTAAACACAATGAATGGCTCACTGTGAAACTCTCACTGTGTTGCTATCATCAAAACAAGATACCATATGCTTGTGCCTAAGGGGCACAACATTCTCTCCCTTTTTGATGATGGCAACAAAGTGACAGTGAGTCACCAAAAAGAAGGAATAACATGAGTGCAAAATGCAAAATACATGTAGATCTCCCTTAGAACAGCTCAAACTCCCCCTGAATGAATAAATCCCCCTGAATTGATTCTCCCCCTTTGAGAAAAGGAATATGAAGATAGGAGGGCAAGAACATGAATGAGAAAGGGGTCACTACGCAACAGCTGAAGCAATGGTTCAGAAGGTGAGCATGATCATAAACAACTGTTAAAGCATAAGAATCGGCAATATACAGTTTTGGAAAAATTCAGGTTTAACAGTGATAAAAAATAGAGTAAAGCAGCTGACCACTGAAAAAGAGTTTATAGACTCCATTTATAGCAATGAATCTAAGGCACGTGGTTTTAATAGATAAGTCAGAAAGTAATACCCTTTGTGATTAAACATGGAAGATCAAGAAAGGCAACTTGAATATGTATTGAGAAAAATAATTTTCACTCAATGACTTTTGATTTCAAAGGGTTACAGTAGTTTGTTTTTCACTTTTTAATTTTCAGAAACTGAGCTAAGTGAATAGACCAGTGGCATTTATGCTGTTGACATTAGGTGTACACCTTGATCAAAGGCAGGTACCCCCAGTTACTAGGTATAAACTACTAGATCTATTTCAGATCAAGACCTACAAGGAACAATCTTCACCTTTGACATTAAGGGTACACCTTGATCAGAGGCCAGTACCCCCAGTTACTTGGTGAGGACTCCCCCTATAGATTTGACCCTATGAATAGAGGTAGTCTGAAGCACTTCATGACTTATGAATTCTCCTACTTCTTTGGAGGAGATCACAGTTTCTCAGTGCAACTCAGCCATTGCTCTGTCACTGTGTTCAGCTCTTTGCATTGATGATCTTATTTACTACTACCCTTATTTCTTTTAGAGTGATTGTTTTAAAAAAAATCAGTACACACTCTTATTTACCTTTTCTAGACATTTCAGATTAACACATTCAGGCATTAAAAAAAAACTTTTTCTATTCTAACCATGAGACAGAGATTAAGAGTTATAAAAGTTTTCTTTTATCTCAAGTTCTGAAGTGCAGACACTGAACTCTTCAATTTATAAAAGTTAAACCTTTAGTTCCTTTCAATCTGTAAATGTGATTCTTATAAATGAACAATTGCAATAACCACAGCTCAATAAACTAAACCAGAAGCAGTACTGTTGTTCAGTGAAAGTGATAGGGAAATGATAGCAATAGGCATTAAGGTTCAAGAACATATGATGTCATAGAAAATGACAGAATTGAATGGGGACTAAGAGAAGTGAAAAGGATTCAATGTTTTGAACAGAACTCTCAGCTCCCCCTGACACCATGATGCAAGAAATATGCTATGCAATGATCATTTCTTTTCAGATTTTTCAAATATGATGCAATACACTGTTCTACATGAGGACTTGACCCTTGGTACTTGGCGAAGAAACTGGTCTCAAGGACCATCTCACACATAGTAAGAACCTCTAGGCAGATTTCCCTGCCTTCTAGTAGCTTACCATTTAATATACCAAGGTTATGCAAGTGATATATGCAGTGCAAAGTAATCCTATATGCATTGAACAATTTTCTTGATGTAAATGATAAATGCAGACATTAGACACATGCATCAACTATATGCATTAAATGAATCATTCAAACTCAGTGCAATAGATGGCAGAAGAGGAGCATCAAATTTATTCAGAATTAAATTCAGTAGCTGAGTCTGGAATGCAGACTGATCAGCTAGACAAGAAGAGAACATCAGAATTTAAACAACCAAATCAACATGACTTTCTCAATTCAATTCTGAAGTTAAATCACTTACCTGCTTTACATGACTGATTTATTTTTACCCTTGGTGTTGCATCAGATTGTTGACAAGGCCTCCAATTTCTTTCAGCTCTTAGAATTTTGGCCCTGCCTCTTGTCATATGCCTGAAGTAGCTTTTTCTGTTTCATCAGTTTGTTCCCGGCTACCAGGCATACCTGCAAACACACTTAGGGAGCAAGTTTTGGAACCCAAGATATTTTGGGCCCCAAGACAGAACCAGACATTTGAGAGTGAAAACATGACAAAAGCTGTTTAGGGATCCACATTTGTGTGAAAGTGGATGGTTTGGTGGATTCTACATCTTGAGAGTTCTTCTTGTTATTTTTCTTTTTCTCAGCACCAACATGTTTAGCTTTCTTTTTCTGGTGCTGTGATGGTTTTTGTGTAGTCTTGGCATTCATTTTATTAAAAGCATTGTTATTTTTCTGCCAGTGCCTTGGCCAATGAGTGTACTGGAAGTTGTGGCCCAAATTGGTCCTAGGCTGACCATAGAACCCCTGGTGACTAGGACTCCATGTCCTAAAATGACTATCCCATCTCCTAGATGGCTGAGATCTATAGGACTGATACCAAGTGGGGAAATTCTGATACCTAGACCTCATGTATGCAGGGTTCCACCCAAACCTATTAGGTGGTTGAGAATGAATGTTATGATAGACTTGGGCTCTAGGGAAATAGGATGAGCAAATTGGTTCCTAGCTGCACTTGGTCTCTCTGCCACCTTTGACACTCTAGGTTTCTGAACTGACTTATATTGGATCTTTTTCTGAGCAGTTTATGGTGATGGAGACTTAGCAGCCTTGGGCTGGGGTTTTGATGTGCTAGCTGGCTGACCCCTAGCCTTGGACTTATCCTTGGAAGAAGAGCATGCAGCTCTAGGCTCTACAACTTTCTGCTTTCCCTTGTCCTTAGCACTGGACACTTTTGATTTTACATTATTGAAAGCAGATTTTTCATTGACCATTTTTATGAGTGGTCCTCTATTCTTTTCTCCCAATAATGAGATGGTTTTCAGTTCAAAGCTCTTTTTAGCTGAGGGATTAAAGCCGAGACCCTCCTTTCTGAAATTAACTTTTGACCCTAGCAAGGCATTTAGATTTTCTGTTCCTTGGGTCATGCTTTCAATGATTTTCATTTTGTCAGAATTTTCATTCTCTAGATTTTCAATAGTTTTCTTCAATTCAACATTCACTGATAAGACAGCTTCATATTTTTCATTTGAAATTTTTATTTCATTTTCAAACTTCTGAATTGACAATTTCAGTTCATCAATGACATTTTTCAGCAACTCATTTTCTTTCCTACAATCAATCACAACATGCTTTAATTCATCAAGCTCAGAACATGCACTTTTCAATTTTTCATTCTCTGATTGTAAACATGCAACTTTATCAGTAAGTGTTTTATCATTAACCAGAGAATTCATTTTCTTCTTCAAGTGTCTGTTTTCCTTCTTAATATCATTCACTTTATCTAACAGATCTACATAAGCATCTTCCCAATCAGAAATAGTATAATGTTCGAAAAGGGATGATACCTGATCAGACTCTTCTTCTTCTTCTCCATTCCTGGCCATCAAGCAGATGCCCTTTTCTGATTTTCCACTATCTGAGGAAGTGCTCAGCGTGCCTTCTTCCTCATCACTCCATGTACTGACCATGGCCTTTCCCTTTGGCACTTTCTTCCATGGTCTTCCTTTGATTTTCTGTAACTCTGGACAATCAGCCTTCATGTAGCCAGTCTTCCTGCAATGATAACAAGCATTATCGTCATATTTTTCAACAGGTTTAAATTTATACCTGTTTTGCTTCCTGCTGTGGTATTTTCTGTAGACATTTTTCCCTTCTGTTCTAAGAAATCTTCTGAACTCTTTTGTAATCATTGCTAGTTCATCCTTTTCAAAATCTGATCCAGATTGGCTCCGCTCACTGGATGATCCATTGCATCTGGACTGTTTTGAACAGCTATGTTTGGCCTTCAGAGCAATAGGCTTCTTGTATTCGAGCTCTTCAGCTTGAAGAAGATTCATCTCGTACGCCATCAAAGAGCCTATCAGCTCATTTGATTTCATCTTCTGTAGATCTTTTGACTCCTCAATCACAGTTACTTTGGTATGCCATATCGGAGTCAGCGATCAAAGAATCTTCCTCACAACATCATGATCGGTATAGCCTTTTCCCAGATTTCTTAGACCATTTGTTATGATGGTCAGACGACCATACACATCGGTCACTGTCTCACCGGGCTTCATCCAAAATGCTTCATACTTTGTCACTAGCATATTAGCCCGTGTCTCTCTCACTTGAGACGTTCCCTCATAAATGACCTCAAGAGTATCCCACATCTCCTTTGCCGTCTTGCAGGCTGACACTCTATCAAATTCAGTGGGATGGAGTGCACATTGAATGGCGTTGATGGCACTCCAATTCAGAGTAGATTTCCTGATTTCTTCTCTGGTCCACAATTCCTCATTCTCATGTAGCTCATAGGGACCTTTGCTTATGATCTTCCAGATCTCGTAGTCTTTGGCTCTGAGGAAGACCTGCATCCGGTTCTTCCAATATGGGAAGTTGGATCCGTCGAAGAGTGGTGGCTTCGTAGTAGATTGTCCCTCTGCTGTTAACCCTCAAGCTTCCATGGTCGTTCCTCTTTAGGATGTTAGTCCTGCACAAAGAGTTAGGCTCTGATACCAATTGTTGGGACGCTAAAGGGTGATCTAGAGGGGGGTGAATAGATCAAACACCCGATAAAAAATTACTGCAGCAGAAACAAATGCGGAATGAAAACTTCTACTGAACAGATAGTGGGCACAATGCGAATACCAGCCAGAACAGATAAAGAACAGTCCTAAGCAAACATCTATTACGCAAAGATAGAAATATAGAAGCTATGCAAACCACAAAATAATCACACAGTAGACAAAGGTTTTTAGGTGGTTCGGTCCTCCAGACCTACATCCACCCCACACTCAACCCGAGTGTGAATTACTGCTGACTCACAACTTGAACCGCTGGGCCTCACAGCTTACCTACAATCTGCTGAGCCTCACAGCTTGCTGTCCAGTGGAATCCTCCACTGCAACCGCTGGGGATTACAGCTTGACCCGTCCAGAGGCAGCACCTCTGCAAACGCTGACTAACAGCTTGAATACAAGAGTTTCAAAAACAAAACAAAAAGGCAAACAAACGAAAAGGAAATGTATCCCTGCAGGGAATATAGCTCAAACAGGTGAGCAAACCTCAGATCTAGTTTTGAACCAAAGATCTGAGGAACATTTCTCTCAACTCTCTTTCTTTTCTCTCTTTCTTTTTCTCTTCTGCTAGATCGAAGGGGGCTCTCTTCACTTCTGCTTTTCCTTCAAGGCTCCTGAATATTCAATCTATCTTCATCTGTGGACGAAGGCTTCCTTTTATAATCAGTCACAGTAGGAGCAGCACTGGGCGCGTGTCTTCCACAGTTCCTGCCCAAGTGTTTTGGCCACGTGTCATCCTGTCAGCCCTTCCAGCCTCGAATCACGTGCCCAATGAACAGAGCCTGTCAGATAGGGAATTATCAATTTAATGTCGACACCTTGTACAGACTTCGTTCGAAGCAATGTATAGACTTGACGCAGTGTATGCAGCACACCGATGCATTGTATAAACTTTGCAACGTGAAGACAATGTATAGACTTTGCAACGTGAAGATAATGTATAGACTTTGCAGTGTGTTATGCAGAATGCATCAAGCAAAGTATGAACATCAAGAACGAATGCACAATGACTGTGTGGACTTTGCGCTGTAGAGACTTCGCAATGCGAAGACAAAGCATGTACAGATTATGTGTTATGCAACCAGACGATGTCTAGACTTGCTCATGACTGTCTAGACTCTAGTGAATGCATTCTAGACAGACCCTGTACAGACTTGATGAGACGATGCATGCACGATGTATGGACTTGTCCAATGTACAGACTTAGCATGAGACACTAAGTGAGACGGAGGACGATGTACAGACTTGAAGGGTAATGCATGCGATGTACAGACTTGCCAATTCAAGGGCTGTAGAGACTTGAGCAATGAATGTGCAGACTTGATCCAATGCAAGGCAAACGAATGTATGGACTTCACGATGTGTGGACTTGTTAGCACACGATGTAAAGACTTTGGCTCGTGCAAGCCAATCCAATGTATAGACTTCAAGCTCATGCAAGCAAAGCCAATATATAGACTTGGCGTTTGTGTGAGCATGCAATGTACAGACTTTGTGTTGTGAACACAGGCTGTACAGACTTGCTAACATGCATGAACAAATGGCATTGTATGGACTTTATGAGCGCTAGGCCAACGTACAGACTTTGCGAGCGCTAAGTCGATGTACAGACTTGAAGAGATGCATGCTACAGTGCAATGTATAGATGAGCGTAGGTAAAGATTAAGAATGTATAGACTTGCTCAGTTCAGCACGTAGGTAAAGATGCTAATGCAGTGTACAGACTTTGAGCGTAGGTAAAGACAACAATGTGTAGACTTCAGCTCTAAGTCTATACAACCAATGCAGTGTTCAGACTTTGCAAGAAACACTAGACGCTGTACAGACTTAGCCACAAGCTGAACAATCGGATGTATAGACTTGAGATGAATGCATGAATAGTCCAATGTACAGACTTGCCAAATGGATAGACTTTAAGTCCAATGCGAAAGGCTGTACAGACTTGGATGAATGAACAAGCATGAATGTATAGACTTTGAAAGACACTGCATGAACAATATGATGCTATGTACAGACTTGGGCTGTACAGACTTGCTGCCTAGTCGATGTACAGACTTCCTATATGTTCAAGTCCAATGTATAGACTTGCTGAGATATGCGCCTGAAGAATGTACAGACTCTAAGCGTGAATGATGCAGCGATGTATAGACTTTGCAAATGTTCATGCTACCAATGTATAGACTTGCTATGCTTACGCATGGGCCAAGTCTGTATAGACTTTGATGCAATGCATGAACAAGAAGGCGATGTACAGACTTCTTAACAAACACATGCAATGCAATGCACTGATGCAGTATATGCACCGAAGAAGCAATGCACCGATGCACCTGAAGAATGTACAGACTTCTTAACAGACGCATGCAGCAACTGTTTGCACTGATGCAGTATATGCACAGAAGAAGCAATGCACCGATGCAATGCATGCACAAAGCAGATATTGAACTGAAGCAATGGATGTATAGACTTGATATCTGACATAATGCAATGCATCGACCAAGTGTTTGCATATGCAGTAACTAGCAGTAATGCATGTACACTAAACACAATGAATGGCTCACTGTGAAACTCTCACTGTGTTGCTATCATCAAAACAAGATACCATATGCTTGTGCCTAAGGGGCACAACAATGATTACTCAAGGTTGACATGGGTATTATTTCTAGCCAATAAAAGTGATGCCTTGATGGAGTTTCAAGTGTTTTGCAGAAAAATTTAAAATGATAAAGGCTACCTCATCACCACCATTCAAAGTGATCATGGTGGTGAGTTTGAAAATCATGATTTCAGCAGCTTATGTAAAGAGCAGGGATACACACACAACTTCTCATCACCAAGGACGTCTCAGCAAAATGGTGTAGTGGAGAGGAAGAACAGAACGTTGATAGACATGGCACGGACCATGTTAAGCAAAAACTCCCTACCAAAATAATTTTGAGCCGAGACTGTAAGTACTGCATGCTACATCATCAATAGGGCAATGGTAAGGCCCATCTTAAAGAAAACCCTATACGAGCTCTACAAGGGTAAGAAATCAAATATTTCCCACTTCAAACTCTTTGGTTGCCCTTACTACATCTTGAATAATGGTAATACTAACCTAGGTAAGTTTGATGAGAAGAGTGACAAAGCAATCTTCCTAGGTTATGCATTAAATTCTAGAGCTTTTAGAGTGTTTAATAAGAGGACTTTAGTTGTTGAAGAAAGTCCTCATGTTATTTTTGATGAATCTGAATCAAAACTGATAAATCAACTCACTCCAATTTTGGTTGCAGATGAAGCTCCTAAAAACCCAAATGATGCTGGATCATCTAAGACTAAGGATGAACCAACGGATGGAACCCCTGGGAAGGATGAAGATGATGATGATCCCTCAATTGAAACACTCCAAGACCAGGCACTGCAGCATCCCGATCTGCCTAGAGCTTCAACGCTCTTGAAAGATCACCCTATTGAAAACATAATTAGTAATCCTGAAGATGGTGTAAAAACCAGATCCTCGCTAAGGCAAGTAGAGGAAGAGGATTTAATGGCTTTAATTTCTCAAGAAGAGCCTAAGGACGTCCATGAAGCTCTTCAAAATGAATCCTAGATCAAGGCTATGCATGAAGAGGTACACCAGTTTGAAAGAAACAAGGTGTGGTCTCTCGTGCCGCATCCTAAGAATCATCCCGTAATTGGAACCCGTTGAGTTTTCAGAAACAAGCTAAAGGACACGGGATTTGTGGTTAGGAACAAGGCCCGGCTTGTAGCTCAAGGGTATAGCCAAGAGATGGGTATTGGTTTTGATGACTCTTTTGCACCGGTTGCTAGACTAGAAGCAGTCCGGATTCTCTTGTCCTATACTTGCTCTTTAAACTTTAAATTATTGCAAATGGATGTAAAATCTACCTTTTTTAATGGGTACATCAAGGAGGATGTTTTTGTACAGCAACCTCCAGGTTTTGAAGACCCAAAACATCCACAATATGTATACAAGCTGTAGAAAACTTTGTACGGATTGAAGAAAGCACCAAGGGCATGGTATGAAAGGGTAATCTCGTTCCTACTTGAAAATGGTTTCAAGAGAGATAAAGTTGATCAAACACTCTTCACAAGAACATCAGGTAAAGACATATTAATAGTTCAAGTGTAAGTTGATGATATAATTTTTGGATCTACTAATGATGCCTTATGTGATGATTTTGCACAAATAATGCTGGGTGAATTTGAAATGAGCTTAATGGGTGAACTTACATTCTTCCTTGGATTGTAGGTAAAGCAAACATCTAAAGGTATTTTCATTAACCAAGCCAAGTACACCACGGAGCTCTTAAAGAAATACGGAATGGCAAATGCAAAATCAATGTCAACTCCGATGGCCACAACCACGAAGTTAGGCAAAGATGAAAAGGGTAAAATAGTAGATCTCACACTGTTTCGAGGTATGATCGGATCACTACTGTACCTTACAACATGTCATATTGACATTCAGTACAATATTGTAGATACGCTAAATTTGACATCATTTTGAGTACATCTCATATTACATTGTAATGCCACAATTTGACCCTCAAATTGACCTATTTGAGTGTTTTCTCATTTCTTTCTTGAAAACCCAGCTTTCCCACATTTTCCCCATTTTTTGGGAGCTTTTCTCTAATTTTTCGGGACTTTTATTCAAAATCGCATCTAGGGTCCCAGACGCATATTCATTTTCCTATTTTGCCCTTATTTGAAATAATGACTTGTCTTAAGTCGCACATTATTGAATCCACGTCTGAGGAAGTTGACGCTATTTCATTCCTGCAGAATGAACGCCTTCTCACAAAGGCGCCAATTCCCTTTCTATTTTCCTGGCCTAATTACCAAAAATTCATATTTTTATGAATCACGTATGACCCGGTGGATGCTATTTTCTTTCCATTTTTGGTAATATTTTGACTTTCCTGAATAATTAAAGAAAAGGCATCCTCCCGTCTCGATGCCCATTCATGAACGCATCTAGGACCCCGGACGCGTCTTTCCTTGCCATTTTTAGATTTTTCTTAATCTGACCAAAATTTGTATAAATCGATAATCACGTCCAGGACCCCAGACGTGATTTCTTTCCTAATTTTAAAATTTCTAATCTTCCTAAAAATGGCTTGGAATGGGCGACTCTTTTGACAGATGCCCATTTAATGGGCGACCACAAGGTCGGACGCCATTTCTTTAAGGTTTACGAACTCACTCGTAGCTTCTTCTTTCTTCTCTTTGGAGTCATTTTCAACTGGGGAAGGGTTCCTGTGGTTTTCTAGAACTGGGAGGACTCTTGCCATGTTTATCTCATTCTAAAATCAATCTTCCTAGTCGTTTTGGGAATTAAACTCATGATTCTTCTCCTATAAATAAGCCCTTCGCTTCTGATGATCGGAGGGGGGACTTGATACGCAGAGGGGAGTTGTTGCCCGATTGTAGGCTTAAGGAAGAAGGGCTCCCGGCATCTGTTGCTTCATATCATCGGAGGCTTCCTCCCGAACGTCCATCTAAAGCCAAGAGAAGAATCCTAGGCTCTACTTGCTCCTCTCTGACTTCTATCTCTATGTTTCTTTTACTACATACAGTTCTTCGCATGCAGGCATCATATTATATTTGTTTATCTTTTATCGCAACCACGTTGAGAGCCTCCCATAGTGCAACGCTTGCACGTCTCCCTCTTATATCTTTATCATTCATCATGTTTTACCCCACCCTTTGCATAGGGGTTTAAAGGGCCAACACTCAAGAGGTGTGTCATTCACATGCTTTCAGGTTTATATCATATTTAGATTTGATACTACACACTTGGGTTCTAATTCCTATCTTTTCTTCGTTGGTGTTGTTTATTTTGCAAGGGTAATCTAAAGAAGACTCTCTTCATCGGCCGGCCGATTGAAAGAGAAGGTCGACACTCACACATCTCCCACACTTCTAAGGTATTTATCGTGATCCCTCCATGTTTATTATTGTTTCTATCTTTTGAGGCCCGTGGTTTCTGGCGATCACACTCCACATTAACATCTCACGTATGCTCCCTATTCCTCCTTTTCCCTTTCTTTTTTTCCCATGTTGTTTCATGTATTTTTAAGAGTGGACTTTTAAGTAGATATACAAATTGGCGATCACAGTGGGACCCCTTATGTTTTTTTTAGATTACCCTCCTACTTTGCACCCACGATGCATCTCCTAAAGTGCTCCACGTAGCACTTTTCCTATTTTTTCCCAAGTGATCATTGATTTATAGATCTATTTGAATACTCCATCTCTCTTCTAAAAAAAAGAAAAAAGAATCAGCGTCCAGTGCAGTAGATGCCCATTCTAAATGAGCGCCCACCGACTCAGATGCCCATTCTTGTGCATGCCATGTTGATTGCCGTGAGTTTGTGACTGAGTCTCCCTCTTCTCCGTTGGCTATTCTGCATTTCTCTATCTCTCTGGCCTTTGTTGCAGGGTTAAAAAAAATCAACGTCCATACCTCTGGACTCCCATTTCCGTTGAACTTCATTTTGTTGCATCACACTTATAATGTTGCTCTGTTTTCGTAGAATCTATCGTTCTATGATTGGCTTGGTATCTATTGCATATTCACCTTCTGTTGCATACCATTTCACATACATTTTGTCACTTTCTATCAATAAATTGCAATACTATTCACGTTAATTCCATTCTGTTTATCCTGTTTCGCATCCCTCAATTTCCTGTATTGTTACAATGTCACTGTTCATATCAATTGCCATTTTGTTTGGTCTTCTATGCATTCATCATTTACATCTATTGCATACTATTCATGTAATTAGCTTTCATATTTGTTCTGTTCTCCATCCATTATTTGCATTTTGCATCATTCTGTGTGATTTTATTTATCTGTTGCATTAGCACTTGCATACAAGGCATTTCGGTTTGGGAGACCTCCTCTCCCCACACTTCTAGGAGCCTTACCCCTCTCTTGGTGAAGGAAGGACCCTCCATTGAGCACTCCATCTCATTGGATCGGGAACTCGTAAACCAAGGCCTCCGTAAGTCCCCACACCCGTGGATTCCCTCATGGATGCCGAGAAGGTTGTATCTTTGAAGTTCTCGGGTTTAGTTGGCCTATACGTGGTGAGAATCAACCTAGTTGGTATTGGAGCAAAACCATATTGAAACTAGGTTCTTTACCTTGAGTGGATCACAACCTTGTTAAAATCATTAATTTACATCGAGGAAAAAATAATGTCAAGCATAAACATCCAACTTGTTTGATCTTTGCAAATTGTTTTGATTGAATATTGTTGATTTGCATAATGTTTCGCTTTGATAATCAAACCAACATGTTTAATTCCAACTGTAATCATGAGGATGATCAACCTAGCACATCCTGCATTCCTCAATTTCAACATGTTCATTATAATTCTCACCATAATTCTTTCAAGGGACCACGTCCTCATTCACATGGTCTTGCCCGACCTATGGGTAGTTTACAACCTTTTGGTCCCTCGCCTCAATCACGAGCCGCTCCTCCCTCGGGAACGTCTCCTCCCCATGATGAGAAGGTTGCCAAAATCTTGCATGCTATAGATCATCTCACCCCTCAATAAATCCAAGCCCTTAAGGCCGTTGTTGAGGGTGTATCTCCTTCCTCTCATCCTCCTTCCGCTCCCATTCGGGTGGCCCATTACCCACCTCCCTCTTCTGTTCATACTTCCATTCAGATGGCCCATCACCCGCCTCCTTCCACACAAACCCCTCATCGGGTAGTCCATCACCCGCATCCGTCTATTCCTCCTCCTTCACGGCCCCAAGGCCCATCCATTCCTTACAACCCGCCCCGACCGGGTCCTTCTTTGGGTCAACCCGTCAACCCCTCTCCACGGTCTTCATATGCGGCCCCTCCTTCAAGGCCACTATGCCAACCCTCTATTCCTCTAGTTATGCCCCTCCAACAAACTCTCCTTGATAAAATCACTTCGTTGGAGGAACAATTAAAGAGGGCCACAAGCCCGCGGCCGCCTCCTCCTCCTCCTCAAGTCAATCCTCTTCACGCCTTCATGAACAACATCACGATGATGGAAAAAGAATGGAAGGATAGGACAGATGATTACGGCATCAACAATTCAAGTGGGCAAGAGCCGACAGGTTTTAATGATCAAGTGGACGCCGTCCACCCTCCACCTATTCACCCCGTTCATCAATATGCCCCTCCACCTCTGCATCCACATCCATATCCACAAAATTCCCCATGTTACACACCTTCTCCATCCATCAACACGCCTCCACTACGGCGTCCACTTGAGTCTAATGATGGAGAATTGAAGACGGCACAACATGAAGTTCTACAAGCACCCATTCCGAGTTTCCTCCATTTTCCTCTCCCTCTATTACCACCGGAAGAATTCCCTGCTCAAGACGATGCCACCGTCCCCAATCCAACCCCCATTTTTGAGACCCACTAGTGTTATGATGATGGGTCGATACTCCAATCACCCACACCGGCACATCAAGACTCGTCTCCTACTCTTCAAACCTCTCGCACCCCTAAAATCTGACGTTTCCAACATGTCAAAGCCTCCGCCATTGCACCTCCAATTCCTGCACCATCAACCTCTATGCCACCGGTCTCCGCCGAACCTCGTACTAAACCCCCCCTTATACCTTCATTAACCTCCATGACATCGGCCTTCGTCAAACCTACCACTAAACCTTCTCCAATTAATCTCCCATTGTCGCCACCTCGGCCCTCCACTATATCTACAACCTCAAACCTGGCTTTGTCGACCCCTTTACCCAAACCCATGGCAGATCCCGAGCATGGTCCACCTCTTTTTGCACTCGAGGCAACCCCGTCCGCTTCTGAGCAAGGGGAGAAGCTCGACGCGTTTGAACTTCCTCCAACACCTCCCATTACATCTCCACCATTTATTGAGCCTTCTGCCTCCGCTTCACCCTCCTCTACCACTTGGAATGGGAGTCCTTCTACAAGTATTTGTGCCGAAGATGATCGAGAGCCGGGCAAGAAGGATTTGGCCGCGGCTATGTTGTTCAAGATGCAAGACTTTATTTGCCAGATGCCGATTCGTGTTCTTGTACCAGGCAAGGTTGAAAAGGCCCGGTCCCCACCAATGCTCACTGAGAGAAGATGTCAAGCTTTGATGCCATGTGCGTCCGTACCCAAAGCCTGGGCAAGGCACCCCTTGGTTCAAAACTCCAATATTAAGTCTATTCTTCTATTCGAGGGGCCAATGCCCATTTTGTTCAATGCTCTTCATACACCATGATCCTTGGGCAAAACAAAGCTTCCCATTCCAACATTTCAACTCCCTCACATTATTGCTCTTCGCCCTCCAAGGTGTTATCATCCATTATTGAAGCTTCATCATGGGCTTTAATTTTATCCATTGGGCCATTCGGCAGTACACTTTCATTGACATGGAAGGGGAGACATTCTTCTGCTAAGGGGCCTTTCGCTACCCTACCCACTCTCTATTCTATTTCATCCACATTTTCATCTATCACATTATGGGCCACTCGTGTGTTGAGAAGGAGGATCCTATCCTTGCATCCCCTGCATTCATTGCATTGCATTCACAAGCATTCCTTCTTTCCTGGGTTTCCGAACCCATATCTTCCCCGCCTTCCGGAACCTCCGGATCTTTCACATCTTCCTTCTTATTCATCTCCATCTTCAGGATCTCTGGCTCCCCATACACTTATCGGGCATCATGCCCCCTCTAGTTTTCTCTCAAGGCATCACGCCCACTCCCAACTCTTGTATCCGGATCCTCTAGATTTTTCTCTGCTTGCCGGGCATCGCGCCCTCCTTCCTTTTTGAAGCTTCATCATGGGCTTTAATTTTATCCGTTGGGCCGTTCGGCAGTACACTTTCATTGACATGGAGGGCAGACATTCTTCTGCTAAGGGCCCTTTCGCTACCCAACCCACTCTCTATTCTATTTCATCCACATTTTCATCTATCACCTTATGGGCCACTCGTGGGTTGAGAAGGAGGATCCTATCCTTGCATCCCCTACATTCATTGCATTGCATTCACATGCATTCCTTCTTTCCTGGGTTTTCGAACCCATATCCTCCCCACCTTCCAGAACCTTCGAATCTTCCGCATCTTCCTTCTTATTCATCTCCATCTTCGGGATCTCTGGGTCCCCATACACTTGTCGGGCAACGCGCCTCCTCCAGTTTTCTTTCAAGGCATCACGCCCACTTCCAACTCTTGTATCTAGATCCTCCGGATTTTTCTCTGCTTGTCGGGCATCGCGCCCTCCTTCTCTACATCCTTCCAGAACCTCTAGACCTTCCACGGCATCGCGCCCCCTCCTACTCCCTTCCTCCAGAACCTCCAGACCTCCCGGGGCATCATGTCCCATGGTATCTTCCTCTGGAACCTCCAGACCTCATCCCTTTCCTCTGATTCATCCTTCGACTTCTCAAGGACATCGCGCCCTTTGTTCTTTTCCTCCTCTTAAACCATCTTTTTTCGTACCTTATCCTAAGGCATCGCGTCCCTCACCAGTCTCTCCCCCCGGAGCCTCTGGATTCTTCTTCCCATCATGATTCTCCTCCTTTGCCTCCAGGACCTCCAGATCCGCCTCTCTCCATTTACCAATTTTTCCTTTTAATTCCTTCCGATCCCAGGTCCAACCCGACTTCTTCCACATCGACCGCTCTGGGCATTTGCCCGTTCTCCCACTACTTTTGAGTCTTCAGCCCTCACTCTTCATCTTAATTCCCTTTTCTTCTGTAGACCTTTCATGTGATCAGGGTCTCTGCGCCTTAGTGAGGGAGTTCTAGCCCTCACCTCTTTTCCTTTCTCCTTATTCGTTTGAGTCTGGTCTTGGTACCACTCCTTCTTGTTAAGCCACTTCCAATCCTTGCTCTACCAAATGAGGATAAATCCCATGATGATCAAGATCGCCTCCAGCGATTGCTTCTATAAGGTTGCAAGGTAATATGTTAGCTAAGTGCGCATTTTTAATATCTTTGTCTTCCACGCATGATTTTCAAAACAAAGTGCTTCTTAACTTGATTAAGAGTGGTGTTCTAGGCCTCTATCCTAGTTCTTTATTTAAATCAATGTTAAAAAAACTAAGAAAAGAAAAAAAGTCTTTAGGCATGCTTTTATAGCATTACTCTGGTAATAAGAACCCCACGCTCGGAGTTCGACATTCTCTTCTCACTTGTTAAGGGCAACCCTTAGCTGGGCACTCCACACACATCACGGTGTCCTTAGCCGTCTCCCTTGCTAAAACACCGTTGCTACTTGGGCCATGCTCGAGAGTACGAGGTCGTTTTCTCTTCTTCACTCGGCTAAAATATGAGGGTAGAGATGTTCTGGGCGAAACAACCAACCTAAGCATACCCCGACATGAGGAAGTCTCAAATAGGGGCAGTCAATTAAGACCTTATTCTCAAAATTTCAAGCTCAATTGCAATATCTTTCAAGTCCAAAGGATAGAAAAGCAAAATGAAAAATCAAATGAATATATATATATATATATATATATATATATATGAGCAAAGCAAAAATTCAATGAATTTGGCATGGCAAGAGGGCAGTACAGTTTCCCCGCGGGAAGTTATGAGCCCGGCCGTATGCGTGCCTAAAAGAGAATTTAAGGTTCGATGATATGACACAAAGCCCCGGCGCAACAGACCGAATCTCTACGGGTGGTGCTATGGACGGAAGTCAAAACCCGATATCTTCTTAACTCACATCAAGCTTATCCCCAATTATTCTTCTCTTCTCCCTCAAAGGTCGAGTGTCTCTCGGGTATGGCCTTAGTAGGGCACCGTTAACCAAGGGCAGCAGATTATAGGGCGCCACCTTCAAATGCATGCCCGGCTTTGGGCAGTTTTTAGCGAGAGAGAAAGGAACAAGGACCCCTAGCCAATGGTTTAAGTCCTCCATTGATGCTACATTAGTAATGTCTAAATCAAAATTTTAAAAAAAATGAATATTTTTCAACAAAAATCCAAAAAAAATTGAATATTTCTAAAAGTCCAAAAAAATTCAAATATCTTCAAAAACTCCACAAAAATTTGAATATTTTTTCAAAACCCATAAAAATTTACATATTTTAAAAATCCAAAAAAAATTACATTGTATTTTCTGATGGTGTTTTCTTACAGGGACACCCTTTACAAGGACCAAGAGCACGGGATGATTCCTCTCTAGTCATTGCTATCTACCTTTCGATTCTTCTCTATATTGATTGCTATCTTCATGATTTGCCACTCTGGGCATCGATTAAGCTATCATTTCCAAATCCTTCTAAGTAACTCCTGCTGCCGCTTTGGGCATCATCACTATGATCATGATTCCTTCAACTCAAAATCCTATGATTGGCTAAGATTGTCATCCTCATGATAACAACAAATAATGATGCTTTACATGTTTCACGTTTCAATGCTATCTTTGCTATGATATTCAATGCAATGATGCAATTCATGCTATTCATGCCATACTTGCTATGGTTTCTTTGCTTAATGCCTTAATTCATTGATTGTTATCTTCATGATATCTTGGCTAATGAAATTTTGAGTGTAGGAAGAAGCTTCTTCGGTCCCACCGTTCGGACATCGTCATTCTGGTCCCACGGTGCTCGCATTGCTTGTAGTTCCCCCATGCTTATTGCTTCACCATCTCCCTGTATGCATTTTTACTATATGTTATTACGCTATTAGATTATATCAAGGACCTTGTGACTTTGGTAAATCTAGAATCTGAGTTACCCTTCATCAAAAACAATGATGATTCTAGAGGAATCTTAGTCACATGGATAGGTCATCGAGCCGTCCAAGACAGGGGATGATAGTTCCCTTTTTGTGAGTTGGTACGTGGATAAACGGGCTTCGGCTTAGTATCGGCTCACAAAATCGGTATCTTGACTCAGTCTAGACAGCTTAACAATATTATCCTTGATTACCTTATATTTTTGTTTGTTTTAATTTTCCTTTTAAACCTAGCATGCATTCATGTAGGACTTTGAATCAACTTTGGAAAATCATTCTGAAAACTTGATTTTTGAGAGTCAAATGATCCTAATGTTCAAGATATGAGATATTCATTGCCAAATTGAGTCCTTAGTTCGTCTTGCTGCTGTTTTGGGTAGTTTTCTTGAAAACTCCTTTGTTTGGATTTCTATCTTCTTATTCAATCATCTTTTTCCTTAGATCCACCTTGGCTGCATCATGTCCACATTGACTGGTAACCGCGCTCCAATGGTGAAACTTACAGGTTTGTGACCTGGACTTCCACCACGCTAGAAATTGATCACTCTTTATTTATCTCCTTCGTGCCCGCATGCACCCTCCCTCCTTTATCCAAACAATTGTTGTCGTCATTAAACATCCCAAGATTGCTTCATCCCGATCTTTTGATTCAATTCTAATCAGATGGTGTTGATTGCATGTATCATCACACCTTGGCATCTACTTTTCAGTTCTATTCCACTCCATTGCACTACATTGCACTCTATTCCATTCCGTGTCTCTCCCTTGCAAAGTAAACGTCAAGGCGGGGCAGTTGTAGACACGCTAAATTTGACATCATTTTGAGTACATCTCATATTGCATTGTAATGTCCCAATTTGACCCTCAAATCGACCTATTTGAGTGTTTTCTCATTTCTTTCTTGAAAATCCAGCTTTCCCACATTTTCCCAATTTTTTTGGGAGCTTTTCTCTAATTTTTCGGGACTTTTCTTCAAAATTGCATCCGGGGTCCCAGACGCATATTCATTTTCCTATTTTGCCCTTATTTGAATTAACGACTTGTCTCAAGTCGCACATTATTGAATCCGTGTCCGTGCAAGTTGACGCTATTTCATTCCTACAGAATGAACGCCTTCTCACAAAGGCGCCAATTCCCTTTCTATTTTCCTGGCCTAATTACCAAAAATTCATATTTTTATGAATCGTGTCTGACCTGGTGGATGTTATTTTCTTTCCATTTTTGGTAATATTTTGACTTTCCAGAATAATTTAAGAAAAGGCGTCCTCCCATCTCGACGCCCATTCATGAATGCGTCTAGGACCTCGGACACGTCTTTCCTTGCCATTTTCAGATTTTTCTTAATCCAACCAAAATTTGTATAAATCGATAATCGCATCCAGGACCCTAGACGCGATTTCTTTCCTAATTTTGAAAATATCTAATCTTCCTAAAAATGGCTTGGAATGGGTGACTCTTTTGGCAGATGCCCATTTAAATGGGCGATCACAAGGTCTGACGCCATTTCTTTAAGGTTTCCAAACTCACCCACAGCTCCTCCTTTCTTCGCTTTGGAGTCCTTTTCAATTGGGGAATGGTTCCTATGGTTTTCTAGAACTGGGAGGACTCTTGCTATGTTTATCTCATTCTAAAATCAATCTTCCTAGTTGTTTTGGAAATTAAACTCACGATTCTTCTCCTATAAATAATCCCTTCGCTTCCTCTGATCGGAGGGGGGACTTGATACGTAGAGGAGAGGTGCTGCCCGATTGCAGGCTTAAGGAAGAAGGGCTCCCGGCATCTATTGCTTCATCTCATTGGAGGCTTCCTCCCGAACGTCCATCTAAAGCCAACAGAAAGAATCCCAAGCTCTCCTTGCTCCTCTCTGTCTTCTATCTCTCTGTTTCTTTTACTGCATATAGTTCTGAAGTCCCGCGATCAATGACAACCAAGAGGGAGGTGAATTAGGTGTTTACAAATTTTAAGAAAACTTTTGGCCTTTTTGAAGAATGTGATAAAACACTACTTAAGAGATACAAATCTATTTAATCACAAGTTGGATTTATCAAAATCTAATTAGTGATGAGATAGATTATACAAGATGAACAAGAATAAAACCTGAACAACAAAGCACACTAACACTCACGTAGAATGGAGATAGAAGAAAAGGACTAAACCACACAATTCAAACCATAGTGCACAACAGTTTTTAAGGTGGTTCGGATGCAACGACGGCAATCCTACGTCCACCCCTCACCAAACCCGGTGAGGCTTCACTCGGGGATAAATCCCCAAACGAAGACGACGCTCCAACCACACACGGAGGACGATGCCTGCACACACACACGGGGACGCACCCCAATACACACATACACACACACACGAAGATGAAGTCTCCAACACGATCCGAAAATCGGATCACCAACACAAACACCCGCTGCCACAAGTGCAGCAATCCATACACATGAGACAGAACGGATCTAAATAGACCCCCCCACACACACAAATGCAGATCTAGGAAGATCCATGGACACACACTAATCAAATATGACACACACACACACACGACCATGGATCCAACAACGATCCACACACACACAAGTTCTTCAGTTTATAATGAACACAAATACAACACCCAAATCATAAAAACGATGAGGCTTAGTTTAGAAAACTCATGTTGTGGGTTCCCCTTGAATGCATGTTGCAGATCTTAAGCGTATCTTCAATCTTCACTTGACCGGAGCTTCAATCCGTGCTTGCTTAGCTTTTCTCCTTTCTTGCTTGCTGACGCGGGACGGGGACCGACACGGACTAAGACTCACAAAAGACTCTAACTCAGGCCAGCAGTAGCACGCTCAAGGGTCGCCAAGTGGCTGACCACCGTGATATCCCCAGAATGAGGGACGTCTCTCAACAGAAACTCCGACCTCGGCCGTCCCAAGGAGGGAAGCGCACGTGCCTAGGCGTATAGTCGACCTCCAAAGACAAGGGGAGTCGAGTCCTAGCTCGGTGCTCGACTAGTGCTAGGGATGGATGCTCTCACTCACGATCCGCGGTGATGGCAAAAAGTGGCTAGACGCCTACCTTCTCTCACGCGGCATAATCAATCACATACTAAAAGAGCAAGCAAAAGGAGGAGAGTCGGAGCGCGTACCTCCACGCCTAGGCGTGGGGAAGGAACCCCGGCCGTGAACCAACAACCCCGATACACCAGAGGTCAATAAAATACAACCCAATAACGGCCCACTCCTCGCAGGGAGGTAAAAGGCTACAACCAATACGTTCGGGGCTGCCGGACACGGGTTGACGGGCTGCACTCGGTGACGGGTCGGCCACGAGGAGGTTCGGGTGCAACGCTGCAGAAACCGGTGTCGCGCGCGCCTGGGCGGAGGGGGGGTCTCACGGGCTGATACGACGCCCGTTTGAGGCACCGTCAGAGAGGACGCGTCGCTGACTGTTGGAGGAACGCTCCGGCCAAAGGGGGCGCGCTGGATCCGCCGGTGGTGACCGTGGGCGCTGCTGAAAGTCAGATCAGGTTCTGTGGACACAGAACTGCGCACGCCGTCGGTAAAATCTGGAAATCGGCCTTCTGGTGCCCGAACAAGTCCTGGCCGGTTGGTGGTGACAGCTGATTGGCAGAGGTCGCCCTCGGCCAAATGGCGCTGGCAGACGACGCCGGTGCGAGCCGCAGGAGTCGTTGAAAGTCAGGACTGGTTCGCTGGGCGGACTGGGCAGACACGCTGGTGCAACCCCACGAGATCGACCGCCACGGACGGTGACGATGTCGAAACGCAACGCCGTCGGCGGCGTTGGAAAGTTAACTCGGAGATCCACGAACCCTGAAGAAACCAGCGCAAAAGACGCAGCGTGGAGGCCTGGGGAAAATTCGCAATCAGGGCCTCCCCGCTGGGTGAGCAGAGAAAGTGGTGCTGGCGCAGGTCGGCGGAGAAAATCGGTACGGGCAGTGCCGATCCCCGATTGATGCAAAACCGGCGCCGACGCGAAGCTGATCCGCAGACGTATCTCCAGAAAATAGATCGTGGCAAAACTCGTCCAAGAAGGGGGCGCGAGCTCTGCTACAAGTCGGGGCAGAAATCTGGAATCACGCACACGAACCGTTGAGGAAGAAGATGAGGATAAGAGGGAACCCCGGAGTCCACCGAGGGCTGAGGCGTCACACCCCGCCGTTCTCCCGTCGCAGGAGAAGAAAGAGAGAGAGAGAGAAGGGCGCAAAAAGCTTTGCACAATACTCACTTGTATTCAAAATCATGTGTAAACTGTAATCGGTACAATGTGAGAACTACTTATAGGGGATGGGAAAACCCTAATCTAACTAGAAGGGGAGGGGTGCGCCCAGCTCCAAGGAGAGAAAGGCGGCCCATAATTCAGCAAGCTTAGAAAATAGGAAAGGATTCTAAGTGGGATAAGGAAGGGGTGGAGTTGGGGAAAGGAGGAGAGGGGGAAAGGGGAAGGGAGAGGGGAGCGCCCCCCACCTTCCCTAGTAGAACTAGGAAGGGGGGGGGGGGCGGCTGCCTCCTCCTCCTCTAGCTGGGGAGGGGGCCGCCCCCTAACCCTAATGGGCCCTTTTTTAGTGGGCTTCAAACCCCAATAAGCCCCTGACCCCATAACACGATCCATTACCCCACAAAGCAACCCAATTGGCCACTATATGGCCCAATAAGTGCCTAAACAAGAAGATGTCCACGCAGGGACCAAAAGACAAGGCCCACAAGGCCTGAGCAAGTCCAGACTGAGGCCCAACATGGCCTAAACATGATGATGAAAAGATAACTAGAAGGTGCCGCCGTCGCCGAGCCACAAGGAGGTAGCGGTGTGCCGGGTGCTCCGTCGAGGATAGCGCCGTGTGTCCTCACCAATTCTCCCCGGGTGGGAAGAACTCGACCCCGTCGAGTAAGGGTCACGGTCGCTGAGGTACCGCTCCAGCAGGTCCGGATCGATCCGCTCCAGCTCTCCACGTGTAATCCAGGTGTTGTCCGACTCGGGGCGCCCTCTCCAACGCACTAAGAAGCGTTGGTAGGCTCCGCTCCTGGTAGTAGTCACCTGCTCATCCAGTATGCAATCTATATGCTCGCGTTTTTGTAATGGGGCTGGAGGAGGTGGACTCTCAGTAGGTGTATCACTCACAACAGGAGGGTCAGGCCCAAATAACTCACTGGGTATCACCGCGGGATCCCGATAAGCTACCAGATCAGAGACATTGAACGTCGAACTGATCCCGTAGTCGTCTGGTAGCTCGATCTCATACGCGTTCGACCCAATACGCCTCAACACTCTGAATGGTCCTGCACCGCGGTCTTGGAGCTTCTTTACGGCTCCCGAAGGAAACCGTTCCGGTCTAACCCGGACCATGACGTACTCTCCCTCGCGGAACTCACGTGTGCGTCTGTGCGCGTCAGCTAACTCCTTGTAACGTGCGTTGCTGGCCTCTATATGACGACGGACATGGTCATGCAACTGTCTAATATGCTCCGCAAAAGACTCAGCTGACTCAGAGACTCGGGACTGAATGGGGGAGGGAATCAAATCAATCGGCTTCCTAGGTCTTCGACCAGTGACAATCTCAAATGGACTCAACCCTGTAGACCTATTGACCGAATCATTATATGCAAACTCTGCTAATGGTAAGACAAGGTCCCAATCTCCAACTCTATCACGCACTAAACACCTCAGAAGATCCCCTAGACTTCTATTGACTACCTCTGTCTGACCGTCAGTCTGGGGGTGGTATGCGGTGGAGAACTTCAACTGGGTGCCCATCATCCGCCAAAGGGTTTTCCAAAAATAGCTCGTAAAACGCACATCCCTATCAGAAACAATGGTACGCGGCAACCCAAACCTGGACACACAGTGGGTGAAGAACAACCTGGCAACTCTAGAGGCATCCGATGTCTTGGAACAAGGAATAAACAAGGCCATCTTGGAGAAGCGGTCAACCACAACAAAAATAGAATCATGCCGCCGTGCAGTACGGGGCAAACCAAGCACAAAGTCCATGCTGATATCCTGCCAAGGACTATCAGGGACAGGCAGAGGGGTATAAAGGCCAGTGTTCTGTTTCCTCTGCTTCGCTAGGGCACAAATACGACACTGGGCAACTATGCGGGCCACATCCCTCTTCAAACTGGGCCAGCAGAAACGGTGCTCAACAGCCTCTATGGTCTTGTTTCGGCCGAAGTGGCCGGCAAGACCTCCTGCATGAAGCTCCCACGTAAGAAAATCACGAACTGAAGTCCGTGGGATGCACAACCTATCACCTCGAAATAAGTGACCATCCTGAAGGACATACTCGCTAAACTCACGGGACGGTCCTGACTGAAGGGCAGAATAGATGGGACCGAAGTCCGGGCAATCAATGTAGGCCTCTTTCAACTTCTCTAAACCAACCACCTGAACATTCATGGTGGATATCAACATCACCCGCCGACTAAGAGCATCGGCCACCTTGTTCTTAGCACCTGCCTTGTGCTTGAGAACGAATGTAAACTCCTGCAAATATTCCACCCATCTACTATGTCTGGCATTCAACTTCTTTTGGGTGTGGAGAAATCTCAATGCCTCGTGGTCAGAAAAGAGCACGAACTCCTGGTGGAGGAGATAGTGCCTCCAATAGCGCAAAGCCTGGACAACTGCGTAGAATTCCTTGTCATAAGTAGAGTAACGCAGTTTGGCATCATTGAGTTTCTCACTGAAAAAGGCTATAGGGTGGGACTCCTGGCTAAGCACTCCCCCTATGCCTACACCTGAGGCATCACATGTAACCTCAAACACCTTAGAAAAGTCAGGAAGTGTAAGAACGGGTGCCTGGGTCATGCGATCCTTGATAGTCTGGAAGGCTGTGGCAGCAGCCTTCGTCCATGTAAACTCGCCCTTACGGATGCAATCCGTGATCGGGGCGGTGATAGAACTGAACCCCCTAATGAAACGGCGATAGAATGTCGCCAGACCATGAAAGCTCCTAACATCGTGGAGTGAGCGGGGCTCGGGCCACTCCACTATGGCACGGATCTTCTCCGGATCAGCGGAGACTCCGTCACGGGACACAATGAACCCTAAGAAAGAAACCTGGTCAGTCATGAAGCTACACTTCTTAGGGTTGGCAAACAAGCTCTCCCGTCTCAGAACAACACACACCTGCCTAAGGTGGTCTAGGTGTAACTCCCTAGTGCGGCTATAAATCAAGATGTCGTCGAAGTAGACGACCACAAACACTCCAATCATAGGACGCAACACCTGCGTCATCACCCGCATGAAGGGGCTAGGGGCGTTAGTCAGCCCGAAGGGCATGACCAACCACTCGTAAAGACCATCCTTGGTCTTAAATGCAGTCTTCCACTCATCACCTGGTCTGATCCTCACCTGGTGATAGCCACTCCTAAGATCGATCTTCGAGAAAATCGTGGCTCCCGACATCATATCAAGCAAGTCATCTAGCCGGGGAATGGGAAACCTATACTTAACCGTGATTTTATTGATCGCACGGCTATCGATGCACATACGCCATGTGCCATCCTTCTTCGGTGCTAGCAGGGCGGGAACAGCACAGGGACTCTTGCTATCCCGAAGGGAACCCCTACTCATCAACTCATCAACCTGCCTCTGTAGCTCAGCGTGGTCCGCGGGACTCATCCTATAATGTGGAAGATTGGGCAAGGACGAGCCCGGGACAAGATCAATCTCGTGCTGAATGTCACGCAATGGTGGAAGGCCTTCGGGAAGGTCCTCCGGGAAAATATCAGCAAACTCTCGCAACATCTCAGCTAACTGAGGGTCTGTCACTCCCTCGAGACTGGGGACCACCTCACCCGTCTCCCTGACAACCACAGCTAAAAGAGGGACACCACTAGCAACCTCTCTCTCCATCTCTCGGGGACTGATGATCATCAACCTCCTAGTCGGAGGGGCCTCTATGGTGAGGGTGGGAGAGGGGGTGGAAACTGACACCGGAGGTGGTGGTGGTGGTGGGCTGACCTTCCCCTGGTGAGGGGTGGTCGTGGCACTAGGGCCGGCTGGTCCCCTAACAGTAGGGTCCCTAGGTGGGGCTGGGTGGAGGGTGATCCTGTGGCCGTTGTGATCAAATGTGCAAGTGTTTGCACGGCCCTGTAGGGTGGCATCCATGTCAAACAACCACGGCCTCCCTAAAATAATGCTACCTACCTCCATAGGTAGAACATCGCACCAAATTTCATCCTGATAGGTCTGGAACTGAAGGGGCACCAGGCAACGGAGCCTAACAGGAATGGAGGTAGAATCGACCCACGAAACCCTATAGGGGGCAGGGTGGTCAACTGGGGTCAACCCAAGGCGGGTAACAGTGCCAGTAGATATGGCGTTGATGCAACTCCCGCTATCAATGACAATCTTGCAAGCTTTACCCCCAAGCCTGCAGAAGGTGTGAAAAATGGTGGTGCGACGCCAGTCGTCACTCACCTGGGGCTGGGCTAGGATGCACCTAACTACCCCTAACTGTGGGTCACCCTGAAAGTGGCTACCCTGGGCACCATCCTGCTCTCCTTCGAGCAGATCATTGAAGAACTCCTCAACCAAGTCCTGGTCTACCTCATAACTAACAGGAATAGGCTCAGTGAGGGACTCAGTGGAAGTGGGGTCTGCCATGACAAGGGCCTTCCTCTCTCGAGTGGGGCATCTATCAGCAAAGTGGCCAAATCCGCCACACCGGTAACAAGTAGTACGTGCGCCCGCACTGGATGAGGCTCCAGCGGTCATAGGACTCTTGCCCTTGTCATCATGACGGGGCGCGGGGAGTAAAGGCTGAGAATGCGCAGGGTGCGCGGGAGGTGGAAGTGTAGGGCGTGTGGGGGGGTAGGGCGGCTGCTGGCGAGGTGGAGGAAACGGGTCCATAGGAAGGGGTGGACGAGGCCTGGGACCAGTGGGGTCCTGGCGAAGAGGCTCCGCGGGCCGAGCCGCCGGATATCGACCATACTGGGTGGAAGTGGAGCGAGGGTCAAGACCCCGCTGACTAGGCATCCCCTGACGAAAGGTGGGGCCAAACTCCAACTCAAATTGCTCTAACTCTAGGGCAACCTGGTAAGCCAGCTCTAAAGTGTCTACCTGGCGACGGTAGAGCTCATACTGATACTCGGGCCTCAAACCACGGCGAAAACGCGAAACAGGCATGCCCTTCTCCTCATCAACTCCACATCGCAAATAATACTCATCAAACTCGGCGATGTACTCGGTCACGGACCGATCGCCCTGACTAAGGGTCTGCCATCGGTCGATGAGCCTCTGGCGGTAAGAAGGAGGGACATACTTCTCGCGGAGCTTACGCCGCATGTCAATCCAGGTTTCTATGGGTGGGTCCTGCCTCTACAACATCAGGCTCTCGACATTCCTCCAGTAGGTCTGGGCTCTCCCCACGAGCTTCATCTTGGCAAATCGGACTTGCCGAAGCTCAGACATCTCAACCCATTCGAAATACCTATCCATGCTATTCTCCCAGTCTATGTAGACTTTTGGGTCAAGGGACCCCTCAAAAGTGGGTGGATCGGCACGGACGGTCCTAAGGATCCTATCATCCTCATCCTGATGTGGTCGACGACCACGGTACTGGCGCCCATTCCCCTCAAAATCATTCTCGGACCCATAGTCATCAAAGTCGGGGGCTCGGGGACGTCGCTCCTGAGCCCGAGGGGCTTGAGCGGCAGCAACTGGAGGGGCTCGATCGGCTCTAGGAGGGTCCTGGTGGGGCACTTCATCAACTCTCCCAATCCGTCCAACAAGGCCCTGGATGGTTAAGTCAGACACTCTGGCACGATCCTCAATGATCTTCAGACGGCCATCTAGATGCTCAGTCAACTCCTTGATGGACTGGTCGGACCTGTCCATACGGGTCATAAGTTGGGTAATCAGATCCTCTAGAGATGGGCGTCCCTGAGGTGGGTGTTGGTCACCCATGGCGTCCGGGCGATGGTAATCCGAACCACCCCTAGTGGGCATGCAAAGGAGACTAAGGGAAGGGTAGGCTGACACCCTAAGACCTAGAGGGACACGAATGCAATGAGATGCAAGACTCAAACAAGACACGTCCAAAACCTAGACACGACCCTAAGACCCAACCTGTAAGGACAAGTTGGTAACCTGGCTCTGATACCAAATTTGACGCGGGACGGGGACCGACACGGACTAAGACTCACAAAAGACTCTAACTCAGGCCAGCAGTAGCACGCTCAAGGGTCGCCAAGTGGCTGACCACCGTGATATCCCCAGAATGAGGGACGTCTCTCAACAGAAACTCCGACCTCGGCCGTCCCAAGGAGGGAAGCGCACGTGCCTAGGCGTATAGTCGACCTCCAAAGACAAGGGGAGTCGAGTCCTAGCTCGGTGCTCGACTAGTGCTAGGGATGGATGCTCTCACTCACGATCCGCGGTGATGGCAAAAAGTGGCTAGACGCCTACCTTCTCTCACGCGGCATAATCAATCACATACTAAAAGAGCAAGCAAAAGGAGGAGAGTCGGAGCGCGTACCTCCACGCCTAGGCGTGGGGAAGGAACCCCGGCCGTGAACCAACAACCCCGATACACCAGAGGTCAATAAAATACAACCCAATAACGGCCCACTCCTCACAGGGAGGTAAAAGGCTACAACCAATACGTTCGGGGCTGCCGGACACGGGTTGACGGGCTGCACTCGGTGACGGGTCGGCCACGAGGAGGTTCGGGTGCAACGCTGCAGAAACCGGTGTCGCGCGCGCCTGGGCGGAGGGGGGGTCTCACGGGCTGATACGACGCCCGTTTGAGGCACCGTCAGAGAGGACGCGTCGCTGACTGTTGGAGGAACGCTCCGGCCAAAGGGGGCGCGCTGGATCCGCCGGTGGTGACCGTGGGCGCTGCTGAAAGTCAGATCAGGTTCTGTGGACACAGAGCTGCGCACGCCGTCGGTAAAATCTGGAAATCGGCCTTCTGGTGCCCGAACAAGTCCTGGCCGGTTGGTGGTGACAGCTGATTGGCAGAGGTCGCCTTCGGCCAAATGGCGCTGGCAGACGACGCCGGTGCGAGCCGCAGGAGTCGTTGAAAGTCAGGACTGGTTCGCTGGGCGGACTGGGCAGACACGCTGGCGCAACCCCACGAGATCGACCGCCACGGACGGTGACGATGTCGAAACGCAACGCCGTTGGCGGCGTTGGAAAGTTAACTCGGAGATCCACGAACCCTGAAGAAACCAGCGCAAAAGACGCAGCGTGGAGGCCTGGGGAAAATTCGCAATCAGGGCCTCCCCGCTGGGCGAGCAGAGAAAGTGGTGCTGGCGCAGGTCGGCGGAGAAAATCGGTACGGGCAGTGCCGATCCCCGATTGATGCAAAACCGGCGCCGACGCGAAGCTGATCCGCAGACGTATCTCCAGAAAATAGATCATGGCAAAACTCGTCCAAGAAGGGGGCGCGAGCTCTGATACAAGTCGGGGCAGAAATCTGGAATCACGCACACGAACCGTTGAGGAAGAAGATGAGGATAAGAGGGAACCCCGGAGTCCACCGAGGGCTGAGGCGTCACACCCCGCCGTTCTCCCGTCGCAGGAGAAGAAAGAGAGAGAGAGAGAAGGGCGCAAAAAGCTTTGCACAATACTCACTTGTATTCAAAATCATGTGTAAACTGTAATCGGTACAATGTGAGAACTACTTATAGGGGATGGGAAAACCCTAATCTAACTAGAAGGGGAGGGGTGCGCCCAGCTCCAAGGAGAGAAAGGCGGCCCATAATTCAGCAAGCTTAGAAAATAGGAAAGGATTCTAAGTGGGATAAGGAAGGGGTGGAGTTGGGGAAAGGAGGAGAGGGGGAAAGGGGAAGGGAGAGGGGAGCGCCCCCCACCTTCCCTAGTAGAACTAGGAAGGGGGGGGGGCGGCTGCCTCCTCCTCCTCTAGCTGGGGAGGGGGCCGCCCCCTAACCCTAATGGGCCCTTTTTTAGTGGGCTTCAAACCCCAATAAGCCCCTGACCCCATAACACGATCCATTACCCCACAAAGCAACCCAATTGGCCACTATATGGCCCAATAAGTGCCTAAACAAGAAGATGTCCACGCAGGGACCAAAAGACAAGGCCCACAAGGCCTGAGCAAGTCCAGACTGAGGCCCAACATGGCCTAAACATGATGATGAAAAGATAACTAGAAGGTGCCGCCGTCGCCGAGCCACAAGGAGGTAGCGGTGTGCCGGGTGCTCCGTCGAGGATAGCGCCGTGTGTCCTCACCACTTGCTTGGCTTCTCTTCTTTCTCCCTTAGGCACTCTTCTTGGAATCCTTGCTTGCTTGCTTGGCTCTTCTCTTCTTTGGAGGAGGTTGGCTTCAGATATGCCTTCAATGGGTTGAGAATGGATGAAGAACACTTGTTGCACGGAGTACTGTCCACGGCTATGGTACCCTTTTTCTTCCTCCTTGGACAGCACCCTCTTGATCTCCCTTTGAAGTCCCCTTCGATTGTTAGGGTTATGACTCCAATAAAATGTTTTATAACCTTTGAATAGTCCATGGACAACCCCCAGACCAGATCCACAAATCCCTCCTAGATTGGGGGCAGTGGGATTAAAGAAATGGGTGAAAGATTCCTCTCCACGAGCTTGAAATCGAAGTGAACAAAAGGGGCCTCGGGACTGGCGGTCGACCGGTACACTTGGGTCGGTCGATCGGAATTTTGCACGAATTGCAGTTTTGTGTGCTGGGAAAACCGGTCGACTGCCCCTAGGCTGGCGGTCGATCGAAATCTGGAATTTTCCAAATTTTGAACTTCGAACCTCTTAAACCCATTTACAGTCCGTGGATTCAAACTCCTTTCACCTTGTAGATTTATACTTAGTGTTTTGAGCTGCAAGAGCATAGATAATTGATTAGAACTATATCTCAAACATCCATATTATGAATGCATGAACTTTATGCAGACAATTAAGAGGAAGTGAAAGTAGAGTATGAAAACCGTTTGAGAGTCTTTCAGTTTATTGATCACGGTTAAGTCAATAGTTCCATCAACAAATAAATCCACATGTTAAGGCGTAGGGAGCCTTTGCACATCAAACAAAATCTACTTCCCATGGAGGCAAGTTAACTAATTAAAGAAATATCGCCCCTATAATCAAAATTTTGTTCCGGGGGCTCCTAGATTGGGGGCAGTGGGATTAAACAAATAGGTGAAGATTCCTCTCCACGAGCTTGAAATCGGAAGTCAACAAAAGGGGCCTCGGGGCTGGCGGTCGACTGGAAGTCATGGGGCAGTCGACCGGAACTTGCTGCAGCCATAACATTTTGGTTCTGGCAAAACCGGTCGACCGACCCTATGGTGGCGGTCGACCGAAACTTGTAGAATTTCCAACTTTTCGATTCTGTCAATTCTGGTCGACCGGCCATGGTGTGTTGGTCGACCGAAATGATCCATACCTGCAAAAATGAAGTGTTAGCCCAAGGAAACACATCCATAAGTCAAGAGCTTCATGTCCACATCAATTCCATGCATTTTGGGTTTGGATTCAACTTGGTTTATGCATTAGACCATTTGAGCATTTCTCATTACATGAAATCTCCTGAAACAAGTTTCCCGTGACCTGACCGTGCAGGTCGATCCGCGTGCGAGGGCGCACGATGGCCAGTTTTGTAAGGGCTTGAAACCTCATGAACTAGATGCATATGAATACTTTGAAACACACATGTTCTGAGGTAAGGATCAAGTTCTGGGCTAAGAATCAAGAGATAAAACTCAATCATCCCAAGTAAATTATTCATGACATAACCTCATGGAACACTCAATAACAAGGAGTGTATAACAGGGTAAGAGTCTTACCAATAGTTCTTGACAGTACATGACATATACCACCTATTTTGGACTGTAGAGGAGCAGGGTGATTATCCACACGTTTGGTTCACCAGGTGACTGCCATGAGTTTGATCCTGCAAGCAAGATAGTCAGTGTTAATACCATGCTTGTTCACATTAAAGAGGTTATGAAACCTCTTGCCTCTTATAAAACCAATTCAATCAAGTAAGAATCAAGACCATGTACCGTTGCCATTTGCCATCTCAATCATATTTAAACATGAATGCACACAGTCATCAAGAACATGTGCAATCAACCATAAGTTTAGTTATCATTACTCAATCACACATTAAGTTTAGTTATCATCAAAACCATAACGTCAACAATCATCAAAACCATAACTCAACAAGTTCATCACATGCATGCATCATATTATATTTGTTTATCTTTTGTCTCAACCACGTTGAGAGCCTCCCATAGTGCAACACTTGCACGTCTCCCTCTTATATCTTAATTATTCGTCATGTTTTACCCCACCCTTTGCATAGGGGTTTAAAGGGCCAACACCCAACAGGTGTGTCATTCACATGCTTTCACATTTATAACATATTTGGATTTGATACTACACACTTGGGTTCTAATTCCTATCTTTTCTTCATTGGTGTTGTTTATTTTGCAAGTGTAATCTAAAGAAGACTCTCTTCATCGACAGGCCGATTGGAAGAGAAGGTCGACACTCACACATCTCCCATGCTTCAAAGGTAATTATCATGATCCCTCCATTTTTATTATTGTTTCTATATTTTGAGGCCCGCAGTCTCTAGCGATCACCCTCCACATTAGCATCCCACGTATGTTCCCTATTCCTCCTTTTCCCTTTTTTTCCCATGTTCTTTCATGTATTTTTAAGAGTGGATTTTTAAATAGATGTACAAGTGTATGTCTCTGCGATCGTTTTCAGTCATGTCCTAAAGTATCTCACTTATTGGCTGTTAAATGGATTTGTCGATATTTGATTGGCACAGTAGACTTCGGCTTATGGTTTCCCATTGGTAGTTCATTTGATCTGATTGCATACACCGATGCGGATTATGCTGGATGTATTGTTGATCGTAAAAGTACTGGTCGGTACTGTTAGTTTCTTGGTGGATTTGGATCAAAAATCAATTGCTTGATTTGAATGTTGAAGTGAAATCTGTTCTAATTTTATGTAATAATACCAGTGCAATCAACTTGTCTAGAAACCCTGTTCAACATTGTACAACTAAACACATTGACATCTGGCATTATTTTATGAGAGATCATGTAGGAAAAGGGGATTTTGAATTGAAATTTATTGATACACACAATCAGTTGGCTGATATCTTCACCAAATCCCTAAACCAGGAACAATTCAATAAAATAAGAAGAGAACTTGGCATGTGCAAGGGTGAGAGCATACATACCTAGGTTTGCATCAAGGCTAAGTGGTGAACATGTAGAAAAGTCAGTTGCATAAAGGGTAGATTGCATGGAACACATGCATATTTTGTGTGACTAATTCTAATTCCTTGTGTGTTAATATACTACCTTGTATGCTTGAATGTAAATATACATATAGCCCTTGAAATTTTTCTAAGGTCAAATATTCCTTGATAAATAAATGTGAACCTAGTGACATGGGGATCTGAGCCATTTACTGAGGGGGAGTTTCAAAAAAACTCATAAAGTAGAGTCATCTTAGAAGTCTCACTTATTCCAATCCTTCTTAAAACAAAAAAAAGAAGAAAAAAAGGATTTTTTAAAAAAAAAAGGGGGAAGAAGGAGAAAAGGATTCAAAAAAAAAGGAAGAAGGAGAGAAGGATTTTAAAAAAATGCAAAAAATGGGGTAGGCCGACCGATTCGGTCGACCAAAATCGGCAAACTGGTTCGGCCGAACTCGCGTCCGAACACATTTAGAAGGGGTCCATCACCCTTATTTCCTAACTTTATCATCTCTATTCAACATCCCAGCCTCCTCTCCAACCCTAGAACACCCACACACCCCCTTTTCAACCCTAAAAACCCTCTCTTTCTCATCTCCGTACAGGATCAAGATTATCGTCGACTTTCGACACCGAATCTGCGTGACGACGTGTGTGACCTCGTGGCTCATTCTTGGGGTTCCAACTTGTGAGAAATCACTTTCCTAGGTTTTTGGTGCATCATCTAGTCCCTCTTCACCCCCAAGAAGGAGGTTTGTTCCCTAAGGGTTTCCATAGCAGTTTCATTTCTAATGGCACCTCGACGAAGCTTCTTCCGTGACCCTAGGAGATCCACCCGGGGGGAGTCCAACTCCCAGAGAGGTGAGGACCCGACTCCTCCATCACAGCAGGCTCCTGCACGTCCACATGCACCACTGATGCGCCCGAGGCCAATAATCAACCCCCGACTGGTTGATTTTGGTGAGTTGAATGACCTCTTACCTGATTTGAGTGCTGCATTTCAGGTACAAGATGGCTGGATTGGATTTGCAACAACTTACACCTTGTTCTATCCTAGTCTAGTCCAGCAGTTCTATGGAAATTTGAATATGAGGAATGACCGTCTATACACAATGGTGAAATGAGTTGAGATTACAATCGACCTAGATTTATTTGAGAGGGCCTTAAGAGTTTCTGGACGAGGCCATAATTTGATTAACACTCACCCTCCAGTTGAGGAGACATTTCTCCTCATGACTTGCAGTCAGTATGTGCATGGGGTGAGTAACTTGATCAAGTTAAATGCAAATTTCTTCCCGCCATTGCAGCGGAGTTTGCATCACATGTTCGCTACTCTCATTTATCCTAAAGGGGGTAGTAGAAATGAAGTTATAGAAGTGCACAAGTTCTTGTTTTACTGTGCTCTGAATGGCTTACCAGTCAACATGGGCCGTCTCATGACAGATTTGATTGGGCCATGCCGTACACAACGAAGACGATCTTTGCCTTATGCATCACAATTGACTGGAGTATTTATTTTTGCTGGGATCAGTTTGGTTGGAGAAGTTCAAGTTCCCATTCGGCAGGATGACATATATAATAAACACAAACTCCTCACATCCTTTGGATATTATTTGGGTCCAGATGGGGAATTGTATAGGCATGTGGGCATGTATGGAGAAGAATCATAAAATGATGAAGAAGAAGAGCCCCAACAGTAGGAGGCTCAAGCCCAAGCGCCGCCTCTAGTTCAGGCCGAGGAGCAGCTTCCTCCCCCACAACAATTTGATTATGAGGTGCCACCTCAGTTCTTCCCCGGTGAGTCATCTACTCAAGGGGCTGGACAACCCTCGTGGGATTTTGAAGCTTTCGATAGGTGCCTAACTAGGATGGAGACCACTGTGGATGCCTTTGGGGAGCAACTCTCCAACTTTGGGACTCAAATTGGGACCTCTTTTGACACTATTATGAACACCATGTCCAGGAAGATGGACACCTTTTCCCATGCCTTAGACAACATTGCCAACCATATGGCCACTCTCACCACCAGCTATGAGGATACCCACCAAGCTTTCCGTTCCACCAACGCAGTCTTCTCACCATTGAACATCACCTGAGCGATTAGGATGCCCTTCTTAATTCCATTGACCGTTGTCTTCCTCCAGATGATGCTCCTGCTGATGATGATGGCCAAAGGAACTCTGCTCCACCTCCTTAGTGATTGTCCTTCCGGTCTTCAAGTGTCAAATTGGTCTACTTTTTCTTTTATCCCTCCTCTCTTTTGATGATGCCAAAGGGGGAGAAGTAGTATTAGGTAATATTATATAATTTATGCACGTGTGTCCCTGTGTTTATATGTGTGTTTGTCATTTGGCATTTGTGCGTCATTTTGCATTTGAGTCATCCGCATTGTCCTTGTATCAAGGATTCAGTGTCGATGTAATTTGTCAAGTGTCCATGTAACATGTAATGAACTTGGACTGAATGGAATGCACTTGGTATTGGACATAAATATTGGTTCTTCCCTTTCATTTCTTCTCATTTAAATTTGGCAAATATGAATGATTGGATTGTTTTGGTTTGGCTTGATGAATGGTTTATTGTGGATGGATTGCCTTGCGGATTGTTTTCACTATCCTCCAATTGGTTCTATGTATATCAAATGGTGTTGGATGAAAGACAGGTCAGCCCGTCTGAAATCTCTCACTATGCATGAGTGTAAACTCTGCCACGTACAAGAATCATGTGGGAGATTGAAAGGATGAAACATGTTGATTTCAGGATTCAAATTGGTTTATGTTGTGTGCCTTGCATATGTTTTTGATGATAACTAAACTTTATGTATGCTTGCTTATGTTCTATATGCTTAAATATGTTCTTGATGATAGTATGCATTCATGATCATTGTTATGATTCATTTGTTTGAGATTCAAGAAATTCATTTGTTTGAGAATCAAGAAGCCTTGTTCATGAACTTGTGAACAGTGGAGTCGACCCATCACTACATGGAGTCGACCCCTTGCACGTGTTATGAGCCTTTGTGTTCTTAATGCTCTAATTTGGTTAAGATGGTAAGTGCTTTTTTGAGGCTCATACAAGCTGCTTAAATGGATGGCTAAGAGTGTTGGTTGAGAAAAACTACTTTCTTGCTTATGCTTTCATGTATATAATTCATAAGGTCTTGATGCCTTGAATGTGTTTCATGAGTCTTCTTCAAGAGGGCTTTGTGTTTCATGTATTGAATCATATAACTCTCTTGTTATGAAGTATGAATTTTGTTCATGGTTTTGTAAAGATAACAAATGTTCAGATCCTTCATATCACGCGTGGTGAAACTTGGTTTTATGATGCTCATTTAATGACATCTATGCATGGCTATATGGACTTAATCTTTGGCTAAAAACATTGGGGTTTCAAATGGTCTTCTTCATGGTTTTTGCTAAGGATCATGCTTGCTTAAGATGCTCACATCAATCTTAGAAGAATTGCCTAAATGATGCTCATTCATTGAAATGGTTGCATGGCTTGATAGCCTAATAGATTTGTTTGAATGCATGGTTCTTCATTCCAATCATTAATTCTGTGAAATTGAGTAGCATAAATCTTGATGGTTTGAGAATGTACCTGATGCATTTTCAACATGAAGCTTTTTGGCTTTGATGTGGTTTGGAAATGAAGGTTCAATAGGTCAATTATATTGTTCATGAATGGATTCCATGCATAATCTTCAAGAGGAGTTAAAAGTCATAGCAGTGAGTTTTGGTTGAGTTTTTCACATAAAACTTGTTAAGCTAGCCTTTACTCACTTCCATGTTCATGCATGTTCTTCATAGGACTCTTAAGCTAAAGTTCTATTTTATTCATGTGAATCTAGATAGAATGTGGTTGATATGTGTTTCTACATTGTTTAACACCAAGGAATACTTGGTTGTTTGTTTTATCAACTAACCATTCCTATATTTCATCGACATTTCTCTTATAGGACTGAAGTGCTCGAAATATAGAATTGCAGCATATTTCGACCGACCGACCTGGGCATTTCGGTGGGCCGAAATCCCCAGAGTTGGCCGCCTGTAACACATTCTGCTACTGTTATTTTCGATTGACCGACCCATTTCATTGGTCGACTGAATGCGGTGAAAATTGAAAAACGTGGATCCGAAAACCATCTAAACCCAATCCATTTGTGCTTAGCTTTTACCCCTTTGCCCCTGGGTTCATGGTAGACCTATTGGGGGTCTTTTAGAGGACTCTAGAAGGGTTATAATGGTCTTTTGGTATCTTCTACATATGCATACATGTGAACTCTAATTTAAGAGAGGAGGAACCCTAATGAGCTTATTCTTTCTATCTTGCAGGTGGAGAAGAGGGAAAAGGAGTGGAGCTATAAGAGAAAGGGAGATTTCATCTCCTTTAAGTGATTTCTAGGGTTAGAGGAAGAAGAAAAGGAGAAGCGGAATGAAGAGACGATCAAGAAGATGCTGAAATCGTGTTGATCTGTTCTCCCTCCGACTTGTGCTTCAAATAATATGTTCAACTGACTATTGGAGATCGAGAGGGATTATTTCTACATCCTTTCTACGTTGTTTGTGATATGCTTTATGATCTATATCTTGGGTTAAGCATGTTTTACATATTTGTGTTGATTTTTCTGAACTAGAGATATTCATGTGTGTGGACCGTCTGCGTACGGTTGTGCTTATTGTGCTGCGGTTGTTATAGCGTGTGTGTGTATGCTGCTGGACTTACGATCCAGAGCATCTGGGGTTCGTCCCCGTTGGTGCTATGTCTACAACATGAGGAGAGTTCTTCTCGTGGGGATTTATCCCCGTGTGTGTATTGGAGCGTCGCCTCCAAGTTGGGGATTTATCCCTGAGTGAAGCCTTACCGGTTTGGTAAGGGGTGGACGTAGGGAGCCCATCGTGGTCCCGAACCACCTTAAAAATCACCGTGTCCATGTGGTATGTGTGTTTGTGGGTTTGCATGTTAACATTGTTTATCTTGATCGTGTGTGGACGGTGAGATTGAGAGAACTAAGTTTACCTTGCTTAGTTTAATTTCTTCAATCTCGTTAAACTTGTTAATTCTGCTTAAGAATGTTTTAATTTGTCGTATCGAATGGGGGACAATTCAACCCCCCTTCTTGTCCGCTCGCCTACCCCGGGCACCAACAATTGATATCAGAGCCACGACTCTATCTTCTTAAGGTCTCACAACCTATAGAGAGATCCATCGATGAGTTTTTTTAAGCATAATGTCTAATACTTGTTTGTCTTCTCTTCCTCCTTATTTTAATGGTTTAAATTTCAATGAATGGCTTTTGCACATGAGTCTTTATGTTAAAACCATTGATCCCAAACTCTGAGATTTAGTTGAGCATGATTCATATGGGTTGCCTAGTGATGAGTCTAAGTGGACTGTCAAGCATGTGAAGAGATACAAAGACAATTCTAAACTTTTAAATATTTTTAGAAGTTCAATTGATCTTCATAAATTTTCACTTTTTGTCTCATGCAGGACGGCAAAGGAAATATTGAAATACTTGATCGAGAACTATAGAGGAAAGAAGGACACTGAGTGCTTGATGGCCGACAAGCATGATAAATCAAGTAAGGAAAGCTCAGAGTCAGACTCTGAAGGTGAGGAAATTTCCTTCGAAGAACTTATGGATCTTTGTGATGAATTGGTTGATATGTATAAGAAGGTGAAATCTGAAAATAGAAAACTGAAAAAGAAATATGAAAACACCTTCCTTGAGAATGGTTCGTGTGATAAATGTTATGAACTTGGAGAACTTAAAAAAGAAAACAGTGCGATGTTAATTCAGATTTCGTTGCTTGAAAGCTGTTCGAAAAATCTTTAAAATTCATCATGTGATAGATGCTTAGAATTCCAAACTGAAAATGAATCTTTCTTGATTGATATCAAAAAGCATGAAGAAACCATTTCATATATGAGAGAAGAGAATGAAAAGCTGAAACATCTGAATACAACTATGTCTGAAAATTTGCTTGATTTTGAAAAAGGAAAAAGTTTGGTTGTTGATGAATGTGAAAAATTGCATGTGCTAGAACAAGAACTTGAAAGTTATAAAACTATAAATAGAGTGTTGAATGAATGTGCTGTTTACAGTGAACAAGAGATAGCTAGCTATGAATTGCGCATTGCATCCCTTGAAAAAGAAATTGTTGATTTGAATGCATCTCTGTCCAAATTTGTCAAGAGGAAAGACAACCTATATAAAATCCTGGGAAAAAGGTTAATTTTCAAAAAGAAGGGCTAGGCTATAATCCGATCAAAAAGAAATTTAAAAATAAATTGTATACATCTTTTACCTCGAGTTCGGATGTAGTTAGTACCTCAAATGCTCACCCGGTTAAGCATGCTATCAAGAAAACCTAGAAATATGATGTTAAGCAGAAATTGAACTAAGATTCGAAGTTGAAAATAATTCTGCTTATACAAATGTCAATGCTAGGAAGCACAATCATGCTACACACACACATCCATCCACAAGGAAAATATCATGTTTTTATTATGACAAAATTGGCCATATGATGCATGATTGTCTTGCTTTGAAATATGATGAATTGGGAGCATGCAAGAAAATGTATGATTTCAAAAACTCACAGAAGTCTTCAAAGAAAAGAAATATATTTGAAAATTTTCATGTTCATGAAAGAAGATCATATGAAAGAGTTGCTTTATTGCATTGTTACTATTGTGAGAAATATAGTCATTTGATGAAAACTTGCTTTCAAAATAAAAATGACAACCATCATGTCAAGAAGAAGAAAATTTTCCATGTTGAAAATAAAAACACTTTTGTTAAATCACAAAATTCAATGCTTATGCATATACGAAAACTGTGAAATCTTTTGGTTGTTGTCATTACTGTGATAAGTTAGGGCATATTATGCATGATTGTTCATTAATGAAAATTGATGATTTGAATGTCTTAAGGAAATTGAATGCTTGTGTTAATCATCCGGGACCCAAGAAGGTTTGGTTACCCAAAATTGTTGAATGAGAATTTTGATGCAGGGATGTCTTAAGGCCAAATGGAAGGCTTGAAAAATAATGGCTGCTCAAGGCACATGTTTTGAAAATAAATTTCTGAGTTCCTTTTGAAAAACTCAAATTTGTTTCAACTGAAAATCCATCTTTAAAAATCATGAAAAATCTATTTTTGTTATTAGAATGCATTGCATCTTTCATGAATCACCATTGCATGATTGTATTTTATAAAACTGAATATTCATCCATCTGATCATCATTGCATGACTTCATGGTATATTAAATGGTGACCTAAGGAAAGGCAGGTCATTCCTGTCTGAAATCTATCACCATGCGTGAGTAGAGTCTTTGGACTTACACCTCCGCCTAGTACCATGAGTCATTTGTTCATATAAGTCATAGGATGCATGTTTATCTGTTAAAATATCACTTGTGTAAATTCATACACATTAGTTTTATGAAGTCATATGTCACTGACAATTGACGATAATTAAGGAAGATTATTCAGGGTTTTATGAAAGTGGCTTGTTCCACGAGATGATTAAGTGGGAGGTTGAGTATTCTCATGAATCTTATCTTAACGGTCCCCAAGTGACACTTAAACGAGAGAGAGAGAGAGAGAGAGAGAGAGAGAGAGAGATGGGGGGGGGACTCGGTTGCAGGTTATCACATGGCCACCATCAACCTCACCCAGCACGAGAGAGTTTATTGCTTTGTTATTGTTTTTTTTATGGAAAGGAAAGCAAGGATGAATAAATTGGACGGCACGGTTCCAAACAGTGGTGAACAGGTTCTTTGCTCGAGATGGGGTTTCAATTTACCAATCAAAACAAATATTTGATAAATGGATATCCTGGGAAGCACCGGGTGTAGGATGGATAAAATTATAAACTTTGATGGCCAAGCGGCAACAGTTGTAGTGGATGCAAGAGAAGGTTTTATAATTAGGAATTGGGCAGGGCACATTCTGCAACCAGGTGCAATTTTTCTAGGCAAAACGTTGCTATTAAAAGCAGAAGCAGTAGCACTGTGGATGGGTTTACAAGCTTGCCAAACCGAACGTCTTCAGGTGGAGGGAATTTGGTGCGAGGCGACAATTTGGCAATCATCCAAAACGTGAACGACCCACCAACTGTGCCGCTAGAAGTTAGACAAATGCTCATCAAAAGCAAAGTTGGCTTGGTTGGTTCAAGGGAAAGAGGTAAAAATATCTCATGTTAAAAAAAAAAGCAATCAAGGCAGCGCAGATCGGTTAGCAGTGCAAGTTGGATTGCCGAAATTCAATCTGCATTGGACCAATACTATCTCAGAGGAGTCAAACAAGATCTGTGAAGAAGAATCAGGGGACACCAAGGATTTTCTCCTTGCAATTTGAAGTGTGGTTTATTGTTAAATTATGTTGGTCTAGTTTTCGATGTCGTAGTTTCCTCGCGAGTGTTGCTGTATTATTCTTCTTTTCTGGACTACCAAGGAAATGAAAATAAAAAAGACAATGACATACACTCTTTTGAATAATAAGGACACCAGTAAACTCAGTCATATAGATAACCCCATTATATCCACAAATTGTCACCTCGCACCAAATTGCCTTGCCATTTTAATTGTTGAAGTGCACAAAGTATTCATGAATTATTATGTTTATATGTAGGATAGTTAAAGTTGAATTGAATTTTTCTCTGACATAGAATAACACTGATTTTTTCCCTATCATTGTTAACCTTTTCTTTGCTTCATTCTTTTTATTTGAATGTAGGAATGGATAGAAGTTGGATACGTCTATCAGATAGACTTTCAAAAAAATATTTGGATGGAGTGGATTCATTTATGCAATTTGTTCGTGATCGTATGGGGAATGTGAGGAAAATCCGTTGTCCATATTGATTTTGTAGGAACATATTCTTCAATGATCTAGATGTTGTTGAAAAGCACTTACTCAACAAAGGGTTTATGAGTTCATATACTACGTGGTTACATCACGGGGAATCCATTAATGGTGATGATAGCAACCAAGAGGTTAGTGGAGATGAGATGTTAACAGATAATGTAGATGAGTCTAATGAAGTGCATGAAATTTTAGAGGATATACAAAGAGGTGCATTTATTGATGTTGATTATCATGAGACAAATTTAGATCAAGGACATGATATTGTACATGAAGAGGAAATAGACAAATTTGATAGACTGTTAAAAGATTCACATCGGCCATTGTATCCAGGTTGTACAAGGTTTTCATTATTGTCTTTCCCTGTAACGTTACTTCACGTGAAGGTAATCAATTGTTGGAGTAATAAATCATTCAACATGTTGTTGGAACTATTGAATGATGCTTTTCCAGAGGGCCATTTGATACCATCATCATATTATGAGGCTAAAAGAATTTTACGAGACCTTGGATTGAGATCTAATTCTATTCATGCATGTAAAAATGATTGTGTGTTGTTTAGAAAGGAATTAGAAGACAAGAATGAATGCCCACAATGCAAAGAGTTAAGATGGAAAATGAGTGATGATAAAGGTTAGAAAACTCCTAATAAAGTGCTTCGCCACTTTCCATTAATCCCAAGGCTTCAAAGGTTGTTCATGTCAAGAAAGACAACTTTTGATATGAGGTGGCACAAGGAAAAACATGTACAGGAGGAGAATGTTTTGAGGCATCTAGTTGACTCAGAAGCTTGGAAAGACTTTGACATGCAATATCATGGTTTGCACAAGATCCTCACAACGTACGACTTGGATTGGCGACAGATGGGTTCAATCCTTTCGGTAACATGAGCAATGCATATAGCATGTGGCCTGTAATACTCATGCCATATAACTTGCCTCCATGGAAATGTATGAAATAACCTTTTTTTATGATGTCATTATTGATTCCTGGGCGTACAACGCCAGGGAGAAATATCGACATGTACTTACAACCGTTAATTGATGAGTTAAAGGAATTATGGGAGAACGGAGTAAGAACTTATGATGTCGTCACTGATGGTGTTTTTGAAATACATGCAGCAGTTTTGTGGACCATAAATGACTTTCCTGCATGCGGTGATATATCGGGATGGAGCACGAAAGGGTATCTTGCATGTCTAGTTTGTAATCAATACACATGTTTGATCGATTGAGAGGTAAGCTTTGTTACATGGGCTATCAAGGTTATCTTCCTCACAATCATAGTTGGCGAAGGAGCAAAAAATTTGATGGCAAGCCTGAAAGGCAGTCTCGTCCAAGGTAGTTATCTGGTGATGATATTTTATCACAATTGGACAACCTAAAAGGTGTCAAGTTTGGAAGGAATGCAAATAAAAAAAGAAAGCGCACACAAGAAGAATTGAATTGGACCAAAAGAAGTATATTGTTTGAGTTGCCATATTGGAAGAACCTAAAGTTACGTCACAATCTTGATGTCATTTACATTGAGAAAAATATCTGTGACAACATTTTAGGGACCATAATGAATATTGAGGGAAAGACAAAAGATACAGATAAAGCACGTTTAGACCTTGAAGACATGAATATACGCAAGGAGCTGCATTTGAGAGCTAGTGGGGATGAGTATATCAAGCCTCCTGCTTGCTACACTTTGTCACGTAAAGAGAAACATGGTTTTCTTGAATTCCTTCAAACTGTGAGGTTTCCAGATGGATATGCAACAAATATATCAAGAAGTGTGAATATAGAGAAAGGTAAGATATCAGGATTGAAAACTAATGATTGTCATATTTTATTGTAGCGGATGCTTCCTATTGGAATGCGTGGTTACTTGAACAAAGATGTGCTCAATGCATTAAGTGAGTTGGCAAGTTTCTTTCGAGAACTATGTTCTAAGACATTGAGGGTGGATGTCTTAGAAGAGTTAGAGAAGAAAATTGTGATAGTTTTTTATAAGTTAGAAATAATTTTTCCACATGCATTCTTCGATGTTATGGTGCATCTAGCAGTACATTTGCCACAAGAGGCTAAGCTTGGAGGGCCTATTCAAAATAGATGGATGTATCCTATTGAAAGGAATATTGGTACACTTAAGAGGGTGGTTCGAAACAAAGCTCATCCTGAAGGTTCAATTGCAGAAGCTTATATTGCAAATGAGTGTTTGACATTTTGCTCTATGTATCTTTCTGGAGTGGAGACAAGGTTCAATCATGTAGAACGAAACTATGATGAAGAGGAGCACTTTAACAGAACACTATCTGTGTTTTCACATAAGATACGACCATTAGGCCAAGTATATTATAAATTTCTTACACCCGAGGAGTACAATTTGGCTCATTGGTATGTCTTGAATAATTGTGAAGAACTGAGACAATATCTAATGAAAGTGTTGACTTTTTTATAAGTACATATTATCTTACATTTGTAATGAACTATGTAATCATATCTTTTTTACAATTTTTCTAGTGAACATGAGGATGAGCTCATGATGGAGAGTCCTGATGACATTGAAATGAGACAGAGGAATCAATTTGCATCATGGTTTAAAGAACGCGTAGGATATTTATTTACATACATAATTCTATTTTTTTTCATATGAATATATTTTTAACTAGTTTTTATTTTACATTGATATAGATCAAACAATTACGTGAAGACAACTCACAAGAGATTAATGATGATATATACTCACTCGCATTGGGTCCTGACAAACGCGTGAGAATATATCCAGGACGCATAGATAATGGAGTCAAATTTCTCACAAAATGACGTGATAGCCGTCAAGTGACTCAAAATAGTGGGATTTGTGTGGAAGGAGAGCATAATGATAGTACACTTGAATTTTATGGGGTTTTGAATGATGTTATTGAACTGATATATACAATGAATTGTCGAGTAATTTTATTCAAGTGTGAATGGTTAGATCTCGAACACAAAAAACCTGTAAAAATTGATGGGGATTTTACAAGCATAAAAGTCACTAAGAGGTGGTATTCAGGTGATCCATTTTAATCGACTGGATGTCTGGCCAAAAATATTTTTAAATCCTCCTCCTTCTGATGATGCGGTTATGTGAGTCTGACAGGCTAAAAAAGGAAGTAATTCATCTTTTGGAACGAATGAACAAACATGCTTTAGCAGTGTATTGTCAACTACATGGTTTGAGCTGCTGATCACCTGCTACTGCATATACTCCCTCAGTTTCGCCAACCTCCCTCGCTTGCAATTGGGAACGTGACTGCTGGGACATGTCCTCCCAAAGGCATAAAAGAATGAGAAGCTTCAATGTTGAGAACTCTTCTAAAGGGTCTGAAAAATATGGAAGTGTCGCAGAGGAATGTAAAAAAAAAATACAATTACAATGTACACAATTCATGAATGGTCTGTATACATTGCGATCTTCCACCATCTTGATGAATTTTTCTGGGCATCCCATTTTATGATTCTAATGAGTGAAAAGCCTCATCATGACTACCTTAACTTAACTGGTACATGTTATGACTCAACAGGTGGTGACCTCTGGTTGATATTAAAATGCACTATGTAAAGCCTCATTTTCAGTCAGAGTAACTTAAAATTTGCTAACCTTCCACCTCCATAGATTGAAGGCAAGTGGATCTTTGTATATATCAGGATTAAGGTGAACAGTTGGAGGACAGACCATCACTGCCCAGCCTACTGGGATTGTGTACCTATACAAGAAAAGAGACAAATTGCATTAGAATCTGGGACATAATTTAAGCTATATCACGCACAGATTATAGTTTATCTCCAAATGATTAGTAGCTCACCGTTGCTCTTCTGAATATAACTGGTACAATGTTTGCCAACCTAGCTGTTTCATTGATAACTTGTAAGAAACAGATGTCTATCAGCACTGGCATCTGAACTGTAGGTTGAAGATGTGTAAGCCTCTCCACAATCTCAAAGTCGGCATGAGAAGCAACATATATAATACAAAGTAGCACTGGGAGTTGTGCAATATAATTAAGTATTGTTTGAAGAGATCATGTCTGAGAATATTAGGGCTGATCTATTCCAGCTGAGAAAGCAAAGCATAATTAAATTTGTTAGTTCATTGGAGTGTATTGTTGCTTCATTTCAATGTTAATGCTAGTGTGATATTAATGAGTGCCACATATTTGTTGTTGCTTGTTGTCAATCTCTATATATGCAAGCTCTATGTGTGAGTTGTGATATGCGTAAGTTCAGTCAGTGTCATCCAAACACCAACCCTCCCTTTATATTACTTGACACCTGGGCACCACTTGAGCAGTCACCTGAGTGCTTAGGCACTCTTCAAAGATGTTGAAAGAAGTCTAATGAGATTTTTTGACATTTATGATATGCTGAAAGAAGCCAAAGATGCTGAAAGAAGTTGTAAAACTGAGATTTTTTTCTTATTCCCATATCATAAATGTGAAGCATTTCAAAGACCAAAATTCTAGGACTACTCATATCTCACTATTTCAAATCCCTCGCTATTTATCTCTTCACAAAAGACACTAATTTTTTTGGTAGCATTAATTTAAAAGTCTAATGAAGGATTTATATCTTCCAAAACATATGAGAATTGCATCTCCTACTTGAAAAGGTGGTTTGTTTAAAAGAATTAGGATTTATATATATCAACTTTTCAAAGTCTAATATCACTTTCCATTTTTTCCCTACTCTTCATGAATTCTTTTCATACTATAATGCTTTTGTCATACACAATCATATTGTTAGTTCTGCATGCTTTGACTGTGTTTAAATAGAAACTTTGAAGAGAGAATGTGACAATGGGATTTTGTGACATATGGCATTCTATGACACCATCTAATTTTCATGTTTATTTGTATAGCTATATGACGTCTAAAAATCTCTTTGTAATTTAGGAGCGTGTGGTACAAATGCAACAATAATCTACGGAGTGTGAAACCACTATAGCTGAAGATGACATATGTGTTGAGGTATTTAGGAGGACGTCTGAATACATACGTGGTCGTGGACATGGACCCAAGCCACCTCAGCGAGATAGAGCTATTTTTTCGAGTCAACCCACAGTTAGAGAGAAACAATTGGAGCAGGAGGTGGCCACTCTTCGAGATCAACTTGACGATCAACAGGGGAAGATATAATTTTTGATGACCTGGATGAATGGAAACAATATTCCACCATCGTCATCATGGTAAAAATATATTTCTTATCTGGTTGATCAAATTAAGTTAAATATTAATATTCTCATTTAATTCCTTTTATTTTCCATTGTTTTGCAGAATGGTTTGATTCTATATATGGTGCAACCTCTTCTCAATCATCAGTGGATTCATGTTGCATATTATAAGATCATAAAAGTTATTTTTGTTGAATATCATATTTTGTGTATTTACATTTTCAAGACAATCAATCACTTTATACTCTTTTAATATAATTTTTTGGTACAATGAGAAGGTATGACATTAGTTCATTGGTATTTTAATATTTTGTAAGGTTCTAACGAATGAATGAGCTTTTTGTAATATTTTTGTTTGATGGTAGTAAATGAATGGATATTGTATTTAATATTATGGAAATAGTGACCAAATATTTAGTTGTGAGTAAAATTAATAGTCATTAAAATTATAATAATATTGACTAAATATTTAGTTATGATAAAAATTAGTAGTCACTAAAATTATAATAAAAATAAATAAATAGTCGATCAGTGACCAAAAGGTGTGCTTGTTAACATTTCATACATAAAAATCAAATATTAAATTGCAAACAAAAGTGATAGTCACTAATATTATCGAAATAATGATAAAAATTTAATTGCGACTAAATATAATAATTATATTCTCATGATAGTGACTAATGTGATAGTCGTTAATATGGTAGAAATAGCGACTAAATATTATTTGCGACCAAACTCAACTATGTCGCTATTTAGAATTTTTTTAGATACCAACAAGAATTAATGACCAATGTTTATTCACAATTAAGACCAATATTTTTATCGCTTTAACATCAATCTATAACGACCAAAATCATTTGAGTCACTAGTGGTTAAGGGTTTAGCGACCAATGTGGTAGTCGCTAATATGGTAGAAACGGTGACTAAATATTATCTGTGACCAAACTCAACAATGTCGCTATTTAGAGTTTTTTAGCGACTAACGAGAATTAACGACCAATATTTATTCACAATTACGACCAATATTTTCATCGCTATAGCATCACTCTGTAGTGACCAAAATCATTTGGGTCGCTAGTGCTTAAGGTTTTAGCGACCAAACATAAAAATTGGTCGCTACGAGTATTAGCGACAATAATACAACGACCAAGGATTAGCGACTAATGTGTCGTCGCAAATTCTTTTAGCGACCAATTGTTATTATATCGCGACCATGGACTTTGGTCGCTATAGGCTGGTTTTCTTGTAGATTGTGTGATGTGGCACAGCCCAAAGATGCAAATGGATGAATTGATGAACCTAGGACTTAGATCCACAAGCATACAAGCACTTTCAACGGACTCACGTTAGCGGCTCACTCGCACGGCTCATACGATCACCCGGTGGGGCCGGGGGATGATGGCGAGGGTCCGAGGTGGGACCCAAATATTCAAAGGACTAGGTTGGCTTAGGCTGACCCCTAAGGGTCTGGGAATTCTCAACTTCGCGGGCAGCCGGCACGCCGGGGCGTGGGGTTGGGTGGCTCTTACTCACAAACCGCGGTGGGCGCACAAAAGAACAATTATGGGTCCGAACACTCCCTCACCGACCGACGGGCATAAGAGACAATACTAAACTAGCAAAGCATGGAACAGCAAGGTAGGGACCAGACACTCACCTGATCGGTGTGAAGACACCGATCCCGGCCGAAAGACGAGGGCGAGCGGGGAGGCGTGGGTACGCACCCGCACGCCGCGTCGATGCCGCTTGACCTGAAAATATATAACGTACAACACTACACCTCACGCAGGAGGGTGGGACAAGGGGTTGGGGTTAATGTGTTACAATCAAACACTACCTCCACGCAGGGAGGGGCTGTAAGCCGGCCGGGCGGGGTTGGGAAAACTAAGAGAGAAAATTGATTCGCCGAGCTTTGCCGGTTCTGCCAGCTTCAGGAATAACCTGACATGTGGTTGATGATGGCAACGCCACAGGCTCAGCCGAGCTCAGAATTAGTCGAAACTGGTGCAAAAACTTTCTACACTGACCCAGGATGCCGCCTGAATTTTGGGTGAATTTCTTGATGACGTTGCTGGCCGGGACAGGGTCTGGAACCGGACTGATTTGTTCTATTTCTATCTGGTGTAGAACCGATGAGGTCTGTTGAAGAAGATGGCACGAACTCTACCGAACCCCAATTGGGACGAAATTGGTATTGACGTGACCGTGGGTGGAACAGCTTCGAGTAGGAACTGACGGGGCTCCAAAAGGAGGTCGGAGAAAAAAGTTCTGATTAGAAGACTGGGTGGAGGTCCAACCTGGAATAGCAGGGAGCAGCCTACGCACTTCAACGAGAATAATTGGAACTGAGGGCTCGGGTGGGTGATTGACTTCCTTCTTCTTGGTACTGAAATAGGACTGGTCGTAGTTCCTTCCCTCCGAAGATGGCACCCACATCTTTCTTGAGCTGGCCGTGGTAGCCTCTGATCTCAGCTTCAGGTCATGAGCTGAAGTCGGGAAGCGCAGTCCGGCAAGATCGGCTCCTTCGATTAGCTCTGAGCTTGGATGGACGCGGGACCACCACCGTTAGAAAGCTGACTTGCTGACGTTTCCTCCGATTTCCTGGGTGGCGACGTGGTGCTCTCTGCAAACTACTGCTACTCTGCTATCTGCAACCCGGGATTGGATCTGCAAGGGAAAGAGGATATGGGTGAAGGGGTGGTGAAGGTAGAGCAGGGGATTGGGGTGGCTGAAGGCTGTGGGGAGGGGTGGGGGTCGATGGAGGGCTGTTGGGTGACTGGGGAATCAAGGGGTTGGTGGGTGAAGGGAGCTAGAGCTGGCTGGTGTGGGTAGGGGAAGGGAGAGGGCTACACAAGGTAAGCAATAGAGAGGAGAATGGGGGGGCGAACTTGGGCTGGGTATGGGGCTGGTTTGGGCGACCAAGGCCTGGTATGGGGGTGGTGAGATGGGAGGGAGATTCAAATTTGGCCTTGGGAGAAGCTCCTTCAGCCTTGGGGAGGTGGTAAGGTGCTTAGGGAAGTGGATGGAGTAGTTGGTGGTTGGGTGGTGGGGTTTGGATTAGGGGAGGCTATCTTGGGGCTGGGGTGAGGTTATTGGGGTGGTGGGTGGTTGGGGAGGTCCTTGAATGAGGGAGGAGGGGTAGGTGGTAGGTGGGAGAAGGGGGAGAGAGAGAGGGGTTCGCCCCCTTCCTCGAGGAGAGAGAGAGGGAGAGAGATAATGAGAGAGAGAGAAGAGAGAAATTTTGGTGGAGGAGAGTAAGAGTTGGGAGTTGTTTCTATTCAAATTGATTCATCAAAAGTTGAGTACATGAGGAGAGATAGGGCTTATATATAGGCATCCACTCTTTACATGACCAAAGTACCCTTGACAATTAAACAAAAGACCAAGTATATCCTAGACTCAATCCTATGGGCCCATAACCAAGGTACTAAGGCCCAAATAAGCATAACAAGAGAAATGACTAAAACAACATGACTCAATAAAGGAAAGTACATAAGATATGACTCAAAGAAAAGAAAAATAACATGTGATCTCATAGCCGGGCTTCCTCAACATGATGCAGGCGATCCGAGCCAAAGAGAGCGCTGTGAGATGCCCTCATCATTGTGAGGGGAAGTTGCTAGTTGATTGATTTGTGCTCAAGGCTAAGGCTCATTTGTAAGAAAGTACATCTTATGCTAATGACTATGCTAAAAACTGCTGGCCTAATCAAAGTTGTTGCTGCATTATTGCTTGGACAATGAAGATTGAGCTTGCTAAAATGTTGACCTTCATGAGATTAGTGATTTTGGTGTCTGAAGGCACATGGTAGCCTGTTGAACTAAGGTAACTCAACATTTTGCTTTGGAAATGAAATTTCATGCATTAGCTTATGGCACTATGTGGTATTGTTCTTATGACAGCAATTGATTCTGAAAAACTTGAACTGTTGTTCCTATATTGTGATGTGCTGAAAAATGTTTGAAAGGATTGAATTTTCATCTATTGAATGTGCACGAGCCTTTGAGATTAACTGACTTTCCGATATATAAAATGGTGTGATTATGGAAGAGTGGATTACATCCAGTTGGAAGCTCTCACCATGTGTGAGTCAGGTCTTCGGACCTCAAACTCCACCTTGTACCAGAACTTGGAGAAATCAAATGGCTAACTTGTGATTGGATTCCTTTTCTTCTGAAAGTCATTGAAAATCTGTTTGACTTGTCAAAGATTTCTAAGCTTTTGAAATGTTATTGAAAATCTATTTTTGAATAGTTACTGAAAATAAATGGGTTGCATTGAATGTTTCAAATCTATTTCTGCACCCTAGCCTAGAAAGCTCATGTGATGAAAAATGCTTGTCGTTCATCATTTAAATCTGAATGCATTTTTTGTGGAATTTAGTCATGATGTTATGAAAAACAAATTTTTGCATCTTGCATTGTATTCTCATGTTGTAGTAGGTTGCAGGCATTAGAAAATACATAAGGTGCATTTAGATCATTCAAATGAAAAATTGAAAATTCACTTTTTGCACCCATGATAATTTTTGCACTGTATTTAGAACTTTCAAATAAAATCTGAAATTTTACATCACATTGCATTTTACATTGCATACTGCATGTTTTCCCATTGTGTGTGTTGGTCCCGGGGTAGGTGAGCGGACAAGAAGGGGGGTTGAATTGTCCCCGACAGTAGATGGCAAATTAAAACAACTACGAAGCGGAATTAACACCTTTTAACTAGATTGAGAAAATTAACTACACAAAGTAACTAGATTCTGTCAATCTCATCGATATCACACGTTAACGAAAACAGATTAAACAATAACACAAACACCCACAATGCAAACCACATGACAATGTATTTTTAAGGTGGTTCGGGACCACGACGGGCTCCCTACGTCCACCCCTCACCAAACCCGATGAGGCTTAACTCGGGGAGAAATCCCCAAAACGGAGACGATGCTCCAAACACACACGGGACGATGCCCGCACACACACACACACACGAGACTCGGTCTCCAATACGATCCGATGATCGGATCACAACACACACACACACATACACACACACACACACACACACACACACACACACACACACACGCTACAACAAACGTAGCACAATAACCACACGACCGCACGCAAGCGATCAAACACGACCGTATACACAAACGGTCACACACACACGTATATCTCTAATGTTCGGAAGATAAACACAAATGTTCAAATCATGCTAAACCCAAGATATAGAGCATGAAACACATCCCAAAGACCAAACAAAAGATATAGAGATGATCCCCCTTTGTCTTCAATGGCCGGAAGACAATGTTCTTTGATGCTCGGGTCGGAGGGAAGCCGGATGCTGCCGATATGAACGTCACCGCGATCCTCTCTTCGATCCGCTCCACTTTATCTTCTATCACGATCATAAAAGTCTCCTGGATGTAGATGATATCCTCATATTTCTTCAGCTCCACTCCTTTCTTCCCTTTCCTTCTTCCTTGACCTACAATATAGAAAACATTAGCTCACTTAGGGTTGCAATCTCCCAAATTCGTAACTCTTATATAGGCCAACAAGAGAAGTATGAAAAGACCTACAAACCCATCATAAAACCCCTTCAAAATGTGTCTAACATATGTATGAATGCCTTAGGAGTATTAGGGTCAAGTTTGGCCCTAAATGGATCTCCAAAAGATGGGTTTCGGATGCATTTTGTGAAGCCCGATCGAGTAGCAGAGAAAGTCCGGTCGACCGATTTCATTGGGGCGGTCAATCGGTGACAACACGGTTCTGTTTTGGGCATAGCAGAGAAAAACCAGTCGACCGGTTTTACTGGGCCGGTCGACCAGACAGAACTAGGCTCTGTCTGGCTTTAACCAGTCGACCGGTTTAGTGGGGCGGTCGACCGGTTCTTGTTCTGCACAAGATAGACTAGGTCCATTTTGAGAGATTCAAGGGGTTAATGTCAAGGGTTTAAAAGCAAGATGTATATACATGATACCCCAATGTAAAAACATATACTAACCACTTCCATCAAGATCAAAAACTCTAAATGGAAACTTACCATTTTCTCCCAAAAACATACATATGCAAAGTGTCGAATTCTCACCATGAATCTTGAAACATTTGCATATGGATTGGCATTCCATTTTAAACCTGCATAACAAGATAAATGAAGTTAGAACAATGCAAGTTCAATCACTTTGAAGCCAAGATTCCTATTAATAGGCTTAATCACATTCAAGCTCAAAAGCCTCATATAGAAATTACATGACAAGCCCATTCACAGTAGAAGTCGACTCTTGCTTCATAAGAGGTCGACTCTAGCCAAGCTTGAAGAACATGAGATGTATACGTGAAGGTCCATTTGGATAGGGATCAGTCAAGTAATTATGAGAACCATTCAAACCAACATTTTGCTCACCAAAAATGAGATCAATTATCCAAGTTCTTAACTCACATGAATACTCAACATGATGCCAAAACACAAATAGTGTTTGTTTCAGTAAAACATGTTTTCATCAATTAGAGACCCTTCATGAAAAGTCCATGTTCAATAGGCATAAAAGTACTTTGGAAGACATGGCAACCATAGCCTAGCATGAAGTGTAATCATGGAAGCAATCTCCACATGAATGATATAGATAATTTGAACCCTTTGATGAATATGCAAGAAAGCCATTTATCACACTTCAAAGGTCATTCATTCCAAAGTTCACATACGAAGGCCAATAGGTATAAGCATCAACGAGAGCACATATCAAACCCAAGACTCTCATATGAAAATCAACTTCATAAATCATGCGTGTTACCAACATGTATGAACCTCAAAAATCATTTGCCAACTCAACCACATTAGAACATCTAGAGCACAGATGCTCAATGAAACACATGCCAAGATCATGAGTCAGAGCCACATGCAATCATTCACAATTTTCTTCCAACCACATACACGCAATATTTTGTTATCATCAAAAATAAAACCAAGAGGGAGCACAGCGAACCCAACACAATAATCTCCCCCTTTTTGATTATGGCAAAATATTGTGGCATCAATCCAAATCTTTTCTCCGCCTTTGGCATTATCAAAAAGTGGGGATGAAAGTAGTGAATTTCAAATATCAGCAAGGCAGATCCATGATTCAGTAAAAATACACAACAAGATGGTTCACGGAATGTCTTTGACAATTGAAATGATTTTTCTTTGATTTTTAGATTTTTAGATTTTTAGTTTTATATTGAAATGCATGAGTCTAAATGCATGCAAATGATGACATATTAGATGCATATGATGCAACCAAGCAGATATGTATATATACATGCAACATAGCTCCCCCTTACTTATTTAAGACGGGAATGGGTATAAGAAAAATACATGAGAATCATGACAACCGGAATGATCATGTATAGCACCTAAGAGGTTGTGCAATCACATCTAAGAGTCATGCAATAGTCAATGCAGTCAATCAATTTTCTAAATATATATTAAATCAAATTTCCAAATGTGTAAGTGAATAACATGAAAATCGACTATAGCCATATGGATATTCAGATTTTCAAATCAACATAATGAGAGATTTCACAGACTACATTTCAATTTATCAGAACAACGTATCGGAGCTATGGTATACCTCAATAATTTTTCAACGAATTCTCAAGAACAATCAGAATTTTTCTAAGAATGATCAGGTTCAAATAATTCCTTTTTACGCGAGGAGACACATGGAGCTCATGCCAGAATCCCCGGTTACTCAGAATACTGAACCATTTCATTTCATTCTGAATAGAGGTACTTTAGTCAACACTTTTTAGAAATGAACCACATCACGTCTCAGGTGACGTGTATCCATTTTACTCAGTGAGACCAAGCATTGCTCTGCCTTTCATTTTCATTTAAAATTTTTCAACAAGGATAGGTAGGCAGCTTTTTCCTCAACTGTCTCTTCAACATACATGTAGCAAGTTTAATATCTCTAGAGTGTTGAAAGGAAATTCCTATATCCTTATGTTTAACACTCATTTTTACATTTAGTGCATGAAGTGTATGAATTTGATTCAACATATATATCAAAAATATCATTAACGCATAGCAGTGTAACTCCCCCTAAAAAGATGCACTTATCAACTATTTACTCCTACTAAGCGTGTGACATGAAACACACCAATGATGACTCAAATGCAACAGTATTTAGCAAGAAGGCATAAGGTCCTAGAAATTTCAAGGACGGGGGTAAATAGCATATAGTAGCATGCAAGTACACAATGGGAATGGATGCAATATGCAGTGCGAAATGAAAGAATATGTAATTCTTGTTGGTTCCAGAGATATGATACCATTGTTGGAAGAATTCACTTTAACATTTATGCAACATGAACAATGTTCAAACTGATGCATTCCAAAATATGCACTATAGACATGATATGCAATTATGCTATGCAAATATGCAATGTGATGTAAGATTTCAGATTTTTATTTAAATGTCCTAAATACAATGTAAAATGCAAGATGTAACATGGGTGCAAAATATAATTTTTTAGATTTTCATTTTAATGAACTAAATGCACCTAATGCATAAATTCTAATGCAATACAACCTATAACAAGATGCAAAAGCAATGAGAATACAATGCAAGATGCACGAGTTTGATTTTCAGAAAATCATGATGAATAGCACAAGAGAGCATTCACATTCAAATGATGAACAAATGAGCATTTTCCATGACATGGCCTTGTGAACTATGGTGCATAATATGATCAAATTCAAGCAATGCAACCTAATTTTTAGAAGTTGTTCAAACACATATTTTTCAATTAAAATAGCTCAGCCCAATAAGTCATTCACAAAATAACCATTTGATTTCTCTGAGTTCTGGTACGAGACGGAGAACTTAGGTCTGAAGACCACCTCACGCGTAGTGAGAGTTTTCAGGTGGACGCAATCCACCCTTCCACTACACACCATTTGAGATACCAGAAACACAGTTAATCTCAAGTATGTTCAAATAATTCAGATTTAAAAATATTCAATAGTCAACAAAATCTTCAAGGTTTTCAATTCCATTCAACCATTGACCAAATTCATCACAAGAGGCTAGAGAAATGACAAATCAAGTTTTAGAATCAATACCTGAGTTCAGTAGGCATCACCATATGCCTTCAAACATGCTAGCTTAGCAATAGCCTTAAAAAAGGCTAGCATTCCATTGTTAGGCCCACAAATCACATAACAATGTTATGATCAATTCAGATGTAGTAAAATGCATGAGATGCATTTTCACAGGGATGAGTTCAATTTTCAATTCCACATCAAAAACTAACTCCCCTTTTCTATGTGCACAGATTTCACATTTGACATTTTCTGAAAATCATGCAACCTATGAACTATATAAACATGTGACTCATGGTATAAGGTGGAGACACATTCTCATCCATGGTGATAGATTTCAGACAGGAATGACTTACCCTTCCTCAAGTCATCATTTAATATACCATGTAGTCATACAAGTGATAATCAGAAGGATAAAATGCAAACTCATAAGAAAAATAGATTTTTCTTGATTTTCATGAATGGAAATTCAAATAAAACAAATTTTAAATATTTAGAAATTTATTTTTAAAACCTGTGCCTTGAGCAACCATTATTTTCCAATCCTTCCGCTTGGCCCCAAGGCAATCCTGCAAAAAGTTCTCATTCAACAGTTTTGGGTACCCAAACCTTTTTGGGTCCCGGATGGTTAGTTGCACCTCTAGTGGGTGCCTTCCACAATCTCTGGGCAAGCATATCATCAAATTCATCAAATCACAATCATGCATAGTATGCTCAAGTATTCCATAATAATGACAAAAGGTGTTTCTCCTTTTGGAAGCAGATTCATTTTTCTTAACATGATAAGCATGGAAATTTCTCTTCTTCATAGCATGAGTGTCATTATTCTTCTTTTGAAAGTAAGACTTCATTGTGTGACCATATTTCCCACAACAATAGAAATACAATGGAGTAAATCCTTCGAATGGTCTTCTTGCATGAACTTTAGAATTTTTATTTTTCACGCTAAAATAATTTTTCATCTCATGTCCGAACTTTCCATAATAGAAGCAATGAACTTTGCTTTTGTTGACAACATGATTTCTAGCATGAGCACCGAGACTTTTCAAAAGTTCTTTTTGAGTTTGAATATTTTCTTAACTTTTTGAACCCGTTCATTTTCTCGCATGCTCTCAATTCATCAGTTTTCATAACAAAACAATCATACATCATATGACCAATTTTACCACAATAAAAATATGAAAATTTCTTTGTGGATTCATATGTGTATGTAGCATGATTGTGCTTCCTAGCATGAACATTCGTGCAAGCAGAATTGATTTTTAGATTTGAGTTTTGGTTCAATTTCTGCTTAATATCACATTTCTGGATATTACTTTTAGCATGCTGAACATGTTGAGCATTTGAAGTACCAAAGGAGCAAGAAGCATGCACAAAAGATGTTTGAGTTTTTAGACCAAAGACTTTCTTTTTGGTGGGTTCATACCCAAGTCGTTTTCTTCGAATATTCACCTTGGTCCCCAAGATTTTATCCAGGTTATCTTCTCCTTTCATAAATTTTGACAATGATGCATTCAACTCAACAATTTCATATTCAAGAGATGAAACATGTAGTTCATAACTTACTATCTCATCTTCACAGGAAGTAATTCTTTCATTCAACATGACATTCACAGATTTGTGACTTTCTATTTCCTGTGCTAACTTAAGCAGTTTTTCAGTTTCATCAACACTCACAGATTTTCCTTTTTCAAAGCCAAGCAACTTTTCAGATATAGTAGAATTCAAATGTTTCAAATTTTCATTTTCTTCTTTCATAGATGCAATGGTTTCTTCGTGTTTTTGAATATCAATCAAGAGTGATTCATTTTCAGATTTGAGTTCCAAGCATCTATAACATGAAGAAGTTTCATGAATGGATTTTTCAAGATGTTTTAAGCTGCCTTCAAGCAAAGAGTTTTGAATTAACAAAGCTTCATTCTCCTTTTTAAGTTCTTCAAGTTCAAAACACTTGTCACAAGGATCATTCTCAAGAAAGGTATTTTAACACTTCTTTTTCAATTTTTTATTTTCAGATTTCACCTTCTTATGCTTATCAGCCAACTCTTCATAAGCATTCATCAACTCTTCATAAGTGAAATCATTTTCATCATCAGAATCAGAAATTACCCTTGAGCTTCCCTCGCTTGATTTATCGTGCTTATCGGCCATCAAGTACTCACTTTCCTTTCTCACTTCATAGTCCTTGACCAAGCATTTCAATATCTCCCAGGCCCCCTGCATGATGAAACGAGTGAAATTTTTTAAAGATCAATTGGACTTCTAAAAATATGTAAAAGCTTAGCATTATCTTTATATCTTTTCACGTGCTCCATAGTCCACTTAGTCACATCACTAGGCATTCCATATGAATCATGCTCAACTAAATCCCAGAGTTTGGGATCAATGGATTTAACATGACGATTTATATGCCTAAGCCATTCATTGACATTTGAACCATTAAAATACGGAAGGGAAGACAACACACTATCAGTCATGATGCTAATCAAATCAAACACACCTACAAAGATCACTCTGAAGATCGTTAGATCTTGAAATAACAGAGCCTCGCTCTGATACAACTTGTTGGTCCCGGGGTAGGTGAGTGGACAAGAAGGGGGGTTGAATTGTCCCCGACACTAGATGACAAATTAAAATAACTACGAAGCGGAATTAACAGCTTTTAACTAGATTGAGAAAATTAACTACACAAAGTAACAAGATTCTCTCAATCTCACCGATATCACACGTTAATGAAAGCAGATTAAGCAAAAACACAAACACCCACAATGTAAACAATAAGACAAGGGATTTTTAAGGTGGTTTGGGACCACGATGGGCTCGCTACGTCCACCCCTCACCTAACCCGGTGAGGCTTCACTCAGGGATAAATCCCCAAAACGGAGACGATGCTCCAAACACACACGGGATGATGCCCGCACACACACACACACACGGAGACTCGGTCTCCAACACGATCCGATGATCAGATCATAACACACACATACACACGCTGTAACAAACGCAGCACAATAACCACACGACGGCATGCAAGCGATCAAACACGACCGTATACACAAACGGTCACACACACACGTATATCTCTAATGTTCGGAAGATAAACACAAATGTTCAAATCATGCTAAACCCAAGATATAGAGCATGAAACACATCCCAAAGAACAAAAAAAAGATATAGAGATGATCCCCTTTTGTCTTCAATGGTTGGAAGATGATGTTCTTTGATGCTCAGGTCGGAGAGAAGCCAGATGATGCCGATATGAACGTCACCGCGATCCTCTCTTCGATCCGCTCTACTTTCTCTTCTATCACGATCACAAAAGCATCCTGGATGTAGATGATATCCTCATATTTCTTCAGCTCCACTCCTTTCTTCCCTTTCCTTCTTTCTTGACCTACAAGATAGAAAACATTAGCTCACTTAGGGTTGCAATCTCCCAAATTCGTAACTCCAATATAGGCCAACAAGAGAAGCACGAAAAGACCTATATACCCATCATAAAACCCCTTCAAAATGTGTCTAACATATGTATGAATGCCTTTTGGGTATTAGGGTCAAGTTTGGCCCTAAATGGATCTCCAAAAGATGGGTTTCGGATGCATTTCATGAAGCCCGATTGAGTAGCAGAGAAAGTCCGGTCGACCGATTTCATTGGGGCGGTCGACCGGTGACAACACGGTTCTGTTTTGGGCATAGCAGAGAAAAACCGGTCGACCGGTTTTACTGGGCCGATCGACCGGACAGAACTGGGTTCTGTCTGGCTTTAACCGGTCAACCAATTTAGTGGGACGGTCGACCAATTCTGATTCTGCACAAGATAGACCAGGTCCATTTTGAGAGATTCAAGGGGTTAATGTCAAGGGTTTAAAAGCAAGATGTATATACATGATACCCCAATGTAAAAACATATACTAACCACTTCCATCAAGATCAAAAACTCTAAATGGAAACTTACCATTTTCTCCCAAAAACATACATATGCAAAGTGTCGAATTCTCACCATGAATCTTGAAACATTTGCGTATGGATTGTCATTCCATTTTAAACCTGCATAACAAGATAAATGAAGTTAGAACAATGCAAGTTCAATCACTTTGAAGCCAAGATTCCTATTAATAGGCTTAATCACATTCAAGCTCAAAAGCCTCATATAGAAATTACATGACAAGCCCATTCACAGTAGAAGTCGACTCCTGCTTCATAAGTGGTCGACTCTAGCCAAGCTTGAAGAACATGAGATGTATATGTGAAGGTCCATTTGGACAGGGATCATTCAAGTAATTATGAGAACCATTCAAACCAACATTTTGCTCACCAAAAATGAGATCAATTATCCAAGTTCTTAACTCACATGAATACTCAACATGATGCCAAAACACAAATAGTGTTTGTTTTAGTAAAACATGTTTCATCAATTAGAGACCCTTCATGAAAAGTCCATGTTCAATAGGCATAAAAGTACTTTGGAAGACATGGCAACCACAGCCTAGCATGAAGTGTAATCATGAAAGCAATCTCCACATGAATGATATATATAATTTGAACCCTTTCATGAATATGCAAGAAAGTCATTTATCACACTTAAAAGGTCATTCATTCCAAGGTTCACATACGAAAGCCAATAGGTATAAGCATCAACGAGAGCACATAGCAAACCCAAGACTCTCATATGAAAATCAACTTCATAAACCATGCGTGTTACCAACATGTATGAACCTCAAAAATCATTTTCCAACTCAACCACATTAGAACATCTAGAGCACATATGCTCAATGAAACACATGCCAAGATCATGAGTCAGAGCCACACGCAATCATTCACAATTTTCTTCTAACCACATACACACAATATTTTGTTATAATCAAAAATAAAACCAAGAGGGAGCACAGTGAACCCAACACAACAGTATGCTTGTATGTTTATATATGCTATTCACCCTCATCCTTAGAATTTCTAAGACCTCATACTTCTTGTTAAATAATATTACAATTGAGTCATCACTGGAGTGTTTCATGTCATACACTCAGGGAGAGTCAATATTTGATAAGTGCATCTATGTAGGGGGAGCTGCATTATTATGTGTTCATAAATTTTCGGTTTACATGCTGAATCAAATTCATACACTTCATGCACAAAATGTGAAAATGAGTGTTAAACATAAGGATGTAGGAATTTCTTTTCAACACTCTAGAGATTTTAAACTTGCTGGATGAATGTTAAAGAGACAGTTGAGGAAAAAGTTGCCTACCTATTTTTGTAGAAAGAATCTGAAAAGAATGGCAGAGCAGTGCTTAGTCCCACTACGTAAACTGGATACACGTCACCTGAGACGTGATGTGGTTCATTTCTGAAAAGTGTTGTACTGAAGTACCTCTGTTCGAGTGAAGTGAAATGGTCAATGTTCTGAGTAACCAGGGAGTCTGACATGAGTTCCATGTGTCTCCTCGCATAAAAAGGAATTATTTGAACCTGATCACTCTTGAAAAATTCTGATTAAATGCGAATTTGCTTGACTTCAAAAATTATGATGAAAACTCTTTGTGGTAGAGCGTAGCCTCCAATACGCTGTTCTCATAAATTGAGGTGCAGTCTGTATAATATTTCAGTGTGTTGATCTGAAAATCTAAATATTCATATGGCAATAATCTATTTTTATGTTATTCACTTACACCTATGAAAATTTGATTTACTATGTATTCAGAAAATTGATTGACTGTATTGACTATTGCATAACTCGTCTGTGTAATTGCACAATCTCCTAAGTGTTACACATGGGCATCCTAGTTATTTTGACTCTCATACACCTTTCTTATACCTATTCCCTTTCTTAAATAAGTAAGGGGGAGCTGTGTTGCATGTATATATATGTATCTGTTTGGTTGCATTGCATGCATTCATAGTGTCATCATGTGTATGCATTGAGTTTCATGTATTTCAAAAGAAAATTTAAAAATCTGAAAATCTGAAAATCAAAGAAAAGCTTTTGATGTTTCAACTGTTATGTTTTGTTTTGACAAACATCTTGTCTTTACCTTGCTAGTGCATCTTGCGAGTCTTAAGTCTCCACACCTTCCTGTCTCCATAATCAACAATTGGCATCACAAATAATCCACATGTTTTAACCATCTTATCATTACTTTGTTACTGCCTCATTTGAACTTCTGAAGTAGGCTCTTATACATTCATGAATCTGTTTTGCTAAAATTTGAACTTCATTGCTTTCCTCCCACTTTTTAATCATGTCAAAGGGGGAGAAGAATATGATCTATCCATGTCAGTCATAAAGTTTATCATCATCAAAAAGGGATAGATTGTTGTGTGCCTTGCATATGTTTTTGATGATAACTAAACTTTATGTATGCTTGCATATGTTCTGTATGCTTGAATATGTTCTTGATGACAGTATGCATTCATGATCATTGTTATGATTCATTTGTTTGAGATTCAATAAATTCATTTGTTTGAGAATCAAGAAGCCTTGTTCATGAACTTGTGAATTGTGGAGTCGACCCATCACTACATGGAGTCGACCCCTTGCACGTGTTATGAGCCTTTGTGTTCTTAATGCTCTAATTTGGTTAAGATGGTAAGTACTTTTTTGAGGCTCATACAGGCTGCTTAAATGGATGGCTAAGATTGTTGGTTGAGAAAAACTACTTTCTTGCTTATGCTTCCATGCATATAATTCATAAGGTCTTGATGCTTTGAATGTGTTTCATGAATCTTCTTCAAGAAGTCTTTGAGTTTCATGTATTGAATCATATAACTCTCTTGTTATGATGTATGAATTTTGTTCATGGTTTTGTAAAGATAACAAATGTTTAGATCCTTCATATCACTCATGGTGAAACTTGGTTTTATGATGCTCATTGAATGACATCTATGCATGGCTATATGGACTTAATCTTTGGCTAAAAACATTGGGGTTTCAAATGGTCTTCTTTATGGTTTTTGCTAAGGATCATACTTGCTTAAGATGCTCACATCAATCTTGGAAGAATTGCCTAAATGATGCTCATTCATTGAAATGGTTGCATGGCTTGATAACCTAATAGATTTGCTTGAATGCATGGTTCTTCATTCCAATCCTTAATTCTGTGAAATTGAGTAGCATACATCTTGATGGTTTGAGAATGTAACTGATGCATTTTCAACATGAAGCTTTTTGGCTTTGATGTGGTTTGGAAATGAAGGTTCAATAGGTCAATTGTATTGTTCATGAATGGATTCCATGCATAATCTTCAAGAGGAGTTAAAAGTCATAGCAGTGAGTTTTGGTTGAGTTTTTCACATAAAACTTGTTGAGCTAGCCTTTACTCACTTCCATGTTCATGCATGTTCTTCATAGGACTCTTGAGCTAGAGTTCTATTTTATTCATGTGAATCTAGATAGAATGTGGTTGATATGTGTTTCTACATTGTTTAATACTAAGGAATACTTGGTTGTTTGTTTTATCAACTAACCATTCCTATATTTCATCGACATTTCTCTTATAGGACTGAAGTGCTCGAAATATGGAATTGTAGCATATTTCGATCGACCGACCTGGGCATTTCGGTGGGCCGAAATCCCCAGAGTTGGCCGCCTGTAACACATTCTGCTGCTGTTATTTTTGGTCGACCGACCCATTTCATTGGTCGACCGAATGCGGTGAAAATTGAAAAATGTGGATCCGAAAACCATCTAAACCCAATCCATTTGTGCTTAACTATTACCCCTTTGCCCCTGGGTTCTTGGTAGACCTATTGGGGGTCTTTTAGAGGACTCTAGAAGGGCTATAATGGTTTTTTGGTATCTTCTACATATGCATACATGTGAACTCTAAATTTAAGAGAGGAGGAACCCTAATGAGCTTATTCTTTCTATCTTGTAGGTGAAGAAGAGGGAAAAGGAGTGGAGCTATAAGAGAAAGGGAGATTTCATCTCCTTTAAGTGATTTCTAGGGTTAGAGGAAGAAGAAAAGGAGGAGCGGAATGAAGAGACGATCAAGAAGATGCTGAAATCGTGTTGATCCGTTCTCCCTCTGACTTATGTTTCAAGGAATATGTTCAACCGGCTATTGGAGATCGAGGGGGATTATTTCTACATCCTTTCTACGTTGTTTGTGATATGCTTTATGATCTTTATCTTGGGTTAAGCATGTTTTGAATATTTGTGTTGATTTTTCTGAACTAGAGATATTCATGTGTGTGGACCATCTACATACGATTGTGCTTATTGTGCTGCGATTGTTGTAGCGTGTGTGTGTGCGTGCTGCTAGACTTACGATCCTGAGCGTCTGGGGTTCGTCCCCGTTGGTGCTTTGTCTACAGCGTGAGGAGAGTTCTCCTCATGGGGATTTATCCCCATGTGTGTATTGGAGCATCGCCTTCGTGTTGGGGATTTATCCCCGAGTGAAGCCTTACCGATTTGATAAGGGGTGGACGTAGGGAGTCCGCCGTGGTCTCGAACCACCTTAAAAATCATCGTGTCCATGTGGTATGTGTGTTTGCATGTTAACGTTGTTTGTCTTGATCGTGTGTGAACAGTGAAATTGAGAGAACTAAGTTTACCTTGCTTAGTTTACTTTCTTTAATCTCATTAAACTTGTTAATTCCGCTTAAGAAAGGTTTAATTTGTCATATCATGTAGGGGACAATTCAACCCCCCTTCTTGTGCACTCGCCTACCCCGGGGACCAACAGTTTCAACGGCACGCCAATGTACTTAAGGAACTACAGTTTTGTCATCATCAAAAAGGGAGAGATTGTTGAGCTTCACCAGTTGATTTTGATGATAACAAAACCCCGAAATTGCTAACGGCCTTGTGCCGTGCATAATTGCTCAAACGCAAACATAAGAAGGCAAATTAAGGCCATTTTCGGTCATGCTCAAATGCTCAAATGTCTTAGCTTCCAAAATGAATAAAATGATCCAGATGACCTCTAATTGGATGTCAAAGTTGTTCTAATACAAGGCCTTATTATCCGGACATGTTTTCTTGGGCTAACAAGCTTGTTTTACAGGATTTACAGGTTTCGGTCGACCAATACTGCTTGGTCAGTCGACCAAACCTCTTAGAACCTAGAACTCTGTAGAGTTATAGAGTTCGGTCAACCGATGGCCATAGGTCGGTCGACCGAATTTTTCACAGCTAAAAAGTTTCAGAAGTTACAGAGATTGGTCGACCGACCGACATATTTCGGTCGACCGACCCCTGCTGTGCAGCCATTGTTGACTTTCCATTATCTACAACGTGAGAAGCCTTTCCTATTGGACTTTTGAGTCCTTTAGCCTCCAAATTCACCAGTAAACGTGAGATGCTATTTTTGACCATCCCTTGCCCAACCCAAGTGATATAAAAACACATCTTTAGGTCAAGAAACCCTAATCATTCAAGGAATCAAAGGGAGGCCATCTAAGGAAGAGGGTGAGCTACTGCAACAACCTACGTGAACAGTGCTCTGTCCAGCCATCCTTCATCAAGATCCAAGCTTTTGAAGATCATTTTGATGCCAACGAAGCTGTGATCAAGTGGAGAAGCAAACCTTGCTTCAAGATCTGCATCTTTCATCAAGGGGGAACCTACATCTGAGCTCTTTCATTTCATATTATTATTCTATTTTGTCTTGAGCTTGAAGTGTTTATTTTCTGTAATCTGTAAACATCAAGTGTGTGTGTGGATCTATTCAGATCTCTCTCTCTCTATGTGTGTGGATCTATTCAGATCCGTGTGTGTGGTTTTCATCTTGTAATCCGTTACAAGATAGTGTGTGAATCCTCACATATCATGAGGGGTGGACGTAGGTTGCCGACGTTGCATCCGAACCACCTAAAAATCGTGGTCTATTATGTGGTTTGATCCATTTCATCTACTCCCATTCTATGTGATTGTTCATGCATATTATTTCTTCCGCGCTTTATCTTTCAGATCTAGCATAATCGATCTTTTCTATAATAGATCTTTGGTGTATCGAAAGGTGGGTTTGAATTGACAAGGCCAATCTTGTCAGGACGATAACACCTTGCGTGAGCAGGATCCTTAGATTCATACCTCCGCCTAGTACCGAAGAACTATCGTAGTGATAGATTTTGTTAGATCTAATTTGTAATACATCAAATCTGATTTCTAAACTGCCTTTTCATCATATCTGTTTGAATCAGGCAAAAATATTTAAAAAATTGTAATCACCCAATTCACCCCCCCTCTTGGGTGTCATTGATCATTGGACTTCACTGTTCAGTTGAAGCACCCGATGGGGGTTCAGGCCTTTCTGGGGTGCCATTTGTAGGACTGACGCCCTTAGGAGGTGTGGGGTCGGGAGGAACCTCGGTTGTCGGCCTTGCCAGGAGGGGGTCAGCCCCCACCGAGGAAACTACAAGTGCGCTGGGGTCCTTGGAGGGTTCCCCTTACACCGTGGAATCAGGGATTAGCTAAGACATGGTTGCAACAAAGGCGAGTTCAACAGAAACAAGAAATGCACGGTGCCCTGGAGCGGTCTCATAGCCTTACCATTTATAGGGGAGGGCTTCTCCCCTTCGAAGGACCAGCGACAGGCCACCCCCTGCTTGCGGCGTTTGGTTTTCCTCATGGAACTCACGCATTATGGGAAAGTGGGTGCTCGTTAATAGCAACAAAATAAAGAAAAATCAAGCAAACGCCAAGGAAGGGGAAGCACGAAATCTATCAAGCAACTCACAAACAAAGAATAAAGTGACAGAAGGGAGATTTTTATTGATGAGGGGGGAATGTACAAGTGGTTAATCGTCCTCTTTGGGATGAAACCGGTCAAGTTGGAGGTTGGTCACCCCCTTAATACAATAAAAACGGTCCACCTTCATCAGGGTGTCATGCCAGCGCTGAAGGTAGCCCTACTTGTACTCTTCGGAGACCCCCCCCCCCCCCCCCCCCCCGCTGCTCCCTTCGTCTGTCAATGGGTCCGAGGCCGGCAACACCACCTTGAGGAAGCATGTACAGGAACTTGGGGGAAGGCTCCCCCGGTGAAGACTCTGGCGTCTCAGACAACATTGGTTCGAAACAAGCTTCAAACAAAGAGGATCGTGTTGGGTGGGCTTAGGGTTTCTCATAGAACTCCTATTTATAGAAAGTAGCCGAAGCTCCCAAAAGAGGCTAACGGCTTTCACCCTTTCTGGATCCAACGGGAAATGAAGTGATGGAATCTCGAGACTCGCGCCCTCAAGCATCTCACGCCCCCCGAAGAAGCTTCAACCTCCGATTCATATCCTAAAAAAATTTATAATGGAGGAAGGCAAACCCAGGACTCCATGGAAAGCAAAGAGACGCCAGTCGACCAAGACTTATTAGGAAAAGATAAACATATTTCATTAATAAGCCAAAATGCATACAAAATAGGGGCTACGTATGTGCCCAAGTGACCAAAAAAAAAGAAGAGAAAGAGAAAAAAGATAGGTGAAGACATGCCAAAATTGATGCTATGTTGGGTAAATTTCATGTTTTGATGTAATGCCCCAAAGTGGACTTCATTACTAGCTTAATAAATGGGTTTTCCCATTTCTTCAGATACCGCGACTGTCACCCAGTCGCTATTTAAATAACGCCCTTGGCAGTGTCGCTATTTCCTTGAGTGAACGACCACATATTCGGTCGTTGTTTTTAATTCTTTCCAAATTCCGATCGGAATTAAATTCCTATGAGTTAACGCCCTTCTAGGCGGGTGCTCTTTAATGCACGCCTTTGTGCGTAGTGGCGGATTGTGAATTTTTAAATATGGAAGGTCCAACATTCAAAGTGAAATAGCGGTAGACCCAGGGACGCTATTTAGAACAGCGACCGTGTCTAGGTCGCCATTTTAGTTTTTGTTTCCGTCTCGTCTGCAACCTTCCTCGAAGGTGTCCTTCCTTATTTTTAACTCTGTGATCAATTGAGGGAAGGAGATCCATGATTGATAATTATCCTCCTTTGATCTTATCCTAATGGAATAAGGTTTTCATCCCTATAAATACTCTCCGATTTCTTCCGCACAAGAACCTTAGACACACAAGCCTCTCTGGATTAAAAGTTCATCCGCTGAAGCAAATTGATGCGGGACGGGACCACGGACACGACAAGCTCACGATCGTCCCTTAACGAGGGAAGCGTCGGATGTGCGCGGTTGAGAAACCGGCTGGGAGCTAGGGTGGTCGGCTCTCACTTGTGCCCGGATCGGGTCACGGGATGGCTTCGCTCTCTCTCGCAGCAGTGATATTATAAATTGAAAGCGGGATAGGTATCCCTACACATGCTCTCTAGCAGCGGCATATAAAGCATATAAAGAATTGAGCTAATGCCAAGTGTAAGGGTGAAGGCGATACCTCCACGCTCTCGGCGTGGCGAAGATGGGACCCGGCCGGAACTCGTACCCCCGTGAACTTAATACATTATGGTTACAGCAATGCAACTAAGCCCACTCCACACAGGGAGGTAAAGGGCGACACAAGCGGGCCCGGGAGGACCAGTTTCGGGTTGACGGGTGGTTCCAGGTGATGCTTCGGCTTCACGCGTACTCGTGTTAGTGGGGGCCCACGTGCTGACCGGAGGGGTCGTGTGGGGCCTGATGACTCCTCTGTTGTGGAGACACTTGGGAAGCGTTCCCCTGGGATGGCGAGCTGCTGGAACGACCACCGGACGCCGGGTGGCCCTCGGACGACGCTCGTGGGGAACTCGGCCACAAACCTGAACTTCTGTTTGTAGGCGCGCGACTTGGAGGAAACTGCTGCTGCGATCAGCCCCGTCGTCGGACCGTGACGAAATTAGAGCCGTTGGAAAGAGGACTCAAAATACTTCGATGTAGGGGTCTTCAAAAAAAATAATCAGATCTGTATTTCTGATCATGTATTTTACAAGCTTTCTGGAATCTGGCCAGAACTGCAGGGGCAGGTTCTGACTTCTCTGAAGATCGACATTGACCGGGGAGAATAACTCTGAATCTGTCAATGATTTCTTCAGCAAAGTTGAAGGTCTCTGAGAGAGGAATCCGGGACGTTTTTTGGTTTTTTGATTGGAGAAGAAATGGATTTTCTGGGATTTTTTTACTAGACCTGGGTCGGATCTGGGAAACTGTGGGCAGACTGTTCTTGGGAACTTGGACGAAATTTGAAAAATACCTAGAGACCTTATCAAAAATTAAGAAAATTCCTGGTGGTAGATATATGTGGACAGAACTCCCAATAAATTTGGGCGACCCAACAAAGATAAAACGGTGGTTCTAATGGGGTAAACTCAGAGCTGATGAACAGTAAATAGAACCAGGACAGATCTGGAACTTGGACTTGGACGAAAATCAAAAAATAGCTAAACGATGAATTTTGACGTGATTTTTTTTGTGGGGATAAGGGTTCTAGAGGGGAACCAACCCTGAAATTTTGAGCTTCATAAGATGAATGGAGTGATAGAAGGAATTCGGAGAAGAAGGATCTGTCCTGAGTGGACAGAACACCGAAACCGTTGGCAACGACGCGTCGGCGGCGAGTCGATGGCGGCGGCGATCACCGGAGTTGCTTCAGATGCTGGAGGGGATCAAGGGGGAAGGGATTACACTCTAGAAAGGGGAGAGGGGGTGGAGGAACCAGGGAGAGAGAGGGGAGGGGCGCAAGCTTCCTTGGGGGCAAATGCCTTTTTTTCCTTCATTAATTGCTTCAATATGAAAAATACAACCTTATATAGGATGCCAACCAAACTCAACCTCAACCCTTGGATCTAGGGGTGTGGATTGAAGGGCTGGGATGAAGTATGACCAACCTCCAAAATACAATATTTAAAGGAAGCCAATTCCTAATTTTTACAACATGTGGTCAAAGAAAGGAAGGAAATAAAAAAAACTAAACAACCTAGCCTAATGGAGCCAAAAGAGGGGGCGCCCCCCTTCATGGGCCAAGGGCCTCTTCATGGGCCATGAAACATCCACAAGCCCATGCTAGACTTGGACCCTTCCCACTTAGTTGGTCCATGAGGGAGTGTAACCCAATTTGGGCCTTAAGTGCATTAGTGACCCATTAGACACCTAATGACCCAATATGAAGTAACACTCTTAATGGACTCTACTAATGGCAACCTAGCCTTGGACTTGACATAACAAATGGCCCATTGGCTTCATATAAGCCTTACAAGGAGCCCAAAAGAAAGAAAATACACAATTACAATCTCATACAAGCCATAACTCACAAATACACTTCACCCGTGTATGGAAATCGCCTTTGATGCCCCATCACTCCACCACTGATGTTCCTCACTACCAAGGGGGAGTTGTGTTGTGGCTGCTGCTGTGGTGTTTAGCTCAAATCTTGAGATTCCTTTCCTCTGTCCTGCTCACAGGCGCAGAAAGAGGATCCCACTTTCTTTCTTTCAATTCCTTTATTCTCTGCATATTATAGTCATCATTCATCACGGTTGCTTGGTCTATTTAGTATATTATCATACTTCATATTCCTCTTTGCATACATACTTCTCCCACCTTTACTCCTCTTAGGGGTTTAAAACAAAACCACAAGGTGTGTTCATGCCTATATTGCATATCATCATTCTATTGAGTATAGATACTACACTTCTATTGGCTAATCCAAATTTCTTGTTTTGATTGTTTTTTTTGTTTTAAGGGTAATCAAGAGTAAAAACCCCTTCATCGGCCGGCCGGTTGGAGGAGGAAGTTGGATCCACGTCTACACCCGCTTTACAAGGTACATGTGATCATCTCTTTATTTTGAGGTAACCCCTCTGGCGATCACACTCTTTAGTAGCATCACATGCTCCCTTCCCTTATTATTTTTATCATGCCCATGATGATGATTTTTCTTCCTTTTTAAATGTCTATGTGACATGTTCACAAATTGGCGATCGCGGTGGGACCCTTGCTGTTTTTATTTTGATTACCCCTCCTTTGTCACCCACGTGTGCCCCTCCCTTTGGTGCCCTTGTGTGCCCCTCCTTTTGGCACCCACGTGTGCCCCATCCTTTGTGCTCCACGTAGCACACTCCCTTTGTGCACCACGTGCACACCCCCCACTTGATTAGCCAATTTTTACACTGTCCATAACATTTTTAAAGAGAAAATTTGACCTTATGGCAGTTTTCATTACTATCTGTTTTCCCAAATTAATTAGCGACCATTCAGAAGTCGCTATTTTATGAACCAACGACCTCTCACAGAGGCGCTCATCAGAACATTTTTCATATTATTTGCTATTTTTATGATCTGCACCCCTTCCAGAGGCGTTATTCATACTTTCAGCGCCTACCTCTAAGGCACCAATTCATGGGTCACTGTTGACTGCCTTTCATAGCAGTTTACTGTTTCGGAAATTAGCACCCCTTCACAGAGGCGTCATTTATTATATCAGCGGCTGTCATACAGTCACTATTCACTGAGACAACGACCGCTGTCTGGTCGCTATTTCCCTGTGCGTTCACAGAATTGCCATATCTGCTATTGTTTTGACTTGTCTGATTGGACTATTGATTTTCTTTACATTATTATTGATCATGTTTGCATTAGCTTGCCTTCTAGGGCATTTGTTTGAGAGACCTCCTCTCTCTACACTTTTAGGATCCCCCACACTTTCTTGGGAAAGGAAGGACCCTCCATTGAGCATTCCGTCTCTTTAGATTAGAAATTCCTTAACCAAGGCCTCCATAAGTCTCCGCACCCGTTGATTCTCTCACGGACGCCGGGCTGGTTGTACCTTTGAAGAACCCCAGAGTTTAGTTGACCCATGCGTTGGTGAAGAGAGAGAAAGAACCTAGTTAACTCAGAGAATACATCCAAATTGAAACTAGGATCTACATTGAAGAGAGGGCTAACAACTCCATTAAAAATTCATCCTTGATTAAGCTCAAAGAATGTTAAAATCCTCCCTAAGCATCATAACTTGTTTGGCAACTTATTGCACAATTTACTTAAGTGTTGATCTTGTTTGCTTGAAATAATTCCTTATTATAATCATGAAGCTTCGTTCAGGTAGAATTGTCAACATGCCCAATCAAGAGTATTCATATGATTATGAGGATGGTCAATATGACAAATCTTATGAGGTCCCTCCTCAGGGACTCACTCAATATGACGCCCTTCCTCAAAGCTTTGTTCAGCATGAGGGAAGCTATGCTCCCTCCTACCCTCAAGTCTATGTGGTGGACACCACCACTCAAGGGGTTGAGCCCTCTTCTCAAACTCAACCCGTCACTCAATCCACTCTCGGGGAGACCTCCCCATCCTTTAATCTCACTGATCTTATCAATGCTCTATCACAGTTGGATGATGTCCAACGCCAAGCGGTCCAGGCCGCTCTTAAAGGAAAATAGGTCCCTTCTTCCTCTTCCAATCCCCCTCTGGCCGCGGGTGGCCTTCAAGTCAACCCCACTAATGACCAGGCGGTCTCCCAGAGAATTTCATCCCGTCCATGAACCCCTATTATGGTTACGCCAGCCCAACTGGCAAGCCACTCCGTGGCTAGGCCACAACAACCTCTACATCCGCAACTCTTAAGGAGGCCAATGCCAAACTCCTTCCCTATTCACCCGGCACCGGTCGAGTCTGACACCAACACTATACTCCTCCAAAAGATTGCTAACATGGAGGAATAGCTCAAGAAAGTCACGGCCCCCAAGAATGCTCCGGAGGTCACTCTCCCTACTCTCCCAGTCTTCCGCTTGCATCCGTCGGAGATGCCTAACTTCAGGCGCTATAATGGAACGGGCAATCCGTTCATCCATTTGAAAGATTTTGTGTATGAGGCATCCTTCTGGCAGGATAATAAGACCTCTTTGGCTTATCTCTTTAGAAGGTCTCTTGATGGCCCGGCTGTTGAATGGTTTTACTCCCTAGAACCGACCGAAGCCAGAGATTTTGATGTTGTTCAGCATAAGTTTCTATAAAAATACAAAGATTGAGTGGGTCCTTCTTTGTCTGTTACTGATCTTGTTGCCGAAAAGATGAAGTTTGTTGAGGACTTCGTGCAATTCGTTGACAGATGGAGGTCGATGGCCGTGAAGTTAAAAGATACTCTGTCGGAATCTGAGCAAGTCAAGATGATAATCTCTAATGCAACTCCATAGTTCCAGCACATATTGGCCATGAACAAGCTCAACACTATGGAGGAACTATATGAAAGAGCTCAATATATTCAAACTCAAATGAAGGATTCGCCCATCATGGGCATGTTTGAACCGAGGCCGAGGATAATAAGGAAGAGTAATAATGTCAATACTAATGGTGGCACAACCGAAGGTACTGTTACCAATGAGCAAGTGGGCGCGGTTGGCAACCCTGGACCTTTTCGCAATTCTTCCAACCTAAGACCCCCGCAACAACAACAATCACAGCAACAACCCTCATTCCTTAACTAGGTTCCCCACCAACCAAATAATCCTCCTCAACCTTTTCGGCCTCCACTGCCTCCACAGAACCAAAATCTACCACAAAATCCTTCAGTTCACCAGCAATACCACAATGTGCCTCCACTGACCAATTATGATCCCCAACAGCTAAGAAGACCTGTAGGCCCTAGAAGAGCCCACTACCCTCCATTACCCGAGAGCCTCCCAGATATTTTTAACGCCCTCATGGCCGCCAACCTACTCACTTTGCGAAAGGAAAGAACGGCCTGGTCTCCTAACGTGGATACCTCTCGGTACTGTGTCTTCCATCGGTAGCCTGGTCACAACATAGATCATTGTTTCCATTTTAAGGATTATATATATGATTTGAATGACCAAGGCGGTATTCACTGGGATGAGATGAGAAAAATTGTTTCTACACTGAAAGCACGAAGACCTCCACAATAGCAACAGGCTCAGCAGCATCTCCAGGAACAAGTTCAACCACCTCCCGCGATGTAGCCGGTTCCCGAGTAGCAACCAAACATGGGGATTGTCAATAATCCGCTACCGAAGCACCCACCTAATCAACAAGTGAACCCTGTCACCTCCTTCCATGAAGTAGAGAGAGGGCAAGGGTGGCACGAAGAAAATGCCTCTGTCGGGGCCATAAATCAAACTCCAAACCAACTGCCATGTCTATTAAGAACAACCCCACAACCAACACCTTTTCCTCAACCTTCTCATCCCTTCTTGCGCACCACCAACCCTACAAGCACTACCAACCCCTTACCGCCTAGGCCTCTCCTTATCCGTACTCCACTACCTCTTGCTCCACAACAAACCCCTTCCCCTTCCACCAATCTTTTACCGTCCAAGCACCTCTCATTCGCCCCTCTCACACATCCATTCCTCCACCCACCACCACTAACCCTCCGCCTGCGAGGACTCCCACATTCCAACCTACATCAGCACCCACCATGACTACCGCAAATCCTCTGCTTCTGCTTATGCCCCTCCTTATCCGGACTACACCACTTCCAATCACCCAGACATCACCTACTCCTGCTAGTCCCGCTCCCATATCTACCCTCTTAACATCCACAAGCCTTCAGTCGATGCGGCCCCTCATAAGGGTTCCCAATTCGGTCATACCACCTCCACCATCTGTTAACCCCGATATCCCTTCCACAACCACCAATCCTCTACAAAACCCGATAGAGACATGAACGCCACAAACGATGGTGCTCCGTAGTGGACAGATTTTCCACCGTGTGTTTCCACAACGAGAGCCAGAGCCTGCACAAGGGAATGAGGAACAAGAGCAAGAGCAAGAATCCATACCGGGCACTCAGTATGACTTTCTAAAACATCTAGACAAAACCCCGGCTAGGATTTCTATTTTGGAGCTGATTAAGAGATCCACCATTCACCAACAAGCCTTAAAGGAATATTGTCACGCCCCGAGCATGGAATGAACCTGGAGATATGTGACGAGTTTATATCAATCATGTCAATTAGAGCGTAAGTGTATTCGACACACATAGACAGAGCGCACACAAGTAATGATAACCAAGTCCTTTATTAATCATAATCCTTCAAGTATTTCTATTACAACTCTTTAATGAAAGCACTAGGACTCATTAAAATATAAGTACAATGGATGACTCAATAAAAATATAATAGACAGGAGATAACACTTGAAAGTTGGAATGGCTCTAAGCTCTTCACTCACGTCCCTCCCCATCCGAATGAGTCTCGTCATCGGAATTACCTGAAAAATAGGGGAAAACACTAGGTGAGTGAGCGCTCAGTAAGAATTATATCTCAAGTGCTAGCTTGCTTTAAGTAAATTATATGTTGCATGATGTAAGTATAGCTATGCATGTTCGCGTGAAACGACATTAGAGAGAGTGTATAGCTAGGGATAATAGCATGGTCTAGCAAGAATTTTCAAGATCTCAAGAGAACTATATCATGAAGAACAAGCATGTACATTTATCAAGTCATGTCCAGAATTAGCTATCCTATTCAAGCAAGCAAGTAAATACCCCTTCCGGGCCATGCATGTCATGTCACGTCAAGTCAAGTATAGGTACAAGAGTTGGTAGAATGCCATTTATCTAGAATGACGAGTACTTCGGTGCAATGCCACACCGTGATCAATAATAGCTCCCATGGGCATAAGTACTTTCGAGTGCTCCTCCTAGGACCAGATCGGGCCCTATATGCGCAAGCATTGAGTCATGTATTTTGACATCCACTTTAGTTATAGCCAATATAGAGTTTCAACAGAATGAACCTTTGTAGGAATATAAGGTAGATCTTGTGGAATAGAATCACAAGGATAGAACTTTCATGTAAGGACATATTATGGTCAAGTCGGTTCAATCACGATACTCATAGAAAACTGGGTGGATTTGGCTCCCTAGTGGGTGCCAAGTGAACAAGAATAAGCACTCATATTCACATGATTGCTCGTCCTTTGTACATGACAAGGTAGGAAGAACTAGTGTCCACATGTAGGGCACTAAATCTTTAAGTGATAGCAATGGTATGGTTTCCCATTCCATTAACTTAAGAAACATTCTCATGGTATCCAACTAGTATACCATGAGGGCCGGGTTACCATGTTTCTCTAGAGTGACATGGCAATAAAAAAAAGTGTCATAGGTTTTAGTGGTACAACCTGCTCAATCGGTCTTGAGGGAATCCAAGGCTACGAGGAGACTTATCGAGGTCCCTATGATAAAACCACCAGTCCGAAGGAAGGAATATCCCGTGGAGGGCTCATCTATCATTGAGAAATAATGGGGTAATCGATAAAACATCGGGAAACGTGGGACTATACTCACGGATTGGAATATAGTGCCTATATACATAACCCACTGCAAAGGGTTACAGAAAACCACGAAAATCAGGAATCAGGTAAATAGTGCCTGGGGTCAAGTCTTCACTTTATGAAATAGCACCCTGGGCAGGGTCGCTAGTTCATTAAATAACGATTCCTCATTAAGTAGTTGTATCCAGGTTATATATATATACATTTCTACAAATTTTCAGAATTTTCATGTGCGGGTAAATGACGCCTTGGCTTAAGTCTTCAATTCAGCATATAGCGCCCTAGTCAGGGGTGCCATATTTCAAAATAATGGCAGGGTGCCTGTCGTGATTTCAATATCAGCGTATTTTGGTCATGAACAATAGCACTTTTCCAATAAAAATAATTTTGTAAGAATGAACACATGGACATGTAGAGAAAAATAGCCGGAATCAACACTATACTCATGCATTAGAGTAGATGTCATGGTTCACAATTATTAAATTTTGAACATGGATATTTATTAAATAGCTAACAGAATAGCGACTGTTTACACGGTCGTTAATCAAAATAGCGCCCTGACCAGGGTCGCTATTTACTGTGTATGTAGAAACCACGAAATCCGATATTACAGGTCTTTCTACTGATATCTAACGACCTATATGCATGCAGAAGGCTTATTAATCACAGGGTTTTGCTTAGGACTTGAGAACACCTACCTATTTTGAAGTTCGGATGTCAGAACGTGAAGACATCGAAGAGTTCAGTAATAACAACAACACGGAAGTAGAAGATGGAAGCAGTAGCAACGACAACTTCCTTTGAAGGAGAAAAGACAAAGAGGACGGCAGTTTCTATAACAGCCATACTACAAACTAGCAGGAACATGGAAGATAGCAGCAGTTAAGATAAAGAAGCGGCAGGCTTCTTTTACAGCAACTACAGCGGCAGGGCTCCCTTTTTACGCACGTAGAGGAAGATAGGTCGAATAGCAGCAGGCTTCTCTTCACGATAGCAAGGAATAACAACTTTTGAAAGAAGAAGAACCAGGAGCAGAGAGAAAGAACACCGAGTAGATGAAGCAATAGCCGATGCTCGATCGATAGGGCAGGGTACTTATAGAGAAGTAAACCTACTGGGAATTAGAGTTTGATTAGGTTTAAAACTTCCCATGTAAGACTCCTATTAGAAGTAAGGTTTCCCTACGTATTAATCCCTTCAGATCAATGCCTTCCCGGATAGTCATCCAGCTTCCTAGATTGAACTGAACTCTTTAGTTTTTATACCCATGGAAATAACACCTAGGATAGGGGCACCCTTCATGTAAATGGCGCCCCCCGAGGGTCTTCAATTAATTGGCGCCCTCCATCTTTGGCCCATTAGGGTTTAAGGGTATGGCCCATTAGGGTGTATATGAAGTCTAATAGCGTAGGTTGCGTTGGATATACGGCGTGGGCCTTGGTTACTTGTTTGTTTTAATCTATTTAGGATTTCTATTCCTTCAAGTTACCAGGGTTGCTACAAATATTTACAAAAGGTAATGGTCAATGAGGACCTCCCTGTTGAACAAATTACTTCAGTCCTGACTCCGGCAAGTGACCAACCGGCCATTGTTTTTCATGAGCATGAAGTAGCTCCGAAGTCAGCCAGGAAGTATGCCCTGTGTGTCACGGTTAATATTAATGAAGTACCTGTTAAGCAATGTTTGGTGGATACATGAGCATCTATCAATGTGCTGCCTCCCAGCACTTTAAAAATGTGTGGCATTCCGGACAGTCAGATTCGGCCATCTACTATTACAATTATCGCCTATGATAATACAAAGAAGCCTCCACTGGGCATGATTACCGTAAAAGTTGGGCTGGGTCCTATGTTGATTACAGCAGATTTCCACATTCTAGACATGGATCCAACTTTCAATGGTATTTTGGGCCACCCATATATTCAGGAGCTTGATGTCGTTCCCTCCACAAATCATCAATGCATAAAATTTCCACATAATGGGCGCATCATCAAAGTCACTAGCATGCCCATTCTGCCGTCAGACAATATACACTCAGCAACGTCAGTACCCTCCATATGGCTGGCCAATAGGCCTCTGTTATCAGTGTTAGATTTTACTGATCCGCGTCATGATTTGTTAAGGCCACCAGCCTCAACCCCTGCATCAGCTTTAATGTCACCTCTACCCTCCAAGGGTAAGAAAAAGAAGAATATGATGAATATCCCGGGGTGGAACATTTTGATGAGAATGGGGTATAGATCCGGCAAAGGCCTGGGTATTAACCTCCAGGGCATAGTAAAGCCTATCAGGAATTGCAAGTTGATTCCCCGAGGCAGGCTAGGATACAAAGGGCTGGGCAAAGAAAAATGTGATAAAGATGATGAAGAGCCTTGGGCCACCATGACTTCTACTTTAAAAACAGACAGACAACCACTCACATGGTCTTTATATACTCACTTTGTGAAGGGGCCCACTCAATAGGATGACGAGCAAACTACTGCGATTACTTCATTCTTGGATTATCAAGATGTGCATGGGCGTCAATTTGCTCGTCACTTAGCACCTTTGGTCACCTATAAAGCCTTGGAGTCATTAAGACAATTCAAAAGATGGAAGATGGGTGACCCAGAATGTGAATGGCGTAGGTGGTTTGATATGGATGATATTGCAATTTCTCTAAGCCGACTATTTATGCCTACAGATCCGGAATGACCCCCGCTAATTCATGACTTGATAGAAAAGCCAGTTGTAATCACTGACAAGAGGCAGTTGCTCAGCAATTACACTGATACAGGAGAGCCTGACGTGCCGTTTGAAGATGGTTTCACTATAGACAGGTTGTGGGCCGGCCTCTTTTTCCTCAATTCCATTCATCCATCACTTATTATCTGTTCGTTTGATAAGCTATTTTCCTCTAACATTCCTAGACCACCCGCGGTCTTGATATCTTTTTCACCAGAACTGCTTCAAAGTCTATCAACTCCTTCTTTGCTCCTCGAGCAATTCTCTCAGCTTTCTATCATGCCCGAGCATGGGCATTCCCTCGTTCAATCTTTCTCCAAGCTTTCGATTTCCACATCACCTTCTACTCCTTCTTCCCACTGTTTCATTATTGAAAAAGAAAAAAATGCCAAAATTCCAACCTTTCAATCCTCCATCTCTGTTGAGGAGACCTCCTATTTTGCTAATGAGTGTGCCCCGATCCAATGGCCGCTCATTCAAGGTCTGTTAACGGGCTTCCTTTTTCCCCCGGCGAGGGAGATTCCTTGGTACCTTCTCTTGTATCCACTTCGACTTCCTCCTATTCTTTAGATTCTAATGATCAAGCTAGTTCATCTTCCTCTCTAGTATTAAGAGTCTTGGGGTAGTTCCCTCTAGGAAAGCCAAGGGTAACCAGATTCCCTGTAGGTTCTTGTTGGATTTGGCTAGGAGATGTCGGGCTTGTTTGGCCCTTCTCGAGTTCATAAAGGAGCCGATACTCCTGCCGGATTTGCAATATGAGGATGTGTGATCCTTAGATGAAGGGTTCGGGATTTATAAGATTATGAATGATGAGGACCCTGTTGAAGAGGGGGATGAAGAATACGAAGAATATGAGGACGAGCCTGACGCTTTTGCTAGTGGCATGAGGAGATTCGACAAACCGTCAGCCTCAGTAGAAGACCCTACCAAAGAAATCAATTTGGGTACTGAAGAAAACCCTAGGGTTGTCCTCATAAGAAAAAATTTACCTTCTTCCGAGGAAGAGGCACTTATTCAATTTCTTCAAGAGTATAAGGATGTGTTTGCATGGAGTTATGAAGATATGCTAGGTCTGGATCCTGCGCTTGTCGAACACCGTTTAACACTTAAGCCAGGGTCCGTACTAGTCAAACAACGGTTAAGACGTTTCCACCCTTATATGGCATTAAAGATGAAAGAAGAGGTCGATAAGCTCCATAAGGCTAGATTCATTAGAGTCATCCTATATCTCGATTGGGTGGCTAACATCGTCCCAGTTATGAAGAAGGACGGAAAAGTCAGAATTTGTATAGATTTTCGGGACCTTAATCGCGCGTGTCCTAAAGATGATTTCCCCCTCCCTCACATTGATGTGCTGATTGATAATACGGTAGGGTATGAGACCCTCTCTTTCATGGATGGTTTCTTAGGATATAATCAGATTCGCCTGGCCGAGGAAGATCAAGAGAAGACCTCATTCACTACACCTTGAGGGACTTACTGTTATGTGATCATGCCATTCGGACTCAAGAATGCCGGAGCCACTTATCAAAGGGCCATGATGGCTATTTTTCATGATATGATCCACATTTTTATAGAGGTGTATGTTGATGACCTGGTAGTGAAGTCAAAGATAAGGATTGAGCATCCCGGGGTTCTAGCCAAGGTCTTGCAAAGAGCCAAGGAATATCAGTTAAAAATGAACCCCAAGAAATGCGTGTTTGGTGTTTCATCAGAAAAGTTGCTAGGATTCATTGTCAGCAAGAGGGGTATCGAGATTGATCCCAATGAGGCACATGCTATAAGAGATATGCCTCCTCCCAAGAATTTGAAGGAAGTACGAGGATTAATCGGGAGGTTGCAATTTATTCACCGATTTATCTCCCAGCACTCACAAAGGTGTAGGCCGTTCTAGGAGCTTACTAAGCCGGGGGTCAAATTTCATTGGGATGATAAGTGCCAGGCGGCTTTTGACGGACTAAATGACTATCTATCAAATCCTCCTGTCCTGAAGCCACCAATTCCAGGCAAACCGCTTGTTCTTTATGTTTCTGTCCTGGATGACTCAGTAGGTGCTGTCCTAGCACAAGTTGATGAAGAAGGTAAGGAGAGGGTAGCCTACTACTTGTCCAAGCTTCTCAATCCCTGTGAGCAGAAGTATACAGCTATGGAGAAGACCTACGCGGCCTTAGTCTGGGTAGTTCAGAAATTAAAATATTATTTCTTAGCTCACGAGGTTCATCTCATTGCTCGCATGAATCCCATCAAATTCCTTCTTGAAAAATATGTCCTCACTGACCAATTAGCACGATGACAGAGCTTCCTTTCTCAGTTTGACATCACCTACGTTCAGCAAAAGATGATTAAAGGTTATGCCATTGCAGAACATCTTGCTCATCATCCTCTTCCACTATTTGACCCTGTTCGCTCAGAGCTTCCAGATGAGGAACTGATGTCCATTAACCAACCCCCAGATCCGATGTGGGCGTTAAATTTTGATGGGGCTCTGAATTCTCATGGTAGGGGGATCGGCGTAGTCCTTTTAACACCCGAGGGTATCACCATTCCACTCGCCTCTCAGCTTGCATTCCCTGTTACAAACAACATAGCTGAGTACGAGGCCCTTCTGGCCGGACATGAGGCCGCTCATCGATTTGGTGTTGCCCAGCTTAAGATCATTGGTGATAGTCAGCTTATCTTTCACCAAGTGCTCACCAAATGTCGCACACTCAATCCCAACTCAAACCCTACCAGGAACTTTCTTTTGCTTATGCTAATCTCTTCACTAAGCTAATCTTTGTTCATGTTCCTCGCAGTCAGAATATTTTAGCTGACGCTCTTGCTTCGCTTGCTTCCTTTTTGGTTTTCCTCCCTGAGAGGGATTTTCATTCTATCATTGTCCAAAAGTGACTCACTCCCGCTATTAAGGATCCTGTATTTCTTAGTGTTAAGGAGGAGGTGCTCAAGAAAGTTAAGGATGGTGAAATCATTGAGAACAAGGAGGTCATGCTATTGGATCTGGAAGAAGAGCTAGCTGACGAAGAGAAGCTATGGTATTACGAGATTGCTAAGTATTGTCACGATCAATCATACCCCGAAGAAGCCACGGCAGAAGAGAAGAAGGCTATTAGAAGAGTTGCTCAGTGATACACCCTGGTTGGAGGTGAGCTCTACAGAAGGGGTCTTACCGGTGTTCATCTCAGGTGCCTCGACGATGATGAATCATGGAAGGTTGTGGAAGAGGCACATTATGGAGTTTGTGGGGGTCATGTCAATAGCTAGATGCTAGCTAAGAAAATCCTTAGACTAAGTTTCTATTGGCCCACTCTAGAAGAGGACTGCTCAATCTATGTCCGAAGGTGTGTTAAGTGCCAACTACACGCCGACAAAATTCATTCTCCTACTTCTTCACTCTACCCTTTGTCCTCCCCATGGCCTTTCTCCATGTGGGCTTTTGATATCATTGGACCTCTTAGTGATTCAAACCTCCTCACAAGATCAAAATCATTTATACTCACGGCCACGGAGTACTTCACCAAGTGGGCGGAAGCAGAAGCATACATGGAGATTAAAGCGTCAACCGTCTGCAAATTTATAATGAAGAACATCATTGCAAGATTCGGCATTCCAAATACCATCGTCACTGATAATGGGCCGTAGTTCATCTCTCAGGACCTTCAGGACCTCTGCAACAGGTATAACATAGCATTGCATCATGCATCTCCTTATTATCCGTAGGGCAATGGTCGAGCAAAGGCAACAAATAAAACTTTGATCAAAATCATCAAGAAAATGTGCGAAGCTAATAAATTCACGGATTGGCCAGAGAAGCTCGTAGAAGCTCTATGGGCCTAACGTACTTCCATTTGAACCCCTATTGGGCAAACCCCTTTTGCCCTTACTTATGAAATGGAGGCGGTAGTCCCTTATGAGATCCTCGCTCCTTCTCTTAGAGTACAATTGGACAAGGAGCTCTCTATCGATGAACGTCGTAAATCTCTCCTTGCACAGTTAGAACTCTTAGATGAAAAACGTCTGGCCACCGCCGAACATGCAACGGTTTATCAAAATAGGCTTTCACGTTTCTACAAAAAGAAAGTAATTTAGAAAAAATTCAAAGTCGGTGAAATGGTAATTAAAAGAATCTTTGTAAAACCTGGCGGACCCCGTTCAAAACTCAAACCAAATTGGGAAGGGCCATATGTAATAAAAGAAGTCTATCCTGGCAACGCTTACAAATTGGTTAATGTTGAAGGGGAAGAATTGGCTCACCCTTGGAACGGATCGTACCTTAAGAAATACTACCCTTAAGTCTCGAAGAAAGAAAAAAAGAAAAAAAGTGAAAAGAAAGAAAAAGAAAGAAAAAAAGAAGAAGAAAAAAGAAAAAAATGAAAAGTTGTAGGCTAGCATGGTGCATAGGCCGTGAAACCCGAAAAATCAAAATCTCTAATTCATTCTTCAGTCTTGATGACTTAACCAGAAGTCAACGCCCGCACACACAACACGCTTAGCTCGTAAACTCAAGCGGTTCAAAATTGGAGGAAAGTCAGAGCCAAACCAAGAGTGTAAACACTTTACCTGTTCTCTTCTCTTCGGTTCACAAAGGGGAGTACGACTTGGGGAAGACCACCAAACCTACCCGTCACTATAGTAGGTGGAAGTCAGGGCCCAAAAGAGAACAACATGCTACAAAGACCAAGTACAATTAGGTCTTTATTTTTGAAAAAAAAAGGTGCAAAGTTACATTAATAAATACAAAAGAAAAGCATGTCAAGAGGGCAAAGTCCCCGCAGAGAAAACCTTGGTCGTAAGTATGCATCTTAAAAAGTGCAGAAGGCAACAAAAATTTCCCTAAGCCAAAGATCGAACCCCAACAGGCACTAGGGTAGGGGAGGGAAGCTTCTCCGTCCTCCGAAACCCTTCACGAGCTTCTTCAATTTACTCTTCATTCCCCCCTCCATGGTATGTCATAAGCTCGAAGGATGGCAAAGACGGACTTAGGAGGATGGGTCGCGCAAGGCTATGAGTATAAGCACAAGTTATAAAGCACGCTGACCCTTTGTTAAATTATTTAAGAATGGTTAATGAATTTAAGATGGTGAATGTGTAAGGTTTCAAGACCTTTGTACCATGCTAAGCCTATCTAAAAATAGGTGTTTTTTTAATTGACGCCCTAACAAATAGTCGTCATTCATTAAATAAACGACTTGTGATGAGTCGCTATTCTAAAAAAAAGGTGTATTTTTAATTGACGCCCTAACAAACAGTCGTCATTCATTAAATAAATGACTTGTGATGAGTCACTATTCTTAAAAAAAAGAGTAGTCTTTAATGAGTGCCAACTCACGGAGCCGCTATTTCAATAATAGGCACCCTCTGCTAGGTCGCTATTTGCATTTGCTTGCTTGCATCTATGATCATCTTTTAAATTCCAGCTTGCATCTATTTGCTTGTGTGTGGCATTATCTTCCATTTTTCACTATTTGCCTTAGTTGATTAAAGGCTTGGCCCTTGACCCTCTATCAAGGTCAAAAAAGGACATTCCCCTTGCTTATTGAGCAAGGGGCCAAGCTAAACAGATTAACGAATCTGTTTGCTTAAGTGTGAAATGCAGGAATAGGAAAAGACAAAGGTACACAGGTGCTCAAAATGACAAACTCAGGTAACATCAAAAATCTCATATATATATATATGCATAAATATCTGTGTACAAAAGTGAGAAAGTGGTACATATGCGCTCTCTCTCCCTAGCTCTCGCCTCCACCCTCCTCTCTCCTACTCTCCGCCTCACCCTCGTCCTGGCGGTGGGACCGTGGAGGGAGCATGGACCCCCGGGAAGCCACTGAACCGCCGACTCGAGCCTGCTCCTCCGCCTTGTTCCTCTGTCGAGTCGAGGAACCTTCTAAGTAAGTGGTGCTGGCGAAAGCACTAGAGTGACCCACAGCCCGTGCCCGCTCTCTGCCATGCTGAAGGTGCTCCTCTGTAGCTCGTAGCTGCTCCTAAACAATGGCCAGCTGCGCCCTCGAAGCCGCGCGCTCGCGCTCCATGCGCTCCTCCCTCTCACAGGTCCGCTCCTCCTACTCGCGGGTGTGCTCCCTCCTCTCCACCTCGAGGAGGATCCTCAGCTCTGTCACGTCGCTGGGTAGCTCCTCTCTCCGACTCAGCGCCTCTTATAGCTCTGCGACCTGGTGGTCGCGGATTGTGAGCTCGATGTCGGCTAGGGAGGCCCGAGTGAGCGCCTCCTGCAGCTCTACAACCTGCACCATTCAGCCAATTATCAGTTTCATATTTTAATTCCATAACATTTGATAGAAAATTTGCTTGTTTAAGTGCTTACCTGCTCAGCTAGGTCGCGCTCTACTGCCTCGGCCCGTGCAACTGCTCCCGCAAGTCGCCCCTCGAGGGCGGTGACCTCTGCACTCGGCTTCCTCGAGCTGGATGCTCCTCCTGCTCCTCCAGCTGCTGCTCCCTGTTGGGCACGCTGCATTCATTGAGATCGTCAGTGGCTGAACATCATAATTTCAGAAATAATCAATAGCATATAGGTAGGGTACTCACCAGAGTCTCTAAGTCCGCCCGTGTGGCTGCCAACTGGGCCTCCAAGCTATCGAGGGGGGCATGTCGGTCCACCGCTGCTGCATCCCATACATCTCGCATAAATCATTCATTAGTTGCATGTCTCATAAGCATATAATTTAAATTAGAAAGCATTCATACATACCCCTCTTGGCCTCATCTGAGGCCGGTCTGCGTATGTCTCCCAGAAGTGCTGGAGGTACGTCGAGCTGTCTGGAGCGTGAGAAGCAATTGGGATCCCTCCCCGCAGCCTGTCGGTGAACTGCTCCAGGAACCGTAGCCTCCAGTAGGTCGCTCTCATACGTCCTCAAGTCTTCCGCCTGATCCCTCGCGGCTCAGCTGCCTCGACCCACTCCTGTGGCAGGCCGAGTGTCCTCATCACCAGCCTAAGCCGTAGCAGCTCGATCTCGTTCAGGCAATGAACCCAAAGGTCATGCCCGAAGCAAGGTCGGCCTGCTACGACCCACGGCTGGCCCTCATCTAGCATCCCCTCATATGGTGTCCAGACCACCTCCATGCACATCATGTTATCACATTTATATATATAAAGCAGGAAATAAAAGTAGGAAATAAAAAAATGCATCATATTTACACATGTACAAGTGAAGGGGAGTAGTCTCGGAACTCCCGTCTCATGACCCTCAGCTCGTAAGCATGAGGCCCTCCAGTCATGAGCGGCAGCCACCGCCGAGCTATGGGGAAAGCAGCCTCGTCCCCAGGTCGGGGGTTGAGCCGGTCCTTCGAAATGTAGAGATGGCTCCACACCTGCATTCATCAGCATTTATTAGTCACATACATAGTCATATCATCTCATATCTTTTAGACAATAATCATTACAAGAAAAGTGCATGCCTAAAGGAAAGGTGAGAAGCCGCTGACGGTCATCTCTCGACCTGTCCCCGTGGACAGATTGGCTATCAGGTGCGCCAGCAGGACGGCTTCCCCGGCGTACTGCCCCACTCCCTCTAAGTCCTCGAGGACGCTCAGAAATCTACAGTTGATGTCGTCCCCCTTCTTCCCCATTAGCAGTCTCCCGAGCATCAGGAATAGGAACCTCCTCAAATCTCTGTCTGCTCTCTCTCTCTGAGCTGGGTCCTGGCAGTATACGGCTCGGGCTCTCCCAATCAGCCGCTCTGAGTACTCTCCTAGAGACTCTCCTGACCTCTGCCGGGAATCTCCTAGTCCCATAGCCCTCGTCAAATCCGTGCGACTGATCGTCCTGCACGGGGGGTCGTACATGGTGTCTATACCCAAGAGTCTCACTGCTAAATCCCCATAGTCTGGGATGGTCACCCCACTCACTGCCTCACCATCTACTCTCAGCCCGGTGATCCTAGCGACATCCTCTAAGCTCGGTACCATATGCCCCCAGAGCATCAAGAATGCCCGGCTAGCCCTATCCCATCTGTCTCTCAAAACCTGAATCAGGACTAGATCCGGACACACTGGCTCTATGCTAAGGAAGGGGCCAAACCCCATCGCCTCTACCCTCGCCCTCTGAAAGTCGGGCAGTCCGTGATAGGTGGTTATCACCTGGACCCAAGAGATGTGGGTCTGTATCAGCCCCTGCAACACAAAAGAACAAATGGACAAACATATATCGATGGCCTATATGATAATTTATCAATTAAAACCAAAGAAGAAGAAAAAATTTCACTGTTTAAAATGGCGACTGGGTTGTGGCCTCTATTTTATGAATTAGCGACTTAAGTGTGGTCGCTCTATTGAAAAGACGCCCAGGGTCAGGGCGCCATTTCCTTCAGGTTATTCTAGGGAATCAGTGGTTTATATAAAATAAAAAAATGAAAATGCGTATAATAATTTTTTTAAAAAAAATACGCCTAGCATGCTGTCATTTTTCTAAAATAAAAAAAACTGAAAAAATAGTTTTGTTTCGCGACCCCCATACGGGTCACTGTTTCATGAAGAGGTGACCTCTTCTGGGTCACCATTTCTCTGTCATATCCCACCACCGAGGTGTTCATGGTGTTCATGCTATTTTTATAATATATATATATATATATATATATATATGATTGCACTCACCTTGCTGGGTGCAGGGTCCATGAGCCCTCCCCGCAGTGGCCGACGGGGAGGAGGAGGGTTGACGCTGTGGTCGTCACCGACGTGCTCATCGCCGTCGCCGCCGTGGTCATCACCTTTGTGCTCGTCGCCTTCGCTGCCATGGTCATCACCATCGTCCTCGCCGACACCATGGTCATCACCGTGGCCCTCTCCACCTTCTCCTTCTTCTCCCTCATCTTCGTCGGTGCTATTATCACCGCCATCTTCATCCTCTTCTTCTCTTCTTCTTCTCCTTCTTCTTCTCCTTCCTCTCCTTCTTCTTCGTCTCCGCCATGCTCCGCCGCCGGAGCTCCCTTGGCCGCCACGGGAGGAAGCCCCTCCTCACCGGCACCATCGTCCTCGTCCAAGTCAACCACGGTAGGGGCCATGACCCTCTGCCGTTTTCCAGAACCACCCAAGCCACTCACAAATGCCATGTGGGAATGGGTTTGAGAATGAGAGAGAGAGAGATTAGAGAGAGATGTGAGAGGGTTGCCGCCGATGGAGTTGCAGAGAATGGAGGAGGAAGGAGAGAAGTGGGGAAGAAGAAGAAGGAGATGGAACATTGGAGGTTTAACAAAAAGGGTTTAGCGCTTACGATTTTGAAAGAAATGGCGCCTAGGCCGAAGTCATGATTCATATATTAAATGCCTGCTCATGAGGGCGCTATTTGATGGAATTTATCATTTTTTGAAAAATGCTGGGAAGTCGCGACTGGTAGGCAGGCGTTATATCATGCAAGAGAGTTCTTGTGAGCGGGCGCTATTTCTTTGTGCGTATCGGGGAAAGCGAAGCTGTCAGGATTCAACGGTCATTGTGGAATAGCGACAGCGTGAAGGGCGCTGTATTCATAAATAGCGACATCTTATGGAGGCGTCATTTCAGGAGTTTATGTTTTTTATTATTCCTATTTCGTGCTGAAGTTAGAGGAATTAACGGCTATGAGGAAGGCGCGGATCAGCGAAATCCATCACCCTGTGGCAGTCGCTATTTCTTACAGAGTCACTACAAGAAAAATGGAAAATATCAACGGTATTTTCTGACTAAAAAGTTTTCGTCGGCAATACGTTGAAATATTTTATCTTTCTGACGGAAATATATTATGTCACAAATTCGTCGGTAATTACCTACTATTTTTCGACATAATATTTTTATCGGAAATACGTCCTAAACTTTCGACAGAAAAAATTAACGTCGAATATTTCGGACGTATCTCCGACAAAAATCTGTTTCGTCAAAAATAAATAAATGCAGTTTAAAATATATGAATAGTTTATGACAGATAAATTTAAGGTCGAATATTCATCGGAAACTTGCCGATGTATCTCCAACAAACCTTTATCCGTCGAAATATTTCAATAAATAATTAAAAAGTTTTCCACCCTTCTTATTATTAATAAACATTATTATATTGTTATATTTATTAATTAGCACTTTTATGGTTTTTCGTCAGTTTTGTAATTATTTTATGGTTATTGGCAAGTGGACCAATGGGAATTCAGAAAAATAAAAGATTTTATCCACTTGAATTCCCTTTGATGTTGCTTGAGTCACCTTCTTCTCGTAGACACACGATAGTCACCGTGGTTTTTTTGGTTGCACGCCCTTTCTTCTCATTTTTTTTGTCTGTACATGGTTTTCACTTCGTTATGTAAGCACTCCCTCTTCGCACGGTATGGAGACCCACAGATGTTGTTATGACAAAGGACTCTTGACAGAATCTTGATAAAAAAACTCTTTCATCTGTAAACATAGCAGTTTATCTGTTCAGACGCTTATCAGGCACCGTAAATTAGTAGAACTGGAGATAATCTCATTCCTTGATCTTAGATGAGTTTAATCAGTGTCATTTAATGACTAGGAAAGCTTCAGATTCGTGTTGGTAGAGTTATTAGTAAGCCCATGCATGGTTAAACACTTAAACCCTATGAACGAACTTGAGTTTCTTCAAGTTTCACTGCCATAAGCTATTTGTCACCGTTACATAGTTATTTATCACATCTAATGGGCTATTTGTCACTCATAACGAGATGTTTAACACCCTTATCCTACGCTAGGCATCGGGTTTATTTCGCTTCATAACATATTGTGACTTCTATTATCCATTTATCACCCTTGAGAGACATATGTCAGCCTCGAAGTCTATTTGTCACCACTAATGACTATTTGTCACCACTATGCGGTGTTAGCCGTCGCGCTTGATTTTGGCTTATCTGACTAACCGACTCCAAAACTTCAAAACATGTTCTTCTTTCTGTTGCAAGAGGGACAATTAATAAATGTAATAGTATAATTATAAAAAAATTAAATACAAAAATCAAAAAAATCATAAAAATTGAAAACCAAAGGTTACGATGTTGCCATCCACAAGGTGATGTGAGGGTATGCCCCTGTAAGATGGACAATACCACAAGGTGATTATGTAAACATGACAAAAGTCACGAATGAAGGAAATACAACAGAGTAGGTGGAAATTGAGCAAGTTCAAATACAACAGACACACTACATTATAATAATTCGTAGCACATAAACTATTAGGCCCTATTTGTTCAGCAGTTGTCACATATTTGGAATCCTTTAATAACCTACGACCTACCAACATGTCCCTCAACCTTGCATTCTGAAGACTTTGTTCAGCAGCAGTGACCTTCTATTAGACTTTTTCATTATTATATTAATTGAATATCATTTTCATGGTTTGACAGAAAGTCATGTATTTATTGATTATCATTTTTTATGGATTTTTATTTTTATTATATTTATTTTCTCTTTTGGCTTCACCTTCCATATGTGAGAGCAGCAGAGTAAAATGTATGATGAGGGTGATGAATGCATATTATTGGTGACAAATAAATTGACAGAGCAACGAATACACATTAGGGGTGACAAATAGGTTAACAGAGGCGACAGATGCGCATGATGGATGACAAAAGACTCTTAACGGTGAAAAATACACAAAGACGACGTCTCCCAGGAGCAAAGGCGACGGCTACTGCATGCTAAAAGTGAAAAATGCCTATTAGTGGTGACAAATATATCAACAGGGGGACAAATGCGCATGAAGGGTGACAAATGGATCCTAGCGATGAACTATGAGCATGAAGATAAGCCCTACTAATATTAGAACCATCGACAAACCCTGCTACTTATAGGGGAAGAACTCTACTTCGTAAAGGTAACCCCTACCTACGATGGATGTTATCCTTCATTTGACGGCAACCACATCACACAAAGATCAAGCATCCATCATGCAAAGAAAGGTTGCAGAAAAAGAAAGTACATTGATAGGGGGAGAGGGTACAAGCGGTTACTCGTCCTCTTTGGGACGGAACCTGTCAGGTTGGAGGCTCGACACCCCCTTATTATAAAACAGGCGGTCCACCTTCGCCAAGGTGTCCCGCCACCCTTGCAGGTACCCCTGCTTGTATTCCTCTGAAACATCACCGCCGCTGCTTTCCCCTGATGGTTGGTCCGGCACCGGCAGGGCTTCCTTTCGGATGCACAGTCGTTTGGCGAGAACTGACTTCTCAGACGACGACATCTTCACGAGAGTGTCTTTGACCACCAAAGGAACTAAGGATGTCCTTCGTGTTCCCCACAGAGTCTCTATTTATAGGAAGGAGATGAAACCCCCAAAGAGAAAAAGAGTGTTCGTGCCTCCCCAACATTTGTCGGTCATGAGATTGCTTGGACCGAGGTTCCTTTCATCTAGTTACATCAACTGCATAATAGACGAGAGGCCGGAGAGAGATACTGCAACGGCTAACACCGCATAGTGGTGACAAATAGTCATCAGTGGTGACAAATAGGCTTCAAGGCTGATAAATGTCTCGTAAGGGTGATAAATCGATAACAGAAGTCACAATATGTGATGAAGCGAAGCAAAGACGACGCCTAACGAGCAATAAGGGTGACAAATAGCTCGTTATGAGTGATACATAGACATTAGAAGTGACAAATAGCTCTGTAATGGTGAGAAATAGCTCATAGCAGTGAAACTTGAAGAAACTCAAGTTCGTTTGATGAAACTGACCTGAAATGCAACACTGAACATGTGCACCGACCTTATGTGCTTACATACAGACATGCACTGACCTCCATATGAGTGCAGGACTGCAGGAGGTTGAGACTTCTTGAAGGAGCCACCATTTTTCTGTTTGTTAATACCTCTCTCTCTCTCTCTCTCTCTCTCTCTCTCTCTCTCTCTCTCTCTCTCTCACTCTCTCTTTCATTTGTCAGCACTACAGGCTATTTTTCACGTTTAGACACCCATTTATTATCCTTAGAAGCTATTTGTCACCCTTAGGACCTATTTGTTACCCTTACGACGTATTTCTTACCCTTGGAAGCCATTTGTTTTTCCCCCATCCCTTGCTTTTCCTCCCGTGTGTAATAAATAACAAAAATAAATATAAATATATCAATAGTTTAGCTGGATAATATTCGAATTTGAATCCGTATTAATTAGCGGATAATATTCTAAATAGTATTTATTTTTTTGGATACGGATTATATTCAAATTTGAATCGGAGCGGAAACGGATATTATAATATTCGTTTCATAAGTTATGCAATCGTAATATTATATTATATATCATATGATATATATATGTAAATAATATAAAATATAAAAAATATGATAAGATGGAAGATTGTTACACTTCCCGAAACTATAATAACTGCCCTATTTATCAATTTGACTAGTAAAATTAAAACCAGCATTTAGTTGGGAGAGACAATTCATCTTCCACCGACTTTAGGTCTTCCACTGCCTTTAGTAACATTAAAAACCTCAACTCAGGAGTAGTTGGTAGCACCAGGACTGTAGGACTGCAGGAGGATGAGACGTGTGTAAGGAGCCACCATTTTTTCTGTTTGTTAATGCCCCTCTCTCTCTCTCTCTCGCCCTGTCACTTTCATTTGTCACCACTATAGGCTATTTTTCACGTTTAGACACCCATTTATTACCCTTAGAAGCTATTTGTCACCCTTAGGAACTATTTGTAACTCTTAGAAGCATTTGTCACTCTTACGACCTATTTGTCACCCTTACGACGTATTTCTTACCCTTAGAAGCCATTGTTTTTCCCCCATCCCTTGCATTTCCCCCCTCGCCGCAGACCATCGCCACCTTGTCCCCGTGTGCCCACGGGTGCCCTGCGCACCCTCCCTCTCCTCTGCGAACCAGCACCGCCGTGAGTGCCGACCAGCCCACCGTTGCGCTCCCCCTTGCACCCACGCCGGTAGAGCACCGTTGCCCCTCCGGTGCCTTGCCGTGGCAGCCGACCGGTGTTCCTACCGGACCCGCCCACCGACTGCCGTCTAGCACCGCTGCAGCCGCCGCCGTCGGCCGCCCATCGCCATTCCGCCACCGCCGCCCACGCAGGGCCTCTATAACATCACATCCAAGGTGTGACTGCCATGATTCCTAATTTCATCTCAATTCACATGTTGGATGTATTTATATTTTGTTTAATATATTTTTTTAGGATGTTAAAAACTGGAGAATGCTGTAGAAATTTTTTAAGGGAGATGCTGTCGATATTTTTTAGAATACTCGCTCCATTTAAACCACAATTTTAAAATAAGCTCTTTTCTGAAGCAGGTATCATGATCTCTCTCTTCTAGAGAATCGGCAGAGACCAACCTATATGTGTAAGCCTTCCTTGTCTGTCCTGGTCTAAAAGCAGGACCAATGGCTTGGTGAGATACCAAAGCTATTGTTCGTGCTTTTAAACCAGGACAGATGAGGAAGGTTTACACATATAGGCTAGTCACTGCCAATTCTCCGGAAGAGAGAGATCATGATACCTGCTTCAGAAAGGAGCTTATTTCAAAATTGCATTTTGAATGGAGTGAGTATTCTAACAAAATTACTGTCTCAGGTGACACTGCAGAGTTAGTTGTTGGGCAAGAGGAGTCGTCTGAGAGAGGGATTCTTCTGCAACTGGTGATGGTGGAGGATGATCCAACGGATATCTGTTGATTTGTAATTGTAATTGTAAAAAATGACACATTTAAATTAATGTAATTATAATTTATTTTATTCCTTGATTTATATGTTGTGTGGATTACATCGGGGGATGTGTGTTTTATGTTGAGTTGTGTAGGTTGTGTATAAATGGATAACATAAGTAAAAGGTTTGATGGATAACAGAAGCAAAAGGTTTGTTTTATAGCGAAACAAAGTCGATGGCTTGCTAGCGATAAGGGTGACAAATAGATGTTCGGAGTGACAAATAGCCGGTAGCAGCGACAAATAACTCTGTAACGGTGACAAATAGCTCATGGCAGTGAAACTTGAAGAAACTCAAGTTCGTTTGAAAGGCTTAACCATGTATTGGTTTCCTAACTCTACCAACACGGATCTGAAGCTTTCCTAGTCATCAAACGACGCTGATTAAACTCATGTAAGATCAAGAAATGAGACTTACCTCCAGTTCTACTAATGTACAGTGGGATCAAGCCAAGTCGTTGACAATGAGTAAAATGTCCAGTACATTATTTCCCTACACAGACAACAACAGTAATACCAAAGCAACTAATATGAAGAGGAGCAACACTACTAGAGTACATAATAGAACAACAACAATACAAAGCACATTTGACATTTGTGTAGTCGTCTGCTGGCGTAGTGCATGATATGTAAGTTAAGGATGATCAACATACGCATGGCTGCTATTGCCAACCCCATTTATAGCAGCATGTGCTTCCTCTACCGAGTGAAAACCCTTATAACGAGCTCCAGGGTATCCATTCACTTGGACAAATCATTGGGGCCAACTATAATATAAACCGGGTTCGTGACCAACCCACACTACATAGCATTTATACCTTCCCATTTTCTGAACCTCAATTCCCTGACGAAAAAAAAAGGAACCAATGTCAAATGATATATAATATAATCTGGGCATCTGCAACAGGAACCAATGACGACAAGGGACCAAGAGGAGGACATAGAGGAGATGAACGGGATTGTTGTGTCGATTTAACACATCGCTGCAATGGAGGTGGTAACACAGCCCCTCGAGAGTAGAAAAAAGGGGAACGTCAGGAACCCTAGCCGAACGATCATTGCTCGATCGGAGCGTATTGCAGAGGTGATTGGACAAGGGTGGGTGTAGGCGTAATTAGGTTCCCCAACCACCCTTCTAACGTTGCAATCTACTGTGACGATCGGCGTTGACGTTGGCCCCGGGAATGCACATCCACAGTGAAGCAGCAGCGAGAGTGCGATGGCGGAGCATGGTGTCGAGGGTTTCATGAGTGGAGAAAGGAGGATAAGGGTGTTACGTAACCCACATGGGGTACCCCAGTTTATACCACAGTTTGACGACAGGTCAGTGGGGACGGGGAGTATAACGGTGAAAAATAGTTGCCTAGTGCTGACAAATGTCCGATAGTAGTGACAAATAGCTGTGTAAGTCTGAAAAATAGCTTGCAGCGTTTAAATTGTGAAAACCTCAATGTCGACGCATGAAGCAAAGCCAGTGGATAAGGGTGCAAATACCCTATTAGTGGCGACAACTAGATCTGTGTAGTAGCCAAATACACTGGTAAGGGTGAAAAATATATTCTAGAGCTAACAAATGAAAAGCAGAAGGAGCTGAAAGGAGTCAAGTTCACAGGAGGACAAAAATATGAACAGTGTATCAAGAGTTTCTACAGCAATCAGAAGAACAACGAAGGTACTTGGTTAATGCCAAGACAGTCAATGTTGACTGGTCATGGTCAACGCAATTTAAAGAAGTCTCTGGCCAAGCTCAACTTTTTGTTGAACAGTTATGAAGTCGCAGTCAAAGTCTAAGGTCAATGAATAGACTAGTCACCACTATGCTCCCCAGACAAAGCCAAGCAGGTAATGAAGAGAAGAGAAGGCAACGGCTGCTCATGTAGTCATGTGGTAAGAGTGATAAATATGTGGTAAGGGTGACAAATGGCACTTTAGTGGTAACAAATGCACAACTAGCGGTGACAAATGGCTAAGGCATAAGGTTTGTGCATGAGGTCTGTGCACATTTGCATTTTGCAAGGTCAGGTCGGTGCACATGTATTAGCGATAGCATGTAAGGGTGATGCACATGTGTTAGAGATAGGCATAAGGTCTGTGTACATGCGTTAGTGTTAGAAGCATCTGGTCGGTGCACATGCATTAGCGATAGAAACATAATGTCTGTGCACATAGCACTATCAGGTCGGTGCACATTCACATTCTAGTCTGTGAGGTCGGTGCATGTCTTCATTCCACTCTAGTCGACACTTGTGCAGGTAAAGCCCTCATCTTTTAACACTTCAGCCCAGTTCCTTAACCAAACTTGAATCTATCTTCAGAAAACTCATTGATATTCATGAATACACATTATCAAGCACACATTAACGGCATTAAAACATATGAAACTTTGAAGATCAAAATGTATGAAAAAATAAATATCAATCAACGCAGGTATGTCACATTCTGAGGTTTGAGACGTGAAATTGTTTAAGATCTTCTATTTCCAAAGTTAAGGAGTTGGGCCCCAATACGGGCTCTATATATATTACAATCAACCTCATTAAATGTCCATGATGTCTCCATCTTCTTTGACAATTCATCAACATATTTCAGTACATAAATGGCATAGTTGAGGCTTCGATCCTCCTGTTGGGGACATTCGTTGTCGAATACAAGTTCCCAATTCTCAACTCCCTTGAATGCAGTCCCATAGTTGTTCATAAACCCCCATACAACTGCAGCCTGCAAATGAAATATTTAACATTATTGAGGAATAACTAAAAGACACATTAAAGATATCTTTAATACAGGTACACAGATAAGAAAAAGTACCCATTTTCTTGTAGTGGCCTCGTGGATGGCCATGCCTCTCATGGAATTGTATGAGACAAGGTGGTGATTCTCCGTGTCAACAGCAAGTAGATGCCAGTGATTTGATGAGTATAACACGAAGAATAAATATTTGTTCTTCTGTAGTTTGATTAATTCAACATTCTCGAAGGCGCACTCCAACAACAGGTTTGATTTTTTGGAGTCGGCCTCTGGGATGACGTTGATGTGATTCACTAGAATGGTGGGAAAACAAACCCACTGATGAAAGATGCCAGATTCATTGCGTCTTCATTTGAGGAGGTACATCATGGCATCGATCACCTATAAATTAACAATCACAATTCTATTAGCAGTAGAAACACAAGTTCAGGGTAGGGCGAGGCATAAAATTGCATAATTAATGAAAGAGAGTATCGTATCATCTATTATCTCGCCGTATAATATATCAATGACGTGACAACGTCTCAAAACAATCCCGTTCTCTACTGAAAATATGGCATCACTATATTGGACAAAAATTTAGTTATTGGTAGTCAGAGTAAGGCAAATCAGGATAATTACAGAAAGTATAAGATGACAACTTACTCAATATCCCCCGAGAGAGATTCAACAATGAATTCATTCACAGTGTTGTTTTCTTTCGGATTTAGCTGGCCTTTGTAGATCCAATCAGTATTTTGTAGGAGCCTTCTGATCTCGTCGGCTTCATCTCCCTTCTACATGTATGCCAATGTACCAATCTTAGATTCTATACTGTAAGAAGTAGGAACAACGTAAACTCGCCTTCTTCTTCCCCCGTCCTGTTTTCTTTGGAGGTGCCTACCTTTTCCACACGAGCTTCTTGTCCCGTTGATGAAGGGACTGACAAATGTGACCTAGACGATGGTCACCATGCCCATTGGTCGCCTCCACCTGACCTTCGATATCTCCTTGCACATCCTCTTCAGGAGCTACCTTGCATGGCACAGTATCATCCGTAATTTGTGGGAGGGGCCTTAGAGCTGGGACAGCGGCGGCAATGTCCACCAAAGTTTGACAGATATTTTCCTCAACAGTTTCAGGCCCCTGCACTTCCTTTCCAGGGGCTGGCTGCGGTCGCTTGCCATCATCCGTCGCCTGTTCGATGAGGCCAGGAGGTGCTGCATCAGCAGGAATGTGAACCCCTTCCACACTAGTCAGATAGAAGGCCTTCATTTCCTCAAGTAGTGAATTATGGATCTTCAATGTAGCGGCAATATCCTGTAGCACATGCATGTATCTTTCTAATGAGGATGTATAATATTGGCGGCAGGGTCTGGCCATCATCGTTTCACCGTACACCATCACCCTTTCACCTGGCTCAACAAGGAGATCTTCGATCACCTGCATTTCAAACCACATAACTCCGGTTATTCATTAATGAATGAATGACAAAGAAGAAGTTAATTTTAGTACTCATAATACCTGTTGGTCTCGCAGGGATCCAATGGAGAATTTAAATTTCCTATCTACAAATGTCCCCCACCTAAATAGTCGGGGAAATGCCACCTGCCTTACTGGCTGCCTCACCCGCGTATGCTCAAAAAACCAGACATGTAATATGAAATATATCAAGTTATTTTACAATGCAGTAGAATTAATGATTTACATATTATTACACAACAAAAATAAAAAAACTTATAGCAAGTGCGGCAGAACAACCAAATATGGGGGTATGGGCCTGGGATGCATTCCCGGATCTTCTCTTAGCACGGTTAATTGTACCTGACCGCTGTTTCTGGACCGCCGAAACTAATTCCTCAAACTTGTGCATCGTTACCTGTTGCACGACGGCTGCCCAATTGTAATATGAAACTCTCTCAATGTCATCTAAGCATGACAGCATCTATTGTGGACAAGAATGCGCCGACCGTGGGTAAAGGAAAGTGGACAGCAGGAGTACAATCCACAGCCGGATAGTGTCAGCCACATCCTGCTCTTCATCGGACCCAACAATTTGCTTGATGAGAGAGCACACTTTCTTCTGGTGAAATGTTGCTACAAATCCAAATCGATTATGCAACTTCGACTTCTGAATTGCAGATCCATAATGTTGAACCGGCTGACCGGAGCAAGGTAATCCTAAAATTATGCCCACATCTTCCACACTGAATGCGACCTCCTTACTACCCATACGGAAGTAATTTCCTCCACTATGGGGGCAAATAATCTCCTCCAATAGTGTCATGGTGAAGAATACGGGAGAAGCATTGTCAACATATGGACCAAAGGGTGTGGTCCTCATCAATGACTTGTGGCATTCCCGAAATGCCATCTGATCCCTATCCTTCATGTAAATCTCCAAAGAACACCGGCGCAGATGACACCCGTGTTCACTAGATTAAAAAATTAACGACTAAACAAGAAATTCAGTTAATTAATTGACGGATCAACAAATACAAAAAATATTAACAGTAATACAAGGGTGACAAATGTATATATAGACAAGGGAGTTTAGGTGTGGCAAATAGGTGCTTAAGGGTGACAAATGTATGAAATACGGTGACAGGTAGGTCTAAATCTGACACAAATAGGTAGATAAGTGTGACAAATAAATAGGTCGATAGGGGGCAAATAAATATGTAAGGGAGATAAGGAACCACAGTACCTTTAACTTGTCATCCTGAAGTGGAGGCCTTAGCAACCCTAGGTTCCTCAAACGTTTCTTCTTCGGCCGTAGGAACCGGTACAATCTCCTGAGATGCAGGTGGGACATCCACTTTACGGCGGACAGAGCGTTACATGGGTGTCTTCTTCGGCTCCATGGCTGAGAGGTCGCAAAAGGCACCGCGAGGAAGATGAGATGCTGAGCACGATGGAGAGACAAATCGCCTTCTTGTAGGTTTCATAAGAGGCGACACATGGCGGGAAGGGTATATAAGGAATTGGGGAATTATAGTTTCGAGGTCATCATTTCTGTTGATGTGGCCTGCGGCGTTGGAGGTTAAGAGCGACAAATGTGTCTACACGGGTGACAACGGTTAGCAAGGGCAAACAATACCCTGCTAACGGTGACAAATAAGGCTCAATAGAGACAAGTTTGACGCGCGGCTTTCAAGCAGTGGAGTAAGGGTGACGATTTCTGGAGTTTAGTTGTGACAATTAGGTGAGTACGGGTGACAAATGCTCAACAGGGGTAACAAATAACTTCAAATTTGTAAAAAGTGAGAAGGAAGCTAAAGGTGAAAAAGAACCGGAGGAACTTGAGGAGAAAGAGACGTGCTCACTAGAACATGGTGACAAATAACTTCAACTATATGTTGACCGAATGCCCCAATACTCCAGGCAAAGTGAATAGTCAAAGTCAAGCTTTTGCAACTGTTGACATCCGGTCAAAGCAATGTCAAGCTTCGGCCAGCGACAGGACACAGAAAATGACAAACGTGGAAGAACCAATGTTTTAAAACTCGGCCCGGACCGGTCGGAACCCGCGACCTAGTCCCAAAACCGGGTTAGACTAGTGTCTAAACCATTTTAGACCCAAAACCCGGTCAAACCCATGCAACCCGGTGCAACCTGGCCGACCCGCTAAAACCCGTTTGACCCAACCGGGTCCGACTCCTAGACATATTTTTTATTTATTTAATTTTTATTTTTTAATATGACATGAAAAATATAGAAGATGAGGAGTCTTCTAACTCCTCTCTTTAAAGTTATAGATGCATAGTCTTTTTGGGACTCTAACTTTCTAAGTTTTAGAAGTTGAAAAGAAATTTAGAGGGAGATGAAGAGATGAAGACAAGGAAAAAGATGAAAATTTAGATGAACATGAAATTTAAATTCACACATCATGAAACTTGTGTCTCATGAGATGTTAATTATAGTTGATAAATGGTCATATGTAGTGTTTATTTAATATGAATTTTATTCTTTTTTTAGACTAACTTAGTGGTTATTTAATGCACTTGTTTTAAATTTTACAATATATGTTTTGTTTGTTTCATGTTTCTAACTCAAGGTATCTTAAAATCTTATGGTAATTTATAATATTATTATAAACGGTTCTCGTCTTACGGGTCACGGGTCAACCCGAACGGTTAAACCATTGACCCGTGACCCACTAACCTAACCGGGTCAAGCTCCGGGTCGGGTTTTAAAACATTGGGAAGAACAACAGAAGAAGACTAATGGTGACAAATACTCTCCTAAGGGTGACAAATGAAGATGATCTCGGTGACAAAGAGATGTATAAGGCTAACAAATGGATGTTAACGCTGAAGAAATGTGGGAACAACGGTGAAAATTTGCCGTTGACCCATTGTTGCCTCCAGGAGCTATTCCCCGCGATCGAGGAGCCCTATCTCCCGAAATGATGGCGATATATACACGTGATAGTAAATTCATGGAACATGAGTTTCAGGGGGGCACGGAACAATAAGGAAATTGTCAACATGTGACCGATATGGCTCCGAATATCTTTCAACATGTGATGTCGGGCTTTCAAGGTATCTAGGCTTTTCAACATGTTCTCTCTTCTTTTTATATAATCGAATCGACTTATCGACCATGCAGCCCCATTGCTTGGCGTGGCGATTAATCAAACATTTTCCCCTCTTTTATCGTCATGAACGACCTTTATGGCACGTGGGTCGCCAGTCCCGACCGAATGCCTGCCATCGTCTGCTTAGTGATCATAAGGAGCACACCTTCGGTCAGTCCAGACCATCCCAGCCTTGGAACATGAACACATTGTCAGACACGTGATTGGCACGCCCTATCGTGAGTAAAATCGATGAAAGATGCAATGATATTTGACTATTAATTATCCTATATCCTGAGTGCTTCCACGTGGCATTAATATTCCCCGCGATTGAGGAGCCCTAGCTCCCGAAAATTCATTATATAAAGACGTGACGGTAAATTCACGACACATGAGTTTGAGGGGGGCACGAAACAATAAGGAAATGGTCACAACATGTGACCGATATGACCCTTTGTACCTTTTCGCGCGCACCCTGCGGTGGCCCTTTATAGGTAGCCAGGATTTTCAACACATTCTCTCTTCTTTTTAAATAATCGAATCGACTTATTGGCCTACAGCCCCATTGCTTGGTGTGGCGATTAATCAAACATTTTCCCCTCTTTTATCATCGTGAACGACCTTTATGGCACGGTGGGTCGCCAGTCCCGACCGAATGCCGACCATCGTCGATCTACTTAGTGATCGATCAGAAGGAGCGCACCTTCGGTTAGTCCAGACCATCCCAGCCTTTGAACTTGAACACAATATTGTCACACACGTGATTGGCACGCCCTATCGTGAGTAAAATCGATGAAAGATACAATGATATTTGACTATTATATATCTTGAGTGCTTCCACGTGTCATTAATATTCTGCGCTATCAAGGAGACCTAGATCTCAAAAATTCATTAAATATAGACGTGACGGTAAATTCACGGCATATGAGTTTGAGGGGGGCACAGAACAATAAGGAAATGATCAATATGTGACCAATACGGCTCCGAATACCTTTTCGCATGCACCCCGATGTCGGGCTTTCAAGGTAGCTAGGCTATTCAACATGTTCTCTCTTCTTTTTATATAATTGACTTATCAGCTATAAAGAAGTTGAAAATGTTTAAATTACAGATCTTCGGATCTCTAAATAATAAAAAATAATGTTTTTAGATGTAATGATATTTTTTACTGAGAGAGATTTTATCCTATTAGAAGAAGTGAATGAATGACAAAGAATCACGAATGAATGCATGAAAACATGGCACCAAATGAAAATATGGCACCAAATAGACAGAGACAACAATTAGAAAAAACGTCTCCTCTTCTGTCCTCCTTAGTCCTTCCCCCTTCCTCCTCATTCAACCACTGCATCCCCCTCTCAATCTCTCACCGGTGGGCGGCAGATTGGCGAGGGCGGGCGGGCGTGGCAGAGCTGCCGAGGGACGCCGGTAAGGGGCGAGCGGAGGCTGCACCGACAGCGAGGGCGCAGATGCGCCGGTGACCTACGACAGCTGCGGTGAGCTCCCGCCCTTTCTCACGCTCACTCACACACACACACACAGACATGGTCTCTCACACACTCTCACTTTTCATGCCTGGTCTACAAGATGAACCTTTTCTCCTTATCCCCTGCTGTACTCTTACAACATCAGATGAAATTCCAAGCCCATGTTTTTATTGGGAGGGTGGGAAGAGGGATGTGGATATAAATGTGTGTGCGTAAATGTGGATATGACCCTTTGTTCTGTTTTTGCCCGTTCAAGCCTTTTATTATGATATATGTGATTAGTATGCTTGGATGTGAATTACATTTGTAGACAGGTGTGGATGCCGATATGTGAAAAAATGTGTATGTGAATGGGAGTATGATAATGATTTTTTTCCAGAAGATGATGTCGATGTCAACGTGGGTGTGTGAATATGGAAGTGAAAGTGGATGTGGATATGGACGTATATGTGACCAAACGGGATGTACAAATGTGGAAAATAGTCAATATTTAGGGGAGATGTTGTCAATATTTTCTTAGAAGTAGTGATAAGACATATTGATATGAATTTTTTAATTTGTTAGGTAAATATGGCTAGAGTTGATCGTTCATGGATGAATCACAGAGTAGTTGACGGAGTGGTGTCCAAGGAGTTTAAGGATGGAGTTGATAGTTTTATTCAGTTTGTATTGGGGCATCCAATAGTAGTGGACCAGCGTGGTAACATCCGGTGTCCTTATTTACGCTGTAAAAATAAGAAATTTCTTTCGCTATGGGATGTGCAAGTTCATTTATACAGGAAAGGGTTCATGAAAGGTTAAATGAATTGGGTGTGTCACGGTGAGGACTTTTGGTCGCATGCGCCCAACAATGTTGGCGGCACAAGTACCTACGCAGACATGGTAATCGATGTTGTTGGCCCTAACTTTAATGTACAAGGGGAACACGTGTACAACGAAGAACCACCAAACAAGTCAGCTGAAAGATTTTATCAGTTACTTCGGGATGCTGATGAGCCGCTGTGGGATGGTTGTGAAAATCACACTCGCTTATCTGTTGTCTCACAGTTGTTGAATTTGAAATCTGAATTTCACCTTAGTGAGAGTTGTTTTGACAGTATGCTCCTCCTTATCAAGAGCATGCTGCCTACGGATGAGAATCTGTTTGAAAATTTTTACCGTGCAAAGAAGATGGTCAATGATTTAGGGCTTGGATACCAAAAAATAGATGCATGCCCTAATCACTGTATGCTATATTGTGTAGATAATGTAGATAGAATATCATGTGATATTTGTCATCATGATAGATTTAAACCCAAGAGAGGGGACAAATCAAAGCAGAAGGATGTGCCTTACAAGTCATTGCGATACTTCCCTCTCACGCCCAGATTGCAGCAGATGTATATGTCGTCAAAGACAGCTCGGCATATGATATGGCACGCGGAATGAGTACGTCGTGTAGATGATATAATCAGTCATCCCACCGACGGTGAAGCTTGGGCTCATTTCAGTCGTAACTATACTGCTTTTGGTCACGAGCCACGCAATGTTAGGTTAGGTTTATGCACAGATGGCTTCAACCCATTTGGAGGTTCAGTAGCATCTTACTTATGTTGGCCAGTCTTCATGACGCCGTACAACCTTTCGCCGGGCATGTGCATGAAGCGTGAGAACCTTTTCTTAACTTTGGTGATTCAAGGTCCAAAAAATCTAGGAAAAAATTTGGACATATATCTCAGGCCACTGATTGATGAGTTGAAAAGATTATGGAATGATGGAGTTGTTACTTATGATGCGTACAGAAAATAAAATTTCACTATGAAGGCTACATTGATGTGGACAATAAGTGACTTCCCTGCATATGGAATGCTATCTGGCTAGAGCACACACTAGAGGTTGGCATGTCCTTACTGTATGGCTGATACCAAATCCTTTGTCATGAAATATGGTAAGAAATCATGCTGGTTCGATTGTCATCGATGGTTCCTACCAAATGACCATCCTTTTCGAAGGCAAAAGGACTCATTCATTAAGAACACAGTTGAAATGGATGAAGCAGACTTGGAACGGATGTCTGGTCGACAAATGACATTAGAGGTGTAAGACTTACCAGATATAGTGCAATTATCGGGTAGTACACGACATCTTCGTGGATTTGGAGAGGAATACAATTGGGTGAAGAAAAGTATCTTCTGGGAATTGCCTTACTGGTCAGCCCTTTTGATACCGCACAACCTGGACATCATGCATGTTGAGAAGAATGTCTTTGATAATGTGTTCAACACCATCATGAACGTGAAAGCCAAAACAAAGGATAATGCCAAGGGGAGAGCGGACTTAAAGATACTTTGCAAACGACCAGAGTTGGAATTACGCCGGTACGTGGCAAAGTTGTGCAACCTAAAGCAGCTTACGTGTTGAAAGACACACATATCAATGAATTATGCCAGTGGCTGAAGCAATTAAGATTCCTTGATGGATATGTGTCTAACATAGCCCGTTGTGTGAATGTCAATGAGGGAAAAATGTATGGGTTGAAAAGTCACGACTGCCATGTGTTCATGGAGAGACTTCTGCCCATTGCATTCCGTGACATATTGCCAAAGCCTATATGGGGAGCATTGACTGAGTTGAGTCAGTTTTTTAGGATTCTATGTGCATCAAAACTCAAACTTGGAGACATGCAAACTATAGAACAGAATGTGGTCACGACGGTATGCAAGTTGGAGAAGATATTTCCCCCTACGTTCTTCGATTCCATGGAGCACCTGATTATCCATTTGCCATACGAGGCCAAAGTTGGAGGACCGGTACAATTTCGATGGATGTATCCATTTGAGAGGTAATCAGTATGAATTTACTGATTAATTGACAGCAGTTGCATGTGTCTGTCATTGTCACTATATGTCATTGTCATATGAATTATTGTCATAGGTGTATGCATGACCTGAAAATGAAGGTTCGCAATAAGGCTAAAGTAGAGAGTTTGATTACCGAGTCATATATTATTGAAGAAATTTCAAACTTCTGTTCGATGTACTTCGAACCCGAAATTCAAACTCGCCGCAATCGACCTCCACGTAATAATGATGGAGGAGAGGTGGGTCCGTCTGACCGTTGTCCATATTTAAGTATCTAGGTCGTGCATTCGGATGTTGTTCGAATCGCATATAAGAGGACAGAGAGTTGTTGGCCGCAGAGATCTATGTTCTCCTGAACTGTCCTGAGATTGAACCTTATGTTGAGTGAGTCCTCAACTCCACAAGTGCTGAAATTTATAAGCATCTTGACGTAGATGACTCCCATTTACTATGATGTTGCATTCATCATTGCAGGCAATTTGATTTAGAATTAATTACTAGATGTCCACATCTCAATGAGTTGGAGGTTCAAAATGAATGAGAGAGATCTTTTGCCAGATGGCTTAAAGGTCAAGTAAGTGCCAATCTACCAATTCCACAAAGCTTGATGTGTATGCAAGTTCAATTTAAAGTAACGTGGTTTATCTTCATAGGTTAAAGAAGGTTGTGTTACTGATGAAAGAGTCCGGGTGATAAGTTATGGACCTTCAAAGGTCGCGCATGCCTATCCAGGATTTTTTGTGAATGGTTATAGATTTCATACCAGAGATTATGGACGAAATAAGTCTACAATGAATAGCGGCATATGCGTGAAAGGTAGTACATACAATGAAAATGATCTCGATTACTATGGTATTCTTGAGGAGATCATAGAATTACAGTATTTCGGACAACACAACCATATATTCCTTTTTAAGTGTCATTTGTTTGATCATAATTTAGTTCGAAATGACGCAATATATGGGATTGTCGATGTCAAACATAGATCCAAATTGAATACCTATGAGCTGTTCATTTTGGCCGCACAAGCCCAACAAGTGTATTATTCAAGTTATTCATCGTCCAAGAATAAAGATTGGTGGGTAGTCTGTAGGGTAAAACCAAGGCTTGCGCCTAATGATGAGTTAGATCTGACTGAAGCTGTCTCAGAGGATTCTAGTGCCAACTATTTTCAATCAGACCAGGGTGACACTGCAGAGTTGGTTGCTTCTAATCTTCATCTTATCGAATCTGATGATCCACTTCAGTTGTGTATAGAGGACGAAGTGGAAGAAGTCGATTCAACTGAGCTAAATGAAGCAATTGTTGGGCAGGAGAAGTCCTCTGAGGAGGAAGTGTATGAATCTAGTGAGAATGAGGAAGATGACGAAGATGACAATGAGGTTGATATATCTTCAGCATCTGAAGATGAAATATATACTGATTGATCATTTTGTAAGAAATTTAACATATATACACTTATCGTTATTACTTACCACCTCTCCTCGTATAATTAGTTGTCGACTAATATGCACTACTTTAAATGTTGTCAATAATTAGATGGTTCGAGGCCGTAGCGGATCTTTGAGGAGAGGTGGTTCCGGGAGGGGTTCTACTGGTATGTTTATTTAAAATCTTAGATCACAGAGTTGTGATTATGCACTTTGTTTGGGTAATGATATTTTATGTCTCTGCACTAGGTAGACAGTCTACACAAGCTCCCCCACCTACTGCGGGTATGTTTATTTCAATTCTTAAATAGTCTGAGTTGTGATTATGCACTTTGTTTGAGTAATGATATTTTATGTCTCTGCACCAGGTACACAGTCTACACAAGCTCCCCCACCTGCTGCGGGTATGTTTATTTAAATTCTTAGATCACAGAGTAGTGAATATGCACTTTGTTTCGGTAATGATATTTTATGTCTCTGCACTAGGTACACAGTCTACACCGGCCTCACCACCTGCTGCGGGTATGTTTATTTAAATTCTTAGATCACATAGTAGTGATTATGCACTTTGTTTGGGTAATGATATTTTATGTCTCTGCACCAGGTACACAGTCTACACAAGCTCCCCCACCTGCTGCGGGTATGTTTATTTCAATTCTTAGATCACACAGTAGTGAATATGCACTTTGTTTGGGTAATGATATTTTATGTCTCTGCACCAGGTACACAGTCTACACCGGCCCCACCACCTGCTGCGGGTATGTTTATTTCAATTCTTAGATGAATGAGTTGTGATTATGCACTTTGTTTGGGTAATGATATTTTATGTCTCTGCACTAGGTACACAGTCTACACCACCTGCTGCGGGTATGCTTATTTAAATTTATAGATCACAGAGTAGTGAATATGCACTTTGCTTAGGTAATGATATTTTATGTCTCTGCACCAGGTACACATTCTGCACCGGCCCCACCACCTGCTGCGGGTATGTTTATTTCAATTCTTAGATGAATGAGTTGTGATTATGCACTTTGTTTGGGTAATGATATTTTATGTCTCTGCACCAGGTACACAGTCTACACCACCTGCTGCGGGTATGTGTATTTAAATTCTTAAATCACAGAGTAGTCAATATGCACTTTGTTTTGCTAACGATATTTTCTGTTTACAGGTTTGAGTGCTTCTACATTAGGTCTACATAGTACACTCCTTCCATCACATTCTACTGGTATGTTTTTTTAAATTCTTAGTTAAATGATAAAAATTCTATATGTTTACTTGTTGAATAATTTTAGTTTTAACAATGTGCTAAATTCTGATTAACTACTTTCATTTTACTTGTAACAGGTATGTCAGGCACACCACCTGCGATAGTTGGCTCGTCCGCCCAGCCGGGGACACAACCGGCAGACGATGCTCTTAGCCATCACGAGGGCGAGCAGGTGGTGTTGCAAGAGGGACGCAAGCCATGTTGGGTCTCTGGGTAAATATTTAAACTCATGAATTATGTTCGTTACCTATCCAACAAATATATAATTGTTGGCTATCATTTTAACACATGTAATTGTAGGGATAAAGTAGAGCCCAGTGAGGCATCTCATTTTATTACCAACATTATTGAGCGACATGTTACTAGCCCATATAAGTCATTTCGAAAGTTTCCTCAGGATATTCACGATCGATTGTATGACGAGTTCCTGGTATACGATTTAATCATTTAAATTACATATTTCCCAACTCCACAATTTCAATCCACCAACTTATAAAATTTGAATTCTTGACAGCAAGGATATCAGTTTGTGAGGCGAGCTGACGCCGGACGAGCTCGACGTGTATGGGAGGCCACAACAACTGTAAATTATAAGCATCATTTATAGGGCTGTCGGGAACGTGCCAAGGCTCTAGCCGGGGGGAGCGAGGACCGTCGCCTTTGGAAGGAAAATGGCCCCACATGGATGAGGAGGGAGCACTGGGAGGACCTCTGTGATAGATGGGCCGAGCCTAAGTGGATCGCCAAATCCACAAAAGCCAAAGCCGCACGTGCGTTACATCCAGACGTGCATCTCCATACTTCTGGATCTTTTTCCTTCGTGACCTAAAAGGAGAGATTGGTAAGTAATAATCTTAATTTTACTATACTTTATTTCTTACATGTCCTTATTTATTCTCTATAACATGTATAACAGAAAAAGAAGAGGGCTGGTATGGTCTCGTACCGTAATTTATTTGCTACAGTTCATTAGAAGAAGGGGACCGATCAGTATGTAAGCGAGAGAGCTCGCTTGGTAGTGGTAAGATTATACATACACATTTCTATTCTATTTCAATTTTTAAATATGATTGATTAATATAAAATTTGTAATATTTTTTATTCAATTTCCAGGAGTCATATGACAGGCATATGACTGAAAAGTACGGGGAAGAGGAGACGCAGCGGCCGCAGCTAGATCCTGGCGCATGGGTAGTAGCAGTCGGCCCACCGAAGAAAGGACGAGTATACGGTTTTGGGCAGAGCTTGGACGCCAACCCGATTCTAGCATCTTGTCCAAGCTCAGCTTAGTCCTATCCCGGTAGCAGTTCCTTCTCTACTCCCTCCATCGGTACTTCTACGAGTCAGATTACATCCATCGTTGAACATGCGGTAGGAATGGTCGAGGAACGCATGGAGGCACGCTTTGCTCGTGTGGTTGCTACCCTCCTGACCCAGGCGGGGATTTTACCTCAGGGAGCACCCTCGAGCACAACACAGCCCTCACATGTGAGTATTTAATTTAATTTTAAATTTCATAGACTTTAGAGTTATAATAGGGGAGAATATGTGATACCAATGTTGTGTGCTCTATAGGCAAAGCCGGAAGCAAGTACATGATATTGTGTGCGCAGCAGTATAGATCTTATATAAATTTTAAGCTCAATTTGTAAGCCTAAGATAATTTAACACTCAGCTATCAAACCACGAGCTCAGATGATATCTGTGAGAACAATATAAATGAAAGTGACAAGAATGCACCAACGAAGAGAATGCTACTTCACAGAATCCACACAGATCAGACAGATCTAACAGAATGCAATACAACCACTTAGCGTATAGGGAATATCATACGCAAACCTGTGAATGGAGGCCTTAGATGATAAGGGGCAATCACACCAATGAAAATCACGGCACACAGAATTTTTAGGTGATTCGATCTGCCACGCAGATCTACGTACACCCTACGTCTAACCTGAGTGTGGCTTCCCCTTGCAATAGCAATAACCGCAGACTCAGTCTGCAAACAAACGCTGACTTATAGCTTGACCTATAAGACCACTCTCCTCTCTTATGATCAATTTAGAAGAACCGTGAGTAACACCCAGTTACCCACAACCAGTGCACCAGTCCTCTCTTCCTCTGAAGCATAGAGGGAATCATTCTCTCCAACCAGTTTCATCATTCTTCAAATGTCAGCGACATGAGCCACTTTACACCACTGAACAGCTATTTCAAATTGCTATACAGCCATTTGTCTACTTTCTCCACCCATTTTCACCCTTAATCCGTAGCTAAAAAGTCTTCTTTCATTCTGTGAATTCTTCTGTCAGAAGTCGACTTGTAAGCCCTCCCGAGTCAGCTTGAAGTTCCTTGATTTCAACTGTTTCACACTTGCTGCCTATTATTCACCTTTTCATTGCTATTTGTCACCACAGTTGCCTATTATTAACTTTTGCACTGCTATTTGTCACCACTGTTGCCTTTTATTCACCTAGTCCATCTATTTGTCACTCTTAAGGTAGTATTTGTCACCCGTAATGCACATTTGTCAGCCTTAAGGGATATTTTTCACCCTTATTCTTCAGCGGGTACAGAGTATATCTTCAACTGATATATCAGCTTGTTTCTTCAGCGATTGGAGGCTTCTTCTGCAGAGTTGCTTCTAGGGCTGCTGTGACACTGCCATGCTTATGCTTACCTAAATTCTTCAGATATTATAGTTCTTCAAACATACATCCTTCAAGCATACAGACATAACAGTTCAAGCATTCACATTACAACTCTTCAAGCCTTCATATGAAAATGTTGTTAAAGGCATTAGAAAACATATCTGTTGACACCCGTTTTTTGCCGATAAGTTGAGCCGTTCCGCTTACTCCCATTTGTTGATGCCTCGAGTTGTCCGTCACTCATCGGGGTTATTTTCAGGCACGTTTTGGGCCAGTGTTATGGGTTGCGTCCCTCCTTGGCTAGGATTGTTTCATTTCAGGGCTTAATGGGCCTTAGTTTTGGTTGATTGGGCCTTGTTATGAGTTTCAACGTCCATGTGCACGCACGGTTCACCCACGACCGCTCAATCCATGTGCGGTCGACTATGGGCCGTCCATATATTTTGGAACATTTTGGTTAATTTTCTGAATTTCCACCGACAAGAATTTATGTGGTCCTAATCAAGCCGTTCAACATAATGGACGGATGGATGGTAACCGCTCATATCCCAGAGTCCTGCGCTCGATGGTTTTCTCAGATAATTATCTAAATAATTGAATTATCACCGACAAGGATAGAACGGTGGGTCCTGGGCCGCTCTTCTTTTGGACGGTCTTATATGAGCCGTTCATCTATGAGAGTCCAACGGCGATCGTTTCGGTCAGTTTGAGGGATAATCTGGATTATTTCAGATTTAATTTGAATTTCCACCGACAGGGTTGGACGGTCCGAACATAGCCGCATATCTCGTTGCGCGGTCTATCGTAAGACTGTTCATCATGTTCGATTCCTGAATTTCAACAAATTTTATCCCTTTATCCATGGTTTTATCCCCAACTTCTTTCATCATTTTCTCCGCGGATAATCAACCATTTTAAGTGCCGTTTCGACTGGATAAAAGATGATTCATTTATCTACGATTTTTGTTTGATAATCACGACCTAAAAATGACTCTAAACTCTAATTTCGAGCTAGGCTTTCTAGGCTCTATAAATAGACCCTAAAGGCCAAGCTTGAAAAGGGGGGGGGAAGATTTTGGTCGACGGCGAAGCCTGCCGCATTCTTGAGCGACTTAGCACCAAGGAGGGAGGCTTACTACGTCCATACAAGCCTCCGGTTCAGGGAGTAGTCCGATTTTGAGTCGTTTGTGTTTCATAGTTTTCATCATTTCTCATTGCATGCATTACTTTCACTACGTTCCCCCCACGTTTTTCTTCATTCTCATCATCATGCACACATCCACCCACGTTTTTGACATCCTAGGGGTTTAAAACCCCCCAGGTACCCCCCTTTCCACTTAGTCACATTCACTCTTTATTGTTTTGTAGTTACTACACCATTCAGTTCTAATTAAGGTTTTCTGTGTGTTTTTACGTTGTTTTGCAGGTCAGCAATCATCAGCACGAGACCCATCCCCTCTGGCCGACTGGGGAGGGTGGAGGTTGGACCCCTTTGCGACTTCTGGCTCGGTGGTCTCGAGCGGTTCTCTTCTGTCCGTGCAAGGAGACGTGCGGTGCATCTTCGACCGTTCTTCTTCGTCCGGCGGTCGTTACAGAGCCGTTCAACATCCAGGAGCGCTTCCTCCCGCATCTTCTGTGGCACCCTTAGGCGGTCTATCGTAAGACCTTGCGTCTATAGGCCGTTCTTCGTTAACCGCTCATCTTCCCAGTGCTACAGCTAGGCGAGTGTCTCCCCTTCCTTTCCAAAGCACAACACGTTCATCACGTTCGGTGCTTTGGTGGCGATCACGGTCACTTTCATTTTCTGTTCTCCTCTTACTATCTTTCACTTACTCATCGCATGTTGATTTATTCATGACGCCATCTTCCTTTAAGTAAGAGGAGAAAATATATCTACACCCTTCTTTTGTGGCGATCACGGTGGGATACCTAGTGCCCATCGTGCTTGTGATTTGCTGACCCCTCTTTCGTTGTGTTAGTCCCCTTTTAGAGTGATTGCAGGTTAAGTTGCGTTTTCTGCCTTCTGGAACGTGAGCGGTTCTCACAGAGCCGTTCACCGTTTGGGCGGCTGATCATCCACCGCCCTTCCCTGCGAACGGCGCCAGTTCTCCTGCGAGCGTCCTGTCATAGACGGCCTCCCATAGACCGTCCAAATTGCCGGACGGCCTGTTCCTGGCCGTCCATCTTTCTAGCACAGGTATGCTTCTGGGTGTTCTGGTTGTAGGTGCACGGTTTCTGGAGATCCGTCCCATAGTTTACGTGGCTGTTCACAGACCGTTCTTCCTGGTACTCTTCTTATCTCTGCCGTCCGTCATTTCCAGCACTCTGTGATTCCTGTGCAATTATTCTGTCGTTCTGTTGCACCTTGGCTTATACGGTTCTGTACAGACCGTCTGTCCCTTTGAGCGGTCGCATATGGACCGTCCTTGTGGTGTTACCGTGCATCATTATTTCATTTTTGATTGTGATATTCCATGATATTTGATCTCCTTGGTGCATTTATTGATCTTCCCCCTGGTTATATGTTATTGCTGCCTACTTGTTTTCATCCTCGCATGTTTATTTTGGTCATTGGTTGCTAGTTTCTAGGCTAGACTTTGCATGCACTCCGGTGCACATAGGACTCATGCATTTCATTCACATCTAGTTACATTCCTACCGAGGTAGGGTTTTCCTCTCGTCTCCATACTCCTTGGAGCCGACTAGGGGACCTTGCCGAGGACCTCCGTAAGCCCCTGTGAGCCGTGGATTCTCACACGGACGCCAGACAGGTTGTACCATACCACCTCCCAGTCTAGGGTCTGCATTCGTGCGAGAGAGAGTCCTTTAGAGTCTGCCAGTTCTCCATTCTCACCATGTTTAGGTACCTTATGGTCGAGTGAATTCCCATTTTGATTAATCCACTAAAGTACTAAAAGAGAACTTATAAAAATCTTCGCGCATCACTTGGAATTTGTGTGGGTAATTGGCTTATTCTTTTCTCATCTCTCTTCTCCATTGTAGGTTGCATGGCGTCATCATTTGCATCCTTTTGTCAGATTAGGCTTATTTGGTCTAGTTCATCTTCGTGTGTCTCCATTTAGCTGCATTTGTCTTAGGTTCATTCCCATTCTTATATTCATTTGAAGTTCACTGTATAAAGTCTCCATTTTCCCCATGGAGCACTTCCCCCCTGTACCCTATTCCTATACTTCTCCATCTTCTTACCCCCGTGTGGATTCCTCTTCCCATGCGGGCCCATCTCCTTATTCCTCTATTGGACCCTATTCTTTAAACGGGCCTTCTTACCCCGCCCGTGCTGCTGTTAGCCCAATCAATCCTCATTCTTACATATATGATTCTTCCAGGCCCATGTATTCCTCCGTTCCCGGAACGATCTTTCCTTCTTCTCAGGCCGGATCCCCCTATCCGGCCCATCATCATTACCCTGGTCTAAATTCATCATCTCTTACTCAGGCTGGTTCATACCCTTCTCGGATTCTTCCTACCGAGGAGATGTTCACTCAGGCCCAACGCCAGCTTGATGAATTACAACGCCGAATCAACCCTCAAACTTTTTCGGACATCCCGTTTGCCTTTCAAGGTCTTCAACTCCCACCGCGTTCACAAATTCCCGCATATCGCCGCTATGGTGGAGTCGGTGACCCCTATATCCATTTGAAGGAGTTCTTATATGAGTCGGCCCAGTTCCAGCATGATCAACGTGTGACGGCCTATTTGTTTGGCCTATCTCTAGAGGGCTCGGCCAAGGATTGGTTCTTCACATTGCCGCAGGAGCAGATGATGAATTTTCAAGCCATTCAAGCAAGATTTATTCAGCAATATTGAGACCAGGTGGGGCCCAGATATTCTATGGTTGATCTGGCCCAAGAGAAGATGAAGCCCGGCGAGGAATTCTCCATGTTCGCCGACCGCTGGCGTCGCCGAGCCGCACAAGTTCCCGGGCATATTCCAGAGGGTGAGTAGATCAAGATGGTTATTTCTAATGCAACGCCCGAGCTTAGGTGCATCTTATCCCTGAACGATATCACATCCTGGCAATAGCTTTACAATCGAGCCCGCTTCGTTAGCCAACAACTCCTAGTTTCCTTTGACCATCAGCCTCCTCCACCGTCACCTTCTACATACACTTTCCCTCCGCCCTCCACCGCAAGTCAGCCCTCCACTACATATCCCTCCACGAGTCGGCCTTCCACTCCCTATACCTCCATGTGCTCCACCTTACATCCTTCCACAAGTCAGCCTTTCGCTATTTCATCTCACCACACCCCTCCACCTCTGGTCAAGGAAACACTATACCCAGAGCGGGTGGATGATGTCCATTACATTCCCAATCCCTCCACGTCGCCACGTCATTCTAGCCCTCCGCTTTCGCCTACGCAATCCCCCTTGCCTACGCAACCTCCGCTACCATCCCCACTACCTTCTCACACCCCTCGGCATCCACATTGCCCGAAGCAGGCTTCTCACTCTTCATTGCCGGAATCTCTTACAGATATTTTCAGGGCTTTGGCGGCTACCCATGCGTTGCAACTCCCTCCGGTTGTGCCTTGCCGACCCGCGATCGGGAATTTGCTCCAGTTCTGTGAATTCCATCGTCAACAGGGGCATGTGGTCGAGAATTGCTCCGAGTTTCGAGAACTTGTTTACAGTCTGGAAGATAAGAAGATGATTGATTGGGCTACCATGCACCAAGTTGTTTCAGACCTTAGCAGCAAGCAGCAACAGCAGCAAGCCGTGCCACCTAAGCAACCGTCTCCACGTCATGACCAGGGGCACCCTAGTGTTTCTTCAGTTAATAAGGTACCTGCTCCATTGTCCACTCCTTCCTCTATCCCATCTCCTCCACCACCTTTACCTATTTCAGCCTCCGCTCGTGTAATTTCTCCTTCACCCTCCGTTTCCACCACCACTCCTGTCACCAACGCCTCTCGACGTGTTGTAAAGATACGCTGAAGAGCGCCACCACCCGCCACTTCCTCCACTATGCCACTACCTTCTTCTCCTCCTTCTTCCCCTTCACCATCTCCATCAACCACGTCACCCCCTTTGCCGCCACCTTCTTCACCCCCGTCTTCACCGCCTCTATTGGCCACATCTCCATCGTCACCCTCTCTATTATCCCTATTATCCTCACTACTGTCTTCATCACTTCCCCTCGTGATAACCCCTATTCCGTCACCTTCACAACCATCCCCGCGACCGATGCCACTTCTTTCTCCATCGTCCTCTGAGCCCGAGCAGGCCGACCCTAAACCCATGCCCCCACTTTTGCCTTTACCTCCACCCATGCCGATCATCATCATTATTTCTCCATCGCTTGCACCAACGCCACCTGCGCCCTTCAAACCTCCTCCTTCTAACCTCCCCCTATCGCTTCCCACTTCACGGAGCAGGTACACGCTACCTTTGGTGCTCCTCGGGTCTAGTCCCCAGGGAGAAAAGGAGCCAAGCTAGGTTTTAATCGTGTATTTCAAGATCCAAGATGTTATTTCCCGCATGCCGGTCCAAGTCCTGGTTCCTGGCCATTTTAGGGGTAATGAGCCTGCATTTACTATGAGAACTGTTGCAAAGATGAGTTCCCTCATGTTGGTGCCAGTTTCTTCAAAGGCGAGGCCGGTAGCAATCTCTTTGCTCGTCGGGAAGTTCATCATTAATGTTGTTATTACCTTGCGCTCGATTGTTATTCAGTTCACTGATCGAGAGGGGTTCTCTACTCAGATTATGCTAACACATACAGCCGCCCGGAGCCTGATGGATTCCCTATTCAAGGGGCAATTGGCCGCATCTTTTGCACTTTTGAAGGACATTCTGCACTTGCTGTGCAACTTCCCTCAATGTACTAGCATGCCGGCCACGTCAACGCCGCGTGTGACTCTCCCTCAGTTCTGTACTGCGCTTCTAGCAAGGGAGTTATGCTTCATGCCCGATTACCGAGTGAAGTTGCCGAATCTTATGCCTCTAGTGCCGAATGACAAAACTCCACTGCTTCCTGATGCTCATCCCAAGGAGTTGACTGTTCTAGAATGTCCTTCTGAGGTTAGCACCGCACAGCTAGGGGCAGCCACCCCGATGAAATTGCGTGTTCGTAGTCGGGCCAGGCCATCTATCAGATGGGCTCGTTATTTGAGAAAGTATTGTAAAACAAGAAGCCTGAAGGTCCGAGCCCGCGCCAGGCGGCGTTGTTTCAAGAAGATTGCGGCTAAGAAGAGGCGGCGATGTAAGTTCAAGGGCCGTTAGTTGTGCACACGGGGGTCCACTGCCTCATCTCCTTCTTCCGTCCATTCGCCTTTTCTGTTGCTCAGTTCTTATCCTTGGGTGGTGTACCTTCCACCACCTGGTCATATTTCTACCATCTCTTCCTATTTTCACCATTCTAGGCCTCGGCCTATGTCCTCCTCTTCCTCTGAGCCAGGGGCATCCTCTCGTAACTTTTCTCCTCGGATACGTCCGGATTCCACTTCTCATCCTTGTTCCCCGGTCCTATTGGGGATTCCTTGTGCTCATTCCCCGACCTTGTCGGGTGGCTTTTCTAATCTTTCCCCGACTACATCGGGTGGTTCTCATTCCTTTTCCCCGACCTTGTCGGGTGTTCACACATTTTCTTCCCCGCCCCTGGCGGGTGATCGTTATTCCTTTCCTCCGACCATGTCGATGATCTTTTTCTTTCTACTTTATCTTCACAGTTATCTTTTCGTCATCTTTCTGTTCTTTCTGTCTCACCCTTTCAGGGTTCTTACCCTTTTTCTTGCTGTTTTCGAGGCTTTAGCCCACCTTGATCTCAGTTAATCACTGGTTATTTTGTACTTGGTTCCTTGTTATCAGGGCCTCAGTGCCTTAACTAGGGAGTTCTAGCCCTCGTCTCTCTTCCTTTTTATCCCTTCTTCGTCCAGTTTGATGACTGCCGCTCCTCCATGTCAAAGAATAGCTACACATTGCTATCCTTTTCACCCTTTTATCCTGGCAAGCAAATAATATAAAGCTCGTGCCGATCAAAAACTCGATGATCGAAATTGCTTCAGGGTGTCAGTTTTCGCGTCATGGATTTGCAAAGGTATTGTTATTTTGTGCAAGAATATGTTATCATTGCTATTACTCTTATTACTCCTGCACATGCTTATAACATTGGTTCCTCAACATGGTTGAGTGGCTTTAGTTGAATTTGCTTAATTAGTCAAATAAAAAGTTAGCTTCTGCAGCATCCTTAGGCTGGTGATAGCTTAGCGCTGGGAGTCTAGTTTCTTTCCTCGATTGTTGAGGGTGACCTATGAGTATGGATTTTTCACACACAACACGGCGAGCCATAGTCGACCCCTCTAGTGCAACACCGTTGCTGCTTTGGCCATACTTTGGGTATGCACAAAGGTCTTTTTCTCTTCTCTGCTCGGCCAAGTACAGGGGAAAGAGATTGATGGATGAGATGACTAACCTAGGCGCTCCCTAATACGGGAGAGGTCTCAAATAGGGGCAGTCTTGACCCTCAAAAATGAGCTTTCACGCTAAATCTAGTCAGTAAAGGCTATGAATGAGAAAATGAATCAATATGCAAAATTATGAATCAAAGGCATGGCAAGAGTGGCAGTACAGTTCCCCGCGGGACGTCATGAGCCCGGTCGCATGCGTGCCTGGTAAATATGGGTCTAAAAATCAAAGACACAAAGCCCCGGCGCAACAGACCTACTCATTGAGGGGTAGCGCCCTAGAAGGGATTCGAACCTTGATATCTCCCATCCTGCACAAAGCTTATCTCCAATTTTTCTTCTTCTGCTCCTCCCTCTTAGGCTGGGTTGTATCCCGGGTATGGCCTTAGTAGGGGCATCGTTCTTCAGAAGCTGTTGGTTGTGGTAAGCCACCCTCACATGCACGTCCTGCTCAAGGGAAGTCTTTAATGAGAAGGGAGAGACGGTGATCCTTGGCCAGTAGTTCGAGCCTGTCTTTAGGTGCTGCAGATTGCTATTTCAAAAATCAAAAAAATGAGATATTGTCAAAAATATAAAAAAATAAGATATTTTCAAAAAATCCATAAAAATGAAATACTATTCAAAATCCAAAAAATCATAAAATTACCAAAAGAGCCAAAAAATGTGTCTTTTCATTTTCCTTTTCATGCATTCGGATTTATATTGAGAACATATACGTAATCTGTTTGCTAGGTGTGCAGGTTACGGGTACTCAAGCTTTCCTTGCCCATACTTTGTTCTATCTGCCTCCTGTTTACATCTTTGATATATTTTTCTCTTCAATCATATCTCTCGATCTGTTCTGAAGCTCATGTCCTTCTCAACTTTTGTTTGCAATGATCATATCTTTATGAGAGGGCTTTGCCTCACGATTGTGAACCTGGCGGTTCTGCTTCATTCTGATCTCGAGTCTTGATTGAAGAACGTGTTTTGTTTATGTCTCTTTGCCCCACTGTATCTTTGTCTCATGACCATGTCCCACCGTGTTATCCCACACATGTTGTTTTGCTCCTCGCCGCATGTTGTTAGTTATCTTGCATGTTGAATGTCGTCCCTCCATGTTCCATGTGTTGTCCCAACCATGTGGTCATCCGTCATGTTCTTTTCCCAACCGTGTGTTATCCCACCACGTTGTTGTCTTGTCACACCGTGTTCATGCGTGCATGTTGTCTGTTCATGCCATTGCATATGTGCTCATTTGCCTCTGTTATGTTATGTTGCATTGTCTCCCATTTTATTTGATCGTTATGTTATGTCATGTTGTTTGTCGTTCAGTTAATCATTGTGTTATCTTTGCTATGTCTATCCCATTTGTCTTATTCATGAAAAATCCATAAAAATCAGAAAAGAAAATCCAAAAAGCGCCGTTTCACCTGCACAGGTAAGCCAAGTATGGCCTTCTATCCATATCCCCCCTATTGCATTATTATATGGTATTATAATATATTATCTCGAGAACCAGTTGGTTATCTACGTGTTCCAAGATCTGATGTTCCCCTTCAATAAAAATGATGATGATCCGGGTTAACGTGTTTAATCTTCGGATAGGCCGTTAGGTCGGGAAAACCTGGGGAGGATGGTTCTGTCCTGCACGCTGTGGTTGCGGATGGTATCTTGACTCCGATTTCCCCAGCTTAGCAATATTATTCTCAAGTATTTTATATTTTAATTTTTCTTCGCATTTGTTTTAACGATTTCTTTTATTTTAGCCCAGCATGCATCATACGAATCTTTTGGGCTTTCATGACCCATGGTTTGCTTGAAAAATGTCCCATCAGTGGTGGTCAGCTGTACATTCAGTGTTTGAGTAAGAGGAACTAATTCCACTCTGAGTTGGAAGGTTCTCTTTGGTCGATTCGCCTGGTTTGGTTAATTGGGAGGTCCCCGTCTGGAGCTTTGGCCTGTTTCCTTTACTTTTGATGCCTATTTTTTGTGGCCTCCTCATTGGACCGCGGGATTGTGTCCCCCATGAGGTTGGACTTGTCGATTTATTTCATTTAGTTTAGTTCCTCCAGACTGGTGTCGCTTTTGGTTTATTCATTCCTTGCGTTTGGCTCAAAGTTTTCTGGAAGATTCCTGTCACTTGTTGGTAAAAATGGGTGTCGTTTTACCTTAACGCCCGCTTTTCCGGTCCACTCCGCTACATCTCCGCTTCACCTCCATGTTCCATGTCACTCTCGCTTCACCTCCGCTCGCTCCCCTGCAAAGAGGACGTTAAGGAGGGGCATCTGTTGACACCCATTTTTTGCTGATAAGTTGAGTCGTTCCGCTTACTCCCATTTGTTGATGCCTCGAGTTATCCGTCACTCATCGGGGCTATTTTCAGGCACGTTTTGGGCTAGTGTTATGGGTTGTCTCTCTCCTTGGCTAGGATTGTTTCATTTCAGGGCTCAATGGGCCTTGGTTTTAGTTGATTGGGCCTTGTTATGAGTTTCAACGTCCATGTGCACGCACGGTTCACCCACGACCACTCAATCCATGTGCGGTCGACTATGGGCCGTCCATATATTTTGGAACATTTTGGTTAATTTTTTGAATTTCCACCGACAAGAATTTATGCGGTCCTAATCAAGCCGTTCAACATAATGGACGGATGGATGGTAACCGCTCATATCCTAGAGTCCTGCGCTCGATGGTTTTCTCAGATAATTATCCAAATAATTGAATTATCACCGACAAGGTTAGAACGGTGGGTCCTGGGCCGCTCTTCTTTTGGACGGTCTTATATGAGCCGTTCATCTATGAGAGTCCAACGGCGATCGTTTCGGTCAGTTTGAGGGATAATCTGGATTATTTCAGATTTAATTTGAATTTCCACCAACAGGGTTGGACGGTCTGGACATAGCCGCATATCTCGTTGCGCGGTCTATCGTAAGACCGTTCATCATGTTCGATTCCTGAATTTCAACAACTTTTATCCCTTTTATCCATGGTTTTATCCCCAACTTCTTTCATCATTTTCTCCACGGATAATCAACCATTTTAAGTGCCGTTTCGATTGGATAAAAGATGATTCATTTATCTACGATTTTTGTTTGATAATCACGACCTAAAAATGACTCTAAACTCTAATTTCGAGCTAGGCTTTCCAGGCTCTATAAATAGACCCTAAAGGCCAAGCTTGAAAAGGGGGGGGAAGATTTTGGTCGACGGCGAAGCCCTGCCGCATTCTTGAGCGACCTAGCACCAAGGAGGGAGGCTTTTTACGTCCATACAAGCCTCCGGTTCAGGGAGTAGTCCGGTTTTGAGTCGTTTGTGTTTCATAGTTTTCGTCATTTCTCATTGCATGCATTACTTTCACTACGTTCCCCCCACGTTTTTCTTCATTCTCATCATCATGCACACATCCACCCATGTTTTTGACACCCTAGGGGTTTAAAACACCCCAGGTACCCCCCTTTCCACTTAGTCACGTTCACTCCTTATTGTTTTGTAGTTACTACACCATTCAGTTCTAATTAAGGTTTTCTGTGTGTTTTTACGTTGTTTTGTAGGTCAGCAATCATCAGCACGAGGCCCATCCCCTCTGGCCAGCTGGAGAGGGTGGAGGTTGGACCCCTTTGCGACTTCTGGCTCGGTGGTCTCGAGCGGTTCTCTTCTGTCCGTGCAAGGAGACGTGCGGTGCATCTTCGACCGTTCTTCTTCGTCCGACGATCGTTACAGAGTCGTTCAACATCCAGGAGCGCTTCCTCTCTCATCTTTTGTAGCACCCTTAGGCGGTCTATCGTAAGACCGTGCGTCTATAGGCGGTTCTTCGTTAACCGCTCATCTTCCCAATGCTGTAGCTAGGCGAGTGTCTCCCCTTCCTTTCCAAAGCACGGTGCGTTCATCACGTTTGGCGCTTTGGTGGCGATCACAGTCACTTTCGTTTTCTGTTCTCCTCTTACTATCTTTCACTTACTCATCGCATGTTGATTTATTCATGATGCCATCTTCCTTTAAGTAAGAGGAGAAAATATATCTACAATATCGACATTAACCAGCACACATCAAATTCATGATATAAAAAACCATTATCATAATATGATTCATAGTGTTAGACATCATCAAAACCACACGGCACAACAATCATTACTACTTAGTTCAAAGAATTCACCTTTGAGAGGGAAAGAAATAATCTTCATGTTATCTACTTTCGGCCTTAGAAAATTAAAAATATATTTAACTACATACATTAATAATTATATTTATTCAAATCTATTTATTATTTATTTTTTGTGATGTAGGATCCTCCTGCAGTCGGTGATGGTGGAGATGCTACGAATGACGAATGAGGATGATGCAGCCGATATCTCTTGATTTTTTTAATGATATTATGAAAAAATGATACATTTCAATTAATGTAACTGTAACTTTTTTATTGGGTTTTTTGCATGAAAACCATTGTTAAAAGTGAATTTACAAAAAAATCATTCCTAAAAATATATTAGCAGGTATATCACTGAGTTAATTCAAATAGTGCATAAATGCCATTTAAACATGATTTTTTTGCAAGTTGTTGGTAAAAAGAAGTGATATGCATGCAAATAAATATGGCATTTTTGCACAATTCAGATTACACAGTGATATACCTGCTAATGCATTTTTAAGAATGGTTTTTTTGTAAATTCACTTTTAACAATGGTTTCCATGCAAAAAAACCTTTTTTATTCACTGATTTATGTGTTGTGGATGTTCTTTATTCTAATTTACAATAGGATTTTATCCTATTGTGTGTTGTATATGTTGTTTATTGCGTGTTTTATGTTGAGTTGAGTCGATTGTGGTGTATAATTGTAACTTTAAACATGTTTTTAAAATTTTAAAAAATATAAAAAAGTATGTGGAGAAAGTTTTCGATGAAATTTCGACCAACTAACAATTCGTTGAAACCAATTTCACTCACTTATTTGCTGACATATTTATTTTCCAGCGTAAATCAGTCGAAAGGTTCAAACATATTTTTGACCAAATAAATGTTCATCAGAACAAGGTTTATACACATTAGTTTCGACGTATTACGTATCCATCTCAAATACATCGATAATTAACAACGTCTTTCGACCAGAAATCGTTTCCAGTAATTTCATTGAAACTAGTTCCGACGTATTACTTATCCGTCTCAAATTCATCGGGCATTAACGACTTATTTTCGACACAATAGTAGTTCGTCGTATCGAATATGACCCACAGGTTTTCAACGTACTATGTATGCGATAAAAATTCGTCAAAAATTAAGGACGCATTTGGTACCAAATTAACTTTCGTCGGAACTAATTTAACCCATATGTTTGCAACCACAGAATATATCAGTCGGACATCCGTCGAAAACTTTAGACCTATTTTCAACTAAATTATGTTCCGTCGCAATGATTAATTATTTTTCGTAATATTAAATACCGACATAAATAGCCACGACTATTTCGACGACATATTTTCGTCGATAATTTCAGACTTATCGCAACGCTATCTCATTACATCAAAAATTTGTGACGAAATAGTTTCGACATCCATATTCCATCGTTATTACGTCGTCAATACGTAGAAAATTCATATTGCGACATATCTCCGACGAATTGGAGACGGTAAATGGACGTCGAAATTTCTCATTTTTCTTGTAGTGAGTGTATGTTTTTGAACAAAATCAAGGGATTTTGGAAGATTTGATCATTGTTAAACATAGTCATTGGCTCAATCAAGAAAAAATCTCTTTATTCATTGAAAAGAAAAGCTTCATTACAAGATCAATGAGCCACTTTGGCCCTCAAATTCCTAAGAGCTATTACATAAGATTTCCATTGCTCTTTGTCTTCTTCCACGCGTTCCATGGGCCGGTGAAGCTTGTTGACCCGCCATAGAGCTTGAATGGTCTTGGTCTCCTCTTTAGCACCACTTGAGCCCAATTCTCTCTTCTGAGTTGGTGGTAGGTGAGAAGCTTCCTCAAATAGATGGCGGGGAAGGCCAAGTTGTGAGAGGCACCGGTGAGAGTTGTAAAGCACGAACTCGGTGGTGCCAATTAGCCTTAGCTCCACCTCGGAGGAGAGCCTTGCATGAAGATCTTGGGTCTTGAGAAACCCCGGTGCACATGTGAAGCCGTTTTGTGGCATTGTCTTGAAGTGGCCGCGCCTATCCACTCGTTTCTTGAGTTTGGGTACCCGATTGACCACTCTTTCACATAATCTTAGAGTGCCCGTCATATGGTAAAGTGGGCTCTTGGAATAGATCCTAGAAGCTTATTGGGTTTCCTCACATTGATCAAATTTGAAGTGGAGGTCCACCCAACTTGTGAGCAATAGCATAGACCCATATAGGGGCCTCCCCATAGAAGTCGAGGTGAGCCCACTATAGAGGTAAGCCAAGATCGCCGGCCCGATTCTCTTTGCTTCCCAAATGCCGCATGTGGCGCTTAATTGATCTTCTTCTAAGAAATCGTCCGTCGAGGGGAATAGAAAAGCTCCCGCAAGGCAAATCACCATAGCTTTCATGATTAATTCCATCTCCTCTTCTTTATTCTCTTTATCCAAAGCCTTGTATACCCATGCCGCAAGCTTCATCAAGTTGATCCCCTTTGATATTCTTATTTGCTCTATCATTTTTTGGCTGTGGATTAGGCTTGCTAGCATCTCCATGGCACTTATGGGTTCTTGCATTATTGCCATCTTTTCTTCATCTCCTTGCTTTAGGCCCTTCAATCCTAAAAGCATCTCCGTTTCTTCCAAAAGGATGGTGGCTTCAAAGGTGGGGAACAAGAAGGTGTGGGTGTGTGGGTGGCAGATTTCTATGAGAGCTCCTATGGCAGCCCAATCGAAGTGAATGTCATTATAGTGTTTTGCATGGGTCACTAAGCCTAAAAGATGCCACTTGGAGAGATGTGATCTCATGTCAAGAGTGATTTTGGAGAGAAGGAGAGGTAGCCATTGAATCTTGGTGAATCTTCTAGCACCCGGGATAAGTGGGTAATCCTTAAAATTAGAAAAGAAAGGAAGAAAGGGAGGATTCCATTAGAACTTGAGAGAGAGGTGAAGGGGTAAAATTAGATAGAGAAAAGTATTTTTGAACACTTGGTTTAATGTAATTCTTCCACTGACATGTCCATCAATCTCATTGATCCTTGCAAAACCAATCTTGGTTCTCTTCAAGGGTCGTTGCAGCAATTTCTCCATTTTCTGTTCTTAGTAAAGAACTTGTTCTCGGTCGAAAGTCTGCTAGATAGAAGAGTTCACAGTTCCTGGTGATTCCCTGCGCAGAAGAACTGGTTTGATTTGAAGAGCTCTGGAGCTCTTCTTATAGGAAGAGCCAGTGCTCAGTTATAGTTCGAAGCGGAAAAGGGAGTGAGCGTTCGATTTCCGGTTCGAACACAGTTTTTTCAGAACACAGAGAAATAGCGACTTCTATTGTTCCCCTATTTAAAGAGCGACTGCAGGAGAGTCGCGTTTCAGTTATGGAGCGTCTGTTTGTACGGTCGTCGTTTTGTGAATAGTAAAATTCATGGATTTTATTTCATATATATATTGTTCATGGAGCGCCCTCGTGCAGGGTCGCTATTTCCTGTGAATAGTGCTATTTTTGAATTTCATGTGGATTATGATAATGGGTTTTATATATGCTGGAATTATTTTGAATATCTTGATAATTGTGTTATTTCTTGTGGTACTAATCATCTTTGAGTGCAGAAAGAATAAGCCACGCGAATTGCCAAGATTCTCGAGACGTTTCTTGGGTGACATTTCTCATTCCCTGTATTCCCTCCTATATGCATTTCTACTATAGCTTACATACGCTATTATAGTATATCAAGGACCTTGTGGTTCTGATAAACCTGGAATTTGAGCTCCCCTTCATCAAAAATAGTGATAATTCCAGGGGAATCTTGATCACGCGGATAGGCCGCTGAGTCGCCTAAGCCTTGGGATGATGGTTCCAATTTCTAAGTTGATACGTGGATAAACGGGCTTCGGCTTAGTGTCAACTTAGAGATCTGGATTCTTGACCTAGTCTGGATGGCTTAACAATATTATCCTTGATTATTTTCTATTTTACTTTGTTTTAACTTTTTCTTTTAGCGCAGCATGCATCATGTAGGACTTTGAGTTTCAATGTCAGAAAAATCCTCATATTAAGTCAGTAATGAGAGTCACTCATCCTCAATTTGAGATGACATGAAATATTCCATTCCAAATCAAGTACTATGCTCTCCTTAAAGCCTCTTAGGCTGGTCCCTTGAAAGCATCTTTACCTGGATTCCTATCTCATTTCTCTTTATTTTCCTACAAATCCACCTTGGTTGCAGCACGTCCACATTGGCTGGTAATCGCTCTCCAATGGTGTCTCCCCTTCCGTGCCCTCGCGCACATTTTGTTAGCTTAGACTTTCATCCAAGCAATCGTTGCTTTCTTGTGATCATCGGAAGTTGTTTCATTCAGATCAATGGAAAGATTTCCAATGCTTAGTGTCAGAGGCATGTCACATCACACCTTGGCATCTACTTTTCAGTCCATTCCACCCTCATTCCGCTTCATTTCCACCTTCACTCCATTACACTTCATTATGCTTCATTCCGTTTCACTCCCTTACAAAGCAGACGCCAAGGTAGGGCAGTTGTAGACACGCCAAAATTGATGCTATGTTGGGTAAATTTCATGTTAGGATGTAATGCTCCAAAGTGGACTTCATTACTGGCTTAATAAGTGGGTTTTCCCATTTATCAGATACTGCGACCGTCACCCGATCGCTATTTAAATAACGCCCTTGGCCGCGTCGATATTTCCTTGACTAAACGACCACGTATTCGGTCATTGTTTTTAATTCTTTCCAAATTCCGATCGGCATTAAATTCCTATGAGTTAACGCCCTTCCAGGCGGGCGCTCTTTAATGCACGCCTCTGTGCGTAGTTGCGGATTATGAATTTTTAAATATGGAAAGTCTAACATTCAAAGTGAAATAGCGGTAGACCCAGGGACGCTGTTTAGAATAGTGACCGTGTCTAGGTCGCCATTTCAATTTTTGTTTTTGTCTTGTCTGCAACCTTCCTCGAAGGTGTCCTTCCTTGTTTTTAACCCTGTGATCAATTGAGGGAAGTAGATCCATGATTGATAATTATTCTCCTTTGATCTTATCCTAATGGAATAAGGTTTTCATCCCTATAAATACTCTCTGATTTCTTCCGCGCAAGAACCTTAGACACACAAGCCTCTCTGGATTAAAAGTTCATCCGCTGAAGCTCCATCGCTGCTATTCCTCACTGCCAAGGGGGAGTTGTGTTGTGGCTGTTACTGTGGTGTTTAGCTCAAATCTTGAGCTTCCTTTCCTCTGTCCTACTCACAGGCGCAGAAAGAGGATCCCACTTTCTTTCTTTCAATTCCTTTATTCTCTGCATATTATAGTCATCATTCATCACGGCTGCTTGGTCTATTTAGTATATTATGATACTTCATATTCCTCTTTGCATACATACTTCTCCCACCTTTACTCCTCTTAGGGGTTCAAAACAAAACCACAAGGTGTGTTCATGCCTATATTGCATATCATCATTCTATTGAGTATAGATACTACACTTCTATTGGCTAATCCAAATTTCTTGTTTTGATTTTTTTTTCTTTTAAGGGTAATCAATATTAAAAACCCCCTTCATCGGCCGGCCGGTTGGAGGAGAAAGTTGGATCCACGTCTACACCCGCTTCACAAGGCACATGCGATCATCTCTTTATTTTGAGGTAACCCCTCTAGCGATCACACTCCTTAGTGGCATAACATGATCCCTTCCCTTATTATTTTTATCATGCCCATGATGATGATTTTTCTTCCTTTTTAAATGTCTATGTGACACGTTCACAATAGGGTGACGCACGGATGGGCAGGCACTTCATCCTATGCTGCTCATCCCAGATGATGGAAGCAAGAGCGAGCACTTCACCCTAAGGTGCTCCCCCCTCGACTGCATAGGTAGGCGCTGGGCCCTGGGTCTCGAGCACGTCTACAAGCACTGGCTCCAGTGGCGGAGGGTCATTGGTAAGATCAACCATCTCCTCGTCCGCTGGGTGCTCGCCTCCTATTCCCTTCTCCACCGTGCTCAACTCTTCCTTGCCCAACTCCTCCTCGTCCTAGCCACCTGCGAGCTCGAACGGCGTAGCAGGAGGCTACAGGGCTGGCACCTGGACTTCCATGGCATTAGCCGCAACCTGGAGGCCAGCCACCCATCCCTCCTTAAAACCGAGGTCCTTCGCCAGGCCGTAGACTTCGACGGCGGCCGCTTTCAGCTCGTCCTCGTACTCTGAGGACTCTCGAAAGTACTCCACAGCCTCCTCACCCGTCGCAGCTACCGCCGCCTCCAGCTCCATGAACCGAGCTACTGCTGACCCATCCTTCACCTCAGCCTCAGTCACTATGGCCCCCAACTTTACTGCCCGTGCCTCGGCCGCCTCAGCTCGCCTGGTCACCTCATGTAAGAAACCCTCGATAGTCTAAATCTGGACCCGAAAGGCATCCTGATCCCATTCGGCCTCCGCCAATGAGCACCCTTGAGACTCCAGAAGCTCCTAAAGCCCGGCGTGCTCGGTTGTCAGCTTCTGGAGTTGGGCCTCCAGTGACGACCGCTTAGTGAGGCTGTTGGTCAGCTGCCGAGTAATCTCTCGGAAGTGATACCCCCACAAGCTGAAGGCCCTGGCCACCGAACACAGGTTCCTGGCTGACAAATTGAACAACTCCCTATGGATCTCTGGGGAGAAGGAGGTCGTGTGGTCTCTCGGCTTTAAGGCCTTCTCCATCATGGTGTAGGCCTCAAATTGATTGGCGTGGATGCCCAGGGCATCTTCAATCGAGGGGGAGCTAGGATCAACATTGGGGCAAGCCGCCTTGCCCCTTTCAGCTGGTACCTCAGCTGGGACAGATGGGCCAGCTCCTGTCTTTGGCGAGCAGACGGGGGGAGATGTAGTTGGTAGTGGAGCCTCCACCGGTCCGGTCCTAGTGGCCGGAGAAGGCATAGATTGTGGAGGAGGAGGCGTCCGACCGCACGAAGCGTCAGTGGTGGCCTTCTTCCTCTTCTCCTGATGGCATTGGCGGTCCATCACCGCCACGGCACCGATATTGACCCAACGGTGCTTCTCCTTAACCATTGAAGGGACCTCAATGGGCGTGCCCGACAAACTCCTTGAAATAGCCCTCGGACTAGCCGCGCGAGTGCCCGACTCGGCGCTGGGCATGGGAGCAGCGGAGGGCGATACTGGAGGGAGGTGCGAGCACTCCACCGAAATCACCGTCGGCAGAGGATACGATAATTACCCCAGCTCGATGGTAACTGCTTGCTGGGGGGATGCGATGGTCACCTAGTCGGCATCAGGCTCTATGTGGTTGCATAGTCAAGGGACATTCAACGGCAATTCCACCGTCTCGACCCATAGTTCTGGCGACGTCGACACCCCTGCAATAAGGTACAAAGATAGTCACCAACTGAAGATCGAGGAACAGAAGAAACATCAAGGAGTATACCATGAGGCAATGGGGGGCTTAACCCCAATTCTCGAAGAACAGTGGGGTTCAACCTCGTGTCGGCATCACTGAAGGGGTGGCGGAGAATGTCTTTGATCGCCTTCGCCTCCTCGCTAGTTGGAACTGGCAGACTGTCAGCCCTAGGAGGGCGAAGGGTTGGGACAAAACTCCAGTCACTAATCCGGCCACTACCCCCCGCCTTCATCAGGAATACAAAGCGCTCGGACCAGCGATTGATGTTGGAGATAGTGGAGGTTACGTTGATGATGGTCCTATCCTTCCTAGCTCGGAGGTAGTAGAATGAAGATTTAGCACCAGGGTAGTGCTGGACGCTATAGTGTTGAGTATATCCAGGGGATTTTGATGATAACAAAACCCAGGTCATGTGTTTTCTCGCGTGCCATGTATTAACAATCAGTTCGACCTTCATACGCAATCAAGGCCTAATTTCATCATGCACTATGTTTAAGTATTCATACCCCTCCCAATGCATAAATCCATCTTGGTTCTGAAACTGCCGAGGCTAAGCTTAACTCACTCATTTTAATTGAAATAGGATGTGTCATAAACTTATTAGCTCACATATTATGATTCATTGGCTAGCCTCTTTATTTTTGTAGAATTCCCAGTTGGCAGTCGACCTAAAGGCATAGAGCAGTCGACCTAATTTTCCAGGGATCTCAAAACTACAGTTTTTTACAGCGACGGTCGACTGCCCAGCAAGGATCGATTGACCGATTTTCCCAGCAACGAAAAACCCCATTCCTGTAAAATTCCGGTCGACCGGCCCCTTCTACCGGTCGACCGCCAGTCTCGAAAAGTCACTTTTGTTGACTTTGTATTTTCAACGTGGGAAGCCCCACTTCTTGTATTTGTTTAATCCCAAAGCCATCAAACCTTCCATGATTTGTGGGTCTGGTTCCTGGCTTGTCTCTTTACCATTCAAGAGTTATAAAAACATCTCTTTGGGGCAAGAAACCCTAATCAATCCGAGGAGGCTAAATGTCACGCCCCGACGCGGAATATCGAGGGCGTGAGCGAGTCGTAAACAAGCGTGTCGATCAGAGCATGCACAATTTAATTTCTAAAGTCAAAAATGAATGGGAAATGATACTTTTATTCCATCAAAATGAAGTTTACAACACTAATTGATAAGCCATAAAGGCAATTATAATCTTCAAATCCAAAATACATCATTCTTGTAAAAACACCAATGACCTACACAAATCTAGGTAAAAGGAAAATCACTCTCTCACTCTTGTCCATTCCCTTGTTCATTTTTATTTCCTGCAACAATTTACCAAAATGTAGGGTGAGCGAAGAGCTCAGTAGGATTTATCTTTATAATCAGGTAATATTTAAGTATTTATCATTTTAGACATTTTTCCAAGTAAATCGGGAAGTGTTTAAGATCATGAATAGCGAGTAGGAAATTGTATACGAAATTTTAAGTAATAACATGATAACAAGGTTCCAAGATAATTTTAAGTATTGAATATTGAACATGTTAAGAATATCATGAAAGAATTTGGCCATTTCATGCAAGTCAAATATATCATGTAATTTCAAGCAATTTCAAGTAACAAGTAAACAAGTACAATAACGAAGTGTGGAATGTCATAATTAATCTAACAAGTCATGCACTTCGGTGCAATGCCACACCGTGGTCAATCAACTCCCATGGGCACAAGTACTTTCGGGCGCTCCTCCTAGGACCAGATCGGGCCCCATTAATGCCAGGCATTGGGTCATTGGATCAAAAGATCCCAAGCATGTTTAGACATCCACTTAACACTATGGCCAATGAATTTCAAGAATAAGCTCATTTGTAAAAAGTACAGATCTGGCAAAAATCTCAGAAGTAGCAAGAGGAGTGAATAATAATTTTAAGGCATCATGTTTAACGACATTAAGTCGTAGAATTCAAGAATGAACGGGAACTAGGAAGAAAATTCAAGTAATTAGAGTTTAATAGAATTAATTTAATTCCATGGTTTAATCTTGTGTGCATTTGATTTACAAGTATTTAGACAGGTTTTCAGGAAATTTTTGTACATTAGAGATGCATTAGTTTAGCCAAAACAGTGATGTATTATTATAAAAATTAGAATTTTGTTATGAAAAATAGATTTTTTTATGCCGAAAATAATTCTAACTTACTAAAAATAATTTTAATACTTTACTTTACTGATAAGATGATAAAATAAAGTTTTCATGCTGGATTTAATTTTTAACATGCTAAAAAATATTTTTCTATATTTATTTACTAATTATTCGATAGGAAATAAGAATTATCATGCTGAAAAATATTTTTTAATACACTGAAAATAATTCTAACATGTCAAAAATAATTCAAACATACTATAAATAATTTTATCATGCTGGAAGAAATTTTAGCATGCTGGAAGTAATTTTCATGCATCAATTTACTAATTATTTAATAGGAAAATTAGGTTTAGCATGCAAAAAAAAATAGTTTAAATAGATTTTAACATGCTGAAAATAGTTTTTATATCTCAATATGTATAAAATAACTTTATCATATTGGAAGTCATTTTTAACATGCTGAAAATATTTTTCATGCATTAATATACTAATATGGTAAAAAATAGATTTTTACATGCAAAAATAATTTTATTCAACAAAAAATAATTTTTAACATGCTGTAAGAATCAAAACATGCTAATATTATCTTTCCTTACCTTTGATGACTTAAATGTATACGATTAATGTGGATTTCCAAATGTTATAATTCCTATTATATAGTGACTAATCTTTAGTCCCACATTGGAAGTTTTAAAAACTTTCATGGCTTTATATGTTGGGGAGCTCGCCCTTGGGTCAGGACCCTTATTTATTTGTGCCGTACCGCACCGCACCGCACCAAGTCGAGTCGAGTCGTGGTGTGGTGTGGTGTGTTGTGTCCCTGTGATTTTGATGATAGCAAACACTATAAGTCATCTGAATGCATACAACTCTGTTTGTGGTGCATATGAATGTTTCATTGAAAATCTTATCTGAATTATTGCTGCATTTAAATATGGCTGTGTGGTGTGTGCTTTGGTGCATTTCATTATTGCTGATGCATTTCTCAATTGATTGTTATCTAGATTGCTTGTTATCTGGATATCTTGATGTCATATATGTTTACTTATGTTTGATGATGTCATACAGCACATTGTTTAACTGTGAGCATAGCTGCATTTCATGTTTTAGTCTGTACAGTGGTGCATATCCGAACATCCATGATTAAGTGTGTAATATGCATCTGTGCATTCATTTATCTGGCTGCATAACACATACATCCACATGCTAGCACACACTAAGTCTGTACAGCCCATGTACAAGGTCTCATGCATATTGAATGTAAAGTCTATACATCGTCCAGTGTATTACTGCATGCCATGAAGTCTGTATAGTCTTTGCATCGTGTGCTTCGCATTTGGGAATCAAAGTATGTACATTGGCAGATGAACTGCATCAAGTCTATAGACTGCCTTTGGTTTTTAAAGTCGATACATTGCCTTTGTTTCAAAGTCTAGACATCGCTGTTTTGACCTTCGAAGCGTTCAAGTCTGTACATTGGACACTTGTTCATGCATGTTTGCAAGTCTATACACTGGCACTGTTAAGTCTATACACTCCTCATCTTTACCTTCGTTCCAAGCCCAAGTCTACACATCGGCCTGTGGCCTGCTTAGCTGAAGTCTGTACATCGCCTTTTGACTTTCAAGTCTATACACTCCATGCTCATTCAAGTCTATACATCCACAGTGTAACTTCAAAGACTGAACATTGTCTCACTCCGTCAAAGTCCATACATTCTCAGCTGAACCCCATTGTGGAAGCCGAGGAGGGATCCACTTAAAAGGAGAAAGAAGAAAGCGAGCGACAGGCTACAAACTCGCAGTAACTAAAAAGCTAATAAGGGACATGAAACGTGCCAATAGAGAAGAGAGCATACGTAGGATGCTAAAGGGATGTGATCGCCAGAGGGGTTACCTCAATGAAAAGAAATGATCACGGGTACCTGGTACAACGCACGGAAACTGTGAATCATCAAGTGCGGGAAATGGCGGGTTGCTTCTTCCTCCCCCTTCGGTCGGCCGACGGAGAGGGCTTTCTTCAATTACCCTTGCAAAACAACAATAAACAAGTAACGGGTGGATCAGAAAGACGAAGGTGCAGTATTCAATTCTAACGATGCAAGCAATGAAATGATGGCAGGACACACACCTGGTTGGTGTTGTCTTTTAAAACCCCTCTCGGGCACGAGTAGGAGGAAAATGCTTATGATGAATGGCGATTATGCCAACGTAAGAATGGGGAAAAACTCCATCATAAAAAGGGGGGGGGTGGAAGATACGATATGATGAATGCAAGATAACTAGGGAAGAAGAGAGGAGAATGGCTTATTGGATGGTCGATGGCGAGACCCGGCGGAGCTTCGGCAGCACAAGGACGACGCGGGAGCACGACGGGCGAAGACGGCCTTTCTCCTGCGAGCGCGGGCACCCAGGAATCCGGCAGAACTTCCCCCCTACAAAACACCCGTGGGTTAGAAATAGAATTCGGCAGCCTATCGGCTCTCTTTTTTCGACCCCCTGGATTGAGGGGGGTAGGCCTCTATTTATAGAGTTCCGGAAAGATGGAGGCGTCCAGGGGCCTGGACGCCTCCATCACTTGGATCTTTTTTAAACGATAATCCGACCGGCTGACGGATAGTCAGTGGCCAGGGGCACCCGTGACCTGGATGATGGAGGCGTCCAGGGGCCTGGACGCCTCCATGACATTGGATTCCTCTCAAACTACAAGCCAGCCAACGGATAGTCTGGGATCAGGGGTGCCCGTGAGCTGAAAGATGGAGGCGTCCAGGGGCCTGGACGCCTCCATAATTTGGATTCTTTTCAAACGACAGGCCGAGCAACGGTCGGGCGAGCAGGTTGATGGAGGCGTCCAGGGGCCTGGACGCCTCCATAACTTGGATTTTCTTCGAACTACAGACTGAGCAACGGTCAGTCGATGGCCGGGAGTCGCCCGTGAGCAGGTTGATGGAGGCGTCCAGTCTCCTGGACGCCTTCAAGAATATATATATATATTTTTTATTTATTATTTTATTATTATTTTTCATTTTTTTGCCATTGATGGAGGCGTCCAGCCTCCTGGACGCCTCCATGATTTTTTTGATTTTTTAATTATTTTTATTTATGGAGGCGTCCAGTCTCCTGGACGCCTCCATGATTTTTTTGATTTTTCTATTATTTTTTATATTTTATATATATATGAATTTATGGAGGCGTCCAGTCTCCTGGACACCTCCAAGATTTTTCACGGAAAAATTCAGAAAAATGTTAAAAAAAATTCAGAAAAATAGGAAATCACCAGAGTAATTAAAAATGTGAAGGCCGCCTTAGGGTATCATAGTGTAATATGAGATTTAGTCACTGTAATGTCAAGAACGGCGTGTCTACAGCTGCCCCGCCTTGGCGTCTGCTTTGCAAGGGAGTGGCACGTAGTGGAATGGCATTGAAGTGAAGTGGAATGGAGTAAGAATGGACTGAAAAGTAGATGCCGAGGTGTGATGAGACACGCTTTCAACATTACGATTTTTGGAATGTTTTCAGAGTTTTCAACGAGACGACCTAGGAGAAGGTCTTTCGAATTCAATAATTGTTTGGACGGAAATCAAACAAGGAAGGAGAAAATGTGCGCTCAGGCACGAGTAGAAAAAGGGACCAACTTCTCTATGTGGAAGTACCTGGGTCGTAAACCTGCAGGTTTCACCTTGGGGAGCGGTTACCAGCCACTGTGGAAGTGCTACAGCCAAGATGGGTCAAATGGAGTAAAAGTAAAGGAATATTTGAGGATCAATCCAAACAAGGGTCTCCTTTGGAAGAATCAGTGTGGGGCTGTCTCAAGGAAACTCAGTACTTCATTCGGAATGGAATATCTCATATTATGAGAATCTAAGCACAGCGGCCTTCGCAATTGAATTACTTTGAATGATTTTCCACAATAGAATCAAAGTCCTACATGAATGCATGCTGGGTTTAAAGAAAAATTAAAAACAAACTAAAATAGAAAATAGCCAAGGATAATATTGTCAACTTGTTAAGAACGGGTCAGGATACCGATCCGGTGAGCTGATACTGAGCTGGGGCCCGTTTATCCACGCACCAACTCACTGAATGGAACCGTCGTCCCCACGCTATCACCAGTTAACGGCCTATCCGTACAACCCAAATTCTTCTGGAATCGTCACTGTTTTTGTTGAAGGGGAACTCAAATCCCAGATTCATTCGGGTCGCAAGGTCCTTGACGTGTTCTAATAGCGTAAATATCACATAGTATGATGCATGACACGGGGGACCAAACACTGAAGGATGGTATACAAGATAGGGCGAAAAAACGTCCGTTGGTAAAACCTGCACAGACCATCATAGATTAAATACATCAGAAAGCAGCAGAAATATAATAGATTCGTGCCACAGTACAAGGATAAAACACTGACGACCTGACCACTCATGTGACACGTCCCGTCCCGTAGCGCCTCTCCTTTCCTATAAGTACCTCCCTTAGGCTAGTTTATTCAAACGCACCAAGGTGAGTTTTGAAAGCTCAGGAGAGGAAGGAGAGGAGAATCTAGAGATTTCAGGATGGAAGGAGAGTCTTCCCGCGTTACGAAGAGGAGCAGGCCTGACAGTGAGATTAGGCGACTCTCCGACCTCGAGGGTCATCTCAGCGGGATGATCATGTCGCATATGGTAAGCTGATTCATTTCAAATTCTCTGCGTGAACCCTTCTTCTTACTTCTCTTCCTTTCCCTTCTTTTCCTCTTCTAGCCATATCCACTCTTCCCAGGCCCGAGGAAGTTTTCTAAACTGCCATGGCTTTCAAGTTAACTTCCAACATCTCCATCGGCATGAGGGCCATACTCTCGAAGTGGCATCTTCAGGGACTCCTTGTTCATGCCAAGCACTACGATAGAATCCGCATGGACTGGGAGGCTATGGGCGCACTAGTGGAGATCTGGCATCCCCAGACCCACACTTTTATTTTTCCGACCTTCGAGGCGACCATCCTCCTCGAGGAGGTGGAACTTCTGCTCGGATTGAAGAAATTCAAGAGTGACGGGAAGGTGAAGGCTATGCGGATGCTAACACGGGGGACTTCGAAGCGTCCTTGGAAGCTTCATGCCGCCCGACGCAGCCAGAAAGGTCCATACTCAAAAGGGGATTGATCTGCAAAAGCTCGCGGAATGGGTCATGGACGCCCTGAGAGGGTCACCAGGTGACGACTACTTAGAAGGAATCATGAAAGGGTTCACTATTTGTCTGGCGGGTGCTCTCTTGTTCCCTCATACCGACAACATAGTGGAGGAGGACCAACTAAGTGCCATTCGTGGGATCTGGAGTGGAAAGAGGGTGGGACCCGCCGTCCTTGCCTATCTTTATAGGGGCCTTACTGCCTCGAGCATGGGTAAGCCTCCTTTCGGTTGCGCACTTGTCTTGAATTGCTGGCTTGATTTACACTTCAAATTCGACCACTGTGAGGGGATGCCAACTGCTTCGAAGCTCTTCCAACAAAGCCCTCTTCATCACATAGCCGACGTGTTAGGCTTCGGTGGCACTATAGCGAACCGTGTTCCATGGTTGAAGAAGCGTGAAGACTGGCGGTCTTACTTTCACACCGTGACACAAAGCTTCTTCACTTGCGCACCGGCATGTTTATTCTCGCTTGAGCTCCTCATGAGATCTTCTCCCGAAGTAGATCTCCAACTGATTGGTGCGACCGAGTTTGTCCTTTACAACGTGCATCGGTGCTGCCTCCAAATCGGCATTCCACGTCATTCGTTCCCACTACCGACTGGCATCGTTCCTTGAAGAAGAGAGAGTTGGGCACTGAAGCGGACGCGAAGGAAGCGAAGGCCGTCAAAGCACCCTGGAAGACAAGTGTTGCGGGAAAGGCCTTAGTGCATGTGGGGGAAGAATGCGAGCTGTGGAGGGCTTATGTAACTGAACTGGGGAAGTTAAGGCCTAAGGCGCCTAAGCCCCTGATGTAGCTCATTCTGCTTTTCTGATGGAATAAAATCTGGCATTTGGATGTTTTGGACCCTTGTCCCCTTAATTGTTATTATTGTTTTTTTTGGTGATTTTTCTTTTTCTTTGTGTTTTTATTTTGTGCTTTTGTTTGGATTATATACATACTCTTGTCTTATTTCTCTTTTATTATTATTATTATTTTTATTATGGGGGCGTCCAGGGGCCTGGACGCCCCTAATTTTTTATTTTTCGTTTCGAAATTTTTATATATATTTTTTGGGGGCGTCCGGGGTCCTGGACGCCCCTAATTTTTTTATTTGTTAATTTTTTTAGTTTTTATTTTGGGGGGCGTCCAGGCGCCTGGACGCCCCTAATTTTTTGAATTTTGAAAAAAAAAAAAAATGGGGGGCGTCCAGGCGCCTGGACGCCCCAAAGAAGGTGATTCTATATATATGGGGGGCCTCACCCCCTGCTCACTTGTACTGTTCATTCTGACGACCCAGTCATTCCAGACGACCCATTCTTAGTCCCAATGGAGCAAGGAGGCCCGAGCCAGGGTGGAGAAAAGCGGAAACGACGGGCTCGTCGTCCGAGGAGGCTGAGGGATGATGCCGAGGAGGCTGCTGCGGCGGAGGAGATTGCCGTGGAGGAGGAGGCTCCTCCTTTGGCCGTAGAGGCTGCAGTAGATGCTGGCGACGCGGGAGAGGACGATCACGACCCGATAAGCCCTTCGGAACTTCAATCTGTTGGTTCAATAGGCTGGATAGGCGGACGAGAGGCTGTGTGGTGAGGGCGGTGAGTGAGGGAAGGAGGCGTCTAGGGGCCTGGACGCCTCCACATTTTCTTTTTTCTTTTTATTTATTTATTTATTCACGTAAATAATAAAAATAAGATTAAAAACAAGGAGGCGTCCAGGACATAGGACTCCTCCATGATAATATATATATATTTTATTTGTTTATGTTTTTGTTTTTGGGTTTTTCTAAAAATAAAATAAAGAAAATAAAGAGGAGGCGTCCAAGGGGTTGGACGCCTCTAATAAAATATAAATAAAAAATAAAAAATAAAATAAATAAGTAGCATATACAGTGTTATTGTTTATTACTATCCATGCTGCTGATGTGTTCTTTTGTTGGTTTTGTGGTGTGCAGGGCGTGATGAAGAGCCGGATCAGCTGGTCCCTAGTGGTGGCAGCGTACCGTGGGCTGCCAGACTTCCAGAGGGCGCGTGTGGACGCCATGGGCTTTGGAGCCTTCCTCAGGATCGAGCCCTTCGGCTCGACCTTCCTCTTATCCAGGCTTTGAGGGAGCGGTGGCATGCGCCGAGTCGGGCGTTTCTGATGCCCTGGGGGCACATGGTGCCGACGCTTGAAGACGTAGCTCGGATCACAGGGCTACGAGTTGACGGAGAGGCGGTCAGCGGGGTCACCTACCCCGACTACCGAGAGAGTGCCCTGGACCTGCTGTGGTTAGAGACGAGCGTGACTGATAGAGACAGCAGGGTAGTCGGCCGAGTGGAGATCATGGAGGCGCTCGGATTCGGTGACCCGCGCCAGCGGGTTAGCGAGACTGGAGCGGAGTTTCTGGCACGACTGGAGGGAGATGCCCGTGCAGCTTTCACCCAGGACCCGAGCGAGCGGGAGCTGGTGGATCTAGACCTCCGGAGGTTTCTTTTCTTCTTCCTGGGTCGCCTTCTGCTGGGGACGAAGGGGGATGGCATCCACTGCCGCTTCCTCGGGATCCTGGCGGACCTTGACAGAGTGGGGCACTATGCGTGGGGAGCGGCTCTGCTTGCCCATTTGATTGCTGATCTCTCCCAGACTTCAGAGAGGGAGACGACAGTCAGCGGCTTCGCACCTTTTCTCCAGGTACACAATTTATTTATGCATTTTACCGTAGTTAAATATGCAATTACTCGTGCTAATGATGTATGATGGATGCAGGTGTGGAGTTATTACTACTTCCCGATGGGAAGGGCCAGGCAGGGGAACAGGAGGGCCGTTCCTCTAGCGCGACAGTGGAGGCCGGTCGTGGTAGCGGCACCACACAGCTACCAGCTGGCGTCACTTCGTCGGGAGCTGAGCGAGTATCCCGAGGCCATGGTATGATGCGTATGATTTTTTGTGTTTTTATGCATGTGACTGAATGATAACTAACATGGTGTATGTATGGTGATGCAGGTGGTGTGGAGACCCTACCTGGGCATGGGCGACGCTGGCCAGCCTTGGGTTGCAGCGGGTCTTCCTCGTTTCGGGCGGGACGTGTGGGTCCATTGCCTGAACGAGATCGAGCCGCTTCGGCTGAGGCTGGTTATGAGGACGTTGGGACTAGCCCAGGAGTGGGTTGATGTAGATGAGCCGGCCCGCATCGGGCGGAAGACCAAGGGGAAGGCGAAGATTGTGGACTAGCGTACGCGCTCCCTGGCACAGTACCAGGACTAGCAGCAGGGCGGGGTCCCAGTGGTGTCCCATGTACAGGACAGTACTGATTACCTGAGACGGTACTGGACTACGTACGGGGACCGCCTCTTCCTTGGTGGTATGGCAGGGGTAAGTGAAATGAAAATACTTCACCCTTCTATATGTATATGCTTGTGGCACTAACTTATGTGCAATGCAGGATGCTCGTGACAACATGATCGCCGACCTGCGGGCCCAGTTGGCGGACGCCAGGCGGCAGTTGGTGGCCATCCGACAGGAGTTGGAGATCCTGGTGAGTCTATGCAATGCATTTTTGTGACCTGGATTTTTGATACTTAGCCTCTAACTGTCGTTTGCCCCGTGTTTCAGCGGGCCCACCAGGCAGCAGCAGCCGGGACGGCTGGTGGAGCGGGTTCCAGTTCGTGGGGCCCTCCCCCGGAGATCTCTGCCCTTCTGGAGCAGCTGGCGTATGCGGTGGCTTGGGCTGAGGAGGTCGAGCGTGACCGCGAGGCTCGAGTGAGTGCTTGCTTGGCCCTGACCCTCTTCTAGCTGTTTTCCTTCCATCACTGCTCTCTTACGGTGCATGCGTGTTTGGACAGGTGGCCGAGATTCGGGAGGCCCTGGCCCGTGCTGTTCGTGCCGAGCAAGAGCGCGATGCTCGGGTGGCGGAGCGTGACGCCCGGATTGTGGAGCTGGAGGAGGAGCGGCGACGGGAGGCTGAGGAGCTCCCTCGTGACGTGTTGTATCTGCGGATTGCCCTCGAGCTGTCGTGGAGAGAGGCGATGAGAGAGAGAGAGGAGAGGGAGAGGGATAGGGAGATCCTAGAGAGAGAGAGGGAGAGAGATAGGGAGATCCTAGAGAGAGAGAGGGAGAGGGATAGGGAGATCATGGAGAAAGAGAGGGAGTACAGGAGGGCAGAGCGACATGGAGATTGGGACGAGAGGAGGGCCTTGGAGGCCCAGGTGAGGGAGCTCCGACTGAGTCTTGGCACGGCGGAGGGGAGACTTCGGGAGAGTGAGGAGCGGTATCAGAGGGCGAAGGAGCGCGGGGTGCGACTTCGTCAGTCTGGTTCCTTTTCCGTGGGCAGCTTTCTAGTTTCTTCGGCCGAGGAGCGTCGCCGCACCTTGGAGGCTGGCATGGTACCCCCTGGGGAGGCGAGCACGGCTTCTCAGGGTTCACAGAGGTCGCAGAGGCCCCCTAGGGATCCCCGTCAGAGGAGGGAGGAGAGAGATGACCAGGAGGGTGATGGTGAGAGTTAGAGAGTTGCTTGTACGCTCCACCCTCCTTACTGCATGATGTACTTTCGACTATTATATGAAAATAGCTTTCTTGTGTTGTGTGTACCTTTCCTCTCTCACTTTTCTGCTGCACCGAGTTATTTCGAGGCATGCCTTACGAGACTTTGCCTTGAACAGTGTGGAACTACGCTTTACACGGGGATTCTATTTCCTTTCTAGCTTTTTTGGGCGCGTCCAGGCGCGAGGACTTGTCTCAATCCTCGAATTCAAATTTAAAGCGTCGGGTGGCCTTTCTTCTCCCGTGCCTTACCCGCAAACGAGCCCGCCTTCCGCCGAAACTCGCTTGCCCCCTTTTCGTCTTCCTCCTCTTTTGATCGATAGAGTTCGGTGGGCCCGACCATGGTGAAGGTGGAGAGGGACGAGGAACTCCTTACCCGAGGAGGGAGACGCAAGAACACGGAACGACGTCCATGGAGGAGGAAGAGCTGCTTCGGGCCCCCGAGGGACCCGAGGGGCCTGATGGTGCGGAAGAAGGTGAACACGGTCTGGTAGGTCCTCGGATCTTCTCCTTTGATCCAGTTTGAGTTTTGAAGCGAGCCGTGCGAGGGGGAAAGGGTTCGGCGAGTGTTGCACTCAAATGATGGACGCGTCCTAGACAGGGGACGCGTTCTTTGTTATGATGCGAGGCCCTTCTTTCTTGGTGCAGGACATGGCGAGGATCCTGGGCCTGGCCGATGAGTGGGCGAGTGCAGACGAGCTGAGCCGTGTCAGGAAGGAGAGTCGTGGTAAGGCGAAGCTCGAGGATTGGCGCATACGTCTCCCTGGACAGCAAGGGAGCGTACTGGTGCAGGATAGTGCCGACTTTCTGTGGCGGCAGAGAGAGAGTTATGCGGGGCTTCCCCAAGCCGGGGATACGCGCGACGTCAACGGGTCGCGTGCCCAACTAGTCGAGGTCAGGCGGCAGCTGGCCGCCACTCAACAGGAACTGTCGCTCCTGGTAAGCTAAGTGCTACATTTTCTATTTTTAAATGTGGAGCTTAGCTGACGGCTGTTGTTTGTTCGTTCCAACGTGCCCAGCAGACAGCGATGGTGGGAGTGACTGGCGGCGCATCTTCCAGTTCCTCGGCCCCTTTCCTCGAGATTGCCTCCCTTCGGGAGCAACTTGCTGGTGCGGTGGCTCGGGCTGCCCGGGCGGAAGAGGAGCGTGATGCCTGGGTGGCGACTGTAGCAGAGCTGCGACATCGTGGTGAGGAGAGACCTTCTCCAGACATCCTGGAGTTAAGGGTTCTTCTGCAGATGATGAGGAGAGAGGCAGAGAGAGAGAAAGTCGAGAGGAGGTCCGAGCGACAGTGGGATCAGACCGAGAGGAGGGCCTTGGAGGCCCAAGTGAGGGAGCTCCAGCTGGGCCTTCAGGCTGTCGTGCAGAGGCTAGGAGGGATGGAGACGCGCTACGAGAGAGCGCGAGAGTTCGGGGAGCGACTACGCCAGTCTGGTCGCTTTGCCGCTAGTGGCTTCTTTGCCACGCCAGGGGAGGAGCAGCGAGTCATTGCTGTGGAGCCGGCGCCACGAGGTGAGGCGGGTGCTACTGCACGGGGATCCCGGAGGCTTCTGAGGGACTCTCACCTCAGGGGAGAGGAGAGGGATGCCTAGAGGGACGAGCATGAAGATAATGGCACGAGTCGGCGAGCCAGTGGACCCGCCTCATCTCTATGACTGTAGTGTTTATGACAGCTTATGTAGAATGGAGTGATTTGATTTTCTGCTGCTTTTTTGTTCTCTTGTGCGTTCCTTCTTCCCTACACTCCTTCTCCTTTGCACTATTCCCATGTGATGCGTCTGGCGACATCCTGCCCCTAGACGGAGGATGCCATCTTGCTGCGACTATTCTTTCACGGGAATCTGTCGTCAAGGTCAATGATGACAGCTCAGACCTCTTCTCCCGGATGATTTTTCAAACTTTGCGGATGACCTCCACGTTATGACAGGGCGCCACAGGGAGCAGGTCATCATTTTACACCGTCCGATCCATCACCTTATGCAGGTGGTGAAGTGACTCATGGGACCGCAGGGGAGGCGCCCTATTGTGGGGGCTATCGTTGGAGGCAACCTTGACCCGCACTTCTCCTATTGCTATAAATGCCTGCCTCTTTCATCCTCCCAGGGACATCGAGGGCCAACTCGAAGAGTGCTAGGAGGAACTCGGAATTCCAGATGGAGGGCGAATCTTCCCACTCCTCAAAGAGAAGCAGATCCAGCGGTAGCAATTCCAGGAAATTCAGCGAGAGGACCCGAAGGGCAGTTCAGCGAGAGGACCCGATCGCAACTCGTAAGCTGAGCTTTCTTCCCCCTTTTCTAATTCTTTCTTTCTTTCTTTCTTTCCTTCTTTCTTTCCTTTGACAAAGCCCTTCTCCATTCCCCGTGCATGCGCAGAGTATGATGAAATCGCATGTTCCATGCGAATTAGTAGTGGCAGCATACATGGGTCTCCCGGATTTTCAGAAGGCCAGGCTAGACGTGATGGGATTCGGCGCCTTTCGCTGGATTGAGCCAATCAAGCTCGACCCGGTCCTCATCCAAGCCTTGCGCGAAAGGTGGGACCCAGTGAGTCGGGCATTCTTGATGCCCTGGGGGCACATGGTGCCCAGTCTAGAAGACGTGGTCCGAATCACAAGCCTCAAAGTGGATGGTGAGGCAGTGACCGGAGTCACCTATGCTGACTACCGAGAAGGTGCCCAGAAGCTACTGGGGTTGGAGTTAGATGGTCGGAAGAATAGGTCGGTCGCCAGGGCATCTATCATGGGGGCATTAGGGCTCACTGATACCCGTCGGCGGGACGACGAGTCCTCGGAAGAATTCTTGGAGAGGATGGAAAGGGGATGTCGTGCTGTGTATTGCACGGATTTTGGCGATTGGGAGAGATCCAACATGGATTTGAGGAGATTTCTCCTCTTTTTCCTGGGAAGGTTGGTACTGGGCTCGAAGGGAGATGGCATCCATTGTCGTTTCTTGGAGCTGCTATCTGACCTTGAGAAAGTAGGGCAGTACACCTGGGGAGCTGCCATGCTAGCGCACTTGTTTACGGGTCTGTCCCAAGAGACAGATCGTGAGATGACTGTGAGTGGGTTCACACCACTTATCCAGGTATTTTTGGTTTGTTTATTTTTTTTGTTTATTTGGTAATAGTCCACTTGAGGCATCGATGACGCATGATGATGTAGCTGTGGAGCTATTATTACCTCCCGATGGGGAGAGCTCGGCATTGGCGACCGGTGATGGTGCCGTTAGCCAGGCGGTGGCAACCTATCCTGAGTGCGGCGCCTGTAACCTACCAGCTGATGGTGCTAAGGCGTGAGCTACAGGAATTCCCTACAGCGATGGTGGGATTTTTTTACTTTTATTTTGTTATATATATTTTTCTTTCTTCTTTTTTTTTCGGTTCTAACCCGCTAAACGGGTACGTACAACCTCACCTAGGTAAACTGGAGACCCTACTCAAACATGGTCGATGCCGACCAACCGTGGGTTTTAACGTGTCGTGCCCGGTTCGGACGAGAATTGTGGATACACTGCCTAAATGAAATCGAACCGCTTCGGCTACGATTGGTTATGAGGACCCTAGGGTTGGCCCAAGAATGGGTGGATACGACTGCGCCACCTCGTGTTGGAAGAAAGACACGGAGACCGGCAACTTGCATAGATTGGCGTGTGCGGTTCCCTGAACAGTATGAAGACTGGCAACGAGGTGGCACAATCGTGGAATCACATGCGCAGGATAGTGAAGACTATCTGCGTCTATATAAGACAATGTACGCAGAGCGGCTCCAACCCCAGGGACTTGTGGAGGTGGGTCTCCACTTTCCTCTTTTCTTCTTTTCTCCTCTCCTTTTGGTGGAAATGCTGACTCCTACGGTTTGCAGGACGCCCGTGATACCATGATAGCGGACTTGCGATCACGCCTGGCAGAGATGGAGCAACAATTGGGCGACACCCATGGAGCCTTGAGCGCTTCAGTAGGTGCATGCACAATGCGCACCCCTAATTAAAACCCTAGATTGATGGTGCTCGGCCGCTAATTGTCATCCCATGTGGTTATAGCGTGCCCAGATCGATGCGGCTTCGTCAGTGATGGGAGTAGGTGGCGTCTCTTCCAACTTATGGATGCCTGCCTCAGAACTTGATTTGCTTCACGAGCAACTTGCTCGGGCTACGCAGCGTGCCGCGGAGGAAGAAGGAATGCTCTCTATTCATGTAAGAGTTTCAGTGTTGAGTTCTCCTTATTTATGCCTTGCCACATATCTGAGATGGTATATCTGGCAGGAAAAGGAGATACAAGAGGCACTTGCCCATGCTACGCAGTAGGAGGCTAGAATAGCAGATCTGGAGGAGGAACTGCGGCGTCGTCCTGATGACTCTTCCAGGGATGCAATGGAGTTGAGGATCACTCTCCAGTTGGAGAGGGAAGACCGGGAGAGAGAGCGGGCGGAGAAAGAGAGGGTCAGAGAAAGAGAAAGAGCCGATAGATTGGCTGAAAGGGAGGAACGAAAGGTCATGGAGGCCCAGTTGTTCGAACTCCGAACCAGCCTTGGCCTCGCTGAACAATGGCTCAGAGATGGTGAGGAACGTTACCGAAGAGCACGAGAGCATGGCTTTCGTGTCAGTAGCTCCTTTGCTGCTCCCACGGATCAACGTCGGGGTGTGGGAATGGCAGGAGGTGTACAGAGCGGTAGAAGTACCACTTTTCGTAGCTGGGTAGCACCCTTGAGGGCGTTTTGCCCGGAGAGTGGTGGGACAAGTAATGTAGAGAGAGAAAGTGAAACTTAATGTATAATTTCTTCTTTTGGAATAGAATAAGAGGCTTGATCTCTTTTTGGTTCTCATCTCATTCTCACTATCTTGAGTCCCTGCACACACCACGGAAACAAACAAGTCAGTAACTCTGTTCTGACTTGGCCCCTTGCTCAATAAACAGGTGTTTACTTCAACCGTCCTTGATAATGGGTCAAGGGGCCAAGCCTTTATTTAGCGAAGGCAAGGGAAAGATGCGGTGATGATAAATGCGATAGGCAAGCACACGAATGCAAGCGGTATTAAAACTGAGATGCTGCACGTAAATGCAATCATGCAAACATGATTTGTTTTCTTTTTTATATTTGGTATTTTTTTGTTTTATCATAAAAAATATTTTTTTGTTTGCAAATATGTACATTTTCTTTTTTTTTCTTTTTTGTTGTTTTTATCATTTCAATTTTTTTTGTTGCTAACGCCAGGCAAGCACCCAAATGGCACCTAACCTACGTGAGAACAGAAGTTTCTTATAACCTCCCAGGTATCCTAAGTGCACATCTAGGTTGATTTGGGCCTCTAGACCCCTCGAATGATGATCCCGCCGGCTAAGACTTACCCAGATGACAATACCGTCATGCCATGCTTAGGCTCCCAATCGCTTCCGACCATAGGGATTCACCCAAAAGGTGTTTGAGGTAAGAGATTTGCCCGACCCGGGTCTGTTTCCTCACAACTCTAGATGGTATATGATGGAACACCCTGGAACCCCAATGACCAATCGTGCGACGCTGACCCGGAATCAGACGCCGTCGCACCCATAGGTGACGCGCTTGCATTGGCCTAAGTCCGAGGTTAAACAAGAAGACATCAAGGTGGTAAACAGGGGTCTTGACCAGCCAGAAACACGGAGACTCCTTCGCAGCGATAGCTTTTGCTTTTCAAAGTAGGCAACCAAATGTGTATATTAAAATAAGGTCGCAGACCCTAGGCAGTTTTCACCCTTCAGAAACTCCATTGAACCTTCATCTTTAGAGGGAGAAGGAATAGTGTAGGGGATAAACCTCCTGAGAGGACCGGCAAAGCCGTTAACCCGGCGAGCGAATAAGGGCCCATTAACTCTTTCCTTTCGGACAACTTCGGACCAAATCTCGAGCATTTACATTCCACGGCCCCTTTTATGGATTCATACTTTTGCTTTGAGGGGTTCCGTTTATCGCAACAGGCACGGTCACGACCAGGCTTTTCTCTTGATTTTGATTTTGTATTTCTTTTTGTGAGGGAGATATAGTCGTTTGACGTTTGTGGGCTCCCTTTTCGTATGTCTGCGGGGACACTGCCCTCTTCTCGTACTCTGATCGATGCTCGAGGAAATGGATCCTACTCTTGCCTTTGGGGTTCGAGTTTCGGTTTCTCATGCTCAGCGTTTTAAGGGCACCGACTGTCTCATTTGGTCGAAGAGAAGAGAATAAAGATTACAGCTTCCGGAGATCTTCTGGGTGGATTCCCACCGTAGGTGATGCTATCGACCTTTTTTGAATAAAATACATAAGTGAGCACATGTTAGCTTCCTTCGAGCGAGCATAGGCCGACGTGGCCGGACAGGGATCTCCACGGTTCTGGCAGACCAAGACCCGGTGCCTACCAAGCCTTAATGGGCCCTATCCTATCATGAAGGTTAGATGCAGTGACTTGACTACATGGTGACCACCAGGCATTGGCATTTTGAATTTTCCATATTTTTAGTGGTTTTTAATATTTCTTTGTTTTTGATGTTTTTTATCTTTTCATCATTTTTTTTTTGTTTTGTGCTAAGGGTAGTATTTCTTAAGATAAAGCCCATTCCAAGGGTGGGATAACTCGGTCCCTTCGGCGTTGACTAGCTTGTAGGCGTTGCCAAGGTATACGGCTTGAATTACAAATGGTCCTTCCCAATTGGGTTGGAGCTTAGAACGCGGCCCTCCAGGTTTGACAAAAATTCTTTTTACGACCATCTCACTGACTTTGAATTTTCTCTCAATGACTTTCTTTTGGTAAAAGCGAGCGAGTCTATTTTGATACACACGCGCGTGTTCGGCAGCGGCCAGCCGCTTCTCATCCAAGAGTTCCAACTGGGCGAGGAGTGAATTACGATGATCGTCGAGGGGAAATTCCTCGTCCAATTGTACCCTGAGAGAAGGGATCAGAGTTTCGTACGGGACTACCGCTTCCATACCATAAGTAAGGGCAAAGGGAGTCTACCCGGTGGGGGTACGGATTGAAGTGCGATAGGCCCATAGGGCTTCGATAAGTTTTTCTGGCCAGTCTGAAAACTTACTAGACTCGTAGGTTTTTTTGATGATTTTGAGCAATGTTTTATTGGTGGCCTCCGCTTGGCCATTACCTTGTGGGTAATAAGGCGGTGAATGATGCAATGCAATTGCGTACCTTTTGCAGAGGTCCTGAAGGTCCTGAGAAATGAATTGTGGCCCATTGTCGGTGACGATTGTGCTTGGGACGCCGAACCTGGCAAGGATGTTCTTTATGATGAACTTGCAGACTGTTGACGCCTTGATTTCCGCGTAAGCTTCGGCTTCGGCCCACTTGGTGAAATATTCCGTCGCAGTAAGGATGAAAGATTTTTGTTTGGTGAGGGAATTGGGATCACCTAGGGGACCGATGATGTTGAATGCCCACATGGAGAAAGGCCATGGGGAGGATATTGGATGAAGTGAGGAAGATGGTGAATGAATTTTATCGGCGTGAAGTTGGCACTTGACACACCTACGGACATAGATGGCACAATCCTCTTCCATAGTGGGCCAGTAAAAGCCTTGCCTAATGATCTTCTTGGCGAGCATCTGACTATTCACATGGCCCCCACACACACCTTAGTGTGTCTCCTCTACACACTTCCAAATCTCGTCGTCATCAAGACATCTTAACAGAACACCGGTAAGGCTCCTCCTATAAAGTAGACCTCCCACCAATGTATATTTCTGAGCCGCTCTTCTTATGGCCTTCTTATCTTCTGTGGTGGCTCCTTCAGGGTATGACTGATCTTTGCAGTATTTGATGATTTCATAAAACCATGGTTTCTCCTCATCAGCCAGTTCTTCCTCGGCTTCTGCCAACATGATCTCCCTCTTCTCAAGGATTTCTTCCTGTAGGATCTTTCTTGCTATCTTGTCTTATAGATGTCAACTGCAGGGGCATGGCGCTTATAGATGTGAATGGACTCAAACCATCTCCCTAGAGGGAACCTTAAAGATGATGCCAATGAGGTGAGGGCATCGGCCAGAATATTCTCATGGCGAGGGACATGGACAAAGATCAGTTTGGTGAACAGTTTGGCAAAGGCAGCGGTGAGTTCTTGGTATGGCTTGAGTTTAGGATCGCGAGTGCGATATTTAGTGAGCACCTGGCGAAGAATGAGTTGACTATCACCCACGACTCGTAATTCGGTGATACGAAAAGAATGAGCGAGTTCCAGGCCAGCTAGAAGGGCTTCATACTCAGCTATATTATGGGTAACTGGAAATTTGAGCTGGTATGCCAGTGGGAATGTAAGGCCTTCAGGTGATAGGAGGGCAATGCCGATTCCTTTCCCTTGGGAATTCAGAGCTCCATCAAAATATAGCGTCCACATTGGCTCATCTGATTGGTTGACGGACATTAGTTCCTCATCTGGAAACTCTGATTGGACGGGATCGAACTTGGAAAGAGGATGGTGAGCGAGATGCTCGGCTATGGCATAGCCTTTAATCGCCTTTTGCTGGATGTAGGTGATGTCAAACTGAGAGAGAAAACTTTGCCAGCGTGCTAGCCTATCCGTAAGGACGGATTTCTCCAGAAGGAATTTGATAGGATTCATTCGAGCAATCAAGTGGACCTCATGAGCCAAGAAGTAGTGCTTTAATTTCTGCACTACCCAAACGAGGGCAGCACAGGTTTTCTCCATGATGGTGTACTTCTGCTCACAGGGATTGAGAAGTTTGGACAAGTAATAGGTTGCCCGTTCCTTGCCTTCTTCATCAGCTTGTGCGAGGACGGCTCCCACGGAGTCATCCAAGACTGAGACGTAAAGGATCAGAGGTTTTTCTAGTTTAGGTGGAATGAGAACGGGTGGACTAGCCAGATATTCTTTCAGCCCTTCAAAAGTTTTCTGACATTTAGAATTCCAGTGGAATTCTACTCCTGGCTTGGTCAACTCGTAGAGAGGTCTACACCTTTGTGAATGTTGGGACACAAACCGACGAATAAACTGCAACCTCCCGATTAAACCTCGGACTTCCCTCAAATTCTTGGGAGGCGACATATCCCTGATAGCCTTGGCTTTGTCGGGATCTATCTCGATCCCTCTTTTACTCACGATGAACCCCAGCAATTTACCCGATGACACACCAAACACACACTTTTTCGGGTTCATTTTCAATTGGAACTCCCTTGACCTCTGCAAAACCTTAGCCAAAACTTCTGGATGTTCCATCCTGGTCCTTGATTTCACCAATAAGTCATCCACATACACTTCCAGATATATGTGCATCATGTCATGAAATATGGCCATCATCGCTCTTTGGTAAGTAGCTCCAGCATTCTTTAATCCGAACGGCATGACCACGTAACAATATGTTCCCCAAGGGGTAGTGAATGACGTCTTTTCCTGATCCTCTTCTGCCAAACGAATTTGATTGTATCCTAAAAATCCATCCATGAATGAGAGGGTTTCGTAGCCTGCCATGTTATCAATGAACACATCAATGTGAGGTAAGGGAAAATCATCTTTTGGACACGCGCGGTTAAGGTCCCGGAAGTCGATACAAATCCTGACTTTCCCATCTTTCTTCATGACCGGGACAATGTTCGCCACCCATTGAGGATAAAGAACGACTCTAATGAACCTGGCTTTGTGGAGCTTATCGACCTCTTCTTTCATTTTCAAAGCCATCTGAGGATGGAAACGCCTTAACCTTTGTTTTATCGAGATGGACCCCGGTTTTAGGGTTAAACAGTGTTCGACCAAGGTTGAATCCAGACCCGGCATATCCTCGTAGCTCCATGCAAACGTGTCCTTATATTCCTTGAGAACCTCAATTAATGCCTCTTCTTCAGAGGGTGGTAGGTTGTCACTTATGAGGATGATCCTAGGGTCTTCCTCAGTTCCCAAGTTGACTTCTTTGGTGGATTCTTCTACGGCGGTTGACGGCTCGTCGAATCTCCTCATTCCACTAGCGTATGCGCCCGCCGCATCCTCATATTCTTCACCCTCATCTTCAGTGGGGCATTCTTCATCCGTGATCTCGTAGACTCCATGCCCTTCATCAGATGCACAGTCGCCCTCGCATTCTATTTCGGGTAGCTGGATGGGATTTTCTAACAACTGGGGGATGGCAAGAAGGGCCTGACACCTGGCGGCCAAATCCAGAAGGAATCGACGAGGGATCTGCCTACCCTTGGATTTCTTCCTAGGTACTACCCTTGGCCTATCATTCCTAGATTGACTGATAATATTTACAGAAGAAGAGGAAGACGAAGAGGATGGTGTAGAATGTACAGGAGAAGACCCCTCAGAGGAGGGGTAGAAAAGGTCGCTCATCGGACCTTGGACGGGTGGTCCGCAAGGCGGTACGCACCCGTGGGAGATGTAGGATGTTTCCTCAACGAAGATGTGTTGTTGGGGAGTTTGAAAATTGACGTTTTTTTTTCGTTTTCATTTTTAATGACAAAGCAGTAAAAAGAGATTGGAGGAGAGAGGAAAGTGGTTATGGCTAGAGAATTGTGAGGCTCATAGAGCAGATCATGGTTGAAGACCTGGCGCGGGTTGAGAAGCCCGCGTAGGTATGTAAGCAGAGAAGGGGATCTGGGAAGATCATCAGACAATTGTCTGGCCCAGGAAGACGATATCAGCAAAGGCTGAGACGGGTGGATAGAGAAGATGGCGGCTAATGAACCGTCGACGGCAATGTTGAGGACGGATGAAGATCCGTCGATGACAGGGTCCTTCTGGCGAGGACGAGGGTAGTTTGGAACCTTGGCAAGAGTGGTAATATTCTTTGGTATTTCGGAGATCAATGGTGGTCCTTCAAGCTGTGGAGACGAGAACATCCTTTCCAGTGCAACGGAAATGTCCCGTATGTCGAACCATTTGTTCCACTCGCATTCCGGATCTTTGATCTTGCCTCTTTTGGTGATCCTCGGACATTTTTCAGCCAAATATACAGCATGTGATCTCCCATATGCTTCTCGTGGGTAATCTCCCATCTGAACAACGGGCCCTCTGTTGAAGTGGTTTGATAGAGTCCATGTAAGGGGCTTCCAATCCGCCTTGAACGGTCCTTTGAAGCCTAGGCCAAACCTGCGGTTCGGCCTAATTTCCTTTGGTGGTTTGAGCCAACCCTGTAACTGTGCGCCCAGACCTTTACCCTGTTGGTAGCCGATGTTCCTCATAATCTCCCACCCTTTGGAGTGAAAAGGGAGATATGATGTTGCAGTTGTCTTGACCGGCTCCTTTGGTGCTAGTGGAACGTGAGATGAATCACGTACGTCCAGTAGCGACAATATGGGCCGATGAGACGGCCAAACAGAGGGCAGAGAGGTGTTGATAGCATCCACTGTGTGAAGGACAGGTGTACTGTCCACTTTAATAATCCTTCCATTGTAAGGAAACTTCAGGCACTGATGGTTGGTGGAAGGCACAGCGTCCATGGCTTCGATGTAAGGGCGACCCAGTATAACCTTGAATGTGGGGTCCATGTCGAGGACATGGAATTCTGTGGGAATTGACATGGGGCCTAGTTCTGCCTTCAGAATTATCATCCCCTGCGGCGGCCTTTTGCTATTGTCATAAGCCGTGACCGTGATCGAGGAAGGTCTTATTTGTTCCTCGTTGACCCCACACAACTGAAGGGTGTCCATGGAGATCACATTTATGGACGCACCCGTGTCCACAAGACACGGGTTTATGGATACCCCATTAATTTTTATTGAAATGCACAGTGCATATTTTCGAGCTTCCTTGGGAGCGAGCTCGTAGTTGTGGAACATGATGGCCGGTTGTGTGTCCGTTGGGGTTAGGACGGTAGAGATCTTTTCTACAGGGAGGTCCTCATTCACCATGACCCTTTGAAGATACTCCATCAAGGCGGCCTGGTGGGATGTGGATCTTTGAAGTAGCTCCAGGATGGAGATCCGAGCAGGCGTCTTGTCCAAGTGTTTCAATAGATCATATTGTGTTCCAGGGATAGCTCTTTCTGGTTGTTCTCCATCATACTTCTCTGGCTGAGATTGCTCAGGATTCTGACTGTTGTGGGAGAAAATCCTGTGGAAAATCCTTCCACTCCGGAGCACCATTGCCTGCGGCTTTCGTACCTCTGTGGGGGTAGCAGTGGGTTTTAACAGGGATTTGAGGGGTAGTGGTGGAGGAATGGTTGATGAAGCAGGGGTGATGACTGGAGCAGGGATTCTGATGAGGGGTTTGTTAGGTGGAGGCATGGTGGAGGTAGAGGGGATATCGTGCGGATTATGAAGGATAAGGGGTCTGGAAGGTGGAGGTGGAGACGAAGTAGAAGTGGGTAGGCTTGAAGCGGGCAATGATTTTGAGGTGGGTGATGGGTAATGAGTGGTTTTGAAGGCATTAGTGGTGATGTGGTGGAGAAAGACGGGGTTATGTGTGGTTGACGGATGATAAGGGGTTTAGAAGGCGTAGGGGTAAATGTGGTAGAGGCGGATGGTAAAGTGGGGGAGTGAGAGAAGATGAGAGGGTGTGAAGGCGTAGTGGAGAGTGTCGGTTGATAGGGGATCGGGGTACGGATGAGAGGGCGTAATGGTAGTGGAAATGGTGAAGGCGATACTGACGCGGGTTGATGAGAGAGAGGTGCTACCCGGCCAAGGCAAGGGTGTTGCGTGATGATAGGATTGGCGGTAGAAAGAATGGCGGTACTTTCCGGGTGCCACACCTGCTCTCTCCTGACTTCGGGAAGGAGGAGATGGGGTTAACCTGATGATCGGGCTGTTGGTGCTCCGGTAATGGATTCTGGATTATGCCCATGTTGGGCTGTTGTTGTGGGGCCTGCTGAGGCTGTTGTTGTTGTTGTGGTTGCTGCTGCTGCTGCTGTTGTAACTGCTGCTGTGGCCTATGAGGAGGTCTCCTAGCCTTGAGAGCGGCGACGTATCGTCTCATTTCATCCCAATCTATTTGATGTTCATCATTCATATCGTGGATGTAATCTTTGAAATGGAAGCAGTAATCTATAGTGTGTCATGGCTGCCTGTGGTAGACGCAGTATTTGGAGGTATCAATATTCGGGGGCCACACGGGCATTTCTCTGGGTAGGGTGAGCTGGTTTGATGCCATGAGGGCATTAAAAATGTCTGCTAAGGTTTCTAGCAATGGTGGATAGTAGGCTCTCTTGGGATCGACCGGCCTCCTTTGTTGCTGTTGGGGACCATAGTTCCCCGGGGGTGGAACTTGGTTGTACTGAAGCGGTGGTTGTTGTTGCTGAGGTTGTGGTTGTTGTTGCTGGGGTTGACGTAATTGAGGCATATTATCCTGGGGTGGATTATTTTGGGGTGGAGGACGAAGAGAGAAAGGACCTGGTTGGAGGGGAAGTCGGGGCATTTGTGGAGGCCTTGGGTTGACTGCATAGTTGGCATTGTTGACCACGCTCACTTGCTCATTTGTCACGACCCCTTCTGTGGCTCCGCCCGGGACACCAGCGCATGTCTTTCTGACCACTTTGGGCTTCGGTGACTCAAACATGTTCATAATGGGGGTGTCTTTCAACTGGGTTTGGATGTACCGGGCCCTTTCATAGAGTTCCTCCATTGTAGTAAGTTTATTCATGGCCAGGACGTGTCTGAACTGTGGGGTTGCATTATACACAATCATCTTTACTTGTTCGGGCTCGGAGAGGGTATCCCTTATTCTTTCCGCCAGAGACCTCCATCTATCAGCATAGCGGACAAAATCTTCGTCGGGCTTCATCTTTTCGGCCACTAGGTCAGTAATGGAAAGTGAGGGACCGACCCTATCCCTATATTTCTACAAGAACCTTCTCTGGACTATTTCAAAATTCTCGGCCTAGCGGGGCTCCAAGGAATAGAACCACTCAAGCGCGGGACCATCCAATGATCTCCTAAAGAGGTATGCCAGGGACCTCTGATCGTTTTGCCAATAGGAGGACTCATACATGAAATCCTTGAGGTGAATGAAGGGGTTGCCGGTGCCATTGTATCTGCGGTACGTGGGCATTTCGGAGGGAGGAAGATGAATGGCGGGAAGGATTGGCAAAGCAACCTCCGGGGTGGCTTTCACGTCCACCATTCTTCTCAGATTTTGAAACTGCTCATCCATGCGATTGAACCTATTGAGGAGCGATTGGGCGAGCTCCTCTGGAGGTGAAGGTGGCACTTGCCACTAGGGAAGAAACTGTCTCCCGGAGACTTGAGGGGGAAACCCCGAATGAGAGGGAGCTGTCGGACCGCCGATAGTTGGCCCCGGCTGAAGCGGTATGTGGGGAACAACGGGAGTTTGAGATTGTGATGGGAACTGGAACGAGGGTGGTTGTTGGCTCGCTTGTCCTTGAAGCGAGGGAGACTGGATGGCTTGTGCCAATGAAGGAGATGGAATGGCCTGCACGGACTCTTGGAGAGGTGCGATGGCCGGAGTTGATTCCTAGGGCGTGGGGGAAACAGATTTCCCCTTCAGAATGGCCTGGAAGGCCCGGAGCTGTTCAGAGGTAAGCTCTGTGTTGGCGAGGACGCCCAGTAAGGAAGAGATATCCTGTGGTGGGGACGTGTCCCCGGCAATAACCTGCACCTCATGCGAGGGCTCATGAGAAGGACCCGAGTCCATAGCATAGACTCGCGGGTCGGCTGACAAACCACGACTAGGGTGGTTCTCCTCAAAAGACTCGTGAGCCATGCTCACAGTTTTCCCAGAACGCAAAAACATACACTAGCAAGCAGGTAGCAGAGATTATCAAACAAGTGGATGCCTTTACGCCTTTTTTTTGTGTTTTGATTTTGATGATTTTTTTGTGCTTTTAGCGAGATCCGAAGTTCACACAAAATAGGGACCCTAGTTTATTTTTGTTTCACCGCCGTGTCATCTAGAGTCTCTCGTCTCACCACGAATGGGATGACTAACTCCGGGGAACTTCAATGGTACAACCAGCCCAGTGAACGAAGAGGAGATTCTTCGATGTCGGGGACTTACGGAGGTCCCAGTGGAGGAGATCCTAGTCCGTCGAGAGGAATTCCCGACGGAGAGTCCTTCCTTCACCGAGAGGGGGTGGTCCTTAGAAAGAAATAAAAAGAAAGATAGAAAAGAGGGACTGATGTATGCGATGAAATGCTGACAGATATATAGAGCATAACAGAATAACAAGACAATCAAGATATAACAACACACAAGAGATGATAAAGCAAATCATAAGAGGCGGCAAGAGTAACTAAAAGAAAGCAACTGAAGTCCCACCGTGATCGCCAATCTGTGGAAGCCGAGGAGGGATCCACTTAAAAGGAGAAAGAAGAAAGCGAGCGACAGGCTACAAACTCGCAGTAACTAAAAAGCTAATAAGGGACATGAAACGTGCCAATAGAGAAGAGAGCATACGTAGGATGCTAAAGGGATGTGATCGCCAGAGGGGTTACCTCAATGAAAAGAAATGATCGCGGGTACCTGGTACAAGGCACGGAAACTGTAAATCATCGAGTGCAGGAAATGGCGGGTTGCTTCTTCCTCCCCCTTCGGCCGGCCGACGGAGAGGGCTTTCTTCAATTAGCCTTGCAAAACAACAATAAACAAGTAACGGGTGGATCAGAAAGTCGAAGGTGCAGTATTCAATTCTAACGATGCAAGCAATGAAATGATGGCAGGACACACACCTGGTTGGTGTTGTCTTTTAAAACCCCTCTCGGGCACGAGTAGAAGGAAAATGCTTATGATGAATGGCGATTATGCCAACGTAAGAACGGGGAAAAACTCCATCATAAAAAGGGGGGGGGGTGGAAGATACGATATGATGAATGCAAGATAACTAGGGAAGAAGAGAGGAGAATGGCTTATTGGATGGTCGATGGCGAGGCCCGGCGGAGCTTCGGCAGCACAAGGACGACGCGGGAGGACGACGGGCGAAGACGGCCTTTCTCGTACTAGCGCGGGCACCCAGGAATCCGGAAGAACTTCCCCCCTACAAAACACCCGCGGGTTAGAAATAGAATTCGGTAGCCTATCGGCTCTCTTTTTTCGACCCCTGGATTGAGGGGGGTAGGCCTCTATTTATAGAGTTCCGGAAGATGGAGGCGTCCAGGGGCCTGGACGCCTCCATCACTTGGATCTTTTTTAAACGACAATCCGACCGGCTGACGGATAGTCAGTGGTCAGGGACGCCCGTGAGCAGGTTGATGGAGGCGTCCAGGGGCCTGGACGCCTCCATAACTTAGATTTTCTTCGAACGACAGACTGAGCAACGGTCAGTCGATGGCCGGGAGTCGCTAGTGAGCAGGTTGATGGAGGCGTCCAGTCTCCTGGACGCCTTCAAGAATATATATATATTTTTTATTTATTATTTTATTATTTTTTTCATTTTTTTTGCCATTGATGGAGGCGTCCAGCCTCCTGGACGCCTCCATGATTTTTTTGATTTTTTAATTATTTTTATTTATGGAGGCGTCCAGTCTCCTGGATTTTTTTGATTTTTCTATTATTTTTATTATTTTTTATATATATGAATTTATGGAGGCGTCCAGTCTCTTGGACACCTCCAAGATTTTTCACGGAAAAATTCAGAAAAATGTTAAAAATTTTTTAGAAAAATAGGAAATCACCAGAGTAATTAAAAATGTGAAGGCCGCCTTAGGGTATCATAGTGTAATATGAGATTTACTCACTGTAATGTCAAGAACGGCGTGTCTACACCCATGTCTATACAATGGCCTCGAGCTTCTCAAGTCTACACACTGTCTTCGGCCTCAAAGTCTGTACACTCGCTGCACTGTACAAGTCCATACACTGGCAGCCCTGCAGAAGTCTATACATTGGCTCAAACATTCCAAGTCTGTACAGCCATTGCACTCAAGCGAAGTCCATACATTGGTCTTCTTATTCGAAGTATGTACATTGGTCTTCATATTGGAAGTATGTACATTGGTCTTCATATTGGAAGTCTATACATTGGTCTTCACCTGAAGTCTGTACAGCCATTCTCTTATCAAAGTCCATACATTGATCGTTTGGGTAACAAAGTCTGTACAACGTGAGCTTCGGTTCTTAAAGTCTACACATTCTCCTGTTCAAATTCTTCAAAGTCTATACATCAGTTTGATTGAGTAAGTCTGTACAGCATGCCTTGTGTTTACAACTTTTAAAGTCTGTACATCGGCTTCGCATCTACAAGTCTGTACATCGGTTTGATATCATCAAGTCTGTACATTGACTTCAACTCTCCAAGTCTGTACAGCCACATCTCAAAGGCTAAGTCTATACATCACTGTGGCTGCTCGAAGTGAAGCATAGTCTATACACTCTTCACCTTTCCCTACGTTTGGCCAAGTCTATACACTCATACCTTTCCCTACATTTTCTGGCCAAGTCTACATATCGTTTACCTGGCGTTTGCTTCAAAGTCTAAACACTCGTTCTTTAGGCTTCAAGTCTATACATTGGACTGTGGTTCGCCAAGTCTATACATTGCTGAGCCATTCGACAAGTCTGTACATTGGCTTCAATTCCTCAAGTCTATACATTGTTCAGCGTCTTGTCTTACTCGAAGTCTGTACAGTCTGGCAGCGTCTCATGCTGCGTCTTAGGCAAGTGTATACATTGCTCTGTTGCACGAGGCAAAGTCTGTACATCCGATCATCTCCCTCATCGTCTTGGCCATCGTTCTTTCAAAGTTTGTACAGCCCATTGTCTAGAGACCAAGTCTGTACATCGTCCTGTGCCTTCAAGCTTTCAACGTCAAGTCTGTACATCGTACTGTGCCTTGATCTTGGAGCAAGTCTATACATTACTGCCGCATTCACGCAAGTCCATACATTGTTTATTGGGCCAAGTCTATACATTGTTCCATTGTGTGCTTGTCTAAGTCTATACATCGCTATTCTTTGCACGAGCTGAAAGTACTTCAAGTCTGCACATTCTGCTGTTGTGTTCATGCATCATATGAGCAAGTCTGTACATTGTTACGCAGAGCCTACACATTCGTTTGGCTTGGCTGAGTCTACACACTCGGTTTGGCTTGGCTGAGCATTTATCGTCAATGTACACACTTCACCATATGCATACTGCAGCATGTGCTATTAAGTCCATACACTACTTTTGTGCATCGTTCAGAAAGCAAGTCTGTACATTGGTTCAGTCATGAACAGAAACGCTTAAGTCTATACATTGCTATGGCTTGTTATTGCAACGCTCTTTAAGAAGCAACTCTGTACACCCTTCTAATATTGTCTTCGACTGATTATCTGACAGGATTAATGGACGAGGTTATTAAGACTGGCACGTGATCCTAGAGGTTGAGATGCTGACACGTGGACCGAACCTTCTGGGCAGGAATCATCGAGAGCTCACGCCCTAGCTGCCTGCTGCTGGTATAAAAATGGAGCTTCTTCCATCGGCTGAAAAAAATGATCGATGAGCAGTGAGCCATCGAGAAAAGCAGAAGAGCAGTGAGTGCCTCCACGATACAGAGAACAGAGAAGAAGAAGAAAAAGACAAAGAAAGAGAGTGAGAGCAGCTGAAGAAGAAAGAAGAAGATTGAGCCAGAGAGCAGAAGAGAGATCGAGAGATCCAGAAGAAGAAGAAAAAGAGAAAGAGAGAGGGCTCGTGAAGAAGAAGAAAGAAGCTTCAGTTGAAGATCTGCCTACTTGACTTTGGATCAGATCCAATCCAGTCAGCTTCTACGAGAGCCACATTCCTTGTATTTCATTTACAGTTTTCAGTCGCTGTGACTCTATTTTCTATTTTCTTTTTCATTTGATATCTTGTCTTTCCGATACTCTGTAGAGAGGTCGGGGTCCCTCCTGTTGGTTCAAGAGAAGGGAGATTGCTATCTCCGGTTGCAAGTAGCTGGGTGCCACTTGTAGGTTCCCTCCTGGTATTGGAGGAAGGGAGATTCGTCTCCGGTTCTGGGCTTGTGGGTTGCAAGTCCAGGGGTCCCTCCTGGTCTGGAGGAAGAGAGGTCTTCAACCTCTGGTTTGCTGGTGACGGGGAGTCACTGGTGGGTTCCCTCCTGGTCTGGAGGAAGAGAGACTGTGCGTCTCTGGTTTCCAAATGGCTGTGAGTCACTTGGGGTGTCCCTCCGGTTGGGAGGAAGAGGGGAGGCTGTTCCCCTGGTCAAGCTGTGTGGCAGCATCTTGTTCGCAGACTGAGTCTGCAGTTTTCTAGCCTGTGCTAGTGGAAGCCTCACTCCGGTTGGGAGTGAGGGGTGGACGTAGGTCTTTGGACCGAACCACCTAATAATCTCTTGAGGTGTGGTTTGTCTGTGTGTTTGCTTCCGCTAGATGATTGATTAGGAGCGCTCCAAGTGTCTCAATGTTCAATTGAATTAGTTTTTATTCTGGATTTGTGTTTAGCTTCTGAGTTTAATTTTAATTGGGTGATATTTCGAGCAGGATACATTCACCCCCCTCTGTATCCAGGGCTTGCACCCTAACATGGTGTGGTCGAGTCGGAAAAGTTTCGACCCCAAGGGTCGACTCTTGTTTGCGGGCTGAAAGTGTCGACCTAGTGAGTCGACACTTATTTTTCGTGTGCGGTTTTGTTCTTAAAACAGAACGGCCGTGAAAAAGTGTCGACCTAGGAGGTCGACACTTGTCAGCCGTGACAAATTGTAGAGCATTGAAAAAGGAATAATCTAGCACACTTTAATTAGAATTTAGCCTGAGAGATACCTTCCTTTTTGTGGATCTAAAGAAGAGGTAAGAAAAATCCCCAAATAAGATGAAACCCTTAATTTCTCCCAAATCTTCCTTCAAATCTCCTTCAATCTTCAAACTAGCATAGCTTAGGCCTCCAGGGATGGTTTGTGGGTTGATTGGGATTCTATTTATAGCCAAAACATGGCCAATTTTGTCAAGACTCCTCACCTAATTTTACCTAACCCATTAAGTCCGAATTTAGAAGAAAAAAATCAATTTCTCTTCCTAATCTAGCCCATTTTTTGTGTGAATTGGTGTGAAAATAATGTAATTTCGGCTGGTCTAAAGTGGAATGGTAGGTGGGAGTTGATTTTTGAGTCAATCTTCTAGAAATGGGGTTATTTTAATCCTTTAAATGCCATATTAAACATGTGTTACGAATTTTGGTCTAATTATCCTTTAATAAATCCTTGAATCCATTAATCCAACTCATTATGGATTATCCAATGGGCCAATTGTAATCCTAACCCATTATATGGACTTTTATTGGGCTTCCTATGATTTATCTAAGGGTTAAAGCATTTAATCTCTATTTACTTCAAGTAAATTCATTTAACTAGTTTATTTCATATAGTAAAAATATAATTTAACTATTTCATGAATATTTTATTTAGAGAATAAAATTTAAAAAAATATTTTTCATCTTTATTTACCGGGTTTCTACATCCTCCCCCACTTGAAAGAATTTGGTCCTCCAAATTCACATTATACAACTAAAATTCAAAAATTTGAATGGAGAAGTCAAATTCCTAACCTGAGATTAAATCCGGGTATTTCTTCTTGATAGATTATTCTAAATCCCATGTGGCTTCCTCGAATCCACGTTTTCTCCATTGAACTTTCGCCATCGGTATATCCCGATTCCTCAGTTGGTGTAGTTTCCGATCTAATATCTTGATCGGTCTTTCTTCAAATGATAAGTCCTTTTGTAGTTTCAATTCTTCAAATTGAATCACATGTGAATGATCGTACACGTACTTCCTTAGCATTGATACATGGAAAACATCGTGTACACCGACCAGTTGAGGAGGCAAAGCTAGCTTGTACGCCACCTCACCGATTCGTTCCAGAATCTCAAAAGGGCTAATAAATCTCGGACTCAGCTTTCCCTTTATGCCAAATCTTATAATTTCTTGTGTGGGTGAGATCTTTAAAAAGACATTCTCCCCCACTTGGAATTCAAGGTCTCTCCTCCGATTGTCGGCATAACTCTTTTACCGTGATTGAGCTACCTTCAATCTTTCTTGAATCAACTGGACTTTGTCAGTTGTATCTTGGACAATATCGGGACCAAGCAATCTCTTCTCTCCAACCTCGCTCCAGCATAGAGGCGATCTACAACTTCAGCCATAAAGAGCTTCGAATGGTGCCATTTGTATACTCGACTGATAGCTATTGTTATAAGCGAACTCAGTTAGCGGTAAATGTTCATGCCAACTTCCACCGAAGTCTATCATGCAGGCTCTCAACAAATCTTCAATAATCTGATTCGTCCTCTCAGTTTGTCCATCATTCTGAGGGTGAAAAGCCGTACTAAACCTTAGTCTAGTACCCATAGATGATTGCAAACCTTTCCAGAAATGAGAGGTGAATCTCGGATCTCGATCCAAAATAATGGAACTTTGAATACCATGCAGCCTGACAATCTCCTTGATATATAAGGCGGCTAGAACATCCACGGTCCATTTGGTCTTGATAGGTAAGAAGTGGGCGGACTTAGTCAACCGATCAACAATTACCCATATAGCATCAAAACCACTTCGGGTCTTCGGTAAACCAACAATGAAGTCCATACCGATACTATCCCATTTCCATTCCAGTATTTCAAGAGGCTTGAGTTTACCAGCCGGTTTGAGGTGCTCGGCTTTAACTTGTTGACATACCAAGCATCGACTTATGAACTCGGCTACCTCTCTTTTCATGTTAGGCCACCAGAAAGTTCTCTTGAGGTCTTGGTACATTTTTGTGGCACCGGGGTGAATAGTGTACCTAGACCGATGTGCTTCCTCCAAGATTTTACCCTTGAGGATAGAACAGTCCGGTACACATGTTCTTCCTTTGAATAATAACCTTCCATCATCAGCCAGAAGAAAATCCGGTCGTTGATCTAATTTCTTTTTAATTTCCACGATCAACGGATCATCACCTTGCCGTTCCTTAATTTTCGAGAGTAACTCTGGTTGGAGTCGAATATTAGCGATAAAGACTCCACCTTCCTTCTCCTCCATATTGAGGTCTAGACTTACCATTTCTTCAAGTAGATGCTATTCTTTAACCATCATGCTGGATAGTAAGGCCATCGGCTTCCGGCTAAGTGCATCAGTTACGGCATTGCCTTTTCCGAGGTGGTATTGTATAGAGAAGTCGAAATCCTTTAAATATTCTAACCACCGTCTTTGTCTCATATTGAGCTCGTTTTGACAGAATAAGTATTTGAGACTCTTGTGATCAGAATACACCGTAAAGGCTTCGCCATAGAGATAATGTCGCCAGATCTTCAAGGCAAAGACCACAGCTGCCAACTCAAGGTCATGCACGGGATAATTTTCCTCGTGCTTCTTCAATTACCATGAGGAATAAGCTATGACCTTGCCATGTTGCATTAATACGCAACCTAGGCCAATTCCGGATGCATCAGTATATACTTTGAATCCTCCTCCTTCCGTAGGTAATGTGAGAATTGGAGCAGTCGTCAGACAATCCTTTAAAGTCTGAGAGCTTTTCTCGCATTCCTCGGACCATATAAAAGGATTCTCCTTCCTTGTTAATCTTGTTAAGGGTACCGCAATCTTGGAGAAGTCCTTGATAAATCTTCGATAATAGCTAGCCAATCCCAAGAAGCTTCGGATTTCCATCACACTAGTAGGTCTTTCCCAGTTCTTTACGGCCTCGACCTTTGAAGGATCGACGGTGACACCGTTCCGAGAAATTATGTGACAGAGAAAAGAAACTTCCTCCAACCAGAAATCACATTTGCTTAATTTGACATAAAGCTTGTGATCTCTTAATAATTGAAGGGCCTTCTTGAGGTTCTTCATGTTCTTCCTTTGACTTGGAGTAGATCAAAATGTCATCGATAAAGACAACCACAAATTGATCGAGGTATGGCCTGAATACGTTGTTCATTAATTACATAAATGCGACAGGCGCATTTGTTAAGCCAAAAGGCATAACGGTGAACTCGTAATGTCCATACCGACTCCAAAATGCAGTCTTGTGAATATCACCTTCCTTGATTTTCAACTGATGATAACCAGATCGAAGATTGATCTTTGAAAAATATCGAGCTCCAGAAATCTGGTCGAATAATTCATCAATCCTCAGCAGTAGATATTTATTCTTGATGGTGAGTTGATTCAATTATCGATAATGAACACATAACCTCATTGAACCATCCTTCTTTTTGACAAAGAGGACTGGGGCTCCCCAAGGTGAAGTACTTGGTCGGATAAACCCTTTCTACAAAAACTCTAATATTTGTTCCTTTAACTCCTTCATTTCGACAGCAGACATTCGATAACGAGCTTTAGAAACTGGTGCAGCTGCCGGAATCAAATCAATAGAGAATACCACTTTTCTCTCCGGAGGAATACCAGACAACTCGTCCAGAAATACATCAGAATAATCCCGAACGATAGGAATGTCCTTTAGAACGGGTTCCGTAGGCTCGGTCATAGTGATAGAAACTAAGAAACCGGCACAACCCTTCCTTAATAATTTCTTGACTTTGAGGGCCGAAATGAGAGACAAGTGTTTAGAATGCCTGATACCAGAAAATATGAGGTTGGGGTAACCCATAAAAGTTACCATACCCAACTTGCAATTGACACTAGCTCCATGAGTAGATAGCCAATTGGCACTCAGAATAACATCATATCCGTCCATCTCAATGCATACCAAATCAGCGGGTAAGTTATAACCGCTAATTAGAACTTCACTAGCAGGATAGAAATGTTTAATCTCCATTCCCGTTCCAATAGGGGTAGTAATAGTGAGTGTAGAATCTAATAGAACAGGCTTCATAGGTAAAAGACCAGCAAATCTTCTAGATTTAAATGAATGCATAGCTCTAGTGTCAAATAAGACAGAGGCATGCCTTGAGTACACAGAAAGAGTACCTTCCACGACGCCTCCTTCTTCGGTAGGTTCCACATTCATGAGAGCTTGGCGTCTTCCTTACTTTTTGGCAATAATTGGAAGTTTTGCCGGTGGTGTAGCTTGCTCGTTGAGAAGAGGGTAATTCGGGATCCTATGCTCCCGACTCCCGCATCGAAGACATGCGCCGAGCTTTCTCCAGCATTCCTCGGCTTTATGTCCGGGCTTCTCGCAGAATTTACATAATTCCTTTGATGACGTAGAAAAAGGAACTATTTGCTTGTCAAATGACCTCGACTTCTTGTCCCCTTGAAAGTTACGTCCACCTTTGTTGAAATTACGCCCGTCCTTGATGAAGTTACACCCGTCATTGGGCCTTTTCTTCCCGAAGGAAGGTTTGAAACTACCGGCTCCCGTAACTTGCTCTCTCTTGGCTTCTCTTCCTCGGATGCGATCCGATAATTCCGTTGCATCTTCTAAGAGTTGTGCTCTTCGTACCGCATCAGAATAAATTTGAATATCCATCGGGGTGAGTTGAGTAATGTACTGCGGCCTTAAGCCGTTGAGAAATCTCCATGCCTTCATTTTGTTGGTACCCACGAGGTGTGGAGCGTACCGAGATAACCTTGAAAATTGAGCTTCATATTTGACAACCGATAATTCCCTTTGTTTTAAGGCGGCAAATTCGGCAACCTTCCTTTCTTGCACCCGGTCGGAGAAATACTTGCTATTAAAGTGTTCCACGAACTCTTCCCATAATACTTGCTCGTGCGGTAAAGTAGCTTCGACCGATTCCCACCAGGCACGTGCATCCCTTTCTAGTTGGAAAGTAGCGAGTAGGACATTTTCCTCGTCGGCACATTCATGACTCAGAAAATCCTCTCAATTTCCTTAATCCAATGTTCGGCTTCATCCGGATCTGTAGATCCAGCGAACTTAGGAGGGTTCATGCTTCGGAAATTCCTATGCAAATCACTAGCTCCTCGGTTTGCTCCTCCCAGAGCAACCTGTTGGAGGGCTTGGGTTAAACCTTGAACGATGCGTTGCATCTCGCGCCATTGAGCTCTCTCGGTGGCCATTTGCGAGAATTAACCTGCAACCATAATTACAAGGTTTTATGTTTTATTTTGGTATTCATTTCTTGATTAATTCTTTTCCTTTAAAACTTAACCCATGGTTCTACCTAAACTTACCGGGCAAGTTTAAGTTCCTAACCGATTTCTAGGTATTGATCTATACCTATATTAAGGGAAAACCTATGTTTAAGAAATCCTAGGTTTTATGTAACCTAGGCTCTGATACCACAAAGACTGTCACGTCCCGACGCGAATATCGAGGACGTGAGCGAGTCGTAAACAAGCGTGTCGATCAGAGCATGCACAATTTAATTTCTAAAGTCAGAAATGAATGAGAAATGATACTTTTATTCCATCAAAATGAAGTTTACAACACTAATTGATAAGCCATAAAGGCAATTACAATCTTCAAGTCCAAAATACATCATTCTTGTAAAAACACTAATGACCTACACAATCCTAGGTAAAAGGAAAATCACTCTCTCACTCTTGTCCATTCCCTTGTCCATTTTCATTTCCTGTAATAATTTACCAAAATATAGGGTGAGCAAAGAGCTCAGTAGGATTTTATATCTATACAATCAGGTAATATTTAAGTATTTATCATTTTGGATATTTTTCCAAGTAAATCGGAAAGTGTTTAAGATCATGAATAGCAAGTAGGAAATTGTATACGGAATTTCAAATAATAACATGATAACAAGGCTCCAAGATAATTTCAAGTATTGAATATTGAACATGTAAAGAATATCATGAAAGAATTTGGCCATTTCATGCAAGTCAAATATATCATGTAATTTCAAGCAATTTCAAATAACAAGTAAACAAGTACAAGAACGAAATGTGGAATGTCATAATTAATATAGCAAGTCATGCAATTCGGTGCAATGCCACACCGTGGTCAATCAACTCCCATGGGCACAAGTACTTTCAGGCGCTCCTCCTAGGACCAGACCGGGCCCCATTAATGCCAGGCATTGGGTCATTGGATCAAAAGATCCCAAGCATGTTTAGACATCCACTTAACACTATGGACAATGAATTTCAAGAATAAGCTCATTTGTAAAAGTACAGATCTGACAAAAATCTCAGAAGTAGCATGAGGAGTGAATAATAATTTTAAGGCATCATGTTTAACAACATTAAGTCGTAGAATTCAAGAAAGAACGGTAACTAGAAAGAAAATTCAAGTAATTAGAGTTTAATAGAATTAATTTAATTCCATGGTTTAATCTTGTGTGCATTTGATTTACAAGTATTTAGACATATTTTCATGAAATTTTTGTACATTAGAGATACATTAGTTTAGCCAAAACGGTGATTTATTATTATAAAAATCAGAATTTTATTATGAAAAATAGATTTTTTATGCCAAAAATAATTCCAACTTACTAAAAATAATTTTAATACGTTACTTTACTGATAAGATGATAAAAAAAAAATTTCATGCTGGATTTAATTTTTAACATGCTAAAAATTATTTTTCTATATTTATTTACTAATTATTCGAAAGGAAAATAGAATTATCATGCTAAAAATATTTTTTAATACACGAAAAATAATTCTAACATGCCAAAAATAATTCTAACATGCTAGAAATAATTTTATCATGCTGGAAGAAATTTTAGCATGCTGGAAGTAATTTTCATGCATCAATTTACTAATTATTTAACAGGAAAATTAGGTTTAGCATGCAAAAAAAATAGTTTAAATATATTTTAACATGCTGAAAATAGTTTTTATATCTCAGTATGTATAAAATAATTTTATCATGTTGGAAGTCATTTTTAACATGCTGGAAATATTTTTCATGCATTAATTTACTAATATTGTTAAAAATAGATTTTTACATGTAAAAATAATTTTATTCTACAAAAAATAATTTTTAACATGTTGTAAGAATCAACACATGCTAATATTGTCTTTCCTTACCTTTGGTGGCTTAAATGTATACGATTAACGTGGATTTCCAAATGTTATAATTCCTATTGTATAGTGACTAATCTTTAGTCCCACATTGGAAGTTTTGAAAACTTTCATGGCGTTATATGTTGGAGAGCTCACCCTTGGGTCGGGACCCAAGGGGCATAGGATGTGGGCTTGAGTTGTGAGTTGAATTAAATGGATACGAAAATCTTAGTATATTTATTTGTTTTGTGCCGTGTCGTGTCGTGCCGTGCCGTGCCGTGCCGAGTCGAGTCGAGTCGAGTCGAGTCGTGGTGTGATGTGGTCGAGACGGAAAAGTGTCAACCCCAAGGGGGGTCGACTCTTGTTTGCGGGCTGAAAGTGTCGACCTAGTGGGTCGACACTTATTTCTCGTGTGCGGTTTTGTTCTTAAAACAGAACGGCCGTGAAAAAGTGTCGACCTAGGAGGTCGACACTTGTCAGCCGTGAAAAAGTGTCGACCCGGGAGGTCGACACTTTTCACTAAGTTCCGTTTTTTTAACATAAAACTCGATCCCGAGTGTCGACCCAAGGGGTCGACACTTTTTCTGCAACTTACAATTTTCTTCACTAAAATGGCTATAACTCACTCATTTCTCAATGAAATTTAGTGAATAAGGTATCAATGGAAAGAGCATTAAAAAAGGAACAATCTAGCATACTTTAATTAAAATTTATACTGAGAGATACCTACCTTTTTGTGGATCTAAAGAAGAGGTAAGAAAAATCCTCAAATAAGATGAAACCCTTGATTTCTCCCAAATCTTCCTTCAAATCTCCTTCAATCTTCAAACTAGCATAGCTTAAGCCTCTAGGGATGGTTTGCGGGTTGATTGGGGTTCTATTTATAGTCAAAACATGGCCAATTTTGTCAAGATTCCTCCCTTAATTTTACCTAACCCATTAAGTCCGAATTTAGAAGAAAAAATCAATTTCTCTTCCTAATCTAGCCCATTTTTGGTGTGAATTCGTGTGAAAATAATGTAATTTCGATTGGTCTAAAGTGGAATGGTAGGTGGGAGTTGATTTTTGAGTCAATCTTCTAGAAATGGCGTTATTTTAATCCCTTAAATGCCATATTAAACATGTGTTACGAATTTTGATCTAATTATCCTTTAATAAATCCTTTAATCCATTAATCCAACCCATTATGGATTATCCAATGGGCCAATTGTAATCATAACCCATTATATGGACTTTTATTGGGCTTCATATGATTTATATCTAAGGGTTAAAGCATTTAATCTCTATTTACTTCAAGTAAATTCATTTAACTAGTTTATTTCATATAGTAAAAATGTAATTTAACTATTTCATGAATATTTTATTTATAGAATAAATTAAAAAAATTATTTTTCATCTTTAATTACCGGGTTTCTACACTAAAGGAGGCTATCAAGGGGAGATTCAAGTGCTGGTACTGTAGCCGTGAACAGTGCTCCGGGAAGGAAGTTCTTCATCCATCTTCAAGTGATACAAGCCACATCTGGAGCAGATCAACCCCAAGCAAAGTGGAGATCAAGCTGCATCCAAAACCTTCTTCATCAACTAAGGGGGAGCTTGAATATGAAGTTTTCTATTTGTGTCTTCCATTCGATTTCTATTTCAGATTCAAGTGTGTGTTCTTGTAATAGCTGAATACTTGTGTGTGTGTGGATCTACGCAGATCCGTGTGTGTGTGTGTGTGTGTGTGTGTGTGTGTGTGTGTGTGTGTGTGTGTGTGTGTGTGTGTGTGTGTGTGTGTGTGTGTGTGTGTGTGTGTGTGTGTGTGTGTGTGTTCGGTGCTTGTTCACCTTCGTGAGGCTTCACATTTCTTTGTGATTCGGTGCTTGTTCACCTTCGTGGGAGTTCCGAACTCCTCACATGTGGGTGTGTGTGTTTTGATCTTGTAATCCTTTACAAGATAGTGTGTGAAGCCTCATAGATTGTGAGGGGTGGACGTAGGTTGTCGTTGTTGCATCCGAACCACCTAAAAATCTCTGTCTATCGTGTGGTTTGATCCTTCTCTTCTATCCCCATTCTGTGCAGCATACACTTAGTTTCGTTTGAATGTCTTGTTGAGTTAGATCTAATATAATCCATCATTCTCATATCAACTCTTCAGTATATAAAAAGGTGGGTTCGGATCGACAAGTCAAACCTTGTCAGGAAGATAACATCTTGCGTGAGTTGAATCTCCAGATTCCCACCTCTGCCATCGTACCGAAGATCGGTTGAGTGTGATAGATTCTATTAGATCTCTTAGTTTTCCTTTAATTCTGGATTTCATCTCGGCCATTATTCACACTTGTTTGAATTGGGCAAAAGTTTGGTAAAAGTGTGTATACACCCAATTCACCCCCCTCTTGGGTGTCATTGATCGCGAGACTTCAATTGGTATCAGGGCTAAGCCTCTATTTCTTTCAGATCTAACGATCTAGAGTAAGATCCATATCAATGGCAAACAAGGGTATGATGCCTGAGGGTCACTCCATTCATCGTCCTCCATACTTCGATGGCTCAAATTACTCCTATTGGAAAAATAGAATGCATGTTTTTCTGAGAGCCCAAGAGTATGAGATCTGGAGGGTTGTGGACAAGGGTCCATATAAACTCTCGGATGATGAAGAGAAATAGACACCCGAGGAAATTAAGAAATACAATGTCAATTTTAATGCTATGAATATTATGCAATGTGCTATACATCATAATGAATTTTCTCATGTATCCATATGCAGTTCAGCGAAGGAAATATGGGACAAGTTGCGTCTCATATATGAGGTAACCTCAGAGGTCAAAGAGACCAAGGCAAATCTACTTGTTAGAGACTATGAGCTGTTCAAAATGAAACCTGAAGAAATCATTTCAGAAATGTTCGCAAGATTAACTGAGATCAAAAATGGTCTCAAAAGCCTTGAAAAGAAGTACACAAACTCCGATCTTGTAAGGAAGGTTCTGAGATCACTTTCATCGGCGTGGCATACAAAAACCACAGTAATTGAGGATTCGAAGAATCTGTCCACACTTTCTTTGGATGAGCTCATAGGGTCACTCATGACCTATGAGATAAATATGAAGAGAACAGCCGAGGAAGATACGAAGAAGAAGAAAGTGATTGGATTGAAAGCTCATCAATCTGATGAAGACTTTCAAGAAGAAGAATCCAATTATGGAAGCAATGAAGAAGAAGACTTGGCCATGATAACTCACCAAGTGAGGAGATTTTTGAGAAAGAAGAGGAATTTCTAAGGCAACTTCAAAAAGGGGCAAAGGACGCCCATTCAAACCAAGGGCGAGTCAAGCAAGCCCAACAATGTCATTTGCTATGAATGCAAGAAGTCCGGACACATGAGAGGAGAGTGTCTAGATCTGAAGAAGAAGTTCAAGAAGGAGAAATTCAGGAAGCCAAAAGCAATGGTCGCTACATGGAGCGACGAAGAAGAATAGCTGTCCTAAGAAGAGCTCGGAGAGCTCATGGAAAGCATGTGCCTTATGGCACACGAAGATGATTCGACAGAGGTAAATTTTGACCCTGATTTTATTTCAAATGAACAATGGGAGTCGGAATATGAAAAATTGTATACAAAATACAGAAAAATAAGATCTGAAAATAAAACTCTCAAAAAGAAAATGGGTGATTTGTCACATGAAGATATTTTTGTTAAATTTGAGAAATTAGAATAAGAATGGTTTGATCTAACCGAAGAAAATGAAACATTGCTTCAAACAATTTCAGATGTTGAAAAAGCCAAAGAGGAGCTATCATGTAAAATGGTTGAAATTGAAAAAGTTTGTGAAAAGCTCAAAATGAAAAAGAAATTCTGATATCATCCATTTCAGAAATTGAAAGTAAAAATGTGAGCTTGAATAAAGAGGTAACTGACTTGCAGTTTACTCTCTCTAAGTTTGTCAAGGGCAAACAAAATTTGGATAACCTGCTCGGAGTTAAAGTTAATTTTTAGAAGGAAGGATTGTGATATACTCTCCAAAACAAAAAAATCTTTTGAGCATAAGATCACTACATCCTATGTACATGAAAAAGGAAATGGTTGTGCTTCATGTTCATACTCTAAGCCAAAACACGTCCAACCCAAACCATGACAATTCTAAAGGAAGTTTGCACCTGTTAATTGCTATCATTATGGTATATTTGGTCATGTTGTTGCCGTTAGTGTTGGTGTGCTACAGGCCAATTTCGGGTCGGGTAGGCCCAATAGTTGTACGATCTTGTTCATTAATAAAGTGGTGTTTGAGCGTAAATATGCGATTGTGTTACTTTACGTTGTCCCTAGGATATGTGGTTGTAAAGTCAGCTCGAGATGGGATCTCGAACATGAGATTGACTTTACATGTACACATACCTTAAACTGTTCCTGGTTGGAGGGTAATCACTCGGGGACTTTGATTACCTATTAAACCAGTACACATGATGTGTCAGTGACCAGTCTCATGGTCATTGGTGCGGGGTACCAACACATATGTGTAGGTGTATGTCCTTGGAGGATGTGCACTGAATTGATCCGCTATTGGATCTTTAGATGGTTGATTATACCTAATGTCAACTGAAGATCCAACGGTCACAGCAGCATCGTTGGTCCTTTGACCTGAGACATTGATCGGATCTTGCACGAGGACTGGAATGGTTTAATTACTTAGCTAAGTGACTTTAACCATAAGTCATGAGTTGCCGAGTCATTAACCACTCCAGGATACGTGTGAAGATCATTAATGGTCAAGAAGGGATCGCTCACTGTCGGGTATATATCAGACAGTTAATGGGTCATGACATTGACGCTCCGTTAAATCCCTGGCCAGGGTCGTATGAGTTCGTTTAGGACGGACGTCATACACTTTAAGGAGGTCATAGTCAAATGGCACGATCATGGGGTTTGACAGAAACCGTACCCTCGATCGTACCAGACTCATAGAATGAGCGAGGGATTATATCGATGCGGCAACTGTGGACTTACAGGTACCAGACAGGTTGGTTTAAACCCGGGGTCATCTAGGATCACGCGGATTTGCTTGACCCAACGTGATCAAAGGTTCGGAATAAATTAAACTATTATTCGGCTCTAGTAGAAGCGAAGAATACGTTTAATTTACTTCTAATTAGGAATTAGAAGTTAATGGACCTTAAACTAGAGTGATTGTGGGCCTAGAGGATCACACACAATAGATTTTTGGGTGACGGATTATTATTATACGAGTGTATGTATTATTTCTATTTAATTCCTTTTGGAAAGGAGTGTAAACGGAGTTTAATACATATGTATAATATGAGATAGGACATATATATAGTTTTGGTCTTTTAGAACCCTTTTCTAATAAACTTAAACTCTATATATAGCCACATACGTGAGTTCATTCGAACTCTTGCTTCCTTCCTTCCCTTAAGCTAACAAGCATTAAGCTTAAGGGAGAGGATTAACCTCCCCCTTTCTCCCTCTTGCTCTCTCTCTCCTGAAGGTGATTGAGCTGGGGAAGGTCGTGCCGGGGAGGTACCGTCGCTGCGCAAGGATCCATGTGGATCATCTCTAGAGGCCGTACAGCTGTGCGGTTCGGTTTTTCTGCATCGGGCTTAGCGGACAGCGTCGTTCCGCGCAAGGTGAAACACGCAACCCGTAATTAGGGTATTAGAAACACCGATTAGAGCACAGATTAAGCTTTCCATAACATCGGGATCGGGCAAATGAAATTTTTGTTATTCGCTGCGTCGCCCGTAGGTGCTGTGCGAAACCTTACAGTGGTATCAGAGCCAGGTTCGCGCTCTGATCGGTGTTTTTATCGCCGTTTAGAACCATGTTTTAGGGGCATTGAAAATCTTCAATTATAATTTGTAGAATGGGATGCTGGGCATCTCAGTTCTTGCTGGATGCTGGGCATTCAAGCAGCAATTTTTTTTTTAAAAAAAAAAAATTGCTAGCTCTTGTTGGGCGCACTGCGCCCTGGGCGCGGGCGCCCGCCCGTGCGCCGTGCGGCGCAGGCGCGGGCGCGCCGCCCACCGCGCGCGTGGGCGGCGCGGCGCGGGCGCGTCCGCCGCGTCGCGCGTGGGCGGCGCGCCCAGCGCCTGCCGACATTTTTTTTTTAATTAAAAAAAATTTACTTTACTTGTTTTTAATTTATTGTGCTAAGACCTTAATATATATATATGGTATATATATATGGAAATGCACAGAAAATTAAATTGAATTTTATGGAGTAGGTTAATAGTGTTATCTCGATGGTAAATGTCAAAAGTTAATTTTTATTTAACCGTGTTGAATTTACCGAGGTGAGATAATTACTATTTACCTTGGGATAAAATGGTAATAATTGAAGTTACTTCAGTAAATTTTAATTTTTGAATTTTTAATTATTAGATAATTAGAAAATTCAAATTTTAAATTTTGTTAAAGTTAAATGTGGAAAATTCAATTATTTGAATTTTAATTATTAGATAATTGTTAAATTCAAATTTTGAATTTTAGAAAATTACTAATTTAGGATAATTGCATTATTTTAAATTTATTTTCAAACAAAAATTATTGGATAATTAGTTTGAATTTAAATTTAAATTATTGGCATGTTTAAATTTTGAATTTAAATTTGATTATTGGATAATTAAATTTAAATTTAAATTTAATTAATTATCTCAATTAGATGCCCCTATAGAAAATGATGGTTCTTTACGTGCGTTACTTTATTTACCTTGTATTGGCCTGCTTGTATGTTTAATTTTAGTTAATCATGCTTTGATTTTTAAAATTAAACAAAGCTAGCCTGTTTTTGTTTGCACATCCCATTTTTAAATTCAAAGTAAGGATTATTTTCAGAAAATAAACCTTGATTGATTTTATTTGAATGGGTTGGCAAGTGATCATGGACTTGGATTAATGTAATTAATTGGGGTCTGCGAACCTCCTTTCTCTCTCTGTTAAAATTCTAATGTACTTCTATCTTCCTCAATTGTTGTACTCGCCCTGAGGGCTGCTGGAATTTGAGTCACATGTAATTTAATTTTTCCGGCCTGCGTGCCGTGTAAAAGTTATAATTGATGCGGCGTCGGAGTTTGAAAGCGCGGAGCACACCCGATGAGGACGATCCAGCTGCTTCGGAAGCGGGCCGGATGTCTTAGTTACATTAGGGTTAAAGTCCATGATCACTTGCGTTTATTTTGCATTGGATGCATTTATTTTGTGCAAACTATTAGGTACGGTAAATATATTGGATATATTTATATTACCACCTAGGGTGAGATCAAGATAAAATTAAATTCCCTCGCGATTAAATTTTAGATCTGGCAAGCGTGGCTCTAGGAGTCGTCGTGGCCCTCCATCATTATGGAGTGAATGAACGTCTTCATTTCATGGATTTGTTGTGCTTTCCACAAGGTCCATGAGTTTGGGGGCGGGATTAAACTCCAAGGCTTGGCCTCAATGGGGTGAGAAATTGAACTCAGCCTTGTTGTGCTTTCCACAAGGGTCGGGTCATGAACTCATTGCTATGAAGTAATGATGGTTAGATCTAACCAAGAATATCCTTTGTTGTGCTTTCCACAAGGGGATGATTTCTCGGGAGCCGAATATCGGATATTGCATTAGATGCAAGTGCTTGTTGACTGCCCTTGAGATGGTGTATGGCTTGTTGTGCTTTCCACAATGTCGTACATCAGTCTCGTTGGGATTCCGACCCACTAGGTAGATCTCATTGATCTCCCGTTCTATATACTGAGGGTTATATAGTTCGATCGAAAAATAGTGGGACTAACTAAGATAGAAAACCACATCTAAGTTAGAATTTGAACACATGCTAAGTTGTCTTTTATTTCTTATCCAGATTATAATGTCGTCGTCCAACCCCCTCCGCGGCATCTTGGATGCAAATAGATTAACTGGACCGAACTACTCGGATTGGCTGCGTAATCTACGCATAGTCCTTACCGCCGAAAAGATTGCGTACGTGTTGGACACGGTTCATTCTGAGCCAGCTCCTGATGTCGACGAGGGCGAGTTACTGGCTTATGCCAAGTGGTCTGAGGACTCATCCCTTGCCCAATGTTACATGTTGGCCTCTATGGCTCCCGAGCTACAGAGGCAATTTGAAAAGACTGATTGTAGAAGTATACTTCTCAATCTACGCCAGCTCTTCGGGGAGCAGGGTAGGATTGAGAGGTATGACATCTCAAAAAGGCTTTTCAGGACACGGATGTCTGAGGGTTCATCAGTGCAGGCCCATGTACTGAAAATGATGGAGTGGATTGAAAGACTCAATGCATTGGGGTTCAAGTTGGATCTTGAACTATGCATTGATCTTATACTCCAGTCATTGTCCGATTCCTTTTCTTCCTTCATCATGAACTTTAACATGAACAGGATTGAAGCAACTCTCCCAGAGCTGCTCAATATGTTAAAGAGTGCTGAAGGAACCATGCAGAAAGATAAACCATCTTCGTCTGTAATGGTTATTGGCCGGGCCAACAAGAAAAGGAAGGCCTCTCAAATATCCACTACGAGTAACAAAGGGAAGGGAAAGAAGAAGGCCACGGGTAAGCAACTCGCCAAAGTTGACAAAGGGAAGGGCAAGAAGAATGAAAAGGAAGACAAATGTTTTCGATGCGGGGAAACTAGGCATTGGAAAAAGAATTGCAAGGCAATTCTAAATGAAGGTATTTTTGTCATAGACCTTAATTTGTCATATATGGAATCCACATCATGGATATTAGATACTGGATGTGCATCTCATATCTGCAATTCTGTGCAGGTGCTGGTAAATAGAAGGCGATTGGGCAAAAAGGAGATTGAACTGAGGATGGGCAATGGAGCTTTGGTTTCTGCCAAAGATGTCGGGACTGCACGCCTCAGTTTACCTTCAGGAGTCATTCTGGAGCTGAATGACTGTTATTATGTTCCTAATATTATTAAGAACATTATTTCAATCTCTGGCTTGTATAACATTGGATATACATTGGCTTTTAATAGCACTGGGTGCTGTATAATGAATAATGATTTGGTTATAGCCAATGGTTCATTAGTCAATGGTCTATATGTATTAGATACACGTTCTAATGTTATGCAAATTTCCAATGCTGATGAAGTGAATTCTGCATATCTATGGCATTGCAGACTTGGTCATGTAGGTGAGAAAAGAGTCTCTCACTTACACTCAAATGGGTATTTGAATTCATTCGAATACAAGCCATTTGATACCTGTGAGTCGTGTCTCATGGGGAAAATGACTAAGGCTCCCTTTGGTGGATATGGAGAGAGGGCTGTTGACCTTCTCGAACTCATACACTCGGATGTGTGTGGACCCATGTCCATAGAAGCAAAAGGAGGTTATCTCTATTTCATTTCTTTTATTGATGACTTCTCTAGATATGGCTATGTGTATTTAATGAGACATAAGTCACAAGCCTTTGAGAAGTTTAAGGAATACAAGAATGAAGTAGAGAAATAGACTGGCAAAAGTATTAAGGCTCTTCGATCGGATCGAGGATGTGAATACTTAAGCCATGAATTCACTTCTTATCTTAAAGACCATGGAATAGTTTCTCAGTGGACACCACCGTATACACCACAGCACAATGGTGTATCCGAAAGGAGAAACAGGACCTTGTTAGACATGGTCCGATCCATGATGTCTATGTCAGGACTACCCTTGTCTCTTTGGGGCTATGCGTTAGAGACTGCGGCTTATTTATTGAATAGGATCTCAAGTAAATCAGTTTCTTCTATACCATATGAGATATGGAAGGGCAGGAAACCAAATTTTAATCACATTAAAATTTGGGGGTGTCCTGCTCATGTAAAGAAGAACGAGAGTGATAAGCTTGAGTCGAGAACCGATAAGTGTAGGTTTGTGGGATATCCAAAGGAGACGTTTGGATATTATTTCTATCACCCTTCTGAGCAAAGGGTCTTAGTGGCCAAAAGAGCTGTATTTCTGGAAAGAGAATATCTACTCCAGAAAAATAGTGGGAGCCAGATAGAATTGGACGAGGTCCAAGAACCACAACCCATAGACACAAACTCATTAAATGAGACGGTATCGGTTGATCCTATTCAAGGTGAAACACTGACACTACGGAGATCTGGTAGACTACCGAGAGAACCTGAGAGATATGTTGGACATGTCTCAGAGGGGTCCTCTAAGGTATGTATCGATGAGGATGATGATCCTCAGTCGTACCAGAAGGCGATCCGTAGTGTAGACTCCGAGAAATGGCAAGAGGCAATGGATTCAGAGATCCAGTCCATGTACACCAACAAAGTTTGGAACTTAGTTGATGTACTCGAAGGGAAGGTCCCGATCGGTTGCAAATGGATTTTCAAAAGGAAAATCGGTGCAGATGGACATGTTGACACATACAAGGCTAGACTAGTGGCGAAAGGATATCGTCAAAGGCAAGGCATTGACTATGACGAGACGTTTTCACCGGTAGCCATGGTTAAGTCAATCAGAATCCTCCTTGCCATTGCTGCATACCTGGATTATGAGATCTGGCAAATAGATGTGAAGACAACTTTTCTTAATGGAAACCTGTCAGAAGAGGTGTACATGGTACAGCCTGAGGGATTCACCTCCAAGCCACATCCTAATAAGGTATGCAAACTTCAAAGGTCCATTTATGGATTAAAGCAGGCATCTAGAAGTTGGAACTTAAGATTTGACGAGGCTGTCAAATCTTTCAACTTCATTCGGAATGAAGATGAACCCTGTGTTTACAAGAAGGTCAGTGGGAGCTCAGTGACCTTCTTGGTCCTTTACGTTGATGACATCTTACTCATTGGGAATGATGTAGGGATGTTGACATCAACTAAGTCTTGGTTGTCCAAGACTTTCTCCATGAAGGATTTGGGAGAAGCATCCTATGTGCTGGGCATAAGGATCTATCGAGATAGATCTAAAAGGATGCTAGGATTATCCCAATCCATGTACATAGATACTATCCTCAAAAGGTTTAGGATGGAAAATTCCAAGAGAGGTCTCATTCCCATGAGACATGGAATTTGCCTATCCAATGGGATGAGTCCTAAAACTTCTGAGGAGGTGGCACACATGAATAAGGTACCCTATGCTTCGGCGATAGGGTCAATCATGTATGCAATGCTATGTACACGGCCTGATGTTGCCAATGCTTTGAGCATTGTCAGTAGATATCAGGCAAATCCAGGCGAAGAGCACTGGAAGGCAGTAAAGGGCATCCTTAAGTACCTGCGAAGGGCTAAAGATCTTTTTCTGCTTTATGGAGGAGAGGACTTACAGCTTAGAGCTTACACAGATTCTAGTTTCCAGTCAGATCCAGATGACTGCAAATCCATGTCTGGATTTGTATTCATGTTGAATGGAGGGGCAGTCAGTTGGAGAAGCTCCAAACAAGACACGACTGCAGACTCGACGACGGAGGCAGAATATATTGCTGCAGCAAAAGCTGCTAAGGAAGCCGTCTGGATGAAGAAATTCATCTTGGAACTTGGCGTAGTTCCCGAGATAATAGCTCCCATCCCATTATTTTGTGATAATAATGGGGCCATCGCCCAGGCGAAGGAACCGAGATCTCACCAAAGGTCAAAGCATATTCTCAGGCGCTTTCACCTTATTCGGGAGATTGTTGATCGTGGAGATGTGATGGTAGAGCGTGTACCGTCAGAAGATAACATAGCAGATCCACTGACTAAGCCTTTGACACAGACTGTATTTGAGCGTCATCGGGATAAGATGGGCCTCAAAGTTGTGGGCAATTGGCTGTAGTTCAAGTGGGAGATTGTTAGTGTTGGTGTGCTACAGGCCAATTTCGGGTCGGGTAGGCTCAATAGTTGTACGATCTTGTTCATTAATAAAGTGGTGTTTGAGCGTAAATATGCGATTGTGTTACTTTACGTTGTCCCTAGGATATGTGGTTGTAAAGTCAGCTCGAGATGGGATCTCGAACATGAGATTGACTTTACATGTACACATACCTTAAACTGTTCCTGGTTGGAGGGTAATCACTCGGGGACTTTGATTACCTATTAAACCAGTACACATGATGTGTCAGTGACCAGTCTCATGGTCATTGGTGCGGGGCACCAACACATATGTGTAGGTGTATGTCCTTGGAGGATGTGCACTGAACTGATCCGCTATTGGATCTTCAGATGGTTGATTATACCTAATGTCAACTGAAGATCTAACGGTCACAGCAGCATCGTTGGTCCTTTGACCTGAGACATTGATCGGATCTTGCACGAGGACTAGAATGGTTTAATTACTTAGCTAAGTGACTTTAACCATAAGTCATGAGTTGCCGAGTCATTAACCACTCCAGGATACGTGTGAAGATCATTAATGGTCAAGAAGGGATCGCTCACTGTCGAGTATATATCAGACAGTTAATGGGTCATGACATTGACGCTCCGTTAAATCTCTGGCCAGGGTCGTATGAGTTCGTTTAGGACGGACGTCATACACTTTAAGGAGGTCATAGTCAAATGGCACGATCATGGGGTTTGACAGAAATCATACCCTCGATCGTACCAGACTCATAGAATGAGCGAGGGATTATATCGATGCGGTAACTGTGGACTTACAGGTACCAGACAGGTTGGTTTAAACCCGGGGTCATCTAGGATCACGCGGATTTGCTTGACCCAACGCGATCAAAGGTTCGGAATAAATTAAACTATTATTCGGCTCTAGTAGAAGCGAAGAATACGTTTAATTTACTTCTAATTAGGAATTAGAAGTTAATGGACCTTAAACTAGAGTGACTGTGGGCCTAGAGGATCACACACAATGGATTTTTGGGTGACGGATTATTATTATACGAGTGTATGTATTATTTCTATTTAATTCCTTTTGGAAAGGAGTGTAAACGGAGTTTAATACATATGTATAATATGAGATAGGACATATATACAGTTTTGGTCTTTTAGAACCCTTTTCTAATAAACCTAAACTCTATATATAGCCACATACGTGAGTTCATTCGAACTCTTGCTTCCTTCCTTCCCTTAAGCTAACAAGCATTAAGCTTAAGGGAGAGGATTAACCTCCCCCTTTCTCCCTCTTGCTCTCTCTCTCTCTCCTGAAGGTGATTGAGCTGGGGAAGGTCGTGCCGGGGAGGTACCGTCGCTGCGCAAGGATCCATGTGGATCATCTCTAGAGGTCGTACAGCTGTGCGGTTAGGTTTTTCTGCATCGGGCTTAGCGGACAGCGTCGTTCCGCGCAAGGTGAAACACGCAACCCGTAATTAGGGTATTAGAAACACCGATTAGAGCACAGATTAAACTTTCCATAACACCGGGATCGGGCAAATGAAATTTTTGTTATCCGCTGCGTCGCCCGTAGGTGCTGTGCGAAATCTTACAGTTGCAAATTACTGGTTCAAACAAAACTCACCAAGAAATCATACTTTTTGGACAAAGAAAAGATATGCACATAATTGGACTAACTCCTACGGACCCAAACTAGCTTGGGTACCAAAATCAATTGCATGAGAATATTGTTACTTGCAGATATGTCTTGAAGCTAGGGGGAGCAAATGGTACTTGGATAGCGGCTATTCAAGGCATATGACATGGGACAAGAAGGTGTTCTCTACACTGTAAGATAAGGATGAAGGTTCAGTTGTGAAGAGGCGTGATCTCGTGCTGGACCTGAGCTGGGGAGATAATCACCAAACAGTGAACTGCAAGGAAGGGAAACGGATCAGGGGGCCCAGGGATGGTTCCCTGGGGTAAACCCTCCGATGCCTAAGTCAGTAGAGCAATGGCGGAAGTTATGAAGGGAGGAGGAAAGAGAGGCACGATATCCCTCTACACCAAGGTGGTGAAGTGGTTCCTGCTGAGATAGTTTTAGACGTGTGTTGGCCCTTACCTTCGGCGGGAGGGAGTCCGAGGTTTAAATAGTGTGCAAGCCTCATGAGTCTCGTAAGTTGAGGAGTTTCAGGCGGGAGTTACGTACTCATCATGGGCTCTTTACATCCTCATCGTGGGGTCTTTATAGCCTTAAAGGGTCATGGGTCTCTTATCCTCATAAACTCCTGCTCATAAAGGGCTCTCAATAGCAGCGTGGATAAGCAATCGTCGGTTAAACCCAAGCATGAAGGGTGCCAACCCTGTCCGGGCGATAGGCATAGCTCAGATGAAGATAGGTCGGAGTGGGCGCTGAGCGCTTGCCTTTATCCCAGTGAGGGGATAGGTCGGGCATGGGTCTTCCTCCGTCCTGACCGACACTCGGGCCTTCCGAGCCTAAGGGCCGCTGATGGCAAGAAAACCCACGTCATTAATATGCCCCGCTACCAAATTTAAATATTCGGTCCACAAAATTAAATAGAATAGTTAAGTGATGAGACCGAGTCGAATCTACAGAGAGATTTAGATTTAAAAGTCAAAGACCTTGTATTTTTAACTTTAAAAATCAAGAGAATTGAATTGAAACCGCTTTAGGGAGATTTGGATGTAATTTAGAAGGGGTGGAATGGATAGCAGAACACATGGAAAATTATAATGAAACTAGGGTGAGTTAGGAAGAGAAATAATTTTAAAACCAGACAAAATTAGAAGAGGTGACAGAAGACAAAGTTGAAGATAGGAGGGTTAGGAAAAAATTTAGTGAAGGGTGCAGAGATAAAAAATGAGATGAAGATAGTGAAAATATGAAACACTGACATCTATTGTCACAGATGAACAGTAAACTCACAAAAGACAGAACCGTGGGAAAATAAAAATAACTTAAAAACGAAGAAGAATTAAATGAAGTGGCAGAAGAAGAAAATATAGATTTACAAGAGAGGAATAACTTTTATGAAGAACTCAGAAATAAAAAAAGATTGAAAAGACATAAAAATGGAGGAACAAAAGAAGATATCAACTCGGATGAACAGTAATGTGCCAGGACAGTAATTGGAAAAATGTGTAATAACTTAAAAATGGAGAGGAATTAGAGGAAATGATAAAAATAAAAATTAAAGAACACTTAAAGATGAACAACTTTTCAGAAGATAATAAATTAAAATAAAGATCAAAAAAGTATGTAAATGATTAAGAAATGGCTAAAATCTTAACAACTTGTAATAACAACAACATTACAATCCCAAAACTTCTAATAATTTAAATGGATCACAAGAGTGAAATAAAATGGAACCTGAAGGGGACTCCTACCCCTCTCTCCCTGCTTCTTCAAATCTCTCAAAACATAACTTAAACTCTCTTAAAATAACAAAGGAAACACTCAAAAAAATATATTATGAAGATAACTCAAGCTTCAACCCCTCTACCCCTTTTATAAGCTCTCTGTTGCTCTCTGCACTTCTCTGTTCTCTGCTTGCCGTGTGAAACCGTATGAACGTGAAGGGATGCTGCCAACGCCCATGTAAAACTGCCGAAGCCGCTGTGTGAATGAAGCCATGTGCGTTGAAGCCTCGTGAATCACGCAAAGCCGCCCTCGTGCTTTGGAGCCTTCTTGCCAGCGTGAAGCCCGCTGCATGAACCATCCGCCTAGCCGACCTCCCGTTGGAGCCTTGGCCGTTGACCTAAAACGTGAAGACCCCACCTTGGCACAGCCTCCATCAGCCAACTCTCTCTTTTGTCCGCCAGAAGGAGCCACTGCCTTGTGAAGAGCCCCTGCCAAAGCCATCTGAAGAGGAGCCCACGTTGCCACTTCTTCTTGTGCCCTTCTCACTGCCGCTATGCATGGCCCCACGTGAAGCTTTATCTGCTGCATGCTTTCGAAGAGCCCAGCCGACAGCCACATGAAGTTGCAATGTCTTCACGTGAAGACATGAAGGCCACCTTCCATGGAGCCCATGGCCATATATATAATGTGAAGAGGCCTTTGGCATTTGTTGATGAAGCCTTTGCATGTGGCCCACGTGAAGACATGTTGATGACAGCAGTAAGCTACCTATATGTATGCTATATGTATATGAGGGTTCTTCACGGTTTCACACGGTATATACTATATATAGATACATATATACTATATGTATATGTCTGCTATAAATATATACTATATATATGTGTGTGTATGCCATGTCTAATATACGCTATATCTATAAACTATATATATAGATCAAATATATTAATATATATCATATATATATATCAAATATATTTACATCTCGATATATATCTAATATATATATAAATAATTATTTTACTTTTTATATTGTTTTCTTTTGTTTTTGTTTTATTCGAATTTGAACTAAGATTGGGCTTAGTCGGCATGGGCTTTTGGCTCATTCTTGCGTAGACTTGTGGAGTTCTTGCCGAGTGCCTGCAAAATAACATATTTATTGCTCAAATTATAATAATTTCATCAAACGAAGTATTTTGATCGAAAATTGATATTAAGTGTGATAAGTGTATAATCACTAACATTTAAGCTCATAAAACGTGTGCATATCATAAATTAACTCATACAAATGCACACTTATCACACCCCCCAACTTACTCATTGCTAGTCCCTTAGTAATGTAAACAATTTGAAATTAAGGACCAAAAAGAGTTTAAAATATTCATGCCTCATTTCTAGATCATCTTTCATAGAGTTGACTTAGGAGTAGGATTTCGGAATCATTAACACATACTAGCCTGATGTAGGAAATTAGGGCATATGATCAAGAAATCTAATCAAAATTCAGTAGCACTTGTGTATGTGAAATGAATGCTAAGTCCACAACGAAGATAATTACATCCGTCATTTGCTATTCCGAACAAGTGCCTTTCAATCCTACACTTCTTAATCAGAGCATTAAGAATACTAGCTTTTGTCTGCCTTATTATTATGTCCCTTTTGAGATCTCTCTTTTTTTTTCTTTTCTATTCTATACACACATGATGCTGCACTACCTTTCGCTGTTTTACGCAAACCTCAACACGTCTTAGGTGAAGCAGGCTCGGTTACACAGATCAAAGTTCCTTTTTCCTTTTGACGCGAACCTCAACACATCTTAGGTGAAGCAGGCCCGGTTACTCAGAATCGGAGCATTTTTCATGGTGTTTTTCTCAACAAAAAAATTCAATAGATAACATGGCAGAAAGCTTATAAAAGATCTCTTCCTCAAAAAGTATAGAATATTAGATAATATACCTAAAATAACAGAAGGCTTGTCCTACTTGTTTCATTAGCGTGCAACGTGATTTATTTTTTTAAAAGTGCACATGAACTTTAACAAGATTCTTATATCAGTTTTCCATGGCTAGATTACATAATCTTCCATCATCCTTATCCTAGTCTTTTCTATTCCAGAATTACTTTCAATGGAAGCATGAATCATGAAACGTAATTGCGATTTTGGGTTCATAAAAAAATGAGGCAAAATAAAGTTGTATAAGATAACATGAGTTTCGTCCCCCCAACTTAAATGGCATTATCTTCAATGGCATGAACAATATGGAATAATGAACAATATAAACATGATAGTTTGTGAAGGAACGGGACAACTTGATAGAAGTGAACTTCGACGGGCATCCTTGCTGGAATGAGAGGCGGCACTTGACTTTAAAAATCGGAGCAATAGAGGAAGCAATTAGCTCTCTCCCCCCAACTTATCCTTTATTCAAACCTGTAAAATAAAAACACAAAACACAATAAAAACTTGGGTTACCTCCCAAGAAGCCATTTATTCTCACACAGAAATCACTTAAAACTTTGGGTTGCCTCTCAAGAAGCGCTAAATTTAACATCGTCAGCCAGACGCATTGCAGTTCATTAACCAACGGGTGGCATTCAGAATGAGCCACCAAATAATCTTATCCTCTGATAAACTCCAGCCCTTGTACCATTGGAGAAAATGATTATATGTATATGCATGTGGGCTAGAATCATGCCAAGGTGGGTCTAGGAATCCGGATGGACCCCCTCGGTCAGAGAATGGCAAAGGAATTATCATATCTTTAATCACAAAATATTCCTCTATAGTTTTAAGATCGTTATAAGTATTAACCACATCAATGCGGACCTTAACTTCCCATAGCTTTTCTCCTTCATCCTCCCTCTTAAGAGTTACTTGTGTATCATTCAGGTGACAGAGGATGAGAGTGTGATCAATTTTTGGGGAGTCCACCACATGGCCAGTGTCAAGGAGATAAGGAAGATTAGGAATGAAATCAGTTTGCTCCTTAACACACGATGATCATGAAGTGCAAGTGGAATCGATCGATCGGCTAGTTGTAGGATGTAGGGGATTTGTATATAAGTGCCGAGGTCAGGAACAAGTAAAAGATCAAGATCCTCCCCAAAATAAGGAGATGCACAATCAGAGTAAATTTCAAATGGAGCACTCGGTTCCTCAGGTACCAAAGAAGAATGGCTTATGGCCACACTCAATTCTCTCTCCACACTCACATTTTCTTCGCCATTCTCTTGGAAGAAGGACTCGTCAATTTCAAAAAGTAATAGATTTTGATCATTGACTGGCAAATCCTCTTCCTCTTCTTCGCCCCTCGACTCAAGATCAACAGACTCATCATAATCCTCTTCACAAATGAAATGGGTTTTAGACTTCTCAGGCTGCTCTTCCTTTAAGTCCTCATCATAAGACTCCTCCATAATCCTCTCAAGATCAAAAGGGATATGAGTGTTAAATTGGGGAATCGTGGATTGATCATATGGACTTTGAGTGTCATCAAATACAGGAAGTTGGTCCTCAAGACTTGTGGTGGAGTTGCTAGGCATTGGATCGACTTCCATTTCTACGATGTTTTTAGCAACCCGGCTCACATGAGCCTCAAAGTTTTGCAGTTGTTCTTGGAAGGCTTGTTGTTGAGTTTGGAAGAGCCGTGTCAATTGATCAAACAAATAGGGTTGATCGTAAGAATCATTTAGGTATGGAGCCCAATTTGAAAAATCTTGTTCTTGAGGACTTTGGGATTGATTATGATAAGACTCCCCAAAAGAATCATGTTGATCTCTCAATCAGAATTAAAGGTATGTGGACATGGGTCAAAATAAGGTGTGGAGAGGTCTTGAGGCATTGGGGCTTGCCTTGCTTGGTCCATCCAAGATATTTTTGGTTGATCGTCCCAGCTAGAGTTATAAGTATCGAAAGATGATTCATAATTGGGCTGAGAAAACCGTAGATCATATTGAGCTTGCTCTAGGGTGAAAGGTAGATCACGGCCTCCTTGAAAGAACTGAGTGGTTGGAGCCTGGTCTTGGCTAAGTGATGGAAACTGGGCCATCATAGGTGACGTGATCTCATTTTGGGCCGACCAAAAATATGGACTTTCATAAGAGGTCGGGTTGTTTTGGGTGATAAATGAGAATTGGTTTGGGCAACCACCGCCATAATGGGCCGGGTTAGCCCACATGTGATCATTATCATGGTGACTAGGTGGTATGAAGTGGTCTTGATCTATGGCTAGAAATTGATCAAATTTAAGAGCCAATTGGCCAAACCTATCTAATTGGTGTGCCCAATCCATAGATGAAAATTTATGCTCTCACCATTTTTTGTATATTTTATTTTTTCTTCTTTTTTTGATTTTTTTATACAAAAAAATTCTCAAACAAAGTCCAACTTAGATTCACCATCAAACTTATCCACCGGCCAGGTAAGAGGTGGGGAAGTGGGAGGCTCCCCTTGCTTTCACAAGGTCCTAATTAAGTAACCACTTTCCCGCTTATAGCATTTACCGTTGACCTCTAGCCTTAGACACCAATTCAAAGATGATAGTAAGCCCAAGTTATGCCTTTTTTTGTGTTTTTATTTTTCTATTTTTTTAGTGAACTGTGGAACGCGCTTTTCTTTTTGTTTTATATATATATATATTTGTTATTTATTGATTTATTGGCGTGCCAATCACCGGGGTGACAATTTTATTATGCGCTCGATCTGACTTTTAATCAGTCGATTGTGAAATCCGAGTCGGGACCCGAAGTCCGTCATACCATAAAGGCTATGACGTTAATTACGCCCTTCCTAAGAAGGACAACCCTTGATTAAAAGCCAAAAATAGGAAGAAGGTAGCGGCAAAAATAAGACTCAAACGAGAGAGAGAGTTGGTTCATCAGCAGGGCGTTAAATGGCCTGAGTGAAGCAAGGATACATCAAATACGGAGCAAATCCGGCGGCATGTCCCCATTACCTTGGACTATGCCAGATGGGGATAGGAAACCACCCATGCAGCGGCAGGATGGGATCCGTAAAAGATCGGGTGTATCTAACCCAGAATCCGGATAAGGACCGGTGCGACATGACACACCCTGTGCAGGCGCGATGTCTTATTGATATCCCCCTTCGGAAGACCATCGGAGAACATGCAAGGGCAGAACTCCGTGGGCCAGCGGGGTTAGGAGAGAATACCATGATCACTCAAGGTGATATGAATGAATTTTGGCAGCATATCCCCTTTATCTTGGATTATGCCAAGAGGAGATAAGCCATCGTCCACGGGATGCCGGGATGAAAGCCGGAAAAGAAGGGGGCACCAGGCCTGGGGCCATTACCCACATCCATAGCATCGATTGATGTTCCTTCGGAACCCGTCGGAGCACATGTAGTGACATAGCCCTTTTGGTCCATAAGGTTATAAAGAAATCCGGATCGGAACAAAACAATGTAGGGGAGGTCCTCCCCATTGATTTATTTCCTGAGGGATGCCAAATGCTCTCCGTATATCCCTTGGATGGGTACAACATGGGGATCAAGGTTTAGGCCAAGAAGAAAGAGGTTCTCGGCGTAAGGATCAGAAGTATGGCCCGGCTTCTCGGCGTGGGCTGAAGGGAGCTCCCGGCGCGCCACGAAGGGGGCTATCGGCCTAGGCCAAAGGGAGGAAGAAGAGGCTCTCGGCCTGAGGGTTCCCGGCACGCTGAGTGCCGCGTCGGGAGCCACTGATGGCGCCGAGAGGGTATGGCGCCGAGAAGGAATTGATGCTTGGGCGCCATGAGGGCTTATGGGGTTTTACGGTACCCTATTTTGGGGGTTTTTCATGGGATTCAGACATGCACTACCAAAAAAAGCGAAATACAGACGGATATTTCAGACGGATATTTTCCGTCTTAAAATCTGTCTGTATTTCTGACGGATTAGTTTCCGTCACAAATTCCGTTGGTATTAAGGACATACTATTCTCTCTCTGAAGATCCGTCTATAATTATAGATGGAATATATTCCATCTTTATATACGTCGCAAATTTGGGACGGATATTCAGACGGAAATAATCCGTCTGAAATTTCAGACGGAAATAAGTTCCGTCCATATTTCCGTCACAAAATTCCCCCTTTCCCGCCACCGTCGACCCCTCCCTCCCACCCCTTCCACCTGGCCCCATTTCCACCCCCCCACTCTCCCTCTCACTCTCTCCTTCTCCTCTGCCCTCTGCTTGCGGACGTCGCCGCCGGAGCCGGAGCCGCCGTCCTCGCCGTCGCCGAAGGCCCCGCCGTCCTCGCCGTCGCCGCCATTCGCCAACCTCCCTCCCTCTCACGGTCGTGGTCGTCTTCTCACGGTCGCCATCGCCGCCAGCCGGTAAGTGGTCTCCCTCTCCCTCTCTCTCTCCCGATCATGTTCCCCTCCCTCACTCAATCCCTCTCCCTCTCCCGATCCTGTTCCCCCTCACTCAATCCCTCTCCCTCTCCCCTGTCCAGCTCCCTCACTTCCTCTCCCTCTCCCCTCTCGCGTTCCCTCACTCCCTCTGGCCGCCCTCCCCCACCCCCTCCACCGCCCTCTCTTCCCCTGTCCGTGGCCCCCCTCCCCCTCGCAGACACACACACATACGCACAGCACACACCTCAGCCCCCCTCTCCCGCTCCCTCACTCCCTCTGGCCGCCCTCCCCCACCCCCTCCACCGCCCTCTCTTCCCTTGTCCGTGGCCCCCCTCCCCCTCGCAGACACACACGCACACACCTCAGCCCCCCTCTCTGTTACGGAGGAAACCCATAGAATTAGGTGAACCACCAGGTTAGTGAGCTGGAAACGGCTCAAACAACCCACTGATGTTGCTCCAACAGTCATAACAGTCATCCACATATACGGTTAGCATTCCATTGAGCAGTGGGCGATATACCTTTGTTTTGTATGTTAGAAATGGTTGAGGAAGAATAATGATAGGGAAATGTAATTCTTGATTTCTTGTATGAAAATAGTTGTTACATTCTTGGAAGACTTGCCTACAAGAAATGTGGCATAGCTTCCGGAGCCATGTAAATACCAGGGAACAATATAAATAGCAGAGGAAGGAAGGCCGTAACATGCCTTTTTGGCTCCAGTCTTCTCTTCTATTCTGTCCTCTATCTCTCTCAATCCTCTTCCTTCCTATTCCTCAACTCTGTTCTTCCAGTTATTTCTGTTCTTAGCAGCTACGGCTTCCTCCGCAAGAACTCGGAGCTCTTCCGCGAGACCTCTTCTGGAGGGCATTGACCGGGAACCTAGGAGGAAACACAACAAATTGGTGTCTGAGCTTCTCTCCAGCCCTAGTTCTTCTTCTTCCGCATAGATGGCCATGGGCTATTCTGATGCTTTGAAGTCCATGCTGCTTGAGATTCGTCAGGAGATCAGGTCTCTCCGGCAAGAAGTCTTCCAACGGGTGACGGATCTAGAATACATAGTTCACCGCTCGGGTAATACCGCTCCCTTGGATGATCATGCTGATTCTATAGGGTCTTTTAGACCTAAACCTCAAGAATTTCCACGTTATGATGGATCCACTGATCCTGCTGAATGGAAATTCAAAGCTGCGAGGTTTTTTCACCATCACAAGACCCCTGAGGGTCATAAACTCAGCACAGCTTGTTACTATTTGGAGGGTGAGGCCCTAGAATGGTATTGGCACATTACTGCTACTCGAGATTCACTTACCTGGTCTGAATTTTTAGCTGCTCTTGATTCAAGATTTGGATCTGTTTCTTTCCTTGATGCTCATGGTTCCCTTAGTAAACTCAAACAAACAGGATCTGTTTTAGAATACCAAAGGCTCTTTGAAAAGCTATGCAATAAAATCTCTGGAGTATCTGAAGAACACCTTCTGGGCACATACCTTAGTGGTCTGAAGGAAGAACTTTCCTGTGAAGTGAGATCCTTCCAGCCCAGAACCTTGACTCATGCCATGGAGTTAGCTAGAATTCAGGAAACCAAACTGCTTTCTAGGCGACGGTACACTGGTCAGTCCTCTTCACTTCCCCCATTGTTACCCACGCCATCTGTCCACCACAATCCTCCCATTAGGAGGCTAACTAGTCAGCAATTGCAAGAAAGGAAGTCTAAGGGGCTTTGCTTCAATTGTGATGAAAAATGGACCCTTGGTCACACATGTCAGGCAAAGAAGTTGTTTCTTCTGCAGTTGATTCCAATGAGTGATGATTATGATCTTGTTCAAACAGAAGTTACAATGGAGGAAGACACTGAGTTCTGTCAGCTTGAGAACAACATTCCTTCTATCTCATCACAAATAGTGGGTAACATGGCTACTCCTGGTACAATGAGAATATTGGGTACAATCAGTGGGGTGACAGTTATAATATTAGTTGACAATGGGAGCACCCATAACTTCATTGACCCTTCAATAGTTAAGAAGCTTCACCTCCGCACAATACCCTGTGAAAATCCAGCAGTCAGACTTGCATCTGGTTTGCAAGTTCCTTCTGAAGGACTGTGTCCTAACGTTAAACTTCAGCTCCCTGAAGTATCTTTTGACTTGGATTTTTTAGTTCTTCCATTGGGCGGTATTGATGTGGTACTAGGAGCAACTTGGCTACAGCTTTTGGGTGACATTGTGTTGAATATCAGGGAAATGACTATGACCTTTGCATGGCTGGGTAAACAGTACAAGTTTACAGGCCTCACAGACGACAAGGTCAATATGATTTCTGGCCCCAAATTGCACAAAGAGCTCAGAAATGCCAGAGCCTTGTATACAATTTAGCTGATTCCAACCCAGCTAAAACCCCCTACCCCCTCATTTTCTTCTCACCCACCAGACTTGGCTATACTCTTACAAACCTATACTTCTGTCTTTGATGAACCTACAGGTCTCCCTCCTGCTAGGAGTTGTGACCATCGTACACCCCTCATAGATGAGTCAAAGGCCATCATTGTTCCACCATACAGACATTCTCCATTCCACAAATATGTAATTGAAAATCAAGTCAAGGAGCTCATGCAACACACACACTTGCAACATAGTAACAGTCCATTTTCAGCTCCTGTACTTTTAGTACAGAAACGTGATGGGAGCTGGCGCATGTGCATTGATTACAGGGCTTTAAACCAACAAACTGTCAAGGATAAATATCCTATACCTCTGGTTGATGACCTCTTGGATGAATTATATGGGGCTCGATATTTTTCGAAGCTGGACCTTCATTCAGGCTATCATCAAATTGGAATGGCACCTGAGGACATTCATAAGACTGCCTTTCGTACTCATGAAGGGCACTATGAATTCTTAGTAATGCCCTTTGGCCTTTGTAATGCTCCTTCCACTTTTCAAAGTCTTATGAACAATATCTTTCGACCTCATCTTAGAAAGTTTGTTTTAGTATTCTTTGATGACATTCTAGTTTATAGAAAAACATGGCCTGAGCATCTGAACCACCTAGAGAAGGTCCTACAATTACTAAAGGACAACCAGCTATATGCCAAACAATCTAAGTGTGACTTTGGAGTCACCAAGGTGGAATATTTGGGTCATGTGATATCTGATGGTGGGGTATCCATGGAGATCAACAAGCTGTAGTCTATTGTGGGCTGGCCAGCTCCCAAGTGCCTCAAAAACCTGAGGGGATTTCTAGGCCTGACTGGGTACTACAGGAAAATTTTCAAGAATTATGGTTCTTTGGCAGCACCACTCACTCAACTTCTAAAAAAAGATAGTTTTGTCTGGACCCTAGAGGCTGAGGACCCAGTCAAGGAACTTAAGCAAGCCATGATTTCTGCCCCAGTGTTGGCTTTACCAAAGTTTGACATTCCCTTCATCCTTGAGTGTGATGCTAGTAACTCAGGTATGGGTGTTGTTCTCATGCAACAGGGCCGTCCAGTGGCTTATCTAAGTAAAGCTTTTACTACTAGACAATAAGGTTTGTCAGTATATGAGAAGGAAATGGAGGCTATCCTGTTTGCTGTTCAAAAATGAAAATCATACTTGATTGGTAGAAGATTTGTGATCAGAACAGATCATCAAAGCCTCCGACACCTGCTGCAACAAAAGGTTCACACTCCGGCGCAACAACGATGGTTGATTAAATTGATGGGGTTTGATTTTTCCCTGGAATATAAGTCTGTTCACCATAACAGAGCAGCAAATGCTCTATCCAGACTTTATGAAGAACCCTCCATAGAAGCAATCACAGTTTTAGTGCCTGACTGGTTTTCGGAGATTCAGAAGGCATACTTTCTGGACAGTTACTTTATTCAGTTGCTCAAGGATTGGAACTCAGATTCTTTGAACCCTAACCACTATTCATTGCAAGGTGGTGTTATATATTACAAGGGCAGGATACATCTGCACCCAAATTTCAGTCTCTTACCTTCTATACTCCATGCACACCATGATGCTCCAACAGGTGGACATTCAGGATACCATAAAACTCTCCATAGACTAAAAAGAAGTTTTCACTGGAAGGGCATGGAAAGGACAATCAAAGACTATATTCAAAATTGTGATATTTGTCAACGAACAAAGTATATCACCCAATCTCCAGCAGGCCTATTGCAACCCCTTCCTATACCAGAAAAAATTTGGATTCATATTCACATGGACTTTATTGAGGGTCTTCCACCTTCCCATTCTAAAACCACTATTCTTGTGGTAATTGACAAATTGTCCAAGTATGCTCACTTTCTGGCTTTGCAACACCCATATACAGCTGCTACTGTTGCTACAGCATTTGCTATCCATATTGTCACTCAGGAAGTCTATATTAGCCACATTCCCTCCTATCCATCTGCTGTTAGAGATAATAATATCTTTGGCCTGTCTAAAGACAGTCGAAGGCATTCCAACTGGGAATGTTCTTACACAGTTGGCTAGATGGGCGGACTAGCATACTATATTTTTCTCTCCATACCAAAAAAAAATTGCACATAGCCGGTCAATGAAACTGATCACCTTCTTTGGGATAAAAGTGACTTAAGCAAGGAAAACTGGCATACTATATATGACTGAGTCAATCAATACGGCTCAAAAATATCTTAAGTAGGAAAGCACATATCTTAAGTAGATATAGAGAAATGGAATGACCTTGTCTTATGATGATAAGAAGATATAGAGAAATGGAATGACCACATATCTTAAGTAGTACATATATACAAAGATGTGGATAAATGCAAAGAAATCAGAATTCTCTATAGCAATAGGTAAATACCCAAAAAATTCGTTTTGTGATTTAAAACTTTGTGGATTTTAATTGCATGTAAATATAATTTTAAATCTGATTTTAATAGAAATTTGATGTTAATTTGACTCAAAAATGTAGATTGTTTAGCTTCGATGTTCTTCATTTGAAAATTTTTGTAATTTGGGTGTTATTTAATTTGATATGTGCATAATGATAATTGCGTTGTTATTTAATTTTATGTTATATAAATGCATGGGGTATTCCCTGTGAGTTGAGGTGCGTGGGTGCGACCTAACATTACACGCACCTCAGGAGAGCGCGTTAAAACCATGTCAATGTGTCTTCCCGTTCAAGACTTTGAGATTGATGTGTATGTTCTCATTTGTTTATGAGAATGTATATATCTACCTCAAAGTCTTGAATTGTCCCGTTTGGACAGTCTGTGAATGTTTGATCGCACTTAGGCAGTCATTTACTATATATGTTTGTATGGTTTGTTGAGAATTTCGGTTGCGTCTCCTCACTCTTCTCTGATATACCATTATTGATTTTGAGTGTTTTCTTAACCACTTACTTGTAAGTGTTTAAGAAAATTTCAAAACCAATAAATATATTTGGTATATCGGAGAAGTGTGGGGAGATGATGCCGAAATTTTTAGCAAATCGTGCAGCACATATAGTAAGTGATTGTGCGATCAAACCTTCATGGATGGGTTAAAAAGTGATAATCTAATCAATATTCCTCTTCCAACTGCAAATGGTCTATGATGAACGATGTGAGGAAAGGGTCGGGTGTAGTATTATGAGTAATGATTTGAAAGTTAGGATGTGTATTGTCATTTATTGGGTGCAGGCAAAATGTCGACAGATCGTTCATGGATGTATCGTAGAATAGTTGACCGGGTGGTGTCAGATGACTTTAAGCTTGGGGTTGAGAGTTTCATTCAATTTGCATTGGGGAATCCAAATGCAGCAATAGATCACGACGGTCACATTCGATGCCCTTGTTCAAGTTGTAGAAACTTGAGGTGGTGTTCAACATGGGATGTGCAACATCATTTGTACACGAAAGGGTTCGTGGATGGTTATACGAATTGGACGTGTCATGGTGAGCAATTCTTGAGGTATGAGCCCAACAATATTGCAGGCACAAGTGGGTACGTGGATATGGTTGTAGATGCTGCTGGTCCTAGTTTTAATATTCACGATGAAGCGCCGAATAAGACAGCCGGAAGATTTTATGAACTACTTAGGGATGCTGATGAGCCGCTGAGGGATGGTTGTGAAAATCACACTCGATTGTCTGCAGTGTCACAGTTGTTGAACTTGAAATCTGAATTTCACATCAGTGAGACTTATTTTGACCGTCTCCTCCTCTTGATCAAGAGTATGTTGCCTCGAGACGAGAAGTTGCCAGAAACTTTTTACCGTGCAAAAAAGATGGTCAATGACTTAGGACTTGGATATGTGAAAATAGATGTATGTCCGAATCATTGTATGTTATATTACAAAGATGATGCAGATAAGATATCATGTTCCATTTGTGGCCATGACAGATTCAAACCTAAGGGGGGGTCAATTCAAAGGCAAAAGATGTACCTTACAAGGCGTTGCGATACTTCCCTCTTGTGCCTAGGCTGCAGCGACTGTATATGTCCTCAAAGACGGCTCGACATATGACATGGCACACCGAAAGAGTACGTCGTGCAGATGATATAATCAGTCATCCTGCCGATGGTGAAGCTTGGACTCACTTTAGTCGTACTCATCTTGCCTTTTCAAGGGAGTCACGTAATGTTCGATTGGGTTTATGCACAGATGGCTTTAATCCATTCGGTGGTTCAGTGGCAGCTTATTCTTGTTGGCCAGTGTTCATGACACCGTACAACCTTCCGCCGCACATGTGCATGAAGCGAAAAAATATGTTTTTGTCCCTAGTAATTCCTGGTCCAAAAAGTCCGGGAAAAAATTTGGACATATATCTCAGGCTGTTGATTGATGAGCTCAAATTTGTATGGACTGATGGAGTTGTTACTTATGATGCATATAGGAAGAAAAATTTTATTATGAAGGCTGCACTGATGTGGACAATAAGTGACTTCCCTGCATATGGAATGCTATCTGGTTGGAGCACACATGGGAGGCTAGCATGTCCTTACTGTATGGAAGATACCAAATCATTTGTATTGAAACATGGGGGAAAAAGCTGCTGGTTTGATTGCCATCGGCGGTTGCTACCAAGTGACCATCCTTTTCGAAGGCAAAAAGACTCGTTTAAAAAAAATACTGTTGAAATGGATGAAGCTGACTTGCAACGGGTGTCGGGTCTACATATGGCGTCACAGGTGCACAATTTACCATATGTAGTTCAATTGTCTGGTAGCACACGGCAACTCCCTAATTTTGGAAAGGATCACAACTGGGTCAAGAAAAGTATTTTTTGGGAATTACCTTATTGGTCAACTCTTCTTGTACGACACAATCTGGATGTCATGCATACCGAGAAGAATTTTTTTGATAATGTGTTCAATACGTTCATGAATGTTAAAGGGAAAATAAAGGACAACGCCAAAGCACGTATGGATTTAAAGATGCTTTGTAGACGTCCAGACCTGGAACTACAAAGTGTCAATGGCAAAACTGTGCAGCCTAAAGTAACTTATGTGCTTCATGATACACAGATCAAGGAAGTATGCCAGTGGTTGAAACAGCTGAGATTCTCAGATGGATATGCATCCAACATAGCCCGTTGTGTGAATGTTAATGAGGGGAAAATATATGGTATGAAAAGTCACGACTGTCATGTGTTCATGGAGAGGCTACTGCCCATTGCATTTCATGATTTGTTGCCAAAGTAGATATGGGGAGCACTAGCTGAGATGAGTCAATTTTTTAAGATTTTATGTGCATCTGAACTCAGACTTCGGGATGTACAAACTATCGAACAAGAAGTTGTCACAACCATTTGCAAGCTAGAGAAGATATTTTCTCCGGCATTCTTTGATTCGATGGAGCACCTGGTCGTTCATTTACCATATGAGGCTATCGTCGGAGGTCCAGTACAATTTCGATGGATGTATCTATTTGAGAGGTATGTGACAATTTTTGTTAACTTATAAGTCGTCCATAGCCGCTACATATTGTTGCCATCTGACTTGTTGTTGTAGGTGCATGCATGAATTAAAAATGAAAGTTCGCAACAAGGCACAGGTGGAGGGTTCGATTGCTGAGGCATACATTCTTGAAGAAATTTTGAACTTCTGTTCTATGTACTTTGAGCCAGAGATTCAAACTCGTCGTACTGGACCTCCACGTAATGATGATGGGGGAGTGGATGAATCGTCCGATCGGCTCTCCATATTTAAACATCCTGGACGTGCGTTCGGACGTTGCTTGACTCGCACGCTCGAAGATAGAGAGTTGCACGCCGCTGAGATATATATTCTTTTGAATTGCCTCGAGATTGAACCTTATGTTGAGTAAGATCTTAATTCACATTTCCAGCAACTCCATAAGTCTATACATCCTCAAAGTCTATACAACATTGACTTCACAAAGTCTATACATTGGCTTCCTCAAAGTCTATACATTGGCTTCCTCAAAGTCTATACATTCACTTCCTCAATGTCTATACATTGGCTTCCTCAAAGTCTATACATTGGCTCCGCCCCCGGAAACCCCCGCAAGGTCTGAAGTTTTGTTACTGAGTCTTGAAGTTTTATTACCTTGATCCCCGCGACCTGACCGCGCAGGTCGATCAGCGTGCGAGGGCGCAACATTGAGCTTTCATGTGCATATCTGTCATAAACACAACAGAACATATGTCAGTCATATAAGAGTGAAAAACAACAATGACGAATAGTGTTTAGCCATTATCAAAACCAAGAATATCACAGAACACATATGACCATAGAATGATGTCGAATGACCCAAGTGACCATATGAAAACTCAAATAACCACAGGGGCACAACATTCTCCCCCTTTTTGATGATGGCAACACTGTGAGTCATTATATGGCAAAGTGTATGACATATGCAACCTGTGTAGCTCAAGATCCATGATATTGAAAAATGTGAATGCGGATATGTATACATGGAGGATCAAAGCATGTGAATGATGCATGTGAATGCTATGCACAATGCTATGCACAAACCCACTACATGTGAATGTAATGCACAAACCCTTATGATAGATGAAGGTTCTCTCCCCTTCTCTCCCTTGTTGACAACATACAAACACACAACGCCTATAAAGGACGCCCACAATGAATTTATGATACCACTTACAAAGGATACCACTTACAAAGGACTCACACAAAGAATTCTCCCCCTTTGCCAACAGCAAAAAGGAGTGAGAAAATGAAATGTATGTGAGACCAGAGCGGAAAGATAGGAAGAGCAAGCCATTATATGCAAACCTGAAACATGCCGTGAGCAACATATATGGTTCAAAGCTAATGAGATCCGAATTCATCAATAGAGTTCGAAAAGCAGCTACATACAAGATGTAATAGAAATGAACCAAAAGATGCATATCATGGCAGTACTTAACCTCCCTTGTCTTATATATCCATATTCCATAACCACAAAGGGAATAACACAAAAACTAGTATTGAGGCTAAACAATCATGACTAGAGCATGGAGTTGGATGATTGAAGCAAGAGGTTTCATATTTTAATTTTCAATATCTTTAGTATTTGAAGGCATGTGACTCATATTTTACGAGCAATCAAGTCTAGTACATGCCTCCTAGCCGTAAGAATACACGTTGTTTAGACGCCAGTATTCCTAGGTATTTGGCAAGACTGACTGTCATGCTGCGAGATGAACAGAGATAGCAAAGTCACGTCATGACATATCCAAACTCATTTCATTGATGAGAAGATATGTTTCTCAGCAATTATGCCATTGCTCTGCCTAGAGTCCAAAAGTTTTAAGACAGAGATAACAGGGGCATATCATGACATATGCATTTGTCACTTGATTTGATGACATGACATGTTTCTCCGTGCAACAATATCATTGCTCTGTCAGAATGATTTTCAGGAATTCCAGCTCATCAAGATGTTTAGAAACAATACTAACCTCTAGAGTTTCACCAAGATTGCCATAAAGTCTGGATTTTCAGATTTCAGGATAGTCATGCAAAGCACAATATGCAATCGTTAGTTAAGGTCTATTAAATCCACATAACATAGATGATTTCAAAAGAAATATCAGAACTTCAAGGAAATCATTAAATCTGAACCATTGTCATTGAATGAACAATCATCAAGGCACATAATAGAAAGCTCTTACACCATATGTTCGCTAGTCTCATGAGCTCATATTCAGACTGTGAGCCAATAAATGTAGATTGCGAGAGGTTAAGAGAATCAACAAAACTCCCCCTAAGGATATGCAATGGATGCGCGAAGGAGTGATGTTTACAAGCAAGTGGAATGATAATTGTCAAGAGGATAATGACCTGAAACATGCATGGGTTGACATGAATTTGACAGACATGAGATGCATGACCCAACACATGGTTATACACTTATTAAATGCAACATAGTGAAGATTAAATATATGCATGAATGTTACACAAGGACAACTCCCCCTTACTATATGGCCTATATGCGACATTGACGCGTGGTACTTGGCGGAGGTGAAACCTCACGCATATTGAGTGCTTCGTGACAAGCATAACTTGCCCTTCCATACATCAACATTTGATATACCATGGCCATGCGAGAATGATGCAACACAAACCATACAATGCATTATGAACATGAACTCAATTCATTATTATGCAACTACATGCAATGCGACACCATATGCAAAAAGACATATTGACATATAAACAATGCATGAATGCAAGACACACAACTAATTGAACATGATCATCAATTCAAATTCTTATTGGCCTGAGGTCGGCAAAGACCAAGCTCCCTTCTGAGTGTTGAAAACCTGTCATTACACAAGGGCTTGGTAAAGATATCAGCAATCTGATTCAATGTATCAACAAAATACAGTTCAAAGTTTTTCTTACCGACCTCATCTCTAATGAAGTGATGCCTAATCTCAATATGTTTAGTCCTAGAGTGCTGGACTGGATTTTTGGCAAGGTTGATAGCACTAGTGTTATCACACAGAATCGGGACACAACCAAGATCCACCAAGTAGTCTTGGAGTTGGTGTTTAATCCACAACACTTGGGTGCCACAGCTCCCCGCAGCAACATATTCTGCCTCCGCGGTTGAGAGGGCAACCGAGTGTTGTTTCTTGGAGGCCTAAGAAACTAAACACCCGCCTAGAAACTGGTAATAGCCACTAGTACTCTTGCGATCCAGCTTGCATCCGGCGTAGTCCGCATCAGAATAAGATATAAGAGATAAATCACATGATGACGGATACCACAATCTCAAATCTTGAGTGCCGGCAAGATATCGAAGGATACGTTTGACGGCAGTCAAATGGGATTCTCTAGGACTAGCTTGAAATCTAGCACAAAGGCAAACACTAAACTGGATATCTGGTCGGGATGCAGTCAAGTAAAGCAAAGAACCAATCATACCTCTATAGACCTTTGCATCCACCAATTTATCATTTTCATCCGAATCCAGTGAAGTTGAGGTGCTCATAGGAGTTGCAATGATTTTGCTATTTGCCATGTCAAATCTTTTCAACAGCTCCTTAATGTATTTGGCTTGATTTATGAAGCATCCGTCTTCTCCTTGGTTGACCTGCAAACCGAGAAAGAATTGAAGTTCTCCCATTAGGCTCATCTCAAATTCGCTAGTCATGAGGTTAGCAAATTCCTCACACATTTCAGATTTTGTAGAACCAAACACAATATCATCAACATAAATTTGAACAATCAAGATGTTCTTACCTTGCTTCTTGGTGAAGAGTGTTTGATCTACTTTACCTCGTGTGTACTCTTTTTCAATGAGGAATGAGCTTAGCCTTTCATACCAAGCTCTTGCTGCTTGCTTAAGTCCATAAAGTGCCCTGTCTAGCTTGTATACAAAATCTGCATTGTTAGAGTTCTCAAAGCCAGGGGGCTGCTCAACATAGACTTCTTCTTTGATCAAGCCATTCAAGAAAGCACTTTTAACATCCATTTGATAAAGCTTTATTCTAAGAGAGCATGCAAAGGCAAGTAAGATTCTGATGGCTTCAAGTCTAGCAACCGGGGCGTAAGATTCATCAAAGTCTACCCCAAACTCTTGATTATACCCTTGAGCCACCAATCTAGCCTTATTTCTGATTATCTTGCCTTCCTCACTTAATTTGTTCCTAAAAACCCATTTAGTGCCTATGACAGATTGTGATGATGGTCTAGGAACAAGATGCCAAACTTTGTTTCTCTCAAACTGGTTTAACTCTTCTTGCATGGAATTTATCCAGTTTTCATCTTTTAAGACTTCATCAATATTTTTGGGTTCATGCTGCGAGACAAGAGCAAGTTGATCTAATTCTTCCACAATCTTAAAATGTGACCTTGTTCTAGGTGGGTCATTCAAGCTGCCAAGGACATTCTCCAAGGGATGATCCTTAAGGATTCTAATGTTTGTAGAATCGTTACCTTCTCCTAGAGCTTGATTCCTTGCACTGCTTGATTCAGCTCGGTCACCATCTTCTTTTATTTCTTCTTGTAGAGGATCACTCTTATCTTTTATGCTTATGAATTCCCCATCTTCATCGTTTTTCCTGCAAGCGTTATCATTATTAGAATCATGATATTCATCAAAGGAAACGTGGGGTGATTCTTCCACAGTTTGACTTTTAATGTTATAAATTCTATATGCCCTAGCTCTATCAGAATATCCAAGAAATATACCTTCATCGCTCTTGGGCTCGAATTTATCTAGATCTCTTTTGTCATTATTGTGGATGAAGCATTTTGATCTAAACACTTTCATATGAGAGAGAGAGGACTTTTTACCTTTTAGCAACTCAAAAGGAGTCTTTTTGATGTGTGACCTTACCATAGAGCGGTTGATAATGTAACATGTTGAGTTTACCGCTTCAGCCCAAAATCTCCTTGGAAGTTGCCGTTCAGCAAGCATAGTTCTTGCCATCTCTACAAGTGTTCGGTTTCTCCTTTCAACTACACCGTTTTGCTCCGGCGTTCTTGGTGAAGAGAATCGGTGTGAAATGCCTTCAGCCCTGCAAAGGTTATAGAAGTTAACATTTTCAAATTCACCACCGTGATCAGATTGAATCTTGAAAAGTTTAAACTCACCATCCTGCTTTATCTTCATGTAGAATGCCTGAAACTCATCAAAAGCATCATTTTTATGTGTGAGAAAGAAAACCCATGTGAACCTAGAAAAATCATCCACCAAGACATATCCATATTTTCTACCACTTAAGCTAGCAGTTCTGGTTGGGCCAAACAGGTCCATATGAATTAGCTCGAGTGGTTTGGATGATGTATTTTCAGATTTTCCCTTGAATGATTTTCTAGTTTGTTTACCTAGGGCACATGCATCACACAATTTGTTTTCTTGTTTAAAGGATAGTTCAGGCAAACCTTTTTACCATTGAATGCTTCAAGAGTTTATGCAATACATTGTAGCTAGCATGTCCTAGTCTACGATGCCATAACCAAGCAATTTCAGATTTTGGTGCAGCAAGATAAAGGTTTAAATGAGCAGATCATCTAAGTCAATCATGTAAACATTGTTAACTCTCTTACCAGAAAAATTTACCTTATCAGATTTTGGTTCAAGAATTTTACCTTATCAGATCATCTAAGACTCCCAGGCACAACAAAAAGCAATTGATTTACAGCGGTCTTTTCAATTCACATGTGGACATGACGCGGCGAGATGTCGTCGTGCCTGGGAGTCTACTATGCACTCAAGTTACAAGAGGAAAATACATGAGGCCCGAGCACACGCTAAAAAATTGAGTGGGGGGAGTGAAGACCGACAATTGTGGAAGGCGCATCGCCCTCTATGGATGAGGCAGGAGGATTGGGAGATATCTTGTGACCATTTTGCCGACCCCAAGTGGATAGAAAAGTCCGAAAAAACCAAAGCAAACAGGGCGTCAAAACCAGGTTCAAATTTGCATATGAGTGGGTCCATCTCTTATGCGGCTCATAAACAAAAATTGGTAAGTAATATACCAATTTATCTTCTTACAATTTATCCCAATATTTGACTTTTTTTTACTATGAATTGTATAACAGGCTGTGGAGCTTAATCGACCTCCGTCGTTCCTCGAGGTGTTCGATAGAACACACAAAAAGAAGGGGACTAATAATTTTGTGAGTGACACAGCTAAGTCAGCAGCGGTAAGTTTATCTACATATGTAACTTGTACCGTTCATTTAAATCGGCATGTAATTCATATGAAATTGACTAGTTATTTTATTCAATATGTAGGAAACATATAGCAAAGCAGTGACAGAGAAGTACGGGGAGGGAGACACGCAGCAGCCGGAGTTCGATCCGGTGGAGTGGGTGGCAGCAGCTGGCGTACCGAAGAAAGGCCAACTATATGGTTTTGGGGAGAGCCTAGACGCAAGCGCGGTGACATCAGCGTGTGCGAGTTCTAGCTATACTTCTTCCAGTGGCAGTGCCTTCACTATACCTTCCGTTGCCCCCAGCGCTTCTGCCAGCGACATGATGGACATGGTCCGATCGTAGATTTCTGATATGCAGCGGCAGCAGCAGTATTTCCAGCAAGAGATCTCTAGCCAAGTGTCAGTATTCTTGCAGGCAATCAGTGGCCTCCTCTCCCAGAGTGGAATGGTCCCTCAGCAATCCACCACCACCACAGCACAGCCACACAGGTGAGTGTTTACTATATTTTTATTTTGATGGAATTACTCAATTATGTTCATTATTAATTTTAAAACTCATTTACTTCAGAAGAATTGAGAAAATCCGGGGGTCGGGGGTCTAAAACTTGAAATACCGGCCGGATGGCCGTGCCGATCGTTCCAACACGACCGGGGAGATGAAAGTGACTTGGCAGAACTGATGGAATCCAAATCGGATGCCCGGTTTGAGCTCGGCGCTCAAAGTTCATTTCTAAAATACACTTGGTTCAAATAAACTGCCAGGTCGGGGCCGGGGGTCTAAAACTTGAAATACCAGCCGGATGCCCGTGCCGATCGTTCCAACACGACCGGGGAGATGAAAGTGACTTGTCAGAACTGACGGAATCCAAATCGGATTCCCGGTTTGAGCTCGGCGCTCAAACTTCATTTCTAAAATACACTTGGTTCAAATGAACTGCCAGGTCGGGGCCGGGGGTCTAAAACTTGAAATACCGGCCGATGGCCATGCCGATCATTCCAACATGACTGGGGAGATGAAAGTGAGTTGTCAGACCTGACGGAATCCAAATCGGATGCCCGGTTTGAGCTCGGCGCTCAAAGTTCATTTCTAAAATACACTTGGTTCAAATGAACTGCCAGGTCGGGGCCGGGGGTCTAAAACTTGAAATACTGGCCGGATGCCCGTGCCGATCATTCCAACATGACCGGGGAGATGAAAGTGACTTGTCAGAACTGACGGAATCCAAATCGGATGCCAGGTTTGAGCTCGGCGCTCAAAGTTCATTTCTAAAATACACTTGGTTCAAATGAACTGCCAGGTCGGGGCCGGGGGTCTAAAACTTGAAATACCGGCCGGATGCCTGTACCGATCATTCCAACACGACCGGGGAGATGAAAGTGACTTGTCAGAACTGACGGAATCCAAATCGGATGCCCGGTTTGAGCTCGGCGCTCAAAGTTCATTTCTAAAATACACTTGGTTCAAATGAACTGCCAGGTCGGGGCCGGGGGTCTAAAACTTGAAATACAGGCCGGATGCCCATGCCGATCGTTCCAACACGACCGGGGAGATGAAAGTGACTTGTCAGAACTGACGGAATCCAAATCGGATGCCCGGTTTGAGCTCGGCGCTCAAACTTCATTTCTAAAATACACTTGGTTCAAATGAACTGCCAGGTCGGGGCCGGGGGTCTAAAACTTGAAATACCGGCCAGATGCCCATGCCGATCATTCCAACACGACCGGGGAGATGAAAGTGACTTGTCAGAACTGACGGAATCCAAATCGGATGCCCGGTTTGAGCTCGGCGCTCAAACTTCATTTCTAAAATACACTTGGTTCAAATGAACTGCCAGGTCGGGGCCGGGGGTCTAAAACTTGAAATACCGGCCGGATGCCCGTGCCGATCATTCCAACACGACCGGGGAGATGAAAGTGACTTGTCAGAACTGACGGAATCCAAATCGGATGCCCGGTTTGAGCTCGGCGCTCAAAGTTCATTTCTAAAATACACTTGGTTCAAATGAACTGCCAGGTCGGGGCCGGGGGTCTAAAACTTGAAATACCGGCCGGATGCCCATGCCGATCATTCCAACACGACCGGGGAGATGAAAGGGACTTGTCAGAACTGACGGAATCTAAATCGGATGCTCGGTTTGAGCTCGGCGCTCAAACTTCATTTCTAAAATACACTTGGTTCAAATGAACTGCCAGGTCGGGGCCGGGGGTCTAAAACTTGAAATACCGGCCGGATGCTCGTGCCGATCATTCCAACATGACTAGGGAGATGAAAGTGACTTGTCAGAACTGACGGAATCCAAATCGGATGCCAGGTTTGAGCTCGGCGCTCAAAGTTCATTTCTAAAATACACTTGGTTCAAATGAACTGCCAGGTCGGGGCCGGGGGTCTAAAACTTGAAATACCGGCCGGATGCCCATGCCGATCATTCCAACACGACCGGGGAGATGAAAGTGACTTGTCAGAACTGACGGAATCCAAATCGGATGCCCGGTTTGAGCTCGGCGCTCAAAGTTCATTTCCAAAATACACTTGGTTCAAATGAACTGCCAGGTCGGGGCCGGGGGTCTAAAACTTGAAATACCGGCCGGATGCCCGTGCCGATCATTCCAACATGACCGGGGAGATGAAAGTGACTTGGCAGAACTGACGGAATCCAAATCGGATGCCCGGTTTGAGCTCGGCGCTCAAACTTCATTTCTAAAATACACTTGGTTCAAATGAACTGCCAGGTCGGGGCCGGGGGTCTAAAACTTGAAATACAGGCCGGATGCCTATGCCGATCATTCCAACACGACCGGGGAGATGAAATTGACTTGTCAGAACTGACGGAATCCAAATCGGATGCCCGGTTTGAGCTCGGCGCTCAAAGTTCATTTCCAAAATACACTTGGTTCAAATGAACTGCCAGGTCGGGGCCGGGGGTCTAAAACTTGAAATACCGGCTGGATGCCCGTGCCGATTGTTCCAACACGACCGGGGAGATGAAAGTGACTTGTCAGAACTGACGGAATCCAAATCGGATGCCCGGTTTGAGCTCGGCGCTCAAAGTTCATTTCTAAAATACACTTGGTTCAAATGAACTGCCAGGTCGGGGCCGGGGGTCTAAAACTTGAAATACCGGCCAGATGCCCGTGCCGATCATTCCAACACGACCGGGGAGATGAAAGTGACTTGTCAGAACTGACGGAATCCAAATCGGATGCTCGGTTTGAGCTCGGCGCTCAAACTTCATTTCTAAAATACACTTGGTTCAAATGAACTGCCAGGTCGGGGCCGGGGGTCTAAAACTTGAAATACCGGCCGGATGCCCGTGCCGATCATTCCAACACGACCGGGGAGATGAAAGTGACTTGTCAGAACTGACGGAATCCAAATCGGATGCCCGGTTTGAGCTCGGCGCTCAAACTTCATTTCTAAAATACACTTGGTTCAAATGAACTGCCAGGTCGGGGCCGGGGGTCTAAAACTTGAAATACCGGCTGGATGCCCATGTCGATTGTTCCAACACGACCGGGGAGATGAAAGTGACTTGTCAGAACTGACGGAATCCAAATCGGATGCCCGGTTTGAGCTCGGCGCTCAAACTTCATTTCTAAAATACACTTGGTTCAAATGAACTGCCAGGTCGGGGCCGGGGGTCTAAAACTTGAAATACCGGCCGGATGCCCGTGCCGATCATTCCAACACGACCGGGGAGATAAAAGTGACTTGGCAGAACTGACGGAATCCAAATCGGATGCCCGTTTTGAGCTCGGCGCTCAAACTTCATTTCTAAAATACACTTGGTTCAAATGAACTGCCAGGTCGGGGCCGGGGGTCTAAAACTTGAAATAGCGGCCGGATGCCTGTGCTGATCATTCCAACACGACAGGGGAGATGAAAGTGACTTTTCAGAACTGACGGAATCCAAATCGGATGCCCGGTTTGAGCTCGGCGCTCAAAGTTCATTTCTAAAATACACTTAGTTCAAATGAACTGCCAGGTCGGGGCCGGGGGTCTAAAACTTGAAATACTGTCCAGATGCCCATGCCGATCATTCCAACACGACCGGGGAGATGAAAGTGACTTGTCAGAACTGACGGAATCTAAATCGGATGCCCGGTTTGAGCTCGGCGCTCAAAGTTCATTTCTAAAATACACTTGGTTCAAATGAACTGCCAGGTCGGGGCCGGGGGTCTAAAACTTGAAATATCGGCCAGATGCCCGTGCCGATCGTTCCAACACGACCGGGGAGATGAAAGTGACTTGGCAGAACTGACGGAATCCAAATCGGATGCCCGGTTTGAGCTCGACGCTCAAACTTCATTTCTAAAATACACTTGGTTCAAATGAACTGCCAAGTCAGGGCCGGGGGTCTAAAACTTGAAATACCGACCAGATGCCGAAGCCGATCATTCCAACATGACCAGGGAGATGAAAGTGACTTGTCAGAACTAACGGAATCCAAATCGGATGCCAGGTTTGAGCTCGGCGCTCAAAGTTCATTTCCAAAATACACTTGGTTCAAATGAACTGCCAGGTCGGGGCCGGGGGTCTAAAACTTGAAATACCGGCTGGATGCCCATGTCGATTGTTCCAACACGACCGGGGAGATGAAAGTGACTTGTCAGAACTGACGGAATCCAAATCGGATGCCCGGTTTGAGCTCGGCGCTTAAAGTTCATTTCTAAAATACACTTGGTTCAAATGAACTGCCAGGTCGGGGCCGGGGGTCTAAAACTTGAAATACCGGCCAGATGCCCATGCCGATCATTCCAACACGACCGGGGAGATGAAAGGGACTTGTCAGAACTGACGGAATCTAAATCGGATGCTCGGTTTGAGCTCGGCGCTCAAACTTCATTTCTAAAATACACTTGGTTCAAATGAACTGCCAGGTCGGGGCCGGGGGTCTAAAACTTGAAATACCGGCCGGATGCTCGTGCCGATCATTCCAACATGACTAGGGAGATGAAAGTGACTTGTCAGAACTGACGGAATCCAAATCGGATGCCAGGTTTGAGCTCGGCGCTCAAAGTTCATTTCTAAAATACACTTGGTTCAAATGAACTGCCAGGTCGGGGCCGGGGGTCTAAAACTTGAAATACCGGCCGGATGCCCATGCCGATCATTCCAACACGACCGGGGAGATGAAAGTGACTTGTCAGAACTGACGGAATCCAAATCGGATGCCCGGTTTGAGCTCGGCGCTCAAAGTTCATTTCCAAAATACACTTGGTTCAAATGAACTGCCAGGTCGGGGCCGGGGGTCTAAAACTTGAAATACCGGCCGGATGCCCGTGCCGATCATTCCAACATGACCGGGGAGATGAAAGGACTTGGCAGAACTGACGGAATCCAAATCGGATGCCCGGTTTGAGCTCGGCGCTCAAACTTCATTTCTAAAATACACTTGGTTCAAATGAACTGCCAGGTCGGGGCCGGGGGTCTAAAACTTGAAATACAGGCCGGATGCCTATGCCGATCATTCCAACACGACCGGGGAGATGAAAGTGACTTGTCAGAACTGACGGAATCCAAATCGGATGCCCGGTTTGAGCTCGGCGCTCAAAGTTCATTTCCAAAATACACTTGGTTCAAATGAACTGCCAGGTCGGGGCCGGGGGTCTAAAACTTGAAATACCGGCTGGATGCCCGTGCCGATTGTTCCAACACGACCGGGGAGATGAAAGTGACTTGTCAGAACTGACGGAATCCAAATCGGATGCCCGGTTTGAGCTCGGCGCTCAAAGTTCATTTCTAAAATACACTTGGTTCAAATGAACTGCCAGGTCGGGGCCGGGGGTCTAAAACTTGAAATACCGGCCAGATGCCTGTGCCGATCATTCCAACACGACCGGGGAGATGAAAGTGACTTGTCAGAACTGACGGAATCTAAATCGGATGCTCGGTTTGAGCTCGGCGCTCAAACTTCATTTCTAAAATACACTTGGTTCAAATGAACTGCCAGGTCGGGGCCGGTGGTCTAAAACTTGAAATATCGGCCGGATACCCGTGCCGATCATTCCAACACGACCGGGGAGATGAAAGTGACTTGTCAGAACTGACGGAATCCAAATCGGATGCCCGGTTTGAGCTCGGCGCTCAAACTTCATTTCTAAAATACACTTGGTTCAAATGAACTGCCAGGTCGGGGCCGGGGGTCTAAAACTTGAAATACCGGCTGGATGCCCATGTCGATTGTTCCAACACGACCGGGGAGATGAAAGTGACTTGTCAGAACTGACGGAATCCAAATCGGATGCCCGGTTTGAGCTCGGCGCTCAAAGTTCATTTCTAAAATACACTTGGTTCAAATGAACTGCCAGGTCGGGGCCGGGGGTCTAAAACTTGAAATACCGGCCGGATGCCCGTGCCGATCATTCCAACACGACCGGGGAGATAAAAGTGACTTGGCAGAACTGACGGAATCCAAATCGGATGCCCGTTTTGAGCTCGGCGCTCAAACTTCATTTCTAAAATACACTTGGTTCAAATGAACTGTCAGGTCGGGGCCGGGGGTCTAAAACTTGAAATAGCGGCCGGATGCCTGTGCTGATCATTCCAACACGACAGGGGAGATGAAAGTGACTTTTCAGAACTGACGGAATCCAAATCGGATGCCCGGTTTGAGCTCGGCGCTCAAAGTTCATTTCTAAAATACACTTAGTTCAAATGAACTGCCAGGTCGGGGCCGGGGGTCTAAAACTTGAAATACCGTCCAGATGCCCATGCCGATCATTCCAACACGACCGGGGAGATGAAAGTGACTTGTCAGAACTGACGGAATCTAAATCGGATGCCCGGTTTGAGCTCGGCGCTCAAAGTTCATTTCTAAAATACACTTGGTTCAAATGAACTGCCAGGTCGGGGCCGGGGGTCTAAAACTTGAAATATCGGCCAGATGCCCGTGCCGATCGTTCCAACACGACCGGGGAGATGAAAGTGACTTGGCAGAACTGACGGAATCCAAATCGGATGCCCGGTTTGAGCTCGGCGCTCAAACTTCATTTCTAAAATACACTTGGTTCAAATGAACTGCCAAGTCAGGGCCGGGGGTCTAAAACTTGAAATACCGACCAGATGCCGAAGCCGATCATTCCAACATGACCAGGGAGATGAAAGTGACTTGTCAGAACTAACGGAATCCAAATCGGATGCCCGGTTTGAGCTCGGCACTCAAAGTTCATTTCTAAAATACACTTGGTTCAAATGAACTGCCAGGTCGGGGCCGGGGGTTTTAAACTTGAAATACCGGCCGGATGCCCATGCCGATTATTCCAACACGACCGGGGAGATGAAAGTGACTTGTCAGAACTGACGGAATCCAAATCGGATGCCCGGTTTGAGCTCGGCGCTCAAAGTTCATTTCTAAAATACACTTGGTTCAAATGAACTGCCAGGTCGGGGCCGGGGGTCTAAAACTTGAAATACCAGCCGGATGCCCGTGCCAATTGTTCCAACATGACCGGGGAGATGAAAGTGACTTGGCAGAACTGACGGAATCCAAATCGGATGCCCGGTTTGAGCTCGGCGCTCAAACTTCGTTTCTAAAATACACTTGGTTCAAATGAACTGCCAGGTCGGGGCCGGGGGTCTAAAACTTGAAATACCGCCGGATGCCCGTGCCGATCATTCCAACACGACCGGAGAGATGAAAGTGACTTGTCAGAACTGACGGAATCCAAATCGGATGCCCGGTTTGAGCTCGGCGCTCAAAGTTCATTTCTAAAATACACTTGGTTGAAATGAATTGCCAGGTCGGGGCCGGGGGTCTAAAACTTGAAATACCGGCCGGATGCCCATGCCGATCATTCCAACACGACCGGGGAGATGAAAGTGACTTGTCAGAACTGACGGAATCCAAATCGGATGCCCGGTTTGAGCTCGGCGCTCAAAGTTCATTTCTAAAATACACTTGGTTCAAATGAACTGCCAGGTCGGGGCTGGGGGTCTAAAACTTGAAATACCGGCCGGATAGCCTGTGCCAATCATTCCAACACGACCGGGGAGATGAAAGTGACCTGGCAGAACTGACGGAGTCTAAATCGGATGTCCGGTTTGAGCTCGGCGCTCAAACTTCATTTCTAAAATACACTTGGTTCAAATGAACTGCCAGGTTGGGGCCGGGGGTCTAAAACTTGAAATACCAGCCGGATGCCCGTGCCGATCGTTCCAACACGACCGGGGAGATGAAAGTGACTTGTCAGAACTGACGGAATCCAAATCAGATGCCCGGTTTGAGCTCGGCGCTCAAACTTCATTTCTAAAATACACTTGGTTCAAATGAACTGCCAGGTCGGGGCCGGGGGTCTAAAACTTGAAATACCGGCTGGATGCCCATGCCGATCATTCCAACACGACCAGGGAGATGAAAGTGACTTGTCAGAACTAACGGAATCCAAATCGGATGCCCGGTTTGAGCTCGGCGCTCAAACTTCATTTCTAAAATACACTTGGTTCAAATGAATTGCCAGCTCGGGGCCGGGGGTCTAAAACATGAAATACCGGCCGGATGCCCATGCCGATCGTTCCAACACGACCGGGGAGATGAAAGTGACTTGTCAGAATTGACGGAATCCAAATCGGATGCCCGGTTTGAGCTCGGCGCTCAAACTTGATTTCTAAAATACACTTGGTTCAAATGAACTGCCAGGTCGGGGCCGGGGGTCTAAAACTTGAAATGTCGGCCGGATGGCCGTGCCGATCATTCAACATGACCGGGGAGATGAAAGTGACTTGGCAGAACTGACGGAATCCAAATCGGATGCCCGGTTTGAGCTCGGCGCTCAAACTTCATTTCTAAAATACACTTTGTTCAAATGAACTGCCAGGTCGGGGCCGGGGGTCTAAAACTTAAAATATCGGCCGGATGCCCATGCCGATCATTCCAACACGACCGGGGAGATGAAAGTGACTTGTCAGAACTGACGGAATCCAAATCGGATGCCCGGTTTGAGCTCGGCGCTCAAACTTCATTTCTAAAATACACTTGGTTCAAATGAACTGCCAGGTCGGGGCCGGGGGTCTAAAACATGAAATATCGGCCGGATGCCCATGTCAATCATTCCAACACGACCAGGGAGATGAAAGTGACTTGTCAGAACTGACGGAATCCAAATCGGATGCCCGGTTTGAGCTCGGCCCTCAAACTTCATTACTAAAATACACTTGGTTCAAATGAACTGCCAGGTCGGGGCCGGGGGTCTAAAACTTGAAATACCGGCCGGATGGCCGTGCTGATCATTTCAACATGACCGGGGAGATGAAAGTGACTTGGCAGAACTGACGGAATCCAAATCGGATGCCCGGTTTGAGCTCGGCGCTCAAACTTCATTTCTAAAATACACTTGGTTCAAATGAACTGCCAGGTCGGGGCCGGGGGTCTAAAACTTGAAATACCAGCCGGATGCCCGTGCCGATCATTCCAACACGACCGGGGAGATGAAAGTGACTTGTCAGAACTGACGGAATCCAAATCGGATGCCCGGTTTGAGCTCGGCGCTCAAACTTCATTTCTAAAATACACTTGGTTCAAATGAACTGCCAGGTCGGGGCCGGGGGTCTAAAACTTGAAATACCGGCCGGATGCCCGTGCCAATCATTCCAACACGACCGGGGAGATGAAAGTGACTTGTCAGAACTGACGGAATCCAAATCGGATGCCCGGTTTGAGCTCGGCGCTCAAACTTCATTTCTAAAATACACTTGGTTCAAATGAACTGTCAGGTCGGGGCCGGGGGTCTAAAACTTGAAATACCGGCTGGATGCCCGTGCCGATCATTCCAACACGACCGAGGAGATGAAAGTGACTTGTCGGAACTGACGGAATCCAAATCGGATGCCCGGTTTGAGCTCGGCGCTCAAACTTCATTTCTAAAATACACTTGGTTCAAATGAACTGCCAGGTCGGGGCCGGGGGTCTAAAACTTGAAATACCGGCCGGATGCCCATGCCGATCGTTCCAACACGACCGGGGAGATGAAAGTGACTTGGCAGAACTGACGGAATCCAAATCGGATGCCCGGTTTGAGCTCGGCGCTCAAACTTCATTTCTAAAATACACTTGGTTCAAATGAACTGCCAGGTCGGGGCCGGGGGTCTAAAACTTGAAATACCGGCCGGATGCCCATGCCGATCGTTCCAACACGACCGGGGAGATGAAAGTGACTTGTCAGAACTGACGGAATCCAAATCGGATGCCCGGTTTGAGCTCGGCGCTCAAACTTCATTTCTAAAATACACTTGGTTCAAATGAACTGCCAGGTCGGGGCCGGGGGTCTAAAACTTGAAATACCGGCTGGATGCCCGTGCCGATCGTTCCAACACGACCGGAGAGATGAAAGTGACTTGTCAGAACTGACGGAATCAAAAATCATTTCTAAAATACACTTAGTTTAAATAATGTTTCAGGCTAGTGGTTGATTTATAAAATATGCAGTTATCAATTTGATATGTTTGCTTTCAACTTATGCTAATTTCTTCGCACTAATTTTTTTATCTATGAATGAATGTTATTATTTTTTTAATATAGGAGGATCCTTCTGCGGGCAGCGACAGAGGAGATGAGCAGGGCGGTGAGGATACGGACGATGAGGATATGGACGATGTGCCGGATATTTCTTGATATTCAGACGGAGCAGCAGGGTTAATGTCTTTTTTTTGTGGTATTTATTTGATCAGAATTTTATTTTTCGGTGGTGTTTATTTGATTAGCAGGTTCCCAATATTTTTTTTTCAACATGTAGAATTTCTTGATGTTTATTTATGATTAAACAGGTTTTGTAAAATAATTTAAGATTTTAAAAAAAACGTAGATTTCAGACGGATTTTCAGACGGGATGTGCGACGATTTTTGTCCGTCTATTATCCGTCGTAAAATCAGTTTGAAATATAGACGGATTTCAAACCACATTTCGGACAGGAGATGAGTTGAATTTCAGACGGTTATTTATCCGTCGTAATATCCGTTTGAAATAGCGACGGATTTCGGACGAGTTTTCATACGGTACATGATTTCAGACTAAGAGTTGGGCTTCATTTTAAGACGGTAACTATATTCCGTCGTAATAGCCGTCTGAATTTTCAGACGGACTTTCACACGGAAAATATGTCCGTCGTAAATTTCAGACTGAAAATTTCAAATTTCAGATGGAAATGTCTCGTATGAAAGTCAGACGGAATTTGTGACTGATTAAATTCTGTCTTAGCTTCAGACGGAATTTCCGACGGAAACATAAACTGTCACAAATTTGTGACTAAGAATTTCAGACGGTCGGTTTCAGTCTTAAATATGTCGCAAATCCGTCACAAACGTGGTTTGTGATGGATTTTCAGACGGATTTCAGACGGATACGGGCCGTCTGAAATCCCGCTTTTTCTGGTTGTGATGGCCTGGGGGGTGGACTCAGGAGCAAATGAGGAAAGAGCCAGGGGTGTACCAGGTTGACAGCAAGGAATCATAGGTGAAAGGGGTTCGAGAGATCAGAATCACAGGGCCTTCGAACTCTCAGGAACAGGCTTCATGCCATTCATATTGCCGACCATCCAAGAGATCGAGAAATAACGGTTTCTGATCCCTGCAGTGGCCCTGCTGGCTCAAGAAATTTAAGGAAAATCACGGACTCCGCGACGTTTAAATCATCGATGGCGTTGAGGGAGAAAGGGGGGAAACAAAGCCCAAAAATCCACAGTGAGGATTGGGGCTTTGTTGGCTCTGTCCCATCCTAAACAGGCATGCATATAAAGGGGAGCCGACAGACGATTAACGTGTCGAGCTTGGATGAATTGAATTGGGCGGCATATCCCCCGAGCTTATAGACATGCCAAATAGGGATAGGAAGCCATCCACGTAGCGACGGGATGGAATCCAGATAAACAGCGGGGGATCTTCCCCTTTGAACTCCCTGCTCGGTTGGAGGGTCTATGATATTCATTTTCCCGATGGATAGAGTCAAGCGGGGTGCGTATCGATCACACTCCCTTGGCCTTCCGGGGTTAACCCTATCGGATAGAATTTCGGCAGCGTTTCCCCTTCTTTCGGGTCATGCCAAAGGAAATAGGCCGTCATCCACGGGTACGGGATGATAACCGAAAAGAAGGCTTGGGCTCCCTGATGATGTAGGTGCCCATGGCAATGCTTGCTATCCCCTCAAGAACCGTCGGGGCTTATACAGTGGTATGGCCCCTTAGGTTATGGGGTTATGAATGGATTTGATCTAAGATGATGTAGGGGAGGTTTCCTCCCGTTAATCTCATCCCTGAGGTACATGTGGCGACCATGAATATCCCCTTCAGCCGATATAACAGGTTGGACAAGGGTTGAAAAGTAGATGAGGAGACATGCTCCTGGTATGAGTGTATCGGCCTGAAAGGAGGATCTCGGCGCGGATTGATTAGCCAAAGAGGGGATCTCGGCATAGGAAGATGAACAGGCAAGGGGGTTCTCGGCACGATGGTTCCCGGCGCGCTCACCATTGCGCCGAGGGCTGTTGCTGCCGCCGAGGCCCAGCGGCGCCGAGAAGCTCCGACAGCCCTATTTTGGAATTCAGATGTGATTGGGACCGTATCTGGGGATCAAATCAGTCTGGACTATGGACTTAGATGCCATGGCATTAGGGTTTTGCTGAGGGGCCGAAGGGTCAAGGTCATCACTTATCAGAACCTCCTGGGATTGCATTCGTCTACAGACGGGACACATCTTCTATAGCCAGCAATTCAGGAAATCAAGAGATTGATGTCTCCGATTCCTAAACAGCTTGGGGGCCTCGCAAGAAACTCAGATGCCTGCGAAGAATCTGCCATCGAGACAGGAGGGGAGAGGGAAACAGGACCCAATAACCCATTAGATAAGGATTGGGGCCCTGACTTCATTCCTCTTTGAAGCACAGACTCACGGGGATGACTCTGAAAATCGAGACGTCTAGAATATTGGACGTTCAGATGAAAGATGCATTCATAGAAAGACAGAGGGCAAAACTTTGATTGCCTAATATCGAGCACGGCAACCACTAAATTTCATTTCATCTCATTATCACCACTTACATCGACTGCAAGGCTAAAGCCGAGAAACGGGTAAAGGGAGGAACAGAGGCAGGGAAGAAAAGAACTCTCGACCTCATCTGAATAGCTAAAGCATGAAGGCATATACCATTACATACAGAGGAAAGTAAAATAAAAGTGAACATGGGGGGGAGGGTGGAGCATTGACTCCTCTCCCTCCCCCGAGCAGCCCACCTGGAGCTTCTTCTTCTTCTTCTCTTCTTCTTTCTTCCAGTAGGGTCTCTTCTATCTTTTCTATCTCCCTCTTTTTTTTTTGTTCGCCTCTCTTCTTTTCGAGAGAAAGGGGGTTTTTATAACACCACCCTCTCCCCCTATTGGCATGATCATCTCGGCGCACGGTTGATGTGCTCCCGGCGCGCCTTGTTCGGAGGCAGTAGGCTTCCCGGCGCCCCTTCCTCATATGGGTCTTGTTGGGCTCTCGGCGCCACACGGCTGGGCCCGTTTAGATCTTTTAGTATTTTATGCTTCCTCATCAGTAAGCTTGAGCTGTTAAAGCCGCTTAATCTGTCCCTTCATTTGTCGGTCCCTCGAGTCCGTCAGGCTAGGCGAAGGCCCATCAATTGGTGAGTTAGCATAGCTTCATCAGAATATTTCTGGGGATTTTCATCAGTCAGTGGACTGCAGTTCTTCATCAGTACTGCCATCTGAGCGACGACAATACCGGACATCAGCTTGGCCGGGGAGGGCTTCAGCCGGGTGACAGCTTCAGTAATGGACTCTCCGTAATCCTAGTTTTGCAGGAGTTCCTCGGGTCTTCATTTCTGATTCAATCTGATCTTTCGTCTCATCTTTACCTTTGATTATATTTCCGGTGTCAACAAATGCCCCCCACTTGCAGGTAGCGGGAGTGCAGAATAAATGACACGGTGCCTGCAGGTGCGTAATTCAGCATCTGATCTCATTTCTCAGCTTGGGATTGCTAATCATCTTTCATTTTGCAGCTTGGAAGCTTCTTTGCATTGACTTTCCTTGTAATTTCTTTCAACCCCTTTCGATCTCTTTGTTTTGGATGTTTTCGTCACGGCTCTCTCGGCCTGTAGCTTCTCGGCGCAATCACCGGTAGGGACTCTCGGTGGAGAGCTTCTCGGCGCGCCCGGTAAGGGAGATCTCGGCAGCACTTCTCGGCGTGCCTTTTGGCCGAATGGGGCTCTCGGCCTGGGGTTCTCGGCGGCCTTTTCTCGACGCGCCTTTCCGAAGGGGGCTCTCGGCGTGGGGGGTTCTCGGCGCGCATTTGACCGCGCCGAGAACCTCTTTACTTAGGGCTTCTATTTAAGGCACCGAAAGCCTCCTTCCTTCTCATTTGATATGGCCTCTTCTCTATCTTCAGTTCCTTTTCCTTCTCGGCGGTGGCGGCGAGTTCCTCCCCTCCGGCCGTCCAGCTTTCTTCCCGTCTCATTAGATTTCGCCCGGGTAGGACGTTCTTTGGGGATTTAATCCCTTTTGCTTCTGGGATCGCCCCCTCTTGGTTGGCGACTCCCTATTCTTCTTGGGCAGGACCCGAACAAGGGGAGGTGCTGCTGAAAATTTTCTTTACAGGGCTTCATATCACAATCTTTATAAGACTGCCTCTTGTTCTAGGACTTTTAATTCACATTTCTTTTTCTAGACTGCAGATATTGCAATGGCTTCCGGCTCTGCTGCTGCATTCTCTGGAGCTGTCGGGGCCAGTTCGTCAGCCTAGCCAGATATATCACGGGCCACAGTAAACTAGCTGAATGTGCACAGTCTAGACTTCGGATATGACAAAATCGCTTCCGTTGATGAATCGTCTGATTCTGAAACCGACACGGTGTCAACATCCCGGGTATACTCCACTGTCATGGAACATGCTTCAGACGGGGCACTGATTATCGTCCGGATTTCCCGAAGGACAAGCACTTGATGCCGTTTATCTGGACTTTCACCGTGGGTGGAATACGGGACTATCGAATAGCTCGTGCAGTTGAAGCCGCAATTCTGGTCGAGAGAGACAGCCTGAAAGATTCAGTGTATCGTGGGAAGGCTATATATCTTCCCGGGGAGAAGCGTGACTGGGATGCAGTCCTTGGCATATCGGAGCTGGAGCTGGAAAAGAAAATGCTGACACGGGCCCCGGAGTTCACACCTGCTCGGTGGGATAATGCCAGTGGACGAGTTCATAGGGAGAAGCCCGGCTATGGTCTCTTCCTGGCACCAGTAAAATGGGGGTACCGCGAAGAGCCTTTTGTGCTGAATTGTTCGGCCGTTCAGTTCAACTATCATTTGGCCGCTGGTTGGTTTGGAGATACCAAGATCACTGACGCCCAGCTATTTCGAGTAGGAGCAGTGGAGTTTACTGAGTTTGTTCGGAAGGAATATGCCCCTCTGTTGATCAGAGCCGGGGTATATCACAGTGTCTTTGCTTCCAGATTTCGATATCCCATATCCCGAGGGTTATGCTGTGGAATGTTTGAAGTATTCTGCCCTTTATTCAACATATTTTATACAGCAGAGGGTGAGACATCTCTTGACCTCTAGAGTCTATCACGGCTTTCTGGACTGCCTATTGATGGCGAGCCGTATGAAGAAGTCTGCTTGGCAGATTCTGAAAAGGATAGTTCCGATGGTGAAGGCAAGTATTCCCTTGGCTTCTCATACCGGTATTTAATGAAGGCATATCGCTCCATCTGTCTGGCGTATAGTAGAGGGTCCTCCAAAGGCTATCATCCCCGAGAGAAAGGCAGCAAGCTGAGAGTCCGGATAGGGCAGTGGATTCAGTATTTCTTTGACGGCCCCTTGAAATATGCAGACTTCCCTTCCATGGGTCCGACGGCCAGCAAGCAGATAAGGGCCCCTCACTATAAGTCAGCGTTGCCATCTTCACTGCATCGTGTAGGTAAAGGTGGTCCAAATCCAGTAGGGGTGGACCCTATCACACATTGTGCGGCTTATTTCACATTCTGGTTGTGCACTTTCGCTCTCCCTCAAGGGGACGAGACAATCATATGGCCAGAAGCTATATACCCGGCCTGTCAGATGGCCTGGGGAATGAGGCTGTCGCTCTGCCTAGTGGCCTTGTGTTTAATCTATAAATCTTTGGGGGATCTGTACAAGCATCGGACTCCCCGCTCTTTGAGGACCGTGGGCCCCTTCCATTTCTTCAATGCCTGGGTCTGCAGTCTATTTCCTGAATTGGCCCCTAGAACTCTGCAGGCAGATACAGTGTTGCCCAGAATGATTGAATTTGCCAGTGCCGAACCTGGCTCTTTCTCTGACCAGTTGTTTAAAATAAGGGGCCGACTGATAAAGGTGCCGGTGGATGCCCCTGGCAGCATTCATTTCTGGAGCTTGGCAGCAGGTTCAGCTCCTTTGGTTCATTCTCAAAGAGAATGCAAGATGGAAGAGGTAGAGACCTATGTCCATCCTGTCTCAGGGGTTAATACTGCTCGGTCTATCCTGGAGCCGGAGCTGGTCAGATGGGCCATGGCCATTCGGCCTAGTGTCTTAGTTTTCAGAAAGGGTGGACTGCTTCTTCTGGAACCATACTATCCATTCCACTTTGGACGGAACTTTGGTTACGACCAGCATATCCCTACATCAGTTGCTCAATTTCCCCTGGATAGCCGGGCTAAGCATGGGTCCACCATTGTCGGCGATGGCCGGTTGTGGTGGGATTTCTATGATCGCCAGGATGGCGCAGTTTTCAGAGTTCCCACTGTTTCCAACCGTGTCCCCCGGGTAACATCAGAATACATCAAATGGTGGAACATTCGAACCAGCTTTTACAGGGATAGTAGAGGTGCATTCTGGGACGTGGCCGAGCGTTCCTTTCTGAAACAACAGCCCGGGCCAGTGTTTGACATCCCCGAGGCCCACCTGAAAAGGCTTTATTCACAGCACCAGAGGGAGGCAGAGAACTATCTGGCCCAGCGTCGGGCATTGAAGGAAAAAAATTCCGACCCGCCTGCTCCTGTCTTTACTGCTATCAACGAGGACACTTTCATGCAGAGCTTGAAACATCTGTGCCGCGTAGGGGGCGCTCGTTTGGAGGCGCAACAATACCCATTCCTTGTCGAAGAGTCGCTCCCGGCAGTAGTCCCTTGGAGGGGTCCGACAGATAGATTTCATCCATATAGGACGTTTGTGCGTAGGGAGGACAGGACTCAGACGTACTACAAGCAAACGTCTTGGCTGTTCATTCTGCTGAATTTACATGGGTTATCTGCGGAAAGCCCGCTAGCCGGCATCTTGAATAAGCCACTGTTCATCTCCTTTCATTATGTCGACGGTTGGGGCATGGACCACCTCGACTTATTTCGCTGCCTTGACTCACGTGGTCATAGTGATCTAGCAGCTTTAGTGGAGAAATGCCAGACATTTGGTGATGTCTATTGGCTTATCAAGGAGGCTGCTTCCCGCTCCAAGGAGGTAGCTTATCTATACTGGCCGCTCTCTGTCTTTTATGATGGCCCCGCAGGTATGATCTTTTCTTTTCTGACTGTATTACTTTCTGCTAAATATTTAAACTCTGCATTCACTGACCTCATTGCTTCTCTGCCGTCTTCAACAGACAGACCGGATATAAAGCGACAGGGGCTATACAGAAAGATCATTGCACAGGCTGAGAAGCCTACTTATTTTGAAGTCCCTGCAGCAGCACCGACTACCACTCCCCTGCCTCCTGGCAAGAAGAGAAAGGTTTCTGCAGTCAAGGCTGCAGTCGGGAAGGCTAGGAAGGCCAAGAAGACTCATGCTCAGCAGTCGGCTTCGGTAGCGATGGACACTGGGACCCCTCTCCCTGATATTCCCTCATTTGATGAGTTCGAATCTCAAAGGGAGGCTGCTCAGACATCGGTTCAGGGTAACATCAATAGCCTGCAGTTGCATTCTTCATCCTCTTTTGCTGGATTTCAAAGAAGTCCTTGAATCTGACCCCTCCCTTTTGCACAGCCCAAGAGCCAGTTGTGGCATCTTCTGTGGTGGAGACCAGGCTGCCTTCTCCGACGCCGGCTAGTGAGGCGGAGCGTAAGCATGCCTTTTTTTCATCTTTTCCTGCATATTTCAATTGCTTTTCATTGTCCCTCTCACAAGCTTTTCCCTATAGTGACGGTCGGGGAGGAGACTGAAATTACGGGAGAGGCTGGCGATATCACTCAGCCATAGGGGGGTCATAAGACCCAAACTAAATGGGGCCTCATCCCTGTGAGGCGTATAGTTACCTGGTCTTCTTCCAGGCAGACGTTAGAAATGGCGGTCCTGCCCGTGGATAGTGTAGAAATCTCTTCTAGTAGCTCCGCGACCGCTTCTGAGGTAGACGGAGAAGAAGCAGGTTTCAGCGAGAGCGAGACGGAGGGTGTTTTCAAATCAGAGGCCCCATCCGCATGCACCGCCATTGTTCCATTATTCACCCCCTCCAAGTTGCTGGTGCTGTCTCCTGAGGAGGAATTACAAGAAGAGTTCGCCGGCTTAGATACCGAGGCAGATATAACTCCTCCTTTTGTTGCTTCAGCAGCGAGACTTTCTTCTCCTCTACACTCCTTTGAGGACATTGACATTACATTAGAAGTGAGTCTCTTTTCTTCTCCTCATTGTTTTCCCCTTTTTATCTGCTACTTGATGTTGTATTGATCTGTTCACAGGAATCCCCTGTTGCTAGCCTGGTGATGACTGCAGCCTTTGAAGCCACTCTGTCTGACACCTTGGCCATTGTTCCTGCTTCGACAGTAGCCTGGGCAGGCATTCCTGAGATAATCCGCCCTGTGCCGGTGAGGGTGCAGTCCTCTACGGACTTAGCATTGTTGGACTTGAGGACTTCGAGGGAAAGCCCGGCTCTCATCAAGGTCCTGGATTTCAGAGCTGAGATGGACCCAATTAGGGGTTCCGCCTTTATACCGGCCGCAGTGCTGACCATTGCGCCTGAATCGGCAATTCCCATAACATCAATCATGGAGAGTGAACCCTTGCCTCTCAGGGCTGTGACCCCTGCAGCCTTGACATTGAAGGAACTGGCTGTTGCAGCGGGGGTGGAAGAAGGAGAGGTAGCCGTTACAGAAACTGGAGTATTGTCTATAACTGCCCCGGAATCTATCTCCGTACTTTCGGAATCTGAGGAGGAGGTACCCTGCGAAGAAGATGTTGAAGGTGCGGGTATTGCATTAGAGACCCAGGAAGCAACCACTCCGGCACTTACTGGAGTCACCCCCGCGAGCATTCAAACGGTGACCCTCGAGGAGATGGAGGTGGAAGGTCCCTCGGCTTCGTCAGAGGTTGTGGAGAGAGCTCAGTTGGCGCCTTTGGCAGACCTCCCGTCTTCTTCTTCTCAGCCAGATATCACCCTATGGGCAGACATTGACAGTGAAGTAACCTTTGAAGTGGCTCCACTTCCCTTGCCTGGCTTTGCTTCACCTGAGAGTTTTGTCTGGCAACATCTGGACATGTTGCGCCAGCTAGTGGAATCCCAGCCCGACTAACTTATCCACAGTTGAAGGAGATAGCCGAGCGTTTCACCGCCGGTTTACAGGCAATGGGTTGTCCTCTAGAAATATGGACCCAGCGGGTTCTGTTGTTGTTGAAATTTGTACATCGCCGGGATTTCTTGGCACACATTATGTCTGACAGACTGGCGGCTTTGAAGTTGCAAAGGATGGAGTGCAAATCTGAGCTAGAAAAAATGAACTTTATTCTTCAGGAGCGACAGTGCCAACTGTAGTCTCTGGCGTAGCGAGAGCAGTTCGTGCGCGGCCGAATAACCATTCTGGAGGCTGAACTGTCTGGTCTCCGAGCTGAGCTGCCGCAGATAACAACTTCCCGGCCTCAGCTCGAGGAAGAAGCAGCTCTATTGGAGGGGCAGGTGGCATCTTTTCGGGACGAGTCTGTTCGACTGCAGGAGGAGGAGGCTCGACTTCATGAGCTGGGGGCTGCCCCGTATGTAGGGCTTCTGGACTTCGAAGACATATTCTGGCACCCGTGAATATCTGTTTCCCCCTTTTTGTAATACAATTCCCCCTCAGGGGCCCTTTTTGTATTCCCTTTTTTTTTATATTCAATGAAAAGGAGTCTTTATACCAGTCTCATATATGGCTTGTTCTTAACTTATCGCACCGTCAATATACGACGATTTGGCAGCGGTTTCAGCGGTCCCTATGGGAATAGCCCCTACCTAGCAGGAGAGCGTCCACCCTTTCAGAGAAAGGATGGGGAACTCGCTCCACCGCGCGAAGGTATCCGGAGGGTGCCTAAACCCAATCCTGGGGGTAGCTGAATAAAAGAGGTTTAGAACATCGTTTGGGACAAACGGATGGTTCACCTCGGACATGTTTCAAAGCTGGTCGGGGCAATGTATCAAACGACCAGTGACGAATTTTATCGTCGATATTGGGTTTATATCGACGCAAAGGAATTTCATAAGTTTCATCAGGATAGACGTAAGGTCTAAACTGGGTAGACTTGATCACAGGTGGGACGTGAAAAGGGTATGTGGTTTTGATCAGGACAGACGCAAAATCTGAACTGGACAAGTTTTCATCATTGATCGGGCAATGCACCGATCGACCAATGGTTGGTTTCATCATCGATATGGGGTTTATATCGATGGAAAGGGATTTCATAAGTTTCATCAGGATAGACATAAGGTCTAAACTGGACAGGGTTTCATCATTGATCGGGCAAGGTGCCGGTCGATCAATAGCTGGTTTCATCATCGATATTGGGTTCATATCGATGCAAAGGAATTTCATAAGTTTCATCAGGATAGACGTAAAGTCTAAACTGGACAAAGTTTTATCATTGATCGGGCAAGGTGCCGGTCGATCAATGGCTGGTTTCATCATCGATATTGGGTTTATATCGATGCGAAGGAATCTCATAAGTTTTATCAGGATAGACGTAAGGTCTACCCCAACAGGTTCTATTGCGGGTGGGACTTTGCCAAGAAATACGTAGGTTTCATCGGGATAGGCGTGAGGTCTGAGCTGGACAGGCTTTATCAGAATGGTGAGGGGTTTCATTGTCGGTGGGACATTTGAAAGAGGGTATGTAGATTTCATCAGAGTGTACGTAAGGTCTACCCCGGAAAGGCTTTATCATCGGTGGGGCATAGAGCCAGATGACCGACGGAAGGCTTCATCAGTGAAGGGGAGGTAAAGGTAGCGTGCCGGTTGGCATGGAATTTTGAATTACCACATTACTGACCCAAGTGCCCTTTCGGGTTTTAACCGGAGTCAGCCCCCTCTTGCTTTTGCCCACGCGCCCTTTCGGGTTTTCACGTGACGGGGTACCCGATTTTACCTGCAGTGCCCTTTCGGGTTTTCACCACATCTAGGTTTTAGCCCTTTTTGCTCTTGTCCAGAATGCCTGAACAAGTCTGGCGGGGTATCTCTATTTTCAACCCTATTTTTTATACTTTCTTTTTGTCGTTTTCTTTCTATTTTCCTTTTTTCATTGTCTTTTCTGGGACCAGAGCTTTCATCATATGGACCATGGCGCCATATGTTTATTGTGGACACACGATCATTGATGTGGGTGCCAACATCAATGCAAAGGGAAGTAGGGTTTCATGATCTATCCAGACGAAAGGTCCGAATCGATTTAGAGGATATAAGTAGCAGCTCGGGCACGAGGCCGCCTGCTGAGAACATGAGTTTCATCGTTAATGTGGGGTTTAACATTAACGCAAGGGAATAGAGTTTCATGATCTATCCAGACGGAGGGTCTGAATAGATTCAAAGAGCAGTGTTGTGCTATGTCAGAGCGAACGGAAGGTCCACCCTGGATGGATTTTAGCGTCGATCAGGCAGCGCGCCAGCCGACCGATAGCAGGTTTCATCATTGGTATTGGGTTCATATCAATGCAAAGATTTCATAGGTTTCATCGGGATAGACGTAGGGTCTAGCCTGGACAGGTTTCATCGCTGATCGGGCAGTGTGCCAGTCGATCGGTAGCGAATTTCATCATCGATATTGGGTTTATACCAATGCAAGGATTTCATAGGCTTCATCGAGATAGACAGAGGGTCTAGCCCGGACCGTTTTCATCGCTGATCGGGCAGTGTGCCAGTCGATCGGCAGCGAATTTCATCATCGGTATTGGGTTTATACCAATGCAAGGATTTCATAGGCTTCATCGGGATAGACGTAGGGTCTAGCCCGGACAGGTTTCATCGCTGATCGGGCAGTGTGCCAGTCGATCGGTAGCGAATTTCATCATCGGTATTGGGTTTATACCAATGCAAGGATTTCATAGGTTTCATCGGGATAGACGTAGGGTCTAGCCCGGACAGGTTTTATCGCTGATCGGGCAGTGTGCCAGTCGATCGGCAGCGAATTTCATCATCGGTATTGGGTTTATACCAATGCAAGGATTTCATAGGTTTCATCGGGATAGACGTAGGGTCTAGCCCGGACAGGTTTCATCACTGATCGAGCAGTGTGCCAGTCGATCGGCAGTGAATTTCATCATCGGTATTGGGTTTATACCAATGCAAGGATTTCATAGGCTTCATCGGGATAGACATAGGGTCTAGCCCGGACAGGTTTCATCGCTGATCGGGCAGTGTGCCAGTCGATCGACAGCGAATTTCATCATCGGTATTGGGTTTATACCAATGCAAGGATTTCATAGGTTTCATCGAGATAGACGTAGGGTCTAGCCCGGACATGTTTCATCACCGATCGGGCAGTGTGCCAATCAACCAACAGCAGGTTTCATCACGGCGGGACGTAAAGAGATATGCAGATCTAGTCGGAACAGACGTAAGGTCTAAACCAGACCGGTTTCTTTGCTGATCGGGCGGCGAGCCCGTCGACCAAAGGTGGGTTTCATCATCGGTATTGGGTTTATACCAATGCAAAGGAATTCATAGGTTTCATCAGGATAGACGTAAGGTCTAAACTGGACATGTCTTATCATTGATCGGGCAGGGTGCCGGTCGATCAACGGTGAGTTTCACCATGGTGGGACTTTGGATAGGGTGAATGAGGGTCTCATCAGATAGACGTAGGGTCTATACTGAGTGGGTTTAATCGTTGATCGGACAAGGTGCCGGCCGATCGACGAGGAGTTTATGGTGGGAGACGAGGCTTTCTTTGGGGTTACCACATTACTGACCCAAGTGCCCTTTCGGGTTTTCACCGGAGCCAGCCCCCTCTTGCTTTTGCCCACGTGCCCTTTCAGGTTTTCACGTGGCGGGGTACCCGATTTTGCCTGCAGTGCCCTTTCAGGTTTTCACCACAGCTGGGTTTTGGCCATTTTTGCCCTTGTCCAGAACGCCTGAACAAGCCTGGCGGGGTATCTCTATTTTTAACCCCATTTTGTCTCTTCTTTTTCTTCTTCCCTTTTTCTTTTTTCTTTTCTTCTCTCTCTTTTTTCTTTTAGAGAGTGACAGGTCAGAATGTTATTATATCACGATAAGGGGTGACTTGGCTAGGGTTGAGTGCCGCTAGATCAAGGAACGGTAGCTCGGCTAGGGCGGAGTGCCGTTAAACCAAGAAAAGGGTAGCTTGGCCAGGGCGGTGTGCCGCCAGACCAAGAAAAGAGGGTAGCTCGGTTAGGGCGGAGTGCCACTAAACCAAGAAAAAGGTAGCTTGGACAGGGCGGTGTGCCGCTAGACCAAGGAAGAGTAGCTCGGTTAGGGCGGAGTGCCGCTAGACTGAGGAAGAGGGCAGCTTGGTTAGGGCGGAATGCCGCTAAACCAAGAAAAAGGCAGCTTGGCCAGGGCGGTGTGCCGCTAGACCAAGGAAAGAGGGTAGCTTGGTTAGGGCGGAATGCCGTTAAACCAAGGAAAAGGTAGCTTGGCCAGGGTGGTGTGCCGCTAGACCAAGGAAAGAGGGTAGCTCGGTTAGGGCGGAGTGTCGCTAAACCAAGAAAAAGGTAGCTTGGCCAGGGCGGTGTGCCGCTAGACCAAGGAAAGGTAGCTTGGTTAGGGCGGAGTGCCGTTAAACCAAGAAAAAGGTAGCTTGGCCAGGGTGGTGTGCCGCTAGACCAAGAAAGGGTAGCCTTTGTCCGATTACTCAGGGAATGTTGGTTGTGCAGCATGATACAGCTTTAGGTGTCTACCGTTGAGTGGCGAGGATCGGATTTCCCCTCGATGGTTAACAACCATGTAGGCCCCTCCTTCGTAGACCCTCTGTATCACATAAGGGCCCTCCCAATTAGCATTTAGCTTTCCTTTTGGGTTGGACGCCATGACTTCTTTTTTCTTGACCATGACGAGGTCACCTTTCTTAAATTCTCGTCCTTTTACGAGTTTGTTGAATGCAGTGGCCATGCGGGCCTGATACAATTGGATACTCTTCTGGGCTTGGAGACGCTTCCCTTCCAATTCAGCCAGTTCTTCTAGTCTTCTATCTGCATTGGTCTGTTCGCCACGGGCCAGGCCATATTGGACTGCCACTTTGACTGACGGGACTTCAAGCTCTAGCGGAACCACTGCCTCTGAGCCGTATACCAGCGAGTATGGTGAGCACCCTGTAGGTGTCTTGAAGACGGTGCGGTACGCCCATAGAGCTTCATACATTTTTTCTTCCCAGTCCTTCTTATTGGAACTGACGACTTTGGCCAGCAAGGTGCAGAGAGTCTTGTTAAAAGCTTCTGCCAATCCGTTTGCCTGTGGATTGTAAGGGGTGAAAGTCCTCCATTCGATTTTATACTTCTCAGCAAGCCGATAGACCTTCTGATTTCTGAAATGACTTCCATTGTCAGATATTATTCGGCTAGGATCCCGAACCGGAAGATAATGTTCTGCTTGATGAATCTGGCGACCAGTTCACCAGTCACCTCTCTTAATGCTATAGCCTCCGCCCATCTGGAGAAGTAATCTGTTATGGCCAGTATGTACTTATGTCCGGCCGAGGAAGTCGGCAGTGGCCCGACTACATCAGTTCCCCATTGTGCAAACGGCCAACTGGGAACTGTAGGGTGCAGAGTTGTAGGAGGCCCTCTAGGCACAGTAGCATGCTCCTGACATTTCTGGCATGACTTTGCAAATTTACAGCAGTCTTCAAACATGGTGGGCCAATAGTAGCCCAGCTTCTTGATTTCTATCTTCATCTTGGGACCGGCCTGGTGGGCACCTGCTATCCCAGCATGTACTTCTTTCATTGCTTGCCAAGCTTCCTCAGTGGACAGGCAGCGGAGTAGAGTCTTCTTGCGCGCATATGCCATTATTCGGAACAGAGTCCCATTTCTGAATTCATAAGAATATTTGATTCTCAGAAGTTTCATCTTCTCTTCTCTTTTCTGCGGTAGCTGTTGGTGCAGGAACCACTGTAGCAAGTGCTGTCTCCAATCAGGCGCTTGCTCTGTGCTGATGGTGGCAACTTCATTTTCTTCGGGGCACCCTTCTAGCATACTGGGGACTTGCCGCCGGTTCATAACAACAATGTTCAGTGTCTTATTTGGCGGAACTGCTAGCGAGCTGGCCAGCTTTGCCAGTGCATCAGCCTGGGCATTGTGTCCACGGCCCACATGCTTGAGCTCAATATGGTAGAATTCCGCCATGAGGCGCATAGCTTCTTGATGGTAGGGATTCAGTTCTGGCTTCCGCACTTCGAACTCCCCTTGGATCTGTTTTATTATCAGCATCGAATCCCCGAATACTTGAAGCATTTGGATACCCATGTTAAGGCTGACATATAGCCCGATTATCAGAGCTTCATACTCGGCCTCATTATTGGTGCAGGGCTTGTTTATAGAACAGAAGTATGCACGACCTCCCCTTCTGGTGATTTCAGCACAATATCGGCTCCAGCCCGTATTATGGTCTTTCCATCGGAGTTTGTCTCTGTTCTAGATGCTCCATCAAAGAATAGTTGCCACATAATAGACTGGGTCTGGCAGGCCTCGAGTGTCTCATCATCGGGTAACTCAGTCCCTAGCATATCATTTTCCGGCACAGGATGCTCTGCGAAGAAATCAGCCACAGCCTGTCCTTTTATCACCCTCTGGGGCGTATAGGTAATATCGAATTCCATCAGGATCACTGCCCATTTGCCCAACCGGCCTTTCAGTACTGGCTGAGTCAATATGTATTTGAGCGGGTCTGCTGCTGATATCAATCTGACTTCATGTGACAACATATAGTGTCAGAGCTTTTTGACAGCAAAGACTAGTGCCAAGCAGGTCTTCTCTATGTAGCTGTAGCTTTCTTCAGTTCTAATCAGCCTCCTGCTCAGAGAGTATAAGGCTTTCTCTTTGCCTTCTTCATTTATCTGTGCCAGCATTGCCCCCAGGGAACAGTATGTGGCTGCGATATACAGTATCAAGGGCCTGCCCTTAATGGGTGCCCCCAGCACCAGAGGGGTCTTGAGGTATTCTTTCAGCTTCTCAAAGGCTTCCTGACAGCCATCGTCCCAGAGGAACGGCACATCTTTCATCATGAGCTTGTGAAAGGGGTGGCATCTTCCCGATAGATTTGATATAAATCATCGGATGTAGGCCAGACGCCCTTGCAGGGATCTCAACTCGTGCAGATTCCTTGGCGGAGGGAGCTCCTGGATAGCTTTAATCTTGGATGGGTCAATTTCAACACCCCTATGACGGACAATAAACCCGAGGAATTTTCCACTGGACACGCCGAAGGCGCATTTCATGGGGTTCATCTTGAGTTCATATTTGCGCAGCCTCTGGAATACTACCCTCAGGTCTTGCAAATGGTCTTCTCTTCTTTTAGTTTTTACTACCAAATCATCAATGTAGCACTCTACTTTCTTGAAGAGCAAATCATCAAAGATCTTTGTCATGGCTCTTTGGTAGGTAGCGCCGGCATTCTTGAGGCCGAACGGCATCCTTTTATAGTGAAATATCCCCTTCGGAGTGCGGAATGCAGTGTGCACCCTGTCTTCTTCAGCAATCCAGATCTGGTTGTATCCAGACGACCCATCCATAAATGATAGGGCCTCATGGCCAGTAGTTGCATCGATCATCACCTCAGTGATTGGCACCGGGAAATCATCTTTCGGGCAAGCCTTATTAAGGTCCCGAAAATCAACACATATTCTGATCTGCCCATTCTTCTTCTTTACGGGCACTATATTGGCCAGCCATGTAGTATACTGGTTTTCTTCGACAAAGCCTACATCAATCAGCTTGTCAACCTCTTTGTTAATCTGATTTATTAGTTCAGGATGCATTCTCCTGGAAGGCTGCTTTACAGGGTTAGCCTCTGGGTTTATTGCCAATCGGTGCTGTGCCACATCAGAACTCAGTCCCGACATTTCATCATATGTCCATGCAAAGTAGTCTCGGAATTCCTTCAAAAATTGTATATACTGTTCCCTGGTAGCTGGCTCCAGCAGTGCACTGAGGAATGTCGGCCTTGGCTCATCTGCGGTTCCCAGATTTATTTCTACAAGCTCATCGATGGTGGCCTGACCTCCATCTTCGACCTCGGGCGGGGCTTCTTGCAAGTCAATGAAGCCTCCCGGGATATAATCTTCTTCAGTTTCATGATTTTCTGTTTCATCATACTGTTCATCAGCGGTTGTTGGCTCATCATATACGGCTAATATTGCTGTATTCTGTTCAGTATGCCCCGAGGACGTAACCGGATCAGCAGGAAACTTGAAGACGGAGTCTTCCGCCCTTAGAGGCTCTTCTGATGCAGACTCCCTTGAGAGATCATCATTCTGCAGAGCCCGGACTTCTTCTAGGATGCGCTCAAACTCCAGGCATTCCCTCAGCTCTTTGGCTACTTGATCCTCATCCGGGATTCTCGTGTCGAACTTTGCTTCAACATGGAACAGATCTTCTTTGCAAGGTAGGTCTTCCCAGCACCAATCTTTCCTTGCTTCATCAGACGTCCCCGTCTCCGGCTGACTGTCTGGGGCTTCATTGTTCATTATGGATTGATAAATGATTTCTTCATCTTCCGAGGGGTACTTGTCATATCCCACCTCGGGAGGGTCTTCATGCTGGTAGGAGACAGATATGACATCCACCTCAGCTTCATAGTATTCTCGAAGGGTATAACCCAATCCTGGGTGCTGAGTGATCTTCCTTAGTTCTTTATTATCCCGAGGCGGATCCCATAGCTCCTGGAACGCCTTCTTTTGGGCAGCAGGTTGTAGCGATGGCATCTTCATCTTAGAGAACATCTGCGAAACCCGTCGGGTAGTATAGTCCAAGCCCGTAATCGGCACCATCTGGTTTGCAGCCTCTTCAGGGACCATGCAGTCTTGATCATCTTCCTCGACTGACTCCCCAGTGTAGAATATGGTAGGAGGCTCGCAGAAGCGAGGGACTTCCATAGTCTTCAGTGGTAGCACCGTCTGGTACTCAAGGCTGACGATGGGTTTAAATAAACCCTGCGGCACCTCCACTTGTGTGTACTTTTCTTTCATTTCTTCATTGATATCATATGGGTGAATGCTAGGAGGGGTGATCCGAGCAAAGTCACCGGCATAAGAGATGTGAGCTACCTCATGCTTTTTAATATAGCCCTTTGGTGGCGGTGGAGACCAATTTCTTGCCTTCGTCGCCGGCTTCTTCTGGCTGGCCACAACCTCTTTCTTTTCACCCTTTTGTGACACCTCGGTGTAGTAGGATGCATCGAGCATATGACACTCGAATACTTCGAAGGGATGCAGATCTGCAAACACCCTTTCTTCTTTTCCTTCATGGCTGTATTTGATGCACTGATGTAGCGTGGATGGCACTATCTGATATTCATGCAGCCACGGTCTCCCCAGCAGGGCCTTATACGTGATGTTGGAATCGATCACATAAAATCGTACCACAGTAGTGAGGTCACCCAATGTGAGGTTGAAATCAGCCACCCCAAGAGGTGTTTCACATTTCTGGTTGAACCCTGCAATCTTCATATCTCTGACCTTGGTAAGCTGCAGATCAAAGTAATATTTCTGATAGATGCGGTATGGGAGGATGTTCACAGCAGCCCCGGGATCTATCAGTATCCTGCTCAGCGGCTGACAGTTCAGGGAGCCCCTCATATACAGTGGTCTGTTATGGCTGGTATTCGGGATTAGCATATCATCTTCTGTGAATGTGATCGATGGCCCAGAATTCACTTCTGTCAAGAGTGCTTCATATTATGCCGGCGACTGCAAGGCATCAACAATTGCTTGGCGAGCCTCCTCACTCAGAGAGAGAATCTCCCAGATGGAGAATCTGGTAGGGAGCTTCTTTAGCATTTTCATGATCCGGCTGCCCACCCTGACATTAGACAGTCTCATTTCTTCCGCCCATCGGGGTTTTGGAGGTTCATGTGGTGCCCGTGGCCTTTGCTGCCCGGTGCTGGCCTCCACCTCTGGACTGGTTTTTTGGGGGGCTTCTTCTATAGCAACGGCCCCTGGCTTTGCTAGAGGGTCACTTCCTTCATTTTCTTCATGCTGCTTCTGCTTCCTAACTGCAGTCTGCTGGCATTTATTGCTTTTAGCTGGAGCAGTGTGAGCCAATTGCCCATTCTCCAAACTGGACAAGAATTCCAGGAATGAAGGAGCTTCTTCTTTCTCTTGGTACAAGCTGGCAGGGGGAGGAACCTGGACACCTCGTACCTCTGGTTCTGGGATCTGATAGGGTTGCTCCCCTCTGAATATAATATTATGATTAGCTGGTGGTGGGCGCCCCCATCTTTTCCCAGAACGTGTTGCATGGGCTGAGGTAGAGGCCTCAGCATGGTTGGCTTCTAGCGGGGCATTTGATGCTTCAGCCTCAACATCCTCCCCGGGCAAGGAAAAGAGCACTGACAAAGTGTTACACTGTACTGTCGTGACTTTCTTTCCCTTTTTGGACTTGGGCCGTCTCTTCTTCTTCTGGGAATTTGGCTTTGCCAGCTCCTGCCCCTAGAAGGGCTCAGTCTCATCTTTTCTTTGTTCTGCCTCTGGCTGCTCTTCAATTTTCAATTCTTCGAGCTGCTCCCAGAGTATACAGTCTTTTACCAGCAGGTGTTTGGGCTTTTTCTGCTCATATTCATCGAGCTCATTGATATACTGCTGTAGACGCCTGGCCGCAGGACTTACTTCTTTATGTGCGGGTAGGGGAGTTTGTCTCCTCCGGTTGTGAGTATGGATCCGGAAGACTGGCCCGGTCTCGGCTGTGCGCCATACTGGCTTTACTGGAGGCGGTTCAGGCCTTGGTGTGACACCTCGAATAATCACCCCGCTGGTACTGGCTGCGGGAGTTTTCCTTCTATTCTTTATGGGTTTCGTCTGCCATCCCTCCTGATCCTTCAGTGGGGTGAGGAAACAAGCTTCATAGGTATGCCTGGTACATTCTTCAACGGCTTCCTTAGGCAGCTACTGGTAAACTGAGATCATATTGGCGGCCATTTTCCAGGGCGGAGGCTCATGTGGATGAGGCGGCTTTACCTGATAATCTCCCAGCTACAGCTCACCCTTTTTAACCATTCCTTCCATGATATCTTTGAAGACATAACACTCCTCAATTGCGTGCCCCAGCGCACGGTGAAATGGATAGAACAACGGATCATCTTTCTTTGCCGCATCCTCGGGTCTCTTCGGTTTAGGCAATGTTACCTTGTTGAACTTATATGCCCAGTTAAATAGTGCTGCCATCTTATCCTTGGGAAAAGAGTAAGCCTTTTTCATCTTGTCTCTTAGAGAGACCCTGTCTTTTCTTTCTGCTGCACCCTCAGGCGGGGGAGCTTCATCTGCCCCCTTCTTCCCCTTCTGCTGCTCGAAGGTTCTAAAATCGACGGTGTTAACCTCAGAATGTGATGGTCGTCGATCATTAGATTTACCTTTCAGCACATTGGGAACATTGGTGGTTGGACGTTTGGACAAGAACGTCTCAACCTCCGCCACTAATTGTTTAATCGGTCAAATGTTCTGACATCTGCACCGATCATCTTTTCTAGCAACTCTCTCCTGAGGCTCTGTTTACATATCTGCACTGCATCTTCTTGATGAGGAGGTCTTCTGCATCTCATAGCTAAGTTCCTCCACCTTTTGATGTAGTCCAGTGTTGTTTCATCTTGCTTTTGCCTGGTTGCATATAATTCGGCTATTGTAATTTCTCTTTCCGTGACGTGAAATCTGTCGCGAAACTTTCTTTGCATATCAGGCCAATCGGTCACTGACCCAGTCGGCAGGCTTGAATACCATTCAAAGGCTATCCGGTGAGGGATGAGCCGAAGAACTTAAGCAGATAAGCTTCATCAGCTGCCAAGTCACCCATGATTGTGGTGTAGTAAGCTACGTGCTCCCTGGGAGAGCCCTGGCCATTAAACTTTTCAAACTTTGGCGGCTTGCTGACGCCTGGAGGTAGTCTCTTAGCAGCATACTAGGGAGGATATGGTACCTTGTATACATCGTAGGTACTAGCATCATCACCAGTCTTTTCAGATAGCTTCATCTCCACAATCTTTTCAATCATCAGCTTCTGGGCTATGGCCGGGTCTATGTTTTCCGGGAAGAAGTGAGCTTGTTGCTGACCGTAAGGAGTTGTCATCACAGTGGCGCGCAAGGTGGGCGCGGTAGGCTGTGTCTGAGACACAGAGGGCTGAGCTACTGTTTGCTGTGGAACAGGTTGGCTCGGTGCTTTGCCCTTATCAGCCAGGAGAGGATTAGCTGGGATAGCCGTCTCTGTTGAGCTGGAAGTATGCCCCACAGGCTCGGCTTGCTTGGAGACCGGTGTAGCTTCATGTCTCTCATTGAGCTGTCTTCTGAGAGCATTGATCTCCTACTGGTATCTTCTGAACATCATCTGGATCATGGGATCCAGGGTGGACGGGATCTGTACATCTTCTGAAGTCCCTTCAGCATCATCAATGAAGGGATTATCTTCCTCTTCCGTTGTTACCACATTAACCGTCATAGTGGTGATCTTGCAGGCTTCATCATCAGTTTTCATCTTATCTTTCGCCGCTTGGCCTCTTCTTGTGACAGGCTCGGGTCTGGTTGCCATCCTGAGTAGCTCATCCGGTTGAGTTGGTAGCATGTCTTGCCCCCTGACAACTCCAGCCATGTTACAAGTGAAGATCTGCATCTTTCCCTTCTGCCTGTAGACTTTTCTTTTTGCCTGGTCGGGGTATTTGAGTCGGTCAAAGATCGATATTCTTTCTTCAGGTTCTTCCCCACACAGGTCTTCTTTCCCATATCCGGCCATGCGGCCTTCCCCATAGTCATTGGAATTGGAGGAGGAGACTCCGAGCATCACTTCTTGAAGGGTTTCTTCCTCTTCTTCATCCACGGTGCCCAGGGCACGGGATAATCTTTGCTGACCGAGGGCAGAGTTCCCCAGGTAGTGGAAGTAGTCTTGAACTACTTGTTTCATCTCCTCTGGGTTGTGCCTTCGTGGCTCTGGTTGGAGCATCAGTCTTTCCTGGCCTCTTTGCTGATGAGCCAGTCTTGCCACCTGAGCATTCAGATGCTTGGCTTTGGAATATCTAAATATATCAGCCTGTCTGGCACAGGCTCTTGGCCTTCTTGGAATGGCAGCAACGACTGTTTCGCTTGTTCTCATTCTTTCTTCTTTCTCAAATCTTCTGTCGCCATCCTGGCAACAGTTGGCAGCAGCATCATAGTTCTTCCTTTGCCATCTTTTGCCCCCAGCCCTGGGATGGGGGACCGAGAGGTCTTGCTTCTGCTCATATTTTCTGCCCCTCATCCTGGGGCGAACAGTGGTCAGATTTCTTTCTTCACTTTCTTTCTCATCTTTCTTACCCCAAGCCCTGGGGTAAACAGCAGCATCATCTCTTATGTTTTTTCCTTCTCTTCTTCTGCTTCCTGCCCTGAAGCGGGCAACAGCATCCTCGGTAGCTTTCCCCTCATCTCGAGTTGGGGCCCAGCTCTGAATCTTCTTTGGTCGCAAGACCTGTTTATATCTTGCTGGCTTGGGCGCCAGCGGCTTCCTCTCATCAGTTTCCCAGTTGGCCCTCCTGGTGGCCAGAACTTGGAACTTGTTGTCGATCTGGACGGTAGGGACAATCCTGTCTGGCCGGACTTCTCTCGGGCGACCGTTGAGGTTCACCCTTAACGACGGTCGGCAGCAGCATATCGGCTCCTCCGGTTAGTTCTTTTCTTCATTTGGGCAGCAGCGGGGACCGTGTCCCTCCTTTGAACATGATGAACATAGCAGGCGACGGCTGTCGAGGTCGTACTCTCTGGTAAGCTACCCTTGTTATCAACAGTCTTCATCGGGGCACTTGCAGCAGTGCCTTGCTCGTTGTTGTCGACCTGCAGAAGGTCGGTGAAGACGAGGCCCAGGCAGTTGGGCAGCCCGACAGCAGGGGGCATCGACCCGAATGACAGCGATACCGCCAGGTAACCCTCTCGGACATGCACATCGATCGGTTGTTGGTCGAAGCATACAGACATGATTCCAGTAGTCATTGTAGCTTCCTGGAAATAAGGAAAGCGCACAGAATCAGAAATTTGAGGGGGGCCCGCTGGGCCTCCTATTTTTGGCGTAGAGATGAAGGGAGACTCGGTCCCACCGGGCGTGCCAGACTTGTGGAACGCGCTTTTTTGGTTATATATATATATATATATATATATTGTTATTTATTGATTTATTGGCATGTCAGTCACCGGGGTGACAATTTTATTATGCGCTCGATCTGACTTTTAATCAGTCGATTGTGAAATCCGAGTCGGGACCCGAAGTCCGTCATACCATAAAGGCTATGACGTTAATTACGCCCTTCCTAAGAAGGACAACCCTTGATTAAACGCCAAAAATAGGAAGAAGGTAGCGGCAAAAATAAGACTCAAACGAGAGAGAGGGTTGGTTCATCAGCAGGGCGTTAAATGGCCAGAGTGAAGCAAGGATACATCAAATGCGGAGCAAATCCGGCGGCATGTCCCCATTACCTTGGACTATGCCAGATGGGGATAGGAAACCACCCATGCAGCGGCAGGATGGGATCCGTAAAAGATCGGGTGTATCTAACCCGGAATCCGGATAAGGACCGGTGCGACATGACACACCCTGTGCAGGCGCGATGTCTTATTGATATCCCCCTTCGGAAGACCATCAGAGAACATGCAAGGGCAGAACTCCGTGGGCCAGCGGGGTTAGGAGAGAATACCATGATCACTCAAGGTGATATGAATGAATTTTGGCAGCATATCCCCTTTATCCTGGATTATGCCAAGAGGAGATAAGCCATCATCCACGGGATGCCGGGATGAAAGCCGGAAAAGAAGGGGGCACCAGGCCCGGGGCCATTACCCACATCCATAGCATCGATTGATGTTCCTTCGGAACCCGTCGGAGCACATGTAGTGACATAGCCCTTTAGGTCCATAAGGTTATAAAGAAATCCGGATCGGAACAGAACAATGTAGGGGAGGTCCTCCCCATTGATTTATTTCCTGAGGGATGCCAAATGCTCTCCGTATATCCCTTGGATGGGTACAACATGGGGATCAAGGTTTAGGCCAAGAAGAAAAAGGTTCTCGGCGTAAGGATCAGGAGTATGGCCCGGCTTCTCGGCTTGGGCTGAAGGGAGCTCCCGGCGCGCCACGAAGGGGGCTATCGGCCTAGGCCAAAGGGAGGAAGAAGAGGCTCTCGGCCTGAGGGTTCCCGGCGCGCTGAGTGCCGCGCCGGGAGCCACTAATGGCGCCGAGAAGGAATTGATGCTTGGGCACCGTGAGGGCTTATGGGGTTTTACGGTACCCTGTTTTGGGGGTTTTTCACAGGATTCAGACATGGCCTGGGGGGGTGGACTCAGGGGGCAAATGAGGAAAGAGCTAGGGGTGTACCAGGTTGATAGCAAGGAATCATAGGTGAAAGGGGTTCGAGAGATCTGAATCACAGGGCCTTCGAACTCTCAGGAACAGGTTTCATGCCATTCATATTGCCGACCATCTAAGAGATCGAGAAATAACGGTTTCTGATCCCTGCAGTGGCCCTGGTGCCTCAAGAAATTTAGATAAAATCACGGACTCCGCGACGTTTAAATCATCGATGGCGTTGAGGGAGAAAGGGGGGAAACAAAGCCCAAAAATCCACAGTGAGGATTGGGGCTTTGTTGGCTCTGTCCCATCCTAAACAGGCATGCATATAAAGGGGAGCCGGCAGACGATTAACGTGTCGAGCTTGGATGAATTGAATTGGGCGGCATATCCCCCGGGCTTATAGACATGCCAAATAGGGCTAGGAAGCCATCCACGTAGCGACGGGATGGAATCCAGATAAACAGCGGGGGATCTTCCCCTTTGAACTCCCTGCTCGGTTGGAGGGTCTATGATATTCATTTTCCCGATGGATAGAGTCAAGCGGGGTGCGTATCGATCACACTCCCTTTGCCTTCCGGGGTTAACCCTATCGGATAGAATTTCGGCAGCATTTCCCCTTCTTTCGGGTCATGCCAAAGGAAATAGGCCGTCATCCACGGGTACGGGATGATAACCGAAAAGAAGGCTTGGGCTCCCTGATGATGTAGGTGCCCATGGCAATGCTTGCTATCCCCTCAAGAACCGTCGGGGCTTGTACAGTGGTATGGCCCCTTAGGTTATGGGGTTATGAATGGATTTGATCTAAGATGATGTAGGGGAGGTTTCCTCCCGTTAATCTCATCCCTGAGGTACATGTGGCGACCATGAATATCCCCTTCAGCCGATATAACAGGTTGGACAAGGGCTAAAAAGCAGATGAGGAGACAGGCTCCTGGTATGAGTGTATCGGCCTGAAAGGAGGATCTCGGCGCGGATTGATTAGCCAAAGAGGGGATCTCGGCATACGAAGATGAACAGGCAAGGGGGTTCTCGGTGCGCTGGTTCCCGACGCGCTCACCATTGCGCCGAGGGCTGTTGCTGCCGCCGAGGCCCAGCGGCGCCGAGAAGCTCCGACAGCCCTATTTTGGAATTCAGATTTGATTGGGACCGTATCTGGGGATCAAATAAGTCTGACTGTGGACTTCGATGCCATGGCATTAGGCTTTTGCTGAGGGGCCGAAGGGTCAAGGTCATCACTTATCAGAACCTCCTGGGATTGCATTCGTCTACAGACGGGACACATCTTCTATAGCCAGCAATTCAGGAAATCAAGAGATTGATGTCTCCGATTCCTAAACAGCTTGGGGGCCTCGCAAGAAACTCAGATGCCTGCGAAGAATCTGCCATCGAGACAGGAGGGGAGAGGGAAACAGGACCCAATAACCCATTAGATAAGGATTGGGGCCCTGACTTCATTCCTCTTTGAAGCACAGACTCACGGGGATGACTCTGAAAATCGAGACGTCTAGAATATTGGACGTTCAGATGAAAGATACATTCATAGAAAGACAGAGGGCGAAACTTTGATTGCCTAATATCGAGCATGGCAACCACTAAATTTCATTTCATCTCATTATCACCACTTACATCGACTGCAAGGCTAAAGCCGAGAAACGGGTAAAGGGAGGAACAGAGGCAGGGAAGAAAAGAACTCTCGACCTCAACTGAATAGCTAAAGCATGAAGGCATATACCATTACATACAGAGGAAAGCAAAATAAAAGCGAACATGGGGGGGAGGGTGGAGCATTGACTCCTCTCCCTCCCCCGAGCAGCCCACCTGGAGCTTCTTCTTCTTCTTCTCTTCTCCTTTCTTCTAGTAGGGTCTCTTCTGTCTTTTCTATCACCCTCCTTTTTTTTTTTTTCGCCTCTCTTCTTTTTGAGAGAAAGGGGGTTTTTATAACACCACCCTCTCCCCCTATTGGCATGATCATCTCGGCACACGGTTGATAAGCTCCCGGCATGCCTTGTTCGGAGGCAGTAGGCTTCCCGGCGCCCCTTCCTCATATGGGTCTTGTTGGGCTCTCGGTGCCACACGGCTGGGCCCGTTTAGATCTTTTAGTTTTTTATGCTTCCTCATCAGTAAGCTTGAGCTGTTAAAGCCGCTTAATCTGTCCCTTCATTTGTCGGTCCCTCGAGTCCGTCAGGCTAGGCGAAGGCCCATCAATTGGTGAGTTAGCATAGCTTCATCAGAATATTTCTGGGGATTTTCATCAGTCAGTGGACTGCAGTTCTTCATCAGTACTACCGTCTGAGCGACGACAATACCGGACATCAGCTTGGCCGGGGAGGGCTTCAGCCGGGTGACAGCTTCAGTAATGGACTCTCCGTAATCCTAGTTTTGCAGGAGTTCCTCGGGTCTTCATTTCTGATTCAATCTGATCTTTCGTCTCATCTTTATCTTTGATTATATTTCTGGTGTCAACATGAACTGAGTTAATCCACCATATTCTTTTTATATCTTCTATTTTTTTGTATTTTTAAGAACATTTCTAAGCATGAAAACTTATTACATATTGAAAGTAAAAATAAAGAAACTAAATCTATGGAAAGAGGGTAAGAATACTAACCCTAATCGCATTCCCTCATTCTTTATTTGGTAAATAAAAAATAACAAGAGTAGAAGATAAAGAAGACTTACCTCGGGGAGACAACATTTTTTGACATTTTCAAAATTTTCTATTTTTTTGTGCTTTTGTTGATCCTTTTATTTTTCTGCAAAAATAAGAGTGAGCACCAATATATATACAAAAGAAAGCATAAAGTTATCAACTTCAAATTCAAACCTCCCCGGCAACGGCGCCAATATTGATGGCGGGAAAACGCACGTCGTTAATACGCCCCGCTACCAAATTTAAATATCCGGTCCACAAAATTAAATAGAATAGTTAAGTGATGAGGCCGAGTCGAATCCACAGAGAGGTTTAGATTTAAAAGTCGAAGACCTTGTATTTTTAAGTTTGAAAATCAAGAGAATTGAATTGAAACCGCCTTAGGGAGATTTGGATGCAATTTAGAAGGGGTGGAGTGGATAGCAGAACACATGGAAAATTATAATAAAAATAGGGTGAGTTAGGAAGAGAAATAACTTTAAAACCAGACAAAATTAGAAGAAGTGACAGAAGACAAAGTTGAAGATAGGAGGGTTAGGAAAAAGTTTAGTGAAGAGTGCAGAGACAGAAAATGAGAGGAAGATAGTGAAAAATATGAAACACTGACATTTATTGGCACGGATGAACAGTAAACTCACAAAAGATAGAACCGTGGCAAAATAAAAATAACTTAAAAACGAAGAAGAATTAGAGGAAGTGGTAGAAGAAAAAAATATAGATTTACAAAAGATGAATAATTTTTATGAAGAACTTAGAAATAAAAGAAGATTGGAAGGGCATGAAAACGGAGGAACAAAAGAAGATATCAACTCGGATGAATAGTAATGTGCCAGGACAGTAATTGGGAAAATGTGTAATAACTTACAAATGGAGAGGAATTAGAGGAAATGATAAAAAAAAAAATTAAAGAACACTTAAAGATGAACAACTTTTCAGAAGATAAGAAATTAAAATAAAGATCAGAAAAGTATGTAAATGACTAAGAAATGACTAAAATCTTAACAACTTGTAATAACAACAACATTACAATCCCAAAACTTCTAATAATTTTAATGGATCACAAGAGTGAAATAAAATGGAACCTGAAGGGGCCTCCTACCCCTCTCTCCCTGCTTATTCAAATCTCTCAAAACGTAACTGAAACTCTCTTAAAACAACAAAGGAAACACTCAAAAAAATACATTATGAAGATAACTCAAGCTTCAACCCCTCTACCCCTTTTATAGGCTCTCTGTTGCTCTCTTCAATTCTCTGTTCTCTGCTTGCCGTGTGAAACCGTATGAACGTGAAGGGCTGCTGCCAACGCCCATGTGAAACTGCCGAAGCCGCTGTGTGAATGCAGCCATGTGCGTTGAAGCCTCGTGAATCACGCAAAGCCGCCCTCGTGCTTTGAAGCCTTCTTGCCAGCGTGAAGCCCGCTGCATGAACCATCCGCCTAGCCGACCTCCCGTTGGAGCCTTAGCCGTTGACCCAAAACGTGAAGACCCCACCTTGCCACAGCCTCCATCAGCCAACTCTCTCTTTTGTCCGCCAGAAGGAGCCGCTGCCTTGTGAAGAGCCCCTGCCAAAGCCATCTGAAGAGGAGCCCACGTTGCCACTTCTTCTTGTGCCCTTCTCACTACCGCTGTGCATGGCCCCACGTGAAGCTTTATCTACTGCATGCTTTTGAAGAGCCCAGTCGACAGCCACATGAAGTTGCAATGTCTTCACGTGAAGACATGAAGGCCACCTGCCATGGAGCCCATGGCCATATATATAATGTGAAGAGGCCTTTGGCATTTGTTGATGAAGCCTTTGCATGTGGCCCACGTGAAGACATGTTGATGACAGTGGTAAGCTACATATATGTATGCTATATGTATATGAGGGTTCTTCACGGTTTCACACGGTATATACTATATATAGATACATATATACTATATGTATATGTCTACTATATATATATATATGTCTGCTATAAATATATACTATATATATATGTGTGTATGCCATGTCTAATATACGCTATATCTATAAACTATATATATATATATATCATATAATATATATCATATATATACATCAAATATATTAATATATATCATATATATATATCAAATATATTCACATCTTGATATATATCTAATATATATAAAAACAAATATTTTACTTTTTATATTTTTTTCTTTTGTTTTTGTTTTATTTGAATTTGAACCAAGATTGGGCTTAGTCGGCATGGGCTTTTGGCTCATTCTTGCGTAGACTTGTGGAGTTCTTGTCGAGTGCCTGCAAAATAACCTATTTATTGCTCAAATTATAATAATTTCATCAAACGAAGTATTTTGATCAAAAATTGATATTAAGTGTGATAAGTGTATAATTATTAACATTTAAGCTCATAAAACGTGTGCATATCATAAATTAACTCATACAAATGCACACTTATCAGCCGCCAAGGAAGGGTTTAATCCCGAGTAATCATATTGGGCTTTTTATCCAAAGTGGGCCCCGTGTGGCTGTCACTTGGATGAACTGGGCCTCGTTTGGTCCTGACGGACCTAGTTCAGCTGCTCTTAGATGAGCTACAGAAATCCCCCTCTCCACTTGCCCCCCTTCTACTCCCGAACTTTTAGTAAGCTTGGAAGAGTAGCTGTTTAGGGTTTTGGACCAGCGTGGCTCAGGTGGGTGGAGATCTGGCGGTGTTAGTAAGCCACGTGTCGTGGTCACCTGGGCCCTTAATAATGATGATCCTGACGAATTTGAACTGAAGGGGCCCCCTTTTCTCGGAGGTCGGAACGATGTGCCGCCTTCCGCGTGGGAATATAGGCGTTGTGCGCTTGCCGTTGCTCCAGACTCCCTCTGTTTTTAGGGTTTGGCTCTCCTTCGTGCTTGCTTTTGGGACCTTTAGATGCGTCGTGAAGACACGACGGAAGAGCAAAGGCTTGCAACGGCGTTTGCGGAGTTGGCGGAGATAACTGCAGAGGCAGTCCGACAACTTCCTCTTCCTCCAGAGTCTTCGGGGTCCCGGGAGTATCTTTTCTCAAGTTCCTCTCCAGATTCCATGGCGGATCAGCGTCTGGATGTCGAAGAGTGGGAGGGCAAGCCTGCGGTGAGGGCGGCGGCTCCAAACTGTAGCGAATCGGGGGAGGCAGAGGTGAAACGGCTGGAGAACCAGTTTCGTCTACCCCACAAGTTTTTCTTCGCCGCGGCTGCCCCGCACGAGTCTAGATTGGATTCTTGTATGGGCCACATCTGTACCTTTCTACTGTCGTGGAAGGGTGGGTTCCACCTCCCCTTCGAGCCCTTTGTTCTCAAACTTCTCAAATTCTTCCAGTTGTCGACCGTACAATTGGTAGCCAACTCTTATCTTTTTCTTTCCGCCTGTCACATCCTCTACCATCAATGCGGAGTTCCTCCTTCCTTGGACCTCTTTCACTATTTTTTTGAGTTGAAGGCGCATCCCTCGGCCAGGAAGGGCTTCTATTTCATCTAGGCGAGGCGGAATAGGAGCTGTATTTCCTTGGTCGCGAAGGATTTTTCGCACAAGGGGTGGAAAACTCAGTTCTTCTGGGTGGGGATTCTCTCGGTGGAGGAGACTTGGAGATGTCCCATAATCCCCAATTTTCATCCGAACATTCCTCCGAGGCAGGACGAGTTTTCTCTGGACGTGAAGGAGTACGCGATCATTTTACTGAAGCGTTGTCAGTCCACGGAGGAGCTGGTTACTCCGGAGAACATCAAGTGATGTCTTCTTACGCGGCTGCAGCCGGCAGGTTCGGTCGCCACGAATCAGTTTCTTCTTCGGATGTTGAGACCATCTCCTTTTCCTGATCATATCTTTCTTCTGTGCAGACACCAGGTGGCCGGCTTTGGAGGAGGCCGCAGAGGTGATTGATCTCGGCGATGACTCAGTCGTCGATGAGTTGGCTGCTCCCACGGGTCACTCCCGAGCCCGAGATAGGGGCAAGGGAATGGCCAGGGAGGGGTCTTCCGGGTCACGGGGGTCCAAGCGCAACGATCCCGTGGAGGGTATGATCCGGGATGCCGTGAAGGCCAGGAAACGGGCCAAGAAGGCTGGGGCCGCCCCTGCAGTCGAAGGTGACCTTGTCGCGGCTCACCCCACCACCAAGCGTGGTGGGGCCAACGCTACTCGGCGAGCTCTCCCACCCGTCGAGCAAGAGGGGGCCGAGGAGGTTGGGGCTGCTCCTGCGGTCGGCGATGATGCTGGCTCGGCTCCCCCCTCAGCCGGAGCAGAGGGGGCCGAGGCTGCTTCTGTGATTGGCAGTGGTGTTGTCCCGGCTCTCCCCTCGGTAGGAGCCGAGGGGGCCGTGGACGAGGCAGGTGATGCTTGGACCACAGCCGAGCTATTCCGGCAGCCTTGGAGAGGCTCGGCATTCAGGGCCCTCTGTATCAGATATGTCGCAGTATAGCCGCGAAGGTGAAGAGGGGAGATAGGCAGCACTCCCCGTCCATGGCCCTCAAGACGGTTATGGAGGGCGGCTTGGTCCTGGCCCAGATGGGGGCCACTCTGGCGGAAGCTTATGCCCGGTCAGAGTCAGAGCGGACGAACCTGGCCTGGACCCTTGGAGGGTCTGACAAGAAGATGGCTCGGCTCGCTAAGGAGTGTGATGGGTTTCGGCGTGAGCTTTCCTCGGTTAGGGAGCTGGCGCGGGCTATAGCCAGGTGGAGGCTCGGGCATTGACCGAGCAACTAGCTAGGGCCCGCGAATCACTCAAGAGGAAGAGCAGGCTTCTTGGAGAGGAGCGCATCGATCGCGTCGAGCTAGATGGCCGATGGGAGGCCGAGCGTGCCGAGCTGGTGGATCGGGCAGAGGAAGCCGAGGGCCTTCGGCGGGAGGCCGAGGCTGATCGGGCAGAGGCGGAGAAGCAAGAGGCGGAGGCTGAGAAGCAGACGGCTGAGGCCGAGCGGAGGTTAGCTGAGGCGGAGCGGGAGAACGCCGAGCTCGCTGGTAGGGTGAGATCGACCGGGGCGGAGGCGCTCGAGCAGTATAAATGCTTGGAGGCTTACCGGGTTGACCTGAAGGAGGCTTCCCTCCCCTACTACGAGTCAGCACTTCACCGAGGCATCTGCAAGGTGTTCAAACAAGGCTACGACCGGGCCGTCTCTTATCCCGAGGAGCAGGTGTCCGAGACAATCAATTTCCCGTCCGGGCAATGCTATGACTCGGACTTGTCATCCTCCGGTTCCTCTGCTTCGGCGTCAGAGGAAGAACATCAGGGAGGCTCTTCATCCGAGGGGTCGCCAACTCCGGATGCCTCGGGAGGGCGCGCAACCGAGGCAGTTCCCATGCCGGTGGGGTCAGTGCCAGGGTCTGTCGTCGTCGAGGGTGCTGGGGGCAGACCATCTGAGCCTTCCACCTCCGAGCTTCAGGGTGGGCCAGAGGCCTAATGTATCTGCTTTGCTTTCTCTTTTTGTATGCCTTTCCTTTTTTTAAGGAGGACTTTCCTTGTTGTGTAAGGAAAAGTAAGGCATTAGCATTGTGATGAAGACTTAACTGTTTCGTATCGCCATTGCCGTATTTTGTTCAGCATATCTGCAGTAGTTGGAAAGTGTCGATACTTTTTGCGTGGATCTCGCCTGATGGTTGGGTGAGCGTCTGACAGGGTGTTGATGTAACCCCTGTGGTTCTAGAGTTTTGATGATGACAGATATTATGTCTCATTATGTCTACATTCTTGATGATATAATCCTGTTGCATTATGAGAAACTGCCAGAACAGGTTTAAGGATGTCTCACATGTCATGAAGGTAAACCAAGTCAAAGACAAATCATGACAGGTAAGGTGAATGCTCAGATCAGGTAATGTTTTAATTAGTTCTCCTGCATACGTTCAGTTCATGTCTGCTATATGCATTTCAATTCATTGGTTCATGTTCATTGTGCATTGTCTTACATCAAGTCTAGACATCCTAGTTGAATTCTAAGGCTATACTTCAGCTTGATCGAGTAAGCCTGTACAGCATGCCTTATTGTTTATATCATCTTCAAGTCTGTACACCGGGCACCTTCTATCTGAAATCTATACACTGTCGAGTGTTTACATGTTTTGATGTTGTCAACTCTTTGAGCTTTAGTGAACAGAAATGTCTCTATGTGTTAAACAAAACCCTTGAGCTATTTCAAGTTACTCTAAGGGATTGTCTTCGTGCCATTTACACCACACTCCGTGTTGTCTCTCCTCACAAACACGAAAAGACTTTGTGTTGTTTGAGTTTATAACACTTCGTGTTGATCTTCACTATTACCAGGTAAACTGCTTTGAGGGAGTACGTTGTGTGTCCGTATTGTCTCCTTCATTCTTCGTGTCGTTAGTGCCTACAACAATTCGTGTTATCCGTTTATACTTCGTGTTGTTCCATCTTTATCTTCCATGTCTTCGAGTCTTGTCTTAAGCTGTTTAACCTCGTGTAGCTTCACTTTCTGTCTTCGTATTGTTCACTGAAGCAGCTCGAATTGTTCTGACGAACTTCGAGTCGTTTCCCTGTGAAACCCGTGTCGTTTCCTTTGTTTTTAGTTGTTCATCTCGTGTCATCTTCTGTCTTCGTGTTGCTTTCACTTCGTGCAGCCTTCTCTAAGTGTTGTCCTTAGTTCGAGTCGTTTCCTTGTTATCTCTGACTTCGTGTTGCTTTTCCTAGACCTCGTGTCTTTCCTGATTTGCAACCACTTCGTGTCATTTCTGTTGTCATCTTCGAGTTGTCGTCAGCCCGTGTCGTCCTCGTCTTCGAGTCGTTCGAATGTTCGAACAGCTTTGTACTCGAGTTGTCTTCGTGTTACCCGTGGACTCGTGTCTTCGTGTTACCCTTGTACTCATGTCTTCGTGTTGTTTTTGTATTCATGTCTTCGTGTTGTTTTTGTATTCATGTCTTCGTGTTGTTTTTGTATTCATGTCTTAGCATTATTATTGCGTATCTCATGTCGTTCTCTTTACCTCGTGCTGCTTTCATCTGACCTCGTGTCATGCTCTCCTTGTCTCGTACTGTAGTAATCTTTTCTACTTCGTGTCGTTCCCTTTATAGTATCTGTTTTGTCACCACTGTATCTCGTGTCGTTCTCTGTATAGTGCACCTCTTGTCATTTCCACATACCTCATGCAGTTCTAGTTCTTGTGGCCCTCAGTGTTAATGGTTTTTTATCTCCTTGCAGGTCCGAGGAAGAACATTCACCTGTGTCTGGGCTGCACGTGATCCGATACTAAAGAAACCAATGCTATAAAGACACGTGGCAGGAAGGTTCTGGATCGAGCGTGGGAGGCACACGCGTTTTGTGCCCTATCCACCTGCTGCTGCTGCTATATAATGTAGCCTTCGTCCACAAATAAAGCAGATCGGAGCCAAGAAAGAAAAGGCAGAACTGTAGAGAGCTCGATCCACCAGAAGAAAAGAAAAATAGAGAAATCGTGAGAGTATGGGAAAATAGAGAGCAGTCGAGAGCTTCCACAGTCTAGATAGCAGTGTAGAAGAGAAAGAAGAGATAGAGAAAGCTGAGAGTTAGATCGAGAGAGCAGAAGAAGAAAAAGAAAGAGAGACAGTGAGATAGAAAGAGTGAGAAGAAGGAGGAGGCAGAAGCAGTGAGAAGAAGAAGAAGAAAAGAGAGTTCGTGCTGGGAGAAAGTGAGAAGCAGTAGAAGAAGCTCCTGCTGGACCGTGGATCAAATCCAGGCCAGCCAGCTCCTGCGAGAGCCACATTTGTTTTTATCTTTTCAGCTTTCCGTTGCTGAGTTTCATTTTTTCTTTGAACTATTTTCTTGCTGTTTGTCCGATTCTCTGTAGAGAGGTCGGGGTCCCTCTTGTTGGTTCAGGAGAAGGGAGATTGCTATCTCCGGTTGCAAGTGGCTGGGTGCCACTTGTGGGTTCCCTTTGGTCAGAGGAAGGGAGGCTTGTCCTTCGGGTTTGAGCTTGTAGGATTCAAGTCCAGGGGTCCCTCCAGTTGGGAGGAAGAGAGGTCCGAGACCTCTGGTTTGTAGGTGACTTGGTGTCACTTGTGTGTCCCTCTGGGGTTCAGAGGAAGAGAGACTTGGGTCTCTAGGTTCCGCTCTGGTTTGGAGGAAGGGAGGCTTTGTCCTCCGGTTCTGGGCTTGTGGGTAGCAAGTCCAGGGGTTCCCTCCAGGACTGGAGGAAGAGAGACTTCGGTCTCTGGTTTCCAAGTGGCTGGGAGTCACTTGGGGTGTCCCTCCGGTTGGGAGGAAGAGGGGAGGTTGTTCCCCTGGTTAAGCTGTGTGGCAGCACCTGTTGCAGACTGAGTCTGCGGTTTCTAGCTTGTGCTAGTGGAAGCCTCACTCCGGTTGGGAGTGAGGGGTGGACATAGGTCTGTGGACCGAACCACCTAAAAACCTGCTGTTCTGTGATTTGCTTGTGGTGTGTTCTTCCATATCTTCTATCTATTTCATAGGTTGTTTGAATTGTATTGTTTCGATCTGCTGTGGCCTTGTGCCTCACATCTTTCTGAGTGTGTTTAGTTTTCATTGTTCTGTCCTTTGGCATTAGACTTTATCTGGTTCCACCAGTATAGTCAGCAACTCATCTGGTCGATCAAATGTCTATTTGAGTGCTATTGTCTTTACTTTGCAACTGTATCTAGTAGCAGGCGAATTGTTTTTAATTTGGGCAATATTCAGGAAGGGGATACATTCACCCCCCCTCTGTATCAATCACACCGTCCCAACAGGTGTCTTTCCGTTCTCTCATGCTTTGGATGTTTGGCCGCTTCATGTGTTCCGCTGGGGCGGAAACGAGAAGTTTGAGGTGACCGTTCGTAGGGAGAGGTCCCTTTGGCGTGTTTTCGAGGGGATAATCATTTAAGGCAAAAATAGCCTCCCTTCGCCTATAAAAGGTCTGAAGGGCGTCCCTTCCTCTCCACCGCTTAGGGTTTTTCCCGACAGTCTTTCCTCATTCTCTCTTCACGCAGCGTTGTGCCATTATATTTGAAGCATGGAAGACGCTCCGGAAGATGAGGTTGCTGATGACGGGGGGCAGAGAGTCCTTGCTGCTTCGGGTTTAAAGGGGGTTCGACGGCCGGCGGACAGGTTTAAAGAGGGTTCGACATGCGGAAGCATGTCACCTTCTTTTTATCAGTTCTGGCGACGCTTGCGGGGAGGGGCGTGTCAGCGGACGGATGGGGGAATCACGCATCCCCTTCTCCGCCCCTCCCTCTCCATTTCCTGCTTTCCCCCCTCTCTCCCTCAGCCTCTTTCTCCCTCTTCTGCTTTCCCCGCCATTTCTTTCACTCTTCGGAGGATGCCTCTTGACGTCCTCTTTTTCTTCTTGGCTCTTTGCAGGATGCTTCTCAACATTCCCTGCAACGGGCCGGCTTCCTCTTCCCCGTCCTCTTCCAAGTTCAACTTGGAAGGTAGCCTTCTCCTTCCTAATCTCTCTATCACCTTTGTTTCAAGCTACCCGAGCTAACAGGGTCACCTACCCTCTATTCGAGCCAGTTTCTGCACAACGTAGAGTCAGTGGCTGGACGCAGGAAGGTCAACCGAGTCAGCCGAGCGATGGGCTCATACGGCGGCGCCAGATGGATTTTTTACTTTTTTGACATGTATTTTCTTGGCTTCGACCTTTCTGATGTACAAGCGAGTTGTTTGAATAAAGGAAAGGAGGCTTTTGTTTTATTTCATGTCGTCTACACAATGCTCAGTATTCAGAAGTAAAACTTGAGTAGTGTAGTCGTGCTCCAGGTCCGAGGGATGGGCTCTCCTTCCATCGTGGATAGCCGGTATGCTCCTTTCCCGAGCGTCTTGACCACTCGGTAGGGGCCTTCCCAATTAGGGGATAGCTTGCCCTCTGCCTCAAGTGGTCGAGAGGCTTCAGCTTTCCTGAGGATGAAATCTCCCGGTTAAAAGTGTCTATCTCGGACTTTGGCGTTGTAGTATCGAGTGAGGCAGCATTGATATTCCGTTGCTCGGATGCTGGCAATCTCTCGGAGCTCATCTGCTAGGTCGAGGTTTTCGAGTAATTTCTGGTCATTTGCCTCGTGCGAGAAACAGATGACTCGAAGGGAGGGATTGACAATCTCCAATGGGATAACGACCTCGGCGCCGTACACCAACTGAAAGGGACTTTCACCGGTTGCTGTTCTGTGTGACCAATGTAAGTTCGGCAATTCCTCAAACCAGCTGCCCTTGGCTTTGCCAAGCCTGGTTTTGATGCCTTTTAAGATAGTCTTGTTGGCATTTTCGACCAGCCCATTAGCCTGAGGGTGGGCGACCGAGGTGAAGTGATTGTGAATGTTTAGGTCGGCGCATCTATCTCAGAAATAACGAGAATCAAATTGCCGACCATTATCGCTCACTATCACTCGGGGGATGCCGTAGCGACATATGATCGACTTCCAGATGAAACTCCAGACGACTGTCTCGGTGATTCTTGCTGTGGCTTCGGCCACGATCCATTTGGTGAAGTACTTTATGGCGACGATGATGAACTTCTTTTGGGCTTGAGCCATAGGGAACGTGATGGGGACATCAATGGCTTATGGGATGTATTAGTGAGTATTTGGCTTGTATAAGTGTGTCTTATGGGTTGTATGAATTTGTAATTGCGTATTTATTTGATTTCTTTCATTTGGGCTCCCTTGTAAGGCTTTTAACAAGCCAATGGGCCATATTCCATGTAGAATACATCAATGGGTTGCATTTAGAAGAGTCCATTAAGGGGTTAGTTCATATTGGGTTCATATTGGTCTTTAACTCACTTAAAGGCCCAAGTGGGCTTTTCCCCTCTCATGGACCACCAAGGTTTGGAAGGCCCAAGGCTAGACATGGGTTATTGGACTTGAGTTGGTTGGCCTTGGACCAGCCTAGGCCCAAGAGAAGCCCATGAAGGGGGCGCCCTCTTCTTTGGCCTTATTAGGCTAGGTAGGTGAAATTTAGGTGAAGTTTGAATGGAATTATATAGTTTGATTAGAATTTGTTTAGTATGTTTTGACCACATGGGAGAAATAATTTCTTCCATCCCCTTAATACCCCTTTCAGATCTAGATCTAAGGTCATTTTTAGTCTTTTTACATTTTATATAAATCCTTGTATTTTCACATTTTGTTGGAATTAATGAGAAGTAATTGAGTGATATTCTTGGAGCTCTTGGAGCCTGGTGCGCCCCCTCCCTCTCCCTCTGGAATTCCTTCTCTCTCCTCTGTATTTTAGGGATGTGACCCTTTTATCTTAGCCCCTCCACTTCTAATTTCATTCTGTGCCGCCGCCGTCACCGTTCGTGCCGCCATCGAGCCGCCACAAGCAACCGTCGGAAGTTCTGTCCAGGTTCTATTTTTCAGGATAGAAGGCCACTCCGAGAATTTTAACTCACAATTCTCTCATCTTCTGGAGCTGATATTTTCAGGGTACGTTGTAGGGTTCATCATAACCCTCCATAAAATTGAAAAAAAAAATTATAGTCCCGTTTTATAATTTTCCATTTTTGTGCATCTCCACCGACCAGTTCTGCCTTTTGTTCAGATCCAGTCACAGCCACCCTGCGTTTCACCTTCTTCGTCCCCTTTTTGATTTTTTCTGGAACCCCCAATTTTACTGGAGGTTCTTTCCACCATTCCCTCCATCCCCAAATTTTCGTGAAAATTTTTAAGCCCTCCATCTATTTTTAGAAATTCCATCTTCTTCCCAAGATCTGTTCAGTCCCCTGCTGTCCAGATCCAACCACATGCCAGTCTAAAATACTTTTCCCCATCCATACCTTAACAAAACCCTCCACAAAAAAATATTTCCGTTTTCCTCTCTTTCCCCTCTATAACTTTCATGAAGAGGTTGAGGTCTGAATCTGAGACCTACCCCACGGTCAAAGACAGTTCTCAGGAAACTTTTCTGCTGCCCTGAGATTTCGGGCACAGTCCAACAGCAACTTCAAAAATAGATTATTGCCAGATCCATGCAGATCCAGTTTCTTTCTCTGTCCCTATCTTGGAGTACTTTGAAAGGGCTTTCCAACGGTACCTTCTGTGTCTCGATCTGACATCAGGATTGATCGCAGCAGCCGATCTCGCCGGAGCGCGCGCCTGAAAATAGAAGCAGCAGATCCGTGGGCACTGTTTCCGACCGATGCCGATCGGAGCCGCCCGGCCTCCGGCCGGCGAACCAGCGCGCCGCCATCCCAGGTAGCGCTTCCCCAGGCGTCCCCACCACAGTGGTGCCACCCCAGTCCCACACGGCCCCACTGACCAGCGCGTGGGCCCCACAACCAGCAGCATGCGCCGTCCGAACCGCGCTGACGGGGTGATCAAGTGCAGCTCGTCAACCCGAGATCGGTCCTCCCGGGCCCACTTGTGTAGCCCTTTACCTCCCTGCGTGGAGTGGGCGATATTTCATTGCTGTAATTTAATTCATTACTGTTACCGGGATTTCAAATTCGGCCGGGATCGTCTTCCCCACGCCGGGAGCGTGGAGGTATCGTGTTCTCCCCCTTGCTCGGCAACTTGCTTTATTCATATATATTTCATATGCCGCTGCTAGAGAGCATGATAGGGCAATTAGCTCGCTTCATATTCTTATATTACCGCTACTGCGAGAGAGAGTGAGACCGTCCCGTGATCCGATCCGGGCACAAGAGAGAGCCGACCACCCTAGCTCTTTGCCGGTTTCTCAACCGCGCACGTCCGACGCTTCCCTCGTTAGGGATGATCGCGAGCTTGCTTAGAGTCCGAGGGTCGCATACCCATTTGGAGTCGAGTCGCGTGTCCGTCTCGCATCAATTTGGTATCAGAGCAAGTCGAGTCTAGGGTAGTCATTGCATAAGTCTTGCACGGTCTAGGTCGAGTCTAGGATCATCATTATTTTCAAAATAAAAAAAAGTGTCATTTTCATCTAGTCACTGTCTAAGTCGGTCTAGGTTGCATTTGCATACCATTAATCGGTATATACAAAGGTGTTTTCCGAACGTTAGGCTACGCCTATCGGGAAGGCCGCACACTTGCGTGAGTGATCTTCGGATCGATTAACTCCGCCGAGTACCGAATCTTGGTCGTGTCTAGGTTGGTAGTCGAGTCGGCATTCCAACTTTGCATTACTTAGGGTCGTGTCTAGTGTTTTGTCCGAGTGTCGGCATGGCCATCCACTAGCTTCCCCGTGTCCCATGGATTACCGAACACCCGGATCTTATCCATGGTGGCAATACTATCTAAAATGGAAGGACCACCCAAACCACCCCAAAAGGCCTGAAGCCCGGGACTTCTACGGCTCCGAAAACCCGAGTGACTACTTAGAGTGGGAAGCCATTATGGACAACTACTTTGAGTGTTATCTTATGTCTCGTCCCGTGCAAGTTGACTTAACCAAAAGGTGACTTTTCTATGAAGCCGCTGAAACATGGAGGGACATCAAGTACTTCCGGGAAGATAGGAGGCTAAGGCCCATCGAGTCATGGTGGGATATGAAGAGAGCGCTTAGGAGGGTCTACCTTCCCCATCCACCTACCTCCAACTACGGGGGTCATACCACTAGCCATCCCCACCAACTCACCTGTAATCAAGTGGGTCACACCTCCAACCAACCCCGCCCCTTCACCCCCCCCCAAGCCCTCCAAAGCAACCCCAATCAAGTGGTCTGCCCAGTCACCTCCAACCAAGTGGAAGCCCCGCTTCTAGTCGAGTCTAGGTCCACACCTGAGCCTAGAGCCGAGGAGCAAGTCCACTCCGAGGTCCCCACTCCCACCCGCTCCTTTGAGGAAATCGAGAAAAAGTTTTGGGATTGGTTGGAAAGGACACGTGCTTCTTTACCATCCGTGAGTGCTCCATTGCCATCTACTTCCGAACTTTATTCAGAACCATCTTACTTGGAGCCACCAAAACCCGAGCCACCCGTGTTTCTTACGGGAACGCTATACATAGCCGAGCCACTTCTTAGTTGGCTCAAGGATGGGTTGGTCCCACGTCCATATCCATCAATGGACCCCACCTAACCTATAGTGCCTGTCAACTCCTTCCACACTACCTTTCAATCTAGTCACCATGTTGATACATTGGATGACCTTATTATGGGATTAGACACGCAATGGAAGTTGACAAATTTATTGGCCCGAGGCTTCGACCAACCCACTAGTCTTATCTTCAGCCATCCGGCCTTAGGGTCCATTACCTCCGAGTGCACCGTGGGTTGTGTCACCACTGAGATTCTCTTATTCCTCCCCTTGTCGGCCGAGCCCGACTTCATTCCCTTTTGCCCAAGGGAGGAATCCTATTTTCTACACATGTCCGTCGTCCCACCGATCATAATGTATGACGGTGACTATGAATTCCAAACTTTGGACCATGTCATGTTGGAACCCATCTCACGGGGTCATACCTTCTTCGACCCTTTTGACCCCTTCACTAGTGAACCTCCCGAGCTACCATCTTCACTCCACTTCCTCCGTGGAGTTCACTATCACGCCTTTTCCACTCGGGCCAAGCAACCTCTACATAGCCATAGGTCCGAACCATCATTTGGGGGTAATGAAGACTTTGATTTCCCTGATCCATCTAAACCACCCGAACCTCCCGGACTTCCCACATCCAAGCCCAATGTCCATGATCGGTGCATTGTTGGATGTCTAGGAGTTCCCCATGACGTCACCCATCTCCGGTTACATAACATGCAAGCATGGCACACATTCGGGTGTCCTGGTCCGCCGTCACCCATGTACGGGTCAGACTAACAATAGGTTTGTCTAGAGTCATGCATGAGTCTATTTTTTTTGTTTGTGTGGTTTGTGGTTTGTTAGGAGTCTGCATGTGTCTTGTGCGAGCTCGTTGATGTCAGTCCCTTAAGAGGCGAGTGGATTCGCTCGATGAGTATGGGATTAGTTCTACATCTATGCCCCGGATCTAGTCACCTACAGGGACCCAACGGTGATTCCTAGTGAGTCTTCGAGCCGCCTCCCTCCCCTTGAGAGTGACCCCACCCGAAGTGACCACCTCTAGCCCTATTTCCACAGCAGCTTGTGCATATCGAGTATATACGGAATGAGCAGGTGACGGTCACTTGGAGTGGAGCATACCTGCGCTAATTGGTATGGTGACAGATTCGTCGGAGCTATTCACGCAGCAGCACCCCTTACTCGACGGGGTCGAGTTCCTCCCACCCGGGGAGAATTGATGGGGACATCAATGGCTAATGGGATGTATTAGTGAGTATTTGGCTTGTATAGGTGTGTCTTATGGGTTGTATGAGTTTGTAATTGTGTATTCATTTGATTTATTTTATTTGGGCTCCCTTGTAAGGCTTTTAACAAGCCAATGGGCCATATTCCATGTAGAATACATCAATGGGTTGCATTTAGAAGAGTCCATTAAGGGGTTAGTTCATATTGGGTTCATATTGGTCTTTAACTCACTTAAAGGCCCAAGTGGGCTTTTCCCCTCTCATGGACCACCATGGTTTGGAAGGCCCAAGGCTAGACATGGGTTATTGGACTTGAGTTGGTTGGCCTTGGACCAGCCTAGGCCCTTTTCTTTTGCCTTATTAGGCTAGGTAGGTGAAATTTAGGTGAAGTTTGAATGGAATTATATAGTTTGATTAGAATTTGTTTAATATGTTTTGACCACATGGGAGAAATAATTTCTTCCATCCCCTTAATACCCCTTTCAAATCTAGATCTGAGGTCATTTTTAGTCTTTTTACATTTTGTATAAATCCTTGTATTTTCACATTTTGTTGGAATTAATGAGAAGTAATTGTTTGAATTTCTTGGAGCTCTTGTAGCCTGGTGCACCCCCCTCCCTCTCCCTCTGGAATTTCTTCTCCCTCCTCTGTATTTCTGGGTTGTGACCCTTCTATCTTAGCCCCTCCACTTCTAATTTCATTCTGTGCCGCCGCCGCCGCCGTTCGTGCCGCCATCGAGCCGCCACGAGCAACCGTCGGAAGTTCTGTCCACGTTCTATTTTTCAGAATAGAAGGCCACTCCGAGAATTTTAGCTCCCAATTCTCTTATCTTCTGGAATTGATATTTTCAGGGTACATTCTAGGGTTCATCATAACCCTCCAAAAAAATTCAAAAAAAAAATTATAGTCCCGTTTTATAATTTTCCATTTTCGTGCATCTCCACCCACCAGTTCTGCCTTTTGTTCAGATCCAGTCACAGCCACCCTACGTTTCACCTTTTTCGTCCCCTTTTTGATTTTTTCTGGAACTCCCAATTTTACTGGAGGTTGTTTCCACCATTCCATCCATCCCCAAATTTTTTTGAAAATTTTTAAGCCCTCCATCTATTTTTAGAAATTCCATCTTCTTCCCAAGATCTGTTCAGTCCCCTGCTGTCCAGATCCGACCACCCGCCAGTCTAAAATACTTTTCCCCATCCATACCTCAACAAAACCCTCCACAAAAAAATATTTCCGTTTTCCTCTCTTTCCCCTCTATAACTTTCATGAAGAGGTCGAGGTCTGAATCTGAGACCTACCCCACGGTCAAAGACAGTTCTCAGGAAACTTCCTTGCTGCCCTGAGATTTCGGGCACAGTCCAACAGCAACTTCAAAAATAGATTAATGCCAGATCCGTGCAGATCCAGTTTGTTTCTCTGGTCCTATCTTGGAGTACTTTGAAAGGGCTTTCCAACGGTACCTTCTGTGCCTCGATCTGACATCAGGATTGATCGCAGCAGCCGATCTCGCCGGAGCGCGCGCCTGAAAACAGAAGTAGCAGATCCGTGGGCACTCTTTCTGACTGGTGCCGATCGGAGCCGCCCGGCCTCCGGCCGGCGAACCAGCGCCCCGCCATCCCAGGAAGCGCTTCCCCAGGCGTCCCCACCACAGTGGTGCCACCCCGGTCCCACACGGCCCCACCGACCAGCGCGTGGGCCCCACAACCAGCAGCATACGCCGTCCGAACCGCGCTGACGGGGTGATCAAGTGCAGCCCGTCAACCCGAGATCGGTCCTCCCGGGCCCAGTTGTGTAGCCCTTTACCTCCCTGCGTGGAGTGGGTGATATTTCATTGCTGTAATTTAATTCATTACTGTTACCGGGATTTACCGAATTCGGCCGGGATCGTCTTCCCCACGCCGGGAGCGTGGAGGTATCATGTTCTCCCCCTTGCTCGGCAACTTGCTTTATTCGTATATATTTCATATGCCGCTGCTAGAGAGCATGATAGGGTAATTAGCTCGCTTCATATTCTTATATTACCGCTGCTGCGAGAGAGAGCGAGACCGTCCCGTGATCCGATCCGGGCACAAGAGAGAGCCGACCACCCTAGCTCTTTGTCGGTTTCTCAACCGCGCACGTCCGACGCTTCCCTCGTTAGGGATGATTGAGAGCTTGCTTAGAGTCCGATGGTCGCATACCCATTTGGAGTCGAGTCGCGTGTCCGTCCCGCATCAGAACGGCCCGAGGATGTCGATTCCCCAGCGAGCGAAAGGATATGGCTCGGCTAGGGTAATGACCTCCATTGCCGGTTAATGGACCAAGTGCTCAAATCGCTGGCATTGGTCGTAGTGCTGTGCGTAGGTCGAGCAGTCGCGCTGTAGAGTGGGCCACCAAAAACCTTGTCGTAGCAAGATCCTGGCGAGTGACCTTCCTCCCAAATGCGCTCCGCACAGGCCTTCGTGAACTTCTTGGATCGCTCGGTTGGCTTCGTCAGTACTGAGGCACTTCAGGAGAGGACCGGAGAAGGATCTTTGATAGAGAGCGCTATCCAAAACGACGAATCGCCGAGCTTGGTACATCAATCTCTGGGCTTCCCGGGGGTCGGGAGGCCCTTGAGAGTCTTGGAGCTACAACAAGAGGGGGGTGCATCAGTCGCTTGGGGAGGCCTGGTCAACAGTTAAGAGCTCCGAATCGATGCTCGGTCACTCTAGCTCTTCGAGAAGGATCGATCGAGTACCCTCGGGGTCAAGAGAGGAGGCCATCCGAGAGATGGCGTCCGCTCGGGAGTTTCCTTCCCGAGCTATTCGAACTACCTCAAAACTCTCGAACTGTTGTGCCACGGCTCTGACTAGCTGGAGGTATTTGACCATCGGTGCTTCTCGAGCTTCGTAATCACTGTTGACCTGGCTAGTGACTAGTTGGGAGTCAGTGTGAATTTTGACTCGCTCAGCTCCCAGTCGCCGGGCCATGCGGGCTCCCGAGATAAGGGCTTCGTACACGGAGGCGTTGTTGGATGCCTGGAAGTTGAACTTCAAGGCGTATTGTAGCTCTGCTCCTTCAGGGGACTTCAGGAGGATTCCAGCGCCGCTTCCGGCCGAGTTGGAGGATCGATCGACGAATAGTTCCCAGGTTGGCCCGGGCGCGGACGGAGATTTTTCTTTGGTTGGGATAGTGCTCTCAGCGATGAAGTCAGCAAGCGCCTGTCCTTTGATAGCCGAGCGAGGCCGGTATGATATATCGTAGACCTCGAGCATGATAGCCCACTTGATGAGGCATCCCGAGGCTTCAGGGTGAGCAAGGATCTTCTTCTTTCGGCCTCGCTGAGCACCTTGATGCTGTAGTAGACCGGCCTCTCGACTCCTGAGTCATTTCTGACCAGGACCGAGCTAACTGTAGATGGAGTTGCCGAGAGATAGAGATACAAGGCTTCACCTAGGACAGGCTTGGAAAGCACCGGGGGTGAAGCCAGGAACTCCTTAAGCTCAGCAAATGCCCTTTGGCATTCCTCGTCCCATGCGAACGTAGCAGATGCCATTTTGGGTCCCCTCAATAGCTTGAAGAAGGGTAGGCATCGTTCGGCCGCACGGGACTGTTGACACCCATTTTTTGCCGATAAGTTGAGTCGTTCCTCTTACTCCCATTTGTTGATGCCTCGAGTTATCCATCACTCGTTGGGACTATTTTCAGGCACATTCTGGGCCAGTTTTATGGGTAGCCTCCCTCCCTGGTTAAGTTTGTTTCAATTCTGGGCTTAATGGGCCTTGGTTATGGTTGATTGAGCTTTTCTATAAGTTTCAAGCGCCCATGTACATGTACGGTTCATGCCTGGCCGCTCAATCAATGTGCAATTACCTGTGGACCGTCCATACATTCATGGAAATTTTGTTTAATTTTCTGAATTTCCACTGACAAGCATTTACGCGGTCTTCCTCTAGCTGTTCAACATGATGGACGGATTGGCGGCAGCCGCTCATCTCTCAGAGTCCTGCGCTTGATGGTTTTCTCAGATAATTATCCAATTAATCTATTTATCACCGACAAGGCTAGAACGGTTTGTCTTTGGCCGCTCTACTTTTGAACGGTCTCATCTTGGCCGTTCATTTATGAGAGTCCAGCAGCGAACTATTCGGCCAATTCAGTGGATAATTTGGATTATTTTGTGAGCTGTTGAATTTCCACCGACAGGGTTGGACGGCCCAGAATGGGCCGCCCATATGGATGAGTGGTCTATCGTTAGACCGTTCATCTGCTCGATTGCTGAAGATTCAACATATTTTCTCTCTCTCCTTGTGGATTTATCACCAACTTTATCCAGCCATTTCTCTGCGAATCCTCAACCACTTCGAGTGCCGTTTCTTCCAGATGAAAGATAATGGAATTATCTTCATCTTTTGTTTGATAATCTCGACCTGAAATATTTTTAAACCCTAATTTCGAGCTAGGACTTTAGGTGTTCTATAAATAGACCCTAGAGGCCGGGTTTGAAAGGGGGGAAGATTTCAGGTCACGGCGAAGCCCTGCCGAATCCTTGAGTGACCAACGACCAGGGAGGGAGGCCTTCTACGTCCATATAGGCCTCCGGTCCAGGGAGTAACTTCTGTTTTGAGTCCTTTTGCATTCTGGATAGTCTCGTTTTCTTCTCATTGCATGTTTGTTTCTACACATCCATTCTCCCACGTTTTCATTGCTTGCACTATCATTCACACACACTCCCACGTTTTTGATGCCCCTAGGGGTTTAAAACCCCCAGGTATCCCCCACTTCACTTAGTTACATCTATTTCCTTTCATGTTAGCATTTACTACACTCTATAATTCTAATCTGGGTTTCTTTGTTGTATTCTACACACTGTTTCGTAGGTCAGCAACTCACTAGCACAAGGCCCAACCTTTCTGGCCAACCGGAAAGGGTGGAGGTTGGACCCTTTGTAACTTATGGAGTGGTGGTCTTGCGCGGTTCTCTACAATCCGTTCAAGGAGACATGCGGTGTGACCTGGACCGTCCTTCTTCATCCTGCGGTAGTGATAGAGCCGTTCAACTGCCAGGAGTGCTTCATCCCGCGTCCTCTGCAGTGTTCTTAGAGGGTCTGTCGTGAGACTGTGCATCTTATAGGCAGTTCTTCCTGAGCCGTATATCTTTACAGCGCTACACAACAGGCAAGTACCTCTCCCTCTTTCCAAGGTACGGCGTGTTCATCACGTTCGGCATCTTGGTGGCGATCACAGGTTTACACCCTTCTGTTCTCCTTCTATTGTTCACATTCATTTCATATCGTGATTTAGTAGAAGGGATAGAAGAGATCCTTCGAGCCGGTATTGAAGAGAAAGAAAAGTAGAAAAACATATCAATAGCTCATTTTTTGGCGATCACGGTGGGACGCCTAGTGCCCATCGTGTTAGTGATTTGCTGACCCCCCTCTTTCGTTGTGTTAGTCCTTTTTCTTGAAGTGATTTTAAGGTTAAGTCGTGTTCTCTGTCCTATGGAGCGTGAACGGCTCTCAGAGGGCCGTCCAACGTTTGTGCGGTTGAAGGTTCACCATTTCTCTCTACGAACACTGCCAGTTCTTCTCCAAGCTTGCTGTCTCGAGCGGTCTCCTACCGCTCGTTCATCCTTTATACGGCCTGAGTTTAGCCGTCCACCGTGCTGGCACAGGTACGCCTCTGTATTCATACTGTTTGTTTGGTTGCTATTGCACGGTGGATGCTGGTCCGTTCCAGAGATTAAGCGGTTGTATATAGACCGCTCATCTAGGTACGCTTCTCATCTCTGTCTTCTGTCATTCCAGCATTTCATGATTTTTGTGTTTCCTTGTCGTTATTCTTTGGTTTGAACGGTTCATCCTGAACCATATATCTCCCTGAGCGGTCTCCCAGTGGCCGTCCGTGTCGTGATGCAGTGCACCCGTGAGTCACTCTGATTGCCATGTTATATGATTGTCCTGATATTTGGTGCTGATTATTGACCCCCCTGCTCTTATATCATTATTGCATACTTGTTTCCATTCTCTCATGTTTGATTGATCATTGATTGCTAATTGTTAGGCTAGACTTTGCATGCACTCCGGTGCACATAGTATTCATGCATTTCATTCATATCTAGTTGCATTCCTACCGAGGTAGGGTTTTCTCTCATCTCCATACTCCTTGGAGCCGACTAGGGGACCTTGTCAAGGACCTCCGTAAGCCCCCGTGAGCCGTGGATTCCCGCACGGACACCGGGCAGGTTGTACCATACCACCCCCTAGTCTAGGGTTTGCATTCATGAGAGGGAGAGTCCTTTAGAGTCAGCCAGTTTCCCATTCTTACCCTGGTTAGGTACCTTGTGGTTGAGTGAACTCACATTTTAATTAATCCACTAAGGTCCTAAAAGGGAACTTATAAAAATCTTCGCGCATCATTTGGAATTTGATTGGGTAATTGGTCGATTCTTTTCTCATCTCTTCTCTCCATTATATGTTGTGGTATCACCATTCGCCGCATTTTGTCAGATTAGGCTCATTTGGTCTAGTTCATCTTCGTGTGTCTCCACTTAGTTGCATTTGTCTTAGGTTCATTTCCCTCCTTATATTCCTTTGAAATTCACTGTATAAAGTCTCCATTCTCCCCATGGAGCACTTCTCCCCTGTACCTTATTCCTATACTTCTCCATCTTCTTACCCCCATGTGGATTCCTCTTCCCATGTGGGCCCATCTCCTTATTCCTCCATTGGACCCTATTCTTTTAACGGGCCTTCTTATCCCGCCCGTGCTGCTGCTAGCCCAATCAATCCTCATTCCTACATACATGATTCTTCCAGGCCCATGCATTCCTCCATTCCCGGAACGGGCTTTCCTTCTTCTTAGGTCGGATCCCCTTATCCGGCCCATCATCATTAGCCTGGTTTAAATTCATCATCTCTTGCTCAGGCTGGCTCATATCCTTCTCGGACTCTTCCTACCGAGGAGATGTTTGCTCAGGCCCAATGCCAGCTTGATGAATTACAACGACGAATCAATCCTCAAGTTTCTTTGGATATCCCATTTGCCTTTCATGGTCTTCAACTTCCACCACGTTCACAGATTCCAGCTTATCGTCGCTATGGTGGAATTGGTGACCCCTATGTCCATTTGAAGGATTTCTTATATGAGTCGGCCCGATTCCAGCATGATCAACGCTTGATGGCCTATTTGTTTGGGCTATCTTTAGAGGGCTCGACCAAGGATTGGTTCTTCACGTTCCCGCAAGAGCAGATGATGAACTTTCAAACCATCCAAGCAAGATTTATTCAGCAGTACCAGGACCAGGTTGGGCCCAGATATTCTATGGTTATCTGGCCCATGAGAAGATGAAGCCCGACGAGGAATTCTCGACCTTTGCCGACCGCTGGCGTCGCCTGGCCACACAAGTCTCGGGGCATATTCCAGAGGGTGAGTAGATCAAGATGGTTATTTCTAATGCAACGCCTGAGCTCAGGCGCATCTTAGCCCTGAATGATATTACATCCTGGCAACAACTTTACAGTCGAGCCCGCTTCATTAGCCAACAACTCCTAGTTTCCTTTGACCACGAGTCTCCTCCACCTTCGCCTTTCACATACACTTTCCCTCCGCCCTCCACTACAAGTCAGCCCTTCACCTCATATCCCTCCACGAGTCGGCCCTCCGCTCCCACACACCCATATGCCTCCACATCATATCGCTCCATGAGTCAGCCCTCTGCTATTTCATCTCCCCATACCTCTACACTTCCGGTCAAAGAAACGCTACACCCAGAGCGGGTGGATGTCGTCCACTATATTCCCACCCCCTCCACACCTCCACATCATTTTAGCCCTCCGCCTTCACCTACGCAATCCCCCTTGTCTACGCAACCTCCGTTACCATCCCCATTACCTTTTTATCCCCCTCGGCATCCACCTTGCCCGAAGCGGACTTCTCACTCTTCGTTGTCGGAATCTCTTGCAAACATTTTCAGGGCTTTGATGGCCACCCATGCGTTGCAACTCCCTCCGGTTATGCCTTGCCAATCCGCGGTCGGGAATTCACTCCATTTCTGTGAATTCCATCATCAACAGGGGCATTTCATTGAGGACTGCCCCGAGTTCAGGAACTTGTTTACAGTTTGGAAGATAAGAAGATGATTGATTGGACTGTCATACGCAAAGTTATTTCAGATCTCAGCGGCAAGCAACAGCAGCAGCAAGCCGTGCCGCCTAGGCAACCGTCTTCACTTCGAGACTAGGGGCACCTTGGTGTTTCTTCCGTTGATAAGATACATGCTCTGTTACCCACTTCTTCCTCCATCCCGTCTCTTCCACCACCTTTACCTACCCCAGCCTCCGCTCGGGCAACTTCTCTTTCACCCTCCGTTTCCACCACCACACCTGTCCCCAATGCCTCTCGACGTGTTGTAAAGATACGCCGAAGAGCGACACCACCTGCCACTTCTCCCACCACGCCGCTACCTTCCTCTCTTCCTTCTTCCCCACCCCTACCTTCACCTCCGTCCTCTTCACCTTCACCATCTCCATCAACCACATCACCCCCTTTGCCACCATCATCACCTTTGCCACCACCGCCACCACTTCTTTCACTTCCCCTGTCGCCATCATCCTCTGAGCCCGAGCAGGCCGAGCCTGAACCCATGCCTCCACTTTTGCCTTTACCTCCACCCATGGCCATCATCGTCATTATTCCTCCGTCACTCGCACCATCGTCGCCCGCGCCCTTCAAACCTCCTCCTTCTAACCTCCCTCTACCACTTCCCACTTTGTAGAGCAAGTACACGCTACCTTTGGTGCCCCTCGGGTCTAGTCCCCAGGGAGAAAAGGAGCCGAGCCATGTTTTAACTGTGCATCGTAACCTTCAAGATTTCATTTGCCGCATGCCGGTCCGAGTCCTGGTCCCTGGTTGTTCTAGGGACAATGAGCCTGCATTTCCTATGAAGATGGTTGCTAAAAAGAGTTCCTGTGCACTGGTGCCAGTGTCTTCAAAAGCGAGGCCGGTGGCAATTTCTTTGCTCGCCAGAGAATTCACTATTGATGTTGTTATCATCTCTCGCTTGGTTGCTATTCAGTTCACTGGCCCAGAAGAGTTTTCTGCCCGGTTGGTGCTAACCCACACGGCCGCCAAGAGTCTAATGAATTCAGCATTCAAGGGGAAGTTGGCCGTGTCCTCAAGATTGGCCAGAGGCATTCTGCATTTTCTGTCTCATCTCCCTCGGTTTATTGGTAAGGCGGCCACGTCAACGCCACGCATCTCCCTCCCTCAGTCCCGTCCTGCGCTTTTAGCAAGGGAATTATGCTTCATGCCCAACTGCCGAGTGGAGATGCCAAAGCCCCAGGTTCTAGTACCGACTAATAAGACTCCGTTGTTTCCTGATGTTCATCCCAAGGAGTTAACTGTTCTGGAATGTCTTTCTGAGGTTAGCACCGCACAGCTAGGGGCAACCGTCCCAATGAGGCTGTATAATCACGATCGGGCTAGGCCGTCTGCCAGGTGGGCCCGATATCTGAGAAAGTATTACAGATTAAGAAGCCCGAAGGCCTGAGTCCGCGCCAGGCGGAGTTGTTTCAAGAAGATTTCAGCCAAGAAGAGGCGGCGGCATAAGTTCAAGGGCCGTCAGTTGTGCATTCGGGGGTCCACTTCTCTTCCTTCTTCTTCATTTCACTCATCATTTCTTCTGCTCAGTTCCTATCCTTGGATGGTGTACCTTCCGCCACCTGACCTTATTTCTACCATCTTCTCCTATTCTCACCATTTTAGGCATCGGCCTATACCATTCTCTTCCCTTGATCCAGGGGCATCTTATAGTTTTCCTCCCCGGATACGTCCGGATTTCACTTCTTATCTTTTTCCCCCGACCCTGTTGGGGATTCCTTGTGCTTGTTCCCCGGCCTTGTCGGGTGGTTTTTCTGATTTTTCCACGACTTTGTCGGGTGGTTTCCATTTCTTTTCCCCGACCTTGTCAGGTGTTCATGCATTTTCTTCCCCGTCTCTGGCGGGTGATCGCTACTCTTTTTCTCCGACCACGTCGGATGATCGCTCTCCTTCTTCCTCATCTTCATAGCAATCCTTTCGTCGTCTTTCTGTTCTTTCCTCCTCACCCTTTCAGGGTCATCACCCTTTTTCTTGCTATTTTTTAGGCTTTAGTCCGTCTTGATCTCAGTTGATCTCTGTTTATTCTGTATCCGGTTCCTTGTTATCAGGGCCTCTGTGCCTTAATGAGGGAGTTCGAGCCTTCGTCTCTCTTCCTTTTATTCTTCTTCGTCCAGTTTCGTGTCTGCCGCTCCTCCATCTAGAGGAATCTTCAAGTCCTTGTTATCCTCCCCCTTTTACCTTGACAAGCGAGGAATACAAAGCTCGTGCTGATCAAAGCTCGATGATCGAAATTATTTTAGGAGGCCGGTTTCCATGCCATGGATTTGTAAAGGTATCTTTTATTTTGTGCCGGAACATGTTATCATTTACTCTGTTATTTTTGCATGAGCTTATAATGTTGGTTCCTTAAAACATGGTTGAGTGGCCTTAGGCTTTAGTTAGTTTGCTTAGTCAAATGAGTCGCTTCTGCAGCATCCTTAGGCTGGTGATAGCTCCGCACTGGGAGTCTAGTTTCTTACCTCGATTATTGAGGGTGACCTTTTATACGGGCTTTTCACACACTTCACGGCAAGCCATAGCCTATCTCTCTAAGGCACACCATTGCTGCTTTGGCCATACCATGGGTATGCACGAAGGCCTTTTCTTTTCTCTGTTCGGCCAAGTGCAGGGGCAAGAGATTGATGGATAAGATGACTAACCTACGCGCTCCCTAATACGAGAGAGGTCTCAAGTAGGGGCAGTCTTGACCCTGAAAAGTTAGTTTTTATGCTATATCTAGCCAATAAGGGCTACCAAAATGAGAAAATGAATCAATGTAAAATTATGAATCAAAGGCATGGCAAGAGTGGCAGTATAGCTCCCCGCGGGACGTCATGAGCCCGGTCGCATGCGTGCCTAATAAATATAGGTCTAAAAATCAAAGACACAAAGCCCCAGCGCAACAGGCTATCTCTTTGAGGGGTAGTGCCCTGGAAGGACTTCGAGCCTTGGTATCTCCCATCCTGCACGAAGCTTGTCTCCAAGTCTTCTTCTGCATCTCCCTCTTAGGCTGGGTTGTATCCTTGGTATGGCCTTAGTAGGGGCACCGTTCTTTAGAGGCGGTTGGTTGTGGTAAGCCACCCTCACATGCACGCCCTGCTTAAGAGAAGCCTTTAATGAAAGGGGTAGGGACGATGATCCCTGGCCAGTAGTTTGAGCCAGTTTTCAGGTGCTGCGGATTGCTATTGTCAAAATCAAAATAAAAAAAATATAAAAAAATGAAATATTGTTCAAACAAAAACTCCAAAAAAAATCAAATATTTTTAAAATTCAAAAAAAATTAAGAAAATCAGAAAGTCTAAAAATATTTATCTTTTATATTTTATCTTGAGGGCAGATATGTAATATGTTTGTTAAGTGTGCAGGTGGCAAGTATTCGAGCATTCCTTATCCCATATTTTGTGCTTTGCCTCCTGTTCAAATCTTGTGGTCTGTTCTTTTCTTCGTCAATCATATCTCTTGATCTGTTCTGAAGCTTATGTCCTTCTCAGCTTTTGTTTGTATGATCATATCTATATGAGAGGATTTTGCCTCATGATTATGAACCTGGCGATTCTGCTTCATTCTGATCTTGGGTTTCGATTGAAAATCATGTTTTGTCATGTCTTTTGTCCCACCATACCTTTGTCTCATGTCCATGTCCCACCGTGTCATCCCACGCTTGTTGTTTTGTTCCTCACCGCGTGTTGTTAGTTGTCTTGTACATGTTGATGGTCGTCCTTCCATGTTTCATGTGTTGTCCCCAACCGTGTAATCATCCGTCATGTTTTTATCCCAACCGTGTGTTGTCCCGCCGCATGTTGTCTTGTCACACCATGTTCATGCATACGTGTTGTTTGTGTCTTTGCCTATGTGCTTGTTCGTCTTGTTGTATTATTTTCCATTCGTTTGATCGTCATGTTATGGCATGTTATTTGTCGTTATGTTAATCGCTATGTTTATCTTGTTTGTCTTATTCATAAAAATCTAAAAAAATCTGAAAATGAAAATCTAAAAACTTGCCGTTTCACCTGAACGGGTAAGTCAGGTATGGCCTTCTAACCCTATCACCCTTATTGCATTATTATATGGTATTATGTTATATTATCTCGAGAACCAGTTGGTTACTCGCGTGTTCCAGGATCTGATGTTCCCCTTTAACAAAAACAATGATGATCCAGGTTCACGTGTTTAATCTTCGGATAGGCCGTTAGGTTGGGATGTCATGGGGAGGATGGTTCTATCCTGCACGCTGTGGTTGCGGATGGTATCTTGACTCTAATTTTCCTAGCTTAGCAATATTATTCTCAAGTATTTTATATTTTAATCTTTCTTTACATTTGTTTTAACGATTTCTTTTATTTTAGCCTAGCATGCATCATACGTATCTTTTTGAACATTCATGCCCCATGGTTTGCCTGCAGAATGTCCCACCAGCGATGGTTAACTGTGCATTCAGTGTTTGAGTAAGAAGAACTAATTCCACCATGAGTTGGAAGGTTCCCTTTGGTCAATTCGCTTGGTTTGGTTGATTAAGAGGTCCCCGTCTGGAGCTTTAGCCTGTTTCCTTTACTTTTGCTGCCTGCTTCCGGCCTCCTCATTGGACCGCGGGATTGTTTCCCCCATGAGGTTGGTCTTATCGATTTATTTCATTTCGTTTAGTTTAGTTCCTCCAGACTGTTGTCACTTTTGATTTTATCATACCTTGCATTTGGTTCAGAGTTTTTCGAAAGATTCATGTCACTTGTTGGTAAAAACGGGGTCGTTTTACCTTAACGCCCGCTTTCCGGTCCACTCCGCTGCATGTCCGCTTCATCTCCATGTTCCATGTCACTTTCGCTTCACCTCCGCTCGCACCCTTGCAAAGAGGACGTTAATGAGGGGCATCTATTGACACCCATTTTTTGCCGATAAGTTGAGTCGTTCCTCTTACTCCCATTTATTGATGCCTCGAGTTATCCACCACTCGTTGGGGCTATTTTCAGGCACGTTCTGGGCCAGTTTTATGGGTAGCCTCCCTCCCTGGTTAGGTTTGTTTCAATTCTGGGCTTAATGGGCCTTGGTTATGGTTGATTGAGCTTTTCTATAAGTTTCAAGTGCCCATGTACATGTACGGTTCATGCCTGGCCGCTCAATCAATGTGCGGTTGCCTGTGGACCGTCTATACATTCATGGAAATTTTGTTTAATTTTCTGAATTTCCACCGACAAGCATTTATGCGGTCTTCCTCTAGTCGTTCAACATGATGGACGGACTGGCGGCAGCCGCTCATCTCTCAGAGTCCTGCGCTTGGTGGTTTTCTTAGATAATTATCCAATTAATCTATTTATCACCGACAAGGCTAGAACGGTTTGTCTTTGGCCGCTCTACTTTTGAACGGTCTCATCTTGGCCGTTCATTTATGAGAGTCCAGTAGTGAACTATTCGGCCAGTTCAGTGGATAATTTGGATTATTTTGTGAGTTGTTGAATTTCCACCGAAAGGGTTAGACGGCCCAGAATGGGCTGCCCATATGGATGAGTGGTCTATCGTTAGACCGTTCATCTGCTCGATTGCTGAAGATTCAACAGATTTTCTCTCTCTCGTCGTGGATTTATCCCCAACTTTATCCAGCCATTTCTCAGCGAATCCTCAACCATTTCGAGTGCCATTTCTTCCAGATGAAAGATAATGGAATTATCTTCATCTTTTGTTTGATAATCTCGACCTGAAAATGTTTCTAAACCCTAATTTCGAGCTAGGACTTTAGGTGTTCTATAAATAGACCCTAGAGGTCGGGTTTGAAAGGGGGGAAGATTTCAGGTCACGGCGAAGCCCTGCCGAATCCTTGAGTGACCTACGACCAGGGAGGGAGGCCTTCTACGTCCATATAGGCCTCCGGTCCAGGGATTAACTTCCGTTTTGAGTCCTTTCACATTCTGGATAGTCTCGTTTTCTTCTCATTGCATGTTTGTTTCTACACATCCATTCTCCCACGTGTTCATTGCTTGCACTATCATTCACACACACTCCCATGTTTTAGACGCCCCCAGGGGTTTAAAACCCCCAGGTATTTCCCACTTCACTTAGTTACGTCTATTTCCTTTCATGTTAGCATTTACTACACTCTATAGTTCTAATCTGGGTTTCTTTGTTGTGTTCTACGCTCTGTTTCGCAGGTCAGCAACTCACTAGCACGAGGCCCATCCTTTCTGGCTGGTCGGAAAGGGTGGAGGTTGGACCCTTTGTAACTTCTGGCGTGGTGGTCTTGCGCAGTTCTCTACAATCCGTGCAAGGAGACGTGCGGTGCGACCTGGACCATCCTTCTTATTCCTGTGGTCGTGATAGAGCCGTTCAACTGCCGAGAGTGCTTCATCCCGCGTCCTCTGCAGTGTTCTTAGATGGTGTGTCGTGAGACCGTGCATCTTATAGGCGGTTCTTCCTGAGCCGTATATCTTTACAGCACTGCACAGCAGGCGAGTACCTCTCCCTCTTTCCAAGGTACGACGTGTTCATCACGTTCGGCATCTTGGTGGCGATCACAGGTTTACACCCTTCTGTTCTCCTTCTACTGTTCACATTCATTTCATATCGCGATTTAGTAGAAGGGATAGAAGAGATCCTTCGAGCCGGTATTGAAGAGAAAGAAAAGTAGAAAAACATATCAACAGGGACATGAATCTACTGAGCGCGGCAATGCGCCTAGTAAGGCGTTGAACGTCTTTGATGTAGGTGGGTGGGCGCATGTCCAGGATGGCCTGGACCTTGTCGGGGTTGGCCTCGATCCCACGCTAGGTGACTAAGAAACCCAGGAACTTCTCGGATCTTACTCAGAAGGCGCACTTGGTGGGATTGAGCTTCATATTGTAACTCATGAGGGTGTTGAAGGTCTCAGCTAGGTCAGCGATGTGATCCTCAGCATTGGGGGTCTTGACGAGCATGCCGTCAATATAGGCCTCGACGTTCTGGCTGAGCTATCCTTCGAACATATGATTGACCAGCCTCTGGTACGAGGCTCCAGCATTCTTCAACCTGAAAGGCATCCGGGTGTAGCAGTATACGCCGAAGTTGGTGATGATGGCGGTCTTCTTGATGTCTTCTGGATCCATTCTGATCTGGTGGTAACCTGAATAGGCGTCCAGGAAACTGAGCATCTCGTTGCCCGAGGTTGAATCAACCAGTTGGTCGATGCTCGGTAATGGATAGCAGTCCTTTGGTGTGGCCTTGTTCAAGTCGGTGAAGTCCACGCACATTCGCCACTTTCTCGATGCTTTTGGCACCAGGACGACGCTAGCCAGCCACGTCGGGTACAGGACCGATCTAAAAAGACCAGTCTTTTACCCCTTGGTGACCTGCTCCTTGATGATCACTTGCTTCTCTGGCGCGTGCTTCCTTCTGCGTTATTGTACGGGCTTCATGTTCGGGTCGAGGTTGAGCTTATGCATTACCGTCTCCTCCGGTATTCCAGGGAGTTGATCATCAGACCATGCAAAGACTCGGATGTACACGAAAAGAAACTCTTTGTATTGCTGCTGAACCTCAGACGGTAGGTCGGCTCCAATCTTTACTCCTGGGGTCGGGTCGTCGTTTAGGAAAACCGTTAGCAGCTCACCTCCAGGCTCGGAGGTTGCGGGTTTTTTCTTGACTTCCCGGGGACCCTTGTTCTTCTCGTCCGGCCTTGTGTCTTCAACCGAGATATTATAGCACCTTCTGGCCGTCACCTGGTTATCTCGGACTTCCCCCATCCCATTTTTGGTGGGGAACTTCATCTTTTGGTGATAGGTAGAGGGCACCGCTTTCGTTCGGCTAAGGATTCCTCGGCGAAAGATTGCGTTGTATGCTATCATACCCTTGATCACCATGAAGTCCACCATGACCGTAACGGTTTTGGGTGGGGTGCTGAGAGTAACCGGCAGGCTTAGGGCTCCCTCGGGATAAGTGGCCTGGCCATTGAACCCGCAAAGGGGGGTTTGGATCGAGGGGAGTTTAGACGGATTCTCCCCCATCTTAAGGGAATATTCGTAAGATAATACATCAGGGGGGCACTTCCATTGTCAACTAGAATTCTGTCTACGTTACAATGGTTTATTGTGGCCGATATGACTAGGGCGTCGTCATGCGGGGTGGTCAGCCCTTCCAGATCTTGGTCGGAGAAGACTATGACCTGGGGCTCACTTGGCGGGGCCTTGGGAGGCTCGATGGCTCTGCTCGCCCGCTTAGCATGACGCTTCCTTCCTCGGCTACTGTCCCCTCCTGATGTAGCTCCTCCAGCGATGATGTTGATGTGGACCCTGCGAGGGGTGTTGTCGATTTCCTCTGGGGCACCTCGGTCCTCCTCACGCCCAGCCACGAATCGGGATAGGTGTCCCTGTCGGACGAGGCGCTTGATCTCATCCTGGAGCTGGTGGTAATCGCCGATATGATGCCCGTGGTCGTTGTGGAACATGCAATGCTTGCTGCGATTGTGATTTTTCGACCTCAATGGCACGGGTTGGCGGAGAAGGCCCGAGCTTTTGATGTCTTCATATATCTCGTACACCGGAGCGGTTAAGGGAGTGTACCGCTCGTACTTCCGGGACGGCTCCTTGTGCTCTCCATCTCGGTTCCGCCTTTTTCCTTGGCCCGAGCTTGACTCGGGTGCCCGCTTCTTGTCCCCCTCCCGACCCGAGCCGGTTGCGCCTCGGCATGCGTTGAGTACTTCTTCGCACTTGGCGTGGTGCAAAGCCAGAGTCACTAGCTCGGCAAGGGTCGAGGGAGGGGGGAGGACAAGTTCATGGCAGAGGTTCTCATCCTGGGTGCCCCCGGTCAGTGCGGTTATGGCCGAGGCTACATCTAGGCGGGGGATTCTCAGGGCTTCCGACTTGAATCGGTTGATGTAAGCTCGGAGTTTCTCCCCTTGCGCCTGTTTGAGAGCCAATAGCCCCGCTACCGACCTCGGGGGACCGCTACCGGTGAAACTCTCTTTAAATACTCGCCCGAATTACTTGAAATCCCGGATGGATCCGGGGGCGAGGGCCCGAAACCATGCTTGGGCACCTTGGACCAAGGTGGTCACAAAGGCTCGGCACTTGATGGCGTCAGACGCTCCGTGAAGGGTCATCAGGGCGTCGAAGCTATCGAAGTGGTCGGTCGGGTCGCCTTGGCCGTCGTAGGACTTGAAGGTCGGAATGGAGGTTCTAGGAGATACCTCTGCCTTCAAGATGTAATCGGGGAATGGGGATTTCTCCTCGTCCTCTGCCGAAGAGACATTTTACAAGGCGCGTAGGGCGGGCTCCTGCTCTGCGAAACGTCTCTCGAATTCTCACAGTCGGAGGGATAACTCCGGCTACCACCGCGTTGTGGGGCTGGGGGGACTTCCTGGGCGCTCCCCGGGGGCATCGGTCTCTGGGTTTGGATGGCGTGCCACAGGTCTTCCCCTTTTCGGCGTGGAGGAGGCCTCTTGCTCCGGGGGAGGGGCTTGTGAAGGTCCTCCTGACCTGTTACGGATAATCTATCGGCCTCGGAGGGTGAAGTGGCCTCCGACAGTGTGCTGAGAAGCGTCCTTGCAGGGAGGGCTCTCCGGAGGGGTACGTGACCTTCCTTCCCTGGCCGCCTAGGTCCTCATGAGTTCCATGAGGATGTCCAGTTTTACGTTGAGGGCTTGGAAAGCATCAACGCCACCGTTGAGTGGTAGCCCCACCGTCGCGGGAGGCGGGGGTGGTCCGTCGGCCGAGGTGTTTGCGTTGGAGGGAGGGTTTTGTGAGGCCTGAGAGGGGCCTTCTCCCACCGCCACCATGGCCATCCCCCTGTTGCCGGCGGACCTCCTCCCTGAACTCCTTCGCACCATGCTGGCTCTTTGGTCGTTTCCCATAGACGACGCCAGATGAAGAGGCGTGATCTCGCACTGGACCTGAGCTGGGGAGATGATCACCGAACAGTGAACTGCAAGGAAGGGAAATAGATCAGGGGGCCTAGGGATGGTTCCCTGGGGTAAACCCTCCGATGCATAAGTCAGTAGAGCAATGGTGGAAGCTATGAAGGGAGGAGGAAAGAGAGGCACGAGATCCCTCTACACCAAGGTGGTGAAGTGGTTCCTGCTCAGGGAGTTTTAGGCGTGTGTTGGTGATGCGGGACGGACCACGGACTCGACTCGAATTAGGAATGAGATCCTTGGACTCTAGACGAGCTCGCAATTGTCCCTTAGCGAGGGAAACATGGGACCGGGCACGGTTAAGAAACCGGCCGTGAGTCACGGGTATCGGCTTTCCGTGTAGACTCGGATCAAGTCACGGGACGGTAACACTCAAACTCACTCTCTCGCAGCGGTGATGAAATGATAACGGGCTAATAATCCTACACTCGCAGCGGCATTCAAAAGTATACGAATTGAGCAAAATGCGATAAGAGAAAGGTAGTGAGTTTACCTCCACGCTCCGGGCGTGGGGAAGACGTTCCCGGCCAGTTACGGCAACTCCCGGTTAACAACAGTTAAAAACTTAATTACAACAGTAATTCTATTGCCCACTCCACGCAGGGAGGTAAAGGGCTACAGTGGGGCCCGGGAGGACCGACCCTGGGTTGACGGGCAGCAATCTGGAGGCGAACTCAGCACGAACTCGGCCTGCTGGTGCGACTCGGCACTATTGCAACTCGGTGCTGCGCCAACTCGGTGACTGACTCGGTGGACAGCAAGCAATCCGTTCCATAGGAACGTCACCTTCCTGATGTCTTCTGGAGGCGCCGCTTGGCTGGGATGATGGCGGGATGTCCCGATCGACTCCCTGAAGGGGCGGCACCCAAAGTTGAATTTTGATATTTACTTTTGATTTTCCCCCGAACTGAATTTTCAGACCTGCACACAGAACAGATCTACGGGCTGCGGCGGAGAAAATCACTACGCTCAGATCTGGAGGCCGATCGAGGCGTGGCTGGTACCGATGGAAAGAGCACTCAGAGATATACAACATAATATTTTTTTTAGCTTCATCCACCACACGGATTGAAAATTAAAACCTCTGCCATCTGACTTTTTTTTCTGACCCGGACTGACAGACACACAGGGCAGCAAATAATCTGCCTAAAACACACCCTTGACTGAGGGGTAAACGATTTTTGTAGACTCTAAGAAAATTATGGTGGAAGGAGATATACGTGGGGAAGACTCAGTAATTTTTTGGGATTTTCTAAAAATAGATATGATGGTGACAAAAATAGAACAAGATGACTCTGTACTATAGATCTGCAGAATGACAGATTGATAGGGGTGGACTAGAAATTGCGGCAAAAATATCAAACGAACTCAGAATGAGGCATAAGATATATGGATGGAAAGCTAACAAAGAGAGGAACAAGATCTCAAAAGTTCAGATCAATCAGACAACAACATAAAAATATAGAACCAAGGAGGTGGGGTTCTGTCTTGATGGAGACAGAACTCCGGTGGCGGTGGCGGCGGCGCGACGGCGGTGCGACGGCGGCGGCGGCAGCTTCAGAAAGGGAACTCAGAGGATGAGAGGGGGAGGTAGAAAGGGTCTCCTACCCTAGATTTCTAGAGGAAGGGGAAGAACAGCAAGGAGATAGGGGGAGAGGGGTGCACCCTCCAAGAGCTCTCTTGGGGCAAAATGCCAATTTTTTCCTTCATTAATTTCTAATGACACTATACATAGGCTTACATAGAAAATGGCAAGGGGTGGGGGGCTGATAATTTCGTGGGAAATAGGCCATTTTCTTCCCCCATGTGATCAAAAATCAAAAATAAATAAATTACATATGGAGGGGACACTCCTTTGACTAGATAGATAAGGTAGGTGGCCAACTTTGACATTTTACACCACTTGTCTCCCATGTGGTCAATTGGTATTCAAACCTTCTAGATGGTCACATAGGATGGTTGACCAGCCTCACATAGCTTAGGTGGACCAATGAGAAAGGGTTGGGGGCCCCTTGCTGGACCTACTGGCAAATTACATAGAAACCCACACAATCCTAGGGAATGACACATTGGCTTACAAAGCCTTACAATTGCACATATACTTTCCCAATGATATAAAAGCAAATAAAAGGACTCAAATGCAAAATAAAAAGTTAGTACTCAGCGTCGATTCCCATCAGTTGGCCCTTACCTTTGGCGGGAGGGAGTCCCAGGTTTAAATAGTGCGCAAGTCTCATGAGTCCCGTAAGCTGAAGAGTTTCAAGCGGGAGTTACGTCCTCATCATGGGCTCTTTACATCCTCATCGTTCTTTATAGTCTTGAGGGGTCATGGGTCCCTTATCCTCATAAACTCTTGCTCATAAAGGGCTCTCAACGGCAGCGTGGATAAGCAATCATCAGTTAAACCCAAGCATGAAGGGTGCCAACCCTGTCCGGGCGATAGGCATAGCTCGGATGAAGATAGGTCGGAGTGGGCGCTGAGCGCTTGCCTTTATCCCGGTGAGGGGATAGGTCGGGCATGGGTCTTCCTCCGTCCAGACCGACGCTCAGGCCTTTCGAGGCTAAGGGCCGCCGAGGAAGGGTTTAATCCCGAGTAATCATAGTGGGCTTTTTATCCAAAGTGGGCCCTGCGGGGCTGTCACTTGGATGAGCTGGGCCACGTTTGGTCCCGACGGACCTAGTTCGGCTGCTCTTAGATGGGCTATAGAAATCCCCCTCTCCAAGTTGCATTTGAAGGCAAGGACAGAGGTAAAATCATTGGAATCGAAAATATAGGTAAGAATTCTGAAATTCTTATCGAGAATGTGCTTTTGGTGAAAGGCTTAAATCACAATCTCTTGAGCATAAGCCAGCTATGTGACAAAGGGTTCAAGATTATTTTTGATGAAATGCATTGCTTTGTCATGAATAAAAACACAAATGAGATCCAATTCATTGGAAAAAGAAACAATAATGTCTACACTGTTGATATTGATGATGTTTCGTGTGATGATATGTGTTTGGTAGCAAACAATCATGATAATGCTTGGCTTTGGCACTGAAGACTAGGTCATGCTAGTTTGGAGTAATCTCCAAGTTGTCTAAACATGACTTGGTGAATGGTTTGTCAAAATTGAAGTTTGAAAGTGATAAGATCTGTGAGGCTTGGACAAAAGGCAAGCAAACATGCATATCTTTTAAAAACAAAAACATTGTTTCCACCTCCCGGTCTTTGGAATTGCTGCATCTTGATTTGTTTGGCCCAACTAGGACATCCAACCTAGGAGGGAAATCCTATGGTTTTGTGATTGTTGAAGATTATTCCAGATTTACATGGGTGTTATTTCTATCTAATAAAAATGATGCATTTATGGAGTTTCATGTGTTTTGTAGGAAAATCTAAAATGATAGAGGCTACCTTATATCTACCATCCAAAGTGATCATGGTGGTGAATTTAAAAATCATGAGTTTAGCAATTTCTATGAAGAGCATGGGTATACGCATAACTTCTCATCACCCAGGACGCCCCAACAAAATGGAGTGGTGAAGAGAAAAATAAAATATTGATAGACATGGCACGGACCATGTTAAGTGAAAATTCTCTACCAAAATACTTTTGGGCTGAGGCGGTAAGTACAGCATGTTACATAATCAACAGGGCAATGGTAAGGCCCATTTTGAATAAAACTCCCTATGAGCTCTACAAGGGTAAGAAACTGAATATTTCCCATCTTAAACCCTTTGGATGTTCATGTTTCATCCTGAACAATGGTAAGTCCAACCTAGGTAAGTTTGATGAGAAAAGTGACAAGGGAACTTTCCTAGGCTATGCACTTAACTCTAGAGCTTATCGAGTGTTTAATAAATGGACTTTGGTTGTTGAAGAAAGTCCTCATGTGATTTTTGACGAATCTGAACTAAAACTAACTATTCAAATTGTGGATGTAGGAGAAGCCCCCAAAAATTCAACTAATGTTGGAGCATCTAAAGCCAAAGATGAACCAAAGGAAGGAATACCCAGCAAGAGTGAAGAAGATGAAGATCCTTCAATTGAAACACTGCAAGAGTAGCAAGTGCAGCACCCCGACTTGCCTAGCACCTCTACATTCTTAAAGGATCATCCAGCTGAAAATATAATCAGTAATCCTCAAGATGGGGTAAGAACCAGATCATCACTAAGGCAAGTAGAAGAAGAGGATTTGATAGCCTTAATCTCACAAGAAGAGCCTAAGGATATCCATGAAGCTCTTCAAAATGAATCTTGGATCCAGGCTATGCATGAAGAGTTGCACCAGTTCGAAAGAAACCAGGTGTAGACTCTTGTGCCACGACCTAAGAATCAATCCATTATCGGAACCCGATGGGTTTTCAAAAATAAGTTAAATGATACGGGATTGGTTGTTAGGAACAAGGCCCGGCTTGTGGCCAAGGGGTAGGGCCAAGAAATGGGTATTGATTTTGATGAGTCTTTTGCACCGGTTGCTTGTCTAGAAGTAGTCCGGATTTTATTGTCATATGCTTGCTCATCTAACTTTAAATTGTTTCAAATGGATGTTAAATCTACCTTTCTAAATGGGTATATCAAAGAGGATGTTTTTGTAGAAGAACCTCCAGATTTTGAAGACCCCAAACATCCACAACATGTGTACAAGCTCCAGAAGGCCTTGTACGGACTGAAGCAAGCACCAAGGGCATGGTATGAACGGCTCACGTCATTTCTGGTTGAAAACGATTTCAAGAGAGGTAAGGTTGATCAAACACTCTTCACAAAGAAATCAAGTAAAGATATATTGGTAGTTCAAGTGTATGTGGATGATATAATTTTTGGAGCTACTAATAATGTGCTAAATTTGCAGATGCCATGCAAGGTGAATTTGAGATGAGCCTAATGGGTGAACTAACATTCTTTCTTGGACTGCAGGTGAAGCAAAAACCTGAAGGCATTTTCATAAGCCAAGCCAAGTACACAATGGAGCTTTTGAAGAAATAAGTTCCAAAAGCCTTGTACGGACTGAAGCAAGCACCAAGGGCATGGTATAAACGGCTCACCTCATTTCTGATTGAAAATGGTTTCAAGAGAGATAAGGTTGATCAAACTCTTTTCACAAGGAAATCATGTAAAGATATATTAGTAGTTGAAGTGTATGTGGATGACATAATTTTTGGAGCACTAATAATGCGTTATGTGATGAATTTGTAGAAATTATGCAAGGAGAATTTGAGATGAGCTTAATGGGTGAATTAACATTCTTTCTTGGACTGCAAGTGAAGCAAACATCTGAGGGCATCTTCATAAGTCAAGCCCAGTACACAATGGAGCTGTTGAAGAAATATGGGATGGCTGAAGCAAAACCTTTGTCAACTCCAATGGCCACAACCTCGAAGTTAGACAAAGATGAAAATGATAAAACAGTAGATCCTACACTGTTTCGAGGTATGATTGGATCACTACTGTATCTTATAGCATGCCCCCCTGACATTCAATTCAGTGTATGTCTTTGTGCCCGTTTTTAGTCATGCCCTAAAGAATCTCATTTAATGGCTGTTAAACGCATTTTTAGATACTTACTTGGCACAATAGATTTTGGCTTGTGATTTCCCATCGGCAGTTCTTTTGATTTGATTGCATACACAGATGCGGAGTATGATGGATGTATTATAGATCGTAAAAGTACTAGTGGGTACTATCAGTTTCTTGGTGGGGGTCTAGTATCATGTGCCTCCAAGAAACAACATTCAGTAGCTCTCTCAACGGCCGAGGCTGAATATGTGTTGGGTTCGGTGCAAGTATTCAGAGGGGGGGTGAATGAATACAGCCTATAAAAACTTTCACCCAATATAAACTTTCGCTCAATTAGAATTTCGCTCACTCAACAGATTAAACACTTAGAACAAAATCTGATCAAATCATCTAATGAACCTGTGATCAAACACTTGGAGCGCCCCTATGCAAACATCTAGCGGAAGCAAACCATAAGCAATCAAACCACAATGCAAGAGGGGTTTTTAGGTGGTTCGGTCCTGTAGACCTACATCCACCCCACACTCAACCCGAGTGTGGCTTCACTAACAACTGGGCAACACAGCTTGCCAACAGACGCTGATACACAGCTTACCCAGGGGAACAACCTCCCCTCTTCCTCCTACACGGAGGGAACCTCTAGCAACCCACGGTCACTAGAAACCAGAGACTCACGTCTCTCTTCCTATATACCAAGAGGGAACCCCACTAGTAGCAGCCCCGCTACCAGTGAACCAGCCAGTAGCACTCTGCTACCAGCAATCCACCAGAGGCCTAGCCTCTCTTCCTCCTAGCCCGGAGGGAACCCACAAGCAGCCCCCCTGCTGCTTGCAAATCGGAGATCAGATCTCCCTTCTCCTGACCCACCAGGAGGAACCCGACCTCAGTCTAGAGGATCGGAAGAACAAGGATAACCAAATGAAAAAGGAAAAACAAAAACACGAAATGAAAATAACTTCAGCAAACAGAAAGCTGAGAAATGAAATGCACAATGTGGCTCTCAACGGAGCTGACTGGCCTGGATCTGATCCACGGTCCAGTAGGAACAGATCTCCCTCGATCTCACTCTCTTTCTTCACTCTCTCTCTCTCTTTCTTCTCTACTGCACTTCTCTTCTTCTCTCGATCTCTATTCTCCTTCTCTCTCTTTCTCTTTTTCTTTTCTTCTGCTGGATCGTGGAAGCTCTCTCTTCTTTTTCCCTTTCTTCTCTCATCTTCTGCTCTCTGGCTTCGATCACGATCAGCCTCCATCTAAAGACAAAGGCTCCACTATATACCAGCAGCAGTAGGGAGATAGGGCGTGTGCTTCCCACACCTTCCGTCCAGAAGGTTCCGCCTCGGATCACGTGCTCAGCACCCACCTCGGATCATGTGCCAGGTGCCAGCTTCAGGTCACGTGCCCATTCATGAGTACGCTCAGCAACTGGAGTTGAGGTGGCGTCAACACACTTGCTCCAAAGGGTTGACGCAGCCTTCAAAGACATTCGACCAGCAAAACTCAAGTCTGCTGCATTGACTCCATCAGTTTGCTGCGTTGACGCATTGATACGTTCCAGTGAGCAACCAGCCTGGCCTTTTTAACTGTTGCGTCGACGCTACTCCACTGCTGCGTTGACGCGTAGGGGATCCAGTGATCAGGTCTTCAGCAGATAGATGTGCTACGTTGACGCTCTCAGCATGCTGCGTTGACGCATGGAGCTGCAGCATCGATGCTGCCAATGTACTCCAGAGGCTGCAATAAGGGATACTTGAACTGCTGCGTCCACGCTACTTGATCAATGCATTGATGCACCAGAATAATCTACAAGCTTCTTTCTTGATTGTTTGAACTACTGCGTCCACGCCACTTGATCAAGGCGTTGACGCATTGGTGTGTTCCAGCAGCTGAAATTGGATGTCTTCAGCCCTCTTGCGTTAAGGGGTTCATTAGCCTCTTCAGTCCCTGCCAGACAGATGAAACGAAGTCATCAATTCTAAGTTTATGCATTGCATTGTATAGACTTTGCTGTGAAGGTAAAGGCTAAAGCAACGTACAGACTTTATGATACTTAGATGAAAAACAGGCGAAAGCAATGTAGAGACTTCAGACTACAGGAACGTGTGAACAACCAATGTGTAGACTCTTCAAACAACAGGCTTTGAAGCACAAAGGCAATGTACAGACTTTACCTTAAAACGAATGTAAAGACTTAGAATCAAAGAGGCGTTGTGTAGACTTTGAACCAGTGTACAGACTTGGAAGCTTGAGCCAATGAATAGACTTGTACAGTGCAGCGAGTGTACAGACTTTGAGTGTTAGGGCTAATGTATAGACTTGGTAAAGTGAAGTCCAGTGTATAGACTTCAGTTAAGTTCAGGCCTCTAACAACGAGTGTATAGACTTGGGCCTAACAAATGAATGTATAGGGTTGAAGACCTAACAATCGAGTGTATAGACTCAAGGTTTAACAACCGAATGTATAGAGTTGAAGCCTGACAACCCAATGTGTAGACTTGAAGCTTGAAGCGATGTACAGACTTGATGTTGATCAAAAGACCTTTGGACATCAGCCCAAGGCGTCAACGCTTCCATCGTGCAGCGTCGCCTCAGCTCCTCAAGCGAGATGCTCACGCCCTTGGCAACTGGCCAATGCGTCAACGCATCCAGTGTCAGCGTCGACACAATGAACAAGACAGCAAGTGAAAGACGCACAATTGCGTCTACGCAGTCAGCCAAGTGCGTCAACGCACTAAAAGCACAGAACCCATGAGGACAGACAGGCTGTACAGACTTTGATGCTCAAAGACGATTGTATAGACTTGGAGGATGCTGTGCAATGTATAGACATCAAATGAATGAAACGCTGTGCAAGTGCTCAAACAGTCTGATGTATGGACTTGTATAAACCTGATGAATGAACTGAGGGGTCGACCCATTGAACAAGGTAACATAACCCAACCAGTTAAATGCAGATTCAAATAGATGATGACTTATAGTGTTTGCTATCGTCAAAATCACAGGGACACAATAATCTCCCCCTTTTTGATGATGGCAACACTATGAGTCATACTGACTTGATCAAAAACATTTCTCCCCCTTTGACTTCAGCAAAAAGGTATGAGTTGAAGAGGAAAGAATAAGACTGTATAAAAAAGAGGGAATTAAAAGCTCCCCCGTTTAACTAATCTGCCCCTTTTACTTTAGCAAAACGAATAATCCAGAGATGTCATATGAGACACTTAACATAGTTCAGCAGATGAGGACAACACAATATCAGAAGCAATTAAATCAATTCTCCCCCTTTGTTAAACAACTTATGCAGTGATGCATATGCAACAAATACTCCCCCTTTGACATGGCAGAAGATATAGAGCTAATGCAGACAAACAACATGATCAGACAATCTAGCACATTGTCCCCTTATGCAAAAAGTCTCTCAAACAGACCAGAGAATCTTGCCCTTATGATCTATGATGCAAGAGAGATCCACAAGGATGAACTCTGGTTATCCAAAAACTGTAAGTACACAAGGTAAACTGAGAGAAGTGCTTCTCAAAAATGACAACCAGTCTAATACCACTGAATCAAAACACAGTGATAAAGAGCCATAGGATGAGCAGATTCAACATTTAGTGAAAATTGAGATATTGAACTTTTCAGCAAGATACTAACTTCATAGAACAGAATTTTTAAGTTCTGGAGTCCTCCATTATAAAAGCTTATGAACCCTTGATTTTCAGATATGGTTTAAGAATGATGTAAACAAGTTTTTCAAAAAGAATTGTACTCATATCTGAACCAGCTCTTAATAAAAAGGAACTACAAGCTCATATAAAATTCTAGTTCAACTAACTTCCATCTTACTTAGTTTACTTTCCATGACAGTTTTAGGAGATACATAAGAGAATGCAACAGAATTTTACATTGTTCTTTCAGAATTTGATTTACACTTGTTCAATTTTCTTTTTAAATGAACAGTTTTAGTTTATCAACACCTTTTGACATGGGGAGACACCTTGATCAGAGGCCCGAAACCCCAGTTTCTCAGTGTGACAACCGTATTGCTTCTCCCATTTTGGAGAACAGAGGTAGCATTGGAAGTAGCTTTGGCATGAGGATACACCTTGATTAGAGGCCAGAATCCCCAGTTACTCAATACAACAATGCCATTGCTCTGCCAAATTTTCACAGTATTTTCAATCATCTCTTTAAGCAGAGTTAACCATGGTACTTCATGACACAATCCTTTGGACATGTTTCTCAGTAACCACAGTTATTGCTCTGTCCATGATTCAAAACAAGTTAAGTGTTTAAGAAAAATCACATACACTATATATCTCAGTCAACATAGACAAGGATATCAACTTTTCAGATGTCAGAAGCTCTTACATGAATTTACATGAAGCAGACAGTTAAAGTTTATTAAGAGATTGAATCAGATATTTCCAAGTTCCTTGTGTCCAAACAGGAGTACATAAGACTTAAACCAGTTCCAGTTAACAAATGTTCTTAAGCATGCATAATGGAAGGTTCCTCATTGAAGATGTTTTAACTTTTATGAAGTAGTATTCAGGCTGAAGGTTTACTTCATATCTCAGCTTAGTAATTCAAGTGAGAATATTCAACAGACAGCATGGATTCTGAAGAATTGTAACAAACAAGCTGCTCTTGAGCAAAGAGGTTCAAAGTTGACTGAATAGAGGAAAAGCTCTCATTTAGCAGATTTAGGAGAGACAAACAGATACCAATAAGGTATGCATTCAGATTATGAACAACTTCAGAAGTAGTCAAGAAATCATTTGATACCACTTTAAATGATGGAATCACTGACACTTCAGATATGACAAGATGAATCATATAGCTGGAGAGGAACGGATTAAGCATGCTCCCCCTATCTATATGCAGTGACATTTCCCTTCCCCCCCCCTTTTTTTGATTTTTCAAAGAAGTGATATGCTATGCAATGATTCCCTCTAACTAAAAACACTGAATCATCCTATATGTCATGCAGACAATGAAGATGATGAATGACTATGCAACAACAGATTTAACATGCTATGCAGTAAATCTAAAAACAGTTGAGTGATTTCAGATGTATGAATAATGCTCCCCCTAAATGTATGCATTCAATCTATCTTTTTGGCATTTTCAATGTAAAGAAATGCAATGCAATTATCTTCATGTATACAGGGGCATGAAGCAAAATATTCACATGAAGATGCAAACATTCTCTGATATGCAAATTTGACCCTTGGTACTTGGCGGAGAACTTGGTCTAAAAGACCATCTCACACATAGTAAGAACCTCCAGACAGATTTCCTCTGCCCTTTAGTAGCTTTCCATTTATACCAAGTGGTCATGCATGACAATGCAATACAAACATTCCTATATGCATCAGATTTTCAATGATTGTATGTCATGTGCATGTTTATGCCATTCTCATATATGCACACGGCTCACAGTACAAACAAGAAAGCCCACAAAGATCAATGCAAGAGTCAAACCAATTAAAATAAAACATGTATGCATGAAGCTATGACTTCTCAGCTCAACCATAATTTTCATTTGAACAGATTTGAGAAATTTACCTGAATGGGGTTTTATCAACTTGGGTGCCTTGGTTTATTTCCCCCCTTTTATTCTTCAGCTTCCAAGGCACACCTGCAAGTTAGCACACTATTTTGCATGGGCAGGTACCCAAACAGTCTTGGGTCCCGCATGGTTAATAGTGACACCTTTGGTAGGTGTTCTAAACAACCTTTTAGCATTTAGGTCATCAGATCTTATCAGGTGGTAATTATTCATTGAATGACCTAATATACCACAATAATAGCAAGATGCAGCAGATTTCAAATTTGTTTTATGCACATTCTGATTAGCATGAGTTCTATGTGCATTTGCATGAAATTTTCTGTTATCAGAATTAAGATTCTGTTTACCAACATAAGCCAGCCAACAGTCAGCAGCTCTATGGCCTGGCTTCCCACATTCAAAACATGCAAGTGTTTTTCTTTCAAAAACAAATTCATTTCTATCAGAAATATTTCTATTGACAGGGAATTTACTAGATTTATTGTTAAACTTCCTTCCCTGAGCATGCCAACATTTGGCTGCAATGTGGCCCATCTTGCCACAATGAAAACACTCTATTTTCCTTCTTTGAAAAACATGATTTCTAGCAGGAATTTTCTGTGCAGTAGTAGCAGCTAGGTCATCTAATTCAAACATCTTACACTCATGCATCATATGACCTATCTGATTACAATAGAAACACTGCATATTCTTTTTCTTTTTAAACTGAATTTTATGAGAAGATTTTTCACAGCAATTTTCCTTTTTCTTTTGTTCAGCCCTGTGCTTATTGTTCTGAGATTTCTTAGATGAAATACATTTTGAAGTACTAGCACAGTCTGAACTTTTCACAAATGTAAGTTGTTCCTTCCCTTTAGCAAATTTTGACAGAGAGGTTTTTAGATCTTCAATTTCAGAATTCAAATCAGCAGTATTAGCTTCAAAACCCGCAATCTCAGTTTCACAGGAAATAACTTGTTGATGCAAAGCATCATTTAGACTTTTGAGGATGTTGATTTCCTGTTTCAATCTTTGTTCAGATTCAGTTTTCTTTTCTTGCAATGATTCATTTTCAGATTTCAAATTATTCATTTCTTTTCTTAAAATTTTATTTTCAGATTTTAATTTCTTGGACACTTTAAACAGATTTTCATACATCATTATCAATTCATCAAAAGAAACTCCTTCTGATCCGGAGCTTACCTGAGATGAGGTTTCCTCATCATCACTTCCCCGGTTGGCCATTAAGCATATTGACTTTCCTCCTTCTTTATCACTGTCTTCGGTGTTTCCTTTGAATTTCGAGAATTTTGGACAGTCAGTCTTCACATGGCCAACCTTCCTGCATGTGTAGCAAATGTTAGTGTCAACAATCTTGGCAGGATTAGAATTATACCTTATTTGCTTTCTGCCTTCACCAAGCTTTCCTTCTCTTTCTCTCAGAAATTTCCTGAATTCACTGGTCACCCTTTCAATGTCTCCATCAATTTTAGACCGCGAGAGGCTACTTTTCTAGCTTAATGATCCACTGTGGATGGATCTGTTTGCTTTGATGGAGCTATCCTTCAGCACGATTGGTTCCATTGCAAACAATCTGAAAGCACAGAAAAACTGAAGCTCCGAGACCAGGTCAGTAAGGCCAAGCACTAAACCGGTGAAACAAAATAACGAGCACAGAAAACACACTATGGAATGCACCAAGCAGAAATGCAGTAAACCAGATGGTCAACGTAAAGCACTAAGTCAGTAAATCAAAATATGATTCCAAAAGACCCACTCTGAAATGCACCAACAATTAGCAGGATCCTCTGCAGATTGTTAGATCTGTTCAGTCAGAGACCCGCTCTGATACTAATTGTTGGGTTCGGTGCAAGTATTCAGAGGGGGGGTGAATGAATACAGCCTATAAAAACTTTCACCCAATATAAACTTTCGCTCAATTAGAATTTCGCTCACTCAACAGATTAAACACTTAGAACAAAATCTGATCAAATCATCTAATGAACCTGTGATCAAACACTTGGAGCGCCCTTATGCAAACATCTAGCGGAAGCAAACCATAAGCAATCAAACCACAATGCAAGAGGGGTTTTTAGGTGGTTCGGTCCTGCAGACCTACATCCACCCCACACTCAACCCGAGTGTGGCTTCACTAACAGCTGGGCAACACAGCTTGCCAACAAACGCTGATACACAGCTTACCCAGGGGAACAACCTCCCCTCTTCCTCCTACACGGAGGAAACCTCTAGCAACCCACGGTCACTAGAAACCAGAGACTCACGTCTCTCTTCCTCTATACCAAGAGGGAACCCCACTAGTAGCAGCCCCGCTACCAGTGAACCAGCCAGTAGCACTCTGCTACCAGCAATCCACCAGAGGCCTAGCCTCTCTTTCTCCTAGCCCGGAGGGAACCCACAAGCAGCCCCCCTGCTGCTTGCAAATCGGAGATCAGATCTCCCTTCTCCTGACCCACCAGGAGGAACCCGACCTCAGTCTAGAGGATCAGAAGAACAAGGATAACCAAATGAAAAAGGAAAAAGAAAAACACGAAATGAAAATAACTTCAGCAAACAGAAAGCTGAGAAACGAAATGCACAATGTGGCTCTCAACGGAGCTGACTGGCCTGGATCTGATCCACGGTCCAGTAGGAACAGATCTCCCTCGATCTCACTCTCTTTCTTCACTCACACTCTCTCTCTTTCTTCTCTGCTGCACTTCTCTTCTTCTCTCGATATCTGTTCTCCTTCTCTCTCTTTCTCTTTTTCTTTTCTTCTGTTGAATCATGGAAGCTCTCTCTTCTTTTTCCCTTTCTTCTCTCAGCTTCTGCTCTCTGGCTTCGATCACGATCAGCCTCCATCTGAAGACGAAGGCTCCATTATATACCAGCAGCAGTAGGGAGATAGGGCGTGTGCTTCCCACGCCTTCTGTCCAGAAGGTTCCTCCTCGGATCACGTGCTCAGCACCCACCTCGGATCACGTGCCAGGTGCCAGCTTCAGGTCACGTGCCCATTCATCAGTACGCTCAGCAACTGGAGTTGAGGTGGCGTCAACACACTTGCTCCAAAGGGTTGACGCAGCCTTCAAAGACATTCGACCAGCAAAACTCAAGTCTGCTGCGTTGACTCCATCAGTTTGCTGCGTTGACGCATTGATACATTCCAGTGAGCAACCAGCCTGGCCTTTTTAACTGTTGCGTCGACGCTGCTCCACTGTTGCGTTGACGCATAGGTGATCCAGTGATCAGGTCTTCAGCAGATAGATGTGCTGCGTTGACGCTCTCAACATGCTGCGTTGACGCATGGAGCTGCAGCATCGATGCTGCCAATGTACTCCAGAGGCTGCAATAAGGGATACTTGAACTGCTGCGTCCACGCTACATGATCAATGCGTTGACGCACCAGAATAATCCACAAGCTTCTTTCTTGATTGTTTGAACTACTGCGTCCACGCCACTTGATCAAGGCGTTGACGCATTGCTGTGTTCCAACAGCTGAAATTGGATGTCTTCAGCCCTCTTGCGTTAAGGGGTTCATTAGCCTCTTCAGTCCCTGCCAGACAGATGAAACGAAGTCATCAGTTCTAAGTTTATGCATTGCATTGTATAGACTTTGCTGTGAAGGTAAAGGCTAAAGCAACGTACAGACTTTATGATACTTAGATGAAAAATAGGCGAAAGCAATGTATAGACTTCAGACTACAGGAACGTGTGAACAACCAATGTGTAGACTCTTCAAACGACAGGCTTTGAAGCACAAAGGCAATGTATAGACTTTGCCTTAAAACGAATGTAAAGACTTAGAATCAAAGAGGCGTTGTGTAGACTTTGAACCAGTGTACAGACTTGGAAGCTTGAGCCAATGAATAGACTTGTACAGTGCAGCGAGTGTACAGACTTTGAGTGTTAGGGCCAATGTATAGACTTGGTAAAGTGAAGTCCAGTGTATAGACTTCAGTTAAGTTCAGGCCTCTAACAACGAGTGTATAGACTTGGGCCTAACAAATGAATGTATAGGGTTGAAGACCTAACAATCGAGTGTATAGACTCAAGGTTTAACAACCGAATGTATAGAGTTGAAGCCTGACAACCCAATGTGTAGACTTGAAGCTTGAAGCGATGTACAGACTTGATGTTGATCAAAAGACCTTTGGACATCAGCCCAAGGCGTCAACGCTTCCATCATGCAGCGTCGCCTCAGCTCCTCAAGTGAGATGCTCACGCCCTTGGCAACTGGCCAATGCGTCAACGCATCCAGTGTCAGCGTCGACACAATGAACAAGACAGCAAGTGAAAGACGCACAATTGCGTCTACGCAGTCAGCCAAGTGCGTCAACGCACTAAAAGCACAGAACCCATGAGGACAGACAGGCTGTACAGACTTTGATGCTCAAAGATGATTGTATAGACTTGGAGGATGATGTGCAATGTATAGACATCCAATGAATGAAACGCTGTACAAGTGCTCAAACAGTCCGATGTATGGACTTGTATAAACCTGATGAATGAACTGAGGGGTCGACCCATTGAACAGGGTAACATAACCCAACCAGTTAAATGCAGATTCAAATAGATGATGACTTATAGTGTTTGCTATCGTCAAAATCACAGGGACACAACAATATGTAGCCGCCAGAAGTTGTGGAGCCCAAGTACTTTGGATCAAAAATCAATTGCTTGATTTAGATATTGAAATGAAATGTGTGCCAATCTTGTGTGATAATACTAGTGCAATCTGTTTGTCTAAAAACCCTGTTCAACATTCTAGGACCAAGCATATTGATATTCGTCCTCACTTTCTGAGAGATCATGTAGGAAATGGGGTCTTTGAATTAAATTTCATTGACACACACAATCAGCTAACCGATATTTTCACAAAACCCCTAAACCAGGATCAATTTAACAAGATAAGAAGAGAACTTGGGATGTGCAAGGGTGAGAGCATACATACATAAGTCTACACTTAGGTTAAGATTTGTATTTGTAGAAACTCATATGCATCAAGGGTAGGAAAACATGCATATTGTCTATATTTACTTTCAATACCTTGTGTGTTCACATACACTTCTGCATGTTTGAATGTATTTATATATATAGCCCTCCTTGAAAAATACTTCTAAGGCCAGATACTCCTTGCTGAATTAAATGTGGATCTAGTGATACCGGACCTAAGGCAACTTCTGAGGGGGAGCTAGAGAAGTCTCCTCAAATCTCCATCTTTTCTCTCTCTTTCTCTCCACTTCATGTTGGTTCCAATCAGAAGGTCGGATGGTTGTCCCCATATATAGAAAAATAAAAAAAAAGAGAAACAAAAAAAAGTGGGAAAAAGAGAAAAAGTTGCAAACTGGGGATTTTTGGGTCTAGCAATCGACGGCCAGACCTGGTCTGGTCGACAGAACCCGACGAACTGGGCCGGCTGAACCACCATTCGAACCCCTTTTAAAGGGGTCTTCACTCTCTATTTCCTCATTCCAACTCCTCCACTCTCTCTCCTACCCCCTCCCCTAACCCTAAAACACCAAAACCCCATTTCTAAACCTCACAAACCTCCTTCCTCCTTCACCCTCACTAGATCCGGTTGGTTCATCATGTCTTCGGGATGAAATCTCCACGGCTGATTTGTGCGTTCGTGAAGCCACCTCTAGGGATCCAGGTTGTGGAGAAGTTCATTCAAGCCCTAGGAGTGCCCTTTTGGTTCTCCTTCTTCCCCTGAGTTGAGATTGTTTGTTCGAGGGTTTCCCAGTGAGTCCTTCTAGCTCAGGATGCCGCCTCGACGGAGTTCTCGGCGTCCTGCCCATGGGGACCAAGTGGTCAGAGACGAGAGGCCCCAGCTCACCCACCATAGCAAGCACCAGTGCCTCGTCGAGCACCTCGTCTGCCTCCCCGACCCATCATCAATCCCCGACTGGTCGATTTCAACGAGGTGAATAAGATTTTGCTTGATCTATGTGCCCTATTTTAAATTGAAGAGGGGTGGATTGATTTTGTCACCAAATACACTAGGTATTATCCTAACCTAGTACAACAATTTTATGGAAATCTGGTCGAAAGAAATGAAGAGTTGTATACAGTTGTCCAAGGCGTAGAGATTCATATCACACCCAAACTCTTTTAGCAAGCCCTAGGTATCTCAGCCAGGGGTGCTGATATGACTTTTGGGCATGGTGAAGTTGAGGATTCCTTTATTGCCATGACGAACTGTGATTTTGTGCGTGGTATCAGTGACTTGATTGAGTTGAATGCCAACTACTTTCCACCACTAGAGTAGATTCTACACCATATGTTCACGTCTCTTATTTATCCAAAGAGTGGGAGTAGAAATGAGGTGACTGAAGTTCACATGTTCCTTTTTTATCATGTTATGAATGGTAGCTTAATAAACATGGGTTGGCTCATGACCAATTTGATAAGCACATGTCGAACCCAACTAAGGAGATCACTGCCTTATGCCTCACAGCTGACAGGCGTGTTTGTATACACTGGGGTTCACCTTGGTGATGAAGTATTCATTCGAGTTCGACAGGATGATATTTACAATCACCACAAGCTTTTCACAGATATGGGATATTATTGGGGTCTGGATGGTGAACTCCGTCGTGATGTGCCCACTTATGAAGAAGAAGCTGAAAATGATGCAGAGCAAGAGTAGGGGCAGCAGCAGGCTCAAGGGACAGTTCCTTTTCCAGTTCAGGCAGAGGACCAGCCTCCCCCTCCTTCCCCTCATCACATGGATCAAGAGATGCCTCCCCCACCACAGTTCCATCATGGGGAGTCTTCTACTCAGGGGACTGGACAACACCCTTGGGTGGACTACAAGACTTTTGACAAGCGGTTCACTGGGCTGGAAACTGGAGTGGATGTCTTTGGGGAACAACTCTCTACCTTTGGGGAGAATATTGCCACCATGGGCACTATGCTGGAATCTATACCACAGCATCCCAACTCTATCTCCACAGTCTTGGATTCCTTAGCCATTCAGATGCAAACTCTCTCCACTAACATGACCACTCTTATCGAAAGCCATGAGGATTCACGTGAGGCCTTTCATGCCATGAACCGAGTTCTCCTGAACATGCAGCGCCATGACCTTGATAGGTGTCACACCCCGAACCGATAGCAGTGAGAAGCAGTGTTCGGAACGTACAACGAAACAGTCATGATAGCAAGAGCAGAATAAATAAACACAATTAGACACATGGAGGCCATACTAATTTGATAAAAATATATTTTTATTGATGATTAAAATTTTAAATTTACAATTTGGACTCAATAAAAGACATAAAGAAGAGAAAATGACAAGACTCACTATACTATTTAGACTCAAAAAAATAAAAAGATAGACTCCGATCTCTAAAGCTCCGGGTTCACTCGATCACGCTGTCCCGATCCCAATCGCAAGCGTTCCATCTATCGCGTTACCTGAAAAGGGTTGGAAAGTAGGGGTGAGCAAGAAGCTCAGTAGGAATTACACTCTATCATCAGGCATAGTTTACGTAATTAACCATTTCATGAATGCATGAATAATACGAGAAAATAATTAAGCTTGATAACAAGATAACTAGCACGATAAAGATTGCAAGTCACGATAGCAAGAGAAAGTATTCAGAACTTCAAGTGAATGGTCATATATCAAGTCAAGTCAAGTCGAGTCATGCAAGCAAGCACTTCCTGCTTTCAAGCAAGTATAACAAGTATCACAAGAGTGTGGAATGTCGTAGACCCAACACGCTAGATAGTACCGGTGCCAAATGCCACACCTAGTCATTCTCCTCCCCGGGGATCAAATACTTTTCGGGTGCGCCTCCCAGGACTAGACTGGGCCCTTTAATGTGTTTTCCTTGGCATTTATTTTCTTGGATCATAGATCCCATGAAATCTAGACATCCACAATGTTTTAATGGCCAAGAGTTCTAAGATCAAGTTCATGTAATCAAGGTCAAGCGCATAAGAATGCTGATTTTCTTGATATTCCAAACAATAAGCTCCTTAATTGAGAGGAAAAGTCGTTCAAGGAAATGACTTAGAATTGATAATGTCATCAATAGACCTAACAATAGGTCCCAACTCGAGGAACCATAGCCTGGATAGGCTAGAGCAGCTCACACAATCAAAACCATGAAAACATCAACTTTCGGAAAGCTAGAAGGTACGCGGTCAATATTGGGCCGCTTAAGACAGAACGGTCACACACTGGGCCATGTAAATATGACTGGGCCGAAGAAAACCCCAGCCGAAGCTAAGTGGATACACGGTCTCAAATGGGCCGCGCTATAATAAAATGGTCCAAATTTGGCCGCTGAACCGAACTGGGAGGTTCACAAGACGCCGTCCAATTCAAGAAGAAAAGGAGCCCATGCTGAAGGCTACCCGGGCTGGATTGGGCCGTGCATTAATTGAGCAGTCGGATGATAGTCCGCTCCAGTACCTAAACAGTCCGATCTTGGCCGTCCATAACTAGGCCAAGCAAGATGGAGAAAGCTAACAAAAAGGGCTCCTAGGCCACCATAGGCATGGTGGAACTGAACCAGGATTCAACCCATAATTCTTAGGTCAGCCTAGAGGCTCTGGGTCGACTTAACAGGGCCTGGTCAAAGAACAATCAAGGATAATCTACCATCAAGACTTGGCATTTAGCCAGGGATACACGGTCTTAACCGGGCCACTGAAATTGCATAAAACGGTCCGATATAAGCCGCTTATGAATCAAACGGTCAGATCCAGGCCGCGTAGGGACTCGAACGGTTCCATATGGGCCGTGAATCTGGACAGAGACAAGCAAGCGATCCGGTCGAGTTCACAGGTGCAGAACTTGAGATACAACCTGCCAGGCATCCTAGTGGGAATCCCAGGCTCGCAGGGACTTACAGAGGTCTCATAATGATGGTCCTAGTCCGACGGAAGGAGTATCCGGCGGAGAGTTCCAACCATTACAAGAGTTGAAGGCTAGAAATCATCAAAAAATGAATATATGCGGTCAGTCAACTCCATCGGAGTGGAATGACCGTCAAAACAATCCTAGCATCATTCTTTCATTTTCAATAGAACACATTTAAGATTAACTTTATTGAAATGGTGAATCAAGGTCATGATTAGAGTAATCAAGCAAGAAAATTATAAGCTTTTAACTTTCATAAGTTCCAATTTATATACATGTTGCTATCCAACCATTAGCATTATTCAACTAAGATAATTCATGCCAGAATAATAATAAAGCAGTTCTGCGTGACAGAGCGGTCAGCTCAGGACCTCTCAATGGCCTCGACGGCCAAACGACAGGCCGTTCAGGCCCCACAGGCCCAGAGGTCTGGCAGGATCTGAGCGGTCTGTACTTGCCCGCCGTCCAAAGGAACGGTCAGGAGTTTGCCGTTCCGTTCATGAAACAATCTTAAGTACAAAACACTTGAACGGTTAAACATCAGCCGCCTCTACAGACTGAGCGGTCTATCGAGGGGCCGTTCTATATGGAGCAGTTACTGTTGGTCCTCTCTAAGGTCGCCCTGCCCGACTCCGGCGAGCTCGGCTAGGGTTATCAAAAATGGCTAAATACACATCAGAGAAAGCATGAAAATTGGGTATTTTACAATCAATGGAACGAGAACATGATGATGCATAGCATGGCATGATCAATTAAAGGTTAAAGCCTGCTAATCCCTACATTAATCAAGGGTAACAAGGAAAACCCTAATTTTGACATGCTTCCACTAAAACGATAAATACTCTCATGATGATAGATCGACTTTAGGGCTTTTAGTATCAAATGAAAGAGAGCTTAAAGACGCACAAAATGATACATTTTACTTAATCCTTAGCCCAAGAGAAACCTACCTTAATCGAAGAAGAAGGAGGAAGACGCCCGAAACCCTAATCCGCGAACACGCCTCCGATCCTCACGCAAATTTGCTCTCGATCGGCCACCCTAGGTCACGCCGCCGGCTGGGGAGACAAATAGTGTTCCAGGGGGTCGAAAGCCCTCTATTTATAGGGTCTAAGAGGTTCCTACAGATCGAATTAGTCTCAAGAGTCCAAGGGATTAAAATCGGCAAAAAACTCGGTTCTTCCACCTAATCCATGCCGCCACCGCCAATAGAAGGCTCTAGAGTTAGGGTTTTCGAAAGGAAGATGGGCTTCTAGGGTAAACCTATCAAATGGGCCTGGTTTGGGCTCGATTGGTTGAGAAATGGGCTCTAATTTGATCGGTTAAGGTTGGGCTATTAAGAACAACGATTTTGGACTAAAATCTCTTTAATTCGGCCTCATTAAATTTTTATTAGGGGTCGGCCCAGTTGACAATATTGTTAAACACTTCATTTTCTACAAGAATATAATTTTTTTAATATTTTTAGAAATTAGTCGAAACTTTAGCCTACGGGTGAAATCGCATTAATTTACTCTCTCTATATATATTAAATTCAGATTATTGTGGAAAATTCAATTGCATTGTGAAATATGAAAATTCTTTTTATGGTCATCGCAGAAAAATAATTATTCCTTTTGGTTGACATAATTTGGCCGTTTTAAAAAATAAACAATATTCTTTAATTAAGAAAATCATTAAAATAGCAAGGAATCAACTTTAATTCCAATACATATTTTAAAATTTTACTTTTATATTTTATTATTTAACCGGGGTGCTACATCCTCCCCCACTTTAAGGAATTTGGTCCCCAAATTCGTCAATCGCCATTAGCTATTCGTAAAATAATCATGGTAATCATACAGCTAATAGAATGTAAAAGAATTTTAACTATAGTTAAAGATAAAGGAGAACGATACCTTATATAAAATTCTTCATTTGATAGAAATCAGTCCCAATTCGCTTATAGAAGTAGCTTACAGCAACTAGCCATTACATGATCTTTATTTCCGCAACGAAGACACGCTCCGCTCCTTCGTCAGCACTCCTTGATGAGATTACCAAATTTGTGATAGTGAAAATATTTCATTTGCGAAAGGTTATTCTTTTTCTTCTTATTACTTCGGACCTTTTTACGATGGACTCGCCACCTTCTAGCGAAACCGAACCTTAGCTTACACGTAGACCCTCTCGCTTTCATGTCAAAAAGGAGCTTAGATACCTGCAAAAATAATTATAAGGTTAAAATTTTATTACCCTTACGCGTCGTGCTACGTAATCTTACATATATTTTATTACTTAACCCGAAGCACTACCCAATCTCACGAGGTGACAAAAGGAATGACAAGGATGACACAGCCTATTATCTAGGGTAACCTATACTTATAGGCAAGAACCTAGGACTCAACAACCGAGGCTCTAATACCACTTCTGTCATGCCCCGAATCGATAGCAGCGAGAAGCAGTGTTCGGAACATACATCGAAATAGTCATGATAGCAAGAGCAGAATAAATAAACACAATTAGACACATGGAGGCCATACAAATTTGATAAAAATATATTTTTATTGATGATTAAAAATTTAAATTTACAATTTGGACTCAATACAAGACATAAAGAAGAGAAAATGACAAGACTCACTATACTATCTAGACTCAAGAAAATAAAAAGACAGACTCCGGTCTCTAAAGCTCCGTGTTGGGTATGTGTTCCTACACTGTTTTTGACCCCGGTTTTGATGATAACAAATATTGTGAGTTTGTGGGAGCAAAATATTGTGAATGGTTCAATGAATTCAAAACATTGTGTGTTTGGAGAGCATGTGCTTTATAACGACATTTGGTTGCATTCTGATGTGGAAATGTGATGGAATAATACTTCCTATTTGATTGTGTGAGTGTATGGCTATTAAATGGAACAATCATGTTTTCATATTTCTGGAAGGACTTAAAATGATCAACAAAGATGCTCACTCATGTGCAAATGAATATCCCTCATTTGAGGCTTTTCTTGTATTGAGCATATGGGAGGTTCAAGAATGTCATTTGCATAATTAAAGTCTCCATGATCTTGTATTTGTCAAACACTTTTGTTGGTTGAGAATGGAAGTCAAAATCTTGGTGAAGTGTGCTTATTGTAGTTTATTTGGATGAACAAGCTCAAAATGTCAAATTTGATGCTCAAATGTTGATTATGATCTAACTGCTTGTTTCATCATGTGTTTCAGATTAAGAAATCATAGGACTTTGGTAACATCTAAACATTTATTTTCCCATGTATTTTTAGTGATTTGATAAGTTTTTGAAACCCATACTGGCATGGGTCGACCCCTGGGGTCGACCCGTGAAGCTTCTGGTTCAGACAGAACCAAAATTGTGACCCAATGTGCAGGGGTCGACCCATGGGGTCGACCTACACAACATGGGTCGACCCCATGGGTCGACCCCTAGGTACTGAGTTTTTCTGCCCGCGGGTTTATGCCTCTGGAAGTCCGATGGGTCGACCCCTTCCGGACGGACTTCACGAAACCCGTTAAAATCCATTGAAAACCCTTTCTAAACATTACCAAAATATCCCCAATGGTTCCTAAACTTAAATGGATGTTTCTAACACACTTTGGGAGGGGTATTTGGGTCTTTGGGTTAGTCCTCTATATATGCTAATGTGAAATCCGAATTTGGGTGTGGTGAACCCTAATGTGCTCATTTTCTCTTGTCTTGTAGGTGAAGAAAGGGGGAAAGGAAGGAGAGGCTCTTGCAAGCTTGATTTCATCTCCAACAAATCATTTTTGGAGATCGTGGAAGAAGAAAAAAAGGAGCGGATCGACGAGAGGAACAAGAGGATGCTTGAATCATCGTCGTCCGACCACTCTCCAACTTGAGGCTTAGAGAAGACATTCTACAAACCCTTTCTACTCTTGGGGATTCACTTCTTCATCTTGTTTTCATTCATTTGAGTCATTTTCCTTTGGTTCACAAGCATGTATTGAACACATCCTTTATTTTTTCTTGAACTCCGACCTTGTGTGTGTGCTGAACCGTCGATGAACGGTAGTCATTTGTGGTGCTGCTGTGTTGCAGCTCGTGTTTGTGGTTAGATCCTTCGTGGATCATATAGGAGACGTCGTCTCCGTGTCCCTTGGAGTGGAAGCTCCGTGCGTTTCATTATTTGAAGCGAGTGGATCCTCACCGTTTTGGTGAGGGGTGGATGTAGGGAGCCCGTCGTGGTCCCGAACCACCTAAAAATCTCTCTCGCATCTGTGTGATTGTTATTTGTGTGTTTGTTCTTCATGTTCTAATCGTGTGAGAACAGAGAGGTTGAGAGAACTCCATTGATAATCTTGTGGTTTCAATTCTTGAGTTGGTAGTTAATTTTATTCCGCTACATTAATTTTAAAAACTACCATCGCGCTTCGCGGGGACAATTCAACCCCCCTTCTTGTCCATACGAGGACCTTAGGGACAACAATCTGGTATCAGAGCGTGGTCTCTGATTTTAGGACAACCTCGCGGTTGTAGAGAAAAGATCCCTTAGTATGGCCAACAAGGGAATGCTCCCCAAGGGACATTCGATTCATAGACCTCCTTTCTTTAATGGGACTAATTATCCCTATTGGAAAAACTGGATGATTGTGTTCATGCGAGCACAGGACTATGATAGTTGGAAGGTCATTAACAAAGGTCCCTATGTGTTACCTCCCAATGAGGATGGATGGGAGGAAGAGTATATTAAGAAATCATGTGCTAATTATAAAGCTATGAATATTATTCAGTGCGTAATACATCCTAATGAGTACTCACGAATCTCTATGTGTTCATATGCGCAAGAAATGTGGAACAAGCTCACGGTCATCTATGAAGGCACTTTAGAAGTTTGGGAAACAAAAGCAAATATATTGGTGCGAGAATATGAGCTATTTGCTATGAAGCCCGAGGAAAACATCTCAGAAATGTATGCAAGGCTGAGTGAGATAACAAATAATTTGAAGGCTTTGGGAAAGGAGTATTCTAATCAAGATTTGGTGAGAAAGGTGTTGCGGTCCCTCACACCTCCATGGCACACCAAGGCGACCGTCATCGAAGATTCGAAGGATCTCACCACACTCACGGTGGATCAACTCATCGGATCATTGATGACATATGAAATCAACATCATGAAGCCAACTGAGGAGGAGAGCAAGAAGAAGAAATCCATTGCATTGAAGGCATACCCAGAATCATCGCAAGACAGTGATGGAGGCTCATCTATGGACAGCGGTGAGGAAGAATTGATGGCTCTTGTAACAAGGAATGTCCGAAAATATTTCAGAAGAGCTAGAAGAGATGGAAATCTTCCCAGAAAATTCATGAGGAGAAACTTCAACAAGAAAGGAGAATCCAGCAAGAAGGAAGAAATCATTTGTTATGAATGTAAGAAGGCTGGGCATATGAGAGGTCAATGCCCCGAGCTCCAAAAGAAGATGAACAAGGACAAGCAAAAGAAAGGCAAAGCAATGAAGGCAATATAGAGTGATGAGGACTCGGATAGCTCAAGATCCGAAGGTGACAAGAAAGGATTGGGCGAGCAATTCTAAAATCTTTGCTTTATGGTGGATGATGACAACTCTAAGGTAAACTCCGATTCTGAAAACTTTACCCCTAAACAATGGCATTTAGCTTATGTGGATTTGTTTCAGAAGTACAAGAAATAAAAACATGATGTTAAGAAAATGAAGAAGAGATTTTGTGACTTGTTCAACTCTACTAATCCATGTGATAGGTGTAGCTTTTATGAAATGCAAATTGAAAAATTCAAGGAAGAAAAAGAAGAGTTTCAATCTAAGCTAACCTTGTATATGGATGAACTAGAGTGTTTGGAGGCAGAAAAACATCATGCATATGAAAATGTTGAAAAATTAAAAAATTAGAATGATTAATTGGCTAAAGAGTTGGATGATTTGAAATTGAGATTGAGTGAATGTGAGAAATCAAAAAAAGAGTTGGAAACCAACTTCGAAACCATGCATGTTGAATTGAAAAGTTTGAAAGATGTTGCTCAAAAATAATTGAAAGAAAAAGAGATAATTGTTGAACATGATGAGGCTAGCAATGAAAATGCTAGGAATGAGAGGATTGTTGTGGGACGCTCACCCATAAAGAAAAATTCATTTGTGAATAACAAAGTTCAAAAATCATTTGATTCATATGGCTTTAATCCTGTTGACCCATGAATGAACTCTTTTGTTGATAAATCTTACATGCATAGGAGTCGGTTTAGAAAGCCAAATGTTACATGCTTCTATTGTGGAATGTTCGGCCACTCAATGTATGTTTGTGATTTGATGAGGGCCAATGATGAATATTTTGAAAGAAGAAATAGAATGCATTTCTCTCATAGTAGGACTAACACTTCGAGACCCAAGCTTGCTTGGGTACCTAAATCAACTTGAGAGTTGTTTTGATTGTACAGGTCTGTCTAAGAGCCAAATGGAGCAAATGGTACCTAGACAGTGGATGCTCCAGACATATGACGGGAAATAAGGAACTCTTTTCAAACCTGAAGGAAAAGGATGGTGGACTGGTTACTTTTGGCGGAAACGACAAAGGTAAAATTGTGGGAATTGGATGAATAGGTAAGGATTCAAATCAATCTGTTGAGGATGTCTTGCTTGTGAATGGTTTGAATCACAGTTTGCTTAGCATCAGTCAACTTTGTGACAAGGGTCACAAAGTCATTTTTGAAAACACACACTGCTCCATTGTAGATAAGGTGTCTCATGAAATAAAATTCATTGGTGTTAGAGATCGAAACATCTACTCTGTTGATCTTGAAAATTCTCAAAATAAAAATCTTTGTTTGGTTGCAAATAAATCGGATGATGCATGGTTGTGGCATCGACGACTTGGTCATGCCAGTTTTAGTGTTCTCTCTAAACTGTTTAGAAAAGATTTGGTAAAAGGCTTACCAAAGTTGAATTTTGATGCAAATAAAATCTGTGATGCATGTGCTATGGGAAAACATACAAGAGTGTCTTTCAAATCTAAAAATATTGTCACCACCGCTAGATCCCTTGAACTTCTTTACCTAGATTTATTTGGTCCCACTAGGACACACAGTATTGGAGGGAAACTTTATGGGTTTGTTATTGTAGATGACTACTCAAGATTCACTTGGGTATTATTTTTAACCCATAAGAATGATGCTTTGCAGGAGTTCAGAAATCTTTGTAGGAACTTACAAAGTGATAAGGGGTATCAAATTAAAGCAATTAGAAGTGATCATGGAAGAGAATTTGATAACCATGACTTTGATGATTTTTGCAGGAAACAGGGGTTTACACACAACTTTTCGGCACCTCGAACCCCACAATAAAATGGAGTCATGGAAAGAAAGAATAGGACGCTCGTGGAGATGGCGAGGACAATGCTTTCTGAAAATGAGTTACCAATGTATTTTTGGGCCGAGACAGTGAGCACGGCTTGTTACATCATCAACCGTGCCATGGTAAGACCCATACTCAAGAAAACTCCATATGAGTTGTATAAAGGTAAGAAACATAACATTGCATATCTTAAACCTTTTGGTTCTCCATGTTTTATCTTGAATAACTCTAAAGAACATTTGGAGAAATTTACCGCAAAGAGTGATAGAGGTATATTTCTTGGTTATTCCTTATCATCTAGAGTATATCGAGTATATAACCTACGTACTCTTGTGGTAGAGGAAAGCCCTTATGTTATCATTGATGAATACACATTAAGAATGTCTGACAAAGATAATCATTTTCTTGATGTAGGGCATGAAGATGGAGAAGAAAAGAAAGACAAGGAAAATCAAGATGTAGATCAAGCAGAGTCCAGCAACAAAAATGATGAAGCTCCAGCCCAAAATGAAGAGCTTCCCAAGCAATGGACGTTCCACAAGGACCATCCACAAGACAATGTCATAGGAGACGTAGAACAAGGAGTAAAAACAAGGGCTTCAATCAGGAGAGTTGAAGAAACTGATAACCTTGCATTTCTTTCCAATGTTGAGTCAAAATCTGTAAATGAAGGATTAAATGATAATTTTTGGATCTTGGCTATGCAAGAGGAATTACACCAACCAAAGGAATAAGGTGTGGTTTCTTGTGCCTATACCTAAGAACCACCCGGTGATAGGAACTAAGTGAGTTTTTCGAAACAAACTTAGTGATCAAGGAGTGGTAATTAGGAATAAGGCCCGGCTTGTAGCCCAAGGCTATAGTCAAGAACTAGGGATTGATTTTGATGAATCATTTGCACCCGTGGCTAGGCTTGAGGCTGTTAGAATATTATTAGCCTTTGCATGCTCTAGGAACATAAAACCTTTTCAAATGGACGTTAAAAGTGCGTTTTTGAATGGTGTAGTGAAAGAAGACATCTATGTTGAGTAGCCACCGGGATTTGAAGATGAAAAGAACTCGGACCATGTGTACAAACTTGACAAAGCATTATATGGTCTGAAGCAAGCCCCCTGTGCATGGTATGAAAGGCTAAGTACTTTTCTTTCAGAAAATGGTTCCAAGAGAGGTAATATTGATCAAACCCTTTTCATTAAGAGCAATAATAAACACATGCTTATTGCTCAGGTATATGTTGATGACATTATCTTTGGAGCCACTTCTAATTCATTAAACGATGATTTTGTAAAATTGATGCAAGGGGAGTTTGATGGGGGAGTTAAAATATTTTTTGGGTTTGTAGGTGAAGCAGTTGAAAGATGGCATCTTCATCAACCAAAAAAAATACACAAAGGAGCTCATCAAAAAGTTCAAATTCGACAATGCAAAGCCACATAAGACGCCCATGTCTACAATAGTGAAATTGAATAAAGATGAAGAAGATAAGTCTGTCGATCAGAAACTCTTTAGAGGAATGATTGGCTCCTTATTATACTTGACTGCTAGTAGGCCAGATATCATGTTTAGTGTTTGCATGTGTGCAAGATTTCAATCTGATCCCAGAAACTCACACATGTTAGCAGTCAAAAGGATTTTCGGATATTTGCTAGGCACCACGGATCTTGGTCTTTGGTTTCCACGTAGCTGCACTTTTGATTTGGTAGCTTACACGGATTCTGATTATGCTGGGTGTTTAGTGGATCGTAAGAGCACGAGCGGGTACTGTCAATTTCTTGGAGGCTGCATGGTCTCATGGGCCTCTAGGAAATAAAATACTGTGGCATTATCAACTACCGAAGCCGAGTACATGGCGGCAGGCAGTTGTGCAGCCCAAGTGCTTTGGATCCAACAACAACTTGTTGATTTTGGTATCTCTTTGAATGACACGCCCATTCTTTGTGATAATACTTCTGCAATTAATCTTTCCAAAAACCCTATTTTGCACTCTCGCACAAAGCACATAGAGATTAGACATCACTTCTTGCGAGATCATGTGAGTAAGGGTCATTTTTAGCTTATGCATGTAAATACAGAAAATCAACTTGCAGATATTTTCACAAAACCCCTAACTCTTGAAAAATTCACTCAAATAAGAAGGGAACTTGGAATTTGTTGTTTGAATGAGTGATTGTACTTGCATGCCATGATTGTACATACTGCACTATCTTTGCTTGTTTGCATGTATATAATTCTAGAAAAATCATCCCTTGAAAAAATTCTAAGACCTTACCTCCTTGTCAAATAAAGTGCCTTGATTTTGATCATTTGTGAATCGTGCCATATACAAAGGGGGAGGAATCAGTTCCAATTGTGCATACATTTAAGGGGAGTCATAGCTATGGTATAGCAACTTCATGTTCTACCTGCATAGCAATTACTCACACACTTTGAACAAAATGATGCATATGACTTTGCTTAATAAGGATTTCAGAACTTCTTTTTAACACTTGAAGGGGAATCAAATTTTTACATGAAAATGAAGAGTAATCGTGAGAAAAAAGTTGTCAACCCCAATCAATAAGTGGAATGTGGAATTGAGTAGTCGGGAATCCCCACTAAAATAAATGAGGTGACTCGCGCCAAAAAGTGAAGCTAAAATCCACAAGAATAAAAATTATGATGCATCCTAGTAGCCGGGAAACCCCATTGAGACACATGAGATGATTCGCGCCGAATGGGGAAATTCAATTAAAAAAAATAAAGGGGTTGTGCAAAGCTACCAAAACTCGAGGATCTAAATTGAATTGTAGAAAGGAAATAACCCTCTAGTGTTCTCTAGAAATTATGTCAATATCCATATATTTCTGAAGTTCATTGCTCATTTTCACATATTTCACTCGGGTATTATTGTCATGTATGTGTACCTTGAATTTTTTCTTCTCATGGTTCATGCAGTGCTTCAAACATATATATGCACTACCTCTTTTGATTATGGTTCATGTTTCACATTCTGTTTCAAATCAAATGCTCATTTGATATCCGTTTATCCCATTGAGGGGGAGATATATATATGTCCATGCCTGCTTGTCATTCATACTTGCCTGCTTGCTTGCATGAGTTTGGAAGGGTTTCGAAATCTTTGTGCATGTATGGTTGGTTTTCATGCAAAATGCTCCAACATTTGTCTTTCCCATTTTTGATTATGCCAAAGGGGGAGAAAGAGGTTCATTGTCACCATAATAGTTTGTCATCATCAAAAAGGGGGAGATTGTTGGGTATGTGTTCCTACACTATTTTTGACCCCAGTTTTGATGATAACAAATGTTGTGAGTTTGTGGGAGCAAAATATTGTGAATGGTTCAATGAATTCAAAACATTGTGTGTTTGGAGAGCATGTGCTTTATAACAACATTTGGTTGCATTCTGATGTTGAAATGTGATGGAATAATACTTCCTATTTGATGTTGTGAGTGTATGGTTGTTAAATGGAACAATCATGTTTTTCATATTTATGGAAGGACTTAAAATGATCAACAAAGATGCTCACTCATGTGCAAATGAATATCCCTCATTTGAGGCTTTTCTTGTATTTAGCATATGGGAGGTTCAAGAATGTCATTTGCATAATTAAAGTCTCCATGATCTTGTATTTGTCAAACACTTTTGTTGGTTGAGAATGGAAGTCAAAATCTTGGTGAAGTGTGCTTATTGTAGTTTATTTGGATGAACAAGTTCAAAATGTCAAATTTTATGTTCAAATGTTGATTATGATCTTACCGCTTGTTTCATCATGTGTTTCAGGTTAAGAAATCATGTTTGATCATCATGGGACTTTGGTAACATCTAAACATTTATTTTCCCATGTATTTTTAGTGATTTGATAAGTTTTTGAAACCCATAATGACATGGGTCGACCCCTGGGGTCAACCCGTGAAGCTTTTGGTTCGGACTGAACCAAAATTGTGACCCAGTGTGCAGGGGTCGACCCATGGGGTCGACCCACATAGCATGGGTCGACCCCATGGGTCGACCCCTAGGTACTGAGTTTTTCTACCCGTCGGTTTATGCCTCTGGAAGTCCGAGGGTCGACCCCTTCTGGACGGACTTTGCGAAACCCGTTAAAACCCATTGAAAACCCTTTCTAAACATTACCAAAATACCCCCAATGGTTCCTAAACTTAAATGGATGTTTCTAACACACTTTGGGAGGGGTATCTGGGTCTTTAGGTTAGTCCTCTATATATGCTACTGTGAAATCCGAATTTGGGTGTGGTGAACCCTAATGTGCTCATTTTCTCGTCTTGTAGGTGAAGAAAGGGGGAAAGGAGGAGAGGCTCTTGCAAGCTTGATTTCATCTCCAACGAATCATTTTTGGAGATCGTGGAAGAAGAGAAAAAGGAGCGGATCGACGAGAGGAACAAGAGGATGCTTGAATCGCCGTCGTCCGACCACTCTCCAACTTGAGACTTAGAGAAGACATTCTACAAACCCTTTCTACTCTTGGGGATTCACTTCTTCATCTTGTTTTCATTCATTTGAGTCATTTTCCTTTGGTTCACAAGCATGAATTAAACACATCCTTTATTTTTTCTTGAACTCCGACCTTGTGTGTGTGTTGAACCATCGGTGAACGGTAGTCATTTGTGGTGATGCGATGTTGCAGCTCATGTTTGTGGTTAGATCCTTCGTGGATCGTATAGGAGACGTCGTCTCCGTGTCCCTTGGAGCGGAAGCTCCGTGCGCTTCATTTGAAGCGAGTGGATCCTCACCGTTTTGGTGAGAGGTGGACGTAGGGAGCCCGTCGTGGTCCCGAACCACCTAAAAATCTCTCTCGCATCTATGTGATTGTGATTTGTGTGTTTGTTCTTCATGTTCTAATCGTGTGAGAACGGAGAGGTTGAGACAACTCCATTGATAATCTTGTGGTTTCAATTCTTGAGTTGGTAGTTAATTATATTCCGCTACATTAATTTTAAAAACTACCATCGCGCTTGGCGGGGACAATTCAACCCCCCTTCTTGTCCATATGAGGACCTTAGGGACAACACTCCGGGTTCACTCGATCACGTTGTCCCGATCCCAATCGCAAGCATTCCATCTACCACGTTACCTGAAAAAGGTTGGAAAGTAGGGGTGAGCAAGAAGCTCAATAGGAATTACACTCTATCATCAGGCATAGTTTACGTAATTAACCATTTCATGAATGCATGAATAACGCGAGAAAACAATTAAGCCTGATAACAAGATAACTAGCACGATAAAGATTGCAAGTCACGATTGTGAGCGACGTCACGTGGAATGTGGCGGCAAGCGGAGCGCGCGGGCTCGTTTTGCTACTACACAGAAAGAAGGATAGAGAAGCAGAGGAACCACCATGGGATATTGCTCCGATGGGGTGTGCAGAATAGATACAGCGTAACAAGATATGGGGATTAAACGGCCATAGCAGGAAGTGACTCTCCGCGACCTCGGGGGATGGAAATGGTGCAGAATTTAAGTGATCGAAATTTAAATGGCCATAGCGGGAAGTGACTCGCCGCAGCCTCGAAGATATGAGAAGATATGAGAATAACACAAGATATAAATAACAGAAATTTAAACAGCCATAGCGGGAAGTGACTCGCTGCGGCCTCGAAAATAGCGAAGATAGGAGAATATCACAAGATATAAATGACAAAAATTTAAACAGCCATAGCGGGAAGTGACTCACCGCGGCCTCAAGAATATCAAAGATATGAGAATATCACAGGATATAAATGACAGAAATTTAAACAGCCATAGCGGGAAGTGACTCACCGCGGTCTCGAGAATATCAAAGATATGAGAATAACATAGGATATAAATGAGAGAACTTTAAACAGCCAAAGCGGGAAGTGACTCGCCGCGACCTCGAAGATATGATGTGATCGCCAGGGACCGGAGACCCTAAAATAAGAAGAGTGATCGCGTTTACCTCAAAAGCGGGAAATGACGGGTTGCTTCATCTCTCCCTTCAGCCGGCCGATGGAGAGGGCCTTCCTTGGTTACCCTTGCAAAAGAGGAAACAGACAAATAACAAATGAATCAGAAAAATGGTAGTGTAGTATTAGTCCCTTGTGATGAAAAATGGTGAAATCGTGACGAGACACACACTTGGTTGGTGTTATTTTTAAACCCCTCTCGGACATGAGTAGGAGGAAAATGCTATGATGAATGGAAGATCATGCAAACGTGTATAAAAATGGATCTCTCTTATGAAGCGAGATGACAGATTACGGGATGATGCATGCAACAGAAATGACAAAAGATAGTGGGAGAGAATGGCTTATTGAAGATGCCGATGGCGGGATCCGGCGGAGCTTCGGCAGCGTAGGGATGACGTGGAAGCACGATGGACGGAGTTAGCCTTCCTCTCGCGAGCGCGGGCACCCGGAAATTTGGCAGAACCTCCTCCTGCTAAAGCCCACGGGTTAGGAAAGGGATCCGGCAGAGTCTCTCTTTCCTCTGTCGGATCTGAAGCTCTCTCCCTCTGAGGGAGGAGGTCTTCTATTTATAGGAGAAAGTTTCATTGAGGCGTCTGGGGTCCTGGACGCCTCTATGTTGAGGCGTCCAGGGTCCTGGACGCCACTATTATTTTTTTATAATTTCAATTCATTGAGGTGTCTAACCATCTTGACGCCTCAATACTCATGCGTCCAGCTCCCCAGACGCACCCCTTCTGCCCACCGAAACGATGCCGAAAACCGCCGGTGGTTTCGGCGTGCTTGTGACTCCTAAACCGCGTCTAGGAACAAAGACGTCTTCATATTTGGATTTATTCGAAACGTCAAACTAAACGGCCAGAGCGGCACCGCGTGCGCATTGCACGAGCCTCTGAAGAAGAGGTCTAGGCTCCTAGACGCCTCTAAAAGAGGCATCCTGTTACCCTGCCACTTTCAAAAAAGAGAAAAAAATATTTAAAAAATAATAAAAATAATAAAATAATAATAAAAAACATTTTTATGAAGGCATCTAGGAACCTTGACACGTCAAAGTGAGGCGTCTAGGGACCCTGCCACTTTCAAAAAAGAGAAAAAAATATTTAAAAATAATAAAAAAAATATTTTTAAGAAGGCGTCTAGGGTTCTTGACACATCAAAGTGAGGCGCCTAGAGTCCTTGACGCGTTTAAAACTTTTCACGAAAAAAATTCAAAAAAATGTAAAAAAAATAAGAAATCACCAAAGTAATTAAAAATGTGAAGGCAACCTTGGGATATCATGGTGTAATATGAGATTTACTCACGGTAATGTCAAAAACGGCATGTCTACAACTGTCCCGCCTAGGCGTCTGCTTTGCAAGTGAGTGACACGTAGTGGAGTGGCATAGAAGTGAAATGAAATGGAGTGGGAGCGGATTGAAAAGTAGATGCCATGGTGTGATGAGACACGCTTTCAACATTATGGTTTGGAATATTTTCAGAGTTTCAATGAGGCAACCTTGAAGAAGGTCTTCCGAATTTAACAATTGCTTGGACGGAAATCAAACAAGGAAGGGGAAGATGTGCTCTCAGGCACAAGTAGAAAAAGGGACCAACTTCTCTGTGTGTAAGTACCTAGGTCGTATACCTGCAGGTTTCACCTTTGGGGAGCGATTACCAGCCAATGTGGAAGTGCTGCGGCCAAGGTGGGTCAAATGGAGTAAACGTGAAGGAATATTTGAGGATCAGTCCAAACAAGGGTCTCTTTTGGAAGAACAGTCCAGGGCTGTCTCAAGAAAACTCAGTATTTCATTCGGAATGGAATATCTCATATTATAAGAACTTAAGCACAGCGGCCTTCACAATCGAATTACCTTGAATGATCTTTCGCAATGGAATCAAAGTCTTACATGAATGCATGCTGGGTTTAAACGAAAACTTAAAACAAACTAAAATAGAAAATAGCTAAGGATAATATTGTCAAGTTGTTAAGAATGGGTCAGGATACCGATCCAATGAGCTGATACTGAGTCGGGGCCTGTTTATCCACGCATCAACTCACTGAATGGAACCATCGTCCCCACGCTTCCATAACTTAACAGCCTATCCGTACAACTCAAATTCATCTGAAATTATCACTATTTTTGTTGAAGGGGAACTCAAATTTTAGATTCATTCAGGTCACAAGGTGATGTGGCACAGCCCAAAGACCACTAAATATGATGAGATAACCCTAGGACTTAGACCCGCAAGCATACAAGCGCTCAATGATTCTCACAATGACGATTTTTGCTCACTCGGCTCACACGTTCACCCGATGGGTCCGGGAGATGATGGTGAGGGTCCGAGGCGGGACCCAATTGTCCTAATGGACTTACAATGCTAAGGATGACCCCCAATGGGCCTGGGAGACCCAGCTTTGTGGGTGGCTGGCCCGCAAGGCGGGGTGTTGGGTGGCACTCACTCACGGGCCGCGGTGGGCACGATATCGCTTAAAATTAAGTCCGAGCGCTCTCTTACTGTCCGACAGGCATTCAAGGCAATACTACAGTTGCAGAAATGAAGCTAGAAGGGTGTGATCAGAAGCTCACCTGATCGGTGTGAAGACACCGATCCCGTTCGGAGACGAGGGCGCGCCGGGAAGCATGGGTAAAGACCCGACGCCGCGGCGATGGTGCTTGACCTGAAAATTTAAAGAGTTTACAGCACTACACCTCACGCAGGAGGGGTGATCTTGGGGTGGGGATTGATCTTAATACACCCAAAACTACCTCCACGCAGGGAGGGGCCTTCATCCGGCCAAGCGGGGAGGGGAATGAGCGAGATAGAATCGACTTTCCGAGCTTCCTCGATTCAGCCTTGCTGCAGAGCTGCTGGACAGGTGACCGGAGACGATGCTGTCACGGGGTCCACGGAGCTCGGATCTCGATGCGACCTGCACCAAAAGTTTCCTAACTGGAGATGGGTAAGGCTCGAATTTTTGGGCGACCTCCAGATCTGGGGGCTGACTGCTCCGGTGGCTGGAAGGTGGCTGCAGTTATGGTCTCTGGCCGAACACAATCTGAAACAGCAGGTTGCAGAAGCTGCCACGACCGCTCCTGAGCTCCAAATCTGACACTGCTGGACTCGTTGGAACCGTGGACGAGTCTACTTTGCAGAAAAATAAACGTGGAAGTCTTCTAATGTCAGAGATGAACTGGGTGTCTATAGGAGTGGAAGGTGGTCGGTGCAGACTGTGAGGAGGCAGATTGGCGTGGTTGTGGTAGAAAATTGATATCTCTGGTTGTCGGATGCCGAACGGGGTTCCGCCTTCTGTTCCTGGACGCTGACAGGAGGAGGAAGATCTTTGTAGAAGGCCTCGAAGGCTGGTTCCTTCAAGGTTCATCGTGGGAGAGCCTGCCCTGTCGTTCTGGGTCCTGGCCTGAGAGGTCCTGCGCAGTCGAGGGAGAATGGTTGCTGCGGACAGCTCAGAGCTCGGATGCCGACGAAACCACCTCGCCATGAAAGCTAACTCACAGATGAATCCAGAAATGTAGGCCCCGCCTCCTGAGTCGTTGAGGGATGGGCGTGGCCTCCTCTGCAAGTTGCTGTAACTCTGCTTCCTGAAACAGGGTTAGAATGAGGAGAAGAAGAAGGGGTGGGGAAGGGAATGGCCAAGAGAGAAAGAGGTGTAAGGTGGTTCTAATGGCTATGGGAGGGAGATGAGAGGTGTTTTAGGGGTTGTGGAGGCTAGGGAGATGGAGGTGGGGAGGGCGAAGTGGGGCTGGAGAGGGGGCTGGTCTGCTAGTGATGGTGGTGGGAAGGTGAGTGTGCACAAGGGGAAGGGTGAGTGAGAGGGAGGGTGGGGGCGAACTTGGCCCAAGGGGAGGGGTATGGGGCGGTCAAGGCAATGGAGGGAAGGGTTCAAATTCGAAATTGGTCTTGGAAGGGGTGGGATTTGTGTGGGGAACTGGGGGATTGTGTTGGGAGGTGGTAGAGTTACTTTGGGACAAGGAGAGGGGAGTAAATGAGGGGCTATGGGGAAGTGGAGGGCCTTAATGGAGGTGGGTGAGGTAGTGGAGGTGGTTGGGGGTTGGGATAAGTGAGGGGGAAGGAGGAGAGAGAGAGGGGGTCGAACTCCCCTTGAGGAGAGAGAGAGTGAGAGAGAGAGTGAGTAAAAGAGAGAGATCTTGAGAGGTGGAATGAAGTGATTCTCAATATTTTCATCAAAAGTGAGTACATGGAGGGAGATGGGGGCTATTTATAGGCAACCCATCTTTACAAGACAAAAATAACCCTGCCATCTAAGGTAAAAGACCAAACATGTCCTAGACTCAGTCCAATAGGCCCAAACTAAGGTATTAGGGTCCAATTAGACCAAATAGGGGAAATGGACTAGTACAACATGACATAATAAAAGGAAATACATGCAACATGACCCAATAAAAGGAAAATTACATATGATAAGACTCAATAAAAGGAAGATACATAAGATGAGAATGAGTCGACCCAAATCAAGGGTGTGCAGGCGACCCGAGCCATAGCGAGTGTCGTGAGATGTCCTCGTCAAATCCCCCGGGGTGGGGAGAACTCGACCCTGTCGAGTGTGGGTCTGCCTGGCTGTCATAGTGCTCCAGAATGTTGGGATCCAACCGCAGCAGGTCCTCCCGGCTCACCCAAGTATCCTCTGTCGGGGAACGATTCTTACACCTAACCAAGTAGCGCTGATACACCTTGTGCCTCGTAATGATGCTCTGCTCATCCAGTATTGCCTCTATCTGCTCTCGTCGGTCTCTTAAGCTGGGAAGTGGAGTCCCTCCGGGAGTGTCTCTCATAAGGGGGGGGGGGTAAAGGCTCAAGCTCCTCACTGGGTTCCACCACGTGGCCTTTGTAGGGTACCAGGTCCGCCACGTTGAAGGTAGGGTGCACCCTATAGCTCTCTGGTAGGTCAATCTCATATGCATTGCTGCCAAGTCGTCGTAGAACTCGAAAGGGTCCCGACCCTCGTGCCCTCAACTTGGAGGCAGGCCCGGGAAGGAGCCGCTCCGTCCTCACCATCACCGGGTCTCCCACTTGGAATTCACAGTGGCGCCGGTGAGCATCTGCCCGTCTTTTGTAAGCCTCATTGCTTTTCCCTATATGCTTGCGGATGTCATCATGCAACTCTTTGATATGCTGTGCAAAGGACTCAGCTGAGACTGACACCCTAGCATGTGGGGGAAGGGGAATGAGATCCGAGGGCTTTCTAGGCCTAAAACCATGCACTACCTCAAATGGACTTTTACCTATTGACCTATTGACGGAATCATTGTAGGTAAACTCGGCCTGAGACAAGAGGAGATCCCAATTCCCAGGGTGGTCCCCCATAAGACAACGGAGCAAGTTCCCAAGGCTTCAGTTGACGACCTCAGTCTGGCCGTCGGTTTGAGGATGGTAAGCAGTGGAGAATTTGAGGAGGGTCCCCATCAAGTGCCATAGAGTCTTCCAAAAGTAACTAGTGAATTTCACATCTCTATCGGACACAACAGTCTTAGGTAATCCAGGGAGTCGGACTACCTCATCAAAGAATAACCGGGCGACCCTAGAGGCATCAGAGGTCTTGGAACAGGGGATAAAGTGGGCCATTTTTGAGAACCTGTCAACCACTACAAAGATGGCATGCGCAAGGTCTTTGGTAGGCCAAGAATGAAATCCAAGCTCAAATCCTCCCATGGTCGGTCGGGTATGGGTAGAGGTGTGTAAAGCCCGGTGTTTTGTCTTACTTGCTTGGCGGATGCACAAATACGGCATTGTCCCACAATGTGGGCCGCATCCTTCTTGAGGCTGGGCCAGTGGAATTGCCTCTCAACTAACTCTATGGTTTTGTGGACCCCAAAGTGACCAGCTAGGCCACCACTATGTAACTCCCAAACTAGGAAGTCCCTAAGTGAAGTCCGAGGTATGCAAAGCCTATCCCCCTTGAACAGATATCCATCTTGAAGTATGAACCCCTCATATTCCTTGTGTGGCTGGGTGGAAAGAGTGTTGTAGTGAGTCCCAAAGTCGGGGCAATGTGGGTATTCCCCTTTGATTCTCTCAAATCCGGTTACCTCCACTTGGACGGTGGAGAGTAAGGCTACCCGCCTACTTAGTGCATCGGCGGCGCGGTTCTCACTACCCATCTTGTACTTGAGGACAAAGGTGTAGGCTTGAATGTATTCAACCCATCGGGCATGTCGGGCATTGAGTTTTTGTTGGGTGTTGAGATACTTCAAAGCCTCATGGTCAGAGAAGATCACAAACTCCTTGGGTAGGAGATAGTGCCTCCAATGCCGAAGGGATTGAACCACGGCATAAAGTTCTTTGTCATAAGTGGAGTACCTAGTCCTAGCCTCACAAAGTTTCTCACTAAAATAGGCTACCGGGTGGCCTTCTTGGCTAAGAATGCCCCCAATCCCTACCCCGGATGCATCACAAGTGACTTCAAAGACTTTTGAGAAGTCGGGTAGGCAAAGGACCGGGGCTTGGGTCATCTTTTCCTTGAGCTCAAGGAAGGCTTTTGAGACTGCCCTAGTCCACACGAAGGTACCTTTCTTGAGGCAATCCGTGATAGGAGTGGTGATTGTGCTAAACCCACGGATGAATCTCCTATAGAAGGTAGCTAGCCCGTGGAAGCTCCGAGCCTCATGAAGGGTCTTGGGTTCGGGCCACTCAAGAATAGCTTGGACCTTTTCGGGGTCCATGGATACTCCTTGGGATGAGACAATAAATCCTAGGAAGGCTAGTTGATTGGTCAAGAAATGACACTTCCCGGGGTTGGCAAAGAGACTCTCTCTCCTAAGAATGGTGCACACTTGTTTGAGGTGATCGAGGTGGGCTTCCTTGGATTGGCTATATATGAGGATGTCGTCAAAGTAGACAACTAGAAAGATGCCAATGAAGGGCCAGAGGACCTCGGTCATGAGGCGCATGAAGGTGCTTGGTGCATTAGAAAGGCCAAAAGGCATAACAAGCCATTCATAGAGACCGTCCTTAGTTTTAAAGGCGGTTTTCCACTCGTCCCCGGGCCTAATGCGGACTTGATGGTAGCCACTTTTGAGATCAATTTTGGAGAAGATGGTGGCTCCCGCTAGCATGTCTAGCATGTCATCAAGCCGAGGGATGGGGAATATATATTTGACCGTTATCTTGTTGACGGCTCGGCTATCTACACACATGCGCAAAGTCCCATCCTTTTTGGGTGTAAGAAGAGCCGGGACGGCACAAGGTCTTTTGCTAATTCGGAGGAAGCCCTTCTTGATGAGCTCCTCAATTTGCCTCCTGAGCTCGGCATGCTCGGTGGGGTTGAGGCGGTAGTGTGGGAGGTTGGGTAAGGTAGCTCCGGGCACAAGGTCGATGGCGTGTTGCACATCACGCATGGGTGGTAGCTTGTCCGGAAGCTCCTCGGAAAACACATCATGGAAGTCCTCCAAGAGTTGTTGAATTTCTATGGGGTGTGGGTCGGTTGGGGTGGACTCCCCGAGGCAAATGACAATGGCACACACTTGTTCTCCTTGGTTGACTTCTACCTCAAGCTCTTCCCTAGTGATGAGGTGTAGACTCCTAGGAGGCTTGTTGATCATGCTAGGGTTAGGGCTTGATGGGGTGGGGTTTGGTGGGTTTGGAATAGTGGGGAGGGTAGGGGTCCCCTCAAGGGAGGGAGATGCCTTCTTGGGAAGGGGGCGAGGTGGAGAAGGGTTGAGTTGGATTTTCTTCCCCTCATGAATGAAGATGCAAGTGTTTGTCTTTCCTAGAAAGGTGGCATCTACATCGTAGATCCACGGTCATCCTAGGAGTATACTCCCAACTTCCATTGGTAGGATGTCACACCACACTTGGCTTTGATAAGATTGGAATGTGATGGGGACAAGGCAACGAGCACTAACGGGTATGGAGGTGGTATCAATCCATGCTACTCTATATGGGTGGGGATGTGGGGAGGTGGTAAGGCCCAAAAGTTTGACGGTGTCGGGTGACACTACATTCACACTACTTCCATTATCCAAGATGACCTTCCTAACATGGCTCCCTATCCGTATGTAGGTATGGAATATGGTGTTTCTCCTCCAATCATGCTCTTGGGTTTGGGTGAGGGTGCATCTAACCACTCCGAGGTGGGAGTCGGTGGGTGGAGGAGGTTGTTCTTGGTTGCTCTCCATGTAGTGGTTCTCATACTCCTCCTCCCATTCAAGAGAGGGTTCATATACCTCAACTTCTCCTTCAAATTCAGCTTGGGGTTGGGGGTTGGTATCCTCTATGAGTAAGTTTGATGCTCCCTTGGTGGGGCATTGATTGGCAAAGTGTCCATACCCATAACACCTAAAGCATTGCTGCCCACTTTGATGGTTTGGGGTCATCTTAGTGTGACGGAGAGTGGGTATCGGATTGGGCCTATTGGGAGTTGTGTTTAGAGGCCCACTTGTGGGGTGGAGTGGTGGAGTGGCATTAGGAGGGGTGACCCGTGTGGGAGGAGCTCCCATGGGTGTAGGAAGGAGACCTCTTTGGGGTGGTGGGGGGTTGGCCCGAGGTGCCATGGTTTTAGGATCCATCCCCCGAGGGGGAATCATTCGTGTGTACCGAGAGAATTTCTCGGCACCCCGAGCGACTTGGTAGGCTTGCTCTAAAGTGGTTACTTGACGCATGAATAATTCCTTTTTTATATGGAATTGAAGCCCATTCCTAAAGCGGGAGAGTGTGACGGAGGGGTCCTCTTGGACTCCACACTTGAGGAGGTAGTAGTCAAACTTTTCAATGTACTCCATAACGGTCTTTCCTTCTTGGGTCAAGGCTTGCCACTCATCTAGGAGGTTTTGATGGTAGGAGGGTGGGACATATTTGAGTTTGAGTTGGTCTTTCATGGCCCCCCATGTGGTGATTGGAGCTTCCCTCCTAACTATCCTTAAGGCCTCAACATTCATCCAATGAGTCTTGGCTAGTTTGGTTAATTGCATCTTTGCAAGCCGGACTTTCCTATCCTCGGTCATTGGGTACCAATCAAAATATTGATCCATGGCTACCTCCCAATCTAAGTAGATGCTCGGATGATGAGATCCATCAAAAGTGGGAGCATCGACTTTCACAAGTCTCATTAGTTGGTCATCCGGGTTGTCCCGGGGAGGTCTCTCATTTCTTCTAGGGGGTGGGTCCCTTTCCGGTTCGGGAGGGTGGTCATGGTTGAGTCCTCCTATGGCTGGCTCCACATGTGGAGGGGGATCTCTCCTATCTCCTTCCCTTGGGATAGGCCTATTTTCCTCAATTTTTTCTAGCCGGGCCGTAATATCGTCAAGCCTTCCCATAATATTGGTCATGTATTCCACAAGAAACCTCATTTGGTCGGGAAACTCATGCTCATTGTGAGGGGGATTTCCTTGGGGAATGGGATTCATGGTGTTATTGGAAGAAGATGACTTGCCTTGATAATGAGTTCCACTACGAGTGGTCATGCAAAGTTGGGTGGGCTATGCAAGGGTGTGCGAATGCACCTAAGAAAAACTTAGTGTGACCCAAGACTAGACTTGTAAGGACAAGCCTATGACCGCTCTGATACCACTTGATGTGGCATAGCCCAAAGACCACTAAATATGATGAGATGACCCTAGGACTTAGACCCGCAAGCATACAAGCGCTCAATGATTCTCACAATGACGATTTTTGCTCACTCGGCTCACACGTTCACCCGATGGGTCCGGGAGATGATGGTGAGGGTCCGAGGCGGGACCCAATTGTCCTAATGGACTTACAATGCTAAGGATGACCCCCAATGGGCCTGGGAGACCCAGCTTTGTGGGTGGCTGGCCCGCAAGGCGGGGTGTTGGGTGGCACTCACTCACGGGCCGCGGTGGGCACGATATCGCTTAAAATTAAGTCCGAGCGCTCTCTTACCGTCCGACGGGCATTCAAGGCAATACTTCATTTTTAGAAATGAAGCTACAAGGGTGTGATCAGAAGCTCACCTGATCGGTGTGAAGACACCGATCCCGTTCGGAGACGAGGGCGCGCCGGGAAGCGTGGGTAAAGACCCGACGCGGCGGCGATGGTGCTTGACCTGAAAATTTAAAGAGTTTACAACACTACACCTCACGCAGGAGGGGTGATCTTGGGGTGGGGATTGATCTTAATACACCCAAAACTACCTCCACGCAGGGAGGGGCCTTCAGCCGGCCAAGCGGGGAGGGGAATGAGCGAGATAGAATCGACTTTCCGAGCTTCCTCGATTCAGTCTTGCTGTAGAGCTGCTGGACAGGTGACCGGAGACGATGCTGTCACGGGGTCCACGGAGCTTGGATCTCGATGAGACCTACACCAAAAGTTTCCTAACTGGAGATGGGTAAGGCTTGAATTTTTGGGCGACCTCCAGATCTGGGGGCTGACTGCTTCGGCGGCTGGAATGTGGCTACAGTTATGGTCTCTGGCCAAACATGATCTGAAACAGCAGGTTGCAGAAGCTGCCACGACCGCTCCTGAGCTCCAAATCTGACACCGCTGGACTCGTTGGAACCGTGGACGACTCTACTTTGCAGAAAAATAAACGGGGAAGTCTTCTGATGTCGGAGATGAACTGGGTGTCCAGAGGAGTGGAAGGTGGTCGGTGCAGACTGTGAGGAGGCAGATCGGCGTGGTTGTGGTAGAAAATTGATATCTCTGGTTGTCGGACGCCGAACGGGGTTCCGCCTTCTGTTCCTGAACGCTGACAGGGGAAGGAAGATCTTTGTAGAAGGCCTCAAAGGCTGGTTCCTTAAAGGTTCGTCGTGGGAGAGCCTGCCCTGTCGTTCTGGCTCCTGGCCTGAGAGGTCCTGCGCAGTCGAGGGAGAATGGTTGCTGCGGACAGCTCGGAGCTCGGATGCCAACGAAACCACCTCACCTTGAAAGCTAACTCGCAGAGGAATCCAGAAATGTAGGCCCCGCCTCCTGAGTCATTGAGGGATGGTCGTGGCCTCCTCTGCAAGTTGCTGTAACTCTGCTTCCTGAAACAGGGTTAGAATGAGGAGAAGAAGAAGGGGTGGGGAAGGGAATGGCCAAGAGAGAAAGAGGTGTAAGGTGGTTCTAATGGCTATGGGAGGGAGATGAGAGGTGTTTTAGGGGTTGTGGAGGCTAGGGAGATGGAGGTGGGGAGGGCGAAGTGGGGCTGGAGAGGGGGCTGGTCTGCTAGTGATGGTGGTGGGAAGGTGAGTGTGCACAAGGGGAAGGGTGAGTGAGAGGGAGGGTGGGGGTGAACTTGGCCCAAGGGGAGGGGTATGGGGCGGTCAAGGCAATGGAGGGAAGGGTTCAAATTCAAAATTGGTCTTGGAAGGGGTGGGATTTGTGTGGGGAAGTGGGGGATTGTGTTGGGAGTTGGTAGAGTTACTTTGGGACAAGGAGAGGGGAGTAAATGAGGGGCTATGGGGAAGTGGAGGGCCTTAATGGTGGTGGGTGAGGTAGTGGAGGTGGTTGGGGGTTGGGATAAGTGAGGGGGAAGGAGGAGAGAGAGAGGGGGTCGAACTCCCCTTGGGGAGAGAGTGAGAGAGAGAGAGAGAGAGAGAGAGTGAGAGAGAGAGAGAGAGAGTAAAAGAGAGAGATCTTGAGAGGTGTAATGAAGTGATTCTCAATATTTTCATCAAAAGTGAGTACATGGAGGGAGATGGGGGCTATTTATAGGCAACCCATCTTTACAAGACAAAAATAACCCTGCCATTTAAGGCAAAAGACCAAACATGTCCTAGACTCAGTCCAATAGGCCCAAACTAAGGTATTAGGGTCCAATTAGACCAAATAGGGGAAATGGACTTGTACAACATGACATAATAAAAGGAAATACATGAAACATGACCCAATAAAAGGAAAATTACATATGATAAGACTCAATAAAAGGAAGATACATAAGATGAGAATGAGTCGACCCAAATCAAGGGTGTGCAGGTGACCCGAGCCATAGCGAGTGTCGTGAGATGTCCTCATCACAAGGTCCTTAACATATTCTAATAGCGTAAATATCTTATAATACAATGTATGACATGGTGGGACCAGTCACCGAATGGTGGCACATGATGGGTCAAGGTGGGACAGTGGTGCCCACTAGTGAAACCTGCACTGATCAACATTATTAAAAGCGGCAGAATTGCACCACCGCACAAGGGAGATCAAGATAAAATACCTTTTGCTAAAGTCAACAACGACGACTCATCATTGATGTGACATGTTTGGCTTTTACACCCCTCCCTTCCTATAAGTACTCCCCCTTGCCTAGTTCAGCCAAATGCACCAAGGAGTGAATTGAGAGCCTTGAAACTTAACAGGAGGAGGAGACGAATCTTGGGTTTTTCAAGATGGAAGGCAAGTCTTCCCACCCTATGAAGAGGAGCATGCCTAGCAGCAAATTCAGGAGGCTCTCCGACCTCGAAGGACATCTGAGTGAGATGATCCAGTCGTGTATGGTGAGTTGATTCATTTCAAATTTTATGTACGATCTCTCTTTCACCTCTTTCCTCCTTTATTTCTTCTTCTTTTTCAGCCATACCCCCTCTTCCCAGGCCCGAGGAAATTCTCCAAACTGCCGTGGCTTTCAAAGCTAACTTCCAACATCTCCATCGGCATGAGGGCCATAATCACGAGGTGGCATCTTTAGGGGCTCATGGTTCACGCCAAGTATTACGAAAAGATTCGCATGGACTGGGTGGCTATGGGTGCGCTGGTAGAGATCTGGCATCCTCATACTCACACTTTCATTTCCCCCACTTTCGAGGCGACCATCCTTCTTGAGGAGGTGGAACTCCTGCTTGGGTTGAAAAGATTCAAAAGGGATGGCAGGATAAAGATCATGCCGATGCTGAAGAGGGTGACTTCCAAGGACATCCTTGGAAGCTTCATGCCGCTTGGTGCCGTTAGAAACGTCCAGACTCAAAAAGGAAATAACCTGCAAAAGCTCGCGGAATGGGTCATGGATGTACTGAGAGGATTGTAAGACGATGATCGTTTGGAAGAAATCATGAAGGGATTCACAATCTATTTGGCGGGTGCTCTCTTATTCCCTTATACCGACAACATAGTGGAGGAAGATCAGCTAAGCGCCATATGTGGAATTTGGAATGGCAAAAGGGTGGGACCTGCCGTCCTTGCTTACCTTTACAGTGGCCTTACTGCTTCCAGCATGGGTAAGCCTCCTTTTGGTTGCGCACTTCTTTTGAATTGTTGGGTTGATTTACATTTCAAATTTGATCACCGTGAGGGGATGCCAACTGCCTCGAAGATCTTTCAACAAAGTCCCCTTTACCACATAGCTGATGTGTTAGGCTTTGGTGGTAATATAGTGAACCGCATTCCGTGGTTAAGGAAACGTGAAGACTGGAGGTTTCACTTCAGAACTATGACGCAAAGCTTCTTCACTTGTGCAGCGGCATGTCTACTCTTGCGCGAACTCCTCGCGAGGTCTTCCCCCGAAGCTGAACTACAACTTATTGGCGCGACTGAGTTTGTTCTTTACAACGTGCATCGGTGATGCATTCAAATTGACCTTCCCCGCCATTTGTTCCCAACGTTATCTGGCGTTGCTCCTCTAAGGAAGAGAGAATTGAGCATGGAAGATGATGCAAAGGAAGTGAAGGCCATCAAGGTGTCATGGAAGACGAGCATCCCGGGGAAGGCATTGGGGCATGTAGATGAAGAACGCGAGCTGTGGAGGACTTATGTAACCGAACTGGGGAAGTTAAGGCCCGAAGCGTCTAAACCCCTGATGTAGCTCACTCTGCTATTTTAATGAAATAAATGTGAAGTTATTGTGTGCAAAGATTTTTGGATCATTGGCCCCCACGTTTTTTTTTTATTTTATTTTTTTGTTTTGGTTTTGTTTTGTTTTGTTTTTTTTTTGGGACGTCTAGGCGCGAAGACGCGTTCTAACCTTTTGAATTCAAATTTAAACCACCGAGAATCGTAGGGCGGCCTTTCTCCTTCCTCACCTCGCCCACAAACAACCCCTCCTCTCGTCGAGATTTGCTCGCCTAGCTTCGTCTTCTTCCAGCCTTGATCCATGGAGTACGGTGAGCCAAACCGAGGTTAAGGGAGAGGGGGACGAGGAACTCCTCGCCCAAGGAGGGTCGTGCAAGAGCATAGAGAGGCGGCCACGGAAGAGGAAGGGCCTCTTCTGGCACTCGAGGGACCTGAGGGGCCCGAAGACATGGAGGGAGGCGAGCATGGCCCGGTAAGTTCCTTGATCTCCACCTCTTTAATTTCTTTAGTTTTATAGTGAACAAGTAGAGAGGGAGAAGAGGGTTCGGTAAGTGTTGCTCTTGAATGATGAATGCGTCTTCGACAAGAGACACCCCCCCCATTTTTTTTGATGTGGCCCTTCCTTTTTGATGCGCAAGGTATGACAAGGATACCGGGCTTGGCCGATGAATGGGTGAGTGCGGACGAACCGAGCCGTGTCGGGGGAGAGAGGCGCGGCAAGGCGAAACTTGAAAAATGGCGCATACGTCTCCCTGCTCGGCTCCAGGACGGGCAACAAGGTGGTGCGCCTGTATAGGAGAGTGCCGACTACTTGCGGCAGTGCAGGAAGGGCCATGTGGGGCCTCTTCAGCTCGGGAGGTGAACAGAGGTGAAAGAAGGGCCCCACTTGATTTATTTATTTATTTATTTTATTTTATTTTTATTTTGAAATCTCTGAGTCTTAGCCGATGGCTGTTGTTTGCCTATTCCAGCGTGCCCAGCAGGCAACGACGGCATGGATGGTCGGCGGATCGTCTTCTAGCTCACAGGCTCTTTTTCTGGAGATCACCTCCCTCCGGGAGCAACTTGCCAGTGCAGTGGCCCGCACGACCTGGGCTGAAGAGGAGCGTGATGCCTGGGTAGCAACCATAGCAGATCTGCGGCGTCGTGATGAAGAGAGGCCGGCTCCAGACATCCTGGAGTTAAGGGTCTTCCTCCAGGTGGCAAGGAGAGAGGCAGAGAGGGAGAGCGCGGAGAGGGAGAAGGAGAGGGCGGAAAGAAGGGCAGAGCGACAGCAGGATTGGGATGAGAGGAAGGCCTTGGAGGCTTAGGTGAGGGAGCTCCAGCTGGGCCTCCGAGTTATGGAGTAGAGGCTAGGGGACATGGAGACGTGTTACGAGAGAGCACGAGAATTCGGTGCGTGACTCCGCCAGTCTGACCACCTTCCTGTAGGTGGCTTCTTCGCCATGCCAAGGGAGCAGTAGTGAGTCGTCGCTGCTGAGCAAGCCTTGGGGGGTGAGGCGACTGTTGCTTCACGGAGCTCCAGGAGGCCCCTGAGGGACTCTCTACCTTGGGGGAGAGGAGAGGGGGACGCCTAGAGGGATGAGTGTGAAGGTGATGGCAAGAGGTGGCGGGCCAACATACCTGTCTCCTCTCTTGTGATGTTCATGACTGTGATGTTCATGACAGTTTATGTAGATTTATGAATGGAGTGATTTGGTTCCATGTTGCTCTTGTGTTCTCTTGCGCGTTCCTTCTTCCATACGCTTCTTCTCCTTTACACTGTTCCCATGTGATGTGCCTGCCGAGACCCTGCCTCAAAACGGTGAATCATATCTTGCCTCGACCATCTTTCGCACGGAAATCTGCCACCGAAGTCAACAATGACGGCTTTTAGCCCTTTTTGGGGATGACCTTTCGACCTCCCCAGATGACTTTTACAGCATGACAGGCCATCCCTAGACTGCGTAGGGAGCGAATCGTCACATCACACCAATCAATTACTCTGCGCAAGCGGTGAAGTGACACATGGGACCGTAAGGAAGGTGTCCTATCACGAGGGTTATCGTTAACAGTGATGGAGGCAGTCTTGGCTCGCACTTCTCCCATTTCTATAAATACCTCCCTCGTTCGTTCTCCCAGGGACATCGAGAGCCAGCTCGAAGAGTGCAAGTTTGCAGGGAGAAGGAGGAACTAAGAGTTTTAAGGTTGGAATGGAGGGTGAATCTTCCCACTCCTCGAAGAGAAGCAGGTCTAGCGGTAGCAGTTCCAGGAGACTCTCGGACCTCGAAGGGCATTTCAGTGAAAGGACCCAATCGTAACTCATAAGATGAGCTTTCTTGCCCCTTCTCTCATTCTTTCTTCCTTTCTCACTGTTGACAAAAAGCTCATTTCCATTGCTTGTGCATGCGTAGAATGTGATGAAATCACATATTTCATGGGAGTTAGTAGTGGCAGCGTACAGGGGTCTCCCGGATTTTTAGAAGGTCAGACTAGATGTGATGGGGCTTGGAGCTCTTCTCCGGATCGAGCCAATGAAGCTTGACCTCGCCCTCGTCCAAGCATTGCGTGAAAGGTGGGATCCAATGAGTCGTGCCTTCTTGATGCCTTGGGGGCACATGGTGCCCAGCCTGGAAGATGTGGTCCGAATTACGGGCTTGAAAGTGAATGGGGAGGCGCTGACTGGTGTCACATACTCCGACTACAGGGAGGTTGCTCAGAGGTTACTAGGAGTGGACCTGGATGATCGCAAGAACAGATCCATAGCCAAGACGCCTATCATGGAGACGTTGGGGCTTACTAACGTTCGTCCACGTGATGATGAGTCCTTGGAAGAGTTCATGGAGAGGACTGAAAGAGGGTGCCGCGTCGTCTACTGCGTAGATGCGAGCAATTGGGAGAGAGCCAACATGAATTTGAGGAGATTCCTTGTTTTCCTGTTGGGAAAATTATTGCTGGGCTCGAAAGGAGACAACATTCATTGTCGCTTCTTAGAATTCCTGGTAGACCCTGAGAAAGTGGGGTGATACGCCTGGGGAGCAGCCATGCTGGTGCATCTATTTGCGGGTCTATCTGAAAGAGCAGACCGAGAGATAACAGTGAGTGGTTTCACGACGTTCATCCAGGTATCCCCCCTATCCTTTTTCTTTTTTCTCTTCTTTTTTTTTATTTTTTTTCATTTGTGTTAATGACACATGATGGTGCAGTTGTGGAGCTATTGTTACCTCCCAATGGGAAAGGCTCGTCATTGGTGCCCCATGGCGGTGCCGCTGGCGAGGCGGTGGTAACCCATCATGAGCCCATGCCCTCTATCCTACCAGCTGATGGTGTTAAGACGCGAGTTGCAAGAGTTCCCCGCAGCGATGGTGCTTATTATCCCATCATCTTTTTTTTGCCTCTTTTTTTTTGTGATTAATAGGATGTGTGTGACCTGACCTAGGTGGTCTGGAGGCCTTATGCGGGCATGACCGACGCCGACCAGCCATGGGTCATAACTAGCTGTGCCCGGTTCGGACGCCACCTCTTGATGCACTGTTTGAACGAAATCGAGTCACTTCGGCTACGATTGGCCATGAGGACCCTAGGGCTGGCCTAGGAATGGGTGGACATGACTACAACACCACGTGTCGGGAGGAAGACGCGTGGGCCGGTGACTTCCATTGATTGGAGAGTGCGGTTCCCCGAGTAATATGAGGACTGGCAACAGGGTGGCACTCCCGTGGAGTCACATGCTCAAGACAGCGAGGATTATCTACGCCTCTGTAAGGTGATGTATGCAGAGTGACTCCATCCCGAGGGGACTGTGGAGGTGAGCATATTTATCTTTTCTTTTTTCTTTTTTATTTTTTCTTTTTTTTTCTTTTTTTTGTTTTTGTATATTAACCTATGCCTTGGCCACAAGATGTTCGCGACACTATGATAGCGAACCTGCAAGCTCGCCTGATAGGCACGGAGCGACAGTTACATGATACTCGCGCAGCCTTGAGTTCTTCGATAAGCCTTCATACACGTGATCATAGGCCAAGATTTTTGGTGATAGGCCCTTAATGCCACCTTATGCGTGTTGCAGCGTGCCCTGCTTGACGCAGCTTCCTCAACAATGGGGGCGGATGGTGTCTCTTCCAGCTTATGGATTCCCACTTCCGAACTCGATTTGCTTCATGAGCAGCTTGCTCACACTACGCAACGAGCCGCGGAGGCAGAAGGAATGCTCTCCACACAGGTGAGAGTCTCGCCATTGAATTTCACTTATTCATGCCTCCACATATCTGAAATGGCGGTCATGGCAGATGAAAGAGGTGCAAGATGCACTCGCCCGCACCACGCAGGGGGAAGCCAGAATAGCTGAACTGGAGGAAGAGTTGAGGCATCACCCAGACGATGGCTCTTCTCGGGATGCCGTGGAGCTGAGGATCACCCTTCAGCTGGAAAGGGAGGACAGAGAGAGAGAATGCGTGGAGAGGGAAAGAGTCACTGAAAGAGAGAGAGTCGACAGATTGGCCGAGAGGGAGGAGCGGAGGGCCATGGAGGCCCAACTGTTTGAACTCCGAACCAGCCTCGGTCTTACTGAACAATGGCTGAGAGATGGTGAAGAGCGCTACCGAAGAGCACGAGAGCATGGCTTTCGTGTTAGTAGCTTCTTTGCCGCCCCTGTCGATCGACGAGGAGCAGAGACGGGAAGAGGGGTACAGAGCGGTAGAGGCACCGTCTTGCATGGCTTAACAACACCCTCCAGGGTTCCTCGCCTGGAGAGCGGAGAGAGGGGTAACGTTGAGAGAGAGGACGAAACTTAATGTATAATCTCTAGAAGGAAATAAAGGAAGGAATGTTCAGTTTCATGTCTTCTATCTTTATTCCTATTTTTTTCAATCCTATACATTGCTCAATGAAACAAGTCAGTTTTCCCGTTCTGACTTGGCCCCTTGCCTAGAGAGCGGGTGTTTGTTTTGAGACTAACCTTGATAACGAGTCAAGGGGCCAAGCCTTTATCAATTAAGGAAAAAGCAAAGATGGTGAATGTAACATTCGGACACACAAATAGGAACAAAATGTAAAATGTAGCACACAAATGAGATCACACGGATGTAATTTTTTAATTTTTTTTGTTTGTCTTTTTTTGTTTTATTTGATTTTTTTTGTTTGAAAGACACTTGTTATTACAATCGACATGGTTCTTGGACCAGGGGTGTTTAAATCGTTCTTGAGTAGCTCAAAATAGGGTTAACGTGCTCAAGAGAATTCCCACATGGGGACTCAGCTGGCGGCGTCTTCCGAGGGCCATTTCAATTTTTGTTTTATTTTTGTTAGATAACTAATGCCTAGTGACCATTCTTATGGCACCTGATTCTTATGAAGACAGGGTTTCTTACTAACCTCCCAGGTATCCTGTGTGCACATCTAGATTGATTTGGGCCCCTAGACTCCTCAAGTGATAATCCTGTCGGTTAAGACTTAACCTTATGACAAAACCGTCATGCCAGGCTCTCAGTCGCTTCCGACTGTGAGGATACACCGAAAGAGTGTTCGAGGTAAAAGATTTGCTCGACCCGGGTCTATTTCCTCACAACTCTAGATGGTATAGGATGGAACACCTTGGAACCCTAACGGTCAACCGCGTGACGTTGACCCGGAATCAGACGTCGTAGCACCTATTGGTGACGCGCTTTCATTGACCTAAGCCCGAGGTTAAAGTAAGAAGCCACCGAGGTAGTAGATAGAGGTCTTGACCGGCCAGAAACACTGAGACTCCTTCGCAGCGATGGCTTTCACTTTTCGAGGTAGATAATTATGTGTGTTTTGCTAAAACGAGGTCGCTTGCCTTAGCGGGGCGCGCCCTTCAGGATTTCCATTGGGCTTTCATCTTTGAGGGGAGAAAGAAGAGTGCGGTGGGGTAAACATTCCGAGAGGACCAGCAAAACCGTTAACCCGATGAGCTAACTGGGACCTACTCGACCTCTCCCTTTTGGGCGACTTCGGACCAAACATTGAACATAATTACGTTGCCCCTTCGTGGAATTTAGCCTTTGTTTTGAGGGGTTTCACTTATTGAAATCAGCCATGGCCACGACCAGGCTTTCATTTGACTTTGATTTATCTCTTCTCTTCTTTTTTCTCTTTTTTAAGGGAGACACGATAGTTTGATATGTGGGAATCCCTCTTGTATGCCTGCGGGGACATTGCCCTTTTCTCGTGCTCCGACTCGAGTTTGAGGAGATGAATCCTACTCTCGCCTTCAGGGTATGGTATTTTAGTTCCCTTATGCTCAGCGTTTTAAGTGCGCCGACTGTCTCATTGGGTGGAGAAAGAAGAGAACAAAGATTACAACTTTTCTGGAGACCTTTGAGTACAACCCCATAATAAGCAATACTACCAACTTTTTTTGGCTAAAATAGCTGCGTGTGTGCGTGTTGCCTTCTTTTAATGGGCGTAAGCTGACATGAGCGGACAGGAATCTCCACGGTTATGGCGAGCCAAGACCCGAGACCTACCGAGCCTTAATGGATCCTATCCTACATGAAGGACATATGCAAAGACTTGACTGCATGATGAACACTAGGCACTCTCTTTTTTTTTTTGAAGCTTCCCTCGAGTTCCGCTTCGTTTGATCCTAAAAGCGAGGTGTGGGAGTGCGCACATGTTAACCCTGAGTTAGGCTACAAAGACCGAAGAGTGAATTTCCAGCTCCGATGGTCCTCGTACCATGCCAGTTGTTACACTTATCTAAGGGTAGTATTCCTTAAGATAAAGCTCGTTCCAGGGGTGGGATAACTCGGTTCCTTGGGCATTGCCAGGGTACGCAGCCTGAACCACATATGGTCCTTCCCAATTGGGTTGAAGTTTAAAACGCGGCCCTCCAGGTTTGACAAAAATTCTTTTCACGACCATCTCACTGACTTTGAATTTTCTCTCAATGACTTTCTTTTGGTAAAAACGAGCGAGTCTATTTTGATAAACACATGCATGCTCGGCAGTGGCCAGTCGCTTCTCGTCTAAGAGTTCCAACTGGGCAAGGAGTGAATTATGATGTTCGTCGAGGGAAAATTCCTTATCCAATTGTACCCTGAGAGAAGGAATCAGAGTCTCATATGGGACTACCGCTTCTGTCCCATAAGTAAGGGTAAACGGAGTCTACCTGGTGGGGGTACGGATGGAAGTGTGATAGGCCCATAGAGTTTCGATAAGCTTTTCTGGCCAGTCTGAGAACTTACTAGACTCATAGGTTTTCTTTATGATTTTGATCAATGTCTTGTTGGTGGCCTCCGCCTGACCATTACCTTATGGTTAATGAGGTGATGATGTTGTGTCCCTGTGATTTTGATGATAGCAAACACTATAAGTCATCATCTGTTTGAGTCTGCATATAAATCTATTTTTGTTGCATATGTATGTTTCATTGAACATCTTATCTGAATTACATAACCAACGAACATGCTGAGGCTGTGTGGTGTGTGCATTGGTGCATTTCATAATTGTTGATGCATTTCATAATTGCATTTTATCTGGATTGCTTGATGTTAGTCTGTACAATGGGTGATGCTGAACCTTTCAGAATAGTCTGGATAGAAGTAGGTCGACCCCCTTTCCAGATGGGTCGACCCCCCCATATTCGCATGTCTGTACATTGCATCTGTTTGTGCTGCACTCATAAGTCCATACACTGGCAAGCCTTTCAATTGCCTAAGTCCATACATTGTCTGTCTTCCTTAGTGTCTCAAGCATAACGTTAAGTCTGTACAATGCATTTACATTCACAAAGCCTTCACAGTCTGGAGTCTGTACATTGCATTCGCCTTCACAAGCTTACACATAGTGAAGTCTATACATTCACAGTGTCTGCATGTCTAAGGCAATGTCTATACAGTGGGCAGTCTTTCTGAGCATCTCATGCTGTGTCTTAACACAATCAGCAAGTCTGTACATTGTGGTTGCTTCATAGGAAGTCTGAAGATCTCGTTTGCATTGTCTAGTCTATACACTGTCTAGCACATGCATTTCGTCAAGTCTGTACAGCCTTTGCGTCTCACAAAGTCTATACATTCTGCTGTTGTTCAGCAAGTCTATACACTCGTTGGCTAGCTCTTCAAGTCTAAACATTCAAGATGCATTGATCAAGTCTACACATTAGCACTGTAGCATGTAGAGCACTAAGTCTATACATTACAGCGTGTCTGTGCTTCAAGCGTTCCAAAGTCTATACATCGCTTGCACCATTAAGTCTAGACATTGCACTGTAGCTTGCTGAGTTAAAGTTTATACATTGCTGATCGAACGTAAGTCTATACATTCCAACCTATTCCTACGTTCGCTGCTTTTGCTACACACTAAGTCTACACATTACAATCATTACCTACGTCCAAGTCTGTACAGAGTCTGGCAGCGTCTCACGCATCGTCTCACCAAGTCTGTACAGCGTCTGCCTTGTCTCGCCATACACGACCAAGTCTGTACAGCCTTCTATTGCAAGAGTTCAAGACTGCACATGCCTTCCAAGTCTGTACAGCCCAAGTCTGTACCTCCGATGGTCTCATGCATTGTCGCTTGCATCGTTTGGCAAAGTCTATACATTGGTCGGTGGTAAGTCTGTACACTCTCTACACTGCATGCTCTCACAATCATCTTCAAGTCTATACATTGGTCGGTGGCAAGTCAATACATTGCACTGTGCTTCAGGCATTCCACGCTAAGTCTGTACAGCCATTCCTTGAGATCGAAGTCTATACATCACTGTTCATGCATCGGTTCTTCAAGTCTATACATCGGTGCACTGTACATCATCATTCAAAGTCTATACATCGCAAAGTCTGCACATCCTAGTGTTCAAGCCTTTCAAGTCTGTACATTGGTTCAGGGTTTCCAAGTCTGTACACTGGTCCTCAAGCATTTCAAGTCTATACATTGGTTCAGGCTTTCCAAGTCTGTACATTGGCCTTCAAGATTCTCAAAGTCTGTACAGCCTACTTTGTCGTTCAGAGTTCAAAGTCTATACATCGTGGGGCTTCGAGTCTTCAAGTCTGTACATCCTTCAAGGGCCAAGTCTACACATTGTCTCGCTCACATCTTCAAGGGGTAAGTCTATACAATGAATATGGGTGTGCATCGTGAAGTCTATACATTGATTGCCTGCCCTGCACACACCAAGTCCATACATTGCATATGTTCATCAAAGTCTAAACATTGCATTGTCTTCACTCTAAGTTTGTACATTTTGGTTGCTTCAACTTAAGTCTATACATTATGATTGCATCGTTGCACGCCATGTCTGCACATCGGTTGCACAGCACAACTAAGTCTATACATTAGACTGCTTCATGCATTTCACAGAAGTCTATACATTAGACTGCTTCATGCATTTCACAAAAGTCTATACATTAGACTGCTTCATGCATTTCACAGAAGTCTACACATTTTCCTCTGTTATATTAATGCATCATTCTGCAAGTCTGTACAGTGAGGTCGCATGAAGGCTTTCAAGTCTATACATTCTCACGTTGTATATACTTGCTTATTTGCTGCCTCTAAAGTCTATACACTCTGTGTTACAAGGCTAAACTAATTCGATACATTCTTTTGTCTCTGCCTGCAGATGACTCAGGTTAATGAGTGGCACGTGATCTGAGGTTGTCACCTGGCACGTGATCCAAGATGCTGAGAAGCCGCCACGTGGACTGAAGCTTGGGCGGGAATCGAAGAGAGCACACGCCCTAGCTGCTTGCGGCTGCTATAAAAGGAAGGCTTCTTCCACTGAAGAAGACTGACGAAGTGGATGAGACACAGAAGAAAAAGAGAGATCGAGATAGAAGGATAGAGCTACAGAGAGGCAGTGAGCAGAAGAAGAAAGAAGAAGTGTGAGAGAACAGAAGAAGAAAAAGAAAGAGAAAGAGAGATGGAGAGCTCGTGAAGAAGAAGAGAAGTCTTGTTGTCTTCACTGGACCTTGGATCAGATCCAACCCAGTTTGCTCCTGCGAGAGCTTTTGTGCATTTCATTTTTCCAGCTTTCTATTGCTGCGTTTTTATTTTTCCTTTTGACTATTCACTAGTTGTTCTTCCGATCCTCTAGTGTGAGGTCGGGTTCCCTCCGGTTTGGAGGAAGAGAGACTTGCGTCTCTGGTTGCCTTTGACTGGGTGTCATTGGTTGTTTCCCTCCGACTGGGAGGAAGGGAGGTCCGAGACCTCTAGGTTGCAAGTGGCTGGGAGTCACTTGTGGGTTCCCTCCGGTTTGGAGGAAGGGAGGATTGGTCCTCCGGTTCTGGTCTTGTGGGTTGCAAGTCCAGGTATTCCCTCCTGGTCTGGAGGAAGAGAGACTGTGGTCTCTGTTTCTAAGTGGTTGGGAGTAACTCGGGGTGTCCCTCCGGTTGGGAGGAAGAGGGGAGGTTGTTCCCCTGGTCAAGCTGTGTGGCAGCATCTGTTGCAGACTGAGTCTGCTTGTCTAGCGTTGCTAGTGGAAGCCTCACTTCGGTTTGGAGTGAGGGGTGGACGTAGGTCTGTGGACCGAACCACCTAAAAATCCTGGTGTCCCTTGTGGTTTGACTTTCTTATATGTTCATTTAATTGCTACGTATTAGATGTTTGCATAGATCGAGTGAGGACTAATTCTATTGAGTTGTCTTGCCGAGATGATCCTAAGTATTCTCAGAATATAGCTGCAACTGTTTTTAATTCCGCATAACTGAGCTTTAAGTTTTTAATTAGGCTATATTTTTAAAGGGGAGATTCATTCACCCCCCCTCTGAATCTATCGCACCTGACTCAACAATTGGTATCAGAGCAGGTTCTCTGTCTGATCAGATCCAACGATCTGCAGAGGATCCTGTTGTCTTTGGTGCATTTCTGAATTTACTCTCTGCTGCATTAATCTGCTTTCCGATTTAATCTATGGGGTCTCCACCGGTTTTCAATGGGTCTAATTTTAACTCATGGGTTAGCAGTCTACATAACTATGTTAATTTGATGGATCCGGATCTGTGGAAGTTAATCTCACATGGTCCTCACAGACTGCCAAAGAAAGAGTCCAAATGGACTAACAGTCACAGATCAAGAAATGGAGAGAATCAGAAAGTTTTGAAATTAATGAAAGAAGCTACTGACAAGGCTCTACATTCTTGTTTTTATGACTGCAGGTCCGCTAAGGACATTCTGGAAAAGTTGAAGCTAACTCAGAGGGGATATGAGGACAGTTGCCTGATGGCTGACAAGAGCGACCATGGCAGTGATCAAGATGAATCTGAAGATGCTGAAGAGGTAACCAATCCTTTCTCTAGTTACACTTTAGACGACTGGGAAGATGCCTATGCCAATCTGTTAGAATCCTATGAAAGACTAAAAAAGAAGAAAAAAAACTGATAAAGAAGCTAAAGAAACATGAGGATGCTAAATCTCGAGGTGAAAGCCTTGAAATTCTGAAAATTGAAAATGACATATTTAGAAGACAGTTAACAGATTTTGATTCTATTAGTTCAGATTTAGATCATTTGAAATCTGAAAAATAAACTCTTATGAAACAAATTGATTCACACAAAAAGGAGAATCAAGAGCTTATTTACGAAATTGCTGAACTAAAGGAGAGGCATAGTTTAATTGATGATGATCAGGCTCATAACAATGATGTTGTTCAAAATGAAGAACTGGTGAGAAACTTAGAGCTTGTCAACTATGAATTGGAAAACATGAAGTCTGAAAATGTAATACTCAAAAATCAGCTCAAGGAATTTGAACACAAATCAATAAATCTTGAAAAAGAAAATAGATTGATTTCTAAAAAATTAGAGGCTGATAGAGTAACAAATTCAGAGATTCAGAAAAATCTTGACAAACTTCAATCTAAAAAATAACAAGAAAAGTTTTATGAATGTCAGTTTTCTTCAGATGAATGGGTGCTTGATGATGAACTCCTAGAGCAGAATAGTAAACTGAAAGAGGAAATTAATAAGCTGAATCATCTAAACTTAGCAATGTCTGAGAGGCTAATCACTTTAGAAAAAGGAAAGAGTGTAAGCCTGGTGAGCTCTAGTGAGTTGCTGAATGCAGAACATGAAATTACAAATCTGAAAAACATCAACCTAATGTTGAGTGGGAATGTCACTTGCTGTGAACAAAAGATAGCTTAATATGAGTTAACAATCACATCCCTTCAACAAGAAGTTGATGATCTTTATAAGTCCCTATCTGAAGCTGACAATGAAATAAAATTAAAATAGGAAGTTGAAAAACTCAAAAGTCTGAATGATGCCTTGCATCAACAAGTCATTTCCTGTGAAACAGATCTGTCCAAATATGAAGCTAATATTTGTGGCTTAAATTCTGAAATTCAAGATTTGAAAAACTCCTTGTCAAAATTTGTCAAAGGAAAGGACAATCTGAATAAGATTCTTGGAAATAATGTTAGCTTTCAGAGAGAGGGACTGGGTTACAGTTCGACAAACAAAAGGAGTAATGGGAATAAAACGTCTACTATTTTTTTCAAAGCTTCTAATCAGAACACAACCTCTGCTCCTTCTGTTTTCCAATTCACTGCACAAAAGACTACTGTCAGTCCCAAAACTGTAAACAAACTCAAGACTTGAAAAGAATGAAAATCTATAGAAGAAGGACAAAGACACTCCTGTTGGTATAAAGAGGGTTGATGGAAACAAACAGAAAACTATTTTTGTTAAATGTTCTGAACAAGAGAAGCCTTCTACCTTATCTCCACCTCAGAACAAGGCTAAGAAAATAGAAAAATAGAACAAAAATCAAAAAAAGACTGAAACATAGAAAATAAACAAAAAGGATTCATCAGTGCATGTTGATCACAGTCCTCACACACACTCACATGCATCTAGGAAGAAGATGATCTGTCACTACTGTCATAAATTTAGACATCTGATGCATGAGTGTAAATTGATGGAGAAGGATGATATGAACGCTAAGAAATTTTATGATAAAAATCCTTCATCTCATAAAAAGAAAATCGAATGTTTTCACTGTGGCAAATTAGGACACACGATTACACAATGCTGATTTGCAAGTGGTAAGAAAACATCTCATCCATATCATGCTAAATACCCTGCAAGCCAACGTGGTTTTAATAATAACAAATTTGCTTCAATGAACCAGCACATCACTTGTTTTAACTGCAACAAGACTGGTCACAAGGCCACTGAATGCTGGTCAGGTTTTCATAGAAGAAATTCTTTTGCTTGCTATCACTGTGGGAAAAATGGCCATACAGTCAAGGACTGTTGGCATGTTCAGAAGAAGGTTGTTAACCCCCATGTAGTCAAATTCCCTGTAAAACTATTTGCAAGACTTTCATGCTATAACTGTGGGAAGCAAGGCCATAGATCTGCTGAATGTTGGCTGGTTAGGAATAAGAACCAAACTGTTCATGCATATAACAGAAAATCTTATGATCATGTTTATAAACCTCATGCTGCTGTTACTATGCATCATAAAAACCAGAAACCAGTCACTTCATGTAGATATTGTGGAAAGTTTGGTCACTCTATGGACGATTGCTATCTGATGGATCATGGTGACCATGTTGCTATGAATTTGCTTAGAACACCTGTCAGGGCTAACGCAGGACCCAAAGCTGCTTGGGTCCCTGCAGGATCAAGATGATCAAATACTTTGCAGGTGTGCCTTGGACTGAGGAATAAAGAGGGGTAAATTAAACCAAGGCACCCAAGATGATAAAGCCCTATTCAGGTAAATTCTGAAAACTCTGTATTCTGAATTTGTGTGATCTGAATGCACTGCATATCATGATAATTATTTAGTGCATTGTCTAACTGAATCTAATTGAAAAATCTGAAATGCTCATGGAAATGATTGTAGTTTATCTCTGAATGAGCATAAATTTTAAAATTGTGTTTCAGTGCTTTAATTGCATATCATGCACTCTGTAAGGGGGAGTTTGACTAATGTTTGCATATCATGATAATCTCATTTGCTGTATGCATACATGTAGTTAGTTGCATTGCATCTCCTTGCATTAAAAAAAAAATCTAAAAAGAAATGACTCATTGCATCTAGATAGGGGGAGCATTCATGTTTCATCTCTTCACCTCTTGAACTCCCTCTGTCTAGCAATCTGATCCATTCTTGGCAAATGATTAGTTCAGTTGAATTCCCTACTGTCTACACTTATGTAGCTGTTCTGTCTGTACTCCAGACTCAGTTAGTGTCTTCTAAACTGAACTGTTCTAATGTTAAATTCTTGTCTAATCATGATTGCTCTCTGCTACTCTCTCGATAAAATTTTTTTTGTTGACTCCACTGATTTCTTGACAATGCCATTGATTCATCTGAATGAGGAAAGCTTTTAGTCAGTGCACCCTAGACATAACTCAGACACATTCTGAAAAGAAGAATCTTCTATTATACTGGCTTAAGAATGTTTTGATAAATCAAATTGATTTAAGTCTAATGTATTTCTTAAGTTTTGATGTAAAGGACTTGAAAATATCTGATTCATTCTGCTTAATAAATCTTAACCAGTTGTCTCATGAACTTCATGCAAAACCTTCTGAAATCTGAAATTTTAAACGGCATGGCTTTCTTTGGTTAAGATACATATAGAAAGTACTGTTCTTAAACATTTCAGTGTACTGAGCATTGTTTGAAAAATCTGAAAACACTTAAAAATTTAAAGCAAGGGCAATGACTTTGGTCACAGAGAAACTGGGTTCTCTATCAAAGAAATGGATTAAGCCCATGTCATGAAGTGCCATAGTTAACTCTCTTTTCAAAATGTTTGAAAATCTGGCAGAGCAATGGCATGGTTGTGTTGAGTAACTGGGGATTCTGGCCTCTGATCAAGGTGTCTCCTCATGTAAAAAGATACTCCATTGCTAACTCTGTTCTCCTTCAGAGGCAATGTGGTTGTCACACTGAGTAACTGGGTCACTTCACCTAAGACGTGTTGTGCCTCATGTAAAAAGGTGTTGACTGAACCAAACTTGCTCAGGAAAAATGAGTGCTGTTCAATAGAAAATTCTAAAAATCTAAAGACAAGTTCAGTCTCATTTATTTCTGTTTAATCTCAATAGTATCTTGTGTAACTTCCATAGGAGTCATTGAAGTTAAATGCATGAATAACAAATGAGTTGATGGTTCATCTTTATTAAAAGATGTGTCAGATATGAGTAATGAATTTTCCTGATAAACCTTAAATACATCACTCTTAAATCATGATGGTAAGTTTAAACTCATTCATAATCTATTATAATTGAAGAATCTGAAATTCGTTTACAAACATTTATGAATTTGGTGTGCTAATGAAATCTTGCTTCCTCATTTATTCACTATGATTACAGACTGTGGTAACTCTTGTATACCCATATGCTTTGCTGATAGATGCTCATCACTTCTTTCACTCCATCTAATCAGGGGGAGCTTCCTTGTCATGCTGAGTGTTTTTCATAAAGGGAGAGATTTAGTCAGCATTTTTGAGTGTCTATGTGCTTTTGTTGATATTCTCCCTTTATCTCAATCGGTTTCAACCTTCAAAACATTTCTGATCATTATTCTATTCAGGGGGAGCTAATTGTCATTAAAGGGGGAGCTTTTAATTCACTCATCTTATGCAGTCTTATTCTTCCCTCTTCAATTAATGTCTTTTTGCTGAAGTCAAAGGGGGAGAAATATTTGATCTAGTCATACTGACTCATAGTGTTGCCATCATCAAAAAGGGGGAGATTGTTGTGTCCCTGTGATTTTGATGATAGCAAACACTATAAGTCATCATCTGTTTGAGTTTGCATGTAAACCTATTTTTGTTGCATATGTATGTTTTATTGAACATCTTATCTGAATTACATAACCAACAAACAGGCTGAGGCTGTGTGGTGTGTGCATTGGTGCATTTCATAATTGTTGATGCATTTCATAATTACATTTTATCTGGATTGCTTGATGTTAGTCTGTACAATGGGTGATGCTGAACCTTTCAGCATAGTCTGGACAGAAGTGGGTCGACCCCCTTTCTAGATGGGTCGACCCCCCCATATTCGCATGTCTGTACATTGCATCTGTTTGTGCTGCACTCATAAGTCCATACACTGGCAAGCCTTTCAATTGCCTAAGTCCATACATTGTCTATCTTCCTTAGTGTCTCAAGCATAACGTGAAGTCTGTACAATGCATTTACATTCACAAAGCCTTCACAGTCTGGAGTCTGTACATTGCATTCGCCTTCACAAGCTTACACATAGTGAAGTCTATACATTCACAGTGTCTGCATGTCTAAGGCAATGTCTATACAGTGGGCAGTCTTTCTGAGCATCTCATGCTGTGTCTTAACACAATCAGCAAGTCTGTACATTGTGGTTGCTTCATAGCAAGTCTGAAGATCTCGTTTGCATTGTCTAGTCTATACACTGTCTAGCACATGCATTTCGTCAAGTCTGTATAGCCTTTGCGTCTCACAAAGTCTATACATTCTACTGCTGTTCAGCAAGTCTATACACTCGTTGGCTAGCTCTTCAAGTCTAAACATTCAAGATGCATTGATCAAGTCTACACATTAGCACTGTAGCATGTAGAGCACTAAGTCTATACATTGCAGCGTGTCTGTGCTTCAAGCGTTCCAAAGTCTATACATCGCTTGCACCATTAAGTCTAGACATTGCACTGTAGCTTGCTGAGTTGAAGTCTATACATTGCTGATCGAACGTAAGTCTATACATTCCAACCTATTCCTACGTTCGCTGCTTTTGCTACACACTAAGTCTACACATTACAATCATTACCTACGTCCAAGTCTGTACAGAGTCTGGCAGCGTCTCACGCATCGTCTCACCAAGTCTGTACAGCGTCTGCCTTGTCTCGCCATACACGACCAAGTCTTTACAGCCTTCTATTGCAAGAGTTCAAGACTGCACATGCCTTCCAAGTCTGTACAGCCCAAGTCTGTACATCCGATGGTCTCATGCATTGTCGCTTGCATCGTTTGGCAAAGTCTATACATTGGTCGGTGGTAAGTCTGTACACTCTCTACACTGCATGCTCTCACAATCATCTTCAAGTCTATACATTGGTCGGTGGCAAGTCAATACATTGCACTGTGCTTCAGGCATTCCACTCTAAGTCTGTATAGCCATTCCTTGATATCGAAGTCTATACATCACTGTTCATGCATCGGTTCTTCAAGTCTATACATCGGTGCACTGTACATCATCATTCAAAGTCTATACATCGCAAAGTCTGCACATCCCAGTGTTAAAGCCTTTCAAGTCTATACATTGGTTCAGGGTTTCCAAGTCTGTACACTGGTCCTCAAGCGTTTCAAGTCTATACATTGGTTCAGGGTTTCCAAGTCTGTACACTGGTCCTCAAGCGTTTCAAGTCTATACATTGGTTCAGGCTTTCCAAATCAAGTCTATACATTGGTTCAGGCTTTCCAAATCTATACATTGGCCTTCAAGATTCTCAAAGTCTGTACAGCCTACTTTCAGAGTTCAAAGTCTATACATCGTGGGGCTTCGAGCCTTCAAGTCTGTACATCCTTCAAGGGCCAAGTCTACACATTGTCTCGCTCACATCTTCGAGGGGTAAGTCTATACAATGGATATGGGTGTGCATCGTGAAGTCTATACATTGATTGCCTGCACTGCACACACCAAGTCCATACATTGCATATGTTCATCAAAGTCTAAACATTGCATTGTCTTCACTCTAAGTCTGTACATTCTGGTTGCTTCAACTTAAGTCTATACATTATGATTCCATCGTTGCACACCATGTCTGCACATCGGTTGCACAGCACAACTAAGTCTATACGTTAGACTGCTTCATGCATTTCACAGAAGTCTATACATTAGACTGCTTCATGCATTTCACAAAAGTCTATACATTAGACTGCTTCATATATTAATGCATCATTCTGCAAGTCTGTACAGTGAGGTCGCATGAAGGCTTTCTAGTCTATACATTCTCACGTTGTATATACTTGCTTATTTGCTGCCTCTAAAGTCTATACACTCTGTGTTAAAAGGCTAAACTAATTCGATACATTCTTTTGTCTCTGCCTGCAGATGACTCAGGTTAATGAGTGGCACGTGATCTGAGGTTGTCACCTGGCACGTGATCCAAGATACTGAGAAGCCGCCATGTGGACTGAAGCTTGGGTAGGAATCGAAGAGAGCACATGCCCTAGCTGCTTGCGGCTGCTATAAAAGGAAGGCTTCTTCCACTGAAGAAGACTGACGAAGTGGATGAGAGACAGAAGAAAAAGAGAGATCGATATAGAAGGATAGAGCTGCAGAGAGGCAGTGAGCAGAAGAAGAAAGAAGAAGTGTGAGAGAACAGAAGAAGAAAAAGAAAGAGAAAGAGAGATGGAGAGCTCGTGAAGAAGAAGAGAAGTCTTGCTGTCTTCACTGGACCTTGGATCAGATCCAACCTAGTTTGCTCCTGCGAGAGCTTTTGTGTATTTCATTTTTCCAGCTTTCTATTGCTGCGTTTTTGTTTTTCCTTTTGACTATTCACTAGTTGTTCTTCCGATCCTCTAGTGTGAGGTCGGGTTCCCTCCGGTTTGGAGGAAGAGAGACTTGCGTCTCTGGTTGCCTTTGACTGGGTGTCATTGGTTGTTTCCCTCCGACTGGGAGGAAGGGAGGTCCGAGACCTCTAGGTTGCAAGTGGCTGGGAGTCACTTGTGGGTTCCCTCCGGTTTGGAGGAAGGGAGGATTGGTCCTCCGGTTCTGGTCTTGTGGGTTGCAAGTCCAGGTATTCCCTCCTGGTCTGGAGGAAGAGAGACTGTGGTCTCTGGTTTCTAAGTGGTTGGGAGTAACTCGGGGTGTCCCTCCGGTTGGGAGGAAGAGGGGAGGTTGTTCCCCTGGTCAAGCTGTGTGGCAGCATCTGTTGCAGACTGAGTCTGCTTGTCTAGCGTTGCTAGTGGAAGCCTCACTTCGGTTTGGAGTGAGGGGTGGACGTAGGTCTGTGGACCGAACCACCTAAAAATCCTGGTGTCCCTTGTGGTTTGACTTTCTTATATGTTCATTTAATTGCTGCGTATTAGATGTTTGCATAGGATCGAGTGAGGGCTAATTCTATTGAGTTGTCTTACCGAGATGATCCTAAGTATTCTCAGAATATAGCTGCAACTGTTTTTAATTCCGCATAACTAAGCTTTAAGTTTTTAATTAGGCTATATTTTTAAAGGGGAGATTCATTCACCCCCCCTCTGAATCTATCGCACCTGACTCAACAGATGAATGATGCAATGCGATTGCGTACCTTTTGTAGAGGTCTTGAAGGTCCTGAGAAATGAACTGTGGCCCATTGTTGGTGACAATTGTGCTTGGAATGCCGAACCTGGTGAGGATGTTCTTCATGATGAACTTGCAGACTGTTGACGCCTTGATTTCCGCATAAGCTTCTGCTTCGGCCCATTTGGTGAAGTACTTCGTCGCAGTGAGGATGAAAGACTTATGCTTGGTGAGGGAGTTAGGATCACGTAGGGGACCAATGATGTCGAACGCCCACATGGAGAAAGGCCATGGGGAGGATACTGGATGAAGTGAGGAAGATGGTGAATGAATCTTATCAGCGTGAAGCTGACACTTGACACACCTACGGACATAGATAGCACAATCTTCTTCTATGGTGGGCTCGTAAAAGCCTTGCCGAATGATCTTCTTAGCGGACATTTGGCTATTTACATGGCCACCGCACACACCTGAGTGTGCTTCCTCTACGCATTTCCAGACCTCATCGTCATCAAGACACCTTAAAAGAACACCATTAAGGCTTCTCCTATACAGTAGACCTCCAACCAATGTGTATTTCTGGGCCACCCTTCTTATGACTTTCTTATCTTCCATGGTGGCTCCTTCAGGGTAAGACTGAACTTTGCAATATTTGACAATTTCATAGAACCAAGGTTTCTCCTCATCAGTCAGTTCTTCTTCAAATTCTGCCAACATGATTTCCCTCTTCTCAAGAATTTCTCCTTCTTGAACCTTCCGTAGGACTCTTTCTTTGATTCTTAAAAGGTAAGGGTCCCGAACAGCAGGGACGAGATGCTTGTAGATGGTGATGGATTCAAACCATACATCTAAAGGGAATTTAAAAGATGACGCCAAGGAGGCTAGGGTATCGGCCAGAATGTTCTGTTCGCGAGGAACATGGACAAAGATCAGTTTGGTGAATAATTTGACATAAGCGGACACCAGCTCCTGATAGGGATTGAGCTTGGGATCGAGGGTGCGATATTTGGTAAGCACCTGGCATAGAACAAGTTGACTATCACCCATAACTCGCAATTCGGTGATATAGAAAGAATGGGCTAGTTCTAGACCAGCTAGAAGAGCCTCATATTCAGCAATGTTGTTGGTGACTGGGAATGCGAGATGAAACGCCTCTGGGATGGTAACGCCTTCGGGCGTCAGAAGGATAATGCCAATATCCTTCCCTTGAGAATTCAGAGCTCCATCAAAATATAATGTCCACATTGCCTCGTCAGATTGGGTGATGGACATTAGTTCCTCATCTGGAAACTCTGATTGGACAGGATCGAACTTGGGGAGAGGATGGTGAGCGAGATGCTTGGCTATAGCGTAGTCTTTAATTGCCTTTTGCTGGATGTAGGTGATGTCAAATTGAGACAAGAAACTCTGCCATCGTGCTAGCCTATCAGTAAGGATAGATTTCTCCAGGAGGAACTTGATAGGGTTCATGGGGGCAATCAAATGGACCTCATGAGCCAAGAAGTAGTACTTCAGTTTCTGCACTACCCAAACGAGGGCATCACATGTTTTCTCCATGGTAGTGTACTTTTGCTCACATGGATTAAGGAGTTTGGACAAGTAATAGGTTGCCCGTTCCTTGCCTTCTTCATCGGCTTGTGCGAGGACGGCCCCCACGGAGTCATCCAAGATTGAGATATAAAGGATCAGAGGTTTTCCTGGTTTGGGTGGAATGAGAATGGGTGGATTAGCCAGGTATTCCTTTAACCCTTCAAAAGCTTTCTGGCATTTAGAATCCCAATGGAATTCTACTCCTAGCTTGGTCAACTCATAGAAAGGTCTACACCTTTGCGAGTGCTGAGACACAAACCGACGAATGAATTGTAGCCTCCCAATTAAATCTCGGACTTCCCTCAAATTTTTAGGAGGCGACATATCCCTGATGGCCTTAGCTTTATTTGGATCTATCTCAATTCCCCTTTTACTCATAATGAAACCCAATAATTTTCCCGATGATACGCCAAACACACTTCTTCGGGTTCATTTCAATTGGAACTCCCTTGATCTCTGCAATACCTTAGCCAAGGCACTCGGATGTTCCGTCCTAGTTCTTGATTTCACCAATAAATCATCCATATACACTTCCAGATATATATGCATTATGTCATGAAATATGGCCATCATAGCTCTTTGGTAAGTAGCCCCAGCATTCTTCAACCCAAACGGCATGACCACGTAACAGTATGTTCCCCAAGGTGTAGTGAATGACGTCTTCACCTGATCCTCTTCTGCCAAACGAATTTGATTATATCCCAAAAATCCATCTATAAATGAGAGGGTTTCATAGCCTGCCGTGTTATCGATTAACACATCAATATGAGGCAAGGGAAAATCATCTTTTGGACACGCGCGGTTAAGGTCCCGGAAGTCGATGCAAATCCTGACTTTCCCGTCCTTCTTCATGACCGGGACAATGTTTGCCACCCATTGAGGATAAAGGACGACTCTAATAAACCTGGCTTTGTGAAACTTGTCGACCTCCTCTTTCATTTTCAAAGCCATCTGAGGGTTGAAACGTCTTAACCTTTGTTTTACCGAGACGGACCCTGGTTTTAGAGTTAAGCGGTGTTCGACCAAGGTGGAATCTAGACCCGGCATATCCTCGTAGCTCCATGCAAACGTGTCCTTATACTCTTTGAGAACTTTAATTAATGCCTCTTCTTCAGAGGGTGGTAAATTATCACTTATGAGGATGATCCTAGGGTCTTCCTCAGTTCCCAGGTTGACTTCTTTGGTGGACTCTTCTACGGCGGCTGACGGCTCGTCGAATCTCCTCATCCCACTAGCATATGCGACGGCCGCATCCTCATATTCTTCATCCTCTTCTTCAATGGGACATTCTTCATCTGTGATCTCGTAGACTCCATACCCTTCATCAATTATGCAATTCTCTTCACAATCTATCTCTGACAGTTGGATGAGATTTTCTAGCAATTGAGGAATGGATAGGCACGCTTGACACCTACTGGCTAGATCTAGAAGGAATCAACGAGGGATCTGCTTACCCTTGGATTTGCTTTTGGGTAGTACCCTGGACCCATTATTTCTAGGTTGACTGAGCTGTCCTACGGACGAGGAAGCTAAAGAAGATGTCGAAGAATGTACAGGGAAGGACCCCTCGGAGGAGGGGTAGAAAAGGTCACTCATAGGACCTTGGATGAGTGGCCCGTAGGTCGGGACGCACTCGTGGGAGATGTAGGAGGTTTCTTCAACGAAGATGTGTTGTTGAGGAGTTTGAAAATTGACGTTTTTTTTTCATTTTCATTTTTGATGACAAAGCAATGAAAAGAAATCGGAGGAGGGGGGAAAGTGATTATGGCTAAAGGGTTGGGAGGCTCGTAGAGTAGATCATGATTGAAAAATTGGCGCTGGTTGGGAAACCCACGTAGGTACATAAGTAGAGAAGGGGACCTGGGAAGATCATCAGATAATTATCTGGCCCAGGAAGAAGACATCAGCGAAGGCTAAGGCGAGTGAATGATGAAGACGACAGCTAATGAGCCGTTGATGGCAATGTTGATGACGGATGAAGATCCGCCGATGACAGAGTCCTCTTGGTGAGGATGGTTTGGGATTCTGGCAATAGTAGTGATATCCCCCTGACATTTCAGAGATCAATGGCGGTCCTTCCAGCTGCGGGGGTGAGAACATTCGTTCTAGTGTAATGGAAATATCTTGTATGTCAAACCATTTGCCCCATTCGCATTCCGGATCTTTGATCTTGCCTTTCTTAGCGGCCCTCGAACATTTTTCAGCCAAGTATACAACATGCGATCCCCCATGTGTTTCTTGTGGGTGATCCCCCATCTGAATAACGGGCCCCTTCTTGAAGTGAAAGGATAGGTTCCACGTGATGGGTTTCCCATCCGCCTCGAGCGGTCCTTTAAAGCCTAGGCCAAACTTGTGGCTCAACCTTTTTTCCTTTGGCGGTTTCAACCTTCCTTGCAATTGCGCGCCCAAGCCTTTGCCCTGTTGATAGCCGATATTTCTCATTATCTCCCCCCCTTTAGAATGAGAAGGGAGACGTGACGTTGGTACTGAGGGTGGCTTCTTTGGTGTCAGTGGAATGCGGGGTGGGTCCCACACATCCAGTAGTGATAGTATGGGCCGATGAGACGGCCAAACAGATGGCAAAGAGGTATTAATAGCATCCACTGTATGAATGCCAGGTGTACTGATTACTTTAATAATCCTCCCATTGTGCGAAAACTTTAGGCATTGGTGGTTGGTGGAAGGCACAACATCCATGACTTCAATATAGGGGCGACCCAGTAAAGCCTTGAATGTGGGATCCATGTCGAGGACATGGAATTCCGTAGAGACTGACGTAGGGCATAATTCTGCCTTCAGGATGATCATTCCCTGTGGTGGCCTTTTGCTATTGTCATAAGCTGTGACTGTGATTGAGGATGGTCTTATCTGTTCCTCATCGACCCCACATAATTGGAGGGTGCTCATGGAGATCACATTTATGGACGCGCCCATGTCAACCAAGCACGGGTGTATGGACACTCCATTGATTTTTATTGAAACGCACAATGCATATTTTCGAGCTTCCTTGGGGGCAAGCTCGTGGTTGTAGAACACAATGGCCGGTAGTGTGTCTGTCGGCGTCAAAACGGTCGAAATCTTTTCTACAGGGAGATCCTCACTCACCATGATCTTTTGAAGGTATTCCATTAAGGCTACCTAATGGGAGGTGGATCTCTGAAGCAGCTCAAGGATGGAGATCCGAGCAAGTGTCTTGTCCAGGTGTTTTAACAAATCATACTGTGTTCCAGGGATGGATTTTTCTGGCTGTTCTCCATTGTCGTCCTCTGGATGTGACTGCTCGAGATTCTGACTGTTCTGGGGAAAAACTCTGTGAAAAATCTTTCCACTCCGGAGCACCATGGCTTGCGGCTTTTAACCTCTATGGGGGTAGCTGTGGGTTTTAACAGAGGCTTGAGAGGTAGCGGTGGAGAGATGGTTGATGAAGTCGGGGTAACGATGGGAGTAGGGATTCTAATGAGGGGTTTGTTAGGTGGAGGCATGGTGGAGGCAGAGGGGATCTCATACGGGCTATGAAGGGTAAGGGGTTCGGGAGGTAGAGACGGAGGCAAAGTGTAAGTAGAGGGGATCTCATGTGGGCCATGGAGGGTAAGGGGTTTGGAAGGTGGGGGCAGAGGCAAAGTGGAAGTGGATAAGGCTTGAGATGGATAATAGTTCTGAGATGGATGGTAGGTGATGAGTGGCTTTGAGGGCATTGGTGGAGGTATGGTGGAGATAGGCGGGGTCACGTACGGTTGACGGATGATAGGAGGTTTGGAAGGCATAGGTGTGGGTGTAGTAAGGGTGGATGGTAAAATGGAGGGGTGAGAGAAGATTAGAGGGTGTGAGGGCATAGTGGAGGTCGTTGGCTGATAGGTCATTGGCGGGTTAGTGGGAAGGGTGCGGATGATAGGGTGTGATGGCTGTGGAAATGATGAAGGCCACGCTATAGGTTGTGATGTGGGTTGATGAGAGAGAGGTGCTACCCGGGCAAGGCGAGGGGGTTATCTGACGATAGGGTTGATGGTAGCAAGAACGGAGGTGCTTTCTTGGTGCCAACCCTGTTCTCTCCCGACTTCCGGGAAGGAGGAGATGGGGTTGACCTGGTGATTGGGTTGTTGGTGTTCCGGTAATGGATTCTGGATTATGCCCATGTTGGGTTGTTATGGTTGGGCCTGCTGAGGCTGTTGTTGTTGTTGTGGTTGTAGCTGCGGCTGCTGTTATAGTTGCTGTTGTTGTTGGAACTGTGGCCTAGGAGGAGGTCTCCTGGCTTTGAGAGTGACTATGTATCGCCTCATTTCATCCTAGTCAATTCCGCCTTCATCATTCATATCGTAGATATAATCTTTAAACTGGAAACAGCTCTCTACTGTGTGTCCTGGCTGCCTGTGGTAGACGCAGTATCTGGAGGTATCAACATTCGGGGGTCACGCGAGCCTTTCCCTGGGTAGGATGAGTGTATTTGAGGCCATGAGGGCGTTGAAAATATCTGCCAAAGTTTTTGGCAATGGTGGGTAATAGGCTCTCTTGGGGCCAATCGTCCTCCTTTGTTGCTGTGGGGGGCCGTAATTCCCTGGGGGTGGAACTTGGTGGTACTGAGATGGTGGTTGTTGTTGTTGGGGTCGAGGTTGTTACTGGGGTTGAAATGGTTGAGGCATATTATTCTGGGGTGAATTGTTTTGGGGTGGAGGATGAGAGGGGAAAGGTGTTGTGCCCATGTGGTCATTTGAGTCATCTTGTGGTCACTTGGGTCATTCGACATCATCCTGTGGTCATTTGAGTTATTTGATATTCTTGGTTTTGATAATGGCTAAACACTATAAGTCATTGATGTTTTACCACTCTTATATGACTAAACTACTTGATGTTCTTTCATGACAGATATGCCAAGGAATGGAGTGGGGATGGCAAAAGTGAAAGCTCAATGATTGCGCCCTCGCACGCGGATCGACCTGCGCGGTCAGGTCGCGGGGGTCAAGGGGGCAGCGCCCCTTGCGGGGGTTTCCGGGGACAAAACCCCCGGAACAAAATTTTGATTATAAGAGCGATATAATCAATAGAAATCTTCAAGACTGTCAAGGTTGATGCCACAGATGAGAACAAGCTGCTAAAGGACTCAAGCGACGGAGCTATAGGAGTTAACGGACTGACCCGGCATAACCCGGGGTCTGCCCAGCTGGCGGTCGACCGCCAGCCCAGGGGCAGTCGACTGCCCCTGCCAGCAGACCACTGTCTACAGGCTTTCTCAGTGGCGGTCGACCGAAAATTCCAGGGACCATCCGTCTACAACGTTTCTCAGTAGCGGTCGACCGCCAGCTTCCACAGGTCGACCGCCAGCCCCGAGCCATCAATTATTGACTTTGTTTTCCACTTCGAGAAGGGTCATTCTCCATGGATTTCTTTAATCCTAAAGTCACCCAATCACCCACAAAATGTGGATCTAGTCTGGGGGGTTTCCAAGGACCATTCAAAGGTTATAAAACACATACAAGAAGGGTTGGAAACCCTAAGGCTAAGAAGGGAGATCAAAGGAGGCTACAAGGGTGTGTTCAAGGGAGAGGAGTTCGAGTACTGTAGCTGTGAACAGTACTCCGGGAAGAAGTTCTTCATCCATTCCAAGGGATTCAAGCCTAGATCTAAAGCCATCTCAACCTCCAAGGAAGTAAGAAGCAATCAAGGCACTCAAGGGTGATCTAAATTGCATCCTTAAACCTCTTCATCAACTTAAGGAGATCAAAAGGAAGATCAAAGCTACATCCAAAGTCTTTCTCATCAACTAGAAGAGATTCAAGGAAGATCATATCTCAAGGAAGAAGACACCATTGAAGCATCAGATTCACGCTCCAACAATCTCAGACAAGATCTTTTCTTCTTGAGCATATTCCATATCTTTTGTGAATAGCTTGATATTTGTTCTCTTTTCATTTCATTCAAACATTTGAAACTGAAGATCATCCCTACCGGTGGTTAGTAGGAAGGCAATCGGATGTTGTCCGATCTGTGGTGTTGACGTCCCTACCTGTGGTTAGTAGGAAGACAATCGGTGGTCTTTCCGATTTACAATTCAGTGCGTGGCACTAGTGGAGCCTCATTGGATTTGGTGAGGGGTGGACGTAGGACTGAGGATTCAGTCCGAACCACCTTAAAATCCTTTGTGTTGTGGTTTGTTTATGTGATTGCTTCGTTCTAGATGCATGCTTAGGTTCAAATTGATATATTAGTTGCTCATCTTGCCAAGCGAATCATAGTGTTCTTCGATAAGCTAGTTACACTCCGCTGCAATTTATTTTATCTAGCTATATAGAGGGTTGCATTACGAAAAGAGGGGCATATCTATTCACCCCTCCCCTCTAGATCCGCTGTCCACTACACAACAAAAGGACCTTGCTGGAGGGGAAGTCGGGGCATTTGTGGAGGCATTGGGTTGGCTACATAGTTGGCGTTGTTGACTGCACTTACTTGCTCATTTGTTACGACTCCTTCTGTCGCTCCACTTGGGACACCAGTGCATGTCTTTCTGACCACCTTGGGCTTCGGCGGCTCAAACATGTGCATAATGGGGGAATCTTTTAACTGGGTTTGGATATACCGGGCCCTTTCATAGAGCTCTTCCATTGTGGTAAGCTTGTTCATGGCCAGGACGTGTCTGAACTGTGGGGTTGCATTGGACATAATCATTTTTACTTGTTCAGGCTCTTAGAGGGTATCTCTTATCCTTTCTGCCAGAGACCTCCATCTGTCAACATAACGGACAAAATCTTCATCGGGCCTCATTTTCTCGGCTACTAGGTCGGTAATGAAAAGAGAGGGACCAACCCTATCCCAATACTTTTGCAAGAATCTTCTTTGCACTGTATCAAAGTTCTCGGCCTCACCGGGCTACAAAGAATAGAACCATTCTAGCGCGGGACCGTCCAACGATCTCCGAAAGAGGTATGCCAGGGATCTTTGGTCATTTTGCCAATAGGAGGATTCATACATGAAGTCCTTGAGGTGAATAAAGGGGTTGCCAGTGCCATTGTACCTGCGGTACATATGCATTTCGGAGGGAGGAAGATGGATCACCGGAAGGATTGACAAAGCAACCTCCGGGGTGGATTTTACGTCCACTATTTTCTTCAAATTCTAAAACTGTTCGTCCATTCTATTGAACCTGTTGAAGAGCGATTGGGCGAGCTCCTCGGGAGGTGAAGGTGGCACCTGCCACTGGGGAGGGAGATGTCTCTCGGAGACTTGAGGAGGAAATCTCGAATGGGAGGGAGCTGTCGGGCCGCCGGTAGCTAGCCCTGGCTGGAGTGGCGTGTGAGGAACAGCAGGGGTTTGAGATTGTGAAGCGAACTGGAACGAGGGAGGTTGTTGGATTGCCTATCCTTGAAGTGAGGGAGAAGAGATGGCTTGCACCGGTGAAGGAGATGGGATGGCCTGCACCGACTCTTGGAGGGGTGCGATGGCTAGAGTTGACTCTTGGGGGGAGGGAGAAACGGATTTCCCTTTTAGGATGGCCTGGAAGGCTCGAAGTTGCTCATAGGTGAGCTCCGTGTTGGCGAGGACACCCAACAAAGAGGAGATGTCTTGTGGTGGTGATGTGTCCCTTGTGGTAACCTGCACCTCGCGTGAGGGCTCGCAGGAAGGGCTCGAGTCCATAGCATGGACACGCGGCTCGACTGGCTGACCACGACCAAGGTGGTTCTCCTCAAAAGACTCATCGGCCATTTTCAAAGTTCTTTCAGAACGTAAAAATATACACCAACAAATAGATAGCAAAGATTATCAACCAAGTAGATGTCTTTACGCCCTTTTTTGTTTTTGTTTTGATAATTTTTTTATGTTTTTAACCAGATCTGAAGTTCACACAAAAATAAGGACCCTAGTTAGTTTTTGTTTCACTGCCGTGTCAACTAGGATCGCTCGTCTCACCACGGATGGGTCGACTAACTCCGGGAGACTTCAATGGTACAACCAGCCCAGTGAACGAAGAGGGAATCCTTCACTGTCGGGGACTTACGGAGGTCCCGGTGGAGGAGATCCTAGTCCGTCGAGAGGAATTCCCGAACGGAGAGTCCTTCCTTCACCGAGAGAGGGTGATCCTTAAAAAAAACTAAAAAAAATGGGGTGGATGTATGCAATGAAGTGCTGAACAGATGTACAGAACATAAGAAAATAACAGAGATAACAAAGATATAATCAATACCCAATGAATCACAAGGGATTAGGGGTGAAGTGCACGAGGTGCACGAGGGATAAGAGCTGAAAGTGCTACTGTGAGCACAACTAGAGCGCGCGAGGGAGCAAAGGTGGAGGAGGACACATCTATGCCAAGATCGCAAGAGTAACCACGAGAAAGCGACACAGGTCCCATCGTGATCGCCAAGATGTGAGCAACGTCACGCGGAATGCGGCGGTGAGCGGAGCGCGCGGGCTCGTTTTGCTGCGACACAGAAAGAAGGAGAGAGAAGCAGAGGAACCACCATGGGAGATTGCTCCGGGGGGGTGTGCAGAATAGATACAACGTAACAAGATATGGGGATTAAACGGCCATAGTGGGAAGTGACTCTCTGCGACCTCGGGGGATGGGAATGGTGCAGAATTTAAGTGACAGAAATTTAAACGGCCATAGCGGGAAGTGACTCGCCGCGGCCTCGAAGATATGAGAAGATATGAGAATAACACAATATATAAATAACAGAAATTTAAACAGCCATAGCAGGAAGTGACTCGCCGCGGCCTCGAAAATATCAAAGATAGGAGAATATCACAGGATATAAATGACAGAAATTTAAACAGTCATAGCGGGAAGTGACTCACCGCGGCCTCGAGAATATCAAAGATGTGAGAATATCACATGATATAAATGACAGAAATTTAAATAGCCATAGCGGGAAGTGACTCGAGAAGCGAGATGACAGATGACGGAATGATGCATGCAACAGAAATGACAAAAGAGAGTGGGAGAGAATGACTTATTGAAGATGCCGATGGCGGGATCCGGTGGAGCTTCGACAGCATAGGGATGACGTGGAAGCACGATGGACGGAGTTAGCCTTCCTCTCGCGAGCGCGGGCACCCGAAAATTCGACAGAACCTCCTCCTGCAAAAGCCCACGGGTTAGGAAAGGGATCTGACAGAGTCTCTCTTTCCTCTATCGAATCTGAAGCTCTCTCCCTCCGAGGGAGGGGGTCTTCTTTTTATAGGAGAAAGTTTCATTGAGGCGTCTGGGGTCCTGGACGCCTCTATGTTGAGGCGTCCAGGGTCCTGGACGCCTCTATTATTTTTTTATAATTTCAATTAATTGAGGCATCTAACCATCTTGACGCCTCAATACTCAGGCGTCCAGCTCCCCAGACGCGCCCCTTCTGCCCACCAAAACGATGCCGGAAACCGCCGGTGGTTTCGACGTGCTCGTGACTCCTAAACTGCGTCTAGGAACAAAGACGACTTCATGTTTGGATTTATTCGAAACGTCAAACTAAACGGCCGGAGCGGCGCCGCGTGCGCGCTGTACGAGCCTTTGAAGAAGACGTCTAGGCTCCTAGACGCCTCTAAAAGAGGCGTCCTGTTACCCGGCCACTTTCAAAAAAGAGAAAAAATATTTAAAAAACAATAAAAATAATAAAAAATATATTTATGAAAGCGTCTAGGAACCTTGACACGTCAAAGTGAGGCGTCTAGGGACCCTACCACTTTCAAAAAAGAGAAAAAAATAATAAAAAAATATTTTTAAGAAGGCGTCTAGGGTCCTTGAAGCGTTTAAAACTTTTCACGAAAAAAATTCAAAAATATGTAAAAAAATCAGAAAAATAAGAAATCACCAAAGTAATTAAAAATGTGAAGGCAACCTTGGGGTATCATGGTGTAATATGAGATTTACTCATGGTAATGTCAAAAACGGCGTGTCTACAACGATAGCAAGAGCAAGTAATCAGAAATTCAAGTGAATTGCCATATATCAAGTCGAGTCATGCAAGCAAGCACTTCCTGCTTTCAAGCAAGTATAGGAAGTATCACATGAGTGTGGAATGTCGTAGACCCAACATGCTAGATAGTATCGGTGCCAAATGCCATACCTAATCATTCACCTACCTGGGGATCAAGTACTTTTCGGGTGTGCCTCCCAGGACCAGACTAGGCCCTTTAATGTGTTTACCTTGGCATTGATTTGCTTGGATCATAGATCCCACAAAATCTAGACATCCACAATGTTTTAATGGCCAAGAGTTCGAAGATCAAGTTCATGTAATCAAGGTCAAGTGCATAAGAATGTTGATTTTCTTGAGATTCCAAATAATAAGCTCCTTAATCGAGAGGAAAAGTCGTTCAAGGAAATGACTTAGAATTGATAATGTCATTAATAGACATAACAATAGGTCCCAACTCGAGGAACCATAGCCTGGATAGGCTAGAGTAGCTTACACAATCAAAACCATGAAAACATCAACTTTCGAAAAGCTGGAAGGTACGCGGTCAATATTGGGCCACTTAAGACAGAACGATCACACACTGGGCCGTGCAAATATGACTGGGCCGAAGAACAACCCAGTCAAAGCTAAGTGGATACATGGTCTCAAATGGGCCGCGCTACAATAAAACGGTCCAAATTTGGCCGCTGAACCAAACTGGGAGGTTCACAAGACGACGTCCAATTCAAGAAGAAAAGGAGCCCATGCTGAAGGCTACACGGGCTGGATTGGGCCGCGCATTAATTGAGCAGTCGGACGATAGTCCGCTCCAGTACCTAAGCGGTCTTGGCCGTTCAGTAACTGGGCCAAGTAGGATAGAGAAAGCTACCCAAAAAGGGCTCCTAGGCCACCATAGGCATAGTGGAACTGAACCAGGATTCAACCCACGATTCTTAGGTCAGCCTAGAGGCTCTAGGTCAACTAAATAGGGCCTGGTCAAAGAACAATCAAGGATAATCGACCATAAAGACTTGGCATTTAGCCAGGGTTACACGGTCTTAACCGGGCCGCTCAAATGGCATACAACGGTCCGATATAAGCCACTTATGAATCAAACGGTCAGATCCAGGCCGCGTAGGGACTCGAACGGTTCCATATGGGCCGTGAATCTGGACAGAGACAAGCCAGTGATCCGGTCGAATTCATAGGTGCAGGACTTGAGATACAACCTACCAGACGTCCTAGTGAGAATCTCAGGCTCGCGGGGACTTACGGAGGTCTCATAATGGAGGTCCTAGTCTGACGGAAGGAGTATCCGGCGGAGAGTTCCAACCATTACAAGAGTTGAAGGCTAGAAATCATCGAAAAATGAATATATGCGGTCAGTCAACTCCACCGGAGTGGAATGACTGTCAAAACAATCCTAGCATCATTCTTTCATTTTCAATAGAACACGTTTAAGATTAACTTTATTAAAATGGTGAATCAAGGTCATGGTGAGAGTAATCAAACAAGAAAATTATAAGCTTTTAACTTTCATAAGTTCCAATTTATATACATGTTGCTATCCTACCATTAGCATTATTCAACTAAGATAATTCATGCCAGAACAATAATAAAGCAGTTCTGAGTGACAGAGCGGTCAGCTCAGGACCTCTCAATGGCCTCGACGGTCAAACGACAGGCCGTTCAGGCCCCACAGGCCCAGAGGTCTGGCAGGATCTGAGCGGTCTGTAGAGTGCCGCTGGGGTCTATGAGCGGTCTGTACCTGCCCGCCGTCCAAAGGAACGGTCAGGAGTTGGCCGTTCCGTTCATGAAACAATCCGAAGTACAAAACACTTGAACGGTTAAACATCAGCCGCCTCTATAGACTGAGCGGTCTATCGAAGGGCCGTTCTATATGGAGCGGTTACTGTTGGTCCTCTCTAAGGTCGCCCTGCCCGACTCCGGCGAGCTCGGCTAGGGTTATTAAAAACGGCTAAATACACATCAGAGAAAGCATGAAAATTGGGTATTTTACGATCAATGGAATGAGAACATGATGATGCATAGCATGGCATGATCAATTTAAGGCTAAAGCCTGCTAATCCCTACATTAATCAAGGGTAACAAGGAAAACCCTAATTTTGGCATGCTTCCACTAAAACGATAAATACTCTCATGATGCTAGATCGATTTTAGGACTTTTAGTATCAAATGAAAGAGAGCTTAAAGATGCACAAAATGATATATTTTACTTAATCTTTAGCCCGAGAGAAACCTACCTTAATCGAAGAAGAAGGAGGAAGATGCCAAAAACCCTAATCCGCAAACACGCCTCTGATACTCACCCAAATTCGCTCTCGATCGGCCACCCTAGGTCACGCCGCCGGCTGTGGAGACAAATAGGGTTCCAGGGGGTCGAAAGTCCTCTATTTATAGGGTCTAAGAAGGTTCCTACAGATCGAATTAGTCTCAAGAGTCCAAGGGATTAAAATCGGTGAAAAACTCGGTTCTTCCACCTAATCTACACCGCCACCGCCAATAGAAGGCTCTAGAGTTAGGGTTTTCGAAAGGAAGATGGGCTTCTAGGGTAAACCGATCAAATGGACCTGGTTTGGGCTCGATTGGTTGAGAAATGGGCTCGAATTTGATCGATTAAGGTTGGGCTATTAAGAACAACGATTTTGGACTAAAAACCTCTTAAATTCGGCCCCATTAAATTTTTATTAGAGATCGGCCCAGTTGACAATATTGTTAAACACTTTGTTTTCTACAAGAATATAATTTTTTTCATTTTTTAGAAATTAGTCGAAACTTTAGCCTACGGGTGAAATCACATTAATTTACTATAAATATATATATATATATATATATATATATATATATTAAATTCAGATTATTGTGGAAAATTCAATTGCATTGTGAAATATGAAAATTCTTTTATGGTCATTGTAGAAAAATAATTATTCCTTTTGGTTGACATAATTTGGCCGTTTTCAAAAATAAATAATATTCTTTAATTAAGAAAATCATTAAAATAGCAAGGAAATAACTTTAATTTCAATACATATTTCAAAATTTTACTTTTATATTTTATTATTTAACCGGGGTGTTACAATAGGGGTCAACAACTGACCCATATCCAGCACCGCCTTCAACATCACGAACACATATTTGTAGATATTTGGCAACGCCTCGGCTATGTGCCTCCTCCTCCACCAGATGCCCCGCCTCCTGTAGATGACCCATGAGGACGTCTTTTTGTTTCCTACCTCCAGTTGGTGTCCTTTCGTCTTATGTCTGTTGGGTCCACTCTTCGTCTATCCTATCCCCTTTTGATGATGCCAAAGGGGGAGAGGTAGTAGTGCAGGTTCTATATTTATGTATGTCGGTATGTTTGTGTGTTTGCATGTATGATCATGTGAGGATCATTGAGTCTATTCTGTATTAGTGCATTTGTTTAGTCCCTTGTGTCTAGAGTCGTGCATTCACTCTCGCATTAATGTACCCTGTAATGAAATGATGAATTGAATGAAACTGGTGTTTGATCTCAAATGGTTGGCTCTTGTGTCTCATTTCTTTTCTAATTGAAAAATAAAGTGTTGAATGGTTTGCGTTTGCTGGCTTGATGGGATGTGAGTGAAATGCCTTGATTTCGAACTTTGATTTAAATTTTCAAACATTGCTTAAAGGCACGTTCATGTATTTCAATACCCTCTCAGTTTTGTCATCATAAAAAAGGGGGAGATTGTTGAGTATATCCAGATGATTTTGATGATAACAAAACCCAGGTCATGTGTTTTCTCACGTGCCATGTATTAACAATCAGTTCGACCTTCATACGCAATCAAGGCCTAATTTCATCATGCACTATGTTTAAGTGTTCATACCCCACCCAATGCATAAATCCATTTTGGTTCTGAAACTACCCAGGCTAAGCTTAACTCACTCATTTTAATTGAAACAGGATGTGTCATAAACTTATTAGCTGACATATTATGATTCATTGGCTAACCTCTTTATTTTTGCAGTATTCCCAGTTGGCGGTCGACCTAAAGGCATAGAGCGGTCGACCTAATTTTCTAGGGATATCAAATCTACAATTTTTTACAATGGCGGTCGACCGCCCAGCAAGGATCGGTCGACCAGTTTTCCCAGCAACGAAAAACCCCATTCCAGTAAAATTTCGGTTGACTGCCCCCCTCCTACCGGTCGACCGCCAGTCTCGAAAAGCCACTTTTGTTGACTTTGTATTCTCAACATGGGAAGCCCTTCTTCTTGTATTTGTTTAATCCCAAAGCCATCAAACCTTCCATGATTTTTGGATCTGGTTCCTGGCTTGTCTCTTGACCATTCAAGAGTTATAAAAACATCTCTTTAGGGCAAGAAACCCTAATCAATCCAAGGAGGCTAAAGGAGGCTATCAAGGGGAGATTCAAGTGCTGGTACTGTAGATGTGAACAGTGCTCCGGGAAGGAAGTTCTTCATCCATCTTCAAGTGATTCAAGCCACATCTAGAGCAGATCAACCCCAAGCCAAGTAGAGATCAAGCTGCATCGAAAATCTTCTTCATCAACTAAGGGGGAGCTTGAATCTGAAGTTTTCTCTTTGTGTCTTCCATTCGATTTCTATTTCAGAATCAAGTGTGTATTCTTGTAATAGCTGAATACTTGTGTGTGTGTGGATCTACGTAGATCCGTGTGTGTGTATGTGTGTGTGTGTGTTTATTTCTTCACATCTCTTTGTGATTCGGTGCTTGTTCACCTTCATGGGAGTTTTGAACTCCTCACGTGTGGGTGTGTGTGTTTTGATCTTGTAATCCTTTACAAGATAGTGTGTGAAGCCTCACAGATTGTGAGGGGTAAATGTAGGTTGCCGTTGTTGCATCCGAACCACCTAAAAATCTCTATCTATCATGTGGTTTGATCCTTCTCTTCTATCCCCATTCTGTGCAGCATACACTTAGTTTATTTTGATTGTCTTGTTGAGTTAGATCTAGCATAATCCATCATTCTCATATCAACTCTTCAGTATATAAAAAGGTGGGTTCGGATCGACAAGGCAAACCTTGTCAGGTAGATAACATCTTGCGTGAGTTGAATCTCTAGATTCCCACCTCCGCCATTGTACCTAAGATCGGTTGAGTGCGATAGATTCTATTAGATCTCTTAGTTTTCATTTAATTCTGGATTTCATCTCAGCCATTATTCACACTTGTTTGAATTGGAAAAAAGTTTGGTAAAAGTGTATATACACCCAATTCACCCCCCTCTTGGGTGTCATTGATCGCGGGACTTCATGTAGAACTGCCGGAAAAGGAATACGATAGGTGTAACCGCCACCTGGTTACAGATGTAGATAAAAGCGGATAGAATGCACCAAGAATTGGGGGAGAGGACCCCCGGGTACCTGTCGTAGTAATGGAGGACAGACTCCATGAAAGGATGTAGAGGGAGATGAAACCCCGCTCAGAAGGACTCTATGGGGATACTGATGCCGCCAGGATAATAACCTCCCAGACACACGTCAGTGGTGGGGAAGACGTTGTCGTAGTCGGTGGGAATCTGGAAGGCCTCATGGAGGGACCACCCGGTAGGTGACCAACGGAGGAGAATGAGGACGGCTGGGACCGACACTCGAAGTGCTCAGGATGCTGGCATGTTTGGCCCCTTCCTCAGCAGAAGACTCATGGCTGACACGGAGGATCCTCCTACGAGGCGCCAAGGACAACAGAAGAGAAGAAAGATAGAAGAATCCTCACCAGGGCAAAGGACAGACGATGAGGAAGTGCCAGACACCTATGCCGGAGACGAAAGAGATAGGTGAAGCTTCTCTGGGTGTCCTTACATCAATACTTATAAGCGTCCGAAGGCGAAGTGATCACGTCGGGGAGACAGGAGGGAGGAAGGCATCTGTCACCACCGAGGTTGGCAGTAGAACCCAGGCAACCGTTCACGCCCGCTTTTCCAGATAAAAAATTGCCACTCTATGATGATAGTGACGTCGCTTGACAACCTGACAGGAGTAACCTTACGCGCCAAGAATCGTGGTAGGTGGCGGGGCCCACCTGCCCAAATGATATGAGGAGATCCTCCTAGAAGCTCTCCTCGTCTGGCCCACTAGGACTTCCCCTCGGACCCCGAATGTGCTTGGTGTTCGAGAGTGGGGGGGGTAGTGAGGAGGGCAAAATCTACCCAACCCAGATGCGGCCCACTAGTACCAGGCATGCGTCGGCCCAGGGCCAACTGGGTGTAAATGTTGGGTCCCGTGAGGTGTAAACGGATCTAGAAGGGGGGGTTGAATAGATCCTATCAGAAACTTTGGCCTATTTAAAACTCTTAGCTAGCGGAAGCTTAAACCACTCTTATTAAGTGAATGAATCACTTAGGCACGATGCACAGCAGAATTAAGTAGAGTGGCTCAAATGAAAAGACTTGAATTACAAGCTATGAAACATCCACGCTTCTTTAAGTGAATTACAAAGCATAACACATAGATGGACATGCAATAGCTTGCAACAACCGTGCGTGTGTGTGTATGCTATGTTGATCACTCAAAGTGTATATGTGTGTGAGCAATATAACCAAGTGTGGAAGCACACGAACCTGCGAATGGGGTTAGAAGATATAGAGCAATCACACAAAATAAACAACCCACAACACAGGGATTTTAAGGTGGTTCGGTTGCAACCCCGCAACCTACGTCTACCCCTCACCAAAACCCGGTGAGGCTTCCTTGCTGACTCACAGCTTGACCCGGGGACACGCCCCAAACCACAGAACAGAGAAAACTCTCTTTCTATCTTCCTACACACAAAGCCGGCAGGGACGGCTACACCGCAGATCGGAGAACTCCCGATTGCCTTCCTATTAACCACCTGGTAGGGACGTCAACACCGCAAATCGAACAACCTCCGATTGCCTTCCTACTAACCACCGGTAGGGACGATTCACAAGTTCAAGTGTTTAACAATATTGAAAGTAAAACATATGTGAAGGAATTAAAACAAGAGATTGAGTAAGAAGGAATTGGCCCTTGTATCGATATGCTTTGTTGATCAGCAGCATGGATCTCTTCTTCTTGCAAATCAATCTTCTTGTAATCACCCTTGAATGGATGCTTGTTCTTCACGAAGTACTGTTCATGTGAACAGTAACTGTTCTTCCAATCTCCTCTCTTGATCTTCTTTTTGATCTCTTTGAATGGATGAAGAAGTGAATAGATGCTACCTTGATCCTTGCTTCCTTCTTCACAGATCTTGGAAGATGATCTCTTTGATATGAGCTTGAATACCTTGGATTGGATGAAGATGTTCTTCACGGAGTACTGTTCATGTGAATAGTAACTCTTCCTTCAATCTCCTCTTTTGATCTTCTCTTTGTATCTTCTTGAAGTGGATGAAGAGAGTAATTGATTCTACCTTGAATCTTGTTTCTTCAACAGCTTCTAGGAGTTTGAATGCTTCAGAAATCACCTTGGATGAATCGGAATGATGTAGATGATTTCTCTTGAAGATCTTGAATGAAACTAGCTTCCTTAGATCACCTTGATAGCCTAGCTTGCATCTGATCTTCCTTGAAGGTTGTTTGCCTTGATTTGAGCTTGAATCAACCTTGCTTGGATGAAGAACTTCTTCACGAAGTACTGTTCACGTGAACAGTACTTCGTCCCCTTTAGATCTTCAGTTAAGCATATGGAAGCCCCCTTGAAGCATTAGGTTTTCCATCCCCTCAAGTGTTGGTTTTATAACCCTTGAATGGTCCATAGATGCCCCCTAGACCAGATCCACAAATCATGGAAGATTAGGTAAGATTTGATTAAACAAATCCATGGAAAGGGGCTGGCCACGAGGTGGATTTCGAAGTCAAATAAGGTTGGCTCGGGGCTGGCGGTCGACCTAAGGTTCCTGGCGGTCGACCGCTACTGTAAAATGCTGTAGACGAATGGCCCCTGGGATTTCCGGTCGACCGCCACTGGCTGGCGGTCGACCGCTACTGAAAAAGCCTGTAGACGGTGAGGCTCTGGCTGGGGCGGTCGACCGCCCCTGTGCTGGCGGTCGACCGCCAGCTGGGCAGACCCCCAGTTCAGCCGGGTCAGTCCATTAACCTTTTTAGCTCCGTTGCTTGACTCCTTTAGCAGCCCATTCATGTCTATAGCATCAACCTTGACTGTCTTGTAGATTTGATTATAGAGTATTCAATCAAATTTTTGTTCCGGGGGCTCTGCCCCCGGAAACCCCCGCAAGCGGCGCTGCCCCCTTGACCCCCGCGACCTGACCGGGCAGGTCGATCCCCGCGACCTGACCGCGCAGGTCGATCCGCGTGCGAGGGCGCAACATTGAGCTTTCATACTTGCATTGAGCTTTCACATTTGCATTGAGCTTTGACATTTGCATTGAGCTTTCACGTTTGCATTGAGCTTTCACATTTGCATTGAGCTTTGACATTTGCATTGAGCTTTCACGTTTGCATTGAGCTTTCACGTTTGCCAATTCCACTTCATTCCTTGGATTATCTTGTAGCATGCTATCGAGAAGTTGCATCGACCTTGAATCATCCATAAGGTAAGACATGCACTGACCATATGAAGAATATGCAATGACCTTATGTCTGATGCTATTCAGCTTGATTTCTGTGTTTGAAACATGCTATATGTTCGTGTATCCAATATTCTCATATGCCTTGATATCTGTCAATTCAGTTGTCTAGATTGGTGTGCCATTCTTGAGCTTTTACACTGGAAGTATAATGACCTGAAATGTATGAATATTAACATTATTAAATGCAGGTATAGTTCATTAATGACTAAAGAGGCAGACATCATCAAAACCAACTAAAGAGGCAGACAACATCAAAACCATAAAGGATGTAATCATGTTGCACACATGTTCAACATTCTCTCATTTGTTCAACAGTAAAGTATGCCGTCCGACGGCTAGCGGTCCACACTAGGTGACCACATAGAGGAGCACAGGAGATTCGCCAGCCCACAAGGGGCATCGACAGGAGCATCTCGGAACATTACTCCCACCATTGTCGGCCTTTACTCCAGTAGGGGCGAGCACGCGCTTAGAGCGCCATGAGACTCGCCCGAAGGCCGCACTGCCCGGATTAATGGGCGCACAATAGGAAACTCCCCACGATTGCGGGGAGGCGTTATCCCATGACACACGTCTTTCCTCACTAAGGGATGGGCCTCCACCGCCAGGACAACCAGTATAAATGGACATTCGATCAAATGGCAAGGACACAGACAGGCACGAACACACGCGCTCACAAAGAGAGTGACACATACTCCCGAGAAGGCATACACATGCAGCGAGATGCTCAGACGCACAGAGGAGAGCGATACCGGAGGGAGCCGGTCTCCGAGCACGATCCAGACATGGCGAGCACTCTCCGGACAAAACGAGCACATCCAGAGACTTCACTCCGGCCCCAGGCTTGATTATTCCACTCTCATGCTCTCTCATCTTCTCTATTTCTTGCCGTTCTTCGCCTCGCCATGGTCCTTACTTAAGCATCAGAAGGTTGTTCCCTGGGATAATACTCGGGACTCCTTCCGACGCCATCTTCCTGATGTTTGCAGATTTTCATGGGTGACTAGACATCGTTCGCTGATCGAATAAATCTTAAAAGTGTGATATGAGATCTGGGAGAACATTTTTCTGCCTCTACGTAAACATTAACCTATCATATTTTTTGTCACAATTTGTACCAGATTGGTTGTCTTAAAAAATTTTCATCCAATTTGTCCAATTTTACATTTAATAAGAGCCGCCCCATTAATGTGTTTTTTTCTCTGATACCCTCGCACCAGTTCCCCACCCGAGACCTTGCAACTAGCCTCAAAATAATGCACACACACGCAGACACCCCCACCCACCCCCAAATTAAAAGGCATTTATACATACTGACCAATAGTCTTGTCTTGTCCCGTCCTAGGCCGAAAGAAATGAGACACTGGCTTCTGAGGCTCAAATTAAAAGGCATTTATACGTACTGACCAATGGTCTTGTCCTACCCTTAACAGTGTGGGCCGAAATGAGACACTGGCTTCTGTGGGCGAGAGGCCTTCTGTGGGCGAGAGGCCCAAATTAAAAGGCATTTATACGTACTGACCAATAGTCTTGTCCTAGCCTTAACAGTGTGGACCGAAATGGCTTCTGTGGGCGAGAGGCCCAAATTAAAAGGCATTTATACGTACTGACCTATAGTCTTGTCCTACCCTTAGCAGTGTGGGCCGAAATCTGTGGCCGAGAGGGAAGTGCACGTCGCGGGAGCGAAGGGACAACCACAGACACCGAGTATGACCCATGCAATTTGTGAAAGAATCTACTCTCTATGGGAAGAAGTCTGCCAAAGGTAGTCAAAAACGAGGAGCAGAAGAACCGATTTTGATTCCATTTTCCACCATTTTCCCCACTTGTTTCTTCGTGGCAGAGAATGAGGGAACCAAAATGCACCGTCCTTCAACTGTTTCACTGCGGAACAACAATCTGGTCCACGGCAACCCAGGTCATGCACTTATGGGTGCTACATGGAAAGAAAGATAAACAACACATGAGTGATATCTTAAAAGTTCAATTTAATGGCTGGTCTGCCGTGTATAAAAAATTCGCCTTACCCATCCACTAGTTCATGACAACAGAACCATGGGACTCATTTATTATTAGAGTAGTAAAGATAAAGAATGACGAAGGTGTGCAGGCCAGGCCGACTAACCACAAGTTGAATTGACCAGAAAACACTAAATCCTCCGTAGAGTTAAAAATAATAAAAACAGATCTCTTGGCCAACGATTTCCGAACAATCTGATGGCTGTTGTTGGAAGGGTTCAAGAGATTAAACTTGGGCTTTTAGTGCAGGTTGATATCACGAGCCAATTTGAGTTTTTAAGTTATTTTCTAGCAACTTGTAGAGGGGGTTTTCCCTCCTCCCTGAATAAGTCCAATAACACGGGCCTGGCCCAGAAGGCCAGAGGCCGGCCCATTAAGGCCGCCCAGCTTAAAATGAGCAAGTTAGGGCTCAACAAGCGCTGTCAAGCCCAACACACCTCATGTGCTAAGTGGGCCCCTCTGCCAGGCGCCACACCAAGAGGAAAGCCCATGTCAAGTTCTAGGCCGGGAGGAAAGCCCTAAGTAAACGGCGTAAAGCCCCAAAGTGTCAGCTCAGGAGATCTCAAGCCTTAACTCGATCTTAAGCCATCTCAAGAGATCTAGAGTATTAACTCGACCCCAAGACTATCTCAGGAGGCTTAGAGCATTAACTCGGTCCCGAGCCATCTTAGGAGACCTAGAGCATTACTTCTGCCCCAAGCCATCTCAAGACGCCTCAAGCATTAACTCGGCCTTGAGCCATTCCCGGGTATTAACTCAAATCCCAAAGAGCCTTAATTAGCTTGATCTCTAGCCACAAGAGGATACTAGCTCGATCAATCCTGAGCCATGAAGAGCCTTAGCTTGGCCATTGAGATAGGAGCGAGCCTTAGCTCAACCCTGAGCCACAGAGGGCCTCAACAAGCCATTGGAGAGACCCAGCTCGATCATCGAGCCATCCGGGAGCTTTAGCTTGATCTCCGGCCATCCTAGGAGGCCTCAAAGCATTGACTCAACCCCTAGGCATTTCGAGCCTTAGCTCGACCACAAGCCAGCAAAAAGGCCTTAGATCCCGAGCCATAAATAAGCCTCAGCTTAACCAACGGTCTCCTAGCTCGGCAAAGATCGACATATGACCTTCAACTCTAGCAAAGGGGCATCATCATAAGAGCAACACTAGGTTATGCGGACGAAGTAGGGCGACGACAATAAAAGCCACAAGCCGTGAATAATGAGGCGTCACATTTAAAGTAGGATCTTAGTAAGGCATGTACCCCTCGAGAAGTGCAACCGCCACCCTGCATATCAGTGCCCTCGGACCATGATGCATAGGGAAGCGTATATTGTACTAGTCTTGGCCACATGGCCTCTATCTTGTCAAATCTGAACCAAACCACTAAGTTATGAGGATCCAAAGCGCCATCATAGCCTACCCGCGTCAGTAGATCCATTCTCCTTTACAATGCTACGATACATTTGGTATCCTGTAGCCATCGTCGCTTTGGGAGGCGAGCTACTCTGTGCAATCCTTTCAAGGCTCAAGGCTCCAAGTGACCTCTGCAGGTATGAAACCTCCGTCAATACACCTCAATGTCTATAAAAATAGGTCTCCACGACCTCCGCCAGATATGGGCTTGTGGATGCACTTTTGGAACATCTATTTATTGTTGGGTCTCCTCTGGATTGATGTGCAGTATGTGTACTGCTTTGGGTTGAATTGTCTTAAGTGATTGGCAACATGCTGAATTGTTTTGAGTGAATGGCAACTATATTGTTTGACTTAGTTGACTGAGTTGTTGACGTTATTTTGACATGATGGTGTATGTATTTTGATGCATTTTATATGTCAGATTTTCATATAACTGTTGTCTCCATTTTAACTGAACAAGGTCTATGCACACACTATGTCAGTGCACCGTCTACATCTCGCACACACATACTCTATGCACTTCCACTCTGGGGATATATCAAGTCTGTGCACATGTGTGCTGTGCGAACATTGGGTCCGTGCATATGTAATCTAATGCCAATTTGAGTCTGTGCACTTCAGTTCTGACAATATATCAACTCCGTGCAATTTTTTATCTCTTGCATAACAGTCTTAAGCTGACTTCGAGTCTGACACTTTGATAGCATGCTTGTTCGGGAAAGTTGAGAATGGCACGTGATCCAAGAATGGAAGATGTGCCAGGATTGTGACACGTGGAAACTAGTCGAGCTGGGATGCTGCCACGTGGCCCAGGAATGTCAGATCTGGATAAGGCAATTGGGCGGGAACCGTGGTGAGCACACGCTCTATCTCACTGCTGCTGCCTATAAATAAGAAGATCCTCTTTCAAGAGAAGACTGATCGTGAAAAGAGATTTGAAGTGAAAAGAGAGAGATAGAGACATCACGATCCAGAAAGAAGAAGAGAGAGAGCTTTGAGAGGAGAGATTTGAGAGAGATGTTTGAGAGAGTTATGACATCAGTCTCCTGGTTCAGAACTGGAGCTGATTTGCTCACTATTTAAGCTACATTTCCATCTGAGTTTTGATTCTTCGTTTGTTTCTTTTGTTTTCTTCGAAACTCTTGTTCCATCAAGCTGTGAGTCAGCGGTAGCAGAGGAGGATTCCTATGGACAGGTTAAGCTGTAAGCCTCAGCAGTTGCAGAGGAGGATTCCTCTGGACAGCAAGCTATGAAGCTCAGCGGATTGTAGGGATTCATCCCCGAAGCTGTGGATCAGTGGCAAGCTTTTAGTCAGCAGTGAAGCCACACTCAGTTGAGTGTGGGGTGGATGTAAACCTCTGGATAGAGGTTGAACCACCTAAAATTCAGGTGTCTCTGTGTGGTTGATCATTGATCTGTGTTCATCTAGTTGCTGCGCTCGTTAGATGTTTGCTTAGATCGTGTGAGGGCCGATCCACTTGTGTTGCTTCACTGAGATCTTTTCTGAGTGTTTTTCAACCATCCTATAGCAGTTCGATTTTATTCCGCACTAGTTTCTGTTGTAGCTAGAAATTTTTATTGGGTGACTGATCTATTCACCCCCTTCTAGATCACATCTTGGACTTATCAGTTGGTATCAGAGCCTAACTCTTCTGTAGGGATCAACGTCCTGAAGAGTCAACGGCCATGGATGCAAAAGGGATGACGGCTGAGGGACACTCCACCACCAAGCCCCCATACTTCGATGGATCCAACTATGCACACTGGAAGAACCGTATGCTAGTCTTTCTGAGGGCGAAGGACTATGAAATTTGGAAGGTGGTAAGCAAAGGACCGTTCGAGCTGCACCCTAACGAGGATGTTTGGACGAGAGAGAAAATCAGGAAGTCCACTTTCAACTGGAGCGCCATCAACGCAATTCAATGCGCTCTTCACCCCACAGAGTTCTCCAGAATTTCGTCATGCGCGACTGCAAAGGAAATGTGGGATAAACTATAGGTTATTAACGAAGGAACCTCGCAGGTTAGGGAGACCAAGGCGAATCTGCTGGTCTCGGAATATGAAGCATTCAGAATGAAGCCCAGCGAGACCATTACAGAGATGTGCGCACGTCTCACGATAATCACAAATGGTCTCAGAAGCTTGGGAAAAAATTATTCTGATTATGAGATAGTGAGAAAAATACTACGATCTCTGACTCCAATTTGGCACACCAAAGCAACTGTGATTGAAGAGTCAGAGATCTTCAGAACACCAAGGTAGATGAGCTTATCGGTTCATTGATGACTTACGAGATGAATCTGCCCAAGGTCGAAGAGATGGAGAAGAAGAAGAAGCCTATAGCGCTGAAGGCTAGTTCCAGTCGATCTAGTTACAGTGAATCGTCAAGCGATCAGAGTCTATCTGGGTCAGGGTTCGAAGGAGATCAATTAGCAATGCTGACCATAAAGTTCATAAGTTTTCTGAGAAAGGAAGGATGAAATTTTAGCCGAAGACAGTATGGTGGCCGAAGGCAAAACAGGTATAAATCTAATCCTTCAAAAAAAATTGATACTAATGTTTGCTATCACTACAGAAAGGCAGGCCATATAAAGGTAGATTGCCCAGAGCTCCAGAAGTTTAAGGAGAAAGTCAAGAAGAAGAATCCTAATAGGAAAGCCATGGTGAGTACCTGGAGCGATGAGGACGAGGGCACCTTGAGCTGTACCTTGGAAAGTGAAGATGAAGAAAAGATAATATACCTGATGGCTAAAGATGATGACAATGAAGAAGAAGCTGATGAGGTATCCTCTCCATTTGAACATTATACTATTGCTGATTGGGAGGATACACATGGTGAGTTGTTAGATAAAGCTGATGACATTAGAAAAGAAAATAGGCATTTAAAGAAGAAAATTAATTCTCTCATGAATGACACCACAATGACTGATAAAATTGCTCAGCTACAATCTGAAAATGATATGTTGAAGAAATCATGTGGTGAATTTGATGATTTGAAGCATGCTTTAATTGATTGTAGAAATGAAAATGAGATGGTGAAAAATGTGATTGATGAATGGAAACTTAAATTGCAGAAATGTGAGAATGAAATGAAAATTGTAAATGAGAAATATGATGTTGTGTTGTGTGTTAATGCTGAATTGAAGAAAACCATAGAAAAAGATGAAAAAGATAATCAGGACAAACAGAAAATCATTGAAATCATGACTCAAGGTATAGATAATTTGAATGCTCTCTTGGGGTTATAAGTTAATTTCAGAAGAGAGGGTCTCGGGTTTAACCCAAATGTAAAGAAGAGCTTTGAAGTGAAAACAATTTCTTTTATTGCTGAAAAGGAAAAGAGACCTCTCATTAAAATGTCGAGTGGAAATTCTGAAGTAAAAAACGTTCAATCCAAAATGCCCAGTGCCAAGGATAAGGGCAAACAGAAGGTTGGAGAGCCAAGCTGTGTTAGCAGACACTGCCCTACTCCTCAGGGTAGAGTTCAGGCTAGGAGTCAACCTTCATGGACATCCAAACTCCAAGGTAGGGTCACCAAGTCTCCACCTGCTCAGAAAAAGACCCAATCTTCACCCATGCACAAGTCAGGTGAGTCTAGGGTGCAGGGGAGACAGAATTCAGTTAGAGGTCAACCGAGCCAGATCCACCAGCCCAGAGTTCAGATTTTCCATTATGCACAGCCACAACAAGTCTATAGGTTTAGATGGAGTAGAGTGCCTGGGAGATCTGGATCTCAATCATATCTTACTCAAAGTTATAGACCTCAGGTCAACAACTGGGTTGGGTAGTCTAGGATATGGGCTCCTAGGAAGCAATACACTTACAGTCAGCCTAGGACCAATGTCGGCCACAATTCTCTGAATGCTCATTGGCCTAGGCACTGGCACAAAAATAATTAGTTCACTAACAACCAAGGTGCCAGAATACAGAACAGGCCAAGAAAAGTTCAGCCTACCAATGCTGAGAAGAAGAGAAACAATAAAAAGAATGTTGAAAAATCCACCAAAAAAACAAGGTTTCAACAGATGTGGATTCCAAGGAATTTGTTGTCTTGTTTGAAGAGCTCTGCATCTGCTCTGGAGCCCAAACATTTTTGGGTTCCAAACTTCTCTCCGTGATTGTGATTGCAGGTATGCCTGGCAGCCAAGCACAACATGTGGTACCTGGATAGTGGCTGCTCCAGGCATATGACAAGAGACAAGGCTAAATTTTGCATGCTGACTGAGAAGAATGGAGGCCTTGTCACTTTCGGAGGAAATACAAAGGGTAAAATCATCGGATCAAGTAAGATAGGTAAGTGTACTACCTGCTGCATTGAGAAGGTGTTGCTGGTTGATGGTCTTGCTTACAATTTACTTAGTATCAGCCAGCTATGTGATAAAGGACATAAGGTAGTCTTTGATTCTCATAATTGTAAAATTTTTGAACTAGATTTTAATGTAGTTAAGTTTTCTGGAAAAAGAGTAAATAACATCTACTTGGTAGATTTAGATGACATTGCTCACTCTAATCTGTGCCTCACTGTAAATAAAGATGATTTAGCATATTTGTGACATCGCAGATTAGGCCATGCTAGTTACACTGTTTTGCATAAATTGAATAAACATAGCATGGTTAGAGGACTCCCCGAAATTTCATTCAAAAAGAAAAATAAAGTTTGTGATGCATGCACACAGTCCAAGCAAACTAGGAAGTCATTTACATCTAGAACTGAAAACATGTCTTCCAAACCTTATGAGCTGATTCATATGGATCTTTTTGGACCTACAAGATCTGTCAGCCTGTCAGGTAGGAGATATGGATATGTACTTGTTGATGACTTATCTAGGTTTACCTGGGTATTTTTCCTTACTCATAAAAATGATGCATTCACAGAATTTCAGGATTTCTACTTGAAAATCAAACAGAAAAATGAAGACTCAATTGAAAATATTTTATCTGATCATGGCAGTGAGTTTGAAAACTCACAATTTTATGAGTTTTACAGGGACAATGGCATCACTCATCGGTTCTCCTCCCCTAGAACACCAGAGCAAAATGGAGTAGTGGAAAGGAGGAACCGGACTCTTGTGGAGATGGCCCGTACTCTGCTAGTGGAAGGTAGCCTACCAAGGAAGTTTTGGGCAGAGACAGTTAATACTACATGCTATGTAATTAACAGAGCCATGGTAAGGCCGTTTACTTAGAAAACTCCATATGAAATCCTCAAGGGTAAGAAACCTTCACTTGCTCACTTCAAGGTTTTTGGGTGTAAGTGTTTTATTCATGTCAATGATAAAAGAGACCTTGATAAGTTTGAACCTAAAAGTGATCCAGGAATCTTCTTAGGATATTCTGAAACTACTAGAGCATATAGGGTGTTGTGGAACGCACTAAGTTTCGTTGGTTTCATGAAAATATCGGGATATTCTTTTATCGGTCTATCGGTTTATCTAGTGCGAGGGCGTGCCAGTCACCTAGGTGACAATGTGTTCGGGCTTCAAGACTGGAGTGGTCCGAAGCCCGGGGTGCACTCCGTCTGACTAATCAGACGATTGTGTAGTTCGTGTCGGGACCAAAACCCGCCGCGCCGTAAAGGTCACGGCGTTATTTACATCCCCTCGGAGAGGGGAACACCCTTGATTAATCGTCAGGAATCGGGGCCTCATGGCCAAGAAACTATATCGAGAGAAACAAGCCGATAGCTGTCTCGAATCAGTCGGAAAGCCCTATGTCTAGGGAAGCAAGCATTCGGAAGATGTCGGTCACTCAAGGGACCATTTCGATATTCGGACGAGCGTCCGGCTTCAGAGAATCGTGATCGTCACGAGGAAAGCTGGAGCATATGTATGCCGGGGTATGGCAAATTTATTGTTCAAAGGGACGGGAAACGTTCAGTTAAATCCTGGTTAGAGCGGTCGGAAATCGACAAGTTTGTCGGCCCAGTGCAAGATCAAGCTACGACCATACTGCGGTGGGCCCCTCGCGGTCGAAGTCAGGCTCACGTGGGCATCGTTAATGTTTCCGGTGCCAAGGGGGCAACGGGAGGATGTCTTGGGACAAGATCTGAGAACCAATATGCGTTCGAAGAGAGCGGGCTATAGGCCGAGGATATGGGTCAAGCAATGACCATGATCGGGGCAGACCCGAGGTCTAAGCATGGCCCACATAGGCCTTATTGATATTCCCATGTATAGGGTCCGGGGATGACGAGATCCTTCTCGTCCCATTCAGATTTTGTCGGTCACTCATGGACCCCTTTATGTTCGGACAAAGGTCCGTGTTTGTAGCATAAGAGACGGTGACAAATCGTACAAGTACCTACCGTGAGTACGGCAAGTTTAATACAAATACGGGATCAGATCCCAGTATATGCATGTCGGTCACTAACGGACCATTCAGCATTCAGACGAAAGTCCATATTCGAAGCATCGAAGGTAACAATAAAGACATTCAGATATCTGCCGTAGGTACGGCACATTTCATGTGGGTGCGGGATCGGATCCCGGAAGAAGTGGGTCAAGCTGATGAACTATCGGCCCAAGAGGTGCACGGATCATGACCATGTCGGGAGTCCCGAGGTCCACGTCCGATACCACAAGGCATCATTGAGTTTCTCTTCGCACTCAGTCCGGGGGAGCGGGTTGTTAAGTGTAAAGCCAAAACTCGGCAACATGCGCCCTCGCACGCGGATCGACCTGCGCGGTCAGGTCGTGGGGGTCAAGGGGCTGCCCCCGGAACAAAATTTGGATTATAGTGGAGGGGAGACTTTTGATTAGTTTTCTATTAACTTGAATTGCATGTTTTCTTTTATTTTCTTGATCACCTTCTTTCTTCCAGGCACGCCGGATTGAGGAAGCAAAGGGGATGGGGCGCCGGTTTAAGTGTATTAAGAGGGGCGCGCCGGTTAAGGATGTTAAGGGGGGGGGCGCGCCGGTTCTATGGCAATAAGGAAGAGGTTCCAAGGATGTGCCGGAATAGGCAATGAACAGTATAGCGCGCCGGTTTAATGGGCTAATGCAAGGGGGCGCGCCGGATAGCTGCAAGGAAAATAAAGTGGGTTTTGAGTGTGGGGTTAAACCGACGCGGGGGGGTAGCACGCCGGATTAACCCACGCCGGATTAGGGGGCGCCGGATTAAGCATTATATAGCTTCCTTTCAACCCGTTTATGCTCTGTTTCTTCTTTCCTTCAACTGCAAGTTGATTTATTGATTGGTTTGTTCATCTTATTGATGGATTATGTTCGTGGAAAGAAGATTTAAGTGTTTTAAGTGTTTGTTCAAGTGGATTGTCATGATGATCCGCGTGTTTTATCAGAATAGTTTGTGCAGGAACTCAAAGATTCAGTTTGTTTCAGTGGTTTCGAGCATATGGTCTTCTTACTCCTAGAAAGCTTAACTTGCTCGTTTGTTCTTACATGTTCTTGCCCTGGCGAAGTTTGGGCAGCATCTCCCCCGGACTGAAGCTTGCCAAAGAGCAATGGGGAACACCAAACGGATTGCTCCGGGGTGAACCTCAAAATGTAGACCTCACGGCGGTCCGATAACCCAAGTGTGAGTGTGGAAAAGCTCGAGGGCTAGCCTTCAAGAGCTCTCACGACTCACGGGCAATGATCCCTCAAAGGGGAACAAGTGGGGAAGGAGATCAGAAACATATCAAAAAAAGGATCTCCCGAAGGATCATTTTCATTTCACCACAAGGGGGTGCAAATACATGGGCTCTTCATGCATCTAAAGAAAGGAACCAAAGGGAAGAATACATCGGAGGAAAGAAAAAGAAACAAGAGGGGGAGGGGAGATCTGTATCTCCCTCACCTCACTCTCTGCTCTCTCCTTCTCTTTTCTCACTTAACTTCGCTCTCACAGGAACGCTGGCTTCGGGCTTCAAGGGGTTTCTCTCAGAAGAAGACTTCCACTTTTCAGGCTTCCGAGAGTTGTTCAACCCTTCCAACCCTCCAACCGATTTAAGCTTCGCCTGGGCGCTCCTTTTATAGGGGCCGGACGCCCTGTTTTGGAGGGATGTCCTCTGTATTTTCCTTCCTTCCGTTGGTTCCTTGTTTCCCGCAACCACCACTGCTGCTGCTGACGTTGGTGACGTTGCCCTGCTGCTGCTGCTATTGTCGTGGCCTTGCTGCCGCTGTCGACGTTACCTCCGCCGAGGCTATAGTTTGACCGGGAGGGGGGGCAGAGGCATGGCCTCCTCCTCCACTGGCATATCCACCGGGAGCCACGTTGCTTTCATCATTTGCTGAAGAATGGCCGGCCGACCGACGGAATGAGCACAAGGCGGGATGGGGCTCGAGAACTTCCATTCACGGCATATGCTCGGTTGCCCTCCGGATCGAAGTGGGAGCTTTAACCACTTCAGGCTTGTTCGTCATCATGCCGTTCCCAGGAAATAGGGGACCGCATTGATGACGGGATGGCTTCACTGCACGCCGGATAAAGGCATCAGAGAAAGGCTTGTTTTTAAACTAAGCACGCCGTATTAGCACTCCCAAAATGGGCGCGTCGGTTCAGTGCATTCAAAAAGGTGGCCCTTTACCAGGAGCGCGCCGTTTTAACATAAAGGGAGTGGCGCCGTTTTAACAAAAGCAAGGGAGTTCATGGGGTGCGCCGGACTAGCGTCTTGTAAAGGGGCGCGCTGGATTAAGCATAAGCAAGGGGGCGCGCCGGTTTAAGGACCATGCAAGGGCGCACCAGATTAAGGCTATTGGAAGGGGCGCGCCGGTTTAAAGACCATATAAGGGCGCGCCAGTTTAGACTTCGTCTCGGCTTCGCGGCTATTCGGATGGATGCTTATCCTCCTGTATTGCTTTAGTCGTAATGCACCGCCGTCAGGGTGTTTAGTTCAGGGCCTCTGCATCCCGATTTGGAACTTCGAGTGATCCCCGGCGCGTGCCGAACAAGTGTTCGAATTCCCGAGTTTCTTTTGATTCAGCCTTTGGCAATGCCGACTGAGAGCCGGGGCTGTCTCTTCAACACGAGGGGATTCTTTGTCGGGTGACGGAGCACCGGGTAGGTATTCGTCCTGCTTGGAGGAGGCATAAGGTTTACTCGGCCCTTCCGTCTTCGACTTGCTCTCGAGTGCTGAGATGTGCATGCCGCATGATCATTATCATTTTTTTTTTGACGTCAACAGGTGTACAATCTAAATTCCAAAACTGTTAAAGAGTCTCCACATGTAGTCTTCGATGAAACCCTGACTAAATCTGAAAATGGTCTATGCAGGAAAGAAGATGATGGAGAAATTATGAAAGAAGGAAAGTCTGCAGACCAATCATATCTGGAAGATGAACCTGAAGATAACAATGCAGAGGAGCCTACTGTTCAGGGGGAGGTAAATGAAGGTCAAGGTAACCAAGTTATCAATGTGAGATTTCTTAGAGACCATCCTGTAGATAATGTCATTGGTAACTTGCATGAACCCCCTAGGACCAGAGGTTATTTTCGTGCTCAAAATGAATTGAATGTCTTACCATTAGTTTCTCATGTAGAACCCAAGACCATTGACAGTGCCCTAAATGATGTGCATTGGATCAATGCCATGCACGAGGAGCTGAATCAGTTTGACAGGAACAAGGTGTGGCACCTAGTCCCACCTCCTGATCATTGGACTGTCATTGGGACTAAATGGTGATGCGGGACAGAAGTGGGGGGGTCTCCTTCTTCCTTCTGCTCATAGTCGCGCTATACCCATTACGCGCATTCTGAAGAACGCGCTATATCGTTTACGCGCGTTCTCAGACAGCAGCAGAACGAAGAACCTCGATGTTGGGGCTCCCGTGGAGGACTCTAGGGGATCAAAACACAAGGGGACAACACACAGGAGGATAGAGAACACACGGGGGATGCTTAAAATGAAATCAAACCAAGTAAATCCTATCTAGGATAACCTTTGTGAAGGTGGGTGTGGGGGTGAACGGCAAGGGAAGGAGGGTGATCGTAGATGATGTTAGGTCCTTGAAGAGGCTTGGCTGGGGCCTCACACCTGAACCCTTCGTAGGTACGGTGCAGGCGAGCTCCATCCAGATCATAACAACACCCTTGGCGGAGGTGGGGGGGTGGAATCGAGGTTGGAAGAAGATCAAAGCTCTGAATGGAGCCTCACACTCGACCCCGTCTCAGAGCCGATGCACCCGGGGCTTCGATCATCCTCCATTGAAGGGGAAAAGGAGAGGATCAGAGGGACAGAATTGGGCCTCACACCCAGAGAGGGACGGAGGAAGGGGGGTTTCCAAAGATTTGAAGGGATAGCCATGGGCTACACTCAAGAACACTCATACTTCGATTTCATTCATTCATTCTATGCTTAATCAAACGAACGGGGTACATATATAGGGAAAGGGAAGACAAAACGACGCTAACACGTCGATTTACAACCATGGAAGACAGCTAACATCGAAGACTTTGAGAAATTCGGCGCCGGGAAGTTGGACTGGCTGCACCCACGTGTCTACCTGAGATCGCGCTAGGGGAACCAAGCGCCTTCTTCAGGTCACGCTAGGGACCTATAGCGCCTTCTTCAAGATTGCGCTTGGGACCTATAGCGCCTTCATGTTTGGCCTGGCAGCTTGCTCGATTTGCTTCGTCTTGACGGCTGGCTTGATTCCCATCAAAACCCCTCCACTTGGAAAGGTTTGTCCTCGAACCTCATAGCTCAAGATCCCAGTATGTGAGAACAGCCTGGTTCCCAAAGCTCTGATACCAATTTGATGTGGGACAGAAGTGGGGGGGTCTCCTTCTTCCTTCTGCTCATAGTCGCGCTATACCCATTACGCGCGTTCGGAAGAACGCGCTATATCATTTACGCGCATTCTCAGACAGCAGCAGAACGAAGAACCTCGACGTTGGGGCTCCCGTGGAGGACTCTAGGGGATCAAAACACAAGGGGACAACACACAGGAGGATAGAGAACACACGGGGGATGCTTAGAACGAAATCAAACCAAGCAAATCCTATCTAGGATAACTTTTGTGAAGGTGGGTGTGGGGGTGAACGGCAAGGGAAGGAGGGTGATCGTAGATGATGTTAGGGCCTTGAAGAGGCTTGGCTGGGGCCTCACACCCGAACCCTTCGTAGGTACGGTGCAGCCGAGCTCCATCCAGATCATAACAACACCCTTGGCGGAGGTGGGGGGGTGGAATCGAGGTTGGAAGAAGATCAAAGCTCCGAATGGAGCCTCACACTCGACCCCGTCTCAGAGCCGATGCACCCGGGGCTTCGATCATCCTCCATTGAAGGGGAAAGGGAGAGGATCAGAGGGACAGAATTGGACCTCGCACCCAGAGAGGGACGGAGGAAGGGGGGTTTCCAAAGATTTGGAGGGCTAGCCATGGGCTACACTCAAGAACACTCATACTTCGATTTCATTCATTCATTCTATGCTTAATCAAACGAACGAGGTACATATATAGGGAAAGGGAAGACAAAACGACGCTAACACGTCGATTTACAACCATGGAAGATAGCTAACATCGAAGACTTTGAGGAATTCGGCGCCGGGAAGTTGGACTGGCTGCACCCACGTGTCTGCCTGAGATCGCCCTAGGGGAACCTAGCGCCTTCTTCAGGTCGCGCTAGGGGAACCTAGCGCCTTCTTCAAGTCACGCTAGGGACCTATAGCGCCTTCTTCAAGATTGCGCTTGGGACCTATAGCGCCTTCATGTTTGGCCTGGCAGCTTGCTCGATTTACTTCGGCTTGACGGCTGGCTTGATTCCTATCAAAACCCCTCCACTTGGAAAGGTTCGTCCTCGAACCTCGTAGCTCAAGATCCCAGTCTGTGAGAACAGCCTGGTTCCCTAAGCTCTGATACCAAATTGATGCGGAACAGAAGTGGGGGGGTCTCCTTCTTCCTTCTGCTCATAGTCACGCTATACCCATTACGCGCATTCTGAAGAAGGCGCTATATCATTTACACGCGTTCTTAGACAGCAGCAGAACGAAGAACCTCGATGTTGGGGCTCCCGTGGAGGACTCTAGGGGATCAAAACACAAGGGGACAACACACAGGAGGATAGAGAACACACGGGGGATGCTTAAAACGAAATCAAACCAAGCAAATCCTATCTAGGATAACTTTTGTGAAGGTGGGTGTGGGGGTGAACGGCAAGGGAAGGAGGGTGATCGTAGATGATGTTAGGGCCTTGAAGAGGCTTGGCTGGGGCCTCACACCCGAACCCTTCGTAGGTACGGTGCAGCCGAGCTCCATCCAGATCATAACAACACCCTTGGCGGAGGTGGGGGGGTGGAATCGAGGTTGGAAGAAGATCAAAGCTCCAAATGGAGCCTCACACTCAACCCCGTCTCAGAGCCGATGCACCCAGGGCTTCGATCATCCTCCGTTGAAGGGGAAAAGGAGAGGATCAGAGGGACAGAATTGGGCCTCGCACCCAGAGAGGGACGGAGGAAGGGGGGTTTCCAAAGATTTGGAGGGATAACCATGGGCTACACTCAAGAACACTCATACTTCGATTTCATTCATTCATTCTATGCTTAATCAAACGAACGGGGTACATATATAGGGAAAGGGAAGACAAAACGACACTAACACGTCGATTTACAACCATGGAAGATAGCTAACATCGAAGACTTTGAGGAATTCGGCGCCGGGAAGTTGGACTGGCTGCACCCACGTGTCTGCCTGAGATCGCGCTAGGGGAACCTAGCGCCTTCTTCAGGTCGCGCTAGGGACCTATAGCGCCTTCTTCAAGATTGCGCTTGGGACCTATAGCGCCTTCATGTTTGGCCTGGCAGCTTGCTCGATTTACTTCGGCTTGACGGCTGGCTTGATTCCCATCAAAACCCCTCCACTTGGAAAGGTTCGTCCTCGAACCTCGTAGCTCAAGATCCCAGTCTGTGAGAACAGCCTGGTTCCCTAAGCTCTGATACCAAATTGATGCGGAACAGAAGTGGGGGGGTCTCCTTCTTCCTTCTGCTCATAGTCACGCTATACCCATTACGCGCATTCTGAAGAAGGCGCTATATCATTTACACGCGTTCTCAGACAGCAGCAGAACGAAGAACCTCGACGTTGGGGCTCCCGTGGAGGACTCTAGGGGATCAAAACACAAGGGGACAACACACAGGAGGATAGAGAACACACGGGGGATGCTTAAAACGAAATCAAACCAAGCAAATCCTATCTAGGATAACTTTTGTGAAGGTGGGTGTGGGGGTGAACGGCAAGGGAAGGAGGGTGATCGTAGATGATGTTAGGGCCTTGAAGAGGCTTGGCTGGGGCCTCACACCCGAACCCTTCGTAGGTACGGTGCAGCCGAGCTCCATCCAGATCACAACAACACCCTTGGCGGAGGTGGGGGGGTGGAATCGAGGTTGGAAGAAGATCAAAGCTCCAAATGGAGCCTCACACTCAACCCCGTCTCAGAGCCGATGCACCCAGGGCTTCGATCATCCTCCGTTGAAGGGGAAAAGGAGAGGATCAGAGGGACAGAATTGGGCCTCGCACCCAGAGAGGGACGGAGGAAGGGGGGTTTCCAAAGATTTGGAGGGATAACCATGGGCTACACTCAAGAACACTCATACTTCGATTTCATTCATTCATTCTATGCTTAATCAAACGAACGGGGTACATATATAGGGAAAGGGAAGACAAAACGACGCTAACACGTCGATTTACAACCATGGAAGACAGCTAACATCGAAGACTTTGAGGAATTCGGCGCCGGGAAGTTGGACTGGCTGCAGCCACGTGTCTGCCTGAGATCGCGCTAGGGGAACCTAGCACCTTCTTCAGGTCATGCTCGGGACCTATAGCGCCTTCTTCAAGATTGCGCTTGGGACCTATAGCGCCTTCATGTTTGGCCTGGCAGCTTGCTCGATTTGCTTCGGCTTGACGACTGGCTTGATTCCCATCAAATGGATTTTTAGAAATAAAACTGATGAGCAGGGAAATGTAGTTAAAAATAAAGCCAGATTTGTAGCTCAGGGGTACAATCAAGAATTTGGAATTGACTTTGAGGAGTCATTTACCCCTGTAGCTAGGTTGGAGGATAGTAGGATTTTACTTGCTTATGCATGCTTATTAGGAATAACTCTCTAGCAGATGGATGTGAAATCTACTTTCTTAAATAGGGAAATAAAAGAGGATGTCTTTGTAAGATAACCTCCTAGTTTTGAATGTTTAGATTTCCCTAGTCATGTTTATAAATTGAATAAAGCTCTCTATAGTTTGAAACAAGCTTCCAGAGCTTGGTATGACAGGCTTAGCAAATTCCTTATCAATAAGAAGTTCTCAAGAGGTGAGATTGACCAAACGTTGTTTACAAAGGTAAGTCATCCAGACATACTCATTGTTCAGATTTATGTGAATGACATTATTTTTGGTTCAACTAACCCGAGGATGTGTAAGGAATTTTCTGATTTAATGACACAAGAATTTGAGATGAGCTCAATGGGTGAGCTAAAATTATTTCTTAGACTGCAGGTGACACAGACCAAAGATGGAACATTCATCACCCAGTCTAAGTACATAAGGGACCTGCTGAAGAAGTTCAAATTTGAAAACCTCAAGTAAATTACAGCACCAATGGGTACTTCAACAAGTCTTGATGAAGACTCCAAAGGTAAAATAGTTGATAACAAGTTGTACAGAGGTATGATTGGATCCCTTCTTTACCTTATTGCATCCAAGCCTGATATACAGTTTGGAGTGTGTTTATGTGCTAGATTTCAGGCCAGTCCTAAGGAGTCTCACCTTAGTGCAGTGACAAGGATTTTTAGGTATCTATTAGGCACCCAAGAGCTTGGGCTTTGGTACCCTACTAAGTGTGAGCTAGAGCTTCTAGCATACACTGATGCAGACTATGCTGGGTGTCAGGTAGATAGGAAAAGCACTAGTGGCTACTGCCAATTCCTAGGTGGCTGTCTAGTATCTTTGGCTTCAAAGAAGCAACACATAGTTGCATTGTCCACTGTAGAGGCAGAATATGTCGCTGCAGGGAACTGTGCAGCTCAGGTACTATGGATTAAGCACCAACTTCAGATTATCAAATAAGTTTGGGATGTATTCCAATTCTATGTGATAATACTAGGGCTATCTGCCTAACTAAGAACCCTGTTCACCACTCTAGGACTAAGCACATCGAGATTAAACACCATTTTCTTAGAGATGCAGTAAGTAAAAATGAAATTGAGTTAAAGTTTGTTGAAACTAAAAGATAAATTGCTAATATCTTTACTAAGCCCCTTGGGAATGAAAGATTTAAATATCTAAGAAGAGAATTGGAGTTATGTAAATTTCAGCATGTAGATGATTCTTGATTTCAGTCCTGTCTTGACTTGTTTTGAGAATAATATTGTGTCAGCCTGCTTCTGAACTCTAAATGAATAATTTTTGATGTCTGAATAATTATTTTGCACAGTTGAAGTGTCATTTGCATGCTTTGCACCGAGTTCATGCTGTTGTATTGAGTGAGCATTCAAGTTGATGCATGTATTGCACCGAGTATAAGTTGTTGCATACTTTGAACATAGTCGATGCATGTGTTGCACCGAGTGTATATGTTGACGCATAGTGTAAACATTCTGCATACAGGGTCGGTGCACCTCGTGTCTTGACTTGTCATAGTCGGTGCATTATATGGCTCTTGCATATCTAAGTCGATGCATCTTGATGTCAGGGGGAGTTATGTAGAGTCTAATCTGAGTACAACCCTTTCTACTTTCTCCTAATTATCTTGAAATTTCCTTGAACTGATTCTGCACTCCATTGTCTACATCTTTCACTCAGAATGAATGACAGTCTAGTAATTGGTTCATTGTCATGAGCATGAATTATTTCAAGTCTTCTCTTATACGAATCACATTTGCTCCTTGAATGAACTAAAGGTTTAATTTTAATAGATTGTAGAGTCAAAAGATTGTTCTTTCAAAAATAAGGTGATAGAAAATATTTATAGCTCTTAACCTCTCTTTCATGATTTTAATAGCTAAGATCTTTACAGTATCTGAACATTTCAGTCTTAGTGAAGTCTAGGATGGGAAGACTAGAACTGGTATTGTTTTTAAACAAGTCACTCTAAAAGTAATAAGGGCAGCTGCAATAAAATCTTGAAAGAAAAGTAATGAACATAGTGACAGAGCAATGACTGAATTGCACTAAGAAACTGATCCCTCCATCAAAGAAATGGAGAGGACCTCATGTCATGAAGTGTTTCATGGCATCTCTGATCACATGGTAAAATCTATGGGGCTGGTTTCACTAAGTAACTGGGGATACTGGCGTCTGATAAACATGTACCCTTAATGTCAAAAGTGTAAATCATCTTGGTAGCTTTTGATCAGAGGCAGTCACAGTAGTTTATGCTTAGTAACTGGGGGTACTGACGTCTAAACCACGTGTACCCTTAATGTCAACGGTATAAATGAAACTTGTCTATTCACTGTGTTCATATTCAAAATCAAAAGTGAAAAAGTATGCTGAAATCCTTCAAGTTCAAAGTGGTATGAAGTGTCAAGTGTTTAACCTCAATACAAATTCAGGTCACTCTTCTTAATGTTCATTGATTCTGAAATCAGCAGGATATAGTCTTGAACTAGTCTATTATGGTTATGTAACTTAGGTTCATTGCTATAAACAGGTACTAAAACCCTATTTCAGCAAGTCAGTAAATTAACTCTACCTTCTATAACTATTAAACCTGAGTGCTATGAAGAATGCATATTGCTTGATTCATATACCTGAAGAATTGTGTCATAATTTACTCATATTCTGAACCTTTACATAGAATGTTGTTCCGTCTCCTCTATCCTCCTTCATTTCTGTATCATTCCTTCTTATCTCCTCTACCCTCCTTATTTGCTGATGACAAAGGGGGAGAGTTTATTGGCTTTGCATTCTGATGATATAGGGGGAGAGATTGAGTTCATAAGCGGAAGAGATCTTAATAAAGGAGGAGTGTTTTTAATTGAAGAGAAAGAGTTCAGGCTTTTTGGAGTCTTAGATTAAGGGGGAGCATTCATATTAATAGTGTCAGCATTTGCATGCATATCATCTGACTATGCTTTATGTCTCATCAAAATATATCATCATCTGACTATGCTTTATGTCTCATCAAAATACATCATCTTTATGGTAGTCAATTTTTGGAATTGCCATTGGGGCTATTGGGGTTGCCATCATCAAAAAGGGGGAGAATGTTGGGTCTCCTCTGGATTGATGAGCAGTATGTGTACTGCTTTGGGTAGAATTGTCTTAAGTGATTGGCAACATGCTGAATTGTTTTGAGTGAATAGCAACTGTACTGTTTGACTTAGTTGACTGAGTTGTTGACGTTATTTTGACATGATGGTGTATGTATTTTGATGCATTTTATATGTCAGATTTTCATATAACTGTTGTCTGCATTTTAACTTAACAAGGTCTGTGCACACACTATGTCAGTGCACTGTCTGCATCTCGCACACACATACTCTATGCACTTCCACTCTGGGGATATATCAAGTCTGTGCACATGTGTGCTGCGCGAACATTGAGTCCGTGCATATGTAATCTAATGCCGATTTGAGTCTGTGCACTTCAGTTCTGACAATATATCAACTCCGTGGAATTCTTTATCTCTTGCATAATTGTCTTAAGCTGACTTCGAGTCTGACACTTTGACAAGATGCTCGTTCGGGGAAGTTGAGAATGGCACGTGATCCAAGAATGGAAGATGTGCCAAGATCGTGACACGTGGAAAGTAGTCGAGCTAGGATGCTGCCACGTGGCCCAGGAATGTCAGATCTAGATAAGGAAATTGGGCGGGAACCGTGGTGAGCACGCGCTCTATCTCACTGCTGCTGCCTATAAATAAGAAGATCCTCTTTCAAGAGAAGAGTGATCGTGAAAAGAGATTTGAAGCGAAAAGAGAGAGAGAGAGCCAGCACGATCCAAAAAGAAGAAGAGAGAGAGCTTTGAGAGTAGTGATTTGAGAGAGCTGTTTGAGAATATGAGTATTAGGTGCATTTTGGTCAATTTTATATTCTTCTTTGCTCCATTGACCCCGAACTGGCTCAGACGAGTGCTTGACATCCGGCGCTGCCTTAGTTTTGATGAACCACTCCCGGTGTGTTTATTTCGAAGTTCTCGGGCTTCGGTTTGCAATTCCCAGTTGTTTCTGACACGTGCCGAATCCACGTCAGATTATTCAGGTTTCATTCTGATTCGGCTTTCGACATTGTGAATTGCACCCTTAAGCCTGCTCCATGCCTGTGGGGACTGTCTTCATCGAGTGGGCAATCACTCAAAGTGTTTTCGCCCTTATTGGGTAGCTTTTCGGCCTCCTATGGACCTTTCCGGCATAATGTGTGCCCCCATCGGGTCACTAGGGTTTTATGCTGATATTGACTCTGGCACCCTATTTTGAGGGGCCACAGGTATTTCTTCAGCTCAAGAAGCTTCCTTATCAGGTGGCGGACCACCATGTGTATTTTCATCCTGATCGGATGAAATATAGGGTTTTTTCGGCTCGACGAGATCTGGAGTTCTTGCCAGCAAATTTTTGGTGTCCACAAATGCCCCCTACTCATAGGTGTCATGAGCAAGGAACGAGAGCGGGGCCTGCGAGTGTATCTTCTTGTCAGGCAAGTGATCGGCATCGGAGTAGAACATTTTCGGCTTCACGTGAACGGCCTTGGCCGCGCACTACATCGGTTGGTTCCGACAGAGAGCCAGACACCAATCCAGATAACATCGTCAGCATTGGGCCTATGCTAACGCCAGGAATTAGGTTCATCTTGCCTTAGACGTAAGGTCTAAGCCATTGGGTTGTATCGATTAGCTTTGACTGAGAGCCAGGTACCAATCATGATGACATAGTCAATATCGGGTATAGGTTATTGCAAGGACATCAAGTTCATGTAGCCTTAGATGGAAGGTCTAAGCCATTAGGTCGTATTGAACATCGTGGTGGGACGGACGACTAGTGTTGGATTAAAGAGGATTGTTTATTTATCAACTTAAATACAAGGTCTAGGTCAACAGTTTATTCGTCAATACCGACAGGGTGCTGGAGGCTGACGTGGTTTATTCATCGACACAGGGTTAGCAGCAAAGCAAGGGTCTTTTTATTCTCTAGTCGGACAGAAGGTCCGACTCAGAGTGAAGGGGGTCTTTTTGTTCATGGCTTCAGACGGAAGGTCCGGGCCATGGGTTTATTCGTCAATGGGACAAAAGAGATTTTGATCTCCAATGGGACTTGACGAGTGTACATCCCTCGGAGGCTTTGATAGTGATTTTTTTTGTTCTTTTTTGTTCTTTCTTTTTTTTCTCTTTTTGTTCTTTCTTTTTTGTTCTATTTTTTTTGTTTGCTTAATTGCCAATGGTTGAATATTAAACATCTGTTGGCTTGATCGCCGACGGTTGAATATCTTGATCATCCTCGAACATCTGTTGGCACGGACGCCAATGGGTTGACATCTCCATCATCATTGACCATCATCAAACATCATCGAATCATCTTTGAACATCATCGAACATCATCGAATCATCGAATATCATCGAATAATTGAACATCATCACACATCTTCGAACATCATCGAATCAACTTCGAACATCATCGAACATCATCGAATCATCTTTGAACCTCATTGAATATCATCGAAAATCATCGAATCATCTTCGAACATCATTGAACATCTTCGAACATCATCGAATCATCTTTGAATCATCTTTGAACATCATCGAACATCATCGAATCATCTTCGAACATCATTGAGCATCTTCGAACATCTGTGAACGTCATCGAACATCTTAGAATCACCGAGCTTTTGTCAGCTTGAATGCTGACGGTTTGACATCTTTAGCATATTGAGCATCTGTCGGGATGAACATTGACGGTTGAATATCTTGAATATCTTTGAACATTTGTCGGCCTGGACGCCGATGGTCAAATATTTGCAGGCATCTTTGCATATCTATTGGCACAGATGCCGACGGTCACGTTATTCGGAACATTTTCGGATATATGCGAACATTTGTTGGCCTAGGTGCCAACGGTTGTGCATCTTTAATATCTTTGAAGATCTTTGTGCATCTTTGCCATCGTGAATCATCTGTCGGCTTGAATGCCACTGGTTGAACATCTTAGACATCAAGGAACATATGTCAGGCTAAGTGCCGACGGTTAAATTATCTTAACATCGTTTGAGCATCTTCGAACATCTGTCAGGCTGAATGCCGACAGCTGAACATTTTGAATATTTTGAATATTTGTTGGCCTAGACGCCGACGATGGGATACCTTGAATATTCTTGATCATCTTCGAATATCCGTCGACCCAGACGTCGACAACTGGACATCTCTAATATCCTTTTGTTCTTTTCATCATCATTTTTGTCCTCTTCAACATAATCTTGATCATCATCTTGATCATTCTGTCATCTTTCTCATCATTCTTCTTTTCATCATTTTTTCTTTTCATCATAATGTTAGGATCTTCACAATCATTTCTTCATCATCATCATTATTTCATTTTATTTTTCAGTCATCGTGATATCCACGATCATTTCATTATCACCATTCATCATGATTTACAGGCTCATCTCATCATCATTTGCCCCCTTTTTTATTCATTAATTATTTTTTATCATCCACACGATCCTCATGATCATCATTTCCATCGTCTCTTCATCATCTCTGAAGAGGGGTGATCTCACGCTGGATCCTGAGCTGTACGATCCTGGATGAGCCCTTGTCGTTGTCACCATGATTGAGGATCTACAAAGCAGAAAATAGATTAGAGGAGCCCAGGGTTGAGACGCCGGGGAAAACCCTCCGATGCTTAAGTCAGTAGGCTGATAGAGCATAAGTGGAAGGAATGTAGAAGAGAAAGTGAGGGGCACGAGATCGTTCTCCACCAGTGAGTGTGGTGTTGAGTACTCAGGATCATCTTACCTTTTTGGAGGGTTTTCCTAGGGTCTATATAGTCGCTCGCCCTGTAAAGGAGTCCTAGAAGCTTGGGAGACTAAGGGGAGTTACGTCCTTGTCATGGGCTCTTCATGGCCTGAGGACTCTTGCTCTTCCTTATCCCTTTGAGCTCTTTGCTCTGGGTGATGGCGTAACCTCTGCCTGGATAGGCGTTCGGTGGTTGGGTCTAGTGTGGGGCGCCCGTTTAGGGCTTTTCCTGGGCGCCGAGGGCGTCGTCAGGCGGTTACACTCGGCTCCCAATTGGGATTCTCCTAAGCTACTGTTACCCGGTCTTTCGGGCCCGTAGGTCGCCTAGGATGTATTGGGCTGAGCAAGTTTTAGGCTTCAAATAAAGTGGGCCCGTAAAAAGGGGGCTATCACTGTGGGAGTCCGGCCTGCTTGGGTTGAGAATGGACCTATTTGGGACGCTCCGGGCCACATGTCTCTGGCCCGCTGATTTTACCCCTCTCCACTTGCCCCCTACTCTCGAGCCAAAAATCGGGCTCGGAGAGTAGAGCATAATGGGGTAGTGTTGGTGGCTCCAATGGGGGATATCCTTTGTAGGCAAGGGCCATTTAATGCGGCTGTCCTGGGGGCATGCATATGATGATGGCTCCCTCGAGTTGGTATGGGGAGGCCCTTCTTGGAGTTCGAACGTCGCGTCGCTTCCCGCTAGGATCGCTGGGGTATATAAATATCCCGTATGCTTGCATTCCACATCTCCTCCGTTTAGGGCTTTTCCCTTCATCGCATTCGCATTATGAGAGAGTCCATGCACCGTGAGAGTGACCAGAGGGAGCGGAGAATCGCAGAGGCCTTTGAGAAGTTGGCAGAGATCACGGCGGCGGTGATCCATCAGCTTCCTCCTCCCCCTGAGTCTTCTGACTTTGCTATTCCCTCCTCTCCGTCTTGCTCTTATCGTTCCTCCATGGTGGAGCATGACCCTAAGGTTAAGGTCCGGGAGTTCGAAAAAGGCACGGGGAGTTCAGTGCCGAAGTACAACTGTCATCTGCACAGCGAGCTGGGCGAGGCCGAGGTGAAAGAGATTGAGAACCAATACAGGCTGGCATGGCGGTACTACTTCTCTCCAGCCAAGTTCCACGAGTCTAGCCTGGATACTCGTTCGGGCCTTTTTTGCATCTTGTTGGAACGGATGGATGCTAAGATCTAGAGGGGGGTGAATAGATCGACCCCTTAAAATCTACAGTAGTTAAAGACTATGCAAAAAAACAACTAACCACTGTAAATCAATCAAGAGATGTAAGTTTCAGAACAAATTAACATGCTAATAAGTATGCACGAGGGGCAATGCTCAATAACAATTTGAAAAATTACTGTAAAATGCCAAATAGAATCTCCAAATTCTATAAGACAAGGGTTTCACTAATATCAAGAGAGATCAGATGATTGCACTCAATAGTCGATCAAACACCTAGGCATAGTACGATGGCAGAGGCTAACCTCACGCAAGAAGTGGAATTCCAGATAAGCGTAGCTTATCCTTTCAACCATGCCTTTTGATATACCTTCTGGATAAAAAGCTTTAGCAACAATCTGGGATAGCAATTTTAACAAGTGAAAGCATGTTACTCTTAAACGCTCCTAAGCATTTATCTAAACACCGAGCAGACAGAAGCTGTAAATACACTGGAGCACAGACCAATCACACGAGAGACAAAGGGTTTTTAGGTGGTTCGGTTTTCACCTACATTCACCCCACACTCAGACTAAGTGTGGCTTACTGTTGATTCACAGCTTTGATCCGCTGATCCACAGCTTCGGAGATTAAATCCCTACACACTGCTAATCCACAGCTTTGGGGAAATGATCCCAGACTGCTGAGCCTCACTGCTTGCTACCGCTGAGCTTTACAGCTTCGCTGTCTGAGGACTCACCCTTGCCCGCTGACTCACAGCTTGACAAAATTCAAAAATAGAAACAAAAGAAAGAAACGAGACAACAATGAAACTCTCTAGGAGCAGATTGACCCTAGATTTGATCCACGAGTCAACTACAAGTACCATTCTCTTAAACTCTCTTCAATATCAAACTTACGATACTCTATTCTCCTTCTAGCTTCTCCTCTCAGCTTTCGGCTCTCTTTAGGTCTGAAGACTTCTTCATCTCTGCTTCTTGCGCTCACTCACTTCCTCTGTGATCCTTCTCTCTCTATTTTTCTTGCTCTCTTACAAATTTTGGGCGACTTTCTTCCTTTTATAGGCAGCAGGCAATCGGTGTGTAGTCACCATGTTCCCGCCAAAAGTTTCGCTCAGATCTGATCCCACGAGGTTCCATGTGCCAGAATCTCAGCACTGTAGCTGTCCATGTGGCAGGATAATCTATTCCGTTATTTGTCTCGGATCACGTGCCATTAACTTGGTACTTTGACTTTCACGTGAGATAAGTTCGCAGGTTGTCAGTACACCCATCATTTGTTCGACCAAGTGACTGACCTGGCAATATAACAGACAAAAGCGTTAGCTTTTAGCACAAGGACTAGCATCGATCTTATACCATCAAACATGCACCGACTTATATGCTGACCTTATATGTAGATATGCGGAATATGCACGGACCTATATGCTGACTGATTAGAACGTGCACGGACCTGATATGCATAAAAGATAAAGATGCACTGACTTTGTATATCACAGTAGAAAGATGCACTGACCTCTATGCTGTTCTTATATGTCGACACACAATGTATGCACCGACCTCTATATATATATATATATATATATATATATGTGTGTGTGTGTGTGTGCACGATGAAGAATGTGCACTGACCTTGTTATGCCTAGTGAAGGATGTGCACCGACTTCATATGCCTGGGGCAAAGGTGTGCACCGATCTTAATATGCATGAGATAAAAGGTGCATAGACCTTTATATGCATGAGGCAGAAATATGCACCGACCTTGTGTGTAGTCATATCGGATGTGCACGAACCTTATTTTGCACAAGGCAAAAGGTGCATCGACTTGTATGCAGACACAATACAAAACCTGCACCGACCTTGTTCTCCATGGGGTAGTCGTGCACCGACCTTCAATGTGCGCAGGGCGCAATGTGCACCGACTCTAGTGAACAAAACATATGCAAGATGTACATGATGTAAGATGTGCATCGACCTTATAACTGACTAAGGCAAATATGCACTGACTTCATGACAACATGCACGGACCTTGGATAAAGTCATACAAGATGTGCACCGACCTTGAATGCGTGCTATAAGATCTGCACCGACCTTTATTATGAACAATGATGCGGGACGACTACGGATGTCACACCCCGAACCGATAGCAGTGGAACGTGTTGTTTGCTCGGAACGTGACAGTTAAACAGTCGAGTCAATCAGAGCATAGTCATATGATAAAATATAATTGAACAAAATATAATTTCATTTCAAATATAAGTTTACTACAATTTGGACCCAATAATAAAAAAAGACTCAATAAAGGAAAATTACAATGAGACACTTGACTAGACTTAACATAAGACGCAAGATGACCAGACTAGACGGTTCATCTAGATGTCGGAGTACTCATCACTCTTGCCCTTGCCCATCATGTTCAGTCTCGTCATCGCCAAGGTCATTACCTGAAAAACATTGGAAAATGCAGGGTGAGCGAACGCTCAGTAGGACTTAATATCTCATGCTCCAAGCTAGACTTAAGTGAATTACATGCTAACATGCTCATGCAAGTCATACAAAGTATAAGAAATCAAGAACTATAATGGCACGAGATAAATTCATGAACTATAAGAATAGACAAGATGATGGACACTTTCTAGAGATATAGGAACAAGTAGATTGATGAAAGAATATATCAAGAACTTTCATGATGGGATAACAAGTACCTTTCATAATATAGCATTCATGAGGAAACAATAACAATCTTCTCTCTACGACGAGCATTATCACGAGAGCGATTAATGACACTAGTACAATATTCTCTCTATGATGACATTATCACGAGAGCTTTCATGTAACTAGCACTATGAAGGAATGGCCACACTTTAAGAGGTGCTCATGACTGTATGATTGCCCCTCATGGATTAGCACTAGGTAGTATTTGGTCACAAACTTAGGAGTTCTCACGACTGTATGATTTCCCCTAATTGTCGTAGACCGAGTTGGTGAATCCCAGCACCCGATCATCATGATACCGGTACACATTTGGACTTTGCCTCGCCCAATAGGGTCAGATCAGGACCCGTAGCATTTAAAATGTCATTTTATTGGGACCCATAGCCCCTGACATTTTGTCTAGACTAATTCCATATTAATGGCCAAGAATTTCAAGGATCAAGCATGTACGAACAATAGGGTAGATTTCATTGAACAGAGATTCAAGATAGACCTCGACAAGTCTAGTACGATAGCACACAAAAAACTGAGACAATTCGAGAAATCTGAGAGATTGGCGTCTCGTCAGAGCACCGTATATTTAGGAAGTCGCACCCACAGTGGTGGTCACTCATTCTCTGAACAAAGCATTGAAGAATTGGTGCCTCCACAATACGGTTGCTTTTACACTAAGCGCCCGCTAATAAGGTCACCCCTTCAACATGCTCACGACAGAAAACGGCGATAACCAATGTAGTCGCTAATCAAATTAGCACCTTATAAGTCAGATAGAGATATATCTCTCATAGAATCGCCATAACAGCGTTCTATGAGGGCCGAGTGTCATGTTTTCTTTAGAGTGACATGACTAACATGGTTCCAGGGTTCTTGTGGTACAACCGGCTCAGTCGGCCTTGAGGATCCAAGGCTACGAGGAGACTTACGGAGGTCCCAATGACTAACTTGCCAGTCCGAATGAACGGAATATCCAACGGAGGGCTCGTATGTCACCGAGAGTTGAGGGTGTATCGGGAAACCACGTGAAACGTGGGACTGCATCTACGGACTGAGACGTAGTGCCAATATGATCCACAATACAGATCAAATCTCGAGAAAAATAGAATAAATCACGTCGATGTAAAGAGGTGTCAATTCATATCTTAATTTCTATTTAATCTAATAATTTAGAAAACAACATCTCTTTAAAAGGATGGATACTATTTTTAGAACTAATTACATGGTAATTAAGGGAAATTTACAAGAATCATGACTATATATATTATAATTTTTACCGACTTTGATCAGAAGATATGAATTTTCTAGGATTTAAGCATGATATGTAGTTTTTAATTTAATCATGATGAACAATAATATTTTTTTTCAAATAAAAGGAAATTATCGGAACTAAATATATGATAATTAAGGGAAAAATCTAAGGATTCCAAATATATATTTATTATAATTTTATTTTGTATAGTTTCAAAGATATTAATTTTTAAAGTTTCAGATAGAAGATATCATTATACTTTACATTATTAAATGATTTAACAACATGTCATGTAGTCATTAAAAGAATTCAACGACACTCAGGTTGCCGTCATTTAATTAATGAAATAGTATCTATTTTTTAAATCTCACGTTCTCGACGTACACACATCGGAATCGCGCAATCTATATACCGAAATGAAGGACTCGAAAAACTCTACCTAACATGATGTTCAAAAATATTTTTACTTGAGAGTAGGGCTATATTGAGTTAGGAGGATCAGAAAAAGGAGGTACCAACCTCACTATCTCGGTCTCCACCCGAATAATATGCCCATAAAATTTCATGTCCAAAGGACACTACGGCGCCCACGAAAAGGCCATCAACATAAAAAAACTACTACTACTGTACTACAGTGAAAATCAGGATTCTCCCGTGTAAGCTATTTTAATACATTTATTTATTAAATCTAATGGTTAACTAGTTAGTATTAACATTTAAGGGCATAGAAAAATTAAAGAAAATATGGAGATTCTAGTCATGTATATTTTATGATTTTTAGATACTTGATTACACGGATAAAAATTTTCTAAACATGCTATAGTTATTAATTAACTAAAATAAAACATGCAAAATGATTAAAACGATAAGCAGGAGGAGGGATTGAACATGATGCAAGAAAATTTATTAACTTGCTGTTTTGTTTGGGAGATTACCTACCTCGGTTGGTGGAGAAATCAATCGGAAGAAGAGGAAAAAGATGAAGAGGGAGTAGAGGAAGCAACTGCATCAGCCGCGCGTAACATCCGCAGGGGGAAGAAGAGGAGGAAGAAACCCACGGCTCTCCCTTAGCAGTTCACGACGGCAGCAGTAGCACCCTGCAAACAACAGCAGCAACGGAGGCTCCTGCATTACCGGGGGGTCTTCTTATAGGGTTCTTGGCCTTCTAGAGCCCTAAGGGAGATTAAGAGTCCTAGTGGGGTTTAGTTTTCCACGTATAACCTCAACGAGTTTAAACTTTCCATGTGGTCGATCCTATCGTTTCCAATCTCCGGCCGATTCCTTGTTCGATCAGAAAACCTATGAAGCTTTCCTACATCCATCGAGCAGGGTATACATATTTTACCTTTCCTAAAAGTCCCCTTACGTATATCATATATCCTTTTAACCCGAACCCATTATACATGTTATCATAACTTCTCAGAAACCCAGAATGTGAAGCCCATTTATTGGGTTAAGGTTTATTACTTTAACGTGACCCTTTGTGGGGTTTGCTTTGACGCCCCTAATCCCCCATGCATGCTTCCTACGTGGTATGTGTTTATATTTCTAAGAGTCCCATTATATATCACTTATTCTTATATCATCAAACCTAATGCTATGGGAACCCTGTCTAAGTGTCCAAGGCCCTTGAAGCGCACGTATCCATTGGATTGTTGTGCCCCTGGTTTTGATGATGACAACAATGAAGTGTGAATGTAGCATTCAACTCAAAAATGTTGATTACAATATTGATTCAGTAATACTTTCATATAATTTCTTTTTGATGCAATAAAGGAACAGGGTCGACGTTGGGAGTTCAATGCGTCCACGCTTCAGTTGAAGAGGATTTCAGAGATTCACTTGGCTGCGCCAACTCCATGCTACAGCAGCGTCGACACAGTAGTTAATGAGGCAGAGTCCATAGCTCACTGGAATACTACAGTGCGTCAACGCCATTGCAAGACAGCGTCCACGCAGCAATTGAGTCTGATATACATTCAGCTCTGGAACACCACTGCGTCAACGCTATGGATTAGCAGCGTCGACGTAGCACGTCTATCTACCGAAGACCTTGATCACTAGATTGCCGATGCGTTAACGCAGCTGGCTGATGGAGTCAACGCATCAGACTTTAGTTTCGTAGGAAGAAGATATCTGAAGGCTGCATCAACTCCTTGGAGCAAGAGGGTTGACGCCATCTAATTCCAGTTGCTGAGCGCGTTAAGTGGATCCCACCTTCAGTCGTCAACTACCACATCAGCCACAAGCGGATAAGCTTTCGTACCTTCCACCACTCCAGAAGGTTCCCCACGTGAGCAATCATGAGGATAACCAGGAAATCAGGGTGGTGGCCCACCTGCCACACGTGAATTGTTTTGTGCGCGGGAAGACCACAAAATAGGTTCAGCTGAGAAGAACAAGGGAGGAAGGCTGAGAGCAGAACTGGACGAAGGCTGCTGAAAAATCAGATCAGAAGATCATCGCGCCACCAAGACTCTTCTACATTCCAGACGGAGGAGATTCAAGGGTTGAACCTCATGCGCATGGATCTCTCTGTTGGTGATTCCAATTCTGCTGCGTCCAAGTGCTGAAGTGTGATTTCTTATCTTTTCATTTTTCTCTTGTTATTGAACATTATACTCCTCTCTTCTACTGGATTTAGTGAAGAGAGGGTGATTCTGATCCAGAGGGTGTTGTGCCTCTTAGGCACAAGCATGTGCTATGTTGCTTTGATGATAGCAATGCTATTTGGTTTTGATGATAGCAAGATAGTGAGTGCATTTGAGTGCATTTGATATTGTGTTTTGATGATTGCAATAAACAAAGTGCATTTCTGTGCATTCTTATTCTTGAGCATTCTGCATATGATAGCAACATGAATGATGATTTTTAGCATTGATGGCATTTGTTCTTTATATATCTGAATTGTATTTTGTCAGATATCATGTCTCTGTATGTAACTGCAAAGTCAGAATAGCAGTAAGTGCTAGTCTCTACATTGGTTCTTCATAAGTTCTGATATGCTATTATTCACCTTCTGATCATAATGCAGTTCTCCATAAGTTCTGATATGGCATTGCATATTTGATTATGTTCAGTCATGTTACTGTTGCTCTTTAGACTGCAGTTTGATACTGCAGCGTCGACCCATCGAACTGCAGCGTCGACGCTGCCAAGGCACTTCAGAGGTAGCAGTAAGAAATATTTGTACTGCTGCGTCCACGCTGCTTGGGCAATGCGTTGACGCTTGGTGCCTCTTTAACTTCATTTATTCATTGGTCTGGTCTGTGGTGCGTCGACCCCTTGTGCTGATGGGTCGACTCCTCAGTTCATTCATCAGACCATTATTTGTTTAGGTAACTAAGTCTATACACTGCACACACTTACATAAGTCTGTACATCGGCATGCAGCGTCTTATGAAGTATATACATTGTCTGTGTCTCATGCATGTCTTATTCTAAGTCTGTACATTGGACTGTCTCTTCCAGCGTCTCACGCTATCCAAGTCCGTACAGCGTCTGTCTTCATGCATTAGGCAAAGTCTATACATTGGGGTCTGTCCCTACGTTTCATAAGTGAAGTCTGTACATCCGTTTCTGAAGCCTGAAGTCTATACAGTCCAGCCTATTCCTACGATCAAGGCTTTAGCTACACTCTAAGTCTGTACATTGACTTCGCTTCATCAAGTCTGTACACTGGCTTCAATCCTTCCAAGTCTGTACAGCCGTTCACTGTTGAAGTCCATACACTTGTCGGTGGAAAGTATGTACACTGGCTTCCGTCTTCAAAGTCTATACAGCGGCTGTCTTCAATTTGAAGTCTGTACACTGACTCGTTTCATTTCCTCAGAGTCTGTACATTCAGCGAATTCAATGTCTATACATTGGGCTTTTACATGAAGTCTATACATTGTTGCTTGCAGTGTAAAGTCCATACATTGGTTGTTGTTTTTCAATGTCTATACACTGCCTTTAGGATTTAAAGTCTATTCAGTCGTTGCCTCTTTGTTGAAGTCAACACATTGGGCAAGTCTGTACGTTGCATTCGCCTTCACAATTCTATACAACGAAGTATATACACTGTAATGTACATACTTAAATCTTATGACTTCATTCTTGTTGCTGAAGGGAACAGGGTCGACGCTGGGAGCTTAAAGCGTCCAGGCATCAGTTGACGAAGCCTTCACGATATCTTCCACTGCGTCAACGCCACAAGCAAGCAGCGTCGACGCAACAGTTAAAGAAGCAGAGACCTTCACAGGCTATTCCACTACGTCAACGCCACAATTGAGCAGCGTCGACGCAGCAGCTAAAGAGACGAAGGTAATGGCTACTGGAATGCCTCACTACGTTAACGCCATTGATTGACAGCGTCGACGCAGCAAGTCAGATTGCTGTCATTAAGCATGTGAACTAAGAACTCTATACATCGGACTGAAGAGGCTAATGAAGGGCACGTGATCCGAGGTGCCTGGCTCGTGATCCAAGGATGGACGAGATACCAGGATGCTGCCACGTGGTCCGAACTTTTAGGGCAGGAAATGTGGAAGCCACACGCGCCTAGTGTGTCTGCTGCTGCTGCTATATATACAAGACTTCTTCCATAGAAGAAGATGATCGATCGACTGAAGAAGAGCAGCAAAGTATATACACCAGAGAGCTTTCGATCCAGACAGGAGAAGAAGAAGAACAGAGGCAGAGAGAAAGAAAAAGGCAGAGTGAAAAGAAGCTGTCGATCCAGCACAAGAGAGAAAAGAAAAGAGAGAGAAGAGAAGAGCAGAGAGTGAGAGATTAGCGAAAGAAGAAGAGAAGTGCAGAGAGAAAGAAAAAGAAAGAAAGAGATCGTGAGAAGAAGAGACTGAGAGAGGTTGTTTGAAGATCTGTCTTCACTAGACCGTGGATCAAATCCAGGCCAGTCAGCTCTTTAAGAGCCACATTATGCTTTACGTTTACAGCTTTCCGACTGCTGTTATCTTGTCCTTCATTTTCCTTTTTACACTTTCTTTCAAGCTGTTAGTCAGTGGTTTGCAGAGGAGGACTCCTCTGGATAGCAAGCTATGTTGCTCAGCGGGCAGTGGAGGTTTCCACTGGACGGGTAAGCTGTAATCCCCAGCGGTTGCAGTGGTGAATTCCACTGGACGGCAAGCTGTGAGGCCCAGCGGTTGTAGGCTAAGCTGTATTGCCCAGCAGACGCAAGCTGTGTTGCGCAGCAGTAATCCACACTCGGGTTGAGTGTGGGGTGGATGTAGGTCTGCTGGACCGAACCACCTAAAACCCATTGTGTAGTGGTTTGAATTCTTGTGTGATTGGCGCTAGATGAATGCTTAGGGGCGCTTTGGTTTGATGTTCTATAAGTGTTCATCTATTTGCTGCGTACACTATATGTTTGACTGTGGGTTGATCTCTTTTATCTGATTTCGCTAGATGAATGTAAAGGGCGCCTCAATTGGGTTTTCTGTCTGAATGCTTTAAGGCACAAGCTCCGTTGAATTGATTCAGTCTACTGTTTAGACTTGCTTAGGTTCGCTCTATATATATCTGCAATAGTTTTTGATTCTGCATCTCTGATTGCTTTAGATTTTAATTGGGCGAAATTTTTATAGGCCATATTCATTCACCCCCCCCCCTCTGAATACTTGCACCGAACCCAACAATTGGTATCAGAGCGGGTCTCTGATCTATCAGATCTAACAATCTGCAGAGGATCCTGCTATTTGTTTGGTGCATTTCAGAGTGCGTTCTGTATTCGTAGTTTAGTTTCACTGATTTAGTGCATTGCGTTGCTCATCTGTTCTAGCGCATTTCTCGTCGATTGCTTTGTGTTCTGAATCTGTCTGCTATCTGATTTGATGGCTAATATTCCAATGTTCAGAGGTGATAACTTCGATTCTTGGTTAGACAAAGTTCATCGGTATGTGGAATCAATTGATCCTAATCTCTGGAAGGTAATGAATCACGGTCCATACAACTTATCAAGAGATAAATCTAGATGGACTGAGAAGGATAAATTGAAAGATTCTGTCAACACCAGAGCTGTAGTTTTATTAAAAGAATCAATTGACAGATCTCTAATTGAATGCATTTCTTTTTGCAGGTCTGCCAAAGATATTTTGGAAAAACTAAAGTTAATCAGCAATCACAGCAAGTGCTTAATGGCTGATCGTAGAAATGCTGATGATGAAACTTCATCCGAGGTAAGCTCTGAATCAGAAGGATACTCCTTCGATTAATTGATAGAGATGTATGAAAATTTGTTAGAAGTTTCCAAGAAATTAAAATCTGAAAATAAAAAATTGAAAAAGAAATGTGATAGAAAAAATCTGAAAGAGTCCTGTGAAAACTGTCCAAATATGAAAAAGTCTTATGATGCTTGCATGCTAGATGTTCAGAATCTTAAGAAACAAAATGATTCTCTAAAAATTGAAAAACAAACATGGTTGGATAAAATGTCAGAAATAGAGAATCAGCTGAATGATAAGAAAAAGGAGCATCTAAAAGGCATGCAGGAATTCACTCAAGTTAATTCTGAATTGGATAAACTGAAACTTGAGAATGAAGAATTTTAAAAGAAAATTAAAAATCTTATGGGTAGAATAAATGAAATCAATGGGGAGGCTTCACATTCTTCTTCTGCTGAATTAACCTGCCATATGTGCTCAGCTCTAAGAGAATGAAATGAAGATCTTTATAGTGAGAATGAATGGCTGAGTAAACAAATTATCTCACTTAAAGAGGATCGCAAAAACTTGGTGGCTGAGAAAATTAGAGTGGAGGAAAGAGAAGAGGAATTAATTGAAAAACTGGAGCTAATGTCTGGAAGAGAGAGATGTGAGGGTAATGAATTTCAGGCTAGAGATCTTGAGGAAGAAAACACTGAATTAAAAGCTGAAGTTGAAAAACTGAAGTGGTTAAACACTGGCTTGTCTGAAAGACTTCTCACCACAGAAAAAGGAAAAGCTGTCTATGATGAAAATTCAAAAATTTTGAACAGTCTAGAACAAGAAATTGAGAAGTATAAAACTGCAAATCAAGTTCTAAGCGAATGTGTTAATTGTAGTGAACAGGAAATAGCCAGTTATGAACTTCACATAACATCTTTGGAGAATAAGATTCAGGATCTAGAAAATTTGGCATCCAACTCTGCTAAGAATGAAAGAAAAGTAAAAACTGTTGTGAAAAGGAATGATGACAATTTAAGAAAGGGGACAAGCTGTAGTCTAGATGTTAAGGAAATTTCTAAAAACCAGCTATATGCTACTTTTGTGAAAGGCTCTAATGTAGCTGGTACTTCAAGGCAATCCCCAAAACAAAATGAAAATCAGAAATCACCTTCAAAATCCATTTTTCAGTTCAAAGCCCAGAAAATAGAAAAATAAACAAAACCTGTTAAGGATGATCAGAAATTGAAAAGAAAGAGTCCAATAAAGAAGGTAAAGACTATTCCTACTTATGAACAGAAATCTGCTAGCTCGGTTGAGTCTGATGGTGTACACACTGTTCATGCTTCCTATACTCATTCACATGCATCTAGGAACTCATATGATAGAAACCATGCTCCTAGGAAATCTGATGCCTCTTGCTACTACTGTGGTAGGCATGGTCATTATATGGATGACTGCAGTGTGATGAAAAGTGATGATATGATGCATGATAATACATTTTCAAATAATCATCACCACCCCAAAAGAAACATGTCTACTTCAAACCAACATATCATTTGTTGTAATTGTAACAAACGTGGTCATAAAGCTGTTGAGTGTTGGTTTACGCCTTCATGGGGATTTACTGGCTCAAGAGGTAAGCACCCAAGGTGCTTTGAATGTGGTAAGTATGGGCATGCAGTCAAGGACTGCTGGTATGCTCACGGAAATCATTTTAATTCAAAATTTGTTGAATTCCCTTCAAATAGAAATTCTCTTGGCAGAAATAAATCTATTTTTAAAGGAAAGACACCTGTATGCTTTGAATGTGGAAAACCTGGCCACCGAGCTTCTGAATGCTGGTGGGCAGGTAATGGTAAGTCAAAATTTCATGCATATAATGTTGTACCCCTGTGGTTTTGATGATGGTTTTGTTAATTGATTGTTGGTGTGAGTTAATCAAATGTTCAGTCATCCTGCTGCTCAATTTAGAGTCATATTTGATGATCAGTCATGCTACATGTTAAACTGATGCATAAAGCATTCATTGCTGTGGTTTTAATGATTTATCTGGTTTTGATGATTGGTGTTTGATGTTAAGCAGTGTGAGTCATCCTGCTGAAATGTTCATTCAGGACTTCATATGCTCATTCAGTTTATCTGCTGACATTGTGCTTTGATGATAGCTTCATGATTGTGATTTGTATATCATCTGGAGAATGCACGTGTATGACTGATATATTGTGTGTGTTAGACTTCTGGTATGTGCATGATCTATACATCACCTTCAATCTTCAAGTCTATACACTGGTTTATTCTTCAAGTCTGTACATCCACAGTTAGACTTAAAGTCTGCACTCTAGTCTTCAATGTCAAGTCTGCACATCGGTCTTCGATTTCAATGTCCATACATTGGGCTTTTACATGAAGTCTACACATTGTTGTTTGCAGTGAAAGTCCATACTTTGGACTGTTCATCAAAGTCTGTACATCATACTGCTATAGCAAGTCTGTACAGTGAGTGATTCATTGGTGAAGTCTGTACACTTAACTGTACTTCAAGTCTAGACATTGCACTGTTCCCTTCATCTTCGTGTTGTTTTTCAGTACGTGTCGATTTCATCTTTTGTCTTTGTCTTGTGTTTTCATGACCTCGTATCGTTTTTCCTCTCATAACCTCGTGTTAGTGTTTCTGTGACTTCGTTCATGTTTCGTAACCACACTTCGTGTTGGTTACTGTTGTTTCTGTGACTTCGTGTCATGTTTCCACACTTCGTGTCGTTCATGTTTCGTAACCACACTTCGTGTTGGTTACTGTCGCTCTTATGACTTTGAGTCGTGTCTCCCAGACCTCGTGTCATGTTTCACTTCGTGTCGTTTTCCGTTTTGTGTTCTTCGTGTCGTGTTTTCCACACCGCGTGTCGTTGTCGCCTTAGTAACCTCACCTCGTGTCGGTTACTGTTGTCTCCATGTCGTACTCACTCCGTGTCGTTTTTGTTCCACTGCGTGCAGAACATTGCAGCACTTCGTGTTGCTTTCTGTGCCACCACCTTGTGTCGTTCTCTGTGTAGTGTGTGTTCTTGTCACCACTATACTTCGTGTCGTTGTTCTTCACTTCGTGCAGTTTTCACCGCCTTCATGTTGGTCTTTCTCATTAGACCTCGTGTCGTTCTCGCTTTGACCACACTTCGTGTTACTTTACGTAGACCTCGTGTCTTGCTTGTTTGCAACCACTTCGTGTCGGTTTCTGTTGCCAGTCCATGTTGTTCTCGAGTCGTTCTCTTTGATGTTTATTACGTCGTGTCATTTTCTTTACTTCGTGCCTTTGTCATCGTATGTATTTCGTAACGTTCTCCTTGTTGCCATCTCGTGTCATTCTTTCCTTACCTCGTGCTGTAGTCACCCTGTGTATCTCGTGTCGTTCTCAGTGCATCTAGTATTGCTACTACATACTTCGTGCAGATTTAGTTATTGTGGCCCTCAGTTTGTAATGGTTTTCATCTCCTTGCAGGTCCGAGGAAGAAATATTCCCAAGTGACCTGAGTAGCACGTGATCCGAGGCTGGAATGAAGCCTGCTGAGAGACTGCCACGTGGTCCGAATTCTTAGGGCTGGAAATGTGGAGGTCACACGTCGTGGCTGATGATGCTGCTGCTGCTATATATATGAGACCTTCGTCCACAGATGAAGGTGATCGAATTGGCGTGAAGAAAAGCTCATACAGAGAGCCACGATCCAGATAGAAAAAGAAAAGAGAAAGAAGAAGAGCAGAAGGAGAAGAAGAGAGGTAGAGAGCTCGAGAAGAGTGTGAAGAGAAGAAGAAGCAGAGAGTGAGAGAAGAGCAGAAGAAAGAGAAAGAAAGATAGAGAGTGAGCGAGAGAGCTCGTGGAGAAGAAGGAAGATCTTACCTGAAGATCCGTCTACTGGACCAAATCCAGGCCAGTCAGCTCCGTTGAGAGCCACATTGTGCACTTCATCTTTCAGCTTTCTGTTTTGCTGAAGTCATTTTCGTTTATTGTTTTTCCTTTGTTTTCTGGTTTGCTGTGTTTCCGATACTCTGTAGAGTGGTCGGGGTTCCTCCTGTTAGTTCAGGAGAAGGGAGATTGACATCTCCGGTTGCAAGTAGCTGGGTGCTACTTGTGGGTTCCCTCCGGTTTGGAGGAAGGGAGATCTGATCTCCAGTTGCAAGTAGTTGGGAGCTACTTGTGGGTTCCCTCCGGTTTGGAGGAAGGGAGACTTGTCTCCGGTTCTGGGCTTGTGGATTCAAGTCCAGGGGTTCCCTCCAGGTCTGGAGGAAGAGAGACCGTGTGTCTCTGGTTTGCTAGTGACTGGTGTCACTAGTGGTTCCCTCCGGTTGGGAGGAAGAGGGGAGGCTGTTCCCCTGGTCAAGCTGTTTGGTAGCATTTGTTGCAGACTGAGTCTGCTGTTTCTAGCGTGAGCTAGTGGAAGCCACACTCGGATTGAGTGTGGGGTGGATGTAGGTCTGCTGGACCGAACCACCTAAAAACCTCTGTGCAGTGGTTTGATTTCTCTATATGTTTTTTGCTTCCGCTAGATGTTTGCATAGGGGCGCTCCAAGTGTTTGATCACAGGTTCATTAAATGATTTAATCATATCTTGTTCTGAGTGTTTAATCTGTTGAGTGAGCGAAAGTTTATTTGAGTGAAAGAATGGTTTGAATGAATACTTAGGTGCGCTTTGCTTTGGTTGCTCACTGTCTATTTGTTGAATTCCGCTACTGCTAATTAGTCTTTCAGATTTGATATATCTGTCTAGTTAGCATTCTAGATAGTTAGTGAGCATCATATTTTTAATTGGGTGAAGGCTTTTAAATAGGCGATATTCATTCACCCCCCCCTCTGAATACTGCACCGAACCTAACAATTGGTATCAGAGCGGTGTCTGCATACAAGGTCCAGCGACCTGCAGATCGATCTTGCGGTCTTAGGTGCTAATTTGCTTTTAGTGCATCAATATTCCTGTTGCATTAATCTGTTGTGCTGTCATGGCTCATCCCCCACTATTCAGTAGTTCAAATATTCAATTCTGGCTATATCGTATGCACAAACATGTTAACTCTATTAATCCACAATTGTGGAAGATTATCTCTCACCGTCCACATGAACTTCCTGAGGATAAGTCTAAGTGGACTCATGTTCACAAATTAAAAAATGATGATAATGTGAGAGCTCTAAATTTAATGAAGGCTGCAATCGGTTCTGATGATTTTCCTTCCTTCTCAGATTGTAGCACTGCAAAGGAAATGTTTGATAGAGTGACTACAATACACGTGGAACAGGGAGAAGAATGTCTCATGGCAAGAAGGAGTGATCAATCAGATGAGTCCTCATCCCAGGTAACCTCTGAGACCGAGGATACTAGCCATGATGAGTTAATTGCCATGCATGAGCATCTTCTAGATAAATATGAAAGAGTCAAATCAGGAAAGAGAAAATTAAGAAAAGAGAAAAATGCTGAAATCACATGTCTAAAGGCTGAAAATGAAAATCTAAAATCTGAACTGAAATTGAAAGAAGAATTTGAAAATAAGATGATTGAAGAAAATTCTCATCTAAAAGATCAAAATAAAAGGCTAATGGCTCTTAATACTGTCTTTTCTGAAAAATGGTTGTCATTTGAAAAAGAAAAATCTGCTGATAAGGAAATTCAATCTGAGAATGAATTGAAACTGAAACAGGAACTAGAAATAGTTAAAAATTTGAATGATGTCATGCAGAGACAAATTATCACATGTGAGGAAGACATAACTAATTCAGAACTCAAAATTTGTTCTCTCCAATCTGAAATAAGTAAACTTGTTCGTTCCATGTCTAAATCTAACCAGGGAAAAGAGAAAATGAATACTCCTTTGTGTGATAACGCCAGTAAATCAAGTGGAGAGCAAGGATGCAAATCCCAAATTGAAAAATCTGTTAAGAAAAAGTTGTACACTACTTTTGTTCGCAGCTCTGACATTGCAAGCTGCTCTGGGCCTCCTAAAATAACTACATCATCTGTTTTCCAATTCAAGGCCCAGAAAAATGAAGAACAAATAAAAGTTGTGAACAAGGGTAAACAAATGAGCAAAAATGGTAAGAAAAACAAGGATAAACATGTCCCTACTTGTGTCTTTAAATCTACTACCTATATTGCATCTGATGACTCAATGCATACTGCTCATAGCTCAATTAATTATCCGGATGGATCTGATAAGAGTGTTTCATGCCATTATTGTGGCAAGGTAGGCCATGTAATGGATGACTGTAGATTGTTGATTGAAGATGGACATGCAAGTGAAACAGTGCATTCGAGAAATTCATTTGGTAAAAATCATGCCACTAGGAAGTCTGATACATCTTGTCATTACTGTGGTAGGCATGGTCATTTCATGGATGCCTGTCTCATCATGAAACAAGATGATAAAATGCATGCTAGGTCGTCTGTTCATCATCACCCCAAAAGAAACATGTATGCTTCAAACCAACACATCATTTGTTATAATTGTAACAAACGTGGTCATAAAGCTGTTGAGTGTTGGTTTAGGACTTCATGGGGATATAATGGTTCAAGAGGTAAGCACCCAAGGTGTTTTGAATGTGGCAAGTGTGGGCATGCAGTCAAGGACTGCTGGTATGCTCAGGGAAAACATTTTAATTCCAAATTTGATAAATTCTCTGAAAATAGAAATTGTCTTGGCAGAAATAAATCTATTTTTAAGGAAAAGATTCCTGCATGTATTAACTATGGGAAGCCAGGTCACAGGGCTACAACCTGTTGGCTGGCAGGATACCAAAGCCAAACTGGTTTTGCTAAACAGAATTTTTATTCTGTTAACAGAAAATCTCATGTGTATGCACATAGAATTCATGCTAACAAGTATGTGCATAAATCAGATTTGAAAACTGCTGTCTCTTGCCATCATTATGGCAAATCTGGACATTTGATGGATAGTCATCCTCTGATGAAATTTAATGGCTATCAAGTTAAAAATGTGCTGAGAAAACCTGCTAGGAGTGATAATGTCATGTCAGGACCCAAGACTTCTTGGGTACCTATTTGTGCAAAATAAACTTTGTTTTGCAGGTGTGCCTTGGGACTGGAATAAAAGGGGTAATGATCCAAGGCACTCAAGAATGAAAGCCCCACTCCCACACTGTTCAGGTAATCTCTCTGCATTTCTCATTTTGAAATTAATTGCATATCTGATTTGATGTATTCTTGCAAATCTGCCACTTGTAGTTGTTTGATAATTGTTGAAATGCATAAACTCTTAAAACAAATTGCATTCTGAAAAAAAAAAAATCAAAACTGCATATGTATGAGGCTTGAAATTTGTCTGATGCATTGCTCATTAAAAATCTGTCCATTGCATTCTGAAAAATCTGATTAGCTGAAATTCGATCCATGCATGTTGCCCATGTTTAATTATCATGGTTGACCACAATGGTATATAAATGGTAAGGTATCAAAAGGCAGGGAAGTCTGTCTGGAGGTTCTTACTATGTGTGAGATGGTCTTTTAGACCAAGTGCTCCGCCTAGTACCATGGGTCACCTTGCTGGTTAGGACAGTCTGAATATGCATGAATCAAAATCATATGTTCAGTTTTCAGTGCAAACATTGCATGCTTTCAGGGGGAGTTAAGTGCATGTCCTTGCATAGCATTCAGTGTTGAGTCTTTGCATGCATATAGTTAATTGCATTGCATTTTACTGCATTGAAAATACCAAAAAGGATAATTGAATGCATAGTGTCAGGAGGAGTCAATACAATGCATGAAAGCAGTCATGTGCATACATTTATGTCAGAGTTCATTGCATGTAAACTTTGAACATCCTGGAACTTGTCTGACCTCCTGATATCTTGCCTTGTGTGTATATCCCTTTCATTGATTCTATTTGACCAAACCGTGATCATAATTTGAAAACGCTGAGTTTCAAAATCTCTCCTATCAATTGGTAACAATTGGTATCATTTGATATCAGAATTATTTCAGTCCTTCATGAAGATTTCAATGGGCTATCTCGATCATAAATCTGAAAAAAAAAATCTTGAACTAGAAATCTTCTATTATACGCTTTTATGAATGTCTGAAATAACTCATGTGGTTTAAGCTTAATGTATTCATGGAGTTTAACTTCAAAATCTCTAACATATCTGAATCATGTTTAATAAATCTTAACCAACTGCTTCATGCTATGTCTTGCAAAAACTTCTGAAATCTGCACTTTTGAATACATGACTTTAATTGGTTAAGTACATGAGATTAATATTGTTTTGAAGCAAATGAATGTTTCTGAAATGTCTAAAGGGTAATATCTGTCAGAGCAATGACATTGGTCACTGAGAAACACATGTCCAAAAGGATTGTGTCATGAGGTGCCTTAGTTAACTCTGTAAAAATTCATTAAAATCAGGCAGAGCAATGGCATGCACACTGAGAAATACAATTCACTCATTAAAAATTGAGTTGTAGTGTGTCATGATGTGTAAATGCTAACTCTGTTCACATAAGGCATGACAGTTAGTCACACTAAGGGCTTAGGGATATTGGCCTCTGATCAAGGTATATCCTCTAGTTACAAGGTGTGTACTGAACTAGAGTGCACGTAAAATTTGTAGCAAGGAAAATTGTTGAATAAATTGAAATATCTGAATATTGATGCCAAAAATCAAATTGCTACAACCCTAGACAAAATCATATGACTTCATAATTGCTTGATTTCAATACTAGTACATGTAATTCTGAAAGAAGTCAATAGATTTGATTGTGTAAGACATAGGGAGGATAATCAAGATAAATATGAGGGCTTCATTTTTATTAAACCATGGTTTTAGATATCATTACAGAATTTTATTGATAAACTCTGCATACATCACGTTTAAACCATGATGTTCAATAAATGTCATTCATAAGCCCTTATGATAGAAGACTTTGAAAACTTATGCTTTAGATTTATGATATTGATATCTCTTTGAAAATCAGGCTGAACTTCTTGTGTTTGGAACATCCTTGAAAAATCTGATAATTGAAACTCTTCTGCTCATGGTATTGACTCATTAACCTGAACCTCTTCTTGTTTGCCCCTGTGGTCTCCTTCTCATAAGAGTCCACTTATTGAGGGGGAGCTTCCATGTCATGCATCACTTGCATATCCATTGGCATCTCTTCAGGGGGAGCATTCCTTGTCATGCTGAATCATGCTCATATCATTTGTGACCTTGCATTCATATACTCAGGGGGAGTATTGCAAAGGGGAGAATTTGTCTGAACTTTTATGCATGCTTTAACTTCTCAAATTATTTTCTTTTTGATGAAGTCAAAGGGGGAGAATAATTTGAGTCTTCAGAATGCCTCACATCATCAGAATGACTCAATATATTGAAAGTGTTGCCATCATCAAAAAGGGGGAGATTGTTGTGCCCCTGTGGTTTTGATGATGGTTTTGTTAATTGATTGTTGGTGTGAGTTAATCAAATGTTCAGTCATCCTGCTGCTCAATTTAGAGTCATATTTGATGATCAGTCATGCTACATGTTAAACTGATGCATATAGCATTCATTGCTGTGGTTTTAATGATTTATCTGGTTTTGATGATTGGTGTTTGATGTTAAGCAGTGTGAGTCATCCTGCTGAAATGTTCATTCAGGACTTCATATGCTCATTCAGTTTATCTGCTGACATTGTGCTTTGATGATAGCTTCATGATTGTGATTTGTATATCATCTGGAGAATGCACGTGTATGACTGATATATTGTGTGTGTTAGACTTCTGGTATGTGCATGATCTATACATCACCTTCAATCTTCAAGTCTATACACTGGTTTATTCTTCAAGTCTGTACATCCACAGTTAGACTTAAAGTCTGCACTCTAGTCTTCAATGTCAAGTCTGCACATCGGTCTTCGATTTCAATGTCCATACATTGGGCTTTTACATGAAGTCTACACATTGTTGTTTGCAGTGAAAGTCCATACTTTGGACTGTTCATCAAAGTCTGTACATCATACTGCTATAGCAAGTCTGTACAGTGAGTGATTCATTGGTGAAGTCTGTACACTTAACTGTACTTCAAGTCTAGACATTGCACTGTTCCCTTCATCTTCGTGTTGTTTTTCAGTACGTGTCGATTTCATCTTTTGTCTTTGTCTTGTGTTTTCATGACCTCGTATCGTTTTTCCTCTCATAACCTCGTGTTAGTGTTTCTGTGACTTCGTTCATGTTTCGTAACCACACTTCGTGTTGGTTACTGTTGTTTCTGTGACTTCGTGTCATGTTTCCACACTTCGTGTCGTTCATGTTTCGTAACCACACTTCGTGTTGGTTACTGTCGCTCTTATGACTTTGAGTCGTGTCTCCCAGACCTCGTGTCATGTTTCACTTCGTGTCGTTTTCCGTTTTGTGTTCTTCGTGTCGTGTTTTCCACACCGCGTGTCGTTGTCGCCTTAGTAACCTCACCTCGTGTCGGTTACTGTTGTCTCCATGTCGTACTCACTCCGTGTCATTTTTGTTCCACTGCGTGCAGAACATTGCAGCACTTCGTGTTGCTTTCTGTGCCACCACCTTGTGTCGTTCTCTGTGTAGTGTGTGTTCTTGTCACCACTATACTTCGTGTCGTTGTTCTTCACTTCGTGCAGTTTTCACCGCCTTCATGTTGGTCTTTCTCATTAGACCTCGTGTCGTTCTCGCTTTGACCACACTTCGTGTTGCTTTACGTAGACCTCGTGTCTTGCTTGTTTGCAACCACTTCGTGTCGGTTTCTGTTGCCAGTCCATGTTGTTCTCGAGTCGTTCTCTTTGATGTTTATTACGTCGTGTCGTTTTCTTTACTTCGTGCCTTTGTCATCGTATGTATTTCGTAACGTTCTCCTTGTTGCCATCTCGTGTCATTCTTTCCTTACCTCGTGCTGTAGTCACCCTGTGTATCTCGTGTCGTTCTCAGTGCATCTAGTATTGCTACTACATACTTCGTGCAGATTTAGTTATTGTGGCCCTCAGTTTGTAATGGTTTTCATCTCCTTGCAGGTCCGAGGAAGAAATATTCCCAAGTGACCTGAGCAGCACGTGATCCGAGGCTGGAATGAAGCCTGCTGAGAGACTGCCACGTGGTCCGAATTCTTAGGGCTGGAAATGTGGAGGTCACACGTCGTGGCTGATGATGCTGCTGCTGCTATATATAG